>OX465597.1:348271015-350771015 GCA_950022295.1 Bromus sterilis
GGAGGTATGCCCTTATAACCTGTGTGGATGCAAGGAATTCCGTATTGTATTCCAGTTCTCAAGAAGACATCATTTCGGTTCTTTGGATTCTCTACATAACATAAGTTGCTTGCCATAGAATGTTGTAAATTTCTGTTGTGTCCATTTTTTTCCTCGATATCTTCTCGTGAATGGGGGTTGATGAGACAACAATATCTCTTCACTATTTTTACTCAAGCAAGCATTCCTACTATTTTGTAGTACTACTATTATTTCAGAGTTCTGTTAGTGTTTAAACTCAAGTTCAGTAGTCTTTCCGTGGCAGAATCGCTGTCACGGTGAAGTTAGTTTTGTTTCCTCTGAAGAATAAGCGCCATGGCCTGAAACTCTGCGTAGTATTCAGCCTGGCAGTAGTATAGCCTGTAGTGTGATCCTTACCGATTTTCCAGCTTGCTCAGTCGTGGGATGGCGCGGCATTGTAGAGGAGCTGGGCGAGTCTTTGAGGACCAATTCACGCGCGCACGATCTGACTCGTGGGATGGCACGAGTCTCAAGGATCACCGCCGTGATTTGTGCATCGGCTGTTGGGGTCGTTGCTTTCCAAACTCTGAATAAAAGGAAAGACAGGAAAAGCTGCACTGTATTACGCAGCGCAAAAACAACTCTCTCTCTCTCTCGCGTGTGAGCTCCTCTTCTCTGTCTCCGGTGTACTCCGGCGAACTGCCGGCAGGGGGGGTCTCTCCAACATTTGGTATCAGAGCCTCGTGCTCGATCGCCTGTGGGGATGACGGGACCTAGCAGTCCGGCGCAGAAGAGCAGCGAGATCAGCGGGGCGGCGAGTGGTGCGATGGTAGTACATCAGCGGGTCGTGCGCGACACCGGCGGCGCGTGGCCCATGCTCACGCGCTCCAACTACTCCGACTGGGCCCTCCTGATGCAAGTCATGCTGGAGGCGCGCCAACTCTGGGTCGCCGTCAATGACGGGACGCTGGAGCGGGAGACGGACCGCACGGCAATGGAGTGCCTGCTGCGATCAGTCCCGCCTAAGATGGTGTCCACACTCGCCGTGAAGGTCACGGCGAAGGATGCGTGGGACACAATCAAGACGATGCGGCTCGGAGTGAGTCGCGTGCGGGAAGCCAAGGCAACATCGCTCCGCCGGCAATTTGAGGCGATCAGGTTCAACGACGGCGAGAGCATCGATGACTTTGGTATGCGTCTCTCCTCCCTGGTCACTCAACTTGAACTCCTCGGTGACAAGATCGGCGAGCCCGCGGTCGTTCGCAAGTTCCTCTCGGTCGTGCCCAAATCGTACTCCCAGATGGCATGCGCGATCGAGACACTTGTGGATCTGAACACGCTCGCCCTTGAAGAACTGATCGGGCGGCTCAAGGCCGCCGAGGAGAGGTACGAGCTGGACACCGCGCCCGGCGCAGGTGTCCACAGCGGCAAGCTGCTCCTCACGGAGGAGGAGTGGTTTGCACGTTTGAAGCTGCGAGAAGGCGATGGCTCGCCGAGCAGCGATGGCCGCGGCCGCGGCCGCACCAGAGGCCGCGGGCGTGGACGCAGTGGACGCGGGCAGAGCACGGACCGTGGCAGAAGCTGCGGCGACAAGTCCAAGGACGTCTGCCGCTACTGCAAGAAGGTGGGGCATTGGGCACGTGAGTGCAAGTCCAGGAACCGCGGGGAGGCTCACCTCGCGCAGGCTGATGCTGATGATGAGGAGCAAGGGCTACTGATGGCCCAAGTGTGCGGGCTGTTCGACACCGACACTGACAGAGCACGCTCCGCACCCATCCACCTCGTCGAGGACACTATCCAGGTCAACCTCGGGCACGAGGGAGGTGGTGGCAACGGTGTGTGGTACCTGGACTCTGGAGCGTCCAACCACATGACAGGAGACCGCTCGGCGTTCGCCGAGCTCGACACCGCCGTGGGCGGGACTATCAAGCTTGGGGACGGCTCCGTCGTCAACATCTGCGGCCGCGGGACGATCCTTCTCACCTGCAAGACCGGCGAGCACCGCGCCATTACGGGGGTGTACTACATACCCAGCTTGAGCGCGCACATCATCAGCCTGGGCCAACTCGATGAGAGTGGCTGTCAGGTGCTGATTCAGGACGGGGTGCTCCGTGTCCGCGATCGTCAGCGTCGACTCCTCGTCAAGGTACATCGAGCGCCAAACCGCTTATACACCATTGCCTTGCAGATCGCGCAACCCGTGTGTCTCGCAGCAGTGAGCGCGGTGGACCCAGCATGGACATGGCACGCGCGGTTTGGTCACCTGAACTTCGACGCCCTCCGCAAGCTAGCGCGGGAGGGCATGGTGCACGGTCTGCCGCTAGTCGACCAGGCGGACCGGCTCTGTGACGCATGCCTGGCAGGCAAGCAACGGCGCGCGTCATTCGGACGACACGCGCAGTACCGGGCGCAGGAGCACCTGGAACTGGTGCACGGTGACCTGTGTGGCCCCATCACACCTGCGACTCCGAGCGGGAAGAAGTACTTTCTCCTCATGGTGGATGATGCCACCCGGTTCATGTGGATCGTGCTGTTGGCGACCAAGGACGAGGCGCCCGCTGCTATCAAGCGAGTACAAGCCGGCGCGGAGTCTGAGTCCGGCCGCAAGCTGAAGGTGCTGCGAACTGATCGCGGCGGAGAGTTCACATCGAGCTCCTTCACGGCGTACTGCGCCGAGCTGGGAGTCGCCAGACACCTCACTGCACCGTACTCGCCACAGCAGAACGGTGTGGTGGAGCGGCGCAATGGGACGGTGGTGGGCATGGCTCGTAGCCTGTTGAAGGCAAAGCGCGTCCCCGGCGAATTCTGGGGGGAGGCGGTCACGACAGCAGTGTTCCTGCTGAACCGCTCGCCAACGAAAAGCGTGAACGGCATGACTCCTTTCGAGGCGTGGCATGGGCGCAAGCCGAATGTGGCATTCCTGCGCACATTCGGGTGTGTCGTTCATGTCAAAGACACGCGCCCGGGCTTAAAGAAGCTGGACGACCGCAGCCGGCCGATGATCTTCGTCGGCTATGAGCAAGGGACAAAGGGCTACCGGGCGTACGATCCCACCACGAAGCGGGTGCACATCACCCGCGATGCCGTGTTTGACGAGAACACACACTGGGACTGGAGCTCAGAGGAGGCGGCCGTGAACACCTTCAGCGGCAACGACACGTTCGTGATCGAACACCTGGTGAGCACCGCTTCAAGCCAAGCTGGGAGTGGCGCCGAGTCGCCACCAGCGCCTGCGTCACCAGCCACGACGCCTTCATCGCCTTCCTCAGCCGAAGCCGCCACGCCACCGCCACAAGGCCCGGGTGTGGAGCTTGTGTCGCCACCATCAAACTTCGCCGAGCAACTCGACGCCGCCGACGACTCGGGGCGTAGGCATCGGTTCCGCACGTTGCAAAACGTGCTGGAAGCTGGGCCAGGTGCTGAACCAGATGAAGAGCTGCACTACCTAGCAACAGAGGAGCCGGGCTCTTTTACTGAAGCAGAACAGGAAGTAGCATGGCAACAGGCCATGCTCGAGGAGATGACCGCGATCGAGGAGAACCAAACCTGGCGCCTGACAACCCTTCCTCCAGGGCACCGTGCAATTGGACTGAAGTGGGTCTTTAAGCTCAAGAAAGACGCCCAAGGGAAAGTGCTAAAGCACAAAGCCCGACTGGTTGCAAAGGGATATGTTCAGCAGCATGGCATTGACTACGATGAGGTGTTTGCGCCGGTGGCTCGGATCGAGTCAGTCCGGCTGCTCCTGGCACTTGCAGCTAACTCAGGGTGGGCAGTGCATCACATGGATGTGAAGTCAGCATTCCTCAATGGCGAGCTCGAAGAGGAGGTCTATGTGCAGCAGCCGTCCGGATTCACCACCGCAGGAAAGGAGGACTATGTGTTGAGGCTTGATAAGGTGCTGTATGGACTCAAGCAGGCGCCCAGGGCCTGGAATACTAAGCTGGACACATGTCTGGCAGACCTGGGATTTTCTCGCTGCCAATCAGAGTATGCCGTGTACGCACGGGGCACGGCGAGTTCTCGGCTGATTGTCGGAGTATATGTTGATGACTTAGTGATTACTGGGTCAGATGCAAGCGAGATTGCGAAGTTCAAAGGCGAGATGCAGAGCCTGTTCAAGATGTCAGACCTAGGACTGCTAAGCTTCTATTTGGGGATCGAGGTGAAGCAGTCAGCAAGTGGCATAGTGATCGCCCAGAGCGCGTACGCGCAGCGCCTGCTGGAGAAGAGTGGCATGGCTGGGTGCAAGCCTTGCCACACCCCAATGGAGCCCAGGTTCAAGCTGAGCAAGGAGAGCTCAGCGCCGGCAGTGGACGCGACGAAGTATCGCAGCATCGTAGGCAGCCTGAGGTATTTGGTGCACACGCGCCCGGACCTGACGTTCTCCGTTGGGTACGTTTCACGTTTCATGGAGGCACCCACAGAAGAGCACTACACCGCCGTCAAGCATATCCTCCGATACATCGCAGGCACCATTCGACTGGGCTGCAAGTATGTCAAAGGGAATGGCGCACCACAGCTCACGGGGTACAGCGACAGTGATCTAGCTGGGGATGTGGACACACGCAAGAGTACCTCTGGCGTTCTATACTTTCTTGGTGGTGGAGCAGTGACCTGGCAGTCTCAGAAACAGAAGATAGTGGCTCTATCCAGCTGTGAAGCTGAGTATGTTGCAGCAACCACAGCAGCCTGTCAAGGGATTTGGCTCTCTCGTCTGCTTGGAGAATTCAGAGATTCTGAACTTGAAACAGTGAAGCTCAAGGTGGACAATAAATCTGCTATTTCTCTAGCCAAGAACCCAGTGCTACATGACAGATCAAAGCACATTGAGCTCAGGTATCATTTCATCAGAGATTGTGTTGAGACCAAGCAGATTGAGCTGGAATTCGTCGCAACCGAACTACAGCTCGCAGACATGCTCACTAAACCTCTTGGCCGAGTTCGTCTTCAGCAACTACGGTCTAGCGTTGGAATGGTGGAGCTAACTCCTGAACTCTAAGTTTAGGGGGTGAATGTTAGTGTTTAAACTCAAGTTCAGTAGTCTTTCCGTGGCAGAATCGCTGTCACGGTGAAGTTAGTTTTGTTTCCTCTGAAGAATAAGCGCCATGGCCTGAAACTCTGCGTAGTATTCAGCCTGGCAGTAGTATAGCCTGTAGTGTGATCCTTACCGATTTTCCAGCTTGCTCAGTCGTGGGATGGCGCGGCATTGTAGAGGAGCTGGGCGAGTCTTTGAGGACCAATTCACGCGCGCACGATCTGACTCGTGGGATGGCACGAGTCTCAAGGATCACCGCCGTGATTTGTGCATCGGCTGTTGGGGTCGTTGCTTTCCAAACTCTGAATAAAAGGAAAGACAGGAAAAGCTGCACTGTATTACGCAGCGCAAAAACAACTCTCTCTCTCTCTCGCGTGTGAGCTCCTCTTCTCTGTCTCCGGTGTACTCCGGCGAACTGCCGGCAGGGGGGGTCTCTCCAACAAGTTCGCCATCCGTAAGGTACATCCTTAATCAACAGTAGTATTTTTAACCTTCTATCTTTCTGAAATGATTTATACCAGCTCACAGATTGTTTTTTTCTTACCGTTTGTGGTACATGTTGTGTATTTTTCATCTGACAACACCCTAGGAGCTATGCTTAAGTTTTCTTAGATTACCCTTCCCTACAATCCACTTGTCTTGTTGTGGGCAGTTCCTGGGTATTTGCTTTATTTGTGAATTAGTGTTTGTAATCAATTCTGGCTCATTCTGATAATGGTTTCCACTCTTCGTCTGTTGCAGATACTACCGCCAAGTACCTGGGATTCGATTTTCTCTATTGGTTGAGTGAATTATTGGAGGATGGTTCTGGATTTTTCTTGTTCTAGAATTCCTTGGCCGACGATTCCCAATAGCTGCTGGCGAGGATAGCTCAAGTGGAATGATATTCGTATCCACTATCCTAATACACTTAGTTTCCACATATGATTTTTAATAATTCATGCCATGCTACTGCCGGCTATTATCGTTGTTGCACATATGCATCAGGTTCTAATGCTAAATTAGTTGTAATGCTAAATTCTGTAATTAGTTGTAATGCTAAAAATAATTCAATAATTAGTTGTAATGCTAAATTTAATATTAAGATTATCATGCGTGTTCTACTTTACTCAGGTTGACAAAGATGCAAGAGATGTATCATGAAAGGCCACACTCCAATCAGATGAAGAGGAGGAAGAAATAACTGATGAAAGGATGTACATTGAAGATTGTGGATTTGTGTGAAAATAGTGATGATGATGCTAAATAGGAACACAACATTTAGGTACATAACCACATGGATCCCTTCGAGGAGATGCACGGAGAACAAGGGAACAACGCATGAAAGAGAGGTGTCTGTTTGGGTGTGGTCAACACCGTGCACACATTAGAGGCAGAGTAGAGCTGCAACTTGGGGAGCAGAGGAACAATAACGCTACAGACAGGAGACAACTCGGTTTGCCGACGGGTGCACAATCTGTGGTTTTTATCCAATAGAGAGCGGGATGTGCAATGTATCACAACATACCTGTAGAGACCAGGCTTGACTACACACAAGTCAGAGGGGGCCACACCCCCCCCCCCCCCCCCCCCCCCAAGACTTGGAGCATTCTCTGGAGATTTTTTTTGTAGGAAGTTAGATGAGAGCCACTCCTCAGCTAAGGTGTTGGACGCACAGAGAACAAGCACCACGAAGCTCCAGCTCCTCTTCCTTGAAGCTACCATGACGATGGGTGTTGGGGGAAGACGATGGAATGGAGAAAGTTGACACACTGTGAATCTTCCACAACTCAAGCTAGTATACAAGATGACCGGTTTGCCAACGGGTGCACAAACTCGGTTTGCATGCTTCTATTTACGTTTTGGCAACCAATTTCGCTCAAACTAGTAATACCCAACCATGCCGTTGTGACCATACTCTTTTCGGCAGCCAATCTAAAATCCTATTTTGGTAAAACCTTTTTTTAAGAACACGCAAAGTCTCACTCCAGTAAAAACCTGAATGTGTTTTCCGAGTTGTTAGATTTAATTAGGAGGTATATATGAGTCAGTAGTCAGTAAATTTTCTTGTGATGTTATGTTAGGTGTAAAAAGTTTCAAATATATGTTATTTTGATCGTTAAGATTACACTAGCGTGCATTATACGTTACAAATTCCTTCTGGGTCTGTGTATAGAGCCAGTGTGGCACGCCAGAGTGGCGGTGGCCCATTGTTTAGCCACATACTACTTCCCGCGAGGCTGAGGCGTGGTAAATTTGCGAAACCCCACTCCAATGTTAGATTCATATGAAAAAAAACTACTACTAGTGGCCCTTCATAACAGTGGAACCCCCTCCCCCCTTGGATCCTCAAATCGTAGAATACCAGTTACGAACGCTAGGTGGTCGACGAAAGATGTTGCTGGCTGCTGTAACACTTGGTTGAGGCCTCTCACATTGAAAAAGTCTTCGACGACTAGGCTTTGGTCTTTCCCTTTGCGACATGGGCGACACTGACGTCAGTAAAAGGAATGTAGAGGAGGAGTGGAAGGCCACGATGGTTTACCATTTTGGATCAAAGAAAAGCTCTGAGGGTAATGCATATGTGTCTTCTCTTCTCTTCTCTCAATTATAATAGTTTCTCCCTGGGTTTGATTTTGGTCACAAGGATTTTGGTTTTAGGAAGACGAGCTTCCGGAATTTGATTTTGATATGTCGCAACGAGAGTTTGATGCCTATTACAATGGGGTGGAGCGACTTGCTGAGAAATGTGGTCATCTCATGAGTCCAACACGTTGTGTGGCAAAAGAAGGTACTGACATCGGTAGAAGGTTTTTGGGTTGTCAGTATGAGATAAGGGATTAATCAATATAAACATTGGTAGATGTGGACATGTATAATTTCAGTGTTTTAATGAGATTAATACATGTACATGATTTTAGGGCTTGCTCATATGTGCAGTGGATTGGTTCAGAATGGAAAGGAAGGGAAAGGACTGTAATTTATAATCTAGCAAGGCAGAACAAGATGTTGGAGAATCAAGTTGGTGAGAAGGAAGCAGAGAAGGAGTCCATGACGGAAAATCACAAGATTGAAAAGAAAATGGTTGCAAATATTCACAAGGAGCAGCTCATGGGTAGAGATAGGATGACAGTGTTTGCAATTAGCATTTGTTTTGATTTATGTGCCATTCTATTTGAAGTAACAAGCAAGAATTAGAGGCAGTGTATCTTGTTGGCAGTATGACCAAGCAAGATGTAATGTGTGGCATTTTTTTTAATTTTGAACATGGTTTTTAATTGCAAATCGTTTCATTTCTTTGTTTCATGAATTGACCAAGTGATAATTTTGAACATGGTCATTGTTGGATTCATATAAAGAATGGAAATTTTTGAATGATAAAAAGGGAAAACAAGTCTTACATTCAGTCATACTCATAGATACGACATTATATTCACTCTCTTAATTCTAAACTGGACTAAAGATAACTGACAACAAACTGGAGTGAAGATAATTGAACTTGCTTAACACACAAAACACATTGGACTTAACTGAAGATAGCGATGACTAAACTGAGATAATTTAAATCACGAAAAAAATATAAAGTTGTTGACCCTTACAAGCACACAGAAACACAATCACATAGGACCATGAACACCTAGAACACCCTAAAACAACCATAACACATGAAGATCTCCGGAGCCCTGTGTTATCATCCCAGAAACTTGAGAGAAGACCCCTGCAGCAGAAAGATCTGCAACCAGACACAAGCAGGTCATCATCTTCAACCACGGTGCAATTGCCACTATGCTGCTTCCTCTTTCCTTGACACCATCGCTGAGAGGGCATGGATACCAATCCAACACACCTGCAACAACCGTCGCCATCTTTGGCTGTGAGTACCGCGAAAAGTGTCCCTTCCAGAAGGAAGAGAACTCGAGTCATCCGACCGGTCCAGCACCGCGGCCGGGCCATCCGCCCGGGCAAAACATGATCTCCCTTCAGCATCAGCGCAGAGGAAGGAAGAGAACAACAGTAGCAAATCATACCGACACGGAAGAAGAAGGATCTTCGTCTCCATGCATCCACCACCCATCTGAGGACCCAACCCCCTCAACCCTAACCCTACCACGCACCCATCTTAAAATCCTCATTGTCAAAAATTCTTGAACCCCATATGATACTCCGGTTCTGCTAGTGGTAACCTCAATTGATCCACGATGTTGATGATCTACTTCTCAAAAATCATATCTTCAGGGGCATAAGCAATTCAGAGGGGGTATTTACATTAAAGCAAGACAAGGAGTTTAGAAAATGAATAATAGATGAGAGATACTAGTGGAGAGAGTAAGTAACCAAAGAATGATAAAATATTTTTTTGTTCCTATGGCTTTTCCTAACCATTTTCTAGGGTCACGACCTACAGTCAACATGGGTTCTGATACCATCTGAAACGACCCGATTCACTAACAATCCAAGTCTCTGTGCATTCTGTGCTAGTCCCTGGATCAATATCTAGCACACAGAGTACATGATGTAATATAAAGAATAAAGCACATGTCATATATATTACATCGAAGATCCAGTATTACAATAAATCATACCTACATAGCTCATGGCTAGCTTACAAATAGAATACAACGGAAAAACAATAAGAGCTTCGTGGCGTCCATCAACTCCACCGGCATAGTTGAGTATAGACATCGTAACCCTACATCGCATCACTTACTCGTCGTATACAATCCTGCAACACCGAAGGTTACAGCCCGACAACGGGTCAGTACATCTGATTTGTACGGCAAGTCACACGAAAAAGGATATAATAGACCTATCGCTACATGCAAGGGTAAGTCAAAAGAAAGGCTTATGGTTTTATTTTGCAGAAAGCTGATTTTTCCCAATCTACCTAGTCAAAATTTTAGTTTAACTTACTACTTAAGATCGAACTGGGCACACCAGTTCCAATCCACACCCTTTATTAAATCTTGCCCACTCAAATTTATTAAGGTGATTCATCTGTCAAGATCCTCCAGTAACAGTAATGTCTAGTAGCTCAAGGATGTCCATAACCGGGGACACGGCTAATCATCATTAGTTTTTACTCTGCAGAGGTTAGTACACTTTCCCCGCTGGACTCAACCCGAAGATTGAGACAAAGTCTTTCAGAAGAGGTCACCTACACCCAACGGCAAGCCGGTACCACCTATCACATCTACATCTGCTAGCTTTGCACGGGAGAGGCTTCCTACATCGTACTCAACTAAGCCAGAGCCCATATGGCCAGCGGCTGTACATGGAAGCTCCTAGTCATCAAGTATGTCTGATCTTTTTGAGCCTAGATGGCGCCCACTTACGTTCAGAGGGTAGATACCATGACGTTCTGTCGACCACCAAAACCAACCATTAGGGGTACAACCTGGTCTCGCCTTAGATAAGGCACGAGCACCCAGGAAGCACTCCCTGCCAGTCCAGAAGTGTATTCTAATTAAAAGTTTTCTAGTCAAGTCATTAAATCCTTACATAGCTCAATGTAATCTCAAACCAATCCACGTCTACCAGCATAGCAAATATATAGCAAGCACGTGCTAGGTTGTCTAAGCAAACAGGATAAGATCATGTGGCTACCCTACAAGGTTTGCAGCAATAATAATATAAAACTTCCTACACATGCATATGGTGATATTTGCTACATGCATAAGTAAAAATATAGGTTATGAAATGGTCAAAGTATGACTTGCCTTATACATTTGATGAAGTTCTTCGCTCTCACGATCCAGTCAACTCTATTCGTCACCCTCCGAGAAATCTATCGCAAACGAAGGAACTCGAATAAGCAATCACACCACAAGGCAAACAAAAGATCAACAAAACAAGCACAAAAGGTTTTAGCAACAAAACAAAAAGGCTTTGAAGTTCAAAGGTGTCGATGTGCTTGAAGGTGATCGTTGGAAGTGACCTCGAGAGAGTCAACAGATAGAGATTCATCAGTAAGGAATTTTGACTACGGGCATTTATGAAATCAAGGTGAAAATCATGCCCACATGAAAAGTGTGTGAATCTTACCGATAACATGTCTCAAGTGATCCGATATGAAAAAATAATCATGTGAAACGGAATACTACAACGCAGGTCATAGCAACTGCAAAATTGAATTGAATTTTAATTTAAACAGATCAAGAAACATTTGAATTTTTGTGTACACATGCTATTAACAGAAAGTACATGGAACGAGTGATCCAACGCAAAAAGAATCACTCGATTTGGAGCCACGGTTTAAAAGATACGACCTTCGGAATTTGAATTTGAATTGATTTCAAATTCAAAAGTGTGCAAAGTGTGCAAAGTTGATTCCATGCTAAAGTACATAACAACATGAACGCGTAGGAAAAAGTTTCACCCGATTCCGACTTACGGTGTAGAAGGTATTGCGGAAACGGCGCTGGGGTGTTTTCTACCAACAGGGACCTGTTCGCGAATAAAGATTTTCCCGAAAAAGCAATTGGGTCCCTGGTCTCGGATCTGACCGGAGTTGACTCCGGAGAGCTCCGTTTTTTCGGCGAGGCGGTTTGCTCCGGCGAAGGGAGATGGTGGCCGGCAAGTGAGGCGACCGGCGAGGTGTGGGGCCGGCGGGAAGTGGCGGCGTAGGCGGCGGCGTCCGGCGCGGGGCGCGTCGCGGTCCCGGCAGCGGTGCTGGCCGACCGGCTCGGCGGCGTGGCGCAGCCGGCGTCCTTGGCGCGGTCGCAGGCGGCGTTGGAGGCGCGGCCGGCGGCGCGGGACTCCGACGGCGGCGTCCGACTCGTCTCTGGCGGCGGTTGGCCGGCGATTCCGGCGATGCGGGGCCCGGCGGCGGCGGGTCCCGCTAGGGTTTGTTTTTTTTTTAAGAAAAAGAAAAAGAGAAAAAAAAAATATTTTTTTGAGGTTAAAAAAAAGATTTTTCTAATCTCTATATATAGACAGATAGAAGAAAAGAAAAAAACAAGAAAACAGGTCCGAAAAAGACTCTACTGCGCTCGCGGGCGAAAATAAGCTACTGGGCTGGGGCTACAAATTTTTCTTTTTATTTAAATCCGAAATTTCAAACAATATTACAAAAATAAATACACATCAAAAAAATATGAAATAAATTCCTAAATTCTTCAAATAATCCCAAGAAAATTATGCAATGAGTACATTTTCAAAAAAGATAAATAAAAATAAATACATTTTTCAATGACTTTATTTAATTATAAAATATTTTAGAAATTAACCAAAATCTCAAATAATTATTTAAATAGTTTCCACTCGTTTTTTCTGAAGAAGTCATTTTATCTTCTGTCATGTTATAATTATTTTTGATTGGAAAATTATTTAAATAACTCCAAATAAAAATAAAATTATATTTAAAACATTTCCAATTTTCTTTTATAATGAAGGAGTCATATTACCTTCTCTCATTTTAATTTGTTAGATTTGTTTTAAATAATAAATTCCAAAACACCAACGGTGAATATTAGGGAAAGTCATTTTATTCCCTCTCATTTTAATATTCAATAAACTCCGAAAGTTTTAGATCCTAGTGAAAATCAAACGTATCAAGCAAACAATCATTATTATAATTTATTTGTTAACATTCCAAAATTTAGAAAATTTTGGGATGTTACAGACTACCACCCTTAAAAGGAATGTCGTCCTCGAGATTCGAAAAGGCTAGAAAGAGAGGTTAGGGTTTGGATCTTCATGACAGTCCACCGATCCCTTGATGGTCCAGGGTGCTACCACCCTTTAAAAGAATGCGACGTGGTCTCCAAAATCTTAATCCATGGATGAAATCCTTCGTACATTCCTCGTACTCCTTGGAGATCTTGAATCCTTAGAAAAAGGGGAGTCTTTCGTATACTGAACCTTAATGGCTGACCGTCAGGCACCAATACTAAGCAACTATCGATTTTCTCATGGTGATCATTCAGAATACTTTTACGGGATACCTGCAGGAAATGGTCTTGGCCTATACTCACCGTATAACTTACTATTATTAACGATAATCTTATATAGGGGAATTTAAACATCGTACCATTCTATGGTTCAGGCTTACATCGTCGTCTCTCTGCTATAGGTAAGTCACTCAAGATTTACTATCCCGCATAGCAAGAGCGAATAATAAGGGTAGTCGTCATGGGGGGCAATCCATTCCGCACCCAGATCATTACCTTGTATATTGTTTAGAGAATCTCGCAATCTAACACTCGGTCATCCTCACAAGCCTTGCAGAAGTCCTTCTTGATCATGAACTGCGTTCAGATAAATCCATTGGTTCTGCAAGCCAACCAAACATCTATCGTTTCTTCACAACACTCGGGTTTGCGAAAACTTCTACAAAACGTGCACTGGTGAACTAGAACTTGCTCCAGGGTCCTTCCTTCCGCAAGATTGTGCTTGCTTGTTGTAAGACCCTGGCACACAGGGTTAACTTTGAACTCAACATCGGTTGCATCCATCTTTATTCCAGCCTTGACATTAGCAGCCATTGTAGTAGCTTCTTCAGTGTAGGAATTGAGTTGACGGGGGAATATGATGTAGAGAGAGAGAGACATACCCATACAAACATCACACTAGTTTAAAAAATAAGTTTTTGATGTGTAGCTGTCAGTAAAACACAAGAGATGACAACTCACGGAAACGATCTAACAGTAGAAATGTTGAATCTTCTAGGTCTTCAAGTCTTCGATGTCGGTAGCTTTAGTTTTACGTTGTCGTAGCAATCTTCATATCGTTGAGTCACCTGTGAGCTTATTCTGCTTGTGGTTGTGTCTCCTTTAGTCTTGAAGCATACCAAATAGATGAGGGTCTAAGGTAACGTAAACTTATTCTACTCACGTAGAAGAAACACAAAGGACCACACACAACATCAATCAAAGACATATCAGGGCCACAGGGCAGAAGACAAAACTTAACAAAACAATCATGACATAAACTATCTAGTTAATCAACAGGAAAACATGCATCGATCCACATCTCCAACTAACATGAAAAGGTAACACCGTACACTTAGTGCACACCTACGAATATCCATCCTTCAGTTGCCCAACATAAGCCTCATTATGGCGACCTCTTCTTCTTTCTCTTCAGTCCTAGACACATGTTGATGTAGTGTTCCATGTTCTTGCACCGATAACACTGAATTTCTCTAAGATTCTTCTTTTTCTTCTTCCCAGGTGCTTCCTTGAACTCCTGGATAATTTTCTTCATCCATTCCTTTTGTAGTTGAATCACTTGTTGTGTCATGGTGTAAAGGTGACACTGAACGGGGTAATGATCAGTTCCTTCACACACAAGACATGTGACTTGAGGAGTAGGACATTTTTCACCCCAGTGCATTTCCTCACAATAGGGACATCCATCTTGGTGTCCTTCATAGGAGTGTCCTACTTACCCGCAAATTTTGCAGGCACGAGGCCTCTTATGGGTTATCGTCCATTGCATCGGGGTGACGAGGCGAGATCCCAACAAAATATTTTTAAATTCCTTCCAAATAATCTTCTTTCTTGTTTCGTTAATCGCCTGGTGCATTTTCCACCAAGTAGCAGCCTCTTATACAAAGTACTTGACAGCATAGTGGACCATGTCCTCACTTCCAACCTTGTTATTCTCCATGTGCTCCTCCATATTATGAATCCATTTCTCCACCTTCAGTCTAGTCATCGCCTCGGGAAGGTGAGTCCTACTACATACTCCATCTATTGAGCCCAACCGACAAGGGTTAGGGGCAACAAGGATACAGACAGGAAAACAAACCTAAAGGTAGCACCAAGCATAAGCACACAACAAGAGTAAAGCAAAACACCTACACGCAAACAGCAACACATAACAACAATCACTCAAGTCGCAAAAATCAAACCACCCAAACAACTCCTAGAGTAAGGTCATATGTGCAAGACATACGATCTCATCATACTACACGCAATTCGTTTATCTAACTCCATAAAAGTGGTGGTCTGAATCTAAGCTTCATCCTCCTCAGCTAAGCTGATCTTAAAGTCCTCATTGTCAAAACTTCTTGAACCCCATAGGATACTCCAGTTCTGCTATTGGTAACCTCAATTTATCCACGATGTTGATGATCTACTTCTCAAAAATCATATCTTTAGGGGCATAAGCAATTCAGAGGGGTATTTACATTAAAACAAGACAAGGAGTTTAGAAAATGAATAATAGATGAGAGATACTAGTGGAGAGAGTAAGTAACCAAAGAGTGATAAAATATATTTTTGTTCATATGGCTTTTCCTAACCATTTTCTAGGGTCACGACCTACAGTCAACATGGGCTCTGATACCATCAGAAACGACCCGATTCAGTAAGAATCCAAGTATCTGTGCATTCTGTGCTAGTCCCTGGATCAATAGCTAGCACACACAGCACATGTTGTAATATCAAGAATAAACCACATGTCATATATATTACATCGAAGATCCAGTATTACAATAAATCATACCTGCATAGCTCAAGGCTAGCTTACAAATAGAATACAGCGGAAAAACAATAAGAGCTTCGTGGCGTCCATCAACTCCATCGGCATAGTTGAGTATAGACATCGTAACCCTACATCGCATCACTTACTCGTCGTATACAATCCTGCAACACAAAATGTTACAGGACGACAACGGGTCAGTACATCTGATTTGTACGACAAGTCACACGAAAAAGGATATAACATACCTATCGCTACATGCAAGGGTAAGTCAAAAGAAAGGCTTATGGTTTTATTTTGCAGAAAGCTAATTTTTCCCAATCTACCTAGTCAAAATTTTAGTTTAACTTACTACTTAAGATCGAACTGGGCACACCAGTTCCAATCCACACCCTTTATTAAATCTTGCCCACTCAAACTTATTAAGGTGATTCATCTGTCAAGATCGTCCAGTAACAGTAATGTCTAGTAGCTCAAAGATGTCCATAACCGGGGACACGGCTAATCATGATTAGTTTTTACTCTGCAGAGGTTAGTACACTTTCCCCGCTGGACTCAACCCGAAGATTGAGACGAAGTCTTTCAGAAGAGGTCACCTACACCCAACGGCAAGCCGGTACCACCTATCACATCTACATCTGCTAGCTTTGCACGGGAGAGGCTTCCTACATCGTACTCAACTAAGACAGAGTCCATATGGCCAGCGGCTGTACATGGAAGCTCCTAGTCACCAAGTATGTCTGATCTTTTTGAGCCTGGACGGCGCCCACTTACGTTAAGAGGGTAGATACCATGACGTTCTATCGACCACCAAAACCAACCATTAGGGGTACAACCTGGTCTCGCCTTAGATAAGGCACGAGCACCCAGGAAGCACTCCCTGCCCATCCAGAAGTGTGTTCTAATTAAAAGTTTGCTAGTCAAGTCATTAAATCCTCACATAGCTCAATGTAATCCCAAACCAATCCACGTCTACCAGCATAGCAAATATATAGCAAGCACGTGCTAGGTTGTCTAAGCAAACAGGATAAGATCATGTGGCTACCCTACCAGGTTTACAGCAATAATAATATAAAACTTCCTACACATGCATAGGGTGATATTTGTTACATGCATAAGTAAAAATATAGGTTATGAAATGGTCAAAGTATGACTTGCCTTATACAATCGATGAAGTTCTTCGCTCTCACGATCTAGTCAACTCTATTCGTCACCCTCCGAGAAATCTATCGCAAACGAAGGAAATCGAATAAGCAATCACACCACAAGGCAAACAAAAGACCAACAAAACAAACACAAAAGGTTTTAGCAACAAAACAAAAAGTCTTTGAAGTTCAAAGGTGTCGATGTGCTCGAAGGTGATCGGTGGAAGTGACCTCGAGAGAGTCAACATATAGAGATTCATCAGTAAGGAATTTTGACTACGGTAATTTATGAAATCAAGGTGAAAATCATGCCCACCTGAAAAGTGTGTGAATCTTACCGATAACATGACTCAAATGATCTGATATGCAAAAAGAATCACGTGAAACAAAATAGTACAACGCAGGTCATAGCAAGTGCAAAATTGAATTGAATTTGAATTTAGACAGATCAAGAAACATTTGAATTTTTGTGTACACATGCTATGCACAGAAAGTACATGGAACGAGTGATCCAACGCAAAAAGAATCACTCGATTTGGAGCCACGGTTTAAAAGATACGACCTCCGGAATTTGAATTTGAATTTGAATTGATTTCAAATTCAAAAGTGTGCAAAGTGTGCAAAGTTGATTCCATGCTAAAGTACATAACAACATGAACGCGTAGAAAAAGTTTCACCCGATTCCGACTTACGGTGTAGAAGGTATTGCGGAAACGGCGCCAGGGTGTTTTCTGCCAACAGGGACTTGTTCGCCAATAAAGATTTTCTCGAAAAAGCAAACGGGTCCCTGGTCTCGGATCTGACCGGAGTTGACTCCGGAGAGCTCCGTTTTTCCGGCGAGGTGGTTTGCTCCGGCGAAGGGAGGTGGTGGCCGGCGAAGTGTGGGGCCGGCGGGAGGTGGCGGCGTAGGCGGCGTCGCTCGGCGCGGGGCGCGTCGCGTGGCGCGCGAGCGCGGCTCGGGCGTCGCGGTCCCAGCGGCGATGGTGGCCGGCCGGCTCGGCGGCGTGGCGCAGGCGGCGTCCTTGGCGCGGTCGCAGGCGGCGCTGGAGGCGCGGTGGCGCGGCCGGCCGCGGTTGGCCGGCGATTTCGGCGATGCGGGGCCCGGCGGCGGGGGGGCCCGCTAGGGTTTGCTTTTTTTTGAAGAAAAAGAAAAAAAGACAAAAAAATGATTTTTCTAATCTCTATATATAGACAGATAAAAGAAAAGAAAAAAAACAAGAAAACGGATCCGAAAAGGACTCTACTGCGCTCGCGGCCGAAAATAAGCTATTGGGCCGGAGCTACAGATTTTTCTTTTTATTTAAATCCGAAACTTTAAACAATATTACAAAAATAAATACACATCAGAAAAATATGAAATAAATTCCTAAATTCTTCAAATAATCCCAAGACAATTATGCAATGAATACATTTTCCAAAAAGATAAATAAAAATAAATATATTTTTCAATGACTTTATTTAATTATAAAATATTTTAGAAATTCACCAAAATCTCAAATAATTATTTAAATAGTTTCCACTCAATTTTTCTGAAGAAGTCATTTTATCTTCTCGCATGTTATAATTAGTTTTGATTGGAAAATTATTTAAATAACTCAAATAAAAATAAAAATATATTTAAAACATTTCCAATTTTGTTTTATAATGAAGAAGTCATATTACCTTCTCTCATTTTAATTTGTTGGATTTGTTTTAAATAATAAATTCAAAACACCAACTGTGAATATTAGGGAAATTCATTTTATTCCCTCTCATTTTAATATTCAATAAACTCCGAAAGTTTTAGATCGTAATGAAAATCAAACGTATCAAGCAAACAATCATTATTATAATTTATTTGTTAACATTCCAAAATTTAGAAAATTTTGGGATGTTACATTCCCCCTCCCTTCCGCCGCCGGAGCGGCCGACGGAGAGAGAGGGAACCGGCGGCACGCAAGAGACCCTCTTCGCCTCCTGATCGCCCGATCCAAATTCCCTGATTTGTTGGTTTGTTATAGGATTTCGAAAAAGACACCTTGTTTTTATTCACCCGTTCTAATGCTACAGTATTGATATATGCCTCATCTTTTTCCCCTTTGGAATCAAAGCTGTCCATTAGGAAGATCTTCTGCAGTGGCAAGTAATACTGAGGGTCATTAAAAATAGTTATATATAAAATACTCCCTCCGTTTCAAATTAAATGACTTTCATTTGTTCACATATGTAGTACACATATGAACAAATGGAAGTCATCTAATTTAAAACGGAGGAAGTATTATGTAAGTAATTTAATAAAGTTTTCTTATAACATGCTCCATCCGTTTTTAAATATATTTTTTTTAGATATTCCACTATAGACTATATACAAAGCAAAAACAAGTGAATCTAGACATTAAAATACATTTATATGTAATTTATATTATATTTTTTATTAAAAATAATTGTATTTAGAAACGGAGGAAGTATGTACATAAGTCGGCTGTACCTGTACGTTCACGCAGCCCCGGTCGGCGCGTCGTTGATGACTGCATCAGCATCTGCAGTGTCATCGAGAACATGAATACCAAGGCGTGATGTGTCGTTCACATGCTGCTGGCGCTGAGAATATCATCTGCTGCTGCGGAAATTCCCTGCTACGGCTATAACTGTTCGAATGAGACACACGTTGAGCAATGGAATCTTCCGCTGCAAGGAGCAGCGGGTTGTGCAGCACCAGCTTCACGCCATCTACAGACATTTTAATCTTTGCTTTGCTTTTTTTTTGTTGGCTGAATAATCCAGCTAGGCGCAGCTCCATTCGCTTGTACAGTAGTACTAGAAACTTGTGACGTTTTGTGGGTGTGTTTCCAAAAATCCAAGTTGAATGTCGTGGACGCATCAGTGGTTAATCAGACACTCGGTCCTGATGAGTTTCGATGGGCTTGAGGATATTCCTGCTGATGGAACCGGTGGATGCAATCTTGTTTTCTGAATATTGCAAAGCTATCCACGATGCATCCAACCAAAAGAAAAAAGAAAAAGAAAGAAGAAAAAAAAATATTTCACCACAGTGACCCACTCCTCTTAGCAACAGCATATGAACCACCAACAAAATACAACACTCAAAAACATAAAAGGTCTTTACAACCGATGCTTTCAAGAAAAAAACTGTGCACAAGCACCATCGTTACCCAAACCGAGATTTTAGGTTTTCACTCTAGACAAGTTCGCGTTTTTAAAACAATTCCTCAAGCAAGGTAATTGGCAAGCACAATCAGTGAAGACAAAAACTTAGATCTTTCAACCTGAAAATCACGACTCGGCAACCGAGTAGCACCATAAAAAAGAAACCCTCCAATGTTGTCGCCCTCACTAGCCACTGCTGCCCATGAGAGTTATCAACACACCTGGCTTACTCCATTGCCTCCAAGGTGGCGTCCGTCTAACTAATCCTTCGATCCCAGCCATCATGACCTTCTTGACAGTTGTCTACACCATGGAAATCAAGATGACGACATGTCCCATGGTGTACACAATCAACAGAAACTTCGCGCCATGCCCTCATGAAACCTCGTATGATGATATGGGTCTGCACAACCGAATTCTACCAATCCAGATATCCTGAGCAAGATCTCTGGCAGCAGTCCCGAAATGCGTCGATGAACAGATAGAGGAGAGTTGATCATGGAGGACATTGCCTTAATGCGAGGAGAGCATGTGGACGACTACCTTTATTATCTTGGCAGCACACCCCCACATCCAATCTGTCGTCAAAAGGTTGGTCACCGTCGGGCACCACCACGGTGTCTATCCGGCGGCAACATCATCGACGACGGATCTGGGTTAGGACCCAGACCCACGACCACACATCCATTCCTCCCCAAACGCACAACCATGCCCACCGCTGCCAGTCTTCCTGGAGGTCCGTCGCCGTTCAGAGCCGTCGTCACTAACAGGGAGAAGCGCGTCGAGCTGACGATATGCCCGAGGTGCGCAATCGGGTGGAGGACAAGCACCCCCGCCGCCACTTTCTGTGGGCACAAGTCTTATTCAGTGTCCCCTCCGACGGAGGTGATGCGATGGAAAGAAGGAGAGGGGAGTTCTTGGCGGCGACTTCTAGGGTTTCCCCCATGCCGCGAGGGGAGGCGGCGTGCAGGCTTTTCTCATACCGTTTCGCTAAGCGCTTAGAGGAGGCATCTTGTTGGCTTGGAAATCCGATAGATTACATATTTTGGTAGTTCAGAAGCCGTAATTCTCCATCTCAGTCAATGTCACTTCCATGGTTGATGGCAAGGTTTGGATGGTCACTTCTGTCTATGGGCCTCAAGCCGACAAAGGCAACGTGTGATTCCTAGAAGAGCGGGAAGGCATTGGTGAGCAGGTGCAAATTCTGTGGTTAATGGTGACTGAATCTTGTGCGGCATGAAGAGGAACGGAGTGTTGAATTATTAGGCTTAGCTCATTATTTTAGATATTGCCAATAATCCTTAAAAATATGTGAGACCCATGTGACCATTCATGCATGACAAGTAGGTGTGGAAGTTTAGTCACACCCTACCCGTGGAGGTTGTGTGAGACCACCTTATAAGGTGGGTGTTGTACACATCACTAAGAGCTTGAGAAAAGAGCATTTACACACATGCTTGTCCTCCGCCACCCGAGGCATCACTCGTGTGCTTCATATTTCGTGAATCGTGAATGACCCAAACCGAGCTAGGAGCTATACCACGTGTGCGTGTTTCCTTAAATTTTATCACGCAAAAAGAAAATAAGTTGGATTTGTTTTGCCTAAATATTCAACAACTCTATTATTATGATTGATAGCGTGTGTGATTTACTTTCCCTAATTATGATGGTTGATTCTCTTCCACTAGCCTCTGAAACTCTGCCTCTTGTGATCTGGTACGAAAAAGGGCAATATGGTTTTCAGGAAGTGCGTCCGCGCGACTGTTGGATCTTCATCGTGGCTGCGAGCAACGATGACTAATTCTCCAATGACAATTTCTTTTCCAACACGGACGATCTCTTCAAAGAAGACACGACGAACAACGCATCAACTTCTTGCACTGTTGCTCTGTATGTCGTATTATTATCTATGTTAGGATTAGTATTCGATTTATTGTAACTAGAACTCTCTATGGATATTATGTGTATTTTCTGCAGTTTCGATCGCATGCCAAGTTTCAATAATATGATGCATGTTGAGGTTAATACAACTATCATGATTAGCATGTTTCATCTACTATTTTTGGATCAAATCATACAAAAAATTACCTAAATATTCAACAATATAGAAATCGTATATATGTAGGCAACTTTCTCCATTTGATTTTGCTGCAACTTTAAGCCTAAGATGTTTGAGGGTATGAACTAAAAGAGGTGACGTGTGAAGGCAGTTCTTTGAGTAAATGGCACTGGTGGTTAGAGAACTTGTTGGGTGGGTGCACTTAAGTGCATGACGTGGGGGTGTTCCCACAACTCCTGCGGATGAAGGGTACCTGGTGCGGGTCTAGACAGGAGGCCCGCTGAAAGCTTCGACCAGCCCACGACTGGCCCACTCGAAGCATCGACGTAGGAGTCCTTGGTGTTATGGAAACCGCGACTTGGCGTCCAAGACTGAAGCTAGATTAGGCAACTGCCCCTGTAAACCTAGACGGACCTAGTATATAAAGGTTGGGAGATGGGACGTCTAGGTCATTCAATCTTATAGCAACACCTCCGATCCCGAGCGATCTCGCGTCGACCGCCATTGTAATCGCCTCCATCATAATACAAAAGAACAGGAAGTAGGGGTTTCACCGATCGAGGGCCCTAAACCTGGGTAAATCCCTGTCTCCTGTTAGCTGACGAGCATCGCCAACCTGCACCTTCTCTCTACGATCTAAACTCAAGGTACCTTACCATGGCATTTGTCGAGGCCGATCCTCATCAATTGGCGCCGACCGTGGGGAAGACGCGGGTTGAAATCAAGATCTCGGCGGTCCCGTCATCAGTAATCAGCAATTCGACAGCTCGAGCACGATCCAACCCACTCGAAGAGCTCAAGTTCATCGCGAGCCTCTTTGTGGCGCCACCAAGCACGCTCGGTCAACGACTGGGTCAAGATCAGTTTTTTGGCGACTACCAAAGCCGTACCCGACGATGAAGGACCCGCCGACCCAGAAGACGAACCCAAGTCGCAGTCGCAGAGCCGGCAATGGCGCCAGATCAGATGCAGGAATTTCACATTGAAATTTTGCTCGAACAACCACCAACCTCTACGACAACACCTGTCACCAGCCGAGCACCCGCAATGACTCGCGGCAGGGACTCATCCACCCGTCCCGGCGAATACTACGTCCCTGACAAAAGGCCAAACGAGTTCGCCAAGATGATCCGGAACTACTCGATCAACGACAGAATCAAGCTCGATCCAAGGTTTCACTCCCGTTCCGAAGACCACTCGCGGACATATCGTTTCGCAAGGAGAAGAAGACATGACGGCTCGAACAGTCTCACACCCAAAGAGCAGCTGGACGGACCCTGCACAATTCATTGTTTTGAAGATGACTGGGGACGGCTCAGGGCAGGCCACACTTTCAGGAGTTGTCGCCTGTTCATCGAACTCTCCGACAGCCTAAAAGAAGAGAAGCAACGTAAAGCCAAATGAGCCAACGGCGCAGCCACCAACGCCTAACACAGAGGAGCAATATCCACCATCTCACGGATGAGTGTGCATGATCCAAGAATAACGACCCTCAATGATGAAGCAAGAGGCGAACACTCTACAAGAACGAACAACCGAAGACATGTTGGCAAAAGAACCCTACTACTTATGCGATTCAGAAGTCAGCATCACCTTTTCGCAAGACGATCACCCGCCCGCGGTTCCAAGGCCAGTGCACGCGCCCCTGGTCCTCGAGGCACAGATAGGCGGAGACGATATGACTCGAGTTTTCATGGACGGGGGGGAGCATCCTAAACATCATCTTTGCTGATAGCCTACGCAAGATGTTGATCCCACAATCAGTATGGAAGAATTCGGGCGTCACACTCTACGGTGTAGTACCAGGCGAGGTAGCTTCCTCCCTAGGAACAATCAAGCTCGGCGTGATTTTTGGCAGCAAGGGAAACTTCGCAAGAGAAACCCTAGAATTTGAAGTGCTCGACTGGCAGTCCCAATACCATGCCATACTCGGTCGACCGGCGTTCGCACAGTTCATGCCAGTCCCGCACTACGCGTACCTCAAACTCAAGATGTCAGGACCCGCCGGGATCATCACAGTCAGTGGAAGCTTCATCTAGTCAGATCAATGCGATCGAGACTTCCATCAAGTCTCCGACACATTCGGAGCACCACAAGAACTCGAAGAAATTGCAATGGTGGTAGACAGGAGGATGTTCCCACTAGCCAGCAGAAGTGAAATAAAGGAAATCACTCGCGACTTCAGTGTCGACAGTGACACCGTCACCCACCAAGTTCACCCGACGGACCCGGACAAGATGGTTTGGTCTATTCTCATCTACCAGAAGAACAAGTAACAACCCCCCTGTCTTTACTTCGCGAGGAGTGGAAAATCTTCGTCTGGTGTCCGGCCGACATGCCCGGACTACTGCGAGAATTTGCAGAGCACGCACTGCAAATCTACCCAAACACCAAACCAGTAAAGCAAGCATTGCTCAGATTCTCCGAGCCAGAACGTAAAGCTATCGGATAAGAAGTCAATCGACTACTCGACGCGCAATTCATCCGGGAGACAAAGAAGTCCACTTGGGTCGCAAAACCATCCTAGTGCCCAAGAAAGATACCGACGTACTATGCATGTGCGTCGACTACGGACCCATCAACAACCACTGCGCAAAGGACCACTTCCCACTTCCAAGGATCGACGAAATCATCGACTCCACTGCAGGATGTGACCTCTTGTCCTTCCTCGACACCTACTTAGGATACAACCAGATCAGAATAAAGGAGGAAGACGAAGAGCACACCTCGTTCATCACCCCTTATGGTGTATTCTGCTACAGGATAGTGCCCTTCGGGCTAAAAAACGCTGGGGCCACATACCAACGGATGATGCAAGCGTGCCTAAGGGACCAAATCGGCAGAAATGTCCAAGTCTACGTAGATCACATCGTCATCAAAACATACAACGCAGACACACTATTCGACGACCTCCGAGAGACCTTCGTAGCGCTCAACAGATACATGATCAAGCTCAACTCGAAAAAGTGTGTGTTCGGTGTTCCAGTCGGAAAACTTCTCGGGTACATGTTCTCTGCCCGAGGAGTCGAAGCCAACCCAGAAAATGTCCAAGCACTCGCCAGGATGCAAGAACCAGTTAACATAAAGGGCGTACAACAACTCACTGGAGGACTCGCAGCCTTGAGCCGTTTCATTAGCAAGCTAGGAGAAAGGACCATGCTATTCTACCAACTACTCAGGAAAGGAGGCAAGTTTGAATGGTGTCGTGGATATAAATCTGACAATGAGTATAGGGGTATGAAGGGAGCTAAATGAATCTGTACGTAGAGTGGGTTGATGCAAGAGGATTATACAGGTTAGGCCTCTCCGTGGAGATAAAAACCTTAGTCCTGTCCCAGGCTTACTGGGGTGTTCTTTCTTCAGAATACTGAGAAGGGGAAAAGTGTACGCGTGCCCTTGCCGAAGGGGAGGGGGTGGCTTATATAGAGTGCGCCCCTGCCTCCTTAATACCTTGGCTTAAATGGGTCTTAATTACAGGATTAAATATGTACTTAAATACAAAACGGTCTGCCCATTACTACTAATAAAAGAGGAGGAAACGCCTGCAGCATTAAATGCCTCCCGTCCGTTGCGTTTCCCATCTTCCGAGTAGGGGGGCCTTGCCGGCTACTTCCGAGTATCGGTCTACTCGGATCTTGCTATGCTTCCGAGTAGTTGCATACTTGGAAGCGACTCCTGGTCCCAGAGTAACATGTTACTCGGAGATTGCCAATGCTTCGTGTTTTGCTTGATGTGCTTTGGGGAAACCCAGGGCTTAAGGATACCCCTGGGTTTCCCTTGCTTAGGGGTATGCCTTTAGTATTACCATGACAGTAGCCCCCAAGCGCTTTCGGGTGCTCGTAAGTGAGGTGACTGACGTTTGCTAGTCTTTCTGAGGAATGTGAAGATTGAACTCAGTAAGAGGCCCGGAAGGGCTTTATTGATTTTCGAACTTTTCCCTCGAGCGTAAGTTGGGCATGTTAGCGGGAAAATTTGGCGACACTCAAACGTCTCTCGGAAGAGGTGGACTGAGGCCTCGGAAGGCGTGTCTCAGAGTGAAAGGCCTTAAACTCCATATGAACCAAATTTGTAAAGTTCAATGCCCTAGGACATCGTGCGGAGTCCTAGGCCATGCCACGTGGGACATTGATTCTTTACCCCCTGCGCTGGGTCTTACTGGTGGCCTGGCATTCTACGTCAGAGACGGGCCACCAGCGAGCTAGTTGCTCGGATTTCTACCCGAGTTACCGTGTGCGAGATTCTTCGTTTCGCGGGGAACCTTCGAGTGGTTCTCTTCGTGGTGGCTCCGAGTGGCAGCTTACTCGGACGTTGCAGGAGCTTTGCGATTTCTTCCGAGTGATGGCGTACTCGGAGAGTTTGATCGATGTGCGTTGTGCTTCGCATCTTCCGAGTAGTTGGTGTCGATTCCAAACTTCGGGTTGAAAACAGATTTGGTTTTTCCCCAAAAGATCTTATCTTGTCAGAGAATCTTCTTACCCAAATGAGTGGGCGCACTGTTTGGGTTCGTCTCCTCGATTCCCGCAGCGGTTTCATAGGATAATAATAATTAACTGTCTGCGGGGGAAGTGGGAGGGATTATGGGGAAGTGGGGCGGTTTTTATGGGGAAGAGCAACCGGCAAGCCCATTAGTGGGGTGCGGATCTGACGCGAGGCGGTTGCTATCTTGAGCTATAAAAAGGGCCCCCTGCCTTGCGGTTTGGAACATCTCCACTCATTTTCCCCGCGCTATCGTTCCCGCTTCTCTCTCCTGCTCCGCCTCTTCCTCTGCCTGCTGAATCTCGCCGTCGAGACTTCTCCGCCGGCCGCTCGAGGTCCAACCTGGGAGGTCGTCATTCGTACTGCCCTTCTTCCGCCGCCGTGACCATGTCTGCGGGGGAGTGGCTGCCTTCGATTGTGACGGAAGACATGCTGCTGGGGTACCAGGACGCCGGCCTGGTTCCCCGGGAGGGTTGTCGTCTTCCCGCGGCGGGGGAAGACGAGCCCGCACCGCGGGATGGTGAGAGGGTAATATTACTTTCGCATGTGGATCACGGATTTTCTCTTCCCCCACATCCCTTCTTCTTGGACTTCTTGGCTTTTACGGGCGCTCAGCTTCACCACGTCGTTCCCAACGCGGTTACCCTTCTCTCCAGCTTTTTCACTCTTTGCGAGGGCTTTTTAGGCATAGAGCCCCATTGGCATCTCTTCCGTAGCATATACGCCATCAAGCCTCAAAAGGCGAAAAAGTCTGGGGAGGGCGGCGGCGTGGAGTTTAATCATCTTTGTGGCGGTCTGTTTTTGGAAAAAAGCAAGGAGTGCAGTATTTTGCTTCTTGTGTTCCTGATTCTGTCAAGAACTGGCAGAATAGTTGGTTTTACTGCAAAGTGGCCGAGGGAACGGGGGTGCGTACCTTGCCTCCTTACTCGGACGTTAGGCTGACTAACTCTCAGGGCTGGAACCCCCGGCTCACCAATGCCGATAAGGAGCAAGTGCTCCCCCTGATGCGTGAAGTCATCAGGTTGAAGAAGAATGGTTTGGACGACATAGATCTGATAGCTGCTTTCCTGATTCGGAAGATCCAGCCGCTCCAGGCCCGAGCTCGGGGGATGTGGACGTACTCCGGGTTGCAGGACGACACCCGTTACAATAACACCGAGATTCCCTTGGATGAGTTTGAACTCCAGATGAAGATAATAACAAGCGTGACTCAGGGTCTTCAGGCAACTGGCCGAGTGAGGCCCCTCGGCGTCGACAATCCTCCCTCCTTGGTATGCCGAGTTGTACGTTTCTTGAATGTGTTTCCTTTGTTGGCTTTAACTCGGACCTCTTTGGTTTGTTGCTTAGGATTTTACCCAGTTCCGCTGCCCTATTCCTCTGGCTCCGCAGCATCCTGCCGAGGAAGACGAAGATAGCACTGCTGGCGCGGGGGTCGGAGTTGAGGTGGGGGAGGAGCTGGAGTCCGAGGTGGCTCGGGCTCAAGCAGCGTCCGAGCAGCGCTCGAAGAACAACCAGGATCGCGAGTCGGCGCGGGAGGGGCTTACTCGGACCCGAAAAAGGGCTCACACTCCGAGTGGTGAGGAAGACGGCGGGAAGCTTCCTCCCTTGGGCCTCAGCTCTGGGAAGGTAGCGCCCATGAAGAAGAAGAAACTTGTCACTCTTGGGGGCCGAGAGGCTAATGCCGCAGGAGGTGCTGCTGCTGAAAGGGCCAAGGGGGCTGGATCTGGTTCGGCCAGGGTTGCTCCCCCAAGGCGTAGCTTGAAGACCGTGCACCCGTAATGCTGTTGCTTAACGCGTGCCTTCAAGGCCCTGTTAGTTTCTCAGACTCATCTTTAGCTGTCTTTTTGCAGTGTTCGTCTGAGTGGTTCTGAGACGTTGCCTGGGATCGAGGAGGATCCCGAGGCTGAAGCTATGGAGGATGCTAGCACATGTGAGGTGACTGATTTTCCTGGGATGGGCGCTATCCCAGAAGATACTGCGACTGTTGGTGAGAATTCATCGTTGTTTTCTTTGTTGAGGCGTTTGTTGCTGTCGTCTTCTGCTTTTAACTGTTTGTTGTCTCTGCTGCAGACATGGATGTTGACCCTGCTGTTGATCCTCCTGAGGTGACTGCTCCTGAGGGAACGGTAGCCTCAGGGTCTGGTTCCCGAGCTGCCGCACCCGATGCTCCAGCTGGGGAGGCCGTCGAGGGGACCCCTGTCGCCTCAGCGGCTGTTCGGGGGAGTGAGCCTGCTAGTTCGGGGGCCATCCCCGTCGGGGCCCCAATGGAGAGTGTTGCCATTGGCGGATTGAAGGAGTCTTTGGTCAAGGCGACCTAGTTTGAGTTGCGGCTGCGGGAGCTGGCGTCTGAGGCTGAGCTGGTGAAGTCCAACATGCACGTAAGTACTTACATAAGTTTTCCTACCTGCTGGGTGTAGCCCCCAAGGCTCCGAGTAGCTTTGCGAAGTTATTCGGAGTCTTTTGATAGGAGGTTTCCATTTTGATGAACTTCCAGTGGGAGTACTTCTTAGTGCACACCCGCTGGGTGTAGCCCCCAAGGCTCCGAGTAACTTTTGTGAAGTTATTCGGAGTCTTTTGATAGGAGGTTTTTTATTTTGATGAACTTCCAGTGGGAGCACTTCTTAGTGCACCCGCTGGGTGTAGCCCCCAAGGCTCCGAGTAACTTTTGTGAAGTTATTTGGAGTCTTTTGATAGGAGATTTTTATTTTGATGAACTTCCAGTGGGAGCACTTCTTAGTGGACCCGCTGGGTGTAGCCCCCAAGGCTCCGAGTAACTTTTGTGAAGTTATTCGGAGTCTTTTGATAGGAGGTTTTTATTTTGATTATGGTATTCCTCCTTTCTTCGTAGGAGACATGCAAGCTTGGGTCGGCCTTCGTGAAGTTGCAGGGGGAAAGTGATGCCACCAAGAGTGCATACGAAGCGCTTCTTAAAGAGCATGATAGACTGAAGAAACAGCATCCTGAGGATAATGGTAACAGTTCTTGAGTGTTCAAACTGCCATCGTTCTTCCTGTTGTTCTTGCGTCTGACGTTTTGCTTGCAGATGCGGCGAAGAAGGCCTTTGACGCAAAAGTAAAGGAGAACGATGATTTTGTGGCCAAGATGAAGAAGGAAATAGACCAGGTTGAGAAGAGAGCCAAGGCTCACAAAGCGTTGGAGACCAGTCTCCATTACTATAAGCAGGCGGTGAAGGAGAATGAAGCTTGCATCTCCAGGCTGGAGTCTGACTTGGAAAAACTTTCCGAGCTGCGTGCCGAGGATGCGAAGAAACATGAAGCCGAGTTGGAAACCACTCGGAAAGCAGTGAAGGCAGCTGAAGAGTATTGCACTGGGCGGTTCGCCGTTTTCAGTGAAACCTTGTCTGGTGAGCATTTTACTGTCCGATCTGTGGTAAGGAGACGTGGTTCGTTCTTAGATTATTTACCCGTTTGCTCTATATGGTGTAGCGTATGGTACAAATCCAGATGCTGAGCGGGCGCGCATGGCGGACTTTGCTGAAATCATGAAGAGGGGTAACTATTCTCCAATCACCACGGAATTTGCTTTGGCTCGGGGGTTGTTGACCATGAGGTGCGCCAAAGCGAAGAAATTTGCTGAGGAGGTCATGGGTGCTACTCTGGCTTTGAAGAGCAAGCTGTCGCCTGAAGAAGAGAGCAGAGTGAATCTGGACAATGTTGTACCCGTTCTGCAGGAGGCTCCACACCAGGTGGCCCGCTGGAAACGGTCGGCGGCGCGGAGCGGTGCGAATTACGCACTGGCTTTGACCAAGGCGCATTTTACGGAGCGGGTCCATAATCTTGAGCGAGTTGGTGGTGGAGATCCGAAAGAAGGTCAAAGCTGCACCTCCTTCTTTCCGCGCTATGCTGAGACTGCTAGCCGAATCGCGCTGATGCCCGATCTCGATTTCTTCGTTGAGTCAACTAGTGTAACCAGTGAGTCGGTCGAGGCGGGCGAGGAATGAATGGATTGTCTTAAAAACAGTTGCTTGATATTTGCCTCGGTATGCCGAGTGGGTTTGTAATAAGGTGCACTTTGTGGTTGTTTCGTGACACGCCGTCGTTTGGGTGATGAACTCTTTCTCTGTTTCTCTGCCTGGAATGAATTTTTCTTCCGACTTGTCTTTGTGAAGGTTCGAAGTTTTTATAGCTTTAAGCAGCCCCCAAGCCTATTTAGGCTTGATGGTACTTAATTTTTTTTTCTATTGATGATCTTGTATGCAAGGTCCTCAATGCAGATGATTTTGTGCTTCATCAAGCCTTTGGAGCGTTGGTGAGCACTTATCATTAGTTTTCTAAGTTCTCGTCCGAGCTGCGCATAGCTTGGATGGAAAACCTGATTGATAGAGTTTTTCCGAGCTGCTCGCAGCTGGGAGGAAAACCTGTTTTTGTAGCTTTAAGCAGCCCCCAAGCCTCAAGAGGCTTGAGGATACTTAGAATTTTTTTCTATTGATGATCTTGTATACAAGGTCCTCAATGCAGATGATGTTGTGCTTCCTCAAGCTTTTGGGGCGTTGGCGAGCACTTATCATTAGTATTCTAAGTTCTCGTCCGAGCTGCGCACAGCTCGGATGGAAAACCTGATTGATAGAGTTTTTCCGAGCTGCTCGCAGCTCGGAAGAAAACCTGTTTATGTAGCTTTAAGCAGCCCCCAAGCCTCTTGAGGCTTGGGGATACTTAGAATTTTTTTTCTATTGATGATCTTGTATACAAGGTCCTCAATGCAGATGATTTTGTGCTTCGTCAAGCCTTTGGGGCGTTGGTGAGCACTTATCATTAGTTTTCTAAGTTCTCGTCCGAGCTGCACATAGCTCGGATGGAAAACCTGATTGATAGAGTTTTTCCGAGCTGCTCGCATCTGGGAGGAAAACCTGTTTTTGTAGCTTTAAGCAGCCCCCAAGCCTCAAGAGGCTTGAGGATACTTAGAATTTTTTCTCTATTGATGATCTTGTATACAAGGTCCTCAATGCAGATGATGTTGTGCTTCCTCAAGCTTTTGGGGCGTTGGCGAGCACTTATCATTAGTATTCTAAGTTCTCGTCCGAGCTGCGCACAGCTCGGATGGAAAACCTGATTGATAGAGTTTTTCCGAGCTGCTCGCAGCTCGGAAGAAAACCTGTTTATGTAGCTTTAAGCAGCCCCCAAGCCTCTTGAGGCTTGGGGATACTTAGAAAAAAAAAATCTATTGATGATCTTGTATACAAGGTCCTCAATGCAGATGATGTTATGCTTCCTCAAGCTTTTGGGGCGTTGGCGAGCACTTATCATTAGTTTTCTAAGTTCTCGTTCGAGCTGCGCACAGCTCGGATGGAAAACCTGATTGATAGAGTTTTTCCGAGCTGCTCGCAGCTCGGAAGAAAACCTGTTTATGTAGCTTTAAGCAGCCCCCAAGCCTCTTGAGGCTTGAGGATACTTAGAATTTTTTTTCTATTGATGATCTTGTATATAAGGTCCTCAATGCAGATGATATTGTGCTTCCTCAAGGTTTTGGGGTGTTGGCGGGCACTTATCATTAATTTTCTAAGTTCTCGTCCGAGCTGCGCACAACTCGGATGGAAAACCTGATTGATAGAGTTTTTCCGAGCTGCTCGCAGCTGGGAAGAAAACCTGTTTATGTAGCTTTAAGCAGCCCCCAAGCCTCTTGAGGCTTTGGGATACTTAGAATTTTTTTTCTATTGATGATCTTGTATACAAGGTCCTCAATGCAGATGATGTTGTGCTTCCTCAAGCTTTTGGGGCGTTGGCGAGCACTTATCATTAGTTTTCTAAGTTCTCATCCGACCTGCGCACAGCTCGGATGGAAAACCTGATTGATAGAGTTTTTCCGAGCTGCTCGCAGCTGGGAAGAAAACCTGTTTTTCTGTAATGACAACGGATGGAATAAGGCGCGCTAGTCGTACAAGTAATTTTTATTCATATCTTACAATCTTGCTCATGCATAGAATCAACGCAGTAACTGGGCGTTCCAGGCATGAGGATCTTCTATCTTATTGGTTACATTGTACAGGTGATAGGCCCCATTGTGCAGCACTCTGGAGATGATAAACGGGCCTTCCCATGGGGGAGCTAATTTGTGATCCAAAGTTTGCTTGATGCGAAGTACCATGTCACCTTCTTGGAAGGAGCGAGCTCGGACGTGTCGGTCGTGATATCGGCGAAGGTCTTGCTGATAAAACGTCGAGCGGTTGAGAGCTAAATTTATTTCCTCTTCCAGGAGGTCGACGCCGTCTTGCCGTGCTTCTTCGGCTTCAGCTTCTGTGTACTGGCTTATACGGGGTGCATTGTGCTTGAGGTCACTCGGAAGGATTGCTTCTGAGCCGTAGACGAGGAAGAAGGGGGTTGACCGAGTTGAGCGATTGGGAGTTGTGCGCAATCCCCACAAGACTGAAGGGAGTTCATCAACCCAGGCGCCTGCTGCTTCCTTTAGTTCCCGGAGGAGCCGAGGCTTGATTCCTTTGAGTATTAGTCCGTTGGCTCGTTCGACTTGGCCATTGGACTGTGGGTGTGCGACTGAGGCGAAGTTGATCTGGATGCCATTGGACCAACATAATTTCTTGAATTCGGCTGAGTTGAAGTTCGATCCATTATCAGTAATGATGTCATGCGGGACGCCGAACCGATGGATGATGCCCTGCATGAAACAGACTGCTGTAGCGGAGTCTTGGTTCTTGATAGGCTTTGCTTCTATCCATTTTGTAAACTTGTCTACGGCGACCAGAATGTGGGTAAAGCCATGCTTGCCCATTCGGAGTGGTCCAATCATATCAAATCCCCATACTGCAAATGGCCAGGCTAGGGGGATGGTCTTCAGCTCGGAAGATGGTTTGCGAGGCTGGTTGGCGTAAAACTGGCAGCCCTCACAATGGTCCACGATGTACCGGGCGTCGCTGAGGGCGCCGGGCCAGAAGAAGCCAGCTCGGAAATCTTTGGCCACTAATGTTCGACTTGAAGCATGATGGCCACAATCTCCCGAGTGGATTTCTTGCAGTATGCAGCGGCCTTCTTCCTCGGAGATGCATCGCTGGGGGACATGAGTGATGTTGTTCCTGTACATCTCTCCGTTGATCTCTGAGTAGGACTTGGACTTGCGGACTATCTGTTTGGCTTCTACCTCGTCGTCGGGCAACTCTTGTTTTTGCAGATAGTCAAGGATTGGGCGTGTCCACTCGGGGGGAATGACTTCCACATCAAACACCATGTCCACTACTGCGGGTATGTCTTCTTTGCCGGGGATGTTCTTGTCGGGAAGCATGTTTGGATCTGCCTCCAGGAAGGGATCTTCTTTGACTGTAGGGGAATGTAGGTGTTCCAGATAGATCCCTAGTTGGATCTGTCTGCGGGTGGAACCCAATTTGGCAAGGTCGTCTGCTTCCTGATTCTTAACCCTTGGGATGTGATGGAGCTCCAGCCCATCAATTTTTTTTCTCCAATTTTCTCACTGCTACACAGTAGGTTGTCATTGCTGGGCTTAGGATGTCCCACTCTTTCATTACTTGGTTGATTACCAAGTCTGAATCTCCGAATACCATAAGTCTCCTGACTCTGAGTGAGATAGCCATTCGCATGCCATACAGAAGAGCTTCATATTCTGCCTCGTTGTTTGTTGCTGGGAAATGGATTTGGAGGACGTATCGCATCTCATCCTTTCTGGGTTAGACTAGTACCACCCCTGCCCCTGCGCCATGTAGCATCTTGGAGCCATCAAAGAACATTGTCCAATGTTCTGGTGTTGGCTGTGGGGGGTGTTGGACTTCAATCCACTCGGCTAGGAAGTCCACCAATGCTTGTGACTTGATTGCTTTCTTAGCTTGGTAATTGAGGTCAAAGGGGAGTAGGTCCAAACTCCATTTTGCTATTCTGCCTGTTGAATATCTGTTGTTCATAATTTCTGCCAGGGGGGCTTCAGAGACCACTGTGATGGAATGATCCTGAAAGTAATGTGCAAGCTTCTGAGACGCCAGGTAAATCCCCATTGCTATTTTCTGGTAGTGAGGGTATCTCTGCTTGGATGGTGTGAGGACTTCGGAGATGTAGTACATCGGTCTTTGCACCTTCTGTGCTTTTCCTTCTTCTTCTCTCTCCACCACTATGGCTATGCTGACAACTCGGCTTGTGGCAGCGATATACAGCAAGAGCGGATCTTTTTCCTGGGGTGCTGCCAGGACTGGCCGAGTTGACAATTGCTTCTTGAGCTCTTCGAAAGCTATTTGAGCCTCTTCCGTCCAGACGAAATTCGGCGATTTTTTCATTAGTTGGTAGAGAGGTAGGGCTTTCTCTCCCAATCTGGAAATAAACCGACTGAGTGCTGCGAGGCAGCCTGTTAACTTTTGGACGTCTCGGAGCTGCTTGGGAGGTTTCATGTTCTGAATTGCCACGATTTTTTCCGGGTTGGCTTCTATCCCTCGCTCGGAGACCATGAATCCGAGTAGCTTCCCTGCTGGCACGCCGAAAATGCACTTTTCAGGATTAAGCCTGATGTTGTAGGCTCGGAGGATCTGGAAAGTTTCTGCTAGGTCTTGTAGCAAACTACTCCCTTCAGACGATTTGATTACGATGTCGTCCACATAGACTTCCACGTTCCTGCCGATCTGCCAGATCAGACAATTCTGCATCATGCGCTGGTACGTGGCGCCTGCGTTCCTTAGTCCGAATGGTATCGTGATGTAACAAAAGCATCCGAATGGGGTTATAAACGCCGTTTTGAGTTCGTCTCGTTCATATAGTCGGATTTGGTGGTAACCCAAGTATGCATCGAGGAAACATAATCTCTCGCAACCTGATGTGGAGTCCACAATCTGGTCAATACGAGGAAGAGGGAAATGGTCCTTGGGACAAACTTTATTGATATGGCGAAAATCTACACAAGTTCTCCAAGATTTATCCTTCTTCGGAACCATTACAGGATTTGCTAACCACTCGGAGTGGAAGATTTCCCTAATGAATCCGTCTGCTAATAGTCTAGCTATTTCCTGCCCAATGGCCTTCCTTTTCTCAGAGGAAAACCGTCGGAGGGACTCTTTTACCGGTCTTGCCTTCGGATCTACATGCAACTTGTGCTCGGCCAACTCCCTTGGGACTCCAGGCATGTCGGAGGGCTTCCACGCGAAAATGTCCCAATTCTCACGGAGGAAGTTGACGAGCTCGAGTTCCTATTGGGGATCCAGATCTGTAGAGATGTTGGTGTACTTGCCTTCATCCGTTGGGTGTATCTGCACCCTCTTGGTTTCTCCGGCCGACTCGAATGACGATGTCTTCTTTGGCTGCAGCAACTCGGACGAGTCGACGGCCTTCTTGTATTCGGCCAATTCGACCTCGGCCATCTGCTGATCAGCTATCAGGGAGCCTTTCTGCAGCAGGTCTTCGGCTTGCTAGTAGTCTCCTGAGACAGTGATCACGCCGTGAGGGCCGGGCATTTTGAGCTTCAGGTAGACGTAACAGGGGATGGCCATAAATTTTGCGTAGGCCGGCCTTCCGAGTAAAGCATGATACGCACTCGGGAAGTCCACTACTTCAAAGGTTATCCTTTCTTTTTGGAAGTTACTCGGAGTACCGAAGACCACATTGAGGGAGATCATTCCGAGTGAGTACGCTTTTTTCCCCGGGATTATCCCATGAAATTCCAGGTAGCTTTTGCGGAGTTTGGACATCGGGATGTTCATGCTCTTCAGAGTGCTTGCATACAGGATGTTAATTCCGTTGCCACTGTCCATCAAGACATTCCTGATCCTGAAGTTACAATTTTACGTTTCTAGCAAAGGGTCCACAATCAGGGCGTGTCTTCCCGGGTGAGGAATGTGTGGAGGGTGGTCCGACTGATCAAAAGTGATGGGGACGTCAACCCACTTCATGTAGCTCGGAACTGCCGGAGCCGCCGAGTTGACTTCTCTGAACCTTATTTTTTCCACCCTCTTCGATTCTCGTCCTGCGAAGATGACTAACACTCCGTCCTCCCGCGGGAAGCCTTCGCTGTCCAGTTCCGGGCTGGGTGCTTTATTCTTCCCGGTCTCCTTGTCTTGCTGGGGGCCTGTTTTTGCATTCTGGGCTACTCTCTTGATCAGGCGGCACTGCCGAGCTGTATGCTTTGCGATAACCACCTTTCCCTCGGCATCGCGGGTGGTGTGGAGAGGACAGGGCTGATCCAGAACCTCATCGTCGTTGGACGGCTTTTTCTGCCTTGATTGCCACTCCCTTCGTGCTTGACCCTTGCCATGAAGGCCCGAAGCATTTGCTGCCGCCACCAGCTCTGCGTCTGTTGGGGTGTCCTCCGCTTTTCTCTTGTTGTTTGCGGTCTTCTGCTTCGGGTTCGGTGCCGAGCTGCCACCTCCTCTATGCTACTGATTATTCTGCCGGATTTCTTCCTCGCCATTGGCGTACTTCTTTTCTATCTCCCTCATCTTCCCGAGTGAGGTGATGTGCGGTGACCTTGCCAGCTTGAGACTTAATTCCTTGTACTTGACCCCCTGCTTAAAAGTGTGAATGGCCTGGAACTCGGAGACTCCTTCGACCGAGTTGTGGAGTGTGATCCACCTCTGGATGTAGTCCCGAGTTGTCTCGGTGTTGCCCTGGACGCACAGTTGCAGCTCGGCAGGCCTCCGGGCCTCTTGTAGGTCCCCTTAAAATTCTTGATGAATACTCTTTCGAGGTCTTCCCAAACCCAAATGCTACTTGGGGGTAGCTGATTCAGCCACGCCCGAGCCGAGCCCTCTAACATCAACGGCAGGTGCATCATGGCTATCTCGTCACCGCCCCCTCCGATCTGCACGGCTATTCTGTAATCATCCAACCATGTTTGGGGTTTAGCATCACCTCGGTATTTATCCACCCCCTGGGCTATCCTGAAGTGTGGCAGAATGGGGGTAGACCGAATCCTTTCGCTGAAGCAGACCGGTCCTGTGGCCATTGAGGGCCGGGCCTGATCCTGACGATGAGTTCTGGCGCGGTCGACTCGGGTCTGAACAAGATGGCTTCAGGCGTCGTCTTCAATGTCGAAATAACGGTCGTCTCGGTGCCGCGGGAACTCCTCCCTCCGAGGTGCGGGCCGACCCATCCCACGGGCTTCTGTTCTTCTGAGGTCTTCATGCCGATATTGCTCTTGGCGATGATCTCCTCGAGGTTCATGTCCGCGCCGAGGAGAACTATTTCTGTTCCTCCGTGCTTCCCCATAGGGCGTGTGTACTGACAGTGACGTCCTCGCAGGGGGAACTTGGGAATGGATTCGCTGCTGTGATTGGCTGACAGCAGTGTTTTGATCGACTGCGGCCTGCAAGAGGAACGCCAGGTGCTGAATTTCTTCCACTGCCGATCCACTGGGCTGCAGAGAGTTTGCGATCCGAGTTGCCGCTATGAGATTTTCGATTGGGGTGCCCATAGCTCGGAAAGGTTCTCGACCTGGGCCCCGCAGTTGACGACTGGTTCTGTTTTGTCTGAGCCGAGCTACTTCCCGAGCTTGGCGCTCGAGAGTGTTTTCCAGCTCGGCCAGACGCTCCCGCTCAGCCAAATTGGTTAGCCTGGCTGCCTCCAGGCCTCGCCCCTCCGGAGTGCTCGTGTCAATTGGGGTATTAAGCAGTCGCTCGGCCGCTTTTGCCTCTTCCCGCTCCTCCCGGGTAGGTGGACGAGGTTGCCGACTTGAATCTCTGAGCTCCAACCTTCGGAAGGCTGAAACACGTCGGGTCGGCTCCCGAGTGCCGGCCTTGGATGGACTGTTCGGTTCGTCTCGGGCGTTAGTGTCCCGAGCTGGAGATGGTTGGGAGGGCGGAGTCTCAGCCATGCATACTTCCGCAACCGCGACAGGGGTGCCGCTGCTGCCTTCTTGCTCGGCGCCTAACTCGGGGTCAGACGCTGCCATGCCTTCTTCCTCAACCAAGTCGAACAGAGGCAAGAGAGAAGCCGTGGAGCCTTCCCTTGCGATCAGTTCGCCCAAGGCCTTGTGGGCTGACTCCACCGAGTCAATGACTTCCACCTGCTGGACCTTGACCGAATTTCCACGATGGTGAGTGCGCAGACGTCCCGAGCGCTTCTTCTTGTGGCGAACAGATAGCAGCGCGGGCGCTTGACGATGAGCCGACAGCTGGAGGCGCAGCGCCCCCGATTCGTCAGCTCGGAAATGGACGCTGCCCCTTGAGGGCAGAAATTGTGCCTGGAGCGGGGAATCCGCTAATCAGGCCGAATCGTCAGCTATGAAAGCTAGCGATCCAAAACAGAAAACCTCTCCGACGACGAGCTCAGAGCCGCGGGTCGACGAAAAGGATGAGGAAAATTCCATCTCTATGATTGCTGATGAACTCAGCCCCACGGTGGGCGCCAACTGTCGTGGATATAAATCTGACAATGAGTATAGGGGTATGAAGGGGGCTAAATGAATCTGTATGTAGAGTGGGTTGACGCAAGAGGATTATATAGGTTAGGCCTCTCCGTGGAGATAAAAACCTTAGTCCCGTCCCAGGCTTACTGGGGCGTTCTTTCTTCAGAATGCTGAGAAGGGGAAAAGTGTACGCGTGCCCTTGCCGAAGGGGAGGGGGTGGCTTATATAGAGTGCGCCCCTGCCTCCTTAATACCTTGGCTTAAATGGGTCTTAATTACAGGATTAAATATGTACTTAAATACAAAACGGTCTGCCCATTGCTACTAATAAAAGAGGAGGAAACGCCTGCAGCATTAAATGCCTCCCGTCCGTTGCGTTTCCCATCTTCCGAGTAGGGGGGCCTTGCCGACTACTTCCGAGTATCGGTCTACTCGGATCTTGCTATGCTTCCGAGTAGTTGCATACTTGGAAGCGACTCCTGGTCCCCGAGTAACATGTTACTCGGAGATTGCCAATGCTTCGTGTTTTGCTTGATGTGCTTTGGGGAAACCCAGGGCTTAAGGATACCCCTGGGTTTCCCTCGCTTAGGGGTATGCCTTTAGTATTACCACGACAAATGGACCGAAGAATCTCGGAGCGCATTCGCGGACCTAAAGAAGACCCTCTCGACTCTGCCCATCTTGGCAGTACCCAAGGAACGAGAAACCCTATACCTCTACATAGCGGCGCGAAGCAGTGTAGTCAGCACTACACTCGTTGTCGAGCACATAGAAGAAGTCAAAATACAAGGCATCCGGAGGCCAATCTACTACCTCAGTGAGGTCCTCACAAAGTCCTAGCAGAGATACCCGCACTAGCATAAGCTCATGTACGCCATCATCATGAAGTCACGAAAAGTAACACATTAGTTCGAGGAACACCCAATTATGGTAGTAAGCAACGCACCACTCTCGGGCATCCTCAACAAACCAGGAGCAACGGGTCGAATTGCTGAGTGAAATATCGAGCTCAGCCCTCGTGACCTGCAATTCAGGCACCCAACGACGATCAAAGGGAAAAGATATCCCTCAACCGGCTGATCCCGCACACGCATCCGCCGCCTCCGCAACAGTTGGATGGACTTTTGATCTTGACCGACCACTAGAACCGAGCGAGCCGTCACCCCTTCGCAACTAACCTGCTGTTGCATAGGTCCTTTGCAACAACCATCCTGTTGCAAGGCAATAGTGAGGCAGCGGCTACAGCGAAACACCGACGGACGCGCTTTTCCTCCAGCGGCCAGCGGCGCGAGTGGGGCGAGTGGGGGCAGAGGCGCCGCTGCACCACCACCAGCCGCTGCGGGTTGGGAGGGGTTGCAGGAGAGTATGAAGAGGTCGTGCATCCGCAGCGGGGAGATTGTCACCGCGTCCTCGGCCATATCGGGCTCCTCGGCGGCGGCGCACGCTATATGCTGCCCTAGAAGTGGGAGATTGTCGCCAACGAGGTCGAGAACTTGCATAAAAAGACCCGCACCGCATTTAGGAGCCCCGATTTGATGGGAAAAAGCTTTGCAACTGAGGGCTTGTTGCAAAGGACTGGTACGGTGAGGATAGTTCTCTCACTCCTCGTTGGTTACCCCAAGTGGAAGGTGAGATGTAGCGTAGCAGCAAATTTCCCTCGGTGAAGATACCAAGGTTATCGAACCAGTAGGACTCCAAGAGATACAAGAAGGAGACAACTGTGCCAGCAATTAGCTTCGGGCTAGATAGTTGACGTGGACCTGCACACAACAACAAATAACTTTGCTCCCAACGAGTACAGAGGAGTTGTCAATTCCTCTGGCCTTGCTGTTTACAAAGGATCAACGCAAGAGATAATGATAGTGGAAACTGAAAGTAAATACTGAAAGTAAATTGATGATGTAAACAATGATATGAAGATGGACCAAGATCACATGATTTTCACTAGTGATGTCTCTCTCCCAAAAGACGATAAAAGTGCTAGCGAGGTAAACAAATCACAGTTGGGAAATTGACAGGATTATGAAGGCACCGCAATGCTAACTATGCTGCAAAGAAAGGAAGGGCTCAAAACAATGGGAAGTACGCCAAGGTAAGTAGACCGAAATCCAACTGCATCTACTACGAATCATCCACCTTGAGATATCTATCCAGAACATCTCGCTGGTATTAAGTTGTGAATCCCACCCAAAGTGTAAATCCAAAGCAACAGACAACTGCATTAAAAGAACTTTGCGTAAAGTAAACAATCCTTGCACCCGCCGATACAAGCACCGTTGTTTTATCCCTGGTGGCAACATCACATCCCCTAGTCTCATGTTTTTGTCACTCAAGCTAGACATCAAGGGGCTGAACCCACAATTAAGCATAACGCTCCCTCTTGGAGTTGCAATAAATCACTTGGCCAAAGTAAAATACGGCAACGGAGAACATGCAAGAATTTACTCAAGAACAAAATATAAAAGAGAAGAACCAAATATATTACTCATCACAATCTGAACATAGTATCATAATCCATCAGATCCCAACAAACTCAGCATAACAACATCAGAAAATTACAAAGGTGCCTCGATCATGTGAGGCAGCTCACGAGGACTCGAAAGTGGAGGCACAAAGAAGGGAGAGATAGATCACATAGCTACTGGTCACGGACCCATGGTCCAAGGGAAACTACTCACGGTACATACGGGAGGCGTCCATGGCTATGGATGGTCTCTCGGAGGGGGTAGCTTCTCCCGGCAGGGTGCCGGACCAGCTTCTCGAGGCAGCCCCGATCTTGAAACGGCGGCGGCGGCGGTACAGAGGCGAGATCGCGAAAGAGGGATTGACTTAGGGTTTTCCGTCTCGGGGGGTAAATATAGGCCAAGGAGGCACCAAGAGGGGCCACGAGGCAGTCAGGAGGGTGCCTGGCGCGGCCCAGGATGGGGCCGCGCCACCTGCCCTCCTGGCTGCCTGGTGGTGGCCCTCCTTCCCTCCTTTGGTGATTCCGGAAGCTTCCGTTGTGCTGATTTTTTATCTGATTTTCCTGGATTTTTTGGAACACTTTTAATGGCCGGAAAACCTGAAATACAAAAACAGCAGAAAACAACAACTGGCAGCTGGGTGCACTGGGTTAATATATTAGTCCAAATATGCTCAAAATTGTATGAAAGTTCAAGAAAAACATGGCAAAGTCACACAAAACATGCATGGAGCAAGCAGAAATTATAGATACGTTTTGGACGTATCAAGGACCGGTCGCAACAAAGCCTCTGTTGCAAAGGCTTTCTCTCCTGGTGCCGATTTTGATGAGAAAAAAACCTTTGCAACAGCGGCCCTGTTGCAATGATCCAACCGCAACAGATCTTCTGTTGCAAAGGCTTGCCCTCGATGCTAATTTATTGAAAAAAAATCTTTGCAACGAAGGACCTGTTGCAATGGTCCGATCGCAAAAAAGTCGCGGTTGCAAAGGCCTTCTATCTCAAACGAGCGCGATCAGACGATTACAGTTCGCTCAATCGAACGGTTACGCACCCAGCGGATCTTTAGTAAAATACAGCCGCCAGGCGCGTAGCGCTGCCCACGATCAAAGCACAAGTTCTCCTAGATTTCATGGTCGAGTGGATTGAGGTACAAACACCCTGCCCTCCGAACCTCTCTAATTCATGGAATATGTTCTTCGACGGATCAAAAAGGCACCAAGGAGCTGGACCAGGTGTCGTACTAATCTCACCCAAGGGAGACAAGATCAGATACATACTCTAGATCAACTTCGAGAAGGCGTCAAACAACGAAGCGGAATATGAGGCACTCCTCCATGGCATGCGCATGGCGAAAGCCCGCGGAGCCACTCACCTCGTAATCTACGGCGACTCCAACCTCGTCGTCCAGCAAGCAATGAGAGACTGCGAAGTAGTCGCAGATAACATGTCGGTATACCAGAAGCTCTACAACATTCTAGAAGGAGAGTTCGATGGGTGCGAGCTCAACTATGTCACCAGGGAAAATAACACAGAAGCGGACGATCTCGCAAACATCGGATCAACCCAAGGGCCAATCCCCCCTGGCGTTGTCCTCGAAAGTATCAGCCAAAGATCAATCAAAACCAAATCTCTCGAGTGATAAATGACCGCAGAAGCTGGAAACGCAAACCCACCAAGACAAGTAGCAGCAACGGACCCAGTCGCTGGTGAAGAAGGCAACAACGCAGATGAGGAGGAAGGGCAGGCTGTACCCGAAGGCCCGACCTGGATAAGACCTTTCCTCAAATATTTGATACACGACATCCTGCCGCAAGATGTCACAAAAGCTCGACGCATCAGCCGACGATCCAAGGCATTCACCATAATCAGTGGGCAGCTCTACAAGCGCAACATTTATCAAGTGCTCCAAAAGTGCATCGAGGAAGAATATGGCAAGGCACTATTACTCGAAATCCACGAAGGAGTTTGCGTAACCACGCGAGCAGCTGTGCCCTGGTGGCTACAGCCTTTCGAGCAGGTTTTTACTGGCCAACTGCAATGCGAAACACAGAAGACATCGTGTGACGCACCAACGCTGCATCGCTTGCCAAAAATTCGCCAGCAGGCCTCACGCGCCAGCATCTGAACTCAAAACCATACCATTATCCTAGCCCTTCGTAAGGTGGGGACTCGATATGGTTGGTCCACTCAAGAAATCTTCAAAGGGCGGTCGAACACATCTCCTGGTAGCAGTCAACAAGTTCACCAAGTGGATCGAAGAGGTGCCAATCACCAGCTCGACAACCCTCAAGGCAGTAAACTTCATCAAGTCAATCATCTTCCGGTTCGGTGTACCGCACAACATCATCACGCACAACGACACAAACTTCACAGCAGCAGAATTCCAAAACTTTTGCCAGGAATCAAGATCATCTATGCATCAATCGCACACCCGCAGTCCAACGGATAAGTCGAGAAGGCGAACGGACTAGTATGTGACGGCATCAAAAAGCGGCTCCACACACCACTTGAGAAGGCCGCAGGTAACTGGATAGAAGAGTTACCCGACGTCTTTTGTAGCCTGCGCACCACACATAATGCCTCGATCCAGTACACGCCTTTCTTCATGGTGTACAGAGCAGAGGTAGTACTCCCCCATGACCTCAAATTTGGAGCCCCTCGCATCACGGGGGTACGAAGAGGAAGAAGCAGAAGATGCACTCGCGGACGAAAAAGATGTTTCGGATGAAGCAAGAGACACAACCCAAACACGGTGAGAAGGGTATCAAGACAAACTACGCACCTACCAAAGCAGCCGACTCCAAACAAGAATTTTTAGTGAATGGGACCTTGTCCTGCGGCTAGCGCAAGAGAAGGTTCACAAGCTCGCCCCGCAGTGGGAAGGACCCTACATGATCTAAGAAGTAATAGGGGGAGGAGCCTACAGACTGAAGAACCCGAAGACCGGCGAAGACGCGGGAAACCCGTGGAACGTGGCAAACCTACGCCTCTTCTATCCATAGACTACCCACTGGCACTTTCGTCCCAACACCTCGATATCGGCAGCACCGCCAAAAGGCCACTCATGTAAAAGACTAAAGCAATAAAAAATGTGTTGCCCCAATTACAGGATTTGGCACTCAGGGTCGCGGACTCATCCTCTCCCCCGAGGCGTTTTTCGCTTACGCGACGACAATACTATTGGCACTCGGGGGCTCGAGCGCGGACTCACCCTCTCCCCCGAGGCGTTTTTCGCTTACACGACGATAATACTTTGGCACTCGGGGGCTCAAGCGCGGACTCACCCTCTCCCCCGAGGCGTTTTTCGCTTACGCGACGGCAATACTTTGGCACTCGGGTGGTCGAGTGTCGGGGAGCGGGAGTTTGCTCCCCATCCCGGAAAGCTGCATCAACTTGCCAAGAAAGAGTATCTCGAGTACACTCAAGATGTTGCCGAGAAGGAGTCCCGTGCAGCAGGATACCAGAAGAAAAAACATTGCTTTCTCCCTTAAGCGGTGTGGAGGGGACAGGACGATCCCACCACATGCAGAACATTCCAAAAGCATTCAACGCGCCGCCCCCTGGTGTGGGAGACAAGACTGCAGTGGCGCCTTCTCCCACGTTCGATTCCTCGTACGTGCCAGGGCCCCGCGCGCCCACTCGGGAGGATGGCGACGCCCCTCCACGCATGCTTCCCGAAAGACGTACCACGGTGACACCCATCACCCCAGGCTCCAGAAGGACAATGACACCACCCACGACCATATGCGGTGACCCCCTTAAGCTATAAAAGGGAAGCCCGAGCTACTAGACAGGGGGACCCAACAACACATCATCCATCCATCGCCCCAAGGGCTCGTATCCATATCAGAAGAGCTCACCCCACTTGTAGCACCCACAATATCAATTCAGACAAGCAGGAGTAGGGCTTTTAGTCTCCGGATGGCCCGAACCTGGGTAAATCCCAACGTGTCCCAGTGTCGACGAATCTCATTGTGTTTCGCGTGCATGTCCCAGAATCACATCACCATGGGGGATCCGACCCCCGACATCTGGCGCTAGAAGGGGGGCGCCGCACGCTGATACATCCAAAATGCATCACTATTTTATATTGTAATTTCATCCTATTCATTGATATATTCCACTTTAAAGTATTGTTCTTATGTTGTTTTGTCTTGTTTTACACAGTTTACAACTTTCCGGTGCCGAAGCAGCAGAACCAAAATTCAGCGGTGAAAAGTGGACACCAAGTTGCTGAATCAGATCAAGTACAAACGCGATGAAAATTTACAGGGAGTAGTTTTATGGGAATTGACTGGGGATCACCGAAGATGGAGGTGAGGGGACCCACCAGGCAGCCAGAAGGGTGCCTGGCGCGGCCCCCTCCTGGCCGCGCCATGCACCCTCCTGGATGCCTGGTGGCCCCCCTCGGTGCCCCCTCTCTCCTATAAGACCCCCCTGGGTTGAAAACCCTACCGCCGCCACAGGGCGGAAACCTACAGAGGAGAAAAGCCATCTCCGGCGGGCAGATTCCGCCGGGGAGATCACCTCCTGGAAGGGGAGATCACCTCCTGGAAGGGGAGATCGTCGCCATCATCATCATCATCGTCACGGGCATCATCGAGATCATCATCAACATCATCCCCAACAACAACACCATCTCCATCTCCATCCCATCTCATCTCACAATTGCAACTTGTGTTGTAATCCGTACTATCTATCCTCTCTACTCTGTTGGTGTTTATTACTACTTTTTGGTGAATGCTATTGAGTTTTGTTGGAGAAATATCATTGTGTCCAGATTGTTTGCCACCCATCTATCACCTCTGATCATGATCTCTTTTATGTCTTGTGAGTAGTTACTTTAGTTCTTGAGAACACGGGAGAAGTCTAGTTGTTAGTAGTCATATGATGTTGAAGTGTTATGTATTGTTTGATACTTAAGTTGTGTTGTTATTTCTCTAGTGTTGTTATGTGAGTCGAACACTTAACACTTCACCTTTCATGGGCCTAGAGGAATACATTGTGCACAAAGTATGCTTATGGTGGGTTGCCGGAGTGACAGAAACCTGAACCCTAGTTCACACACTTTTGCAGAAGGGAGTTATGGATCCTTGATCGTAATGCTGTGGTTAGGCTTATGCCTTAATTACTACCTTGTATTTGCGGATGCTTGCAAGGTGTGTAATCATAAGAGTGCACTTATCTTAGTCTAGAAGGTGTACTAGCATTGGTCCACCCACCAACACTTATCAACACAATACATATTACTTGGCGGAGTATGGTGAAAGTAACTTGGCTATCTCTCCCTTGTGTTCTCGAGAATGCTTTAGCTTTTATAAGTTCAGTTCCTAGGCTTATCCTTGTGAAAGGATTGGGCCACTTGCTACTCCTCAGTTACCCTGTTTACTTTGCTTGTCTTTTACTTTTCTATTTCTTAAACCAAAAACCCCTAAATATTTACCTTTCAGTGTGTGCAGCCTTTTCCTTATCCAGTGTCACTTGTCAACACCTTCTGCTCCTCGCTGGGATCGACATCCTTATTTATCGAAAAGTTACAATTGATCCCCTAGACTTGTGGGTTATCAAGAATTGTTTATTGGCGCGGTTAACAGGGGAGGCAATCCCACTAAACCTATTAACTTCTCCGCCATCAACGAGCTTTTCTGGCGCCGTTGCCGGGGAGTGTAGCGCTATTGGTAAGTGAAGCCGGTAAGGAAACCTTTATTTTCTGTTGTTACCTTCAGTCCATATGGAATCTTCTACTGTTGGTTCGTTGCTGGTAAGGAGCCGCCCCACGACTGTGGTGGTCACTCCTACCGGTACTGAAATTGTGCCCTATAAAATACCATTTGGTATTATTGATTATGTCTTGGCTAATCGTTATACAGGAGAAGGACATCCGGGAGAACACCTGCTATATTTATCACAATTACGTTCTTTATTTAAGCTTGCAGGTGTAACAATGGAGTTCCTCATGAAGAAACTATTCTCCGTATCACTCAAAGATAAAGCTTCAGATTGGTATAAGCTACTCGATAACTCTGATCTTCTTGAATGGCCAGAGCTTATGTCTCTCTTTTATGCAAAGTTTTATCCTCTTCGTGAAATTCACCAAGACAGGAACTACATCTAAAACTTTTGGTCTCGCGACGGAGAGAGTATCGCTCAAGCTTGGGGGAGACTGAAGTCCCTGATGCTCAAATTCCCAAACCATGAGCTCCCCAAGGAAATTATACTTACAAATTTTTATGCCAGGCTTTCTCGTCAGGACAGGGAGATGTTGGATGCCTCCTCTAGCGGGGTACTCCAAACCAGAAGTATGGAAGAAAAATGGGATCTTATAGAAAGAATCCAGAAGAACACTAAAGACTGGGAAATTGATAAAGGTATTGAACCCGCTATAAACTATGAGCATGACTACACTGAGAGTTATGTGAAGACTGATTACTTTAATACCTTTTGCTCTAAAATTGGTCTTGATTCCCAGCTAATGGTTGACTTCTGCAAGGACTTTGCTTCTCATATTGATTCTTTAAGAAGAAGGAGAGTCAACATCATAAACCTTTCAAGGAGTCACCTATTGAGATTAATGTTACTGATCCTGTTTTACCTGCAGTTGTGTATGAACAACCTCCTTATCCCTCAAGGATAAAGGAGCACTCTTTTGTTACAGGTATTCTAAACAAAAACGGAAGGACCACTGACGAACCTGAGGACATGATCAAGGTCAAGCCTCAAGTTGCAATGGTCAAGGATCTGGTAACCAGTGATATTGAAGAATCCACTACACCCAACGCGCTTTGTGACGTGATAGAGTACCATCAGCATGAAATTTGTGGCGAAAAACCCATTTGCCGGAGACAACATTGACTCCAGACGATTTACAAACAAGTGTCCAAGTGTTCTTTTGCTGAAGAGCATCAAATTCATCACGCATAGCAGAATGCCGAAGGGGATCAAGAAGAGCACGTTTGTAGGAAGTAGAGATAATGATGATTGTATCGATCGATGCCTCAAATGGCTGTTTATATGGGGTACAAGTCTTGGAGTCCAAGCATACAAGAGATAGATTACAACTCAAACTACCAAACCGAATATACTCTAATATACCCGCAAAAAAAAGAATATACTCTAATAAAAATGAGCCTTCATCTACAAAAAACTGAGCCTTGCACGATTCTGTTCATCACGTTAGTTTAGCCAGTCAACGCTCAGAGTTCATTCACCTTTTAATGTATGCAAAACCATAGCATCTCTAGGATGCACATTATACTTCCTCTATTCACTTTTATAAGACATTTTAGATTATTGACCTTGAAGTCTAAAACTTATAAAAAAGAACCGAGGGAGTAGGTGATAGTACATGTGCAGATGCACAACTGTAGTACATGACAGATTCGATATCGCGGGAACCATGGATGAAAATACATGCCCACTCAAGGTCAAGGCATGGAAGAATCTACCCTGAATAAGGATCACCTGAAGTTCCCAAAGTGCTGCTGCTGCTCGAAAATGCCGCTTTCACCAGCTGTTCGGGTCGACCGTGGAAAATCAGGAATGCATGTTGCTGCCTCCATGTACCATGGAACAGCTGGGCCTTTCTCTTCGTTACCAGCCCCAGCATCTGAAGGATCATCCTTCTTCGCTGCGCATCACAAAAGTAGAGTCGTCATAAGCTACTTCACCTTCCTTTTGTGCATCTAGAATATCTGGCACAAGATTCCATTGGGCACCTTGTCTGAATGATGTAAAAGAAAAAAGGTAGACAAGGTCTTGTCTTGAACTATCTTAGTACATTGTTTTCCTACAACAGACTAAATACTCGAGGTTTGTGGGTACCTGGAACTACAACTCATGTTACGGCATTGTTTGGGTTGATTTTGCAACATGGACAAAGAAATTTGGGGTATGTGCAGCCACATGGGTATGAAAATTGAAAAGGACAAATAAATCATCATTAGCAGAGTAAGGATACTTACGGGGAGCTATGTTCAAATCAATCAACCCACGGCTCAAAGAGTCGGCCCATATGCCAGATTTGACCCTAAAAGTCTCTTTCTTCGCAGGTGGTTTTGATGCTGACATGGAGTCCTGCTTCAGCTTTGTGAGTGACTTGTTCATGGATTCGTTGACACTTGTGCGTGATTCCATAAAGGCACCAAAATTCAAATCCTCCAAAGAAATGCAATCAGAACTCTTGTTAGCCCCAGCAGAATCATGTGTAAGTTGAGTAACAGCTGATCCTGTACTTGAAGAGAATGCACCAAAAGAGTTTGATCCAAGAAAACTCTTCAGTGGTATTCCAGCCAAAGGGTCGACAGCTGTGTCACTTGAATTTTCATGCGCGTGAGGCTTTCCTTGTGAAGATTTGCTAGAGGAGCCACGCGCTGAGAACTCTTTGTCTGAAGGAAATAATGTGGCAAAGTATGGGTTGAGGGGATCAAAAGAAGACGCAGAGGGCTGTGTAGGGGAAGATTTCTTTTGCTCTGGATGTTTTTTGGGAGTGCCCCGTACAGAGAACTCCATGTCTGCAGTACCTGAGCCACTAAAGGATGATCTGCCAGCAAATAGATCAATGTTGTCCTGTAATGACATTAGAATGAAGACAATTAGTTAAAAAAATGTATGATGACCAACCTGTAGAAATATTTTACCTTAAAATATGTGAATGTGAATATAAACGAAATGAAGTGTGAATGTCAATAATACAGTCCATTAGCCTGTTTAGTTTATGAATCTTCAGAATTGCTGCATTGTTTTTGTGAAATTAATATATCAAAACAGTTTGTGCTACAAAGATATCGCTAGGTCAGGATAACTTTTGAAGAAGGTCAGGAAAACAAACCTGAGGGTGAGAACCACTTGCTGTTGCTGCCTCCAATGGAGAATTGGATGACTGGAAATCAGCAACCGCAAACAAGTCAATTTCTAGCACAGCAGCACTGCCAGCTTTTGACATAGCTGTTGAAGTAGATGCAGTGGTGTCAACAAGGTCATCCATTAAGCTTGGCCCAAAGAGATCCAAATTATTGGTAGTTGTTCCAGCTGCACTCCGAAAATAAAGGCAAGTGAGAATTTGCCGACAACACTATGGTGAGTATGTCAAATAAAAGAAAATCTGAGCCCTGGATAAGACATTTTCTTCATAGTTCTCCTTTGGCTTGTACTAACCTTCTGCCAGTGGGCACTATGGAGTGTACATCAAACAAAAGAAAATTCAAAGAAGAACTTTGGCTCTTAGCTATTCCGGTAAGCAGAATGATAAGATACCACCATAATTAGCGCTTAACATGTTAAAAAAAGTGTATATAACAATGGGTACAGAGACGAGGAAACCATTGGTAATCATAGAATCCAAATTTTAGAGATATAGTAGGGAAATAATGACCAGATGTGGAAGATCCTCGTGGATTGAAGTCGTCGGCATCATCCTCATTCTTTTCTTTCTGTGAACTTGGAACTCCAGCTGTGGCACGTGGACTCGACGATGATCTGGAACCTCCTTTTGCTGACTTAGAGCTATTTGCACTCTTAGTAGTTTCTTTTGACCTTTGTCTAGTGCTATAACTTGACTTATTGTTCTTGCTCCATTCTGTGCCAGTGTGGCTATCCCTGAACGACGCAGATTCCCTTGAACCAGTTCTGCCCCCGTAGCGACTACCAGAGGAGTAGCTGCCATTGCCAAATGATGCTGCGCTTGATTTGTATGATATTCCAGTTGATGACACACCCAAGTACCTGAACATATGATCCATGCAAATTGCAAAATTTCATATGCACAGGGAAAGATGAGAATTATGCCTAAATAATGCGTGATAAGTAAACTGTGAATGCCTTACTTGTCCCTCGTAGAGGCAGCCTTCTCCCTGACTTGTTGAAGCTTTTCCCTGTCATCCACAATAGCCAGAACAGTTTCGGCCTTCTTGCGCACATTGAGGCCAACATCTTTTCCATTAGGCTCCACAAATTCGAATTTTGTGAGTTTCTTCACAAAGAAAACCAGCATGAGAGCAAGGCAAACACTATAGACAAGGAAATATCCACTAAAATGAGCCACAATGGGGCATACCGCAATTTGTGAGCTGTTGTCGATAATTTCCTCGGCTGCGCGCTCAGTGCCATTGGCCAAAAGATACTCAACCACAGCCAGTGCCTGTCAGTGAACAAGCATCCTGTCACTAAGGAGCAATCCAGAACAAACAAACAGTTGTAAATTCCAATCCGAGAATAGCACCTTATACAGGTGACGCCAGTTGGCATCGGTGTTCCCCAGCCGTTGCCACAACACCGTCATGATCAGTTGACATTCGCCGCTGAAAGGGGACGACGACTCGATCAAAATGTGCACCCATCTCAACTCAATGCTCTGAATTTAAAGAAGAAGCAGGCGAGGAGAATCTTGCACTCACAATTTGTTGCTGGCACGGGCGATGTCTGCCATGTCTGAACCGTGAGGCCCCCATGGCTCATCGCTGGTCGCGTCAAGGACCTACCGTACAAAAAAAAAACCACGGAAGCTGGTAAACAAACAGATACAAATAACACCATGGGCCAAACTACACACAGGCGAAAGCAACACGATCAAACCTTCTGCTCGATCTCTGGGACCTTGAGCACCTTGAGATTGACCTCTCTCTTTCTGCACAAAGGGGAACGTCTCCCAGAGTTAGAACACAAGGGGGGAACAAAAGAGCGGCGGGCACGATCAATGAATCAAAACGAGAAAAGGCAAAAAGGAATTGCGGTCTTACATCTCCCGGACGGTATGATCGAGCACCTTCATGATTTCGTTCATGGCTTTGGCTGGGTTAAGGTGGATGGGGATGAAAACGAAACCGAAGCAGAGGAGACAGGGGCGGGGCTGCGGACCTGCGACCCCGTGGAGTTTTCTTCTTCCAGCGAGCGGTGGCGTGGCGACACGGAGACGGAGTCCGCCGCTGGCGGCAGTCAGAGCCCGGACCGGATACTGTGTGGCCGAGGCACTGGACTGGTCTGACTCGTCTCGCCTTGGGCCTGTTCGCGTGTGCGAGATATGAAAGCCCAACAGGAATATCGCGCAGCTGCGAGCAACTGCATAAGCTGTTTAGAATTTGGCTAAAAAAAAAGCTGTTAAGAATTGTGCTAAAACAAAAGCTGTTAAGTATTCTCACCATCGCCTCAAAAAAACAACTTGTTAAGAATTCTCACCAAAAAAAAGCATAAGCTGTTAAAGCCCCTAAAAAAGCATAAGCTGTTAAAAAATCCTAAAAAATTAGGCTGTTAAAAAATAACTAATTAAATAGTAGTACTCCTACCTTTAATCAGTTTTGTATGCCCTTAGTGATAGGCCGATCCACAATATCTTTTGTATATCCCTAATTGTGAATGTTGATAAATAAAATGAGGGGTTAAAATAAGATAAAACTAATTACAGAGTATCTCCTCACGGGTTTTCACATAGGCGACTTTTAGGCCTAGGAAGTCCGCCAAGTGGCGTGCCCAATCACTGCCATGTGTCGCGCATCGGTATCTCTATAAGATTCTGTTTTTTTTTTGGATTTTCTTGGTTTTTTGGGGGGTTTTGGTGGGGAAAAATATGTGCTTTTAAGAAGCAAATATATGCCTCAACGAGAAATAAATCTGTGTTTCCAATTCGAAAGAAAATACCGATTGTCACCAAGTTGTGCTTTCATGACAAGCAAATTTATGTCCACGAAAAGTAATATGTGCCTCAACGAAATAGGTAAACCACAGTTCACAGAAAATCTATGACTCTACGAGAAGAAAAATATGCACGTCCACGAGAAGCAACTCTATGCTACAGCGACAAAAGAAAAGAGAAAATTGTTCATGAAAGCATCTGTGACTTCATAAAAAAATAATCTGTGCCTTCACAAGAAGCAAATATGTGCCTCAACAAAAAGTAAATATATGCCTTTAAAAAAAGGAAAAAAAAACACAGTTTGTTAAAAATCGATGCTTTCATGAGAAGCAAATCTACAGTTTTCAAAAAATGGGAAAATATAATCCGCAGAAAGTCTATGACTCCATGAGAAGCTAAATTTGTGCTTCCTTGAGAAAAAAATGTGCTTCCACGATTTATTTTGTTTTCCTTTTTTAGGGTTTTTTTTTCCTTTGTTCATCAAAATCTATTAACATGGATCTCGACGCAGAAAATTTAACAATGAAAACAGTTTGTGATTTAGACGTGTTGTTCAAAAGATAAAATATTTAGAGTAAAATGCACCGTAGGTCCTAAAAGTATTTGAGATGTGTCATCTAGGTCCTAAAAGTTCTAAAATGCACATCGAAGTCCTAAAACTAAATAAACTATCCACCGCGAGTCCTAAATGCGGTTGACCAGGCCGCGTGACAACTTGACCGGCCATGTATGATCATTATGATAGACCTTATTGCTCTCAATGATCATATATTTAAAGTAAGTTGCTTCTTGATGATTATAATTTGTTCGTCCTATTGAGAAAAATGATTTTACGTTTTGAACCATCACAATTAGAGGTGGGATGCGGAAGTTATCATCACTAAGTACTGATGTTTTCTACCAAAATAACTCTGCTTCTGTTGCCACATGCCTTGGCCAACCACGTTTAGGACCTGCTGTGGACAATTTATTTAGTTTTAGGCTTGGCTGTGCATTATAGAACTTTTAGGACCTAGATGACACACCTTGAATACTTTTAGGACCTACGATGCAATTTTACTCAAATATTTATAAAATGAATCTACAGAAGAAAAAAAACCTTCAGATTACGCCAAATAACACACATGCAGTGCTTCACTTATCGTCGTCGAAAAAGGTGGAATCAGCCTTCGCAAGGGATGCCCTTTAATTAGTGATCTTCGACATTCAGACGTGGAAGATGTAAATAGAACAGGTATTTCCGATTTTTCCTATATGTAGAGTTAAACTTGGGGCATTTGTTAGCAAACAAATACTATATGCAAAGCTAAATGATCACACCAGCAATCAAACCTGCGTTACTATAAGCAAATAATCGATCGAATCACTTAGCCAACATCAAGAAGCAATTGTTCCAGCGACGAATCAGGCTGCATAAACAAACCGAACAATGTCAGCAAAAATGTCTGCATAATCACGGAGACGGCATCTACTACGTTCTAATCCCTATATATTTGACATAAAGTTGGAGCCAGCGCCGTGTCTCTTGAGACGGATGAACTAAGGCTGTGAAGAAGGGGCGCCATTACAACTGCTGTTGTATTCCTCCTTCCGTATGTTCCACCGTTGCTACATCATGAGCTCCCAGTTTGACGTCGCTGCTCTCTTGTGGACAACCTTGTGCGCCTGAGTCGATGGTTTCACTTGCTGGGCCGCACCCTTCCACCAGCGCTGGTGATGAAGATCCAGGTGAGGGTGTAGCATCCAAGCCATTGTTTTCCTCCACCACCTGTACACCATATTCCGTTTCGGTAGAATGTCCAGCTTCATCGACATCCTCAGTATGCTGTGGAATAACAAAATCTGCTGCCTCACAATTCTCAATGGCTAATGCAGCTGAATCACAGTTTTCCTCCACTTCCAGTAGCAAATGGTTGACACGGTGGCCTTCCTCATCCATATGTTCGAGGCCTAATTCAGCCTGCTCTACTGTGTGAAGGTCCTCATCTTCCTGGTATTGCCCTTCTTGATTGTCACATGTAATGTTCTGTTCAGCTTCAAGCAAAAGCTGAGACTCATGATGGCCAGCAGCCAAGTCACCATGTGAGCCAGTAGCTGAACCAAAAGGTGGAGCCTCTGGGCCACTCCTTTCCTTCATCTCACCAAGATCACTGAGGACATCTTCAAAACCATGCAGAAATTCAAAAACTAAGGCTTGTGTGGCCGTATCAGCAGTGGATGCCATGGCTGTCTTGGCCTTCTTCATCATACCATGCAGCTTATGAACCTACATGAAAGAGTTCAACTTCAGTACTATTTCGGTATGTATGAACTACTTGGACAAGCTTCAATTCAAACCGTATTATTATATCTGGAGATAAATATTGCTTCAGTCAACTGTAGAATCTAATCATAAAAACCTAATGCATAGGATACGCTTACCGCTTTGCGAATCATAGGAGACTTGGCTTTGTACTGAAGATCAGATGACTCATCGGGTGGGGATAAAAGTCCTGCTTCAGCATCATCACCGGTTGATGGCACAAGATACCGCCGTGTAGCTCCAGAGTACCACTGCAGATACTCATCATAAGATGACAGGTCATATTGCTCAGTCTCCCGAAATATGCGTTGTCGCCGTGCTTCCCATTCCTGAATATACTCATGATGTGTCTCTTCCCAATTTTCACGCTCTCTACCACGTCGACTAATACGATGTAATGTCTGTAGGGTAGGTCGAAAAGGTGGTGGAATACATTGGCGGAGGCCGAACTGCCGCATCACTCGCTCAGGCAGATACATCTCAACAATAGGAAAATTTATCAATGGTGCTTGAGTAATCCACAGGTCAGCATCTTTTGTACAAAGAGGTGGCAAGCTCGAGGACTCAATGAGCATGTATGGTTCCCATTTTAACTGATCTGCTCGCTGCAGGTTTAGCTCATCCCTGTACTGCTTAAGACAGCGAGTAGCATTCTCACTTTGTGCGCGAGCACCCACCCAACGGAAGCCAATTGGGGGCAAGTCCTGTGGGATGTCTGTCTCCATGAGTGAGGAAGACCGAGCCAATGGCCTGCCAACATGAGAGTGCTCCCAACTCCAAAGCTGCAAGAGAAGCAATGAACCACCTATGTTCTTCATGTTGTGGGAGGAGGCAGCAGAGCAAAGAGCTCGGTAGAGGAATGCGAGGGCTGCGGAGCCCCAGCTGTATGTTCCAACAAGAGAAAGATCAGCGATCAATGGAAGATATATGAGACTCATCCTTCCTGTCCCATCTGGAAAGAGCACCCCACATAAAAGGCTCAGGATGTATGCTCGAACATGCCTCTGTACTGTCTTATCATCCGCCCCTTCTGGTAACTCATAGAAATGTTTCTTCAGCCATTTGTAATGCAAGAAAGATTTTCCCGGCATGGATGGCCCTCTTGGATCATGACCTAGACAATCAAGGACCATCTGCCCATAATCATGATCCGTACTAGAACAAACCGGGCGGCCGTCAATAGGAAGAGCAAACAACATTGCAACATCTTGAAGTGTAACTGTCATCTCCCCTGATGCCAAGTGAAAACTGTGGGTCTCTGGCCTCCAACGCTCAACAAGTGCAGTAATCAAGGCTTTGTCCAACTGAGGCATTTTCTGGCAGATTTGTGAGAGCCCAAGCAATCCAGCATCCCTCAAATAAGGACGATACCTCTCATGAAATTTTAACGGTTTGTGGTGGCGCAACTTCAACTGCTCCACGGCCTGCAAAATTACAAACATAATATAAAATTCACTGCTATTGAAAATATTATTATCATTCTACTAACTTATTATCCCTGAAAGAAAAATGAATTATCCTTATGGCAAAGTATGTTATCCTTAGATTAACCTGATCGCCAAAAATTGCATCCGAACGGTGGTTAATCTTAGGATTGAGTAGTGTACTGGATACAGGTTCCGCAGGTCCTACATAACAAGCAACATGGACTTGTTCGGGAGTGAACTCAACATTCTCCTCTCTATCAGAAGTGTTACTCGGCGAAGAAGGTGCAGATGTTTCCTGATGATCCATTTCATTTTCCGCCACAGAACCTCTGCCAAGGCCTCGTCCCCGGCCACGACGTGCACGCCCTCTTGTCCCTGAAGACATGGACTACTCTGCAACAAAATTTCATGGCATAAGTTGCCAGAATGCCATAGATGATGACAGTAAGAAAAGAAAATTGAATGAACGGCAGGAGCGCTGCCCATTCTGATAAGATACAAAATTGTAGATGCTACAACTCTGTAAAAAATGAAGAAAAGCATATAACTGTCAAACAAGATTTATGCTCAAAAGATATGGCATTCATCTTCTATTAGAAATCTTTAGCAGGGTTGACTCTGTCTATTGTGACTGAGTAATTTTCCCCTCCAAATTTTGCTCCACAGAACTAGTAGTTACTTGCAAGACCAACTGAAACAATCAAACTTAAATCTAAAATTTGCTTATTATGGAGAGAGAAGCTCCTGACCATGTATATAATCTGACTAGCAATTTTCTTCATCCTTACACAAGAAATCAGCAGTACAGCTGAGTAGTGTCCCATTTTTATGTAGACAATGGCACTTCCACTGAACTAACCGGCCTACAGAAGGCCAGAGGTTCGACAAGAACAGGTTCAACAGAACAAAGTACTGCCCCACATTGTATCCGTATCAACCGACCATCGCTTGCTCAAAGTACTTGGATAATTTTGGGCACCAGACCAGAGCACGCACAATGGCACAACAGCGTGCACCGAGATCCAAAGGAGACGGGTAAATCTAGCCGTGGTGTGCGAGAGTGGGCTTACCAAATCAGGCTGGCGAGGTGGCGCCGGAGGAGGTGGAGGAGAAAGCTCCTGATCCCCCGTAGATTCTTGCTTCCCGTGAGAGGAGAAGGGAACCCTAGAAATTTGCTTTCCGGGCGCGGAGGCGGCGAAGAGGAAAGCCGTGACCCCAAGTGGAGCTACGCACGCACCTGTGTGAGCATCAGTTTTTTTAGGGAAGATTTTTTTAAAAGTTTTTTTTAGGAAGTGTGATGATCTGTTTCTTTAGACAAGTTTTTTTAAGAGCATATTCAACAGGCGTTGAAAAATTCGGCGTCCTAAAACTGTGTTGCAGCATGCGCGATACGTGTTTATCGCGTCGCGCCCGGATCTTCTCCATCGGACGCGTTAAAACGCCGCGCACTAGAAAGTGGAAAAAAACCCAGTAGACGCGGTAAAATCCAGCGCGCGCAAACACCTCTTTTACAAGAAATTGGCCTTCACAAGATCTAGAAATTAGGCCAAAATATATTACATAGAACACTAAAAAGACTAGACATAGTTCATATTGCAGAAAATACTAGATGCTACTAGAAAATATAGGGAACTAGTCGCTATCCAAGTTAAAGTCCTCGTTCGACATTGCCGATGTCGTGTCGGCGACCACAGGTGATGTAGAGCAAGCCTAGGGATTGGCCCAAATCTTCACAATTCAGAGGTGGAGATTCACAACAAGAACAAAGCACAAAGGGGATTCACAAGGGAGCAACACAAAGGAGAAAGAGGAACAAGATCCAACACAAATAATACTCAAATTCACACACAAACACTACACATCTCAAGATCCATACATCAACGGAGGTAAGCTTGGTAGTTTTCCCTCTCCTTCTACCACTAGAAGAGGGGCCCTCTCCTTCTATGACTAGGGAGAGGAAGGGAGGAGGTAAGATTGAGAGGATCTCAAAGGAGATCTAATCCCCTAAGGGAAGAAGGAGCTAACCTCTCAAATCTTAGATATGTTCTTAGCTAAACCTGAAACGGAGGTAGGAGACGAGTACTTATAGTCTAGATGCAAAACGAAGGGGTACACGGGCCGCAGCCCAGTTCAAATCTGGCCACGTTGACCAAGTCGGACGGTCCGGCCCTCAGCCCGGACGGTCCGGCCTGTGTCCCGGACGGTCCGGCCTGGGTCTCCAACGGTCTGAACAATTACGGCCGAGGTGGTCTTCGGGTTGGTAATTCATCGGACGCTCCGACCTTCCTCCGGACGGTTCGGACGTTGGTCCGGACGTCCGAACAATTGTGGCCGCGAGGATGCTTCGGGTCCGTAATTCTTCGGACGGTCCGGCCCCTGGCCCAGACGGTCCGACCTTGCCCCGGATGGTCCGGTCTGGCACCCGGTCGCCCGGCTCCTCCTGGAGAAGGTCCTTCTCTTCGGCCTCTTGCGGTTCTTCTTCTTCTTGCGTGACTCGTCCTTATTCCGTGGCTTCCTCTTGGGTGTGTCCCTGGTACCTGATGGTGCATAGAGTATCCGCATGAGGTAGCACCCAAGTCTCACAAGTAAGTAAGTGTGTTTAAAAAATGAGCGAGTTCATCTTGGTCCCGATTGCGCGTGCTTGTTCTCTTGTCAAAGGGCCGCGAGGGGGAGATGTAACCATGAAGATGTCGGATGGATGCTCTGCATCATCTCCCCCCCTTGGGGAAGATCCTTTCACGGATCAAAGTCTTCATCACCATGGTAGTGCGCGAGGTCACTGAGTACTTATCGGTGGGGATGTCCACCGTGTACGCATTGTTTTTGACCTTGGTGAGGATCTTGAATGGTCCGTCGGCTCGGGGAAGAAGCTTTGACTTGCTGGCATCCGAAAACCGGTCTTTGCGAAGATGTATCACAACAAGGTCACCCGGTTGGAACGTTCTTGGCTTCTTGTGGATGTTCATCTTGTGTGCATGGGCTTGAACATGTTTCTCGATAGTTGCCCTTGTATCTTCATGGAGCTTCTTGAGGAAGCTTCCCCGTGCGGTAGCGTCCATGTTGGCGCGTTCTTGGAGTGGGAGAGGTAGGATGTCCAATGGGCATAAAGGATTGAACCCATAGACAACCTCGAATGCGGACCACTTGGTGGTGGAGTGCATGGCGCGGTAGTAGGCGAACTCTGCCATCGGAATGTGATCTTCCCACTCCTTGATGTTCTTCTTGATGAGCGTGCGGAGGATCGGTTCACCACTTCCGTTTTCCCATCGGTTTGTGGGTGATAGGTCGTGGAGAAGCGGAGCTTGATGCCGAGCTTGGCGCATAGTGTCTTCCAAAAATAGCTTAGGAACTTGACGTCGCGGTCAGAGACGATGGATTTGGGTACACCATGAAGGCGAAGGATCTCCCTACAAAAGATGTTAGTAGTATGCGAAGCATCATCCGTTTTGTTGCAAGGAAGAAAATGTGCCATTTTGGAGAATCTATCCACTATCACAAATATAGATTCCTTGCCATTCCTTGTGCGAGGTAAGCCGAGAACGAAATCCATACTAATGTGTTCCCATGGTACATGAGGAATAGGCAAAGGCATATAGAGACCATGTGATAGAGATCTTGACTTATCTTTTTGACAAGTGTGGCACTGTTGTACAAGCCGACCCATGTCGCGGGACATCTTTGGCCAAAATAAGTTGGCAGAGAGTGTAGCGTAGGTCTTTTCACGACCGAAATGTCCCATTAGGCCACCGCCATGTGATTCCTGCAAAAGGAGAAGACGCAAAGAGCACTCAAGAATGCAAAGTTTGTTAGCGCACATGAGATAGCCGTCATTCATATAATATGAGTCCCAAGTGGTGTCGCTTACAATTTGAAAAAGGTGTAGCAAAGAAAGAGTCATGTGCATAAAGATCTTTGATGTGTTCAAAGCCCACAATGTCAAATTCAAGTTTATTCGTAAGCATGCAACGTCTTGACAAGGCGTCCGCGACGATGTTGTCATTTCCCTTTTTATACATGATGATGTAAGGGAAAGACTCAATGAGTTCACTCCACCTAGGATACCTGCGATTTAATTTAGTTTGGGACTTCAATATTTTAGATATTCGTGATCCGAGCGGATGACAAATTCCCTAGGGCGAAGGTAGTGTTCCCAAACTTGCAAGACACGAATTAACGCATAGAGTTCCTTATCATAGATAGGATAGTTCAATTGGGCGCCAGAGAGTTTTTCGCTAAAGTGCGCTACAAGTCGTTGATACGTCTCAAACATATCTATAATTTTTGCTTGTTCCATACCCTTTTAGTGTCATTGCTACATCCTTTTGCCATGATTTTGAATCATTTACTGGACTAACCTACTAATATAGAGCCTAGTGCCAGTTCATGTCTGTTTTGTCTTTGCATTGCAGAAAAAGTCCATAAATGAAGTTGCTTAGAAAATTCCCAAAAAATTACCAAAAAATATTTACATCGGAAGGGTCCTCCATCCAGAGGATGGAGTAAGGAGGTGGCCCCAGGCCCCCAGGCGCCCTACTGGCGCGGCCAGTGGTGGACCCGCGCCGGGTGGCCGCCTGGGTGATCTGGGCAACGCCTCAGACTCCCCATTGGCCTATATATTTACCCGTGAGGCAAAAACCCGAGATATCGAACTCCTTTTTCCAGAAGTGCTCCCAATATCCGCCGCCATCGAAACCTAGCTTAGGGGGTCACCAGGATCCTGCTCCGGCACCCTGCCGAAGAGGGCCTTGGCCCACGGGGACATCTTCATCAACTCTTCTTCACCCCATGATGGATCGTGAGTAGTTCATCCTTTGACTACGGGTTCTTGGCAGTAGCTATGTGGTATCTTCTCCCCCTAGATCTTTAATACAATGTTCTCATGAGCTGCCCTACATGATTGAGATCCATATGATGTAATTGGTGTTGTGTTTGTTGGGATCCGATGAATTGTTACCTTGTTCAGTCCTAAGAGGTTTATGAATTCTTGTTGTTGCAATTTTGTTGTTCTTAATGCTTGTTACTAGTGCACGAGTAGCATGATTTCAGATCTGATCACGTTATGGTTGCATGATTATAATTGTTGTTCTAGATCTTATCTACGGTTGTATGCACCTATTATAGTCCGGAACTGGCGATCCCAGTGGTGACAGCTTGGGACACCAAAGAGGATGGGCTATAATTTCAGGATCACATGTGTTCATAGAGTGTTAATGCTTTGTTCCGGTGCTCTTTGAAAGGAGCACCTTAATCTCCGTAAGTTCCTTTTGGCCCCGTTTGTAGCGGGACGGTAGGACAAAAGATGTTGTGCAAGTTCTTATTGCAAACACGTACAACTACATATGGAACACATGCCTACGTTTGGTTCTTAGACTAGGATTTCTCTAGTTTGTTCTTTGGCTAGAGTTAGTGCAATTTTTTCAATTTCCCAACTGTAATTTGTTCATCCAACACTTGTTCTTTTTGCTTGGAGAGTTACCACTAGTGAAACCTTGAACCCCAGTCCATCTTTCATCTTCATTGCCTTCGTTGTTAGTATTTCTCTCATTACTGTTGATACTACTTTACTATTACTTTGTGGTGTTGGTGATTGGGGAAGTCTTTAAGGCTACACCCGTCAACACACTGTTGCTACTAAATATCTTGTCTAGTGCTTTTTCAGGTGTGGTTGAATTGACAACTCAACTGCTAAGGCTTATAAGTATTCTTTGGCTCCCCTTGTGTCGAATCAATAAATTAGGGTTATACCTACCCGCGAAGACTGTTGCGATCCCCTACACTTGTTGGTTATCACTATTTTTAGGCGCCGTTGCCGGGGAGCATAGATTTACTTATAAGTTCACTTGATAAGTACACTTTATCTTATTACTCTGTTTGCTTACAATGATTACTTTCTTTGAAACTATATCTTATTGGCAAGGTGGATTCACTGAGGATCAACAAAAAAATTATAAGGAATACCTCCTGTCTGAAAAAGGGATATTTATATGGAAACTGATACAAAAATGATATCACTATGCTAAAAACTTATGCTTTGATTATGATATATCTTATTGTTGTGATGAATCTTGTTGTTGCTTGCCCTTTAAACACATTCCTTTCCAATGTTGGTGTAATGATAATGAAACCTTGGTATCTTATACTAGGGGACATTATGATTTCTTTGATGTAGCACAAATAGAAGAATTTGTTGTCTTTAAGGGTGCCTATGAAATTGCTTCCTTTGTTGAAAATACTGAAGATGCCCCTTATAAATCTGAGAGTCTTGATGTACTTAAATATTGCTTTGAGAATTTTAATGATAATTCTTATATTTCTAACTATCTCAAAAGGTTCTCTCCACAAGAGGAAGAGACTAATGCTTTGTAGGACTCTATGGAAGAAGAAATTGTTGAAACTGAATGCTCCTTAGATGAAAAAGAGGAGGAGAGTGACGAACAAAAGGAGGAAGAGTGGAGTAGCTACCCATATATACCAACTAATGAGAGTAACTCTTTGACTCTTACTTTATATGATTGCCCTCCATGCTTACCGAAGGAGGATGAATGCTATATTGATTGCTACGATCCTATGAATTCTTTTGAAATCTCCCTTTTTGATGAAATTGAGGCTTGCAAGGATGATTTTGCTACTATGAATGAGACTTGCAAGGATGATTTTGCTACTGTTATTTATGATAACCCTTGCTATTTTGATAAGTCTTATGATAACCCTCTATTTTTGCCTACTATGGATGTTCTTGATAATGAGGAGTTATGCTTAGAAAGTTTATATGATTATGTACTAGTAGATCATGAAAAGCATTCTTTATGTGATGGTTATATTGTTGATTTTTTTCATGATGCTACTAAAAATTATTATGAGAGAGGAAAATTTGGTTGTAGAATTTTTCATGTTAGGAAAACACCTCTCTCCATGTTGAAAATCTTGAAGGTGCTCTTGTTTTACCTTCCTATGCTTGATACTTTGTGCTTCATTGATTTATTTGCTTACAAGATGCCCATGCATAGGAAGCATGTTAGACTTAAATGTGGTTTATATTTGCTCCTTTGATGCTCTCTTTTGTGCTTTAACTTTTTATTCTTTTGTGAGCATCGTTACACTCATGCCTAGCTAATGGCTTTAAAGAAGCGCTTCTGGGAGGCAGCCCAAATCGGATTAGGTTTATTTTGCTTTTGTTGTGTCTTGGATGTTTTTACCACTGTAGCAACACCATTGTGTCTTTATTTTCAAGTTTTGTGCCAAGTTCTATACTCTTATGATAAGGGAAGCAAAAGTTGTGACATGTTGTCCAGAAAACAGATTCTGTCTGCTTGACGAAAAAAATCAAAACAAATCACCAGTTCAACTTTTTTAGCTGAATTTTTTACAAAGCATGCTCTATACAATTGTGAAACTTTAATATGTTTTGAGTTTTCTTATTTTAGCAGCAGAAGTGCACCTGGAAAATCAATCTTTACAATCTGTCCTGTTTGGCAGATTATCTATTAGTGTACTAACCGCTCTAATAAGTTTATGAGAAGTTTTGTGTGAAGGAAAACCAGAGGCAAAAGATCAATCTTGGGGATGCCCCAGGACCCCCAACAAGTATTAGAGGAGACTCAAGCATCTAATCTTGGTGATGCCCCCGTGCATCCCCTTCTTCATCAAACAATTGTCAGGTCATCTCTCTCAATACTATACTTTTATTACTTTGCATGATATGTGCTGTTCTTGGAGCGTCTGTTTATTTAGTTTTTAGTTTTGTTTTGTTTGCTGGTCATTACAATGTCGGACCCTTGCATGCTTGATTGGGAGAGATACACGCTCCACTTTATCATAGAACACTCTAGAGCTTCACTTATATCTGTTGAGTGTTAAATTTATCTACTACCTATTTTGTTAGCTCTTGTGCTTCACTTAGATATTGTTTGAGAGATTTTTAATTTCTTTTGTAGAAATTTTATAACTCTCGTGCTTCAATTATATTTGTTTAGAGAGTTATTTCTGTTGCAATGGTTTATATGTCTCATGGTATGATTTATATGTGGTGTATAGGTAATCTAGATCACTAGGTCTAGCTTTCGATATCTTGCAATAGTGTTGAGGTATTGATTGAGTAATGATGAATGTTTATGCAATTGAGCTTGCGCCCACTAGTGATAGGTGTCGTATCTAGGCTAACCGTGCCTTATTTTCAAAAACTAAAAAATTAGTTGAGAACTCTAGCTACTAAAAGGATCACTAATCTTTGCGGGGTTGGAATATATAGAGTACCCCCACGTACCATGGGTCGAGGATGCGCAAGGATAACCAAACTTCCATACACTCCTCCTCGGGGTACTTGTCTCTTTGTGAATCTCCTGACTAGACAAAGGGTTACTGATAATAAGTGCATGAGTTCTTCGGACTAATGCGAGTATTCGATTGTTGGCACTTCCACCTTCCCAAATTTTTCTAGCCTCTTCGGTTTCGTGCATTGCCCTTCTCGTGGGAGTTGGTGCAAACTTCGCCGGTGCATCCAAACCCTTGGCATGATACGCTCTGTCATACATAAACCTCCTTATATCTTCCTCAAAACAGCCACCATACCTACCTATCAAGGCATTTCCATAGCCTTTTCGAGATATATTGCCATGCAACATCCATCGTTCTTCATGTTCATATGACTTATCCTTCATTGTCATATTGCCTACTGCTACACTGGCAGAGGCATTCATACAGAGTCATTACTTTTTGATTCAAAGTTGTAAGTAAATAAAAGTGTGTTGATGTTCTTATAGAGTGTTGCCCCTACAGTGAGGAAAGGAATAAAAGATCCCAAAGTGGACGAAATACATAAAAAAGAGAGAGCAAAGAGCCATGGAGGCCACCCAAAATCAAAAAAATACAAAAAAAGGTGAAAAAGAGAAAGAAAAGAGAGGGGGCAGCACTACTATCCTTTATTCCACACTTGTGCTTCGAAGTAGCACCCATACTTCATAGAGAGTTTTCATATCATTCATGTATAACTATGTGGGGATCTATACACTATAGAACTTGGCTTGCATATTCCAAGGATGAGCCTCCTCAAAAGAGCTCTAGGTCTTCATGAGCAAGCAAGTTGGATGCACCCCCACTAGTTCCATTGGAGGGCTTTCATAAACTTATATCTCTTTGTGCATCCGCATGTTGCATGACAATCCCTACTCCTCACACCATATCTATCATTTGGCTTTCTTGCCTATGATTGTCCTCATTGGTGTGAGCCTTTCTCACTTTTTGACTTCCTACCCCCATCATTTATTCTATTTTCCATTCTAAGTGCCAATGTATCTTGCTCGCGCTCATCCATTTCATGAGTGCTCAAAGTCGAAAGGGAGAGGATCAGATTGACTTGTACCTGACTAGTGGTCTGGGGACGAGTCATAATAAGATTCCAAAGGGACCATGTGTGAAAGTTAGTAGATTGAGTTCTCAACAACTATTCAGTATTTTTTTGCTCAAAACCTTCCCCACTCTTGGCACGGGAACTCCGACTGGAGACATTCAATTCACGGACAGCAAGAGCTCAATTGTTTAAATGTTCTTTCATTGCTTGCTTAATATCAACTATAGACTATTGCTTTATATCGCTTTGTCTTTGACTTATGTATATTCATTACATTATATTGATAGCCTTTACTCCTAAGTAGCATGTCACATCAAAAATTATCTTGTTATCATTTACCTACTCGAGGATGAGCAGGAATTAAGCTTGGGGATGCTGATACGTCTCAAACGTATCTATGATTTTTGCTCGTTCCATACCCTTTTTGTGTCATTGCTACATCTTTTTGCCATGCTTTTGAATCATTTATTGGACTAACCTACTAATATAGAGCCCAATGTCAGTTCATGTCTGTTTTGTCTTTGCATTGCAGAAAAAGTCCATAAATGAAGTTGTTCAGAAAATTCCCAAAAAATTACCAAAAAATATTTACATCGGAAGGGTCCTCCAGCCGGAGGATGGAATCGGGAGGTGGCCCCAGGCCCCCAGGCGCCCTCCTGGCGCGGCCAGGGGTGGACCCGCGCAGGGTGGCCGCCTGGGTGACCTGGGCACCGCCTCGGACTCCCCCTTGGCCTATATATTTACCCGTGACGCAAAAACCCGAGATATCGAACTCCTTTTTCCAGAAGCGCTCCCGATCTCCGCCGGCATCGTAAACTAGCTCGAGGTCACCAGGATCCTGCTCTGGCACCCTGCCGGAGAGGGCCTTGGCCCCAGGGGCCATCATCATCAACTCTTCTTCACCCCATGATGGATCGTGAGTAGTTCATCCATGGATTACGGGTTCTTGGCAGTAGCTATGTGGTATCTTCTCCCCCTAGATCTTCAATACAATGTTCTCATGAGCTGCCCTACATGATTGAGATCCATATGATGTAATTGGTGGTGTGTTTGTTGGGATCCGATGAATTGTTACCTTGTTCAGTCCTAAGAGGTTTATGAATTATTGTTGTTGCAATTCTGTTATTCTTAATGCTTGTTACTAGTGCACGAGTAGCATGATTTCAGATCTGAGCACGTTATTGTTGCATGATTATAATTTTTGTTCTAGATCTTATCTACGGTTGTATGCACCTGTTATAGTCCGGAACCAGCGATCCCAATGGTGACAGCTTGGGATACCAAAGGGGATGGCCTATAATTTGAGGATCACATGTGTTGATAGAGTGTTAATGCTTTGTTCCGGTGCTCTTTGACAGGAGCACCTTAATCTCCGTAAGTTCCTTTTGGCCCCGTTTGTAGCGGGATGGTAGGACAAAAGATGTTGTGCAAGTTCTTATTGCAAGCACGTACAACTACATACGGAACACATGCCTACGTTTGGTTCTTAGACTAGGATTGCTCTAGTTTATTCTTTGGCTAGAGTTAGTGCAATTTTGTCAATTGCCCAACTGTAATTTGTTCACCCAACACTTGTTCTTTTTGCTTGGAGAGTTACCACTAGTGAAACCTTGAACCCGGTCCATCTTTGATCTTCATTGCCTTCGTTGTTACTATTGCTCTTATTACCGCTGCTACTACTTTGCTATTACTTTGTGGTGTTGGTGATTGGGGAAGTCTTTAAGGCTACACCCGTCAACACACTGTTGCTACTAAATATCTTGTATAGTGCTTTTTCAGGTGTGGTTGAATTGACAACTCAACTGCTAAGGCTTATAAGTATTCTTTGGCTCCCCTTGTGTCGAATCAATAAATTAGGGTTATACCTACCCGCGAAGACTGTTGTGATCCCCTACACTTGCGGGTTATCAGTCGTCTCTCTTTCATGATCACACCTCCTATACCCGTGCCACTAGCATCACTTTGAACTTCAAATGGTTTATCAAAGTTTGTCCAAAAAGCAAAGGAGCATGAGTAAGGTGATGCTTGAGTTCATTAAAGGCTTTTTCTTGGGATGGACCCCAAAGGAAAGGAACATTCTTTTACTTAAAGCATGCAAAGGTGATGCAATGGTGCTAAAGTTCTTAACAAAACGGCGGTAGAAACCAACTATACCGATATAATGGGACCATTCTCAGTTGTATCTGAGTGGGTAAGACTTGGCAAGAGTTCGGCTTGCTGCATGGAGGTGATCCGATGTTTAGAACTTGCCAAGGCATACCATCCCGGGCTAAATCCGAAACATTTGTCTGCCGGCTTCCCTGAGTTCAAAGCTGACGGGTCCAAATTTTCCAAGGATGATCACAACAAGATTCGCAAGGAGACACATTCTTCTGCTACCATGATAGCTGATGGAATGGATCTGTCTTATTTAGAAGCCGGATATGACGGAAGCAACAAGAGGCGCCGGGTTGACTTACCCTCTGTAGTCGAGTTCTCTCTCCTTCCTTCTCCAAAGAAAGTTTAAGGGCCAGCGAGTTCTGTCGAGCGGACTCTAGGTGGGGAATAAGACGAACTGAAGATGGACTATATATCCGATGTGGAGTTGGTTGAAGTTTGTAATAAACTTATATCGTCTACAGGTGGTGTCGGGTCATCCTCTCAGAGCAAAGCCGACGACTGATACGTCCCAAACGTATCTATAATTTCTGCTTGCTCCATGCATGTTTTGTGTGATATTTCTATGTTTTAGATACACTTTCATACACTTTTGATCATATTTGGACTAACCTATTAACTCAGTTGTAAGTCCCGATATGCGGTACTGTTCCAGATCTGGATGTTTCCATCCAGATCCGGGGACGAAGCACATATCGGTCCCACCGCGACATATGAAAAATCCATATGCCCCGGATTTCCAACATGATATCACAACATTACAGATACAAGGATACAACATCTCATACAATCGGCATACAACTGCCTTAATACAATACAACAACGGAAGATACATGTCTGAGTACAGACTACGATCAAATGCCTACTGGCAAAGATAAAAACATCGATCCCCATAACCACACGGGTCCAGGTGGCGGGGTCGGCAGTTTTGCGAGCTCGGGCTGGCGGACGTGGACCTTGGAGCTCCAATGCCTTCCATGGCGGGGCAGCATCCTGCGCGGGCTCCTGCACGCGAGAGACGGAGAACGGGTGAGGAGGAGAGAGGGAAGGGGAGAGAGGAGAAGCGCGGAGGCACGCGGGGCGCGGCTGCTCGGGCGGCTCGCCGGCGAGGTCCCCAGGCGAGGCGGCGGCGAGCTCGGGCCTGCCATGGAGGCTCGGCGCGTCCAGGAGGCAGTGGAGAGAGGAGGATGGCTAGGGGGTGACGTGGCGACGTCCTGGCCGTTGGATCTTCGGATCTGACGGCCTAGAACTCATTGGGCTGATCTGGATCTGGAAATTAGGGTTTGCTGCGAAAAATTGGAAATTTTGGGCCAGATCTGAAATCTTGTGAGGCGGTGGCTGCAATTATGCCATAGGGGGAACCCTAATTGTCTGGTTTGGGAGGTGGGGGTCATTATATAGGCAGGTTGGCTGGCCAGTTTACGCAAACACCCTCGGTACCCCTCTCTCGCGTCCGGTGATCGCGTTCGTGACCGCCGAGGGTCCGCAGTACCTCCGATTCGGGTAAAACTTCGAACTGCGCGATCAGCGCGTCGAGCCGGTGGCGTTCACCTCGCGTTGGAACCATTCCGAGAACACTTTCCGGCACACTATAAAAATAACCCGTTTAATTATTAAACGGGGTTTTTGTTCCGTTGGCTGCGGCTGGTCTCGTGCGGTTTTTGCGACGGTGATCGGGTGAAACCCGGTGTCGCAAAAGTCGAGTGTCAGGGTGGCAAGGGTCGGTCTCCGTCCGATACGAGGTAAGAGGGGGAAAATAATCGCCGATCGATAAATCGGGGATGCAAACACCACAAACAATTCAGACAATCAAACAATTCAGACAATCAAACAATTCACACTGAAAACAAAATTTTAAATTTTTGTGAAAACTGGGCTGTTACATCAGTGCACCCCAGTGCCAGTTTCTGATTTCTACTGTTTTTGTATTTCAGGTTTTCCCATTATTAAAAGTGCTCAGAAAATTCCGGGGAAAATATATAAAAATCAACGTTCTAGAAGAGTCCTTCAGCCGGAGGATGGCCCCCTGGGTGGCCCACATCCCCCGGGCGCCCTCCTTGCGCGGCCAGGGGCCCACCCGCGCCGGGTGGCCGCATGGTGCCCCTCCGGTGCCCCCCTTTGGCTCCTATTTATTCTCCCATCGCGAAAACCCTGATTCCGGACCCCTTTTCTCTAGAAGCAATTCCGATCTCCGCCGCCAATGCCGACAAGCTTCGGGGGACCAGAATTCCCATGCAGGCACCCTGCCGGGACGGGGAAGTGCCCCTGGATTCATCTCCATCGACGTTGTTTCCTCCCTCCATGAAGTGGGAGTAGTCCCTCCTCGGGGCTAAGGTTTCTACCAGTAGCTATGTGGTCAATTATCTCTCCCATGATGTGATCTTCGTTGTGATCATAGGCTATGTTAATCTAGGGTGATCCCATTATATTTCCCCTTCCTCTATGTATTGGATTGATGTACTCACTTGATCTTATCTAGTATAATCCCTGAGACCATGGTGATAGCATTCTATTGGACATGGGTTAGAAGAATATTTTCATGAGTGATTTCCTCTTTTGTGTGTTGATTGAAGATTGAGAGTCTCTTGGTGCTTGTCTTTGACTATCCTTGAGATATGTTGTGGTGATTGTGGTACTATCTTTGGATGGCTGCGGTGACATTGGGAAATCCATAGATTGAGAACTACGAACTTTGAGGTGTGCTTTTGTAACCCTACATAATTCTCGTCCTCTCTGACCACAAAGGAATGACCTTCGAGTGCGTCTCCATTGCATGTTTTATGGGAAATATCATGTGATTAGACTATGTTAATGTTGTTGAGAGTTTCCACTAGTGAAAGTATGAAGCCTAGGCCTTGTTTCCACCATTGTTACACCGTTTGCGCTCACTTTTTTCACTTGTTTGCTTGCTGCACTTTTTATTACAGATTTATATTACTTTGCTTTGCCACACCTATCACCCATATTTTACTATCTCTTCGCCGAACTAGTGCACCTATACAAATCCTAGTTGTATTATGTGTGTTGGGGACACAAGAGACTTCTTGTATCTTAATTGCAGGGTTTCTTGAGAGAGACCATCTTCAACCTCTACTTCCCTGAGTTCGATAAACCTTAGGTCATCCACTTGAGGGAAATTGATGTTTTCCTACAAACCTCTGCGCTTGGATGCCCAACATAGTCTACAAGAATAAAAGCGTGCGTAGACATCAAGCTATTTCTAGCGCCTTTGCCGGGGAGGTAAGCGTTTGAAGGTATATCTTTAGATCTTGCAATTAAATCTTTTTGTTTCTTGTTTTTATTTTTCACTAGTTATGCTTATGGAAAACTTGACTCTTAGTTCGCTGTTTGGGGAAGGCCGCTTTACCACGCCCATGGTAGAGAAGTCTCCTCCACCTACTGAATGTATCCCGCTCAAAATACCACTTGGGATAATTGAAATAATTAGGAATGGTTGTTATGCAGGGAATGGAACAGTCCATCCTAGTACTCATTTGTTGAAACTTACAGAACTTTGTGAGTTGTTTAAGATTTCAGGTTTGACAAGAGATGGAGTCATGAGGAAATTATTTGTGTTGTCACTGAAAGGAAAAGCATTGGAATGGTATAGGCTACTAGATGATTCTAACCTACGAGATTGGGAAAAGATCCAGTCTCTCTTCTACTCAAAGTTTTACCCTCTTCATGAAGTTCATGAGAATATGAATTATGTTTATAATTTCTATCCTCATGACGGAGAGAGCATATCTCAAGCTTGGGGAGACTGCAAACTTTAATGCTAAAATTTACTAACCCTGGGCTCCCCAAAGATATAATTATTACTAATTTTTATGCGAGGCTCTCTCGACAGGATAAGGACTTGCTCAATGCTTCCTCTATGGGTTATTTCACAAACAAAAAGATTGATGCTAAATGGGAAGTCCTTGAAAGAATTCAACGCAATACTGAAGATTGGGAGATCGACAAAGGTAAAGAGTCAGGTATAAATTATGAGTATGATTGCATTAAGTCCTTTATTGAAACTGCAAGTTTTAATAAGTTTAGTGCTAAGTTTGGGCTTGATTCTCAACTCCTTGTTGATTTCCTAAAATCTTTTGCTTCACATCTTAATATACCTAAGGAGAATTGGATCAAGCATCATGAATCTTTTAGAGAGATTTGCAAAGAAAATGAAATTGTTCATGATGATTGCAACATGCTTGATCCAATTCCTGAAAATGAAGTTTTATATAAGCATGTTAATTTTTGTGGAGTGGATAGACCTTGTGAAAGGCCTATGATTGAAGAAGAGAAGTATTGTAAGCAACATAAGCATGAAAGAACAATCACTTGGGTCAAAGATTTAAATGAAATTGCTAGAGAATTGTGTGACCTTTATCCTTTTACTTGTGAACTTTGATGTATAGAGGGCCACTTTAATTTTCAATGCATGAACTTTCAAAGCATAACTGTTAATCAGTTGTGTGATAACATGATCACTTCTGATCTTTATGATGAACTTATGTGTAAGAGCAAAGTTGTAACCCCATGAGTTTTGGATATTGTTGGTCAAAACAGTAGAGGAACTAACAAGTTTTCTAGTGTGAAACATATGGTTAGGTTCCTGAAGCTATAGGTTGGTGATAAAGCTTCAACGAAGATTTATACTTTTACCGAAGTACATCATCTGGAGTGAAGCTCATCACGGAGGTCGACCCCTAAAAATATAAGGAATCCTGAAGCTCGTCTCATCGAAGAAGATGATCAAGATGGCGCATGACTTAGTTGTTTTTGCGTAGTTTCTTTTACTTCTTTGAGTCGTAGGAAAAACCGTACTATCAAGAGGGGTTTAGTAAATGTACTCCGAAGGTTTTAATGAAAAGACTCAGATCGAATCTAAACCAGTGAGAAACCAGAGTTGAAGAAATCTCATGTGAGCTAGGTAATGCTTCACCAGCGAAGACTTTGTTCTTTCGGCTCCTGAAGCAGAACCAAATCCGTGAGTCAGCTTTACTTGGACCGCAAGTAAAGTTGCCCTGTGATTGGAAATATGACCGTTAGGGACAGGTGTCAAGCTGTCACATCGGGTCACTTCAGTCATTTCGCACCTAGGGATTGCCACCTATAAATACGCCACCCCCTCCCTCATTGGCAGGTTGGCTGCTCCAAGATTGATTCCTTACAGAGGAGAGAGAGAGAGAGCAACCCCACCGAAGCAAACCAAAAATCAATCCACCGAAGCATAAGTCCTATTGATCTGAGTTGATTCATTATGACTTAGGAAGAAGTTTGCTAGCCCTTTTATCTTGGAGAACTGCAATTCTCCTAGACGGTTAGAGAGTTGTTCTTCAGAGAGCGAAGAGATATTGTCGCCTCGAAGTCCTGTTTGTCAAAGGTTTCGGTGATTTCCTCAATAATCAACCACGAGTGAAGAACTGACCAAGCTCAAGGAGATTGGTGCAGTGGAGAAACGGACGGAGAGAGGTTAGCTCCTGTGTTCAATCACAAGTCCCTCCAACCAGACGTAGCACTTTGCAGAGTGTGAACTGGTCGAACAAACATCGCCGAGTCAAGAGTTTATTTTAATTTCCGCACTTACATTCAGTTTATCAATTGCTTCAGTGATCTGCTTCAATGCAATTGATTCGATGCTTTTGATTCGTTATGTTCTGCTTCGATCATGTTCTGCTTCAATGTTTACCTTTCTGTTGAATGTCTTCGGTTGCTGAGTTATGCTTCACTTCATAGTTTCATGCAAAATTTTGAAGTGATCATTCACCCCCTCCCCCTCTGATCACATACTTGTTCTAACAATTGGTATCAGAGCTAGGCACTCTTTATTTGGATTAACCTCCTGGAGTGTTTTCAAGTATGTCTTCTAGTATGTCTTTCGCAGCTATTCGCTCTGGCGAACCTATTCCTATTTTCAATGGGAAGGACTACCCGTACTGGAAGGACAAGATGAAAATAAATATCATGGCTATCAACTCAACTGCCTGGCAAGTTGTCTTGTATGGAGTCACTGTTGCTGATGAGAAGGAGATCACCCCTGAAGAAGCAACGCTGATTGATCTTGATTCTGTAGTTTGGGTTTTCATCACCAATCGCTTGACACCTGAAAAGTATCATGAAGTGAAGAATATTCCAACTGCCAAAGGTGTCTGGGACTATCTTGAGAAGATTGGTGAAGGTGTTTCTGTTGGGAAACGTAGTAGAAAACAAAAATTTTCGGCCTACGAATCAAGAACCCAAGATCATCCAAGATAGATTGCATACAAGGTTTAGGTCTTTGCTCACCAACGGTTGCAGCGGAAGAAGAGTTGGTGAAGCGGGTGGACGTAGTGGAAGTAGATCTCGCAAGTTCTCCCACGAACAGTCCCTCGATCAATCCCACGAACAAGTCCCGCGATCTAGTCCCACGGACAAGTCCCATGAACAAGCTCCTCGAAGAAGGGTCGAAGGTACGACCCCTCCATTAGTATCCACACATCCCGTAGCAGCAATCCAGCAGCGCTCCGCCGTCCAGAGATGAACGCCACCGAGAAAACTAGAGGGAGAAAACCCTAACGGATTCTGATCTAGAACAGCGTCTAAACCGGGGTCTAATTGTAGAGCAACGGGGTTTAGAGGAGGGAGGGTGGCGCATAGGCCTTGGGGACAAGTTGTCTTGGTCTTCCCCCACCCTTGGCTCACCTTATATAGGTGGCCAAGGGGCCTAGGGCGCAGCTCAAGGAGGTTTGGGAGTCCAACTTGGACTCCCAAGCCTTCCAAACCTACACATACCTTCCCACCGGAAACCTTCCATAATGGTATTTGGAAATCCCACCTGGAGGATCTCCCACCCTTTTTTGGTGCGCCCCCACCACCTGGCCGGCCAGGGCAGCCTAGGTGGCTTGCCCCCCAAGGCCAGGGGCGCAGGGCAGTGGGTGGTACTGCCCGGAACCTTTCGGAACCTTCTAGAAGCTTCCAGGACCTTCCAGGACCTACCGGGACTGTTTCGGGACATTCCGGACACTTTTGGAGCACTTCCAATACCTTCCAGAACCTCTAACGAATGTTCCGGAGCCATCTAAATGGGTTTCGGAGCCATCCGGGCAAAGGTTATTATGTCCGGTGAACACAACATATTGTTTAAGCTGTCCACCGATCACCGAAACTATTCCGGTTGATCGTAAACTTTCCCATTACCAGTTTCATATGTTCCGGAACCACCTGGGACTACTCCAGAGTGATCCGGACATATCCTTAAATACCCAGAACTACTTCTGGTGCCCTTATGAACAATTCCATAAATCTCCGGAACTACTTCCGGTACCCGTATGAACTATTCTGCTTTGCTTCCACTAAACCTTCTACCATACTAGTATTCTAACAGACTACTGCTCGTTAAGTGTGTGACCCAATAGGTTCGGTATAATGCGGACATGACTCAGAACATCTTCCGGACATAGGTCAACAGCCTTTTGTCAATAGCCAATAATCAACAGCGGAGCCATGGACACCCATGTTGACTCCCACACATACACGAAGAAACTTCGAGTGAACCATTATGTTTAGTCATGTACCATTCCCTTTGCTTCGCGATATATGACAAAGTTAGAGGAGAGAAGTTTGGCACCCATGTGTAACAACTTTTTGAACACAAGCCACTCGTTATCCTCTTTGCTCGTTTGTCCCTTTTCTCGTTATCGTATTCCGGTATCCCTGTGACTGAATCACAATGCGTCTGGCCAGACTATAATGGATACCTTCATACCGAGTGGGCCCGAAGTGAATATCTTCTTCATCGTGAAGGAGCAAATCCCATTCTTGAACTATCACAGTCACTAGCCACACCATCTGACATACCCAGAACTTATTTTACTACTTCCCATTTACGGGAGGATTCATCTAAGAACCAAAGCATGTCTTCCTGTGTGAAGCAACTCGATACTCTCATGGTCTAAGGAATTACGTATATGATAACATTTCATGATATGACTTATAACGTAGTTACGATGTGATTTCTAAGTATATCATTCAATACTGGGGTCGGTTCAACATCATTGTTCTGCTAACAATATGTTCCCATTGCTACTGACATCCTTGTTACAAGAACAATGTCCATGATTAAGAAAACGTAATCATCAGTTAGCACATGAGCTGGTCTTAGAGGCTAAACCAGGAACTCTTGGTGTTTACATTTCCACACATGCAAATGAGTTTTCTTCTGAATCTCACAGTCAGGGTCATTGCAATTATAGCACAGAAATATAAACATTAATTACGAACGTGGAAATATATATATAATAACATTTTATTATTGCCTCTAGGGCATATTTCCAACAGTCTCCCACTTGCACTAGAGTCAATAATATTGTCAGTGCTTGAGCACTTTACACCTATGGCATACCGGTGTAATAAATGCCTCATTTGTGGTATAGACCTCATCTTCAGATCTGACGTTTCAGGCCCGTTTGTATCTTGCATATCTTCGCGTTTTCACGCTATCATAAAATTCACTAATTTTATCAGTTTAGCTTTGTATATGTTTGAATCATTTGGTAGGACCTTGGTTCCTTAGAATAAGTCATGAAATCATTCATCAATGTTCCATGATCTTCAAGCATCTAGGAAACCATACCATGTTCATAAATGAACTGATGATTCAAAATACCCTCCCTTGTTACTTCTTTAAGCAACAATATACTTAGCCTCTGTTATAGAATTCGCCACAGTATCTAACTTTAACACAGTTCCTTCATACTGTGCCACCCTTATGTGTGAAACACATAATCCCAATTAAAATCGAAAATCGATCGGAGTAAGTATGAAGACTGAATTGGTGTAACTGTTTACATCAAAATTCAGCTGGTGTAACTTGTTACAACGAGCTCTTCATTATCTCCATTTTCCGAGAAACATATCTTATCTATCATAAGTTTAACTTTTCACTGTTTGTCCAATGATCAACATATTGATCACTTTGGTATCTTGCTCATAACCTTTTGAAGCACTGGACATATCTGGTCGTTTTACATATTATGGTGTACATGATTAATCCAAACACACGGGTGAGTGGAATTCAATTCACGTGTTTTTGCTTATCTGTGTTCATCAACACCGATTTCTGCAAACAACTTTTCACCACGACTTCGGCAAGAACATGTTTCTTGGCATTTCATACTAAACTACTTTAGTATCATGTCAATATGTAGTGTTGGCTTTAGCATGATCAGGCACTTACTATCTTCATAGATCACTATGCTCAATACTAATGCTATATCAGCCCAAGTTCTTCAACTGAAAACTATTTCCAATGAAGTCCTTATTTGTGTCAAGAAATTTATATCATTTCTAATCAACAATATGTCATCTACATAAGGTTTTAGAAATATTATTCAGCTCCCACTTACTTTCTTGAATATACGAACGTGGAAATATATATATAATAACATTTTATTATTGCCTCTAGGGCATATTTCCAACAGTTTCTACCCAGAAAGATGCCAGAATTGACACTCTCCGAAGCAAATTCTATCGCTTCAAGAGAAACGAGGGTGAAAAAGTCAGTTCTATTTACAGCAGACTCACAACTCTTGCCAATGAATTGATTTCCCTCGGTGCTGATGACATTACACCTCACTCTGTTGTGAGAACTCTGCTTCGCTCGTTAGATGACTCGTTTGATCACATTGTGCTGATGATCAAGGAAAGGACTGATTACAGACGTCTTGTTGCCGCTGATGTTCTTGAGAGACTCACTACCTTTGAAATGGAAGAAGAAGAGAAACGTGACATAAATGGTTCTCGAAGGAGATCCCATGCCCTGAAAGCAAAATCTTCGCGTCATTCTTCACCCGAAGTCAGTTCTGCTTCAGGTGTCGAATCAGATGATCCCTCAAGCATTGGAAAAGATTTAGCACTGATGATGAGACGCTTCAATCGCTTTCAAAGAAAAGGCTTTTCTTCACCCAAGAAGAGTTATCCTTCAAGAAGCTCAAGTCATTCTTCCTACCGTTCATCCTCTAGAAGCTCTCCATCAATGGACAATTGCTGCTACAAGTGCAAGAAACCAGGTCACTACATTGCTGATTGCCCTCTGTGGGAAGCTGAGAACAAATCGAAGCTTTCACTCAGAGACTCTTCATCGAAGTCTTACAGATCCTCCAGAAGTCATGAGTCAAAGAGACATGATTCCAGCTCAAGAAGAGAAAAGAAGAAAGATTCTGATGATGATAAGAAGAAGAAGTATCATAAGAAGCGTGAGAGTTCTTCATCGAAGAATTACTCGTCTTGTCGAAGCAGCTCTCACCGTGCCAAGGCCTATCTAGGAAAGGAGATGAACTCAGAAGATGAAGCCTCTGGTTCCGAAGCTGAACAAGACTCAAGGTCTGCTTCAGCATCCGAATCATATGGTGTTGCTGGTTTGGCCTTTGCTTCGGCAGATGCTTCAGTCAATGCTTCGAGCTCATTCTTCACCAACAACAGTAGTGAAGATGAAACTCCCGCATATTGCTTCATGGCCAAGGCAAAGGTATCTTCATCCAAGTCAAACTATGATACTTCTGATTATTCATCATGTGAAAGTGACTCAAGGATAAGCTATGCTAAACTTGCTAAAATTGCTTCAATTCAACAAGATGAACTTGATTCACTAAGCAAAACCATTAAGAAATCAGAAACGTTGTTGATCAATGAGATTGAGAAGAGTCAAACTTTAACTAATGAGCATGTTGCTCTGAAGGAGAAGTTTGAAGAATTATCATCTCGGCATGATCTTCTTTCAGTTGATTATGAGAAGCTCACCTATGAATTTCTTCAGAGGAAAATGGCTCTCAAAAAACTGACAGAGGCTCATGAAGAATTGGAAAATGTTAATCTCTCTCTCATGGCTCAACAAGGTTCTGAAGCAAATCATAAAACTGAATCACCTTGTTTGGACTGCTTGGAACGAAGCAAAACTGATTCCAAAGGGAAAGCTCCTATTGTTATTGATGATACTAATGCCTCCGATGAGGAAAATCCTGCTGTTACCGAGGAACTCCTCAGGTTGAAAAACTTATTTGAAACAGGCATGTTCAAAAGTGTGCAAGGACACCAATATCTCTGTGATATCCTGAGGAAGGCTCTCCTTCACAGGAATCCCAGGAATGAAGGTGTTGGTTTCGAGAGGAAGATAAATCCTGATGGCACATATTGGGAGCCTGAGCAGTATCCTAAGACTGTTTGGGTCCTAGCTAAGGAGAAACCCATTGATATTGCTAACCTTTCAGGTTTCGACTGCAAAATGAACAAAGTCATTGTGGATGAATCACTTGATTCAGACTACAAACTCATGAAAGATGAACAGGGAAAAGTTTCAGCTGAGTATGTAGGCACTCCACCAAAGAATGGATTATATAAGAGGTAGATATGGGTGCAGAAAGCACTTGTGGAAAAACTGCCTGCTAACCATTCTATGCAGGGAAAGTCTTCGGTACCACCGAATCATTTCTACTCTCTTGAGACGAGAAATGATCCATTGGTGACCGAATCAAATGTTCTGCAGAAGCAATACTATCATACTGGTCGCCACACGTATCGTCCTCATAATAATCATACTAAGATTGCATATGCTCATACTTATGCTAACCGTTCACAGAGGACTTACATTTATGGTGTGCTTGATGGTTCACCGAAGCAATACACTCCTGTTCGATTTAATATTGCTTCGACCAGTGCTTCAACGTCTTCTCAGTCACCTGCTCGTTTGTGGGTGGTTAAGAAGAACTAATTCTTCTACAGGGCTATGTCTCCGGTGGATCCGAATGGGTCATGGATAGTGGTTGTACAAATCATATGACCGGAGACAAGGAGTTGTTCATCGAAGAAAAACTATCTCAATCTTCTCTGAAGTACATTACCTTCGGTGATAACAACAAAGGTAAAGTGTTAGGTTTGGGTAAGATTGCCATATCGAAGGATAAGCACATTGACAAGGTTATGCTAGTCCAATCTCTTGGATATAATCTTATGTCTATCTCAAAGTTATGCGATATGGGTATGCTTGTGTTGTTTTCTGCTTCGCGTTGTGTTGTCTTTTCACAGGATGACTATTCGTTTGTCTTCGAGGGTTACCGAAAGGGAGATCTATACATTGTTGATTTTTCTTCGGGCCCCGCTGTATCCACTTGCTTAATGGAAAAAGCTTCATCTGGTTGGTTATGGCATCGAAGACTTGGTCATGCAGGGATGATAAATCTTCATAACTTAGTGAAGAAGAATCATGTTGTTGGTCTTAGCGAAGTAAAATTCGATAAGGATCGTCTCTGCAGTGCTTGCGAAGCTGGTAAAATTACGAAGAAACATCATTCAGCGAAGACCATCATGACAACCACTCGTTCTCTTGAATTGCTTCATATGGATCTTTTTGGTCCTCAAAATTATGCAAGCCTGGGAGGAAACAAATATGGTCTAGTTATTGTTGATGACTTTTCTCGTTATACTTGGGTTTTCTTTTTGGATGACAAGAGCAAAGTGGTTGAAATCTTCAAATCATTCGCAAAGAGAGCTCAAACAGAATATGAATTATCTCTGAAGCATATCCGAAGTGATAATGGAACTGAGTTCAAAAATACTCATATTGAAGATTTTCTTGATGATCATGGTTTTACGCATGAGTTCTCTGCTGCCTATACACCTCAACAGAATGGTGTAGTTGAAAGGAAGAATAGAACTCTTATTGAGATGGCCAGAACTATGCTTGCTGAATACAAGACTCCTATTAGGTTCTAGGCCGAAGCAATCAATACTGCATGTCACATCATTAACAAGGTTTACCTTCACAAATTCTTGAAGAAGACTTCACATGAGCTTATCACTGGTAACAAACCAAATGTCTCATATCTTAGGGTATTTGGTGCTCCATGCTTTATTAGAGATATGAATCATAGCTCCAAATTTGCCCCTAAGGAACATGAAGGTTTTCTTCTAGGTTATGGCTCAAACTCTCACACTTACAGAGTCTATAACTCTCACTTTGGGAAAGTTATGGAAACTGTAAATGTAAGGTTTGATGAAACTAATGGCTCTCAAAAGGAGCATTTGCCTCATGATCTAGATGAACCTCCTCTTGATGAAGTAATAAGGTCCATGGCTATTGGTGAGATTCGCCCTGTTGAAGCCAATCAACGTCAAGCTGTTAGGGATGATGATGGTCCAATGTTCCCACACATAGCCCGGGGCGCTGGAAATCAACATCCTGAAGCAAATGATGAACAGGACGAAGAAGGTCAAGGGAACGAAGGAAATGCTAATCCTGAAGGAAATGCTGAAGCTGAAGGTGAAGCTGATCCCGAAGCTGATGCAGATCCTGAAGCAGAAGCTGAGCCTGAAGCAAATGATACAACGTTATCCCGAGTTCGAAGAAGAGTTGATGTGGATTATATCCTCGAAGATATCAATCAACCAGGTCGTCCCACTACTCGATCTCGTACTCGTTTGGCTAACTTCTGTGGAAACTTTTCTTTTGTCTCCATGCTAGAGCCTTCAAAATATGATGAAGCCCTGAAGGACCCTGATTGGTTATTGGCTATGATGGAAGAACTTCACCAATTTGAAAGGAACAAGGTCTGGTCACTTGTTGAAAGGCCAGATCCCACGAAGCACAACGTTATTGGCACAAAGTGGATATTTCGTAACAAGCAAGATGAAGACGGTATTGTGGTAAGAAATAAGGCTAGATTGGTAGCACAAGGTTACAGCCAAATCGAAGGCATTGACTTTGGTGAAACCTATGCTCCAGTAGCCCGTCTCGAATCCATTCGTGTCATGCTTGCTTTTGCTAACTACAAAAATATATTACTATATCAAATGGATGTCAAGAGTGCTTTTCTTAATGGTGAAATAGAAGAAGAAGTGTATGTTATGCAGCCTCCAGGTTTTGAAGACTCGAAGAATCCTGATATGGTGTACAGGCTTCACAAAGCTTTGTATGGACTGAAGCAAGCACCTCGTGCTTGGTATGAAACATTGAAGGATTTCCTCCTAAAGAAAGGCTTCAAACCAGGAACAACTGACCCTACTCTTTTCACTCGATCATATAACAATGATCTATTTGTGTGTCAGATTTATGTAGATGATATTATTTTTGGCTGTACTAACACTGAGATCAACGAAGAATTTGCAAGAATGATGTCGAAGAAATATGAGATGTCAATGATGGGAGAATTGAAGTTTTTCCTTAGACTTTAGATTCGACAACAGAAGAATGGCACCTTTATTTCACAAGAGAAATACTTGAAGGATTGCCTGAAGAAGTTTGATCTTGTTGAATGCAAGACCATTAGAACTCCCATGCCTACTAATGGTTTTCTTGATGCAGATGAGAAAGGGAAACCCTTCGATAAGAAAAAGTTTCGGTCTATGATAGGTTCACTCTTATACTTATGTGCATCTAGACCTGACATCATGCTATCAGTTTGTATTTGTGCTCGTTTTCAGGAAAATCCGAAGGAATCGCATCATATAGCTGTGAAGCGAATTCTTCGATATCTAGCACATACTCCTTCTTTGGGACTTTGGTATCCCAAAGGCACTCAGTTTGATTTGATTGGATATTCTGATTCAGACTGGGCTGGTGATAGGGTTGACAGGAAATCTACCTCAGGCACTTGTCATTTTCTTGGTAGATCTCTTGTGTGTTGGGCTTCAAAGAAACAGAATTGTGTCTCATTATCTACTGCTGAAGCTGAATACATTGCTGCTGGCTCATGCTGCACTCAAATACTTTGGCTTAAGCAGACGCTGAAAGATTATGGTATTTATGTGAAGAAAATCCCTCTGCTTTGTGACAATGAGAGTGCCATCAAGATTGCTCACAATCCGGTGCAACACTCTCGAACGAAGCACATTGATATTCGTCATCATTTTCTTCGAGATCATGTTCAGCGCGAAGACATTGAGATTAGCCATGTAAGAACTGAAGATCAATTGGCAGACATATTCACGAAGCCATTGGACGAGAAAAGGTTTTGTGCATTGAGATGTGAGATGAACATCTTAGACTCACACAATGTTCAGTAAGATCGAAACTTTTCACTGTATATATTCACTTTCGTTTGTGTTTCTTTTTGTTTAGTTTCGCTTGAGTTTTCCTTCGTCCAAGTTTCGCTTCGTTTGCCATTTGCTTTTTGTTTTTGGTTTTCTTTATTTATTCGTTTCTTTTGTCCCCTATGCTTATCACTTTTAGCTTCGTTGTTGTTCTTCGAAGTGATAAGTTTCAGACCCTACCCCTCCATTTTGTTTCGCTCCCAATCTTTTCTATCTTGAATGATAAGCACAATTGAAACGGAAAGCATATTGCTTCGAGCATCATTGAGTTCCGAAGCAAATGTTTCCAACTTTATCGAAGTTTTTGCTCTCAGTCAAGACTTATTCTTCGGCCGTTGAGTCCCCGTCTTCTCCGGGTCGTTGAGATTCACTCGCGATACGCCACTTCATCTTAGCCGTTGAATCGGAAGAGTCAGTCGCTGGACACCGTTCGATTCGATCTGGCAACTGCTCCAGGTCAGGCCTATTTAAGGCATCCCCCCACCGAAACGGTTCACCCCACGCTCATTCTCTCCAACTTCTCCGTCTCCGTCCTCGAGCATCCGCAGAGCTCTCGTCCCCGTCGTCGCCGTCGCCGCTTCACTGCCGGAACGCCGCCGCCGTGGAAATTCCTCGTCGACGCAGAGCACTTCTCCGCTCCCCGTCGCCGTAGCTGCCTTGCGTCACCAAGTTAGGGTACGCAACGCCTCTTGGATCCAATTTTGTTTCCTGTGTTCTTCATCTAGGGTTTGGATCTAAGTTTTGTTAGGGTTTTGATTTCTGTTTATAGGGCTGTTTGATCCGTGTTGGACTTTACATCTTGGGAAAGCTGTTCTTAGCATCTAAGCAATCCCATCTCCTCAGGTCAGTGCGCATGATACGATTCGTTCTCTGAACTGGATTGGGTTAGGTCTTGTTTTCGAACTTGTTCTAGCCAAATTCATAAACAGAGTTGCATCCAATCTGAGATTGATCTGGGCTCCTGTCAAATTGTTTTGGTTTTGGTCGAAACCTTTGCCAGTGCTTATTCATTCCATCTCCTTGTTTCCCTCTTGTCTATACTTCTAATCACAGGATGTCTGACGAAGAGGCTGCAATGGGGAATGAGTCTCCGATTGTTGAAGGACTGGAAAATTACCCAGAGCCACCGAAGCCGAAGGGCAAAGGAGGCAAAACGAAGGAAGTGAATAATGCCCGTAGCAGGATGGGCTATGACACCCCGCCAGAAGAGACAGATCATGATAGGAAGATTCGACTGCAAAGGATTCGTCGATATTGGGCTATTCGGTGGTACAAGTTCAAAAGTATCCCAACTTGGAAGTGGGCAATGCAATTTTCTTTCAGCCCACCTTATCGGTACACCACCGCCATGTGCGCTCAGTACACTGCAGCAAACCGGAAAAAGTACTACCCGAAGCCTCCGGCTGTCCCGCACCCAAATTCACTCAAGACCCCGGATGATTATCCTGAAGAGCAAGAATGGCTTGCTATTCTGGCTGAGAAGAAGAGGATCCGAGACGAGAAAAAGGCAAAAGCTCTTGCTGCTGCAGGGCTTGATGAAGCCGAACCATCGAAGCCTCAGAAGAAGCGAAAGCTTCGGAAGCTAAGTGATTCACCTCCTCCTGCTTCAGAAGAGGAAGCTGAACACGAAGCCGATAACGAAGCTGATGCAGCTGCACAGCTTGAATACTCGATCGATGAAGATCCTGCTGATGAAGCAGATGATGAGTCAGAACACTCTCCCATTCCCCCTAGTCCAAAGAAGAAACTGATTCGGATGCCTCTGAAGAAGAAGGCTGGAGTGAAGCCAACTGCTCCTAAAGGTGTTAAGTTCCAAGAACCTTCAGCACCTCCTGCTCCAAAGAGGAACATTGATTTGACGAACTTAGTGGTCGAGGCACCCCTGTCCTCCAAGCCTCCCCGCCGTCCTGTTCCTACCGAGCAGAGGACCAAGGAACGACATGACCCGAAGGCAAAGCCTGTGGCTAAGCCTACTGCCATCCCCGAAGCCAAAGCTCCAGAACCAGTTAAAGCCCCGAAGCCGAAGGCAACTGTGGCTAAGCCTGGTCAGCCTTTTGCCCAGGTTGGCACAAAGAAGCTTTCCGAAGCTGAATTGCGGAAGAGAGACCGCATTGAAGCTGAACGTCTGCACGCCGAAGCTCAAGCCAAAGCTAAGGCTGAAAAAGAAGCCAAAGAGAAAGAGAAAGCTGATAGAGAAGCAGCTGATCTTGAAAAGCAAAGGAAGGAGCTGGCGGAGGCAAACCAGCAAGCTGAAGAGAAGCGCAAGCTAGCTGAAGCTCAAGCACAAGAGGCTAAGGCTGCCGCCGAAGCCAAAAAACTTGCTGAAGCTGAAGCCAAACGCCAAGCTCAGCTGGATATCCTTCGCACAAAGAAGGCTGAGAAAGCTACCAGGGCCGCTCAAAAGGAAGCCGCTGTGGACATGGCACCGAAGGAAATTCCCCCGAAGCCAGTCGCAGCTCCTGTTCCCGAAGCCCAAGTTGAAGCTGAACATAGTGAGCACAACTTCCCGGATGCTAGGGAAGGTGAACTTTGGGACTGTCTGGGTCTGAGTCAGACATACCTTAAGCTTGCTGAAGCTGTTAATCCCCAAGCTGTAGATATTGGAGATACTTACATTTCACCAAATCTTTCAGCCATGGTCGAAACTTTGTACAATCAGCTGAGAGATCTGCATTCAAGGGATAGATCAGAAACTGCAAAGATCCTGAAATTCCAGAAGAGAGCAGATGAAGAATCTGATGAGGATTTCAAGAACGAAGCCTCAGCTGCTTCGAAGAAGATTGCTATTGTTAATGAACAAACGAAGCAAAATATTCAAGTCTTTCAAGACAAGTTAAAGTCTGCCATTGAAGAATGCTGCAAGACTCACAATGCTTCAGTCATGGCTCTTGACTCAAAGAAGCGCGAAGCCATGGTCAAGCAATTAGCTTCACCTCTTCCCAAGCTGCAACCTAGGAAGAGACGACTGATTGCTGACACCGAAGAGGCTGATGAAGTAAGTTCTCACCCGGCCAAGAAGGCCCCAAGAAAGGCATCGCCCCCACGATGCAAAATAATCAAACTTGGCAAACCCTCATCGAAGCCATCCGCCCCCGAAGTCATTCCACCCCTTGCTCCAACTCCTCCTCCTCCTCAACCTGCTCCTCAACCGTCTGCTCAAGACAATTTCGCGCCAGAAACCTCTCCACCCCCTCAAGCCATTCCTGAAAAGGATTACTCTTCAGCTCACTCTGCTGAGGAGTCTGAAGACAAACAAGGCGAAGCCCAAAATCAAGCTGCTGATGCTGAAGCCAATGCAGATGCAGAAGTCGAAGCTGAAGCCGAAGCAAATGAGTTGGCCATCGTCACTCAACCGCAAAGGCGAATCACAGATGCACGAAGGCATTGCATTCCTGCTCAAGACACCCAGTTGGACTCCGTCTATCCAAGAGAGACTTTTCCCATATTCCTGGGAGAAGGATCTTCGTCAAGACACGGTCCTGAATTTGACATTGAAGTTCATCGCAAGAAGCTTCGATTCTTTGGCACTAGTCCATATGATTCACCAAGAACAGCTGACGATCTTCGATTCTGGACTGCTGAACAGCAAATCTTGTACACGAAGCTTTACTTCCAGAAAGGTGTACTTTTCAGACACAAGTACTTGGATATGCACAGTCTAGCTTCTGCAACGTGCTTCCAAAACATAGTGGAAACTATCGAAGCACAGAACTTGACTGGATTATTTGCTATGGAAACTCCATTCAATTCAGAGCTAGTGAAGCAATTCTATGCCACACTATATGTCTCTGGAACCCCAGAAGATACTAGCACATGGATTCTTGAATGGATGATTTAAGGGAAAGTCTTCAGGATGCATACAGATGAATTCATGGATATCATAAACATCCCAAGACACACTGTAGAAATTGCAAAAGTTCACATGTTACCGGATCCCACTGAAGCTGAATTTGCATCTTTATTGGATCCCGAAGTCTCTGGAGATCACATGCCAGAAAACATTCGCCCGAAGCATTTAGTGTTCATATCGAAGACTTGGTTTTATATCTTGTCAAACTCACTAATGCCTCTCAGTACAGCGAATGAAGAATCCAATATTCTACATCCTACTCGTCATGCTCTTATGAAGCTCACCCATGGTCATGTGTTCGACTTCGAGGACTGTTTTCTTCGATACATGGTGCAAGCTGCAGAATTGGTACATCAACTGAAGCCATATGCTCCTTGGCTGCAAGCCATTTGCAACCATGGACGCAGCGAAGATTACACTGCGAAGCATCACCCGAAGTTGTTCTGCCCTCCGGTCCGCGATACTATGAATATCTTCAGGCGGCCTAATGACCCTTTTGCAACATATGTAGGAGTCAGACAGCATATCAATGAACGCAACATGTCGAAGCGTTACCAGAAAGAAGTGTACCACTTTGAAGTTGCTATTCGTAACCAACAACTGCTTGAAAACTTCATCGAAGGAAATCAGCGCCAGATGCAACATCTGTCTGATGAGATAAACATAGTTGGAAACATTGCAATGAACAACAACCAATACTTGAAGGTATTGAAGCGTCATTCTTGGAAAGGCCTCAGGAAGTTTAACTCTGTAAAGAAACTTCAAGCTGACCGCATATTCAAGGAATATCCACATCTGCAGAGGAACTTTTCCAGAAATGATACAGTCGACCGCCCCAACCCCAAGATCCCTTCGCTGGACAAGATTGATGAAGTCTTATTCGTCAACCCTGCTGAACAGATTCGCCCCGATACCTTTTCGGATGAAGACTCTCACACATCGAAGCACGAAGACGATCCTCTCGACAACAGCGACCTTGAATTGCTTCAAGCGCCGATGGACTTCGACGAGGAAGAGTCACCTGCTTTGACCGAAGGAGATACTTCAGGCGATGCATCTTCTTCCGGCGAAGACAATGTGCAGGGTCCCAGGGTTGCAGCTAACGCATAGATGCTCTTGATCTACCTATCAACCTTTTGTCCAATTATTGACAAAAAGGGGGAGAAAGTAGCATCGAGTTTAGATTCACTGCGGGGTTTTGGGTTTTGATTCGATTTGTTTGCGTGTGTTAAGATTCGACAAACATTCCATTCACTTCGATTGGGTTGTATCTTAACATTTTACTTCGGTTGTGAACTGCTTCATTGTATATGTTAATAACCCCGTGCTTGCAAGTTGCCTTCCTATATTTTATCTTGCAGGTGGTTATTTTCCTTAAGTTCACAGCTCATTGGATGATTGCATATTCTTCAAGTCATATTCTCTATATGCAAATTGATTCGCTAAGATATGTGTTAGGATTCCCATTGATGATATTCCTCAACAAGCATTTTCTTCGATTATACAAATCTTCAATGCTTGCATTCAGGGGGAGTCATAAGCTTCATATCTTAGAGTTTGCTCTCAACTCAACTTAAATTCCATATCTTTTATCAATGCCTGTTTTGTCAACAATAGTCCAAAAAGGGGGAGATTGTAAGAGCAAAGTTGTAACCCCATGAGTTTTGGATATTGTTGGTCAAAACAGTAGAGGAACTAACAAGTTTTCTAGTGTGAAACATATGGTTAGGTTCCTGAAGCTATAGGTTGGTGATAAAGCTTCAACGAAGATTTATACTTTTACCGAAGCACATCATCTGGAGTGAAGCTCATCACGGAGGTCGACCCCTAAAAAGATAAGGAATCCTGAAGCTCGTCTCATCGAAGAAGATGATCAAGATGGCGCATGACTTAGTTGTTTTTGCGTAGTTTCTTTTACTTCTTTGAGTCGTAGGAAAAACCGTACTATCAAGAGGGGTTTAGTAAATGTACTCCGAAGGTTTTGATGAAAAGACTCAGATCGAATCTAAACCAGTGAGAAACCAGAGTTGAAGAAATCTCATGTGAGCTAGGTAATGCTTCACCAGCGAAGACTTTGTTCTTTCGGCTCCTGAAGCAGAACCAAGTCCGTGAGTCAGCTTTACTTGGACCGCAAGTAAAGTTGCGCTGTGATTGGAAATATGACCGTTAGGGAAAGGTGTCAAGCTGTCACATCGGGTCACTTCAGTCATTTCGCACCTAGGGATTGCCACCTATAAATACGCCACCCCCTCCCTCATTGGCGGGTTGGCTGCTCCAAGATTGATTCCTTACAGAGGAGAGAGAGAGAGAGCAACCCCACCAAAGCAAACCAAAAACCAATCCACCGAAGCATAAGTCCTATTGATCTGAGTTGATTCATTATGACTTAGGAAGAAGTTTGCTAGCCCTTTTATCTTGGAGAACTGCAATTCTCCTAGACGGTTAGAGAGTTGTTCTTCAGAGAGCGAAGAGATATTGTCGCCTCGAAGTCCTGTTTGTCAAAGGTTTCGGTGATTTCCTCAATAATCAACCACGAGTGAAGAACTGACCAAGCTCAAGGAGATTGGTGCAGTGGAGAAACGGACGGAGAGAGGTTAGCTCCTGTGTTCAATCACAAGTCCCTCCAACCAGACGTAGCACTTTGCAGAGTGTGAACTGGTCGAACAAACATCGCCAAGTCAAGAGTTTATTTTACTTTCCGCACTTACATTCAGTTTATCAATTGCTTCAGTGATCTGCTTCAATGCAATTGATTCGATGCTTTTGATTCGTTATGTTCTGCTTCGATCATGTTCTGCTTCAATGTTTACCTTTCTGTTGAATGTCTTCGGTTGCTGAGTTATGCTTCACTTCATAGTTTCATGCAAAATTTTGAAGTGATCATTCACCCCCTCCCCCTCTGATCACATACTTGTTCTAACATTATGTTATTTTTGATGTGTGAAGAGTTATCAGAAAAGACTTCTTGGCTAGATGTTAATGCCTTAGGAATTACCAACACTTTAAAAAAATTGCCATCTCTATTGTGTTGTTAATTTCCATGAAAATGATTACATAAGTAAGATTAGAAAGGAGGGAAGTTTACCAAAGTATAAAAATGTCTCTTATATCTCTACTAATAAAAAGGAGAGTTTCTCCAAAGTTTCCCCTATTGTTTCTAATGATAAACCAGGATATGTGGAGAAACTTCATCTCCAACCACTCCCTCCTAAGGTGAAGAAGAAGAAAAAGAAGAGGAGGAGGAAGAGGAGCAAGAAGGAAGAAGAATGGGTATCAACCTGGCCTGAGCATATTCCTCGCATCAATTTTTATCCTAACAGACATAAATATTTTGGAGGATGGTGAGAATGATTGCATAAATTATTATCCTGATGTTAAGTCCTAGGCACTATTGAATATGATTTTGATTATGATATGCATGTTACTTTTTGTGATTGGGAAAATGATGATAATGCTACTTATGATCTTGAAAATCTTTTTGGTACCAACTCTGAGAGTGATGATATGGAAAGATCTAAGATTGGGGATGATAGGATTGCAAGTCCTTTACCCATTAGTGATGTGGTAATTGATAATTCTTTTGCTAGTAAGAATAAAGACAACATGTTTACAAATATAGTTTCTAGCAATGATAATGCTCTTCTCTACTATGATGATGTTATCTATAGTGAGTATAAAGGTACCTATGACATAAGGAGAAATTATCCTTATGAAACTTGTCATAATCATGGAGGTAATTTCTCCCTTGTTGAACACCATCTTCCTAATACACAATTAATCTATAGTGTTCAAGTTGTTCATGATAGTCCTACTCCCACTATTACCAATGAGAAAGATTATGCTTATGTGGAGAGTAAGAGTACCCTTTTGCATGTGGATCATGGTAACAATGCTTTATGTGATACTTATATTTTTTAGTTTATTCATTATCCTACTGGAAATTATTATGAGAAGGGAACATATTCTTATAGATATTTCAATAATATCAAGTTCCCTCTCTCTATGTTGAAGGTTTTGAAGTTGCACTTATTTTCCTTCCTATGCTAATATCTTTATGCTTCAATGAGTTATTTCTCTACAAGATACCTTTGCATAGGAAGCATGTTAGACTTAAATGTGTTTGTTATTTGCTTCTTGATGCTCTCTTTTGTTCTTCAACTCTTATTCCTTATTCCTATGAGAGCATCATTAAAATCTTAAGCCTATCTTTATGGCTATAAAGAAAGAGATCTATGGAGACAACCCCTGTTATCTTTAGTTTGAGTTTTTTACTTTCAGTTTTTAGTGGTCTTGATGATTGTTACTACTGTAGCAACATCATTGTATCTTTATTTTCAAGCTTTGTGCCAAGTTATAACCTCTTATGATAAGGGAGGCAAAAGTTGTGACATGCTGTCCAGAAAACAGATTATGTCTACTTGAAGGAAAAAATCGGAACAAATCATCAGTTCATCTTTTTGAGCTGAATTTCTTACACAGCATGCTCTATACAATTGCGGAACTTTCGTATGTTCTGAGTTTTTTTATTTGAGTGGAAGAAGTGCCCCGAAAAAATTCTTTACTACCTGCTGTTCTGTTTTTCACAGATTCTGCCACGTTTTGCCTTTCCTTACTTTTGCAAACCTTAAGATTGGTTTTTCTTTGCAAAAAACTTTTGGTAATCTTGATAAACAATAGCTCTTCAAGAATATCTTTATATCCAGTGGGAAAATTATTTTATTCAGGGTACTAACCTCTCTAATCAGCTTATGATGAGTTATGTATGAAGGGAGTTTTCAAGTGTGCGAGGGAAGATGATGAAAGAAGATCCGGGAGTGTCAAGCGCTCAAGCTTGGGGATGCCCCCATGCATCCCCAATAAAAATTCAAGGAGACTCAAGCATCTAAGCTTGGGGATGCCCCCATGCATCCCCTTCTCCATCAACAATCATCAGTTCGTCCTTCGTCTCACTATATTTTTATCACTTCATGCGTTATGTGCTATGCTTGGAGCATCTCGCTCTTAGGTTTACTTTTTAATTTTCTTTAGATTTGCTTGATGTTCATAACAAGTTAGACCCGAGCTTACTTTGTGTGGGAAAGAAACACGCTCCACTTTCAAAATCTAGAACACATCATAGGATTTTTCATGCTTATCTTTTTACTGTTGTGTGTTCTTTATCTTTTCGTAGCTACTGCCATGTTTAGTTTTAGTCTTAGTTTGTCTTTAGCAAGAGCCTTGGCTTTTTTTTAGTTTGTTGCCTAGAACTCTCTTTAGTTTTCATGTTTATCTTGTTAGGAGAGTTGGTTATTGTACTAAGTTGTGTCTTGTCTTGAGAGTAGGCAATTGAGGTTGCTATTTAATTTTAGTAGTAACTTGCAATAGTTTTGAGGTATTGTTGTGAGTAATGTTTGAACTTTTGGTGTCAAGAGCTCTAGCCTATTAGTGATAGGTGTCGTATTTTGGGAAATCCGTGTTTATTTTCAAAACCTACAAAACTAGTTGAGAACTGTAGCTACTAGATGGATCGCTAATCTTTGGAGGGATCGAATATTAGAGTACACTCACGTACCATGAGTCGAGGATGCGCAAGGATAACCAAACCCCCATACACTCCTCCTCGGGGTACTTGTTTCTTTTTGAACCTCCTTATTAGTTTGAGAGTTCCAGATAATAAGTGTATTAGTTCTTCGGACTAATGTAAGTATTGAAAGTTGACACTTCCACCTCCTCATATTTTGCTAGCCTCTCCCGTGCCATGCATTGCCTTCTTCTCACTCCGAGAGTTGGCGTCCACCTTCGACGGTACATCCAAACCCTTGGCATGATACGCTCTATCATCATAAACCTCCCTATATCTTTCCTCAAAACAGCCACCATACCTACCTATCAAGGCATTTCCGTAGCCTTTTCGAGATACATTGCCATGCAACATCCACCTCTTCATGACTTGATCTTCATGTCATACATTTTCCTTGCTACACTAACAGCGACAAACCCATTGCATACATCATGATAGCTACATCTTCTTTATGATTTGAGTACCTTGTAAAGTGTGAAATATCTTCTATACCCTCTTGTAAATTAGGGTGTTCCCCTTAAGTGAGGAAAGATTCCAAAGTGGAGAAAATAAAAGATCCCAAATAGGACAAATGAGAGTTAAATAGAAAGATCCATTGAGGCCACCAAAAAATACAAAAAATAGAAAAAACAGAAAAAGAAAATAGAAAGAGAGAAAGGGGAAACACTACTATCCTTTTGAAAGATCCACACTAGTACTCCCTCTTATCCTTGTACTCCATAGAGATGATCACACATGCATATAGCTATGTGGGGACCTTCACACTATAGAACTTGGCTTGCATATTCCAAGGACGAGCCTCCTCAAAAGAGCTCTAGGTCTTCATGAGCGAGAAAGTTAGATGCAACCCCACTAGTTCCATTGGAGAGCTTTTCTTAGCTCATTTGTGCATCCGTTGCATGGCAATCCCTACTCCTCACATCATATCTATCATTTGGCCCTATCGCCTATGATTGCCCTCATTGATGTTAGCCTTTCTCACCCTTTTTGTCTTCCTCCTCCACCATATTTATCTCTTTGCCATCCTAAGTGTCAACTCTCGTGCTTACGCTCATCCATTGCATGAGTGCTCAAAATATCGAAAAAGGAGTGGATCAAATTGACTTGTACCTGGCTAGTGGTCTGGGGACGAGTCAAGATAAGATTCCAAAGAAGACCAAGTGTGAAACTTTAGTAGATTGAGTTCTCAACAAAAATATTTTTTCTCTCGTATTCCCATATCCCCCTTCTTGCACGCAAACACCATTTGGAGAAATTCGAGTCACGGACAGCTAAGAGCTCTTGCACCTAATGTTCTTTCGTTGCTTGTTTCAATGCTAATATAGACTCTTGCCTGTTATGACTTTAATTGAATCACATACTTTGATTTATTTACTCACAAAGTTCTTATATGGTTGTTAGCATATCACCACAGAAATTATGCTTGTTATCGTTTACCTACTCGGGGCCGAGCAGGAATTAAGCTTGGGGATGTTGATACGTCCCAAACGCATCTATAATTTGTGCTTGCTGCATACATGTTTTGTGTGATATTGCTATGTTTTAGATACACTTTCATACACTTTTGATCATGTTTGGACTAACCTATTAACTCAGTGCACCCCAGTGCCAGTTTCTGTTTTCAGCTGTTTTTGTATTTCAGGTTTTCCCATTATTAAAAGTGCTCAGAAAATTCAGGGAAAAATATATAAAAATCAGCGTTCTAGAAGAGTCCTCCAGCCGGAGGATGAGGCCCTGGGGTGGCCCACAGCCCTCAGGAGCCCTCTTGGCGCGGCCATGGTCCCACCCGCGCCGTGTGGCTGACTGGTGGCCCCCCCCGGTGCCCCCCTTTGTCTTCTATTTATTCTCCTGTCACGAAAACCCTGATTCCGGACCCCTTTTCTCCAGAAGCAATTCCGATCTCCGCCGCCATCGCCGACAAGCTTCAGGGGACCAGAATTCCTGTGTCGGCACCCTACCGGGACGGGGAAGTGCCCCCGGATTCATCTCCATCGACGTTGCTTCCTCCCTCCTTGAAGCGAGAGTAGTCCCTCCTCGGGGCTAAGGTTTCTACCAGTAGCTATGTGGTCAATTCTCTCTCCCATGATGTGATCTTCGTTGTGATCATAAGCTATGTTAATCTAGGGTGATCCCATGATATTTCCCCTTCCTCTATGTATGGATTGATGTACTCACTTGATCTTATCTAGTATAATCCCTGAGACCATGGTGACAGCAGTCTATTGGACATGGGTTAGAAGAATATTTTCATGAGTTATTTCCTCTTTTGTGTGTTGATTGAAGATTGAGAGTCTCTTGGTGCTTGTCTTTGAATATCCTTGAGATATTTTGTGGTGATTGTGGTACTCTCTTTGGATGGCCGCGGTGACATTGGGAAATCCATAGATTGAGAACTACGAACTTTGAGGTGTGCTTTTGTAACCCTACATAATTCTCGTCCTCTCTGACCACAAAGGAATGACCTCCGAGTGCGTCTCCATTGCATGTTTTATGGGAAATATCATGTGATTAGACTATGTTAATGTTGTTGAGAGTTGCCACTAGTGAAAGTATGAAGCCTAGGCCTTGTTTCCACCATTGTTACACTGTTTGCGCTCACTTTTGTCACATGTTTGCTTGCTGCACTTTTTATTACAGATTTATATTACTTTGCTTTGCCACACCTATCACCCATATTTTACTATCTCTTCGCTGAACTAGTGCACCTATACAACTCCTAGTTGTATTAGGTGTGTTGGGGACACAAGAGACTTCTTGTATCTTAATTGCAGGGTTGCTTGAGAGAAACCATCTTCAACCTCTACTTCCCTGAGTTTGATAAACCTTAGGTCATCCACTTGAGGGAAATTGCTAGTGTCCTACAAACCTCTGTGCTTGGAGGCCCAACATAGTCCCAAGATAGATTATTGGGTTATCAGTGAGCCGACGCGTGTCTGTAAGACGGAATCATGTGACTAGCATTCCTGGTGCTTAAAACCAAACCTGGTAGCGTTTCTGTAAGCACCCAAGGTTTAGACTAAGACGGATACACGTTGGTCGCATGAATTTTAGCTATACAGGCCAAGATTAAGCCGTAATGGGAAAATGTATATGCCGAGTTCTCAGATTAGAGTCGATGGATGTCATCGAGCCCCCCCCCCCCGATTCCTCTGAATAAGTCATATAAATGCGTATTTTTACATATATATGCCGAGTTCTTAGATAAGAGTCGATGAATATCGTCGAGCCCCCCGATTCCTTTGAATAAGCCATATACATGCTCAGTACCAATAGAGGGTTGATCAAGCCCCCAGACCTCTGAGATATAGAGTGCAGAATATGCAATGTATGATGCAAGATAAAAAACATGAAATGAAAAAGTAAGGGAGAATCAGTATGTCAGCTTAGTGTGGCGAAAGCCAGTGCAACAGAGGTCGACTTATGTGTATATATCTATGGCGAAGGCCAGTGCGACAAAGTCGACTTGTGCATATTCTTAGAGCCCTGACGGACTCTAGATATAGTAGGGACGGAGATGGGCAATATCCCATGTTTTTTATTCATGAAAAAGCACATGGGCTGCCAGCTTCTTTGTTTACTTAATCTAGATGGCCGGCTCTATGGGGAGGTACTTGTACTTACTGTGATGAGGTCTTGACGTGTCTCATTATTGGCCTGTTTCCTGGATTTGACAACTCGGACCGACTCTTTATTGTGGATGAGTCCATGTTCTTGACCTCTTGTGACTGTATGAGCCAGTTGGGCCGTCTTCGTACTGACTTGCCCTTAGGGCGTTTTTCTCGACTTGGCGTCTGTACTCTTGTATGAAGTAGCAATGGTCCCAGGTATGATTAGCGAGGCGACCCGGCCTGGAGTGCTTTGGGAAAGCTTCTTGCATAGCTTTCTCGCAGTCTCGGTGTCTTATATCTTGTTTTGGTGGCTACTCGTGCCTCTAGGAATGGTTGCTACTGTGTTCCCGCGGGGTCTGGTTGCGCTTGCGCTTCCTGCTGCGAGTCCGGCTTTGATTTTGGACTCCCTCATATCTGGCTTCACTGGACTCGGCATACCTGACGACACCATCCACAAGTCCCCTTAGGTCCTCCTCTACCTCCTTTATGCGTTTTAGTGCGTTGGTTATAGGTGTGAGCCAGAGACCTATCGACTCCTAGATACTATCATGCTGTAACTCCTGTGAGAGCCGGTCTTGTGCCTCTGTGAGGTTTCTGTGCTCCCAGGCTATATCTTTTTGTAGCATCGTGGTTTTTTCCTGGTGTTCTTCTAATTCCTCATCAGATTCTGCCCTGTTTCGTCTTAGTCTTTGCCACACATTGGTGGCTCGTGGTTCTGAGCCGTTTTTAATTTCTAATGGTTTTTTATGCTGTCGGTGTTGCCGTGGGTCTCATAAGCCGGACTTTTATTATTTGGTGAATTTCTCCGTCCTTGGGCATCTCCATATAAACGGCTTCCTCTCGGGGTGATTCGAGGTAAGGAGAATCTGGATCGTATTCTTCTGGATCAGATTTGGGTCTATCTTCATTAATGGATCGAATCCATCTGGTGTGTTCATATTTATCTTCTTCTCAATATGAGTCGGTATCAGAGAAATTTTCCCTTTCGCCTTGGTTTGGGGTTTCAACAAAGCGTTCTGGCTCCGAAGACTCGCCTATAAACCCGACGAAGGCATGATGGAAACTGTTATCTGGACAACTTGTTGCTTCAAGTGGAACTTCCTATGCTAACTCCTGCTCGGGTCTGGTGGGTCTTCCAATGAAGAGGTTGATGGAGCCGATTGAGACTTGATTACTCGGCCCGACAGAGCTGACATCGGATCCCCATGCCGAGTTGTTGATGTGAAGTTTTCTGTGCCAGTTTTTGGTGACCCGTCTAGCGACGAATCCTTCCATGCCTTGTAGAGCTCCTCCTAGAATCTCAACACCTGCATGCGGAGGCCCCACGGTGGGCGGAAAATGTCGTGGGAAACTCACGCCAGATGTCCGAAGAGTCGATCTTGACATGGGACCTGTGCTGCGAGGTGGATACGAGGAGAAAGTCGACATGGACCAGAGACTCGCCGATTTTACCTAGGTTTTGGCCCCTCTTTGTTTCGAGGTAAAGACCTACTCCTACTTTTTATTATTTCGGGTATCGACTCCTCGATTGGAAGAGCCAACGTATTGATTACAAGGGAGTCGAATCACAACCTTGGTCTCGAGGAGACCTAGGTTATGTCGTAAGTGTCTAGTCCTGACTTGAATTGGTTGCCTCTGATCCTGTGGACCTCGACTTATAAAGGTGCCGAGTCTCGGGATTCCGTGAGTCCGACTCCTACACGAAGTGGAGTCCTATTCTACTTTACAAATATATTACGTGCTATACAAGGTAAGTCGGATTCCTTCTACGGCTTCAATCTTCACGCTTGGCACGTCTGGCTCGTGGATGGGTCTTCTCTTGTGGGCTTTCCTTATAGAGTCGGCCCATAAGTCTAATGTCGGGTCATGGGTTTGGTCCATATCCTCGACAGGCACCGCCGCTGGAGAAGAAGGAGTCGTTGGCCCGGCCGGGGCCGCTCGGGTGCGAGGCGGAGGAGGAGATGGAGGAGCTTGACGAAGAGGTGCACGGGGCGCTGCTGGCGCAGAGGGGGACGGCGAAGCCGCGGGCGCCGCTGTTGGGGATTGGCGCAGAAAACAAAAAAAATTCCTACCTACGAGTCCCGAACCCAAGATCTATGCTATGCTGATGTATGTAACGGAAGGAATCGGTGTTCATACCTTTGAAGACCGAAAGAGGGAAACGTTCCTCGAACATCGTTGGTGTAGACTCTGATCCTACGACCTCCCTGTCGTGTTGAAGAACCTCCGACGATGAAATAGCAGCACACGTGTAGTGCCTCGCGGGATTACACACGTACGGTGCAACCGACGTCCCTCCGGGCTCCGAACCAGAAGAGCAGTAGAAAGAAGATTGATCCGGATCCCGATTCCGGCAGCGCGACGGCGTCCGGATGATAGTGAAACCCCCAACCAGGTGCAAACTCCAAACCAGGGGAGTCCGCTGTAGGTCGGAGAAAGAGAGAGAGAGAGAGAAACTCAATGTTGTGTTGAAAAAGACACCCCCACCCCTCCTTATATAGGCCAAGGAGGGGCTTCACCCCCTCCCCTTTCCCCATGTGGGACTAAACCCCCAAGGGGGGGGGGAGTGGTGCGGCTAGGAGGGGGGATGGGCCCCTCCCTTGGCGCCAAGCCCAAGGGGGGAGGCTCCCCCTTCCCCTCATGGGCCTTTTAAGGCCCAAATACCTTTTCACCTTTTTAATTAATTATTTAAATCATTTTTAATATTTAATTCTGTCAATTAAATAATAAAACATATTTAAACATTAATATATATTATTTTGAACCTTTCAAAATATCCGGAACAGCTTCCAGCACCTCCCGGTACATTTCCGGTGTTTTCTCTCTTTTCACCGATGATCCCGAATCAATCCTTAATGCATCGATTGCACTTAAGTGTGACACCCTACAGTCCGGGAAACAGTAGACATGATCGAGACACTCTCTGACCAATGACCATCATGTGGGATCTGGTTACAATCCTTGATGTGCCCCTACGCTTCCATCGAATAAACTTCATCGCCGTTGAACCGTTAACAATATGACTTGATCCCTTTGGGCTTCGGTACTATGTTTGTCCGAGGTATGATCGTCGGTATCCAATACCTAGTTCTTCCTCGTCTCCGACATAACATGTTTACTCGTCTGTGAATATTACATCTCTTGTGACCTAGTCACTTGCTTGCAAGCTATTGATGCAACACCACCGAATGGGCCCAGAGTACCTATCCGTCACTCGGATTGACAAATCCCGCTCTGATCTATTTCATACTCCTTAACATGTCTACTTTGGAATACCCAAGATACACCTTTTCAGTTAACATGTTTCGGTGTAACGGTTAATGCACTCAAAGCATCCTAATAGATAGCAATTATGTATGATCATCACGGTCTAAGGATTCAGTCACTATGTTATTAAGTCATCGCAATGCTGAACTTATGTGACTTGATCACACTGCAATGCTTAAGGTGGGTGTGTGTCCATCACATCATTCTCCTAATGATATGACCTCATTGTCAATAGACTATTATGTTCTCATGATCAGGAAACCTTGATCATCAATTGTCCAATGAGCTAGTATGCCTGAGTTTAACTAGGGACCAGGTTGTTATATATCACACGTGTATTAGTTTTTCCGCTTAATACAGTTCTAGCACAATATATAACGTATTATGAACAAACAGATATGTTACAAATATCTTTATTAATTTGCCTCTAGGGCACATATCCAACAGTCTCCCACTTGCACTAGAGTACAAATTACACTAGTTTACATCAGGTATGTATCTAATACCAATAGTCTCTCATTGTTGTTCAAACTTGGCTTGTGGAAGAGGTTTAGTCATTGGGTCTGACGGATTCAGATCCGTATCTATTTTGCAAATCCTAGTATGACCATCCTTGACGTAGTCCCGCGTCACATGGAAACGCAAGAGAATATGCTTGGCTTTAGAGTGAGTCCTCGGCTCCCTTGCGTTAGGAATGGCACCCGTATTGTCGCAATAAATGCTAACAGGGTCAGTGCAACTAGGGAATACGCCAAGCTCGATGAAGAACTTCTTCAGCCAATGCGCTTCGTTTGACGCTTCGCAAGCGGCAATATACTCCGACTCCATCGTAGATTGGGCGACGATTGACTGCTTGCCTCTCCTCCAGCTAATCGCAGAACCATTCAACATAAACACATATCCCGTCTGGGATTTTGAGTCATCGGGATCAGTACCAAGACTGGCATCGACGTAACCTGTTACGGCGAGCTCTTCTTCACATCCTCCATAGACAAGAACCAGATCCTTAGTTCTTCGTAAGTACTTGAGGACGTTCTTCACTGCAATCCAATGATCCGTTCTAGGATTACTTTGGAAACGATTAGTCAGACTAACCTCCAGGGCCACATCTGGTCGAGTACACAGCATAGCATACATGATAGAACCTATGGCCGAGGCATAGGGCTTTGAGGACATTTCCTCCCTTTCTTTTGCTGTTGCTGGGCATTGAGTCACACTCAATTTACTTCCTTTCATAACGGGCAAGAGGCCTCTCTTGGCGTTATCCATATTGAACCTCTTCAATATCTTCTCAAGGTAAGTTCTCTGACTCAGTGCTAATAGGCGTCTTATTCTATCTCTATAGATTTTAATGCCTAATATGTATGCAGCTTCACCTAGGTCCTTCATGGAAAATTGTCCATTCAAATATTCCTTTACCCCCTCTAGAAATTTCACATCATTCCCTATCAATAATATGTCATCCACATATAGTACTAGGAATGCCACAGAGCTCCCACTCGCTTTCTTATAAACACAAAATTCTTCTTCATTTTGGACAAATCCAAAAGCTTTGATCACCTCATCAAAACGAAGATTCCAGCTCCGAGATGCTTGCTTCAACCCATAAATGGACCATTGAAGTTTTCATACCTTACCAGCGTCCTTAGGATCAATAAAACCTTCCGATTGTACCATATACAACTCTTCCTCAATGTTGCCATTTAGGAACGCGGTTTTCACATCCATCTGCCATATTTCATAATCGTAATAGGCAGCAATTGCTAGCAATATCCGGATAGACTTTAGCATCGCTACGGAGAGAAAGTCTCTTCGTACTCAAATCCTTGAATTTGTCGGAAACCTTTTGCGACAAGTCAAGCTTTATAGACAGATACGTTTCCGTCTGCGTTAGCCTTTTTCTTGAATATCCACTTATTCTCGACGGCCTCTCGTTCCTCGGGAATATCCACCAAAGTCCATACTTTGTTGGCATACATGGAGTCTATCACGGATTTCATGGCTTGCAGCCATTTCTCGGACTCGGGTCCCTCCATTGCTTCTTTGTAGTTCGCAGGTTCGTCAGGTTCATTTAACATGACTGCATTGACAAGTTTCCCATAAAACTGAGTTTTTACTCGGGCTCTTGATGACCTGCGGGGTACAATAGGATCCTCTTCATCTTGATCATGATCATCATGTATGTCACGATCGTTATGAATATCATGATGACCGTTCTCTTCATCTCCCACTACGGAAGATGGTTCCAGAACAACTTCCATTGCTATTTCTTCCACTTGGAGTGATTGGTCAATCATCTCGTTGAGGTCTATTTTCCTCCCACTCAATTCTTTCGAAAGAAACTCTTTCTCAGGAAAGCATCCAGTCTTGGCGACAAACGTTTTGCCCTCAGACTGGTTGTAGAAGGTGTATCCAACGGTTTCCCTTGGATATCCCACAAAGATGCACTTATCCTCTTTTGATTCGAGTTTGACAGGCTGAAGTTTCCTAACATAAGCCTCACAACCCCAAATCTTTAAGTGAGACAACTTTGGTTTCTTGCCATGCCATTCCTCAAATGGTGTTGTCTTTACGGATTTGGACGGTGCCTATTAAGAATGTAAGCGGCAGTTTCTAATGCATACCCCCAGAATGACACAGGTAAGTCAGTATGAGACATCATCGATCATACGCTATCCAATAGAGTTCGATTACGTCGCTCAGAAACACCGTTACGCTGAGGTGTTCCTGCCGGCGTAAGTTGTGGTACGATGCCACAAGTCTTAAGATGATCGCCAAACTCGTGACTTAAATACTCGCCTCCTCGATCGGATCGAAGGTGCTTGATTTTCTTCCCGAGTTGATTCTCGACCTCACTCTGAAATTCCTTGAACCTTTCAAAGGTTTCAGACTAATGTTTCATTAAGTAGATATACCCATATCTGCTTAAGTCATCTGTGAAGGTCACGAAGTAACGAAGACCATTGCGTGTGGGGACGTTCATAGGTCCACATACATCTGAATGTATGATCCCTAACAAGTCTTCCGCACGCTCCATTGTTCCATTGAATGGAGTCCTTGTCATCTTGCCCATAAGGCATGGTTCACATGTGTCAAGGGATCCAAAATCCAATGGCTCCAGAAGTCCATCATCATGAAGCTTCTTCATGCGCTTTTCACCAATATGACCAAGTCGACAATGCCACATCGTCATGTGTTCTTCGCCACTAGGTTTTAATCTTTTGGCCACTACGTTCTCAATATGAAGTATATCACAATCGAGATTAAGAATGAAGAAGCCATTTTTCTCCGGTGCGTGAACATAAAACACATCATCCTTATAAATCGCACAACCAATTGTATCTGACTTAAAAGAATAGTGGTCTCGCTTCAAGCAAGAACCACTAACGATGTTCACACTCAATGCGGGTACATAGTAGCACTTATTCAAAATCAAAACTAATCCCGAAGGGAGACTAAGATGCTTCGTGCCGACCACCACCACTTCAATCCGGCAGCCGTTTCCCACGCGCATCGTCACTTCATCTTTCATCAAGCGTCGCCTATTTCGTAGCCCCTGAGAGGAGTTAGAAATATGAGCAACAGATCATGTATCAAATATCCAGGATTTGTTCCCAGCGCTTGTTAAGAAAAGATCAATAACGTGTATATGAAATATACCTTTGTCTCTTCTGACAATCTTGCCAGCCTTCTTATCCTCTAGGTACTTGGGGCAGTTGCGTTTCCAGTGACCATCACCCTTGCAGTAGAAGCACTCAACGCCGGGCTTGGGTCCAGGTTTGGGTGCCTTACAAGGAGTGAAAACTGGCTTGTCACCCTTCTTCGGGCTTCCCTTCTTTCCCTTCTCCTTCTTGACAGACTTCTTGAATTCAACGGTCTTGTTGACCATGAATACATCATGCTCCTTCTTGATCTCAACCTCAGCAGTTTTCAGCATGGCAAAAAACTCAGAAGGGGTCTTAGTCATCCCCTGCATGTTGTAGTTCAACACAAAGCCTTTGTAGCTAGGGGGCAGCGACTGTAGCACCCTATCAACAGCAAGTTCATCTAGAATCTGACATTCGAGAGCATCCAAACATTGAGCGTAGCCAGACATCTTGACCACGTGCTCACTAACACTGCTATGTTCATCCATCTTTGCTGAGAAGAAATCTTCAGAAGACTCATAACGTTCAACCCTGGCTTGGGGTGCAAAGACGGCCTTGAGGTCGGTGATTATCTCATATGCATCCATCCTCTCAAAGCGTTTTTGCAGCTCAGTCTCCATGGAGTAAAGCATTCGACTCTGGACAAGGTTGTAATCATCCGTCTTGGAGAGGTAGACATTCTTCTCATCCTGACTAGCGTCTGCTGGTGGTTCGTCACCTAACGCGGCCTCTAGTACGTATGCCATCTTGAGGGGAACGAGGAGAATCCTCAGAGTGCGGAACCAGTTGGTGAAGTTTGACCCATCGGTTTTCAGTTTGTCTTTGTCTAGGAATGACCCTAAGTTGAATGAGGGGCGAGGTGTAGCCATCTACAATGGTTATTTGCAAAACACATATTTAGACTTTGTTCATAATTGAAGTTCAATTTTAATTAATTCTAAAACTCCCACTTAGTTAAACATCTCTCCAAATTTACTAAGTGATTAACATAATCCTAGTTTGAATGATCGTCCTCGAATATCACACGGCCGACGACACATCTCCCTAGGTAGGCCATCATGCCAATCATATCCGTTATATGACTCATGCTTAACCTTTCGGTCATCTGTATCCCAAGCTAATATCTACATATGTCAAGCCTGCCAGTCGAACATTAGTGTATGGCTATTCAGCAAGGCCATATCTGCATATGCTAGGCTTGCCAAACCCAACCTCATGCGATCGCTAATGTATGTATGACACCCGATCGTCACGGCCTGCCTATCATAAAGAGATCCTTCCAGGCGGTGCCCACTAAGGGAGAATACAATCATGGTATTGAGAGAGATTATCCTATCATGCTACCGTCGCATATCTAGCATATTAGCAAGACAGGAAGTAAAACTATAAATCATACAAGCTATGATCCCCCCTTACATGCAAATTAAAGTTAAAACGCCTTCTAATTTATCTTTTGCAAGTTTTACGTGGCTGCTAAGGGGTATCGAGAGAGAACCACTTTCTATCCTGCGAAGACAAGCCACAACACCAATCCTGCAATCGTCTCTATTACACCCCTGCCGGGGCCCTCCGTTGCAAACGTCTTCGCGTTGCTAATGTTAGAGAGACAGACACCCCCAGCCACTTATATGGTACAAGCCATATGTCAAGCGTGGAACCAGTCTCGCGTAAACGCGTAAGGTCGGTCGGGGCCGCTTCATCAGGACATTGCCGCAATGCTAAACGAGTACACGTGGGAGGGTAACAATTGGAGAATTGATGCCCACATCCTAGATGTGTTCTACCCGTACAATACATCTACGCATAGCCTTGCTCTGATACCACTGTTGGGGATCGGCGCAGAAAACAAAAAATTTCCTACCTACGAGTCCCGAACCCAAGATCTATGTTATGCTGATGTATGTAACGAAAGGAATCGGTGTTCATACCTTTGAAGACCGAAAGAGGGAAACGTTCCTCGAACGTGGTTGGCGTAGAATCTGATCCTACGACCTCCCTGTCGTGTTGAAGAACCTCCGACGATGAAGTAGCACCACACGTGTAGTGCCTCATGGGATTACACACGTACGGTGCAACCGACGTCCCTCCGGGCTCCGAACCAGAAGAGCAACGGAAATAAGATTGATCCGGATCCCGATTCCGGCAGTGCGATGGCGTTCGGATGATGGCGAAACCCCCAACCAGCTACAAACTCCAAACCAGGGGAGTCCGCTCTAGGTCGGAGAAAGAGAGAGATAGAGAAACTCAATATTGTTTTGAAAAGGCACCCCACACCTCCTTATATAGGCCAAGGAGGGGCTCCACCCCCTCCCCTTCCCCCATGTGGGACTAAACCCCCAAGGGGGGGGGAGTGGTGCGGCTAGGAGGGGGGATGGGCCCCTCCCTTGGCGCCAAGCCCAAGGGGGGAGGCTCCCCCTTCCCCTCATGGGCCTTTTAAGGCCCAAATACCTTTTCACCTTTTTAATTAATTATTTATATAATTTTTAATATTTAATTCTGTCAATTAAATAATAATACATATTTAAACATTAATATATATTATTTTAAACCTTTCAAAATATATAGAACAACTTCTGGCACCTCCCGGTACATTTGCGGTGTTTTCTCTCTTTTCACCGATGATCCCGAATCAATTCTTAATGCATCGATTGCCCTTAAGTGTGACACCCTACGGTCCGGGAAACAGTAGACATGATCGAGACACTCTCTGACCAATGACCATCATGTGGGATCTGGTTACAATCCTTGATGTGCCCCTACGCTTCCATCGAATAAACTTCATCGCTGTTTAACCGTTAACAATATGACTTGATCCCTTTATGCTTCGGTACTATGTTTGTCCGAGGTATGATCATCGGTATCCAATACCTAGTTCTTCCTCGTCTCCGACATAACATGTTTACTCGTCTATGAATATTACATCTCTTGTGACCTAGTCACTTGCTTGCAAGCTATTGATGCAACACCACCGAGTGGGCCCAGAGTACCTATCCGTCACTCGGATTGACAAATCCCGCTCTGATCTATTTCATACTCCTTAACATGTCTACTTCGGAATACCCAGGATACACCTTTTCAGTTACCATGTTTCAGTGTAACGGTTAATGCACTCAAAGCATCCTAATAGATAGCAATTATGTATGATCATCGCGGTCTAAGGATTCAGTCACTATGTTATTAAGTCATCGCAATGTCGAACTTATGTGACTTGAGCACACTGCAATGCTTAAGGTGGGTGTGTGTCCATCACATCATTCTCCGAATGATATGACCTCATTGTCAATAGACTATTATGTTCTCATGATCAGGAAACCTTGATCATCAATTGCCCAATGAGCTAGTTGCCTGAGTTTAACTAGGGACCAGGTTGTTATATATCACACGTGTATTAATGTTTCCGCTTAATACAGTTCTAGCACAATATATAACATATTATGAACAAACAGATATGTGACAAATATCTTTATTAATTTGCCTCTAGGGCACATATCCAACAGCCGCCATCCGCAAAAACGCAACATCGTACATGCGCCGCCTCTAGGACACCGCCAGCTAGCCACTTGCAGAGGAGGAGCAACACGACGCATGCCACTGGACCCGCAGATGCTGTGCGGCAGCGGGCCGTGCCGAACGCAGACAAAGAAAAGATGGCTTCGGTGAAGGCGCTGATGAAGAAAATATCCCGGTCGGAACGGAGCTCCAGTCGCTGCACTTTGCCCGACGGTGGGCGCCAACTGTCGTCGATTTGTAAACGGCAGATACCATGGGATGGAAAAAGAAGGGTGCACTAAGCATGCGACGGTGCTTCGGACGAATCTAGGTACAACCACACTGTGAGCTACCCAGGTCTGGGGCTCTCCGTAGAGATAAAACCCCTACTCCTTCATGTCTGGACTATAGACATATATCTGTACAGAGGTGCTCCTGGATCTGTATATGTGTTGCGACCGAGCTAAGTTGTGCTCGTGCCGAGCTGAATGTGTGTTGTATGGATGGATGGATGAACTAGCTAGCCCCCAAATGCCTCAACCCCCTCCACCGTGGGATCTCTTGCCCCTTATATAGTGGGTGGCAAGATGCCCATGGGATGGAGACAAGGGGAAGAGGACAAAAGGGAAGTACAAGTGATGTGACCCCTTGATATGATGTAATGTGACATGTCCTTCTACACTATTCATGATGTGACTAAAGGTGCCATGGCTTGTCTTGTCTGCTTGTCTCGTCTTGTCGGTGGAGATGCTGATGTTGACTTCCGGGCTGCCGAGCTACGGGCAACCGACATCACGCAACCGACGCGGAGTAGTCGGCGTGTAGTCGAGCTGGAGCGCAGTTGGAGTGGAGCAGTCGGCGGGCGGCCGAGTTGGGGCTCATTCGGCGCGGAGCAATCGGCAACCGCTGAGCTAAACTGAAGGGCGCAATCAGCGCCAGATGTTTTGAAAGCTTGTTTCCTATTCTTGACCCTACCGGGGGGGGGGGGGGGTCATCCCCCCGACAGGCAGGGTTTCGGGACGAGGTCTTCTCGTGCTCCTGATCTCGGGATCGCGGCGGCGGAGGAACAGAGGGGAAATTCATGATGCAGGGTCTCTTTTCAGTGTTTCTGCATCGAGGAGGTAATATAGGCCGAACGGGGACACCAGGGGAGGGCGCCACCTCTCAGGCGACCTTGGGGGATGGCCCCACCCTTGGCCGCGCCAGGTGGACGCCTGAGAGGGGGGTGGCCCTCTCCGGCTGCCCTTTAGTGTTCTGGAAGCTTCCGTTACGCTGATTTTTTATATATTTTTCTTAGAATTTTTTGGGCAATGTAAATATGGGTAAAAACCTGCAATTTACAGACATCACCAGATAGAAACTGGCACTGGGTGCACCGAGTTAGTAGATTAGTCCAAATATGTGTAAAAAGGTATGAAAGTATAGCAAAACACATAGCAATGTCACCCAAATAAGCATGGAACAAGCAGAAATTATAAATACGTTTGGGACGTATCAACATCTCCAAGCTTAATTCCCGCTCGTTCTCGAGTAGGTAAATAATAAAACAGATAATTTATGTGGTGACATGCTAACACACATATAAGAACTTCAAAGTAAGGCAAGTAAGATATGCAATTCAAGTCAAGACAATAACAACCAAGAGTCTATATCTAATATTGAAACTAGCAAAGTAAGAACATAAAAGTGCAAGAGCTCTCGATGTCCGTGACTCGAATGTCTCCAAATGGTGTTTGCGTGCAGGAAGTGGGAGATAGGTTTAGAGCATAAAAATACTATATAGTTTAATTGAGAACTCAATCTACTAAAACTTCACACTTGGTCTCCTTTGGAATCTTATTTTGACTCGTCCCCAGACCACTAGTCAGGCACAAGTAAAAATGATCCTCTCCCTTTCGACTTTGAGCACTCATGCAATGGATGAGCGCGAGCAAGATATGTTGGCACTTAGGATGTCAAAGAGAAAAATGATGGGGAAGGAAGACAAAAAGGTGTGAAAGGCTCACATCAATGAGGACGATCATAGGCGAGAGAAAGTCAAATGATAGATATGATGTGAGGAGTAATCATACACGCAAGGTACACGGTCGAGATTAGGGACTCACGGTGAGATATCACAACACAACTCTACAAATAAAATAATAAAAGCTGTTTAATACAAGCCAGGGGCCACGAGGGCTTGAATACAACAGCTCGAAAGCACAAAGTTAGCGGAAGCCATAGTATCTGAGTACATACACAAGAATACAAGGTTGCCTTAAGAAGGCTAGCAAAAATAACAACCGATCGAAAAGGCGAGGCCTCCTGCCTGGGAACCTCCAAACTACTCCTGGTCATCGGGAAACTCGATGTCGTAGAAGGCAACGGGGATCTTCATGTTGCGGTGGTCGGCATCGGGGATCTCCTGCTCCTGGACTCCAAAGCTCCAACGTCGACTGCAGCGGCCGATCAGGCAAAACAAAAAGGGAGAAATAAAGCAAAGGTGAGTATCTAGCATACCCGCGAGTCTTACGTCCGCTACTAAGCATTATGCATTGTATCAATGGAAAGGGGAGGCTGTATATATAGTGGACTGCAAGATAGAAATCAGAATAAGGGTAAGAAGCTAGGCCTATCGAAGACTAGCATCTTCTGACGAGACTTGTAGCATGAGAAGAGAATTAGCCAACAGTTTATATAAAGCAATGAAGTAACAATGAAGCATAAGTTGCTGCAGCATTGTATAATATAAGTTATAATGATTAATAATAATAATGCCTCCGAGTTCCCCTCCTCGACTTCCCTGTGAGGAAGAAAACCCGGAACCATACAATTTAATAGTAATAGTTTGTAGTGGTAAGATCCAACTTCAGCATAAAGAGTCCTGTTACCGTGGACACAGCTATTCGAATAGATTAAACTCCCTGCAGGGGTGCACTACCGTTCAGCCTGCACGCTCGGATCTCCAGGGTGGCGTACACCTTGTTAGGGAATGCCCCACCGAGGCTATCCGACACATCGCAGTTCATCCTAGGCTCAGCAGAGAGGCCATCTGCTGGACTATATCCTATGCGCCAAGGGTCTAGGTCCCTCACCCTTGCACGCTCCTGCACGGTACGAGACTGGCCGGTGAAGCAAAAGAAAATCCAAAACACACCTGCTGCAGCAAAGAAGACAAGACCGCTTCCCGGCTATCAGCCCGTGGTACTGCTGATGTCTGAAGAGCTTTCGGACAAACTACGACGCAGGGGAGCCCATAACTCCTTATCCCACGTGAAGGTAGTGCGTACAGACCAACGGGTCTCTCAAGTCATCCGCCGAAGCATTTAGCATTTTAATTAACCTGCGTGACAACCGTTATCGTTTCCTCGACTTAACTGACCCGCGGTCAACGACAACAGTCAGGACCACCAGTACATCGGTGCCTGCCCTGTCGTCCCACCAAGTCTCTGCGGTTACCAACAAGGTGAACCGTCTCCTTACCTTGTCTCGCGTGTGCTCTTGGTAGAGCTCGACTTTCGTGGTTTGGTAACTCTCGTGAGATACGAGCAGGGGCCAAGCACGCCAGTAACGTCGGTCGTACCCTCCCTGTCGCTCCCGACATTATACCGCTCGCGGGCACCGTTGGGTCGCCTGACTTCTTACCTTAAGGACAACCGTTGCTCAGGTACCTAGAGCGTCTATACAGAGTCAACAACGAGTGGAGGTACGAGGATTACTACTCGGTAGCTCCACTTGAAGGTGGCTGGGCAGAGCCGAGCTAGGGGGCCTTAGGCGGTGTCTGCATTGTACCGTACCTGTTGCAGTTATAATAAGACGTATCCGCGTCACTCCCTAGAGTGGTCACGGCCCTGCTACCTAATCCTAGCTAACAATGCGCAGGGCTCAGTGCTGAATAATGCATAATTATAATAGGCATCATAGGATAAAGGAAGTACATCAAGGGGCTACAAAAGTAGGCTATGCAATTGAATAGGATTGTAACATAGCAGCAGCAGTAACAATTCCTAGTGCAAGAAAGTACGGAAAGGTAGGCGATATCTGGGGAAGAGAATGACTCTGCTTGCCTGGAAGCTCGGCAGTAGAGGCAGGGTCATCGACGAAGTAGTCGTACTCAGCAGCGGTGTAGTCGACGGCAGCAGCGGGGTCTACCGGAGATTAAGTGGGAGAAACACTAAATACAAAGCAAACATAGCAATCAAATGCATGATATGACAGATGAAATGTTATCGGTGCTCTAACGTAGTACGAGGCATCCAGCTCGGAGCGGAAATTCATCCGGGGATGAACTACCGGCTCCGGGTGATTACCGGACAGGGTGTCCGGAGGGGGAAGGTACCTTGCCGGAGGTGTCGTGAACATCGAACAAATATACGAAGGGGGTATCCATGTTAGCTGATCCATTCTGAACAACTTTCGTGTTCAAAATAAATTCATCTGGATACTCTGACAGTACCGGACAAATCATCGGACAGACGGTCCGGAGGGGGGGGACGGTTCAATGTTCGGTGCGTTAGAGGGATGTGGTTGGTATATGGATAGCGTATTCGTATTTTTTATATTTTTCTGATCAACTTTCATGTATAAAGTTTTTGAATCTGACTTACGGTTTAAAAGATACTCAAATTCAAAGCTTAAATCATTATAAATCAATTTCTAGATTATTATTTTTTAAATAAAATCTAACATTATCCACAGAGGGGTTGACTGGTCAAACCTGACCAGTGGGTCCCACTGGTCAGCCTCACAGTGATAATAAAAACATTTAATCAATTTAAATAGGGCCGGGGCCCACATGTCATTGTAACAGAGACATAATTAACAGTTTTAATTTATTTAAAAGGCCAGGGCCCACTTGCCAGTCTAACAGGGTTATAATCTAACAGTTAATTTATATTAGCTTATTACTAATGGCCTTGGGCCCACTGTTAGTGACCCAAGGGGTATTTCCCACTTAAATTAAACAGAGGAGGATTATCAGGGGGGTGGCCCACCTGTAAGTGACCTGGGGGGGTTAATACTAATGACCCAACTGACAGGCAAGGGCCACCTGCCAGTGCCCCATGGTCTCGCCGGCGACAGCCCACGACGGCGAGGCTGACCGTACGCTCGCTGTAGGCCGCAAGAGGGGGCATGATTGGGGGCATTCGAACCGGGGGTGTGCCGCACGTCGACTTGGAGCGGTGCCAAGGCTTGGGGCCGCCGGAATCGGTGCCGGCGACAAGGAAGCTGGCGCCTCGTGCCACGGTTCAGAAAATGGCGAGGCTACAGGGGGTGAGGGTGGCCGCGAGCTAGCACAATCGAAAGAGGGGAGAACGGGGAGCAGGGTGGCGTGAGTGGATCGCGAAACGCAAGCCCCGGGCTGCGTTGGAGAGAACGGCGGCGGCGGCCCAGCCGCGGCTATCATGGCGTCGGCGGCTACGGTGAACGAAGGCGAGCGCGGAGAGAGGGGAAACTACGGGAAGCTCACCGGGAGCGTGTAGAGGAGGGCAGCGGCTCAGGGGAGGCGTGAGGCAGCCGGACTTGCCCAGCCGAGCGCGGCGGATGCAGATGGGGACGGTGACAATTCCATGTTCGTTGAGGCCTCTCCGTCCAATTCCTTGTGCGTGCAGATGATGTAGATGGTGGCGAAGCTTCTGGACAACACAGTTGGAACTGGGGAGCACGGTGGCCCCGCGGGTTCACCAAGGTGCTCCCATGGCGTTCGGGCGGAAGGTGGAAGACGACGGGCGAGCAGTGGAGAAGGGGGGAAAAGATCTGGGAGGCATCCAGCGTGTCCAGGGGGTAGCTCTTATCCGCGAGGGCGCCGCGCAGTCGACGGGGAGAGGAAGGGGGCCGGGGCACGGCGTCGAGCAGGTCGCGGGCAGTGCGTCTACACGGCGTGTGAGCAGTGCGCGGGGAAAAAGACGGTAAGTGGATTTGGGCCGGGGTGGACTGGGCCATGGGGGTATCGCCCTAGGCGTTTAATAAATCTTTTCTTATTTTCTAGTTACTGCCATTTAGCTGCTGCTCTGTTTTCTTTTATTTAGCCAGCAAAAGAGTTTTGAAAAATGTGGGGCTTGCTGCATTAATAGTGTAACAGCATACTGAGGTGCCACAAAATATTGGTGGCAAAATAAAATTATTTATTATTTCTTTTTAATATTCAGCTGAGAATTGTTGTTGTTCAGCCATTGGTTTGGAATGTTTGAATTTTTCAGTGGCATGATAAATACTCAAAGTTTGTTTACAATGGTCCAATGAATATTGTGCATTTAACAAAAGTGGTTTTATAATTTTAGTACAAAGTTTAATTTTGCACTTTATTTTTAATATTCTCCAAAGGCATTTTGGGCTTAGCTTTTGATTTCAACGCGAGTGGTTGGACTTGTGATGAATCATGATGATCAAGGCCCATGGCCACATTGCTATTAACAATATCAGAAGGGGAATTTGAATTTGAACTGACCCAAGTTGATCAAAGAAAAAATAGGAGCAGTAATGATCAACAGTAATTGTGATTACTGTTCATTGACAGTGGGAGTGTTACAGCTCTCCAATGGAACTAGTGGGGGTGCATCCAACTTGCTTTCTCATGGAGACCTAGAGCTCTTTTGAGGAGGCTCATCCTTTGAATATGCAAGCCAAGTTATATAGTGTAAGGATCCCCACATAGTTATGCATGAATGTTATGAAAATCTCTATGGAGTACAAATATAGCTATGAAGTACGAGTGTGGATCTTTCAAAAGGAATAGTAGTGTTGCCCCTTATCTCTTTTTTTCTTTCTTTCTTTCTATTTTTTGTATTTTTGTGGCCTCATTTGCTCTTTCTATTTATCTCTCATTTGTCCTCTTTGGGATCTTTTAATTTTTCCTGATTTAGGATCTTTTATTTTTTTCTCTTTGGGATCTTTTCCTCACTTTAAGGGCAAAACTCTATGTTTTACAAGAATATAGGAGATCTTCACACTTTACAAAGAGTACTCAACATAAAGATAAATTGAAAACTATCATGATGTATGCAAATGTATGCCTCTGCCAGTGTAGCAGGATATGCAATGATACTAGCGCGTCATGTAGCAATGATAAGGGAAAGGATGAACTAGCATGCGTCTCCTCGATCAAACAAAAGCATGTATGACATGAAGATCAAGTCATGAGATGATGGATGTTTCATGGCAATGTATCTAGGAAAGGTTATGGAAATGCCTTGATAGATAGCTATGGTGGCTGTTTTAAGGAAGCTATAAGGAGGTTTATGATGACAGAGAGTAGTGTGCCAATGGTTTGGATGCACCGGAGAAGTTTGCACCAACTCTCAAGATAAGAAAGGGCAATGCACGGTACCGAAGAGGCTAGAAAAATATGGAAGGTGGAAGTGCCAACAATCGAATACTCGCATTAGTCCGAAGAACTCATGCACTTATTATCGGTAACTCTTTATCTAATTAGGAGGTTCACAAAGAGGCAAGTACCCCGAGGAGGGGTGTATGGGGGTTTGGTTATTCTTGCGCATCCTCGACCCATGGTGCGTGAGGGTACTCTATATATTCCAACCCCTGCAGAGGTTAGCGATCCATCTACTAGCTAGAGTTCTCAACTATTTTTCTTGTAGTTTTTGAAAATAAGCACGGATTGTCCAAAATACGACACCTATCACTAATAGGCTCAAGATATTGGCACCAAAAGTCCAAACATTACTCAAATCAATACCTCAAAACTATTGCAAGTTAATACTACACTTACAATAGCAACCTCAATTACCTACTCATGCAAGGCACACAACTCAGTGCAACAAGCCAACTCTCTAAACAATATAGGCATGATAACTCAAGAGAGTTTCAATGGCAAACTAAATAAAATCTCTCAAAAATATAAGCAAGAAAACAAGAGCTAAGCATGAAAGCAGCTACGAAAAGATAAATAACACACACAAAAAAATAAGCATGCAAACCTACGCTGTGTTCTAGGGTGAAGTGGAGAGTGTTCCTCTCCCAAACAATGTAGTCTAGGATCCAACTTGCTATGAACATCAAGCAAAACTAAAAAAAACTAAAAAGTAAAGAGCAAGACGCTCACAGCCTAGCACATAACACATGAAGAGATAAAAATATAGCATGGAGAAGGACGAACTGATGATTGTTGATGGAGAAGGGGATGCACGGAGGCATCCCCAAGCTAAGACGCTTGAGTCTCCTTGGATATTTCTTGGGGTGCATGAGGGCATCCCCAAGCTTGATCTTTTGGCACTCCCGGATCTTATTTCATCATTGTCGTCGATATGTGATGGCAGATGCCATGGGGATGGCTAAAGTGAGGGGAAGACACGAGGAAGAAAGATGTCGATGGTGCCGGAATCGGGTTGGGCACAAACACGGTGATGGACACCACGATGTACCCAGGTTCGGGGCTCTCCGGAGAGATAATACACCTACTCCTGCTTCTCTCTTATATATGAATGGAACCGAGCTACAATGACTGCTTATCTATCTACTCAGGGGAAGGTGAGCGCCGCCGTGGGCAAGGCTCTCTCCTGCTTCTCTGAGGAGTAACTACAAGCAGTGTATGAACTGAGTGACTTGTGAGTAATGGGGCGAATGAGTGGATCGTCCCCCACGCAGGAGGGGTACCCGGGCTCTTATAGTGTGAGCCCAGGGTACTTCGGTAACTTCACTGCCGAATGGGCCCAGCTGCCATCCTCTAATCGGCCTAGGCCCACCGACTGCTCCTCTCTAGGTGATCCGGATCCTACGAGCGGCGGCCCATGCTGTAGACCCATAGGGCATGGAGATGAACAGTGGAGCTAGGAGGTGCGGTCTTGTCGCCATGTCCGCGGAATCGGCGGAGAGGTCGACACCGTATCTCCGCCAGATCTTCGACATGACTTGGCCTTCCTGCCACCCAGATATTTCGGGATAGTGCATTTATGACCTCGTAATCATACCCCCGACTGGCGTCGGGGTCGACTTCCTCCAAGGGTAGTAGGCTATTCCGATTGCGCCTGGGCCGACTGGTGGTCCTTGGCAAGGTCGATTGATCTGGGAAATCGGCCTTCCAGGTGCCTGCCTCGGCCCAGCTGCGGACCAATCGGATGATCGTCTTTGTGAAGGAGTGGACCGATTGCGCCTGGGCCAACTGCCGGCATTTGATACGGCTGATTGCCTCGGAGCAATCGGCCGTACATCTGCCCAGCTCGGCCCAGCTGTGGCCCAAGCGGTCCCTCCTTGTCTTGAAAGAATGCTTCTGCTTGGGTTAGCCTACCCGGGTACCAGTTCCCCGACAGTAGCCCCTAAAGTTGTAAAGGTTCCACGGTCATTTGACCGCGGGGCCTTTGCAGTTTTTAATCTTTCTTCGACACCTTCCGACTGCTATCGCTTCACCGAGTGTGTCATTCCGAGTGGGACGACCGACTAGGAGATCGCACTCGGCTGGTCGAAACTTCGTCCGATTGGATTTGGCTCGCCTCCAATTCGTGTCTTCACTTTTTTGAGAATGAAATCTTTCGCCGATTTACATTCCAACGGTTACCTCCGATTCTCCCGGGATATGGTCAATGAGCCGGGACCCACGACCCACGCGTGACTTGACGTAACTGTAGGTCTCGACCCCCACGTCGCACGCCTCGCCTCCCGCTCCAGGATTTCTTGCGCTAGTTTGCCGGTTGGCCTTCCTATGTGCTAGGCCACACCGAGCCACACAGCCGCAAACACATCCCACTCCCCTCCCGCGCCGCCCTTATAAGCCACAGGGGAGGGTCCTTTACCTCTTCCTTCTCTCAGACGCCATCTTCCTCCTCCAGCTCTTGCTCTCCCGCGCCATTACCGCTCCGCTCGAAGCTCTCTGCTGTTCCTGCGACTTGGCCTCTGCGCCTTGGATCTGCTCCGTGCGCTGCGCCGCCTCCGCGGTAACTTCTCACCACCGCTCTCGCATTCCTCGTCCCTCGTCTTCTCTCCACCCGCGACCGCCATGGCGCCACGGCGAGACGTTTCTCAGGCGAGCCGCGGATGCTGGAAAGGCTCGACAGCCACCGCCGGCGCCGTCCAGTCTCTGATTCGCGCCCGGAAGATGCCCGCGGAGGTCGAATGGCGTATTCCCGGCGCTGAGGTCGTGCCCAACGCGCGTGCTGGCGAGAGGGTCGTATTCCTTGCTCACTTCGAGCATGGATTCGGCCTTCCTGCCGGCACCTTCTTCCGCGGGTTCCTCGACTTCCACCGACTGCAACCACACCACCTTGCAGCCAACTTCATCATGATCCTTGCCAGCTTCGTGACACTCTGCGAGGGGTATCTCGGCTGCCACCCAAGCATTGCTCTCTGGAAGCGCTTCTTCAACCTCCGAGCTCACAATGCTCGGACAGGAGCTATGGTTCCTTCTACCACTGAAGGCGGCGAACCGAAGTACCCGACTGATATGACCTACTGCGGCAGTTGCCTTGTCGCAGCTAGCAAGCCGAGGTACAAAAGTCCCGAGATCGTCCAATCATGCAAGAATTGGTAGACCTCGTTTTTCTATGTCAAATCACCTGAGCAGGGTCCCGATCTCCTGAATCTGCCCGAGTTCTCCCTCGCCCGGCCGACTGAAAAACACCAGTGGTCGCTGAAGTATGGCGTCGGAGATTGCGATGTCGATGCCCAGGTCGCCAGGATCGCCCAGCTAGAGCAAGAAGGACTTCTCCCGACTGACCTGGTAGGCCCTTGGCTTCAAGTCCGAGTTCTCCCCCTTCAGCACCGAGTGCACCTCCTTTGCGATATGTCAGGTCCTCGAGACCCCACTCGGCTCTGCACGTGGCGGGTGAAGAGAGAAGACCTCTATGCCAGAGTAAAGGCTATCACATCTAGTCCTTTGCCTGACCCCTTCCGCTTCGGGCTTGACTGCCTCACTCGCCAGCAGAGACCGCCCGTGGTATGCTCTGATTGCTTTCTTCTTCCGATTGCTTTTTCTTCTTAGCTTCTCTGATTTCTTTTATCTTCTTTCCCAGCATTTCATCCAGTCCGATTTGATGGAAGATGGCCAGGTGGCCGGCGTGTATGCTCCCGACCGCACAGAAGACGACCCCGCCGACTTTGAGTACAACGGCGAGGTCCCTTCCGCCGAGTCCGGTGACAATGATGATGATGACGACGAGTCTTCCGGAGAATCCTCCGATTCCATGGATGCCGACGATGCTGATGCTGAAGCCGCCGACCCCCAGAGGATCGACACCCAACCGCCAGCTCAAGGGGGTACGCCTGACCCTTCCCTTGAGCAATTTTTGGCCGAATGGAGTGATGACGATAGTGTCTCAAAGGTTGATGGTTCTGATGCAGCTCCTCGTACCAAACCTCCGAAGGTGCCGGTTAAGCGCACCTCGACCACCAGCTCCTCCGCTGGTGCTGCTCCCAGCAAGGTCGCTAAGGCCACGCCAGCAGCCAGCAAGGGCAAACAACCCCAGGCGACGACCACTCGGAGGCCGAGTTCCTAGGCTCCGCTGGATGTCGCCCCGCTGAGATGCCGGATGCCCTCTGGCGCACCAAGAACAGTCGGGTATGCTCTTATCTTCGTGCCTTGCACTTTACTGTCCTTCCTTATACTAATTCACCTCCTCTTTCTTCTTTCAGGGAACCGATTGGGCTTGACGACGTCGACGCTGACATTCCAGTCCGTGCTAGCGTCGTCATCTCGCCTGCTGCATCTGCCGCCGCCATCCACAAACGGCCGCCTGCTTCTCATCGCTCCTCCAAGGACGCCGAGCGCGCTGCCAAGAAGGCCCGCCTTGCGACGACTAAGAAGACTTCTTCCTCTTCCTTTGCTGCCAAGACTTCCAAGAGCGCAGCTGATCAGGGGGTTCCTGGTGGCAGAGGAACACAACCGGTCGATCCGATTGCCCCTTCTCCGTCACGCCGCTCCGACCCGGTCTCCACTGCCGTGACTACGCCTGCTCCGACTGCCACCTCCGAGCCACCGATGGTGACGAGCCCGTTTCCAATCGTGGTGTCAGCGCCGCCGACTTCCACAACTGTGCCCTCGGTTGTACTGTCCGCGCCATCGACGGTGAAGACCCTGCCGCCGGTTGCCGTTATCACCTCCGATTCAGTTCGTCCGGTTGCGCCGCCACCACAACCGGGTGCCTCCGGCCCTCAGGTGACGTCGATGCCACTAGCCTTCACCACTGGTGCTTCCACCGCCGCTCAAACTTTAGTGCCAGCGCCGACCTCCTCTGCGTCGGAAGTTCTGATGCGCTCGGTGGACCAGTTCCGGGCTGAATATTCTCGCGCCCGTCATGTCGGCACCGAACCTGACGCCTCGCACCACCCTCAAGACCCTCTGACTACCACTCTCAGTCGGGTAAATGAATTTGCTAATGCCCTTGCTCGGGACCTCCAACAACTCACCTCTCATCACATGGTAAACTCTTTACTTTTCTTTTATGTGTTTCCTTTACTCAGGAGGCTTTTCTTCCGGTGGGTGCGTGCAAGCGCACCCACTGGGTGTAGTCCCCGAGATTCGGGCCGATTGGTTGCAATCGGTTCGGATCTTTCATACTATTTGCTTTATCTTTTGCCTTCCTTCAATCGGAAGACTTTTCTTCCGGTGGGTGCGCGCCAGCGCACCCACTGGGTGTAGTCCCCGATATTCGGGCCGATTGGTTGCAATCGGTTCGGATCTTTCATACTTTTTGCTTTATCTTTTGCCTTCCTTCGATCGGGAGACTTTTCTTCCGGTGGGTGCGCGCCAGCGCACCCACTGGGTGTAGTCCCCGAGATTCGGGCCGATTGGTTGCAATTGGTTCGGATCTTTCATACTTTTTGCTTTATCTTTTGCCTTCCTTCGATCGGGAGACTTTTCTTCTGGTGGGTGCGCTCCAGCGCACCCACTGGGTGTAGTCCCCGAGATTCGGGCCGATTGGTTGCAATCGGTTCGGATCTTTCATACTTTTTGCTTTATCTTTTGCCTTCCTTCGATCGGGAGACTTTTCTTCCGGTGGGTGCGCGCCAGCGCACCCACTGGGTGTAGTCCCCGAGATTCGGGCCGATTGCTAGCAGTCGAACCGGATGTTCTGCTGAATGCCGTAACTCTAACTCCATCTTGCTCTTCCTCTCAGGCTGTTATGGAAGAAAGGCGCGAGGTCTTCGAAAAGCTTCTTGATGCTTACACTGCCAGCCTCCGAACTCTCGCCCAGGCCCAGCTGGAGGTCAATAATCAATCAGCCGAGATCCATAAACTGAAAGGTAACTTCTATACCATTTCTGTTCGCTCTCCGATTGGAAGTCAATCTTGTACTCATATCTTTATGTTCTCTTCTAGCTTCTGTTCCCATGGTAGATAACCTTCAAGGCCGAATTGCTGAATTGACTGCAGAACTCAACCAGCATGTCCCAGCACTCGCCAAAGCCAAGGAAGAAATGACCCGACTGTGAGGGGTAGAAACTGATCTGACTTGGACTATCCAAAGCCTTCGTTCTGAGATGGCTGCCCTTGAAAGAAAACATATGGCCGACTTGGCTGCCCTGACGGCTACTGGTGATGGTCTCGTTGCCGAGCGAGATGCTGCCGTCGCTGCCCGAGAAGCCTTGCAAGCTGAGAGGGACGAAGCAGTTGCTGCGCGGGACTCCATTCGACGGGATCGCGACGAACATGTCGCCAAGTACGAGGAGCTGGAGAAACGCAGCTACGAAGAGACCACCCGATTGCGCCGCCTAGCCAAAGGCTTCTGTGACACAATGACCGAGATGGACGTCCTCCTTAGCGTTAAGTGTTTCCTGCACTCGAGTGCACTTTTCTGATTGCTGTCCTCTTTTATCTTGTTTCTCATACTTTCTTTCGTTACACAGAGGCTTGGCCTGAATCTGAAGCAGCCGCCTATGCGGCCGTAGCCAAGTCCCGAGAAGAAACTGCTGCCGCTGGAGGGACCTGCCAACTTGAAGAAAACGTCTGGACTCGGCACGAGTACCTGATTGGCACAGAAGCTCGCATTCCTGTCATCAAGGGAATTGCATTGTCATTCAAGCTCGGAATTCTGAAAATTGCTGAATCACTGTGGTCGCCGACTGAGCTTAAGGTCGGACTTCCAAAGATGAAAAACGCCGCTGGTTCCTCTGCCAGCGCCCGCGAGGCTGAAGCACAAGATGAAGAGGACTCTGACAAAGGGGAGGCTCCGAATGCTACCACTGAACAGACTCGGACTCTCCTGAAGGCCATGCCACGTCGGATCGATGTCTTGCTGAATTCTGCAGGTCGGACTGGTGCGGAAACCGCCCTCCAGAGTGTGCTGAGCTGGTACCCTCAGGTGAAGCTCCCCCAACTCTACAGCCTTCGAGAAAATGCATCCGAACTGCTTGAGAAGACCTACACCGAGGTAAATCGGCTAGCCAGCACTATGGTGAACTGGTTCTCTCCATACGAGTACACTCCGTATCTCGACGAGGGAGGGAATCCGCTCGCTGCACCTTCAATCTCTGGCCTGGCCGAGGAGCTTTCTGATAGCGGCTCATCTCAAACATCTCCGAGATCCAAGCGGACTGGTGCCACATCTTCTGAAGCGCAATCGGAGCCAGATGCTGCGCGTGCTGATCCGACTGCCCCGACCTCTAGCTCCGTGCCTCCGACTTCCTGAGCCATGCCCCCGAATGTGTCCGTTGCTGTAGTTTGCCGACATTGGATCGGTTTTATCTTGTTTTGTCTTTTCGACTATTTGCTTGTAAGACATAATTTTAATTCTGTCGATACCCACTGGGTGCGACTTCGATGTAATGAACTTATTCGGCCTTGGGCCTGCTATCTCTGATGCAATCCGATTGCTTAGTTCTGGCTTTTACTTGTGCGGTCGACTTTGCGTCTTTGTCGGTTTCCTTTATCGGTCTGCGCTTGGGGATGTCTACCGTGTCTGCCTTGCTGCCGTCATGCGGTCTGCAATCGGATCAACGGTAGATTACCAGCCAAGGTTCGATAAGCTTTTCCATTTTTACACGACAAGATTTAACACAAAGGATTCTGCGACAGTGGGTGCCGATTGCTCGCTACCGGGCTCGACGCCTTGGTTCGCGGCGCAATCAGTAACTTTTGACTTATCGACTACGCCCTTGGCGGAGCCCTTCGAATTGTTTCCCGGGAACTCGTACTGCCGGCTGCCCCAATCGCGACCCTTCTCAATGCCACAAACCTTTTAATGATTTGCGCTTGAGCTAAGTGCCGAGTTGAGTGCCTGCCCTCAGTCCCCGTGCCTCAATGGCCTATTTGCTTGACCTCGTGGTCGGTCAGTCCCCGGGTGTGTTATACACGTCCCGGGTGTGACTGAGCGTCGTCGATTGAGGCTAGCTCTTCGAATGAAATTATGCAAAGGTAATCGAATGCTCATTTTCAGAAACATGATAGATTTTACTGACTGTTTGCCGAATGGCTTACATAAGTTTCTGCCGCTCAACTATAGAACGGACATAACAACTCGGCGTTCCACGGCCGCTCCGTCTCTACTCCTGACGTGTCCTTGTGCCGAGTGCCCTTGGTGCAGTCGATCAGATAATAGGAGTTGTTCTTGAGCGCTCGGCTGATGACGAATGGCCCTTCCCAGGGTGAGGATAGCTTGTGCTGCCCGTCTGACTTCTGAATTCGGCGTAGCACCATGTCTCCCTCTCGGAAGGCGAGAGGACGGATCTTCTTGCTGTGGTAGTGCCGCAACTTCTGCTGGTAGACTGCTGACCTGGACAGAGCCAACAAACCAGCTTCTTCTTTGAGGTCGACGCCATCTTCTCGTGCCAATCTGGCTTCTTCTTCGGTATATAGGGCATGCTGAGGTGAATCAAACTCAATGTCGGATTGGATAACTGCTTCTGAGCCGTACACCAGGAAGAAAGGAGTGAATCCAGTCGACCTGTTTGGTGTAGTCCTCAAACTGAACAAGACTGCAGGGAGTTCATCAATCCATGCGCCGGGTGCCCTCTCGAGTGGCTCCACCAATCGGGGTCTGATACCCGACAGAATGAGACCATTTGATCTTTCTACTTGACCATTTGATTGCGGATGCGCCACCGATGCCAGATCAATCCGGATGCCTTGCTGAGATGCATATCGAGCCAGCACACCCTTTGCAAAATTTGTGCCGTTATCGGTGATGATGCTGTTAGGCACACCGTATCTGCACACGATGTCGGCCACAAACCGAACCGCAGTCGGACCATCCAGCTTCTTGATCGGTCTGGCTTCAATCCACTTGGTAAACTTGTCCACTGCGACTAGAAGATGTGTCATGCCCCTGCGAGCTCTTTTGAACGGTCCGACCATGTCCAAACCCCATACTGCAAACGGCCACGCTATTGGGATTGTCTTCAGTGGCGATGCTGGCTGATGACTTTTTGCCTTGAACCGCTGACAACCCTTGCAGTACTTCACCAAATTCTCAGCCGCTGCAAGCGCAGTCGGCCAGTAAAAACCATGTCGGAAAGCTTTGCTGGCGATGGCCTTTGCAGATGCATGATGTCCGCATTCACCTTGATGAATGTCCCTGAGCAGCTCCAAGCCTTTGTCCTCTTCTACACATCTCTGAAGGATACCAGTTGCACTCTTGCGCACTAGCTCATTGTTAATTATTGTGTAAGCCCAAGATCGGTGGCTGATTTGCCGTGATTCTGCTTCGTCTTCCGGGAGGACTCCGTCTGCTAGGAAATCTCTGATCGGCTGTGCCCATGATGGCGCGCTGACAACTACCATTACCACTGCATGCTGGGGTGGGTCTTCCTCTTGGATCTCCGTTCCTTGGCCACTGGCCTCCTGGATCTCGGCCTCTTGGACCTCAATCATTTCTACCTCTGCCTCTGAACTGCTGATTGCGGCGCCTGGCACGCATTCGGCAGCCCCTGGTGTCGGCTTCTCGTCTGGAGATGGAGCTTCTTCATTGCAACCGGCAATTTCTGCTATCATTGGTTCTTCGGATGCTGTGCTTCCTGGTGTTTCCTCTGCTTTCTTCCCGTTGGCCTTGCTCTTCTCATAGTTTTTGGCGGCCCCCGGCCCGTAATCGGCAGCCCCTGGCTTGCAATCGGCAGCCCCTGGTGCTGTTGCCGAGACACCTTGGGCGCTGGACTGCTTCTTCACGGCTGCAGGTTTTTGCCGGTTGAGCTTCTTTTGCCTTCTTCAATGCCTCAAGATCGGTCTCCGAGATAAAAAATGTACTCGGACTCCGGGGATGGTATGATGGATGGTTTCTTGATGTGCTCCAGCGACACGCCTGGTGGGATGGCTTGTCTTGTTGAGCCGAGCTTGGACAACGCATCTGCTGCCTCGTTGTTTTCTCTTGGCACATGATGGAACTCGCAACCTTCAAAGTATCCGCTGATCTGATGCACCAGGAAGCGATAGCTTGCCATGTTTGCGTCCTTTGCATCCCAGGTGCCTGTGCATTGCTGTACAACCAGGTCGGAGTCACCAAAACACTCAATATTCCGAATACCGATTTCCTTGGCAAGCTTGATACCATGCACAAGGGCTTCGTACTCGGCGACATTGTTTGATGCTGCGAAATGGATCTGGAGTACATATTGCAATTGATCTCCTCTTGGTGAAGTGAGTACCACACCAGCCCCTAGGCCGCTCTTCATCTTGGAGCCATCAAAGTGCATTCGCCAGAAATCCGACATTGGGAGCTGCGGCATATACTGAGTTTCGGCCCAGTCCACCAGGAAATCGGCTAATGCTTGTGACTTGTTTGCAGTTCTCGGCTCATATTGGATGCCGTGACTAGCGACTTCGATTGAACATTTTGCCACTCTTCCGGTTGCATCTTTGCTTCCCATGTTGTCGGCCAGTGGAGCCGAGCTGATGACGGTGATCAAGTGAGCTTGGAAGTATGGCTTCAATCTCTTGGCTGCCATGTACACTCCGTAGCACATCTTCTGGTAGTGAGGGTAGTTCTGCTTGGATGCCGAGAGCACTTCACTGATGTAATACACTGGACGCTGAATTTGTTGTGCCTTGTCCTTCTCGGGCCGCTCTACCACCATAACTGCGCTGATCACCCGATTAGTTGCCGCAATGTATAACATCATGGGCTCCTTCTCAATCGGGGCAGCCAGAATCGGCGCTGTGGATAGAATGCGCTTGAGCTCTCGGAATGCTTCGCTTGCTTGCGGGGTCCAGGTGAACTTCTCAGTCTTCTTCATCAATTGGTACAACGGGATTGCTTTTTCACCTAGCCGACTGAGGAATCGGCTGAGTGATGCGAGGCAACCGGTGAACTTTTGTACCTGCTTCAAGGTCTTGGGCTGTTCCATGCGCTCTATTGCAGCTATCTTCTCGGTATTGCATTCGATTCCTCTCTCGGAAACGAGAAATCCCAAGAGTTTGCCAGCCTGGACTCCAAAGACGCACTTCTCTGGATTGAGCTTGATCTGATAAGTTCTTAAATTTGCAAATGTCTCCCTGAGGTCATCTAACAACGTGACTCCCTTTGCCGATTTCACCACTAAATCGTCCACGTAAACGTGGAGATTTCTGCCGAGCTGAGAGTGTGTACATCTCTGAATCGTGCGCTGATAAGTGGAACCTCCATTCTTCAGACCGAATGGCATGGTGATATAGCAATTGGCCCCGAAAGGGGTTATAAATGCGGTTTTTATTTGATCTTCCACAGCAAGTTTGATCTGGTGATAGCCAGCAGTAGCATCCAGAAAGGACAAAAGCTCGCAGCCGGCCGTAGAATCAATCACTTGATAATTACGGCGCAGAGCGAACGGATCTTTTGGGCATGCCTTGTTCAGGCAAGTGTAATCTATACACATGCGCCATGTCTTGTTCTTCTTCATGACGAGGACTGGATTCGCCAGCCACTCGGGGTAAAACACTTCCATGATGAAACCTGCAGCTTGCAGCTTTGCAACCTCTTCACCGATTGCCCTTCTCTTGTCTTCATAGAAACGTCTCAAGGGTTGCTTGACCGGCTTCGAGCCTGGCCGAATGTGTAGCTTGTGCTCGGCGAGTTCTCTCGGCACCCCAGGCATGTCTTGTGGAGACCATGCAAAGATGTTCCAATTCTCACGGAGGAACTCGACGAGCTCGCTTTCCTATTTATCGCTGAGTCCGGCTCCGACTACAACAAACTTGGTTGAGTCGGAGGGATCTAGAGCGATCTTCTTGCTGTCCTTGGCCGACTGAAAAGCCGACTCCTCATCTACTCTCTTTGCTGGGCCAACTGGAAGTGGATTCGTGTTCTGTGCTTGCGCCATTGCAATCACCTTGCTGAGCTGACGCTTCTCCGTCTCAACCACTTGAGAATCAGCCAAACTGCTGCCAGCGGATGTACACTCGAGGGACTTCCTGAAGTCCCCGGTGACAGTGATGACGCCGTTTGGCCCTGGGATCTTCATCTTTAGGTACGTCTGCTGCGCATTGATCATGAACTTGGCAAATGCAGGCAATCCCAACAGAGCATGGTAAGGACTACTGAGGTCGGCGACTTCAAACCAAATCGGCTCTCTCCTGAAGTCCTGAAGTATTCTTCTGTGCCAAATATAACATCCAGCCGAATGCGGCCCATAGGGGTGCAAGACAGTCCAGGAACAATCCCATGGAAGGTCGTCCGACTGCGCTCCAGGTCCTTCTCTGTGAGCCCTAGCTTGACCAATGTGTCCCTGTACAGAATATTGATTGTGCTTCCGCCATCAACGAGCACTCGAAAGAACTTGCATGAAAAACCTCTGTCCTGCGAACAGAGCGTCCACCACCAGCGGATAGTTGCCCGGATTCGGCAAAATGGTGGGATGATCTGCTCTGTCCCAGGATATGAGACATTCGGACCAATGCATGAACTGGGGAATCGATGGCATAGTGGCATTAACCTCCTGAGCTCGGGCTCTCCGACTGCCCTTGTTTGTGGACTCGCTGGTGAAAATCATGTAGGCGGCGTCTTGCTGTGGGAACTGGTTCTGCTGCTGAGGTGGTCCTCTGTTCTGGGGTGGTGGTGGGGGTGGAGGTGGTAAAGCTTCTGTCAGAACCCTCTGTTAGGTAATGTGCTATGGTTAGCATTCCACTTGCATCATGTTAAAATTTCAAAAGAAATCTTTGAAATCAAAATCAAAAGCAAAATGGGAGAAGGAACCCCCCCAGATGAATTAATTCAAAAGGCCAGATAAAAATCTTCTCAAAAAATTCATGTTAGATTTTTGAAAAGTCTTATAAATGAGTGTGATCACATATCAAGTGATGTGGGACCCACCCCATGCTCATAGATTTTTCAATATTCAAACAGTGCCTTGGAATTAATTAAAAACCCCTATTTGATTTAAGATTCAAATTATTTGAATTTTAAAAATGTTGAAACTTTATAAGTGGCTAGTCTATATTATTATGAGGCCATATAAAAAGTTTCAGCATTTTAGAAAATGGCTAAGTATTTATTTTTTTCTAGCCAAAACAAATGTCAGAAAATAAAAACAGAAAAGGAAACAGAAAAACTTACCAGACGCCTAGGCGAAGCCGGCCCATCCAGCCCACCCGGCCCAGAGGGGCAGCAGGGTCTTCTTCCCCGCCCCGCGCCTCCAAGCTGCTCGGTGGAATGCCACCGAGCCAGTCGTGGACGCCACGTCGCCGCCGAGCACCTTCCAGGCCTCCCCGTGCCCCCTTCTCGCGCCTGGAGACGTCTCTCTCCCGTCCCGATCCATTCCCCCCCTCCATAGCTTCCTCCTCCTCCTCCCGTGCTCGATTTCGTCACCGCCCGAGGACCGCCGTGGAGCACGCCGCCGAGTCCACGCAGCCAACGTCGTCCCCGAGCCGTGCCGCCGTGTCCAGGAGAACCGCAGCAGGCGTCTTCGTCGTTCCCCTCAAGCAATCGAGCCCGAGCGCCTCAGCAAACGACGCCAGCTTCATCGAGGAGTCGCCGGACCCGCGAGCCCGCCGTCGTCGATTCGCCGCCATTGAAGCCTCCCCGAGCTTGCCGTTGCTTCCGTTCGAACCGCGGTGAGCTTCTGAGTTTTTCCCCCAAGCTCCTAGCGCCTCGTAGCCCCTATAGCCAAATCCGCCATGAGAACCGAGCTCCTCGCCGCCATGGTTGAGCTAGAGCTCGCCCTCGTGCTCCTCTCGGCGCCCCAGTGCGCGCGTTTGACTCGCGGGTGTTCCAGCTTTCGAACGCACGCAAGATCATCCCAAGCCGTGCACGCTAGCCTCTTCCCCAACCTCGCCGTCATTCTTCTTCCGCCCAGCACGTCGCCGTCGTCGCTCCCGACCTCCCCGTGAACCCCTGATGCCTCCTCTCGACGCGGACGAACCCCAGGAGCACGCCGATGCCCTCCGTTTCCTCTCCCGTGGCCTCTAGCCGATTCCGGCGAGACGCCACCGTCCCCGTGGTCGCCGCCGGTTAACCGCCGGTGGATTAAACCCTAACCCATAATTAACCCCCCACCCCCCATAGCCTATGACAAGTGGGCCTAGGGCCCTTAATCCCCACTGGTTAAGTTAAACCGGCCGGGTTAATTAACCCAGCCACTGACAGGCCGACCCCACACGTCAGAACCCCCCCCCCCCCACGTCAGCCTTGCGCAAGCATGACGCCATAATTGAATTTCCAGAAATTGAAATGATTTAAAGAATTCCAGAAAATCTAGAAAATAGCTCAAACTTTGGAAATTCATAGAAAATTCATATTAACTCCAAATTGGACAAATAATATATGAAAAATTATCAGGAGAAAATAAGCTATCCAAAAATCCAACTTTCAACTATGTTTGAGTTGATTTTAAAATGGGACCAGTAGCATATGTCATTTGGTTTATTTGGAATTTATTCAAATTCAATTCAAATGCTTTTGCACCTTGGACCATGGAAATATGCTATATTTCAACCACACATCAGAGGCATATCATACACATTTGAAGATGATTCAAATTGATCAAACAATGTCACATATAACTTGACTAAGTTTGAATTCAAGTTGGAGTTTTAATTTGCAATTCAAATTGCAATATACTCCATTTAAATGGAATTGCTTCACACATCAAAGCATATACATCAAGTTCTAACCTTCCATCATGTGATTGTGCATTGTATTTACTTTGCTACCTTGTCTGATGTTTGTCGAGTAGAGGTGGAACCGGAGCAGGAGGCTGCCCCCTTCATTGAAGACCTCGAACTCGAACCTCGTCAGCAAGGCAAGCAAACCCCCATTGATCATGTCGATAAAATCCCATTTCCCTCTCATGTCTCGCTTATGCATTGTATGGGATGATTACCATGCTACGTTTCTACCGCATAGATGAACCCATTCCTTTGCATGACCTATCATTTTGTCACAGTAGTAAGCAAACCACAATCCTAGCAAATGTAGGAGTTGATTGATATCATGTGGCCCCTGCAATTGTTACTGCTTATTGCATGCTTAGAATGATACCATGTTGATACTGTTATGTGAGTCGGGATGGTAGTGATCATGATGTTGATGGTAGAAAAGTGTTGGTGAATCTACCCTAATACAAGGTGAACGATGAGAGGCTGTGTAGGAGTACACGGTGGGTTGTCGCGTTGAACACCGCCCTAAGTCCGAGTTCTTGTGTGGTGATCCAAGATGAAGAGTACAACCACACATTGGGCTCACTGACCCCTCTCAGCTTACTAACTCATCCCTTTCGATGTCCAGATGTCGCAATAGTTCGGAGTTCTGGTAGGTCTGTGGCCTGGATGCTAAGTGAGAGAACGGCTCATCCGAGACCGGCTTATGCACCATGCACACATCACTTGGGTGCACTTCGGTAAACCGGCCGGGTTCACGATAGTGGTAACCAACCCAAGTAGGCGGCTTTCTCGGACTAGATCGGCTATGAGGTAACAGTTGTGGTGAGCATCCTCGCTGGCACCCCTTGAATGGTGTCGAGATCAAAGGCGGTAAATGATGATCATGTGTGTGTAGAGGTACACCCCTGCAGGGTTAACAAAACTATTCGAATAGCCGCGTCCGCGGTTATGACTGCTTGGAAAGCTTAGCTTGATTATTAGACAACTTGAATCGGATACTTCTAAAACACACCAAGATAAGTGTGAGTGCTCTGGCGTGCGTTCTCGTGGGGAAGTCGAGGAAGGAACCATAGTGGTGTAATTGGTTGGAGAAAGTAGTGGACTCGTGTACGCTTCTTACCTCAAAGTCTGGTACTCGTAGTTCAGGATTAGCCAAGTCAAAGCTGGCACTTCTGCAAGTGAAACTCCACCTCCCTTTACCTTGATACATGTGCATGAGTAGTATAGCTCCTATGTAAGTCTTGCTGAGTACGAATTTGTACTCACGTTTGCTTAATCTATGTTTTAGATGAACCCACTGACCCCGAAGGTGGCTTCTTCATCGAGCTGGACGACTGAAGATCAAGCTAGTCTAGTCCCAGTCAGACGACTGGTTCCCTCGTGGAGGGCTTGTGTTTAAATAAGGATTCTTAAGCCATTTGTTAAACTTGTCTGTACTCAGACATAATTTGCTTCCGCTTGTGTTGTAATGTTGGATCATATGTTTGTGATCTCTGTGTGCACTCTATAAGAGTTATCAATAAAAATGTATACTTTGTAGAGAATTGCAATGATACCTGCTGTTCATACAAGGCATGTGTGCTGCGTGTATGTTTGTAACATGCATGTCTTTGTATGGGTTTTCGAGACCTTAGTTGTGATCTGGCTGGCGGTCTTTCATACACCAAGTGGCCCTTAGATGTGCGCAGCTTGGGGCATCGCGATGCGATTGCTTGAGACTCCGTCTCGTGCACACTTTGTGGTATGATCGAGCCCACCCTAGACCCCGACTAAGTGATCGGGCTGGAGTAAGTCTATGTAAGAGTTATGAGATAGTCGACAGTATGGTTGAGGCGACTTGTCTTTGAATATGGGATTTCACCACCCATATCATTAGACTTGTGTGCGGACGATGAGGACCCATCTCAGTTGATCATCCGGCCTGGATGGGATGCCCCTCACGTACGATGCTTTCCGAGAACGTTCTGTGCTTGGCCTTGTCTGCTTAGACAAGTGGGTACGGTTCTCGGCTCTCCATATGACTATGTCTTAGCTGGACTTGCATACGCTAACCCCGGGTCCCGAAAGCTTCTCCCTTCGCGATCCTTCTCACAAAGTTGCACTGCCGAGTGGTGTGCGCAGACAGCCTGCCAGGCGTGCTGTGCAATTTGCATGGCGCGTCCAGCATATCCTCGAACGTGTACTTGGGCTTCATCTGTCCCGGGGGTCTCACATTTGGTCTCATCTTCCGACTGCCTCCTGCAGCCACTGGGTCTTCTTCGTTTTGGACAGCGGCCACCTGCCAACTGCCATACTGGATATCGGGCTGCTCGTCCTTGCGCTTGCCATTGTTCTGCTGGTTGTGATTGTTGTTGTTGTTGTTACGGTTGTTCTCTCTCCTTTCCTTCCGACGAAGGCCTTGGTTCCCTGTGTCCGACTGCAGATCCCCTGGTGACTGGATCACACCTCCAACTCCGAGCTGGATAGGGCGCATCGCAGAATCGGACATAGCAAACGCATTTGCCACCTTCATGAGCTCGGCGAGCGATGTGAAGTCTTTGCGGAGCAGCTTGTGCTTCAACATTGAATCGGCCAGGCATCCATCTGTGAAGTACTGAATGGCCAAGATCTCATGGACTCCTTCGCATGAATTCTTCAGCTTGATCCACCGAGATAAGTAATCTCGGAGGGGCTCGTCTTTGCCTTGCGCACAAAGAGCTAGCTGCCGTGGGAGATTGGGCCACTCATACGTGCTCGTGAAGTTGTGGATAAATGCACTCGTGAAGTCCTCCCAGCAGTTCACACTGTCCTTGGGCAAACTGTTCAACCACGTCCGAGCTGAACCCTACAGCATCAGAGGTGCATAGCGGACTGCTACGCGCCGATTTCCTCCTGCGATGCAAACCGCCGTCAGGTAATCGGACAGCCAGTCTTCAGGCTTCACGGAACCATTGTACTTGGGAGTGTCTCTCGGCAGCGTGAAGCCTTTGGGAAACTTTTCAATCCGAATACGATGACCAAAACATGATGGGCCAGCTTCTCCTTCTTCATCCTCTTGAGCCTCCTTCTCCAGGAGCTCAATGCGGTGCCTTGCATCATTCTGGCCGATTTGGCGAGGGCCAAGTCGGGCGCTGATTGCTTGTCTCGGTGCCGATTGCTGCGGCATGTCATTGCGCCTGCTGTAAACAGCTGGCTCTTCGACTCTTCTGCTTGCTGCTGGAGGTGGCCGATTGCTTCTGACCTTACTCTCATGCCGAGATGGAGCGGGTTGATGTCTGTTCTGGCGCGATGCATTCGGTCGCTGGCTAGCTCCCACATTCGGCCTCACAGTTCCTCTCGACGCCCCAGGTTCTGCATTTTGATTATCCATTGCAACGAGCCTCTGCTCCTTTGCGGCTGCCAACAGCTCACGCATTCGGCGCGATTGCTCGCGCCGCTCATCTCCCTCCAGGTCTTCTAGCTCGAGTGCTATCTTCTCGGCTGCTCTCAGGTTCTTGTCCGGCGTGCTGTATGTCGGCCTCTGGATGAATGCTGACCGCGCCGGTTGCTCCGGTTGCACTGGCCTCCTCGGACGCTTCGGCTGCTCGGCCCCCGACAGCTGCTGGTTGACTGCCCTGCCTCGGCTTCTCAAATCTTCCAGGACTGCTGGCTCAATCGGCCGGCGCGGTCCTGCATGCGCTGCGTTGTATTCCCTTGTGATGGCTCCCAGCCTGCGCTCTTCTGCCAGCACCTGCTCAGCCCTGCGAGCCAGAGCGAGCCGTGCTGTTTCCAACTCCGTGTGCACCTGCTCCGAATCACCATTCCTGTTCACGGGTGTGTACAACACATCCCGCAACGCACTGGTGCCGATTCTCTCCGCAGCCTCCGCTGCCTCCTTGGCTCTTCTTGCTGCGCTTGCTGTGACGCGATTGCTTGATGACGACGCCCCCGCCATCAGGACAGCAGCGTGCACTCGGCCGTCCTCTCTGCCAGGCGCTGCGCTGCAGCCCCTGGTCAGGAGCGGATCTGTGATGCACGAGAAGACACGAATCTCCCTAGGATATGCCTCGGGGAAGCTGCCGATGAAGAGGCGATGACTGCCGACCTGCAGCGACACACCGGGCGGCAGGGGTGCTCCAGCCCTGTACCGCGCCGAGTAGTCCACCACGTAATCGATTGCCCCACGCCTTAGAATCAGGCCAGAGGCGTGGCTACCGCCTGATGCAGAGGAAAATCCCGTCCGAATCTTTACTCCAGTCGACGCCTCGGTCTGCCCCACGGTGGGCGCCAACTGTCGTCGATATGTGACGGCAGATGCCATGGGGATGGCTAAAGTGAGGAGAAGACGCGAGGAAGAAAGATGTCGATGGTGCCGGAATCGGGTTGGGCACAAACACGGTGATGGACACCACGATGTACCCAGGTGCGGGGCTCTCCGGAGAGATAACACCCCTACTCCTGCTTCTCTCTTATATATGAATGGAACCGAGCTACAATGACTGCTTCTCTATCTACTCAGGGGAAGGTGAGCGCCGCCGTGGGCAAGGCTCTCTCCTGCTTCTCTGAGGAGTAACTACCAGCAGTGTATGAACTGAGTGACTTGTGAGTAATGGGGCGAATGAGTGGATCGTCCCCCACGCAGGAGGGGTACCCGGGCTCTTATAGTGTGAGCCCAGGGTACTTCGGTAACTTCACTGCCGAATGGGCCCATCTGTCATCCTCTAATCGGCCTGGGCCCACCGACTGCTCCTCTTCGGGTGATCCGGATCCTACGAGCGGCGGCCCATGCTGTAGACCCATAGGGCATGGAGATGAACAGTGGAGCTAGGAGGTGCGGTCTTGTCGCCCTGTCCGCGGAATCGGCGGAGAGGTCGACACCGTATCTCCGCCAGATCTTCGACATGACTTGGCCTTCCTGCCACCCAGATATCTCGGGATAGTGCATTTATGACCTCGTAATCATACCCCCGACTGGCGTCGGGGTCGACTTCCTCCAAGGGTAGTAGGCTATTCCGATTGCGCCTGGGCCGACTGGTGGTCCTTGGCAAGGTCGATTGCTCTGGGCAATCGGCCTTCCAGGTGCCTGCCTCGGCCCAGCTGCGGACCAATCGGATGATCGTCTTTGTGAAGGAGTGGACCGATTGCGCCTGGGCCGACTGCCGACATTTGATACGGCTGATTGCCTCGGAGCAATCGGCCGTACATCTGCCCAGCTCGGCCCAGCTGCGGCCCAATCGGCCCCTCCTTGTCTTGAAAAAATGCTTCTGCTTGGGTTAGCCTACCCGGGTACCAGTTCCCCGACAATCATCGTCATTCGCATACTTGAAAAGTCACTTCATACGAAACTCATCATAAGCTGATTAGAGTGGTTATTACCCTTCAATAAATATTTTACCTCTACTGGAAATAAAGATTTTCATGAAGAACTATTGTTTCTCAAGATTATCAAAAAGTTTTTGCAAATAAAAATCAATCTAAAGATTTGCAAAACAGTGAAAACGCAAAATATGGCAGAATCTGTGAAAAACAGACCAGTAGGTAGTAAATAATTTTTTCGGGGCACTTCTGCAACTCAAATCAAAAAACTCAGAACATAATCTAGAAATTCAATTGTATAGATCATACTTTCAAAAAAATTCAGATAAAAAAGATGACTTGGTGATTTATGGTGAATATTTCCGTCAAGCAGACATAATCTGTTTCTGGAGGGCATGTCACAACTTTTGAACTTTCTTGCAATCGGAGGCTAAAACTTGGCACAAAGCTTGAAAATAAAGATACAATGATGTTGCTACAGTAGTAAAAAGCATCAAGACCACTATGACACCCTGGATTTTGGAACTTTCTTTTTCCAAAAACTTTTCTGATTTATTTCAAGAATTGCTATTTGATTTGGTTTTGAGAAACTCTCTGGACTTGAAATTTGAGCATATTTTATTTCCTTTCTCAAGTGGCCCATGATCCCCTAACACTTTAAAATGATCATACCTTGATCCAACCAATTCAAGCCACATTTTTCTTGGTGCCAAGTATTCCTTTTCCAAAAAAGGAATATTCCCCTTTATTTGAGGATTGTGAAGCAACCCCTATTTATATTGCCCCATAAATTCCCACATATCCTTGACATCATATCTAGCCAAAATATCCAAAAATATTGCATGGCCCAAGTGGATTTTTCACCTAGAGAAATTCATTTGTCTGTGGGGGCAGAATGGCACTTTGTGAAGGGAGTGTCATTTATCCTTATAAATTGCTGGTGAAACTTTTTTTGCATACTCTTTTGATGATATCATGAGGCTATGCCAAGTTTCATCCTTAGGGGACAAGCCAAACTCCATACCACAGCTCCCAAAGTCGGTATGCAGCAAGGGGGCATTGTGAAGCAGGTGTATGATAGGGGAACCCATTTACCTTGAAATTTTTGTGCATGTTCACACACCCAAATTACTCCACTAAACCCAATTTTAGAGAAATCCAACCACCCATGTGATGTCACCCTCATGAGCAAGTTTCTGGCCAGTCAAGTACCGTGTGAAGCAAGTACTAGCTAGGCACTTCCCCTAGACATGAAACTTTGCACACCCATGAACACCAGCAAATAACCACTCTACATCAAATTTGAGCCCAATCCATCAATCCTAGTGGATGCTAGCTTCAACAAACCATTTATTGTCCATTTGGGCACTTACAAAGGACGTAGGTGCAAACCACATCCAAATGGGCTCAAACTTCACAAGATCATAGTCCTTGCAACCCCAAAGCCCATGTGACAACACCAGATACACCCACTATTCACCCTTTGACCATTGTCTTTTCCCCAAGTTTGCTGCTGCAAACTTTGCAGTAAAGCAAAGCTCGCACCCTTGCTCCCCTTGACCAGTAAATAGCACCGCAGTGCTCAGGGAAGAGAGGAGAAGCCTCTAGACAAACTTGGCCGCAAATAAAACCACATGGTGCACCAGTTCGCGTGGGGATCATGCATATGGCGTGCACTGTACGCGCTCTGGCAAGCCCGAGGCCACCCAACGCGTCCACATCATGCTTCAGTGCACCCCCATCGTCTTCCTCTTGTCTCCCCACACCGAAAGGCTTTTCCATGCACGCGCACTGCCTTTGCCCCTCTGTGCCTCGCTGGAATCACGACGGTAGATCACCAACACGCCAGAATGCGACGAGCACAGTGGCCAATGACCCATCCCTGTCGCCATGGCTTTCCCCCTCGGATCCTTGCGCTCAAGCTCGCCTGTGTCCACCCCAGCGCCTTCTAGAACCCCCTCGATCCCTCCCGAGCCTCGTGATCTCTCTTCATTGATGTGCGAGATGATGATAATGGTTTCTCGCCCTTTGTTGGTTACCCAAAGTGGAAGGTGAGATGTAGGATAGCAGCAAATTTCCCCTATGTAGAGGATAGGGTTTGTCTCGCGTAGGACTCCGACAATGATAAGTAGGTGTCAGCGGCGCAACTGACGTAGACCTGCACACAAACACAAATAACTTTGCTCCCAACGAAGTTCAGAGAGGTTGTCAATCTCTCCGGTCTTCTTGTTTACAAAGGGTCAATGCAAGGGATAATGATAATGATAGCAACTGAAAGTAAAAATATAAAAGGTAAATAAACTTGTAAACAGTGATGAGAATATGGCCCGGGGTCCCATGATGTTCACTAGTGATGTATATCTCCCAAAAGACGATAAAGTTTCTATGCGAGGTAAACAAATTACAGATGGGCAATTGACAGGATTATAAACGCACCGCAATGCTAACTATGCTACAAAAGAAAGGAAGAGGCTCATAAGCATGGGCAGTACGCCAAAATAAGTAGATCAAAATCCATCTGCATCTACTACTAATCATCCACCTTGAGATATCTATCCAGAACATCTCGCTGGTATTAAGTTGCGAGCCCCACCCAAAGTGAGAAACCCAAAGCAACAGACAACTGCATTAAAAAGAACTTTGCGTAAAGTAAACAATCCTTGCAACCGCGGTTACAAGCACCGTTGTTTTCCCCCTTGTGGCCACAACACATCCCCTAGACTCATGTTTCTATCACTCAAGCGTGTCATCGGGGGGCATGTACCCACAATCGAGCATAACGTTCCCTATTGGAGTTACTACCTACCACTTGGCCAAAGCAATAAACAAGAACGGAGAACATGGAAGAATTACTTATAAACAAAAAATATAAGAGATAAGAACCAAATATATTACTCTATCACAATCTGAACATAATCTCATAATCCATCAGATCCCATCAAACTCAGCATAGCAACAGCAGAAAGATGACATATGTGCCTCGATCATGTAGGGCATCTCACGAGGTCTAAACCATGAAGAACAAAGAGGGGAGGAGAACATCACATAGCTACTGATCACGGACCAATGGTCCAAAGGAAACTACTCACGACACGTATGGGAAGTGGCCATGGTGGAGGGGAAGCTCCCGGAGGTCGATCCTCCCTCCGGCAGGGTGCCGGGAAGGGTCCTGCTGGTGCTCCCGATCTTGGAAGCGCGGTGGCGGCGGAGCAGAGGCGAGATAACGAAAAAGGGTTATGTCTTCGGAAGTTTCCGGTGACGGAGGTTAAATAGGAAAAGGGGGCAGCCAGGGGGCCACTAGGACTCCAGGCGCCCCCTGGCGCGTCCAGGCCCCTGGCCGCGCCAAGTGGCCTCCTGGGCACCTGGTGGTGCCCCCCCGGCCCTCCTTCGGGGCTCTGGAACCTTCCGGTACATTGATTTTTATCTGACTTGTTTCCCGGATTTTTGGAGCACTTTTTATATTGGGAAAAACTGAAATAGAAAAATAGCAGAAAACATAAGCTGGCACTGGGGTGCACTGAGTTAATAGGTTAGTACAAATATGATCAAAAGTGTATCTAGATCATAGCAATATCACACAAAACATGCATGGAGCAAGCAAAAATTATCGATACGTTTGGGACGTATCAACACCCCCAAGCTTAATTCCTTCTCGTCCTCAAGTTTTCACGGTTTCGACTTCCTTGGCAATAGGTGGATTATTTTTAGGCCTGGGAACCTGAGGGACATAGTTGAACTTAGGTTCCTTCCTTGCCGGAGTCTCTACCTTTTTTGGTTTGATTGAGGAGAAGGTAGTTCCTAGAGTATTAATGATTTCCTCAATCTTATCGATCATAGAGGGATCCATGTCATGGAATTTGATTGTCTCCAAAGTTTTAATAATTTTATGCATGGAGCTATCAATTCTATTCAAATTCCCTTGAATCTTACGATCCAACTCATTTATCCTACTTATGCTTGGTATTTCTATTTCTATCTTTTCAAGTTTTTCATAATGTGAACTAGAGCGATATCTTCTTGTATGCTAGAAACAGGGAGGTTTCCAACAAGATTTTCAATAACATTAAGAAACTCCCAAATTGGGGCTTCTAGGAAATTGCGATTGATAGCAGTATCTAATACGAACCTATTCCAAGGAGTAATCCCAACATAAAAATTACTAAGCAAGATAGTAGTGGATTGCTTCTTTGTGGCTCTTTTCTGAGAATCATTAATTCTATACCAAGCATCTTTTAAACTTTCCCCACCTTTTTGTTTAAAGGTGAGCACCTCTGTCTCAACAAAGGCAAAAGGACCAGACATAATGACAGCTACTAACAATGTAAATAGTTTTTTTGTGATTTTTGATAAAGGACACCAAGGTAAAAACTGTAAGGTAAACTAACAAGACTAAAAAGTAAAGGTAAAAGGTAGTGTGCAACTCCCCTATCTTAGCACTTGGAGTCCCCAGCAACGGTGCCAGAAATTTTCTTGATGTGCGAGATGATGATAATGGTTTCTCGCCCTTCGTTGGTTACCCCAAGTGGAAGGTGAGATGTAGGATAGCAACAAATTTCCCCTATGTAGAGGATAGGGTTTGTCTCCCGTAGGACTCCGGCAATGATAAGTAGGTGTCAGCAGCGCAACTGATGTGGACCTGCACACAGACACAAACAACTTTGCTCCTAACGAAGTTCAGAGAGGTTGTCAATCTCTCCGGTCTTGTTGTTTACAAACGATCAAACGCAAGGGATAATGATAATGATATCAACTGAAAGTAAACAGAAAAAGTAAATAAGCTTGTAAACAGTGATGAGAATATGGACCGGCGTCCCGTGATGTTCACTAGTGATGTCTCTCTCCCAAAAGACGATAAAACTTCTATGCGAGGTAAACAAATTACAGATGGTCAATTGACAGGATTATAAACGCACCGCAATGCTAACTATGCTACAAAAGAAAGGAAGAGGCTCATAAGCATGGGTAGTACGCCAAAATAAGTAGACCGAAATCCATCTGCATATACTACTAATCATCCACCTTGAGATATCTATCCAGAAAATCTTGCTGGTATTAAGTTGCGAGCCCCACCCAAAGTGTAAACCCAAAGCAACAGAAAACTGCAATTAAAAGAACTTTGCGTAAAGTAAATAATCCTTGCAACCGCGGTTACAAGCACCGTTGTTTTCCCCCTTGTGGCCACAACACATCCCCTAGACTCATGTTTCTGTCACTCAAGCGTGTCATCGGGTGGCATGTACCCACAATCGAGCATAACGTTCCCTCTTGGAGTTACTACCTACCACTTGGCCAAAGCAATAAACAACAATGGAGAACATGCAAGAATTACTTAGGAACAAAAAAGAGATAAGAACCAAATATATTACTCTATCACAATATGAACATAATCTCATAATCCATCAGATCCCATCAAACTTAACATAGCAACAGCAGAAAGATTACATATGTGCCTCGATCATGTAGGGCATCTCACGAGGTCTAAACCATGAAGAACAAAGAGGGGAGGAGAACATTACATAGCTACTGATCACGGACCCATGGTCCAAAGGAAACTACTCACGGCACATCCGGGAAGCGTCCATGGTGGAGGGGAAGCTCGCGGAGGTCGATCCTCCCTCCGGCAGGGTGCCGGGAAGGGTCCTGCTGGTGCTCCCGATCTTGGAAGCGTGGCGGCGGCGGAATAGAGGCAAGATTGCGAAAAAGAGTTCTATCTTCGGAGGTTTCCTGTGATGGAGATTAAATATGCGAAGGGGGCAGCCAGGGGGGGCACTAGGAGTCCAGGCGCCCCCCTGGCGCGGCTAGGCCCCTACCCGCGCCAGGCGGACGCCTGGGCACCTGGTGGTGCCCCGCGGCCCTCCTTTGGGGCTCTCGAACCTTACGGTACACTGATTTTTATCTGATTTTCCCGGATTTTTGGAGCACTTTTTATATTGGGAAAAACTGAAATAGAAAAACAACAGAAAACAGAAGCTGGCACTGGGGTGCACTGAGTTAATAGGTTAGTCCAAATATGATCAAAAGTGTAGGAAAGTGTATCTTGATCATAGCAATAACACACAAAACATGCATGGAGCAAGAAAAAAGTATCAATACGTTTGGGACGTATCATGCATCGCCATGGTGATATGTCCCAAACGTATCTATAATTTCTGCTTGCTCCATGCATGTTTTGTGTGACTTTGCCATGTTTTGCTTGAACTTTCATACACTTTTGAACCTATTTGGACTAACCTATTAACTCAGTGCACCCAGTTGCCAGTTTCTGTTTTCTGCTGTTTTTGTATTTCAGGTTTTCCGGCCATTAAAAGTGCTCCAAAAATTCTGGGAAAAAATATAAAAAATCAGCGCAACAGAAGCTTCCGGAATCACCAAGAGAGGGAAGGGGCCACCACCAGGCAGCCAGGAGGGCAGGTGGCGCGAACCCACCCTGGGCCGCCCCAGGGACCCTCCTGACTGCCTCGTGGGTCCCCTCGATGCCCCCCTTCGCCTATATTTACCCCTCGGGGTGGAAACCCCTAATATCGATCTCTTTCTCGCGAACTCCCTCTGTACCGCTGCCGCCGCCGTTTCAAGATCGAGGCTGCCTGGAGAAGCTGCCCCGGCACCCTGCCGGAAGGAGGAACCCCCTCCGGGAGACCATCCATAGCCATGGACGCCTCCCGGATGTGCCGTAAGTAGTCCCCCTTGGACCATGGGTCTGTGACCAGTAGCTATGTGATGAATCTCTCCCCCTTTTGTGCTTCCACTTTCGAGTCCTCGTGAGCTACCTCACATGATCGAGGCATCTATGTAATTTCTGCTGTTGCTACGCTGAGTTTGTTGAGATCTGATGGATTATGAGACTATGTTCAGATTGTGATGAGTAATATATTTGGTTCTTATCTTTTATATTTTGTTCTTGAGTAAATTCTTGCATGTTCTCTGTTGCGGTATTTTCTTTGGCCAAGTATTTTATTTGAAACTCCAAGAGAGAGCGTTATGCTCGATTGTGGGTTCAACCCCTTGATGTCTAGCGTGAGTGACAGAAACATGAGACTAGGGGATGTGATGGTGCCACCAGGGATAAAACAACGGTGCTTGTACCTGCGGGTGCAAGGATTGTTTACTTTACGCAAATTTCCTTTAATGCAGTTGTCTGTTGCTTTGAGTTTACACTTTGGGTGGGATTCGCAAGTTAATACCAGCGAGATGTTCTGGATAGATATCTCAAGGTGGATGATTCGTAGTAGATGCAGATGGATTTCAGTCTACTTAACTTGGCGTACTGCCCATTGCTTTTGAGCCCTTCCTTTCTTTGCAGCATAGTTAGCATTGCGGTGCCTTCATAATCCTGTCAATTGCCCAACTGTGATTTGTTTACCTTGCTAGCACTTTTATCGTCTTTTGGGAGAGAGACATCACTAGTGAAAATCACAGGACCCCGGTCCATCTTCACATTATTGTTCACACCCTCAATTTACTTTCATCTTTTACTTTCCTTTGCACCTTTTATCTCTTGCGTTGATCCTTTGTAAACGACAAGGCCGGAGGAATTGACAACTCCTCTGTACTCGTTGGGAGCAAAGTTATTTGTTGCTGTGTGCAGGTCCACGACAACACCCTAGTCAGGAAGCAATTTCTGGCGACGTTTCCACCTACTTGTATCTCCTGAGTCCTACTGGTTCGATAACCTTGGTATCTTCACCGAGGGAAACTTGCTGCTGCACTGCATCTCAAACCTTCCACTTGGGGTAATCAACGAGGGGCGAGAAGCCATCAAGAAAATTTCTGGCGCCGTTGCCGGGGACTCAAGTCTACAAGATAGGGGAGTTGCACACTATCTTTTACCTTTGTTTTTGTGTCCCTAATCAAAAATACCAAAAATACCTGTTACCCTTCTTGTGTGGTTAAGTATGTTAGGATTTGGTACTATGAGGGAATCCGAAGTCTTGGATTTCCATCAAAAGAACGGGGAGAATATGAAGAAGGCATGGGACGGAATTTCTGAAGCACATAAGGCAAATATGCCTTGGTTACCTATAAGAATTGTGCTTAATTTTTTTTACTTTGGCCTTTGTAAGTGGTGTAAGCACTCTCTTGATCTTATAGCTGAAGGATACTTTTTAGAGTGTGATGAAGCTAGAGCTCTTGAAATTATACATGGTTTATCTGGTTATTTTGTTTATGATGGTCTTAACACTGTTGTAGACAGAATTGCTACTATTGAGAAGAGACTTGATACTCTAGACTTAAAAGAAGTAGAGAAGTTAAATCCCCCTAGAGAGGAGATTTTGGAAATAGAAAATGACAGGGAGCCTTTTTTTAGGGTTGTTATCTCTAATCAAAACTTCCTTGCTTTTTGTGACATTGGATCTAGAGTTTCTATAATGCCAAGCTTTATTTATGATTCTTTGTACCTTGCAAGCATGGACAAATTTCCATCTTTCCATGAACATTCTAATGGTGATATTTCTGAGATCCAGGGAAGATTAAAAGATGTCCAGGTCATGTTTCTTAAAAGGAGTGTAGAGATTGAATTTGCCATCATGAAGGCCAACAAAGGAAATATAGTGCTCGGAAGGGACTTCTCCGAGCCATGAAAGGCTTCATTGATATAGGTAAAGGACAAATACGTTTGCGTGGTAAGGCAAAAGGTATGTACCTCTTCCCTCGGAAGAACAAGTATGAGCTTATTGAAAACACTTTTGAAATCCTTGGTGAACCTTCCGATGATTTTGGAGAACTTTGATCTTCTGCTTTAAGCCTAGCTAATGGCTCTAAAGAAGCGCTTTCGGGAGGCAGCCTGCAACAAATTTAGGTTTTTCTTTTTTGATTTTGTTCTGTTCTTAGTGGTCTTGATGATTGTTACTAATGTAGCAACATCATTGTATCTTTACTTTTCAAGCTTTGTGCCAAGTTTAGCCTCAGATTTCAAGAAAGGTCAAAAGTTGGTGCTTGCTGTCCAGAAACAAATTCTGTCTGCTTGACGGAACAATTCTCAATAAATCACCAGATCATCTTTTTGATCTGAATTTTTTGACAGCATGCTCCATACAATTACCTTTCAGGCGTCTGTTCAAAGTTTTTTGATATGAGTTGTATAAGTACCTCGAAAAAATTCTCCTTTCTCTGCTGTTCTGTTTTTCTCAGCTTCTGCCCCGGTTTTTCTTTTCGCAGTTTTGCAATCCTTAAGCTTGCTTTTTCTTTGCAAACTTTTTTGGGCAGGCAAGAGAAATAGTAGGTCTTCCTGGAAATCTTTATTTGCAGTAGCGGAAAATTATTTTATTAGGGTACTAACCTCTCTAATCAGCCTACAATGAGTTATGTATGAAGGGAGTTTTCAAGTGCGCGATGGAAGGTGATGAAAGAAGATTCAGGAGTGTCAAACGCTCAAGCTTGGGGATGCCCATGTGCACCCCCAATAAATATTCATGGAGAGTCAAGTGTCTAAGCTTGGGGATGCCCCTGATGCATCCCCTTCTTCATCAACAATCATCAGTTTGTCCCTCGTTGCACTATATTTTTATCACTTCATGCGTTATGTGCTTTGCTTGGAGCGTCTCGCTCTTTACTTTTCTAGGTTTGTTTTGCTTTCTTTGCTGTAGTAACAAGTTAGACCCGAACTTACTCTTTTGTGTGGGAGAGATTCACGCTCCGCTTGAACTAGAACTCCTCATAGGATTTGCATGGTTATTCTTTTAGCTGTGAGCTGTTCTTTTTCTTTTCTTAGATGATGTTCTGTTTAGTTGTAGTGCTTTAGTTTTTCTAGAGATTTTCTTTTGTCTTAGGTTGAACTTTCTATAGGTTGCATGTTTTATCTTGTTAGAGAGTTTGCCTGTTGCGCTGAGTTCTGTGTCTTGACTGAAAGTAGGTAGTTAAAGTTGCTGTTCTCTTTGTAATAGTAACTTGCAATAGTTTTGAGGTATTGACTAGAGTAATGTTTGAACTTTTGGTGTCAAGAGCTCGAGCCTATTAGTGATAGATGTCGTATTTTGGGCAATCCGTGTGTTTTTCGAAAACCAAAAAACCCCTGTTGAGAACTCTAGTTACTAGATGGAACACTAACCTCTGGAGGGTTCGAATATTAGAGTACACTCACGTACCATGAGTCGAGGATGCGCAAGGATAACCAAACCCCCATATACTCCTCCTCGGGGTACCTGTCTCTTTGTGAACCTCCTGCTTAGATTGAGAGTTACCGATAATAAGTGCATGAGTTCTTCAGACTAATGTGAGTATTCGAAAGTTGACACTTCCACCCACCTATACTTTTTCTACCCTCTTCGATACCGTGCATTGCCCTTTCTCACCTCGAGAGTTGGCGCATTCTTCGCCGGTGCATCCAAACCCTTGGCATGATACGGTCTGTCATCATAAGCCTCCGTATATCTTTCCTCAAAACAGCCACCATACCTACCTACAAGGCATTTCCATAGCCTTTCCGAGATACATTGCCATGCAACATCCACCTTCTCATGACTTGATCTTCATGTCATACATGCTACATGCTTGATCGATGAGCCGCATGCTAGTTGGGCCTTGCCCTAATCATTGCTACATGACGCGCTAGTATCATTGCATATCCTGCTACCCTGGCAGAGGCATACATTTGCATCATGATAGTTACATTTTCTTTATGTGAGTACCTTTGTAATGTGTGAAAGATCTCCTATATTCTTGTAAAATATAGAGTATTGCCCCTAAAGTGAGGAACAGATCCCAAAGAGGACAAAATCAAAAGATCCCAAAGAGGACAAATGAGAGTTAAATAGAAAGAGCCATTGAGGCCACCAAAAAATAAAAAAAGAGAAAAAAGAAAAAGAGAGAAGGGGGCATACTACTATTCATTTTGAGAGATCCACACTAGTACTTCATCTTCTATCCCTTGTACTCCATAGAGATCATCATCATGCATATAGCTATGTGGGGACCCTTCACACTATAGAACTTGGCTTGTATATTCCAATGACGAGCCTCCTCAAACGAGCTCTAGGTCTTCTTGAGAAAGCAAGTTAGATGCACCCCCACTAGTTCCCTTGGAGAGATTTTAGTTCACATGTGCATCCGTTGTATGGCAATCCCTACTCCTCACATCATATCTATCATATGGCCTTCTCTCGCCTATGATTGTCCTCATTGATGTGAGCCTTTCACACCTTTTTGTCTTCCTCCTCCACCTTCTTTCTGTTTCGCCTTTTAGGTGTCAACTTTCTTTCTCACGCTCATCCATTGCATGAGTGCTCAAAATATCGAAAGGGAGTGGATCAGTTTGACTTGTACCTGGCTAGTGGTCTGGGGACGAGTCCAGATAAGAATCTAAAGGAGACCAAGAGTGAAACTTTAGTAGATAGTTGTTGTCAACAACCTTTTTTCTCCTTCTTCCCAGTCCCTTGCTTGCACGCAAACACCATTTGGAGACATTCGAGTCACGGACAGCGAGAGCTCTTTCACCTTTTGTTCTTTTGTTTCTTGTGTCAATGCTAATATAGACTCTTGCTTGTTAAGACTTGAATTGAATTGCATGCTTTGATTGCTTTACTTAAAAGTCCTTATTTGGTTGTGTGGCATGTCACCACAAAAATTATGCTTGTTATCATTTACCTACTCGAGGACGAGCAGGAATTAAGCTTGGGGATGTTGATACGTCCCAAACGTATCTATAATTTCTGCTTGCTCCATGCATTTTTTGTGTGACTTTGCCATGTTTTTCTTGAACTTTCATACACTTTTGAACCTATTTGGACTAACCTATTAACTCAGTGCACCTAGTTGCCAGTTTCTGTTTTCTGCTGTTTTTGTATTTCAGGTGTTTCCGGCCATTAAAAGTGCTCCAAAAATTCCGGGAAAAATATATAAAAAATCAGCGCAACAGAAGCTTCCGGAATCACCAAGAGAGGGAAGGGGGCCACCACCAGGCAGCTAGGAGGGCAGGTGGCCCGGCCCCACCCTGGGTCACGCCAGGGACCCTCCTGACTGCCTCGTGGGTCCCCTCGATGCCCCCTTTCGCCTATATTTACCCCTCGGGGTGGAAACCCCTAATATCGATCTCTTTCTCGCGAACTCCCCTCTCTACCACCGCCGCCGCCGTTTCAAGATCGGGGCTGCCTGGAGAAGCTGCCCCGGCACCCTGCCGGAAGGAGGAACCCCCTCCGGGAGACCATCCATAGCCATGGACGCCTCCCGGATGTGCCGTGAGTAGTCCCTCTTGGACCATGGGTCCGTGACCAGTAGCTATGTGATGAATCTCTCCCCCTTTTGTGCTTACACTTTCGAGTCCTCGTGAGCTGCCTCACATGATCGAGGCATCTATGTAATTTCTGCTGTTTCTATGCTGAGTAATATATTTGGTTCTTCTCTTTTATATTTTGTTATTGAGTAAATTCATGCATTTTCTCCGTTGCGGTATTTGCTTTGGCCAAGTATTTTATTTGCAACTCCAAGAGAGAGCGTTATGCTCGATTGTGGGTTCAGCCCCTTGATGTCTAGCTTGAGTGAGAGAAACATGAGACTAGGGGATGTGATGTTGCCACCAGGGATAAAACAACGGTGCTTTTACCTGCGGGTGCAAGGATTGTTTACTTTACGCAAAGTTCTTTTAATGTAGTTGTGTGTTGCTTTGAGTTTACACTTTGGGTGGGATTCGCAACTTAATACCTGCGAGATGTTCTGGATAGATATCTCAAGGTGGATGATTCATAGTAGATGCAGATGGATTTCGGTCTACTTAACTTGGCATACTGCCCATTGCTTTTGAGCCCTTCCTTTCTTTGCAGCATAGTTAGCATTGCGGTGCCTTCATAATCCTGTCAATTGCCCAACTGTGATTTGTTTACCTCGCTAGCACTTTTATCGTCTTTTGGGAGAGAGACATCACTAGTGAAAATCACGGGACCCCGGTCCATCTTCGCATTATTGTTCACACCCTCAATTTACTTTCAGCTTTTACTTTCCTTTGCACCTTTTATCTCTTGCGTTGATCCTTTGTAAACGACAAGGCCGGAGGAATTGACAACTCCTCTGTACTCGTTGGGAGCAAAGTTATTTGTTGCTGTGTGCAGGTCCACGACAACACCCTAACCAGGAAGCAATTTCTGGCGACGTTTCCACCTACTTGTATCTCCCGAGTCCTACTGGTTCGATAACCTTGGTATCTTCGCCGAGGGAAACATGTTGCTGCACTGCATCTCAAACCTTCCACTTGGGGTAACCAACGAGGGGAGAGAAGCCATCACATGGTGATGGTGGAGAAGTTAATAGGTTTAGTTGAGTTGCCTTCCCTGTTAACCGCGCCAACCCCCACAAGTCTAGGGGATCATTTCTAGCTTTTCGATAAATAAGGATGTCGATCCCAACGAGGAGCAGAAGGTGTTGATAAGCCTTATGTTGTTCCCTTATATACCCAGAGTAACTATATAACTATAGCAAGCTAGACTCAACTTTGGCCAAGGCTACTAGTCCTACAGTCAGTCCTGCTCTGATACCAAGTCTGTTGGGACCCGGGGTTAGCGTATGCAAGTACAGCTAAGACATAGTCATATGGAGAGCCGAGAACCGTACCCACTTGTCTAAGCAGACAAGGGCAAGCACAGAACGTTCTCGGAAAGCATCGTACGTGAGGGGCATCCCATCCAGGCCGGATGATCAACTGAGATGGGTCCTCATCGTCCGCACACAAGTCTAATGATATGGGTGGTGAACTCCCATATTCAAAGACAAGTCGCCTCAACCATACTAACGACTATCTCATAACTCTTACATAGACTTACTCCAGCCCGATCACTTAGTCGGGGTCTAGGGCGGGCTCGATCATAACACAAAGTGTGCACGAGACGGAGTCTCGAACAATCGCATCGGGATGCCCCAAGCTGCGCACATCTAAGGGCCACTTGGTGTATGAAAGACCGCCAGCCAGAACACAACTAAGGTCTTGAAAACCCATACAAAGACATGCATGTTATAAACATACACGCAGCACACATGCCTTGTATGAACAGCAGGTACCATTGCAATTCTCTACAAAGTGTAAAATTTTATTGATAACTCTTATAGAGTGCACACAGAGATCACAAACATGTGATCCAACATTACAACACAAACGGAAGCAAATTATGTCTGAGTACAAACAAGTTTAACAAATGGCTTAAGAAGCCTTATTTAAACACAAGCCCTCCACGAGGGAACCAGTCGTCTGACTGGGACTAGACTAGTTGGTCTTCAGTCGTCCAGCTCGATGAAGAAGCCACCTTCGGGGTCGGTGGTATCATCTAAAACATAGATTAAGCAACCGTGAGTACAAAGTCGTACTTAGCAAGACTTACATAGGAGCTATACTACTCATCCACATGTATCAAGGTAAAGGGAGGTGGGGTTCACTTGCAGAAGTGCCAGCTTTGTCTTGGCTAATCCTGAACTACGAGTACCAGACTTTGAGGTAAGAAGCGTACACGAGTCCACTACTTTCTCCAATCAATTACACCACTATGGTGCCTTCCTCGACTTCCCCATGAGAAAGCACGCCATAGCACTCACACTTATCTTGGTGTGTTTTAGAAGTATCCAATTCAAGTTATCTAATAATCAAGCTAAGCTTTCCAAGCAGTCCATAACCGAGGACGCGGCTATTCGAATAGTTTTGTTAACCCTGCAGGGGTGTACCGCTACACACACATGATCATCATTTACCGCCTTTGATCTCGACACCATTCAAGGGGTGCCAGCGAGGATGCTCACCACAACTGTTACCTCATAGCCGATCTAGTCCGAGAAAGCCGCCTACTTGGGTAGGCTACCACTATCGTGAACCCGGCCGGTTTACCGAAGTGGACCCAAGTGATGTGTGCGTGGTGCATAAGCCGGTCTCGGATGAGCCGTTCTCTCACTTAGCATCCAGGCCACAAGCCTACCAGAAGTCCGAACTATTGCGACATCTAGACATCGAAAGGGATGAGTTAGTAAGTTGAGAGGGGTCAGTGAGCCCAATGTGTGGTGGTACTCTTCATCTTGGATCACCACACAAGAACTCGGACATAGGGCGGTGTTCAACGAGACAACCCACCGTGTACTCCTACACAGCCTCTCATCGTTCACCTTGTATTAGGGTAGATTCACCAACACTTTTCTACCATCATCATCATGATCACTACCATCCCGACTCACATAACAGTATCAACATGGTAACATACTAAGCATGCAATAAGCGATATCATTTGCAGGGGCCACATGATATCAATCAACTCCTACATTTGCTAGGATTGTGGTTTGCTTACTACTGTGACAAAAGATAGGTCATGCAAAGGAATGGGTTCATCTATGCGGTAGAATCGTACCATGGTGATCATCCTAAACAATGCATAAGCGAGACATGAGAGGGAAGTGGGATTTTATCGACATGATCAAAGGGGGTTTGCTTGCCTTGCTGACGAGGTTCGGGTTCTGGGTCTTCAACGAAGGGGGAATCCTCCTGCTCCGGTTCCACCTCTACTCGACAAACAACAAGCAAAGTAGCAAAGTAAATACAATGCACAATCACATGATGGAAGGTTGAAACTTGATGTATATGCTTTGATGTGTGAAGCAATTCCATTTAAATGGAGTATATTGCAAATTGAATTGCAAATTCAAACTCCAATTTGAATTCAAACTTAGTCAAGTTACATGTGACATTGTTTGTTCATTTTGAATCATCTTCAAATGTGTATGATATGCCTCTGAGGTGTGGTTGAATTGTAGCATAATTCCATTGTCCAAGTTGCAAGATCATTTGATTTGAATTGGAATTAATTCCAATTAATTCAAATGACATATGCTACTGGTCCCATTTTAAAATCAACTCAAACATAGTTGAAAGTTGCATATTTGGAAAGATAATTTTCTCCTGATCATTTTTCATATATTATTTGTCCAATTTGGAGTTAATATGAATTTCCAAAGTTTGGGTATTCAATTTGATTTTCTGGAAATTCATTTAAATGACTTATTGCGTCATGCTGACAACAGGGGGGGGCTGACATGTGGGGTCGGCCTGTCAGTGGCTGGTTAATTAACCCGCTGGGTTAAACTAATCCAGTGGCTTAATTAAGCCACTGGGCCCACTGGTCAGTGACCTAGGGTCATTAGAGGGGTGATTAACGGGGGGGGGGGGGGGTTGGGCTAACCCGCCGGCGGTTAACCGCCGGCGACTGGGGACGCGGCGGAGGTGCTCGGGATCACGTTCCCGTGCATCATTCGATGCGTTGAGACCACGGGAGCGTAGCCCGTGCTCTCGCGCGTCGTCTGGTGCACGCGGGCGACCTCGGGGGTGACCAGGGCGACGACGTCTTCAAAGGTGGCGGCAGCCGGAGGCACGGGCTCGACGGAGAGGTGGCTATGAGGGGAGAGCTTGGGCTTGAGCTAGCGCTTTGGAACGCTGGGATCACCAGGAAGACGAAGGACAAGGCCGCGGGAACGATGGCCTAACGGTTGCTTGCTGACAACGAGCACGGCGGCGCTGCACCTCGGTGTTCATGGCGAACGACGACAGGGAGCGGGAGGGAGATCACGGAGTAGTTCTAGCGAACTGGGAGCTCACCGTGAATCTAAATGAAGCGGTGGCGAAGTCGTAGGAGCTCGGGGTTGGCCGGAATTGAAGGAAGCTCGCGGCGGCTCCGGCGATGAAGATGTTGAAGCTCACGTCGTCTGCGTTGGCGTTGAGCTTCGATTGACTTGGGGGAACGACGGAGTCGACGGTGCTGGAGCGACTAGACACGGCGGCAAGGCTGGAGGAGCTCAGTCGCCACGTCGGTGCACTGCCGCGCCCGGCTAGGGTTTCTGTGGCGGAGCGATTTCTTCGCGGGGAGAAGAACCAGAGGGCGAGGAGGGGGAAAGTGAGGCGCGGGGTGTCTCCTGGTGTGGTAAGGACGCCTGGGGAGGCCTGGAAGCTTGAAGACGTCGCGGTGGCGTCCACGGCGTCGGCGCCTCGCCACCGAGCTGCTTGGGCGCGCGGGGGAGAAGACGACAGGCGAGTTCGCGGGCTGGGCTGCGGGAGAGGTAAGTCGGGCCGAGGTGGCCCAGGTAAGTGGGCTACTTTCTCTTTTTCTTTTTCTTTCTGTTTTCTCTTCTGACATCTGTTTTGCTGTGCTAAATTAAATAGCTAGGCATTTTATTAAATGCTGAAAAATTTTATATGGCTTCATAATAATATAGACTAGCCACTCATAAAGTTTCAAAAATTTTAAAATTCAAATAATTTGAATCTTAACTCAAATAGGGGTATTTCTTTAAATCCAAGGCACTGTTTGAATATTTGAAAATTCTATGAGCATGGGATGGGTCCCACATCACTTGATATGTGATCACACTCATTTATAAGACTTTTCAAAAATCTAACATGAATTTTTGGAGAAGATTTTTATCTGGCCTTTTGAATTAATTCATCTGGGGGTTTCTTCTCCCATTTGGATTTTGTTTTTTTTGAATTTCCTTTGATTTCTTTCATGAATGCAAAGTGAATTTGATCCTATCACATTACCTAACAGAGGGTTCTGACAACTCGCCCCCACTCAAAATAATCTCGTCCCGAGATTCAGAAGTCTGCGGGAGGAAGGTGGGGTACTCGGCACTGAGACGGTCTTCTCTTTCCCATGTAGCTTCTCTTTCAGAGTGGTGTGACCATTGCACTTTCAGAAACCTAATCTTCTGACGACGAGTGGCACGCTCTGTGGAATCAAGAATACGAACGGGGTATTCTCGATAGGAAAGGTCATCTTGGAGATCAAGTGTTTCATGGTCGACTTCGCGGATGGGGTCCTTGAACCAACGCCTGAGTTGGGACACATGGAATACATCATGTACTCGGGAAAGGTGCGGGGGTAGTTCAAGTTGGTAGGCAACTTCTCCACGTTTAGCAATAATGCGGAAAGGTCCGATGTAACGTGGGGCCAACTTGCCTTTGATACCGAAACGTTGGGTTCCCTTCAGAGGAGTAACCCGAAGGTAAGCCTTCTCATCCAGATTGTAGCTCTCTTGCCTATGATGATGATCATAGTAGCTTTTCTGACGAGACTGGGCTGCTTTCAATTGATCACGAAAAATGCGAACTTGCTCTTCTGCTTCCTTGATCATATCCGGTCCAAAGAATTGTCTTTCACCGGTCTCTGACCAGTTTAGTGGTGTTCGACATCGTCGTCCATATAGGAGTTCAAAAGGAGCCATGTTCAGACTAGATTGAAAACTATTGTTATAAGCAAATTCGGCGAATGGAAGAGACTTCTCCCAATTCTTTCCGAATGAGATAACACAAGCTCTGAGCATGTCTTCAAGAATTTGGTTAACCCTTTCGACTTGACCGCTAGACTGAGGATGGAAAGCTGTACTAAAGGAGAGATGAGTTCCCATAGCATTCTGAAAGCTTCCCCAAAATCTAGAGGTGAAAATGCTACCGCGATCAGAATTGATCTCCAAAGGAACACCGTGAAGGGATACAATTCTAGAGATGTACAAGTCCGCTAACTGGCTAGCAGTTATAGACTCGCGAACCGGAAGGAAGTGAGCAACTTTGGAAAGCCTATCTATGACAACGAAGATGGCATTGTTTCCTTTCTGGGTTCTTGGAAAGCCGGTGATGAAGTCCATACTGACTTTGTCCCATTTCCACTCGGGAATAGACAAAGGTTGTAGTGTACCAGCAGGTCTTTGATGTTCTGCCTTAATGCGACGACAAACATCACATTCAGCAACAAATTGAGCAATGTCTCTCTTCATCCTAGTCCACCAAAATCTCTAGCGTAGATCTCGGTACATTTTTGTGCTACCGGGATGAATCGAGAGGGGTGTGTCATGGGCTTCCTTGAGGATGAGTTGCCTTAGTTCCCTGTTCTTAGGTACTACCAAACGATTTTCAAAGAATACCGTTCCCTTGCTATCTGTGGAGAAACATTTAGCAACTCCGCTAGCAATGTTCTCCTTGATCCGGCGAACACCTCGTGCACGCCTTTGGGCAACTATGATTTGATCCTCAAGAGTTGGTTTCGCCACCAAGGTAGAAAGATAGCCATGAGGAACAATCTCAAGATTGAGCTTGCGAAAGTCCTCATGAAGAAGTGGTTGATACTGTTGCAACATGAGGTTGTTACAATACGACTTACGACTTAGGGCATCAGCCATGACGTTGGCCTTGACTGGGGTGTAAGAAATTCCTACGTCGTAATCTTTTATCAACTCAATCCAGCGTCTTTGCCTGAGATTAAGATCTGGCTGGCTGAAAATATATTTGAGGCTTTGGTGGTCGGAATAAATCTCGCAACGATTACCAAGGAGGTAATGTCGCCAAGTTGTTAGGGCATGAACTACGGCAGCGAGTTCAAGGTCATGGGTAGGATAGTTCTCTTCATGTGGCCTTAATTGGCGTGAAGCATAAGCTACCACATGTCGATCTTGCAGAAGTATGCACCCTAACCCTTGCCGTGATGCGTCACAATAGATCTCGAAATCCTTTTTGGTGTCTGGAGGTGCAAGTACGGGTGCAGAAGTCAATCTTATTTTTAGCTCTTGAAAGCTTTCCTCGCACTTGGGAGTCCATAGGAATTTCTTATCTTTCTTTAGGAGTTCAGTTAGAGGCTTTGCAACTTTAGAAAAGTTCTCGACGAAGCGTCGGCAATAGCTGGCTAGGCCAAGAAAACTCCTAACTTGCTTAACCGATTCAGGTGGAGTCCAGTCAAGGACGGCCTGAACTCTCTCGGGATTCACAACAATGCCTTTTGCAGAAATCACGTGGCCTAAGTAGGTCACTTCTGGTAGCCAAAATCACACTTGGAGAATTTAGCATACAGGCAATGCTCTCTAAGTTTCATCAATACCATCCTTAGGTGTTCGGCATGTTCTTCTTCGTTCTTCGAGTAGATGAGAATGTCATCAAGATAAACTACAACAAATTTATCTAGGTACTCCATGAAGATCGAATTCATCATGCGTGAGAAAGTGGCGGGGGCATTGGTTAAACCAAAGGACATGACGGTGTACTCGTAAAGACCATAACGAGTAGTAAAAGCCGTTTTGGGAATGTCCTCGTTTCGGATTTTGATCTGATGATAACCTAATCTCAAATCCATCTTGGAGAAGACAGAGGATCCTGCAAGTTGATCATAAAGATCATTGATCCTGGGCAGTGGGTACTTGTTCTTTATCGTCGCTAAATTTAGCGGGCGATAGTCTACGCACATCCTTTCTGTTCCATCTTTCTTTGTTATGAACAGAACGGGGCAACCCCATGGCGATGAGCTAGGGCGGATGAAGCCTTTCTCCAACAAAGCTTCTAGTTGGGTTTTAAGCTCAGCTAACTCACGTGGGGCCATTTTGTATGGGCGTCTAGAAATAGGTGCGGTTCCTGGGGCAAGATCCACTATAAACTCTACACATCTATCGGGTGGCATGCCCGGCAACTCTTCAGGAAAGACATCCGAGAAGTCACGAACCACCGGAATATCTTCAAGTTCGGGAAGGGGAAGTACATTCAAAGAATGCACTTGGGTTCTTGTTCTGGGTGAGGTATAGTTGACTGTTTTGCCTGAAGGGTGGGTGAGTTTCACGGATTTGCCTTTGCAATCCAGGTAGGCATTCTGTCTTGATAGCCAATCCATGCCAAGGATGACATCAATATTTGAAGACTTGAGGGCTATGAGTGAAGCAAGGAATACTAGACCCTCAATTGCAATTTGATTACCATGGCTCACTCTATTAGTTTGCCATCTTGACCCTGGAGTTTGAATAACCATTGGGGTGGACAATTCAACAAAAGTTAACTCATGACGAAGTGCATAACTTTCCGACATGAATGAATGAGATGCTCATGGGTCGAAAAGAACGGAAGTAGGAACATAATTGACTGGGAGCGTACCAAGAATGACGTCAGTGGTGTCGTCAGTCTCTTCGGCGGCGATCTGGTTCACACGTCCATGAGTGGCGGGAGGAGCGGTTTTGGCGGTGTAGACCTTCTGGGGTGGCTTGCCACGACCATTGTTGTTGTTGCCTCCGGCACGGGGTGGAGCATTCTGATTCTGGATCTGGTTCTGGGGACACTCACGAGAGTAGTGGCCTCCCTGACCACACTTGTAACAGGCTCCGAAAACAGTGCGTGGAGCTGGGTTGTTTGGTGGAGCTGGGTGGAACTGGGTTGGTGGACGAGGCGCCACATAGGATGGCCTCGGTGGGTTGTTCTGGCGGAACATACTATTAGGGATCCAGATCTTGCGCTTCTGAGAGCCTGAACTGGATGATCCATCGTCTCTAGGGTGTTTTCGAAAGTCGTTGGGGGTGTTCATGTCCTCTGCCTTGATGGCCTTGTTGACAAGGACCTGGAATGTGGCAAAGTCATGAAGATTGAGCTCACGACGGAGTCCAGAGTTGAGGCCACGACGGAACCTCTCTTGTTTCTTGGACTCGGTGGAGACTTCTTCGGTTGCATAACGAGCAAGTCGGTTGAACTCACGACTGAACTCGTCAACAGTCCTTCTGCCTTGAGTGAGGTTGTAGAACTCCTCACACTTGCGGTCCATAAGACCCTTGGGAATGTGGAGCTCACGGAAGGAAGTGCAGAATTCCTCCCAAGATGCAGGAGGTCCAACGGGACGCATATTCAGAAAGTTCTCCCACCAAGAGCTAGCTGCACCTTCGAGGTGATAGGTGGTATAGCTGACCTTGTCGCCATCTGCAACATGGCCTGCTTGGAGCTTCCTTTCGATGCTACGAAGCCAGTCATCGGCGTCAAGGGGCTCGGTGGAGTAACTGAAAACCGGGGGATGAAGCCGGATGAAGTCGTTCAGGGACACCAACTTGTTGCGCTGCTGAGTGGTGTTGCGTGCAATGACTTCCAGCAGGTGGTGAGAGTCTCGACGGTTCCTCTCGACCTCCATCAGGACCTGAGCCATCGTGGGTGGGGGTGGAAGGTTGCCTTCCTCCTGGTCATTCCCACGACCTTGGTTACGACCAATCTGGCCACGGGTTCCTTGAGACATCCTGAAGCTAAAAACCAATGTCAAACAGAGTTGATTGGAAGAATCTAAACAAGGTATTGAAGTACTGGAAGGATTACAGAGCAAAGGAAGTAATCATCTTGACAACATGGTGATAAAAGCATACAAACCATATATTCACGAGCTGTCATACAACCATACATCGTTTTAGTACAAGCACCAAGCTAATACAAACGTGATGAAGATGATACATCCTTCAGAGGCACTCTGACTTCCTATACATTATTTATCTAAGCCTCTGGAACTTAGACACCTTGCATACAATACACTATGATACTACTACATCCTCACTAAGTAAGACCACAGGCGGTCTCACTCATCTCCATCTCCATAGTAGTCCTCGTAAAAGTTACCCGCGTATCCCGGTAGCTGGAGGTGACCATCGGAAAACACGGAGGCTTGTGGACCCTGATATCCATTTGGGCAAGGATGGGGCCTAGGTCCAGCGTAGGGTGGAAGCAAAGGACCACGGGGTGGAAAAATGCCTCCAATCTCGGGCCAAGCAACTCGAGAAGGCATCTGAGTCCTCACTGGGTAGATAGCATCATGCTCAACTGATCCAACGCTCACAAAGGGTGCCAAAAGGGTCAGTGCTCGATACAGACGAACACGGGTGGCGTGGAGCTCGAAACGGAGAGCGCGTGCATCACGATCTCGATCACTAGCAAACCTAGCAGTCATCTGAAGTGCGGGATCCTCTGCAGAGTGATCTGAGTAGAGTCCGGTGTAATATCTCTCTTCTCCTGGAAGTGCAGCAGGGATATAGCGGAAAGAGGTCTCTCTCAGTAAAGTGTGCTCCTCTCTCAGCAGTGTCATACATGAGTATGCAGCATCCTGCACAGCCATGTTCTCGGTAACGCCAATGCCATGTCCAAAGTGGATAGGCTGGGTGACTCCAACGTGGTGCGGGTAGATCCGAACAATGCAGTGGAACTGCGTCTGGTTGAAGTCGTGAAACTGCTCTTCGACGGTGTACTCAGGGTACCATCGATATCCCACATAGGACATCATCTCGATCAACGTGGCGGGATGGCCACGCACACCGAGGCACCTGGTCAAACGAACAATCTGCCGAGGGGGGAGATCTGCCATCTGAAACAGAAAGGAGTTTGAAAATGCATCAGATTATGAGATAAACCTGGAATGACTCGGACAGCATAACGGCTGTAATTGCAAGAAAAAGACAATTTCTTACAAGATGGAAACAACACTTACATACGATGTAATAAATCGGGAAGCATAACCACTCTAACAAACCGATCACAACTTTCTTACGGCTACAAGGAAGATAACAACGAGATGTTCTAATCAGACAGAGGAGAGCCTAGTCCTATCTTCCCGTAGAATAAGATGAGGGTGACTCAGAACTCAGAACGAAGGGGTAAGGAGAAAAAAGAAGCCTTACGTTGTTCCCTTATATACCCAGAGTAACTATATAACTATAGCAAGCTAGACTCAACTTCGGCCAAGACTACTAGTCCTACATTCAGTCCTGCTCTGATACCAAGTCTGTCGGGACTCGGGGTTAGCGTATGCAAGTACAGTTAATACATAGTCATATGGAGAGCCGAGAACCGTACCCACTTGTCTAATCAGACAAGGCCAAGCACAGAACGTTCTCGGAAAGCATCGTACGTGAGGGGCATCCCATCCAGGCCGGATGATCAACTGAGATGGGTCCTCATCGTCCGCACACAAGTCTAATGATATGGGTGGTGAACTCCCATATTCAAAGACAAGTCGCCTCAACCATACTAACGACTATCTCATAACTCTTACATAGACTTACTCCAGCCCGATCACTTAGTCGGGGTCTAGGGCGGGCTCGATCATAACACAAAGTGTGCACGAGACGGAGTCTCGACCAATCGCATCGCGATGCCCCAAGCTGCGCACATCTAAGGGCCACTTGGTGTATGAAAGACCGCCAGCCAGAACACAACTAAGGTCTCGAAAACCCATACAAAGACATGCATGTTATAAACATACACGCAGCACACATGCCTTGTATGAACAGCAGGTACCATTGCAATTCTCTACAAAGTGTAAAATTTTATTGATAACTCTTATAGAGTGCACACAGAGATCACAAACATGTGATCCAACATTACAACACAAACGGAAGCAAATTATGTCTGAGTACAGACAAGTTTAACAAATGGCTTAAGAAGCCTTATTTAAACACAAGCCATCCACGAGGGAACCAGTCGTCTGACTGGGACTAGACTAGTTGGTCTTCAGTCGTCCAGCTCGATGAAGAAGCCACCTTCGGGGTCGGTGGTATCATCTAAAACATAGATTAAGCAAACGTGAGTACAAAGTCGTACTCAGCAAGACTTACATAGGAGCTATACTACTCATGCACATGTATCAAGGTAAAGGTAGGTGGGCTTCACTTGCAGAAGTGCCAGCTTTGACTTGGCTAATCCTGAACTACGAGTACCAGACTTTGAGGTAAGAAGCGTACACGAGTCCACTACTTTCTCCAATCAATTACACCACTATGGTGCCTTCCTCGACTTCCCCACGAGAAAGCACGCCATAGCACTCACACTTATCTTGGTGTGTTTTAGAAGTATCCAATTCAAGTTATCTAATAATCAAGATAAGCTTTCCAAGCAGTCCATAACCGCGGACGCGGCTATTCGAATAGTTTTGTTAACCCTGCAGGGGTGTACCGCTACACACACATGATCATCATTTACCGCCTTTGATCTCGACACCATTCAAGGGGTGCCAGCGAGGATGCTCACCACAACTGTTACCTCATAGCCGATCTAGTCCGAGAAAGCCGCCTACTTGGGTAGGCTACCACTATCGTGAACCCGGCCTGTTTACCGAAGTGGACCCAAGTGATGTGTGTGTGGTGCATAAGCCGGTCTCGGATGAGCCGTTCTCTCACTTAGCATCCAGGCCACAAGCCTACCAGAACTCCGAACTATTGCGACATCTGGACATCGAAAGGGATGAGTTAGTAAGTTGAGAGGGGTCAGTGAGCCCAATGTGTGGTGGTACTCTTCATCTTGGATCACCACACAAGAACTCGGACTTAGGGCGGTGTTCAACGAGACAACCCACCGTGTACTCCTACACAGCCTCTCATCGTTCACCTTATATTAGGGTAGATTCACCAACACTTTTCTACCATCATCATCATGATCACTACCATCCCGACTCACATAACAGTATCAACATGGTAACATACTAAGCATGCAATAAGCGATAACATTTGAAGGGGCCACATGATATCAATCAACTCCTACATTTGCTAGGATTGTGGTTTGCTTACTACTGTGACAAAAGATAGGTCATGCAAAGGAATGGGTTCATCTATGCGGTAGAATCGTACCATGGTGATCATCCTAAACAATGCATAAGCGAGACATGAGAGGGAAGTGGGATTTTATCGACATGATCAAAGGGGGTTTGCTTGCCTTGCTGACGAGGTTCAGGTTCTGGGTCTTCAACGAAGGGGGAATCCTCCTGCTCCGGTTCCACCTCTACTCGACAAACAACAAGCAAAGTAGCAAAGTAAATACAATGCACAATCACATGATGGAAGGTTGAAACTTGATGTATATGCTTTGATGTGTGAAGCAATTCCATTTAAATGGAGTATATTGCAAATTGAATTGCAAATTCAAACTCCAATTTGAATTCAAACTTAGTCAAGTTACATGTGACATTGTTTGTTCATTTTGAATCATCTTCAAATGTGTATGATATGCCTCTGAGGTGTGGTTGAATTGTAGCATAATTCCATGGTCCAAGTTGCAAGATCATTTGATTTGAATTTGAATTAATTCCAATTAATTCTAATGACATATGCTACTGGTCCCATTTTAAAATCAACTCAAACATAGTTGAAAGTTGCATATTTGGAAAGATAATTTTCTCCTGATCATTTTTCATATATTATTTGTCCAATTTGGAGTTAATATGAATTTTCTATGAATTTCCAAAGTTTGGGGTATTTTCTGGAACTTCTGGAATTCTTTAATTCAATTTGATTTTCTGGAAATTCATTTAAATGACTTATTGCGTCATGCTGACAACAGGGGGGGGCTGACATGTGGGGTCGGCCTGTCAGTGGCTGGTTAATTAACCCGCTGGGTTAAACTAATCCAGTGGCTTAATTAAGCCACTGGGCCCACTGGTCAGTGACCTAGGGTCATTAGAGGGGTGATTAACGGGGGGGGGGGGGGGGGGGTTGGGCCATCCCGCCGGCGGTTAACCGCCGGCGACTGGGGACGCGGCGGAGGTGCTCGGGATCACGTTCCCGTGCATCATTCGATGCGCTGAGACCACGGGAGCGTAGCCCGTGCTCTCGCGCGTCGTCTGGTGCACGCGGGCGACCTCGGGGGTGACCAGGGCGACGGCGTCTTCAAAGGTGGCGGCGGCCGGAGGCACGGGCTCGACGGAGAGGTGGCTGTGAGGGGAGAGCTTGGGCTTGAGCTAGCGCTTTGGAATGCTGGGATCACCAGGAAGACGAAGGACAAGGCCGAGGGAACGATGGCCTAACGGTTGCTTGCTAACGACGAGCACGGCAGCGCTGCACCTCGGTGTTCATGGCGAACGAAGACAGGGAGCGGGAGGGAGATCACAGAGTAGTTATAGCGAACTGGGAGCTCATCGTGAATCTAACTGAAGTGGTGGCGAAGTCGGAGGAGCTCGGGGTTGGCCGGAATTGAAGGAAGCTCGCGGCGGCTCCGGCGATGAAGATGTTGAAGCTCACGTCGTCTGCGTTGGCGTTGAGCTTCGATTGACTTGGGGGAACGACGGAGTCGACGGTGCTGGAGCGACTAGACACGGCGGCAAGGCTGGAGGAGCTCAGTCGCCACGTCGGTGCACTGCCGCGCCCGGCTAGGGTTTCTGTGGCGGAGCAATTTCTTCGCGGGGAGAAGAACCAGAGGGCGAGGAGGGGGGAAGTGAGGCGCGGGGCGTCTCCTGGTGTGGTAAGGACGCCTGGGGAGGCCTGGAAGCTTGAAGACGTCACGGTGGCGTCCACGGCGTCGGCGCCTCGCCACCGAGCTGCTTGGGCGCGCGGGGGAGAAGACGACAAGCGAGTTCGCGGGCTGGGCTGCGGGAGAGGTAAGTCGGGCCGAGGTGGCCCAGGTAAGTGGGCTACTTTCTGTTTTTCTTTTTCTTTCTGTTTTCTCTTCTGACATCTGTTTTGCTGTGCTAAATTAAATAGCTAGGCATTTTATTAAATGCTGAAAATTTTTATATGGCTTCATAATAATATAGACTAGCCACTCATAAATTTTCAACATTTTTAAAATTCAAATAATTTGAATCTTAACTCAAATAGGGGTATTTCTTTAAATCCAAGGCACTGTTTGAATATTTGAAAATTCTATGAGCATGGGATGGGTCCCACATCACTTGATATGTGATCACACTCATTTATAAGACTTTTCAAAAATCTAACATGAATTTTTCGAGAAGATTTTTATCTGGCCTTTTGAATTAATTCATCTGGGGGTTTCTTCTCCCATTTGGATTTTGTTTTTTTTGAATTTCCTTTGATTTCTTTCATGAATGCAAAGTGAAATTGATCCTATCACATTACCTAACAGAGGGTTCTGACAAAAACTCAATAGCATTCACCACAAAGTAGTAATCAACACCAACAGAGTAGAGGGGATAGATAGTACGGATTACAACACAAGTTGCAATTGTGAGATGAGATTGGATGTAGATGGAGATGGTGCTGATGTTGGGGATGATGTTGATGATGATCTCGATGATGACCGTGACGATGATGATGATGATGGCGACGATCTCCCCTTCCGGGAGGTGATCTCCCCGGCGGAATCTCTCCGCCGGAGATTGGTTTTCTGCTCTGTAGGTTTCCGCACCGTGGCGGCGGCGTCTCGCGAAAGCAGCTCCTGTTTAGGGGTTTCTACCCCCAGGGGGTTATATAGGCGAAAGAGGGCACCGAGAGGGGCGACCAGGCACCCAGGAGGGTGCCTGGGGCGGCCAGGAAGGGGGGCCGCGCCAGGCACCCTTCTGGCTGCCTGGTGGGTCCCCTCACCTTCTCCTTCGGTGACTCCCAGTCATTTGGCATAAAAATGCTCCCCGTAAAATTTCATCATATTTGGACTTGATCTGCTTCAGCAACTTGGTTTCCACTTCTTCACCGCTGAATCCTGGTTCTGCTGTTTCGGCACCAGAAATTTGTAAACTGTGTAAAATAAGCCAAAACAACATAAGAAAAACACTTTAAAGTGGAAAATATCAATGAATAAGGTGAAATCACAATATAAAATAGTGATGCTTTTTGGACGTATCAACTCCCCCAAGCTTAGACCTCTCTTGTCCTCAAGCGATTACTGAGCTCGGTAAACCTGTCCACAAGTTTAGAGAGTGAAGTGTCGATAAAAAGAATACGAACAAGAAGCATCAAGATTCCTCACCAAACTTAAGCATTCTCAACAGCAACCTCAACTCATAAGGTCCTTATAAGAAGTACTAACAATTATAACAAAGTAGGACCTGGAAAACTCATCAAATCATGAAAAACATAGCCTTGGTCAAGGAACAACTAATAGCTTTTACTTTTTCTCTTTCTCTTTTGATTAAACAGTTGAAACTTTTGAAAGAACATGCTATTAGTCAAGAAGTGCACATGTCAACACAAAGGAAGGTGTTTACCAAGCATAAGCTTTTGTAAACAACTCACTTATCAAAAGATAATGTCAACGAAGATGTAACATGCTAGATCTCAATGCAACTTTATATGCAAGCATCTTTATTAACACCAAGTGTCTGCTCTCTCTCTTTAGAAAGGAAGGAAGAAGGAAGGACTGACTCAACACAAAATAAAGATAAACCCCGTGCAAAAGGGTAAGCAGGGAAAACTCATGTGCCATCTCTAGATCAAACAGAATAAAAAAAGCTTTTGGGAGGTGCATGATCCGTCAACGAATGCTGATAGATAACTCACTCACTTCATGATTTGGACAAGTCTCGAGGAACGGCTCCCATGTGGGGACGATCACATCCCCTTGGATTCCTTTGTTTATCACTCGAAAAAGGGCGAAGGAACTTGTGTGTTTAGTATTTATCTTTTACGAGCTGGGCACTCATGCCAGTCCCTTCTCGTATTAGGGGTTTGCAGATTAGACATGCAATCCCAAGATAAAACTTGTCCAAATTCAGAAGATCATGGGTTACCCACCACTTCCTCATGAGCTGAATCAGTGGCACAAAACAGAAGATTTTGAACATCTAAAGATAGCACATAAATTATATACTTTAGGAGTGGTAGTGGAATACCACAAGTAGGTAGGTATGGTGGACTCAAGTGGAAGATGTTGGTTTCAGGGTATGGAAGTACAAGCAGAATTCCGCTTGGTACAGAGTTTTGGCTAGCAAGGCTTTGAGAGAGCAGACAAATGATGACAACTTAGATACAAGCAGTACAAAGCATAAACATTAAGACTAACATGAAACATCAAGTTGTCTTCCATGTCAACATAACACTTCAAGCATAATAACACAAAGGTTTTGGCTATGTCGCTACTTTGAGAAAAACATGCTTGTTGTTATGACCAAAGCTATACTTGCCAAGATTAAATAAAGTTTTCGAAGCCATACCTGATATAAGGTCAAAACTCCCCATAAGAATCATCTCATGATGTCGATCGCGTGAAGAGAATACCAAGTGTAGCGAAGAAACCAATAAAATTCTCATTAATACTCCTTCATAGACGACTCCGAACTCACTGATACAAAGCTCTCCACAAAAGGAGTGATAGACCTCAAAGAAACACCTATTTCATAAAGTGACCTCCCTAAACATGATAAGACTCTACTTGACTCCTAAAGACAAAGAAAAAAGATAAAAGATACCAGGCACTCCCCCAAGCTTGGAACAAGCCAAGGGGATGCCATTACCCGAGGAGTTTTACTCCCACTCTTCCTGCTCCTGGTTGTTGGGGATGAACATGCTTTCCCTGGCGAAGCTCTTCCACGGTAAAGGTTCTCTAGTCTCGAAGGACATCTCGGTCTCCGGGATCCTGCACTTAGTAGCCAAACCCATACGTGAGAACTTGAGTTCATACTCACAGTTCTGGTTCTGAAGATCATAGATCTGTGCTTGTAGTGCGTAGAGCTTGTCTTCTAATGTAGACAAACTCGACAGCATCCCCTTTGTCTCCTTCTTGTGGAAAGTCTTCAACTCGTTCATCATGTCAAAGTTGTCTTCAACACTACGCTCCACCATCTTCTTGTACTTGAAAACCTCTTGTTCCATCTCCTTCAGCCGATCTTCGGTGCTCCCCTTTTTGACTGGCCCCTTCAGATCTTCCTTGCAGAGGACACAGTCCTCAACATGAAGGACCTGAGGATGCTTCCTCACCTCTGCGAGGTAAGGGTTGATGACGTTGATGACGAACTTGTCCTTGGGGGAACTTGGAGAAGCCATGGCACCTAAATCTGCTAATAGTTTTCCTGGCAGAAACAACCGAAATAGAAAACACACGAAATCGCGAGGTACGGTGCCGGGACAATCCGGGCAAATATATAGCAAAAATTTCTGCAACAGAAGGAAGGTTCCGAGTCTAGGTGGAGTCAGAGGCGGTGTCCAGGGGAGTCAGGAGGGTACCCGGCGCGGCCTGAAGGGGGGGCCGCGCCAGGGGGCCTCCTGGCCTCCCTGGAGCTCCACTTCGGCTCCAATAAGGCTTGGAATTTTCCTAATTTTGCAAAAACTTTGAAAAATAAACTTTTATTGACGTTCGCGGTGTTTTCTTACCATAATTCATACCTTTCCCGATTCTGCTCCTGCCGGAATCTGAAACTGGGCTGCAACATGTTCTTCATGAGTACTTGTGTATATCATGCTTGCATCCACATTGATTGGATCACCTGCCATATAATGTTTGAGTCTTTGTCCATTCACAACTTGAGGCTTGGTGCCTTCGAAATTATTTATCTTGATAGCACCGTACCGATATACTTCTTCAATATGAAAAGGTCCTTCCCATCTGGAAAGTAGTTTACCTGGAGAAAACCTAAAACGAAATCTAAACAACAAAACTTTATCACCAACATTAAATCACGTTTCAGAATTCTTTTATCATGCCACTTCTTTACCTTTTCCTTGAACATTTTAGCGCTCTCGTAAGCTTCACTTCTCCACTCATCTAGAGAAGTCAAGTTCATGAGCCGCTTTTCACCAGCTAACTTTGGGTCAGCATTCAGCTCTCTGACAGCCCAGAAAGCTTTGTGCTCTAACTCTAATGGTAAATGGCAAGCCTTGCCATAGACCATCTTATAAGGAGACATGCCCATGGGGTTTTTTTAAGCAGTTCTATACGCCCACAAAGCATCTCCTAACTTTTTTGACCAGTCCTTTCTAGAACTGTTTACTGTTTTCTGTAAGATCAACTTGATCTCCCTGTTGGTGAGCTCAACTTGCCCACTAGTTTGAGGGTAGTACGGTGATGCAATCCTATGATTGACATCGTACTTGGCTAGAGCTTTCCTAAAAGCTCCATGTGTGAAGTGTGACCCTCCATCTGTCATGAGGTACCTTGGTACTCCAAACCTAGGAAAAATTACATCCTTGAGCATTTTCAAAGATTTCTTGTGATCAGCACTCTCAGTGGGGATTGCTTCAACCCACTTGGTTACATAATCAACAGTAACTAAGATGTGTGTGTACTTGTGTGAAGGAGGAAAAGGACCCATAAAATCAAAACCCCAGCAATCGAAAGGTTCGATCACTAGTGAGTAATTCATAGGCATCTCATTTCTCCTGCTAATGTTTCCACCTCTCTGACACTTATCACAAGATAGAACATACCTTCGGGCGTCCTTAAAAAGAGTAGGCCAATAAAAACCTGATTGTAAAACTTTATGTGTGGTCCTTTCACCAGCATGATGTCCTCCATAGGGACTGTCGTGAAATTGTCGAAGAATGTCTTGTTGCTCGTGTTCCGGTATACACCTTCTTACGATCTCGTCCGCACCTTCTTTATAAAGATGTGGATCATCCCAAAAGTAGTGCCTCAAATCCGTGAAGAATTTCTTCCTCTGCTGAAATGTAAAACCTGGAGGCAAAAACTTTGCAACGATAAAATTAGCATAATCTGCAAACGAAGGATCGGAATGAGATTGTACTTTTACAACAGCAAGTTGTTCATCTGGAAAACTGTCGTTGACTGGAATAGGATCGTGTGGGATATCTTCCATCCTTGAAAGATTATCCGCCACCGGGTTGTCTTTTGGTTGCGAGAGGATTCCTAAAGGTTCAACCGGTAGGTTGTGCTTCAGGATAGCAGGTTGTCTTAAAAATATGTCTTCTAGTTCATTCCTTTCCTGCATATGTATATCATTCTCGTGGTCCTCCATAAATTGCTGCAAAGTATCGTTAGGAGGAATAGCAATGGAAGAAATTTCTTCAATAATTTTGTCATTACTTGACAAGTCAGTACCATCAGGCTGCTTAGAAAACTTAGAGAAATTGAATTCATATGGCTCACCATTGAATTCAACAGAAACTTTACCTTTCTTGCAATCTATTATAGCTCCACAAGTGCTGAGGAAGGGCCTACCAAAGCTAATAGGGCAAAAACTATCTTGCACTGAACAAAGTACAAGAAAGTCTGTAGGATATTTTACCTTCCCGCAGAGTACTTCAAAATCTCTTACAATCCCAGCTGGAGAGATTGTTTGTTTATTTGCAAGATGGATGGTGACATCTATGTCCTCGATCTCACACGGCTGAATCTCATGCATGATCTCTTGATAAAGTGTGAAGGGTATAGCGCTGACGCTGGATCCCAAATCACATAGCCCATAGTAATTATGATCTCCTATCTTGACAGATACAACAGGTGTACCTGAAATTGGGCCTTTGTTCCTGGCTGTGACAATGTTAGTGGAGACAGCACAAAAACTAATAGTGGAACCTTCAATATCACTTGTTACCAGATCCTTGACCATTGCAACTTGAGGCTGGACCTTGATCGTGTCCTTAGGTTTGTCAGTGGTCCTTCCATTTTTATTTAAAATACCTGTAACAAAAGAGTGCTCCTTTATCCTGGAGGGATAAGGAGGCTGTTCATACACAACTGCAGGTAAAACAGGATCAGTAACATTAATCTCAATGGTTGACTCCTTGAAAGGTTTATGATGTTGACTCTCCTTCGTCCTGGAAGAATCAATATGAGAAGCAAAGTCTTTGCAAAAGTCAACCATTAGCTGGGAATCAAGACCAATTTTAGAGCAAAAGGTATTAAAGTAATCAGTCTTTACATAATTCTCAATGTAGCTATGCTCATAGTTTATAGCGGGTTCAATACCTTTATCAATTTCCCAGTCTTCAGTATTCTTCTGGATCCTTTCTATAAGATCCCATTTTTCTTCCATACTTCTGGTCTGGAATACCCCACTAGAGGAGGCATCCAACATCTCCTTGTCCTGACGAGAAAGCCTGGCATAAAAATTTGTAAGTATAATTTCCTTGGGGAGCTCATGGTTTGGGCATTTGAGCATCAGGGACTTCAGTCTCCCCCAAGCTTGAGCGATGCTCTCTCCGTCGCGAGACCAAAAGTTATAGATGTAATTCCTGTCTTGGTGAATTTCACGAAGAGGATAAAACTTTGCATAAAAGAGAGACATAAGCTCTGGCCATTCAAGCGAATCAGAGTTATCGAGTAGCTTATACCAATCTGAAGCTTTATCTTTGAGCGATATGGAGAATAGTTTCTTCATGACGAACTCCATCGTCACACCTGCAAGCTTAAATAAATAACATAATTGCGATAGATATAGCAGGTGTTCTCCCGGATGTCCTTCTCCTGTATAACGATTAGCCAAGACATAATCAACAATACCAAATGGTATTTTATAGGGCACAATTTCAGTAGGGGTAGGAGTGACCACCACAGTCGTGGGGCGGCTCCTTACCAGCAACGAAACAACAGCAGAAGAGTCCATAAGGACTGAAAGTAACAACAGAAAATAAAAGTTTCCTTACCGGCTTCACTTACCAATAGCGCTACACTCCCCGACAACGGCGCCAGAAAAGCTCGTTCATGGCGGAGAAGTTAATAGGTTTAGTTGGGTTGCCTTCCCTGTTAACCGCGCCAACCCCCACAATTCTAGGGGATCAATTGTAGCTTTTCGATAAATAAGGATGTCGATCCCAACGAGGAGCAGAAGGTGTTGATAAGTGACACTGGATAAGGAAAGACTGCAAACACTCAAAGGTAAATATTTAGGGGTTTTTGGTTTAAGCAACAGAAAAGTAAAAGACGGACAAAGTAAACAGGGTAACTGAGGAGTAGCAAGTGGCCCAATCCTTTTACAAGGATAAGCCTAGGAACTGAACTTATAAAGGCTAAAGCGTTCTCGAGAAAACACGGGAGAGATAGTCTGGTCACTTTCACCATACTCTTCCAAGTAATATGTATTGTGTGATAAGTATCGGTGGGTGGATCAATGCTAGTACACCTTCTAGACTAAGATAAGTGTACTCTTACGATTACACACCTTGCAAGCATCCGCAAATAAAAGGTAGTAATTAAGGCATAAGCCTAACCACAACATTACGATCAAGGATCCATAACTCCCTTGTGCGAAAGTCTGCGAACTGGGGTTCAGGTTTCTGTCACTCCGGCAACCCACCATAAGCATCCTTTGTGCACAATGTTTCCCTCTAGGCCCATTAAAGGTGAAGTGTTATGTGTTCGACTCACATAACACCACTAGAGAAATAACAACACAACTTAAGTATCACACAACACATAATACTTCAACATCATATGACTACTAACAACTAGACTGCTCCCATGTTCTCAAGAACTAAAGTAACTACTCACAAGACATAAAAGAGATCATGATCAGAGGTGATAAATAGGTGATGAACAATCTGGACACAATAATATTTCTCCAACAAAACTCAATAGCATTCACCACAAAGTAGTAATCAACACCAACAGAGTAGAGGGGATAGATAGTACGGATTACAACACAAGTTGCAATTGTGAGATGAGATTGGATGTAGATGGAGATGGTGCTGATGTTGGGGATGATGTTGATGATGATCTCGATGATGCCCGTGACGATGATGATGATGATGGCGACGATCTCCCCTTCCGGGAGGTGATCTCCCCGGCGGAATATCTCCGCCGGAGATTGGTTTTCTCCTCTGTAGGTTTCCGCACCGTGGCGGCGGCGTCTCGCGAAAGCAGCTCCTGTTTAGGGGTTTCTACCCCCAGGGGGTTATATAGGCGAAAGGGGGCACCGAGAGGGGCCACCAGGCACCCAGGAGGGTGCCTGGCGCGGCCAGGAAGGGGGGCCGCGCCAGGCACCCTTATGGCTGCCTGGTGGGTCCCCTCACCTTCTCCTTCGGTGACTCCCAGTCATTTGGCATAAAAATGCTCCCCATAAAATTTCATCGTATTTGGACTTGATCTGCTTCAGCAACTTGGTTTCCACTTCTTCACCGCTGAATCCTGGTTCTGCTGTTTCGGCACCGGAAAGTTGTAAACTGTGTAAAATAAGCCAAAACAACATAAGAACAACACTTTAAAGTGGAAAATATCAATGAATAAGGTGAAATCACAATATAAAATAGTGATGCTTTTTGGACGTATCACATGGTCGCAGCCATTTATCCCCGGCCGGCTCGCCATCTCGCTCCCGACTATTTAAGCCACCCCGAGCTCGCTGCACATCACCATCCACCTCACCTTCCCTCCAATTGCACTCCCGCACCAGAAATCAAAGTCAGGGAGCTGTCCTTCCCCAGATCCGGCTTGCACGCCGCCGCTGGGTCGCAGTCGTTTCCCCCTCGACTCTGTGCCCCCTAGCCAATCTGACCCCACCATAGTGCTCCCCTGTCTCCCTTAGTGCTTCCCAATCCTTCGCCCACTCGAATTGACGCTGGATACGCCGACTCCGACGAACCCCGCCGCCTGCCGTCGTCGCGTGGGGAGCACGCATATGGCGTGCACTGTACGCGCTCTGGCATGCCCGAGGCCACCCAACGCATCCACATCACGCTTCAGTGCACCCCCGTCTCCTTCCTCTTGTCTCCCCACGCCGAAAGTCTTTTGCATGCACGCGCACTGCCTTTCCCCTCTGTGCTTCGCTAGAATCACGACGGTAGCTCACCGCCACGCCGGAATGCGACGAGCACAGTAGCCAGTGACCCATCCCTGTCGCCATGGCTTTCCCCCTCGGATCCTTTCTCTTTTGCTCACCCTTTTCCACCCCAGCGCCTTCTAGAAACCCCTCGAGCCCTACCAAGCCTCGCCACCTCTCTGCATTGATGTGCGAGATGATGATAATGGTTTCTCGCCCTTCGTTGGTTACCCCAAGTGGAAGGTGAGATGTAGGATAGCAGAAAATTTCCCCTATGTAGAGGATAGGGTTTGTCTCCAATAGGTCTCTGGAGATGATAAGTAGGTGTCAACGACGCAATTGACGTGGACCTGCACACAGCACAAATAACTTTGCTTCACAACGAGTACAGAGAGGTTGTCAATCTCTCCGGCCTTGCTGTTCACAAAGGATCAACGCAACTGATAATAATGATAGCAGCTAGAAAGTAAAAACAGGAAAGTAAATGAGCGTGTAAACAATAATGAGAATATGGACCGGGGTCCCGTGATGTCCACTAGTGATGTCTCTCTCCCAACATATGATAAAACCGCTATGCGAGGTAAAGAAATTACAGCTGGGCAATTGACAGGATTAAAAACGCACTGCAATGCTAACTATGCTACAATGAAAGGGAGAGGCTCAAAAGCATGGGCAATACACCAAAATAAGTAGAACGAAATCCAACTGCATCTACTACTAATTATCCACCTTGAGATATCTATCGAGAACATTTCGCTGGTATTAAGTTGAGAGCCCCACCCAAAGTGTAAACCCAAAGCAACAGACAACTTCATTAAAAAGCACTTTGCACACTCCCGGATCTTCTTTCATCATCTTCCCTCGCACACTTGAAAACTCCCTTCATACATAACTCCTCATAAGCTGATTAGAGAGGTTAGTACCCTTAATAAAATAATTTTTCCCTACTGGATATAAAGATATTATTGAAGATCTACTGTTTCTCAAGATTGCCAAAAGGTTTTTGCAAAGAAAAAGCAAGCTTAATGTTTGCAAAAGTAAGGAAAGGCAAAATGTGGCATAATCTGTGAAAAACAGAACAACAGGTAGTAATGAATTTTTTCGGGGCACTTCTGCAACTCAAATAAAAAAACTCAGAACATACGAAAGTTTCACAATCGTATAGAGCACGTTGTGTTAATAATTCAGCTCAAAAAGATGAACTGGTGATTCGTTCTGATTTTTTCCGTCAAGCAGACATAATCTGTTTTCTGGACAGCATGTCACAACTTTTTCTTCCCTTATCACAAGAGGCTATAACTTGGCACAAAGCTTGAAAATAAAGATACAATGATGTTGCTACAGTAGTAACAATCATCAAGACCACTAAAAACATAAGTAAAAACATCTTGGGTTGCCTCCCAATAAGCGCTTTCTTTTACGCCTTTAAGCTAGGCATAAGGCAAAAGAAGAATCAAGTCTTATCAAGATAAAGAGAATAGCTAGCCCGTGTTACGGACTCAAATGGTAACTTGATTTTCTTTATAGGGAAGTGTTCCATCCCCTTTTTGAGAGGGAATTGAAATTTTATATTCCCCTCTTTCATGTCAATAACGGCACCAACGGTGCAAAGAAAATGGCGTCCCAAAATAATTGGACATAAAGGTTCACACTCTATATCCATAATAATAAAATCAACTGGAACATAATTGTCATTGACAATGATAAGAACATCTTCGATCTTCATTAAAGGTTTATTTACGGAAGAATCAACTAGACGAACACAAAAAGAACAAGAATCAAAAGGTTTCAATTCAAACATGTCATACATTCTTTTGGGCATGACAAAGGTACTAGCTCCAACGTCACATAAAGCATAGCAAGAGAAGTTATTCAATTTAATTTTTATCATAGGATCCCAACCATCATCTAGCTTCCTAGGTATGGAGGCTTCTACCCTAATACTCTCCTCCCTAGCTTTGATGAGAGCATTTGTGATATGCTCCGTGAAGGAAAGATTTAATGTGCTAATGTGGGGGTCTGTAGACATTTTGTGTAGCAAGCGAATAACTTCTGAGAGGGTGCAACTATCAAAATCAATATCACTACTATCAAAGGTGGTAGTAGTGTCTTCTAGGCTCACTTGTTTGAAACCCTCTATGTTCATAGGAGTTTTGTAACACCCTTAGTGTCTGTAACAATAATTTTTGTACTGTTGACTAATCACTCTTGCTAATCACTGTTGCTGATCATGCCATGATCATCTTTGCTTTTGATCTCAAATCCAAAATGCCTTTTGTTGATATTAAAAATCATGCGACAATTAACTTTGTCCAAAAATTATGAAACCACTTTTGTAAAATCACTAATAATCAGTGGGCCATGCCAATATGGTTTTGGGTATTTATCATGCCACTGAAAAATTCAAACAATTCAAACCAGTGGCTAAACAACAACAATTCTCAGTTAAATATTAAAAAGAAATAATAAATAATTTTCTTTGTCCACCAAACTTTTTGTGGCATCTCAGTATGGTGTTACACTAATTATAGAACCTATTACATATTTTACAAAAATGCTAAAGCAACTAAAATAAATATAAATAGAAAAGAACAAAAGCTGAAAAGAAATAATAGAATAAAAGGATTTCAGCCAAGATCCCCAGTGCCTCAAGTGTACAGTGCACTGGCCCAACACCCTCCCACCGGCCCACCTGGCCCGCCTTGGTCGTCTCCCTCCTCTGTTCATCGCCGTCACTGCGTGGCGGGCATCCCCGGTGCCACGCCGGCCAGCCGGCGCCGTGTCGAGCATCCGGACCTCCCCGACGCTAATAAGGACCCCCTCTTCCCCGGGGAACCCTAACCCTTGCCGCCACCCTCCATTTTCCCCTCCCTCTCTCTGGACCAAGCCCGTTCGCGCACCCGTGGACGCGTCATCGTCGCCGCCGCGGCCAACGAGCCCCCCTCGCCCGTCCGAGCTGTCCTCCACACTCGTCGTCGTCGACTTCATCCTCCTCGCCTTTCAATTCGGGTCGTGGAACTCTACATCGAGCGCTGCGTCACCGTCTTTTTCCTCACATCCGGCGAGATCGTAGCCAAATTCCGGCCACACCGCACCCTCCCCGAGCCCGCTGCCCTCCACTACGCTCTCCTGGTGAGCTTCTCGTCCGCCGCCTACTCCTCGCGCCCGCTCTCTTTCGCTCTAACATGGGCCTCCATGGGAGCAGTGAGCTCATCTCCGCCGTTGAGCTCGCCGTCGTGGCCTGGGCCACGCCTTTGGCACGCCAGGCGTGTCGGCTTGCTCCCCACACGCGCAGGAACCAAATGCCAGAGAAAACGTCCAGGAACACACCCAAAATCGAGCTCCCCACCATCACCATTTTCTGACCGTCGCCGCTGCTCGTCGCCGGTGCCGATTCCGGCGCCCCCTGGGACTACCCTCACCCCCGTTGGGCGCGGCGCGCACTCCTCGACCGAATGCCCCTAGCCTCACTCGAAATGGTGCCCTGCAGCGAGCTCATGGCCAACCTCGCTGGAGTTCAGCCGCCGGCGTGCCCCCCCCCATGTCACTGCCTGATGGGCCCCGCTGTCAGGGGCTTACTTAAGCACTGATGTGCCACTGACAGTGGGCCACCCCCCCACCTTGTTAATTAACTTGGGTTTAATCAAAAGATGAAATTGTTGGATTAACCTCACTGAGTATGACATGTGGGCCCTTGGCCCTTTAATTTAATTCAAAATGATTAATTAACCACTGTGTCAATGACACATGGGTCCCACTTGTAAGTTAATTAATTACATGATTTAATTTATTCTGTTAGTATGACATTTGGGACCCCATTGTTAATTAGATTTAATTAAAATGTTTTATTAGCATGTGAGGCTGATCAGTGGGACCCACTGGCCAGGTTTGACCAGTCAACCCTTTGTAGATAATGTTTATTTATTTAATAAAAGAAAATCCAGAAATTGATTTAATATGATTTAAACTTTGAATTTAAATATCTTTTAAACCGTAAGTCAGATTCAAAAACTTTGTACATGAAAGTTGATCAAAAATATATATTGAATAAGGATACGCTATATGTATGTCTAACCCACCCCCTAACACACCAATCATCGACATTCCCCCCTCCGGGCTGTCTGTCGATAATTCCCGGTGCCGGTAAAAACCTGTCGGATGAATTTATTCTGAAGACGAAAGTTGTCCGGAATGGTTCAACTAACACGGATACACCCCCGTTATCTTTGTCGGATGTCCACGACACCTCCGGCATGAACCCTTCCCCCTCCGGACACCCTGTCCGGTAATCACCCGGAGCTGGCAGTTCATCCCCGGATGAATTCCCGCTCCGAGCAACGTGCATTGCACTGCATAAGAACACCGTTAACATTGCATACGTCATGCCATTCATCTGTTTGGTATGATTGCTTTATATTTACCGTTTCTTCCCCCCTTTTGTTCTTCGGTAGACCCCGCTGCTACCGCCGACTACACTGCTGCCGGGTACGACTACTTCGTCGACGACCCTACCCCTACCGTCGAGCTTCCAGGAAAGCAGAGCCATTCTCTTCCCCAGATATCGCCTACCTTTCCGTACTTTCTTGCACTAGACATTGTTACTGCTGCTGCTACGTTACAATCCTATTCAATTGCATAGGCCGATTTTGTCGCCCCTTAATGTACCTTTCTTATCCTATGTTGCATGTTATATTTATGCATTATTCAGCAGTGAACCCTGCGCATTGTTAGCTAGGATTAGATAGCGGGCCGTGGCCACCCAGGGGAGTGAACACGGATACAATATATACAACTGCATAGTAAGGTACAATGCAGACACCTCCTAAGGCCCCCTAGCTCGGCTCTACCGAGCCACCTTCAAGTGTGAGCTATCAAGGAGTAATCCTTGTACTCCACTCGTTGATTACTCTGTATAGCCGCTCTAGGTACCTGAGCACGGTTGTCCTTAAGGTAAGAAGTCGGGCGACCCAATGGTGCCCGCTAGAGGTATATTGTCGGGAACGACAGGGAGGGTACGACCGACGTTACTGGCGTGCTTGGCCCCTGCTCGTATCTCGCGAGAGTTACCAAACCACGAAAAAGTCGAGCTCTACCAAGAGCACCCGCGAGACAAGGTAAGGAGACGGTTCACCTTGTCGGTAACCGCGCGCTTTGACGAGACGACAGGGCAGGCCCCGACGTTACCGGTGGGCCTTGTTGCTGTTCGTTGTTCGTTGTGTTGTTAGTCAGACAACGATCACGGTTGTCTGCGAGATAATATTAAAATGCTAAATGGTTCGGCGGATGACTTGAGAGACCCGTTGGTCTGTACGCCCTACCTTCACGTGGGATAAGGAGTTATGGGCTCCCCTGCGTCGTACTTTGTCCGAAAGCTCTTTAGACGTCAGCAGTACCACGGGCTGATTGCCGGGAAGCGGTCTTGTCTTATTTGCTGCAGCAGGTGTGTTTTGGATTTGCTTTTGCTTCACCGGCCAGTCTCGTACCGTGCAGGAGCGTGCAAGGGTGAGGGACCTAGACCCCTTGGCGCATAGGATATAGTCCGGCGGATGGCCTCTCTGCTGAGACTAGGATGTGATGCGTCGTGTTGGATAGCCTTGGTGGGGCGTTCCCTAACAAGGTTCACGCCACCCTGGAGATCCGAGCGTGGAGGCTGAATAGTAGTGCACCCCTGCAGGGAGTTTAATCTATTCGAATAGCCGTGTCCACGGTAACAGGACGCTTTATGCTGAAGCTGGATCTTACCACTACAAACTATTACTATTAAACTGTATGGTTCCGGGTTTTCTTCCTCGCGGGGAAGTCGAGGAGGGGAACTCGGAGGCATTATTATTATTAATCATTACAACTTACTATTATACAATGTTGCAGCAACTTCTGCTTCATTGTTACTTTATTGCTTTATATGAACTGTTGGCTGTTTCTCTTCTCATGCTGCAAGACATCGTCATAAGATGCTAGTCTTCGGTAGGCCTAGCTTCTTACCCTTATTCTGATTCCTATCTTGCAGTCCACTATATACAGCCTCCCCTTTCCTTTGATACAATTGCATAATGCTTAGTAGCGGACGTAAGACTCGCGGGTATACTAGATACTCACCTTTATGTTTTGCCTCATCGGCCGCTGCAGTCGACGTTGGAGCCCAGGAGCAGGAGTACCCCCGCAACCAGGATCATGATTAGTTTCGGAGGCTCCCAGGCAGGAGGCCTTGCCTTTTCGATCTGTATCTCTAATGTTATTTGTGTTAGCCTTCTTAAGGCAAAACTTGACAAACTATGTCTGTACTCAGATATTATGGCTTGTATAACTTATGTATTCGGGTCCGCGTGACCCCCCTTTATTGTAGCATATTGGTTTATCCTTTTGTGTTTAGTGTTGTGTTGTGATATTCTCATCGTGGCACCCTAATCTCAGCCGTGTACCCTGCGTGTATGATTACTGTACACGGATTGATTTTGGGGGCGTCACAAGTTGGTATCAGAGCCCACTGCCTGTAGGAAGCCACCCCAACCACTACCTGGTCGATGTTGAGTCTAGACTTTGATAAACTATTTTGCTAACTTAATGTTTGGCTTACGGGCCCATATCCTTGTCACTACGTGTGATATCTATGGTATTAGGATCCTTTTCTCCTTACCTATGCTCTGGGAATCTTCTCTCTTATCCTTGCTGGTAAGTTTTACAAACTCTGACATTAGGATCACGTTCTCTTGATTCCACCAGGCGTTTTGGTGCTTCCCCATTGATTGAGTCGTGTCGCAGGAGTTCTACCCCAGGTCGCGGACCGCGGATCCCATTCTCATTATGGGCAGGCCGCGCGTCCTCTAGCATTAACTCCTGTGGCCAACAGTTTTCTTGCGGCGTGATTGACATAGTGGAATCTATGTCGCGTCGTGTAATCCTTACCGCGGTCTGCGCGCCGCCTAGTGTGTCCTTTTTCCTTAATTTCTACGACGTTACGTTGCCCGATTTTCGATTAATTTTATGTGTGGATGTGTATGTCTTATATGACTACTCCTATATATCCGCGCCTCCTCTTTGTTGTCGCTTTACCTCTTACTCGTTTCCGGCATCTCGTTAAAATGTTCATCGCTGAAATACCCCTGTTAAATTCTAGCAGGATGGCTGGTTGTGGTGGTCGTGGTCGTGGTCGTGGTGCCAACGATCCACCTCCGCCGCCGGACTACATGGCCGCGATGATGCATCAGTTTCAGATGAACCAAGTGTTTATGCAAGGTGTCATAGATCAGCTCCAGAACCAGAATCAGAACTAGAACCAGCACCAGAACCAACCGCCTGTGGTTACTCTTCGGGATTTCATGCGTCTCAATCCCTCTCTCTTCCACCAACCGGAACAGCCGCTGGATGCCGATGATTAGCTTCGTGACATCACTGGTCAGCTGGAGTTCTCTAATGTGAGAGCTGCTGATTACGTCAACTTCGCGTCCTATTTCCTGCATGGCCCCGCTGCTCAGTGGTGGGACACTTACAAGGGCTCGCTAGCTGAAGGGACTGTCGTCACCTGGAATGACTTCAAGACTGCCTTCCGTGCTCGTTATGTCCCCTAGGCGATTATGAACCGTATGAAGGCCGAGTTCCGCAACCTTGTTCAGGGCAAAAAAACTGTCGAGGCATATCAGAGGGAATTCCTCCGCCTCTCCCGCTATGCTGCAAGTGATCTCCCCAATGATGCAAGTAGGCAAGAGAAGTTCCGTGATGGACTCAACCCAGATCTCCAGCTTGCACTGGCTTTGCACATCTTCCCCGAATTCGCCACCATGGTGAACCAGACTATCACTCTTGAGACCGCTCAGCTTAAGTTCGGTGGTTCGCCGAAGCACCCCCGTGATGCTGGCTCATCTTCGGGCACATCACAGAAGCAACGCGTTTGGATTCCACACAGTGTGTTTCGTCCAACTGCCCCTGCAGCAAGGCCGTCGTATGTTGCACCCCGTCTGCCTCCGCCCCCGCCGAGACAGCCGAAGACTGAGACCGCACCCCTCCGTCCTCAAGAAGGCCTGTGTTTCAAGTGCCGTCAGCCAGGCCATATTTCCAGAGACTGCCCTCAGCAATAGAATCAACTGGTAGTTCACCTTGCTGGCCGCGGAAATGGTCGTGGCAACAATGGGACCCTCAACTATAATACTGGGTCAAATACTCATGCTCGTGGTCATGCTTACAACATTGATGTTGAAGCAGCTCAGGCACAAACCGCTACAGTGATGGGTACTCTCCTTGTTAACTCAATACCCGCTACTGTTTTATTTGATACAGGAGCATCGCATTCATTTATGTCTGGAGCATTTGCATCTAAGCATGGCATATATCACGAAAAGATGCGTACCCCCTTAATAGTCCGGACTCCCGGAACCCAGTGTCGTGTTGACATGGTTGCACCTAACCTCACTGTCGAGATCGAAGGATTTGAGTTCATGATTTCTCCACACATCCTGAAAACCTCCACCTTCGACCTTATCCTTGGCTTGGATTGGCTGAAAACCCACGATGCCGCACTTTATTGTGGCACCAAAGTCATCCAACTTTTTCATCCTTCTGGCGCGATTGTGAGTCACACTGCCATTGTGTCGATGAACGCTGAAGCTCGTATATATGCTCTGAATGCATTGAATGTCGCACCTCTCGAAGGGATTGAGAAAGTCCCAATCATTTGTGATTTTACCGACGTATTTCCAGATGAACTGCCGGGGATACCCCCGATTAGGGAAGTTGAATTCGTCGTCGACTTGAAGCCCGGCACCGTCCCTATTGCCAAGCGCCCATATAAGATGCCACCTCACCACATCCTTGAATTGAAGAAGGAGATCGACACGGCCCTCAAGAAAGGCTTCATCCGTCCTAATTCCTTTGCTTGCGGAGCACCTTCGCTCTTTGTCAAGAAGAGTGATGGCACGAACCGATTGGTCCAAGATTACCGACCTATCAACCAGGCCACGATACAGAACAAGTACCCCCTCCCTCGGATAAATGATCTTTATGATCAACTTGCTGGATCCACGGTGTTTTCAAAACTCGACTTAAGGTTGGGTTACCATCAGATTCGGGTCCGTGATGAGGACATCCCGAAGACCGCATTCATTACTCGCTATGGTTCATACGAGTACACCGTCATGTCCTTTGGCTTGACGACTGCACCAGCCACCTTCTCCGATTGATGAACTATATATTCATGGAATATCTCGACAAGTTCGTTGTTGTTTATCTGGATGATATATTGATTTACTCCAAGACCGATGCAGAACATGCTGAACATCTTCGTCTTATACTGGAAAAGCTTCGAGAACACAAACTCTATGCTAAGTATTCTAAATGTGAATTTTGGCTTCCCGAAGTAACCTACCTTGGTCATGTGATTTCCAAGGATGGCGTTGCCGTCAACCCCGAACGTATCCAGGCTATTCTTGACTGGACTCCGCCCAGGACTGTCAATCAAGTTCGAAGTTTCCTCGGCCCTGCCAGCTATTGCCGCCGTTTTGTTGACAATTTCTCCAAGATTGCCAAGCCTGTGACTAATCTGCTTCACAAAGGCGTCAAGTTTGAGTGGACTGATAAATGTCAAGAAAGTTTTCAAGCTCTCAAGGACAAGCTCACTTCACCCCCAGTGCTTGCTCCCCCTGATACCCAGAAGGACTTCATGATTTATTGCGACGCGTCTCGTCAAGGATTAGGCTGTGTCCTAATGCAAGAGCGCAAAGTGATTGCTTATGGCTCTCGTCAGTTGCGTGCTCACGAAGAAAACTATCCAACTCATGATCTCGAATTGGCAGCGCTAATTTATGCATTGAAGCTGTGGTGACATTACCTCGTTGGTAACCGTTGCGAAATCTACACTGACCACCAAAGCCTGAAGTACCTATTTACTCAGCCCGACCTGAATCTGCGCCAGCAGAGATGGCTCGAGACAATAGCCGACTACAACATGGGAATTTCTTACACCCCTGGCAAAGCTAATGTGGTGGCCGATGCCTTAAGCCGCAAAGCCTATTGTTCTGAACTCGAAGTCCAGATAGAGCAGCCACTTCTGTATGAAGAGCTCCGCAAGTTGAACCTTGAAATTGTTCCGCAGGGACATGTGAATAACCTTGTTGTTGAGCCGGACCTCGACAGCACCATCAAGTGGATACAAACATGTGACTCTGATGTCGAGAAGATCAAGAAGTATATCGCTAGAGGAAAGCCATCATGCTTCACTGTTGCTGATGATGGTACGTTGTATTTCAAGAATCGTTTAGTGGTCCCTAGGAGTAAGCCCAATCTAAACTTGACCCCGCGCGTTATGAAAGAAGCTCATGATACTCCTTTGTCGATTCACCCTGGTAGTACCAAGATGTACCAAGACCTTCGTCAGCAGTACTGGTGGTCTAACATGAAGCAAGACATTGCTCGTTATGTTGATGAGTGTGACGTTTGCCGTCGCGTCAAAGCAGAACATCAAAGACTTGCTGGAACTCTGCAACCACTCTCCATTCCTGAATGGAAATGGGACAAGATTGAAATGGACTTCGTCATCGGATTTCCCCGATCACAGAAGGGTCATGATGCCATCTTTGTCGTCATCGACCGATACTCCAAGGTTACCCATTTTCTGCCAGTCAAGGAGACGATCTCTGCTAGTCAGTTAGCAGACTTATATGTTTCCAGAATTTTTTCCCTCCACGGTATTCCATTGGAGATCAGTTCCGACCGAGGCAGCATTTTCACCTCTAAGTTCTGGGATAGTTTCCAAGAAGCTATGGGCACTCACCTAAATTGCAACACCGCTTATCACCCCAGTCGCAAGGACAAGTCGAACGAGTCAATCAAGTGCTTGAAGATATGCTTCGAGCTTGTGTCATTTCATTCGGTAAGAAATGGGAGGAATCTCTTCCATTTGCGGAATTCTCGTACAACAACAGCTATCAGGCTAGTCTGAAGATGGCACCCTTTGAAGTTCTATATGGACGTAAGTGTCGAACCCCTCTGAATTGGTCAGAAACTGGGGAACGAACCTTCATTGGTCCGGACATTATTCAGCATGCCGAAGATCAGGTTCGCGTTATCCGTGAACACTTGAAGGCTTCTCAGTCCCGCCAGAAGAGCAACTATGACAGCAAGCACAAAGAAATGGTCTATCAACCTGGTGAATATGCTTATCTCCGTGTCACTCCCATGAGAGGCACTCATCGTTTCGGAATCAAAGGCAAGTTAGCTCCTCGCTACATTGGCCCATTCCGTATTCTTTCTAGGAGTGGACCAGTGGCATACAGTTTGGAATTTCCGTCAAACCTCTCTCAAGTCCACGACGTCTTTCACGTGTCGCAACTCCGTCGCTGTTTCAAATACCCTATTCGTGAGGTGGAACATGATATGATTGAGCTGCAACAGGACTTGACTTATCAAGAACATCCGAGCCGCATTCTCGATCAGTCTGAACGCAAAACCCGCAACAAGACAACCAAGTTCCTCAAAGTTCAGTGGTCGAATCATTCTGAAGATGATTGGGAACGCGAAGATCGTCTTCGTGAGGAATACCCCGATCTTTTCCCCCTCTACCGCTTAGATTCTCGGGACGAGAATTCCTGTAGTGGGGAAGATTTGTAACACCCTCAGTGTCTGTAACAGTAATCACTTGTACTGTTGACTAATCACTGTTGCTGATCATGCCATGATCATCTTTGCTTTTGATCTCAAATCCAAAATGCCTTTTGTTGATATTAAAAATCATGCGACAATTAACTTTGTCCAAAAATTATGAAACCACTTTTGTAAGATCACTAATAATCAGTGGGCCATGCCAATATGGTTTTGGGTATTTATCATGCCACTGAAAAATTCAAACAATTCAAATTAGTGGCTAAACAGCAACAATTATCAGTTAAATATTAAAAAGAAATAATAAATAATTTTCTTTGTCCACCAAACTTTTTGTGGCATCTCCGTATGGTGTTACACTAATTATAGAACCTATTACATATTTTACAAAAATGCTAAAGCAACTAAAATAAATATAAATAGAAAAGAACAAAAGCTGAAAAGAAATAAAAGAATAAAAGGATTTCAGCCCAGATCCCCAGTGCCTCAAGAGCACAGTGCACTGGCCCAACACCCTCCCACCGGCCCACCTGGCCCGCCTTGGCCGTCTCCCTCCTCTGTTCATCGCCGTCACTGCGTGGCGGGCATCCCCGGTGCCACGCCGGCCAGCCGGCGCCGTGTCGAGCATCCGGACCTCCCCGACGCGAATAAGGACCCCCTCTTCCCCGTGGAACTCTAACCCTATCCGCCACCCTCCATTTTCCCCTCCCTCTCTCTGGACCAAGCCCGTTCGCGCACCCGTGGACGCGTCGTCGTCGCCGGCGCGGCCAACGAGTCCCCCTCGCCCATCCGAGCTGTCCTCCACACTCGTCGTCGTCGACTTCGTCCTCCTCGCCTTTCAATTCGGGCCGTGGACCTCTACATCGAGCGCTGCATCGCCGTCTTTTTCCTCACAACCGGCGAGATCGCAGCCAAATTCCGGCCACACCGCACCCTCCCCGAGCCCGTTGCCCTCCACTACGCGCTCCTGGTGAGCTTCTCGTCCGTCGCCTACTCCTCGCGCCCGCTCTCTTTCGCTCTAACACGGGCCGCCATGGGAGCAGTGAGCTCATCTTTGTCGTTGATCTCGTCGTCGTGGCCTGGGCCACGCCTTTGGCACGCCATGCGTGTCGGCTTGCTCCCCACACGCGCAGGAACCAAATGCCCGAGAAAACGCCCAGGAACACACCCAAAATCGAGCTCCCCACCATCACCATTTTCTGACCGTCGCCGCAGCTCGTTGCCGGTGCCGATTCCGGCGCCCCCCGGGACCACCCTCACCCCCGTTGGACGCGGCACGCTCTCCTCGACCGAATGCCCCTAGCCTCACTCGAAATGGTGCCCTGCGGCGAGCTCATGGGCAAGCTCGCCGGAGTTCAGCCGCCGCTCGAAATTGTTGGATTAACCTCACTGAGTATGACATGTGGGCCCTTGGCCCTTTAATTTAATTAAAAATGATTAATTAACCACTGTGTCAATGACACATGGGTCCCACTTGTAAGTTAATTAATTAAATGATTTAATTTATTCGGTTAGTATGACATGTGGGACCCCACTGTTAATTAGATTTAGTTAAAATGTTTTATTAGCATGTGAGGCTGACCAGTGGGACCCACTGGTCAGGTTTGACCAGTCAACCCTTTGTGGATAATGTTTATTTATTTAATAAAATAAAATCGAGAAATTGATTTAAAATGATTTAAACTTTGAATTTAAATATCTTTTAAACCGTAAGTCAGATTCAAAAACTTTATACATGAAAGTTGATCAGAAAAATAATACAAATACGAATACGCTATCTTTATGTCTACCCCACCCCCCTAACACACCGATCATCGACATTCCCCCCTCCGGGCTGTCTGTCGATAATTCCTGGTGCCGGTAAAAACCTGTCGGATGAATTTATTCCGAACACGAAAGTTGTCCGGAATGGTTCAACAAACACGGATACACCCCCGTTATCTTTGTCGGATGTCCACGACACCTCCGGCATGAACCCTTCTCCCTCCGGACACCCTGTCTGGTAATCACCCGGAGCTGGCAGTTCATCCCCAGATGAATTCCCGCTCCGAGCAACGTGCATTGCACTGCGTAAGAACACCGTTAACATTGCATATGTCATGCCATTCATCTGTTTACTATGATTGCTTTATATTTACTGTTTCTTCCCCCCTTTTGTTCTTCGGTAGACCCCGTTGGTACCGCGGACTACACTGCTGCCGGGTACGACTACTTCGTCGACGACCCTACCCCTACCGTCGAACTTCCAGGCAAGCAGAGCCATTCTCTTCCCCAGATATCGCCTACCTTTCCGTACTTTCTTGCACCAGGCATTTTTACTGCTGCTACTACGTTACAATCCTATTCAATTGCATAGCCTGATTTTGTCGCCCCTTGATGTACCTTTCTTATCCTATGCTGCCTGTTATATTTATGCATTATTCAGCAGTGAACCCTGCGCATTGTTAGATGGGATTAGATAGCGGGCCGTGGCCACCCAGGGGAGTGAACACGGATACAATATATACAACTGCACAGGTACGGTACAATGCAGACACCGCCTAAGATCCCCTAGCTCGGCTCTGCCGAGCCACCTTCAAGTGTGAGCTATCAAGGAGTAATCCTTGTACTCCACTCGTTGATGACTCTGTATAGCCGCTCTAGGTACCTGAGCACGGTTGTCCTTAAGGTAAGAAGTCGGGCGACCCAATGATGCCCGCGAGAGGTATATTGTCGGGAACGACAGGGAGGGTACGACCGACGTTACTGGCGTGCTTGGCCCCTGCTCGTATCTCGCGAGAGTTACCAAACCACGAAAAAGTCGAGCTCTACCAAGAGCACCCGCGAGACAAGGTAAGGAGACGGTTCACCTTGTGGGTAACCGCGCGCTTTGACGGGACGACAGGGCAGGCCCCGATGTTACCGGTGGGCCTTGTTGCTGTTCGTTGTCCGTTGTGTTGTTAGTCAGACAGCGATAACGGTTGTCTGCGAGATAATATTAAAATGCTAAATGGTTCGGCGGATGACTTGAGAGACCCGTTGGTCTGTACGAACTACCTTCACGTGGGATAAGGAGTTATGGGCTCCCCTGCGTCGTAGTTTGTCCGAAAGCTCTTCAGACGTCAGCAGTACCACGGGCTGATTGCCGGGAAGGGTTCTTGTCTTATTTGCTGCAGCAGGTGTGTTTTGGATTTTCTTTTGCTTCACCGGCCAGTATCGTACCGTGCAGGAGCGTGCAAGGGTGAGGTACCTAGACCCCTTGGCGCATAGGATATAGTCCGGCGGATGGCCTCTCTGCTGAGCCTAGGATGAGCTGCGTCGTGTCGGATAGCCTCGGTGGGGCGTTCCCTAACAAGGTTCACGCCACCCTGGAGATCCGAGCGTGCAGGCTGAACAGTAGTGCACCCCTGCAGAGAGTTTAATCTATTCGAATAGCCGTGTCCACGGTAACAGGACGCTTTATGCTGAAGCTGGATCTTACCACTACAAACTATTACTATTAAACTGTATGGTTCCGGGTTTTCTTCCTCGCGGGGAATTCGAGGAGGGGAACTCGGAGGCATTATTATTATTAATCATTACAACTTACTATTATACAATGTTGCAGCAACTTCTGCTTCATTGTTACTTTATTGCTATATATGAAATGTTGGCTGTTTCTCTTCTCATGCTGCAAGACATCGTCAGAAGATGCTAGTCTTCGATAGGTCTAGCTTCTTACCCTTATTCTGATTCCTATCTTGCAGTCCACTATATACAGCCTCCCCTTTCCGTTGATACAAATGCATAATGCTTAGTAGCGGATGTAAGACTCGCGGGTATACTAGATACTCACCTTTGCTTTATTTCCCCCTTTATGTTTTGCCTGATCGGCCGCTGCAGTCGACGTTGGAGCCCAGGAGCAGGAGTACCCCGGAGGCGGATACTACTACGTCGAAACCCCCGCTGACCAGGACCAGGAGTAGTTTCGGAGGCTCCCAGGCAGGAGGCCTTGCTTTTTCGATCTGTATCTCTGATGTTATTTGTGCTAGGCTTCTTAAGGCAAAACTTGAATAACTATGTCTGTACTCAGATATTATGGCATGTATAACTTATGTATTCGGGTCAGCGTGACCCCTTTATTGTAACATATTGGTTTATCCTTTTGTGTTTAGTGTTGTGCTGTGATATTCTCATCGTGGGACCCTAATCTCAGCCGTGTACCCTGCGTGTATGATTACTGTACACGGATTGATTTTGGGGGCGTCACAAGTTTCTTCTTCTAAGGTTGAGGTATTAGCATCACAATTAATAGGTCCAATGGGACTAGGAGTGCATTGGGTGCTAATAGTTTGAGTGTCCTCAACAATTTGGATAGTGGCAACTGTGTGGTGTGTAGGAAGGCTCTTAATTCTATCCTCTTCCTCTTTTGGTGTGCCATTGGTAATAGTTGGTCATCATCTCATCGAGAAGTTTTGTTGCAGCACCAAGTGTAGTTGACATAAAGGTTCCTCCCGCGGCCAAATCTAAAAGGTTCCGCGAGGTAAACTTCAAGCCTGCATAAAAAGTCTGGATAACCATCTAGGTAGTCAAACCATGTGTAGGGCATTTCTTAACAAGATATTTCATACGTTCCCAAGCTTGGGCAACGTGTTCATTATCCAATTGCCTAAAATTCATAATGCTACTCCTCAATTGGATAATTTTAGCAGGTGGGTAGTACTTCCCAATAAAAGCATCTTAGCTCCGTCCCAAGAATCTATGTTATTCCTAAGCAAAGATTGTAACCAGATTTTAGCTCCGTCCCTCAAAGAGAAAGGAAAAATCTTGAGCTTAACAACATCACCTTCTACTTCTGTATACTTTTGCATATCACATAACTCAACTAAATTATTTTAGTGTAAAGCAGCATCATCTCCAGCACCAGAGAATTGATCTCTCATAACAAGGTTTAGCAAAGCAGGTTTAATTTCATAAGAGGCAGCTGAAGTGGAAGGCGTGGAAATAGGAGTGCAGATAAAGTCTTTGTTGTTGTGACTAGTGAAGTCACACAACTTGGTGTTTTCAGTGCAACCCATAGTAGCAGAAAGTGTGGCAGATTTTTTTTTTAATTTTCGATATAGGACACAAAGATAAAAACTGAAAGGTAAACTAACAAGACTAAAAAGCAAAGGTAAAAGGTAGTGGGCAACTCACCTATCTTAGCACTCGGAGTCCCCAACAACGGCGCTAGAAATTTTCTTGATGGCGAGAGAGTTGACAGGTGCAACATCTCTCCTCGTTGGTTACCCCAAGTGGAAGGTGTGATGTAGGATAACGACAAATTTCCCTCGGTGAAGATACCAAGGTTTGTCTCCAGTAGGACTCCGGAGATGATAAGTAGGTTTCAACGGCGCAATTGACGTGGACCTGCACAGAACACAAATAACTTTGCTTACCAACGAGTACAGAGATATTGTCAATCTCTCTGGCCTTGCTATTCACAAAGGATCAACACAACTGATAATAATAATAGCAGCTAGAAAGTAAAAATAGGAAAGTAAATGAGCGTGTAAACAGTAATGATAATATGGACCGGGGTCCCGTGATGTTCACTAGTGATGTTTCTCTCCCAAAATATGATATAACCGCTATGCGAGGTAAACAAATTACAGCTGGGCAATTAACATGATTAAAAACGCACCACAATGCTAACTATGCTACAAAGAAAGGAAGAGGCTCAAAAGCATGGGCGGTACGCCAAAATAAGTAGAGCGAAATCCAACTGCATCTACTACTAATTATCCACTGGAGATATCTATCGAGAACATTTCGCTGGTATTAAGTTGCGAGCCCCACCCAAAGTGTAAACCCAAAGCAACAGACAACTGCATTAAAAAGCACTTTGCGTAAAGTAAACAATCCTTGCAACCGTGGTTACAAGCACCGTTGTTTTCCCCCTTGTGGCAACATAACATCCCCTAGACTCATGTTTCTGTCACTCAAGCGTGTCATCAGGGGGCATGAACCCACAATTGAGCATAATGCTCCCTCTTGGATGCACTACCTACTACTTGGACAAAGCAATAAACAGCAATGGAGAACATGCAAGAATTACTTAGGAACAAAAATATAAAAGATAATAACCAAATCAATTACTCTATCACAATCTGAACATAATCTCATAATTCATCAGATCCCAGCAAACTCAGCATAGCAACAGTAGAATATTACATATGTGCCTCGATCATGTAGGCCAGATGTAACACCCCGATAATCAGGCAACAGTAATTCAATAGTGATCACCTTGATAAATGCCTTGTCATCATGATCACCCTCATTCAAAAAATTGCATTAGGAAATATTTCCACTCCAAGTCCTTTTCAAAAGGCAGGTTGAGATAAAACCTTTGCAAATAACTAGACATGTTATTCTTGGCATTTTTAGAGATCCCCAGTCAATAATAAATAGTGAAACCCATAATGGTTGAATATTAAATTGCCCCTATGAATTAAATAAAAGTGGGATATAAACTTAAGCCAAAATTGTGAAACCAATTTTATTAAATAGGAAATAATCATTACGTCATGATCAAATATCTATAGGAATTTATTACTATGTTTAAATAATTTAATCAAATGAAAGCAGTAGCAAAATAGCCGCCTTCATCCCATTTTAAACAAATAAAAAATGCAAATGAATTTAGTTGGCAACCAAACTTTTTACAACAGTGATATAAAATGGAACCCTAATATTGGGGCTAGTAGCATATTTTGCAAAAATCCATTGCAAATAAAATAAATTCGGAACACCAGAAACTAAATACCAGAAAAAGTAAAATGGGAAAAACGTTATATTCTTCCCAGGGCAACGGCCCAGCTAGACGCCATGGACATGCCGGCCCCTCCCTCACCTGCTCCCCTCGCTCTTGTGCGTCGTGGACACGATAAGGGAGACCCCCGCAATTTGTGGATCGCTCCCGAGCCCATTTTCCCGCACCTCTCATCGCGAAATCGCCGGGGAAAAACCTCACCAGCCGCCATGGTCGCCGTCACGTGAACACCCGTGGCCACTCGACGAACTAGCCCAAGCCATCGTGTCCATCACACTCGCCGCCGTCGACCTCGTCTTCCAGTGCAACCCGTTGTCGCCGGGAGCCACCACAGCACTCGGAATCTCCGTCTTCTTCAAGCTCCAGCAGCCGAGATCGGCGACCGATTCCGACCGCGTCAGCCCCTCCCCGAGCCAGCTGCCAACCCCGACGCGTTCCTGGTGAGCACATCTGTCATCGCCAACTGTTCGTAGGTGCTCGATAGGCCCGTAGGCATTTCCCCTCTTTTCGCTTTGCTCCGGCCGCCGCCGTGTTGGTCGTAGCCGTGATCCCGAGCCGTTCTAGCCGCGCTTATGGATCGGTCGTGCTTCTAGTGCACCGTGGAGTCCATCCCACTCCTTGGCGCGCTCGAATTCGCCCCCGTAGAGAACTTGCCATTGGAGCCCGACGCGCGGCTCCACCATTGTTGAGCCCGTGCTCAACTCTGTCCACCCCATCACCCTCCCCCCGCCACCAATCGTCTCGTTGTGATCCCCTCTTTCGAACGGTATCATCCGCGCTAAGTTTCGCCGCCGGAATCAAGCTCTTGCTCGACCTCTTCGGCGCTCTTTCGCCGGCGAGCTCACCACCTTCACTACCATGTGGACCCCTCTGGTCAGAAACATCATTAGGGAACTAATCCCCCCTATGCGAATGACATGTGGGCCTTTTTTTAAAATAAAAAGCCTGTTAATTGTCTCTGTCATTGACAGCTGGGTCCCACCTGTAAGAAATTAAGTTAAAGGAATTAATAAAGATACACAGTGTATGAAATGTGGGCCAAGTGGCTATTTAAGTTTAATTAAATGATTTATTAATAAACAGAGGCTGACATATGGGTCCCACATGTCAGCATTGTTCTGGATAGAATTGTGGATACTGTTGGAATTTAACTAATAAAGGAAATCTTTTAAAATGATTTAAACTTCAGAAATTAATATCTTTTAAACCGTAGCTCAGATGGAAAAAACTTTATACATGAAAATATATCAGAAAAATACGTAGAATACGAATACGCTATCCGTTGGTCTACCACCCCCCTCTAACATACCGAACATTGAACCGTCCCCCTCCGGACCGTCTGTCTGATGATTGCCCGTTACCGATAAACTATCCAGATGAATTTATTCTGAACACGAAAGTTTTTCAGAATGGATCAACTAACATGGATACACCTTTCACATGTTTCTCGGATGTCCATGACACCTCCGACATGGCACCCTCCCCCTCCGGTCACCCTGTCCGGTAAATACCTAGAGCTGGCAGTTCATCCCCGGATGACTTTCCGCTCCGAGCATAATACATCATACTGCGTTAGAGCATCGTTAACATTTCATATGTCCTGCCTTGCATCTGTTTTCTACGATTGCTTTGTATTTACTGTTTCTTCCCCCCTTATCTCCGGTAGCCCCCGTTGCTTCCACCGACAACACCACTGCTGAGTACGACTACTCCGTCGACGACCCTACCCCTACCGTCGAGCTTCCAGGCAAGCAGAGCCATTCTCTTCCCCAGATATTGCCTATCTTTCCGTACTTTTCTTGCACTAGGCATTACTGCTGCTGCTACATTACAATCCTATTCTATTGCATAGCATGCCATTTTCGCCCTTGATGTACCTTCCTTTATCCTATGTTGCCTATATAAATATATATTATATTCAGCAGTGAGCCCTGCGCATTGTTAGCTAGGATTAGATAGCGGGTCGTGATCACTCAGGGGAGTGCACGCGGATAGGATGATTATAATTTCACAGGTACAGTACAATGCAGACAATGTCTAAGGCCCCTACCTCGGCTCTGCCGAGCCACATCAAGTGGAGCTATCGAGGAGTAATCCTCGTACTCCACTCGTTGTTGACTCTGTATAGCCGCCCTAGGGTCCCGACAACGGTTGTCCTCAAAGGTAAGAAGTCGGGTGACCCAACGGTGCCCGCGAGTGGTATTGCGACGGGACGACAGGGAGGGTACGACCAGTGTACCGGTGTGCTTGGCCCCTGATCGTTTGCCGCGAGAGTTACAAAACCATGAAAGTCGAGCTCCTCCAGGAGCACACACGAGATAAGGTAAGGAGTCGGTTCACCTTGTTGGTAACCGCAGAGACTTGGTGGGACGATAGGGCAGGCACCAATGTACTGGTGGTCCTGACTGCTGTCGTTGTCCGCGGGTCAGTTAAGTCGAGGCAACGATAACGGTTGCCCCGCAAGTTAATAAAATGACTAATGGTTCGGCGGATAACTTGAGTAGCCTTTTGGCTTGTACGCGCTGCCTACACGTGGGATAATGAGTTATGGGCTCCTCTGCTTTATAGTCTCGTCCGAGGACTCTTCAGACGTCAGCAGTACCGCGGGCTGATTGCCGGGAAGTGCGGTGTATTCTTTGCTCGAGCTGTGTTGTTTTTGCTACGGCTTCCCGGCCAGCCACGCACCGTGTAGGAGTACGTCAGGGTTGGGGTCCAAGGCCCTGCGTACTTAGGATTTATACCGGCGGATGGCCTCTCTGTTGAGTTTGAAAGATGGCCTGTGGAGTGTCGGATAGCCTCGATGGAGAGTTCCCTAACAAGGTTCCCTCCACCCTGGAGATCCGTGCTTTGTAGTGTAACAGAATTTTACCCCTGCAGGGAAGATTAATCTATTCGAATAGCCATGTCCATTGTAACAGGACGCTTTATGCTGAAGCAGGATCTTACCACTACAAACTACTACTATTAAACTGTATGGTTCCGGGTCTTCTTCCTCGTAGGGAAGTCGAGGGAGGGAACTCGGAGGAATTGCTAATTATTACAACTTACTATTATACAATGTTGCAGCAACTTCTGCTGCATTGTTACTTTATGCTTTATATAAACTGTTGGCTATTCTCTCCCCATGCTGCAAGACTCGTTGGAAGATGCTAGTATTCGATAGGCCTAGCTTCTTACCCTTATTCTGAATTCTATCTTCCAGTCCACTATATATAGCCTCCCCTTCCTTTTGATACAATGCATAATTTCTTAGTAGAGGACGTAAGACTCGCGGGTATGCTAGATACTCACCCTTACTTTATTTCCCCCTTTTTGTTTTGCCTGATCGGCCGCTGCAGTCGACATTGGAGCCTAGGAGCAAAAGGTCCCCGATGCCAACCACCGCAATGTGAAGATCCCCGATGCCCTCTACGACATGGAGATCACCGATGACTAGGAGTAGTTTGGAGGTTCCCAGTAAGGAGGCCTCGCCTTTTCGATCTGTTGTTATTTGTGCTAGCCTTCTTAAGTCAACCTTGTATTCTGGTGTCTGTACTCAGATACTATTGCTTTCGCTAACTTTGTTCTCTCGAGCTGTTGTATTCGAGCCCTCGTGGCCCCTGGCTTGTATTAAACAGCTTGTATTATTTTATTTATAGAGTTGTGTTATCATATCTTACCGCGAGTCCCTGATATCAATCGTGTTACTTGCGTGTATGATTACTGTACACGGTCTGATTTTGGGGGCGTCACAGCAGCTCACGAGGACTAAACCATGAAGAACAAAGAGGGGAGGAGAACATCACATAGCTACCGATCACAGACCCATGGTCCAAAGGAAACTACTCACGGCACATCCAGGAAACGTACATGGTGGTGGGGAAGCTCCCGGAGAACAATCCTCCCTCCGGCAGGGTGCCGGAAAGGGTTCTGCTGGCGCTCCCGATCTTGGAAGCGCGGCGGCGGCGGAACAGAGGCGAGATCGCGAAAAAGGGTTCTGTCCTCGGAAGAATCCCGTCACAGAGAATAAATAGGCGAAGGGGGGCAGGCAGAGGGGCCACCAGGGGTCCAGCCCCCCCCCCCCCTCCGGCGCGGCTAGACCCTAGGCCGCGCCAGGTGGTCTCCTGGGTCCCTGGTATTGGCTCTCTGGCCCCACCCAGGTGTTTCCTGAAGCTTCCGTTGCGCTGATTTTTTATCTGTTTTTTCCTGAATTTTTGGAGCACTTTTAATATGGGGGGAAACTGAAATAGAAAAATAGCAGAAAACATGAACTGGCACTGTGGTGCACTGAATTAATAAGTTAGTCCAAATATGATCAAAAGTGTATGAAAGTGTATCTAGATCGTAGAAATATCACACAAAACATGCATGGAGCAAGAAAAAATTATAGATACGTTTGGGACGTATCTATAGTTTGCCACGACGGGGGCCGGTGTCTAGAAGACACGGGGCTACCCAAGACGGGATGTCGGTGATATGGTAAGGGGAGGCACGTGGTAGAACGGTCTCGTTGGATAAATCCTAGTCCACTCCTATGGTACGAGTTCCGAGGTTCATGTGGGACAAGTTCCAAGGTACTGGATGGAGGAAGAACTCCATAGCGTGGGTAAAGTGCACAACCTCTTCAAAGTGTTAAGAATCTATTCGAATAGCCGAGTCCACGGTATTGGACTCAGTTTGTACTAGGTCACACCATGGGTCAACGTAAATCTGGTTTGGTGTTCGTGCTGACTGGATGGTCGTGCGGCGACCCGTATAACTTATTGGTCATGCGATGGCCCGTGGAAGTTGTTGGTCATGCGATGACCCGTTTGGTCATGCGATGACCGGATTGGTTGGGTGGTAACATAAGGACACCTAAACCATTGAATGGTCGTGCGACGATCCGTATAAGTTATTTGGTCACGAGATGACCCAATGCTTGAGCCTGTAGTGACTCCAAGGTAAGTTGTGTGATCATGCGATGATCATAGGGGGTCCATGTGACCTTAAACGATGATTGTTCATGCATTAGTTATAATCTTGATAATGTGCTAGAGGCATCATGTTAGCATTGCTTGAACTGTTATTCATGTTATTGTTTTGCCTTGGTGATTTGGATGTTGTGAGCTTGCAAGTACATTCAATGTACTGACCTGGCGTGTCATGCCAGACTTGCAGGGAATGCCATGATTGCATAGGACGACGTTCCCGGTGTTTTCAAGCTAGGAGGTGTCCCAGTAAGTGTCCCTGTGGATTGGAGTTCATCACCGTCGCCGTTGTTCCGCTGCTAAGAGTTATTACGCTACCGTAGAGTTATCCCGCTGCTTGATGTAGATCCATGGCTAGCATTTGTAGCAAGTTGTTCGCTGCCTTGCTTTGTTAGCATTGTAATAGAACCCCTTGTACCCATTTCATTGGTAATAAAAGTGGTTCATTCTATATCAAGAAGTGCAGTGTTCCAGAAGACATGATCTCTGGGCTGGAGCACGGGGCTTTTCGGTATTCTGAGCCGGGGTGCCACAACGCTTGGTATCAGAGAAGGAATGGCTGTAGGACACCCTAGTCCGCGCGAATGTTAGAAGGACGTTAGAGTTAGAGTATATAGCTTGCTTGTGTGATGCGTTTGATTGATGCATTTGTTTGCTACATAGCATGCATATAGATAGCATTATATTCGCTAACGATCTAGTCTGATGAGTGTATATGGCAGAGTATCCACTTGACCACCTATCATCCCCCTCACCAACCAGCTTTGCCTATCTGCTTGCCAACGCTTGGTGGAGTCTCTACCCCAATGGAGAAGTTCTAAGGTATCAAGTGCTCCAGACGCCGCTCGGAGGATCGGTACTTGAGTACCATGCGAAGGTCTTCATGGCAGTCAACCTCCCCATCGGCATGCCCACCTACAACTTCCATGGTCGATACGCCTCTACCCCAGATCGTGTTGTCCAACTTGCTGCTTTGGCAAACCTCACAGGTCTCCGCCAACAGGAAAGTGCGATGCAGCAGAATCGTGCCTTCCAATTCTACCCCTTGGCCACCACTCCTCAACAAGTAGGGTTTCCTCGCCCTTTGGCGGAAGCCGGCGCAGCGGTGATTAGCATGTCCCACTACATGATCGCCGAGTACGCCCTCATCGTCGAACTGGTCCGTGATGCAAGGGACGCAAGAAGAGCTCTTGCTACAGCTTCGGCTTCGACAACTCCACCGCCAGCTCCCTCTGCATCCGGCGACCCGTCCATGGACCATAGCGTCTAAGTTGCGCGTAGTCCATGTTGCATGAGTAGTAGTAGTCCTTCATGTTGCTTGTTGCATGTTGTTGTGCGTAGTAATAAGACGTAATCTTGTTTGGGTGTGATCTCGATGCACTTTCATTGCTATTGATCTGTGCTTCGTTTTGTCGATCCCTTATTTGGTTCCTCGATGTTTAATGACTATGTTTTTGCAGGTAGTATGTGATTCTGACGAACCCTTGCTCGCTTTCTTTTGGATAATGGCACCACACCTGGTTCTGAGATGATTCGTTTTCGGCCGTCCGAGGTGGATGCCTACTTTTTATTTCTCTTTCAACAGCCGACTCGTGTTCTGAGATGGTTTTTGGCCGCCGCGGGCAGTTGTTGAGTTTCTCTTCGCAGTGGCGACCCTATGTTCTGAGCTGTTTTCTCGTCCGTCTTAGGGGACCTCTTTATTTTTTTTTATCAATGATGTCTCATGCTCTGAGCTGATTCTTGGTCGGCCGTCTTGAGCAATGATTGAGTTATTCCGGTAAAAGTCCCAGCTCAGAGTTGTAAAAACCGTTTTGGTGGCTACTGGGTTATTTGCTGGTTTTTTTGCAAGGGATTCATATGATCATTGACTACTGCTAAAACTTTTTGAAGTGATGAACTTTCTACCGATTTCGATTGATTTTCGCTCCGATTGGATTTCTTCGTTGGTTATTCATTTCGTTCCTTGGTGTCGCTTTGCTTTTCCCCTGATGGAAAGTTGCTCATTAACCCCCCGCATCCCGCGAAGAATCATTGAAAGACCGCAAGGAAGTGTGAAGATCATCAAGTCAAGAAGGATTCACGCCTGATTTTGTGGAGAGTATCTGGCTCAAGCATTGATTCTACTAGGATAAATCATATGAATCAAGTCTGCATTAACCGTTACAACCGTAAATATTCAAGCAAGGGAAAAGATAAGCCATGAACATCTGCATCAAAGGTATGACACCTACAAAGATGCAATCTGATTACATGAAAAGTTGTGGATCATGGTATGCTCCCAAAAGGAAGTCAGTACATGTCATGAAACCAGCACCCAGCAAAGTGATGATTGGAACCATTACCGCCCCTGACGAGACAGCAGCCAGTAAGTCAGCAAATTCCCGTGCACAGTATTCAGTTTGTCCACACGCCATTGTGGGAAAACTTCAGACATAAGCAATCACAGCCGTCCTTGAGAAGATATCAGACACAACCGACATGTACAGTGCATCAACCTTCCCCGGTACGCTATCTGGTCAGCTTCTCGGCCAATACACTCAGCCTTCTACCCCAAGCCACCAAGCGAAGCTTACGGTGCAAGACACCCCACCGTGCTCAGTATGCCACACGGAAGGATTCCAGCACAAGTCATCAAACTATCCACAGTGAACACCCGCGGAGACTTCCGGCACAAGGAACCGGTAAATCTACAGTACCCCGGGGAAAACTTCCGAGGCAAGACACCCAGTCTTCCCCAGTAAGCTATCGGAAAAGCTTCCCGCATACGACTGATGGCTTGTCGCCCCTCGTTGGTTACCTAAAGTGGAAGGTTGAGATGTATACAGCAACAAATTTCCCTCGGTGAAGATACCAAGGTTTGTCTCCAGTAGGACTCCGACAATGACAGGAAGGTGACAACGGCGCCAGCAATTAGGCGGTTGACATGGACCTGCACACACAATAGATAACTTTGCTCCCAGCGAGTACAGAGAGGTTGTCAATCCGTCCGGCCTTGTTGTTTACAAAGGATCAAACGCACGGGATAATAATGATAGCGATAACAACAGAAAAGAAAATAAAGCAGAAAATAAATAGCGGGTGTAAACAGTGGTGGAAATACGGGCCGGGGTCCCATGATGTTCACTAGTGATGTCTCTCTCCCAAAAGACGATAAAATAGCCATGCGAGGTAAACAAATTACAGCTGGGCAATTGACAGGATTATGTGCGCAAACCAATGCTAACTATGCTATAAAGAAAGGAAGAGGCTCAAAAGTTTGGGCGGTACGCCAAGACAAGTAGACCGAAATCCATCTGCATCTACCTACTAATCATCCACCTTGAGATATCTATCCAGAACATCTCGCTGGTATTAAGTTGCGAATCCGACCCAAAGTGTAAACTCAAAGCAACAGACAACTGCATTAAAGAACTTTGCGTAAATTAAACAATCCTTGCACCTGCAAGTACAAGCACCGTTGTTTTCTCCCTTGTGGCAACAACACATCCCCTAGACTCATGTTTCTATAACTCAAGCTAGACATCAGGGGGCATGAACCCACAATCACGCATAACGCTCCCTCTTGGATTCACTACCTACTACTTGGCCAAAGCAATAAACAACAACGGAGAACATGCAATAATTACTGAAGAACACAAATATAAAAGAGGATAATCAAATATATTACTCAAACACAATCTGAACATAGTCTCATAATCCATCAAATCCCAGCAAACTCAGCATAGCAACAGCAGAAAGATTACATATGTGCCTCGATCATGTAGGGCAGCTCATGAGGTCTAAACCATGAAGAACAAAGAGGGGAGGAGAACATCACATAGCTACTGATCATGGACCCATGGTCCAAGGTGGACTACTCACGGTTCATCCGGGAAGCATCCATGGTGGTGGAGAAGCTCCCGGAGGTGGTTCCTTCCTCCAGCAGGGTGCCGGGAAGAGGGATCCTGGTGCTCCCGATCTTGGAAGCGCGGCGGCGGCGGAACAGAGGAGAGATCGCGAAAAAGGGTTCTGTCTTCGAGGGTTTCGGGACGACAGGGATATTTAGGCGAAGGGGGGCAGCCAGAGGTGGACCAGGGGCCCCAGGCGCCCCCTGGCGCGGCCTAGGGGGTTGCCGCGCCAGGTGGCCGCCTGGGCCACCCCTGGCTCCCCTTTTCCCCACTTGGGCTCTTCGCGAAGCTTCCTGTACGCTGATTTTTCCTATATTTTTCCCGTAATTTTTCTGTCACTTTAAGTAATGGGAAAACCTGAAATACAAAAACATCAGAAAACAGGAACTGGCACTGGGGTGCACAGAGTTAATAGGTTAGTCCAAATATGATCAAAAGTATATGGAAGTGCATCAATATCATAGCAATATCACACAAAAGATGCATGGAGCAAGCAGAAATTATCGATACGTTTTGCACGTATCAACATCGCCAAGCTTAATTCCCGCTCGTCCTCGAGTAGGTAAATGATAACAAGCATAATTTCTGTGGTGACATGCTACCAATCATATAAGAACTTTTAAGTAAAGCAATCAAGGCATGTAATTCAATTCAAGTCATAACAGGCAAGAGTCTATATTAGCATTGAAACAAGCAACATCAGAACATAAAGATGCAAGAGCTCTCGCTGTCCGTGACTCGAATGTCTCCAAATGGTGTTTGCGTGCAAGAAAGGGGATAGGGATATACGAGAGAGTAAACCATAGTTTTTATTGTTGAGAACTTAATCTACTAATCTTTCACACTTGGTCTTCTTTGGAATCTTATCTTGACTCATCCCAAGACCACTAGCCAGGTACAAGTCAAAATGATCCACTCCCTTTCGATATTTTGAGCACTCATCACTACAGGAAACAGGAGTTTTGCCGTCAGCCAAAGCTGACGGCAAACATATGTAAAGCGGACGGCAAAGGCTTTGCCGTCAGCTCCTCGACGGCAAACCTGTTGTCAGCTCATCAGTCGGCAGTGAGCTGCTTTGTCGTCAGCTCAATATCGACCGACGGCAACGTCTTTGCCGTCAGCCTTTTTGTACAGGCTGACGGCAACGCCGCTCGTACGGCCAGCTCTGACTTAACCCCGTGGGCTGAGTTAACGGTGTTCATTGCCGTCAGCTAGCACCTTGGCTGACGGCAAAGCCCTTGCCTGGGCCCACATGGGGCCCACATGTTAGCATTTTTCCGTCAGCCAGCCCTACGCTTTGTCGTCAGCCGGTTGAAGGCTGACGACAAAGCCGTGACCAAATGGTCACTGCCACAGTCCAGATTACACAGGCTGCCGCCACGTGTTCGCTTTGCCGTCAGCTTGCTAACGGCAACGGCTTTGCCGTCAGCAAGCTGACGGCAAAGCTCTCTGTATCTATCTTTTTAATTTGTTTTTCTTTAATTCCCTGCATATAAACAATAATATATATATATATATATATATGTACAGAATGCCATCCACAAGTCATATATACAATCATAATGCTATCCACAAGTCACGTATACAAAAGAAGCCATCCACAAGTCATATATACAAAAAGAAGCCATCCACAAGTCATATAAACAAAAAGAAGCCATCTCCATGTTTAAAAAAGCAAGTCATCTCCATGTTTAAAACAGCAAGCCATCTCCAAGTTTAAAACAACAAGTCATCATATATACAAAAGAAAAGTGCCCAACATGATATACATCTACAAGTCATCTCCATCCTAACATACTATATCTACAACGAAGAAGCATCCATCCATGCATAAAGGCAAATCTGCAAAATGAAAACATAATCATATGTTACATACGGAAAAGAAGAAATCCAAAATGATGAAAAGATGAAAATAAAAAGGAAAAAGAAGAACAAGGAGAAGAAGAGTAAGGAGAAGAAGAGGAAGAATAAGAATAAGATGAAAGGAAGAAGAGAAGATGGAGAAAAAGAAAGAAGAGAAAAAGTAAGAATAAGAAGAACTTTTCTTCTTTTACTTTCTTTTTCACCTCTTTCTTCTTCACTTCTTTCTTTTCCTCCTATCCTTCTTCTTATTCTACAATACTTGTTTAGACCTCAAGAGCTAAATATATCTCATTTTAGATCTAACTAAGTCATTAATTCATTTTTGAGCTTTATATGCGAAGTATAAGTCATTTTTAGGTTTATCTTAAGCTAGTAAATTCATTATTGAGCTTTTATAAGACAAGTATAAGTCATTGTTGAACTTAATAAGCTTATAAATCTAATTTGAGCTTTAAAAGCTTATAAAGCCAAGTTTGAGCTTTATAAGCTTATAAATTCACTATTGAGCTTTTAGAAGCCAAGTATAATTCATTTTTTAGGTTTACAAGCTTATAAAGCCAAGTATAAGTTTTATAAGGTTATATAGTCATTTTTTAGCTTTTATAAGCCAAGTATAATTCATTTTTTAGGTTTACAAGCTTATAAAGCCAAGTGTAAGTTTTATAAGCTTATATAGTCATTTTTTAGCTTTTATAAGCCAAGTATAATTCATTTTTTAGGTTTACAAGCTTATAAAGCCAAGTGTAAGTTTTATAAGCTTATATAGTCATTTTTTAGCTTTTATAAGCCAAGAATAAGTAAATATTTATGTAACTAAGCTATTACTACCATTATTGAGCTTTATGAGCATATAAAGTCATTGATGAGCTTTATGTAACTTACCGGAGGCCACCTCAAGGCTGAGAAGCGCCGCCACGTGGGTTGCTCGGGGATTCACTAGGAGATTCTTGTGGGTTGTGAGATGCAGCTCCGGAATTATGCTGCAACAAAGGATGAGTTGCAATGTGGTAAGCATGATGACACTTGATGGTATAAGACCGGGATATATTGATCATTGAAAGAAACTTACCGTTCCGGGAGGAGAAACGATAGGCGTCGGCATCGGTGGAGTGGTAAGACCTTGCTTCTCCCACATACTCTGCGAGTTAGGTTTTGAGGACTAGCATATTAGCAAGTGAACCAAACATATGCATATGCATTCTTGGCGGATTTATGCAAAAGTAGTAACTTACCGAGAAGAGGTCGTAGATGGCCTTCGTCTGGGCAATATTGCGTGCCCTCTCCTCCTCGAGTATCCTCTGGGTCCTCTCCTCCGCCAGCCGGTCCCTCTCCGCAAGCTGCTCCGACAACATCTCTTGTGTCGCCTGTCTCTCCCTATGAATGGCGTCCTGAGAACACTCAACAATATAGCAATTATTGTCATCATCGCTACGTAGTCTAAAGAACGGAAAGAAAAATTGAGACAAAGTTATACCTGGATAGCAATGTCCACTGGCCGCGGGCGAGGTCGTACAGCAGGAGCGGAGCTCGTTTGCCTCGCCTTGATCTGAGGTAGAGTCTCCGGGCAATGTACGAAGCCATTGCACATGGAGGTGCTGCCATGATGCTTACCGCCACCAGAAATCATCAAGGCCTCCGGATCAATCTCCTCCTCGCTCGGGTCAAACTGAGGACCGCGTAGCTCTTTCGCCACCTCAGAATAGGCCATCATCTTGTGGTAGGCTGCAGCGCTGGTGTACGCCTCAACACCGTCGCCCTCGGAATATGCCGTCACCGTTTTGTACTTTCCCTTATGGGCCATGGCAAATGAGCGAAATCCCTTAGGCACAGGCTGATTATGGTGCTTCGCCTACAATGAAAAGCAAAGAAAAGGCATGAAACAAATCAATTGATTAATGATGAAAGGACATGAAACTTAAAACAAAAAGGCACATACCCATTTTGCTCTTCAAGCATGTAAAGCCGTTGAAGTCTTGGTAAGATCGGTAGGTACCGAAGAATGTTTACGGGTATTTTTCTCTGCGTCTTCTCACCAAGACCGTTTTCTACGACAATATACCTGGAGGACTTGCAGCGTGGACAATAATTATCATCCACATACTCATGCCTAAATAAGACGCATCCTTTCTCACAAGCATGTATCCTCTCGATGGGCATCTTCAGTGCACCGAGTATTTTGTCTGAGTGGTATAGGTTTGCAGGCATAATATGACCGTCCGGTAGAAAGCGCCCGAATAAGGTCATCATCGCATCATAGCACTCTCTGGACAAGTTGAATTGTGCCTTAAGAGCCATTGTTTGTGCGATGGCATCTAGTTGACAAAGCTTGGTGTGCGCATGCAGTGGGAGTTTTGAAGACTCTAGCATGGCATAAAAGGCCTTGGCAGTTTCCTATGGTTCTTCGTCCTCAAGACGAGCATCGTTGTAGTCATTGACCATGTCTTCGATCCCTGTACCACAATCCTCAATGCGCTGACGCACTACCTCATGTCTGTCACGTTGGGCCGACTCGCCATGAAATGACCACAACGTATAATCAGGCATGAAACCACGTATTTGCAGGTGTTTACCCATTACATCCTTTGTCTGTTGTGAATAGTTCTTACATCTAGTGCAGGGGCACCATGTTCTTGGTTGGCCAGCACTAAATGCAACCTCTAGGAACTCCTCGGTCTTGGCCAACCATTCCTCATTCATATTTTTTTGACTAGGGTGACCGGTGTACATCCACACACGATCATTCATTCTGGCTAGCTAGCTAGTGCAAATTAACACCAGAAGGCATATAATTAATTACGGTGATACGGCATATGCACACTAGCTAATAGGTAAAGATAGGTCCTAATCCCACCCGAGTATGTGCAGATTGGATTCATTTCCCCATGCTCTCCTCCCGATCCGACGCAAAATTTCGACAGCACCTCCCCGCTGTTCTCCTGATACACGTCTCAGCATAAACCGAGAGGATGTGTACCCGGAGAACAACAAGGTGGCGCTGACGAAATCCTGCGTCCGATCCGGAGGAGAGCATATATGGGGAAATGAATCCAATCTACACATACTCGGGCTGTCCATGGATAACGTTGGACAATTCGAAAGAATCCAATTATAAATATGCAAATGAATGCATGTTTATAAATGGAATCTTTCGAACGGGAGACGCATATGGGTTACGTGACTTGCATGAGTTGAGAAGGAAAGAACTAGCTATACACCTATCTTCTGGGTAGGGTGAAACTAAGAGGAGAGAGACGTTTGGCGTCCCCAGTAGGAAACAGTGCTAGTCACGGGAATCTATGCAATTAAATAAGGCAACCTTAGCAACAACAAGCTAAGCTCCAATATATCTAGAAATCCTAACATTTGTTACTTCCATTTATTTACATTTAACAATTTGTGTCTTAACTCTTAACACTATAACAAAACATGCCAGCTCGGAGATAGCATCGTTTTGGAAAAAGAGAAGCATTTCTATTTTGTATGAGTATATCCATCTATAACATGCAAACAAAAATATCAAAAGGTGGAAAACATTTCTCACATTGTTAAATGATCACAAAATGCAGCATAAATTCCTTACAAAATGCAGGTGTGTATAAATCACATGGAAAACAAATGGACAAAAATAATTTGGCAAATACTTGATAGAAATTATAGACCTTAGTTCATGTGAGAACTACTCTATATTATAGACCTTCCATTTATTTATTTCTTTTATTTCCTTTCCATTCATTCCTTTTTTTAACTTCTATTTCTTTCTAACATACATACTAACAAACCCTAGCCCTAATCTACTAACAGATCTAGCTAGCTAATTTTTTTAATAAATAATTATAAGCTAACTAAAATTTAACATAAATATCTACTAACAATAAATAGAAACAAAATTGAATCCTAATTAGTATACTAACTAATTTCTAAATCTAACAAACCCTACCCCTAATCTACTAACAGATGTAGCTAGCTAAAAAATTAACTAACTACTGATAAGTTGCATTGTTCTAACAATAAATAAAATTGATAAATAACAAAAAATAAAATTGATAAATAACAAAAAAAGAGAGAAAAGAGGAGCTCACCTCACCTGCAGAGGAGGGCGGAGGAGGTGGTGGTGGCCGGCGAGGAGGCCACTGCCACCGGAGCCGAGGAGGACGGGCAGGCGACCGGCGAGGGAGGGGGCCGCGGCGGTGACGGGGGCGGCGACGTCGTGCAGAGGCGCGGCGGCGGGCTGGACCTGCAGAGGAGGAGAGGATGAGCGGGAGAGAGAGAGAGAATGGGGAGTGGGGGAAGCGGCGGCCGGGGTGGCCGCGGCTCACCGGACGCGGCCGGCGCGGCGGGGGAGGCGGCGGCGGCTTGGAGGGGAGGGGTTGAGAGCGGGGTGAGAGAGAGAGAGAGAAGTGGCGGGCGGCTAGGTCTGCCCGGGCCGAGATAACGGCCCGCAGCTTGGCCGTCAGCCAGCTGACGGCAATGCGGCGGTCCGTTATCCCACAGCCGCGTGGTGGGGTCTGGGGAAATGTTGCCGTCAGTTGGGCTTTGCCGTCAGCTGTTCTGCGCGTTGCCGTCAGCTAACTGACGGCGTTTCATGGGCTGACGGCTAAAGTTCCTTTTGCCTACAGTTGTTTCTTTGCCGTCAGCATTTATACTAGCTGACAGCAAAACATGGTTTGCCGTCAGCCCCGACGGAAAGCTGAAGGCAAAGCACGAAGCTGACGGCAAAAATCCTGTTTCCTGTAGTGCATGCAATGGATGAGCATAAGCAAGAAAGTTGACACTTAGGATGGCAAAGAGAGAAAAATGATGGGGGAGGAAGACAAAAAAGGTGTGAAGGGCTCACATCACTGAGGACAATCATATGCGAGAGAAATCCAAATGATAGATATGATGTGAGGAGTAGGGATTGCCATGTAACGGATGCACATATGAGCTAAGGTAAGCTCTCCAATGGAACTAGTGGGGGTGCATCCAACCTGCTTGCTCAAGAAGACCTAGAGCTCATTTGAGTAGGCTCATCATTGGAATATACAAGCCAAGTTCTATAGTGTGAAGGTCCCCACATAGCTATATAAATGAATGATAATATCTATGTAGTACAAGATATAAGAAGGAGTACGAGTGTGGATATCTCAAAAGGAATAGTAATGTGCCCCCTTCTCTCTTTTTATTTCTTTTTCTCTTTTTTCTCTTTTTTTTATTTTTTTGGTAGCCTCAATGGCTCTTTCTATTGAAATCTCATTTGTCCTCTTTGGGATCTTTTGATTTTGTCCTCTTTGGGATCTTTTCCTCACTTTAGGGGAAACACTCTATATATTACAATAAGTATAGAAGATCTTTCACACTTTACAAAAGTACTCAACATAAAGAAAATGAAACTATCATGAAGTATGCAAATGTATGCCTCTGCCAGTGTAGTAGGATATGAAATGATACTAGCGCGTCATGTAGCAATGATTAGGGCAAGGCCCAACTAGCATGTGGCTCATCGATCAAGCAAAAGCATGTATGACATGAAGATCAAGTCATGAGAAGGTGGATGTTGCATGGCAATGTATGTCGGAAAGGCTATGGAAATGCCTTGATAGGTATGTATGGTGGCTGTTTTTAGGAAGGATATAATGAGGCTTATGATGACAGAGCGTATTGTGCCAAGGATTTGGATGCATTGGCGAAGTATGCGCCAAATCTCGAGGTGAGAAAGTTCAATGCACGGTACCAAAGAGGCTAGAAAAATATGGGTAGGTGGAAGTGTCAAATTTCGAATACTCACATTAGTCCGAAGAACTCATGCACTTATTATCGGTAACTCTCAATCTAATTAGGAGTTTCACAAAGAGACAAGTACCCCAAGGAGGAGTGTATGGGGGTTTGGTTATCCTTGCGCATCCTCGACTCATGGTACGTGAGTGTACTCTAATATTCGATCCCTCCAAAGATTAGTGATCCATCTAGTAGCTAAAGTTCTCAACTAATTTTGTACGTTTTTCGAAAATAAACACGGATTGCCCAAAATACGACATCTATCACTTATAGGCAAAATCTCTTGACACCAAAAGTTCAAACATTACTCATGGCAATACCTCAAAACTATTGCAAGTTACTACTACAATTGAATAGCAACCTCAATTACCTACTTCGAGTCAAGACACAAAATTCAGTGCAACAGGCAAACTCTCTAAACAAGATAAACATAAAAACTCAAGAGAGTTCCAGCAACAAACGAAACAAAAGCTCTTAAAAATATAAGCATGAAAACTAAGAGATAAACATGACAGCAGCTACGAAAAAGATAAAGAACACACACAACAAAGATAAGCATGAAAATCCGATGTTGTGTTCTAGGGTGAAGAGGAGCGTGTTTCTCTCCCACACAAAGTAAGCTGGGTTCTAACTTGTTATGAACAACAAGAAAAGCTAAAGAAAACTAAGAAGGAAAATAAAAAGCAAGATGCTCCAAGTATAGCACATAACGCATGAAGTGATAAAAATATAGTGGAACGAAAGACGAACTGATAATTGTTGATGGAGAAGGGGATGCATGGGGGCATCCCCAAGCTTAGATGCTTGAGTCTTCTTGAATATTTCTTGGGGTGCACGGGGGCATCCCCAAGCTTGAGCGTTTGACCCTCCTGAATCTTCTTTTATCATCTTCCCTCGCACAGTTGAAAACTCCCTTCATACATAACTCATCATAATCTGATTAGCGAGGTTAGTAACCACAATAAAATAAATTTTTATCTACTGGAAATAAGGATATTCTTGAAGAGATACTGTTTCTCAAGATTTCCAAATAGTTATTGCAAAGAAAAAGCAAGCTTAAGGTTTGCAAAATGAAGAAAAGGCAAAACAGGACAGAATCTGTGAAAAATAGACCAGCAAGTAGTAAATATTTTTTTTGGGCCACTTCTGCAACTCAAATAAAAAAACTCAGAACATACGTAAGTTCCGTGATTGTATAGAGCACTCTGTGAAAAAATTAAGCTAAAAAATATGAATTGGGAATTTTCTATGATTTTTCCCGTCACGAGGACAAAATCTGTTTTCTGGACAGCATGTCACAACTTTCACTTCCCTTGTCATATGAGGCTATAAATGGCACAAAGCTTGAAAATTAAAGATACAATGATGTTTCTACTGTAGTAGCAAACATCAAGACACAAAAAAAGAAAAATAAAACTAATTCGTTATGGGCTGCCTCCCAAAAGCGCTTTCTTTTATGCCTTTAAGCTAGGCATGATGCAAAAAGAGAAGATCAAGTTTTATCAAGAGTAAGAGAATAGCTAGCCCGTGTAACGGACTCAAAAGGTAACTTAATCTTCTTTCTAGGGAAGTGTTCCATACCTTTCTTGATAGGGAATTGGAATTTTATATTCCCTTCTTTCATATCAATGACAACACCAATGGTGCGAAGAAAATGGCGTCCCAAAATAATTGGACATGATGGTTCACATTCAATGTCCATAATAGTAAAATCAACGCGAACATAATTGTCATTGACAATGATAAGAACATCATCGATCTTCCCCAAAGGTTTCTTTACGAAAGAGTCAACAAGACGAACACCAAAAGAACAAGGATCAAAAGGTTTCAATTCAAACATATCATACATTCTTTTGGGCATAACGGAGGTACTAGCTCCAACATCACATAAACCATAGCAAGAGAAGTTATTCAAATTAATTTTAATCATAGGATCCCAACCATCTTCTAGATTTCTAGGTATGGAGGCTTCTACCCTAAGCTTCTCCTCCCTGGCTTTAATGAGAGCATTGGCGATATGCTCCGTGAAGGCAAGATTAAGTGTGCTAGTGTGGGGATCTCTAGACATCTTGTGAAGGAAACCAATAACTTTAGAAAGGGTGAAATTATAAAAATCAAGGTCACTACTATCAAGTAAAGTGGTAGTGGTGTCCTTTAGGCTCACTTGTTTGGTAGCTTCTATAGTCATAGGAGTTTCTTCTTCTACGGTTGAGGTCATAGCATCACCATTAATAGGTCCTATGGGACTAGGGGTGCATTGGGTCCTAAGAGTTTGGATATCCTCAACAACTTGGATAGTAGAAACGGTATGGTGTGTAGGAAGGCTCTTAATTCTATCTTCTTCCTCCTTTTCTCTAGCCCATCTCTCTTTAAGTTTAGCCATCATCCTAATGTTTTCATTAATTTGCACTTGAATAGCGTTCATAGGAGTGACCTTCCTCTCCTCAAGAGGAGAAGTTCTAATTTTAACCAATTCTACTTCATGGGCTAAATTGTCTACCTTCGACGAGAGATTATCTAATTTGTCTAGTTTTTCCTCTACAATCTTTTTGAAGGATTTTTGGGTAGTGATTCTTTAAGCATACTCTCTAGTTCAGAGGTGGAGTTCTTGGTGCTAGGATAAGTGTTGTTGTTCCCATAGTTGTTGGAGGGGAACGATCTAGGATTGCTACCAAAGTTACTCCTATAAGCATTGTTGTTGAAGTTGTTTCTAGAGATAAAGTTCACATCTACTTGATCTTGAGCGATCAAAGAATTTAAAGGAACATCATGCGGATCAATAGGAGATTGCTTGGTAAGTAGAGACATAATCAAGTCAACTTTTTCATTTAGGGAGGAGATCTCCTCGACAGAGTTTACCTTCCTACCTGTCGGAGCTCTTTCGATGTGCCATTGGGAATAGTTGGTCATCATCTCATCGAGTAGTTTTGTGGCAGCACCAAGCGTTGTTGACATAAAGGTTCCTCCCACGGTCGAATCTAGCAAGTTTCGCGAGGTAAAGTTCAAGCCTGCATAAAAAGTTTGGATAACCATCCAAGTAGTCAAACCATGCGTAGGGAAATTCTTAACAAGAGATTTCATGCGTTCCCAAGCTTGGGCAACATGCTCATTATCCAATTTCTTAAAATTCATAACATTACTCCTTAATTGGATAATCTTAGCTGGGGGGTAGTACTTCCCAATAAAAGCATCCTTGCACGTATCCCAAGAATCTATGCTATTCCTAGGCAAGGATTGAAACCAGATTTTAGCTCCTCCTCTCAAGGAGAAAGGAAAAAAGTTTAAGATTAACAATATCACCATCTACTTATTTGTAATTTTGCATATCACAGAGCTCAACAAAATTATTTAAGTGCAAAGCAGCATCATCTCCAACACCGGAGTATTGATCTTTCATAACAAGTCTCAGCAAAGCAGGTTTAATCTCATAAGGTGCTGAAGTGGCAGGTGGAGCAATAGGAGTGCAGATAAAGTTACTGATGATATGACTAGTGAAGTCACACAACTTGGTGTTCTCGGAGGAACCCATAGCAGCAGCAAGCAAGGTAACTATTTTTTTTATTTTTGATAAGGGACACTAAAGCAAAAACTGAAAGGTAAACTAACAAGACTAAAAAGCAAAGATAAAAGATAGTGTGCAACTCCCCTATCTTGAAGAGTGGAGTCCCCGGCAACGGCGCCAGAAATTAGCTTTGATGGCTTCTCGCCCCTCGTTGGTTACCCAAAGTGGAAGGTTGAGATGTAGACAACAGCAAATTTCCCTCGGTGAAGATACCAAGGTTTGTCTCCACTAGGACTCCGACAACGATAGGAAGGTGACAACGGCACCAGAAATTAGGCGGTTGACGTGGACCTGCACACACAACAGATAACTTTGCTCCCAACGAGTACAGAGAGGTTGTCAGTCCCTCCGGCCTTGTTGTTTACAAAGGATCAAACGCACGGGATAATAATGATAGCGATAGCAACAGAAAAGGAAATAAAACGGAAAATAAATAGCGGGTGTAAAAAGTGTTGGAAATATGGACCGGGGTCCCATCATGTTCACTAGTGATGTCTCTCTCCCAAAAGACGATAAAATAGCCATGCGAGGTAACCAAATTACAGCTGGGCAGTTGACAGGATTATGTGCGCAAACCGATGCTAACTATGCTATAAAGAAAGGAAGAGACTCAAAAGTTTGGTCGGTACACCCAGACAAGTAGACTGAAATCCATCTGCATCTACCTACTAATCATCCACCTTGAGATATCTATCCAGAACATCTCGCTGGTATTAAGTTGTGAATCCCACCCAAAGTGTAAACTCAAAGCAACAGATAACTGCATTAAAGAACTTTGCGTAAAGTAAACAATTGTGACGCCCCCAAAATCAGACCGTGTACAGTAATCATACACGCAAGGTACACGATCAAGATCAGGGACTCACGGTAAGATATCACAACACAACTCTACAAATAAAATAATACAAGCCAGGGCCACGAGGGCTCGAATACAACAGCTCGAGAGCACAAAGTTAGCGGAAGCAATAGTATCTGAGTACAGACACAAGGGTACAAGGTTGCCTTAAGAAGGCTAGCACAAAATCAACACTCGATCGAAAAGGCAAGGCCTCCTGCCTGGGAACCTCCAAACTACTCCTGGTCAAAGGGGAACTCGTTGTCGTAGAAGGCATCGGGGATCTCCTGCTCCTGGGCTCCAACGTCGACTGCAGCGGCCGATCAGGCAAAACAAAAAGGTGAAAATAAAGCAAAGGTGAGTATCTAGCATACCCGCGAGTCTTACGTCCGCTACTAAGCAATTATGCATTTGTATCAAATGGAAAGGGGAGGATGTATATAGTGGACTGCAAGGTAGAAATCAGAATAAGGATGAGAAGCTAGGCCTATCGAAGACTAGCATCTTCTGACGAGTCTTGCAGCATGAGGTAAGAATCAGCCAACAGTTCATATAAAGCATAAAGTAACAATGCAGCAGAAGTTGCTGCAGCATTGTATAATAATAAGTTGTATTGGATAATAATTATATATGCCTCCGCGATCCCCTCCTCGAGTTCCCTGCGAGGAAGAGAAACCGGAACCAACAGTTTAATAGTAGTAGTAGGCTCTGGCTTCAGCATAAAGCGTCCTATTTAAGTGGACACGGCTATTCGAATAGATTAAACTTCCCTGCAGGGGCTGCACTACTGTTACCCTACACGCTCGGATCCCCAGGGTGGCGTACACCTTGTTAGGGAATGCCCCACCGAGGCTATCCGACACGCCGAGGCCCATCCTACGGCTCATCAGAGAGGTCCCCGCCGGTCTACAGCCCTAAGTGCAAGGGGGTCATGGGCCTATCACCCCTCGCTATCCGGGTCGTTGTGCGCCAAGTGGATCCAGTGCCGCAGCACGATCCGACCCAACCACAATGCTGAACTTGACGTCTTTCAAAGCTTTCAAACGAGACCACAACGCGGAGGGCCCACACCGTAATCCCACGTGAAGGTAGTGCGTATAGGGCACGTCGACCCACTCAAGTCATCCACCTGAACCGTTAGTCATTTTATTATTTTCTGTCGGGACAACCCTTATCTGGGTGAGTCGCGGAAAACGACAGCAGCTAGAGCCACCAGTAACGTCGGTGCCTGCCCTGACGTCCCACCAACTCGTGCGGTTACCAACAAGGTGAACCATCTCCTTACCTTGTCTCGCGTTTGCTCCGAAGAGCTCGACTTTCGTACAACAGGATATCTGTCGGCCACGAACAGTACCAGGCCCGCCGCACACCGGTGGAATACACCTGACCTGTCGTTCCGCTAAGATACCCTGCGCGGGCACCGTTGGGTCACCCGACTCCTTACCTGTAAGGACACCAGTTTATTTGAGTGCCTACCATCAAGTGAAACCAGGAGGTATCACCCTCGATGGTACATTTAAAGAGGTTCGACAGAGACATCAACGGAATGAACTAAAGAGGAATATTCTCGTATCACCCCGGTGGTGCCGAGACACCAGCGGAATGAACTAAAGAGGAGTACCCTCGTATCATCCCGGTGATGCTACGCTACTGATCCGACGAGAGTGAAATACGAGTCCGTCCACTAGTAAGTCAAACTCGAAGCGACTCGGCAGAGTCTCGCCGTTGTAGGTTCCCTAGGGCGTCTGCATTGATCCGTACCTGTTGCAGTTATAATATTTTGTAATCCGCGTTCACTCACCAGAGTGATCACGGCCCTCTATTCTAAACCTAACTAACAATGCGCAGGGTTTACTGCTGAATATTATATATATTTATAAGGCAGCATAGGACAAGGAAAGGTACATCAAGGGGCGACAAAAACATGCTATGCAATTGAATAGGATTGTAACGTAGCAGCAGCAGTAACCATGCCTAGTGCAAGAAAAGTACGGAAAGGTAGGTGATATCTGGGGAAGGAAAATGGCTCTGCTTGCCTAGAAGCTCGACGGTAGGGGTACGGTCGTCGAAGTAGTAGTCGTACTCGGCAACGGTGTAGTCGGCGGCAGCCACGAGGTCTATCGGAGAATAAAGGGGGGAGAAACAATAAATACACAGCAATAATAGCAATACAATTGTATGACATATAAGATATAAAGCAACGGGGCTCTAACGGAGTGTTCGGTGATTTGCTCGGAGCAGGAATTTATCCAGGGAAGACTCATCAGTACCGGTTGATTACCGGACCGATGATCCGGAGGGGGAAGGTTCCATGTCTGCAGTGTTAGAGACAACTGACAAACATGTGGTTAGCGTATCCGTGCTAGTTAATCCATTCTGAGCAACTTTCGTGTTCGGAATAAATTCATCCGGATACTTTAACAGTACCGGACAAATCATCGGACAGACGGTCCGGAGGGGGACGGCTCGATGTTCGATAAGTTAGAGGGGTGTGGTTGGTACACGGATAGCGTATCCGTATTCATGATATTTTTCTGATCAACTTTCATATATAAAGTTTTTCCATCAGAGATACATATAAAAAGATATTGATTTTTTAAAGTTTCAATCGTTTTAAATCATTTCTGGAATTATTTTTATTATTAAATGAGCATTATCCAGAATAGACTTGTTGACCAGTCAAACTGACAGTGGGGTCCCACATGTCATTGCCATAGTATTTATTAATCATTTAAATTAATTTAAATAACTACTAGGCCCACCTGTCATTGAGACAGAACTAACTAAAATGTTTAATTAACTCAAAGGTTATTTTTAAGTGGTTGGGCCGATAGGTCATAGGTACATGACTTAACATAATTTACTTAAACCATTTTATTAATTAAAATGGATGGGAGGCCCACATGTCATTCACACCAGGGGGGGGGGTTCTCTGTTTAAGTTAATACATGGGGGGGGGGGTTAGTGGCTTGTTAGCCACAGGCCGTCCACGCACCCGCCGACGGCGAGCCATGGCACGGCGGGCGACCCACCGGAGGCGCGTTCCGGCGACCAAAAGAGCGGCGGAGGGCACTAGGGGGTATCCCTCGCGCTTGCGCACGCGCTGGGGCATCCCAACGACGATCGGGAGGGCTAAGGCGACAACGGCGGTACATGCGGCGGCGGCCGGAATCGTAGCGTGACGACGGCGGCGGCTAACAGGGCCAACTCAAGTGCGGCGAAGGGGAATTGGAGCAACACCTCACCAGGAATGCGTAGGGGAGGCAATGGGCTCGGGGGAGGGCGTGAGGCGGCCGAATTTTGTCAGCGACTGGCGACGAGGAAGACGACAGGGGCGTCAACTACGGAGCATCGCGGCCCGATTCGTGGCAGAGGGTGAAGGAGAGGACCAAGGGCTAGGCGCTGGACAGCTTCATCTGGCGCGGGGAGGCTGCTGGTCACGCGGGCTGCGGAGGCATGTCGACGAGAAACTCACGGCGGAGCTCAAACAGGGGAGAGGGAGGAGATGGAGATGGGGCGGCACCGTGAGGGGGAGTGGAGGGGCGGCTAGGGTTGTGTTGGGGGCGTAGGGGCTTTTACCCTTCCGGCATCCGGGTGATGGCCTCCACGGCGAAGGCCTCGGCCATGGCCGGCTGGATGTGCTCCACGCACTGGGGGATGAGCAGTGGAGAGGAAAGGGGAGAGGGGGTGGGCTGGGCCTGGGTGGAGAGGAGAGGGGTGGGGTGGGCTTCTGCCCAGTGGGAGGGCCTCACCCTGGGCACTAGGTAGTTTTCCCATTTTTCTGTTTTCTTTTCTTTTTGTCTTTTATGTTTAATTTAGTTTAGTAGCTTTTGCATTTTTGTAAACTATGGGACTAGCTCCAATATTATTGTTGCACCCTGTACCAGTGCCACAAAAAGTTTAGGCTCAAAATAAAATAATTTAGTATTTTATTTAAATAATAAATTGTTAAATTGGACTTTTCAGGCTACTGTTTGAATTGTTTGAATATTTATCTATTGCAATAAATACCCATGGTTGGTTTAACATGGTCCACTTATTTTTATGCATTTTAACAAAATTGGTTTCACAATTTTTGGACAAAGTTTTATTTTGCACTTTGTTTTTATTATCAATTCAAAGGTGTTTTGAATTTTGATTTGATTCCAATTCAAAGGGGTCAGACTTGTTGTGATTCAAGATGATCAAGGCCCATGGCCATATTGCTTTCAATAACATCACAAGGGCAATTTGAATTTTTGAACTGACCCAGGTTGATCAAAGCAAAATTCAGATCCAGGCCATTTTGAGCAACAGTGCTTAGCAACAGTGATTAGCAAACAGTGAGAGTGATTACTGTTCACTGACAGTGAGGGTGTTACAACAATCCTTGCACCCACAAGTACAAGCACCATTGTTTTCTCACTTGTGGAAACAACACATCCCCTAGACTCATGTTTCTGTCAATCAAGCTAGTCATCATGAACCCCCAATCATGCATAGCGCTCCCTTTTGGAGTCACTACCTACTACTTGGCCAAAGCAATAAACAACAACGGATAATGTCGGGACCCGGAATATGCGTATGTAATTCCAGTCACAATACAATCACATGGAGAGACGAGAGCCGTACCCACTTGTCTAAGCAGACAAGGCCAAGCACAGAATACTCTCGGAAAGCATCGAACATGAGGGGCATCCCATCCAGGCCGGATGATCAACTGAGATGGGTCCTCATCATCCGCTCACAAGTCTAGATGCTTATGGGTGGTGAATCCCATACTCATAGACAAGTCATCTCAACCATGTTATCGATTGAATCTTAACTCTTACATAGACTTACTCCAGCCCGATCACTTAGTCGGGGTCTAGGGCGGGCTCGATCATACAACAAAGTGTGCACGTGACAGAGTCACGAACAATCGCATCGCGATGCCCCAAGATGCGCACATCTAAGGGCCACTTGGTGTATAAAAGACCGCCATCCAGATCACAACTAAGGTCTCGAAAAACCCATACCAAGACATGCATGTTATAAACATACACGCATCACACATGTCTAGTATGAACAGCAGGTATCATCACATAACTCTACAAAGTACTTCTTTATTGACTTACACATAGAGTATACAAAGATCACATGTCTGTGATCAACATTACATCATACAACGAAAGCAAATTAGGTCTGAGTACAGACAAGTTTAACAAATGGCTTAGAGAAGCCTTGTAAACATACATGCCCTTCCACGAGGGACCAGACTGCTGTCCGGAACTATACTACCAAGGTCAACATCGAGCTTCACGAAGGTGACTCCATCGGGGTCCGATTCTCATCTAAAACATAGAATAAGAAAACATGAGTACAAAGTCGTACTCAGCAAGACTTACATCAGAACTACACTACTCATGCTCAAGTTTCAAGGTAAAGGAGGTGGGGTTCAACATGCAGAAGTGCCAGCTATGACTTGGCTAGTCCTAAACTACGAGTACCAGACTTGAGGTAAGAAGCGTACACGAGTCCACTACCAAGTCTCCAACCAATACACCACTATGGATACTTCCTCGACTTCCCCACGAGAAAGCACGCCATAGCACTCATGCTTATCTTGCGAGTTTTATAAGTGTCCATTCAAGTTGTCTATGATCAAGTAAAAGTTTCCAAGTAGTTCATAACCGCGGACACGGCTATTCGAATAGTTTATTAACCCTGCAAGGGTGTACATCTTCACACGCGTGTCATCACTTATCGCCTCGTTCTTGTCACCCTTCAAGCGGGTGTCGGACGTGGATGAAACCAAGGCACTACCCTCACATCACCTTCTCTAATCCAGGAATCGACTACCTGAGTTTGTCACCGCTCGAGAGTCCGGCCGGTTCCACGAAACGGACTCAGATAATGCAAGGGACCGAGACGCCACCTTTGACAGATGGTTTCACTGCCTTACAGGTCCACCCACATATCTATAGTTAGGTCAAATGGAAAGCCCGAATCTAGTGTGACTCCTGGACCGAATCGGGTACGTAAAGAGGCCAAACGGGGCTCCCATAAAACCCTACATGTGGTCATACTCTTTGTCTTGGATCACAAAACAGGAACTCGGGGCCTGGGGCAGTGTTCAACGAGACAACCCACTGTGTACTCCTACACAGCCTCTCATCGTTCACCTTTGTTTAGGGTGGATTCACCAACACGTTATCAACATCATCACTGTGTTCATCCATCCCGACTCACAATCATAAACATCCTCATTGTATCACTAAGCAGCAAAAAGCATAAACAGTTGCAAGGGCCACATGCTCATCATTCAACTCCTAAATCTGCTAGGATTGTGGTTTTCTTAATACGGTGACAAAATGATAGGTCATGCATCGGAATGGGTTCAGCTATGCGAAAGAACGTGTCTCGGTGATCTCCTAAACATGCATAAGCGAGACTGAGAGGGAAGTAGGATTTTATAGACATGATCAATGGGGTTTTCTTGCCTTGCTGACGATACACGGGTCTTAACGGTGGTCTTCTTCTTCGGGGGTGATCACCGTCTCGGAGGCACTGTTACCGAAGCAATCATCAACAAAGGGGGGCAACAACAAAATAAAATGCACAAGCACATGATATTGTTGTCCATGATGTGAATGGTACTGGTTTGTGGCAAATTCAATTTAATTGAAGTGTATTGCAGTTGAAATGCAAATTCAAACTCCAGATTCAAATTCAAATTAAGTCATATACACATTTGCTCCTGTTCACCCATTTTAAAATGTTCAAACATAAAAAAAATTGCATATTCTTAATCCTTGCATTTTTCTGATAATTTGTCATATATTATATGTTTAATTTGGAATTAATATGAATATTCTATGATTTTTGGAAGTTTATACTATTTTCTGTAATTTCTGAATTCTTTTAATTCTTTTAATCCAATTACTGCGTCAGCACTGCATCAGCATGGCGTCAGCAGGGGGCTGACCAGTGGGGCCATTCTGTCAGTGGCTCTGGGATTAATCCCGTGGTTTAATTTAAATTGTGTTTAATTAGAGGGACTGGGGGCCCACTGTCATAGACCCCAGGGGGGATTAGCAAGGTGATTAAGGGCCCTAATGACCTGGGCTGCCGGCAGCTCAACGCCGGCGTCACTGGACGCGGCGGCGCCTCGCCGGAGTGGCGAATCCGGCCACGGGAGAGCTCGCCGAGCCCACCAGAGGGACGCCCGAGGTCACCAGCGTCACCCAGTGCCCACGGGGAGGCTCGGGGGTGGCCGGAGCCTCGCCTGCGTCGACATGGCGCGGCGGCCGTGGCACTGTTTTGACGAGGAGGTCGCTAGCGTGCGCAAAAAAGAGAACGGCGAGAGGAGTTGGGTTCCTGGGGACGTCGCACGTCCACTGGACGTGGACAAGACGACGTGGGCGGCTCGTGTGCTCGACGGCGAGCACACCGGCGGCGAGGAGCCACGGCTCCCATGGCGGCAGGGGCTAGAAGTTGAGGGGGAACGCGAGGAGAGGTGAAAAACGTTGGGCTCCTCACCGTGAACGCGAAGAAGAGCTCGGGGAAGCCGGAGGGAGCTCGGTGGCGGCGAATTTGGAGGTCTCTTCCTCGGCGGCCGGCGGTGAAAACTCGAAGGGGGCGTCGTTCCTGGGGGTCCTTTGCTCAAATTGACGCGGCGGCTCGAAGAAGTCGACCCTGGCGGATTGATTGGACAAGGTGGTGCGCTCCAGCTCGGCCGGTGGCCGCGTGCGTTCGTCGTCGGCGCTCCGCGGGCCTCTGCTAGGGTTGCGATCCGACGCGAGGAGGAAGAACAGCAGCGCAGGGGGGGAAAGGACCTGGGCCAACTCCAGGCATCTCGGGGAGTCGGGGAGGAGAAAGGAGGCCAGGGGAAGCAGGAGGTGGCCGTGGGCGTCGCCGGCATGCATGCCACGCAGTGGCGTGCTCGGGAGTCCAGGGAAGAAGACGAGGCTGCCCTTTTGGGTGGGCCGAAATGGCCACTGGGCCCAGGTGAGTGGGCTCTTTTCCTGCTCTTCTTTTCTTTTTATTTATGTTATTTGTTTTTCTCGGGTAAAAAAATACCATAGCATTTTATAAAAATGCCCAAATATTTCAAAAACCCTAGGTGGCCAGTAGCAAGCCACTTGTAGAATTTGAGCATTTTTGAAATTCAAAACATTTGAATTTCAAATCAAATAGGGGTCAAATTTAATTACTAGGGCACATTTTGAATTTTTGAATATTCCATGGGCATGGGAATGAACCCAAACCACGTTTAAAATGATCACCATCATTTATAGGAATTTTCCAAATGTTCAAATGATTTTTGGAAAAAGATTTTTATCTGGTCATTTGAATTAAATTCTCAGGGCTTTTCTTTTCTCCATTTTTGAATTTTCTTTTGAATTTTTGCATGATGCAAAGGGCACAAACAAACCCTAGCACTTACCCTAGTTGGGGTTCTGACAGATAACATGCAAGAATTACTCAAGAACACAAATATAAAAGAGGAGAATAAAATATATTACTCAAACACAATCTGAACATAGTCTCATAATCCATCAGATCCCAGCAAACTCAACATAGCAACAGCATAAAGATTACATATGTGCCTCGATCATGTAGGGCAGCTCACGAGGTCTAAACCATGAAGAACATAGAGGGGAGGAGAACATCACATAGCTGCTGATCATGGACCCATGGTACAAGGTGGACTACTCACGGTTCATCCGGGAAGCATCCATGGTGGTGGTGAAGCTCTCGGAGGTGGTTCCTCCCTCCGGAAGGGTGCCGGGAAGAGGGCTCCTAGTGCTCCCGATCTTGGAAGCGCGGCGGCGGCGGAACAGAGGAGAGATCGCGAAAAAGGGTTCTGTCTTCGAGGGTTTTGGGATGAGAGGGATATATAGGCGAAGGTGGGCAGCCAGAGGTGGACCAGGGGCCCCAGGCCCCCCTGGCGTGGCCTAGGGGGTGGCCGCGCCAGGTGGCTGCCTGGGCCACCCCTGGCTCCCCCCTGGCCCCACTTGGGCTCTTCCCGAAGCTTCCTGTACGCTGATTTTTCCTATATTTTTCCCGGAATTTTTCTGGCACTTTAAGTAATGGGAAAACCTGAAATACAAAAACTGCAGAAAACAGGAACTGGCACGGGGGTGCACTGAGTTAATAGGTTAGTCAAAATATGATCAAAAGTGTATGGAAGTGCATCAATATCATAGCAATATCACACAAAAGATGCATGGAGCAAGCAGAAATTATAGATACGTTTTGGACGTATTAACGATGCCCAGCCTTCTTCAGCACGCTACTCCATCGAAGCTTTGAGCGTAAGCTACCCCATCTCCTCTGATATGCCATCGTGCCAGCAACAATGTGGTCGGAAGCCCGACTATTCAGAGTCAATGAAGATTTCAGCATAGTCAGTAGCATATGGATCTGGACATTTCATGGGCATACTTCCCAAGTTATGCGAGCTACTCACGTAAGGATACAACCATGTTCGTATTCAAGTGAGTGAAGCACATGGGAAGCAGTAGGGACCGCAACTTCCGTGAGGAAATGAAGCAAAAGAAGCATATCAGCATCTTAGATGGGTATGAACACGGACAAGTAAGGAAGGAACACCCAAAGGGAAGGAAACAATGAAGCCTTTGATCTCGATACCTTCCATGAGATTCAGCTCCTCGCGTTCGATACGGCCCCGAAGAAGGATAATCTTGAGGTCCAACTTATTGCAACCAAGAGGAAGCATGATTAGCCAGGAGACAAAGGATGAAGACAGCCCAACTAGCTCAAAGAAAGGACCCCGACAAAAAGAAAAGCCAGTACATGGGAAGTACCTAAAAAGTTCTTATCACGGTAGCAAGAACCATGGTAGACAAGCATGGCGTATGTCGAATCTCTCCACAATATAGGCGACAAGAGTTAGCACTACACCCATAAGCCGCCAAAAGGATGCAACCCTTGCGAGACGACATGTAAGTGAAAAGGATAATTTTATAGACTCCATGGTCACATTCGCCTCGATCAGCCAAAGCCATGTTTCCATATGATACATCATGGATACCGAAACCTAAGGAACCTTATCTCATATGGTAAAGGATCGAGTACCCATCCGGTCAGCTGGTGCAGTTACACCTGGTTGAAATTCTCAGTAATTGCTGGGATACCCAAGTCTGCTCCGCTAAGGATTCCCCACCCAGCTCAACATTTTGACTACATGGACCATGTTGAAGCATAACACGCCCCCTCGCCACCCACAGATCTGGCAGCGTGTCAATCACAACATGATTAAAAGTTCAAAGCTTTTTGCCCAACCCCCACCCCCCGTTCAGAACTAGTGCTCAAGATGTACGGGCCAAGAAAGGTGATGCAACACCATGTGCAGACAGTCCAGGTTCCGCACAATGGGACATCACGATGAAGACCATTATGATTTTCCCGATACCCATGAAGGTCCAGTCTATTCTCGGAAGGATCGATACAAAGTGTTCAAGAATGTAACGCAGATAATGCCCGAGATACCCCGAGGATAGCACGAATATCGTCAGCATTCAACCTATGGTAAGATATCTCGCTATCATACCGGTCAACACACGCGAGGATGGAAGTAGCAGGAAAGGATCTGATATATAAAGGGAAAGAACCCAGTCAGAAATATGGATTAGGTGAAGTAAACCCCCTTGAGCCAACACTTCTTGGATGCTGTCGAGGGAACACTACGCGGTAAAAAGGATACCCAAAAGGTAACAAGTTTCCTTAAGAAGGTATGTTTCCAATGGTTCCCTGAGCAACCAAATCTAAAGGACGAGATTTTTCTAAGGGGATAGGTTTGTGACACCCTGTATTTTGGAACTTTCTTTTTCCAAACACTTTTATGATTTATTTCAAGATTTGCTATTTGATTTGGTTTTGAGAAACTCTTTGGACTTGAAACTTCAGCATGTTTTATTTCCTTGCTCAAGTGGCCCATGATCCCCTAACCCTTTCCAATGATCATCTATTGATCCAACCAATCCAAGCCACATTTTTCTTGGTGCCAAGTATTTCTTTTTCAATAAAAGGAATATCCCCCTTTATTTGAGGATACTGGTGCAACCCCTATTTATATTGCCCCATAAATCCCCACATAATTCCCACATATACTTGACATCATATCTAGCCGAAATCTACAAAAACATTGCTTGGTTCAAGTAGATTTTTCACCTAGAGAAATTCATTTGTCTGTGGGGGCAGAATGGCACTTTGTGAAGGGAGTGTCATTTATACTTATCCATTGCTGGTGAAATTTTTTGTGCATACTCTTGTGATCATATCATGAGGCTATGCCAAGTTTCATCCTTAGGGGACAAGCCAAACTCCATACCAAAATTCCCAAAGTTGGCATTGTGAAGCAGGTGCATGATAGGGGAACCAATTTGCCTTGAAACTTTTTGTGCATATTTCCACACCCAAATGACTACACTAAGCCCAATTTTAGACAAATCCAACCACCCATGTGATGTCACCCTCATGAGCAAGTTTATGGCCAGCCAAGTACCTTGTGAAGCAAGTACTAGCTAGTACTTCCCCTAGCCATGAAACTTTTCACACCCATACACCCCTAACCACACCCAGTCAGAAATATGGATCAGGTGAAGTAAACCCCCTTGAGCCATAACTTCTTGGATGCTGTCGAGGGAACACTATGCGGTAAAAAGGATACCCGAAAGGTAACAAGTTTCCTTAAGAAGGTATGTTTCCAATGGTTCCCTGAGCAACCAAATCTAAAGGACGAGATTTTTCTAAGGGGGTAGGTTGTGACACCTTGTATTTTGGAACTTTCTTTTTCCAAAAACTTTTATGATTTATTTCAAGATTTGCTATTTGATTTGGTTTTGAGAAACTCTTTGGACTTGAAACTTGAGCATATTTTATTTCCTTGCTCAAGTGGCCCATGATACCCTAACCCTTTACAATGATCATACCTTCATCCAACCAATCCAAGACACATTTTTCTTGGTGCCAAGTATTCCTTTTCCAATAAAAGGAATATTCCCGTTTATTTGAGGATTGTGAAGCAACCCCTATTTATATTGCCCCATAAATCCCCAAATAATTCCCAAATATCCTTGACATCATATGTAGGAAAAATATCCAAAAATATTGCATGGCACAAGTGGATTTTTCACCTAGAGAAATTCATTTGTCTGTGGGGGCAGAATGGCATTTTGTGAAGGGAGTGTCATTTATCCTTATACATTGATGGTGAAACTTTTTGTGCATACTCTTGTAATCATATCATGAGGCTATGCCAAGTTTCAGCCTTAGGGGACAAGCCAAACTCCATACCACAGATCCCAAAGATGGTATGCAGCAAGGGGGCATTGTGAAGCAGGTGTATGATAGGTGAACCCATTTTCCTTCAAAAATTTTGTGCATATTCACACACCCAAATTACTCCACTAAACCCAATTTTAGCAAAATCCAACCACCCATGTGATTTCACCCTCATGAGCAAGTTTCTGGCCAGCCAAGTACCTTGTGAAGCAAGTAATAGCTAGGCACTTCCCCTAGACATGAAACATTGCACACCCATGAACACCAGCAAATAACCAATCTACACCAAATTTGAGCCCAATACATCAAGCCTAGAGTATTCTAGCTTCAACAAACCATTCTGGTCCATTTGGGCACTTACAAAGGAAGTAGGTGCAAACCACATCCAAATGGGCTCAAACTTCACAGGATCATAGTCCCTCCAACCCCAAAGCCCTGTGACAACACCACATACACCCACTGTTCACCATTTGACCATTGTCTCTTCCCTAAGTGTTGATGCTGCAAACTTTGCGTTAAAGCAAAGCTCACACCCTTGCTCCCCTTGACCAGTAAATAGCACCGGAGCTCTCAGGGAAGAGAGGAGAAGCCTCTAGACAAACTTGGCCCCGAAGAAAACCACATGGTGCACCAGTTAGCATGGGGAGCACGCATATGGCGTGCACTGGATGCGCTCTGGGAATGCCCGAGGCCACCCAACACGTCCACATCGTGCTGCAGTGCACCCCCGTCGCCTTCCTCTTGTCTCCTCGCGCCGAAAGGCTTTTCCATGTACGCGCACATCCCATGCCCCTCTGTGCGTCACCAGAATCACGCCGGTAGCTCGCCGCCACGCCGGAACGCGACGAGCACAGTGGCCAGTGACCTGTCCCTGTAGCCATGGCTTTCCCCCTCGGATTCTTGTGCTCCTGCTCGCCCGTGTCCACCCCAGCGCCTCCTAGAACCCCCTCGAGCCCTCCCGATCCTCGCCACCTCTCCGCATCGCCATGGCCGCATCCGTTTGTCGCCGTCTGGCTCGGCATCTCGCTCCCGGCTATTTAAGCCACCCTGAGCTCGCTGCACATCACCATTCACCTCACCTTCCCTCCAATTGCACTCCCGCACCAGAAATCAATGTCGGGGAGCTCTCCTTCCCCAGCTCCGGTGAGCACGCCGCCTCCGGGTCGCAGTATTTTCCCCCTCGACTCTGTTCCCCCTAGCCAATCTGACCCCACCATAGTGCTCCCTTGTCTCCCTTAGTGCTTCCCAACCTATCGCTCACTTGAATTGTCGTCGGAGACGTCGACTCCGACGAACCCCGCAACCTGCCGTCGTCGGAGAAGACGCGCACGTCGTCGTCCAGCCACCATTCGAGGTGCCACGAGTACGGGCCGGTGCGTCGTCATGCCCCCGTTCCATCCAAGGCCCCTCCCGCACCCAGCCGAGGCTCCTCGCCGGAGAGCATGCCGCAGGTGGGCTCAGCCCCTGCCTCTCTCTGTTTCCTTCCAGCCCTGACAGCCATGGCCCACTTGTCAATGTCCCAGCCCCAGCCCGAAGGGGTACGTGAGTGGAGGCGGGTTTCTGAAAGCCGCCTTCGACGTCAGCGCCCCTTGCATTTTTCCAAAATCAATTTAAATCCATGTAAATTGATTTTGTTGACCAGACTTTGACCAGCTATAACTTTTTTACCACAAGTCCAAATGAGTTGAAACCTTTTGCATAATTTTACTCTTGATCTCCTCTTTAATTTGGAATAGTTTTCATGCCATGTTTCTCTGTTGGTTTTTTTGATCAAAAGAAAACCTTTATGTGATAATTTCCTTTTGGTATTTAAATATATTTTTGCAGGGCTTTATTTGTCTTGAAGACCAGGAGTATTTCCCACTCCTCTGGTGAAAGGCAAGCCACAACCCCCTTTTTCACATTCGTAAAGCTTTGACGTGTTTCAAACTTGCTTTAATTCTCGGATGATACGATGTTTACTCATGTTATGATTTTAATCACTTTAATCATGTTATTGCCATGTTATGTTTGTTTGCATCATAACCTTATTCATGTTCATGACCTTGCCATGTTGCATGTTAATATCTTGATCATCTTAATATGGATAATTTAATCATTGTAGATGTTGAGGATCATGATATAACCGTAGCTGTACCTTGGATTGTTCTGCATGCATTGCTATGATTGGACGTAGGCTTTCATATTGCACCTGATTTTGATTATTATGCATTAGGATACATGCTTGTGCCAAGTTGATCAGGTGCCACCGAACCGAACTTATCAGTGCATCCACACTCGCCTTTATGGGGAGGCCTTGGCTTAGTCTATCGGTGTGCTCTCTTATGCGTATCACCAAAGAGGGGAGGCTATGCGCGAGCGGTTACCTTGGCTAGGTAAGCGGTGATGGCTTCTCGCCCCTCGTTGGTTACCCCAAGTGGAAGGTTTGAGATGCAGTGCAGCAACAAGTTTCCCTCGGTGAAGATACCAAGGTTATCGAACCTGTAGGACTCAGGAGATACAAGTAGGTGGCAACGTCGCCAGAAATTGCTTCCTGACTAGGGTGTTGTCGTGGACCTGAACACAGCAACAAATAACTTTGCTCCCAACGAGTACAGAGGAGTTGTAAATTCCTCCGGCCTTGTCGTTTACAAAGGATCAACGCAAGAGATAAAAGGTGCAAAGGAAAGTAAAAGCTGAAAGTAAATTGAGGGTGTGAACAATAATGTGAAGATGGACCGGGGTCCCGTGATTTTCACTAGTGATGTCTCTCTCCCAAAAGATGATAAAAGTGCTAGCGAAGTAAACAAATCACAGTTGGGCAATTGACAGCATTATGAAGGCACCGCAATGCTAATTATGCTGCAAAGAAAGGAAGGGCTCAAAAGCAATGGGCAGTACGCCAAGGTAAGTAAACCGAAATCCATCTGCATCTACTATGAATCATCCACCTTGAGATATCTATCCAGAACATCTCGCTGGTATTAAGTTGCGAATCCCACCCAAAGTGTAAACTCAAAGCAACAGACAACTGCATTAAAAGAACTTTGCGTAAAGTAAACAATCCTTGCACCCGCAGGTACAAGCACCGTTGTTTTATCCCTGGTGGCAACATCACATCCCCTAGTCTCATGTTTCTGTCACTCAAGCTAGACATCAAGGGGCTGAACCCACAATCGAGCATAACGCTCTCTCTTGGAGTTGCAAATAAAATACTTGGCCAAAGCAAATACCGCAACGGAGAACATGCAAGAATTTACTCAAGAACAAAATATAAAAGAGAAGAACCAAATATATTACTCATCACAATCTGAACATAGTCTCATAATCCATCAGATCCCAACAAACTCAGCATAGCAACAGCAGAAATTACATAGATGCCTCGATCATGTGAGGCAGCTCACGAGGACTCGAAAGTGGAAGCACAAAGGGGGAGAGATTCATCACATAGCTACTGGTCACGGACCCATGGTACAAGGGGGACTACTCACGGCACATCCGGGAGGCGTCCATGGCTATGGATGGTCTCCTGGAGGGGTTCCTCCTTCCGGCAGGGTGCCGGGGCAGCTTGTCCAGGTAGCCCCGATCTTGAAACAGCGGCAGCGGCGGTACAGAGGGGAGTTCGCGAGGGGTAAATATAGGCGAATGGGGGCATCGAGGGGACCCACAAGGCAGTCAGGAGGGTCCCTGACGCGGCCCAGGGTGGGGCCGCGCCACCTGCCCTCCTGGCTGCCTGGTGGTGGCCCCCCTTCCCTCTCTCGGTGATTCTGGAAGCTTCTGTTGCACTGATATTTTATATATTTTTCCCGGAATTTTTGGAGCACTTTTAATGGTCGGAAAACCTGAAATACAAAAATAGCAGAAAACAGAAACTGGCAACTGGGTGCACTGAGTTAATAGGTTAGTCCAAATAGGGTCAAAAGTGTATGAAAGTTCAAGCAAAACATGGCAAAGTCACACAAAACATGCATGGAGCAAGCATAAATTATAGATACGTTTGGGACGTATCAACATCCCCAAGCTTAATTCCTGCTCGTCCTCGAGTAGGTAAATGATAACAAGCATAATTTCTGTGGTGACATGCCACACAACCAAATAAGTACTTTTAAGTAAAGCAATCAAAGCATGCAATTCAATTCAAGTCTTAACAAGCAAGAGTCTATATTAGCATTGACACAAGCAACAAAAGAACAAAGGGTGCAAGAGCTCTCGCTGTCCGTGACTCGAATGTCTCCAAATGGCGTGTGCGTGCAAGCAAGGGAGTGGGAAGAAAGAGAAAAAAAGGTTGTTGAGAACAACTATCTACTAAAGTTTCACACTTGGTCTCCTTTGGATTCTTATCTGGACTCGTCCCCAGACCACTAGCCAGGTACAAGTCAAACTGATCCACTCCCTTTCGATATTTTGAGCACTCATGCAATGGATGAGCGTGAGCAAGAAAGTTGACACCTAAAAGGCGAAACATAAAGAAGGTGGAGGAGGAAGACAAAAAGGTGTGAAAGGCTCACATCAATGAGGACAATCATAGGCGAGAGAAGGCCATATGATAGATATGATGTGAGGAGTAGGGATTGCCATACAACGGATGCACATGTGAGCTAAAAGCTCTCCAAGGGAACTAGTGGGGGTGCATCTAACTTGCTTGCTCAAGAAGACCTAGAGCTCGTTTGAGGAGGCTCATCATTGGAATATACAAGCCAAGTTCTATAATGTGAAGGGTCCCCACATAGCTATATGTATGATGATGATCTCTATGGAGTACAAGGGATAGAAGATGAAGTACTAGTGTGGATCTCTCAAAAGGAATAGTAGTATGCCCCCATCTCTCTTTTTATTTTTTTCTCTTTTTCTCTTTTTTTATTTTTTGGTGGCCTCAATGGCTCTTTCTATTTAACTCTCATTTGTACTCTTTGGGATCTTTTGAGTTTGTCCTCTTTAGGATCTTTTCCTCACTTTAGGGGAAATACTCTATATTTTACAAGAATATCAAAGATCTTTCACACTTTACAAAGGTACTCACATAAACAAAATGTAACTATCATGATGCAAATGTATGCCTCTGCCAGGGTAGCAGGATATGCAATGATACTAGCACGTCATGTAGCAATGATTAGGGCAAGGCCCAACTAGCATGCGGCTCATCGATCAAGCAAGTAGCCTGTATGACATGAAGATCAAGTCATGAGAAGGTGGATGTTGCATGGCAATGTATCTCGGAAAGGCTATGGAAAGGCCTTGTAGGTAGGTATGGTGGCTGTTTTGAGGAAAGATATAAGGAGGCTTATGATGACAGAGCGTATCATTCCAAGGGTTTGGATGCACCGGCGAATTATGCGCCAACTCTCGAGGTGAGAAAGGGCAATGCACGGTACGGAAGAGGCTAGAAAAAGTATAGGTGGGTAGAAGTGTCAACTTTCGAATACTCACATTAGTCCGAAGAACTCATGCACTTATTATCGGTAACTCTCAATCTAATCAGGAGGTTCACAAAGAGACAGGTACCCCGAGGAGGAGTGTATGGGGGTTTGGTTATCCTTGCGCATCCTCGACTCATGGTACGTGAGGGTACTCTAATATTCGAACCCTCCAGAGGTTAGTGATCCACCTAGTAGCTAGAGTTCTCAACAGGGGTTTTTTGGTTTTTGAAAAACACACGGATTTCCCAAAATACGACATATATCACTAATAGGCAAGAGCTCTTGACACCATAATTTCAAACATTACTCTAGTCAATACCTCAAAACTATTGCAAGTTACTACTACAAAGAGAAAAGCAACTTCAACTACCTACTTCTAATCAAGACACAAAACTCAGTGCAACAGGCAAACTCTCTAACAAGATAAAACATGCAACCTATAGAAAGTTCAACCTAAGACAAAAGAAAAGCTCTAGAAAAACTAAAGCACTACAACTAAACAGAACAGCAGCTAAGAAAATAAAAAGAACAGCTCACAGCTAAAAGAATAAGCATGCAAATCCTATGAGGAGTTCTAGTTCAAGCGGAGCGTGAATCTCTCCCACACAAAAGAGTAAGTTGGGGTCTAACTTGAAACTACAGCAAAGAAAGCAAATCAAACCTAGAAAAGTAAAGAGCGAGACGCTCCAAGCAAAGCACATAACGCATGAAGTGATAAAAATATAGTGCAACGAGGGACAAACTGATGATTGTTGATGAAGAAGGGGATGCATCGGGGGCATCCCCAAGCTTAGACGCTTGAGTCTTCTTGAATATTTATTGGGGGTGCACATGGGCATCCCCAAGCTTGAGCGTTTGACACTCCTGAATCTTCTTTCATCACCTTCCATCGCGCACTTGAAAACTCCCTGCATACATAACTCATTGTAGGCTGATTAGAGAGGTTAGTACCCTAATAAAATAATTTGCCTCTACTGCAAATAAAGATTTCCAGGAAGAGCTACTGTTTGTCTTGCCTGCCCAAAAAAGTTTGCAAAGAAAAAGAAAGCTTAAGGATTGCAAAACTGTGAAAAGAAAAACCGGGGCAGAAGCTGAGAAAAAAAGAACAGCAGAGAAAGGAGAATTCTTTCGAGGTACTTCTGCAACTCAAATCAAAAAACTTTGAACAAACGCCTGAAAGGTAATTGTATGGAGCATGCTTTCAAAATATTCAGATCAAAAAGATGATCTGGTGATTTATTGAGAATTTTTCCGTCAAGGAAACAGAATCTGTTTCTGGACAGCAAGCACCAATTTTTGACCTTTCTTGCAATCTGAGGCTAAACTTGGCACAAAGCTTGAAAAATAAAGATACAATGATGTTGCTACAGTAGTAACAATCATCAAGACCACTAAGACCAGAACAAAAGCAAAAAGAAAAACCTAAATTCGTTGCGGGCTGCCTCCCGAAAGCGCTTCTTTAGAGCCATTAGCTAGGCTTAAAGATTATAGAAGATGCTCTCATAAGAATATGAATTTTGAAGCAAAAGAGAGCATCAAGAAGAAAATATGAAACACATTTAAGCCTAACCCACTTCCTATGCATAAGCATCTTGTAAGAAAATAAATCAAAGAAGCACAAAGTGACATGCATAGGAAGGTGGAACAAGAACAACTTCGAAAGTTTCAGTTTAGAGAGAGGTGTTTTTGTGACATGGAAGTTTCTATAACCAAACTTTCCTCTCTCAAAATAATTTTCAGTGGTATCATGAACAAAATCAAGAATATAACTATCACATAAATCATGTTGTTCATGACATACAAGCACACGTGTATAGTTTTCAACACGGTTTTTAGGAACATAAGATAAATGCATCCCAACACATTGAGCTTTGGTAAGAGGAAAATTCTCCGGAGTTGGAGATTTTAAAAGGATAATAGGACACTCAAGTGTGGGTGCGATAGCAAAAATTTCATGCTTAACATGATGAACTATAGAAAGTTCATCTCCGTAAGCATCATCCATAGTGGCATCACGGCCATAAGCATAGAAGGCATCAACTTCATCAAAAAGGGATATTTCAAAAGAATCCATAGGATCATAATACTCATATAAGGTAAGATTCAAAGAGTTACTCTCATTAGAAGGTAGACATGGATGGCTCCATTCTTCCTCCTTTTGTTAGTCACTCTCCTCCTCTTTTTCATCCAAGGAGCTTTCAGGTTCATAAATTTCTTCTTCCATAGAGTCCTACAAATCATTAGTCTCTTCCATTGGGTGAGAGATTCTCTCAAGATGATCAGTAATGTAATAATTTGCATCGTAATTTTCCAAACAATAGTTAAGTATAGCAAGACTCTCAGATTTGTAAGGGGCATCATCAATATTTTTAAGAAGAGAAGTAATTTCATAGGCACCCTTATAAGCAAACAATTCTTCTATTTCCTCTGCATCATAAAAATCATTGTTTCTCTTAGCATAAGAAGCTAAGGTTTCATCATCGTTGTACTCACACTGGAAAGAAAGGTGTTTGTGCCTCATAAAGCAACAAGATTCATCCCTGCAGAAAGATATATTATATATTGAGCACAAGTTTCTAGCATACTCATACAACTGATGTATTTGTTTCCATAAGTGTATCCCCTTTTGAGACAAGCGGTGTTCCTTGTACCACTTTTGTTGATCCTCGGTGAATCCTCCATGCCAATAAGATCTAGTTTCAAAGAAGTCAGACATTGATTGGCAAGTAAGGAACTAAACATACCTTTTTTTTGAATTTTTGATAAAAGACACTAAAGCAAAAACTGAAAGGTAAACTAACAAGACTAAAAAGCAAAGAAAAAAGATAGTGTGCAACTCCCCTATCTTGTAGACTTGAGTCCCCGGCAACGGCGCCAGAAATTTGCTTGATGGCTTCTCGCCCCTCGTTGGTTACCCCAAGTGGAAGGTTTGAGAAGCAGTCCAGCAGCAAGTTTCCCTCGGTGAAGATACTAAGGTTATCAAACCAATAGGACTCATGAGATACAAGTAGGTGGCAACGTCACCAGAAATTTCTTCCTGACTAGGGTGTTGTCGTGGACCTGCACTCAGCAACAAATAACTTTGCTCCCAATGAGTACAGAGGAGTTGTCAATTCCTCCGGACTTGTCGTTTACAAAGGATCAACGCAAGAGATAAAAGGTGCAAAGGAAAGTAAAATCTGAAAGTAAATTGAGGGTGTGAACAATAATGTGAAGATGGACCGGGGTCCCGTGATTTTCACTAGTGATGTCTCTCTCCCAAAAGACGATAAAAGTGCTAGCGAGGTAAACAAATCACAGTTGGGCAATTGACAGGATTATGAAGGCACCGCAATACTAACTATGCTGCAAAGAAAGGAAGGGCTCAAAAGCAATGGGCATTACGCCAAGGTAAGTAGACCGAAATCCATCTGCATCTACTACGAATCATCCACCTTGAGATATCTATCCAGAATATCTCGCTGGTATTAAGTTGCGAATCCCACCCAAAGTGTAAACTCAAAGCAACAAACAACTGCATTAAAAGAACTTTGTGTAAAGTAAACAATCCTTGCACCCGCAGGTACAAGCACCGTTGTTTTATCCCTGGTGGCAACAGCACATCCCCTAGTCTCATGTTTCTGTCACTCAAGCTAGACATCAAGGGGCTGAATCCACAATCGATCATAACGCTCTCTCTTTGAGTTGCAAATAAAATACTTGGCCAAAGCAAATACCGCAACGGAGAACATGCAAGAATTTACTCAAGAACAAAATATAAAAGAGAAGAACCAAATATATTACTCATCACAATCTAAACATAGTCTCATAATCCATCAGATCCCAACAAACTCAGCATAGCAACAGCAGAAATTACATAGATGCCTCGATCATGTGAGGTAGCTCACGAGGACTCGAAAGTGGAAGCACAAAGGGGGAGAGATTCATCACATAGCTACTGGTCACGGACCCATGGTCCAAGGGGGACTACTCACGGCACATCCGGGAGGCGTCCATGGCTATGGATGGTCTCCCGGAGGGGGTTCCTCCTTCCGGCAGGGTGCCGGGGCAGCTTCTCCAGGCAGCCCCGATCTTGAAACGGCGGCGGCGGAGGTACAGAGGGGAGTTCGCGAGAAAGAGATCGATATTAGGGGTTTCCACCCCGAGGGGTAAATATAGGCGAAGGGGGCATCGAGGGGGCCCACGAGGCAGTCAGGAGGGTCCCTGGCGCGGCCCAGGGTGGGGTCGCGCCACCTTCCCTCCTGGCTGCCTGGTGGTGGCCCCCCTTCCCTCTCTTGGTGATTCCGGAAACTTCTGTTGCGCTGATTTTTTATATATTTTTCCCGGAATTTTTGGAGCACTTTTAATGGCCGGAAAACCTGAAATACAAAAACAGCAGAAAACAGAAACTGGCAACTGGGTGCACTGAGTTAATAGGTTAGTCCAAATAGGTTCAAAAGTGTATGAAAGTTCAAGCAAAACATGGCAAAGTCACACAAAACATGCATGGAGCAAGCAGAAATTATAGATACGTTTGGGACGTATCAAGCGGCGATAGCCTTGAAAGTTGGTTTGTTTATTTGGGATCTCGTCCCCGTTTGGGACAATGTTGAGTGCCCGTTTGGGAACATGTAGTTTTCCACGACGGTGGCCGGTGTCTGGAGGACACAGGGCTACCCAAGACGGGATGTCGGTGATACAGTAAGGGGAGGCACGCGGTAGAATGGTCTCCTTGGAGAAATTCTAGTACACTCCTATGGTACGAGTTCCGAGGTTCCTATGGGACAAGTTCCAAGGTACTGGATGGAGGAAGAACTCCATAGCGTGGGTAAAGTGCACAACCTCTGCAAAGTGTTAAGAATCTATTCGTATAGCCGAGTCCACGGTATTGGACACAGTTCGTACTAGGTCACACCATGGTCAACGTAAATCCGGTTTGGCGTTCATGCTGAGTGGATGTTCGTGCGACGGCCCGTATAAGTTATTGGTCATGCGATGGCCCGTGGAAGTTGTTGGTCATGCGATGACCGGATTGGTTGGCTGGTAACATAAGGACACCTAACCCGTTGAATGGTCGTGCGACGACCTGTATAAGTGATTTGGTCACGAGATGACCCGGTGCTTGAGCCTGTAATGACTCCAAGGTAAGTTGTATGATCATATGATGATCATACGGGGTCCATATGACCTTAAACCATGATTTTTCATGCATTAGTTATAATCTTGATAATATGCTAGAGGCATCATGTTAACATTGCTTGAACTATTATGCCATGTTATTGTTTTGCCTTGGTGATTTGGATGTTGTGAGCTTGCAAGTACATTCAATGTACTGACCTGGCGTGTCATGCCAGACTTGCAGGCAATGCCATGATTGCGTAGGACGACGTTCCCGGTGTTTGCAAGCTAGGAGGTGTCCCAGTAAGTGTCCTTGTGGATTGGAGTTCATCACCGTCGCCGTTGTTCTGCTGCTAAGAGTTATCCCGCTGCTTGATGTAGATCTGTGGCTAGTATTTGCAGCAAGTTGTTTGTTGCCTTGCTCCACTAGCATTGTAATAGACCCCATTGTACCCATTTCATCGGTAATAAATGTGGTTCAGTTCTATATCAAGCAGTGCCGTGTTCCAAAAGACATGATCTCTGGGCTGGAGCACGGGGCGTTCCGGTATTCTGAGACGGGGTGCCACAACCACTAAAACTGAAAGTAAAAAACATTTTGGGTTGGCTCCCAATAAGCGCTTTCTTTTATGCCTTCGAGATAGGCATGAAGATTAGAAAAGATGCTCACAAGAGAATAAGAATTGAAGCAAAGAGAGCATCAAGAAGCAAATGTGAAACATATTTAAACCTAACCCACTTCCTATGCCTGGGAAACTTGTAATCAAATAAGTCATGAAAGCACAAAGTAACAAGCATACGATGGTAAAAGAAGAAGAACTTCAAAACTTTCATCATAAAGAGAGGTGTTTTTGTAACATGAAAGTTTTTGCAATCAAACTTTCCTCTCTCAAAATAATTTTCACTAGTATCATGAACAACATCAAGAATATAATTATCACATAAAGCATGTTGTTTGTGACCTACAAGCACACGTGTATGGTTTTCAACACGGTCTTTAGGAACATAAGATAAATGCATCCCATCACATTGAGCCTCAATAAGAGCACAATTCTCTGGAATATGAGTTGGAGAATTCAAAAGGATAATTGGACAATCAAGTATGGGTGCAATAGCAACAATTTCATGCTTAACGTAAGGAACTATAGCAAGTTCATCTCCGTAACCATCATTCACAGAGGCATCAAGGCCGTCAACAAAGCAAGTATCAAGTTCTTCAGAAAGGATTCCTCATCATAGAAATCATTGGCCTCTTCTTAGGCAGCAAACATTTTGTTTTTAAAATCCTCAATATAACCATTGAAAACATAATTCTCAGAGCAATATTGAAGCACTGCAAAATTTTCAGACTTGTGAATAGTATCGTAATACTTTTCAATCAAAGAAGCAATCTCATAAGCACCCTTGAAGACAACAAACTCTTCAATCTTTTCCACATCAAAGTAGATAGGATCTCATTTTCATTAAACTCACATTTGAAAGGAAGGTGTTTAAGATCTATATTAGAACAAGTAAAATCATAAATGTGGCATAAACACTCAGCATAGCAATAAGAAACTTGTATTTGATCCCATAAGTGTTTCCCTTTGTGAGATAAGTGGTGCCGCGTATAATGAGCATGCTCATCCAATGATTTTCCCTCAACAAGGTCGGTTGGGTTTTTAGCGCGAGCACAAATTTATCAAAGCCGATCGAAGTGAAACAAGTCCATCCTACCAAATTTGGCTGGTTCCACACCCATGGTAAAGATAGCATCAGTAGGCAGAGACAAAGAAAAAAGGTAGCATTTTTTTTTGTTTTTTCATATAAGACACGCAAGCAAAATAAAAGTAACTATTTTTTGTGGTTTTTGGTATAAGACTCTAAAGCAAAAACTAGAAAGTAAACTAACAAGACTAAAAAGCAAAGGTAAAAGATAGCCTGCAACTCCCCTATCTTGAAGATTGGATTCCCCGGCAAAGGCGCCAGACATTTGCTTGATGGCGTGAGAGACTATCTTCTTCTCGCCCCTTATTGATTACCCCAAGTGGAAGGTTCAGATGTAGCTAGCAGAAAATTTCCCTCGGTGAAGATACCAAGGTTTATGTCTCCAATAGGACTCCAAGATCTACAAGTAGGTGGCAAGGAAACAACGGCACCATTTTTAAGACAAAAGTCCTTGACCTAGACCTGCACACTACACAAGTAACTTTGCTACCAACGAATTCAGAGAGGTTTTCAATCTCTCCGGCCTTGTCGTTTACAAAGGATCAAACGCACGATGGAAATAGTGATGGTGATTGCAACTGAAAGGAAATAAAGCAGTAAAGAGTTGAGGTGTAAACAATGATGGAAATATGGATCGGGGTCCCATGATGTTCACTAGTGATGTCTATCTCCCAAAAGACGATAAAATAAATAAGTTGGGTGAACAAATTATAGCTGGGCAATTGACAGAATTATAAACGCACCACAATGCTAACTATGACATTAGAAAGTTAGAGGCTCAAAAGTATGGGTAGTACGCCAAGACAAGTAGACCGTTTATTCCTCAGCATCTACTCACTAATCGTCCACCTTGAGATATCTACCCAGAACATCTCGCTGGTATTATGTTGCGAGCCCCACCCAAAGTGTAAACCGAAAGCAACAGACAACTGCATTAACAAACTATGCGTAAGGTAAACAATCCTTGCAACCGCGGTTACAAGCACCGTTGTCTTCTCCCTGGTGGAAACAGCACATTCCCTAGTCTCATGTTTTTGTCACTTAAGCTAGACACCGGGGGGCATGAACCCACAATCAAGCATAAACGCTCCCTCTTGGAGTTACTATCTACTACTTGGACAAAGCAATAAAAAGCAACAGAGAACATGCAAGAATTACTCAAGAACAAAATATCAAAGGAGAACCAAATATATAACTCATCACGATCTGAACATAATCTCATAATCCATCGGATCCCAGCAAACATGGTGGTGGAGAAGCTCCTGGAGGTCAATCCTCCCTCCGACAGGGTTCCGGGACAAGGTCTTCTAGTGCTTCCAATCTCGGGATCGCGGTGGCCGCGGAACAGAGGGGAAATTCGTGATGCAGGGACTCTTTTCAAGGTTTTTGCATCGAGGAGGTAATATAGGCCGAAGGGGGCACCAGGGGAGGGCCCCACCTCTTAGGCGGCGCCCCACCCCTGGACGCGCCAGGTGGCCGCCTGATAGGGGGGTGGCCCCTCTCCGACAGCCCATCAGTGTTTTGGAAGCTTCCGTTACGCTGATTTTATATATATTTTTCTTGGAATTTTTTGGGCACTGTAAATATCGTAAAAAACTGCAATTCAAAGACATCAGCGGACAGAAACTGGCATCGGGTGCACTAAGTTAGTAGATTGGTCCAAATATGTGTAAAAAGGTATGAAATTGTAGCAAAACATATAGCAATGTCACCCACATAAGCATGGAGCAAGTAGAAATTAGATACGTTTGGGACGTACCAGTGATCTTCTTTCTATATCTTTGTAAAATATAGAGTGTTTACCTTAAAGTGAGGAAAAGATCGCAAAGAGGACAAAATAAAAGATCCCAAAAGAAAACAAATTAAAAGATCCCAAAGAGGAAAAATGAGAGATAAATAGAAAGAGCCAACGAGGCCACAAAAATACAAAAAAAAAGAGAGAAGGGGGCAACACTACTATTCCTTTTGAAAGATCCACACTCGTACTCCAAAGTAATATTTTTAGTTCATAGAGATTTTCATATCATTCATACATAACTATGTGGGGATCCTTACACTATAGAACTTGGCTTGTATATTCCACTAATGAGCATCCTCAAATGAGCTCTAGGTATTCTTAAGCAAGCAAGTGTAATGCACCACCACTAGATCCATTGGAGAGCTTTCCATAGCTCACATGTGCATCTGTATCATGGCAATCCCTACTCCTCACATCATATCTATCATTTAGCTTTCTCTCGCCTATGATTGTCCTCATTGATGTGAGCCTTTCACAACTTTTTTGTTTTCCTTCCCCATCATTATTCTATTTTCCTTCCTAAGTGCCAACATATCTTGCTTGCGCTCATTCATTGCATGAATGCTCAAAGTCAAAAGGGAGAGGATCAGTTTGACTTGTGTCTAACTACTGGTCTGAGGGGACGAGTCAAAATAAGATTCCAAAGGAGACCAAGTGTGAAGTTTAGTAGATTGAGTTCTCAATTAAACTATATAGTATTTTTATGCTCTAAAACCATCTTCCACTTCTTCCACGCAAACACCATTTGGAGACATTTGAGTCACGGACAGCGAGAGCTCTTGCACCTTTATGTTCTTACTTTGCTAGTTTCAATACTCCCTCCGATCCATAATAAGTGTCGCTCATTTTGTACTAATCTAGTACAAACTTTGTACTAGATGAGCGACACTTATTATGGATCAGAGGGAGTACTATATTTGCTTGTTATTGACTTGACTTGAATCACATATATTACTTGTTGTACTCTAAAGTTCATATATGTGTTAGTAGCCTGTCACCGCTAAAATTCTCTTTGTTATCATTTACCTTCTCGAGGACGACCAGGAATTAAGCTTGGGGATGTTGATACGTCCCAAATGTATCAACAATTTCTTCTTGTTCCATGCTTATATGGGTGACTTTGCTACATGTTTTGCTACACTTTCATACCTTTTTCCACATATTTGTACTAACCTACTAACTCAGTGCCCCAGTGCCAGTTTATGTCTGTTGTTGTCTGTGCATTACACGTATTTCCCCAATATTTAAAGTTCTCGGAAAAATCCAGAAAAAATATACAAAAATCAGCAGTCCAGAAGTATCCAGAAGATCGAAGGAGAGCCGGAGGGGGGTGGCCCCCTCCCAGGAAGCCACCTAGAGCGGTCCAGGGGGAGGTCGCGCCAGGGACCCGCCTGGTGGGGCCAGGCATCCCCCGGTGCCCTCCTTCCGCCTATATTTACCCCTCGACCTAAAAACACCTAGGAGGTCCTTCGTTACGCGATTTACCCTACTAATCCCCCGCCGCTACGATCCTGAGATCGGGATCACCAGAAGACTCTGTCCCGGCACCCTGCCGGAGGGAGGATTGATCTCCGAGTGCTTCTCCACCACCATGAGCGCTTCCCGTATGTGTCGTGAGTAGTCCACCTTGGACCATGGGTCCATGACCAGTAGCTATGTGATGTTTTCTCTCCAATCTTTTGCCTCAATTCCTAGCCCTTATGAGCTGCCCCACATGATCAAGACATCTTTGTATTAGTTCTACTATTTGTATGCTGTGTTTGCTGGGATCCGATGGATTATGAGATTATGTTCAGATTCTGATGAGTAATATATTTGGTTTACCTTTTATGTTTTAGTTCTTGAGTATTCTTGCATGTTCTCCGTTGCTATTTATTTCTTTGGCCAAGTAGTATATTGGAACTCCAAGAGGGAGCGTTATTCATGATTGTGGGTTCATGCCCCCCGATATCTAGCTTGAGTGACAGAACCATGAGACTAGGGGATGTGTTGTTGCCACCAGGGATAAAACAACGGTGCTTGTAACTGCAGTTGCAAGGATTGTTTACCTTACGCATAGTTTGTTAGTGCAGTTGTCTGTTGCTTTGAGTTTAAACTTTGGGTGGTGATACGTCCAAAACGTATCTATAATTTCTACTTGCTCCATGCCTCTTTTGTGTGATATTGCTATGATATTCATGAACTTCCATACACTTTTGATCATATTTGGACTAACCTATTAACTCAGTGCACCCCAGTGCCAGTTCCTGTTTTCTGCTGTTTTTCTATTTCAGGTTTCCCCCTTATTAAAAGTACCAGAAAAAATCCGGGAAAAATATAGGAAAAATCATCGTACCGGAAGCTTCGAGAAAAGCCCAGGAGGGGCCAGAGGGGAGCCAGGGGGACCAGGCAGCCAGAGGGCGCGGCCAGGCCCCTGGCCGCGCCAGGGGGGCGCCTGGAGCCCCAGGCCCACCTCTGGCTGCCCCCTTTCGACTATTTATTCCCCGTGACGAGAAACCCTCGGGGACAGAATCCTTTGTCGCGATCTCTCCTCTGTTCCGCCGCCGTCGTGCTTCCAAGATTGGGAGCACCAGAAGACCTCTTCCCGGCACCCTGCCGGAGGGAGGAATCACCTCTGGGAGCTTCTCCACTGTTGGGAAACGTAGTAGAAAACAAAAAAATTCGGCCTACGAATCAAGAAACCAAGATCATCCAAGAAGATTGCATACAAGGTTTTAGGTCATGGCTCACCAACCGATGTAGCGGAAGTAGAGTTGGTGAAGCTCGTGGACGTAGTGTAAGTAGATCTCGCAAGTTCTCCCACGAACAGTCCCTCGATCAATCCCACGAACAAGTCCCGCGATCTAGTCCCACGGACAAGTCCCATGAACAAGCTCCTCGAAGAAGGGTCGAAGGTACGACCCCTCCATTAGTATCCACACATCCCGTAGAAGCAATCCAGCAGCGCTCCGCCGTCCAGAGATGAACGCCACCGAAAACACTAGAGGGAGAAAACCCTAACGGATTCCGATCTAGAACAGTGTCTAAACCGGGGTCTAAAAGTGGAGCAACGGGGTTTAGAGGAGGGAGGGTGGCGCATAGGCCTTGGGGACAAGTTTTTTTGCGCCCCCCACCCCTCCCCCACATTATATAGGTGGCCAAGAGGCCCTTGGGGCGCAATAAGGGGGGTGGGGAGTCCAACTTGGACTCCCAAACCTCCCAAACCTTCCCACCGGAAACCTGCCATATTGGAGAGTTGGACTTTCCACCTGGAGGGGGATTCCTTCCCCTTGGTGCGCCCCCCACCCCTTGGCCGGCCAGGGCAGCCTAGGTGGCTTGCCCCCCAAGGCTAGGGGCGCAGGGGAGTGGGTGGTACTGCCCGGAACCTTCTGGAACCTTCCATGACCTTCTAGAAGCTTCCAGGACCTTCCGGGACATACTGGGACCGTTTCGGGACATTCCGGACACTTCTGGAGCACTTCCAGGACCTTCCGAGACCGTTCTCGGACGTTCCGGAGCCATCCGGATAGTTTCCAAGACCATCCGAGTTACAGTTTAAGCCACCCGATGACCGCGAAGGTTGTCGGGACGCCCAGCGATTATCCGGAAACTATTCCGGTTGATCCAGGACTTCCCCAGTACCATTCTCATATGTTCCGGAACCACCTGGGACTACTCCAGAGTGATCCGGACATAACCTTAAATACCCAGAACTACTTCTGGTGCCCTTATGAACAATTCCATAAATCTCCGGAACTACTTCCGGTACCCGTATGAACTATTCTGCTTTGCTTCCACTAAACCTTCTACCATACTAGTATTCTAACAGACTACTGCTCGTTAAGTGTGTGACCCAATAGGTTCGGTATAATGCGGACATGACTCAGAACATCTTCCGGACATAGGTCATCAGCCTTTTGTCAATAGCCAATAATCAACAGCGGAGCCATGGACACCCATGTTGACTCCCGCACATACACGAAGAAACTTCGAGTGAACCATTATGTTTAGTCACGTACCATTCCCTTTGCTTCGCGATATATGACAAAGTTAGAGGAGAGAAGTTTGGCACCCATGTGTAACAACTTTTGAACACAAGCCACTCGTTATGCTCTTTGCTCGTTTGTCCCTTTTTCTCGTTATCGTATTCCGGTATCCCCGTGACTGAATCACAATGCGTCTGGCCAGACTATAATGGATACCGTCATACCGAGTGGGCCCGAAGTGAATATCTTCTTCATCGTGAAGGAGCAAATCCCATTCTTGAACTATCACAGTCACTAGCCACACCATCTGACATACCCAGAACTTATTTTACTACTTCCCATTTACGGGAGGATTCATCTAAGAACCAAAGCATGTCTTCCTGTGTGAAGACCCTCGATACTCTCATGGTCTAAGGAATTACGTATATGATAACATTTCATGATATGACTTATAACGTAGTTCCGATGTGATCTCTAAGTATATCATTCAATACTGGGGTCGGTTCAACATCATTGTTCTGCTAACAATATGTTCCCGTTGCTACTGACATCCTTGTTACAAGAACAATGTCCATGATTAAGAAAACGTAATCATCAGTTAGCACATGAGCTGGTCTTAGAGGCTAAACCAGGAACTCTTGGTGTTTACATTTCCACACATGCAAATGAGTTTTCTTCTGAATCTCACAGTCAGGGTCATTGCACTTATAGCACAGAAATATAAACATTAATTACGAACGTGGAAATATATATATAATAACATTTTATTAATGCCTCTAGGGCATATTTCCAACATCCACCACCATGGATGCTTCCCGGATGAACCATGAATAGTCCACCTTGGACCATGGGTCCATGATCGGTAGCTATGTGATGTTCTCCTCCCCTCTTTGTTCTTCATGGATTAGACCTCGTGAGCTGCCCTACATGATCGAGGCACATATGTAATCTTTCTGCTGTTGCTATGCTGAGTTTGCTGGGATCCGATGGATTATGAGATTATGTTCAGATTGTGATTGAGTTATATATTTGATTCTCCTCTTTTATATTTATGTTCTTCAGTAACTCTTGCATGTTCTCCGTTGCTGTTTATTGCTTTGGCCAAGTAGTAGGTAGTGACTCCAAGAGGGAGCGTTATGCATGATTGTGGGTTCATGCCCCCCGATGAATAGCTTGAGTGACAGAAACATGAGTCTAGGGGATGTGTTGTTGCCACAAGGGGGAAAACAACGGTGCTTGTACTTATGGGTGCAAGGATTGTTTACTTTACGCAAAGTTCTTTAATGCAGTTGTCCGTTGCTTTGAGTTTACACTTTGGGTGGGATTCGCAACTTAATACCAGCGAGATGTTCTGGGTAGATATCTCAAGGTGGATGATTAGTGGGTAGATGCAGATGGATTTCGGTCTACTTGTCTTGGCGTACCGCCCGTGCTTTTGAGCCTCTTCCTTTCTGTTTTGCATAATTAGCATTGGTTTGCGCACATAATCATGTAAATTGCCCAGCTGTAATTTGTTTACCTCGCATGGCTGTTTTATCGTCTTTTGGGAGAGAGACATCACTAGTGAACATCATGAGATCCAGGTCCATACTTCCACCATTGTTTACACTATCAATTTACTTTCAGTATTTACTTTTCAGTTGCTATCACTATCATTATTATCCCGTTCTTTTTATCCTTTGTAAACAACAAGGCCGGAGGAATTGACAACTCCTCTGTACTCGTTGGGAGCAAAGCTATCTGTTGTGTGTGCAGGTCTAGGCAAAGCAAGTGATTATCATAAAGCAGCGCCTCACTTGCCGAACCACCTACTTGTCGACCTTGGAGTCCTACTGGAGACAATCTAAACCTTAGCATCTTCGCTAAGGGAAATTTGCCGCTATCTACATCTCACCTTCCACTTGGCGTAACCAACGGGGACGAGAAGTTATCTCATGTATCAAGCAAATTTCTGGCGCCGTTGCCGGGGATTCCAAGGCGGAAAAAGAGTGGTCCCGTCAACTGCCAAATTTCTGGCGCCGTTGCCGAGGACTCCACTCTTCAAGATAGGGGAGTTGCACACTATCTTTTATCTTTGCTTTTTAGTCTTGTTAGTTTACCTTTCAGTTTTTTCTTTAGTGTCTTTTATCAAAAAACAAAAAAATAGTTATCTTGCCTGCTGATACTATGGGTTCCTCTGAAAACACAAAGTTGTGTGACTTCACTAGTCACAACAACAGTGACTTTATCTACACTCCTATTGCTACACCTGCTACTTCAGCAACTTCTTATGAGATTAAACCTGCTTTGCTGAATCTTGTTATGAAAGATCAATTCTCTGGTGCTAGAGATGATGTTGCTTTGCATTTAAATAATTTTATTGAGCTTTGTGATATGCAAAAGTACAAAGAAGTAGATGGTGATATTGTTAAACTTAAGCTTTTTCCTTTCTCCTTGAGGGATGAAGCTCAAATCTGGTTTCAATCCTTGCCTAAGAATAACATAGACTCTTGGGATAAGTGCAAGGATGCTTTTATCGGGAAGTACTAACCCCTGCTAAGATTATCCAGTTGAGGAGCTTTATTATGAATTTTAAAAAATTGGATAATGAACATGTTGCCCAAGCTTGGGAACGCATGAAATCTCTTGTTAAGAATTTCCCTACACATGGTTTGACTACTTGGATGGTTATCCAGACTTTTTATGTAGGCTTGAACTTTACCTCGTGGAACCTTTATGTCAACTACACTTGGTGCTGCCACAAAACTTCTCGATGAGATGATGACCAACTATTCCCAATGGCACACAGAAAGAGCTCCAACAGGTAGGAAGGTAAACTCTGTCGAGGAAATCTCCTCCTTAAATGAAAAAGTTGACTTGATCATGTATTTACTTACCAAGCAATCCCCTATTGATCCTCAAAATGTTCCTTTAAATTCTTTGATTGCTCAGGATCAAGTAGAGGTGAACTTTATCTCTAGAATAAACTTCAACAACAATGCTTATAGGAGTAACTTTGGTAGCAATCCTAGACCGTTCCCCTCCAACAACTATGGGAACAACAACACTTATCCTAGCACCAAAAACTCCACTTCTGAATTAGAGAGTATGCTTAAAGACTTTATCACTACCCAAAAAGCCTTCAACAAGAATGTAGAGGAAAAACTAGATAAACTAGATACCCTCTCGTCGAAGGTAGACAATTTAGCCCATGAAATAGAATTGCTTAAAATTAGAACTTCTCCCCTTGAGGAGAGGAAGGTCACTCCTATGAATGCTATCCAATTGCAAATTAATTAAAAAATTAGGGTGATGGCTAAACTCAAAGAGAGATGGGCTAGAGAAAAGGAGGAAGAAGATAGAATTAAGAGCCTTCCTACACACCATACTGTTGCTACTATCCAAGTGGTTGAGGATATCCAAACTCTTAGCACCCAATGCACCCCTAGTCCCATAGGACCTATTAATGGTGATGCTATGACCTCAACCTTAGAAGAAGAAATTCCTATGACTTTAGAAGCTACCAAATAAGTGAGCCTAGAGGACACCACTACTGCTCTACTTGATAGTAGTGACCTTGATTTTGATAATTGCACTCTTTCTGAAGTTATTCGTTTCCTTCACAAGATGTCTAGAGACCCCCACACTAGCACACTTAATCTTGCCTTCACGGAGCATATCACTAATGCTCTCATCAAAGCTAGGGAGGAGAAGCTTAGGGTAGAAGCCTCCATACCTAGGAATCTAGAAGATGGTTGGGATCCTATGATTAAAATTAAGTTGAATACCTTTTCTTGCTATGCTTTATGTGATCTTGGAGCTAGTACCTCTGTTATGCCCAAAAGAATGTATGATATATTTGAATTGAAACCTTTTGATGCTTGTTCTTTTGGTGTTCGTCTCGTCGATTATTCCATAAAGAAACCTTTGGGGAATATAGATGATGTTCTTATCATTGTCAATGACAATTATGTTCCCGTTAATTTTACTATTATGGACATCCAATGAGAACCTTCTTGTCCAATTATCTTGTGACGTCCTTTTCTTCGCACCGTAGGTGCTGTTATTGATATGAAAGAAGGGATTATAAAATTCCAATTACCTCTCAAGAAAGGGATGGAACACTTACCTAGGAAAAAGATTCAGTTGTCTTTTGAGTCCGTCACACGGGCTAGTTATTTTCTTGAAAAGACTTGATCTATTTGCATTAAGCCTAGCTAATGGCTTTAAAGAAGCGCTTTCGGGAGGAAGCCTGCAACGAATTTAGGTTTTCCTTTTTGTTTTTCTTCTGTTTTTAGTGGTCTTGATGATTGTTACTACTGTAGCAATATTATTGTATCTTTACTTTTCAAGCTTTGTGCCTTTTATAGCCTCATACGACAAGGGGAGTGAAAGTTGTGACATGCTGTCCAGAAAACAGATTCTGTCATTGTGACTAGAAAAATCAGATAAAAATCCCAGTTCATATTTTTAAGCTGAATTTTTTACACAGCATCCTCTATACAATTAAGAAACTTTCGTATGTTCTGAGTTTTTTTATTTGAGTTGCATAAGTACCCCTAAAAAATCCGTATTTACCTGCTGGTATGTTTTTCACAGATTCTGTCCTATTTTGCTTTTTCTTCGTTTTGCAAACCTTAAGCTTTATTTTTCTTTGCAAAAACTTGTTGGAAATCTTGGGAAACAGTAGATATCTTTATTTCCAGTAGAGAAAAATATATTTTATTATGGGTACTAACCTCGCTAATCAGATTATGATGAGTTATGTATGAAGGGAGTTTTCAAGTGTGCGAGGGAAGATGACGAAAGAAGATTAAGAAGTGTCAAGCGTTCAAGCTTAGGGATGCCCCCATGCATCCCCAAGAAATATTCAAGGAGACTCAAGCGTCTAAGCTTGGGGATGCCCCCGTGCATCCCCCATCGACAATTAGCAGTTTGTCTCTCGTCTCACTATATTTTTATCACTTCATGCGTAATGTGCTATTCTTGGAGTGTCTCGCTCTTAGGTTTTGTTTTTAGTTTTTCTTTAGATTTGCTTGTTGTTCATAACAAGTTAGAGCCCATATTTCTTTCTGTGGGAGAGAAACACGCCCCACTTCCAAAATTTAGAACACAACATAGGACTTTTCATGTTTATCTTTGCTGTGTTTGTTCTGTATCTTTCCGTAGCTGCTGTCATGCTTTGCTCTTAGCTTTCATGTTTATATTTTAAAAGAGCTTTTGTTTAGTTTGTTGCTGGAAATCTCTTGAGTTTTCATGTTTATTTTGTTTAGAGATTTTTCCTGTTGCACTGAGTTTTGTGTCTTGACTTGAAGTAGGTAATTGAGGTTGCTATTCTTTTTGTAGTAGTAACTTGCAAAAGTTTTGAGGTGTTGTCTTGAGTAATGTTTGGACTTTTGGTGTCAAGAGCTTTAGCCTATTAGTGATAGATGTCGTATTTTGGGAAATCTGTGTTTATTTTCAAAAACCTACAAGTTAGTTGATAACTTTAGCTACTAGTTGGATCACTACTCTTCTGAGGGGTCGAATATTAGAGTACACTCACGTACCATGAGTCGAGGATGCGCAAGGATAACCAAACCCCCATACACTCCTCCTCGGGGTACTTGTATCTTTGTGAACCTCCTTATTAGATTGAGAGTTACCGATAATAAGTGCATGAGTTCTTCGGACTAATGTGAGTATTCGAAAATTGACACTTCCACCTTCCCATATTTTGCTAGCCTTTCCTGTGGCGTGCATTGCTTTCTTCTCACTCCAAGAGTTAGCGTCCACTTTCGCCGGTACATCCAAACCCTTGGCACGATACGCAATGTCATCATAAGCCTCCTTATATCCTTCCTCAAAACAGCCACCATACCTACCTGTCAAGGCATTTCCATAGCCTTTCCAAGATATATTGCCATGCAACATCCATCTTCTCATGACTTGATCTTCATGTCATACATGCTACTTGCTTGATCGATGAGCCGCATGCTAGTTGGGCCTTTCCCTAATCATTGCTACATGACGCGCTAGTATCATTGCATATCCTGCTACACTGGCAGAGGCATACATTTGCATACATCATGATATTTACATTTTCTTTATGATTCGAGTACTTTGTAAAGTGTGAAAGATCTTCTATACTTTTTTGTAATATATAGAGTGTTGCCCCTAAGTGAGGAAAATATCCCAAAGTGGACAAATTAAAAGATCCCAAAGAGGACAAATTAAAATATCCCAAAGAGGACAAATGAGAGTTAAATAGAAAGATCCATTGAGGCCACAAAAAATAAAAAAAATAAAAAAATAGAAAAAGCAAAAAAAAGAGAAAGATAAAAAAATAAAAGAGAGAAGGGGGCACACTACTATTCTTTTTGAGAAGATCCACACTCGTAATCCATCTTGTATCTTGTACTCCATAGAGACTATCATTCATGCATATAACTATGTGGGGACCTTCACACTATAGAACTTGGCTTGTATATTCCAATGATGAGCCTCCTCAAATGAGCTCTAGGTCTTCTTGAGCAATCAATGTGGATGCACCCCCACTAGTTCCATTGGAGAGCTTTTAGCTCAAATGTGCATCCGTTGCATGGCAATCCCTACTCCTCACATCATATATATCATTTGGCTTTCTCTCGCCTATGATTGTCCTCATTGATGTGAGCCTTTCACACCTTTTTGTCTTCCTCCTCCACCATATTCTCTCTTTGCCATCCTAAGTGTCAAATTTCTTGCTTACGCTCATCCATTTCATGAGTGCTCAAAATGTCGAAAAGGAGTGGATCATTTTGACTTGTACCTAGCTAGTGGTCTGGGGATGAGTCAAGATAAGATTCCAAAGAAGACCAAGTGTGACACTTTAGTAGATTGAGTTCTCAACAATAAAAATACTTTTTCTCGTATATCCCTATCCCCTTTCTTGCACGCAAACACCATTTGGAGACATTCGAGTCACGGACAGCGAGAGCTCTTGCACCTTTATGTTCTTATGTTGCTTGTTTCAATACTAGATATAGACTCTTGCCTGTTATGACTTGAATTGAATTGAATTCTTTGATTGCTTTACTTACAAAGTTCTTATATGGTTGTTAGCATGTCACCACAGAAATTATGCTTGTTATCATTTACCTACTCGAGGAAGAGCAGGAATTAAGCTTGGGGATGTTGATACGTCCAAAACGTATCTATAATTTCTGCTTTCTCCATGCCTCTTTTGTGTGATATTGCTATGATATTGATGAACTTCCATACACTGTTGATCATATTTGGACTAACCTATTAACTCAGTGCACCCCAGTGCCAGTTCCTGTTTTCTGCTGTTTTTCTATTTCAGGTTTCCCCTTATTAAAAGTACCAGAAAAATTCTGGGAAAAATATAGGAAAAATTGGCGTACCGAAAGCTTCGATAAAATCCCAGGAGGGGCCAGAGGGGAGCCAGGGGGCCCAGGCGGCCAGAGGGCGCGGCCAGGCCCCTGGCCGCGCCAAGGGGCGCCTGGAGCCCCTGGCCCACCTTTGGCTGCCGCCTTTCGCCTATTTATTCCCCGTGACGAGAAACCCTCAGGGACAGAACCCTTTTTCACGATCTCTCCTATGTTCCACCGCCGCCGCGCTTCCAAGACCGGGAGCACCAGAAGACCTCTTCCCGACACCCTGCCGGAGGGAGGAATCACCTCCGGGAGCTTCTCCACCACCATGGATGCTTCTCGGATGAACCGTGAGTAGTCCACCTTGGACCATGGGTCCATGATCAGTAGCTATGTGATGTTATCCTCCCCTCTTTGTTCTTCATGGATTAGACCTCGTGAGCTACCCTACATGATCGAGGCACATATGTAATCTTTCTGCTGTTGCTATGCTGAGTTTGCTGGGATCCGATGGATTATGAGATTATGTTCAGATTGTGATTGAGTTATATATTTGATTCTCTTCTTTTATATTTATGTTCTTCAGTAACTCTTGCATGTTCTCCGTTGCTGTTTATTGCTTTGGCCAAGTAGTAGGTAGTGACTCCAAGAGGGAGCGTTATGCATGATTGGGGGTTCATGCCCCCCGATGACTAGCTTGAGTGACAGAAACATGAGTCTAGGGGATGTGTTGTTGCCAAACGGGGTAAAACAACGGTGCTTGTACTTGCGGGTGCAAGTATTGTTTACTTTACGCAAAGTTTTTTAATGCAGTTGTCTGTTGCTTTGAGTTTACACTTTGGGTGGGATTCGCAACTTAATACCAGCGAGATGTTCTGGATAGATATATCAAGGTGGATGATTAGTGGGTAGATGTAGATGGATTTCGGTATACTTGTCTTGGCGTATCGCCCATGCTTTTGAGCCTCTTCCTTTCTGTTTTGCATAATTAGCATTGGTTTGCGCACATAATCCTGTCAATTGCCTGGCTGTAATTTGTTTACCTCGCATGGCTGTTTTATCGTCTTTTGGGAGTGAGACATCACTAGTGAACATCATGAGATCCAGGTCCATACTTCCACCACTGCTTACACTATAAATTTACTTTCAGTATTTACTTTTCAGTTGCTATCACTATCATTATTATCCCGTGCTTTTTATCCTTTGTAAACAACAAGGCCGGAGGAATTGACAACTCCTCTGTACTCGTTGGGAGAAAAGCTATCTGTTGTGTGTGCAGGTCCAGGAAAAGTAAGTGATTATCATAAAACGGCGCCTCACTTGCCGAACCACCTACTTGTCGACCTTGGAGTCCTACTGGAGACAATCTAAACCTTAGCATCTTCGCTAAGGGAAATTTGCCGCTATCTACATCTCACCTTCCACTTGGGGTAACCAACGGGGGAGAGAAGTTATCTCGTGTGTCAGGTGAGGCTCGCATCTTTATACCAGCGAGATGGTCTGGATAGATATCTCAAGGTGGATGATTAGTGAGTAGATGATGATGAATAAACGGTCTACTTATTTTGGCGTACTGCCCATACGATTGAGCCTCTAGCTTTCTTGTAGCATAATAAGCATTGTGGTACGTTTATAATTCTGTCAATTGCCCAGCTGTAATTTTTTCACCCAACATAGTTATTTATCGTCTTTTGGGAGAGAGACGTCACTAGTGAACATCATGGGACCCCGGTCCATATTTCCATCATAGTTTACACCTCTACAATTTACTGTTTTTATTTCCTTTCTGTTGCAATCACCACTATTATTCCCTCTTGTTTTTTTATCCTTTGTAAACAAGAAGGCCCGAGAGATTGACAACCTCTCTATAATCGTTCGGAGCAAAGTTATTTGTTGTTGTGTGCATGTCCACGTCAACTTTGTCTCCATCCGGCAAACTTCTGGCGTCGTTGACACCTACTTGTATCTCTTGGAGTCCTACTGGTCGATAACCTTGGTATCTTCACCGATGGAAACTTGCTGCTGACTAGTTCTCAACCTTCCACTTGGGGTAGACAACGAGGAGCACTACTTCAGTGCCATCAGATGCACGCTCAAATCTCTCCTAGAGAAAAATCCCGGGGAAGGCAACCCGAAATGACGGGCGGGTGGAGGGTATTTATGATCCCAAGGACTAAATGACCGTTGTGAACCGATGTGACAGCATGACGCATGTCCATAACGGTCAGATTAGTCATTAAGTCACAACATTACTTGAGGTGTAAGAAATGTTGACTCACTGCCTGAGTTTTGCTTCGAACATGGAAAGTACGAAGTCTTTTTCATCGAAACTTAAATCAACGCAATAAGATTTCTACTCTCAAACTCTCACTGGGTTTGGTTACAAGCTGAGCAGTTTCACTTTAACTTTGGCTTTGACTAATTATCCCCTCTTGATAGTACGATTTTTCCTATAACTCTAAGAATGAAAAAGAACTACACAAAAACTATGTCTTGTATCTCCTTCTTCATTTCATTCGATGAGTTTTTCTTTGGGGTACCGCAACATTTTTGGGGGTCATCGATCTTGGTAAAGTTTCACTCCCAAGGAAAAACTTCGTTTCCTAGGGTTTCACCTTGAAGTTCTACCAATCTTCTTTGTTCTCCAGGAACCTAAACATTTGTTATACACTCGTATACAATGTTAGTTCCTCTACTGCTTTGTGCAACAATATTCAAAACACTCAAGGGCTACTCTTGCTCTTACAATCTCCCCATTTTTGGACTATTGTTGATAAAATAGCCATCGATAGAAAACATAGTTTTTGGGTAGGATGAGAACAAACTCTAAGATGTGCAGTTTTACTCCCCCTGAATTTATGCATTAAAGATAAATTGAATTGAAGTAGATGCATTTATGATAATTTCTTCGTTGGATAGAAAATTCAGAACATCTTAGCGAGCGAGATTGCATTTCCAAAAAAAAAAACCCAATAATGTGCAATCTCTCCTTGAAATGACCTGTGAACTTAATAGAATAACCACCTTCAGAGAAAGAGTACGAAACAATACTTGCAATCACGGGGTTATTAAGATAATGATAGAGCAACAGTTCACAGACATCCAACAGAGTTAAGTTACAACCCAATAAAAAATAATGCACAATTTGTTGTAACCACTCAAAATGAAGAAAAACCCTTATCCCCCTTGGGAAAACTATCTCATCAATGCACGTTCTCCCCCTTTTTGTCAATGATTGAACAAAAAGAACTCGAAGGAGAACGAGAGAACTAATCGCGTTGAGAACTAGCCATGAGACTCTGATGAATCGAGCCCTACGGAGAAGATCTACCTGAATAAGATTGGTCGCTAGACGATTCATCTTCGGAAGATATCAGCGAAGCATACTCATCAACATCGTTGCTGAAAGATTCAGATCACTGTCAGCCTGGCCTTCTGGAGGAGGAGAAATGTGGGAATCTTCTGAGACTCGATCAACTTAGGTGTGTTCTAGCTCGTTCACAAAGATCAATTCATCAATCTTGTTCATTGGGGGTAGCTTCGGTTTAGGACGGTCTACACGGTCATCTCGTGAAAAGGTTCGAGACAAATGTGCATAGGTCTTGAACAAATGATCCTTCTTGAAGTGGCCATGAGAGTAAAACTTGTGCATAATCTTCCAAGAGCGACGGTCAAGCATGCGAAAATGTTGTCCATTGTTCATCACCATGTTGCCAACATGGTTGATCTCAATTGTCAGGAATTGCATCTCGCGTTGATTGCTTCGATAATATTTTCAAGCATCTATTGAGAACGAAGCGAAACTTCAAAATGATGGCATTCCTTATAATTATTTTAGAAAAGGAGGATGACCCCCGGCCTTGGCATCAGGCCGATGCATGCATCCATTTTATTAATTATTCCTCAAGACCTTACAAAGTGATACATTAATAAGTTTGAAGCCACCATCTTAACAGTATATGTCACTAGCCATATCTTGTTGATGAAGTGATGTAAATTTTCAGGGTCGCATACCCAGATCTAACACCAAACAACATAAAAAGCAAGAGGCCCCAACAAAACCGCATTGCTAGGTCTAGGTCACGCACCGGTCCAGCGCACTCATAGAGAGTACCGCATGTGCTCGCTGCCGAGTCCGTCACCATCGTCTTCCGCTGGTCCATCTTCAGATTAGAACTGATGCATCGACCCCGTCAAGCCTGCCGTCGACGCCACCATAGCGCCTGACAACGCCACCTCCCTTCGCTCGTCCATCATCACACATCCGTCGTCAAGACCCTACTGCACCACACCGCCGAGACTCCACGTCGTCGATGTGTGACATGAGATGCCGCTCCACCGCTAAGACCGTCCACTGGTCCCTCGAGGCAATGCACAATTCCAAGACGGATGCCCCCAAGGGGGTAACGACGCAAGAGCGCCACCATCATCTGATCGACCGATCTAGGGTTTCACCCGTAGATAGAGGATGTCGGTGTGTAGATTCTCCATGGCGATGCCTTCAAGAAGGAAGCGACGCAGAAGAACTTTGTTATTGTCGGCCTTGGCACCTAGCCGAGGTCAGGGTTTTCACTCGGATCTGCTCAACCTCCATCCAACTTCGAGTGCACAGAATCGTCGTCGATCTTCACCGCCATGCAATGAGCAGGCCAAACTGGTCAGATGAGATCAGATATGCAGTCGGCGCCTCCGCCAAGCCCTCCACGCCGCCTCTGCCGATATGAAACTGCCATAGGGAGCCAGTCGCCGCCGCCGCCCGAGGCAGGACCGCCCGCAACGCAAGCTGGGCCGGCCGCTGCCCGCACCAACCAGCCGGAAGCCCCTCCGCCGGCGAGGAGGTCCGCACCTCTCCCCTCTGTGAGGTGAAGGAAACGCCTCCGCCACCGCCGTTGGCCTCCGGGAAAAATCCGGCGGCGTCCCCCGACGGCGACGGAGGGAGGGGAGGAGAGGATGGCCCTCCGGCGGCTTGTCTTCGTTGCTTGGAAGGATTTCGATCATTGACTTCTTGGCGTAGACCCACATATGTACTGAAGGGATTATTGGGTTGCCTCAGAATGTTCAAAGTGTCGCGTACAGGAGGAACAAAACGTATTGGTTGATGCTTGGCAGCAAATTTTTCATTCCTGCCATAGTTGCAGACTGCTTGAACCCATAAAGCATAGGACTTAAAAGCAAATGGGAATTGAGCAGCACCCGTCATTCTGCGCAGAAAGCAATCCTCGAAATCAAATGCCATTCCATGAGATAACTTCTGTATTGCTCGCCTTATACTAGCAGGATTGGCAGATTATTCGGTAGAAATTATGTTGAAAATGCGAAAATTCAAATCTGAGCATGAGCTCACATGGACCCGAAATCTCAGCCGACGTTCCTCCTAGGGATCGCAGAGTACCCCGTATTACAGTCGTAGTATACTGCACGTATTTATTAATTGATTTGTTGCGGTGGAAGATGGCCCCAATGACAGACACGATGGTACAGCCACCGACTAACGGCGAGATGAAGGCCACCTAACCCCCACCACCCCCCTACCCGGAGAGATCTATTCCTCTCAACCCCCCTCGCTCCCATCACTTTATCTTCTTCAAGCCGCCGCCGCGCAACCACCGCCATGTCAACATCTGGTTCATCTTTCTCTTTCGCATAACAGCAGACGCTCTTGCCAATCATCCAGTATTCGTTCTGCAACAAGAGCCCGGTCACCTTCATCACCCCAAAGAGGCAGCAGCCTGGATCCAGATATTACAAGCGCACGGATTATGGTGTAAGTCCGCCATCTCTAATCGATCCTCTCATCCTCTCTCTTTCATCAGTCGTTGATTCTGATTCCATCCCCACTGGCATGTCCATTTGTTGGGCAGGATGGATCTGCCCCTTCTTAAAGAGTTTCAGAACAAGTACGCTCGGGCTGGCGCAGATTCAGCCGGCCATTCATCCATCCGCAGCCACGACGGCTGCACAAGGGGTCCAACGTCCCAGGTTCTTGTATTATCCATTTTTTAATGTGCACCACTGTTTTGATGGGACTACTTTCCCAGATCCCAACACATCCAACAACGATCAAGATTTCAGGACCATCTAGTCCCATGATAAGGATAGCCACGTCCCTGAAAATGCTATTTTATTTTCTGGAAATGTATACGACAACACATACAGTAGATAGAAGACAACAACGCATGATTTGGTTGTTATGGCCCTTAGCAACACCCGAATCTGTGAGGGGCCAACAAAATTCGAGTGTTTTAGCTGCCGCCAAGAACCGTTTGTTGCTTGGCCACAAAACAGACGGATGTGGATTACACAACCCTTCTATTTACAGCAAGATCCAAGTGCAATAATCGAATCGATAGGACCATGGATGATTCACGAGATTTCAAAGAAATATGAGGGCGCTCATCGCCCACTCGAACCCAATCCAATGCTGCATGCATGCATGCATTTCCATGTTGCCTGTCTCAGATCCATGCTAGTGCACTGTGCCATATAGTAATAGTATACTAGATGATGCCCCGCACGTGCTGCGGAACTTTATTCTAAATATTTCAGTGAAAATGTTTGGTTAAAAGAACCATGTATATTTGAAACAATAACTTTTGAACTAATATATGGATTTAATATAAATATCATAATAAAGTAAAAATTCCCATGCATGAATGTTGCATGTGGGTTTTTATTATGCATAGTGACATATTGAGGTGGGTCTTTCTTATGCATGTTGGATGATGTTGCATGTTTAGAGAAATATGTTAATGGAGAATGATATGGCATGCATAATGAGATGGAGTATGTGCATGTTGAGAGAATTGGTAGTAGTGGGGAGCAACTTCTTAAGAATGTAAGATACGTACATGAATACATGATACATGTACAGTATATAGCTAGCTCTTCATCCTCCTGCGTCTCATTTCATCCACACTGCTAATATAATAAACCGGCCACCTCGCCGCCATACGTCCGTGCTGTGCGACGGAACGAAATGGCGCAGTGGGACACGCTAGTGGACGCCGCGCTCGCGAGCTTGGCCACTAGGAAACTACTGTTCAACACGCGCCTCATCGCCCTTGCGCCGCCGCCGCCGCCCTCCGGAACCAGCTTCGCCGGACCAGGGCCCTGGGATCGCGCCACCGTCGAGATCCAGGTCGACCGCGCCTCCATCCAACAATGGCTCGCCGCAAGTCAGTGCCCATCTATCTGCACCTCCCAACCGCGCAGCAGCATGTACTCAAAATGCATGCCACAGTTTGGCTTGCTTGTAACTTGTAAGTTGTAACTATATCCTATTTTTCTTTGGGTTAATGTAGATGGCGAGGTGAGTAGCCAAGACGAAGACGAGGTGAAGGGGAAACTGATTCTTTTCTCCGGGAACGACTACATGTGCCTCAGCTCGCATCCGGCAGTCCGTGAGGCTGCAGTCAAGGTTCTTAATTATTTCATTTAGCCCGGCCCTCGATCTCCTGCTACCACTCTGAACAAGCTAAGTACGTAGCTTCTAATCCGTGCATGCTTGTCAGGCAGCTCAAGAGTATGGCATGGGCCCGAGAGGCTCTTCGCTGATCTGCGGGTATACCACTTATCACAAAATGGTGGAGGAGTCACTGGCAAAACTGCAGAAAAAAGAGGTACTAATACATTACGAGATAAAACAGATAGTGTGATATTATAAGTATTTCTTCACCTTGATTTACATCAACTGACGATTTTGATTTGTTCAACTTGTACAGGACTGCCTTCTTTGCCCCACCGGGTTTTCCGCAAACACGGCCTTGATGACTGCACTGGGCAGTATCAGCTCTCTTCTGGCTGCTGGGAAAAAACCAGCACAGGATGAGAGGATCGCAATTTTCTCTGATGCGCTGAACCATGCCTCAACCATTGATGGGATCCGCCTTGTGGAGAGACAGCACGAAGCAGTGGCCTTTGTCTACAAGCACTGTGACATGTCGCACCTTGATTTCCTGCTGTATGCATGTTTTCCCACTTCCTTCACTTGGCAGTCATTTATGCTTCGGTACCACCCCCCCCCCCTTAAATCAATGGTGGAGATTAAAAGATACCTCTTCATCTAAAAGGGTATGATGGTCAAATCTATACCTAATAATAAAGGGAGGTACGTTTCTCTCCTTTTTTTCGTCCGTCGCTGACGTCATCATAATTTTGTACGTGCCCTGCTGATGTCATCCTTACAAGCGCGTGCAAAAATGTTAGTGCCGAGCCTGGTTTTCGAACCCAGCATCTCTTGCTTTAAAACTCAACCAAACAACCAGCCCGATTTCTTCGTGATATGACAAAATTTGACCTGGTGGATTTGTAGTTATTCCAATTATAGTGTGCTTCTGGATGGACCAAGCGCACGCCAGCCCAAACACGCTGTAAACTGCGGATTTTTTTTTATTCAACGCCTAAACAACTTGGCTCAAACACGCTGCAAACCATGAAATGCACACAATTAATAATCTGACCTTGCCAATTTACGTGCAATCGTATCAGTTTAAATATATTTATTTTTAGAATCATCAAGCCTTCGAAAAGAGCAATGAAAAAAGAATTATATGGTACTCAAAGAAAGAATTGTGGTTAAACGAGAGTAAATAATTAAAGGAAAGATTATAGACCAAAAGATTAAGTCTTAAAACGTACATGGCCCAGTGTGACAAGAGCATATGTGGCGGGATGGTGTATGGTTAGGAAGTAAAATGGTATGAGAATAGTACATATGCACTGTAAAATCGAGCATAAATTAGAGATTCTATGACATGTCTATGAGGCAACTAGATTTTTTTACACTTCAATCTTCTATCGTTCTTTTTTTTTCATTGAGAACCGGTAAAATCAAGCATAAATTAAATGGGGAATTTTATGACATGCATATGCGAATGATGTAGCTAGCTTTTTTCTACACTTCAACATTTTATCGTTCTGTTTTTCATAGATTTAAAAATCATGCATTAAAAATACACATTAGTATGTTCTTAAAACATGTTCATGCGATATGGAAAATATTAATTTTACTATTTAAATATTCATGCACATTAGAGAAAATGTCCTTGCTTTTTAAAATGTAAATTAAAAACATATTCTAATAAGTTTTTTACAAAAATATAAATTACCATTCTATATATATGGACGATGCAACTAGCTTTCTAAAACTTTAACTTTTAGCGTATGCCGTTCATTTTTTTCCACAGATTTAAAAATTATGCATTGGAAAATATATATTCATATGTCTTTAAACCATGTCCATGTGATAATAGCAAATATTAATTTCACTAAAAAATATTCATGCATTTTCGAGAAAATATCCTTGCATTTTAAAATATAAATTAAAAATATATCCATGACAGACGTGATCCAACACCTGAACTGCAGCAAGGAGTGCCGAAGCCGCACTAACGCGCCACCATTGTGGACATTGGTGGGGAGGGGCCAAAGAAAGGGGTCCCAAGCGTGACAATTGATGTCGGATGGGGTGAGACAATGAAGAATGCGACCCCCGGTTTAAAAGGTAGTTGGAACACACGGTGGTCATGTAGAAAGGACACTGATTGTGCATGGACAATGCGGTCTAGGAGCACTTCTCACCTTCATCCACTAAACTTTTTATCGTACACCCTCTCTCTCATGTCTTCGCCCACGAGGCCCCAATTAATTATGGCTTGAATGACTATATTATGAAAGGTTGACTATCTTGTATCTCATGCGACCGTTTCTTAACACGTACAATACTATTGAACCTCAATGCATCCATATTTTTCTCCCGTTGCAACGCACGGGCATATTTGCTAGTTAGTACTAGTTAATTAGTTTGTTCTTTTTTGGGAAAACTAATTAATCTATTGACTGTTGTATACACACTTTGTATGGTACACATATCGTGCACTGTACACATCGATCTACATGATCGATTTAATTTTGCTGCAAAATCTCACGTACATGCAAAATCTGCCTCGATCTACATGATCAATTTTTACTGCCGGCCGGCTGAAAGTATACATGCACATATAGTACACATTAGACCTGTTTTAAAATCTCACGTACATGCAGAACCTAATCCAACAGGAAAATCTGTATGAGGTATTGGCTCTTTATAATTGCTTAATGTGCAAGTACGTAAAAAAGTATAGGTTCGTTCATCCACAAAGATGTAGATACAGGTCAAGTGTTAATTAGTAGTAAAAGTCGAAATTACCCTTTATACTTTTTCTGGGGGGTGTACCGAAGCGGAATCATTTATGGATTTTACCATGCCTTGAATTAGCAATAACTATATTTTGATTTTGACTGTCTTTACGTACAGGTCCAGTTGCTCATTGGAAAATAAAGTTGTTGTCACAGATAGGCAAGTGACCTGCCATTGAATAAGTGTTTAAACACCTAGTGTTATGCTTGTTCATATGCATGCAAATTAATTGTCAGCGTACTAGATTTAAACAATGAGTGTACTCAATTACAATGTGCAGTCTGTTCAGCATGGATGGGGATTTTGCTCCCTTACCTCAACTTGTCAAATTACGCAAGAAATATGGATTCTTGCTGGTCGTTGATGATGTTAGTAATATTTTTATCTCCTCTCAGTTGATTACTTTTTTCCAGATCTTTCTATTGACGAATAAATAATGGCCACGATTGCGTTTTTCAAGGCACATGGAACACTTCTTTGCGGCGAGACCGGTGGCGGCATACCTGAGCTGTTTGGATGTGAAGATGACATTGACATATGCGTTGGCTCCTTAAGCAAGGGAGTTGGTTGCCAGGGTGGTTTCATAGCATGCAGGTAAGTAATATGCTCTTAAGCACGTATAATGTCAAAAGTAAGTTGAAAACATGCTTATCAAAACCAAGAGTAATGCTGCAAATTAGGTTATACCTTATAGCTGCAAAATTATGAATGTACTTGACACCTGATTTCTCGAAAGTTATTTATCTAAACCTGAATCTTATGGCTTGAGCTGAATACATTATGATGAGCAGCACTAGATGGAAGAGGCTGATCCTGTCGCGAGGTCGCTCATTCATATTTTCGACAGCTTTGCCGGTGCCCGTTGTTGCTTCTGTGCATGGTACCACTCAATCACTCTTTTCTTGCGTGATGAACTGAGCTTAGCATCCACCATCACTTCAGTTTTCCTATACCTGGCCTGAATAGAAACCATTGGTTTCAGCCGCGATCTACGTCGCGAAGAAGGAGATATGGCGAAGAACAGTTATCTGGGAGCACGTGCAGTATTTTGCTTCCTTGACAAAACTCAACATAACTAGTCCCATCATTGTCATTCCAGTTGGAAGCGAAGAAGCAGCGGTCAAGGCTCATAGGTTCCATCTTCTGCCAGAGTTTTTCTTACCACTGATGCGTGCTCTGTACCCAGTGGCTGCCTCTGACGCTTCATGTTTCTGACGCTTCTCGTTCTTGAAACTGCAGGCATCTTCTGAGATCCGGATTTCTCGTCCAACCAATCAGACCACCCGTAGTGCCACCCAACTCGAGCAGGTTTCAAATTTGATTTATCCCCTTGGCTACTACTACATCTGAATATGAAAAACAAAGTCCATTTCATCTGAATCTGAGATTAATTGACTGTCGAACTCCTGGCAGGTTGCGAATCACTCTTAGCTCAGCTCATACCTCAGATGACATCAAAAGGCTTGTTGACGCGCTCACTCCCTGGCTTCCCACCAAACATGTTGAGCAGAGTTGCGCTTCAGCTTCAAGATTATGAGCAACGGACCACCGTTGGTTATATTTTAGGGATAACGACATGTCATCACTATGTTTGATGTAATTTTGAATCAAGTATTATTTTGTTATTGTATAATTTTAAGTGATATTGTTGCACACGTAAGTAAGGGCAACTCGAACACCGTGGACTCAAATGTCCCTAAATGTTTGGACCGTGCCGTCCATACACATTTTGACATCCAGTGTCGTGCATCGCGTCCGTGGTGCGGTTTGGGTATCACATCCTTAATGCGGTTTGGGTGCCTGAAATCCCGCAAACAGAAAGCAAATTCATGGGAGATTTAAGGGAGTGCGGACACCTGACACGTCAAATTCCGACACACTTGGCCCACCCAAACCTTTTCTCCCCTTTACATTATTCTGTCCCTTCCCTTTTGTTCTATATTCACACCCTCTCAGACCAATGTCATTGTTTCTTCCTTCGTTAGATAAACTAAAACCGTGATTGATAAGCTTGGGGGAAATAATGACAAGCGGGGACCGGTCATCAGCGACTCAAAGAAAAAGAGAAGGGAAAGAGGTTGTGGTGTATTCCCTCTCAATTTAGTATGTATTCATTAACCCCGAAAGCTTCAAATCTTAGTCAAAACTAGCTAAGATCAAGCAACATAAGCAAATTTTATTTAATCCTATATAAATAATTAATATTTCAAAATCTATTTTAGATGTTGCAAAAGAGCATTGTCGGTTAGATTCAATCTAATCCACTTCCTCATCTCCAACATACATGCCACAACACAGTCAAGCACTACATGCACCCATGAGATCGGCACAGCCTATGACACACGCAACGATCACCTCCAACAATCCGCGTGCTAGTAAGTCCCTTTGGATCTTCCATGTCCAGCTCTAGAGCCATCGAAACCTTATAGATGAATATACATCTCGCCTAGATTGATAGTCGTAACTCATCATGTTGCATACCCACTTGGAATTCAGTGCCTGCTTCTGGTCCTGCTCTCAATGTTTGGCAAGCCAAAGTTAGGAAGCTTAGGAAAATTACTCAAGGTTGGAGCTCAAATGAAGAGGCCTCTATTAGGAGATATAAGAAAATCCTCTTAGAGGAATATGATAAATTAGATATTAAAGTTCAGACCTCCCCTCTAAGTGAAGATGAACTAACTAGATTTAAATTCATTCATTCAGTGTTGCAAGGGATTTGGCTAAAAGAAGAGGTGAAAGCAAAACAGAGGTCTAGGGATAGAGACATAAAAGAATGTGATAGGAACACAACATACTTCCATGATGTAGCAAATCAAAAGGAGAAGAAAAGTTACCATTCATGCCCTAGATGGCCCCTCTAGCCCTGCAACTCAAACTAAGGAGATGTTAGAAATTGCTAGTAACTTCTACAAAGATCTCTTTAAATTTGAACCTAGACAGGGCTTTAGGCTGAGTAATCATTTTTTTCTCCCGGGAGGAGAAGGTTAATGTGGTTGAAAATGAAATTTTAGAGGCTAGCTTCACTGAGAAAGAAGTGAAGAGTGCTATTTTTTACTCCTTTTCTGATGGAGTGCCTAGCCCTGATGGGATTCCTTTTTTCTTTTACCAACATTACTGGGATATAATCAAGTATGATCTTCTCAGGATGTTTGAGGATTTCCACAATGGGAACTAGACATTCATAGGCTTAACTTTGCCATGCTAGCTCTCATTCCTAAGGAGCCTGATGCTACCTCCATTAGAAAATTTAGACCATTAGTTTACTAATATGTAGTTTCAAAAAATTTACTAAGGTTCTCACCAATAGATTGAATATCGTTCTTAATAGATTAATTGCTAGTAATCAATCTGCTTTTTTGAAAGGCAGATTTATTCTGGAGAGTGTAATTACTGCACATGAAGTACTTTGCTCTATCCGTTTTGCTTCCCAGCAGGGTTTAGTTCTCAAGCTTGATTATGAAAAAGCTTTTGATAAGGTTAACTTAGAATTTTTGGCATAGCTTCTCAAAGAGAGAGGCTTTGGAGACAAATGGTTATCCTGGATTAATGCTATAACTCATAGAGGCTCTGTTGGAGTTAAAATTAATTGTAGTGAAAGTGGTTTCTTTACTACTTGTAAAGGGCTGAGACAAGGTGATCCTTTATCACCTCTCCTGTTTAATCTAGTGGTAGATGCACTGACTAGGATGCTTTAAAAATCTGCATAGAATAATCTCATCAAAGGATTATGCCCTGAGGTTTGTCCTGGAGGGATCATATGCCTCCAGTATGCACATGACACTATCCTATTTATGGCCAATAACCTAGAGCAAGCCCAAAACCTCAAGCATGTGCTTAGTTGCTTTGAGCAGGTTTCTGGAATGAGAATAAACTATAACAAAAGTGAGCTTATCCCCATCAACATGGAGGATGAGGAATTTTCCCCTTTTGCAACCATCTTGGGATGTTGTAAAGGAGAATTTTCCATTAAATACCTAGGTGTCCCTTGCTTTATGAGAAACATAGTAGACAGGATATTCAGCCTTTGATTGACAAGATTCTCAAAAGAATAGCAGGCTAGAGAGGTAAATTGTTATCATATAGGGGCAGGCTTATTCTAATTCAAGCCTTCCTGGCCAGCATTCCCATCTATCTTCTCTATTTCTTCAAATTTCCTAAATGGGCTGTAGAAATGATTAATTCTCAAATGGCCAATTGCATTTGGAATGATTTTGAAGGCCATAGGAAAATACATTTAGCAAACTGGAGGCTAGTATGTATGAAGAAAGAATTTTGAGGACTAGGCATCCCAAACCTTCAAGAGGTTAACTTATGTCTCCTAGGGTCCTGGATCAAGAGATGTTCTGAGGGTGAAGGAAAGTTGTGGAAACATATTGTGGACAAAAAATACTCCTCTACTAGAAGAGCTGACATTTTTGTCCAGAGCTCTGATCCAAATGTTTCCAGGTTCTGGAAGGGGTTAGATCTACCATCCAGGCTTTGAAAATGGGTTACAGATGGAATGTAGGGGATGGCAATAAAATCAGGCTATAGGAGGACACCTGGTTTGGTAACTCACCCCTCTCGGTCCAATTATTTCATGTGTATGTTGTTTGCAATGAGCAGAACATCTCACTTGATAATGCCTAGGATGGAGTTAATCTCAAGATGACTTTTAGAAGAAATTTCTCCATAAACCTTATGGAGGAGTGGTTCCAAATTGTGGAGATTGTTAAATCTGTAATTTTTACAACTAGATAACAAAGGAAAATATTCCACTAGCTCCCTGTATCATGTCATCAACTTCAGAGGGATACAATATATTTATCCCCTGCTGTTTGGACTCTCAAAGTGCCCCGAAAAATACATGTCGTTCTCTGGCTTTTAGCAACCAACAAGTTAATGAACAGAGATAATCTTAGGAAGAGGAAGATAATTAAGCCTTTAGATTTTGTTTATTATTGAGAGGATGAATCAATCTCCCATTTGTTTTTTGATTGTGTTGTAGCTAAGAACTTATGGTCTTTCATTGGTAGGTTTTTTCAAATTGATATTGGTTCAGATTTTGAATCTGTAACTAGGTTTTGGCTGTCAAATGGCAGGAACTCTGCTCTTAATACAGTCACTTCCACTGTCTTGTGGTGTATATGGAAACATAGGAATTGCATGATTTTTTTACAACATACTGTGGATCTCTATGTCTCAGGTTTGGAGGGCCATCCTTCGAACTGTTAGGTACTGGTTGGTGCTATCGCAGAAGAAGAGCAAAGCAAGGTTAGAGACTTTCTCTCGAGCCCTGGAGGAGATGATCAACAAACCTCTGTTGATCCGTTGTGGCTGAGGGAAGGTCTACTGGCCTCGAGCCTGGGAAACATATGTTTCTCTCCCGAGAAGATGAGCAACATCAAGCTGGCGCAGACGTCGAGCCCGATGTCTCTACTTTTCCAAACACTTTTGCTATTGTTTTGGCTTCATTCTTACATGATTTTGACAAAACTAACCCGGACTGACGTTGTTTTTAGCAGAGCTACCAGTGTTGTTTTATATTGTGCAGGTTTCTGGATATTTAGGTACGCTAGAAAAATCTGCAAAAATTATATAAAAAAATCAGCGTTCCCGAAGCTTCGACGATGCCAAAGGGGGGCCACAGGGCAGCCAGGGGACACCCAAAAGGGTGTGGGGCGCGGCCCAGCCCCTGGCCGCGCCACCTGCCCTCCTGGGTGGGTCCCACAACCCCTGGTGACCTACCTTGGCCTCTATTTATTCTCGTGACGAGGAAACTCCAAAATAGAAGTCGCTTTTCCAATCTACGTCGCGGAGCCGCCACCACCTCTGTTCTTCTTCGGGGGAGCTAATCCGGAGGCTTCTTTGGCCTCCGGTGAGGGGAAATCATCGCCATCATCATCATCGCCTCTCCATCATCCCTCCATGACTCCTTCTCTCATGTGTGAGTAATTCCCTGCTGTAGGCAAAGGGTATGGTAGGCATTGGATGAGTTAGATCGTGTAATAGTTCATCAGATTATTGGGGGCATGTTGCCTATCATCTACTTGGTGTTTATCATCTCTGTTACAACTTGTTGCTCTTAATGCTTCTCACTTTGGGCCCGAGTGGCATGATTTCATATCTGATCACCCTTTTGTTTCTTGAGTTTGAGGTGTTCTTGATCCTATCTATGAGTTTTATGCACCTATTATAGTCCGGAACCGGTGAGCCCAATGGTGACAACTTGGGACGCCAAAGGGGATGGACTATAATTTGAGGATTCCGTGTATCCATGAAGTGTTAGTGCTTTGTTCCGGTGCTCTTTGACAGGAGTACCTTAATCTCCCTAAGTTCCTGTTGGCCCCGTTCGTAGCGGGAGGGTAGGACAAAAGATGTTGTGCAAAGTTCTTATTGCAAGCACGTACAACTTGTTGGAAATATGCCCTAGAGGCAATAATAAAATGTTGTTATATATATTTCCACGTTCGTAATTAATGTTTATATTTCTGTGCTATAATTGCAATGACCCTGACTATGAGATTCAGAAGAAAACTCACTTGCATGTGTGGAAATGTAAACACCAAGAGTTCCTGGTTTAGCCTCTAAGACCAGCTCATGTGCTAACTGATGATTACGTTTTCTTAATCATGGACATTGTTCTTGTAACAAGGATGTCAGTAGCAATGGGAACATATTGTTAGCAGAACAATGATGTTGAACCGACCCCAGTATTGAATGATATACTTAGAGATCACATCGTAACTACGTTATAATTCATATCATGAAATGTTATCATATACGTAATTCCTTAGACCATGAGAGTATCGAGTTGCTTCACACAGGAAGACATGCTTTGGTTCTTAGATGAATCCTCCCGTAAATGGTAAGTAGTAAAATAAGTTCTGGGTATGTCAGATGGTGTGGCTAGTGACTGTGATAGTTCAAGAATGGGATTTTCTCCTTCACGATGAAGAAGATATTCACTTCGGGCCCACTCGGTATGATGGTATCCATTATAGTCTGGCCAGACGCATTGTGATTCAGTCACGGGGATACCGGAATACGATAACGAGAAAATGGACAAACGAGAAAAGAGGATAACGAGTGGCTTGTGTTCAAGAAGTTGTTACACATGGGTGCCAAACTTCTCTCCTCTAACTTTGTCATATATCACGAAGCAAAGGGAATGGTACATGAATAAACATAATGGTTCACTCGAAGTTTCTTCGTGTATGTGTGGGAGTCAACATGGGTGTCCATGGCTCCGCTGTTGATTATTGGCTATTGACAAAAGGCTGTTGACCTTTGTCCGGAAGATGTTCTGAGTCATGTCCGCATTATACCGAACCTATTGGGTCACACACTTAACGAGCAGTAGTCTGTTAGAATGCTGGAACGGTAGAAGGTTTAGTGGAAGCAAAGCAGAATAGTTCATACGGGTACCGGAAGTAGTTCCGGAGATTTATGGAATAGTTCATAAGGGCACCAGAAGTAGTTCTGGGTATTTAAGGTTATGTCCGGATCACTCTGGAGTAGTCCCGGGTGGTTCTGGAACATATGAGAATGGTACTGGGGAAGTCCTGGATCAACCGGAATAGTTTCCGGATAATCGTTGGGCGTCCCGACAACCTTCGCGGTCATCGGGTGGCTTAAACTGTAACTCGGATGGTCTTGGAAACTATCCGGATGGCTCCGGAATGTCCGAGAACGGTCTCGGAATGTCCTGGAAGTGCTCCAGAAGTGTCCGGAATGTCCCGAAACGGTCCCGATATGTCCCGGAAGGTCCTGGAAGCTTCTAGAAGGTCATGGAAGGTTCCGGAAGGTTCCGGGCAGTACCACCCACTCCCCTGCGCCCCTAGCCTTGGGGGGCAAGCCACCTAGGCTGCCCTAGCCGGCCAAGGGGGTGGGGGCGCCCCAAGGGGAAGGAATCCCCCTCCAGGTGGGAATACCAAAACCCATTATGGCAGGTTTCCGGTGGGAAGGTGTGGGAAGGTTTGGAAGGCTTAGGAGTCCAAGTTGGACTCCCAATCCTCCTTGGGCTGCGCCCTAGACCTCCTGGCCACCTATATAAGGTGAGCCAGGGGGAGGGGGAGAAACACACAACTTGTCCCCAAGGCCTATGCGCCACCCTCCCTCCTCTAAACCCCGTTGCTCCACTTTTAGACCCCGGTTTAGACGCTGTTCTAGATCGGAATCCGTTAGGGTTTTCTCCCTCTAGTTTTCTCGGTGGCGTTCATCTCTGGACGGCGGAGCGCTGCTGGATTTCTTCTACGGAATGTGTGGATACTAATGGAGGGGTCGTACCTTCGACCCTTCTTCGAGGAGCTTGTTCATGGGACTTGTCCGTGGGACTAGATCGCGGGACTTGTTCGTGGGATTGATCGAGGGACTGTTCGTGGGAGAACTTGCGAGATCTACTTCCACTACGTCCACGAGCTTCACCAACTCTACTTCCGCTACATCGGTTGGTGAGCCATGACCTAAAACCTTGTATGCAATCTTCTTGGATGATCTTGGGTTCTTGATTCGTAGGCCGAATTTTTTTTCTTTTCTACTACGTTTCTCAACAGTGGTATCATGAGCGATCCTTGATTAGATGCATGTTTAGGTCTAGATCATATGTGTGATATGAGGCATTGATTTTCTTGTTGCTTCCCTGTCATGTGATTTTTTCTATGCTTGATGGCAAGTTGAGGTTTTGCTACAAGGATTGAGTTTTCCATTGATCCCTCTATGCTGCTTTCAGTATGCTGGTTGCCTTGATCATGGTCTACATCAAACTCCTTGGATCTCATCTTAATCTCGCAATAGAAGATTTAACATGGAGGGGCTTGTGGATTTTATGAACTCAAATCCACACGGGGGTCACGCGTTTAACGAAGTTTGGCTTGTGGCATTAGTTGCTGCACGCACCCCGTATGTTAAACTAGCAACAAAAGAAGTATCGTGTTTTGTTTTATCTAGGGTTTCTCGTTTTCCTTGTAAACCTGCTTAACAACCACGATAAAAGTTGCAACAACCCGTGTAGATGGCGATCTAACTTGTTTTTGCAGAGTATGCATGTGATGTGGTATAGCCTTCAAGATTTGCAATGTGTTTGTATGAGATGCTATATGTTATGTAATATTTATTCGCGACCTGCGTGTCGTGGTACGACATGATGACTGGAGTCATATGATTGTCACTTAATTATGGCCTGCGTGCCAGAACTGTTTATTAGCTCGAGGCAAAGCAATAGATAGATGCAAGGTGATGATCTACGATGCGGAGGTGGACCCCGACGCACATGCCGGAAGCCGTGGTGATGGTCCCGGCGCCAAGGACAAAGTTGGTGGACACGGTGACTTCAACCACGACGACGTGAAGACAACGAAGACTTCACGAAGCAAAGGGCTATACTATATCACATAATTTTATGAACTGCCTGTGATGTTTATCCCTTTGATGCACCCTTGTTTGATGCGCGGTAGTCGTATTTTATTAGGGTGATCTCTCGCAAAACAATATCAAGTTGATAGTATTCTTCCAACTGTAACACCGTTTATACTATGTTTCACACCGGAGCAGGTCATGTCACATGGGTGCACACGGTGTGACGCATAAAAGGCGGGTGTGTTAAAAGAACACACAGCACATTACACTTGGTTGTCTTGACGGTTTGGATAAAAGTTTGCTACCGGAACACGCCCATCGAAAGATGAACAAGAATCACCTTTGGCGTGATTGGCAAGTTGGCCTACCGGTCCAGTCTAAGTCATCAGTGATGTCACATCAATGGCGAACGATTGGGTCGGATCTTGAATCACTCCAGCATCAATTACGAGAGATATTGATCTGAGTGGGAGCGCACTAAGTAATTAAATTGATTAATCACAAGTGCAACTTAATTATGAACAAAGTCTTAGTATTTGCATTATCGTTGTAGAATAATGGCTCGCGTTACCACCTTCCCAATTGATTTTGATTAACTGCATTATCTGGTAAAAACTTTACGATTGGTACCGTATTGTGAGGACTATCCTCAATAGTGTCGAGAAGGAGTTTGTCCTATCGCAAATTTTTGATGCTCTCCCGCTGATGCTATGGATGATGTGACTTATGTCCATAATCCAAAATGGTAGAATTCCACCACAGCTAAGTGCATTGTCTTCACCACCATGAAACCCGAACTTCGAAAAGTTTGGGATAGTTATGTTATATTCATGGAACTGAAAAATAGTTTTCAGTAGTAAGACAATTAATGTTGGATATAAGATATCTGGTACAATGTATGATTGTAAGCATTAGTGAAAATGTTCACTGTGCTCTAAACAAAACTGATAAGTGTGGGATCCAGAAGAACACCGATCATATGATGATGAGAATTAAGGGAAAGGAAGTCCAAAGGATGTTAGTAAGACTCACACGCCGGATAGTCCATGGCATGCGCCACCCTTGATCATATGTGATCTTCTGTGAGTAGGAGTGACATTGGAAATAGAACTATGATACGTATAAAGGCAAAACGAAAGAAGACTGGAATAACCAGCTCAGAAATGAAAGTCATACGAAGTTATAGATGAATTCATTGCTGGTCAAGAGATGTAATTCTTGGGAATCATGATTAAGCAGTTAATTGTGGATTCTGTATATTGTGATTAAACTGTTGATCACCGGAATATCACATCGATTGCATATTGTTGCACCTCGATGCAAGAAATACTATGGCTTTTATGACTAGCTAATGATGAGTTTTGACACGCTCGGGAACACGGTAAAAGGTTTGCTATACCGTGTGTTGACTCTATGATTATCTTCATAATTCATTTTAGAGTTGAGTAAATTGTTACTACACTTTAGCCTTGTTGCAAAACATCATTTTGAATCATGTTTGTTGCAAGAGAGTTGTTCAAAGCTATGAATAACGTAAAGGCCATACTTCCATTATGAATAGGTTGTATCTTATGAATCTTGATAATAATACTAAACATCCATAACACTGACGCTAAACGTCGCAAGACTGACAGAAATACCACATAGATGTGGCACTGCCGTTTATCACAAGTGACATAACATGCATGAAGAATTTCCATAAGTGATGGACTTTCGAGTCATATGATTATGAATCACTTGACGCTTGCGATCTTTGTCTCGAAGTAATGTGACTAAAACACCGTTGATAGGCCATACATGAAGGGGCAACTAAACCATTGGTAATCATACATGATGATGTGTGTAGTCCAATAAGTATAGTTGTGTGTAGTGGATTCCCTATCTTCACTCATGAGTTGAAGTGGATATGTGGATATCTGTTCAATAGAGACATACGTCTGAAATCTTTGAAATGTTCAAGGAATTTTAGAGTGAAATAGAAATTCATTGTAACGAGAAAATAAAGCTTCTGCAAATTAGATTGTAGAAAGTAATATTTAAGTTACAAGTTTAGCGAACGTCTGATAAGTTGTGAAGAAGTATCATAACTTGCGTCCACTATGAGTAAAGTGTTCGAGAGATGTAATCAAGCCATGTATGACACGGTAAGATCAAATATGACGTTTATCAATTTGCCATTATACTTATTAAAGTTATGTGTTAGTGACTACGGCTTTTACACTGAAAAGAGCACCATCAAATATGTTGAAATGACACCATATTAGATATGATATGGCAATCATAAAACCATATTGTCTTTTCTTAAAATTTGGGTGTATGAGACATATGTTTGACATACTCAAAACCCCAAATCAGATAAATGCTACTTTGTTAAGGTTATGCCAAAAGTTTTGGTATTCCTCTATCACTACACAAAAGCAAAACTGTTTGCTGTTAAGAACAATGTGTTTTGAAGAAAAATAGTTTCTTACAAAAGAGTGAGTGGGAGGACAGTGCAACTTGTCAAAGATTGTTGAATCTTCAGAGAAGTGCGCAGCTGAACCACACAGGTTAGACAAAACTCGTACAAACATTCATGATATGTAAAACGAGATATTGTTGTTCGACAATGATAAACCTGTGATATACAAAGAAGCGTTGATGGGCCCTGACTCCGGGATTTGGCTAAATGCCAAATAATCCGAGATAGTATCCATGGAAGTAAGTCAAGTTTTGAACTTGGTAGACCCTCCGAAAGACTAAAAGTCTGAAGAATATATATATGCATCTATAATTGATTCGGATGAAATTGTTTTATCCATAAAGCTCAACTCGTTGGAAAATTGCTTTCTGGCAAATTCAAAGGTTGACTACAGCGAAATAGTGTCGACCGTAGAAATGCTTTAGTCAGTTCGGGTTATACTAGCAATTACTACATATCTCATTTATAGGATATGGTAGAATGAACGTCAAAAACAAAGTTCCTACACGGAAATATAACAAAGGACGTATACATGATACGACCGGAATGTTTTGTCGATTCAAAGGATGCTAAAATAGATGCAAGCCTTGGATATCCAGTGATGGACTGAAGCTAGCATAATGGAGTTGGAATTTTCGTTGTGATGAAATTGCGAAAAGAGTTTGTTTTCATCAGGAATAACGAAGATGCTTGAATATTCAAGAAAGTAAGTGGGAGCTGAATAATATTTCTAAAACCTTATGTAGATGACATATTGTTGATTAGAAATGATATAAATTTCTTGACACGAATAAGGACTTTATTGGAAATAGTTTTCAGCTGAAGTACTTGGGCTAATATAGCATTAGTATTGAGCACAATGATCTATGCAGATAGTAAGTGCTTGATCATGCTAAAGCCAACGTTACATGTTGACATGATACTAAAGTAGTTTAGTATGAAAACGCCAGGAAGGATGTTCTTGCCGAGGTCACGGTGAAAAGTTGTTTGCGGAAATCAGTGTTCATGAACACAGATAAGCAAAACACATGAATTGAATTTCACTCACATGTGTGTTTGGATTAATCATGTACACCATAATATGTAAAACGACCAGATATGTCCAGTGCTCCAAAAGGTTGTGAGCAAGATACCAAAGTGATCAAGATGTTGATCATTGGACAAACAGTGAAAATTTAAACTTATGATAGATAAGATATGTTTCTCGGAAAATGGAGATAATGAAGAGCTCGTTGTAATAAGTTACACCAGCTGAATTTTGATGTAAACAGTTACACCAATTCAGTCTTCATACTTACTCCGATCGACTTTCGATTTTAATTGGGATTATGTGTTTCCACGTAAGGGTGGCACAGTATGGAGGAACTATGTCAAGTTCGATACTGTGGCGAATTCTATAACAGAGGCTAAGTATATTGTTGCTTAAAGAAGTAACAAGGAGGGTATTTTGAATCATAAATTCATTTATGAACATGGTATGGTTTCCTAGATGTTTTGAAGCTAATGGAACATTGATGAATGATTTCATGACTTATTCTAAGGAACCAAGGTCCTACCAAATGATCCAAAACATGTACAAAGCTAAACTGATAAAATTAGTGAATTTTATGATAGCGTGAAAACGTGAAGATATGCAAGATACAAACGGGCCTGAAACGTCAGATCCGATGATGAAGTCTATACCACAAATGAAGCATGTATTACACCGGTATGCCATAGGTGTAAAATGCTCAAGCACTGATAATATTATTGACTCTAGTGCAAGTGGGAGACTGTTGGAAATATGCCCTAGAGGCAATAATAAAATGTTGTTATATATATTTCCACGTTCGTAATTAATGTTTATATTTCTGTGCTATAATTGCAATGACCCTGACTATGAGATTCAGAAGAAAACTCACTTGCATGTGTGGAAATGTAAACACCAAGAGTTCCTGGTTTAGCCTCTAAGACCAGCTCATGTGCTAACTGATGATTACGTTTTCTTAATCATGGACATTGTTCTTGTAACAAGGATGTCAGTAGCAATGGGAACATATTGTTAGCAGAACAATGATGTTGAACCGACCCCAGTATTGAATGATATACTTAGAGATCACATTGTAACTACGTTATAAGTCATATCATGAAATGTTATCATATACGTAATTCCTTAGACCATGAGAGTATCGAGTTGCTTCACACAGGAAGACATGCTTTGGTTCTTAGATGAATCCTCCCGTAAATGGGAAGTAGTAAAATAAGTTCTGGGTATGTCAGATGGTGTGGCTAGTGACTGTGATAGTTCAAGAATGGGATTTGCTCCTTCACGATGAAGAAAATATTCACTTCGGGCCCACTCGGTATGATGGTATCCATTATAGTCTGGCCAGACGCATTGTGATTCAGTCACGGGGATACCGGAATACGATAACGAGAAAATGGACAAACGAGCAAAGAGGATAACGAGTGGCTTGTGTTCAAGAAGTTGTTACACATGGGTGCCAAACTTCTCTCCTCTAACTTTGTCATATATCACGAAGCAAAGGGAATGGTACATGAATAAACATAATGGTTCACTCGAAGTTTCTTCGTGTATGTGTGGGAGTCAACATGGGTGTCCATGGCTCCGCTGTTGATTATTGGCTATTGACAAAAGGCTGTTGACCTTTGTCCAGAAGATGTTCTGAGTCATGTCCGCATTATACCGAACCTATTGGGTCACACACTTAACGAGCAGTAGTCTGTTAGAATGCTGGAATGGTAGAAGGTTTAGTGGAAGCAAAGCAGAATAGTTCATACGGGTACCGGAAGTAGTTCCGGAGATTTATGGAATAGTTCATAAGGGCACCAGAAGTAGTTCTGGGTATTTAAGGTTATGTCCGGATCACTCTGGAGTAGTCCCAGGTGGTTCTGGAACATATGAGAATGGTACTGGGGAAGTCCTGGATCAACCGAAATAGTTTCCGAATAATCGTTGGGCGTCCCGACAACCTTCGCGGTCATCGGGTGGCTTAAACTGTAACTCGGATGGTCTTGGAAACTATCCGGATGGCTCCGGAATGTCCGAGAACGGTCTCGGAATGTCCTGGAAGTGCTCCAGAAGTGTCCGGAATGTCCCGAAACGGTCCCGATATGTCCCGGAAGGTCCTGGAAGCTTCTAGAAGGTCATGGAAGGTTCCGGAAGGTTCCGGGCAGTACCACCCACTCCCCTGCGCCCCTAGCCTTGGGGGGCAAGACACCTAGGCTGCCCTAGCCGGCCAAGGGGGTGGGGGCGCCCCAAGGGGAAGGAATCCCCCTCCAGGTGGGAATACCAAAACCCATTATGGCAGGTTTCCGGTGGGAAGGTGTGGGAAGGTTTGGAAGGCTTGGGAGTCCAAGTTGGACTCCCAATCCTCCTTGGGCTGCGCCCTAGACCTCCTGGCCACCTATATAAGGTGAGCCAGGGGGAGGGGGAGAAACACACAACTTGTCCCCAAGGCCTATGCGCCACCCTCCCTCCTCTAAACCCCGTTGCTCCACTTTTAGACCCCGGTTTAGACGTTGTTCTAGATCGGAATCCGTTAGGGTTTTCTCCCTCTAGTTTTCTCGGTGGCGTTCATCTCTGGACGGCGGAGCGCTGCTGGATTTCTTCTACGGAATGTGTGGATACTAATGGAGGGGTCGTACCTTCGACCCTTCTTCGAGGAGCTTGTTCATGGGACTTGTCCGTGGGACTAGATCGCGGGACTTGTTCGTGGGATTGATCGAGGGACTGTTCGTGGGAGAACTTGCGAGATCTACTTCCACTACGTCCACGAGCTTCACCAACTCTACTTCCGCTACATCGGTTGGTGAGCCATGACCTAAAACCTTGTATGCAATCTTCTTGGATGATCTTGGGTTCTTGATTCGTAGGCCGAATTTTTTTTCTTTTCTACTACGTTTCCCAACACAACTACCTTGGGATACATGCCTGATGTTTGATATTTGCCTAGATGATCCTTTCTTTTCTGTGAGCCTTGCCCGTGTTAGAATCTATTACATGTTTGTTCTCATCCAAGCAGCGCCCAACCATCCATCTCCCTAGCCTACAGTGTTTCTTTCCGCTGGTTATTAGTTGTTTACTTTTGCTGTTTTACTTTTGCTGTTTCACCACCACTATCACCACTATTATCACCTACACTACAACTACCATATTACCGTTGCTATTAATACTTTTGTGCAAGCAAGTGTTTATTTCAGGCGCGGTTGAACTGACAACTCAATTTTCAAAGCTTGTACGTATTATTTGTGTCCCCAAGTGTCGAATCAATAAATTGGGTTATCTTTCCCGTGAAGACTATCTCGATCCCCTAAAGTTGAGGGTTATCAAGTACTGTTTTCTGGCACCGTTGTCGGGGACCATGGCTTTATTTACAGGTCTACTTGAAGTATCCTTCCTGCTGCACGTTATCCACTATGGGTAAGAAAGGAGACCCCAAGGTTCCGATCTTACCATCCCGTACGAGAGGAGGTACTACTCTTAGCACTAGTGCTGAACTTGATTCACCTTCAATTATGAGTAAGTTTGATTCACCTCAGTTACATGCTACTTCTGCTGAGTCTGGCAATATGTCAGACACTTTTGATGATGCTTCTACTACCTTTGAAACTACTGGTTCACTTGGTTCTTTTATTGAAGAACAGATTGTTGTTGTTGCCCGATTCTCGGGAGTTGAAATTCCTGTTACCAAAACCCCTATTGGAAAAACTCATGATTTTGCTGGCCTCAAGGAGAAACTCCTTGATGATGATTATGTTATACATGATGATGATTGATGCACGAAGCTTAATGAATGTGCTGATTCCGACCCTGCTCCTATAAAGAAGTTGCTAGCAAAGCACTCCTGGAAGAACAAGTTTACTCCTGATCCTACTTTTGCTACGTCTCCTATATGCATCACTGATCCTGATTATGATTTATCTGTTGACCTTTCACTTATATCCACAGTTGAAGCTGATCCCTTTTATGGCAGAGAAAATGATGATGCTATCGAGCACCTGACCAAACTCACTGAGTTGGGTAGCTTGTTTACCACTGATGAAAGGATCCGGAACTTCTATGTGACCAAGCTTTTTCCTTTTTCTTTGAAAGGATATGCTAGAGCATGGTATGACGCACTACCATGTGGTTCCATTCAAAGTCCTCAAGATATGGCTATATCTTTCGTTGATAAGTATTTTCCTGCTCATATGCAACATGCTGCTTTACAAAGAATTTATAACTTTAAACAGTTGCAGGATGAGCATCTCCCTAAAGCTTGGGGGAGATTTTGCAGTTTGCTGAAGGCTAGACCGGGACATGAGATCCCTAAGAATGAATTGCTTGATATATTTTATGATGGTCTAACCGATAAATCTAAATCCTATCTAGACAGTTGTGCTGGTTGTGTTTTCAGGCAAAGATCACCGGACGATGCAGAAGAATTGATGGGCAAGATTGCCAAAAACCACGAAGATTGGTCCGTCCCTGAACCACCTCCACCACCAAAGAAGAGGGGCATGCTTGTCCTAAGCCCCGAAAATATGCAAGAAGCAAAGAAGTCTATAAAAGAGAAAGGTATTAAAGCTAAAGACGTGAAGAATCTACCTCCAATTGAGAAGATGTGTGAGCCTACCACTCACCCACCTATGGTAGAGGTACACTCTCTTTTAGATTTCAATGCAAGTGACATTCCTAAAGATAAGCCTCCTGACCAATGTTTAGATGAGCTTGATAATTTTATTATGAAGCATAGTCACTTCAATGAAAAGATACAAGGTCGCTTGCATGATAATACTCTTGCTATCAAAAGTTTGCTTGATGTTCTAGGAAGAACAGTTAATGATGTTAAATGTCTTGTGAAGCATTTTCATATGGTTCAAACTCAGCTTGAACAAATTTCTAATGTGCAAAAATATTTGCTTGCTAACAATGCCAAACAAGACAATTTACAGGCCTATGGTATAAATACCCGCGGTGGAACACACACCCAGGACCCTCTTTACCCAGATGGGCATCCGAAGAGGATCAAGCAAGATTCTCGAGTGCAGGAAGAAGAAATTGTTAGCTATCCAAAGAAGAAGAAGAAGAAAAAGAAACACAAGGAAGTTGACAATTCCAATGATCCTATAGAAGAAGAAGAACATGTTCTTGATCCAAACATCATATCTACCTCCGATGCTGAGACTGAAGACGGTGTTGAACCCGAAAAAGATGCTGAAAAGAATGATCCACCTGAGGTTCGAGAAGAAGAAGCACCTGATAAGCGAAAGAAGTACACTAGAGAAGACTTCCTTGCAAGAAGACATGGGAAGGAACGAGAACCATGGGTACAGAAATCCATGCCCTTTCCAGGTAAGTCCGTTAAAACTAAAGAAGAAGAGCACTACAACAAGTTTTGGAGTGGATGAAACCTATTTTTCTTCAAATTCCTTTGACCGATGCTATTAAGTTACCTCCTTACTATAAATATATGAAAGATATTTTTACCAATAAAAGAAAAGTTCCTAATGAGGCAATATCTACTATGCTTGCTAACTACTCTTTCAGTGGCAAGATTCCTAAGAAGCTTGGTGATCCAGGTATATTCACCATTCCTTGCTCCATAAAGAATAATTATGTTAGAACTGCCTTATGTGATCTTGGTGCAGGAGTGAGTGTTATGCCCTTTTCTCTCTACAAAAGGCTTTGCTTACAGAAAATAATTCCTACAGATATCTCCCTTCAGATGGCTGACAAGTCAACGGCCGTCCCGATCGGTATTTGTGAGGATGTTCCTGTTGAAGTTGCCAATTGCTTAATACTTACTGATTTTGTTGTGCTTGACATGCCCGAGGATGGGAGCATGTCCATTATTCTTGGTAGACCTTTTCTTAACACCGCAGGTGCCATTATTGATTGCAATAAACGGAAGGTTACCTTCAACGTGAATGACAAAGAACACACGATGTATTTTCCAAAAAAGATCGACAAAAGGCATGGCCTTAACTCCATTGAGAATATCGAGACCGTGAAGATTGGAGAATGGGATTTTCCATTACATGTATACCAAAAATACAAAACAATTATGGTAGGGACAATGTCCATCAAAGTGAGAGTGCAACGATCACTTCATAAGAGGCGAGACTTTCTGCTCTATATATCGTCGGTTTGTTGGTAAGACTTGATCAACCTTTCTAACTAGCATGTTTTATATAGGTAAAAAGCTGAGCTTGTTATGTTTTCATTTCCTTTAGCTTTTATTCTCCTTGTTGTACCCAAGTTTTTTTTTGTTTAAAGCTTCACTTGTTCTAACTTTTGTCTCAAGTTCACGAAAGTTTTTGCAGCGTTTTGAACTTTGAAAATTTCTCTAGAGTGAAGTTGCCCAAAAAAATCTAGAAAATTCAGAATAAAAATTTCCAGGTAAAATGCCATCGGGAAGTACCTGTGGCTGACCAGGGGGGTCCACCCCTGGCCCAGGAGGCCATGTGGAGCGGCCCAGCCCCTGGCTGCCTCACACACCCTCCTGGGGCCCACAAGAACCCCCTGTTGGCATCTCTTCTTCCACTTTCTCTCTTTCTCCCCAAAAACTCGTGTTCTTTCTCTGGTTTCGTGTTCTCGCTGTTCTTGAGCACGGAACTTTGATCTCCCTCTACAGCCACTCGTTTGAGATGAAATTTGGAACAAATAATCCTTGGTATGTGACTCCCTCACCCCTCCAATTAGTTTTCTAGTTGGTGGCTTCATTAGTGAGTATTTAGTAGTTCTTGGTGATGTTTAGTTAAGCTTAAATGTTTGTGTAGAATTTTATTTTCCAAGTTTTGTTGCTAGTTTGAGCCTTGGTAAAGTAAGTAGAATGTTTTGCCCAAACTAGTTTTGACTAAACCTTCATTTTTGTGATTTGTCAAAAAAAATCAGAAATGGATAGGCTAGGAAGATGTCTTGGGAAGAAGAAACCCAAGCGCTCTAGCCGTGTTACGCGGTCCACAGCTTCACTTTCAACTACGAGGGTGAGCTACAATGAAGAAATCGTACCCTTGGAGCTATTGGATGCATCACCCGCATAGGCCATGGCATTTCCATGCAGAGATTTCATGGCGGATGCCGGCATACAGGAGGAGTTCGACGCCCTGTGTGCCAGAGAAGGTTTGACACGGCTTGTGACGAGTCGTGTGCCACAGAATGAGATGCTCACTGCTATCTTTATTAACAGTTTTAGATTTTATCCTGAAAATGATGTTGTTGTATTTCAGATTTATGAAAGGTTACTAACCATGCCTATGAGTACCTTTTGTGAAGCTTTAGGTTTGCCGGACAGAGGAGAGAAGAGGAGGAAAAATTCTCAAACTGCTGCACTCAAGACCCTTCTCGACTCGCTTTGCAACACTGAAGTGAGGAACACTAACCGTCAGAAGATCTCCAATATTTTGTTTCCTCATCTCAGGTATTTCGCGTATTATATTGCTAGAGGGGTGTTGGCTCGAGACAACACGAGCAGCACTTCTTCGCCTGATACTGCTATCATGGAAAACGCCCTCTCAGGGAATCACGAGTATCATGTGGGCACACTGATTGCTAGACGCCTTGCTGCTAATAGCAACAAGGGGGATCTCTTTGGTGGCGTCTATGCCACACTTCTTTTGCAGTTTCTCGAAGGAGAACCACGCCCAGATGATACAGTTTTTCCTTTTGTTAGTCTTGATTTAGTTGCCATGAAGAGGCATTTATTTGTTACTAGGGCCTCTGGCCGATATGCACTTGATTATATTTTGCGGTTTGAGGGCGATGTGGAACGCATCATCCATCTACCTGCACCACTTGTGTTTGATTTTTCTCGCAGGTACGGATACCTCTTTTCAGATACCCAGTTTGATGAGATCATGGGGAGATACCAGTTTCACGATCCCACGTAGGGGGTTGCGCCAGATGAGGAGGAGCGCGTGGTGTATCCACCCTTCCAGGAGGAGACCGTAGCCCCATGGGACGGAGGGTCTTCTTCTGGTTGGGATGAGGGACCTTCCTCATGGGAGGATCCTAGGACTTTAGTGTACGCACCAGAGGGCTCATACAACCCTTGGACTTACCATTACCCCGGAGCAGGAGGCTCCTCGGGACCGCAGTAGACGAGCCCAACTTAGGCCAAAAGCCTAAGCTTGGGGGAGTACGTACTCTCCTCCCTTTCCATTGTATCTTCCGTTTTGTTTGCTTTGATCTTTTTGAAGTCTTTGCCTGGTCTTCTTTGTTATTTTTATTTTGCAAAAACCCAAAAAAAATCTTCTTTCTTTTTCTTTTTATTTTAGCCTTTGAAAAAAACCCCAAAATATTTTCTTTCTCTCTTTAGTTTTCTTTGTTTTCAGAGTTCAGCTCGAGTCCGTGAGGGCATTTGATTATATATTTCCTACGTTCGGTCGTGCAAGTGACAAGGCAGTAATGACGAGGATCGACGGAAGGGATGCAACAAGGAAATCTGGTATGAACTCTTTTTGTTTCTACTTTTGTACATATGCCTGTACTTATGATTAGAGACCAGCTTGTAGCGACATAGTGCTATGTTTACAATGTTTTCCCAGTGTTCATGCTTTCTTTGTGGTTAGTCTCAAATAGCTAGAGTTCATAATGTGTTGCTTGAAATGATTGACATGCATTGCATTGTTCATGGTTTGGCATATTGGAATGGTATTTCCCTTCGGAGAATTATTGGATCGACTTGGCACATGTTCACGCATGTTAATACTAAAAAGTCGGTTCTGCCTTGATGATCTTTTTACTTCAGAGTGAGTAATATCACTTTCATGCCCGATTCAATGTTGCTTTGTCGCTCTGCATGATTATGACAATTATTACTCTCTGGTTGGTCGCTTCCCAGTCTTTTGCTAGCCTTCACTCGCACTAAGCGGAATTCTTCTTGTGCATCCAAACTCCTTTTCAACCCAGTTGTTCCATTTGAGTCCACCATACCTACCTATATGTGGTATTTGTTGGCCACTCCTAACTTAGACTTTCTTGTGCCATCTCGAAATTTATTCAAAAACTTCCCTTTTGCAACCGTACAAGCTCATGGTGCGGTGATGGAAAATCGGTATCTACCATGCCAAAAATATTTTGACGGAAGTTTTAACTAGTCAATTAAAAAATAATAAGAGTTACACCTCCCCCATACTTGATGATGGAATGAAATGGACCAAATGTTGCTTATGATAGATGGAACGATACCCTCCTTCCATACTTGAGGCAAAATAAAAGGTTCCGTAGACCATCAAAGGATTTATGGATAAGGGAACATGTGTAAACCAAAGGAATTAATATGGTTGGCATGGGAGATATTGAGAGACCTTTATCGTTCACCGTTGACTGGAAAGTTGAACTTCTCAAAAGAGTTTTATCTCTGTTTTCAAAGCCAAGAGCTCTGGTACATATTTAGTCTTTGCTTCCTTTCACGGGTTTTCAACCTTCCATCAAAATCCACGGTTCTAGAGTCTCCACCTTCCTTTCTCCAAAGCACCAACTATGAGAGCATAATTGTTATTCTTAGTGTAACATGCATTGTCCCAAAGTACCACATTGTCTTCTGCATGATTGTGATGTTTCTTACTTCGAGTTCTTAGTTCTAGTCTCCTTTAAAACTCTGGAGGAGTTTCTGCATTTATGTTTTTATTTACTCATGGAGGGTAGCGAGATACCACTCTGATATGTTCATGCTATGTGCATTGTGATCTTGAATTGATTTTCAGCAGCATATTATTTACTTTTGTTTGTTTGTGACTGATCACATGAAAGAAGGATTGCTTCGTGCATTGTCCTTGTAGCATGGTGTCAAAACCTGCTAAACTCTTTCGTAGTACATGCTTATATACATCTAATGAAGCAAAAGAGTTTGTCAAGGTCTTCTTTGTAGCGTCCAGTTCGTTGAACTGAATTGCTTGAGGACAAGCAATAGCTAAGCTTGGGGGAGTTGATACGTCTCAAACGTATCTACTTTTCCAAACACTTTTGCTATTGTTTTGCCTCCATTCTTGCATGATTTGGACAAAACTAACCCGGACTGACGCTCTTTTCAGCAGAGCTACCAGTGCTGTTTTATATTGTGCTGGTTTCTGGATATTTAGGTACGCTGGAAAAATCCGCAAAAATTATAAAAAAATCAGCGTTCCCGAAGCTTTGACGATGCCAAAGGGGGGCCACAGGGAAGCTAGGGGGCACCCAGAAGGGTGTGGGGCGCGACCCAGCCCCTGGCCGAGCCACCTGCCCTCCTGGGTGCGTCCCACACCCCCTGGTGACCTACCTTGGCCTCTATGTATTCTCGTGATGAGGAAACTCCAAAACATAAGTCGCTTTTCCAATCTACGTCGCGGAGCCGCTGCCACCCTCTATTCTTCTCCGGGAGAGCTAATCTGGAGGCTGCTTTGGCCTCCGGTGAGGGGAAATCGTCGCCATCATCATCATCATCATCGCCTCTCCATCACCCCTCCATGACTCCTTCTCTCATGTGTGAGTAATTCCCTGCTGTAGGCAAAGGGGATGGTAGGGATTGGATGAGTTAGATCATGTAATAGTTCATCAGATTTTTGGGGCATGTTGCCTATCATCTACTTGGTGTTTATCATCTCTGTTACAACTTGTTGTTCTTAATGCTTGTCACTTTGGGCCCGAGTGCCATGATTTCAGATCTGATCACCCTTTTTTTCTTGAGTTTGAGGTGTTCTTGATCCTATCTATGAGTTGTATGCACATATTATAGTCCGGAACCGGCGATCCCAATGGTGACAGCTTGGGACACCAAAGGGGATGGACTATAATTTGAGGATTCCGTGTATCCAGGAAGTGTTAGTGCTTTGTTCCGGTGCTCTTTGACATGAGTACCTTAATCTCCCTAAGTTCCTTTTGGCCCCGTTCGTAGCGGGAGGGTAGGACAAAAGATGTTGTGCAAAGTTCTTATTGCAAGCACGTACAACTACCTTGGGATACATGCCTGATGTTTGATATTTGCCTAGATGATCCTTTCTTTTCTGTGAGCCTTGCCCGTGTTAGAATCTATTACATGTTTGTTCTCATCCAAGCAGCGCCCAACCATCCATCTCCCTAGCCTACAGTGTTTCTTTCCGCTGGTTATTAGTTGTTTACTTTTGTTGTTTTACTTTTTCTGTTTCACCACCACTATCACCACTATTATCACCTACACTACCACTACCATATTACCGTTGCTATTAATACTTTTGTGCAAGCAAGTGTTTATTTCAGGTGCGGTTGAACTGACAACTCAATTGTCAAAGCCTGTACGTATTCTTTGTGTCCCCAAGTGTCGAATCAATAAATTGGGTTACCTTGCCCGCGAAGACTATCTCGATCCCCTACAGTTGAGGGTTATCACGGCGCTGGGAACATTCTGGTCCCCGAGGATGGCGGCGATCCCCCCTCCCCCCGCTGAAAGCCAGGAAGTCCTCCTGAAATAAGGATGATGGTTTTGCCATCTCCTTCCCTGGGCAGTGGAGACTTGTAATCAAGAGTGAACTCTTAGGGTGGAAAGTGCCTTTTTAGCATCAGTTTAAGCAAACCTTTATATTTTGCTGCTTTGGACTCTTCTATATGGCCAGTAGAGACATGTGATGTTTGGTTTTATTTCAATGAAATGGAACCGGGGAGAGCTCCCTGTTTATCTAAAATAAACTTGCTGGATCCACTCTTTGTAACTCAAATCTTTCACACATATAATATTAAGGCAAGAGAAGGGTTATTTCTCGCTTAAGGGGACCGAACCTAGATCCCATATTTATATGAGATGGCATTCTTGCAAGTTGCCACTATTGTATTATTGTGACACACTAACCAAATTAACCTCAGCAAAATTTCCGTTATTGATAAAATTTAATTCTAATCACATCTACCTCTTCCAAATCTTTCGTGGCGAATAAAGGTGATAGGAAAGACTTGACTCATTAATTATGACAATGTTTTGTAAAATATTAGTATGTCATTAACCATGAGAAGTAGCTAGCTGAATTAGAACTCTAATAATTATCAATAAGGAAATGTGAAAAGTATCAAAGATATCATCTCCTTGTTCGATATAATCTTTAGCCACAGACTCCCCCTTGTACTTCTCAATAGTTTTGGCACGGCTAAACTTTATAAAGAACCACTTGCATCCAATAGGTTTGCATCCGTTAGCCATTAGGACAATCATTAATCTGCGAGTCTTTCACACACACAAAAATAACTCCAAGTCTCATTAGTCGTGGTGAAGTCCAGCTTGCTACGGAGTGCGGACTGCCTCTCTGCCAAAGGATTTCTCAATCATTTGTCTACCTATAAGAGTTCATTTATCAGTGTCATAACAAATATGATGCAAAATGACGAAAGCTATCAAGGCAACAAAGCTTCTAGATGAAATAACCATTCAACCTCTAGCCAATAAAAAATATGTTGATGACTAGTGCTAGAGAATTAATTAAATTATAACTAAAGCTCACCAACCTCATGTTTTGACATCAATAATTATGTCAGATTGATCTTCTCACAAATTTGGATATAAAGTAGTGACCCGTCTTTATTTCAAGAGGCAACAAGCTCGGATTTACATATCAATTAAAAATGCAATAAGCAAAGAGGGGTAACGTCATCCACCAGATTAAAAATGGTAGTCACTTTCCTTTTTCTTAATGCAGCCATCATAAATTTGAATTAATCATACAACCCAAAGTGGGCGATAGTTACCAAGTGAAAAACATAGAAATACCAAGAGGCGTAGCAGCCACGTGCGGAAAAGAAACCACGTATGCTACGCATATTGGTATATCCTAATTCTGGGCATACCTTAGGCAAGGCTATGTTTCTGGTTGGCCTTGCAAAACCTCGAGCTTCATCCATCAATCCCAAACATGTAGTATGCTTATAGGAATAGTTTCTTAGAATAATGGCTCATCATGTAAAAGTAGAATCACTTAAGCGCTTGTATATATGAGTAGAATGGATTGGCTATACTTTATTTTGTCGTGATATTTTTTTCGCAGATCAGATAAGAACAAACTTGCTCGTTTGGATCAAACCTGCAACTTCCTTGGAGGCAAACAATTAATATTTTCAACTTCAGTGTACAATAACTAACAGTCAAACTCTTGAATCCAGGTAATCTAGATGAGTAAGTAGGATTAAGAAACATAAAGTGCGGAATAAATACGTTTAGTTTTTCTGTTGCGTGAGAAAAAAGAAAGAATAGAGAAACAATAAAGCTATTTTTTCCTTGCTGATCTGGAAATATACAACACACATTTCTTCAATGTTTAACATGGAGGCAACAAACGACTGATTAGATGTTTTCTCGTCTAATCTACGTCGCCCATCCTAAAGTTTAGGATTGAATAAATGATGTATACAACAGTATCACTGGGCTTAGAAGGAAATTATTGTAGATCTTTTTTTGTGCAGGAAAATGTTCAAGAGATCAGAAAAAAATTTATTCCTCAAAAGCTTGGAGAAATGAAATATTAGGAGTGAAGCATTAAAAGTTAAAGTCTCACCTGACAAAAAATTCACAAACCTCTTCTTTGAAGGCTGCATATTCTACCAACTGCATGTGTAGCAGAAATGAAAAAGTTTGATATGAGGGAAATTTTGTACGAAAATATTCACAAGATATGTTTAGGGGAAAGAAATGGCCAAAATAAATCTCAGCTTTCTTACATGACCAAGAATACCAGGCCTGCGCCTAGTACATAGGGGAGAAAGTAGGCATGGCATTAGAACATCCTCCTTGCACCACGTGAAACATTTCAAAATAAATCCATGCCTGTGAAATATATATAGAAGGGGTTTGTATGTTTTAATGGCAAAACATCCTCATATTGGTTTTGTTCTTTTTCTTGTTCATGTATTCGTATCCCATGTGATCTATTACAAAGTATCCGGCTGGATGTTGGTGGATACGTAATACCGAGAGGGCCAAAAGAATATATCTCCTGAATAGGAGGAGCAAATCCCAACTTGAATCATCAAATCTCTAGGCATACTTTCGAGTGTGAGTGAGCAAAGCCTTTATATCCACACCTATTATGGGTGGTGTTTGGAAAGAGTCAAAACCCACCCTCCGGTATGTAGGTACTTAACATTCTCATGGTCTATAAGGATACATGTAAATGTCAACTCATCTGATGATTTAACTCATAATACAATTATGATGAAATCTCAAAAAAATCGTACAATTGGGTCGGTTCATCACCCTTGTTCTGGCAACAACATGCTCCCATGTATTACCGGCATATTTAATGCCCAATGTCAGTAAAACATGACATCCATAATACACAGGTTAGTCCTATAGGCAGACTAAGAACACTTTGTGTTTATACTCCACACCTGCATATGGGTTTTCCTCCGTAGGAAGTTAAAATGCACTTGGCAAACCTCCGCATAGGCCATTGCAGTGATAGAACAGACATATATACATTAATAATGAACCTGAAATAATAATAATACATTTTATTATTGCCTCTAGGGCATAATTGCAACACAATCTACTACTTGGTCAAAGCAATAAAACACAACGGAGAACATGCAAGACTACTCAAGAACTAAAATAAAAAGGTAAACCAAATATATTACTCATCACAATCTGAACATAATCTCATAATCCATCAGATCCCAGCAAACAGAACATAGCAAAGCAGGAATTAATGCATGCCTTGATCATGATAGGCAGCTCACAAGGGCTAAACATTGAAGCACGGGATTGGAGGGAAGACATCATCTAGCTATTGATCATGGACCCATAGTCCAAGGGAAACTACTCACAACGCATCACGGAGGCGATCATGGTGATGAAGAGGCCTCTGGAGGTCAATCCTCCCTCTGACAGGGTGCCGGGACAGGTTCTTCAAGAGGTCCCGATATCGAAATCGTAGCGGCGGCGAAACAGTAGAGTTTTTCTCGTGGCGGAGTGCTCTCTGCAGGTTTTCGGCACGAGGGCTAAATATATGCCAAAGGGGGACCTAGGACGTGGCCCCCTGGCCCAGACGGCCAGGTGGCGCGGCCACAACCTAGGTGTGCCAGACAGGCGTCTAGGCAGGGGATGGCCCCCCTCCGGCCCTCCTTGCTAACTCGTTGAATCGGTGGGGTAATCGTAGTTTTGGTTCAGTACGGCTGGAGTTAAAACAACAACGAGCCCGACTAGCACAGCGAAAAGCCGAACCGCACCAACTTGGTCCTAGTGGCGAGGAAAAATTATTGGAGGACCGCACCATTGAATTTATCTACTGAGAGGAAGTCATGTTAAGACATATATCAAGAGTAATGTGGCTGACAGAGGGGGATAGCAACACGAAGTTTTTCCATAAAAAAGAAAGTGCCCAGAGATGAAAAAATAAAATTTCAATTCTTGAAAAGGTGGATGGTACTATAACATCAAATCACTCAGAAATGCCAAGCATGGCCAGCGCATTCTATTCAAATTTGTACACCACTGAGGGTACAGTAGGGATTGAGGAGGTCCTCTCTCATATCCCAATAAGGGTTAGAACAGTTATGAACCAACGCTTGGTTGCATAGTATACAAACGAGGAGGTTAAAACAACGTTATTCCAAATGTTCCCCACTAAGGCCCTGGGGCCTGACGGCTTCCCGACGCATTTCTTTCAGCGACACTAGATTTTATGTGGTGAAGAAGTAACCAGACTAATTATCAGAGTTATAGGAGGAGTTGACTCAGCGGAGGATATCAATAGGAAGTTCATCATTTTAATTCCCAAGATAGCAAGTCCCAAATTGTTAGAACAATTTTGACCTATTATCCTTTGTAATGTGATTTATAAGATCGCTTCAAAGGTGCTGGAAAATAGGTTAATAATCTTTTTCCTTGAAGTAATCTCTGAGGAGCAGTCTGCCTTTGTATGGGTTGTCTCATCATTGATAACTTTATTACTATGTATGAGTGCTTGCATTTTATGAAGACACGAAAAATAAAGAGGAACCGTTATGTTGGATTGAAGTTGGATATGATGAAAACCTATATGATAGGATTGAGTGTTCGTACTTAAAAGTAGCCCACATTTCACACAGATGGTGATGAGTTGTGTTTCTTCGGTATCCTTCTTAGTTCTTTTTAATGGTGGTATTTTGGACAATTTCAAGCCATTAAGGGGGTTGCGTCAGGGGGGGGGCAATCCCCTTATCTTTTCCTTCTTGCTACAGAGGGTTTTTTGCAAAAATCACATTCGGTGTCTAGGGGATTTCGGTGGCGGCTACTACACATTCTGTTAATCATTTGTTGTTTGTAGATGATAGCTTATTATTTTTTTGAAGCAAATGATTTTGATGTAGGGAAAGTCCGTGACCTACTCAAGATTTATTGTGATGCGTCTGGACAACAGATTAATGTGGATAAATCCTCAATTTTTTCAGCAAGGGAGTTCCTGAGAGTGCTCGTGATAATATTAAAACTATCCTTGTAGTAAAAAATGAATCACTATCTGAAAAATACCTTGGGCTGCCTACGGATGTTGTTAGGGCAAAGGAGGGATGCTTCAAGTACTTAAAAGACTGCATCTGGAAGCATGTTCAAGTGTGGATGGAGAGATGTATCTCGTTAGGAGGAAAATAGGTGTTAATCAAATCATTTCCACAGGAAATACTGACACCTCAGAACAGAGCGCCACCTCAGGCGCAGAACTAGTTCCGTGGCAAGATGTCGCATACATGATCTTCACCAGTGAGTCCAGTGACAAGGGCAGTCGGAGAGCCCGAGCTCAGGAGGTCAATACCACCATGCCGCCGATTCCCCAATACATGCACTGGTCGGATTGCAAGATTACCTGGGGCAGGGAGGATCACCCAAGTATCATGCCGAATCCAGGAACCTATCCGCTTGTGGTGGATGCCTTGTTTGCGGCCCCCAAGTTTTCATGTCTATTTTCCTGAGTGCTCATTGATCCAGGGAGCACAATCAACATTCTGTACAGAGACACGATGCTCAAGTTAGGACTCACGGAGAGGAATCTGGAGCGCAGTCGGACGACGTTCCATGGGATTGTTCCTGGTTTTTCATGCACTCCCATGGGTCGCATTCGGCTGGATGTGATTTTTTGGCACAGAGGAGAACTTCAGGAGAGAGCCGATCTGGTTCGAGGTCGCTGACCTCAGCAGTCCATACCATGCCCTCTTAGGATTGCCTGCAATCGCCAAGTTCATGCTTAATGCATATGAGCCCTACCTGAAGATGAAGCTCCCAGGGCAAAATGGCATCATCACCGTCACCAGAGACTTTAGGAAGTCCCTCGAGTGCTCGTCAGCTAGTGCGAATTTGTCTGATTCCTTGGTGGTGGCCAAAGAGAAGCGTCAGCTCGACAAGGTGGTTGCAATGGCTCAAGCACAAAGCAAAGTTCCCCTCCCAGTCGGCCCAGCCAAGAGAGCAGATGAAGAGACCGCCTTTCAGTCAGCCAAGTACAACAAGAAGGTTGCTCTAGATCCCTCCGACCCAACCAAGTTCGTTGTGGTCGGAGCAGAACTTAGCAAAAAATAGGAAAGAGAGCTCGTCGAGTTCCTCCGTGAGAACCGGGACATCTTTCCATGGCCTCCACAAGACATGCCTAGAGTGCCGAGGGAACTCGCCGAGCACAAGCTCCACATTCGGCCAGGTTCTAAACCGGTCAAGCAACCCCTTCAACGTTTTTCTGAAGACAAGAGAAGAGCAATCGGCGAAGAAGTCGCCAAGCTCAAAGCCGCAGGCTTCATCATGGAAGTATTCTACCGCCGAGTGGCTAGCAAACCCAGTCCTCGTGATCAAGAAAAATAAGACATGGCACATGTGTACCAATCTGTTTGCTCTGCCCCGTATAGATCAAGTCATTGACTCTACAGCCGGCTGCGATCTTTTGTCATTTCTAGATGCCACTGCTGGCTATCACCAGATCAAACTTGTTGTGGAAGATCAAATAAAAACTGCCTTTATAACCCCCTTTGGGGCTTATTGCTATATCACCATGCCTTTCGGTCTGAAGAATGGAGGCGCTACATATCAGCGCACAATTCAACGATGCACACACTCTCAGCTCGGCAGGAATTTGCATGTATATGAATATGATTTGGTAGTGAAGACGGTCAAAGGAGTCACACTCCTTGACGACCTCAAGGAGACATTCGCCAACCTACGCACCTACCAGATCAAGCTGAATCCATAGAAGTGTGTGTTTGGCGTTCTAGCTGGCAAACTCTTGAGATTTCTCATTTCTGAAAGAGGAATCGAATGCAATCCCGAGAAGATAGCCGCAATCGAACGGATGGACCGGCCCAAGAATTTGAAGCAAGTGCATAAGTTCACCGGTTGCTTGGCGTCGCTCAGTCGATTTCTCAGTCGGCTGGGAGAGAAGGCAATCCCACTATATCAACTCATGAAGAAGACGGAGAAGTTCACATGGACTCCACAAGCATATGAAGCGTTCAAGGAGCTGAAGCGTATGCTCTCCACTGCGCCGATTCTGGCCACTCCGATTGAGGAGCCGATGATGTTATATATCGCGGCGACCAATCGGGTGATCAGTGCAGTGATGGTGATGGAGCGTCCTGATAAAGACAAAGCGCAGCAGATTCAGCGGCCAGTATATTACATCAGCGAGGTACTCTCAATATCCAAGAAAAATTATCCTCATTACCAGAAAATGTGCTATGGAGTCTACATAGCGGCCAAAAGATTGAAGCCCTATTTCCAAGCTCATCCGATTATGGTGGTCAACTCGGCTCCACTAGCTGATATCATTGGCAGCAGAGATGCAACCAGCAGAGTGGCCAAATGGGAAATTGAGATCGCCTCTCATGGCATCCAGTACGAGCCAAGAACAGCAATCAAATCCCAAGAATTGGCCGATTTCCTGGTGGATTGGGCTGAAACTCAATATATGCCACCCGTCCCAGGATCATATTTTTTGGAGAATGCATTTTGATGGATCCAAGATGAAGAATGGCCTAGGGGCTGGCATTGTCCTCACATCGCCAAAACGAGACCTACTGCACTATGTGCTGCAAATCCACTTCGCAGCGTCAAACAATGTCGCTAAGTATGAGGCCCTTGTGCATGGCATCAAGCTGGCCAAGGAGATCGGCATTCGGAACATAGAGTGTTTCGGCGACTCCGACCTGGTGGTGCAGCAGTGTACAGGCAATTGGGATGCAAAGGATGCAAATATGGTGAGCTACCATTTCTTGGTGCAGCAGCTCAGCGGATATTTTGAAGGCTGCGAATTTCATCACATGCCCAGAGCAAAAAAATGAAGCAGCAGACGCACTATCCAAGCTTGGCTCCACCAGGCAAAGCATTCCGCCAGGGGTATCACTGGAGCACATCAAGAAGCCGTCCATCACGCCTTCGCCAGAGTCTGGGTCCATCTTCATATCAGAAACCGACCTGGAGGCGTTAAGGCAAGCAAAACTGTTCCAGCCAATGAAGATCCCGACTCTGAAGAAGCAACAAAACGCCCAAGGAGCTGCGGCCTCAGCAAAGCTAGCAGACTCAGGGGCTGCCGACTGCAGTCCAGGAGCTGGCGAGTCCAGCAAAAAGAAGAAATCCAAGGCAAAAGCAGCATCGACAGCACCAGGTGTCACGGCTTCATCCGAGCTGTTGACGCTAGGGGCTGCCGATTGCAATCTAGAGACGCCGAGTCCAAGAGAAGAACCAGTAGATCCTGAGGCTCCAGTTTCAGCAGAGCAAGCAACACCAGGGGCTGCTGAAAACGTCAGCTCGGAGATTGAATCCGAAATGATAGAAGCGCAAGAGGTCGAGCCAGAAGAAGCAGTCGCACCACAGCAGGCAATGGTCATGGTGGTTGTCACCGCTCCGACCTGGGCACAGCCGATCAGAGATTTCCTGGTCGACGGGACTCTTCCCCCAGATGAAGTTGAAGCTAGGCAAATCCAGCGCCGATCTGGTGCATACACCATCATCAACAATGAGCTGATGCACAGAAGCGCAACTGGATTTCTCCAGCGATGTGTAGATGAAGACAGGGGGCTGGAGCTTCTCTGGGACATTCACCAAGGTGAATGCGGTCACCATGAATCAGCAACAGCAATCGTAGCCAAGGCGTTTCTCCACGATTTCTATTGGCAAACCGCGCGAGCAGCAGCAGAGCATCTGGTAAAGCATTGCAACGGTTGTCAGCGATTCCGAGCTAAGAGTCACCTCCCGGCGTCAGCACTCAAAACAATCCCAATAACATGGTGTTTGCGGTATGGGGACTAGACATGGTTGGGCCGTTCAAGTGAGCAAGGGGTGGTTTGACCCAGCTACTAGTTGCAGTCGACAAATTCACAAAGTGGATTGAGGCACGTCCAATCAAGAAGCTTGATGGTCCGACATCAGTCAGATTCATCGCCGACATCACAAGAAGATATGGAGTTCCTAACAGCATCATCACCGACAACGACACAAATTTTGCAAAGGGAGCATTGGCTCGGTATGCATCCCAGTACGGCATTCGGCTCGATGTGGCGTCCGTGGCGCACCCCCAGTCAAATGGCCAAGCAGAAAAAGCAAACGGTCTCATTCTGGCAGGCATCAAACCCCGATTGATTGAGCCGCTTTAAAGAGCACCTGGAGCATGGATTGATGAGCTTCCAGCAGTGTTGTGGAACCTGAGAACCACACCAAACCGATCAATCGGATTCACCCCATACTTCCTTGTGTATGGCTCAGAAGCAGTCATCCCAGCCGACATCGAGTTTGATTCACCACGACACGCCTTATACACTGAAGCAGAAGCCAAGGAAGCTCGAGAAGACGGCGTCGATCTAAAGGAAGAAGCCTGCCTGCTGGCCCTATTCAGCTCGGCAATTTACCAGCAGAGGCTGCGGCACTACCACGGCAAGAAGATCCGCCCCCTCATTTTCCGTGAGGGAGATTTGGTGCTCTGCCCAATCCAGAAGTCAGATGGTCAGCACAAGTTATCCTCACCTTGGGAAGGTCCTTTCGTCGTCAGCCGAGCACTCAAGAATAATGCATACTACCTCATCGATTGCACCCAAGGCACTCGGCACAAAGACACCTCAGGATTTGAAACGCAGCGTCCCTGGAACGCCGAGCTGTTATGCATGTTTTATAGTTGAGTCGTACGAATGTGTTCATGCTATCTTGCAATCAATCAGTAAAGCTGTCATGCATCTGAGAGATAGCATTCGATTGTCTTTATATGGTTATTTCGTATTCAAGCAAGCCTCATTCGGCAACGCTTTTTCCTTCCCGAGAGGTGCGAAAAAACTCACTCGGGGACTGACCGACCATACGGTCACGAAGTATAGGGTGAAAAACCATGAGAACTGCAGGTTCGGAACCAAGCTAGCACGTGACGCGAGCACATATCACAAGTTGGCTGTGGCATCGATGAAAGTGGCGGCTGGTCGGACCTGCAGTATTACTTCGCGAACTTAAAAAACACTCTAAAAAGAGAACTGCGGCCGACTACGCCGTTCACCGATTGCGTCCCCGATCGATGCACCCAGCAATCGGCAAGGAGCAATCGGTTGATTCATTCTATGCGGAATCCTTCTGTGTTGACGCTCAAGTACCCAGCCCCATTGACCAAACCCAGAGTGGAGCACGATCCTGTGAGCCGACCCCAGACCATACGTCGGCTGTCGGCGAACATGGAATCGTGTCCCCAAGGGGAAAATGGCAAAGGAAAAAGCGAAAAGGAAGAAAGCACGAAGTCGATCACATAAGAAATTCATGCAACAAGCAAAGATAAAAGGCTCAAGGCCAAATAGGTTCGTTAGATCAAACCACCCTCAGCGGGTGTCCTCGGAATCTTGCAAGTCTTACGAAAGTTTGCAGCAAAGGAAATAAAGTAAGCTAGCTATGCATCGGGCGCAGTAGAGACTGGAGCTGTCGGCGGCGTGGCTGAAGTAGTCGGAGTTGTCGACGGTGCGGCCGAGGCAGTCGGAGCAGTTGATGGCGCATGCGTATTGGCCGGAACTGTTTGCTCCGGCGCAGTCGGTCCCTCTTGCATAACAGCGGCCTCCGATTGCTCCGGCTCCATCGAATCTTCCTTTGCCTTGGAAGAATCAGCGTCGGCTATCTTGGCGCTAGTCCTTTCTGAGGTGGCCTTTGGCGAAGTGTGAGAGGACCTGCTGCTAGACAAGTCATCGTGGTACAAATGGGAGCTTGAGGAGCGAGTTGGTTGACTGCCCTGGCCTCCTCTGGCGTGGCATCCAGCAGAAGGGTTGTCGTCGGCCAGAGCAGCTATCGACAGTGGAGCAACCGGCATCCCAGCATTGTCAAGAATGGGAGTGTAATCAGTGTGAGGGAACCACCCAGCCATGGTCGTGGCAAGGCGGTTTACCTGGGAATAGGCGCTCTCAAGGAGATCCGACGCCCCGTCTCGCATGGTGTAAAGAAGAGCTAAGCTTAGCTTGGGGTACCATCTCAGCACGGTCTGAAGCGTCGTCTCCGCGCCAGTCCGAGCTGCTGAGTCAAGCAAAGCCTCGACCCGGCGGGGAGCAGCCTTCAGTAGCAGCAGCACCTGGTCATTGGTAGCATTGGGGGCATCTCCTTGCTCCAAATCTTCCTCGTCAGACTCGTTGGTGCCAGCTGAAGATCCTTCACCATGGCGCATGCGCCCGAGTGCTTGCTTCAGTTCGGCAGGCCTCCAAAGCAGCTTGGCAAGCTTCTGGACGCCCAATTTAAACGCGAAGACGCTACCAAGAATCACGGGGATGCGGGCCTCGGTAGCAAGGATGAATTCCTGAGGACTCCATCCCTCGGTTTCGGTCCTCACCGGCCATCCCTCTTCTTCTCGGATTTGCCTTTCTTCAGCAACTACATGCTGAGCAGCGGGTTCGGAGGCAGGCCAGTGCTCTGCATCAGAGGGTTAAGCTTGAGAAGATGTAAAAGAGAAGAAATCGGCAAGAAAACTGAGGCAAGAAGGATAGCTCACCAGAAAGAAGGGAATCCACCTTGCGCAGTCCCTCGAGATTAGCTCTGGCTTCGCGTCGGGCTTTGGTCAGCTTGTCGTTATGGCGCAGCGTCATGGCATCCAGCTTGGCCACGGCATCATATCTTTCTGCTTGCAGAGCGGTCCGAGCAGTCACCGCAGCATCGCGCTCTGAGCCCAAGACCTCAGCAGTCGTGGCTTGAGCCGAGATCACTGCCTCCAGCTCGTCTTTGTGGCTGGCTTTCAGCGCGGTCATCTCTCCCCGCAGCCACTCGGCAGAGCAGGATAGATCAGCTTCAGCAGCTCGTAGGCGCTCAAGCTCCTGCCGAGCAGCAATGAGCTCGGGGCCTTGACAGTCGAGCTGTTCCACCAGCTCGGCTACCCGGCCCTAAAGAGCAGTGACAGTGGGCAAGGATACAGCAGCAGCTGCAATATTGTTGAGAAGAAAAAGTAAGAGTCAGAGGACGAAATCAATCGGTTGGGGATCAGTAAGGTTACCTGTCAGCTCGGCGACCTTGGTAGTCTGTTGTTTCACTTGGAGCTGAGCAGAGGCGAGGATTCGCAACCTGGCGGAGTAGAACTCGAGCAATTTCTCAAAATCCTGGCGTTTTTCCTCGGAAGCAGCCTGTGTAAAAGGAAAAGTCAATCGCAGAAAGAAGCAAAAGTCGAGAGAAGATCCGAGTTGATTCCAAAGCAATCGGCCCGAATCTCAGAGACTACACCTAGTGGGTGCGCTTGCGCGCACCCACTCGAGGGCAGATCCACTGATCTGAGGACGGCATAAGAAAATAAGAATCAGAGAAGATCTGAGCCGATTGCAAGCAATCGGCCCGAATCTCGGGGACTACACCCAGTGGGTTTCTTGATGTGCGAGGTGATAGTGATTTCTCGCCCTTCGTTGGTAAACCCCAAGAGGAAGGTGTGATGTAGCACAGCAGAAAATTTCTCTCGGTAAAGATACCAAGGTTTGTCTCCAGTAGGACTCCAGAGATGATAAGTAGGTGTCAGCGGCGCAACTGACGTGGACCTGCAGCAAGACGCAAATAACTTTGTTCCCAACAAAGTTCAGAGAGGTTGTTAATCTCTCCGGTCTTGTTGTTCACAAAGGATCAAACACAAGGGATAATGATAGCAACTGAAAGTAAAAGCAGAAAAGTAAATGAGTGTGGAAACAGTGATGAGGATATGGACCGAGATACGTGATGTTCACTAGTGATGTCTCTCTCCCAAAAGACGATAAAACTACTATGCGAGGTGAACAAATTACAGAAGGGCAATTGACAGGATTATGAACACACCGCAATGCTAACTATGCTACAAAAGAAAGGAAGAGGCTCAAAAGCATGGGCAGAACGCCAAAATAAGTAGACCGAAATCCAACTGCATCTACTACTAATCATCCACCTTGAGATATCTATCCAGAACATCTCGCTGGTATTAAGTTGCGAGCCCCACCCAAAGTGTAAACCCAAAGCAACAGACAACTGCATTAAAAAGCACTTTGCGTAAAGTAAACAATCCTTGCAACCGCGGTTACAAGCACCGTTGTTTTCCCCCTTGTGGAAATAGCACATCCCCTAGACTCATGTTTCTGTCATTCAAGCGTGTCATCAGAGGGCATGAACCCACAATCGAGCATAACGTTCCCTCTTGGGGTTACTACCTACTACTTGGCCAAAGCAATAAACAGCAACGGAGAACATGCAAGAATTACTTAAGAACAAAAACATAAAAGATAAGAACCAAATATATTACTCTATCACAATCTGAACATAATCTCATAATCCATCAGATCCCATCAAACTCAGCATAGCAACAGCAGAAATATTACAAAAGTGCATCGATCATGTAGGGCAGCTCACGAGGTATAAACCATGAAGAACAAAGAGGGGAGGAGAACATCACATAGCTACTGATCACGGACCCATGGTCCAAAGGAAACTACTCATGGCATATCCGGGAAGCATCCATGGTGGAGAGGAGGCTCGCGGAGGTCGGCCCTCCCTCCGGCAGGGTGCCGGGAAAAGGTCTGCTAGTGCTCCCGATCTCGGAAGTGCGGCGGCGGCGGAACAAAGGTGAGATCGCGAAAAAGGGTTCTTCTTCTGAGGGTTTCTCGTCACGGAGAATATATAGGCGAAGGGGGGAAGCCAGGGGGGCCACCAGGGGTCCAGGCGGCCCCCTGGCGCGGCCAGACCCTAGGGCGCGCCACCAGGGCGCCTAGGGCCCTGGTGGTGGCCCTCTGGCCCCACTCAGGTTCTTTCGGAAGGTTCTTCTGCGCTGATTTTTTATCTGATTTTTCCCGAATTTTTGGAGCACTTTTTATATGGGGGAAAACTGAAATAGAAAAACAGCAGAAAACAGGAACTGGCACTGTGGTGCACTGAGTTAATAGGTTAGTCCAAATATGATCAAAAGTGTATGAAAGTGTATCTAGATCATAGCAATATCACACAAAACATGCATGGAGCAAGAAAAAATTATAGATACGTTTTGGACGTATCAACATCCCCAAGCTTAATTCATGCTCGTCCTCGAGTAGGTAAATGATAACAACATAATTTCTGTGGTGACATGCTAGCAACCATATAAGAACTTTAAAAAGTAAAGCAATCAAGGTTAGAGAATCAATTCAAGTCATAACATGCAAGAGTCTATATTAGCATTGAAACAAGTAACAAAAGAACATTAGGTGCAAGAGCTCTCGCTGTCCGTGACTCGAATGTCTCCAAATGGTGTTTGCGTGCAAGAAGGGGGATAGGGAATACGAGAAAAATATTTATTTGTTGCGAACTCAATCTACTAAAGTTTCACACTTGGTCTTTTTCTGGAATCTTATTTTGACTCGTCCCCAGACCACTAGCCAGGTACAAGCCAATTTGATCCACTCCTTTTTCAATAATTTGAGCTATCATGCAATGGATGAGCGTAAGCACGAGAGTTGACACTTAGGATGGCAAAGAGAGAAGTACGGAGGAGGAGGAGGAAGACAAAAAAAGATAAGAAAGGCTCACATCAATGAGGACAATCATAGGCAAGAGATGCCAAATGATAGATATGATGTGAGGAGTAGGGATTGCCATGCAACGGATGCACATATGAGCTAGGAAGCTCTCCAATGAAACTAGTGGGGGTGCATCTAACTTTCTCGCTCATGAAGACCTAGAGCTCGTTTGAGGAGGCTCATCCTTGGAATATGCAAGCCAAGTTTTATAGTGTGAAGGTCCCCACATAGCTATATGCATAATGATCATCTCTATGGAGTACAAGGATATAGAGGGAGTACTAGTGTGGATCTCTCAAAAGGATAGTAGTGTTGCCCCTTTCTCTCTTTTTTTCTCTTTTTTCTATTTTTTGTATTTTTTTGTGGCCTCAATGGCTCTTTCTATTTAACTCTCATTTGTCCTCTTTGGGATCTTTTATTGTGTCACTTTGGTATCTTTTCCTCACTTAAGGGAAACACTCTATTTTACAAGAAGGTATAGGAAATCTTTCACACTTTACAAGGTACTCAAAATCATAAAGAAGATGTAGCTATCATGATGTATGCAATGTATGTCGCTGCCAGTGTAGCAGGAACATGTATGACATGAAGATCAAGTCATGAAGAGGTGGAAGTTGCATGGCAATATATCTCGGAAAGGCTATGGAAATACCTTGATAGGTAGGTATGGTGGCTGTTTTGAGGAAAGATATAAGGAGGCTTATGATGACAGAGCGTATCATGCCAAGGGTTTGGATGTACCGGCGAAGGTGGATGCCAACTCTCGGAGTGAGAAGAAGGCAATGCACGGCACGGGAGAGGCTAGCAAAATATGGGAAGGTGGAAGTGTCAACTTTCAATACTTACATTAGTCCGAAGAACTCATGCACTTATTATTGGTAACTCTCAATCTAGTAAGGAGGTTCACAAAGAGACAAGTACCCCGAGGTGGAGTGTATGGGGGTTTGGTTATCCTTGTGCATCCTCGACTCATGGTACGTGAGTGTACTCTAATATACGACCCCTCAGAAGAGTAGTGATCCATCTAGTAACTAGAGTTCTCAACTAGTTTTGTAGGTTTTGAAAATAAACACGGATTGCCCAAAATACGACACCTATCACTAATAGGCTAAATCTCTTGACACCAAAAGTTCAGACATTACTCACATCAATACCTCAAAACTATTGCAAGTTACTACTAGAATTAAATAGCAACCTCAATTACCTACTTCCAAGACAAAACACAACTCAGTGCAACAACCAACTATCTTAACAAGATAAACATGAAAACTAAAGAGAGTTCCAGCAACAAACTAAACAAAAGCCAAGGCTCTTGCTAAAGACAAACTAAGACTAAAACTAAACATGGCAGCAGCTACGAAAAGATAAAGAACACACAACAGCAAAAAGATATGCAGGAAAAATCCTATGATGTGTTCTAGATTGGAGTGGAGCGTGTTTATCTCCCACACAAAGTAAGATGGGGTCTAACTTGTTATGACCAGCAAGAAAAACTAAAGAAAACTAAAAATAAAACCTAAGAGCGAGACGCTCCAAGCATAGCACATAACGCATGAAGTGATAAAAATATAGTGAGACGAAGGACGAACTGATGATTGTTGATGGAGAAGGGGATGCACGGGGGCATCCCCAAGCTTAGACGCTTGAGTCTCCTTGAATATTTATTGGGGATGCATGGGGGCATCCCGAAGCTTGAGCGCTTGACACTCCTGGATCTTCTTTCATCATCTTCCATCGCACACTTGAAAACTCCCTTCATACATAACTCATCATAAGCTGATTAGAGAGGTTAGTACCCTTAATAAAATAATTTTTCCCCACTGGATATAAAGATATTCTTGAAGAGATACTGTTTCTCAAGAGTGCCAAAAAGTTTTTGCAAAGAAAAAGTAAGCTTAAGGTTTGCAAAAGTGAAGAGAGGCAAAACGTGGCAGAATCTGTGAAAAACAGAACAACAGGTAGTAGAGAATTTTTTCGGGGCACTTCTGCAACTAAAATCAAAAAACTCAGAACATACGAAAGTTTCACAATTGTATAGAGCATGCTGTCAAAAAATTCAGATCAAAAAGATGATCTGGTGATTTTATCCGAATTTTTCTGTCCAGGGACAGAATCTGTTTTCTGGACAACATATCACAACTTTTGCTTCCCTTATCATAAGAGGCTATAACTTGGCACAAAGCTGAAAAATAAAGATACAATGATGTTGCTACAGTAGTAACAAACATCAAGACACAACAAAAGCAAAAATAAACCTAATTCGTTGTGGGCTGCCTCCCAAAAGCGCTTCTTTAGAGCCATTAGCTAGGCTTAAAGATTATGAAAGATGCTCACAAGAGAATAAGAATTGAAGCAAAAGAGAGCATCAAGAAGAAAATGTGAAACACATTTAAGCCTGACCAACTTCCTATGCATAGGCATCTTGTATGAAAATAAATCAAAGAAGCACAAAGTGACATGCATAGGAAGGTAGAACAAGAACAACTTCAAAATTTTCAACATGAAGAGAGGTGTTTTTGTAACATGGAAGTTTCTACAACCAAACTTTCCTCTCTAAAAGTAATTTTCAGTAGCATCATGAACAACATCAAGAATATAACTATCACATAAATCATGTTGTTCATGACCTACAAGCACACGTGTATTGTTTTCAACACAGTTTTTAGGATGATAAGATAGATGCAACCCATCACATTGAGCCTTGATAAGAGCAAAATTCTCCGGAATAGTTGGAGATTTCAAAAGGATAATAGGGCAATCAAGTGTGGGTGCAACAGCAATAATTTCATGCTTAACATAAGGAACTATAGCAAGTTCATCTTTGTAGGCATCATCCATAGTGGCATCATGGCCATCAACAAAGCAAGTATCAAAATCATCATAAAGGGAAGTATCAAGTGAGTCCTCGGAATCATAAGATTCCTCTTCATAGCAATCATTAGCCTCTTCTTGGGCAGCAAGCATTCTATTTTTAAAATCCTCAATATAAGCATTGGAAATATAATTCTCAAAGCAATAAGCAAGAACAGCAAAGTTTTCAGACTCGAAAATAGTATCGTGATACTTTTCAATTAAAGAAGCAATCTCATAGGCACCTTTAAAAGCAACAAACTCTTCAATCTTTTCAACATCAAAGTAATCATAAACAACTTTAGCATAAGAAGATAATATCTCATTTTCATTAAACTCACATTGGAAAGCAAGGTGTTTATGATCTATATTAGAACAGCAAGTAAAATCATAAATGTGGCACAAAAGTTTAGCATGTCAATAAGAAACATGTATTTGGTCCCATAAGTGTTTCCCTTTCTGAGATAGGCGGTGCAGCGTATAATGAGCATGCTCATCCAATGATTTTCCCTCAACCAAGTCGATTGGGTTTTTAGCGCAAGCACAAATTGATCGAAGACGATCCAAGTGAAACATGTCCATCCTACCATATTTGGGTGGTTCCACACCCATGGTGAAGATAGCATCAGTAGGTATTTTTGGTATTTTTGATAAGGGACACAAAGGTAAAAACTGGAAGGTAAACTAACAAGACTAAAAAACAAAGGTAAAGAGTAGTGTGCAACTCCCCTATCTTAGCACTCGGAGTTCCCCGGCAACGGCGCCAGAAATTCTTTGCTTGATGTGCGAGGTGATAGTGATTTCTCGCCCTTCGTTGGTAAACCCCAAGAGGAAGGTGTGATGTAGCACAGCAGAAAATTTCCCTCAGTAAAGATACCAAGGTTTGTCTCCAGTAGGACTCTGGAGATGATAAGTAGGTGTCAGCGGCGCAACTGACGCGGACCTGCACACAGACGCAAATAACTTTGTTCCCAACGAAGTTCAGAGAGGTTGTCAATCTCTCCGGTCTTGTTGTTCACAAAGGATCAAACACAAGGGATAATGATAGCAACTGAAAGTAAAAGCAGAAAAGTAAATGAGTGTGGAAACATTGATGAGGATATGGACCGGGATACGTGATGTTCACTAGTGGATGTCTCTCTCCCAAAAGACGATAAAACTGCTATGCGAGGTGAACAAATTACAGAAGGGCAATTGACAGGATTATGAATGCACCGCAATGCTAAATATGCTACAAAAGAAAGGAAGAGGCTCAAAAGCATGGGCAGAACGCCAAAATAAGTAGACCGAAATCCAACTGCATCTACTACTAATCATCCACCTTGAGATATCTATCCAGAACATCTCGCTGGTATTAAGTTGCGAGCCCCACCCAAAGTGTAAACCCAAAGCAACAGACAACTACATTAAAAAGCACTTTGCGTAAAGTAAACAATCCTTGCAACCGCGGTTACAAGCACTGTTGTTTTCCCCCTTGTGGCAACAGCACATCCCCTAGACTCATGTTTCTGTCACTCAAGCGTGTCATCAGGGGGCCTGAACCCACAATCGAGCATAACGTTCCCTCTTGGGGTTACTGCCTACTACTTGGCCAAAGCAATAAACAGCAACGGAGAACATGCAAGAATTACTTAAGAACAAAAACATAAAAGATAAGAACCAAATATATTACTCTATCACAATCTAAACATAATCTCATAATCCATCAGATCCCATCAAACTCAGCATAGCAACAGCAGAAATATTACAAAAGTTCCTCGATCATGTAGGACAGCTCACGAGGTCTAAACCATGAAGAACAAAGAGGGGAGGAGAACATCACATAGCTACTGATCACGGACCCATGGTCCAAAGGAAACTACTCACGGCACATCCGGGAAGCATCCATGGTGGAGAGGAGACTCCCGGAGGTAGGCCCTTCCTCCTGCAGGGTGTCGGGAAGAGGTTTGCTGGTGCTCCCGATCTCGGAAGCGCGGCGGCGGCGGAACAGAGGCGAGATCGCGAAAAAGGGTTCTTTTTCTGAGGGTTTCTCTTCACGGAGAATATATAGGCGAAGGGGGACAGCCAGGGGGGCCACCAGGGGTCCAGGCGGCCCCCTGGCGCGGCCAAACCCAAGGGCGCGCCACCAGGGCGCCTGGGCCCCTGGTGGTGGCCCTCTGGCCCCACTCAGGTTCTTCCGAAAGGTTTTTTCTGCGCTGATTTTTTATCTGATTTTTCCCGAATTTTTGGAGCACTTTTTATATGGGGGAAAACTGAAATAGAAAAAAAGCAGAAAACAGGAACTGGCACTGTGGTGCACTGAGTTAATAGGTTAGTCCAAATATGATCAAAAGTGTATGAAAGTGTATCTAGATCATAGCAATATCACACAAAACATGCATGGAGAAAGAAGAAATTATAGATACGTTTTGGACGTATCATGGGTGCGCTTGCGCGCCCCCACTCAGCGAAGAAAACTTACAGTGTGATTGCGGTCGATGGGCTCGAGCTCCTGAAGCACGCCGGTGGAGAGTGCCTTCACTCGGTCATAGGCCGAAGCCATAGCGCCATGAGAGGCCAGGGGAAAGCGGCGTGAGGAGTCGGGCTCAGGGCCAGCAGGACCGGTGCGAGAGTATGCCACACGGAAGTGCTCCACCGAGTGCATCTGCGATTCAGGAGCAGTAGATGAGGTCTTCACCGACGTTGGCTGAGGGATAAGATCTTTGGAGGCAGCAGCAGTCGAGGGCGGCGCCGAAGTCGCTGGCGGGGCAGTAACGCTCAGTCGGCGCAGTTGTGGGAGGAAGAGACACCGTAACAATCGGCGGAGTGGTTGTGACGGAGGCATGAGGAATCTGGTCGGAGGACCGCGGCGGGGAAGAAGCAATCGGAGGATCCGACTGCAGTCCCTCATTGTCGGCGGCCTCCAGGTCGACGATGTCTTTAGGAGCCACAGAAAATTTGGGCAGAGGCTTGCTTGGAAGCTTGCTAGGAGGCTTGGTGAGGTCGGCGCGGGCTCTCTTGGATTTGCGCTCGGCGTCCTTCGTCGAGAGAGGAGCAATCGGCGGCCTTTTTCGGGTGTTGTCGGCATGGATGGAGGTGGCAGAGGGAATCGGGCCAGTAAAGGCAGGAACCTCGCGATCGATGTCATCCAGATCAATAGCAGCCCTGAGTAGAAAAAAGAGATAAGCAACAGAGAGAAGACGAATGTAAAGAACAAGTCGGAAGGAAAGGTAATTACCCAACGTATATCGGAGATCCTCGGGGCATCCGGAAGCGTAGGGGCGGAATGTCCAGACGGGCATCCTGCAGAACTGGGCCGACCTTGGGCTTCACACCGGGAGCTTTCCCATTCTGAGCCCGAGCGCGCCCAGTCTGAGGGGCCTTCCCCTTCGGAACAGTCACCGCAGCCTTTGCACCCTTGTCGGTTGCAGCACCAGAGGTCGAGCCATCAGCTCGGGGGCATTTGAGCGACGCCTTCTTGGGATCGGTATGCGAATCTGCACCGGAACCGCCAACTTTTGAGGTGTTGTCATCATCACTCCACTCATCCTGAAAGCGTTCGAAATAGGAGTCATGAATACCCCCTTGATCTGTCGCACCGGCGTCGGCGGCGTCGTCCTCGGCGTCGGAGTCAGAAGCGGGGGAATCATCATACTCGAGGTCGGTCGGGTCCTCCTCATCGCGATCAGGGGAAAAGGAGCCGGCAACCTGGTCGTCTTGCATCTCGGCAGTCGCAATGAAGTACAAGAAGATGACCAAGATATCAGGAAACCAAGGGAGCAACTGAGCAATCAGGCAAAGAGAAAAAGCAATCCGAGCATACCTCTAGAGGGGGAAGCCCGCGGTGAAGGCATTTCAGGCCGAATCTGAACGGTTTCGGCGGCGGGGTGCTGGTGAGTGCTTTCACTCGGAGGCGCAACGCTTTGCTGCTCAGTTTCTTGGTACAGATCCGAGTGGGATCCCTCCAGGTAGCCATGTCGCAGATCCGGTGCACTCGGCGCTGAAGTGGGAGAACTCAGACCTGAAGCCAGGTGGCCACGAGATCGTTCGCCTGCAAGCCATCTTTCTCCAGCTGAGCAATCCGAGCTACCTGGGCATCGATGTCGCAGTCGCCGACTCCGACCTTGGTCGACCATTGGTATTTCTCAATCGGCGGAGCGAGCTGGAATTCGGGCAGATTGATGAGGTCGGGGCCTTTTTCAGGAGATCGTACGTAAAAGAAGGTTGTTTGCCAGTCTTTGCAAGACTGGATGATGGCAGGAGACTCATAGCCCTGCTTGCTGGAATAGAGGATGCAACTGCCGCAATCGGTCATGGCGGTATCATAGATCGGCGGCTTGTCTTCCTCTTCTGGATTGGGCAGCATGTTCCCGGTCCGAGCCATGTCACCTCGGATGTGGAAGAGGCGCTTCCACATCCCGATGCTCGGTCGGATGCCGAGGTAGCCCTCGCAGAGAGTGAAAAAACCAAACATCGTCATGATGAAGTTGGCGGCGAGATGCTGCGGTTGCAGTCGGTGGAAGTCGACGAACTGCCGGAAGACCGTGCTCACCGTCAGGCCGAAGCCGCGCTCGAAGTGTGCGGCGAAGACCACGCGCTCGCTGGAGCGCGGCTCTGGAACAATCTCCTTGCCGGGAGCACGCCACTGGATGCCGGCCGGTGTGACGCCCCCAAAATCAAGTCGTGTACAGTAATCATACACGCAAGGTACACGATCGAGATCAGGGACTCACGATGAGATATCACAACACAACTCTACAAATAAAATAATACAAGCTGTTTAATACAAGCCATGGGCCACGAGGGCTCGAATACAACAGCTCGAAAGCAAAAAGTTAGCGGAAGCAAAATTATCTGAGTACAGACACAAGGGCACAAGGTTGCCTTAAGAAGGCTAGCACAAAATCAACACTCGATCGAAAAGGCAAGGCCTCCTACCTGGGAACCTCCAAACTACTCCTAGTGAAAGGGGAACTCGACGTCGTAGAAGGCATCGGGGATCTTCATGTTGCGGTAGTCGGCATCAGGGATCTCCTGCTCCTGGGCTCCAACGTCGACTGCAGCGGCCGATCAGGCAAAACAATAAAAGGGGAAAATAAAGCAGGTGAGTATCTAGCATACCCGCGAGTCTTACGTCCGCTACTAAGCATTATGCATTGTATCAAATGGAAAGGGGAGGCTGTATATAGTGGACTGCAAGGTAGAAATCAGAACAAGGATAAGAAGCTAGGCCTATCGAAGACTAGCATCTTCCGACGAGTCTTGAAGCATGAGGTAAGAATCAGCCAACAGTTAATATAACAGTAATGAAAGTAACAATGCAGCAGAAGTTGCTGCAGCATTGTATAATAATAAGTTGTAATCATAATTAACAATGCCTCCGAGTTCCCTCCCTCGACTTCCCTGCGAGGAAGAAGACCCGGAACCATATAGTTTAATAGTAGTAGTTTGTAGTGGTAAGATCCAGCTTCAGCACAAAGCGTCCTGTTACCGTGGACACGGCTATTCGAATAGATTAAACTCCCTGCAGGGGTGCACTACTGTTCAACCTGCACGCTCGTATCTCCAGGGTGGCGGGCACCTTGTTAGGGAACGCTCCACCAAAGCTATCCGACACGTCGCAACCCATCCTAGGCTCAACAGAGAGGCCATCCGCCAGACTATATCCTATGCGCCAAGGGGTCTAGGTCCCTCACCCTTGCACGCTCCTGCACGGTGCGAGGCTGGCCGGTGAAGTAAAAGCAAATCCAAATACACCGCTCGAGCGAAGAAGACACGCCGCTTGCCGGCAATTAGACCGCGATACTGCTGATGTCTGAAGAGCTTTCGGACAAACTACGACGCAGGGGACCCCATAACTCCTTATCCCACGTGAAGGTAGTGCGTACAGACCAACGGGCCTCTCAAGTCATCCGCCGAACCATTTAGCATTTTATTATTATCTGTCGGGACAACCGTTATCGTTGCCCCTATCCGGGTGAGTCGCGGACAACGACAGCAGCCAGGTCCACCGGTAACATCGGTGCCTGCCCTGACGTCCCACCAACTCATGCGGTTACCAACAAGGTGAACCGTCTCCTTACCTTGTCTCGCGTTTGCTCTGAAGAGCTCGACTTTCGTACAACAGGATATCTGTCGGCCACGAACAGTACCAGGCCCGCCGCACACCGGTGGAATACACCTGACCTATCGTTCCGCTAAGATACCCTGCGCGGGCACCGTTGGGTCACCCGACTCCTTACCTTTAAGGACACCAGTTGATTCGAGTGCCTACCATTAAGTTAAACCAGGAGGTATCACCCTCGATGCTACACTTAAAGAGGTTCGACAGAGACATCAGCGGAATGAACTAAAGAGGAATATTCTCGTATCACCCCGGTGGTTCCGAGACACCAGCGGAATAAACTAAAGAGAAATACCCTCGTATCATCCCAGTGATGCTACGCTACTGAGCCGACGAGAGTGAAATTCGAGTCCATTCCACTCGTAAGTCAAACTCGAAGCGACTCGACAGAGTCTCGCCTTTGTAGGTTCCCTATGGCGTATGCATTGATCCGTACCTGTTGCAGTTGTAATATATCATTTCTGCGATCACTCCCAGAGTGATCACATCCCTCTATCTAATCCTAGCTAACAATGCGCAGGGTTCACTGCTGAATAGAATATATATATATTTATAGGCAACATAGGATACGGAAAGGTACATCAAGGGGCGACAATGACAGGCTATGCAATTGAATGGGATTGTAACGTAGCAGCAGCAGTAACATTGCCTAGTGCAAGAAAGTATGGAAAGATAGGCGATATATAGGGAAGGAAAATGGCTCTGCTTGCCTGGAAGCTCGCGGTAGGGGTACGGTCGTCGACGTAGTAGTCGTACTCAGCGGCGGTGTAGTCGACAGCAGCGGGGTCTACCGGAGATAAGGGGGGAACAGTAAATACACCGCAATCATAAACAAACATATGCATGGCAGGACATAAGCAAGGGTAACGGTGTTCTAACGCAGGGCAATGTATTATGCTCGGAGCGGGAATTCATCCGGGGATGAACTGCCAGCTCCGGGTGATTATCGGACAGGGTGTCCGGAGGGGGAAGGTACCATGCCGGAGGTGTCGTGGACATCCGACAAACGTATGGGTGGGGTATCCGAGTTAGTTGAACTATTCTGAACAAATTTCGTGCTCAGAATAAATTCATCCGGATACTCTAACAATACCGGACAAATCACCGGACAGACGGCCCGGAGGGGGACGGTTCGATGTTCGGTGCGTTAGAGGGGTGTGGTTGGTATACAGATAGCGTATCCGTATTCGTTATATTTTTCTGATCAATTTTGATGTATAAAGTTTTTTGATCCGAGTTACAGTTTAAAAGATATTAATTTCAAAGTATAAATCATATTTAATCATTTCTGGAATTGTTTATTTAATAAATCAAACATTATCCAGAACAGTATTTTGACTTGGTCAAACTGACTGGTGGGACCTACTGTCATAGACTCAGAGGCTAATAGTGTTTATTTTTAATCTAACAAATAATCATTAGGGGGATGGGTCCACATGTCATCCACAGATTCTTTATAATCCAATTTAATTAACCTAATAAACTAGTGGGGCCCAGTTGTCATTAACACAGTTATTTTAACACTTTTATTTCTTTTTAATTAGCTATTAAGCTGTGGGGGCCATCTGTCAGTGACTAAGGTTTTTAACAGGGGAGATATTTCTTTTAAATTACAATTAGCAACTAATCAAAGCGGGTTTACTTTTAAAAGGGATTAGTCCCTAATTAAACCAGGGGCGGCCCCACTGGTCAGTGGGCCAAATCCCACTGGTTTACCAAGTGCGGGCACGCCGGCGGTGGCCACTGGTTGCGGCGGCGTCGAGCGGGGCGAGGACTCCAGTGACCAACGCCGCAAGGGAGGGAGGGAATCAAACACAGGCGGTGACGCGCATCCAATGGTGTAGAGAACATGGCCAGGCGTGGCCTCAAATGTCGGCGGCGTCGAGGTCAGACGACGGCCGGAGTACGCGTCCATAGCAGCGGTGACAGCGGAGGCCAAATCTAAGGGGAAAAGGGGGCAACCGAGGGGGAAACTCACGGTGAACACGTAGGGGAGGCAGTGGGCTCGGGGGAGGCACCGGAGTCGTCGAATTCGTCGACGCCGTCCGGCGGCCGTGGCGGAGGGGGTCACTCGATTCGCAGCGCTGGGTCGTCGTGAGCTCGTTCTCGCCGGCTAGGGTGGGGTAGGCGAGTGCTGCGGTGCCCCTGGACGTGGTCTCGAGGCTCGGGGGGCTGGTTGGCCGCGCCGGCGATGGTGGCGCTCCCACGGCCGCACGGTTCCACGCCGGGAGCCGAGAGGAGGCGGGGAAAAGGGAGCGGTAGGGCGAAGGAGAAATATCTTGGGCGTGTCCACGGGGGGAACGGCTCGATATTATCCTGCCCATGGCTGCACTCTAGCGACACGGCGACGAGTGGGTGCGGCGGCGACGTCGACCGGGCGCACTGGCGCCATGGTCGACTAGGTCGTGAACAGGGGAGGGAGAGGGAGAGGGTGCGGGCTGCGCTAGGCCGGGAGGGAGGGGAGGTGGGCCTTTGCCCAGGGCGTAGGATAACCTTTTTCTTATTTTCTTTTCTTGTTGTTTTCTAACTTTTCTTTCTGTAATTATTTCAATGGCTTCTGCATTTTTGTAAATAGTGTTAGGTGTTTGTAAATTAAGTCTATACCCCATATCAGTGATATAAAAGGTTTGGGGCATATATAAATTCACTTGATATAGGACTCAAATATTAAAGGGGAAAATGTAGTTTCTGAGCTACTGTTTTATTTCTTTGATTTATTTGGTAGTTCAATAAATTTCCCAAACCATAGGGACATGATCAAATGATTATTATACATTTTACAAAATTGGTTTCACCATTTTTGAGCAAAGTTTAATTGTCACCTATTTTTAATATTCACCGCAAGGCACTTCGAGTTTTGATTTGATTTCAATTCAAAGGGGTCAGACTTGTTGTGAATCAAGATGATCAAGGCCCATGGCCATATTGCTTTCAATAACATCACAAGGGAAATTTGAATTTTTGAACTGACCCGGGTTGGTCAAAGCAAAATTTTGAACAGTAATGATCAACAGTAATTGTGATTACTGTTCACTAACAGTGAGAGTGTTACAGCCGGCATCTTGCGCGAGTGAAGTAATTGGCGGATATCGCCCTCGTTGACGGTGGAACCATTCCACCGGCCACGGCTGGCGGCAGATTTCTCATCCACGGCGGCCATGGCGTCTTCCAGGACGGCGGCAGGAGAAACTGAAAAGAGGGGGAAAGAAATGGCAGTAGCGAGTTCTACCAAGTGGAGGCGCGGCGGCGGTGGAGCATGCAAGCAAGGAGCATAGGAGTCGTGCGGTGCGGCACTGCCAAGGGCGCGCGAAACAGAGGTCGCCGGAGCAAGAAAATCGCGGCGGCGCGAGGAGGAGAGCCAAGGAAAGGAAGAAGAAGTGGGAGAGATGAGCCCGAGGAGCCCCCCCCACCCCCTGTGACTTATATGGGCGGCGGGGGCTAGTGGGATCGTGGGTGCGTTTCGTGTGGCCCGGTGTGGCCTCGTGTATCCAGAGGCAGATCAGCGGTTTCGGCGCAGAAGATCATGGCGCGGAAGGCGAGGCGTGCGTAGTAACGTCCCATCGCGTGTGGGTCGTGGGACCCGGAGCATTAACTGCCCCGAGGAATCGGAAACGATGTGCGGCGTGGGTGGGTCAGAGTTTCGGTCAAAAGTAACCGTTGGAAAAGCAATCGGTTGCGTCTGAGCTCAGCTCGGCGAAGTTCTGCCAGAAAAAGTTTTTTCAGAAAAGCACAAGAAAGTCGGCAAGGTCGTGGTTGAGGTCGGAGAGAGGATTTCGAAGCAGTACAGATCTGGTCGGCCGGGCATGATCTCCTAACCTGAGAGTTCAGCTCGGATTGAGGAATCTAATGAGGCCATAACAATCAAAGTACGAAGGAAAGGAAAGAAAAACTGCAAAGGCCCCACAGTCAAGCAACCGTGGGACCCTTACAGCTTTAGGGGCTAGTGTCGGGGGAATGATACCCGGGTAGGGTCACCCAGACGAATGCAATATTTCAAGACAAGGCTGGGGCCGATTGGGCAGCAGCTGGGCCGAGCTAGGCAATCGCATGGCCGATTTCCCTCAAGAAATCAACCATGCCGAATGCGAGCAGTCGGCCCAGGCGCAATCGGCTCACCCTTCAATCAGCTCAAGAGTTGACCTTGTTTAGGTCGGAGCCCCTGGTACAAGGTCATAAATGCATGATCCCGAGAGATCCGGATGGCAGTAAGCCAAGTCACTTCGCCGATCTGTCAGAGGAGAGTTGTCACCCTTTCCCACTGAATCTGGAGACAGAACGACAAGACCAGAGATCATAGCTCCACTGTTCACTCATCATAACCTACAAGCTACAGCATGGGCAGCCGCTTGACAGGTCCGGATCAACCGGAGATCTGCAGTCGGTGGACCCCAGCCGACGAGAGGATGACAGCTGGGGCCAGTACCCGACTGAAATGCCCGTAGTACCCCGAGCTCACACTATTAGAGCCCGGGGTACCCCTCCTACGAGAGGGACGCCCCATTCGCATTTACTTCCCACAGTAGTTCCCGTAGAGAAGCAGGAGAGAACCATGCCCACAGCAGGTCTCTTCTTCCTCTGAACAGCTCCATGAGCATTGATTGTAGTTCGTGAGATCATTTATAGCAAGCAGACAAGCAGGAGTAGGGGTGTTATCTCTCCGGAGAGCCCCGAACCTGGGTACATCGTGGTGTCCTTCTGTTGGGAAACGTAGTAGAAAACAAAAAAATCGGCCTACGAATCAAGAACCCAAGATCAACCAAGAAGATTGCATACAAGGTTTTAGGTCATGGCTCACCAACCGATGTAGCGGAAGTAGAGTTGGTGTAGCTCGTTGTAAGTAGATCTCGCGGATCGTCCCACAAACAGTCCCTCGATCAAGATCACCGAGGAAGAAGAAGCACCTCGATCCGTCCCACGCACAAGTCCCTCGAGCAAGTTCTCCGAGGAAGAAGAAGCTCCTCGGAGAAGGACCAAAGATATGATTTGTAACACCCTCACTATCAGGTGAACAGTAATCACCATTACTGTTCCTCACTACTGTTCAAAACTTTTGCCTTGGTCAATGTGGTTCCACTCAAATTCATATTGCCTTTGATATTGTTGAATACAATGTGATCATGTACCTTGGTCATGTGGAATCAAAGCAATGCCAAGCTCAATTCAAATTGCCTTTGAATTGAAATCAAATCAATTGCTCAAATTGCCCTTTGGTGGAATATTAAAACAATGTGCAAAATAAACATTGTCCAAAAATTGTGCTAAAACTTTTAATAAATCCTAAATATTCAGTCGGTCATGTCACACCAAGCTGGAGATTTTATTAATCTCTAAATAATTCAAAACAAATCAAAGCAGTGAAAAAAAAACAAAATAAATCATTTAATATTTATTGCAAATGTTAAATGACTTTTAAAAGTGCCCAAACTGTTTGTGGCACTAACATAGGGTGATTACTAATTTATAGTACACTTACACCATTTTAATAAAATGCCTAGGTGGATAGAATAAATACAAAAGGAAATAAAAAGAAAAAAGGCAAAATAAAAGATAAACCCCACCTAATCAACCCCCACCTCACTGGGCCACCAGCCCACTAACCCCAACTAGCCCGCAGCCCACCTTCCCCCGAAAACGGCCCACCCGGCCTCCCCCACCCGTCGTCTCCACTGTTCAGCCCCCCCCCCCCCCCGTGTCGAGCATCCCATGGCCGGGCACCATGGCCATCAGCGACCTCCCCGGCGGCTACAAGTCGTGGCTTCGCCCCCTGCCCTAACACTAACCCCGCGCGACCCCTGTCCCCCCCCCACCTAGATCGAGTTTCCCCTCGTCTTCCTCTGCGCGGCTCGGACCCGAGCGAGGCCGGTCGCCGCCGACGTTCACTCGCGCGGCCAGTGGCGTCCCCGGGCAAGATGGACCTGTCCTAGAGCCCGGCCGTCGAAGCCCTCGCCACCCTGCGGAAGAACAGCAACCCGGAGCCACCACCGCACGCAGGACGTCGTCTTCTTCAACCTCGAGCCGGCGAGCGCCTCCGACGAATTCGTGCGCCACCAGCGACCCCTAGGCCCGAGACCCCTCCCCTTCGCTCCCTGGTGAGCTCGCGCGCCGTTTGCCCCCTCCCCCGTTAGTTTTGGTCCTCGCCATCATCGCCTTCGACGTAGACCCGCTCCGGCCGCCGCTGCCGCTCGTCGTAGACGTTGCTAGGAGCCACCGCAGTGCGCGCCGTTTGCTGGGGTGGACGCGGCGCGGCTCTGCGATCCCGTAGGGCGCAACGGCGCGCAAATTGGTGCCTTCAGCACAGAGCACGGTCGCGGCCCCTTCCCCTGTTCCTCGTCATCGGCGAGGCCAGGCTCTGGCCGGCGTGCCACTGGCCGGCGGGCCCCGCTGTCAGTTGCGGGATTAGGGGCCAACCCCCTCACCTGTGCCCCCCCCTAATTAACTTGTTACTTAAAACTGGAAGAAAAATAGAAATAACCCCCCCTCACCACTTACAAGTGGGGCCCATGCCCAGTTAAGTTAATTAAAAGATTAATCTTCTGCTGAGAGAATGACACCTGGGCCCCACCAGTGATTTAGACTGATGAAATTGTTTTAGTTTAATATTAGAGAATGACATGTGGGGCCACCCCCTGGTTATTGTTAATTAACTTAGTTTAATTAATCTGTGTCACTGACCAGTGGGACCCACTGGTCAGTTTATTAAATTGATTTTTAAATATAATAAAGAAATAGAAAAGAATTAATTAAATGATTTAAATGATTTTTTTAAATTGAATAAAACTTGTTTAATTAATATCTTTTAATCCGTATATCGGATCGAAAAACTTTATACATCAAAATTGATCAGAAAAATATCACAAATATGAATACGCTATCCGTATGTCTACCACACCCCTCTAACACAACAAACATCGACCCGTCCCCCTCCGGACCGTCTGTCCGATGATTTGTCCGGTACTGTTAAAGTATCCGGATGAATTTATTCTGAACACGAAAGTTGTTCAAAATAGTTCAACTAACACAGATACACCACCCTTACGTTTGTCGGACGTCCACGACACCTCCGGCATGATACCTCCCCCCCCTCCAGACACCCTGACCGATAAATACCCGGAGCTGGCAGTTCATCCCCGGATGAATTCCCACTCCGAGCTTAATGCATCGTACTGCGTTAGAACACCGCCAACACTGTGTTTGCCATGTCTTGTGTCTGTGTTGCTATGTTTACTTTATATTTACTGTTTCTTCCCCCCTTTATTCTCCGGTAGACCCCGCTACTGCCGCCGACTACACCGACGCTGAGTACGACTACTACGTCGACGACCCCCACCCCTACCGTCGAGCTTCCAGGCAAGTAGAGCCATTCTCTTCCCCAGATATCTCCTATCTTTCCGTACATTTCTTGCACTAGGCATTGTTACTGCTGCTGCTACGTTACAATCCTATTCAATTGCATAGCCTGTTTTTGTCGCCCCTTGATGTACCTCCTTTATCCTATGCTGCCTATTATAATTATGCATTATTCAGCAGTGAGCCCTGCGCATTGTTAGCTAGGATTAGATAGCGGGTCGTGATCACTTAGGGGAGTGAACGCGGATACAAATATTATAACTACACAGGTACAGTACAATGCAGACACCGCCTCAGGCCCCTACCTCGGCTCTACCGAGCCACCATCAAGTGTGAGCTATCAAGGAGTAATCCTTGTACTCCACTCGTTGCTAACTCTGTATAGCCTCTTTAGGTACTTGAGCAACGGTTGTCCTTCAGGTAAGAAGTCGGGCGACCCAACGGTACCCGCGAGAGGTATTTCGACGGGACGATAGGAAGGGGACGACCAGTGTACCGGTGTGCTTGGCCCCTGATCGTTGGCCGCGAGAATTACCAATCCACGAAAGTCGAGCTCTACCAAGAGCACACGCGAGACAAGGTAAGGAGACGGTTCACCTTGTTGGTAACCGCAGAGACCTGGTGGGACGACAGAGCAGGCATCGATGTACTGGTGGTCCTGACTGCTGTCGTTGTCCGCGGGTCAGTTAAGTCGAGGCAACGATAACGGTTGTCCCGCAAATTAATAAAATACTAAATGGTTCGGCGGATGACTTGAGTAGCCTTTTGGCTTGTTCGCGCTGCCTACATGTGGGATAATGAGTTATGGGCTCCTCTGCTTCATGGTGTCGTCCGAGGACTCTTCAGACGTCAGCAGTACCGCGGGCTGATTGCCGGGAAATGCGGTGTCTTCTTTGGCTCGATGTGTGTTGTTTTTTACGGCTTCCCGGCCACCCACGCACCGTGCAGGAGTACGTCAGGGTTGGGGTCCAAGGCCCTGCGTACTTAGGATTTAGACCGGCGGATGGCCTCTCTGTTGAGTTTGAAAGATGGGCTGTGGAGTGTCGGATAGCCTCGGTGCGGCATTCCCTAACATGGTGTACGCCACCTTGGAGATCCGTGCGTTGTAGTGTAACAGAAGTGCACCCCTACAGGGAAGATTGATCTATTCGAATAGCCGTGTCCACGGTAACAGGACGCTTTATGTTGAAGCTGGATATTACCACTACAAACTATTATTATTAAATTGTATGGTTCCGGGTTCTCTTCCTCGCGGGGATGTCGAGGAGGGGATCTCGGAGGCATTGTTAATTATTACAACTTACTATTATACAATGCTGCAACAACTTCTGCTGCATTGTTACTTTATGCTTTATATGAACTGTTGGCTATTTCTCTCCTCATGCTGCAAGACTCGTCGGAAGATGCTAGTCTTCGATAGGCCTAGCTTCTTACCCTTATTCTGAATTTCTATCTTGCAGTCCACTATATATAGCCTCCCCTTCCATTTGATACAATGCATAATGCTTAGTAGCGGACATAAGACTCGCGGGTATGCTAGATACTCACCTTTCCTTTATTTCCCCTTTTTCATTTTGCATGATCGGCTGCTGCAGCCGACGTTGGAGCCCAGGAGCAGGAGTACCCCGGAGGCGACTACTACGACATCGAGTTCCCCGTCGACCAGGAGTAGGTCGGTGGATCCCAGGCAGGAGGCCTTGCCTTTTCGATCTGTATCTCTGATGTGATTTGTGCTAGCCTTCTTAAGGCAAAACTTGACTAACTATGTCTGTACTCAGATATTATGGCTTGTATGACTTATGTATTCGGATCCTCGTCATCCCTGGTATTGTAACATATTGGTTTATCCTTTTGTGTTTAGTGTTGTGCTGTGATATTCTCACCGTGGCACCCTAATCTCAGCCGTGTACCCTGCGTGTATGATTACTGTACACGGATTGATTTTGGGGGCGTCACAAGTTGGTATTAGAGCCGAATGCCTGTAGGAAGCCACCCCACCACTACTTGGTCGAAGTTGAGTCTAGACTTTGAAAAACTATTTTGCTAACTTAATATTTGGCTTACGGGCCCACATCGATGTCACTACGTGTGATATCTATGGTATTAGGATCCTTTTCTCCTTACCTATGCTCTGGGACTCTACTCTCTTATCCTTGCTGGTAAGTTTTACAAACTCTGACATTAGGATCACGTTCTGTTGATTCCATCTGGCGTTTTGGTGCTTCCCCCATTGATTGAGTCGTGTCGCAGGAGTTCTACCCCAGGTCCCGGACCGCGGATCCCATTCTCATTCTCGGCAGGCCGCACGTCCTCTGGAATTAACTCCTGTGGCCAACAGTTTTCTTGCGGCGTGATTGACATAGTGGAATCTATGTCGCGTCGTGTAATCCTAACCGCGGTCTGCGAGCCGCCTAGTGAGTCCTTTTTCCTTAATTTCTACGACGTTACGCTGCCTGATTTTCGATTGACTCCGTGTGTGAATGTGTATGTCTTATATGACTACTCCTATATATATTCGCGCCCCCTCTTCGTTGTCGCTTTGCTTCAAGCTTGATTCCGGTATCTCGTTAAGTTTTCATCGCTGAAATACCCCTGTTTAATTCTAGCAGGATGGCTGGTCGTGGTGGTAGTGGTCGTGGTCGTGGTGCAAACGAACCACCTCCGCCGCCGGATTACATGGCCGCGATGATGCAGCAGTTCGAGCTGAACCGTCAGTTCATGCAGAATGTCATGGCTCAGTTCCCCCAGCCGAATCAGAATGGGCACCACCATCAGCACGCCACCGTGACTCTGCACGACTTCACCCGCCTCAACCCCACTATGTTTCGCAACACTGTTCAGTCGTTGGATGCTGATGACTGGCTTCGCGACATCACTCACGAGCTGGAGTCTCCTAATGTCGATCCAGCCGACTATTTGAACTTTGCGTCTTATCATCTGAAAGGCGCTGTTGCCCAGTGGTGGAGCACCCACAAGCGTTCACTGCCAGTTGGAGAAGTCATCACATGGGATGAATTTTAGTCTGCCTTCCGCGCTCGCTACATTCCTCAGGGGATCATGGACCGTAAGAAGGAAGAATTCTGCAACCTCACTCAGGGCAACATGACTGTTGAAGCCTATCAGCGCGAGTTCCTCAACCTCTCTCGCTATGCGGAAGAAGAGATCACCACTGATGCTCGCAGACAGCAGAAGTTCTGTCGTGGTCTCAATGCAGACCTCAGGCTCGCTCTTGCCGTTCATGATTTTGCCAACTTCGCCACCATGGTGAACAAGGCTATCACCGTCGAGACTGCCCAGATGGAGTTCAAGAATACGTAGAAACGTTATCGTGACGTTGGCTCATCTTCGGGCGCAACACAGAAGCGTCGCATCTGGCTCCCTCACAGTGTGACCCATTCACCTGCCCCTGCTCCAAGGCTGTCTTATGCTGCACCCCATCTGCCTCCGCCACCGCAGATGCCAAGAGCTCTGCCTCCACCAACCAATGCTACACCCCTTCGTCCTCAGGATGGATTATGCTTCACGTCCGCCAGCCTGGTCATTTTTCTAGAGAGTTCCCCCAGAAACAGAAGCAACTGGTAGTTCACCCTACTGGTCGCGGAAATGGTTGTGGCAACATCAGGACCCCCAACTATAACACTGGGTCTGCTGCTCATGATCGTGGACATGCTTACAACATTAATGTTGAAGAAGCTCAGGAACAACCCGCTACCGTGATGGGTACCCTTCTCGTTAATTCCGCACCTGCTACTGATTTATTTGATTCAGGAGCATCGCATTCATTCATGTCGGAAGCATTTGCATTGTCGCGTAACATTACGTTTGAGAAGATGAACCCACCGATGATTGTTCGCACCCCTGGAGGCCATTGCCAAACCTCCATGATGGTACACGATGTCACCATTGACGTCGAAGGGATTATATTCCTTGTGTCCCCCATCGTCCTAAAAACCTCCACCATAGACCTCATTCTAGGAATGGATTGGTTGAAAGTTCACGATGCCGCACTGTATTGTGGCACCAGTTCTGTCCGACTTTTACACCCCTCCGGCGAGATTGTTAACCACACCACACGAATTACCCGTGATGCCTAAACGCATATCTTTATGATGAATTCCTTGAATGTCTCACCTCTGGAAGGAATTGAGAACGTTCCGGTCGTTCGTGATTTTCCCGACGTCTTCCCAGAGGAACTACCGGGAATACCCCCGACCAAAGAGGTGGAATTCGTCATCGACTTGAAGCCAGGCACTGTTCCTATTGCCAAGCGTCCTTACAAGATGCCGCCACATGAACTCCTTGAACTTAAGGAGGAAATCGACAAGGCACTACAGAAAGGATTCATTCGCACCAGTTCCTCTGCTTGGGGAGCACCTTCGCTCTTTGTCAAGAAGAGTGATGGCACGAACCGTTTAGTCCAAGATTGTCGACCTATCAACCAGGCAACAATACAGAACAAGTACCCACTTCCTCGAATCAACGATCTATATGACCAACTTGCTGGATCTACGGTGTTCTCGAAACTCGAATTAAGGTTGGGTTACCATCAGATCCGGGTCCGTGAAGAGGACATTCCGAAGACCGCCTTCATAACTCGCTATGGTTCATACGAGTACACTGTCATGTCCTTTGGCCTAACCAATGCCCCAGCCACTTTCTCCCGGTTGATGAACTATATATTCATGGAATATCTCGACAAGTTTGTCGTGGTTTATCTGGATGATATCTTGATATACTCCAAGAATAAAGAGGAGCATGCCGAACATCCTCGTCTTATACTGGAAAAGCTACGAGAACACAAACTCTACACTAAGTATTCTAAGTGTGAGTTCTGGCTCCCCGAAGTGACCTACCTTGGTCACGTAATTTCCAAGGATGGCATTGCCGTCAACCCAGAACGTATTCAGGCTATCCTGGATTGGACTCCCCCCAAGACTGTCAAGCAAGTCAGAAGTTTCCTCGGGCTCGCCAGTTATTGCCGCCGTTTCGTCGAGAACTTCTCCAAGATTGCCAAGCCTTTGACCAATCTGCTTCACAAAGGTTTCAAGTTTGAGTGGACTGATAAATGTCAGGAAAGTTTCCAAGCACTGAAGGACAAGCTCACTTCTCCCCTAGTGCTTGCTCCCCCTGATACCCGGAAGGACTTCGTAATATATTGCGACGCATCTCGTCAAGGTTTAGGCTGTGTCCTAATGCAAGAGCGCAAAGTGATTGCTTATGGCTCTCGCCAGTTGCGTTCTCATGAAGAGAACTATCCAGCACATGATCTCAAGTTGGCAGCGGTAATTTATGCATTGAAGCTGTGGCGACATTACCTCGTTGGTAATCGTTGCGAGATCTACACCGACCACCAAAGCCTGAAGTACCTGTTTACTCAGCCAGATCTGAATCTCCGCCAACAAAGATGGCTCGAGACAATAGCCGATTTCAACATGGATATTCATTACACCCCGGGAAAAGCTAATGTGATGGCCGATGCCTTAAGCCGCAAAGCCTACTGTAGTGAACTTGAAGTTCAAGTACAGCAGCCTCTTCTGTATGAAGATCTTCGAAGACTAAACCTCGAGATTGTTCCTCAGGGTCATGTAAATAACCTTGTTGTTGAACCGGACCTCGATGAAACCATCAGGTGGATACAAACATGTGACTCTGATGTCGAGAAGATTAAGAGGGATATCATTAAAGGAAAGGCACCATCCTTCACTGTTGCCGATGATGGTACGTTATACTTCCAGAAACGTTTAGTGGTCCCTAGGAGTAAGCCCAATCTAAACTTGACCCCGCGCGTCATGAAATAAGCTCATGATACTCCTTTGTCGATTCACCCTGGTAGTACCAAGATGTACCAAGACCTTCGTCAGCGGTACTGGTGGTCTAACATGAAGCAAGACATCGCTCGATATGTTGACGAGTGTGACGTTTTCCGTCGCGTGAAAGCAGAACATCAAAGACCTGCTGGGACTCTGGAACCACTTTCTATTCCTGAATGGAAGTGGGACAAGATCGAGATGGACTTCGTCACTGGTTTTCCCAGATCGCAGAAAGGCGATGATGCTATCTTTGTCGTCATCGACCGCTTCTCCAAGGTTGCTCACTTTCTGCCAGTCAAGGAGACGATCTCTGCTAGTCAGTTAGCAGACTTGTATGTTTCCAGAATTGTGTCCCTCCATGGCATTCCGTTGGAGATCAGTTCAGACCGTGGCAGCATTTTCACCTCAAGGTTTTGGGATAGTTTCCAAGAAGCTATGGGCACTCACCTGAATTTCAGCACCGCTTATCACCCCCAGTCGCAAGGACAAGTCGAACAAGTTAATCAAGTGCTTGAAGATATGCTTCGAGCTTGTGTCATCAAATTCGGTAAGAAATGGGAGGAATCTCTTCCATTTGCTGAATTCTCGTATAACAATAGCTATCAAGCTAGTCTGAAGATGGCCCCTTTGAAGTTCTTTATGGACGTAAGTGTCGAACCCCTCTGAATTGGTCAGAAACTGGGGAACGAGCACTCGTTGGTCCAGACAATATCCAACATGCTGAAGATCAAGTTCGCGTTATCCGTGAACATCTTAAGGCCGCTCAGTCTCGTCAGAAGAGCAACTATGACCGCAAGCACAAGGAAATGGTCTATCAGCCTGACGAATACGCGTACCTCTGTGTCACCCCCATGCAAGGCACTCATCGCTTCGGGATCAAAGGCAAGTTATCTCCTCGCTACATTGGCCCGTTCCGTATTCTTTCCAGGAGTGGACCAGTGGCATACCGGTTGGAATTGCCGCCGAACCTCTCCCAAGTCCACGATGTCTTCCACATGTCGCAACTTCGTCGCTGCTTCAAGGACCCTATCCGTGAAGTGGAACATAATATGATCGAGCTGCAGCAAGACTTGACTTATCAAGAACATCCGAGCCGTATTCTTGATCAGTCTGAACGTCGAACCCGCAACAAGACGACCAAGTTTCTCAAAGTTCAGTGGTCGAATCATTCTGAAGATGAAGCCACCTGGGAACGCGAAGATCGTCTTCGCGATGAATACCCCGATCTTTTCCCCTCTACCACCTAAATTCTCGGGACGAGAATTCCTGTAGTGGGGGAGATTTGTAACACCCTCACTGTCAGGTGAACAGTAATCACCATTACTGTTCCACACTACTGTTCAAAACTTTTGCCTTGGTCAATGTGGTTCCACTCAAATTCATATTGCCTTTGATATTCTTGAATACAATGTGATCATGTACCTTGGTCATGTGGAATCAAAGCAATGCCAAGCTCAATTCAAATTGCCTTTGAATTGAGATCAAATCAATTGCTCAAATTGCCCTTTGGTGGAATATTAAAACAATGTGCAAAATAAACATTGTCCAAAAATTGTTCTTCAACTTTTAATAAATCCTAAATATTCAGTCGGTCATGTCACACCAAGCTGGAGATTTTATTAATCTCTAAATAATTCTAAACAAATCAAAGCAGTGAAAAAAACCAAATAAATCATTTAATATTTATTGCAAATGTTAAATGACTTTTAAAAGTGCCCAAACTGTTTGTGGCACTAACATAGGGTGATTACTAATTTATAGTACACTTACACCATTTTAATAAAATGCCTAGGTGGATAGAATAAATACAAAAGGAAATAAAAAGAAAAAAGGGAAAATAAAAGATAAAACCCCACCTAATCAACCCCCACCTCACTGGGCCACCAGCCCACTAACCCCAACTAGCCCGCAGCCCACCTGCCCCCGAAAACGGCCCATCCGGCCTCCCCCACCCGTCGTCTCCACTGTTCAGCCCCCCCCACCCCCGTGTCGAGCATCCCGTGGCCGGGCACCATGGCCATCGACGTGGAGGCCATCGACGACCTCCCCGGCGGCTACAAGTCGTGGCTTCGCCCCCCTGCCCTAACCCTAACCCCGCGCGACCACTGTCCCCCCCCCCAGATCGAGTTTCCCCTCGTCTTCCTCTGCGCGGCTCGGACTTGAGCGAGGCCGGTCGCCGCCGACGTTCGCTGGCGCGGCCAGTGGCCACCCCGGGCAAGACGGACCTGTCCTAGAGCCCGGCCGTCGAAGCCCTCGCCACCCTGCGGAAGAACAGCAACCCGGAGCCACCACCGCACGCAGGATGTCGTCTTCTTCAACCTCGAGCCGGCGAGCGCCTCCGACGAATTCGCGCGCCACCTGCGACCCCCAGGCCCGAGACCCCTCCCCTTCGCTCCCTGGTGAGCTCGCGCGCCGTTTGCCCCCTCCCCCGTTAGTTTTGGTCCTCGCCATCATCGCCTTCGACGTAGACCCGCTCCGGCCGCCGCTGCTGCTCGTCGTAGACGTTGCTAGGAGCCACCGCAGTGCGCGTCGTTTGCTGGGGTGGACGTGGCGCGGCTCTGCGATCCCGTAGGGCGCAACGGCGCGCAAATTGGTGCCTTGAGCACAGAGCACGGTCGCCGCCCCTCCCCCTGTTCCTCGTCGCCGGCGAGGCCAGGCTCTGGCCGGCGTGCCACTGACCGGCGGGCCCCGCTGTCAGTTGCTGGATTAGGGGCCTAAACCCCCTGACCTGCGCCCCCCCCTAATTAACTTGTTACTTAAAACTAGAAGAAAAATAGAAATAACCCCCCCTCACCACTTACAAGTGGGCCGCATGCCCAGTTAAGTTAATTAAAAGATTAATCTTCTGCTGAGAGAATGACACCTGGGCCCCACCAGTGATTTAGACTGATGAAATTTTTTTAGTTTAATACTAGAGAATGACATGTGGGGCCACCCCCCTGGTTATTGTTAATTAATTTTGTTTAATTAATCTGTGTCACTGACTAGTGGGACCCACTAGTCAGTTTATTAAATTGATTATTAAATATAATAAAGAAATAGAAAAGAATTAATTAAATGATTTAAATGATTTTTTAAAATTGAATAAAACTTGTTTAATTAATATCTTTTAATCCGTATATCGGATCGAAAAACTTTATACATCAAAATTGATCAGAAAAATATCACGAATACGAATACGCTATCTGTATGTCTACCACACCCCTCTAACACAACAAACATCGAACCGTCCCCCTCTGGACCGTTTGTCCGATGATTTGTCCGGTACTGTTAAAGTATCCGGATGAATTTATTCTGAACACGAAAGTTGTTCAGAATAGTTCAACTAACACGGATACACCACCCTTACGTTTGTCGGATGTCCACGACACCTCCGGCATGATAGCTCCCCCCCTCCGGACACCCTGACCGATAAATACCCGGAGCTGGCAGTTCGTCCCCGGATGAATTCCCGCTCCGAGCTTAATGCATCGTACTGTGTTAGAACACCGCCAACATTGTGTTTGCCATGTCTTGTATCTGCATTGCTATGTTTGCTTTATATTTACTGTTTCTTCCCCCCCCCCTTATTCTCCGGTAGACCCCGCTGCTGCCGCCGACTACACCGCCGCTGAGTACGACTACTACGTCGACGACCCCACCCCTACCGTCGAGCTTCCAGGCAAGCACAGCCATTCTCTTCCCCAGATATCTCCTATCTTTCCGTACATTTCTTGCACTAGGCATTGTTACTGCTGCTGCTACGTTAGAATCCTATTCAATTATATAGCCTGTTTTTGTCGCCCCTTGATGTACCTCCTTTATCCTATGTTGCCTATTATAATAATGCATTATTCAGCAGTGAGCCCTGCGCATTGTTAGCTAGGATTAGATAGCGGGCCGTGATCAGTCGGGGGAGTGAACGCGGATACAAATATTATAACTGCACAGGTACGGTACAATGCAGACACCGCCTCAGGCCCCTACCTCGGCTCTACCGAGCCACCATCAAGTGTGAGCTATCAAGGAGTAATCCTTGTACTACACTCGTTGCTGACTCTGTATAGCCGCTTTAGGTACTTGAGCAACGGTTGTCCTTCAGGTAAGAAGTCGGGCGACCCAACGGTACCCGCGAGAGGTATTGCGACGGGACGACAGGGAGGGTACGACCAGTGTACCGGTGTGCTTGGCCCCTGATCGTTGGCCGCCTGAGTTACCAATCCACGAAAGTCGAGCTCTACCAAGAGCACACGCGAGACAAGGTAAGCAGACGGTTCACCTTGTTGGTAACCGCAGAGACTTGGTCGGACGACAGGGCAGGCACCGATGTACTGGTGGTCCTGACTGCTGTCGTTGTCCGCGGGTCAGTTAAGTCGAGGCAACGATAACGGTTGTCCCGCAAATTAATAAAATACTAAATGGTTCGGCGGATGACTTGAGTAGCCTTTTGGCTTGTACGCGCTGCCTACACGTGGGATAATGAGTTATGGGCTCCTCTGCTTCATGGTGTTGTCCGAGGACTCTTCAGACGTCAGCAGTACCGCGGGCTGATTGCCGGGAAGTGCGGTGTCTTCTTTGGCTCGAGCTGTGTCGTTTTTGTTACGACTTCCCGGCCACCCACGCACCGTGCAGGAGTACGTCAGGGTTGGGGTCCAAGGCCCTGCGTACTTAGGATTTAGACCGGCGGATGGCCTCTCTGTTGAGTTTGAAAGATGGGTTGTGGAGTGTCGGATAGCCTCGGTGGGGCATTCCCTAACAAGGTGTACGCCACCCTGGAGATCCGTGCGTTGTAGTGTAACAGAAGTGCACCCCTGCAGGGAAGATTGATCTATTCGAATAGCCGTGTCCACGGTAACAGGACGCTTTATGCTGAAGCTGGATCTTACCACTACAAACTATTATTATTAAATTGTATGGTTCCGGGTTCTCTTCCTCGCGGGGATGTCGAGGAGGGGATCTCGGAGGCATTGTTAATTATTACAACTTACTATTATACAATGCTGCAGCAACTTCTGCTGCATTGTTACTTTATGCTTTATATGAACTGTTGGCTATTTCTCTCCTCATGCTGCAAGACTCGTCGGAAGATGCTAGTCTTCGATAGGCCTAGCTTCTTACCCTTATTCTGATTTCTATCATCAGTCCACTATATATAGCCTCCCCTTCCATTTGATACAATGCATAATGCTTAGTAGCGGACGTAAGACTCGCGGGTATGCTAGATACTCACCTTTGATTTATTTCCCCTTTTTCGTTTTGCCTGATCGGCCGCTGCAGCCGACGTTGGAGCCCAGGAGCAGGAGTACCCCGGAGGCGACTACTACGACGTCGAGTTCCCCGTCGACCAGGAGTAGTTCGGTGGATCCCAGACAGGAGGCCTCGCCTTTTCGATCTGTATCTCTGATGTGATTTGTGCTAGCCTTCTGAAGGCAAAACTTGACTAACTATGTATGTACTTAGATATTATGGCTTGTATGACTTATGTATTCGGATCCTCGTGATCCCTGGTATTGTAACATATTGGTTTATCCTTTTGTGTTCAGTGTTGTGCTGTGATATTCTCACCGTGGCACCCTAATCTCAGCCGTGTACCCTGCGTGTATGATTACTGTACACGGATTGATTTTGGGGGCGTCACAAGTTGGTATCCGAGCTGACTGCCTGTAGGAAGCCACCCCACCACTACTTGGTCGAAGTTGAGTCTAGACTTTGAAAAACTATTTTGCTAACTTAATATTTGGCTTACGGGCCCACATCGATGTCACTACGTGTGATATCTATGGTATTAGGATCCTTTTCTCCTTACCTATGCTCTGGGACTCTACTCTCTTATCCTTGCTTCCAGAATCTTCCATGACCTTCCAGGACCCGCCGGGACCATTCTCGGCCATTCCGGGACCTTCCGGGATGGTTTCGGGACATTCCGGAACCTTCTAGAACACTTCCAAGACCTTCCGGGACCGTTTTCGGACGTTCCGGAACTATCTGGATAGGTTTCGGGACTATCCGGGTTACGGTCTAGCCTGCCCGATGCCCTGCGTCGGTTCGTCGATCGTTTTCGGGACATCCACCGATTAACCGGAAACTATTCCGGTTGATCCAGGACTTCCCCAGTACCATTCTCATATGTTCCAAAACCACCTGGGACTATTCCAGAGTGATCCGGACATATATTTAAATACCCAGAACTTCTTCTGGTGCCCTTATGAACAATTCCATAAATACCCGGAACTACTTCCGGTGCCCGTATGAACTATTCCGTTTTGCTTCCACTAAACCTTCTACCATTCCAGTATTCTAACAGACTACTGCTCGTTAAGTGTGTGACCCAATAGGTTCGGTGTAATGCGGACATAACTCAGAACATCTTCCGGACATAGGTCAACAGCCTTTTGTCAATAGCCAATAATCAACAGTAGAGCCATGGACACCCATGTTGACTCCCGCACATACACGAAGAAACTTCGAGTGAACCATTATGTTTATTCATGTACCATTCCCTTTGCTTCGTGATATATGACAAAATTAGAGGAGAGATGTTTGGCACCCATGTGTAACAACTTCTTGAACACAAGCCACTCGTTATCCTCTTTGCTCGTTTGTCTCTATTTCTCGTTATTGTATTCCGGTATCCCCGTGATTAAATCACAATGCGTCTGGACAGACTAGAATGGATACCGTCATACCGAGTGGGCCCAAAGTCAATATCTCTTCATCGTGAAGGAGAAAATCCCATTCTTGAACTATCACAGTCACTAGCCACACCATCTGACATACCTAGAACTTATTTTACTACTTCCCATTTACGGGAGGATTCATCTAAGAACCAAAGCATGTCTTCCTGTGTGAAGCAACTCGATTCTCTCATGGTATAAGGAATTACATATATGATAACATTTCATGATATGACTTACAACGTTGTTACGAAGTGATCTCTAAGTATATCATTCAATACTGGGGTCGGTTCAAGATCATTGTTCTGCTAACAATATGTTCCCATTGCTACTGACATCCTTGTTACAAGAACAATGTCCATGATTAAGAAAACGTAATCATCAGTTAGCACATGAGCTGGTCTTAGAGGCTAAACCAGGAACTCTTGGTGTTTACATTTCCACACATGCAAGTGAGTTTTCTTCTGAATCTCATAGTCAGGGTCATTGCAATTATAGCACAGAAATATAAACATTAATTACGAACGTGGAAATATATATAATAATATTTTATTATTGCCTCTAGGGCATATTTCCAACATTCTCCCACTTGCACTAGAGTCAATAATATTAACAGTGCTTGAGCACTTTACACCTATGGCATACCGGTGTAATACATGCTTCATTTGTGGTATAGAATTCATCATCGGATCTGACGTTTCAGGCCCGTTTGTATCTTGCATATCTTCGCGTTATCACGCTATCATAAAATTCACTAATTTTATCAGTTTAGCTTTGTATATGTTTGAATCATTTGGCAGGACCTTGGTTCCTTAGAATAAGTCATGAAATCATTTCAACAATGTTCCATGAGCTTCAAGCATCTAGGAAACCATACCATGTTCATAAATGAACTGGTGATTCAAAATACCCTCCCTTGTTACTTCTTTAAGAAACAATATACTTAGCCTCTGTTATAGAATTCGCCACAGTATCTAACTTAACACAGTTCCTTCATACTGTGCCACCCTTACGTGTGAAACACATAATCCCAATTAAAATCAAAAATCGGTCGGAGTAGGTATGAAGACTGAATTGGTGTAACTGATTTACATCAAAAATTCAGCTGGTGGAACTCATTACAACGAGCTCTTCATTATCTCCATTTTTCGAGAAACATATCTTATCTTTCATAAGCTTAATTTTTTACTGTTTGTCCAATGGTCAACAACTTGATCACTTTGGTATCTTGGTCACAACCTTTTGAAGCACTGGACATATCTGGTTGTTTTACATATTCTGGTGTACATGATTAATCCAAACACACGGGTGTGGAATTCAATTCACGTGTTTTTGCTTATCTGTGTTCATCAACACCGATTTCTGCAAACAACTTTTCACCACGACTTCGGCAAGAACATGTTTCTTGGCATTTCATACTAAACTACTTTAGTATCATGTCAATATGTAGTGTTGGCTTTAGCATGATCAGGCACTTACTATCTTCATAGATCACTGTGCTATATACTAATGCTATATCAGCCCAAGTTCTTCAACTGAAAACTATTTCCAATGAAGTCCTTATTTGTGTCAAGAAATTTACATCATTTCTAATCAAAAATATGTCATCTACATAAGGTTTTAGAAATATTATTCAGCTCCCACTTAATTTCTTGAAAATTCAAGCATCTTCGTTATTCCTGATGAAAACAAACTCTTTTGGCAATTTCATCACAACGAAAATTCCAACTCCATTATGCCAGCTTCAGTCCATTACTGGATATCCAAGGCTTGCATCTATTTTAGCATCCTTTGAATCGACAAAACATTCCGGTCATATCACATATACGTCCTTTGTTATATTTACGTGTAGGAACTTTGTTTTGACGTTCATTCTACCATATCCTATAAATAAGATATGTAGTAATAGCTAATATAACCCGAACTGACTAAAGCATCTCTACGGTCGAAACTATTTCGCCGTAGTCAACCTTTGAACTTGCTAGAAAACAATTTTCCAACGAGTTGAGCTTGATGGATAAAACAATTTCATCCGAATCAATTATAGATCCATATATATATTCTTCAGACTTTTAGTCTTTCGGAGGGTCTACCAAGTTCAAAACTTGACTTACTTCCATGGATACTATCTCGAATTATTTGGCATTTAGCCAAATCCCGGAGTCAGGGCCCATCAACGCTTCTTTGTATATCACAGGTTTATCGTTATCGAACAACAATATCTCGTTTACATAAAAATGTTTGTACAAGTTTTGTCTAACCTGTGTGGTTCAGCTGCACACTTCTCTGAAGATTCAACAATCTTTGACAAGTTGCACTTTCCTCCCACTCACTCTTTTGTAAGAAACTATTTTTCTTCAAAACACAACGTTCTTAACAACAAACAGTTTTTCTTTTGTGTAGTGATAGAGGAATACCAAAACTTTTGGCATAGCCTTAACAAAATAGCACTTATCTGATTTGGGGTTTTGAGTATGTCAAACATATGCCTAATATACCCAAATTTTAAGAAAAGACAACATGGTTTTAACAGTTCATACCACATCTAATATGGTGTCATTTCAACAGATTTGATGGTGCTCTTTTCAGTGTAAAAGCCGTAGTCACTAACGCATAACTTTGATAAGTATAATGGCAAATTGATAAACGTCATATTTGATCTTACCGTGTCATACATGGCTTGATTACATCTCTCGAACACTTTACTCATAGTGGTGTTCCGGCAGACGCAAGTTATGACACTTCTTCACAACTCATTAGACGTTCGCTAAACTTGTAACTTAAATATTACTTTCTACAATCTAATTTGCAGAAGCTTTATTTTCTCGTTACAATGAATTTCTATTTCACTCTAAAATTCCTTGAACATTTCAAAGATTTCAGACGTATGTCTCTATTGAACAGATATCCACATATCTACTTCAACTTATGAGTGAAGATAGGGAATCCACTGCACACAACTACACTTATTGGACTACACACATCATCATGTATGATTACCAATGGTTTAGTTGCCCATTCATGTATGGCCTATCAACGGTGTTTTAGTCACATTATTTCGAGACAAAGATCGCAAGCGTCAAGTGATTCATTATCATATGACTCAAAAGTCCATCACTTATGGAAATTCTTCATGCATGTTATGTCACTTGTGATAAACGGCAGTGCCACATCTATGTGGTATTTCTGTCAGTCTTGCGACGTTTAGCGTCAGTGTTATGGATGTTTAGTATTATTATCAAGATTCATAACATACAACCTATTCATAATGGAAGTATGGCCTTTACGTTATTCATAGATTTGAACAACTCTCTTGCAACAAACATGATTCAAAATGATGTTTTGCAACAAGGCTAAAGTGTAGTAACAATTTACTCAACTCTAAAATGAATTATGAAGATAATCATAGAGTCAACACACAGTATAGTAAAACTTTTACCGTGTTCTCGTGTGTGTCAAAACTCATCATTTAGCTAGTCATAAAGGCCATAGTATTTCTTGCATCGACTTGCAACGATATGCAATTGAAGTGATATTCTAGTGATCAACAGTTTAATCACAATATACAAGAATTAAGATTAACCGCTTAATCATGATTCCCAAGAATTACATCTTTTGACCAGCAATGAATTCATCTATAACTTCGTATGACTTTCATTTCTGAGCTGGATATTCCATTCTTCTTTCGCTTTTCCTTTATACGTATCATAGTTCTATTTCCAATGTCACTCCTACTCACAGAAGATCACATATGATCAAGGGTGGCACATGCCATGGACTTTCCGGCGTGTGAGTCTTACTAACATCCTTTGGACATCCTTTCCCTTAATTCTCATCATCATATGATCGGTGTTCTTCTGGATCCCACACTTATTAGTTTTGTTTAGAGCACAGTGAACATTTTCACTAATGCTTACAATCATACATTGTACTAGATATCTTATATCCAACATTAATTGTCTTACTACTGAAAACAATTTTTCAGTTCCATGAATATAACATAACTATCCCAAACGTTTCGAAGTTCGGGTTTCATGGTGATTACGACAATACACTTAGATGTGGTGGAATTCTAGCCTTTTGGATTATGGACGTAAGTCACATCATCCATAGCATTAGCGGGAGAGCATCGAAAATTAGCGATAGGACATGGTCCTTCTCGGCACTTATTGAGGATAGTCCTCACAATACGGTACCAATCGTAAAGTTTTTACCAGATAATATAGTTAATCAAAATCAATTGGGAAGGTGGTAACGCGAGCCATTATTCTACAATGATAATGCAAATACTTAGAATTTGTTCATAATTAAGTTGCACTTGTGATAAATCAATTTAATTACTTAGTGCGCTCCCACTCAGATCAATATCTCTCGTAATTGATGCTGGAGTGATTCAAGATCCGACCTAATCGTCCGCCATTGATGTGACATCACTGATGACTTAGACTGGACCGGTAGGCCAACTTGCCAATCACGCCAAAGGTGATTCTTGTTAATCTTTCGATGGGCGTGTTCCGGTAGCAAACTTTTATCCAAACCGTCAAGACAACCAAGTGTAATTGCAGTGTGTTATTAACACACCCGCCTTTTATGCATCACACCGTGTGCACCCATGTGACATGACCTGCTCCGATGTGAAACATAGTATAGACGGTGCTACAGTTGGAAGAACACTATCAACTTGATATTGTTTTGCGAGAGATCACCCTAATAAAATATGACTACCGCGCATCAAACAAGAGTGCATCAAATGGATAAACATCACAGGCAGTTCATAAAATTATGTGATATAGTATAGCCCTTTGCTTCGTGAAGTCTTCGTTTTCTTCACGTCGTCGTGGTAGAAGTCACCGTGTCCACCAACTTTCTCCTTGGCGCTGGGACCAACACCACGGCTTCCGGCATGTGCGTCGGGGTCCACCTCTGCATCGTAGATCATCACCTTGAATCTATCTATTGCTTTGCCTCGAGCTAATAAACAGTTCTGGCACGCAGGCCATAATTAAGTGACAATCATATGACTCCAGTCATCATGCCATACCACGACACCAGGTCGCGAATAAATATTACATAACATATAGCATCTCATACAAACACATTGCAAATCTTGAAGGCTATACCACATCACATGCACATTCTGCAAAAACGAGTTAGATCGCCATCTACACGGGTTGTTGCAACTTTTATCATGGTTGATTAGCAGGTTACATGCAAACGTTGTTCCCTATACAAACCAAACATGATACTTCATTGTTGCTAGCTTAACGTTCGGGGTGCGTGCAGCAACTAATGCCACAAGCCAAACTTCGTTCAACGCGTGACCCCCGCATGGATTTGAGTTCATAAAATCCACAAGCCCCTCCATGTTAAATCTTCTATTGCGAGATTAAGATGAGATCCAAGGAGTTTGATGTAGACCATGATCAAGGCAACCAGCATACTGAAAGCAGCATAGAGGGATCGATGGAAAACTCAATCCTTGTAGCAAAACCTCAACTTGCCATCAAGCATAGAAAAAATCACATGACAGGGAAGCAACAAGAAAATCAATGCCTCATATCACACATATGATCTAGACCTAAACATGCATCTAATCAAGGATCGCTCATGATATCACTGTTGGGAAACGTAGTAGAAAACAAAGAAAAATTCGGCCTACGAATCAAGAACCCAAGATCAACCAAGAAGATTGCATACAAGGTTTTAGGTCATGGCTCACCAACCGATGTAGCGGAAGTAGAGTTGGTGTAGCTCGTTGAAGTAGATATCGCGGATCGTCCCACAAACAGTCCCTCGATCAAGATCACCGAGGAAGAAGAAGCAGCTCGATCCGTCCCACGCACAAGTCCCTCGAGCAAGTTCTCCGAGGAAGAAGAAGCTCCTCGAAGAAGGACCAAAGATATGATCCCTCTATTAGTATACACACATTCCGTAGCAGCAATCATGCAGCACTCCGCCGTCCAGAGATGAACGTCACCGAGAAAACTAGAGGGAGAAAACCCTAACGGATTCCGATCTAGAACAGCGTCTAAACCTGGGTCTAATTATGGAGCAACGGGGTTTAGAGGGAGGGAGGGTGGCGCATAGGCCTTGGGGATAAGTTCTATTGCGCCCCCCACCCCCTCCCCTCATTATATAGGTGGCCAGGAGGCCCTTGGGGCGCAATAGGGGGTGGTGGAGTCCCCTTGGGACTCCTCCTCCCAAAGGGAAACCTTCCCACCGGGGAGTCTGAGTCCAAGGAGGACTCCTCCCACATGTGGCGCCCCCACCACCTAAATTTCGGCCAGCCCCCTTGGGGTGCCTTGCCAACCAAGGCTAAGGGTGGTGGGGCGCATATGGTACTGTCCGGAACCTTGTGGAACCTTCCGGAAGCTTCCAGAACCTTCCATGACCTTTCAGGACCCGCCGGGACCATTCTCGGCCATTCCGGGACCTTCCGGGATGGTTTCGGGACATTTCGGAACCTTCTAGAACACTTACAAGACCTTCCGGGACCGTTTTCGGACGTTCCGGAACTATCTGGATAGGTTCCTGGACGATCCAGGTTACGGTCTAGCCTGCCCGATGCCCTGCGTCGGTTCGTCAGTCGTTTTCGGGACGTCCACCGATTAACCGGAAACTATTCCGGTTGATCCAGGACTTCCCCAGTATCATTCTCATATGTTCCAAAACCACCTGGGACTATTCCAGAGTGATCCGGACATATCTTTAAATACCCAGAACTTCTTCTGGTGCCCTTATGAACAATTCGATAAATACCCGGAACTACTTTCGGTGCCCGTATGAACTATTTCGTTTTGCTTCCACTAAACCTTCTACCATTCCAGTATTCTAACAGACTACTTCTCGTTAAGTGTGTGACCCAATAGGTTCGGTATAATGCGGACATAACTCAGAACATCTTCCGGACATAGGTCAACAGCCTTTTGTCAATAGCCAATAATCAACAGTGGAGCCATGGACACCCATGTTGACTCCCGCACATACACGAAGAAACTTCGAGTGAACTATTATGTTTATTCATGTACCATTCCCTTTGCTTCGTGATATATGACAAAATTAGAGGAGAGATGTTTGGCACCCATGTGTAACAACTTCTTGAACACAAGCCACTCGTTATCCTCTTTGCTCGTTTGTCTCTATTTCTCGTTATTGTATTCCGGTATCCCCGTGATTAAATCACAATGCGTCTGGCCAGACTAGAATGGATACCGTCATACCGAGTGGGCCCAAAGTCAATATCTCTTCATCGTGAAGGAGAAAATCCCATTCTTGAACTATCACAGTCACTAGCCACACCATCTGACATACCCAGAACTTATTTTACTACTTCCCATTTACGGGAGGATTCATCTAAGAACCAAAGCATGTCTTCCTGTGTGAAGCAACTCGATACTCTCATGGTCTAAGGAATTACGTATATGATAACATTTCATGATATGACTTAGTACGTTGTTACGATGTGATCTCTAAGTATATCATTCAATACTGGGGTCGGTTCAACATTATTGTTCTGCTAACAATATGTTCCCATTGCTACTGACATCCTTGTTACAAGAACAATGTCCATGATTAAGAAAACGTAATCATCAGTTAGCACATGAGCTGGTCTTAGAGGCTAAACCAGGAACTCTTGGTGTTTACATTTCCACACATGCAAGTGAGTTTTCTTCTGAATCTCATAGTCAGGATCATTGCAATTATAGCACAGAAATATAAACATTAATTACGAACGTGGAAATATATATAATAACATTTTATTATTGCCTCTAGGGCATATTTCCAAGACCTTCACCGTGCTTGTGCCCAACCTGATTCCGGCACCATCGACATAGTTCTCCCTCGAGTCTTTCCCTCTCTTTAGCCATCCCTATGGCATCTGTTATTACTATGCGACGACATACTCCATGTCGTGTTTCAAGTTTCTTAGGGGGCTTTGTGAGCATACCAATGGTATCCTTCACAAATTATGGTGGGGAGGTAAAGGAGGAGAGCGGAAAATGTCATGGGTGTCATGGGAAGCTATGTCGAAGCCGAAAGCTATGCGAGGACTCGGCTTCCGTGATATCAAGCTTTTCAGCCTTGCTTTGCTAGCTCATCAAGCTTGGAGGATATTATAGGATTCAACATACTCGGCACTCGAGTTCTAAAAGGCCGGTATCATCCAACATGCGAATTCTTGGAGGCAGAACTGGGAGCGGCTCCCTCGCAGGTGTAGCGCTCTATCCTGGAGGGTCGAGACCAGCTGACACAAGGTTTAATTAGGAGGATCGAGAACGGTGACAATATGAGAATATGGGCTGACAATTGGATGCCAAGGGATTACAAGATGAGACCTTTATGCCAACGATCGGATGAGCTGCCAACTTTTATCTCGGAACTCATCAATCTGGTGACAAGATCATGGGACATGCAAGTGGTTCGTGATGACTTCATAGCTCCAGATGTGGATATAATTCTCAACATACCAATTAGTTCGCACAATCAAGTGGGAATTTCTGGGCATGGCACTATGACAATCAGTTTGTGTTCTCTGTACGGTCAGCGTACAAGATGATTACTGCTATATAGACACAAAGAGTTGATTGGTTGGAGCACAACCCGGGGCAATCTAACACCGGCGCAAATGCAAAGTCATGGGTGAAGTTGTGGCATGTTAAAGTTCCATCTAAGGTCTGTGTTTTTGCGTGGCGGCTGGCTCATATATCAGTTCCTACAGGGTCAGTTAGGCATGAAAGGAAAATGGTGGATGATCTTGTTTGCTCAATATGCATAGAAGATTATGGTTCATGGCGGCACTCTCTTTTTTAGTGTAGAATGGCAAGATGTGTTTGGGCACTAGGAGAAGAAGAACTTTTGGAGCATGTGATATCAAACAGGTCTGACGATGCACGACTGTGGATGTTCTGGTTATGTGACACACTAGATCAAGAAAAGCTAGCTCGAGTTCTTATTACCATGTGGGCGATATGGTGGGCAAGGAGACGTGCGATCCATGACAATGAATTCCAAAGCCCTATATCCACTATGTGCTTTATTGAAGAAAGGTACCTCAATGACCTTGAGATAGCTTCCACATGTGTTATCAAACCGCTAGTGGGGTTTCATATGAGGGAGCAAAGGAAGACATGGCAACGCTCGGGTGATGGCTTTGCCAAGATCAACACTGATGGGAGGGGGAGGGGGTAATGGACAAAGGGGAGCGGCTATTGCAGTGTGCCGAGACAACAATGGGCAATTTCTGGGAGCGTCTGTTGTTGTTTATGAAGGCCTGATTAGTGCACCAGGCTTGGAGACACAGGCCTGCAATGAGGCACTTTCTATGGCGATGGATCTCAATTCGCGAAAGTTGGTGGTGGGATCAAACTGTGCAGAGACCATAACAAATATCCACAAGGATACCGCGACGACATATGCTACTATTTTGCTTGAAATTAATGTTAGAAGTACTAGTTTCTTAGATGTTGCTTTTCGTTTTGAATTTCGAGAATGTAATTGGTAAGCCCATAGCTTAGCTAAGGCTGCGTCGTTTAAAGTTTAGGTCGCATTGTGTGGCTAGGTAATGTTTCAGACATCGTGTGTATTCCTTTGGTTCTGGAGATGGAAAAAAGCCTAGTTACGCCTTAAAAAAAGTAAAGAACGGATGGCGATGGCAACCGACAGTCCAGCAGCAATGCTCGCTGCCGCTGCATCCGTGATGCCATTCCTGCTTCCGTGATGCAGATCGTGCGCGTATAATTTCTTCTCGGTGAGACATTGCCGTCTGCCAGTGCCACCGGCTCCCCTTTTCCATCATGCGGCAGGCACCCCCGAATAATCGACGCATTTAATTATCGACCGACGGATCGGCGACAGGGAAACGAGACCCACGAGAACAAATCTGGACGATCCATCGCAGCATCGGACGCAGCAACCACCAGTGCCACCCAGCCACAAGTGGCACGTACTACACCAAGGAGGAGGTTTCCCACCGGCTTTTGACAAAACGGAGGGTGCGAAATGATTGAGCATAACATCCATGTGATCACGTCCAAACATAATTAACATTGCTACTAACATGCACTGATCATTGCACTACTTGTGCTTAATACATGGCCTGAGTCAACCACTGAATTCTACGGCCCTAGACCCTGCAGAAGCTTGCACTGCAAGGGCAGCAATCTGGCCGATCAAAAAGCGTAGAAACATGATGATACAGTTACTTATCTGGGGAATGCCTAGACCCAAAGTCTCTGTATATTTTTTCCATTTAAGACCAAAAAACAGAAAGAGAAGAAAAAAGGGATTTACTTTATCTCCTGAAAGAATGCAAAATTTACTCCGGGGGAGAACAGGAATTTCGTCAGGGGAGAAAAAATCATGTAAAAGAGATAATTACATGTAAAGAATGACCAAGAAAAAGAATGTTAATGATCTTATACCGACGCTGTTCACAGGTCTCTCCGGCTTCTCCAGCTAGCTTGGCTCAACTCGTCGCTGCATTCCCGGCTGCCAAACTCTCTCAGCTGGAACAATCTGATCTCTTCGGTTCGCGGTTCTAAGAACACCTCGCTGCGGCCGGGCTGGAGGCCGTTGTTTAGGTTAGAGTCGGCTAAACTATCCAGCGCTCTGACCACCTGAGAAGAAAAGAATACGTGATCATTTCGTTCATTCATTAAGGAATGAGGTGAAATGGATGAAAGGCTTATTACCTGCCCCATCCGCGGCCTCATCACTGCAGAATGACGAATGCATGCAGCCGCAGCTCCTATCATATGAAACATCTCATTTTCTTCAAATTTGTTTTCCAACCTCGGATCAGGAAGCTCCCCGTACTCTCGATGTTCAATTGCTTGAGACAGAAAGGGCCGAGCCTGAAGTTTTCAGCAAGGGCAAAGTTTGAGTTAAGATTATGCATCCATCTATGAATCATATGATGAAAAACAAAGAAAGTTTATTTCCATAAGGCTTTGCTGAAAATTGACAGTAAACACTGTATCGAGCCTGAATAGGCCCCAAAACATACGTTTCAACCAATTTTGGTTTTCAATACATAGTTGTACTGTAATTCCTACTTGTTATTTCAACCAACTATGGATTATAATTACCAATTTACCAGCATCTTTTACGGGCGAGCATGAAACGCTTAACCTAGATGACAGCCAGAAAGAATGCATTTAGAGCACTGAGGTAGGTGTCATCTGTGTCTGTTCCATTTATGTTTATGTTTGCTACACAGCTCAGACATTAGGATGATCTGGTATCTTTCCATTGGTCCCTGTTTAAACTGCTTGAGCCCTTGGCAAGTTCTCATATAGCTTCTTTCATGACTCATCACAGCATGAAGGATGCATTGAATAACACTGTCCACTTTCTGTGTGCCACTCTGGAAGAATAATCAGGTTGCCCACTTTTTATAAAAGCTCCAATAGTTGGAACTTTTCTGCTCAATTTGGTTCCCTCCAGATCACTTTCTCGGTCAACATGCTATGGAAACGGGTCCACTAACCATATTACAACATCCAGCAGCAGCGACCTTGTAATAAAAGAACCCAATGGTTCAACTTTGTAGGGGAAGAGGTGATCTAGAGAAGGCACTGCTAGATGCTGCAAGATACCAGGGTCTAGAATTTGGAAACTTTACCTCAGCTTAATAACTAAATTGATCCACAACAATCGTCTAGTACTATGGACAGGAAATCAACCAAATACTTGAAGCATCTAAGTAACATAGGCAGAAAGCATGGTATGTCATCTTTTACTTGTTATAACTACAGGATACCAATCAAATAAATATTTTACGAATGCAAAAAATAAAATGCATAGTCTAGGACCTAAAACGAGGGGCAAAAAGTACATAATATTATGAGACGCTCACCCATTCGACAAGACTCTCATCTCCCAGTGGTTGAGAAGAATCAACAGGTTTTCTTCCGGTAATAAGTTCCAAAAGAACAACTCCAAAAGAATATAAATCAGATTTTGCTGTCAACTTGCCGGACAATGCATACTCTGGAGCCAAATACCTGCAGAGGACATAGCACATTAATACCGAAAACAACATATAGATCACAGATTAACAAACATAATTTTGATTGAAGATTGCAGTGGCTATTTTTGGACGATTACTTACCCAAATGTTCCCATGACACGCGTCGTGACATGTGTGTTGGAGTCTGCCGCTAACCTTGCAAGTCCAAAATCAGAAACCTAGAGATTGTTGGAGGTAGATAGATTTTAGAAAATAAATACAACTGAAAAATCGCATACAAACAATTGGAACCTGGACCTAATACACCAAGTAAAATGCACACCTGAGCTTCGAAGTTGTCATCCAGCAAAATATTAGATGATTTAATATCTCTATGAATAATCCGAGGATGACCTGATGAACACAAACAGAGCAATGGTAAGAACACCACACTACTTCGGGGGATTAATGAAGAGATAATCTAGTCATGAAATATTACAATCTTCATGCAGGTAAGCAATTCCGCGAGCTGCTCCAGCCGCAATCTTAACCCTCGTACGCCAATCAAGTGCTACTTCACTTACTGAAATTTCACGAGCATGGTTAGTGAGCAGGTAACAGATGAACAATCTAGTTGCCTCACTGAAGCTAAAACTAATGTAGAGTAAATTAAGGAACCACTATAATGGATGGACAGAGGGTTCTCACCGTGAAGATGATAATAAAGGGTGTTATTGGGAACAAAATCATAAACAAGCATCCGCTGGCCCTCTGACACGCAGTAGCCTACTAGTGAAACCAAATGTCTATGATGCACTCTGCTGATGGTATCAACTTCGGCCCTGAACTCTCGCTCTCCCTGCCCATTCCCAATCTTAAGCTTCTTGATAGCCACAGGGCGACCATCCGGCAATATGCCCTTGTACACACACCCAAATCCACCTTCCCCCAAAAGGTTCTCCTCTCCAAAATCGTTTGAGATTCCTGCTAAATTCTCTGGCGTGAAGAGCATCCTGGAGTACCCTATCCCGGAGTCAGCCGGCGAGTACGGGAACCCATGGCTCCCAGTACTGGACCTCATGAAGGGATAGCCCGGTGATCGTAAGTAGAACCCATCTGACCAACACAAAATAATGATGAGCATCGTCCAGGATGGCTACATTTAGACAATGCAGATACAGAGATCAGGCGTTTATGTTTTGGAGTACCTGATGCTAGTGAGGATCCAGCAGACGAGGGAATGTAATTGGGTGGTGGCGGGGGAGCTGGATGCTGCTGTGTCGGCAGTGCTGCAGGAGGAAGCTCTGTCCGCCGTCGCTTCTTCTTGACAAGCCAAATGGTGGCACCGATGAAGCTGAGCATTGCAAGACCGGCAATTGCTACGATGGTGGTGGCAGTTTCCCTCGATATTTCGATGTTCTTGCCGCTGGCATTTGCAGAGCGGGTTGAGTTTGAATGCGGCCGCCCAGGCGGCCGTGGCGCCGGATGATGTGGAGTGTGATGGCGCGGCGGCGGGGGAGATGCAATTCTTGGCGGGGGAGGCGAATAGGCTGTAGTTGGAGCAGGCGATGGAGCTTGTGCAGCTGGAGCAGGCGATGGCGATGGTGGGTGGGATGGAGGCGGAGCTGGTGGCGAGACGACTAGAGGCGGCGGCGGCGGGGGGAGGGACGGGGGCGGCGGTGACGGGTACACGCGGGGCTGCACGCGCGGCTGGCCGGTGGCCATCGGCGGCGGCGGCGCCAGAACCTCGGCGGGAGGCGGCGAGGGCGATGGAGACGGTGGAGGGGGCGCGTCGGGCGGCGGGGGCGACAATGCTGGCGGTGGCGGTGACGACGGCAATGCTGGTTCCGGAGGAGGTGATGACGGCGATGTCTCGGGTGGCGGGGAGGCCGGAGGCGGGCTGCTTAGCGGCGGAGGGGACGCCGCGGGGGGCAAGGAATGATACGTGGTGGGAACTGGCGGGGCGGAGGCGGAGGAGGAGTAGGGACAGCCCGGCGGGCGCGGGCCGGGCTGCGCCTGCGGCTGGCCATGCGGCACGGCGTACGCGGACGACGCCGGCCGCGGAGGCATGAAGGGATCCGCGTCGCCGCCGTAGCCCATCCCCACCACCGCCGTTGCCGCCCTCCGCAAGTAGCTCCACAGCAGCGAGGGCAGGCAGGGGATCTGCAGCTCCACGCCGACGGCCAGATCTCCCTCCAAGCTTCGGCCCCCAATCAATCAAGCAGCGGAGCGAACCACCGCTTCTTCAATGGAAGCTGCCACCCACCCACTCGAGGAGAGGGAGAGGCTGGCTCTCTCCCGACAGCGACCGCAGAGGCGCGGCTTAAGATCCGAATCCTCCCGCCCACGCAAGCGGCGGCGCGGCGTGCGAGATCACGCGCGGCGGACGGGGCTCCTGAGTCGAATCCGGCAGCCGCAGAGCGCAGAGGTGGGGCGAGATCTCCGAGGGCGGCGGGCGGGCGGGTGGGCGATCCTTGTCGTCCGTCGGCCAAGCCAATGCAATGCAGCACCGCGCACCGCACCGCTCACCTCAGCTGAGCAACGCCGGGGCTCGTCTCTTTCTGGCTCCTGCTGCTGCTGCCGTCCCTGCCTGCCTGCCTGCCTTGGTGTCCGTGGCTGCCTGGCTGGACAGTAGGGGGGGAGAGAGAGAGCATCACTAGTAGTGGTGGCGCTACTAGTATAATTTTCTCGCTTTTTCAATTTTTGCATGAAAAAAAACAAAGTCTGTTTTATCTTTTCTAAACTCCGGTGTGCGCGACGGGGGAGGGGTTGGTGCCGAGTCCCGTGTGGGAAATACTAGCTTTATTTTCTTTAGGATGAAGTGTGGGAAATAGCTGGACTGAGAAGGGCGAGCGGTACTGGTGGTACAGTGCGGCAGCATTGCATCGGGAGCTGAGGCGCGGGGGAAAAGAAGGGTGGAAAAATTGGGTGTTTCCCGTGCGGATTGTCGCTTGCGGCCCCCGCCACACCGTCCGTCACCGCGGGTGGGCGGTGGAAACGGGGAAGGAAGGAACCGCGGAGAAAGGCCGCGACGAGGTGCACGCTCGTGCCGGCCGCGTCGGGCGGAACGAAACAAGTTGCGGTTTTTTTTTCTTCTTCTTTGCGACATGGTTATCAGGGGTACTGCATGCGCAGGATGGATGCAGGGGCCTGGGTGGAGTGGAGGGCTCTTTTGGTGCCTAGCGAAGTAGTGTGCTTTGAGGTCGGGTGGGGCTATCAGGGTTTCGGGTGCCCTTTTCTTGTCTACGTTTTGCCATTTCTTCCTTGACCTTGGCTGGAAAAACACTACTAGTACGCGGTTTCTATTGCAAGGCGGTACGGTACTAACTCGGAGATGTGACGGCGGTACGAGTTTTCAAGGTAGCCACTTTGAATGATAGCATCATATATTGCCGTAACGACAGTACACGTTGCTGAAAATATTAATATATTTTTTATTAATCTAATTCACGAGTAAACAATAAACACAAAAGCATCGAATTCAGCATGAATCCACTGCTTCGATAACGCTAGCCACGTAGCCTCTAGGTACGCAGCCGTCGACGCCGCCTAGCCATGCAGGCGCCGCTTTCCACCGGCGCTGATACCGGTTCGCCTCATCTCTGGTGGTCTTAGGGTCATCGTGATCTGGTGGATCTAAGCTTTTACTTTTCAGGCTCCAAATTTAGTTATTCTTTTAAGTTTGTTACAGTTTATGTCTTGCTCTGAAAGAAGAGATGATGGCGGCTCCGTGAAGATGGAATAAAGGAATTCCCGCCTAGCCCCCATCCCGATGGTGCGTCTAGCATCATCGATGATCGTTTGGAGATGTGTTTTCGGCAAATCTATCTTCGGAGGATTTTCTCAAATCTGGTCATAGTTTGTCTACGTTCATGTGTCTTCAGGTTGGATCTTTTCGATCTTTCAGTGACGGCGGTTGATGTTCTGGTGCGTCAATTTTATGGGGCCTTAGCACGGCGACTTCCCGACTGTTTACTACAACAAGTTTTATCCCGCTCTGATGAGGAAGGGGTGATGACAGTGATGTGTCCTCGTTTTGCTTCAGTGATTATAGTCATCGCTATATGGTCTACGGATCTGGGTGTAATTTTTATTATTAGTGTTATTCGTTGTACTGTCATAATTGAAAATGAATAGATTGAAAGTATTTCCGCAAAAAAAGTAAACAATAAGCATAGCATTCACGACATTCATCTCATACTGAAACAGTAGATGATAGCTAGGGAGAGAGTGAGCAAGCAGTGAGTGTCTCCACAGACCTAGCGCCTCTTTATATAGGTTGTCGGTAGAATGGGCCTTGGCCGAAGCCCACGACCGAGTCCGCGAACATCCCACGGTCCAACGTCTTGGAGAGTGGCGCTTAGCGACTCGTTAATTAATCCGAGAAATAAAGCGCATGCAGGGAACTTGCTTTTGGATTCTTATCGAAAGTGAATCCCTCTAACACTTTTGTTAGTGTTTTATGAGAAAATCTTTGCAGCCTAGACACAACAAGTGTTAAAAACTTGTGTCAGTACCACGGTTAAGGGGTACCCTGCTACCTTCCTCCTGTGAAGCGCTCTCTCGTTACTTCTCCTGGAGATAACCGAGAGACTTGAAGGAGACAAGTTCAAAGATAGCTGGTGTGACGTATACCATCACTGGTGTTATAGATCATAATTGAAGACACCCTTGTACAACAATCATGAGAGGTGGAACTCATGTAGATTACATTGTAAAGCAAAGTATGTCAGCTCACCGGGAAGGTCATCCATGGAGAAGATAGTTCGTTCCCTGAAACTAAAGGCGAGTGTATTCCCGAAGTAAGCAACGTTTTCGGATAGCCGAGTTGGTGTACAACCAAGGCGTTCATCGTCCTCTCTGTATCCACCATGTGCCCAGGCAGTTTTGTTGTAATCTCCTTCCTGTCTCGGTCCTCCTCGTTTGGATGAAGGTTAGAAAGGAAAGAAGATGATTCTGGAAGCTGACCCTTCTACGGCTGCTCTCCGTCTTACCGCAAAACTGTTGGGGAACGCAGAACACTCCTTTAGCGCCAAATAAAATTTGTATCACAAAACCAAGAACACACTAATGGGGATAGACTACGCGATCAGTGTTTACCACTAGACGCTCAGTCACAATAGCAGAAAAAGAGTTGGCGATGCGCGTTCTCATCCCCTTCTCGTGAATCCCTCGAACGGTTCGTTCGAGCTCCATGGTGAAGGAAAATGTTGCATAGAAAACAAAAAAAATCCTATTGTTGCAACAAAAACTGCCAAGATCATATCTAGGAGATAACTTGTAACTGTTTCGAAAGGACTCACCCTTAAAGACCAAAAAATATTAACGAGAACAATTCTCGTGGGTGATGTAGACGATCACTTGTCGATTTCAAGATCGTGAAGAAGATCGTTTCAAAGAGCAGTGCTTCCATACTCGGTGATGTGCGAGAGATGATAATGGTTTCTCGCCCTTCGTTGGTAACCCCAAGTGGAAGGTGAGATGTAGGATAGCAGCAAATTTCCCTTGGCAAAGATACCAAGGTTTAAGATCGCCTCCCGTAGGACTCCGATAACTACAAGTAGGTGAGAATAGGTCTTCTGGCGCCGGGGAGAGGTCTTCTGGCGCTCCCGATCTTCGGAGCGCGTCGGCGGAGGAAAAGAGAGGTAATTCGCGATGCGGGGTTCTCCCCGAGGGTTTCCTGGACGAGGGGTAAAAATAGGTCGAAGGGGGCACCAGAGGTGGGGCCCACCTCCCAAGCGCCCTGGTGGCACGGTCAGGGGTGGGGTCGCGCCACCTGGCCGCCTGGGAGGGGGTGCCCCCCCTCCGACTCTCCTTCGGTGCTTCCGGAAGCTTCCTTGACGCTGATTTTTATTCTGATTTTTCTGGAATTTTCTGGCATTTTAAATTGGTGAAAAATCACTGCAACTAAAGACATAGCAGACAGGAACTGGCACTAGGTGCACTGAGTTAGTATGTTAGTCCAAATATGTGTAAAATTATATAAAAGTGTAGCAAAACATGTAGCAATGTCACATAAAAGTGCATGGAACAAGCAGAAATTATAGATACATTTGGGACGCATCAACATCCCCAAGCTTAATTCATGCCCGTCCTCGAGTAGGTAAATGATAACACAGATAATTTCTGTGGTGACATTCTAAAACACATATAAGAACTTCAAAGTAAAGCAAGTAAGACGCAATTCAAGTCAAGACAATAACAAGCAAGAGCCTTAGTATTAATTCTAGCAAAGTATGAACATAAAGGTGCAAGAGCTCTCGCTGTCCGTGACTCGAATGTCTCCAATTGGTGTTTGCGTGTAAGCAATGGGAGATGGGATTGAGAGAGTAAATATATATATATATATAGTTTAATTGAGAACTCAGTCTACTAAAGTTTCACACTTGGTCTCCTTCGGGATCTTATTTTGACTCATCCCCAGACCACTAGTCATGTATAAGTCAAACTGATCCTCTCCCTTTCGAATTTGAACACTCATGGAATGGATGAGCGCGAGAAAGATATGTTAGCACTTAGGATGACACAGAGAGAAATGATGGCGAAGGAAGACAAAAATGTGTGAAAGGCTCATATCAATGAGGACAATCATAGGCGAGAGAAGGCCAAATTTAGGACAGTATAATCGGACCTAAAGCGAGCCTTCTCAGCGTTTTGTGTTTTTAACCGTCCATTTTAATGATGTAAACGTTTTTAGCCATAGGATCTGCTGTCCTAAGGGGCTGCTACTCCGGTAGCCTAAATGCCTGCAATGTGGTGCTTCGGCCGTTTTGAAGCCCAACATCTTCTTCCTCCCCACCCCCGACCTCTCCTCCACAGCCGCCACACCCACGGCGCAGCGACCCTCTTCCCCATCCCAACCTCCACCCACTCCCACACCGTCGGCGCTCCCATCCTCCCTCTCCCCTCCCCCTCCCCTGAGCTTCTCACCCCTAGCCCAGATCAAGCAGGCAAGCCCATGCGCCTCATGATATCCTAAAAGGAAAAGAAAATGGCTACGCGTTGTGAACCCTAACTGGGGAGAAGGCAATGGCTCATGGCGCGGCAACGACGCATTCAACGTGACCTCTATCTCGTGCGGCGATGCCTCTCCTCGGACCCTGAAGCCGTGCGGCGGCGCCTACCGCAAGTCTGCAACTCGTCCGCTCGCCCACGTGCGGTGTCGTCTCTCCTCCGACCCCGACCTCATCCGGCAGCGCGCGCCTACCGCGACTCATCAGGTTGCCCGGTGGTGGCGCACCACTACTCGCCTAGGAGCTCTCATCTCTCCACCGGGAACCATGGGTAGGCCGTCGCCATATCCCACGCAGCTCCGGTCATTCATCCCCATAACCCTACGCCATTGAGATACTGATTCCGACCACAAGATTGCCTCCCGCCCGCGCCATCCCAAGGTTCCCAGTGCTGCCACCATGCTAGCAGTGGCTCCGAACAGGTCCGCAGACGGTCAGAAATCATCGATGCACGCCCGCTCTGGTTTCTATCACAGCAACCAGTTCATGGACGCTTTCATGACCTCCTTTGGGGGTGTTTGGTTGGGCTTTTAGACAGCTTTCTACCAAAATAAGCTAGTAGCCCAACCAAGCAGCCAACTTTCGGTTTAGCTTTTCAGAACAGAAGCGGATTATTTACACGCGCGAGAGAAAGATCCTCACGAGCAGCTTCCCCATCTTCTACAGCTTTTGATTTTTCCCACTCCCATTCTACCCCTACCACTTCCCCTTAATTACGGAAAACTGCCCTTCCTTATAAGGACCGAACCATCTCTTTCTCCCCCATCCCACGGCTTCTCCTCCAGCCGCCAAACACAGAAACATGGCTCAGCTGGCGGCGCTAGGGTTCCGTACCGCCTCCACCAATCTGGCGTCTTCCTCGCCTAGCGCCGGATCCGGTGAACGTAGGGCGCTGGTCTCCTCCGCCTCCAGACGCCCTCTCGCGCTCCTCACCTCCAGCCGCCCCACATCCTCCTCTTCCCCTGGTCTCCTCCGCCTCCAGCCGCCCCTTCACGCCTCTCCTCTCTTACAGCCGCTTCCACCTCGACAAGTAGTAGCCTTCGCGCCCTCGACCTCCTCTCCTGTAACAGACCGTCACCGCCCCCTGGGCCTCCCTTGCTGCAGCTGACCGGCGCCGCTCCTTGGCCTCCTCTGCTTTAGGCCAGCGGCACCGCCTCTTTGGCCTCCTCTGCTTCAGGCACCGGTCGTCAGCGAGCCTCCAGATCCACTCCCGGGGTCCCTCCTTCGCCGATATTGTGGCCTCCGGCAAGCCACCGCCGTGGATTTTTGGTCACCGACGACTGATCCCCTGTTAATAGACACGGACGGTGGGCCCTTATGGCTTAGTTTAGTAAGATAAAACGTGTTAGACCCCCTCTCTCAAATACTGTAGTAGTTAAATGTGTTTTTTTCTTCCATTTTTTTAAGTGGACCCCGCATGTAAGTGTCACTATAGTGAGGGGCAAAATTATTAAGAACCGATTAACAGATTATTATAAATTTTGTTAAAAACAGATTATTATAAATATATTGGTACAAAAACATCTTAAAAATAAATGAAATATATCTAAAATAGATTATTAAAATTATATCAGTACATAAACATCATATCAGCATCTCAAGGGTACTTTAGACGTTTTACTCAAAAGCTACAGCTCAGACAACTAGTTTACCAAACAACAACATTGCTCACAGCAGCTTTCCCGCAGCTCACATCCCACAGCTGCTTTTCCACAGCTCACAGCCCAACCAAACACCCTCTTTATATGCCAGTAATGCTTGTGTTGTGTGCTCCTTTATATGATTTCATTCCCAAGGTTGAGTGTCTCAAGCTGCTACACCTGATTGATAATATCAATAATTGTTTCACAGACCGTTGATGTTGATACGACACAAGAACTGTTAGATTAAAAATTTAGTGTTAGCCTGTGTTGTTGTAACAATCCAGATTCATAAAAATTAAAATTTTTGTTTTCGGTGTGAATTGTTTGATTGTTTGATTTGTTTGCGGTGTTTGCATCCCCGATTTATCGATCGTTGATTATTTTTCCCCCTCTTATCTCGTACCGGACGGAGACCGACCCTTGTCACCCTGACACTCGACCTTTGCGACACCGGGTTCACCCGATCACCGCCGCAAAAACCGGCACAAGACCAGCCGCAGCCAACGGAACGAAAACCCCGTTTAATAATTAAACGGGTTATTTTTATAGCGCGCCGGAAAGTGTTCTCGGAACGGTTCCAGCGCGAGGTGAACGGAACTTGATTAGTTTTTCGTGTAATTTGTGTTTATGCTATTTTTTGCTGCTGTTAACCAACCTAAAATATGGTTTAGAGCAGAACAGTACCAAATGTTTTAATTGACGTGGGGCACTTAGTGATATGGCATGTTTTGGTTGTGCCTCACTTAAATTGACTAGAATAGATAGTTTATCTTATGCTTCACCTCTTGCCATGTTTGTGTGCTATGCCATACTTGAGTGTTATGCCATGTTAACAACCTTTTGCTCACCTTGTGTAGCTAAACAACTTGAACTGATTCTAAATGTGTGGTATCGTCGTGTGTGACGAGTACTCCACTTAAATTGTTAGTAACCGCTCTCGACGGTAGGTGCGATGTCTGGTGTTGCTTCTTGTTGATGATTGCTCGTGTTTGCCTCGTAGTAATAGATGCTTGCTCGTTCATTGCTTTCCAGTGTTTACCCTCTTGTGCGCTTCCGCGGTAAGTTCGGAGACGATGCGAGCTTGCGATCAACTACACCTTCGGAACCCGACTTATCAACAGGCAAGGACTATACATTACTTATGATTCATTCTATTTCAACCAGCGGTTTGCATGCTAGTATAGGATAGGTTCGATGTTTGATCCTACCACATGCTTACAACCTCTTTCAAACTGATACAACCATGTCCCCTCCCAGCAAACCATGTACTGCTATGTTACTATTGCTCGTTGCTCAGCCCCTGCTTAGTATGCATGCTTAGGATGCTACGATGTTACCCTGTTACTCCTTGGTTTGGGCTATCACATTGTTATATTATTGTTGTTGATGATATGATTATTATAATGTTGACTATATTCGATGAAGGATGGAAGGTTTAGGCTATCCCGCCCCGACGCTTTGTTCCATTCGAGTCACCTAGGATCCGAGTTCCGGGTATTGGTTTTAAGACTGAGCGTACCTAACCGCGTGTGGGATTTTATGGGGTCCCCTTTTCTTACCTATCTAGCTTCAAACATTTCTAGTGGTGGCCCGAGCTGATTTACCATTTGAAACCCCGTGTGTGTGCTTGGTGGATCCCCTCGCAGTTTTTAAACAACCCAGACCAGCGGAGACATGGTTTCCCTGTTGGTCCACCTTTGACCGGCGAGGGCCCGAGGCCTCACGTGAGGTTTCTCGGTAACCCAAAACCTATTGAGACGGAAGAGTCCGATCCGAGAGCGTGGCCAGCTTTTGGATTGGGTGTCGACTCCCCGGGGGCCACCCAGATTTGTTCGTTGTTAGTTAGAGGGACCTGTCGTTTCGGATCTCTTGGAACTAAATCATAAAATGGTTGCCTGTGATGGGTAGCAACTGAGAGAGATGGGCGTGCGTGCAGAGCCTTGTAATGGGAAGTTGGTACACCCCTGCAGGGTTAAATCTTTTCGAGAAGCCGTGTCCACGGTTATGGACGACTTGAGACCTACTCCTTGTTCATAGACAACAAAAACTGAGATAATCTTAATATAACTTGATCAACGTGTGTGTGCCTTGACTGCTTCTTCTTCGTCGGGATGCGAAGAGGAGGACAAGGATAGGATAGGTGTTATTTTTGCGTAAGTAGTTGATAGCAAGACTTGTTGGAGGAGATTCCTCATCGAATGCTTGGCTTCTTATCTTACTCTCTAGATCGTTAGCCATTTCATCAATGCTAGTGCGGCAGCAACCTCACCACTTACCCCATCCTTACCGTAAACTACTAGTTGTCCTAGAATGACGAGTGATGAAGTCCTTGCTGGGTCAGTTGACCACTACAGTTGGATGCTGAGTACCTCTGTACTCATGATACTACCTGTGACGCCCCCAAAATCAGACCGTGTACAGTAACCATACACGCAAGGTACACGATCGAGATCGGGGACTCACGGTGAGATATCACAACACAACTCTACAAAAAAAAAATACAAGCTGTTTAATACAAGCCAGGGGGCCACGAGGGCTCGAATACAACAGCTCGAGAGCACAAAGTTAGCGGAAGCAAAAGTATCTGAGTAGAGACACAAGGTTACAAGGTTGCCTTAAGAAGGCTAGCACAAAATCAACACCGATCGAAAAGGCGAGGCCTCCTGCCTGGGAACCTCCAAACTACTCCTGGTCAAAGGGGAACTCGACGTCGTAGAAGGCATCGGGGATCTTCACATTGCGGTGGTCGACATCGGGGATCTCCTGCTCCTAGACTCCAAGGCTCCAACGTCGACTGCAGTGGCCGATCAGGCAAAACAATAAAAGGGGAAAATAAAGCAGGTGAGTATCTAGCATACCCGCGAGTCTTACGTCCGCTACTAAGCATTTATGCATTTGTATCAAATGGAAAGGGGAGGTTGTATATAGTGGACTGCAAGGTAGAAAGTCAGAATAAGGATAAGAAGCTAGGCCTATCGAAGACTAGCATCTTCCGACGAGTCTTGAAGCACAAGAAGAGAATCAGCCAACAGTTCATATAAAGCATAAAGTAACAATGGAGCAGAAGTTGTTGCAGCATTGTATAATAGTAAGTTGTAATTATTATTAATAATATCAATGCCTCCGAGATCCCCTCCTCGACTTCCCTGTGAGGAAGAGAAACCGGAACCAACAGTTTAATAGTAGTAGTTTGTAGTAGTAGCCTCTGGCTTCAGCATAAAGCGTCCTGTTACGGTGGACACGGCTATTCGAATAGATTAAACTCCCTGCAGGGGTGCACTACTGTTCAGCCTGCACGCTCGGATCTCCAGGGTGGCGTACACCTTGTTAGGGAATGCCCCACCGTGGCTATCCGACACGCCGAGGCCTATCCTACGACTCATCAGAGAGGTCCCCGTCGGTCTACATCCTAAGCGCAAGGGGGTCTTGGACCGTCGCCCCTCACCCTCCGGGTCGTTGTGTACAGGGTGAATTCCACGCAACTCCTCTGGGATGCGGATCCGACCGTGCCACAATGTTGAAATGGACGTCTTTCAGAGCTTTCGAACGAGACCACAACGCGGAGGGCCCACACCGTTATCCCACGTGAAGGTAGTGCGTACAGGCCTTTGCGGCCTCTCAAGTCATCCACCTGAACCGTTAGTTATTTCATTATTTTCTATCGAGACAACCGTTATCGTTGGCCCTTATTGAATGAGTCCCGGACAACGACAGCAGTCAGGACCACCAGTAAACATCGCTGCCTGCCCTGACGTCCCACCAACTCGTGCGGTTACCAACAAGGTGAACCGTCTCCTTACCTTGTCTCGCATTTGCTCTATGAAGAGCTCGACTTTCGTACAACAGGATACCTGTCGGCCACGAACAGTACCAGGCCCGCCGCACACCGGTGGAATACACCTGACCTGTCGTTCCGCAAAGATACCCTGCGCGGGCACCGTTGGGTCACCCGACTCCTTACCTGTGAGGACACCAGTTGATTCGATTGCCTACCATCAAGTGAAACCAGGAGGAAACACCCTCGATGGTACACCTCAAGAGGTTCGACAGAGACATCAGCGGAATGAACTAAAGAGGAATATTCTCGTATCATCCCAGTGATGCTACGCTAATGAGCCGACGAGAGTGAAATACGAGTCCGTCCACTCGTAAGTCAAACTCAAAGCGACTCTGCAGAGTCTCGCCGTTGTAGGTTCCCTAGGGCGTTTGCATTGATCCGTACCTGTTGCAGTTATAATATTTTGTAATCCGCGTTCACTCACCAGAGTGGCCACGACCCGCTATCTAATTCTATCTAACACTGCGCAGGGCTCACTACTGAATATAATATATATATATAGCAGGCAGCATAGGATAAGGAAGGTACAACAAGGGGCGACAAAATCAGGCTATGCAATTGAATAGGATTTTAACGTAGCAGCAGCAGTAACAATGCCTAGTGCAAGAAAGTACGGAAAAGATAGGCGATATCTGGGGAAGAGAATGGCACTGCTTGCCTGGAAGCTCGACGGTAGAGGTACGGTCGTCGACGAAGTAGTCATACTCGGCAACGGTGTAGTCGGCGGCAGCGTCGGGGTCTATCGAAGAATAAAGGGGGGAGAAACAATAAATACACAGCAATAATAGCAATACAAATGCAAGACATATCAGATACAAAGCAACGGGGCTCTAACGCAGTGTTCGATGATTTACCCGGAGCAGGAATTTATCCGGGGATGACTCATCAGTACCGATAGATTACCGGACCGATGATCCGGAGGGGGAAGGTTCCATGCCGGAGGTGTCGTCGACATCCGACAAACATAAGGGGGGTGTATCTGTGTTAGTTGATCCATTCTGAACAACTTTCGTGTTCGAAATAAATTCATCCGGATAGTTTAACGGTATCGAGCAATTATCGGACAGACGGCCCAGAGGGGGGGAATGTCGATGTTCGTTGTGTTAGAGGGGGGATTGGTATACGGATAGTGTATTCGTATTCATTGTATTTTTCTGAGTAACTTTCATGTATAAAGTATTTTGATCTGAGCTGCGGTTTATTTAATATAATTTTCTAAAGTTTAATCGATTTCCGAAATTCCTTTTATTATTTAAAATGCAATATTATCCAAAAGCTTATCCAGAATAGTAACCTAACAAGGGGGGCCCACATGTCATACACATTGATTTTGGGAACCCACTGAATTTTTGCTAAGTCTCGGATTCTTGTTTCTAAATCAACACTTAGCTCTTTTCGAGAGGCTATGGTTCAGTGTTCTGCTCATCCGCTGAGTTAGTGCCTTATATCTAGTCGAACAATTTTCTGTGATCTCGAATCTGGTACGGAAGCCAAATTTATCAGGGTTCATTTACTTAATTAAAACCTTGCTTGAAAGTGCCACAAAATGTTAACAACAAAAACTTTTAATTTTAGCAAACTTGGCTTGATGATTGCATCCAACCTATAGCTCTTTTGAGGATGAACCCTAAAGGTGTTTTGATATACATCAAGTGTACTATAATTTCATGCCATTAGATGCCATGAAAGGTTCCTCCAACATGTCCAAAACTGGATCTAAATTAGCTAAGATTACATTGAGTTTTGTTGTTAACATAAATTTCCATTTTGCGAAATTTATTGTGATCAATCTATGCCTCTTTTGAATTTGTTCCAGTGTAACCAAATGAACATTGTTACGTATATTTTCTGGATCTATCAATTTTTCTCAGTTTGAACTTTGTTTGAAAAGGTTTTTGGGCTATCAAGGGTGGAAGGTGCAGCAGCAGCAAACAGTGAGCAGCTGCTGCAGTCGCTGAAGGCAGCAGCAGCTGCTGCATATTCAGCAGGTCAGCGGCTGCCAGGGCAACGGCGAGGAGCAGTCCAGCTGCTGTTGAGCACCGGGGCGACGTCCAGGGAGGCCAAGGGTGGCCGCTGGCATGGCCAGGGCGCGGCCACACATTTTCAACCAACGACCAAGTGTTTAAGTATACTTCTATAAGCCTGTACTTGCATGCTAACCAGTTTCAAACTAGTTACTTATTGACAAAACTATTATTTCTAACACATAAGAAATATGCTCTAGTATTTCTCTCCAGGGCACACATTAGTGTAGAATAAATATAGGATTAAACTGCTTGGATGAAACGGCTGTACGTACAAGACCTTAGCAGAAAAAGAACACCATATCTTCAGTATAAATTTGAGATGCTAGCTTTAGAACCAAAATTATTAGTAAACTTTTTGCAATGGCAAGATACCTCATGTATAGGCTGATCTAGCTATACCAGTACGGTCAGGAATCCAACATAATTGAAGCAACGAGATGAATCATCAATTTGCACTAGAGGAGGAGCACTACAGGTTTCGGCTTGAATATGAACAAATGCTCTGTACCTAGAGACTGGAAACTAGCAAGAACATTGGCAAGGATTGAAGGCGGCGGCACCAAAGTAAACAACGGTGAGATAGCCACCAGAAGAACGGTGACAAGGGACAACGGCAGCGGTGACGACGCCTAGCTCAATCACAGCGGCCACCAGCAGTGGACCATCAGGGAAGCCGGCGGCAGCAGCGCAACCGTGTTGTGCGCTGGGGTGGCACCTAGGGCAGTCAGGGGTGGCTGTGGCCTGGCCAGAGTGGTCAGTGGACGTAGTGCGCGCGATTTCCCGGTGAGCTCGGCTACGGCGGCGTACGGTACGGCGACGGAACAAGATCGAAAAAGGAAAAAATGGTTGCAGGGGCTCACCGTGCGGCACAAGGGGGCCGACGAGAAGCTTAGAAGTGTCGGGGTGTTGCCGGAGCAGCGGCACGGCGGCGACGGCCATGGCAGCCGTGGTGGGGAAGACGTCTCGAATCTCTCAATCCCGAAGCTTGACTGCGCCCCGGTTCGAGTGGCTTGGCGGAGAGGAAGAGGAGGTCGCGGTGGTCCTTCCGGTCCACGCGAACGGCACGGGGTGGCGGGTGGCAGCCGTATCGACGTGGTGGCCGGCGTTCCACCGGCATGGCCATGGTTATGGGTGTGAGTTTTGTGTCTGTGGGCAGAGTGAGTGGGTGGGTGCTGTGTGTGTGCCCGTGTGTGTGGAGTGCGTGTATGTGGCCGGCTAGGCCACTGCCTAGTGGGGCCGTCCCTAACAGTTTAGGTCCATTTATGGGTTAACTCTGTTTTGTAATATTTCTGGCTATCAGATGACTTTTACCTGATGTGAAATTTAGCACTTTAGCAACACAACTCAATAGTGCCACACACAAGTTCTGGGAATTATTTGGAATTATCTTAATATTGGTTTATTTTCCAAAGGAACAAAAGAATTGATGCGGGTGCTATTTTAATTAGCGGAGGCAACTAATAATTTAAGTGATGTTAGTTTATTTGTGCAAATCAGTTAGTGAACATTTGCAATATTATGAACTATTTTGTTTAATTATTTGGAAAAGCTCTATTTTGACTTGCATTTGAATTTTTGAGTTTGAACTTGAGGTTGGATTATTTCTTAAATGCAATTTATTTAGTATCCTCACGATAACAGGGCAATTTTAATTAGCTTGACGTCAGGGTTAAGACCTGGCGATGTTACAATTCTCCTCCACTACAAAGAATTCTCGTCCCGAGAATTAAAAGGTAGTGTAAGGGTTAAAGTTTCTGTTTCGTATTCTAACAAATCTTCTGGTTCTTGTTGTCCTTCGCGAATAAGTTAATCCTTTTCGTTGATGTCTTCATTTGTTTGCATCGGTGTATCTCGACAAGTTGTCATCCTTCTTTCGGGGGTTGCATCGTACTTACGAATAGGCTAGGAGATAAAACTTAAGGGGGACGGATAGGTACCAGGTTAATCAACCGAGGTTGTCCAAGGGAATGGGGTACAACGTATCTCTCGAGTTTAAACTCAGAGAAATACATCGAGAGAAACAAAAGGAGGCATGAGTAGTTTCAAGCGAATATCCATGCATTTGACGTCGATGACAGATGATGAAAAGGGGTTCAGAGAATCAGGAATAAGCATTGAGTCTGGTATCAAACTAAATATCACAAGGTATGTGACTTGTGAATGGCATACGAGGTCAAGCACGAGGAATAATCCTTGGGAAAGGGAATGTACAAAAGAGTCAGGTTTCGATCCTGTGGAACTGTGGGTTATGGGCCTACGTTGAATAAGAAGGGTGGTGACATTCCATGCGATCGCGATGCAAGGTTTGTCAGAGAACATTTCGTCAGTTATCTCGACAACAACGTCGGTAACAAGGATAGTGGACAAAGAGAACCACTTGGCAAAGCTCTCGTCCATAGTTGGTAACCAAAAAAGTTATCCACGATAGTAACAGGTTGTACCAACAGAGTAGTACATCAAAGTGTTTACATAAGCAGGGGATTATCACTGCTCAGTTACGACACATTATAGGAAAGGTTAAATAGACCAATGGAAGGGAAAATGTGATCATCAGGTTAAACAGACCAATGGAAGGGAAGATGTGATGATACACAAGTATCAGGTGTATATCTTTCCCAAGGGAAAGCAGAGCACGATATACACGACCAAGTGGTATTGGCAGAGAGTCAAGGGAGGTTGTCGATGATAACACAAATCATCGAGGGCAAGGATGGTATTTCACATGATGAATCCAATTGACACATGGAAGAAGCCATGTAAGATTAGTCGGATAATAATCCACCAAGGTTCGGGTGGTTCGCAAAGAATCTGATGTGAGTATCGACACTCAACCAGGAGGAGAAAGAATGCAAAGGCAACAGGTGATAAAGCATCGGAATAATTTGATGCTTAAATACAAAGGAATTATGATTTCCAGAACGGGAAGTAGATGTAATTATCCATACAGACTTATCGGTGGCAGGGGATTGCAAAGCGATGAACACGTAGGTTCTCGGGAACTTATCGAAGAGTAATCTTCCGAATCTTCTGGTGAAGCAAGCGAGCATATTGGGTGAAGGGCTCTCCGGGTAGATGCGACCACGAGATCCTAATGTCAGAGTTAGCAAAATCTTTAACCCGAAAGGTTGAGAGAGTAGAGTCCCAGAGTAAAGGTACGAAGAAAAAGGATCCTAATATCACCAGGTTTGCGACGTGGGCCGATAAGCCACACGACACTGTTAGTAAAGTAGTTTTGCAAAGACTAGACTCGACTTCGACCAAGGAGTTGGAAGGGGTGTCCTACAGGCAGTTGGCTCTGATACCAACTTGTGACGCCCCCAAAATCAGACCGTGTACAGTAATCATACACGCAAGGTACACGATCGAGATCAGGGACTCACAGTGAGATATCACAACACAACTCTACAAATAAAATAATACAAGTTGTTTAATACAAGCCAGGGGGCCACGAGGGTTCGAATACAACAGCTCGAGAGCACAAAGTTAGCGGAAGCAAAAGTATCTGAGTACAGACACAATGTTACAAGGTTGCCTTAAGAAGGCTAGCACAAAATCAACACCGATCGAAAAGGCGAGGCCTCCTGCCTGGGAACCTCCAAACTACTCCTGGTCAAAGGGGAACTCGACGTCGTAGAAGGCATCGGGGATCTTCACATTGCGGTGGTCGACATCGGGGATCTCCTGCTCCTAGACTCCAAGGCTCCAACGTCGACTGCAGCGGCCGATCAGGCAAAACAATAAAAGGGGAAAATAAAGCACGTGAGTATCTAGCATACCCGCGAGTCTTACGTCTGCTACTAAGCATTTATGCATTTGTATCAAATGGAAAGGGGAGGCTGTATATAGTGGACTGCAAGGTAGAAAGTAGGAATAAGGATAAGAAGCTAGGCCTATCGAAGACTAGCATCTTCCAACGAGTCTTGATGCACAAGAAGAGAATCAACCAACAATTCATATAAAGCATAAAGTAACAATGGAGCAGAAGTTGTTGCAGCATTGTATAATAGTAAGTTGTAATTATTAATAATATCAATGCCTCCGAGATCCCCTCCTCGACTTCCCTGCGAGGAAGAGAAACCGGAACCAACAGTTTAATAGTAGTAGTTTGTAGTAGTAGGCTCTGGCTTCAGCATAAAGCGTCCTGTTACCGTGGACACGGCTATTCGAATAGATTAAACTCCCTGCATGGGTGCACTACTGTTCAGCCTGCACGCTCGGATCTCCAGGGTGGCGTACACCTTGTTAGGGAATTCCCCACCGAGGCTATCCGACACGCCGAGGCCCATCCTGCGACTCATCAGAGAGGTCCCCGTTGGTCTACATCCTAAGCGCAAGGGGGTCTTGGACCGTCGCCCCTCACCCTCCGGGTCGTTGTGTACAGGGTGAATTCCACGCAACTCCTCTGGGATGCGGATCCGACCGTGCCACAATGCTGAAATGGACGTCTTTCAGAGCTTTCGAACGAGACCACAACGCGGAGGGCCCACACCGTTATCCCACGTGAAGGTAGTGCGTACAGGCCTTTGCGGCCTCTCAAGTCATCCACCTGAACCGTTAGTTATTTTATTATTTTCTATCGAGACAACCGTTATCGTTGGCCCTTATTGAATGAGTCGCGGACAACGACAGCAGTCAGGACCACCAGTAACATCGGTGCCTGCCCTGACGTCCCACCAACTCGTGCGGTTACCAACAAGGTGAACCGTCTCCTTACCTTGTCTCGCGTTTGCTCTATGAAGAGCTCGACTTTCGTACAACAGGATACCTGTCGGCGACGAACAGTACCAGGCCCGCCGCACAATGGTGGAATACACCTGACCTGTCGTTCCGCTAAGATACCCTGCGCGGGCACCGTTGGGTCACCCGACTCCTTACCTGTGAGGACACCAGTTGATTCGAGTGCCTACCATCAAGTGAAACCAGGAGGAAACACCCTCGATGGTACACCTCAAGAGGTTCGACAGAGACATCAGCGGAATGAACTAAAGAGGAATATTCTCGTATCATCCCAGTGATGCTACGCTACTGAGCCGACGAGAGTGAAATACGAGTCCGTCCACTCGTAAGTCAAACTCGAAGCGACTCGGCAGAGTCTCGCCGTTGTAGGTTCCCTAGGGCGTCTGCATTGATCCGTACCTATTGCAGTTATAATTTTTTGTAATCCGCGTTCACTCACCAGAGTGGCCACGACCCGCTATCTAATCCTAGTTAACAATGCGCAGGGCTCACTGCTGAATATAATATATAGATATAGCAGACGGCATAGGATAAGGAAGGTACAACAAGGGGCGAAAAAATCATGCTATGCAATTGAATAGGATTGTAACGTAGCAGCAGTAACAATGCCTAGTGCAAGAAAGTATAGAAATGATAGGCGATATCTGGGGAAGAGAATGGCTCTGCTTGCCTGGAAGCTCGACGGTAGAGGTACGGTCGTCGACGAAGTAGTCATACTCGGCAACGGTGTAGTCGGCGGCAGCGTCGGGGTCTATCAGAGAATAAAGGGGGCGAGAAATAATAAATACACAGCAATAATAGCAATACAAATGGAAGACATATCAGATACAAAGCAACATGGCTCTAACGCAGTGTTCGATGATTTACCCGGAGCAGGAATTTATCCGGGGATGACTCATCAGTACCGATAGATTACCGGACCAATGATCCGGAGGGGGAAGGTTCCATGCCGGAGGTGTCGTGGACATCCGACAAACATAAGGGGGTGTATCCGTGCTAGTTGATTCATTCTGAACAACTTTCGTGTTCGGAATAAATTCATCCGTATAGTTTAACGGCATCGAGCATTTATCGGATAGACGGCCCGGAGGGGGGGAATGTCGATGTTCGTTGTGTTAGAGGGGGGATTGGTAGACGGACAGACGGCCCGGAGGGGGGATTGTAAGTATAAATTTGTGATGCTAGCTTTAGAACCAAAACTATTAGTAAACTTTTTGCAACGGCAAGATACCTCATGTATAGGCTGATCTAGCTATACCAGTACGGTCAGGCACCCAACATAACTGAAGCAACGGGATGAATCATTAATTTGCACTAGAGGAGGAGCACTACAGGTTTCGGCTTGAATATGAACAAATGATTTGTACCTAGAGACTGGAAACTAGCCAGAACATTGGCAAGGATTGAAGGCGGCGACACCAAAGTAAACAACGGTGAGATAGACACCAGCAGAACGGAGACAAGGGACAAAGGCAGCGGTGACGACGCCTAGCTCAATCACAGCGGCCACCAGCAGTGGACCATCAGGGAAGCCGGCGGCAACAGCGCAACCGTGTTGTGCGCTGGGGTGGCACCTAGGCCAGTCAGGGGTGGCTGTGGCCTGGCCAGAGTGGCCAGTGGATGTGGTGCGCGCGATTTCTCGGTGAGCTCGGCTACGGCGGCGTACGGTACGACGATGGAACAAGATCGAAAAAGGAAAAAAATGATTGCAGGGGCTCACCGTGCGGCATAAGGGGGGCGGCGAGAAGCTTAGAAGTGTCAGGGTGTTGCCAGAGCAGCGGCACGGCGGCGACGGCCATGGCAGCCGTGGTGGGGAAGACATCTCGAATCTCTCGATCCCAAAGCTTTGTAGGGGAACGCAACAGAAAACAAAAATTTCCGCACTACGAACACGCCCAGGACCACTATGGAGACTGCATACAGGGTTTTGATCTGATCGTTACCGACTCGTAGCACAGCGGAAGTAGAGTGGATGTAGATCGTCGGTGCAGATCCCCGCAGCTAGGATTTACAACCTCCCAACCGCGAGGATGTTCTCCCTCGTCTGCTCCTCGAACAGCGCTCCGGGAGGCGGTCGGACAGTCTCTCGGACGGTGTCACGGACAGCCCTTCGGGAGGCCCCTCGAAACTCGATCGGTAACTCGGACAGCCCTTCGGGAGGACCCTTGAAACTCGAACGATAATTTGGACAGCCCTTCGGGCAAAAGATTGAAACTACGACCTCTCTACGGGGTTGCACACATACGGTGTCAGCTATCCGGCAGGGCTTCGCCGTCCAGAACTAGTTCCTGCCGGAACCTAGACAGCCTTTCGGCTCTACGAAACTATTTCGCTGGGAGGGAGAGAGAAAGCCAGATCATGCATGGCATTTGTATAGAACTCAAGGGAGAGCTTGGATCAAGGATATGGGGCTGCCCTCACACCTCTATTTATAGGAAACCCAAGGGGGCTTTCTTGGCTCCCAAGTCCTTCTAGAAGGCTTTCCAAAAATATCCCAAGTAGTACTTTTTACTATTCATAACACCACTTTTTCGCGTCCAAAAAATCCGAAAATATTTCTGTGGGTCTTAGAATAATTCCAATACCCACTAAAATGATTTTGGGCGCGTTCCAAAACAATTTCGGATTAGTGATTTTCATCTGCGAAAAGCAACCTAAGCATTTCCGGCAGCTCCGGAACATTTCCGGCAGCTCCGAAATATTTCCGAAAAAAATATTTTATTCTTTTCTCCAGAAAAATTCCAGAAGTTACCAAAACAATTCTGGTACCCTCCAAAAGTACCAGGTGCTTACCGAAACCTTTTCGGCTTAGTGGTTCACTCTGAAACAACTTTTCGGTTTTACCGATACTATTCCGGTGTTCTCTCTCCGGAACTTTTCCGTTTTCTCCGAAACCTTTTCGGTGACTTTCTCTCAGACTCCCTGTCTAGTATTCAGCAGATAGATGACCCTTAAGCGTGTGACCCTATAGGTTCGGTGAAGTATAGACATGACCCAGAACGCTTTCCGATCAATGATCAACATCGGAGCCGTGGACACCCATATTGACCCCTATACCCACACGAATAAATATTCGAGTGAACCTCCAGTTGCCGTGTGCTATTCCTGTTGCTTCGCGATATGTTACAAACACCTGAGGTGAGACTTATCGGCATCCCCGTGAATCAACAACTTGTCCACTATGCCAGTTACCTCGTTTCCGGTATTGTTCTCTTTTCTCGTTCCCGTGTTCCGGCATCCCTGTGATCAAATCACACTGTGTCTGGCCAGACGATGGTGGATACTGTAACACCGAGAGGGCCCGAAGAATACCTCTCCATCGACGGAGGAGCAAATCCCAATCTTGAGCTACCTAGTTCCTTGTCATACTTTTCCGTGAACCCGTAAGCCGCCGTAATAGCCACCCTTTTACAGATGACGTTTAACAAACCCCAAAGTTCACGAAGCAAGTACGAAGGAACTCGATACTCTCATGGTCTAAGGAATTATGCAAACGCTCAACTTTCTCTGTGTTATAATCCATTAACTGGTGACGAATGTATCTCATAGCATAACATCAATCTGGGTCTATTCAACACAAATGTTGTTCTAACATTGTGCCCTCAAAGTTGCCGGCATAGTAATGCCCATGATCAGGAAAACAGAACCATCATGCAACACTTGAGCTAGTCTTAGAGGCGAGACTAGGAATATATATTTTATCCGTTTATTATTCCACACGTGCATATGAGTCTTCATCCGAGCCTCGTGGTTATTGTAGACTCGAGAACCATTGCAGTTATAGCATGGAATATAAACATAATTACAAACATGGAGATAAATAATAACATTTATTATTGCCTCTAGGGCATATCTCCTACAAGCTTGACTGCGCCCCGGTTCGAGTGGCTTGGCGGAGAGGAAGAGGAGGTCGCGGTGGTCCTTCCGGTCCACCCGAACGGCACGGGGTGGCGGGTGGCAGCTGTATCGACGTGGTGGCTGGCGTTCCACCGGCATGGCCATGGTTATGGGTGTGAGTTTTGTGTCTGTGGGCAGAGTGAGTGGGTGGGTGCTGTGTGTGTGCCCGTGTGTGTGGAGTGCGTGTATGTGGCCGGCTAGGCCACTGCCTAGTGGGGCCGGCCCTAACAGTTTAGGTCCATTTATGGGTTAACTCTGTTTTGTAATATTTCTGGCTATCAGATGACTTTTACCTGATGTGAAATTTAGCACTTTAGCAACACAACTCAATAGTGCCACACACAAGTTTGGGGAATTATTTGGAATTATCTTAATATTGGTTTATTTTCCAAAGGGACAAAAGAATTGATGCGGGTGCTATTTTAATTAGCGGAGGCAACTAATAATTTAAGTGATGTTAGTATATTCGTGCAAATCAGTTAGTGAACATTTGCAATATTATGAACTATTTTGTTTAATTATTTGAAAAAGCTCTATTTTGACTTGCATTTGAATTTTTGAGTTTGAACTTGAGGTTGGATTATTTCTTAAATGCAATTTATTTAGGATCCTCACGATGACAGGGCAATTTTAATTAGCTTGACGTCGGGGTTAAGACCTGGGGATGTTACACTACCCCCAAACTCTTTTCAGGGTTCTTGATCGACAATAGGTATGGTGATGGACGTTTCACGTGGAGACTCGACGACGACTAGTTAGGCGGATCCCAGCGGAGGGCCTGGACCCGTGTGGTTACGTGGATCGATGTTTTTCTCTTTGCCAGTAGGCATTTGATTGTAGTCTGTACTCAGACATGTATCTTCCCTTGTTGTATTGTATTAAGGCAGTTGTATGCCGAATGTATGAGATGTTGTATCCTTGTAGCTGTAATGTTGTGATATCATGTTGGAAATCCGGGGCATATGGCATTGTCATATGTCGCGGTGGGACCGATATGTGCTTCATCCCCGGATCTGGATGGAAACATCTAGATCTGGAACAGTACCGCATATCGGGCCTTACAACTTGGTATCAGAGCCTTGCCGACCGTAGGATCCCTTTTCTGGCCGAAGTCGAGTCTAGACAAAAACTATTTTGTAGTTAATAAGATAGTTATCAGAGAGTAGGATTCTTTTTACTCCTTACCCATGCTCTGGTCAGGACAAGTGTCGTAAGTGTTTTACTCTCGTCTTATCCCCTTCAAACTTTAGGATCTCGAGGTGTGGAGTTTCAGAACCGTTACAATGCCTTGCTTGCGGCGTATTGTCTCGATTCCGATCTCAGGTTTGGGAATTCCTACAGTAACTTTAGTTCTTCCGACTCTGGGTAAACATCTTGGTCGTCTGTTGACTTCAGTCCTCTTCTCCGGTATCCTCGCGATTGGCGTGATGATGCTTCCCTTGATCTTCGCTTTCAACTGTCGTTCCTCCTCTTGACACCGACGGTTTCGTATTTTCGACAATGTCGTCTCTCTGCGGAAGGTTTCTCGACGGAAGATCCTCGTTCGACATGGAGCAGAGTCCCTTGTTGGTGGTGTTGAAGATCGTCGACTCTCTTCTTTCCCCTTTCCTTCTCCTCTGGATCGTCCAGGATCTCGGGACGAGATCCCTTGTTGGTGGTGTTGTATTGTAACAGCCCAGATTTAAATAAAAATTAAAAAAATTGTTTTCGGTGTGAATTGTTTGATTGTCTGATTTGTTTGCGGTGTTTGCATCCCCGATTTATCGATCGGTGGTTATGTTTCCCCCTCTTATCTCGTACCGAACGGAGACCGACCCTTGCCACCCTGGCACTCGACCTTTGCGACACCGGGTTTCACCCGATCACCGTCGCGAAAACCGGCACAAGACCAGCCGCAGCCAACGGAACGAAAACCCCATTTAATAATTAAACGGGTTATTTTTATAGTGCGCCGGAAAGTGTTCTCGGAACGGTTCCAGCGCGAGGTGAACGCCGCCGGCGCGCTGATCGCGTAGTTCGAAGTTTTACCCGAATCGGAGGTCCTGCAGACCCCCGGCGGTTAGAAACATAGTCACCGCGCGCGCGAGAGACAAACCGGGGATGTTTTTGAAAATTGCCAGCCACCTGGGCTATATAAAGACCACCATACTCCCACCCCTTTCTAGGGTTTCCCTAGCCCCAAAATTGCAGCCACCCCCTGGAAAACCTCAAATCTGCCCAATTGATCCCAAAATCCTAAAATTCCTAGCTCCATGCAATCTGGACCGTCGGATCGGCCGATCCAACGGCCCAGATGCGCCCCTAGCCCATTATCTCTCTCCTCTTACCTCCAGCCCACCTCCTACCCATGGAGGAAGCCGCCGCCACCACCGAGCTCCGGCCGCCGCGGGCGCGCCACCGAGCAGCAGCCGGCCACCTCTCCCCTCCTCCCCGCGCTTCTCCTCTCCCTCTCCCCTGCCTCACCGCCGCCTCTCCTCTCCCCCGCAGGTCGCCGGAGAGCCACCACGCCCCCGCGCGCCATTTCCTCGGCCGCACCCGAGCATAGCCGCGCCGCCACTGGAACACCTCGCCGCGTCAGTCCCCCGCTCCCTTCGGCATGGATCCAGCCGGCCTCGCCACCTCCGGCCTCGCCGCACTCGTCTCGGCCAGGTCTGGCGCCGCCTCGCCGCCGCGAGCCAGCCGGTCGCCGCCCGCCGGCCGAACGGGATCGGAGTCCCGCCCGATCCAGCGCCACCAACCGACCACCGCAGGTGTGCCGGCCCAACGCCACCAGCCACCGCAGCCCAGGCGCCCCTCTAGCTCCAGCCGCGGCCAGTGGGCCGAGGCCCACTAGGGGTGAGGCCCCGTTATTTTTTTTCTCTCTGCCTTTTTATTTTTTCTGCTAAGTCTTTTAATTTTGCTGTTGATTCAATTTTCCAACGATAATTTCGAGTAAATCGTAGCCCGGATCGCGTTGCGCCCAAAAGGAAAATTGTTTAGAATTGTGTGTACTTCAGTTCACCTTTGGTGAGATTTTTGATTTGAGGCCATCTTGATGTTGTTAATTACTGTTGAAGTGGGCATCAGACTGTTAACTGCTGTTAATCTCTGGAAATTGCTGCTGCTGTTATTTTATTGCAAGTTTGCATGATGATTGTGACACATCCATGAGGCCTATTGCATTGATTCTTTTTGCATACTGTTAAGCATCATGTCTACTTCCATTATATGTATTGTATTGTCAAGTTTGCATTCCTGGATATAGTTATTTTTAGCTCCAAAGTTGCTATGCTGCTGTTGTTGAAAGCCACCTCAGCTTTTCTCTAAGTCTGTAACGTTCCGATGCCATGTTGCATGCTTAATATCTTTTGATCTGTTATGCCTATGACCTTGATTCTTGTCTGTACCTGATCATCATCATCTCTACTTCATGCCCATGTATTGCTATGTCATGTTGCTGCACTTTTGCATATAGTTTTTCTCCTATTTATACAGCATAAAAATAACAGTTTCTGCCATATAATTTGCATGAGCTATAATTAGTTGTTCATGATGCCTTTTTGCATGATTCTTTTTGACATGCCTTCCTTGTCATGTCTAATTTAGTTGCATATCATTTGTGAGCATGTTTGCATTCATTATCCTGTTTATGCATTGCTCTAAACTGTGCTTCCTGATGTTGGCAGATTGTGTTCCAAACTTGTTTTGCTTGTATCTTTTTAACCGTAACCCCGTTTGGAGTGTTCTTTATATGTAACTTGATTAGTTTTTCGTGTACTTTGTGTTTATGCTATTGTTTGCTGATGTTAACTAACCTACAATGTGTTTAGAGCAGAACAGTACCAAATGTTTTAATTGACGTGGGGCACTTAGTGATATGCCATGTTTAGGTTGTGCCTCACTTAAATTGACTAGAATAGAGAGTTCATCTTATGCTTCACCTCTTGCCATGTTTGTGTGCTATGCCATGCTTGAGTGTTATGCCATGTTAACAACCTTTGCTCACCTTGTGTAGCTAAACAACTTGAACCGATTCTAAATGTGCGGTATCGTCGTGTGTGACGAGTACTCCACTTAAATTGTTAGTAACCACTCTCGACGGTAGGTGCGATGTCTCGTGTTGATTCTTGTTGATGCTTGCTCGTGTTTGCCTCGTAGTAATATATGCTTGCTCGTTGATTGATTTCCAGTGTTTACCCTCTTGTGTGCTTCCGCGGGTAACTTCGGAGACGATGCGAGCTTGCGGTCAACTACACCTTGGGAACCCGACTTATCAACAGGCAAGGACTATACATTACTTATGATCCATTCTATTTCAACCAGCGGTTTGCATGCTAGTATAGGATATGTTCGATGTTTGATCCTACCACATGCTTACAACCTCTTTCAAACCGATACAACCATGTCCCCTCCCAGCAAACCATGTACCGCTAGGTTACTATTGCTCGTTGCTCAGCCCCTGCTTAGTATGCATGCTTAGGATACTACGATGTTACCTTGTTACTCCTTGGTTTGGGCTATCACATTGTTATATTATTGTCGTTGATGATATGATTATTATAATGTTGACTATATTCGATGAAGGATGGAAGGTCTAGGCTATCCCGCCCCGACGCTTTGTTCCATTTGAGTCACCTAGGATCCGAGTTCTGGGTATTGGTTTTAAGACTGAGCGTGCGTAACCGCGTGTGGGATTTTATGGGGTCCCCTTTTCTTACCTATCTAGCTTCAAACATTTCTTGTGGTGGCCCGAGCTGATTTACCATTTGAAACCCCGTGTGCGTGCTTGGTGGATCCCCTCGCAATTTTTAAACAACCCGGACCAGCGGAGACAGGGTTTCCCTATTGGTCCACCTTTGACCGGCGAGGGCCCGAGGCCTCACGTGAGGCGTCTCGGTAACCCAAACCCTGTTGAGACGGAAGAGTCCGATCCGAGAGTGTGGCCAGCTTTTGGATTGGGTGTCGACTCCCCGGGGGCCACCCGGATTTGTTCGTTGTTAGTTAGAGGGACCTATCGTTTCGGATCTCTTGGAACTAAATCTTAAAATGGTTGCATGTGATGGGTAGCAACTGAGAGAGATGGGCGTGCGTGCGGAGCCTTGTAATGGGCAGTTGGTACACCCCTGCAGGGTTAAATCTTTTCGAGAAGCCGTGTCCACGGTTATGGACGACTTGAGACCTACTCCTTGTTCATAGACAACAACAACTGAGATAATCTTAATATAACTTGATCAACATGTGTGTGCCTTGACTGCTTCTTCTTCGTCGGGATGCGAAGAGGAGGACAAGGATAGGATTGGTGTTATGTTTGCGTAAGTAGTTGATAGCAAGAATTGTTGGAGGCGATTCCTCATCGAATGCTTGGCTTCTTATCTTACTCTCTAGATCGTTAGCCACTTCATCAATGCTAGTGTGGCAGCAACCTCACCACTTACCCCATCCTTACCGGAAACTACTAGTCCTAGAATGACGAGTGATGAAGTCCTTGTTGGGTCAGTTGACCACTACAGTTGGATGCTGAGTACCTCTGTACTCATGATACTACCCCAAACGCTTTTCAGGGTTCTTGATCGACAACAGATCGAAAAGGCGAGGCCTCCTTCCTGGGAACCTCCAAACTACTCCTGGTCAAAGGGGAACTCGACGTCGTAGAAGTCATCGGGCATCTTCACGTTGCGGTGGTCGGCATCGGGGATCTCCTGCTCCTGGGCTCCAAGGCTCCAACGTCGACTGCAGCGGCCGATCAGGCAAAACAAAAAGGGGGAATAAAGCAAGGGTGAGTATCTAGCATACCCGTGAGCCTTACATCCGCTAGTAAGCATTTATGCATTGTATCAAATGGAAAGGGGAGGCTATATATAGTTGACTGCAAGATAGAAATCAAAATAAGGGTAAGAAGCTAGGCCTATCGAATACTAGCATCTTCCAACGAGTCTTGCAGCATGAGGAGAGAATAGCCAACAGTTTATATAAAGCATAAAGTAACAATGCAGCAGAAGTTGCTGCAACATTGTATAATAATAAGTTGTAATAATTAGCAATGCCTCCGAGATCCCTTCCTCAACTTCCCAGCGAGGAAGAAAACCAAGAACCATACAATTTAATAATAATAGTTTGTAGTGGTAAGATCCAGCTTCAGCATAAAGCGCCCTGTTACCGTGGACACGACTATTCGAATAGATTAATCTTCCCTGCAGGGGTGCACTTGTGTTACACTACATGCACGGATCTCCAGGGTGGCGGGCACCTTGTTAGGGAACGCTCCACTGAGGCTATCCGACACTCCATAGCCCATCTTTCAAACTCTACAGAGAGGTCATCCACCGGACTATATCCTATGTACGCGGGGCTTTGGACCCTAACCCAGACGTACTCCTGCACGGTGCGAGGCTGGCCGGTGAAGTTAAATCAAAGCAAATACAAATCACACTGCCGCGGCAAATAAGACAACACCACTTCCCGGCGTAGGCCACGGTACTGCTTATGTCTGAAGAGTCCTCGGACGACACTACGAAGCAGAGGAGCCCATAACTCGTAATTCCCACGTGTAGACAGCGCGTATAAGCCAAAAGGCTACTCAAGTCATCCAGCGAAGCATTAGTCATTTTATTAACTTGCGGGACAACTGTTATCGTTGCCTCGACTTAACTGACCCGCGGACAACGACAGCAGTCAGGACCACCATTACATCGGTGCTTGCCCTGTCGTCCCACCAAGTCACTGCGGTTACCAACAAGGTGAACCGACTCCTTACCTTATCTCGCGTGTGCTCCTGGAGGATCTCGACTTTCGTGGTTTGGTAACTCTCGCGGCCAACGATCAGGGGCCAAGCACACCGGTACACTGGTCGTACCCTCCCTGTCGTCCCGTCGCAATACCACTCGCGAGCACCGTTGGGTCGCCCGACTTATTACCTGAAGGACAACCGTTACTCATGTACCTAGAGAGGCTATACAGAGTCAGCAACGAGTGGAGTACAAGGATTACTCCTTGATAGCTCACACTTGATGGCGTCTCGGCAGAGCCGAGCTAGGGGGCCTGAGGCGGTGTCTGCATTGTACCGTACCTGTGCAGTTATAATATTTGTATCCGCGTTCACTCCCCTGAGTGATCACGACCCTCTATCTAATCCTAGATAACAATGCGCAGGGCTCACTGCTGAATATAATATATATAATAGGCAGCATAGGATAAAGGAAGGTACATCAAGGGGCGATAAAAAACAGGTTATGCAATTGAATAGGATTGTAACGTAGCAGCGACAGTAATGCCTAGTGCAAGAAAGTATGGAAAGGTAGGCGATATCTGGGGAAGAGAATGGCTCTGCTTGCGTACAAGCTCGCGGGAGGGGTACGGTCGTCGACGAAGTAGTAGTCGATCACAGGGGGCATCGGCATCGATGTCGTCGGCGGCAGCAACGAGGTCTACCGGAGAATAAGGGGGGGAGAAAACAATAAATACACAACAATAAAAGAAATACAAATACAAGACATGGCAAACGCAGTGTTGGCAGTGTTCTAACGCAGTGTTAAGTATCTAGTCGGAGCGGAAATTTATCCGGGGTTGACTCATCGTTACCGGTTGATTACCGGACCGATGATCCGGAGGGGGAAGGTTCCATGTCTGAAGTGTTAGAGACATCTGTCAGACATGTGGATAGTGTATCCGTGTTAGTTGATCCATTCTAAGAAACTTTCATGTTTAGAACAATTTCATACGGCAAGATTTACCGGCACCGGGTGATTACCGGACAGTGCGATCGGAGGGGGAATGTCCCGTGTGCGGTATGTTAGAGGGGTGTGGTGGTTGTACGGGTAGCGTATCCGTATTCATTATATTTTTCTAATCAATTCTGATGTATAAAGTTTTTAAATCCGAGTTACGGTTTAAAAGATATTAATTTCTAAAGTTTAAATCATTTTCTAAAGAATTTCTAGAATTTATTTTATTATTAAACCAACATTATCCAAAAATGGAACTTTGACTGGTCAAACCTGACATGAGGGTCCCACATGTCAGCCTCACAGTAAATAATATTCATCTTATTTAATTCTTACAAGTGGGGCCCAACAGTCATACTCACGGGTTTAATAAAATCATTAAATATCTAAATAGCACATGGGGTCCACATGTCATTGACCTATTAGTCTAAATAGAGTTTAATTAACAGGGATTAATTTGCAAGGGCCCACATGTCATATACTATTACTTAACAAATTTCAATTAATCAATTTAATCAGTGAGGGGCCCCACCTGTAGGTCAAATAGAGACAAATATCTCTACTATATTAACTTAATGGCCCGGGGTCCACAGGTAAGTGTCACATGGGGGGTTTATTCCTTTTAACTTAATAGGAGGGGGTTTAAATTTAACAGGGATTAGTGCTAACTACGTTGCTGACAGGGCGGGCCCACCCGTCAGACTCACCGGATCTTGCCGGCGACAGCAGTCCGGCGAACTCGACGGTGTGCTCGATCACGAGCACAGCTTGGGGTTCCGTTTTGTGATGCGCGCTCCATGGAACAACGCGCATCGACTGGGGGTGGCGGCTTGGCCGAGGAGCCGCCGGAACGGGACCGGCGACGAGGTTTGGCGGCCATCAGCAACTCGTGATGACGACGGCGACGTTCTGGCGCGTAGGTTTGGGTGTGTGCTACGTGGTTCGGCTCCTGGGTGTAGTGCGAACAAGATGAAGTGGTTGGCGCGTCAAACGCGTGCTCCAGGCCGCGGGCAGGAGGACGACATCGGCAAGCTGGCCATGGCTCTCATGGAGGATCAAACTATGGGGCACGGGAAGCTAAGGGGATGTAACAACCCATATTTCATAAAAATTAAAATTTTGTTTTTGGTGTGAATTGTTTGATTGTCTGATTTGTTTGCGGTGTTTGCATCCCCGATTTATCGATCAACGATTATTTTTCCCCCTCTTATCTCGTACCGGACGGAGACCGACCCTTGCCACCCTGACACTCGACCTTTGCGACACCGGGTTTCACCCGATCACCGTCGCGAAAACCCGCACAGGACCAGCCATAACCATCGGTGCGGAAAAACCCCCCATTTATATTTAGATGGGTTATTTTTATCGGGAGTTAATCGTCGTCTCAGTTGGGCGTGAAACGTTGTAGACGACGTGCTTACAGTGTGGCGATGCTTTGTTTCAAATTTCGCGCGTGTCCGACTCCGTCGGGTAGGTGAACGTCCGGATGTGCCACGCATAGTAGCCGGTATAAGTCCGAGGGGCGTATTTACAAAATGTCGCGTGTGCCTTAGCTGGACCCCTGAATTCCCCTCTTATCTTCGGATTCTAGCCCACCCGAAAAACTGGACCCAAATCGGGCCATTTCGTGGCCCGAAAACACCCCCAAACACCCACCTACTATATATAGTAGGTGCTACCTACCAAATCTGGACAAACCCTAGCAAGCCACCTCAATTTCCGTGCGTCCCCAACCCAGCGCCGCCACCTCCCAGTTCCAACCTCTCCCCACTTCAGATCTGGCGACCACGATCTGAGCCATCGGATCCAGATCGGGCGGCTAGCACGCTGCCACGTCACCACTTCGCAGCTCCTCCCCAGCCAGCCCGCACCTGAGTTGCCTCCACGCCCGAGCTGCCGGCTCCCATGCCGTGGCCGCCGCGCCGCTGCGCTCCGGCGAGCCACCGCCGTCCGACCCTACCCAGGCCAGTCGCGCCCTCCTTCCCTCTCCTTCTCTCCTCCCTCTTCCCTCCTTCCTCTCTCACCTCCTCCCTCCTTCTCTGTCCAGGAGATGCCGCCGCCATTGGAGCTCCAAGCCGAGCTCGAAGCGTGCCACCAACCCCATCTCCGGCCAGATCCGGCGAGGGGCCGGCCGGATCCAGCTCCCCCTCGACCTCCTTCGCCGCTGTCCGGCCGTCCCGGCCACCCCGTCACCCGGCATCGCTCCCTCCTCGTCGGAAGCACTGCCACCGTCGCTGGAGTTCGTCCTGGAGAGGACGTGGACAAGACGCCCAAGTCCAGCGCCCCCCTTGCGACCCAGCCCAGCACGGCCCAGCCTCCACGCGCCTCGGCGGCCCAGCCAGCCACTCCAGCAAGTGGGCCGAGCCCACTTGGTGAGGCTGCCCCCTTTTTATTTTTATTATTTCTGTTTTTTTTGTCTGTGTTGGGCCGGCCCAGCCATGCTCTCTAGTTAGGCTGCACCCTGAGCGATATTTAGTTATTTCGTGTCGCCCTCCTATTTAGGCCTAGTTGCGGTAGATTCGGCCCGTTTAGTTTTTTTCTGCTAGTTTTTTTTATTATAATTGGCAGATTGTGTAGTAATTTTGCAACGGTGGTATATTTTTAACGGTAGCCCGGATCGCAACGCTTTAAACATGAAAGTTGCTTAGGATTTTGTGTAGTTTAATAAAAATTTGCTTCTTTGTTATGTTTGACTTTGTTTACATGCTGTTTGACTGCTAATTACACTGCTTGCCACCGTAAATTGTTTCTTTAATAACTGTTTAACCGTTGCTCCGATTAAAATGTTTCTTATATGTAACTTGATTAGTTTTTCATGTACTTTGTGTTTATGCTATTGTTTGCTGCTTTTAACCAACCTAAAATATGGTTTAGGACAGAACAGTACCAAATGCTTTAATCATCGTGCGGCACTTAGTGTTATGCCATGTTTAGGATGTGCCTCACTTAAATTGACTAGCATAGATAGTTTACTTTGTGCTTCACCTCTTGCCATGTTTGTGTGCTATGCCATGATTGTTTGAGTTGCCATGTTAAAAACCTTTGCTCACCTTGTGTAGATAAACAACTTGAAACACTTTAAACGTGCGGTAGCGTCGTGTGTGACGGGTACTCCACTTAACCTGTTAGTAACCGCTCTCGACGGTAGGTGCGATGTCTCGTGTTTCCTTCTTCTTGATGCTTGCTCGTGTTTTCCTCGTAGTAATAGATGCTTGCTCGTTGATTGCTTTCCAGTGTTTACTTCTTGTGTGTTCCCGCGGATACTCTCGGAGACGTTGCGAGCTTGCGATCAACTACACCTTCGGAACCCGACTTATCAACAGGCAAGAACTATACATTACTTATGATCCATTCTATTTCAACCAGCGGTTTGCATGCTAGTCTAGGATAGGTTCGATGTTTGATCCTACCACATGTTTATAGCCTCTTTCAAACCGCAAACCATGTCCCCTCCCAGCAAACCATGTACTGCTATGTTACTATTGCTCATTGCTCAGCCCCTGCTTAGTATGCATGCTTAGGATGCTACGATGTTACCCTGTTACTCCTTGGTTTGGGCTATCACATTATTATATTGTTGTTGATGATATGATTATTATAATGTTGACTATATTCGACGAAGGATGGAAGGTCTGGGCTATCCCGCCCCGACGCTTTGTTCCATTCGAGTCACCAAGGATCCGAGTTCCGGGTATTGGTTTTAAGACTGAGCGTGACTAACCGCGTGTGGGATTTTATGGGGTCCCCTTTTCTTACCTACCTAGCTTCAAACATTTCTAGAGGTGGCCCAAGCTGATTTACCATTTGAAACCGTGTGCGTAACTGGTCTGCAGCAAGTGATTTTAAAACAACTCGGGCCAGTAGAGACAGAGTTCCTTTGTTGGTCCACACTGGTGAGCTAGGGAAGTCCCCTGTTATATAGGTGAGGCTAACCCCGACCTTAGCCATACGGAAGAGTACGATCCAAGAGCGTGGCCGGCTTTTGGGTTGGGTGTCGACTCCCCGGGGGCCACCCGGATTTGTTCGTTGTTAGTTAGAGGGACCTGTCGTTTCGGATCTCTTGGAACTAAATCATAAAATGGTTGCCTGTTATGGGTATCAACTGAGAGAGATGGGCGTGCGTGCGGAGCCTTGTAATGGGCAGTTGGTACACCCCTGCAGGGTTAAATCTTTTCGAGAAGCCGTGTCCACCGTTATGGACGACTTGAGACCTACTCCTTGTTCATAGACAACAACTGAGATAATCTTAATATAATTTGATCAACGTGTGTGTGCCTTGACTGCTTCTTCTTCGTCGGGATGCGAAGAGGAGGACAAGGATAGGATAGGTGTTATGTTTGCGTAGTAGTTGATAGCAAGACTTGTTGGAGGCGATTCCTCATCGAATGCTTGGCTTCTTATCTTACTCTCTAGATCGTTAGCCACTTCATAAATGCAAGTGCGGCAGCAACCTCACCACTTACCCCATCCTTACCGTAAAATACTAGTTGTCCTAGAATGACGAGTGATAAAGTCCTTGCTAGGTCAGATGACCACTACAGTTGGATGCTGAGTACCTCTGTACTCATGATACTACCCCCAAACTCTTTTCAGGGTTCTTGATCGACCACAGGTTTGGTGATCGACGTTTCACGTGGAGACTCGACGACGACTAGTTAGGCGGATCCCGGCGGAGGTCCTGGACCCGTGTGGTTATGGGGATCGATGTTTTTCTCTTTGCCAGTAGGCATTTGATTGTAGTCTGTACTCAGACATATATCTTCCGCTGATGTATTGTATTTAAGGCAGTTGTATGCCGATTGTATGAGATGTTGTATCCTTGTATCTGTAATGTTGTGATATCATGTTGGAAATCCGGGCATATGGCTTTGTCATATGTCGCGGTGGGACCGATATGTGCTTCGTTCCCGGATCTGGGTGGAAACACCTAGATCTGGAACAGTACCGCATATCGGGCCTTACAGGGGAGGCATGGGGGAGGTGCAGGAGCTCACCGCGAATGCAGTGGTGGTGGAAGCGGGCTCGACGGAGGCTCGACGGCGGCGAATTCGAGCTTCAATTGTGCGGCGGCCGGTTTGGGGGAAGAAGGGTGTGCGCTCGCGTGAGAGGCTCCGGGCTCAATTCCGTCTGTGGCCTGGCGTAGTCGAGGAAGGCGAACATCTTGGACAAGGCGGCGTGGCAACGCGAGCTCACTGGCCGCGTGAGCTCACGGCCATGGCGACGGTGGCGCTCGGGTGGTTTTCCCCCAAGGTGGGCGAGGCGGGGAGGAGGGGAAATGGAGGGGGAGGCTGTCCAGGGGGGTGGCTGGGGGCTTATCATCGACGTGTGCTACAGGGGGGAGCAGGTGAGGGAGAGGGGCTCCAGCGGCTCCCATGGCCACGGCTGTGCCACGGCGTCGAGCAGGTGGTCGACGTGACGGGGGCAGGTGGGAGGAGGTACACGGGCTGGGGGGGTTGGGCCGGGGTGGGCCTTTGCCCAGGGCGTAGAATAGGTTTCCCCCTATTTCTTTTCTTTTTCTTTTCTGTTCTTTCTATTTGCATTTTATTTAATGGCTTTTACAAAAAAAAATTAAAATGGTATGCTAGCTCCACAATTAGTGTTTCACTTTATACTAGAGCCACAAAAGGTTTGGGGGCAAACTATATTCATTTGAATCATTGCTATATTTAAAATGATTAAATATTATTGTTTTGCTACTGTTAATATTTGTTTGCAATATTTAAATATTCAAATAAATACCCAATATTGGTTGAACATGGTCTACTGATTTTTAGGGGGTTTCCCAAATTGGTTTCATGAATTTTGGGCAAAGTTTTAGTTGTCACCTATTTTTAATAACCACCAAAAGGCATTTGAATTGGTTTTGATTCAAAGTTGACCAAGGCAAGGATCAAGCACAGTGATTCGAACTTAAGCAAGGTGGTTACTGTTCCAAAAATATTGATTACTGTTACAAGACCTGAGGGTGTTACAAATCTTCCCCACTACAAAGAATTCTCGTCCAGAGAATTAAAAGGTAGTTCAAGGGGGTAAAGTTTAGGTTTCTTATTCCAACGATTCTTCTGGGCCTTGTTGTCCTTCTCGAAAAAATTAATCCTTGTCGTTGACGTCTTCATTTTTCTGCATCAGTGCATCTTGATGAGTTGTAATCCTTTCTTCGGGGTCTTCATCGTACTTACGCATAGGCTAGGAGGAAAAACTTAAGGGGTCGAATTGATACAACGTCAATCAACGGAGGTTGTCCAAGGGAATGGGGTACAAAGTATCTCACGAGTTACACTCAGGGAGATACATCGAGAGAAACAAAATAAGGCATGAGAGGTTTTCAAGCGGATACACAAGCAGTCGACGATGATAACGGAGGATGAAAAGGGGTCCAGAGCATCAGGCATAAGCACTGAGTCTGATATCGAACTGGATATCACAAGGTAGAGGACTCGTGAATTGCATACGCAGTCAAGAGGGTCAGTTTTCGATCAAGTTGCAAGGTAAGTCAGAGAACAGCTTGTTAGCTATGTCGACAACAACGTCGGTACCCAGGGCGAGGGACACTGAGAACCGTTTTCCTGCTCGTTATGACGAGGCGGACCAGTAGGCAAAGTTCTCGTCCATCGGTGGTCTCCGAAAGTCAACAAGAATAGTAACAGGTTGTACAAACAAAGTAGTACACCGAAGTGTTTACATCAGCAGCGAATTATCACTGCTCGGATAATTTATATTAAAAGAAAGGTTAAACAGACCAATGGAAAGGAAATTGTGTTGATACACAAGTATCAGGCATAAATCTTCCCGAGGGAAAACAAGGCAAGATATACATGACCAAGTTTGTATTGGCAGGGAGTCAAAGGATGTTGTCGAGGATAACACAAATCATCGAGGGCAAGGATGGTATTTCTCACCATGAATTCGATAGACACATGGAAGAAGCAAAAATGCTGATGATGACCACGACACTTTATGTCGAGATGTTTCAAGAGAATGCAATCAAAATAGAAACATCACCAAACAAAAGGGGTGGTGGAGCAAAAGGTAAGCGGTGTTCTCGGTTGACGACAACTCAAAACCCATAGAGTGGTTATGATAGGGAAAAGTATTGTTCCATCAAAATTCATTAGATGTAGTGCAAAGGTATGTTATCCTCGAGGTTCCAGGAGGTAATACTCGAAGGTAGAATGGAGGATCATATGTGAAGCAGAGTTTATACGAAGGGGCTAATTACCATTACAAGAAGATCTCATGATAAGTTCTACATAGTATCCACGGGCATGAACACGGAGGTTCAGGGTCGACTCCCACTTCTTCAATGCATAGCCTTTCATTCACTTCTCGCCGTCGATGAATTTTTAGCGTTAAAAAATGTATCTGGCATAACACCAGTAGAGTAAGACCCGTAGAAGTTTGGGTTCATACGGATTAGGGGAAGCATAGGGTTAACTCATCAGGGCATTTTGAAACCCATACAACAAATATCATAAGCAAGGGATACAAGTTCGAAAACAGAAGGATGAAGACACGGAGCAGGTGATACCATTTGCCACAGGCATTTTATATCAGGGGAAATTCATCAATGATTTAGGACACAAGGGGGCGGCAGGTAGTAATCCACCAAAAGGCCCGGTGGCGTACAAAGAGTCTGGTGCGAGTATCGGTACTCAACCATAAGTAAAAGGGAATGCCAAAGCATTGGAGATAGAAGCATCAGAATAATTTGATGCTTAATTACAAAGGAATTATGACTACCATATCGGTGTATCAGATTCAGATACATCGATCAAACATGAATAAGTTGAATAGAAGCTTGACGGTTAATCAATTAAGGTTTGATTTACCGAGAACCAGCTCATGTACGGAATGACGTCTGAGCCGGAAGAATGAATTCATAGGGTTAATCGATGACTGCGTGCACTAGTACACACGATGATTCAAAAGATCAGAATGGCAATGCCAAGGGAGGTCATCGAAGACTACAAGACAAACGGGATTAATCAAAGTGCAAGCAGGTAAGAAGAATCTCCAAATCAGTAGGCTGCCGAGGATTGTCGGGAGATCGAATAGTATTTCAAAGTATTTTGGGAATCACAGGAACAAATGAGGATGAACGGATCCTCGATAAATGTGAGGAATTATCGGCAAGTTGAAAATAAGCTGCAAGGCAGTAGGAACGAACGATTTTCGAAACAACAAAGAATATTACGTGGTATCTTGTATTAGCAAGAGTAATTGGGATTGAATGGCCAAACGGTAGGTGTATATAATTATCCACACTAACTTATCGGTAGTGGGGAATCGCAAAGCAGTGGGCATAAGGGTCTCGAGAATTTATCGGAGGGTATCTTCGACATCTTCTGGAAAAGTAAGCGACCATCTAAAATGCAGGGCTCTCCGGAAGGAAGGAGGTATGAGAACCTAAAGTTAGTGTTAGCAAAAATCATTAACCCGAAAGGATAAGAGAATAGAATCCCAGAGTTAAAGGTACGGAGAAAAAGGATCCTAATACCACCCAGTTTGCGATGTGGGATGATAAGCCACACGACACTGTTAGTAAAGTATTTTTGCAAAAACTAGACTCGACTTCGACCAAGGAGTTGGAAGGGGGTGTCCTACAGGCAATCGGCTCTGATACCAACTTGTGACGCCCCCAAAATCAGACTGTGTACAGTAATCATACACGCAAGGTACACGATCGAGATCAGGGACTCACGATGAGATATCACAACACAACTCTACAAATAAAATAATACAAGTTGTTTAATACAAGCTAGGGGCCACGAGGGCTCGAATACAACAGCTCGAAAGCACAAAGTTAGCGGAAGCAATAGTATCTGAGTACAGACACAAGAATACAAGGATGCCTTAAGAAGGCTAGCACAAATAACAACAGATCGAAAAGGCGAGGCCTCCTGCCTGGGAACCTCCAAACTACTCATGGTCAAAGGGGAACTCGACGTCGTAGAAGTCATCGTGCATCTTCACGTTGTGGTGGTCGGCATCGGGGATCTCCTGCTCCTGGGATCCAAGGCTCCAATGTCGACTGCAGCGGCCGATCAGGCAAAACAAAAAGGGGGAATAAAGCAAGGGTGGGTATCTAGCATACCCGCGAGTCTTACATCCGCTACTAAGCATTTATGCATTGTATCAAATGGAAAGGGGAGGCTATATATAGTTGACTGCAAGATAGAAATCAGAATAAGGGTAAGAAGCTAGGCCTATCGCCAACGAGTCTTGCAGCATGAGGAGAGAATAGCCAACAGTTTATATAAAGCATAAAGTAACAATGCAGTAGAAGTTGCTGCAACATTGTATAATAATAAGTTGTAATAATTAGCAATGCCTCCGAGATCCCTTCCTCGACTCCCCAGCGAGGAAGAAAACCCGTAACCATATAATTTAATAATAATAGTTTGTAGTGGTAAGATCCAGCTTCAGCATAAAGCGCCCTGTTACCGTGGACACGGCTATTCGAATAGATTAATCTTCCCTGCAGGGGTGTACTTGTGTTACACTACACGCACGGATCTCCAGGGTGGCGGGCACCTTGTTAGGGAACGCTCCACCGAGGCTATCCGACACTCCATAGCCCATCTTTCAAACTCAACAGAGAGGTCATCCACCGGACTATATCCTATGTACGCGGGGCTTTGGACACTAACCCCGACGTACTCCTGCACGGTGCGAGGTTGGCCGGTGAAGTTAAATCAAAGCAAATACAAATCACACTGTCGCGGCAAATAAGACAACACCACTTCCCGGCGCAGGCCGCGGTACTGCTGACGTCTGAAGAGTCCTCGGATGACACTACGAAGTAGAGGAGCCAATAACTCGTAATTCCCACGTGTAGGCAGCGCGTATAAGCCAAAAGTCTACTCAAGTCATCCGCCGAACCATTAGTCATTTTATTAACTTGCGGGACAACCGTTATCGTTGCGTCGACTTAACTGACCCGCGGACAACGACAGCAGTCAGGACCACCAATACATCGGTGTCTGCCCTGTCGTCCCACCAAGTCACTGTGGTTACCAACAAGGTGAACCGACTCCTTACCTTATCTCGCGTGTGCTCCTGGAGGAGCTCGACTTTCGTGGTTTGGTAACTCTCGCGGCCAACGATCAGGGGCCAAGCACACCGGTACACTGGTTGTACCCTCCCTGTCGTCCCGTCGCAATACCACTCGCGAGCACCGTTGGGTCTCCCGACTTCTTACCTGAAGGGAACCGTTACTCAGGTACCTAGAGCGGCTATACAGAGTCAGCAAAGAGTGGAGTACAAGGATTACTCCTTGATAGCTCACACTTGATGGCAGCTCGGCAGAGCCGAGCTAGGGGGCCTGAGGCGGTGTCTGCATTGTACCGTACCTGTGCAGTTATAATATTTGTATCCGCGTTCACTCCCCTGAGTGATCACGACCCTCTATCTAATCCTAGCTAACAATGCGCAGGGCTCACCGCTGAATATAATATATATAATAGGCAACATAGGATAAAGGAAGGTACATCAAGGGGCGACAAAAAACAGGCTATGCAATTGAATAGGATTGTAACGTAGCAGCGGCAGTAATTCCTAGTGCAAGAAAGTACAGAAAGGTAGGCGATATCTGGGGAAGAGAATGGCTCTGCTTGCCTAGAAGCTCGCGGGAGGGGTACGGTCGTCGACGAAGTAGTCGGTCACAGGGGGCATCGGCATCGATGTCGTCGGCGGCAGCAACGAGGTCCATCGGAGAATAAGGGGGGGAGAAAACAATAAATACACAACAATAATAGCAATACAAATACAAGACATGGCAAACGCAGTGTTGGCCGTGTTCTAACGCAATGTTAAGTATCTAGTCGGAGCGGAAATTTATCCGGGGTTGACTCATCGGTACTGGTTGGTTACCGGACCGATGATCCGGAGGGGGAAGGTTCCATGTCTTATCCGACAGGCATGTGGATAGTGTATCCGTGTTAGTTGATCCATTCTAAGAAACTTTCATGTTCTGAACAATTTCACCCGACAAGTTTTACCGGCACCGGGTGATTACCGGATAGTGCGATCGGAGGGGGAATGCCCCGTGTGCGGTATGTGAGAGGGGTGTGGTGGTTGTACGGGTAGCGTATCCGTTTTCGTTATATTTTTCTGATCAACTTTGATGTATAAAGTTTTTGAATCTGAGTTACGGTTTAAAAGATATTAATTTCTAAAGTTTAAATCGTTTTTAAAAGAATTTCTAGAATTTCTTTTATTATTAAACCTTCATTATCCAAAACAGGAACTTTGACTGGTCAAGCCTGACATGAGGGTCCCACATGTCAGCCTCACAGTAAATAATATTCATCTTATTTAATTCTTACAAGTGGGGCCCAACAGTCATACTCACAGGTTTAATAAAATCATTAAATATCTAAATAGCACATGGGGTCCACATGTCACTGACCTATTAATCTGCAAGGGCCCACATGTCATACACTATTACTTAACAAATTTCAATTAATCAATTTAATCAGTGAGGGCCCCACCTGTAGGTCAAATAGAGACAAATATCTCTGCTATATTAACTTAATGGCCCGGGGCCCACAGGTAAGTGTCACATGGGGGGTTTATTTCTTTTAACTTAACAGGAGGGGATTAGTGCTAACTACGTTGCTGACAGGGTGGGCCCACCCGTCAGACTCACCGGATCTTGCCGGCGACAGCAGTTCGGCGAACTCGACGGTGTGCTCGATCCCGAGCACAGCTTGGGGTTCCGTTTAGTGCAGCGCGCTCCAGGGAACAACGCGCATCGACTGGGGGTGGCGGCTTGGCCGGGGAGCTGCCGGAACGGGACCGGCGACGAGGTTTGGTGGCCGTCAGCAACTCGTGATGACGACGGCGACGTTCTGGCGCGTAGGCTTGGGTGTGTGCTACGTGGTTCAACTCTTGTGTCTAGTGCGAACAAGATGAAGCGGTTGGCGCGTCAAACGCGTGCTCCAGGCCGCGGGCAGGAGTGTTGGGATACAGGGTAGAAAACACAAATTTTTCACACCTACGGTACCCGAACCCAAGATCTATGCTATGGCGATGTAAAGTAACGGAGGGAATCGGTGTTCATACCTTTGAAGACCGAAAGAGGGAAACGTTCTTACGAACGTGGTTGGCGTAGACTCAGAACTACGACCTCCCTGTCGTGTAGAAGACCACCACCGGCGAGGATGACTCCCGGTAAACCTCCAGCAACGAAGTAGCACCACAGGTGTAGTGCCTCGAAGAGATTATACACGTACGGTACAATCGATATTCCTCCCGGGCCCCGAACCAGGCGAGCAGCGGAAGAAAGAAAGATGGCTACGGATCCCGACTCTAGCAGAGCGACGGCCTGCCTTATGGTGGAGAACTCCAGTCCTGGTGCAGACTCCAAACAAGGGGAGTCCACTTCCGGGAAGGAGAAGGAAGAAAGAAGGACATTTGGTGTGTTGGAAAAAGGGGGGTCTACCCCTCCTTATATAAGCCAAGGGGGGTGTGATCCTCCTCCCCTCCCCCATGTGGGACTAAACCCCCAAGGGGGGGGAGGTGCGCCGACCATTGGGGGTATGGGCCCCACCCTTGGCGCCAAGCCCAAGGGGGGAAACCCCCTCCTCCCCTAATGGGCCCCATGGGCCCATATAGCCTTTTCCCATTTTTTAATTTATTTAATATGTTTTAAATATTTAATTCAGATAATTAATAATAAAAACATTATTAAAACAATTAAACTTTATTTTGAACTATTCAAAATGTCCGGAAACCATTCCGTCCTCCTCCGGAACTATTCCGGTGATTTCTCCTATGTCACCGATTGATCCCGTAACTGTCCTATGCATCGATTTCCCTTAAGTGTAACACCCTAATGGTCCGGGAAACAGCAGACATGGTCGAGAATCTTCTCATTGACCAATGACTAGTCAGTTGGATCTGGTTACAATCCTTGACAGTCCATGCGCTTCCATCGAATGAACTTCGATCGCTTTTGGAAACCGTTAACGATACGACGTAATCCCTTTGTGCTGCGGTACTTTGTTTGTCCGAGGTTTGATCGTCGGTATCCCACATACCGTGTTCACATCTCGTTCACAACAAACAACTTCTCTCGTCCATGATCATTGCATCTCTTGTGACCTAGTCACGTCCTTGCAAGGTGTTGATGCAATATCACCGAGTGGGCCCAGAGTACCTGTCCTGTCACAAGGACTGACAAATCCCGCTCTGATCTATTAACATACTCATCAACCATCTCTTTCGGAATACCCAAAGTGCTCCGTTATAGACAACATATTTCAGTCAGGCGGTGGGATACAAATCAAAGTCTCCTCATAGATCGTGATTACGTATGATCATTACGGTCTAAGGACTAAGCCATACGTTACAAAGTCATAGCAACGCTGAACTATGTGACTCGATCACATTGCAATACTTTAGGTGGGTGTACGTCCATCACACCATTCCCCTTAATGATATGACCTCATTGTCAATGGACTTAAGTGTCGCCATGATCAGGAAAGCTTGATCAATCAATTGCCCAATGAGATAGTTTACCCGAGTTAAACTACGGACCATGTTTTATACTACACCTGTATTAGTATTTCCATGTAATACAGTTATAGCACAGTATAAAACGTATTATGAACAAAACGGATATGTGACAAATATCTTTATTAATTTGTCTCTAGGGCACATATCCAACAGTCTCCCACTTGCACTAGAGTACAAATTACACTAGTTTACATCAGGTATGTATCTAACACCAATGGTCTCTCGGTGTTCTTCAAACTTGCCCTGTGGAAGAGGTTTAGTCATCGGGTCTGCTGCGTTCAGATCCGTATGTATCTTGTGAATCCTAGTGTGTCCATCCCTGATGTAGTCTCGCGTCACATGGAACTTTCGGAGGATGTGCTTGGCTGTAAAGTGAGTTCTTGGCTCCTTCGCGTTAGCAATGGCACCCGTGTTATCGCAGAAGATCCCCACGGGGTCAGCGCAACTGGGAAAGACGCCAAGCTTGATCACGAACTTCTTCAGCCACAGCGCATCGTTTGACGCTTCGCAAGCGGCAATATACTCCGACTCCATTGAAGATTGAGCGACGACTGACTGTTTGCCGCTCCTCCAGCTAATTGCGCCACCGTTCAACATGAAAACATATCCCGTCTGGGATTTTGAGTCATCTAGATCTGAGCCGAGGCTTGCGTCAACGTAACCTTTTACGGTGAGCTCCTCATCAACTCCTCCATAAACGAGAAAAAGATCCTTGGTTCTTCTTAAGTACTTAAGGATGTTCTTTACTGCTGTCCAGTGAGCCATTCCCGGGTTACTCTGGTAGCGATTAGTCATACTAATGGCCAGCGCTAAATCCGGTCTGGTACATAACATAGCATACATGAGAGAACCTATGGCTGAGGCATAGGGCTTTGAGGACATATCCTCTTTCTCTTTTGCTGTGGTTGGGCATTGAGTCACGCTTAATTTGACACCTTTTATAACTGGCAAGAGACCTCTCTTGGAGTCATCCATTTTGTACCTTTTCAATATCTTGTCAATATAAGTGTTCTGACTCAAGGCCAACCGTCGATTAGGTCTATCTCTATAGATCTTAATCCCCAATATGTACGCAGCTTCACCTAGGTCCTTCATGGAAAATTGTCCATTCAGATATTCCTTCACTTCCTCTAAGAATTTCTTATCGTTCCCTATTAGTAATATGTCATCTACATATAACACAAGGAATGCTACAGAGCTCCCACTCAGTTTCTTATAGACGCAGAACTCTTCGATGTTTTGGACAAATCCAAAAGCTTTAATGACCTCATCAAATCGAAGATTCCAGCTCCGAGATACTTGCTTCAACCCATAGATGGACCGTTGAAGCTTGCAAACCTTACCAGCGTTCCTTGGATCGACAAACCCCTCTGGTTGCATCATATACAACTCTTCCTCAATGTTGCCATTTAGGAATGCAGTTCTCATATCCATCTGCCATATCTCGTAATCATGATATGCAGCTATTGCTAGTAGGATCCGAATAGACTTTATCATCGCTACAGGAGAGAACATCTCCTCGTAGTCAACTCCTTGAATTTGTCGGAAACCCTTCGCGACAAGTCGAGCTTTATAGACAGATACGTTTCCGTCTGCGTCAGTCTTTTTCTTGAAAATCCATTTATTCTCGACGGCCTTGCGGTCCTCGGGAATATCCACCAAAGTCCATACTTTGTTGGTGTACATGGAGTCTATTTCGGATTTCATGGCTTCAAGCCATTTCTCGGACTCGGGTCCCTCCATTGCTTCTTTGTAACTTGTAGGTTCATCCGACTCATCAGCCGAGATTGCATTCACAAGCTGTCCGTAAAACTCAGTAGGTTGACGGACTCTTGATGACCTACGGGGCATAAAAGGTTCCTCTTCATTCTCATCATGATCATCATTAATGTCATGATCGTTATGAATGTCGTTCTGGCCATTCTCTTCAGCTCCCACTGTGGAAGATGGTTCCAGAACAATTTCCGTAGCCGTTTCTTCCAATTGGAGTGATTGGTCAGTCACTTCATTGAGGTCTATTTTCCTCCCACTCAACTCTTTCGCGAGAAACTCCTTCTCAAAAAAGTGTCCCGTCTTGGCAACAAACGTTTTGCTGTCATACTTGTTGTAGAAGGTGTATCCACAAGTTTCCTTGGGATAGCCCACAAAGATGCACTTATCCGCCTTGGATTCAAGTTTGTCAGGCTGTAGTTTCCTAACATAAGCCTCACAACCCCAAATCTTCAGGTGAGACAACTCAGGTTTTGTGCCATGCCATTCTTCAAATGGTGTTGTCTTTACGGATTTGGATGGTGCCCTATTAAGAATATGAACGGCAGTTTCTAATGCATACCCCCAGAATGACACAGGCAAATCAGTATGAGACATCATCGATCGTACACTATCCAATAGGGTTCGATTACGTCGCTCAGCCACACCGTTTCTCTGAGGTGTGCCTGCCGGCGTAAGCTGTGGTACTATGCCACAAGACTTCAGATGATTGCCAAACTCGTGACTCAAATACTCGCCACCTCAATCCGATCGAAGGTGCTTGATTTTTCTTCCGAGTTGATTTTCGACCTCATTCTGAAATTCCTTGAACTTTTCAAAGGTTTCAGACTTGTGCTTCATCAAGTAAATATACCCATATCTACTCAAATCATCAGTAAAGGTCACGAAGTAACGAAGACCATTGCGAGTGGGGACGTTCATGGGTCCACATACATCCGAGTGTATGATCCCCAATAAGACATCCGCACGCTCCATTACGCCATTGAATGGAGTCCTTGTCATTTTGCCCATGAGGCATTGTTCACATGTATCAAGGGATCCAAAATCCAATGACTCAAGAAGTCCATCCTTATGGAGCTTCTCCATGCGTTTTATACCAATATGACCAAGTCGGCAATGCCACATCATCATGTGATCTTCATCATTCTTCAATCTTTTGGCCTCAATATTGTTAATGTGACACACGTCACCATCGAGATTAAGTACGAATAAACCATGCAACTCCGGTGCGTGAACATAAAACATTTCATCCTTATAAATCGAACAACCAATTGTATCAGACTTAAAAGAATAGTGGTCTCGCTTCAAGCAAGAGCCACTAACGATGTTCACACTCAACGCGGGTACATAGTAGCAATTATTCAGAACTAAAACCAATCCCGAAGGGAGACTAAGATGCTTCGTGCCGACCGCCAAGACCTCAATCCGACAGCCATTCCCCACGCGCATCGTCACTTCATCTTTGAGCAAGCGTCTCCTATTCCTTAGTCCCTGAATGGAATTAGAAATATGAGCGACAGATCCTGTATCAAATATCCAGGATGTGTTCCCAGCGCTTGTCAAGAGAAGATCAACAATATGTATATCAAATATACCTTCGTCTCTCTTGGCGACCTTGCCAGCCTTCTTGTCCTTTAGGTACTTGGGACAGTTGCGTTTCCAGTGACCTTCACCCTTGCAGTAGAAGCACTCCACTCCGAGTTTAGGCTTGGGTGCCTTGGGAGGAGCGGCAACTGACTTGCCATCCCTCTTGGGGCCACCTCTCTTGGCCTTCTCCCGTCTACTTGTCTTCTTGAAGTCAATGGTCTTGTTGACCATGAAGACGGCGTGCTCCTTCTTGATCTCAACCTCGGCGCTCTTCAGCATGGCAAACAACTCAGAAGGGGTTTTGGTCATCCCCTGCATGTTGTAGTTCAGCACAAAGCCTTTGTAGCTAGGGGGAAGCGACTGCAACACCCTATCAACAGCAAGTTCATCTGGAATCTGGCATTCCAGAGCATTCAAGCGCTCAACGTAGCCAGACATTTTGACTACGTGCTCACTCACGCTGCCGTGCTCGTCCATCTTTGCTGAGAAGAAGGCTTCAGAAGCCTCATACCGTTCAGCCCTGGCTTGAGGTGCGAAGACCACCTTGAGGTCGGTGATAATCTCATATGCACCCATCCTCTCAAAACGTTTCTGCAGCTCAGCCTCCATGGAGTAGAGCATGCCACTCTGGACAAGGTTGTAATCATCAGTCCTGGAGAGATAGACATTCTTCTCGTCTTGACTGGCATCATCTGCTGGTGCGTCACCTAACGCGTCCTCTAGTACGTATGCCATTTTGAGGGGAACGAGGAGAATCCTTAGGGTGCGGAACCAGTTGGTGAAGTTTGTCCTATCTGTTTTTAGTTTATCTTTCTCTAGGAATGATCCTAAGTTGAACGAGGGGCGAGGTGCTGCCATCTACAAGGTTGATTCACAAGGATACATATTTAGACTTTTGTTCATAATGTGGAGTTTCAATTTAATCTCAAAATTCTAGAAAGCTCCCACTTAGATAAACACCTCTCAATTTAACTAAGTGATTACACAATCCCAGCCCCCATACCTCCCCCGATCGTTACGGCCATCAGTATGCGAACCAGGTAGGCCTCTAAGCCAATCACATCAGGCATGTGACTCGTGCTCGACCTTTCGGTCTTCTGTGTTCCAGGCCCGCATCTACATACGTCAAGCCTGCCAATCGGACCTTGATGTTAGCTGTTCAGCAAGGCCATATCTGCATATGCCAGGCTTGCCGAACCCAACCTCATGCGAACTCCGTTTAATATGTAGGACAACTCCGGTATGTACGGAGCATCAAACCATATGGGAGAACCTTCCAGGCGGTGCCCACCAAGGGAGAACACAATGTTGGTATTGTGAGAGATGGTCCTGTTTCGTGCTACCGTCGATATATCTAGCATACTAGCATAAGACAGGAAGTAAAACTGTAAATCATACAACCTATGATCCCCCTTCATGCAAAGCAAAGTTAAACGCCTTTCTACTTTAGCTTGTGCAAGTTTTACGTGGCTGCTAGGGGTTTCGAGAGAGAGAATCGTTTATATCCTGCGAAAAACATGCCACAACACCGTCTCCCATCCGTCTCTATTACACCCCTATCGGGGCCCTCCGTTGCAAACATCTTCGCATCGCTAATGCAGAGAGACAGACACCCCCCCAGCCACATTATATGGTACAAGCCATATGTCAAGCGTGGAACCAGTCTCGCGTAAACGCGTAAGGTCGGTCGGGAGCCGCTTCATCAAACATTGCCGCAACGCTAAATGAGTACACGTGGGAGGGTAATGAATGAAGATTCGATGCCCACATCCTAGATGTGTTCTATCCGTACAAAACATCTACGCATAGCTAGCTCTGATACCACTGTTGGGATACGGGGCAGAAAACACAAATTTTTCACACCTACGGTACCCGAACCCAAGATCTATGCTATGGCGATGTAAAGTAACGGAGGGCATCGGTGTTCATACCTTTGAAGACCGAAAGAGGGAAACGTTCTTACGAACGTGGTTGGCGTAGACTCAGAACTACGACCTCCCTGTCGTGTAGAAGACCACCACCGGCGAGGATGACTCCCGGTAAACCTCCAGCGACGAAGTAGCACCACAGGTGTAGTGCCTCGAAGAGATTATACACGTACGGTACAATCGATGTTCCTCCCGGGCCCCGAACCAGGCGAGCAGCGGAAGAAAGATGGCTACGGATCCCGACTCCAGCAGACCGACGGCCTGCCTTATGGTGGAGAACTCCAGTCCTGGTGCAGACTCCAAACAAGGGGAGTCCACTTCCGGGAAGGAGAAGGAAGAAAGAAGGAGATTTGGTGTGTTGGAAAAAGGGGGGGTCTACCCCTCCTTATATAGGCCAAGGGGGGGTGTGATCCTCCTCCCCTCCCCCATGTGGGACTAAACCCCCAAGGGGGGGAGGTGCGCCGGCCATAGGGGGGGATGGGCCCCACCCTTGGCGCCAAGCCCAAGGGGGGAAACCCCCTCCTCCCCTAATGGGCCCCATGGGCCCATATAGCCTTTTCCCATTTTTTAATTTATTTAATATGTTTTAAATATTTAATTCAGATAATTAATAATAAAAACATTATTAAAACAATTAAACTTTATTTTGAACTATTCAAAATGTCCGGAAACCATTCCGTCCTCCTCCGGAACTATTCCGGTGATTTCTCCTATGTCACCGATTGATCCCGTAACTGTCCTATGCATCGATTTCCCTTAAGTGTAACACCCTAATGGTCCGGGAAACAGCAGACATGGTCGAGAATCTTCTCATTGACCAATGACTAGTCAGTTGGATCTGGTTACAATCCTTGACAGTCCATGCGCTTCCATCGAATGAACTTCGATCGCTTTTGGAAACCGTTAACGATACGACGTAATCCCTTTGTGCTGCGGTACTTTGTTTGTCCGAGGTTTGATCGTCGGTATCCCACATACCGTGTTCACATCTCGTTCACAACAAACAACTTCTCTCGTCCATGATCATTGCATCTCTTGTGACCTAGTCACGTCCTTGCAAGGTGTTGATGCAATATCACCGAGTGGGCCCAGAGTACCTGTCCTGTCACAAGGACTGACAAATCCCGCTCTGATCTATTAACATACTCATCAACCATCTCTTTCGGAATACCCAAAGTGCTCCGTTATAGCCAGCATATTTCAGTCAGGCGGTGGGATACAAATCAAAGTCTCCTCATAGATCGTGATTACGTATGATCATTACGGTCTAAGGACTAAGCCATACGTTACAAAGTCATAGCAACGCTGAACTATGTGACTCGATCACATTGCAATACTTTAGGTGGGTGTACGTCCATCACATCATTCCCCTTAATGATATGACCTCATTGTCAATGGACTTAAGTGTCGCCATGATCAGGAAAGCTTGATCAATCAATTGCCCAATGAGATAGTTTACCCGAGTTAAACTACGGACCATGTTTTATACTACACCTGTATTAGTATTTACAATTAATACAGTTATAGCACAGTATAAAACGTATTATGAACAAAACGGATATGTGACAAATATCTTTATTAATTTGTCTCTAGGGCACATATCCAACAAGGAGGACGGCATCGGCGAGGTGGCCACGGCTCTCATGGCGGATCGAACTACGGGGCACGGGAAGCTAAGGGGAGGCATGGGGGAGGTGCAGGAGCTCACCGCGAATGCAGTGGTGGTGGAAGCGGGTTCGACGGAGGCTCGACGGCGGCGAATTCGAGCTTCAACTGTGCGGCGGCCGGTTTGGGGGAAGAAGGGTGTGCGCTCTCGTGAGAGGCTCCGGGCTCAATTCCGTCCGTGGCCTGGCGTAGTCGAGGAAGGCTAACATCTTGGACAAGGCGGCGTGGCGACGCGAGCTCACTGGCCGCGTGAGCTCACGGCCATGGCGACGGTGGCGCTCGGGTGGTTTTCCCCCGAGGAGTGCGAGGCGAGGAGGAGGGGAAATGGAGGGGGAGGCTGTCCAGGGGGGTGGCTGGGGGCCTTATCATCGACGTGTGCTACAGGGGGGAGCAGGTGAGGGAGAGGGGCTCCAGCGGCGCCCATGGCCACGGCTGTGCCACGGCGTCGAGCAGGTGGTCGACGTGACGGGGGCAGGTGGGAGGAGGTACACGGGCTGGGGGGGTTGGGCCTTTGCCTAGGGCGTAGAATAGGTTTCCCCCTATTTCTTTTCTTTTTCTTTTCTGTTCTTTCTATTTGCATTTTATTTAATGGTTTTTGCAAAAAAAAATAAAGTGGTATGCTAGCTCCACAATTAGTGTTTCACTTTATACTAGAGCCACAAAAAGTTTGGGGGAAAACTATATTCATTTGAATCATTGCTATATTTAAAATGATTAAATATTGCTATTTTGCTACTGTTAAGATTTGTTTGCAATATTTAAATATTCAAATAAATACCAAATATTGGTTGAACATGGTCTACTGATTTTTAGGGGTTTCCCAAAATTGGTTTCATGAATTTTGGGCAAAGTTTTAGTTGTCACCTATTTTTAATAACCGCCAAAAGGCATTTGAATTGGTTTTGATTTAAAGTTGGCCAAGGCAAGGATCAAGCACAGTGATTCGAACTTAAGCAAGGTGTTTACTGTTCCAAAAATATTGATTACTGTTAAAATACCTGAGGGTGTTACAATTATCCTATCATAAAACATCATAGACATGATATCATAAGCTGTTTTGAAGGTCACTTCATGGAAATTTTATTTTCATGTCATAAATTCCTATCAATATATTGTAAAATAGGACGGGTGCAGCAACGCGCACCTGTAACGATCTAGTGATAGATATGATGTGACGAGTAGGGATTGCCATGCAACAGATGCACATATGAGCTAAAGTAAGCTCCCTAATGGAACTAGTGAGGTTGCATCCAACTTGCTTGCTCATGAAGACCTAGAGCTCATTTGAGGAGGTTCATCCTTGGAATATGCAAGTCAAGTTCTATAGTGTAAGGGTCCCCACATAGTTATGCATGAATGATAATCTCTATGGAGTACAAATATAGCAATGGAGTACGAGTGTGGATCTTTCAAAAGCAATAGTAGTGTTGCCCCCTTCTCTCTTTTTATTTCTTTTTCTCTTTTTTTCTCTTTTTTCTATTTTTGTGGCCTCTTTGGCTCTTTCTATTTATCTCTCATTTTTCCTCTTTGGGATCTTTTGATTTGTTCTCTTTGGGATATTTTCCTCACTTAAGAGAAACACTCTATATTTTACAAGAATATAGAAGATATTCACACTTTACAAAAGTACTCAAACATGAAGAATAATGAAAACTATCATTATGTATGCAAATGTATGCCTCTGTCAGTGTAGCAGAATATGCAATGATACTAGCGCGTTATGTAGCAATAACAAGGGCAAAGCCCAACTATCATGCGGCTCCTCGATAAAAAAACATGTATGACATGAAGATCAAGTCATGAGATGGTGGATGTTGCATGGCAATGTATCTCGGAAAGGCTATGGAAATGCCTTGATAAGTAGGTATGATGGCTGTTTTGAGGAAGATATAAGGAGGTTTATAATGACAGAGCGTATTGTGCCAAGGGTATGAATGCACCGGCAAAGTATGCGCCAACTCTCGAGGTGAGAAAAGGCAATGTACTATACCGAAGAGGCTAGCAAAATATGGGAAGGTGGAAGTGTCAACAATCGAATACTCGCATTAGTCCGAAGAAATCATGCACTTATTATCGGTGACTCTTTATCTAATCGGGAAGTTCACAAAGAGACGAGTACCCCGAGGAGGAGTGTATGGGTGTTTGGTTATCCTTACGCATCCTTGACTCACGGTACGTGAGGGTACTCTATATATTCCAACCGCTCCAGAGGTTAGTGATCCATCTAGTATCTAGAGTTCTCAACTAATTTTTGTAGTTTTTGAAAATAAGCACAGATTGCCCAAAATATGACATCTATCACTAATAGGCTCAACCTCTTGGCACCTTGATGTCCAAACATTACTCTAATCAATATCTCAAAACTATTGCATGTTGCTACTACACTTGTAATACCAACTTTAATTACCTACTCATGCAAGACACGCAACTCAGTACAACAAGTCAACTCTTTAAACAAGATAAACATGAAGGCTAAGAGAGTTCCTAGAACATCCTAAACAAAATCTCTTAAAATGATAAGAATGAAAACTAAGAGCTAAACATGGAAGTAGCTATGAAAAGATAAAGAACACACAAAAAGAAAGATAAGCATGCAAGTCTATGTTGTGTTCTACGGTGGAGTGAAGCGTGTTTCTTTCCCAAGCAATGAATGCTAGGATCCAACTTGTTATGAACAGTAAGAAAAACTAAAACAAACTAAAAATTAAAGAGCGAGACACTCCAAGTCTAGAACATAACATATGAAGCAGTAAAAATATAGCATGAAGAATGACGAACTGATAATTGTTGATGAAGAAAAGGATGCACGGAGACATCTCCAATCTTAGACGTTTAAGTCTTCTTGAATATTCTTTGAGAGTGCATGAAATCATTCTCAAACTTGAGCGCTTGACACTCACAAGGGCATTGTTGTCATCTTTGTGGATCACACTCACAGTGTACTTGCCGATATTGGGAGCGTCTGGTGGTTTGGTGTGATCCATCTACGCGTATCGCTGTACACTGCCCATGCAGTACGCATTTGGGATGAGATGGACGCCCTGGTTTGAATGAAGTAAAACCTGCCGAATTTTATGGTGACAAAAGTCATCCATGTACGTCGCTGTTCGCATGTCCTTTCCCACCATCACATGCGCCATGCCGTATCCGTCTCCTGGTTCAATATGCCACCATCCGTCATTACTTTATGTAAGGCTTTATGTAAATAATATTCCTTCCGTTTCAAATTATTTAACATTGTTTTAGTTCAAATTTAAGCTAAAACAAAGTCAAGTAATTTGAAACGAAAGGAATATTACACATGTATGTAAATACTCTATGTGAGTACAATCTGAAGTTGCTCGAAAAAAAATACCATCTGAACTTTGGTCTTCAAGCGTGCTAATCTGAATTTAGTAAGAAGGGTGCAATGCAAGTTCTGAAATTCTCTGGCACGAAAAACACATCTTGTCTTGGAAATACTCCATATATTTTGTACAGTACTATACTATTAGACGAAGAGATTTAAAAGAAGTTCCGTGATTCTATCATTGTGCAGCTATGGTTTGGGGACGCAGTCCTCCTTCCCAGTACGAGTGTACCAGGAGTCCATGATTAGTCTCCGGTTCTATTAATAAGATAGAGAAAAAACACGGTGAGAGTATTGTGCACAATTTGTACGATCGCTCACAAGAAACACGTCCCGGAGAAGGAACGCTTCTATCATAACTAATGAGCCCCTTTTGCAAGTACGTACTTACATACTACATTCTGGCCAAAAGAGCCATTTCCAACACTAATTTAGTACTCCTTCCGTTCCAAAATAACTGACTCAACTTTGTACTAGCTCTAGTACAAAATTATACTAAGGCTACGACAGTTATTTTGGAACGGAGGGAGTATAACTTTAGTATAGTAATTTAAATGTCACAAATTTAGTATAACTTTGTATTAAACCGGTTATATTTATTTTGAGACGAAGAAAGTACGTACCGAGAGGATAATATTTTTCATGTCCATCCACGTATCCTGAGCCTTTCTCAGCTCAATTCTCCGTCCCTGTGAACGAGCTTTACACGATTCTCCGCAGCATAAAATAGAAACCGTTTGATTGTCTGCCCATTTCGCCCGTTTTTATTAAAATAGTAACCCAACGGCATATGAACAATCATGGATGGACGGATGCATGCATGCATGCAAGCTGCAGGTACAAAGCACCCGGCCGAGCAGAAAATGGGAAAGAATGTACTAAGTACGTAGCACCCACTATCCGGGCAGAATTAACAAACACCGGGCGAGTAGAACAAACGAGAATGATCGAAAAAGGAGAGAAAATACAAAGGAGAAAACAGCATCGGGGTGGTGATGGATGGGGCTTGGTCTCATCTCATGGTCTGGTCTCCTCCCTAGCTTTGCTCTACGAGTGTGCCGGGCGGCGTAGGCAGGCAGGGCCCATTTGCGGTAGACAAAACGCACCGCCCGGTTGGTGGAGGCGACGACCCGGTCGACGGACTGCCACAGCCTTTCCCGATCGAGACCTGAGATTCTGACCATCCAGCGTCCTCCCAAGAATGTGAGTGACCGATCTCGAGGGACGTTGCCACCTACGCAAACACAACGTAGCCGACGCTCATACGCGATCTGCACAGTCACGCCGCGATGGCGACAAGGGCAGATAATCTAAAACCTGGTTGTTGTGGATCGACGCACGCAGCACAGCTCTCCTAGGACTAGGAGTAGTCGGGGTAGGAGCCACGGGTAGCAGTTCCTTAAAAAAAATTAGCCATCGGTAGCCGAAGAGAATGCATGCCGGAATGGGAGGCACGGCGTCCACCGCAGCGCACCAAGAAACCGCGTCTGATCCGCAAGGCTTGAGGGCTCGTTTGATTCATAGGAATTTCATAGGATTCTTGTAGGATTTTTTCCTATAAATTTTTTTCCTACGTTACTCATTTGATTCATAGGAATTGTTCCTATAGGAATTTTTTCATAGGAATTTTTGTACTATTTCCTATAGGAATCCTAACATTCACTTCAACCTCTTTCTACAATTTCTTTAATGGAGTCAAACAAACTTTGGTGCAAGCAAAATCCTATAGGATTGAAGTGGGCATGTCATTGCAATCCTATGTTTTTCCTATTTTTATGATTTTTCTACCGTATGAATCAAACAAGCCCTGAGAGTTGAGACAAATCGCTGGTTCGCAAGAAGAAGCTAGCCAGCCAAGCCAACCACCTTACGGGTGCTGGAGCCAAATCCGGCAGCGCATGCGGATGAAAAATGAGGTCAACCGTGAACCTACCGCTGTGGTACGTGCCCGTTTCAGGCTCATGGCTCCTGGAATGGAGCCGCTCCACGTTCTGCCCACGCGTGCGTGCCCGGGTTCACATCATGTCTTTTGGAAACCATGTATGCATGCATGAGCCTGTGATTGCCTGCTTGGCTGCTTGCTTTGGCCTGGCCGGCTGGCCCTGCGTGACACGCATCCATCATGGAACAGTGGACGAGTGAGCCCTAGCTAAGCTAGCGTGCCGATGCTTTATCTTAGGAGCACCGACGTACAGAACAGAACACCACGTACAGCCTCCGGTTGACTCTTAGGGTCAATTAACAGTAGTAGTATCACGTCCCAGTCCACTTGCCTTTGCGCGTCCTGAAATGAGTGTAAACAAGTCGTCGTACCCTACCCGTACGTACGTATGTGCAGCCTAAAGTCAGCACCCCTGCATATTATATCCAGGCATCCAGCTCCACACAGACAGGGCGCAAGGGAGGGAGTGAAATGCTGTACTCCTAGCTAGGATTAGGATTAGGTCATCGGACCAAACGGGACATTCCGGCCGTGAAACCTGCCTAACTGCATTGATTAGTACTCCCTCCGTTTCAAAATAATGTCCTAGCCTTAATACAACTTTGTATTAGAGCTAATATATAATTGAGACAGTTATTTTAAAACGGAAGGAATATGTAGTAGTATCAATTAGAATATTAGATGTGCTTTCTTGATTTTAAATTAGATAAATTTTATTTGTATATACGTCTAAATACATATACGAACTCTAATTTGGAACCGAGAAAGTAGTACATGCTCGAGGTCGGGGAGATGATTTTTTACCTGCAAGTGCAAAGGTGAGCTGCCAAACTGCAGCCACTTGCATGCAGGAAAATGCCAAGTCGCCCTTGTCTGGCCTCCACGTTGCATGCACGATGCACGCCCAGCGCCAGCTGACCTGCCTGCCGATCGATGCACCATGTGTATGAAATACCTAGCTAGTTCTCCCTCAGTTCAGAATTTAGATCCGGTCACCATCATGTTTTATACTCTGTGCTTGCCCACACAAGATCGACGTACAACCTTGACTGCAGCCGGAAGTACTGGTCAACGGCGGCAAGCTACGGCACGCCAGTGGCCAGCCAAGGGAAGTCATCACACGGATGCCTCAAAATTGGGAAATTTTTACAAATTTGATCCTTATTTGAATTCAAAACACAAAATGAACCTAAAATTCAAAATTTTCACAAAATGACCCTTTTTCATGGTGCCATGCCTAAATGCGTCATGCACCTTGCCACGTAGGACCTGCAGGTGGGCCATGCCAGCACCATGGCGCCATTACTGGGGGTGCCGTGCCCTTCACCATGGGGCCTTGGGAAAAGGCGCCATGCGACTTAGGTATTTTTGTCCCCTTTTCTTCCTTCTCCTCCCTCCCCCACCCTCTCTTCTTCCTCCTCAACCCCAAAACCTTCCCCCTCCTCTCTCATGATTGTTGCCTCGCCTTCACCACTCGTCATTTCCATAAATTGTATGAGAAAGTCTATGGCCTTGCATCACCCGGGGGTAAAGAGTTCCTACGAAGGCACTATGAATATAGGATTAAGTGGTCGCGGGCTTATGATCATGAAGGCATGAGGTATGGTGACATGACAAGCAACATGGCTGAATGTTTCAACAATGTCCTTAAGGGTGTGCGTGCATTGCCAGTGTCATCTATAGTGGAATATACATTCGTGAAGTTGAATGCTTATTTCCTGAAATATAGTGAGGAAACAGATAAGAAAATAGCCGGGGACAACAAGGAAGAAAAGAAGTACCAATATCCACCCAAGATAGATGACTGGATGAAATACCAGAGTAGGAAGGCGGACACGCTAATGGTATTTATGTTTGAACTAGCCCTTAAGGCTACGAAGATCTCGGAACTCGCCCATAGGGTTAAGAAGATCAAATTATCTATGGTTATGTGTTGTATTCGGCCTTAAAGCTAGGAAGATCAAACTATCTATGATATGAACAATCTATATGTATTGTACTCACCCTTAAAATTATCCAATTTTATCCAAGATCAATGAACGGGGCACTAAACATCTCATGACCTGTCATCCACTTCAACGTTTTTTCACTATCATCAACAAAGAACACGGTTGCATAAAATTGTTTCACAACTTCCGAATTGTAATCTTGTTTGAACCTCATGATCTTGTCAACCCTCATGCTTTCACATATGGAAATAACATCGGAAATTGATGCTCATTCTCCTTAATGTACTCAAAGTCCACGTACTTATGTTTCACAATCTGAGTCCTCTTGTTTTCAATGACATCATTATATATGGCAGCTTGTTGTTTATTCCAAAAACGTCTATCACTAAGGTTTTCTCTTTTTGATTGATATGGATCCACCTCCATCCTCTTTTGAATCCATTCATTCAAACTCATAGTTATGAAATCTTGAGACTTCGATGACTTTTTTGTTTTAGAAAGAGGTGCCTTCATTTGTTTTGCCTTACAAGCACGAGGCTTTGGATCAGATGCACCTTCCTTTACTTTCACCATCTCCTAATTACATAAATAGATAATATCAATATCAACACTACAACTAAAATAAATCCAACAAGTATAAGTTGACTTAGGGTTTCCCAAAATATAAAGAATCCCAACAAGTATAGATTGACCTAGAACTAGTATAAATTCAACAAATGTACACTAGAACTAGTATAAATCCAACAAATGTAATGACCTAGGGTTTCCCAAAATATAGAGAATGCCAACAAAGTTCACCAACCAAAAAGGGAGAAACGAAGAGGAGTACCTTAAAATATTGAGGAGGACCAAATACACCAAAAATGGGCTCAGATCTGATGAATTTAAAGAGAGATTGGAAAGGAGGAGGAGAATGGCGGATAGGGGGCGTGCTCTGTTTCTTCACGAATGGGAGGATAGAAATGAGCTTGGGGGTACCAGTAGGGTTTGTGGGAAAAAATAATAATCAAGTTGCATGGCGCCTTGAGCAGTGACGCCATACTATTGTTCATGGCGCCTTTAGGGATGGCGTCATACTATTGTTCACGACGCCTTTAGGGATGGCGCCATACACTTTCATGGCGCCTTTAGGAATGGCGCCATACTACATTATACGGCACCCTCCGCAAAGGCGCCATGCCACCTGGGAGCAAGTTTTTTCACTTTTGGTCATTTTTTGCTAAATCACTTTTGGTCAGTGCAAGCAAACTTTCACAGGATACAAACTCAGCAGATTTTTATAATGAGCACAGCACAACCTGGAAAATGCTGAACAAAATAAACTGAACAACACGATAGCAAGTGAACTAAAATAACCGAATCCATTGCATGCATAAGTTCTCTAGGCAAGTCCACGATAACACGATAGCAAGTTCAAGACATAATTCACGATACAACCAAGTTCATCATCGAGTTCACTACATCCTACAATCACAAGCATCATTTCTTCCTAGGCATCTTCTGCGAAGCATCATCGTCTTTGTTCTTATCGTAGTCGGAGTGAGAAAATCTTCGAGGTTGCCTTCTAGGCTTGAAGTTGAAGTCTCGCGGCTCGGGCTGAGAAGGAGGAGGTGCGTCGAGGATCTGCGACGTGCCCATCTCATCGTGATCGTCGACATGTACATCATCGTCCTCAAAAGAGTGATGTGCACCGATCGAAGAGTGCTCTGTCCATCCTGAAGAGTGGTGTGCACCACTTGCAGAGTGGTGTGCACCACTTGTGAACCTCCTGGATGGGATATTGTACCGCTTGAAGAGGAGCCCGACCGGGTAGGAATGGCGTCGGTCGTACGACAACCGAGAAGAGCCCCTAAGCCACGTGCCCAAGACATTGATTTCTGTTGACAACAAAATTATTTAGTTAGAAGACGTCATACCTCAGCAAATGATACCAAATCATACCATGTCATACCTCAACAAAAGATCTTAGTGCGGCGTTAGATTTTGCATGATCCGGTGGGTATCGAAGTGCATGCCCCGCCTCGTTCACATGTTTGGACAGCTCGGATTGCTAGCAAACCAACAATATATATTACTATTTTGCTCAATCCATGCACATATATACAAATAAGACAAAATCCTATCACAAAGTTGATCACCGGCGCTATGTTTGGACGTCTACCGACTTGAATGAGCCTATTGTACTCCAACTTGGCCATTTTGTCAAAACCATGATTGGATGCTTCCACAATGTCCGCGCTACAAAAAGTCGTAGGGTTGAGCTTCAAACGAGTATTAGCCCTAAGCCACACGAGATACGCAGTGAATGCTTCTTCACTATGAGGGTGCTCGAGAGGTAGACCCCCATGCTCCATCTGGTAATCAATTTTTGCGACCTTATGCTTAAATTCGTTGATGTACGCCGCATGCTTTCTTGGCCAATTCTTCTCAGATTTCTGCTTCATCTTGTCCAACCTACATATCAAAATTAATCAACTTTATCAATTTTTAATATAGTGACACGGCTAGGACAATGAATAAGCAAGCTTTACCGAGAATTACCCGTGCAACTCCAGGCCTGTGTCCTTGTACTTAGGCGGGGTCTCTTGATACAATCCAAATTGTCTCATCACACGATTTGGCAAGTGCCACTCGACTGCATACATACATATCAACGGGCATTTCATCCGCCAAAGATGTTGTTCCACAAGACACATCGGGTTCAACCTGAACGTGATTTAGGATGTACCAATTTCACCCGCCGGTCCGTATGGCTCCCAAATCACCTGTGGACAACAATGTAGATGGTTAGTTTGTCAGTTGGAAGAAAAATGAACCCATGGGCATATGAGAATAAATGAAGCTTACATGTTCTGCGCAAAGGATATCGAACTTGTTGGTGTAGTGCACATACATGGCCTTTGAGGCACCAAATTCACGGTCAACCTTGTCCCATCTATGCGCCCAAGTAGGCATGCGAAGAGGATCCCTGTGATCATCCCATAGGGTGCCTAAATCTGGGACTGGTCTCCCAATTGGCAAGCGCTCCCAACTCCAGATGGATAAGAGCAACATGCAACCACTGATATTGGCTTTCTGCAGACCTTGACCCCTACGACACGCCTCGTCCAACTGAATCCACAAGATGAAAGAAGCATCAGGTAAATTCAAACTAGATATACAATTGCCTGAGGAAAGGATATGGTAAATAGGTTACCTGGCGATATAGATAAGCTAGTGTCGCGGTACCCCAACTATGTTTGTGGTCCCAACCAGCTAACAACTGGAGCCACATAAATGGGGCATTCACGCCTGTGCCATCCGAGAAAAGAACACGGCTAATAACATACCAAACATAGGCCCGAGCATGTTGCTGCACCTCTTCTGAATCCTCCGCCAACTCAGGTGAGCAAACTGCAAAATTCTTAGCAATCCAAGAAAAAGGAGCACCAGCTGACTTCTTCGGGATCCCCGGCTCCTTCCCGAGCAGACAAACCATAAGGTCACACCATCCACCCGTATCGGTGCTTAAACACACAGGCTCACCAGATATGGGAAGTGCCAGGATCATTGAAACATCCTGCAAAGTGACAGTCATCTCCCCACACGGCAGGTGAAAGGTATGTGTCTCAGGGCGCCACCGGTCAACGAGTGCGGTGATAGCACATGGGTTCATCTTCGGCATCCCACGAGAAGCGAGTTGAATAAAAGGGAGAAGCCTAGTCCGCCGAATATAATTCGTGTAGCGCTCATCATACTGCATCTTCGGACGCTTGGGAGTGGACGGACCATCGACCCTTTCAGACCTCAAGTGGAAGTGGCTAAGAAACACATCATCTTCTGCAATACGGCACCCACGATGCACTTTGTCATATGCATCGAAGAGAAGAGAATACCCAGACATCCTGCAAAAATAAATTTACAAGCTATGTGAGAACAACTATCAATGTAAATAAAAAATAATTAACACTACGAAATCAACTATAAAAAAATTGTGGTGTTGCGAATTTCCTAATGTTAGCATGTCCAGCGCTCATGCTAACCATACTAACTTCTTTTCTCTTTGTGACGCCCCTAAAATCAATTTGTGTACAGTAATCATACACGCAGGGTACACGGCTGAGATTAGGGTGCCACGGTGAGAATATCACAGCACAACACTAAACACAAAAGGATAAATCAATAAGTTACAATATAAGGGGGGTCACACAGACCCAAATACATAAGTTATAGAAGCCATAATATCTGAGTACAGACATAGTTAGTCAAGTTTTGCCTTAAGAAGGCTAGCACAAATAACATCAGAGATACAGATCGAAAAGGCAAGGCCTCCTGCCTGGGAGCCTCCGAAACTACTCCTGGTCAAAGGGGAACTCGACGTCATAGAAGGCATCGGGAATCTTCACGTTGCGGTGGTCGGCATCAGGGATCTCCTGCTCCTGGACTCCAACGCTCCAGCGTCGACTGCAGCGGCCGATCAGGAAAAACATAAAGGGGGAAATAAAGCAAAGGTGAGTATCTAGCATACCCGCGAGTCTTACGTCCGCTACTAAGCAATATGCAATTTGTATCAAATGGAAAGGGGAGGCTGTATATAGTAGACTGCAAGATAGAAATCAGAAAAAGGGTAAGAAGCTAGACCTATCGAAGACTAGCATCTTCTGACGTGTCTTGCAGCACAAGATGAGAACAGCCAACAGTTCATATAAAGCATAACGTAACAATGAAGCAGAAGTTGCTGCAACATTGCATAATAGTAAGTTGTAATGATTAATAATAATAATGCCTCCGAGTTCCCCTCCTCGACTTCCCTGCGAGGAAGAAAACCCGGAACCATACAGTTTAATAGTAGTAGTTTGTAGTGGTAAGATCCAGCTTCAGCATAAAGCATCCTGTTACCGTGGACACGGCTATTCGAATAGATTAAACTCCCTGCAAGGGTGCACTGCTGTTCAGCCTGCACGCTTGGATCTCCAAGGTGGCGTACACCTTGTCAGGGAATGCCCCACCGCGGCTATCCGACACATCGCAGTTCATCCTAGGCTCAGCAGAGAGGCCATCCGCCGGACTATATCCTATGCGGCAAGGGGTCTAGGTCCCTCACCCTTGCACGCTCCTGCACGGTACGAGACTGGACGGTGAAGCAAAAGCGAATCCAAAACACACCTGCTGCAGCAAAGAAGACAAGACCGCTTCCCGGCTATCAGCCCGTGGTATTGCTGACGTCTGAAGAGCTTTCGAACAAACTACGACGCAGGTGAAAGGGCATGTGCCCTTATGTTTGGTTTTGGTAATTGATGACAATCTTTATGGACTAATGGTTTCCTTGAGTTATACTTTAAGGTTTGTCCATAGGCAACGCTTGAAGATCATATGGTGGCTTCAAGGTTGTAGGATGAAGATTTCGTGTTGAACAAGGTGTCGGGACCGGGGTTAGCGTATGTAATTCCGGTCACAATGCAATCACATGGAGAGCCGAGAGCCGTAACCACTTGTCTAAGCAGACAAGGCCAAACACAGATCACTCTCGGTAAGCATCGAATGTGAGGGGCATCCATCCAGGCCGGATGATCAACTGAGATGGGTCCTCATCGTTCGCTCACAAGTCTAAATGCTTATGGGTGGTGAATCCCATACTCATAGACAAGTCGCCTCAACCATGTTATCGATTGAATCATAACCCTTACATAGACTTACTCCAGCCCGATCACTTAGTCGGGGTCTAGGGCGGGCTCGATCATACAACAAAGTGTGCACGTGACAGAGTCACGAGCAATCGCATCGCGATGCCCCAAGCTGCGCACATCTAAGGGCCACTTGGTGTATAAAAGACCGCCAACCAGATCACAACTAAGGTCACGAAAACCCATACTAAGACATGCATGTTATAATCATACACGCAGCACACATGTCTAGTATAAACAGATGGTAATCACAACATGAACTCTACAAACTCAGTCTTTATAACTTCTGCTAAACAGAGCAGACATAGTAGTTGTATTACAAGCAGAGATCACATGGTTGTGATCCAACATTACATCAAACAACAACGGAAGCAAATTATGTCTTAATAAAGACAAGGTTAACAAATGGCTTAAGAAGCCTGAAAGAAAATACAACGACCCTCCAAAGGGCACAGGCTGCTGTCTGGAACTATACGACCTGGTCCACGTCGAGCTCGAGGTAGAGGACACCATCAGGGTCAGTGGTCTCGTCTCTAAAACATAGAATAAGCAAACGTGAGTACAAAGTCGTACTCAGCAAGACTTACATAGGAACTATACTACTCATGCACATGTATCAAGGCAAAGGGAGGTGGGGTTTCACTTGCAGAAGTGCCAGCTTTGACTTGGCTAGTCCTGTACTACGAATACCAGAATGAGGTAAGGAGCGTACACGAGTCCAAGTATAAGATCTCCAACCAATACACCACTATGGATACTTCCTCGACTTCCCCACGAGGAAACACGCCATAGCACTCACGCTTATCTTGGTGAGTTTTAAGAGTAACCATTCAAGTTGTCTATGATCAAGTAAAGGTCTCCAACTAGTCCATAACCGCGGACATGGCTATTCGAATAGTTCATTAACCCTGCAGGGGTGTACTGCTACACACACGCCTCATCAGTTACCGCCTGGGGATGGACCCTTCAAGTGAGTACCGGCGAGGATGATGCCACGACACTTCACTCACGGCACCATCTCTAGTCCTAGGGAGTCGCCTATTTGAGTTGGGACCACGATCGGAATCCGGCCGATTTTTCCGAGGCGGACTCAAACGTTGTGTGGCCGCCATCAAGCTCAACTCGATCATGATCACTTGACTCAACGTGCCCACAACCTACGTCAACCACTTACCTTGGTTCCACCTGCTTGAGATCGTTAAAGGGCGAACTACTTGCGACTCCTGGACTGGTCCGGGGTGAGGTACTAGGCCGAGAGGGGTCAGTGAGCCCAATGTGTGGTCGTACTCTTAGTCTTGGATAACAACACAAGAACTCGGGCTTAAGGCAGTGTTCAACGAGACAACCCACTGTGTACTCCTACACAGCCTCTCATCGTTCACCTTTGTTTAGGGTAGATTCACCAACACGTTACCACCATCATTCACATGATCACTACCATCCCGACTCACAACAAAGTAGCCTCAGGTAACAACTCTAAGCATGCAATAAGCTGTAACAGTTGCAGGGGCCACATGATAATAACCAACTCCTACATCTGATAGGATTATGATTTGCTTACTACTGTGACAAAATGATAGGTCATGCAAAGGAATAGGTTCAACTAGCGTTAGAACGTATCATGGTGACATCCTAAACATGCATTTGCGGGAATGAGAGGGAACTGGGATTTGATCGACATGATCAAAGAGGGGGTGCTTGCCTTGCTGACGATCAAGAGGTATTGTACTTCTGACGTGAGGTTGAACTCGTCTCTGAGATCAACTATACCGAGAAGAAGCAATCACCGAAGCACTGAAAGTAATGCACATTCAAGATAATACAATGTACAATCAATATGCAAAACATACCATGGGAGTGTGCTGAGGTGACTTATGTTTAAATTGCAACATGTTAATTGAACTTGATTTGAAAAGTGAATTCAAATTCAAACTCCAAGTGTTATTCAAATTTGGTCAACTTGCATTTGCTAAAGTTTGTTCATTGTAACCCATGTGATTATGTGTGTGAATTGCTTCTGAAGTATAGGTGATCATCTTAGCATTTCAATGTTTGAAGTTGGAAAAGCAATTGAATTCATTTTGAATTAAATCCAATTAAATCAAATAGCAAAAGCTACTGATCATTTTTTTAAGATCAACTCCAACATAGCTGAAAGTTGGAAATTTGGATAGAGGATTTTCTCCTGATCATTTTTCATATATTACACTTTGAATTTGGAGTTATAGTTTAAAAGATATTCAAATTCAAAGTTTATGCCATTTTCTAGAATTTCTGTATTAAATTAATGATTTTGTATTTACTGCGTCAGCACTGCATCATGCTGACGTCAGTGGCGTTGACTGGTCCAGCTGACCAGTGGGGCCCGGCTGTCAGTGGCTGGGGGCTTAATTAAGTTTCTGTTAAAATAAACACTGCTTAATTAGGGGCCCTGGGCCCAGTGTCAGCGAGAGGAGGGGGGTTGGTTAGCTGGGTCATTAGGTGCACTAATGGTAGACGTCGCCGGCGACCTCTGGAACTCACCGGAGCTTCACCGGAATCGGCTCGGGGGCTCGGGGAGGACAACCGAGAGCACCGGGGGGATCCTCTCGCTCGCCCGCACCCACTGGTGCCACCTAGGCATCGAGGAGAGGCCCCAGGCCACGCCGGCATCTAGCTCGGCGGCTGGCGGTGGCTCTGTTCATGGCAATCGGCGACAGAGAGACGGGGAGGGGTGCAGAGAGAGGGAAATCGACGAGTGGCTCACGAGGGATGCAGTGGTGAGCTTGGGAAAGCCGGAGGAGGAGCGTACGGAGCTCGATTTGGCGCCGGAGTCAGGGGTGGCCGCGGCGGCTCGTCGAAGTTGTCGTCACCACAGTTGCCTCTCGCTTCAAATTGGAGCCGTGGCTCGAAGAAGTCGACCCCGGCGGACCGAATGGACAAGGTGGCGCGACGGGGGAGGCACAGTGGCCACGGTGGCGCACGGCGGCCGCTCCAGCTGGGGCTTGGGTCGCGCGGGATCTCGTCGGGGAAGAGAGAGGGAGGGCCAGAGAGAGGGAAGAGGAGTGCGGGGGGTTGTTGCTGCGTTGCGTGCGAGAGAGAGGCGAGGGGAGGCCTAGAAGGCAGGGGGCGTCGCCGTGGCGTCCATGCCGTGGGTGCACGGCTTCTCTGTCTCTCCTTCTGGCGAGGAGGAAGACGACAGGGGAAGGGCTGGGCTGGGCCAGGTGGGCCGCTGCCTAGGCGGGAGGTAAGTCCTCCCCTGTTTTTCTTATTTTTTTTTCTGTTATTTGTTTGCCCATTTAAAATAAATACTAGGGCATTTTATAAAAACCCCCAAATAATTTTATAAACTCTAGGTGACTTAGTATTATTCAACCCCAAGTTTTGGGAATTTTTGAAATTCAAATTATTTGAATCTCAATTCAAATAGGCATTTGATTTAATTTCCAAGCCACTATTTGGATTTTTGAAAAATCTATGAGCATGGGATTAATCCCAAATCACTTTTAAAATGATCACACTCATTTTTAGGATTTTTCAACACATCCAAAAGAATTTTGGAAAAAGATTTATTTCTGGCCTTTTATTTAATTTATTTAGGGCTTTTCTTTTCCCCAATTCTTTTTCTTTTGCAATTTTTTTCATGATGCAAAAATGCAAACTTAGAAAAACACAAACCTAAATTAGGGTTCTGACACAAGGTGTTCTTCATGGAACTATCCAAAGATTGGTTAAGGTGATGTGTGCAAGGTCAAGAGGAGCATCACGAAGATATCGTATGCTTGGAGCTTGCCGACCATTTGGTGATAATGGTCGTGTGAAGATGTGCCTAAAAGAGGCTCACCCATAATGTAGTATGAGGGAGCTATCTACAAGTCTTCATCGAGCCGGCGGAATCAAGGAAGATGTTCCAACTTGAGGCGGGCATGATCGTCATCATCAAGCTCAAGTGGATTATGCGCAAGACAAAGGTTTGACTAGATAGGTGTCTAGTTTACCGTTCTCTTGGTAGTAGTTAGGAGACCGTGTTATAGGCTAGGCCGAGTCGTTCATGGAGAGCTCAAACCTTTTGCATCCTTGGCATCATCTTTATTGGTTCTTGTTTGGATTTTCTTCGTGTGAGTTTTGGAGCTTGTGGTCTTCTTCATGACAAGCTCTTGTTCATCGAAAACGGATTTCATATGCGTCTTCTCGTATGTTTTTCGATGTGGGAGATTTGCCGGGTCGTCTCGGTTAGAGGTTTCACACCTCTATTTGTTTGACGTTTCTCCCTTGCCACTTCTAAATATTTCCATTCGTGATTAGGCAGCTCTGTTCGTTAGCTTTCCATCAAGCTTGAGTTTATCTTAATCGGAGTTCATTTGCAGAAGTTGTGGCAGTTCAGGGTTTGCCTGTTTCATTGGAGTTCATCTGTTGTGTGGCCTGGGCTCCCTGGTTCTGCCAGGGCGGTAGTACCGCTTTTGGAGCGGTAGTATCGCGCCACGGTAGTACCGTGGGCGAGTACCGCACTCACTACCGTAAGTCCACTGGACTCTGCGCTAGTGGGCACGGTACTGGCCCCCGGTAGTACCGTGGGGCGGTAGTACCGCTCCCAGTGCGGTAGTACCGTGCCACGGTAGTACCGTGGGCAAGTACCGCACTCACTACCGTAAGTCCACTGGACTCTGCGGTAGTGGACACGGCACTGGCCTTCGGTAGTACCGTGGGGCGGTAGTACCGCTCCCGGTGCGGTAGTACCGCACCACGGTAGTACCGCTCTCCGAGCGGTAGTACCGTGGTTGGTGGGCTGCCAACGGGTTCCAACGGCTGGATTCGTGGGGGACTATAAAAGGGGGTCTTCTTCCTCCTTTGTCTCCACCGGTTTTGAGCAAGTTCTTCCCCCCATTGTTGACCTCTTTGATCTTGCTTACTCTCTTCCCCTCCTATGATTCTTGCTCCTTCTTTAGGTAAAAGAGAGAGGAGGTCTAGATCCACATTCTCCACCAAGCCATCTCTCCTCTAATTGAGGGGAACCTTGTGGATCTAGATCTTGGAGTTCTTTGTTTTCTCCTTGTTCTTCCTCTCATATTCATCCATAGCTTTTGTTGCTTTGGTGGGATTTGAGAGTTAGGGACTTGAGAACTTCGTGTGCTCTTTCCATTGCATTTGGTGCATCGGTTTGAGTTCTCTCCGAGGATTCTTTGTAGTGAGTGAAGTTGAGAAGATAGCTACTCTTGAGTGCATTGGCACTCTAGATCTTGTACCTCGTGGGTGCGTTGGCACCTAGAGGCTTGTTGTTGTGGAGCTCAATCATTGTGGTGGAAAGCTTCGGGACGCTACGGGAGCCTCCAATTCGGTTGTGGAGATAGCCCCGAGCATTTGTACGGGTTCGGTGACCGCCCCCAAGGGTTGCCATTTGTACGGGTTTGGTGACCGCCCTCAAGTGTCCTAATAGTGGAATCACTGCATCTTGCATTGGTAAGAGCATGAGGAGAAATAGGGTGGCCCTCGTTGGCTTCGTGTGAGCATTGTGCTCCTCACCCTCTCCAAACGGAGACGTACTTCTTGCAAGAGACGGAACTTCGGTAACAAATCCTTGTCTACATCGGCTCCACTTGCGGTTATCTCTTCCCTTACTTTGAGCAAGCGTATTACATTGTTTATCTTTGCTTGCTCATTTTATTGTGCATTGCTTGTCCCGTAGGTTGTTCATCTAGTCAACCTATTTACTTGAGCACCTACTTTGTGATAGCCTTAGTGCTCTTGTTATATTTCTTGCTATCACATAGTTGATTATCTTGCTTAGTATAAGTTGTTGGTGCACATAGTTGAGCCTAGTTTATTTAGGTTTCTTGCTTGGCAAATTAAACGTTAAGTTTTATTCCGCATTTGTTCAAGACGAAACCGTAATTATTTTAAGCGCCTATTCACCCCCCCCTCTAGGCGACATCCACGTCCTTTCAGCAGGGGAGCCCATAACTCCTTATCCCACGTGAAGGTAGTGCGTACAGACCAACGGGTCTCTCAAGTCATCCGCCGAACCATTTAGCATTTATATAATATCTCGCAGACAACCGTTATCGCTGTCTGACTAACAACACAACGGACAAAGAACAGCAACAAGGCCCACCAGTAACGTCGGGGCCTGCCCCGTCGTCCCGTCAAAGCGCGCGGTTACCAACAAGGTGAACCGTCTCCTTACCTTGTCTCGCGTGTGCCCTTGGTAGAGCTCGACTTTTCGTGGTTTGGTAACTCTCGCGAGATACGAGCAGGGGCCAAGCACGCCAGTAACGTCGGTCGTACCCTCCCTGTCGCTCCCGACAATATACCGCTCGTGGGCACCGTTGGGTCGCCCGAATCTTACCTTTAAGGACACCATTTGATTCGAGTGCCTACCATTAAGTGAAACCAGGAGGAATCACCCTCGATGGCACACTTAAAGGGGTTCGACAGAGACATCAGCGGGATGAACTAAAGAGGAATATTCTCGTATCACCCCGGTGGTGCCGAGACACCAGCGAAAAGAACTAAAGAGGAATACCCTCGTATCATCCCAGTGATGCTACGCTACTGAGCCGACGAGAGTGAAATACGAGTTCGTCCACTCACAATTCAAACTCGAAGCGACTCGGCAGAGTCTCGCCGTTGTAGGTTCCCAAGGGCGTCTGCATTGATCCGTACCTGTTGCAGTTGTATATATTTTGTATCCGCGTCACTCCCCTGAGTGGTCACGACCCGCTATCTAATCCAAGCTAACAATGCACAGGGCTCACTGTTGAATATGATATATAGATATAGCAGGCATCATAGGATAAGAAAGGTACATCAAGGGGCGACAAAATCAGGCTATGCAATTGGATAGGATTGTAACGTAGCAGCAGCAGTAACAATGCCTAGTGCAAGAAAGTACGGAAAGATAGGCGATATCTGGGGAAGAGAATGGCTCTTCTTGCCTGGAACCTCGATGGTAGGGGTAGGGTCGTCGACGACGTAGTCGATCACACGGGCGTCGACAGCGGTCGTCGGGTCTATCGGACAATAAGAGAGGGATAAACAATAAATACACGACAATAATAGCAATACAAATACAAGACATGGCAAACGCAATGTTAACGGGGTTCTAACGCAGCGCAACGTGTTTTGCTCGGAGCGGGAATTCATCCGTGGATGAAATACTGGCTCCGAGGTAATTACCGGACATGGTGTTCGGAGGGGGGAAGGTACCATGCCGGAGGTGTCTCGTACATCTGACAAGCATATGGATGGTGTATCCGTGTTAGTTGATCCATTCCGAACAACTTTCGTGTTCAGAATAAATTCATCCGGATACTTTAACAGTACCGGAAAAATCATTGGACAGACGGTCCGGAGGGGGACGGTTCGATGTTCGGTATGTTAGACGGGGTGGTGGGTATACAGATAGCATATTCATATTAATTGTATTTTTCTGATCAATTTTCATGTATAAAGTTTTTTAATCTGAGCTACGGTTTAAAAGATATTGAATTTCCAAATTTAAATAAATTTAAATCAATTTCTGGATTTTATTCTATTAATTAAATAACATTATCCATAACAGGTTTGACCAGTCAACTGACATGTGGGTCCCACATGTCAGCCTCTGATTATTAAAACAATTCATTTTCTATTAAAAATAGGGAACTGCACCCACATGTCATACAAAGATTAAATATTAATCAACTCCAATTAACTTAAGCAACCAGTGGGGCCCATGTGTCATAGACAGTGGGGTACTTAAACCATTTGATTTAATTAAATAGAGCAGTGGACCTACATGTCATTCTAACTAGGATATAATTATCTGATTTAATTTAATCAGTGAAATGCTTAAATGCTAGGGCCCAGCTGTCATACACATTTAGGGGGTGTTTAGTTTAATGGGGTAATTTAGCCTCTGGACAGCACGGGTGTGCTCGCCAGCGAGGCAGACCGCGGTGAGGTGAGCCCGGCCAGGGGGGGCACGGCGGCCGACGAGGCGGCTAGCAGAGGGGCGCGGCCCGCGTGAGCTGGCGTGCACGCGAGGGGAAAGCAGCACTGCAGCAGCTGCGGCGAGCGGCCTGGGAGCTTAAGCTCCGACCATGGGGGCTACGGGCAGGGGGGCAGTCCGGTGATGAAACAATGCAAGGGAGGGCCGGAACCAAAGCAGCAGCTCACCACGAGCACGCAGGGGAGGCAATCGGCTTGGGGGAGACCGGAGCGGCGCAGATTTCGTCGAGGAAGAGGACGACCGGCGGCGGAGGAAGCGGCCTGATTCCGCCGACTCTGAGGCTGGCGTCTCGAGCTGGGGGAAGGAAATGTCGTGGTAGAGTGCGGCGAAGGTCCTGGACATAGTCGCGGTTGGCGAGGTGGATGGTGGCCACGGTGGCGAGGGGTACGCGACGGCCATGGCGATCCCGGCGAAAGGGGACCGGCTTGGCGAACAGCAGGGCATCTCTGCGTCGTGTTCCAGCGCGGGGAGACGGAGACGAGACCATGGAGGTGCGAGGACAAGGTGGTGCGGCCGGGAGCGTGGTGGCCGCGCGAGCTCAAGAAGGGGCTCCCATGGCGTCCTCGACCGAGACGAGGAAGAAGGCGGGGGGAGGGGTGGGTTGGACCTAGGGTTAGGGTTCAGGGAGGGGTCGACGGCGACTTGTAGGACGCCGGGGTGCGACGGATGGCCGGCACATGGCCATCTCGGCCACGGACAACCATGGCATCGACAGCGAGCATGTGGGGTGCAGGCGGTTGAACAGGAGAAGGGGAAGGAGAAGAGAGGGAGATGGGCTGGGGATTGGGTCCGGGTGGGTTTTGCACATGGGCGAAAGATAGGAGTTTTCTTTTTATTTTGTTTTCCTCTTTCCATTCATGTTTTATTTTATTTTGCCAACAAACGATTTTTATAAAATATGAATCTCGTCCCATAATTTGTGTTGTCCATTATGGCAATACCACAAAAAGTTTGGGCACCAAAAAAATTCATTTAGAGTTTCATTCAATTATTAATCAATCAAATGGGGCTATTTTGGTTCTGTTTTGGTTTTTTGAAATATTTAATCATTCAATAATTTACCATTATTATGTTATTATGGTCCACTGATTATTTGCAAGTTTTAGAAAATGTCAACACAATTTTTGGCTCAACTTTATTTTGCAACTTTGTTTTGAAATTTTATTTGAGATGGGTTTTCAATAAGGCATGATCAAGGGTGACCATGGCTTGGCCATCACAGTGACTTGGAATTAATCAAAGTGATTACTATTGCATAACACCGAGGGTGTTACAAATCTCCCCCACCACAAAGAATTCTCGTCCCGAGAATTAAAGGTAGTGAAAGGGGTAGAGTTTTGGTTTCGTAATCTAACGAATCTTCTGGTTCTTGTTTCCCTTCTCGAAGAATTTAATTCTTCATGTTGATGTCTTCCTTTTCCTGCATCAGTGCATCTCGACGGGTTGTCCTCCTTACTTCGGGGCTTCATCGTACGTACGAATAGGCTAGGAGGAAAAACTTGAGGGTGGGTCAAATAGGTACAGGGTTAATCAACCAAGGCTGACCAAGGGGTTGGGAAAACAAAGTATCTACCGAGTTTAAACTCAGGGAAATACATCGAAAGATCAAAAGAAGGCGTGAGAAGTTTCAAACGGGTAGACATGCATTCGATGTCGATGAAAGATGATGAAAGGGGTCCAGAGTATCAGGCATAAGCACTGAGTCTGGTATCGGACTGAATATCACAAGGTAGGTGACTCGTGAATGGCATACGAGGTCAAGCACAAGGAATAGTCCTCGAGAACGGGGATGTACAAAAGAGTCAGGTTTCGATCCTGTGGAACGGTGACTTGGAGTGGTGGCATATTACACGATCACAATGCAAGGATTGTCACATTGAATAAGAAGGGTGGCGACATTTGATGCGGTCACGACGCAAGGTTTGCCAGAGAAAAGTTTGTCAACGATGTCGGCAACAACATCGGTACCAAGGGCAAGGGACGAAGAGAACAATTTCTCTGCTCGTTAAGACGAGGCAGACCAAATGGCAAGGTTCTCGTCCCGGTGGTTGCCGAAATGTCATCGAAAATGTCAACAAGGGGTTACTGACGAGGTTGTACACTGAGGTGTTTTCATAAGCAGGTGAATTATCACTGCTCAGATAAGATATATTACGAGAAAGGTTAAACAGGCCAATGGAAAGGAAATTGTGATGATACACAAGTATCAGGTGTATATCCTTCCCAAGGGAAAGCAGAGCAAGACATACATGACCAAGTCTGTATTGGCAGGGAGTCAAAGGAGGTTGTCGATGATAACACAAATCATCGAGGGCAAGGATGGTATTTCACAGGATGAATCCAATTGACACATGGAAGAAGCCATGTAAGATTAGTCGGATAATAATCCACCAAGGTTCGGGTGGTTCGCAAAGAATCTGATGTGAGTATCGATACTCAACTAGAAGGAGAAAGAATGCAAAGGCATTGGATGATAGAGGCACCCAAATAATTCGATTCTTAAGTACAAGGGAATTATGATTTCCAGATCAAGAGGTGGATGCAATTATCCATACGGACTTATCGGTGGCAGGGGATTGCAAAGCGATGAACACGTAGGTTCTTGGGAACTTATCGAAGAGTAATCTTCAGAATCTTCTGGCGACGTAAGCGATCAGCAATGCAGGGCTCTCCGGGAGAAGTAGTCACGAGATACTAATGTCAGAGTTAGCAAAATTACCCGAAAGGATAAGAGAGTAGAATCCCAGAGTATAGGTACGGAGAAAAGGATCCTAACACCATAGATATCACACGGGGTGATAACAATGTGGGCCCGTAAGCCAAACATTAAGTCAGCAAAATATTTTTGCAAAGTCTAGACTCAACTTCGACCGAGGAGTGGTTAGGGGCTTCCTACAGGCAGTCGGCTCTGATACCAACTTGTGACGCCCCTAAAATCAATTTGTGTACAGTAATCATACACACAGGGTACACGGCTGAGATTAGGGTGCCACGGTGAGAATATCACAGCACAACACTAAACACAAAAGGATAAACCAATAAGTTACAATATAAGGGGGGGTCACACAGACCCGAATACATAAGTTATACAAGCCATACTATCTGAGTACAGACATAGTTAGTCAAGTTTTGCCTTCAGAAGGCTAGCACAAATAACATCAGAGATATAGATCGAAAAGGCAAGGCCTCCTGCCTGGGAGCCTCCGAAACTACTCCTGGTCAAAGGGGAACTCGACGTCGTAGAAGGCGTCGGGAATCTTCACGTTGCGGTGGTCGGCATCGGGGATCTCCTGCTCCTGGACTCCAACGCTCCAGCGTCCACTGCAACGGCCGATCAGGCAAAACATAAAGGGGGAAATAAAGCACAGGTGAGTATCTAGCATACCCGCGAGTCTTACGTCCGCTATTAAGCAATATGCATTTGTATCAAATGGAAAGGGGAGGCTGTATATAGTGGACTGCAAGATAGAAATCAGAATAAGGGTAACAAGCTAGGCCTATCGAAGACTAGCATCTTCTGACATGTCTTGCAGCACAAGATGAGAACAACCAACAATTCATATAAAGCATAACGTAACAATGAAGCAAAAGTTGCCGCAACATTGCATAATAGTAAGTTGTAATGATTAATAATAATAATAATGCCTCCGAGTTCCCCTCCTCGACTTCCCTGCGAGGAAGAAAACCCGGAACCATACAATTTAATAGTAGTAGTTTGTAGTGGTAAGATCCAGCTTCAGCATAAAGCGTCATGTTACCATGGACACGGCTATTCGAATAGATTAAACTCCCTGCAGGGGTGCACTACTGTTCAGCCTGCACGCTCGGATCTCCAAGGTGGCGTATACCTTGTCAGGGAATGCCCCACCGAGGCTATCCGACACATCACAGTTCATCCTAGGCTCAGTAGAGAGGCCATCCGCCGGACTATATCCTATGCGCCAAGGGGTCTAGGTCCCTCACCCTTGCACGCTCCTGCACGGTACGAGACTGGCCGGTGAAGAAAAAGCAAATCCAAAACACACCTGCTGCAGCAAAGAAGACAAGACCGCTTCCCGGCTATCATCCTGTGGTACTGCTGACGTCTAAAGAGCTTTCGAACAAACTACGACGCAGGGGAGACCATAACTCCTTATCCCACGTGAAGGTAGTGCGTACAGACCAACGGGTCTCTCAAGTCATCCGCCGAACCATTTAGCATTTTAATATTATCTCGCAGACAACCGTTATCGCTGTCTGACTAACAACACAACGGACAACGAACAGCAACAAGGCCCAACATTAACGTCGGGGCCTGCCCTGTCGTCCAGTCAAAGCGCGCGGTTACCAACAAGGTGAACCGTCTCCTTACCTTGTCTCGCGTGTGCCCTTGGTAGAGCTCGACTTTTCGTGGTTTGGTAACTCTCGCGAGATACGAGAAGGGGCCAAGCACGCCAGTAACGTCGGTCGTACCCTCCCTGTCGCTCCCGACAATATACCGCTCGCGGGCACCGTTGGGTTGCCCGACTCTTACCTTTAAGGACACCAGTTGATTCGAGTGCCTACCATTAAGTGAAACCAGGAGGAATCACCCTCGATGGCACACTTAAAGGGGTTCGACAGAGACATCAGCGGGATGAACTAAAGAGGAATATTCTCGTATCACCCCGATGGTGCCGAGACACCAGCGGAATGAACTAAAGAGGAATACCCTCGTATCATCCCAGTGATTCTACGCTACTGAGACGACGAGAGTGAAATACGAGTTCGTCCAGTCATAAGTCAAGCTCGAAGCGACTCGGCAGAGTCTCGCCGTTGTAGGTTCCCTAGGGCGTCTGCATTGATCCGTACCTGTTGCAGTTGTATATATTTTGTATCCGCGTCACTCCCCTGAGTGCTCAAGGCCCGCTATCTAATCCTAGCTAACAATGCACAGGGCTCACTGCTGAATATGATATATAGATATAGCAGGCAACATAGGATAAGAAAGGTACATCAAGGGGCGACAAAACCATGCTATGCAATTGAATAGGATTTTAACGTAGCAACAACAGTAACAATGCCTAGTGCAAGAAAGTACGGAAAGATAGGCGATATCTGGGGAAGAGAATGGCTCTGCTTGCCTGGCAGCTCGACAGTAGGGGTAGGGTCGTCGACGACGTAGTCGATCACACGGGCGTCGACAACGGGCGTCGGGTCTATCGGACAATAAGAGGGGGAGAAACAATAAATACACGACAATAATAACAATACAAATACAAGACATGGCAAACGCAATGTTAACGGGGTTCTAACGCAGCGCAACGTGTTTTGCTCGGAGCGGGAATTCATCCGTGGATGAAATACCTGCTCCGGGGTAATTACCGAACATGGTGTTCGGAGGGGGGAAGGTACCATGCCGGAGGTGTCGTGGACATCTGACAAGCATATGGATGGTGTATCCGTGTTAGTTGATCCATTCCGAACAACTTTCGTGTTCAGAATAAATTCATCCGGATACTTTAACAGTACCGGACAAATCATCGGACAGACGGTCCAGAGGGGGACGGTTTGATGTTCGGTATGTTAGAGGGGGTTGTGGGTATACGGATAGAGTATTCGTTTTCGTTGTATTTTTCTGATCAATTTTCATGTATAAAGTTTTTTAATCTGAGCTACGGTTTAAAAGATATTGAATTTCCAAATTTAAATAAATTTAAATCAATTTTTGGATTTTATTCTATTAATTAAATAACATTATCCATAACAGGTTTGACCAATCAACTGACATGTGGGTCCCACATGTCAGCCTCTGATTATTAAAACAATTCATTTTCTATTAAAAATAGGGCACTAGACCCACATGTCATACAAAGATTAAATATTAATCAACTCCAATTAACTTAAGCAACCAGTGGGGCCCATGTGTCATAGACAGTGGGGTACTTAAACCATTTGATTTAATTAAATAGAGCAGTGGACCTACATGTCATTCTAACTAGGATATAATTATCTGATTTAATTTAATCAGTGAAATGCTTAAATGCTAGGGCCCAGCTGTCATACACATTTAGGGGGTGTTTAGTTTAATGGGGTAATTTAGCCTCTGGACAGCACGGGCGTGCTCGCCAGCGAGGCAGACCGCGGTGAGGTGAGCCCGGCCAGGGGGGGCACGGCGGCCGACGAGGCGGCTAGCAGAGGGACGCGGCCCGCGTGAGCTGGCGTGCACGCGAGGGGAAAGCAGCACTGCAGCAGCTGCGGCGAGCGGCCTGGGAGCTTAAGCTCCGACCATGGGGGCTACGGGCAGGGGGGCAGTCCTGTGATGAAACAATGCAAGGGAGGGTGGGAATCGAAGCAGAAGCTCACCACGAGCATGCAGGGGAGGCAATCGGCTTGGGGGAGACCGGAGCGGCGTGGATTTCGTCGAGGAAGAGGACGACCGGCGGCGGAGGAAGCAGCCTGATTCCGCCGACTCTGAGGCTAGCGGCTCGAGCTGGGGGAAGGAAACGTCGTGGTAGAGTGCGGCGAAGGTCCTGGACATAGTCGCGGTTGGCGAGGTGGATGGTGGCCACGGTGGCGAGGGGTACGCGGCGGCCATGGCGATCCCGGAGAAAGGGGATCGGCTTGGCGAACAGCAGGGCGTCTCGGGGTCGTGTGCCAGCGCGGGGAGACGGAGACGAGACCATGGAGGTGCAAGGACAAGGTGGTGCGGCCGGGAGCGTGGTGGCCGCGCGAGCTCAAGAAGGGGCTCCCATGGCGTCCTCGGTCGAGACGAGGAAGCAGGCGGGGGGAGGGGTGGGGTGGACCTAGGGTTAGGGTTCAGGGAGGGGTCGACGACGACTTGTAGGACGCCGGGGTGCGACGGATGGCCGGCACGTGGCCATCCCGGCCACGGACAACCATGGCATCGACAGCGAGCATGTGGGGTGCATGCGGTTGAACAGGAGAAGGGGAAGGAGAAGAGAGGGAGATGGGCTGGGGATTGGGTCCGGGTGGGTTTTGCACATGGGAGAAAGATAGGAGTTTTCTTTTTATTTTGTTTTCCTCTTTCCATTCATGTTTTATTTTATTTTGCCAACAAACGATTTTTATAAAATATGAATCTCGTCCCATAATTTGTGTTGTCCATTATGGCAATACCACAAAAAGTTTGGGCACCAAAAAAATTCATTTAGAATTTCATTCAATTATTAATCAATCAAATGGGGATATTTTGGTTATGTTTTGTTTTGTTTGAAATATTTAATCATTCAATAATTTACCACTGCTATGTTATTATGGTCCACTGATTATTTGCAAGTTTTAGAAAATGTCAACACAATTTTTGGCTCAACTTTATTTTGCAACTTTGTTTTGAAATTTTATTTGAGATGGGTTTTCAATAAGGCATGATCAAGGGTGACCATGGCTTGGCCATCACAGTGACTTGGCATTAATCACAGTGATTACTATTGCATAACACCGAGGGTGTTACACTCTTTTCCTTTTACCATCATTTTTGCTCCTCTTTTCTTTCACTAATTTCTTAATACATTTTTTTGACAATAATTTCTTAATACATGGTACTGTTGCGCCACACTCATCTATATGTTTTCTAATGGTTGACATCAACATGCTTATATTTTATTTTAGTTCAATGATTTTCTAGAAATTGGTATGTGCATTTACATGTTTATCATCTTTGCCAAATATAAATGCAGTGAGTAGTTTTTGTAAACAGGTAATTGCTAGATATATTTGATTAGGCAGAAGAGTTAAACTCATCACGGAAAATATAAGTGGTATTTTTTTTCAAATCCATGACATATCTTTGATTGTATCAAATCATATATACAATATACTGATGTAGCAATTCTATATCTTGATGACCTTGAGCTATTGTTTCTAGACGAATTGATGGTATATTACAGAGAGCCACATAAATGGTATTGATGTATTGTCTTTCTAGCCATATTACAGAGACAGAGAGACAGAGGAGTGGATGGCATACCTGGGCGCCGGGGAGGAGAGGATGGAGCCGGCCAATAGAGAGACAGAGGGGATGGGATGGAGATGAACCAAGCGCCAGGAGGGAGATGATGGAGCCGACCTATCTAGCCATATCCACAGCCGTCCATGGTGGTGCTACAAAAAGTTAGAATGTGAGAAGAGAGAGAGCAGGGAGAGAAAGGAGGCCAAGGAGGCGGCGCCGCCTTGTCTCCTCTATCGCTCGGGGGGACGGGGGGTGGGAACTGTCGAACAGGGGAACCAGATCGGATCCAGCAGAGGGAATAACCTAAGTTCCATGGCGCCAGGAGGAAAGGCATCATAGCTTCACGTATGGCGCCACGGAGAAAGGCGCCATGGTACTTTTCGACGTGGACAGGGCCCAGTGGCAGGTCCCACGTGGCAATGGGTATGGCGCCATTAGGTAGGGCGTCATGGTGCCTGGCATGGCGCCATAGGGGCGGGCGCCATGAAAAAGGGTCATTTTGTGAAAAAATTTAATTTTGGGTTCAGTTTGTGTTTTAAATTAAAATAAGGGTCAAATTTGTAAAATTTTCCTCAAAATTGGATGTAACTGGCATCCAATACTGATGGGAACAAAAATCGACCCCCTCCCCCGCATCGCCTCGCTCTGGCGACACGGGGGATCGAAACCCTAGTGTCACATTCCTTCCTCTCATTTCTCCCTCCCGTCTCGCTGCCGCCAGAGGGCGCACGCCGGTGAAGCCGTGCATTCCCCAAGGAAGGCGACGACGGGGCGCTTGCCTCGGCCGGTGCGACGTCCCAGGAGGCAGGGGTGCCAGACCTAGTCGCGACCGCCAGCGCCGGCCTACGCCTCGCCGCTCTGCCTCCGCGCACGTCGGCTAGCCTGGCCGTGCTTTCTGCCCGCGTCTGGCTGAGCTCCCTCCGCCGCCTGGTCGTGGTCACCGCCTCCTGGCCGTGGTCGCCGCCGCGCGGCCGTGGCCACCCGCTGCCCGGCCTCGGTCCCTCGCGGTCGCCCGACGCCAACTCAGATCTGGATGTCCCAGCGTTCCGCGCCAGATTTGGGATGGAGCCCTTTGATGTTCGTCATGGATGAGAATGCTTGGGGGCTGGCTGGATCTTGGTGGCGTTGGGAGAAATGGCTGCCGGCGTAAGCCGTACTCCGGTGATGGACGGAGTCATCGATGGCGGCGCCTACGTGCGTCGTTCTCCTTGTTGAAGGCATCGATGGAGCAGTCCTCACCTCCCACCCCAGTATACTCCTGGGGAAACCCTAGATCCGGTTTACCGGAATGATCGATGGCGGTGCTCTAGCTTCACTTGGTGCTGAATTCTCTCTTGAGGGCATTATTCTGGAGTTTGACCCGGTCAGAGGGACCGTGGCTAGTGGAGATCAACGACGGTTCATCGATTGACGCTCGTGAGATCGACGGTGCTCTTCTCGTCGGTGGTGGGCTGTTGGAGCACCCTCACATGCATGGAGCGGCAGGCATGCTATGTCTAGCAGTCTCGTAGTATCGGAGTGGCATATGCTCGCTTCCCTTTGACATATCGTTCCTCTCCGTTGTTGGCGATATTGGTAGATATTCGTGTGGCAGCCCAGTATTAGGTGGTCTTCTGGCGTCTTGTATGTATCGTGCTACTTTTGCCTTAGAGCGGTAGATGTGGTTTGCCGTTGTTCGGGTTTTCGCCCGGTTTTCCTCTAGTAAACCGAGCAGTTCGTGCCCTCGTGCCTTCTTCTTCTAAACAACGAAATACGTAGCTCTCTTGCGTTTATTTGAAAAAAAAATGGGATGTACCCCCTCCGTGCGAAATTAACTACCATATCACATGTACTATGATATCTCGCAAAACCAGCACAAGGAAACACGGGCATTTTGAATGTGCCAAGTGGCGCGTTCTGATGCGTTTCGTCCGCGTCGACATGTGGCACGTTTTGAACTCACAACGTGCAGTCCATTCATAAATTCAGCCACAGTTTTCGCGTAGATACATCTTTCAACCACAGCGTAGGCAGAGATTCAGCGTAACCAAAGTTTCAACCACACGCAGAGACAGATTCAGCCACAGTTTCCGCGCACACATAGTTTTCAGCCGCAGCGCAAGCACAGATTCAACCACAGTTTCCACATAGCCACAGTTTTCAGACACAGCGCAGACCCAGATTCATCCACAGTTTCCTCATAGCCACAGTTTCCACGCAGCCATATTTTTCAGCCACATGCCCACAACGCAGACACATGTGCAGCCCCAGTTGGTCCTTCGCGTAGGACACAATCAAAGCGCGACACGTGGAAGCTTCGGGGCGCACCAAAATGACCTCTACGAGGGCGCGCGAAAGGTTGTCCGCTAAATAGTGATTCCCCAAGAAAAACTTAGTTTTAATTATTCGTTTGTTTATTCAGTTTTTTGTTTTCTTTATTGCACACAAAAAAGGCCCAACCCAAAACAAAACAAACCTAAGAAACGAACCAACAGAGAGAAGTTGCTAAAAATATTAGCTGAGAGAAAGAAAATGTTCCGTTACTGTTAGAATATTTTTGAACAAAAAACATCAACTAGGATTTATTTTTCACGCATCTACATACAGAAAATTTATTCTTACCCGATTATTTTTATAGGGGTGAAAACCTTCACTTGTAGAATGAAACAAGTGGAAAAACACTTGTGACTCAACCATTTTTTGAAATGAAAAGGGTAGACTTTCAATTATAACAGAAAAATATCAATAAAAAAAGTGGTCAATCTATACTTGTTGTTCGGTATCTTAAAAAAATAAAATGTGTGGTGTTCGATCCTTAGTTTGCCTCAATCGCAGCAGTTGTGAGTCTGTTAGTGACTTGACACTAGGTGTCTTACAAAATAAAATTAAAAAATTCAAAAAGTGGTGGAATGTTTGATCCTCAGTTGCGAGTCAGGTGGTGACTTGCAACTGGGTATCTCAACAAAATTTAAAATACAGATTGTGCATGAGATTGTAAAAATATATTCATTAAATAGCAAAATTGTTACGTATAATTTATTTTTGATGTATATGAATAAATAAATAAATTGTACCATTTAATATTTTTATGATTTATAAAAATGGATAAAGTAAAAAAAGCATATAAAAATTCTTCATACCACTTTTCAAAACATTAATGACATATGGAAAAAAATCACCTTTTTAAAAATATGGGTGATAATATAAATTTGTTTCTGGAATTTTAAAGAAATGTTCATAGAATATGAGTGAAATTTCAATCATTTGTCTTTCAAAAACCATGAAAATTTTAACAAGAAGAAAATAAAACAAAATATAAAAAGGAAAGTAAGAAAATGGAAATAAAATACATTTAAATAGGGGAGAAAAAGGAAACTAAAATAAAAAACAACATAAATACACAAAATAACGATCAAACATATGTTTCCTACGTTTCTCCATTTCCTTCAAAAATAACGTGAAACTGGTCCCGAACTTATCTACTAGTCTACGATTTATATGGGAGAAACTAATTAAATGGTACTCCCTCGGAAGATCCATTAAGGTCGATTTTTGTGTGCTGAGAGCGCGCCACATGTTGCCTATTCACTGCTTCTTTGCGATTTCATTTTTTTTTATTTTTTGTGCGCATTTTTGGGTTTTATATGATTTTTTCATATTTTTTTACTTTCTACTTTTCGTGTGGTTTTACACTTTGGTGATTAAAATTGGATAAAATAATACATGAAAAAAGTGCATGTTCTTTCATTTTGACTAAAGGCACAAGTTTCTTTCGCGAGAGGTACGACTGTGCTCTGTGCCTCTCGAAAAGGAAAAAAACGTCTTTTAGGCATATGTTCGTTTCCGTGAGAGACACGCCCCGTGCGTCTCAAAAAAGAAAAAAACACATTTTTTTTAGAGAAACGATTGCGCCTCTCCCGGAGGCACAGATTTGCTTACGTGAGAGGCATGTATGCGCCTTTCAAAAAGGAAAAAAAATGCATTTATTCCGAGAGGCATGATTACGCTTCTCGTGGAGGCACATGTTTACTTCCTCGAGAAGCACGTGTCGTACCTTTTACCGAAAAACGTTTGTAGAAACCGAATAACATTGGATCTAATTTTGAAGATCTTGACGCGAATATTTAAATGTATGAGATAAAATATTTTTAAATAACGAATCTACTCAACAAATGGAACATCAGATTGTGATAAGTGGTGTGCATGTATTGTACCCCTTTTCATTTGCGGAGGAGATGAAAGTGTTCACTGCAATGTATACTATTTCGCGATGGTCATGTTATGAAACAATGGGCATGGTAAATGATCGGGCCCAAGTTATTGGTACCTCGCCTTTTGACGACCCAATGTAAGCTTTTCCTTTTTTTTGTTAATAAATACTGGTCTTCTTTTTCTACTAGTCTATTACGAATAAGACTATGCTAACATTTCCATGCAATTTAGACAAATTTTCACGTACTTGAAAATGGTGTTCATGTATTTCAAAATGTCATGGATTTTTGAAAAGTTCTAAAAAACTCCATAGAATTAAAAAAAATACTTCATATGTAATTAATATAGGACGTTTTAGAGCACTACTTTAGTGATCTAAAGCGTCTTATATTTATTTACAGAGGGAATATGTGCACATTTTTAATATAGCATTCATCACATTTTTAATAAAATATTCATCAAATTTTATAACAAATATCTTTCAATTAAATTTTTCTTTGTAAATATAGGTTCATATATTTTAAGTATATCTGTACCCTTCACCATAAATATTACGACATTTTGTAAAGTGTTTCACACGTCTAAAACAATCTTTATGAGATTTTAAAGTAAATTCAAGAAATAGTAAAAATGTACGCACATTTTTTTAAGTGTACATGACATATAGAAATGCTTGTACCATTGAAGAAAACTATTTATGATATATAAAATTGTTACAAAAGAAAACATATATAAAAATCATTCGTACAACTTTTGAAATGTTCATGATATCTTTATATGTTCACACATTAAAAAAAGTTTGTGAAAATATAAATTTGCTTGTAGATTTTTGAAGGAATTGTTCATGAAATATAAGGAAGTTTTAACTTAGACAATTTAAAACTAAAAATACATTTAAGATAGTCGGAATAAAGAAATGAGAAAGGGAAACCAAAAACAGAAGTACACGAAATAACAACCAAAACCCATTTTCTACCCCTCCCACTTCCTACAGAAAGAATAAAACTGCTCTCGACCTTGTGTACTTAGCCGCGTTTACATTAGGGCGCCAAGGCGAGTGCGGGCTATATCTTGCAATATGCAAGATATAGCCTTTTACACGATGCTCATCATATATGACTCTTGATTTTATTGTTGAGGAAGCTTCTAGATTTTTGTGAGAGCTGCATTTTAGTCTGTAAATCGCCTCAAGGGCTACTATTTTGATCGGCCCATATATGAGGAAAAAAATGCAATTATTCGTTCATAAGGACATATTGCCGCACGGCCTAGCGACGACCGACCTGGTGGGGTTGGTTTTTCTCTCGTGGGTTTTTTAATCCATGAATTTTGTTAGTTTTATCTGTTTTCTTCTGTATTTATGTTACTTTCCTTTGGATTTCCTTTTGCTTTTTTCATTCCGTTCCTTTTTTTGTTAGTTTTCCTATTATTATGGTTTGTTTTATTTATTCATTTTAAAATATTATAAACATTTCTTGAATCCATAGTTTTTGAATATTATTTCACATAAAAAATACAGCCAATAGAAGCCAAAGAGTAAAATTTGAAGTATTACATCCGTATAATTTCATTAGTTTGTTCATGATATCCATATGTATGTGAAAGATTGGGAATGCTCAGAATTCGAATGTTTATCCAAAACCAAATTTGGACACTACCTGTGTTATTAAAAACATTATTGATAATATCACCATTTGGTTGCATTGATTGAAGTCGAAAGAATAAAAGGGCATGCTATGACGTGAGGTCCTCTTTCCCAAAATAGTCGTGAATTTGCAAACTCAAAAGAAAAATTTAAGCATATTTAGATGAGGAGCCATTTACACGAGTGACTGTTTAACAAAAGTTACTACTCCGCTAAAGTTAAATGACTTTTTACAGGAAATGCTAGCATGGTGTACTTTTTAAATTTCACACAATAGTTACATCATTTGTGAGAAAATTAAGGAGAAAGCTCAGGGTTCATCCATCCAATGACAATTACTAGTAAAAGAGCATGTGTGTTTCCACGAGGTAACAAGATGCAACTTAGTTGAGATAAAAAAAGAGACTAATATGTTAGCTTTTTTGTACCACAAATCCTTCTTTGTTCCATATGAGAGAGAAAAATAAAATATATCAAGCCTTTACCTTATGCCATGGCCTGAGCCGCACATGATGCACTCGACCCAAAGATCCGAGCTCCCCGAACCATGGAGCGATATTTTGGAAGAAGAAAAATCAGCGAAAAGAATTGTGGAAATATGTATATCTTGGGGGGGGGGATGCCCCCTTGTATCTTTGTGATTGCCCCTATCCTAGATACTAGACATGTAGCGCGCCACGGTGCCTAGTCCTCACATTTGTGGCTAAACTTGTTTGCCAGGTATATTGTAATTGTGGGGCAAGCTTAACATGTTTAGCCAACACAATTAACACGACTATGATAAAGCATAAGTATTTAGCTTGTTCGAGAGTAGTAGGGCATAAAGTTCATTGCTAAAGAATAGTCCTGCATGGCTCATTATACTTCTCATTTTAGCTAACACGGTAAGAGCATCTTCAATAGATGTTGTATATTTTGTTTTGTAAACTAGGGGTTGTACAATTTACAACACCAAAAAGTTATATTGCAAGCACAGAAAAAGTATCCCCCTACTGTCACGGAAGCGGAACCATACGTGCCATCAGCCTGATCACCAGCAGTTAAATTCTAGCTTATTATCATTGTTGACATGTCTTCCCCGATGAGAGAGATGTAGGTCTTGTTGCTGTTGACCATCACCTTTTTCCTACACCCAATAAAAACATGGTAATACAGAAAACTGATTCCGGTTGGTTTCTTTCAGGTTGGTGGCCATCACCTAAACAAAGAATTTTCTGAGAGAGGGAAGGAGCCAAAGGATGAAGTTCAGATTTACACATGGGGGGGGGGGGCAATGCCCCCCTGTATCTTTGCGATTGCCCCTATCCTAGATACTAGACCTGTAGCGCGCCTTGGCGCGCGGTGCCTAGTCCTCACATTTGTGGCTAAACGTGTTTGCCAAGTATATTGTAATTGTGGGGGCAAGCTTAACATGTTTAGCCAGCACAATTAACACGGCTATGATAAAGCATAGGTATTTAGATTGTTTGAGAGCAGTAGGGCATAAAGTTCATTACTAAAGAGTAGCAGAAGCATCGACAACAACATGGATTAGAAACCACACCGCACAAATCAATTATTAGTCATGCATGGCTCACTATACTTCTCATTTTAGCTAACACGGTAAGAGTATCTCCAATAGATGTTGTATATTTTGGTGTTGTAAACTAGGTGTTGTATAATTTACAACACCAAAAAGTTATATTGCAAGCGCGGAAAAAGTATCCCTCTACTGTCACGGAAGAGGAACCGTACGTGCCATTAGCCTGATCACCAGCAGTTAAATTCTAGCTTATTATCGTTGTTGACTTGTCTTCACCGGTGAGCGAGATGTAGGTTTTGTTGTTGTTGACCGTCACCTTTTCCCTGCACCCAAAGCACTCAATAGCACAAGAGTTAAGCTCGGTCTATTCCAGCTTTGTAACAATTCTGAATAATGTATTTTCAGTACAGACAATAGATTTGTAAATAAAAACATGGTAATATAGAAAACTGATTCCGGTTGGTTTCTTCCAGGTTGGTGGCCATCACCTAAACGAAGAGTTTTTTGAGAGAGGAAAGGAGCCAAAGGATGAAGTTCAGATTTACACATGGAAGGATGCCACACTCCGGGAGCTCATTGATCTTGTACTGTTTCATATTTAAATTTTGATATCTTTGGGTTATGTGACAGTTATAATTAGGGGTTGAGCAAACATGTGAATCACATCCTAGGTTCTATGGATGATGGTCTAATCAGAACAACTATGATTTTGTTTCAGGTCAAAGAGGTTGCTCTTCCAACAAGGAATATATATGCTAGGTTATCTGTTTTTAGATTTCATGTTGTTTCCATCATTCATCTATATTATGTAGTCAGCCTAGTGGATGCAGAGGACCATGTAGTCAGCCTAGAAATGACAAATATTGATATGTTAAACTCCTGGCTCTTGGTTGCATATCTGACATAACCAACACTTTGATTTGATCAGGTGGAAGGGAATACTTGATTCCCTGTACATTCCTACAGATCATATTGTCAACTACTCCCTATACATGCCAGATTATCTGGACTTCACCTACTCCCTGTACATGCCAGATTATTTGAACTTCAACTACTCCCTGTACATGCCTGTACTTCATAACTAAATTTTGCAGGTTCATAGCTTGTTCTTCTAAGCTAAGAGCATCTTCAATAGATGCTGTATATTTTGGTGTTGTAACTAGGTGTTGTATAATTTACAACACCAAAAAGTGCTTTTTACAACACAAAAAAACAGCCAACTCCAACAGATGTTGTATATTCGTGTTGTAAAACACCAACTCCAATAGATGTTGTAAAACGGTGTTGTAAAATTCAAATATTAGGCATTAGGCATTTGATCGAGCAGGTGGTGTGTGCCGACAGGGTCGGCCAAGAAGGACGGCGAGTCGTCCGGTCTGAGGACGGCCAGTAGCCCGGGCAGCTCCGGCGGCACCGAGGTGTAGGGGAACGCGGCAGAAAACAAAAAATTTCCGCACTACGAACAACCCAGGACCACTATGGAGACTGCATACAAGGTTTTTGATCTGATCGTTACCGACTCGTAGCGCAGCGGAAGTAGAGTCGATGTAGATCGTCGGTGCAGATCCCCGCAGCTAGGATTTACAACCTCCCAACCGCGAGGATGTTCTCCCTCGTCTGCTCCTCGAACAGCGCTCCAGGAGGCGGTCGGACAGTCCCTCGGACGGTGTCACGGACAGCCCTTCGGGAGGCCCCTCGAAACTCGATCGGTAACTCGGACAGCCCTTCGGGAGGACCCTTGAAACTCGAACGATAATTTGGACAGCCCTTCGGGCAAAAGATCGAAACTACGACCTCTCTACGGGGTTGCACACATACGGTGTCAGCTATCCGACAGGGCTTCGCCGTCCAGAACTAGTTCCTGCCGGAACCTAGACAGCCTTTCGGCTCTACGAAACTATTTCGCTGGGAGGGAGAGAGAATGCCAGATCATGCATGGCTTGTGTATTGAACTCAAGGGAGAGCTTGGATCAAGGATATGGGGCTGCCCTCACACCTCTATTTATAGGAAACCCAAGGGGGCTTTCTTGGCTCCCAAGTCCTTCTAGAAGGCTTTCCAAAAATATCTCAAGTAGTACTTTTTACTATTCATGACACCACTTTTTCGCGTCCGAAAATTCCGAAAATATTTCTGTGGGTCTTAGAATAATTCCAACACCCACTAAAATGATTTTGGGCGCATTCCGAAACAATTCCGGATTAGTGATTTTCATCTGCGAAAAGCAACCTAAGCATTTCCGGCAGCTCCGGAACATTTCCGGCAGCTCCGAAATATTTCCGAAAAAAATATTTTAATCTTTTCTCCAGAAAAATTCCAGAAGTTACCAGAAAAATTCTGGCACTCTCCAAAATTACCAGGTGCTCTCCGAAACCTTTTCGGCTTAGTGGTTTACCCCGAAACAACTTTTCGGTTTTCTCTCACGGAACTTTTCCGCCGTCTCCGAAACCTTTCCGGTGACTTTATCTCAGACTCCCTGTCTAGTATTCAACAGATAGATGACCCTTAAGCGTGTGACCCTGTAGGTTCGATGAAGTATAGACATGACCGGAACACTTTCCGATCAATGATCAATAGCGGAACCGAGGACATCCATATTGATCCCTATACCCATACGAAGAATTATTCGAGTGAACCTTTAGTTGTTGTGTGCTATTCCTGTTGCTTCGCGATATATTACAAATACCCGAGGTGAGACTTATTGGCATCCCCGTGAATCAACAACTTGTCCACTATGCCAGTTACCTCGTTCCTGGTATTGTTCTCTTTTCTCGTTCCCGCGTTCCGGCATCCCTGTGATCAAATCACACTGTGTCTGGCCAGACGATGGTGGATACCGTAACACCGAGAGGGCCCTAAGAATATCTCTCCAACGACGGAGGAGCAAATCCCAATCTTGAGCTACCTAGTTCCTTGTCATACTTTTCCGTGAACCCGTAAGCCGCCGTAATAGCCACCCTTTTACAGATGACGTTTAACAAACCCCAAAGTTCACGAAGCAAGTACGAAGGAACTCGATACTCTCATGGTCTAAGGAATTATGCAAACGCTCAACTTTCTCTGTGTTATAATCCATTAACTGGTGACGAATGTATCTCATAGCATAACATCAATCTGGGTCGATTCAACACAAATGTTCTTCTAACATTGTGCCCTCAAAATTGCCGGCATAGTCATGCCCATGATCAGGAAAACAGAACCATCATGCAACACTTGAGCTAGTCTTAGAGGCGAGACTAGGAATATATATTTTATCCGTTTATTATTCCACACGTGCATATGAGTCTTCCTCCGAGCCTCGTGGTTATTGCAGACTCGAGAACCATAGCAGTTATAGCATGGAATATAAACATAATTAGGAACATGGGGATAAATAATAACATTTATTATTGCCTCTAGGGCATATCTCCTACAGACTCCCACTTGCACTAGAGTCAATAATCTAGTCAATGCTAATGCACTTTACACCTACGGCATACTGGTGTAAAATATGCTTCACATGTGGTATAGCCTGATGTCCAACGGATCTGACAACTTCAACTCCGTGTGTATCTTTGCATATCCTCGCGTTTTCACGCTTTCACAAAATTCATATTTTGTGTGGACTTGGCTTTGTATATATGCGAATCACTGGTCGAACATTGATTCCTCAGACTGAGCTATGGAGCAACTATCTTCAATAGTGTTCCATTGACCAAAGCCATATTGGAACCATACTAAGTTCATGAATGAACTATATGATTCAACATTTTCTTTGTTTCTTCTAAAGCAGCAACATACATAGCCATTTGTTATAGAATTTCGCCACAGTAACCTGTTATGAACAATTCCAACTTACTGTGCCACCATATTGTGTATTACACACAAAAAAACTTTAACTCAAATCGAAAATCGCATGGAGCATTGATGAAGACCGTATCGATGTAATTACTTACAACAAGTACTTCATAATCTCTTCTTGCGAGAAAACATGTCATCAGTGCTACTTTAGTACTCAATGACATTTTTCACTGTTGTCCCATGATCAGTTCTTTGATCACTTTGGTATCTATACTCGCAACAACTTTGGAGTATTGGACATATCTGGTTGTTTACATACCATGGAATACATGATTAATCCCAACACGAAGGTGTGTGGAATCTCCATCATGTAATTTGCTCATCAGTGTTTTGGGACACTGAGTCTTGCAAAAACTCTTTCCATGTGACTTTGGCAAGAATCACTCCTTGTCGTTTTTAATGCTAAATTGTTTTGGCATCTTGTCAGTATGTATTTTGGCTTAGCCCTATTAGGCAATTCTATCTCTTAGATAATTATGCCTAATATCAAGGCTACTTAGCCCAAGCACTTCATCGAAAGACTATTTTCAATGAAGTCATAATTCGTGTCAAGAAGTTTATATTATTTCTGATCAACAATGTGTCAGGCACACAAGGTTTTTAGAAATATTATTATGCTCCCACTTACTTTCTTGTAGCCACAAGCATCTTCGTTATCCATTGATGAAATCAAACTCTTTTGATTATTTCATCAAAAACGAAGATTCCAACTCCATTATGCTCTCTTTTGTCCATCGCAGGAACTCTGAAGTTTGCATACTTACTAGCATCCTCTGGACTGACAAAATACCTTGGACTGTATCTCCAAGGCAGTATTTCCATCTCATGGAAATCCTTTTGGCATCCATGTTTCATATCTCATGAATGAAATACGTATTAATTGCTAGTTTAACCCGAACCGACTTTAAGCATCGCTACGGAGAGACAATCTCGCCGTAGTTAATTCCTTGAAATTGTTATAAGCAACAAGTCGAGCTTTATGGATAAAACATTTTTATCCGTATCAGTTTATAGTTCCATTAATATTCGTTAGACTCTAAGTCTTCCGAATGGTCCATCAAGATACAATCTTGAATTACGTATATGGAAACTATCTCGGATTTGTATTGGCATTTAGCCAATTCCGGAGTCAGGGCCCATCATCGCTTCCTTGATTATCGTAGGTATGTTGTTGTCTAACAACAATATCTCGTTTGCGCACCTGAGAGGTTTGCACGAGTTTTGCCTACGTGGCTCAGTTGCAAGTTTGACCGAAGTCCATACATCTCATGTAGAGGCTTCCGTATCAGTTGCAGTAGGAAACTCTGGAATCACTTCCAAGGTTCCTTTCCTTTGATCTGATGACGAAGATACTGTTATCTCGTCGAGTTGCACTGTCCTCCCACTCACCTTTTTTCAAGAACCATTCTCTTTAAAAGCATACCGTTCTTTGTGGCAAAACCTTTTGCCTCGGTATAGTGGTGGAGGAATTCCCAATAATTTGGGATAACCTACAAAGTAGCACTTGTCTGATTTGGAATAGGTTTGTAAACAGTTTACACAATCCCCATATTCCAAATGTTAAGAAAAGATAAAACATGGTTGGGCGTACCATACCATGGCGTCATTTCAACAGACCTGATGGCGCTCCTTTTAGTGTAAAAGCCGTAGTCTCTAAAGCATTACATTAAAAGGGATAATGGCAAATTGATTTATGTCATTTTTGATCTTACCATGTCATAAATGGTTTGATTACATCTTCAAGGACATTCCACTTGCAGTGGTGTTCCGGGAGGTGCAAGTTATGAAAACTCTTTTCACAACTCATCAGACATTGGCTAAACTTGTAACTCAAAATATTCCTTTCTGCAATCGAATTGTAGAAACATAATTTTCTTGTTACAATAACTTCCACTTCATTTTTGAAAACCTTTCGAATGATTTCAAAAGATCCAGACTTACGTCTCATCAAGTAAATATCCATATATCTACTTGAGTCTTTTCTGAAGATAGATAAATCCACTACTAACAACAACATTTATCGGACTACACACATCAAATGTATGATCACCAATAAGTTTGTTGTTCGTTCCTCATGGCCTGTGAACGGTATTTCAGTCACTTCACCTTTCGGACGAAGGTTGCAAGTGTCAGATGATTCATAATCAAATGTCTTCAAAATCCATCATTATGAATTTCTCCATGCAGGTTTCTCCAATGTGACCAAATGCAGTGCCACACATATGTGGTATTCTTTTAGTCTTTCGACATTTAGCGTCAGTGTTATGGATGTATCATATTACCATCAATATTCATAACATACATCCCATCCCCGATGGAAGCATGGCCCTTTATGTTATTCATAATACTGAACAACAATTGTTCTTTTATGAACAACCTTCTTGCAACATACTTTATGCAATGGGCTAGAGTGTATAAAACTCTAAAACGAATTATGAAAATAAATACAGATGGTGATACACCGATGGAAGGTATAGTAACTTTTACTATGTTCCCAGCGCGTATCTAAACCTCATTACTGGCAAGTCTTTTAGGCCGTAGTGGTTCTTGCATCGAGTTGCAACAGAATGCAATCGAGCGGGTATTCCTGTGATCAACTTTTAATCATAATACCCAAGAATTATGGACTAACTGTTTAATCACAATTCCCAAGAACTATTTATTTTTGACCAGCCTTCCATACATCAATAACTTTCATGACTTTTATACATGAGTTGGACATTCCAGTCTTCTTTCTTTTTGCCCTTATACTTTTAACAGTTTAACTTTCAATATTTCTCCTACTCTCAGAAGAAGCACCCAACTTTAAGAGCGGCGTTAGCCCCGGACTTCCTAGGCGTGTGAGTCACACTAACACCCTTTGGACATTTCCTTTCTCTTTAAGTTGTTTGTTTTATTCACCTTCATCATATGACAGGCGTTCTTCTGGATCCCTCTCCTATCAGTCAAATGCCCAGTAAACACTTTACTGATACTTTGCAAACAAATATTGCTTTGGATATCTCATATCTTTTAGCCTTTGTCTGTATCTGAAAACAATTTTCAGTTCCATGAATATTACATAACTATCCCAAACTTGTGAAGTTCGGGTCTTATGGAAGCAAACGTATTGCACTTGACCACAATGGAATTCTAGCTTTTGGATCGAAGGACGAGAGTCACATCATCCATAGCATTAGCGGGAGGACACCGAAAGCATGCGATAGGACAAAATCCTTCTCGACACTCTTGAGGAAAATCCTCGCATTACGTTACCAACCGTAAAGTTTTAACCAGATATTTAACAGCTTATTCAATTTTAATAGGGAAGGTGGAAACGCGAGCCATTATTCTACAACTATTAGCAAATTATACTTAGACAGTGTTCATAATTAATTGCACTCAGAATTAAACAAGTTAATTCTAAAATGCGCTCCCACTCAAATCAATATCTCTCAAAATTGATTATGAGTGATTCAAGATCCAAATATCAATACAACGCCATAGAATCATCATCTCATGACGAGGATTTTGATTTGGTAGGCCAACTTGCCGATCACATCTCTATGTGACTCTTGTTCATCTTTCGATGCGTGTGTTCCGAGCTCAGGACGATCCTGCCATGAACGTCAAGACAACCAAGTGATCTTGCTGCGAGGTCTGACCTCACCCGCCTTACATTTCTCCAGTCGTTCGTACCCATGCATCCATGGCGCACCCCGAAAGGATAGATGCTGTGACGGTGCTACATTTGGGAGAACACTAACTACTTGATATTTTAAGTGAGAGATCACCCTAATAAAAAGCGACTACCGCGCAATCAAGAAGGGTGCAACTTAAGGGATAAACATCTCAGGTAATTCATAATTGCATGATATGGTATAGCCCCTTCTGACGGAGAAGTCAAGTATTTCTTCGTCTTTGGCATTTGCGTCGGAGTTCACCTTCGCGAAGTTTGCCACCACCTTGTCGATGCACCAAATAATATTGCTATCTTTATAGCTAATAAAATAAGTGCATTACATAAGGTTGACTCGCAGGTCATTAAAGTGACAATCATATGGCTCCAGCCATCATGCCGAATCATGACACGCAGGTCATGTTAATAAATTTACATTATATAGTCATCTCATACATAATAAAATTAATATGAGCTTTGCTATACCACATCACATGCACATCCTGCAAAACCAAGTTAGACGCCTCTAATCGGTTTATGCAAAATTTTATTTTACGTGGCTTCTAAGGTTTTGACTTAAACCGCAGCTACCAACGTTTATCATCAAGCATGATTATTCAAGTCGCTAGATTAACTTTGCGGGGTGTATGAAACACGAGATAATAAAATCTCGAGCCCCATACTGAACTTCGTCATACGCGTGATCCCCGTGCAGATCATATCTGCATTGCCCTTTAGTCTGCAGAATTTCTTCTTTCTCTAACTATGGTGGAATTCAACGAACTGTTAGCACTTCTTTGATCAATCAGGATCGCAGATTGCCAGAACTTTGAAACTCCACCATACTGTTATTGAGATCAGAAATACACAAATTCCAGGGAAGCAACAAGAACATCGGGTAACAGATTTCATCTGCCACCCGCATAAATAATTTTCAGCAATAGATCTGATCTACTCCAAAATTATATTATGCAATACCCATACATCTCTATGTATTCTAGATCGCAACATGCATCTACGCATAGCACGGCTCTGATACCACTGTAGGGGAACGCGGCAGAAAACAAAAAATTTCCGCACTACGAACAACCCAGGACCACTATGGAGACTGCATACAAGGTTTTTGATCTGATCGTTACCGACTCGTAGCGCAGCGGAAGTAGAGTCGATGTAGATCGTCGGTGCAGATCCCCGCAGCTAGGATTTACAACCTCCCAACCGCGAGGATGTTCTCCCTCGTCTGCTCCTCGAACAGCGCTCCAGGAGGCGGTCGGACAGTCCCTCGGACGGTGTCACGGACAGCCCTTCGGGAGGCCCCTCGAAACTCGATCGGTAACTCGGACAGCCCTTCGGGAGGACCCTTGAAACTCGAACGATAATTTGGACAGCCCTTCGGGCAAAAGATCGAAACTACGACCTCTCTACGGGGTTGCACACATACGGTGTCAGCTATCCGACAGGGCTTCGCCGTCCAGAACTAGTTCCTGCCGGAACCTAGACAGCCTTTCGGCTCTACGAAACTATTTCGCTGGGAGGGAGAGAGAATGCCAGATCATGCATGGCTTGTGTATTGAACTCAAGGGAGAGATTGGATCAAGGATATGGGGCTGCCCTCACACCTCTATTTATAGGAAACCCAAGGGGGCTTTCTTGGCTCCCAAGTCCTTCTAGAAGGCTTTCCAAAAATATCTCAAGTAGTACTTTTTACTATTCATGACACCACTTTTTCGCGTCCGAAAATTCCGAAAATATTTCTGTGGGTCTTAGAATAATTCCAACACCCACTAAAATGATTTTGGGCGCATTCCGAAACAATTCCGGATTAGTGATTTTCATCTGCGAAAAGCAACCTAAGCATTTCCGGCAGCTCCGGAACATTTCCGGCAGCTCCGAAATATTTCCGAAAAAAATATTTTAATCTTTTCTCCAGAAAAATTCCAGAAGTTACCAGAACAATTCTGGCACTCTCCAAAATTACCAGGTGCTCTCCGAAACCTTTTCGGCTTAGTGGTTTACCCCGAAACAACTTTTCGGTTTTCTCTCACGGAACTTTTCCGCCGTCTCCGAAACCTTTCCGGTGACTTTATCTCAGACTCCCTGTCTAGTATTCAACAGATAGATGACCCTTAAGCGTGTGACCCTGTAGGTTCGATGAAGTATAGACATGACCGGAACACTTTCCGATCAATGATCAATAGCGGAACCGAGGACATCCATATTGATCCCTATACCCATACGAAGAATTATTCGAGTGAACCTTTAGTTGTTGTGTGCTATTCCTGTTGCTTCGCGATATATTACAAATACCCGAGGTGAGACTTATTGGCATCCCCGTGAATCAACAACTTGTCCACTATGCCAGTTACCTCGTTCCTGGTATTGTTCTCTTTTCTCGTTCCCGCGTTCCGGCATCCCTGTGATCAAATCACACTGTGTCTGGCCAGACGATGGTGGATACCGTAACACCGAGAGGGCCCTAAGAATATCTCTCCAACGACGGAGGAGCAAATCCCAATCTTGAGCTACCTAGTTCCTTGTCATACTTTTCCGTGAACCCGTAAGCCGCCGTAATAGCCACCCTTTTACAGATGACGTTTAACAAACCCCAAAGTTCACGAAGCAAGTACGAAGGAACTCGATACTCTCATGGTCTAAGGAATTATGCAAACGCTCAACTTTCTCTGTGTTATAATCCATTAACTGGTGACGAATGTATCTCATAGCATAACATCAATCTGGGTCGATTCAACACAAATGTTCTTCTAACATTGTGCCCTCAAAATTGCCGGCATAGTCATGCCCATGATCAGGAAAACAGAACCATCATGCAACACTTGAGCTAGTCTTAGAGGCGAGACTAGGAATATATATTTTATCCGTTTATTATTCCACACGTGCATATGAGTCTTCCTCCGAGCCTCGTGGTTATTGCAGACTCGAGAACCATAGCAGTTATAGCATGGAATATAAACATAATTAGGAACATGGGGATAAATAATAACATTTATTATTGCCTCTAGGGCATATCTCCTACACGAGGATAATTGAATCCCTTTCTTGCTCCAGGGAACAACAACATCAGGCACAAAACATGCCCTTAGTTTATGCAAGTCTTCCACTGATAAGTGCCTCACCATAGCTACTGCGGCATCTCATTCTTGAAACACATAGTGCGCATGAACAAGCAACTCGGAAAATTATTAAATATTACCGACAAAATGCAAAATATTGATCCATCAAAGGGCACAAAAATGTAGTCTACTGTGAGTAGGTATTTCTACAAACACATGGCGTGCTAGTGGTCGTCGACGGCAGAGGGGGTGGAAGGGTGAGAGGCGAAGATGCGGCGGAGGTGGGAGGCGAGGGCGCCCGAGGCGGCGGCGTCCTCGCGGTGGACCGCGTCCTGGAGCTCACTCATGCGGCGGGAGATGTGCTGCTGCTCCTGGCTGAGCTCAGCGGCATCATGGGCGACGTCACGGACGCGGTGCTTCTGGCTCAGGGACCGCAAGCTCATCATGAAGATGCTCGACATTATGAGCAGCTGCACGAACCCATCCTTCCGCTTCTCCACGCTCGCTGATACGTCCCAAACATATCTATAATTTCTGCTTGCTCCATGCATGTTTTGGGTGATATTTCTATGCTTTTGATACACTTTCATACACTTTTGATAATCTTTGAACTAACATATTAACTCAGTGCACCCCAGTGCCAGTTTCTGTTTTCTATTGTCTTTTTATTTCAGGTTTTCCCATTAATTAAAGTGCTAGAAAATTCCGGGAAAATATATATAAAAAATCAGCGTATCGAAAGCTTCCAGATGCCCGAAGGGGGGGGGCAGAGGGGACCCACCTGGTGCCCAGGCGGCCAGGGGGCGCGGCCCAGGGTGGGGCCGCGCCGGCAGGCCACCTGGACTCCTGATGGCCCCCCTGGCTGCCCCCCTTCGCATATATATCTCTCTCTCGTCCCGAACCCCCCGAGGACAGAACCCTTTTTCGCGATCTCGTCTCTGTTCCGCCGCCGCTGCGCTTCCAAGATCGGGAGCACCAGAAGACCTCTTCCAGGCACCCTGTCGGAGGGAGGATTAACCTCCGGGAGCTTCTCCACCACCATGGACGTTTTCCGTATGAGCCGTGAGTAGTCCACTTTGGACCATGGGTCCATGATCAGTAGCTATGTGATGTCCTCTCCCCCTCTTTGTTCTTCATGGATTAGACCTTGTGAGCTGCACTACATGATCAAGGCATATATGTAATTCTTTCCGTTGTTGCTATGTTGAGTTTGCTGGGATCTGATGGATTATGAGACTATGTTCAGATTGTGATGAGTAATATATTTGGTTCTTCTCCTTTTATATTTATGTTCTTGAGTAATTCTTGCATGTTCTCCGTTGCTGTTTATTGTTTTGGCCAAGTAGTAGGTAGTAACTCCAAGAGGGAGCGTTATGCATGATTGTGGGTTCATGTCCCCTGATGACTAGCTTGAGTGATAGAAACATGAGTCTAGGGGATGTGTTGTTGCCACAAGGAGGAAAAAAATGGTTCTTGTAACCGCGATTGCAAGGATTGTTTACTTTACGCAAAGTTCTTTTAATGCAGTTGTCTGTTGCTTTGGGTTTACACCTTTGGTGGGCTCGCAACTTAATACCAGCGAGATGTTCTGGATAGATATGTCAAGGTGGATGATTAGTAGTAGATGCATGTGGATTTCGGTCTACTTTTCTTGTCGTACTGCCCATGCTTTTGAGCCCCTTCCTTTCTTTTGTAGCATAGTTAGCATTGCGGTGCGTTTTAATCATGTCAGTTGCCCAGCTGTAATTTGTTCACCTCGCATGGTTGTTTATCGTCTTTTGGGAGAGAGACATCACTAGTGAACATCATGGGACCCCGGTCCATATTTCCATCATTGTTTACACCCTCAATTAACTTCCTGTTTTACTTTCTAGTTGCAGTTATCATTATCTTTTATCTCTTGCGTTTGACCCTTTGTAAACAGCAAGGCCGGAGGGACAATCCCTATGTACTCGTTGGGAGCAAAGTTATTTGTATCTATGTGCAGGTCCACGTCAACTTTTCACTATTCGGCAACTGAATATCTGGCGCCGTTGACACCTACTTGCAGCAGTTGGAGTCCTACTGGTTCGATCTCAACCTTGGTATCTTTGCCAAGGGAAATTTGCTGCTACGCTGCATATCAACCTTCCACTTGGGGTAGCCAACGAGGAGCACTACTTCAGTGCCATCACTCGCCAGCAGCCCAATCGTCTGGCGACCTCCCAGGGCCCCTCCGCTGTCGTTTTGTATAGTAGGAAGTCCAGTGGTCCGGCGGTGACGTTAGGATCCGACGGGCAGCGGCGGACGGCCATGGCGGGGAGGAGCAGCGGGGGTGGCCATGGCGGGGAGGAGCAGCGGGGTCGCAGGCGGGAGGATCCGCCGGGCGGCGGCTGCCATGGAGGCACGGTGGGCGGGCGGGCATGCGGGAGGAGGCGGGCGTGAGGGAAACTTCCGGCAGTTGGCGCCAAACGTTTTTACAACACCTAGTCAAAGTGTTGTATATTTTCAACACCAAGGTAAAAATATACAACACTTGAAGTTGATGTTGTAATTTTTTTTACATATACAACACGTGTTGAAGCACTATTTTTGGGCTTAAGTGTTGTATAAGTTAGTTATTTTTACATATACAACACCTATTGGAGATTCTCTAATGGAAGTTTAATAGGGTCAGAATATCAATACAAGATATTCAAAGGCATATTTGCATGCAATATCCAAAGGTTGTCACACACATGATGTCACCCAACGAACCAGCAAACGCTAGACAATAATCATATGAGAATTATCCAAAATCATATCACAAGAAACCCAATAATCATACATCTGATAAAAAATATCACTCAATGGACATGCATGTTGGTTGTACAGACATTAATGAAGACTGAAACCAAGAACCTGATATCTCATTCAATTCGATACAATAGACTAAGCTTTGAGGTTCTAACTGAAACCAAGAACCTGATATCTCATTCAATTCGATAAATAGACTAAGCTTCAAACTAGACATTGTTCTACATGATTTTAATTTGTACTCAATTCTTTATTTATTGCTTCCGCTTGTCACTGAAAATCAATCTTGGGGTTCTAACTAAAACCAGGAACCTGATATCTCATTCAATTCGATGAATAGGCTAAGCTTCAAACTGGACATTGTTCTATATGATTTCAACATGTACTCAATTCTTTCTTTATTGCTCCCGCTTGTCACTGGAAATCAATCTTAGGGCTCTCCCAATGCATTGTTTCTTAGCACAATATCATAGGAGCAATTAAAAATTAAGATACAACCCCCACAATGCATTGTTTCTTAGATGTTGTATCTTATTTAATGATTTTAGCTTCATGCATGAATATGATTGGTCTAACCATGCTTTTTGCATATGGCCACGTGCAAGAGTTGTATCTTAGCTAAGATACAACATCCCTCTCTTTCTTCATTAAATACCATGCCACATAAGCAAAATGCCTATGATTACGTGTTAAGATACAAGAATTGGGAGTGCCCTTATGAAATTAGCTCGCTGCATCAGGCACCTCCAATAGCTCAAGGCATAACTGCATCAAGCATTTAATAGTTGCATCGGCACCTCGTGACTCCTGAGCCTTTCTCAGCTCAATTTTCTGTCCATGTGACCGAGCTTTACACGATTCTCCTTAGGCTGGTCACAATGGAAGTATCATAGCTAGTATCATACATGCCAACTAGGCATTTTTGCTGATGTGACACACAATTAAATGAGGAAAGAGAAAAGTGAGTATCATAATATAATATTGTATCATATTAAATGTTGGACTAGTATGTGTCTTGCATGGCAATAAATAATACTACTTATAATACTAAAATATGATACACTATGGATTGTGGAAGTATCACTAGTGTATGATACTCTTCATTGTGACCAGCCTTAGCATAAAATAGAAGCCGGGTGATTGTCTGCCCATTTCCCCGTTTTTATTAAGTAACCCAACAGCATATGAACTATAATGGATGGATACATGCATGCATGGAAGCTGCAAAGCACCCGGCCGAGCAGAAAATGGGAAAGAATGTAGTAGTACGTACGCAGCACCCACTGTCCGGGCAGAATTAACAAACATCGGGCGAGTAGAACAAACGAGAATGATCGAAAAGAGAGAGAAAAACAAAGGAGAAAATAGAATCGGGGAGATGATGGGCTTGGTCTCATCTCATGGTCTGGTCTCCTCCTCTCCCTAGCTGCTCTCTTGTCTCTCTCTTTTTGGTAGCAGGCAGGGATGGCCCATTTGCGGTAGACAAAACGCACCGCCCGGTTGGTGGAGGCGACGACCCGGTTGACGCACGGCCACAGCCTTTTCCGATCGAGACCCGAGATCCTGAATCCAGCGTCCGTTCTCCCAAGAGTGTGAGTGAGCGAGTGAGGCACCGATCTCGACTCGACCTACGCAAAAACAACTGGCTAGTACTAAACGTAGGCAGCGCTCATACGCGATCTGCACGCACAGTCACAACGCCGCGATGCGATCGTGACAAGGGCAGGAAATCTAAATTCTGGTTGTTGTGGATCGACTACGACTGGGCGGGAGTAGGAGCCAGCGAGGGTAGCCGGTCGAGGAGAATGCATGGCATGCCAGAATGGGACGCACCGCACCAAGAAACCGCGTCCGATCCGCCCGCCCAGCTTGAGACAAATCGCTGGTTCGCAAGCTAGCCAGCCAACCACCTCCCGGGGGCTGGAGCCAAATCCGGCAGCGCATGCGGCTGAAAATGAGGTCAACCGTCAACCTACCGCTGCGGTACGTGTCCGTTTGTCAGGGCACTCTCAATGCTTGTATCTTATTACGTAATTATAGGTATTTTGTTTATATGGCATAATATTTAATGAAGAAAAAGAGTGATGTTGTATCTTAGCTAAGGCCTTGTTTGGATACTCTAACTCGGTTAGAGGTTAGAGTTAGATTCTAACTCTAGACTAACCCTAAACTAACTCTAACCAAATAGATGTTTGGATGGTGGGGTTAGATTGGCAATAAATGTACTTTTTTCAATCATTTGACTACTTTATTCAGGATCTGATTGGTGGAGGTAGAGGGAAACTTAACTTTTTGTGGGCCCCACCTAACTCTAACCCAAATAAGCACCTCTTGGGTAGGTTAGATTTTCTGGGTGAGTTAGATGCATCTAACCAACTCTAACCCTCCTGTTTGGATGTTTTGGGGTTAGTTTGGTACAATCTAATCAACTCTAACTCTAATCCATGGAACCAAACAGGGCCTAAGATACAACCCTTGCACGTGGCCATATGCAAAAGGCATGGCTAGACCAATTATATGTATGCATGTAACCAAAATCATTAAATAAGATACAACTTCTAAGAAACAATGCATTGTGGTAGTTGTATCTTAAGTTTTTATTGCTCCTATGATATTGTGCTAAGAAACGATGCATTGGGAGAGCCCTCATGGCGGGGGGGGGGGGGGGGGAATTTGATTTCTTGCCACCACTTACTTGGGACTTTGACAATTTGCCACTATCTATTTTGCAATTGATATTTTGCCACTGTCTACTTGGGACTTTGAGGATTTGCCCTCACCCACGTCAAAACTCGAATTTGCCCATGTTGTTGATTGACCGAGCAGCCAACCTCTCCTCCCCGTGGAGATTCTGCTCCCATCGCCGTTCGTCGCCGACGAGCGCGGCCGGCGAGCAACGCCCTGCCTCGCGGCCTCCTCTTTCCTTTCTCCTCCATCCTCTCTCGTCCTGTCACCTCCCTCTCTCCCCGTGCAGGAGCCGCCATGGCCGGCCTCCTCGCGCTCGAGCTCGCCGCACCCACCGTGGCCAACCAACCATGGTCATCCCGCGCCCACCGTGGCTTGCCCGGGCTGTGGCCATGACCGCCGTGGCTTGCCCGGGTCGTGGTCGCGCTCCCGCCGGCTACTTCCCGCGCCCTAGCCGGGTCGCGCTCCCGCCGGCCGCCCTGTCCCCCCGCCCGTGCGCGCCCGAGCCGTGGGTCGCCCGTGCCCGCGCTAGCCTTGCCCCGGCCGCGCCCGGCCGCTCCGTGGCTCGCTGTGACCGCGCCCAGCCCCGTGGCAGTAGGGGCCGCCGGGGAGCAGCAGGGGCGGCGATGGAGGGGCAGCAAGGGCCGCCGGGGAGCAGCAGGGGCGGCGGTGGAGGGGCAGCAAGGGCCGCCGGGGAGCAGCAGGGGGCGGCGGCGGCTTCGCAGCAAAGGAGGCTGCGTCTGTTTTATGAGGAGGAAATAGATTGGCTTTTATTTTGTACAAAAACAGGTAAAAGGGTATAATTATCCTCTATTTTGTACACTTATTTTGTCTATCATTTTTATGGATTGTTTTTGTGTTGAAATGTGGCAAAGGATCAAAGTCCAAAGAAAAAAATGGCAATAGATCAATTACAATCTAAGCAGTGACAAATCATCAAAGTCCAAAAAAACAGTGGCAAATAATCAAATCCCCCCGTTTCAGGACCCGCTCCGCGTTCTGCCCACGCATGCCCAGGTGAACACTGAACAACATGTTTTTGTGTCCGCAACATGAGCCTGTGATTGCCTGCTTGGCTGCTTGCTTTGGTCTGGCCCTGCGTGACACGCATCCATCATGGAACAGTGGACGAGTGAGCCCTAGCTAGCTAGCGTGCCGATGCTTTATCTTAAGAGCACCGACGTACAGAACAGATCACCACGGCCTCCGTTTGACTCTTAGGATCAACTAACAATAACAGTAATATCACGTCCCAGTCCACCAATCCATTTTTGCCCTTGCGCGTCCTGCCTGACACAAGCCCTATCCTGCATGCTCGTGTATAAACAAAGTCGTCGTATCGTACCCCACCCGTATGTACAAGCACCCTAAAGTCAGCAGGTCCTGTATATTATATCCGGGCATCCAGCTCCAGACAGGCATGGCGCAAGGGAGGGAGTGAAGTTTCTTTTCTTTTGAAATGGCAGTTATCCTGCATTCATTAAAAAGAAAAAAAATTGCTTAGTTAATTTAGAAAAACCGAGCGAAAACCAGATTGCCCAATTAATTATGGAGAACCGGGCGAAAACCATCACAGCCGCCGAGCTGAGCGGTACATAAAAATAAAACCACGCACGCCACTACAAAGAGAGCCTCGTCAAGGGAGCACGCAAGCGTCATCGTCATCACTTCTCCCCTAGAGGCCTCTCGCCATCCCTACAACACTGAGCAAACAACTTCGACTTCGCTGACGACGACCATAACTCAACCCACACAGAAGTGAACATGCGAAGCTGCTTGAATCTCTGCACCAAAGCTCAGCTCAACCCACACAGAAGGGAGGGAGTGAAGTGATGTACTCCTAGCTAGGATTAGGATTAGGTCCGTCATCGGACCAAACGGGATATTCCGGGCCGTGAAATCTGCCTAACTGCATTGATTAGTAGTAGTATCGATCAGATGTACATGCTCGAGGTCGAGGAGATGTTTTTTTACGTGCAAGTGCAAAGGTGAGCTGCCAAACTGCAGCCACTTGCATGCAGGAAAATGCCAAGTCGCCCTTGTCTGGCCTCCACGTTGCATGCACGACGCACGCCTAGCGCCAGCTGACCTGCCTGCCGATCGATGCAGCATGTATTTGAAATACTCCCTCCGTTCCTTGTTGTAGTGCGTATGGTTCTTTTATTGAAATTCCATATTGTAGTGCGTCTTAGCTATTTTGGACAGAGGTTACCCCTTTGTTGGTAGTGGACAATGCAAGGACATGCACGTGCATGTGTACAGGCAGTAAGCAGACCAAGATTACTATGGTCTAAAAGTACTACTCCACGTCATGTATTGGTCTTGGTGCTACGAATCATGCGCATTACATATTGGAATGGATGAAGTACCTAGCTAGTACTCCCTCAGTTCAAATTTTAGATCCAGTCACCATCATGTTTTATACTCTGTGCTTGCCCATACAAGATCGACGTACAACCTTGACTGCAGCCGAAAGTATTGGTCAACGGCGGCAAGCTACGGCACGCCAGTGGCCAGCCAAGGGAAGTCATCACACGGATGCCTCAAAATTGGATGTACTTCCTCCGTCCGAAGATAAAGGCTATGTCACATGTACTAAAGAAACTAGTTTTAGTTGTTTGTTTGTTTTATTGCGCACAAATAAGGCCAAACAAAACAAACCTAAGAATTATCGCAAAAGAAACCTAAGAAATGAACCGTAAAAAAACATATTAGCTGAGAGAAGGAAAATGTTCCGTTACTGTTAGAATATTTTTGAAAAAAAACATCAACTAGGATTTATTTTTCACACATTTACATACAATTTTTTTATTCTTACTCGATTATTTTTATAGGGGTGAAAACCCTCGCTTGTAGAATGAAACAAGCGGAAAAAAAAACTTGTGACTCAACCATTTTTTGAAATGAAAAGGGTAGACTTGCAATTATAACAAAAAAATATCAATGTATACTTGTTCTTCAATCGCAACAGTTATGAGTCTGTTAGTGACTTGCCACTAGGTATCTTACAAAATAAAATTTAAAAATTCAAAAAGTGGTGGGATGTTTGATCCTCAGTTTGTGAGTCTGGTGGTTACTTGCAATTGGGTATCTTAACAAACTTTAAAATACAAAAAAGGTTGGATGTTTGATCCTTAGTTGTCAGACGGATGGGTGGCTTGCAACTGATGCCCCCCCCCCTCGTCTCAACCGCAACGACTTGTGAGTCTGATAAATTTGTACCATTCGTTGGAAATATAATGACATTTAACATTTGATATATATTGTGCATGAGATTGTTAAAAAGTATTCATTAAATAGCAAAAAAAATACGTATAATTTATTTTTAATGTATATGAATAAATAAATTACTTGTACCATTTAATATCTTTACGATTTATAAAAATAGATAAAGTAAAAGCATATGAAAATTGTTCACACCACTTTTCAAAACATTAATGACATATGGAAAATATTCACCTTTTTAAAAATATGTGTGAAAGTATAATTTGTTTATGGAATTTTAAAGAAATGTTCATAGAATATGAGTGAAATTTCACTCATTTGTCTTTCAAAAACCACATAATTTTTAACAAGAAGAAAATAAACAAAATAGAAAAAGGAAAGCAAGAAAATGGAAATTAAAATAGGGGGGACAAGAAATTAAAATGAAAACAGCATAAATACTTAAAATAATGATCAAACAACTGTTTCCTACGTTTACCCATTTCCTTTAAAAATAATGCGAAACTAACCCCAAACAGATCTACTAGTTTACGATTTATACGGGAGAAACTAATTAAAGAATACTCCTTCGGAAGATTCGTTAAGGTCGATTTTGGTGTGCTGAGAGTGCGCCACGTATTACCTGCTAAGTGATTTTTCGCGATTTTAGTTTTATTTATTTTTTGTACGCATTTTTGGGATATATATGCACTTTTCCATTTTTTTTGCTTTTCAGTTTTCGCATGTTTTTTTACATTTTGGAGATTACAATTGAATAAAAAATTACATGAAAAGGAAAAAAAATGTCTTTTAGGTATATGTTTGTTGCCGCGAGAGACATGCCCCGCGCGTTTAAAAAAATAAAAAACTCATATTTTTTAGAGAAATGATTGCGCCTCTCATGGAGGCAAAGATTTGCTTACGCGAGAGGCATGTTTGTGCCTTTCAAAAAGGAAAAAAAAACATTTATTCGGAGAGACATAATTAATTCTTTCGTGGCGGCACAAGTTTGCTTCCGTGCCTCTCAAAATGTTTACTTTCTTGAGAAGCACGTGTCGTGCCTCTTACGAAAAAAGTTTATCAAAATCGATTAACATTGGATCTAATTTCGAAGATCTTGACGCGAATAATACAATGGTAAAAACGGATCATGATTTGAATGCACAATTTTTGAGATAAAATATTTTAAAATAACGAATCTATGAAAAAAAATGAAACTTCAGATTGTGATAAGTGGTGTGCATGCAATGTACCACTTGTTAGTTGCGGAGGAAATGAAAGTGTTCACTGCAATGTATACTATTTCGCCATAGCACTGATGGTAATGTCTATGAAACAATGGGCATGGTAAATGATCGGGTCCAAGTTGGTACCTCATCTTCCGACAACCCAATGTATGCTTTTCCTTTTCCTTTTTCTTGTTTATTTTTATTTTGTTAATAAATACTAGTCTCCTTTTCTACTATTCTATTAAGGATAAGTCTATGCTAACATTTTCATTTAGTTTACACAATTGTTCACTTAGTTGAAAATGGTTTTCGTGTATTTAAAAAAGTCATGGATTTTTTAAAAGTTCTAGACATGTCCATATTTTCTTTAAAATACTTCTGATGTAATTAATATAGGACGTTTTAGAGCACTACTTTAGTGATCTAAAGCGTGTTATATTTATTTATAGAGGGAATATGTGCGCATTTTTAATAAATAAATCATCACATTTTTAATAAAATATTCATCAAATTTTATAATAAATTTCATACAATTAAATATTTCCTTAAAAATATAGATTCATATATTTTAAGTATATTTGTAGCCTTCAACATAAATATTATGACATTTTGTAAAGTGGTTCACACGTCTAAACAATGTTTATGAGATTGTAAAATATATTCAAGAAATGCAAAAAATCCACGCACATTTTTAAATGTACATGACAAAAAGAAATGTTTGTATCATTGAAGAAAAATATTTATGACATATAATTTTTTTACAAAAGAAAACATATATAAAAATCATTCGTACAACTTTTTGAAATGTTCATGATATCTTTATATGTTCACACGTTTAAAAAGTGTTAGTGAAATAGCTTTGAAGAAAAATATTTATGATATATAATTTTTTTACAAAAGATAACATATATAAAAATCATTCGTACAACTTTTTGAAATGTTCATGAGATCTTTATATGTTCACACGTTTAAAAAATGTTAGTGAAAATATAAATTTGCTTGTGGATTTTTGAAGGAAATGTTCATGAAATATAAGGAAAGTTTTAACTCAGAAAAAATAAAACAAAAAATACATTTAAACTAGTCGGAGTAAAGAAATGAGAAAGAAAAACCAAAAACATAAGTACACGAAATAACAACCAAAACCCGTTTTCTACCCCTCCCACTTCCTATGGAAAGAATGAAATTGTTCCCGACCTTATGTACTTAGCAGCGTCCTACATTGGGGCGGCAAGGCGAGTGTGGGGTATATCTTGCAATACACAAGATATAGCATTTGACGCAATGCTCATCATATATGACTTATTGATTTTATTTTTGAGGAAACTTCTGGATTCTTGTGAGAGCTGCATCTTAGCGCGTAAATCGCCTCAAGGGCGACTATACGGGTCGGGTCATATATGAGGAAAAATGCAATTCTTCGCTTATAGGGACATATTGCCGCACGACCTAGCGATGACTGACCCGATGGGGTGGGGTTTTCTCTCATGGGTTTTTTAATCCATGATTTTTTAGTTTTATATATTTTATTTTGGACTTATGTTACTTTCCTTGGGATTTCCTTTTACTTTTTTTATTCCCTTCCATTTTTTGTTAGTTTTTCTATTATTTTCGTTTATTTATTTATTCCTTTTTAAATATTATAAAAATTCTTAAATCCATGATTTTTAAAATTATTTCACATCAAAAAATACAACAACTAGAAGCCAAAGAGTAAAATTTGAAGTATTACATCCGTATAACTTCATTAGTTTGTTGATGATATCCATAGGTATGTGAAAAATTTGAAATGCTCAGAATACGAATGTTTATCCAAAACCAAATTTGGACAGTAGATGTGTTATCAAAAACATTGTTGATAATATCACCATTTGGTTGCATTTATTGAAGTCGAGAGAATAAAAGGGCTTGCTATGACGGGAGTTCCTCTTTCCCAAAATAGTCGTGAATTTGCAAACTCAAAACAAAAATTTAAGCATATTTAGATGGGGAGCCATTTACACGACTGACTGTTTAACAAAAGTTACTACTCCGCTAAAGTTAAATAACTTTTCACAGGAAACACTATCTTGGTGTACTTTTTAAATTTCACACAATAGTTACATCATTTGCAAGAAAATTAAGGAGAAAGCTTAGGTTCATCCATCCAATGACAATTACTAGTAAAAGAGCATGTGTGTTGCAACGGAGTAACAAGATGCGACTTAGTTGAGATAAAAAAAACAGACTAATATGATAGCTTTTTTGTACCACAAATCCTTTATATCAACCCTTTACCTTATGCCATGGTCTAAGCCGCACATGATGCACTCAACCCAAAGATCCGAGCTCCCCGAACCATAGAGCAATATTTTGGAAGAAGAAAAATGAGAAAAAAAATGTGGAAATATGTATATCTTGTGGGGGGGGGGGGCAATGCCCCCTGTATCTATGCGATTGCCCCTATCCTAGATATAACCGATGAAGAAAAAATATATCAAGGTCTTAAATAGAAGAAAGTGAAGTGAAGTGTAGAAAAAAAAATATCAAGAGTATATATATTTGTCCATAATGTAAAAGTATATGTAAAAAAATAATATAAAAAGAACCATTGAAAATACTACTCCCTCCGATCCATAATAAGTGTCGCAAGTTTTGTACTAAGCTAATACAAACTTTGTACTAGATGAACGATACTTATTATGGATCGGAGCGAGTACGTATATTTGTACAAAAATCAAAGTTCTCTTGCAAGCTGACAGTTCAGCATCAGATTCATATATAAGGCACTCTTGCAGGCTAACCACATAAGGCGATCTTCGTTTGCTTTGCCAATCACTCACCACCCATGTCCCCACCATTGACAATACAATAAACTCAGATTTAATTATAAATCAATTTATACTCAGTATTTACAGCACAATGAATTAAGACAGTAAAGAAATAGATTAATTATTATACATGCCCTCTATAACCAATACATGAGGAATGATGAACCGTGTTAGCCTATGACTAATGTAAAAAAGCACACTTAATAGGCTATAATTCAGATATTCAAGTTGTGATCATTTTGGATAAGAAATGAGCATCTATAATACCTAAATAGTTCATCCCCACTAACCTATTTATCTTGACATGCAAGCTATCCACGCCATCAAGTAGGTCCATCATGTAAGAATTAATTTCCATCAACTCTTCATGCACATGATTCCATTAACATTGCATGCACATGCAATGTATCACAAATAAATATTAAAAAAAATATGTACTCAGCTCCATGATTTATAAATGATTTATTTATAGAATATGAAATTATAAGTTACCTCGCGTTTTATTTTTTTATGCGGAAAATTTTCTATGAATGCACATCTGTAATTGCTATCATTGTTTTAGATTTAGTCAAGGGTGGAGATGTTTCCATTGTCTCTACTCAATGTTCTTTTCGCCTCATATCATCTCACTGATATATTGCGAAGGTAATAAATTAACAAAGCAATAATCACACATATATTTGGATTTTCATCAATTTTCTTAGATTTGTACTCTAAACAACATTTTCTTTCAAAAAGAATTTATAATCAAATTATAATATGTTTCATAAATTTTCTTATGTTTTAAAACATCGAAGTATTTATTAATAGTTCCCGCAGCAACGCACGTGGTATCGTCTAGTTAAGTTTAAAACCAGAGATTCACATACATTTAGACGAAAATTATGAATATGTATGCTAAGTGACTAATCAAGCTAAAATATGAATTCTTACGGTATATATACATCTTGGGATAATGAGAAACTGTGAAAATGCACTCATGATCAATCGTGAATAAGAAGTCAGTGCGCAACTAGAATAGCTATATAGACCTTTCCCTGCTAAACCTCTGGTGTAACTCCATTGATGCCATCCAGTAACTTTAAACTTGTCAAATAAATGTGAAGAACAATGAACCATTTTTTTGGAACGAAAGAAACATACTACACTAATACCTCGCTAAGGTACAAGCATCGCCACCCCGACGACCCGATTGACACGCTGGGGTTTAAGCAGGCGGTCGTCAATTCATTGGACGATGTCACCACCGACCTCATGAGCGAGGAGGAGGAGACGACTTCCTCGGCTTTGATTTCAACATCGACGATGAGGATTGGTAGATTGGGTTTGAACTAGTAGCTATGTTTGGGGTTTGAATGTATGTAAAAATTATAAACTTTAAATGAAATTTATGTTGTTTGCATGCTTGAATGTCGAAATATTACCCCTATTGCTACTTATTTCAGTTTCGTGAAGGGTTGTTTAAATTTTGCGCTATTTGCAATTTTATTTAAAAATGGGGTCAAACTAGCAAGGTGACTATTCATACCAAATGGTTTGGAATTTCAACTTTGGTTGTCTCAAGTGCATCCACCTCCAATAGTTGGACCAAAAAATCACACTTGTAGTTTAAATTTGATCAAGTTTTGATAATTCACTAGGACCCCACTAATTTGATGGTATATAGCAATAGTACTCTGAAATTATTGAAACTTGGTCAGAACAGGTTTCTTGGTCAAGTTTCATCATGCCATGTTTCATCTTTTTCAGAGTTCATCATCTACAATGCTTTTCACTTTTACGGTCATTTTTCTCAAAATCATTAATTTCATAAAAAAAATAGCAAATGAAGTTAGAATAGGTTGAAATTTGAGGATGTGACTTTGAATGGTTTATGTTGAACACATAACAAGTTTGGAGTTGAAACGGTTAAAAAATAAATTGTCTTTGTAACACTTGAGCTTTCGTCCAAAACTTTGATACTTCGGAAGATATGGTCTAGTTTGTACACGAAGTGCATCCAGTTTTTCCCGTAATCCTCTAAACTTTTTAGCACGTGCTCTATGTGTGAAATGATGACACCATGCCAAGTTTCATCCTTTTCAGAGTTCATCTATAGTGTTTTTCAATTTCAGGGTCATTTTGCTAAAAAAATCATTAAATGCATGGAAAATAACAAATGAAGTCATAACAAGTTTAATTTTTTCTGCCAGTTCCAATTTCCTTACACAGGGTGGCAGGCTTCAGTTGTAAAACTCTGTGATCTCATCCATGCCCATATATTTCCTTTGCACTCTGAAGATATCTCCTGGGATCATCAAGCAATTAGAAAGAATTCAGAGGCAATGTTTGTGGAGGAAGCATGGACATGAGTATGAACATTCCTTGGCTGCCTAGGATTTAATCTGCAAGCCTAAGAATAAGGGTGGCCTAGGCATTCTAAATCTTAGCCTGCAGAATGATGCTCTGCGCATGAAACATCTAGCCGAGTTCTATAACAAGATTGATGTGCCTTGGGTACACTTGATGTGGAACTCCTATTTCTATAATAGGGTCCCTCATGCTACTGTTGAATGTGGGTCTTTTTGGTGGAAATATGTATGCAAGCTAATGGACAAATTCAGGGCATGCTCTGTCATTGCTGCTGGAACTGGAGATAGTGTGTTGCTTTGGTATGATAACTGGCAATTGGGAGGATCCAAGACCACTATGCAGCACAGATTTAAGCGTGCGTTATCCTTTGCTAAAGACCGCTTTCTCTCTCTGGAGGAGTTTAGTAACACAGAGGAAATAACATCATTGTTCCACCTGCCCCTCTCCCTGCAGGCTTATGAGGAGATGGCTTAGGTCCAGACAATGATGGAAGGATACAGCTTCACTGGTTAAAGTGATGTATGGTCATGGAAAGAGGGATCTAAGGGTGAATATACAGCTAAGAAACACTACATTCGTGTACACTCTCCAATCCAAGCTAATCCATTGTTGAAATGGGTTTGGAGAAGTTGATGCACTCTCAAAATCAAAGTTTTTGCCTGGCTGGTTATTATGGACCCACTACAAGACATATGCTAACTTGTGACCTTTTCATAGTGACCTTGGAAAAATTAGTCATAAATCTATGACCATTCTGAACTAAATGGTCGCAAGGTGATTTCAAGGGTCTAAACCCTATACGATAACGACCATTTTAGCCAAAAAGGTCGTCATTTCCTTATTAGAAATGGTCGTAATGCATGCAACAATGATCGATGGACTTGTTTTTAATTGATTACACCTAATTTTAATAGGTCATAGCTTTATAATGATGATGCATTGCTATGATTGGATGCCACATCATCAATTTTGCTTAGAGCATGGTTAATAATGTAGCCGGCTGTTGGCTATAAGAAGAAGCCATGTCATCTAGAGCCTTGATAAAAAATAGCCATGTAATAGGTTGGCTTTTAGATTGGCTATTAGGTTGGCTCTAAGCATTTAATGTTTACATAAACAATGCATAGGATTGGTTGATAGTTGCATGCATACTACTTTTTCTTGATTCTTGTGCTATAACCGGGCTGTAGAATAAGAGCCTGCTTCACTCTCTCTCCTCTCTTCTCACTCTTCCACGTAGGATTTTCATGACATGACAAGGCTTATAGCCAGCTGACTAGGCCTTATTAGACTTGCTCTTATGCATCTAGCTTAATTATTAGTCTCATTTATTAATTTTGCATACGTGTCATCTTGATCAGTGGACGTGCTATATGAGACCCATCCAATTGACTAGTGAGACCCACCACATGACACCCAACCAATAGGACCTACCCTGACCAATGGGACCCTCTATGTAAGACACACACAACCAGCGGAATCCACCTTGTTCAAAAATGCTCAGCAGCATAAAATAAACTGAAAAAGGAACAAAAATAGGCAACCTAGGGCTTGAACCCGCACCCTACTACCCTGCCGCTGAGACAGAACCACCAGGCTACGTGGGTGACTTACGAAAATTGGCGCTCTCACACTAGTTAGAGCATACTGCGCCTGCATCCGCCAATAATACGCAAAAAAGGAGATTCAGGGGTTCAAACACGAGACCTCTAGCTACCCCGCACCACCCATCACCACTATGCCACAAACAGTTATGTGGAAATGACACAAACGGATTTTGTTTCAATATTCGATTTCGTTGTTGGGCCTGGGCCTCGGTAGGACGAGGTCTCCCATTGCCACATAGACCGATCCAAGCCCGTATTTCTCACATAGTCAAATAGGACGAGGCCACATACTAAAATTTGGTTCATCACAATTTGAAAAATGGTCTACTATATTTTCAAAATGGAGGGGTGTCAAAACATATTGAACTTATATTTTAAAAATGTTAGCCAAATATTATAGAAATATTTAATGCGTATAGAAAAAATGTTAAATGTGTATAGTAAAAAAAACTCACCATGTATTAAAAATGATACTCAAATATTTAAAAATTGTTAAATGTGTATAGAAAAAATGTTGACCATGTATTAAATATGATGAAAATTGAGAATATGGTTCTCATGTACACGAAAATGTATAGAAAAAATTCTTTTTATTTTTTCTAATAATGAGCAAACTATGAAGTACCTATAGTTTAAATTTGATCTGGTTCCTACTGAATAGGTGATAATTTGTCTTTTTGATGAGAGGTGTATGAAAAGCATTTGGCATGCAACCTTTGGTTAATTGTACATAAAACACGGTCTAATATGTTTGAAAAATGTTGTGGTCCAATGTTACAATAAATATTTTGTAGGTTCTTCACAAAAAAACATGCTTTTAGCACTCGAAAAATGAAAAATAATATTCCCACGTAAAAAAATAAAAACTTTCATTGTCAATTTTTTTACCATTCCAATATGCACACTTGTGCGAAATATAAGGCAGCTGTAGCTCAAACTTGACCCATTTCCAGCTGAATCGACGCAAATTTTCGTGCAAAGAAAAAAAAAATTCCTTAGGCAACATTGTTTGTCATTCCAACATGCACCCTTATGCATAATATGATATCATTTAAACAATCTATGCCATGAATGTGGCCATAAGATTGATCATTTGGCTTGAAAGCCATGAATCTTCACACATGATAGCTCATTCTCGAGAACACTTTTTAAAAGTAATTACCGTATTACAAGTTTATTATTTGTCCTGGTAACTTGGTCATATATAATGACACAATGCGAAGGCTTTCCAAATTTTTTTTCATTTTTTTTTCATGCCCATTTCAAAATGCGGTCAAAACGGCAGGCATGAATCTGCGAAAATCTGAAAAAATAAAGAGCAAGCTATCAAGCACATGTAGTTGAAATTTGACCCCATTCCAACTGAGCGAAAATTTGTCTTTTTCAGGAGAGATGTATAAAAAACATTTATCATGCAAACATTTGGTCCATTGTTAATAAAATATGGTCTAGTATTTTTTTTAAATGGAGTGGTTAAAATTCACACCAAATATTTGGTAGCTTCTTCACAAAACAACCCTGTATTCAGAAAAGTGTGAGCAGCACAGTAGCTAACCCACTAGCAGCGCATTACGTTATACCTACAGAGAGCTAAAGGGAATTGATTAGGTTAGAACATTCATCAATCCAACGTAATAGGATTAATTATAGGATATTGCCAGCATATATGCTTATTCATGTGTCGATCATTTCATTGAAAAAGCACATGTGATGATACATGTAAACTATAGTGCAAAATCTTATTTTAGTATGTACTCACACTTTTTTGTACCAATTTCAGTACATTTGGAGAGAGCTTTATTCTGTGTTGGTTATTAATAGGAAAAAACACAATGTTTGCTTCACAATTTTGACTGGACATCTAGTTCGTGCTCACCTGGGATATGATTTCTTTCAAGTTGAGAGGAATAACATGTATAGATCTCTCTGTATCCGTGCACAGGAAAATTAATATTTGTAATGATGTTCACAAACTTTTGAGTGACAACATTTTCGGATTTCTGGCATGATTCATGATGTAACAGAAGCTATTGATGAAATCAAACACACATGAAGTTTCGTACAGTACACGTATGCAATTTTTATGTGAACCTAAGAGGAGCAGTGCACCCGCACAACTATGAAAAATAGCCTTATTTATTAAGACATGAATTATTGATATAAGCAGCAACTTGAGGTGATTACTGCAAAAGGTATCTTTTATATGTAACTAGTAGTAGGATTTTTCCAGAATTGTACACTCAGAACTCTTCACATCAATCTGTACTAGTCATCTTCCATCCAATGGACTTGGTTCATTTTTCTATTCTTTCATCATAGACCCAGATTGTATAGTAGTTGCTTCCCCTTCACAATAAGTTGCAAGTGAATATATTTTTTTGAGTAAAATTGCAGGGGTACCATTTCGCGCTGCTGATGTAGTTGTGGTGTTGTTTCTGAGTGAGTATTCCTATTGCTTGTAGGGGTACCATACTACCATGACATATGTTGCTGATGGACCTGGTCCGCGTCGATTCGGTCCTCACCTCCTCCTCGCGTCGCCCTGGTTGATTTCTCCGGCTAGGGTTTCGGGTGTGCGCGGCGATGCAGTCGCTGGCGTGCTCCGGTGGCTCCCTCCGGCCATCCCCGACTTCCTGGTGGTGCTCTTCACCGACTCCCTCCTGGCGGCCGTGGCGTCGGAAGGACGGTGCGCTGGCGCAACCCCGACGCCTTTGTCGCCGTGCGGTCCCGTGGCCGTGCTCTCCTTCTTCTGGCGCTGCTCCCCGCCGGCTGGACGGTGTGGCAGCGCAACCCTGGCGCTGTTGAGCTTCGGCATCGGCTACAACTCCTTTGGTGAATTCCTGTTCTTCCCCCTTTGCTCTGTCCAGTGCCATGGCTATCCTATGAATTCCTGGTGCAATCCCTTTGATTTGTGGCCTAGGTACTTTACTATGTATCCATGTGTGCTTGTGGCCTCTCTGTGCAAAATTTCACTCAAATTGATATAGGGTTTTGTACTAGCTGCTGTACTTGTGCATATTCATGTTCATATGTGTGCTCTTATGTGTGCCTTGGGCATTTGATTATGCTAGTCAGTGCGTCTTGGTGTTTGTGTGCTGTGGTTTACTCCATGGCCAGTTCCACCTTGCACATTTATTTTGCACTGATGTATTTTGCACTGCTAGTACTGCTCCTACACCAATCTGTTACTGTATTATGCTTTGTTGCTACTTTGCTTAGTCTAATTTCAATCCATGATGCTTTGCTGTTACTGCTTAATGTAATTCAGATGCAAAGACTATTCCTGTAATTTTGTATGCTCCATTGTTACAATCTTCGTGTTCACTAAAATATGAAGATTTTATTACTGAAGATTGTGCAGATTTCCCTGTTAATTGACACATGCTTCCTATTGCTTGCTTCAGAAAATACTTCATTTGAAAATGCTTGAAGTAACAAAAGAAAGCCTTTACTCCTAATCTAACATTCTTAAGAAGTTGCTCCCCACTACACCTATTCTCTTACCATGCACACATGCCACCTCATCAAAGGCCCACCACAATATGCATGAGAATAAGCTTTTCATTATTAGTTGATCTCATGCACACATTCCTCTCACCACACATGCCACCTCATCAGAGCTTCACTTAACATGCATGAAAATCACCCCTAAAAAACATGCATGAAATCTTCTCCATTATATTATTTCACTTATATTCAATAGCTATTTTTAATAATATAAAAATAAAATATAATACATAACATGCATTTTTTAACTTTTAATTTATTTATATTATTAATTCAACTTTCATGTTACATACAATCAAATCATTCGAAATATATTGCAATCGATTCCCGCAGCAACGCGCGGGGTATTTTCTAGTATTAAGAAAATTCAGAAACTTGGAGTAATTTGGATCACAACACACATGGTTTTTGTTTGAGAGCTGCCAATTATTACAGTAGATGTCCAACAATATTTAAATTAAATCAAATCCATAGTGTACCATTAAAATTGTTGTCGTGGCATCAAACTAAATTTGCCATGCTCCTGTTAGATGTCCAACAATTCTATTCCTGCTATGTGTTTGCACAATTTTGTTTGCATAATTTCTTTTGCATGTTTGTATGTTTGTTCGATTTGTTTTGTGCAGCAGCAGAGGCTCACCAGCATAGGCAGGATCATGCACCAGAAGAGGCGAAGTCGGGAGCAGCAACTACACAACTGCAATCTCGCCTTCATTCATATTTTGTTGCGAGCTCCAGGATGAAGTTGGCAGAAAGATAGTTGTAGTTTATTGGAGCTAGTTATACATGATATCTAGTTTAGTTTTTGGTGGCTGGATACTGATGTGAACTATGTTTGTTTCATTTGATTGTAATGTGCCAAGTTTGGCGGTTTGCTCCATTTGAAGTATTGCTTCTATTTTCCGTTTATTTTTATTTAAATAATTATTTTATTTATTGGAAATAAAATGTAAAGAATAAGGCTCTGGCAATTGGACCCACTTACCAGGACCTGACAATTGGGACCCACTTGACTAGTGGAGTGATTTTTTTATAGTTGTTGAGCCAAAAAGGCCACATTTCCAAAAATAAAAGACCGAATTGTTAGGATTGGCCCATGTATCTGATAGAAATTGAAAAGAAAAAAAATATTTATTGGGCTAGGCCTGTATAGAAAGCCATAATCCGGAGGCCCAAAATTAAAATGAATTTCAAAAGCCCAAAGCAGCCAACCAGAATTGACAGGATTTTTTTAGATGGGTTGAATTATTGGGCTCAGCCCATATAGATGGCTGAACTGGACTGGGCTGATTCTAATCTACGACCTTTTCATTTGGTTGTTATTTTGCCACGTCAGCTTGACACTTCATTAAACGCATCAACACTTTTAATTATCTTGTTTAATGTCACTCAAATTAATGAACACTTCATTCAATGAATACTTCATTGATGAACACTTCATTCAATGAACACATTAACAATTATCCCCTTGCACTATTTTGATATACCGAAACTATTCCAGCAGTTTTATCGAAAACAGTCCATGTGCTGTCCAGTATATTCTCCGGCGTTCCGTATCCACTCAAACGCATCAACGAATCCTTAAGTGTGTCACCCTACGGTTCGTGAATAAAATGGACATGACAGAGACTCTTCTCCGATCAATAATCATCAGAGGGATCTGGAGATCCATGATGACTCCCACTTACTCAACGATGAACTAGTGATCGTGTGAACCATTTCTCCGTAACCAATTCCTTTTGTCTCGCGATATTTTACTTGTCCGAGATCCGATCATTTGGTATCATCCATACCTAGTTCGATCTCGTTACCGACAAGTACTCTTTACTCGTTCCGTGATATAACATCCTCGTGAGCCAGTCACGTGCTTGCAAGCGATGTCAATGTGATATCACCGAGAGGGCCCAGAGTATATCTCTCCGTCATCTGGATGGAAAAATCCCACTCTTGATCCACGAGCCTCAACTAACACTTTCCAAGTACCCAACGACACCTTTATAATCACCCTGTTACGGTGTGACGTTTGATGGAATCAAAGTACTCTTCCGGTGTCAGTGATTGACGTGATCTCATGGTCTAAGGATTAGGGTTACTTCGTGAAAGTTTGATACAGCAATAGAAACTTTGATGACATGATCGTATTGCTATAACTACTGTGGGTGTATGTTCATCACATCATTCTCCAATGACATGACCTTGTTATTAACAACATCCAATGTTCATGATCAGGAAACCTTGATCATCCATTAATCAACAAGCTAGTATAAAGAGAGGCATTACTAGGAACCTTTTCTCTGTTTATTAAACACACATGTATTAACGTTTCCGGTTAACACAATTATAGCATGAAAATAAACATTTATCATAAACATGGAATAAGATAATAACCACTTTATTATTGCCTCTCGGGCATATTCCCTTCAGTCTCCCACTTGCACTAGAGTCAATAATCTAGTTTGGTACTTGCGCATCCAACACCTATGGCATTCAGGTGTTATCCATACGCATTGCTAGTGGTAAACCTAATATCCAGATCTGACACTTCAGGTCCGTGTGTATTTGCATTTCTTTGCGTCTCTACGCATCACTCATTGACTAATGAGACGGCATTGCATAAATTTGGTCCTCCGGTGAGACCTTAGTCCCTTGAGCTCAAAACATGTTGAATCTATTGTCATACAATAGATCTTCATAGTATTAGCCCGTTTTGAACTACACCTAGTTTGTCAAACAAACTTCTTGACACAAATGCCCTCCTTTGCTGCTGCTAGAGCAGTCATATACTTAGCCTTTCGTTGTAGTATTCGTTATAATGCCTTAACTTTGGAACTCATCCAAATCCATTTGAAACTATTCCAAATCTATCATGGAACTTTCTTCCATTACATTTTGCCACCTTAACATACCGCCAAAATTGAGATAAATTTAGATTGTATCTTGAGACAAAACTAGTATCAATGTAACACTTTACAATGAACTATTGTCCAACATACATAATATATATTCTTAGTCCTTCCAAAGCACGTAAGGATATCTTTACTATTGTCCAATGATCATCTTATGAATCATTCTGGTATATGCTCATAACATTTAGAGCATAGGACATTCTGGAATTGTACATATCATGGTGTACATGATTGATCAAATCATTCATGTGATTTTACTCACCAAGTGTCAAAACACTTGAATCTCGCTTCAACCTTTTCCATGCGGCAAGAACTTTTCTCGTCGTTTCCATATTGAACTTATTCAATATTTCATATATGTACTTCGGCCCAACCATATTAGCACATCAATCTATCTATATAGACCATATTAGCCCAATATACTGGTTTTGCCCAAATCTTCCATTAAAATCAAATTTTTAATGAAACTTCACCCATGTCAATAAAAGATACCTCATTTCCAATCAACAATATGTCTTCTACATAATGTATTAGAAATATGTCTCAGCGCTCCCACTTAATTTCTTGCAAAAGCAAGCATCTTCACCATCTCTGATGAAACTAAACGTTTTAACAATTTCATCATGATGAAGATTCCAACTCCGCGAATGCTTATTTCAACCATTGAAATTTGCATGCTATTTTAGCATCCTTTGAATTAACAGAACCCTTTGGACCGTGTCCTGTACACGTCCTAGGTAACCATTCTATTAGAAGAACGTTGTTCCGTTTGTTCAACTACCATATACCAAAACTAGCATATGTAGTGGTTGCTACAATAATCCGTCCAGACTAAATATCGTTATGAAAGATCAAATCTTGTCATAGCCAGCTCTTTGAACATAATCGTAAACCATTTTAACGATATGTCGAATATTTCATAGATGTGAGAACATCCACGTCTGTTTCTTTATAGATCCAAACACGGTATCTAGAGGATCTTCCAAGTTCAGAAACTTGGTTTCTCGTGTATGGAACTATCACGGATTTTATAGCTTCTAGCCATTTTGACGGAGTCAGGGCCCATCATTGCTTCTTTGCATGTAGTCGGTCCATTATTATCAAATAACAATGATTCAATCTCAAATCTTACTATTTGATCGATTATCCGAACTACGCAGTTCAATAGGAACTTAGATCGCCGTGACCACAACCTTTGGGACACGGGAGCCAAGAGCATTGCGGCCGCTTCCGGGAAACTTTCCGGCGCTGCGCCACTTAGCACATAAAGCTTAGGTTCAACAACCTAATCGAATTTCTACTGTCCTCCCACTTAACTTTTCGCAAAAAATTCCTTCTCAAGAAACTTGATGCACTTAGCCACAAAACACTTTTGTCTTTATGGAGGAATACCCAATGGTTACATTGGGATAACCTACAAAAACGTACTGTATCCGACTTTGGTTGTAAACATTTTACATATGCCTTGCATACCAAAATTTAAGAAAAGACAAATTGGGTTTTATCCCATTCCATAACTCATATGGTGTCATTTCAACGGATCTCGATGGCGCTCTTTTCAGTGAAAAACGGTAGTCTCTAAAGCTTAATCCTTAAAATACAATGGCAATTTTATAAATAACACCTTTGATCCTTACCATGTCAAACAAGGTTTGATTACATCTCTCGAACACTCCATACTCCTATGGTGTTTCGGGAAATGCAAGTTTTGGAACGATTCCTAAACTCTCAGGCATTTGCTAAACTTTTAACTCAAAAAATCTTCTTTTATGATCCAATCATAAACTCTTATTTTCTCGTTACAATGATTTTCACTTCATCTTGAAATTTATTTGAACATTTTCAAACATTTCATACTTCTTCCTTATCAAGTAAATATATACATATATCCACTCAAAACCTCGGTTAAAGTATATGAAGTTATAAGACCCACCATACACGGCTACACATAATGAACTATACGCATCAACATGTATAATGTCCAATAAGTTAGTCGTCCGTCCTTCTTTGCCTATGAACGGAGTTTCAATCATTTCTAGGAAATTCTTACAAGCGTCAGTTGATTCAAAATCAAAAGACTCCAAAATTCCACCAACATGGAGTTTCTTCATGTTATCTTTCCAATATGATTTAAACGGTGTTTCAATCATCTCTAGAAATTTCTCACAACCGTCAATTGATTCAAAATCAAAAGACTCCAAAATTCCATCACCATGGAGTTTCTTCATGTGTTTCTTTCCAATATGATTCAAACGGTGGTGTCACTCATAAGTGATCTTATAATCATTTGTCTTGCGACATGTTTAGCATCAGTTATTATGGATGTGATTTCTCCAACAAGATTTATAGAGTTCATCCATCTTCTATGAATATGGTGATAATTTGAACAACTATTGTTCGTATAACACCAGAACAGAATAACAATTATTCAAATAAATCTTGAAGGCTAGGTTTAATTCCAACGATAAACACAATAACACTTTATTTTGTTTTTGATGAGAATCATCCCATATTCATTTGCTAGTTACTCAGGCCATTGCAACTCTTGTATTGCGTTGTTCTGTATGACACTTCATACCAACCAATCAGTATCCAATACTCAAGAATCACATTGTTTAACAAGCAATGAATATACCCATAACATGTATATCATCTATATACCCGAGCTGGACATTTCCAGTCTTTTCCTTTTTCTTTTTGCCAAAATATTTTTCAGATCCTCTTTCAGCAATTCCTTTCCTTTTTAGAAGAATTTATCAACATCACTTGTGGCACCATTCAAATGACACATAATCCAAAGTGTGTTAGTCAAATACTAACACCCTTTGATTCTCACTTTGATGTAGATCACCGTCATCAAATGTTTGGTGTTCTTCCAAATTCCATTCTTTAGTAATCTTATAGTGTAGTAATCATTTTACCTACATCTTCCATTCATCCTATCATGACAACTTTCATGACAAAACTACCATAGCTCATAGGGACAAACTGTGAGTACAATATTAGTTCCCAAAACCTTTTTGAGAGATTAGGACACATAGTGTCTCCAACCTTCACAAATTCTCATACAATATGAGAACATGTTTCTCACTAAATTTTACTCTATCACATTGCAACTAAACATTGTTTCAGATATCGCTATATCTTCCACACATGATAGTTTCTGAAACAATCCTTTCAGCTCCTAGATAACCTTGATAATAACAAACAACATTTGAATATCAAGGATCATGGAGGTAAGTGTGATACTTAGACACTAACACTGGAATTGTTACTCTCGATTTAATACACATTATTAAACTTCATGGAGTAAGAAAGGTTTGCTAAAGTTTGCAATAAGACTTTAAACTTTAGATTGACACTCAACAATACGGTACCAGTCCGTAAAGTTAAATATCCAGAATTCTATAGTTCTATTATCTCAATTATAGCTAAGCGAAAAGGTAGTAAACAAATGCCAATGACTACAACGAACTATGCAAATTCACTTTGATTTAGTTCATGATAAAATGAGTTCATCTAACTCCCACTCAAAAACAACATCCCTCGAGTCGTCTTTGGTGATTACACGAACCAAATTCACTACACCACGACCGATCATCACGTGAGGCAGTGTAGCTGCAATGGCGAGCATCTCAATATGGTTCATCATATCATCCATATGACTCGTGCTTAACCTTTCGGTCCATGTTCCGAGGCCATGTCTGTACATGCTAGGCTCGCCAAGTAGAACCTTAGTATTTGCATGTGTTTCAAGGCCATGTCTGTACATGCTAGGCTTGAAAACACCCGTTGTATGCGAACGTAGAGTCTATCACACCCGATCATCACGCGGTGTCTCGAAATGACGAACTTTCTTAACGGTGCATACTAAGGAAGAACATATAATTATCTTGATATTAAGTGAGAGGGATCATCTTATAATGCTACCGCAGCGATCATGATCGTAACTAAGCAAAATAAGATGCATAAAAGGATACACATCACATGCATGGATAATGTGATATGATATGGTCCTTCTCGCATTAGATCTCCATCTTGTGCGTCTTGGTATGATCTCCATCATGCCACCGGCGCGGCACCAAGGTCCATGGCGCCACCACCATGGTCGTCCTTCTCCATTACAATATATCTCATGGATATATCTACAGCACGCAGGCCTTAAAAAAGAAAAACACAACCATATGGCTCCTGCCGGTTGTTTACAATAAATCTCATTTCATACAACAATTTTGTAACAATGACCATATCACATCACATGCCCTGCAAAAACAAGTTAGACGCTTCTAAATTATCTTTGCAAATTTTACGTGGTTTTGGGCTTCCTAGGAAAGAACCGATCTTACCTACGGACAAGAACCACAACGTTGATTCGCTAGTTGTTTCTTTTCATCCCTTTCCAGGGCCCTCCGTTGCAAATGCCATATCACTAATGTTAGAGAAACTGACACCCCCAAAGCCACTTTATACGGTACAAGCCGTATGTCAAGCGTGACACGCAATCTGCGCTTAGGGCCGCTTCAATCCAACATTGCCGCAATATGAACAAGTGCACAAAAGAGGGTAACAACTAGAGGATCAACGCCCACATCTCTATGTGTTCTAACCGTACAAAGCATCTACGCATAGACGAGGCTCTGATACCACTGAAGGGTTCGTTGCATAGAAAACAAAAATTTTCCTACGGTTGTAACAGCCAAGATCACATCTAGAAGATCACTTGTAACGGTTTGAGAAGGACTCACCCTCGAAGACCAAAAGCTTTAACGAGAACTATTCTCGTGGGTGATGTAGTCGAACACTCGCCGACCTCAAGGTCGTGATGAAGACTTGACGCCACGAACGGGCAGCGTCTCCGTAGTCGGTCACACGTACAGATCAGTGACGACCTCCGCCCCTTGCTCCAGTTGGGCAGCGGAAGTAGTGGATCCTCGGGAACTCCAGCAGCACTACAACATAGTGGTGGTGGTGGTAGAGAAGATCTTGAGCAGGGCTTCGCCTAAGCACCGTACTCGTGAAACTGGATCAGCTAGCAAGGGGAGGAAGATGCCAACCAAAGGGCATATGAGAGATGGAGGAATGAGTGTGTAGAGGGGTCTCCACCCATCTATATATAGGAGGGGGAGGCAGCCCCCAAGGGGTAGCACGCCCCAAGAGGTGCCCCCACCTCTCCCCTCATCATGTGGGTGGACTCTCCACTCACAGAAACAAAGGGTCACACATTATTCCCATAACTTCCATAATTCTCCACTCAAAATTCCAAGAGTTTATCACATTAAAACACTTTTAATTATCTTGTTTAATGTCACTCAAATTAATGAACACTTCATTCAATGAATACTTCATTGATGAACACTTCATTCAATGAACACATTAACAATTATCCCCTTGCACTATTTTGATATACCGAAACTATTCCAGCAGTTTTATCGAAAACAGTCCATGTGCTGTCCAGTATATTCTCCGGCGTTCCGTATCCACTCAAACGCGTCAACGAATCCTTAAGTGTGTCACCCTACGGTTCGTGAATAAAATGGACATGACAGAGACTCTTCTCCGATCAATAATCATCAGAGGGATCTGGAGATCCATGATGACTCCCACTTACTCAACGATGAACTAGTGATCGTGTGAACCATTTCTCCGTAACCAATTCCTTTTGTCTCGCGATATTTTACTTGTCCGAGATCCGATCATTTGGTATCATCCATACCTAGTTCGATCTCGTTACCGACAAGTACTCTTTACTCGTTCCGTGATATAACATCCTCGTGAGCCAGTCACGTGCTTGCAAGCGATGTCAATGTGATATCACCGAGAGGGCCCAGAGTATATCTCTCCGTCATCTGGATGGACAAATCCCACTCTTGATCCACGAGCCTCAACTAACACTTTCCAAGTACCCAACGACACCTTTATAATCACCCTGTTACGGTGTGACGTTTGATGGAATCAAAGTACTCTTCCGGTGTCAGTGATTGACGTGATCTCATGGTCTAAGGATTAGGGTTACTTCATGAAAGTTTGATACAGCAATAGAAACTTTGATGACATGATCGTATTGCTATAACTACTGTGGGTGTATGTTCATCACATCATTCTCCAATGACATGACCTTGTTATTAACAACATCCAATGTTCATGATCAGGAAACCTTGATCATCCATTAATCAACAAGCTAGTATAAAGAGAGGCATTACTAGGAACCTTTTCTCTGTTTATTAAACACACATGTATTAACGTTTCCGGTTAACACAATTATAGCATGAAAATAAACATTTATCATAAACATGGAATAAGATAATAACCACTTTATTATTGCCTCTCGGGCATATTCCCTTCATACATTGTGTATTAAGAATGCTTACGGTGGGTTGCCGGAGTGATAGAAACCTGAACCCCAGTTTGCACACTTTTGCTCAAGGGAATACTGGATCCTTGATCTTATTGCTGTGGTTACGCTTTGCATTAATTTCTATCTTGTCTTTGCGGATGCTTGCAAGATGTTTAATCATAGGAGTACACTTATCTTAGTCTAGAAGGTCTGCTAGCATGGATCCACCCACTCAACACTTATCAGCACAACACTTGTTATCGATACGGAGTCTGGTGAAAGCACGTGGCTACCTCTCCATGTGTCCTCAAGAACGCTTTATTCTTTATAAGTTCAGTTGTCAGGCCTATCCTTTGCACAAAAGGATTGGGCCACTTGCTGCTCCTCAGTACTATTTACTTTGCTTGCTTTTATCTTATCGTTGCTTATATCGAAAACCCCTAAAAAGTTATCTTTCAGTTCTTGCAGTTATTCCTTGTCCAAAATCACCTATCAATACCTTTCGCTCCTCGTTGGGTTCGACAATCTTACTTATCGAAAACGCTACAATAGATCCCTTTACGTTGAGGGTCATCAAGCTACGTTTTCTGGCGCCGTTGCCGGGGGTGCATAGCGCTATTGGTAAGTGAAGCTGGTAAGGAATTTTTATATCGTTGCTTTTATTTTGCTGTTGCTGTTCTTTGTCCGTATGGACAACCTAGCTATTGGATCGCTGCTTATGGGGAAACACCCCACATCTGTGGTTGTTGTACCTCCCCCTACTGAAATTGTGCCTTATAAAATACCAGCTGGTATTATCGATTATGTTTTGGCTAATCGTTATGCAGGAGACAGACATCCCAGTGAACACTTGCTATATTTATCACAACTATGTTCACTATTTAAGCTTGCAGGTGTATCAAAGGAGTTTGTCATGAGGAAATTATTCTCCGTATCGCTTATAGATAAAGCTTCAGATTGGTATAAGCTTCTCGATAAATCTCATTTGCTTGATTGGCATGAGCTTATGTCCCTCTTTTATACCACGTTTTATCCTCTTCATGAAATTCATCGAGACAGGAATTATATCTATAACTTTAGGTCTCGTGACGGAGAAAGCATCGCTCAAGCTTGGGGGAGATTGAAATCTCTGATGCTCAAATGTCCTATTCATGAGCTCCCCAAGGAAACTATACTTACAGACTTTTATGCTAGATTTTCTCGTCAGGATAAGGAGATGTTGGATGCCTCCTCTAGTGGGGTATTTCAGACAAAAAGCGTTGAAGAAAGATGGGATCTCCTTGAAAGGATCCAGAAGAATGCCGAAGATTGGGAAATAGATAAAGGTATTGAACCTACCATAAATTATGAGCATGATTATATAGAGAGCTATGTGAAAACTGATTCCTTTAATGCCTTTTGCTCTCGTATTGGTCTTGATTCTCATCTAATGATTGATTTTTGTAAGGACTTTGCCTCTCACATCGACTCTTCTAAAAAGAAGAAGAGTCAGCATCATAAACCCTTCAAAGAATTATCTATTGATATTCATGTTGCTGACCCTATTGTGCCTGCAGTTATATATGAAAAGCCCCGTTTTCCCGTAAGAATAAGGGAGCACTCTTTTGTGACAGGCATAATGAATAAGAGTGAGAGAAGAATTGATGAACCTGAGGACCAGATCAAGGTCGATCCTCGAGTTGCATTGGTTAAGGATCTTATTACTAATGATGCTTTAGATTCAAATGTAAATTTTTGTGCTGTTTCCACTAACCTTGTCACAGCCAAGAATAAGGGCCCAATTTCAGGTACTCCAGTAGTATCTGTCAAAATAGGAGATCATAATTATTATGGGCTATGCGATTTGGGATCGAGTGCTAGTGCTATCCTGTATTCACTTTATCAAGAGATCATGGGTGAAATCTCACCTTGTGAACTTGAAGAAGTTGATGTTACTATTCATCTTGCAAACAGAGCAACTATCTCTCCTATCGGAATTGTGAGAGACGTTGAAGTCTTATGCGGAAAGGTAAAGTATCCTACCGACTTTCTAGTACTTGGTTCTGTAAGGGATAATTTTTGTCATATTATTTTCGGTAGACCTTTTCTCAGATGCTGTGGAGCTATAATAGATTGCAAGAAAGGTAAAGTTTCTGTTGAATTCGATGGTGAGCCATATGAATTTAACTTTTCAAAGTTCTCTAAGCAGCCTCGTGGTACTGATTTGCCTAGTAATGATAAGATTATTGAAGATATTGCTTCCATTGCTATTCCCCCTAACGATCCTTTGCAGCAATATATGGAAGACCACGAGAATGATTTGCATATGCATGAGAGGAATGAGCTGGACGAAATATTATTAAGACAACCTGCTATCCTAAAGCACAACCTTCCAGTTGAGCCTTTGGGAATTTTGTCGCAACCAAAAGAAGATCCAGTGTTTGATCTTAAACCTCTTCCCGATTCGCTCAAATATGCTTATTTAGATGAAAAGAAAGTATATCCTGTTATTATCAATTCTAACCTTTCAGGGTATGAAGAGGAGCGTCTATTGGAAGTACTTCGCAAACATCGAGGTGCAATTGGCTATACCCTCGATGACCTTAAGGGGATTAGTCCGTCTATTTGTCAACATACCATCAACCTTGAACCTGATGCTAAACCAGTTGTTGATCATCAACGACGGTTGAATCCTAAAATGATGGATGTTGTAAGGACTGAGATTCTCAAGCTTCTAGCTGCAGGTATTATCTACCCTATAGCTGATAGTAAGTGGGTAAGCCCGGTTCATTGTGTTCCAAAGAAAGGAGGAACAACTGTGGTTCCTAATGATAAGAACTAACTAATACCTTAGAGAATTATTATTGGATATCGAATGTGTATTGATTACAGGAAGCTGAACAAGGCAACCAGGAAGGACCACTACCCGTTGCCGTTCATCGAACAAATGCTTGAAAGGTTATCCAAAAATACTCATTTTTGTTATTTAGATGGTTATTCTGGCTTCTCTCAAATTCATGTTAACACTGCTGATCAAGAGAAGACCACTTTTACTTTTCCTTTTGGTACTTATGCTTACAGACGTATGCCTTTTGGTTTATGTAATGCCCCTGCTACTTTTCAAAGGTGTATGTCTGCTATCTTTCATGGTTTTTGTGAAGAAATTGTGGAGGTATTCATGGACGATTTCTCTGTCTATGGAACCTCTTTTGACCATTTTCTCCACAACCTTAATAAAGTTTTGCAGAGATGTGAGGAGACAAATCTGGTGCTTAACTGGGAGAAGTGCCACTTTATGGTCAATGAGGGAATTGTTCTTGGCCACAAGATTTCCGAGAGGGGAATTGAGGTGGACAGGGCCAAGATCAAAGCAATTGAAAGGATGCCCTATCCAAGGGACATCAAAGGTATTCGTAGTTTTCTCGGTCATGCTGGCTTCTATAGAAGATTTATTAAAGACTTTTCTAAGACTTCGAGACCCCTCAATAATCTTCTCCATAAGGATGTTCCCTTTGTTTTTGATGAAGATTGTAAGGAAGCCTTTGAAGTTATTAAGAAAGCTTTAATAACCGCTCCTATAGTACAACCACCTGATTGGAATTTACCTTTTGAAATTATGTGTGATGCTAGTGATTTTTATGTTGGAGCTGTTTTAGGGAAAAGGGTTGAGAAGAAGTTCAATGTTATATCTTATGCTAGCAAAACCCTTGATAGTGCTCAAAAGAATTACGGTACTACTGAGAAGGAATTATTGGCAGTAGTGTTTGCTTGTGATAAGTTTAGGCAATATATTGTTGGTTCTAAGATTATTGTTCATACTGACCATGCTGCCATTAAGTATCTTATGGAGAAGAAGGATGCCAAACCAAGGCTCATCCGATGGGTACTCCTTATTCAAGAATTTGATTTGCAGATTGTCGATAGGAAAGGAGCAGACAATCCGGTGGCGGATAATCTTTCGAGGATGGAAGATATACCGCATGATCCCATTCCAGTCAACGACAGTTTTCCAGAAGAACAACTAGCTGTTGTTAAAGTACAATCTCTCTCCGATCCTTGGTTTGCAGATTATGCTAACTTTATCGTTGCAAAGTTTTTTCCTCTAGGTTTAACATTTCAGCAAAGGAAGAAGTTTTTCATGATTTGAGGCATTACTTTTGGGATGACCCACATCTTTTCAAAGAAGGTCCGGATGGGATCGTGAGAAGATGCGTACCGGAACACGAACAGAAGGACATTCTCAATAAATGTCACGATAGTCCATATGGAGGACATCATGCTGGTGAGAGGACCGCACATAAGGTTCTTCAATCAGGTTTTTATTGGCCTACTCTCTTTAAAGATGCTAGAAATTATGTTTTATCCTGTGATAAGTGTCAGAGAGTTGGTAATATTAGTAGAAGGAATGAGATGCCTATGAATTACTCTCTAGTTATTTAGCCTTTTGATTGCTGGGGTTTTGATTTTATGGGTCCTTTTCCTTCCTCACACAAGTACACTCACATTTTAGTTGCTGTTGATTATGTAACCAAGTGGGTAGAAGCAATCCCCACTAAAAGTGCTGATCACAAGACATCTTTGAAAATGCTCAAGGATGTAATTTTTCCTAGGTTTGGAGTACCCAGGTACCTCATGACTGATGGGGGTTCGCACTTTACACATGGAGCTTTTAGAAAAGCTTTATCCAAGTACGATGTCAATCATAGAATTGCTTCACCGTACCAACCTCAAACTAGTGGGCAAGTTGAGCTCACCAATAGAGAGATCAAGTTAATCTTACAGAAGACAGTCAATAGAAATAGAAAGGATTGGTCAAATAAGTTAGGAGATGCTTTGTGGGCGTATAGAACTGCTTACAAAAACCCCATGGGCATGTCTCCCTATAAGATGGTCTATGGCAAGGCTTGCCATCTGCCATTAGAATTAGAACAGAAAGCTTTCTGGGCTATTAGAGAGCTTAATGCTGACCTGAAGTTAGCTGGTGAAAAGCGTCTCATGAACTTGACTTCTCTAGATGAGTGGAGAAGTGAAGCTTACGAGAGCGCTAAAATGTTCAAAGAAAAGGTAAAGAAGTGGCATGATAGGAGGATTCTGAAGCGTGAATTTAATGTTGGTGATAAAGTTTGGTTGTTTAGATCCCGTTTCAGGTTTTCTCCAGGTAAACTACTTTCCAGGTGGGGAGGGCCATTTCATATTGAGGAAGTCTACCGCTCAGGTGCAATAAAGATTAACAATTTCGAAGGCACCAAACCTCAAGTGGTGAATGGGCAAAGACTTAAGCATTACATAGCAGGAGATCCTGTCAATGTTGATGTGGATCTGGTATACACAAAGTCTCATGAAGAACATGTTGCGGCCCTGTTTCAGACACCAGCAGAAGCAGAATAAGGAAAGGTATGTATTACGGTAAGGAAACATTGCGAAACCGCCATATAAGTTCCAGATTACGAGTTTTTGAAAAATATAGGAAATTTGAGGCCTAAGTGGAGCCGGAGACCAGCTCCAGGGGGCCCAGGCGACCCCCTGGCGCGGCCCCACCCCTGGCCGCGCCGGGAGGCCGCCTGGGCACCCCGGAGCCCGTCTCCGATTCCTCTTTGACCCGTTACCTTCCTTTCTGTGCAAAAATTTTTGCTATATATTTGCCCGGATCGTTCCGGCAACGTATCTCGCGATTTCCTGTGTTTTCTTTTCGAGCTGTTTCTGCCAGGAAAACTTTCAGCAAGACCTAGGTGCCATGGCTTCCCCAAGTTCCCCCAGGGACAAGTTCTTCGTCAACGTCATCAACCCTTACCTCGCTGAGGTGTAGAAGCACCCCCAGATCCTTCATGTGGAGGACGGTGACCTCCACAAGGAGGATCTGAAGGGACCAGTCAAGGAGGGGAGCACCAAGGAGCGGCTGAAGGAGATGGAACATGAGGTCTTCAAGTTCAAGAAGATGGTGGAGCGTGGTGTTGAAGCTAACTTCGACATCATGAACGAGATCGAGGCTTCCCACAAGAAGGATATGAAGGAGATGTGGTCAAGTTTGGCCGCACTAGAATAAAAAGTTTATGGGATCCAAGCACAAATCTATGATCTGCAGAACCAGAACTGTGAGTATGAACTAAAGTTTCTGCGCATGGGTTTGGGTGCTGAGTGCAGGATCTTGGAGACGGGAATGTCCTTTGAGACTGGAGAACAACTGCCATGGAAGCGCTTTGCCAAGGAGTACGTGACCGACAGGAACAAGGATGAGGAGTAAATCTCATCGGGTAATGGCATCCCCTTAGCTTGTTCCAAGCTTGGGGGAGTGCCCGGTATTTTTATCTTTATCTATGTCTTTTAGAGTCAAGTAGAGTCATATCATGTCTAGGGAAGTTATCTTATAAAATAGGTGTTTGCTTTGAGGTCTATCACTCCTTTTTGGGAGAGTTATGTATCCGTGAGTGTGGAGTCGTCTATGATGGAATATTAATGAGAATTCTATTGATCCCTTCGCCGCACTCGGTATTCTCTTCACGCAATCGACCTTATGATGATTCTTATGGGGAGTGTTGACCTTATATCAGGTATGGCTTTGAAAACTTTATTTAATCTTGACAAACATAGCTTTGGTCATAGCAACAAGCATGTTATTTTTCTCAAAGTAGCGACATAGCCAAACCCCCTTTGCTATTATGCTTGTAGTGTTATGTTGAAAAGGAAGACAACTTGATGTGCTATGCTTGTTTTAATGTTTATGCTTTATATTTCTTTGCATCCAAGTCATCATCAATTGTCTGTTCTCTCAAAGCCTTTGCTAGCCAAACCTCTGTACTAAGCGGAATTCTGCTTGTACATCCTTACCCTGAAACCAGTACCTTCCATATGAGTCCACCATACCTTCCTATTCGTGGTATTCCACTACCACTCCTAAAGCATAGAATTTTTGTGTTATCCTTAGATGTTCAAAATCTTATGTTTTGTGCCCTTGTTTTAGCTCATGAGGAATTAGTAGTTAATTCATGACCTTCTTAAGGTGGACAAGTTTTATCCTGGTATTGCATGTCTAATCTGCAAACCCCTAATACGAGGAGGAACTGGCATGAGTGCGCCCAGCTCACAAAAGATAATACAACATACAAACCCTCCTTCACGCTTTGTTCATGAGAAATCAGAAAACATTGGCAATGATAAACAAAGGAGATTGCGGGGATGTGATCGTCCCCGTTTGGGAGCCGTTCCTCAAAACTTGTCCAATCTGAGAAGCAATTGAGTTATCTATTAGCATTCGTTGACAATTCATGCACCTCCCAAAACTTTTTTTCATTCTGTCTGATTTAAGGATAGCACTTGAGTTTTCCCTGCTTGCCTTTAACAAAGCTTCTTTTTCCTTTATTTTTGTGTTGAGTCAGTTTTCCCTACTTCCTCCTTTCCCAAAGAGAACAGACACTTGATGCTGATGAAGATTCATCCATATAATGCCGCATTAATGTTTTGCCATTCCATATCATTGTTGAAATTATCTCTTGATAAGTAAGTTGTTTGCAAAAGCATTTTCCAAGCAAACATCTTCCTTTGTGTTAACATTTGCACTTCATGACTAATAGCTTGTTCTTTCAAATTTTTTCCAAATTGTCTCTTCAAAATATAAAGAGAAAGAGCAAAGGTAAAAGCTTTTAGTTGTCCCTTGACCAAAGGACTTGTTTGCCATGATTTGATGAGTTTCCTTAGCCCTACTTTTGATTATAATTGTTATTATTCTTTCATAAGGGCTTTATGAGTTGGAGATTGCTGCTTAGGATGTTTGAGTTTGGTGAAAAGATCATGATGCTTCTTGTCCGTATTTTATTTATCGACACTTCACTCTCTAAACTTGTGGACAGGTTTACCGAGCTCAGTTTTCGCTTGGGGACAAGCGAGGTCTAAACTTGGGGGAGTTCATACGTCCAAAATGCATCACTATTTTATATCGTAATTCATCCTTATTCATTGATATATTTCATGTTACGATGATGTTCTTATGTTGTTTTGGCTTATTTTACACAGTTTACAACTTTCCGGTGCCGAAGCAGCAGACGCAGGATTCAGCGGTAAAAAGTGGACGCTGAGTTGCTGAAGAAGAATACCTCCAAATTACCTGAAAATTGACGGGGGGTATTTTCCAGAAGAATAACGAAGACTCGCCAAAGAGGGGCCAGAGGGGGGCCACAGGGGCCCCAGGCGGCCACCTGGCGCGACCCCACCCCTGGCCGCGGCGGGAGGGCGCATGGAGCCCTGGGGCCACTCCCGGCTCCCCCCTCTGGCCTATATACTCCTCATTACGCGAAAACCCTAAAAAGAGAAGCTTTCACGGAGTTCCGCCGCCGCTCCGTGGCGGAAACCTACAGAGAAGAAAAGGGCTCTCCAGCGGGCAGATTTCGCCGAGGCGATCACCTCCCGAAAGGGGAGATCATCGCCATCGTCATCACCATCGTCACGGGCATCATCGAGATCATCATCAACATCATCCCCAACATCAGCACCATCTCCACTACCATCCAATCTCACCCCACAAGTTCATCTTGTGTTGTAATTCGTACGATCTATCCTCTCTACTCTACCGGTGTTGATTACTACCTTGTGGTGAATACTATTGAGTTTTGTTGGAGAAATACCATTATGTCCAGATTATTTATCATATATTTATCACCTCTGATCATGATCTCTTTTTTGTCTGGTGAGTAGTTACTTTAGTTCTTGAGGACATGGGAGAAGTCTAGTTGCCAGTAGTCATATGATGTTGAAGTAATTTGTGTTGTTTGATATTTAAGTTGTGTTGTTATTTTCCTAGTGGTGTTGTGTGAGTCGAACACTCAACACTTTGCCTTCTTAAGGACCTAGGAGAATACATTGTGTATTAATAATTCTTACGGTGGGTTGCCGGAGTGACAGAAACCTGAACCCAAGTTTGCAAACTTTTGCACAAGAGAATACTGGATCCTTGATCTTATTGCTGTGGTTAGGCTTTGCCTTAATTTCTATCTTGTATTTGCGGATGCTTGCAAGTTGTTTAATAATAAGATTACACTTATCTTAGTCTAGAAGGTGTGCTAGCATATATCCACCCACTCAACGCTTATCTGCACAACACTTGTTATCGATACGGAGTATGACGAAAGCACGTGACTACCTCTCCATGTGTCCTCAAGAACGCTTTAGTCTTTATAAGTTCAGTTGTCAGGCTTATCCTTTGCACAAAAGGATTTGGCCACTTGCTGCTCCTCAGTACTATTAACTTTGCTTGCTTTTATCTTATCGTTGCTTATATCGAAAACCCCTAAAAAGTTATCTATCAGTGCTTGAAGTTATTCCTTGTCCAAAATCACCTATCAATACCTTTCGCTCCTCGTTGGGTTCGACACTCTTACTTATCGAAAACGCTATAATAGATCCCTTAACGTTGAGGGTCATCACGTGACCCTCTTAACTTTTGAACACATGATATATGAGTGAAATGATGAAACGATGCCAAGTTTCGTTTTTCCATAGTTCATCTGTAGTGCTTCTACATGTGTGGACATCGAGCAATGCCCTAATAATTGCGGAATGTTGTAAGCCACGACGATTCCAACTTAAGATTTATATTGCGTCTGATCAACCTCTAACTCTGGGTCGCTAATATCAAAGAACTAGATAATACCCCGCGCGTTGTTGTGGAATATGTAAAATATAAACTTTGTGTTCAAATGTGATAGGGAAGAAATAATCGTTTCATAGGAAAAGGGGTTGTATAAATATAAATTTATATAGAAAAGAGGAAGTACCCAAGTCATCTTGCTAAGATTATAAGTTGATTCCGTACAGTTAGTCTTGGTGTTGCATACCTAACTACTGATGAAGAGTGAATACCTTATTCATACCTTTTTAATCTAAAATATAGTTCGCGTGTGTTGCAGAAACTAATAAAAGAGGGCATCAACGTTGCCTTTATCAATCCGTTTTTTATATCATTATTTACATGGAGAAAGCACAGACACCCTTGCCCCGACCTCGGCCAAGTCTCCTGGTCATCTCCTTGTCGCCACTGCGGCCCTAACCAAAGCACGTGAGGAGGCCCATCCAAGTTGTCTCTATCAAGCGAGTGCATGTCTGACATCTAGAACAACCTGCCCCATCTAGCCAAGAAAGAATCCCTGCCCGGCCTCGCGTCCACTCCGTAGTTAAGTCCAACATCGCTTGGAGAGTGTCCTCCAGGGCAGAAAGGAAGCGATCTCCAGAACCCAATGGCTGGTCCAATCCTAGTGAATCTACCGGAGCAAACCTCCCCATCAACGCACGTACATACCTACCTTTGCCCGAACATAGAATGAGAAAGGAGAAGGGCACCACAGGCGTTGCCTTGACCACACCAGGAAAGGGAACACCAACCAAAGGGTGGGATCTTTAGTGGGTTTTCTTTGATGCGGTTGTGAAGAAGGACGGGGATAGACGTGTGAGGCTGCAAGCAGAGTCCATAATGGAGATCCCACGAGAGCAATGTGTAGTATATAAAAGTGCTGATGATTCCTCAGTTACACCATCAGTTTCTTCCTCATTATCAAATTCACATTAAATTTTCTTCATTTGTGGTGAGTGGAGGAGGCGAGCAAAAGAGACCAGTGGAGAATATGAATAGGTACGTCGGAAATCGATTACATGGCCCGATGATGACCCTCAACTGTAGGAGATCGTTTGTAGTGTTCTCGCGGGTAAGTTAACCCAATTTATTGATTCGACACAAGGGGAGCCAAAGAGTATTTATAAGCTTTGACAGTTGAGTTGTCAATTCAACCGCAGCTGAAATATACTTGCTTGCAACAAAATATTAATAGCAACTGTGGTATGATTGTGATAGTGGTAACAACAAAAGTAAAAAAGCGGAAATAAACTAGTATTGACCAGTAGGATTAAAACACTGTGGGTTAGGAAGATGGATGGTTGGGCGCTGCATGGATAAGAGTGAACATGTAATAAATTCTAACACGGGGCAAGGCACACAGAAAAGCAATGATCATCTAGGCAAATATCAAACATTAGGCATGTATCCCGTAGGTAGTTGTGCGTTCTTGCAATAAGAACTTGCACAACATCTTTTGTCCTACCATCCCGCTACGAACGGGGCCAAAGGGAACTTATGGAGATTAAGGTGCTCCTGACAAAGAGTTCCGGAACAAAGCAATAAACTCAATGGATACATGGAATCCTCAAATTATGGACCAACCCCTTTGGTGTCCCAAGCTGTAACCTTTGGGATCGCCGGTTCCGGACCATAATATGTGCATACAACTTATAGATAGGATCTCGAACATAAATATACTCATGAAAATATAAGTGGTTCATATATGAAAACATGGCACTCGGGCCCAAAGTGACAAGCATTAAGAACAACAAGTTGTAGCAAACATGATAAACATCAAAGTAGATGATAGGCAACATGCCCCCAATAATTTGACAAACTATTACATGATCAAACTCATCCAATCCCTACCATCCCCTTTGCCTACAGCAGGGAATTAATCACATATGTGAAGAGAAGTCATGGAGGGAGGATGGGTTGGTGATGGTGATGATGATGGCGGCGATCTCCCCTCCCCGGAGGCCAAATCAGCCTCCAGATTAGCCCTCCCGAGGAAGAACAGAGGGTGGCGGCGGCGGCTCCGTGACGGGTTCTGAAAAACAACTTCTGTTTCAGATTTTTCACGTCACGGGAATAAATAGGAGTCGAGGTAGGGCACCAGAGGCGGTGGAAGTCGCCTATGCGGCCAGCTGGCGCGGCCAGGGGTGGGGCGGCGCCAGCAGGGCGCCTCGGGCCCCCTGGCTGCCCTCTGGCCCCACTTCTAGCTTCGGACTCCTTCCGGTGCGTGGATTTTTTGTAATTTTTCTGGGAATTTTTTGAGATGTCTAAAAATCCATTTTCCCGCACACAATAAAACCATGCAGGCAACTCTTCTGAAAACAACGTCAGTCCGGGTTAGTTTAGTTCAAATCATGCAAGAATGAGGGAAAAACAATAGCAAAAGTGTTTGGAAAAGTAGATACGTTTGAGATGTATCAACTCCCCCAAGCTTAGCCTATTGCTTGTCCTCAAGAAATTCAGTTCAACGAACTGGACGCGACAAAGAAAACGTTGACAAACTCTTTTGCTTCATAAGACGTATATAAGCCGGTACTATGAAAAGAGTTTAGCAAGTATCAAAACAATGCTATGAGGACAATGCACGAAGCGATCCTTCTTTCAAGTGATCAATCACAAACAACAAAAAGTAAATAATATGCTGACGAAAACCAAGACAAGATCACAACGCACATAACTTGAACATACTAGAGTGGTATCTCGCTAGCCTCCATGAGTGAAGCAAAACATAAATGCAGAAACTCCTCCGGAGTTCTAAAGGAGACTAGAACTAAGAATTTCAGACGAGCAATATCACAATCATGCAGAAGACAATGTAATACTTTGGGCAATGCATGTTACACTAAGAATGACAATTATGCTCTCAATAGTTGGTGCTTTGAAGAAAGAAGGGGATACTCTCGAACCGTGGCTTTTTGATGGCAAGGTTGAAAACCTGTGGTTGGAAGCAAAGACTAAACATGTGCCAGAGCTCTTGGTTTTGAAAACGGAGACAAAATTCTTTTGAGAAGTGCAACTTTCCAGTCAACGGTGAACGGTAAAGGTCTCTCAATATCTCCCATGCCAACTATATTAATGCTTTTTGCTTACACCTTTATTCCCTTTTCCATAAATCCTTTGACGGTCTATGGAACCTTTTATTTTGCCTCAAGTATGCAAGGAGGTTATCGTTCCATCTATCATCAGCAACATCTGGTCCATTTCATTCCATCATCAAGTATGGGGAATGTGTAACTCTATTTTTTTTTTATAAATTTGACTAGTTAAAACTTACTTCAAAATATTTTTGGCATGGTAGATACTGATTTTCCCTCACCGCACCATGAGCTTGTATGGTTACAAAAAGGGAAGCTTTTGAATAAATTTCGAGATGGCACAAGAAAGTCTGAGTTAGGAGTGGCCGGTAAATACCTCATATAGGAAGGTATGGTGGACTCAATTGGAATAACTTGTTTGAAAAAGGAGTTTGGATACACAAGAAGAATTCCTCTTAGTGTGAGTGAAGGCTAGCAAAAGACTGGGAAGCGACCAACTAGAGAGCAATAATTTTCATAATCATGTAGAGCGACAAAGCAACATTGAATCGGGCATGAAAGTGATATAAATATTCTGAAACAAAAAGATCATCAAGGCATGATAGACATTGTAGTCATAAACATGTGTGAACATGTGCCAAGTAAACCCGAGAATTCTCCGAAGGGAAATACCACTTCAGTATGCCAAATCATGAACAATGCAATGCATGTAATCATTTCAACATCACATTATGCACTCTAGCTATTTGAGATCAGCCACAAAGAAAGCATGAACACTGGAAAAGCATTGTAAACATAGCATTATGTCGCTACAAGCTGGTCTCTAGATCATAAGTACATGCATATGTACAAAAGTAGAAACAAGAAGAGTTCATACCGTTTTTCCTTGTTGCTTCCCTTTCGTCGATCTTTGTCATTACTGCCTTTTCACTTGCACGACCGAACGTGGGAAATATATAATCAAATGCCATCACGGACTCGGGCTGAACTCTGAAAACAAAGCAAACTAAAGAGAGAAAGGAATTTTTTTTGGGTTTTTTCAAAGGTTAAACGAAAGCAAAAAAAAAGAGAAATCTTTTTCTTATTTTTGCAAATTAAAAGAACGAATAAGAACATGCAAAAACTTCGAAAAGATCAAAGCGAACAAAAATAAAAATGGATAATACAATGGAAAAGTGAGAAGGGCACGTACTCCCCCAAGCTTAGGCTTTTGGCCTAAGTTGGTAGCAGCTACTGGCCCCAAGAGCCTCCTGCTCCGGGGTGATGGTAAGTCCAAGAGTCGTATGAGCCCTCTAGTGCGTACACCGAAGTCCTCGGGTCCTCCCATGAGGAAAGTCCAGCTCTCCAAGCAGAGGAATACCCGTCACCATACTGGGTGACGGTCTCCCCTAGAAAGGAGGGAACTCACCATGATCCTCCTCGTCGGGCACAACCCCCTCCATGGGGTTATGCAGCTGATACTGGCCCATGAACTCATCGAACTGGACATCATTGAAGGACCATCCGTTCCTGCGGGTGTGATAAAAAAAAGTGGTGCAGGTAGACGGATCTCATGAGTAATGGTCTTTTCAAACCTCAAAATATAAACAAGGTTACCAAACTGGGAAGTCATGGTAACAAACTTATGCCTCTTCATAGCAGCAAGACCAAGACTTGTGTAAGAAAAGGGAACATCATCAGGATGCGGGGTGCCGTTAAAAGACTCAAGGATAAGTGTGGCGTAAACACCACCAAATAAATCAACTCCAGGGGAACATGATCTTCATTGTAGCTCACCCTAACAGCCGATGGTGAAGCGACAACTCTAGTAACTCGATCAGAGCGTTCGGGATTATTCTTCCCAAGCCACCCCTTTGCTTTTCCTAGCAAACTCATTTCTGAAATTTTTGACAATTCACAAAAACAAGGATTTAAACAAAGTGAGTTGAGGCAAACTACTCTACTCACTTACCTAAGGCATAAACTTGCATCAAAACTTGGAAAATAAATTTATACACATGCATGCAAGCTCATATAAACAGCACCAAGAACTACTAAATACTCACAAATGAGGCCACCAATCAAAAGTCTAATTGGAGGGGTGGAGGAGTTACATACTGATACGTCTCAAATGTATCTACTTTTCCAAACACTTTTGCTATTGTTTTGCCCTCATTCTTGCATGATTTGAACTAAACTAACCCAGACTGACGCTGTTTTCAGCAGAGCTGTTTGTATGGTTTTATTGTGCGTAGGAAAATGGATTTTTGGACATGTCAGAAAATTCCCAGAAAAATTACAAAAAATCCACGCACCCGAAGGAGCCCGGAGCCAGAAGTGGGGCCAGAGGGCAGCCAGGGGGGCCCCAGGCGCTCTGCTGGCGCGTCCAGGGGTGGGGCCGCGCCAGGTGGCCGCCTGGGCGACTCCCCCCTCCCCTGGTGCCCTACCTCGATTCCTATTTATTCCCGTGACGGGGAAACTCCGAAACAGAAGTTGTTTTTCCAGAACCCGTCGCGGAGCCGCCGCCACCCTCTGTTCTTCTCCGGGAGGGCTAATCTGGAGGATAATTTGGCCTCTCGAGAGGGGAGATCGTCGCCATCGTCATCACCATCACCAATCCATCATCCCTCCATGACTTCTCTTCACATGTGTGAAATTCCCGGCTGTAGGCAAAGGGGATGGTAGGGATTGGATGAGATAGATCATGTAATAGTTCGTCAGATTGTTGGGGGCATGTTGCCTATCATCTACTTTGGTGTTTATCATTTTTGCTACAACTTGTTGCTCTTAATGCTTTTCACTTTGGGCCCGAGTGCCATGTTTTCAGATCTGAACCACTTATGTTTTCATGAATTTATTTATGTTCGAGATCCTATCTATGAGTTGTATGCACCTATTATGGTCCGGAATTGGCGATCCCAAAGGTGACAGCTTGAGACACCAAAGGGGATGGTCCATAATTTGAGGATTTCATGTATCCATTGAGTTTATTTCTTTGTTCCGGTGCTCTTTGACAGGAGCACCTTAATCTCCATAAGTTCCTTTTGGCCCCATTCATATCGGGATGGTAGGACAAAAGATGTTGTGCAAGTTCTTATTGCAAGCACGCACAACTACCTACGGGATACTTGCCTAATGTTTGATATTTGCCTAGATGATCATTACTTTTCTTTGTGCCTTGCCCTGTGTTAGAACCTATTATATGTTCTTTCTTATTCATGCAGCGCCCAACCATCCATCTCCCTAGCCTACAGTGTTTTTAATCCTGCTGGTCACTAGTTGTTACTTTTCGTTGTTTTACTTTCGCCGTTATCACTATCACTATCATATCACAGTTGCTATTAATATTTTGTTGCAAGTAAGTATATTTCAGGTGCGGTTGAATTGAGAACTCAACTGTCAAAGCTTATAAATACTCTTTGGCCCCCCTTGTGTCGAATCAATAAATTGGGTTGACTTACCCGCGAGAACACTACAAACGATCCCCTATAGTTGAGGGTCTGATGGAAAGAGAGTGTTAATACTCTTCAAGCCTCGTTGGTTACCCCAAGTGCAGGGTGAGATATAGTGCAGCGGCAAGTTTTCCCTTGGCAAAGATACCAAGGTTTGTCTCCCGTAGGACTCCAAAGGATACAAGAAGGTGGTAAAGTGAACAATGGTGCCGAGGTTGCTAGCTTCACCTGGACCTGCACACAGATACAAATAACTTTGCTCCCAACGAGTACAGAGGAGTTGTCAATTCCTCCGGCCTTGCTGTTTACAAAGAATCAACGCAAGAGATAAAAGTGGAACTGAAAGTAAGCTAAGGGTGTAAACAATAATGTGAAGATGGACCGGGGTCCCGTGATTTTCACTAGTGATGTCTCTCTCCCAAAAGACGATAAAAGTGCTAGCGAGGTAAACAAATCTCATCTGAGAAATTGACATAATTATGAATGCACCGCGATGCTAACTATGCTGCAAAGAAAGGAAGGGCTCAAAAGCAATGGGAAGTACGCTGACACGTCCAAAACGTATCTATAATTTCTGCTTGCTCCATGCATGTTTTGTGTGATATTGCTATGATCTAGATACACTTTCATACACTTTTGATCATATTTGGACTAACCTATTAACTCAGTGCACCACAGTGCCAGTTCCTGTTTTCTGCTGTTTTTCTATTTCAGTTTTCCCCCATATAAAAAGTGCTCCAAAAATTCGGGAAAATTCAGATAAAAAAATCAGCGTACAGGAAGCTTCGCGAAGAGCCCGAATGGGGCCAGAGGGGGTCCAGGGGTGGCCCAGCCGGCCACCCCCTAGGCCGCGCCAGGGGGCACCTGGGGCCCCTGGTCCACCTCTGGCTGCCCCCCTTCGCCTATATATTCTCCGTCACAGGAAACTTCCGAGAACAGAACCCTTTTTCGCGATCTCTCCTCTGTTCCGCCGCCGCCGCGCTTCCGAGAACGGGAGCACCAGAAGACCTCTTCCCGGCACCCTGCCGGAGGGAGGGTTGACCTCCGGGAGTCTCCTCTCCACCATGGATGCTTCCCGGATGTCTTGTGAGTAGTTTTCCTTGGACCATGGGTCCGTGATCAGTAGCTATGCGATGTTCTCCTCCCCTCCTTGTTCTTCATGGTTTAGACCTCGTGACCTGCTCTACATGATCGAGGCACTTTTGTAATCTTTCTGCTATTGCTATGCTGAGTTTGATGGGATCTGATGGATTATGAGATTATGTTCAGATTGTCATTGAGTAATATATTTGGTTCTTATCTCTTATATTTTTGTTCCTAAGTAATCCTTGCATGTTCTCCTGTTTATTGCTTTGGCCAAGTAGTAGGTAGTAACCCCAAGAGGGAACGCTATGCTCGATTGTGGGTTCATGCCCCCCGATGACACGCTTGAGTGACAGAAACATGAGTCTAGGGGATGTGCTGTTGCCACAAGGGGGAAAACAACGGTGCTTGTAACCGCGGTTGCAAGGATTGTTTACTTTACGCAAAGTTCTTTTTAATGCAGTTGTCTGTTGCTTTGGGTTTACACTTTGGGTGGGGCTCGCAACTTAATACCAGCGAGATGTTCTGGATAGATATCTCAAGGTGGATGATTAGTAGTAGATGCAGTTTGATTTCGGTCTACTTATTTTGGCGTACTGCCCGTGCTTTTGAGCCTCTTCCTTTATTTTCTAGCATAGTTAGCATTGTGGTGCGTTCATAATCCTGTCAATTGCCCTTCTGTAATTTGTTCACCTCGCTTAGCAGTTTTATCGTCTTTTGGGAGAGAGACATCACTAGTGAACATCACGTATCCCGGTCCATATCCTCATCACTGTTTACACGGTCATTCACTTTTCTGCTTTTACTTTCAGTTGCTATCATTATCCCTTGCGTTTGATCCTTTGTGAACAACAAGACCGGAGAGATTGACAACCTCTCTGAACTTCGTTGGGAACAAAGTTATTTTTGTCTGTGTGCAGGTCCGCGTCAGTTGCACCGCTGACACCTACTTATCATCTCCGGAGTCCTACTGGAGACAAACCTTGGTATCTTTACTGAGGGAAATTTGCTGCTATGCTACATCACGCCTTCCACTTGGGGCTCACCAACGAAGGGCGAGAAATCACTATCATTACCTCGCACATCAAGCCAAATTTCTGGCGCCGTTGCCGGGCACTCCGAGTGCTAAGATAGGGGAGTTGCACACTACCCTTTACCTTTGTTTTTTACTCTTGTTAGTTTACCTTTCAGTTTTTATCTTTGTGTCTTATATAAAAAATCACAAAAAATTTGTTTATCTTGCTGTTAGTAGGCCTCCTTGTTTTGATGAACATGTTAGGGCTAGGTGCTTTGCGGTAATCGGAAGTTCTCGATTTCCGTCAAAGAGATGGAGAAAATATGAAGAAGGCGTGGGACAGAATCTCTGAAGCACATAAAAGAATTATGCCTTGGATACCTATAAAAATTGTGCTTAGAATTTTTTACCATGGTCTTTTTAAGTGGTGTAAACACTCTCTTGATATTATAGCTGAAGGAGATTTTCTAGAGTGTGATGAGGTTAGAGCTCTTGATATTTTGCATAGTCTATCTAGTTATTTTGTTTATGATCGTAGTATTGATACTGTCATAGATAGACTTGCCTCTATTGAAAAAAGATTGGATGCTCTAGACTTGAGGAAAGTAGAGGAACTTAAGTCCAACAAGAAAGAAATGTTGGAGATAGATGATGATTGGGAGCCCTTTTTTAGGATTAGCATCTCTAACCAAGGCTTCCTTGCTCTTTGTGATATTGGATCCATAGTTTCTACTATGCCAAAAATAGTTTATGATTCTTTGAAGCTAGATATGGATAAATTATCATCTTATCATGAACATTCTAATGGAGATATTTCAGAGATTAAAGGAAAGGTAAAATAAGTCCAAGTTGCATTCCTTCATAGAACTGCACCAATGGATTTCTTCATCATGGAGCCAAACCAAAGTAACATTGTGCTCGGAAGAGACTTCCTCCGTGCTATGAAAGGCTTCATTGATATTGGTAACGGGCACATACGCTTACGCGGTATGGAGAAAGGTAAGTACCTCTTTCCTAGGAAGAAGAAGAATGAGCTTATTGAAAATCAATTTGAAGGTTTTTATGATTCTGATCTTGGAGACCCTTGATTCTTCTTTCACATCATGCCTAGCTTAAAGGCATAAAAGAAAGCGCTTTCGGGAGGCAGCCCGCAACGAATTGAGGTTTTTCTTTTTGCTTTTGTTGTGTCTTGATGTTTGTTACTGCTGTAGCAACATCATTGTATCTTTATTTTTCAGCTTTGTGCCAAGTTATAGCCTCTTATGATAAGGGAAGCAAAAGTTGTGACATGCTGTCCAGAAAACAGATTATGTCCCTTGACAGAAAAATTCGAATCAAATCACCAGATCATCTTTTTGATCTGTCCAGAAAACTTTGCTTGATGGCTTCTCGCCCCTTCGTTGGTTACCCCAAGTGGAAGGTTGAGATGTAGTGCAGCAGCAGTTTTCCCTCGGTGAAGATACCAAGGTTTTTCTCCAGCAGGACTCCAGAGATGATAAGTAGGTGGGAGCGGCACAACTGATGCGAACCTTCACACAGACACAGATAACTTTGTTCCCAACGAAGTTCAGAGAGGTTGTCAATCTCTCCGGTCTTGTTGTTCACAAGGTTAAAATGCAAGGGATAATGATAGCAAGTAAAAGAAGTAAAGTAAATATAGCGTGGAAACAATAATGAGGATATGAACTGGGATACGTGATGTTCGCTAGTGATGTCTCTCTCCCAAAAGACGATAAAATTGCTATGCGAGGTAAACAAATTACAGAAAGGCAATTGACAGGATTATGAACGCACCGCTATGCTACAAAAGAAAGGACGAGGTTCAAAAGCACAGGCAGTACGCCAAGATAAGTAGACCGAAATCCATCTGCATCTACTACTAATCATCCACCTTGAGATATCTATCCAGAACATCTCGCTGATATTAAGTTGCGAGCCCCACCCAAAGTGTAAACCCAAAGCAACAGACAACTGCATTAAAAAGAACTCTGCGTAAAGTAAACAATCCTTGTGACCGCGGTCACAAGCACCGTTGTTTTCCCCCTTGTGGCAAAAGCACATCCCCTAGACTCATGTTTCTGTCACTCAAGCGTGTCATCGGGGGGCATGAACCCACAATCTAGCACAACGTTCCCTCTTGAAGTCACTACCTACTACTTGGCCAAAGCAATAAACAGCAACGGAGAACATGCAAGAATTACTTAGGAACAAAAATATAAGAGATAAAAACCAAATATATTACTCTATCACAATCTGAACATAATCTCATAATCCATCAGATCCTATCAAACTCAACATAGCAATAGTAGAAATATTACAAAGGTGCCTCGATCATGTAAGGCAGCTCACGAGGTCTACACAATGAAGATCAAAGAGGGGAGGAGAACATCACATAGCAACTGATCACGGACCCATGGTCCAAGGAAAACTACTCACGAGACATCCGGGGAGCATCCATGGTGGAGAGGAGACTCCCGGAGGTCAATCCTCCCTCCGGCAGGGTGCCGGGAAGAGGTCTTCTGGTGCTCCCGATCTTCGGAAGCGCGGTGGCGGCGGAACAGAGGCGAGTTCGCGGAATAGGGTTCCTCTTCTGGAGTTTTCCCATGACGGAGAATAAATAGGCGAAGGGGGGCAGCCAGAGGTGGGCCAGGGGCCCCAGGCGCCCCCCTGGCGCGACCAGGGGTGGGGCCGCGCCGGCTGGCCGCCTGGGCCCCCTGGCTCCCCTCTGGCCCCTCCCGGGCTCTTCGCGAAGCTTCCTCCACGCTGATTTTTTATCTTAATTTTCCCGAATTTTTCTGGCACTTTTTATATGGGGGAAAACTGAAATAGAAAAACAGCAGAAAACAGGAACTGGCACTGGGGTGCACTGAGTTAATAGGTTAGTCCAAATATGATCAAAAATGTATGAAAGTGTATCTAGAACATAGCAATATCACACAAAACATGCATGGAGCAGGCATAAATTATAGATACGTTTTGGACGTATCAACATCCCCAAGCTTAATCCCTGCTCGTCCACGAGCAGGTAAATGATAACAACATAATTTCTATGGTGACATGCTAGCAACCATAAAAGAAATTTGAAAAGTAAAGAAATCAAGGTTAGAGATTCAAATCAAGTCATAACAACCAAGAGTCTATATTAGCATTGAAACAAGTAACAAAAGAACATTAGGTGCAAGAGCTCTCGCTGTCCGTGACTCGAATGTCTCCAAATGGTGTTTGCGTGCAAGAAGGGGATAGGGAATACGAGAAAAACAATTTATTTGTTGAGAATTCAATCTACTAAAATTTCACACTTGGTCTTTTTCTGGAATCTTATCTTGACTCGTCCCCAGACCACTAGCCAGGTACAAGTCAATTTGATCCACTCCTTTTTCAATACTTTGAGCACTCATGCAATGGATGAGTGTAAGCACGAGAGTTGACACTTTGGATGGCAAAGAGAGAATTAGTGTGGAGGAGGAAGAAGAAAAGGATGAGAAAGGCTCACATCAATGAGGACAATCATAGGCAAGAGATGCCAAATGATAGATATGATGTGAGGAGTAGGGATTGCCATGCAACGGATGCACATACGAGCTAGGAAGCTCTCTAATTGAACTAGTGGGGGTGCATCTAACTTGATTGCTCATGAAGACCTAGAGCTCGTTTGAGGAGGCTCATCCTTGGAATATGCAAGCCAAGTTCTATAGTGTGAAGGTCCCCACATAGCTATATGCATAATGATCATCTCTATGGAGTACAAGGATATAAAGGGAGTACTAGTGTGGATCTCTCAAAAGGATAGTAGTGTTGCCCCTTTCTCTATTTTTTATTTCTTTTTCTCTTTTTTCTATTTTTTTCTATTTTTTTTGGCCTCAATGGCTCTTTCTATCTAACTCTCATTTGTCCTCTTTGGGATCTTTTATTGTGTCCACTTTGGGATCTTTTCCTCACTTAAGGGCAACACTCTATTTTACAAGAAGGTAAAGGAAATCTTTCGCACTTTACAAGGTACTCAAAATCATAAAAGAAGATGTAACTACATGATGTATGCAATGTATGTCGCTGCCAGTGTAGCAGGAACATGTATGACATGAAGATCAAGTCATGAAGTGGTGGTAGTTGCATGGCAATGTAACTCACAAAGGCTATGAAAATGCCTTGATAGGTAGGTATGGTGGCTGTTTTGAGGAAATATATAAGGAGGCTTATGATGACAGAGCGTATCATGCCAAGGGTTTGGATGTACCGGCGAAGGTGGACACCAACTCTCGGAGTGAGAAGAAGGCAATGCACGGCACAGGAGAGGCTAGCAAAATATGGGAAGGTGGAAGTGTCATCTTTCAATACTTACATTAGTCCGAAGAACTCATGCACTTATTATCGGTAACTCTCAATCTAATGAGGAGGTTCACAAAGATACAAGTACCCCGAGGAGGAGTGTATGGGGGTTTGGTTATCCTTGCACATCCTCGACTCATGGTACGTGAGTGTTGTCTGATATTCGACCCCTCAGAAGAGTAGTGATCCATCTAGTAGCTAGAGTTCTCAACTAGTTTTGTAGGTTTTGAAAATAAACACGGATTTCCCAAAATACGTCACCTATCACTAATAGGCAAGAGCTCTTGACACCAAAAGTTCAAACATTACTCACATCAATACCTCAAAACTATTGCAAGTTACTACTAAAAGAAAATAGCAACCTCAATTACCTACTTCTCAAAACAAGACACAACTCAGTGCAACAACCAACTCTCTTTAAAAAGATAAACATGAAAACTAAAAAGAGTTCCAGCAACAAACTAAACAAAAGCCAAGGCTCTTGCTAAATACAAACTAAGACTAAAACTAAACATGGCAATAGCTATGAAAAGATAAAGAACACACAACAACAGAAAGATAGGCATGAAGAATCCTACGATGTGTTCTAAATTTTGAAAGTGGAGCGTGTTTCTCTCCCACACAAAGTAAGAAGGGATCTAACTTGTTATGCACAGCAAACAAAGCTAAAGAAAACTAAAAACAAAACCTAAGAGCGAGACGCTCCAAGCATAGCACATAACGCATGAAGTGATAAAAATATAGTGAGACGAAGGACGAACTGATGATTGTTGATGGAGAAGGGGATGCACGGGGCATCCCCAAGCTTAGACGCTTGAATCTCCTTGAATATTTGTTGGGGATGCATGGGGGCATCCCCAAGCTTGAGCGCTTGACACTCCTAGATCTTCTTTCATCATCTTCCATCACACACTTGAAAACTCCCTTCATACATAACTCATCATAAGTTGATTAGAGAGGTTAGTACCCTTAATAAATAATTTTTTTCCACTGGATATAAGATATTCTTCAAGAGCTACTGTTTGTCAAGAGTGCCAAAAAGTTTTTTCAAAGAAAAAGCGAGCTTAAGGTTTGCAAAAGTTAGGAGAGACAAAACGTGGAAGAATCTGTGAAAAACAGAACAGAAGATAGTAAAGAATTTTTTAGGGGCACTTCTGCAACTCAAATAAAAAAACTCAGAACATACGGAAGTTTCGTAATTGTATAGAGCATACTGTGTAAAAATTTCAGCTCAAAAAGATGAACTGGGATGTTTCTGGAATTTTTCTGGTCACGAGGACAGAATCTGTTTTCTGGACAGCATGTCACAACTTTTACTTCCCTTGCCGTAAGAGGGTATAACTTGGCACAAAGCTGAAAAAATAAAGATACAATGATGTTGCTACAGAAGTAAAAATCATCAAGACAAAACTAAAGCAAAAATAAAACACCTAAATTCGTTGCGGGCTGCCTCCCGAAAGCGCTTTCTTTTATGCCTTTAAGCTAGGCATGAAGATTATAAAAGATGCTCACGTAAGAATAAGGATTTGAAGCAAAAGAGAGCATCAAGAAGAAAACATGAAACACATTTAAGCCTGACCCATTTCCTATGCATGGGAACCTTGTAAAGAAATAAATCATGAAAGCACAAAGTAACAAGCATAGGAAGGTGCAAGAAGAACAACTTAAAAACTTTCATCATAAAGAGAGGTGTTTTTGTAATATGAAAGTTTCTACAACCAAACTTTCCTCTCTCAAAATAATTTTCAGTAGCATCATGAACAGCATCAAGAATATAACTATCACATAAATCATGTTGTTCATGAACTGCAAGCACACGTGTATAGTTTTCAACACGGTCTTTAGGATTATAAGATAAATGCAACCCATCACATTGAGCCCTGATAAGAGAAAAGTTCTCCGGATTTGGAGATTTCAAAATGATAATAGGACAATCAAGTGTGGGTGCAATAGCAACAATTTCATGCTTAACATAAGGAACTATAGAGAGTTCATTTTTGTCAGCATCATCCATAGTGGCATCTTGGCCATCAACAAAGCAAGTATCAAAATTTTCAGAAAGGGATATTTCAAGTGAGTCCTCGGAATCATGGGATTCCTCCTCAATGCAATTATTGGCCTCTTCTTGGGCAGCAAACATTTTATTTTTAAAATCCTCAATATAAGAATTGGAAGTATAATTCTCGAAGCAATAAGCAAGAACTGCAAAGTTTTCAGACTCGAAAATAGTATCGTGATATTTTTCAATCAAAGAAGCAATCTCATAGGCACCTTTAAAAGCAACAAAATCTTCAATCTTTTCAACATCAAAGTAATCATAAACACCTTTAGCATAAGAAGATAAGATCTCATTTTCATTAAACTCACATTGGAAAGGGAGATGTTTATGATCTATATTAGAACAACAAGTAAAATCATAAATGTGGCACAAAAGTTTAGCATGGCAATAAGAAACATGTATTTGATCCCATAAGTGTTTCCCTTTCTGAGATAGGCGGTGCCGCGTATAATGAGCATGCTCATCCAATGATTTTCCCTCAACCAAGTCGGTTGGGTTTTTATGAGCACAAATTGATCGAAGAAGATCCAAGTGAAACATGTCCATCCTACCATATTTGGGTGGTTCCACACCCATGGTGAAGATAGCATTAGTAGGTATTTTTGGTATTTTTGATAAGGGACACAAAAGTAAAAACTGAAAGGTAAACTAAAAAGACTAAAAAACAAAGGTAAAGGGTAGTGTGCAACTCCCCTATCTTAGCACTCGGAGTCCCCGGCAACGGCGCCAGAAAACTTTGCTTGATGGCTTCTCGCCCCTTCGTTGGTTACCCCAAGTGGAAGGTTGAGATGTAGTGCAGCATCAGTTTTCCCTCGGTGAAGATACCAAGGTTTGTCTCCAGTAGGACTCCGGAGATGATAAGTAGGTGTCAGCGGCGCAACTGACGCGGACCTGCACACAGACACAGATAACTTTGTTCCCAACGAAGTTCAGAGAGGTTGTCAATCTCTCCGGTCTTGTTGTTCACAAATGATAAAACGCAAGGGATAATGATAGCAAGTAAAAGCAGTAAAGTAAATATAGCGTGGAAACAATAATGAGAATATGGACCGGGATACGTGATGTTCGCTAATGATGTCCCTCTCCCAAAAGACGATAAAATTTCTGTGCGAGGTAAACAAATTACAGAAAGGCAATTGACAGGATTATGAACGCACTGCAATGCTAACTATGCTACAAAATAAAGGACGAGGTTCAAAAGCACAGGCAGTACGCCAAGATAAGTAGACCGAAATCCATCTGCATCTAGTACTAATCATCCACCTTGAGATATCTATCCAGAACATCTCGCTGGTATTAAGTTGCGAGCCCCACCCAAAGTGTAAACCCAAAGCAACATACAACTGCATTAAAAAGAACTCTGCGTAAAGTAAACAATCCTTGTGACCGCGGTCACAAGCACCGTTGTTTTCCCCCTTGTGGCAAAAGCACATCCCCTAGACTCATGTTTCTGTCACTCCAGCGTGTCATCGGGGGGCATGAACCCACAATCTAGCACAACGTTCTCTCTTGAAGTCACTACCTACTAGTTGGCCAAAGCAATAAACAACAACGGAGAACATGCAAGAATTACTTAGGAACAAAAATATAAGAGATAAAAACCAAATATATTACTCTATCACAATTTGAACATAATCTCATAATCCATCAGATCCTATCAAACTCAACATAGCAATAGCAGAAATATTACAAAGGTGACTCGATCATGTAGGGAAGCTCACGAGGTCTAAACAATGAAGATCAAAGAGGGGAGGAGAACATCACATAGCTACTGATCACGGACCCATGGTCCAAGGAAAACTACTCACGAGACATCCGGGGAACATCCATGGTGGAGAGGAGACTCCCGGAGGTCAATCCTCCCTCCGGCAGGGTGCCGGGAAGAGGTCTTCTGGTGCTCCCGATCTTCGGAAGCGCGGCGGCGGCGGAAGAGAGGCGAGTTCGCGGAATAGGGTTCCTCTTCTGGAGTTTTCCCGTGACGGAGAATAAATAGGCGAAGGGGGGCAGCCAGAGGTGGGCCAGGGGCCCCAGGCGCCCCCTTGGCGTGGCCAGGGGTGGGGCCGCGCCGGGTGGCCGCCTGGGCCCCCTGGCTCCCCTCTGGCCCCTCCCGGGCTCTTCGTGAAGCTTCCTCCACGCTGATTTTTTATCTGAATTTTCCCGAATTTTTCTGGCACTTTTTATATGGGGGAAAACTGAAATAGAAAAAAAGAAGTAAACAAGAACTGGCACTGGGGTGCACTGAGTTAATAGGTTAGTCCAAATATGATCAAAAATGTATGAAAGTGTATCTAGAACATAGCAATATCACACAAAACATGCATGGAGCAAGCAGAAATTATAGATACGTTTTGGACGTATCAGAAGTGCCCCTAAAAGTTTCTTTACAACCTTATGGTCTGTTTTTCACAGATTCTGCCACGTTTTGTCTCTCCTAACTTTTGCAAACCTTAAGCTTGCTTTTTCTTTGCAAAAACTGTTTGGCACTCTTGAGAAACAGTAGCCCTTCAAGAATATCTTTATATCCAGTGGGAAAAATTATTTTATTAAGGGTACTAACCTCTCTAATCAGCTTATGATGAGTTATGTATGAAGGGAGTTTTCAAGTGTGCGATGGAAGATGATGAAAGAAGATCCAGGAGTGTCAAGCGCTCAAGCTTGGGGATGCCCCCATGCATCCCCAATAAATATTCAAGGAGACTCAAGCGTCTAAGCTTGGGGATGCCCCCGTGCATCCCCTTCTCCATCAACAATCATCAGTTCGTCCTTCGTCTCACTATATTTTTATCACTTGATGCGTTATGTGCTATGCTTGGAGCGTCTCGCTCTTAGGTATTATTTTTAGTTTTCTTTAGCTTTGCTTTCTGTTCATAACAAGTTAGATCCCGTCTTACTTTGTGTGGGAGAGAAACACGCTCCACTTTCAATATCTAGAACACATCATAGGATTTTTTCTGCTTATCTTTTTGCTGTTGTGTGTTCTTTATCTTTTCGTAGCTACTACCATGTTTAGTTTTAGTCTTAGTTTTTCTTTAGCAAGAGCCTTGGCTTTTGATTAGTCTGTTGCTAGAACTCTTTTTAGTATTCATGTTTATCTTGTTAAAGAGAGTTGGTTGTTGCACTGAGTTGTGTCTTGTCTTGAAAGTAGGCAATTGAGGTTGCTATTTAATTCTAGTAGTAACTTGCAATAGTTTTGAGGTATTGTTGTGAGTAATGTTTGAACTTTTGGTGTCAAGAGCTCTAGCTTATTAGTGACAGGTGTCGTATTTTGGGCAATCCGTGTTTATTTTCGAAACCTACAAAACCAGTTGAGAACTCTAGCTACTAGATGGATCACTAATCTTTGGAGGGATCGAATACTAGAGAACACTCACGTACCATGAGTCGAGGATGCACAAGGATAACCAAACCCCCATACACTCCTCCTCGGGGTACTTGTCTCTTTGTGAACCTCCTTATTAGATTGAGAGTTACCGATAATAAGTGCATGAGTTCTTCGGACTAATGTAAGTATTGAAAGTTGACACTTCCACCTTCCCATATTTGCTAGCCTCTCCCATGCCGTGCATTGCCTTCTTCTCACTCCGACAGTTGGTGTCCACCTTCGCCGGTACATCCAAACCCTTGGCATGATACGCTCTGTCATCATAAACCTCCTTATATCTTTCCTCAAAACAACCACCATACCTACCTATCAAGGCATTTCCATAGCCTTTCCGAGATATATTGGCATGCAACATCCACCTCTTCATGACTTGATCTTCATGTCATACATGTTCCTGCTACACTGGCAGCGACATACATTGCATACATCATGATAGTTACATCTTCTTTATGATTTTGAGTACCCTGTAAAGTGTGAAAGATCTCCTTTACCTTCTTGTAAAATAGAGTGTTGCCCTTAAGTGAGGAAAAGATCCCAAAGTGGACACCATAAAAGATCCCAAAGAGGACAAATGAGAGTTAGATAGAAAGAGCCATTGAGGCCACAAAAAAATACAAAAAAATAGAAAAAAGAGAAAAAGAAATAAAAAATAGAGAAAGGGGCAACACTACTATCCTTTTGAAAGATCCACACTAGTACTCCCTTTATATCCTTGTACTCCATAGAGATGATCATTATGCATATAGCTATGTGGGGACCTTCACACTATAGAACTTGGCTTGCATATTCCAAGGATGAGCCTCCTCAAACGAGCTCTAGGTCTTCATGAGCGAGCAAGTTAGATGCACCCCCACTAGTTCAATTAGAGAGCTTCCTAGCTCGTATGTGCATCCGTTGCATGGCAATCCCTACTCCTCACATCGTATCTATCATTTGGCATCTCTTTCCTATGATTGTCCTCGTTGATGTGAGCCTTTCTCACCCTTTTTGTCTTCCTCCTCCACACTATTTCTCTCTTTGCCATCCAAAGTGTCAACTCTCGTGCTTACGCTCATCCATTGCATGAGTGCTGAAAGTATTGAAAAAGGAGTGGATCAAATTGACTTGTACCTGGCTAGTGGTTTGGGGACGAGTCAAGATAAGATTCCAGAAAAAGACCAAGTGTGAAATTTTATTAGATTGAGTTCTCAACAAATAATTTTTTTTTCTCGTATTCCCTATCCCCCTTCTTGCACGCAAACACCATTTGGAGACAACGAGAGCTCTTGCACCTAATGTTCTTTTGTTACTTGTTTCAATGCTAATATAGACTCTTGCACGTTATGACTTGAATTGAATTTCTAACCTTGATTGCTTTACTTTTCAAAGTTCTTATATGGTTGCTAGCATGTCACCACAGAAATTATGCCGTTATCATTTACCTACTCGAGGACGAGCAGGAATTAAGCTTGGGGATGTTGATACGTCCAAAACGTATCTATAATTTCTTCTTGCTCCATGCATGTTTTGTGTGATATTGCTATGATCTAGATACACTTTCATACACTAATGATCATATTTGGACTAACCTATTAACTCAGTGCACCACAGTGCCAGTTCCTGTTTTCTGCTGTTTTTCTATTTCAATTTTCCCCCATATAAAAAGTGCTCCAAAAATTCGGGAAAATTCAGATAAAAAATCAGCGTACAAGAAGCTTCGCGAAGAGCCCGAGTGGGGCCAGAGGGGAGCTAGGGGTGGCCCAGGCGGCCACCCGGCGCGGCCACCCCCTGGGCCGCGCCAGGGGGGCGCCTGGGGCCCCTGGTCCACCTCTGGCTGCCCCCCTTCGCCTATATATTCTCCGTCACGGGAAACTTCCGAGAACAGAACCCTTTTTCGCGATCTCTCCTCTATTCCGCCGCCGCCGCGCTTCCGAGATCGGGAGCACCAGAAGACCTCTTCCCGACACCCTGCCGGAGGGAGGGTTGACCTCCGGGAGTCTCCTCTCCACCATGGATGCTTCCCGGATGTCTTGTGAGTAGTTTTCCTTGGACCATGGGTCCGTGATCATTAGCTATGTGATGTTCTCCTCCCCTCCTTGTTCTTCATGGTTTAGACCTCGTGAGATTCTCTACATGATCGAGGAACTTTTTTAATCTTTCTGCTATTGCTATGCTGAGTTTGATGGGATCTGATGGATTATGAGATTATGTTCAGATTGTGATTGAGTAATATATTTTGTTCTTATCTCTTATATATTTTTTCCTAAGTAATTCTTGCATGTTCTCCGTTGCTGTTTATTTCTTTGGCCAAGTAGTAGGTAGTAACCCCAAGAGGGAACGTTATGCTCGATTGTGGGTTCATGCCCCCCGATGACATGCTTGAGTGATAGAAACATGAGTCTAGGCGATGTGTTGTTGCCACAAGGGGGAAAACAACGGTGCTTGTAACCGCAGTTGAAAGGATTGTTTACTTTACGCAAAGTGCTTTTTAGTGCAGTTGTCTGTTGCTTTGGGTTTACACTTTGGGTGGGGCTCGCAACTTAATACCAGCGAGATGTTCTGGATAGATATCTCAAGGTGGATGATTAGTAGTAGATGAAGTTGGATTTCGGTCTACTTATTTTGGCGTACTGCCCGTGCTTTTGAGCCTCTTCCTTTCTTTTGTAGCATAGTTAGCATTGCGGTGCGTTCATAATCCTGTCAATTGCCCTTCTGTAATTTGTTCACCTCGCTTAGCAGTTTTATCGTCTTTTGGGAGAGAGACATCACTAGTGAACATCACGTATCCCGGTCCATATCCTCATCACTGTTTACACGCTCATTTACTTTTCTGCTTTTACTTTGAGTTGCTATCATTATCCCTTGCGTTTGATCCTTTGTGAACAACAAGACCGGAGAGATTGACAACCTCTCTAAACTTCGTTGGGAACAAAGTTATTTGTGTCTGTGTGCAGGTCCGCGTCAGTTGCACCGCTGACACCTACTTATCATCTCCGGAGTCCTACTGGAGACAAACCTTAGTATCTTTACTGAGGAAAATTGCTGCTGTGCTACATCACGCCTTCCACCTGGGGCTCACCAACGAAGGGCGAGAAATCACTATCATTACCTCGCACATCATACGCCAAGGTAAGTAGACCGAAATCCAACTGCATCTACTACGAATCATCCACCTTGAGATATCTATCCAGAACATCTCGCTGGTATTAAGTTGCAAATCCCACCCAAAGTGTAAATTGAAAGCAACAGACAACTGCATTAAAAGAACTTTGCGTAAAGTAAACAATCCTTGCACCCGCGGATACAAGCACCGTTGTTTTATCCCTGGTGGAAACAGCACATCCCCTAGTCTCATGTTTCTTTCACTCAAGCTAGACATCAAGGGGCCGAACCCACAATCAAGCACAACGCTCCCTCTTGGAGTTGCAACAAATCACTTGGCCAAAGTAAAATACGGCAACGGAGAACATGCAAGAATTTACTCAAGAACAAAATATAAAAGAGAAGAATGAAATATATTACTCATCACGATCTGAACATAGTCTCATAATCCTTCAGATCCCAACAAACTCAGCATAGCAACAACAGAAAATTACAAAGGTGCCTCGATCATGTGAGGCAGCTCACGAGGTCTCGAAAGTGGAAGCACAAAGAGGGGAGAGGAACATCACATAGCTACTGGTCACGGACCCATGGTCCAAGGGGAACTACTCACGGTACATACGGGAGGCGTCCATGGCTATGGATGGTCTCTCAGAGGGGGTTCCTCCTCCCGGCAGGGTGTCGGGGCAGCTTCTCCAGGCAGCCCCGATCTAGAAACGGCGGCGGCGGAGGTACAGAGGCGAGTTCGCGGAAAAGAGATCTCTCTTAGGGGTTTCCACCCCGAGGGCTAAATATAGGCGAAGGGGGGCACCGAGAGGGGCCACAGGGCAGCGAGGAGGCTCCCTGGCACGGCCTAGGGTGGGGCTGCGCCAGGGACCCTTCTGAAGTCTCTGTGGTGGCCCCCCTTCCGTCCTTTGGTGTTTCCGGAAGCTTCCGTGTCGCTGATTTGCCGGATTTTTTGGAGCACTTTTAATGGTCGGAAAACCTGAAATACAAAAACAGCAGAAAACAACAACTGGCAGCTGGGTGCACTGGGTTAATAGATTAGTCCAAATATGCTCAAAAGTGTATGAAAGTTCAAGAAAATCATGGCAAAGTCACACAAAACATGCATGGAGCAAGCATAAATTATAGATACGTTTGGGACGTATCAACATCCCCAAGCTTAATTCCTTCTCGTCCTCGAGTAGGTAAATCATAACAAGCATAATTTCTATGGTGACATGCCACACAACCATATAAGGACTTTTAAGTAAAGCAGTCAAAGCATGCAATTCATTTCAAGTCTTAACATGCAAGAGTCTATATTAGCATTGACATAAGCAACAAAAGAACAAAAGGTGCAAGAGCTCTCGCTGTCCGTGACTCGAATGTCTCCAGATGGTGTTTGCGTGCAAGCAGGGGACTGGGAAAAAGAGAGAAAAAAGGTTGTTGAGAACAACTATCTACTAAAATTTCACACTTAGTCTCCTTTGGATTCTTATCTTGACTCGTCCCCAGACCACTAGCCAGGTACAAGTCAAACTGATCCACTCCCTTTCGATATTTTGAGCACTCGTGCAATGGATGAGCATGAGCAAGAAAGTTGACACCTAAAAGACGAAACAGAAAGAAGGTGGAGGAGGAAGACAAAAAGGTGTGAAAGGCTCACATCAATGAGGACAATCATAGGCGTGAGAAGGCCATATGATAGATATGATGTGAGGAGTAGGGATTGCCATGCAACGGATGCACATGTGAGCTAAAAGCTCTCCAAGGGAACTAGTGGGTGTGCATCTAACTTGCTTGCTCAAGAAGACCTAGAGCTCGTTTGAGGAGGCTCATCATTGGAATATACAAGCCAAGTTCTATAGTGTGAAGGTCCCCACATAGCTATATGCATGATAATGATCTCTATGGAGTACAAGGGATATAGGATGAAGTACTAGTGTGGATCTCTCAAAAGGAATAGTAGCGTGCCCCCTTATCTCTTTTTATTTTTATTTTTCTATTTTTTGTATTTTTTGGTGGCCTCAATGGCTCTTTCTATTTAACTCTCATTTGTCCTCTTTGGGATCTTTTGATTTTGTCCTCTTTGGGATCTTTTCCTCACTTTAGGGGCGACACTATATTTTACAAGAATATAGGAGATCTTTCACATTTTACAAAGGTACTCACATAAAGAAGATATAACTATCATGATGCAAATGTATGCTTCTGCCAGGATAGCAGGATATGCAATGATACTAGCCTGTCATGTAGCAATGATTAGGGCAAGGCCCAACTAGCATGCGACTCATCGATCAAGCAAGTAGCATGTATGACATGAGGATCAAGTAATGAGAAGGTGGATGTTGCATGGCAATGTATCTCGGAAAGGCTATGGAAATGCCTTGTAGGTAGGTATGGTGGCTGTTTTGAGGAAAGATATAAGGAGGTTTATGATGACAGAGCGTATCGTGCCAAGGTTTTGGATGCACCGGCGAAGTATGTGCCAACTCTCAAGGTGAGAAAGGGCAATGCACGGTACCAAAGAAGCTAGAAAAAGTATAGGTGGGTGGAAGTGTCAACTTTCGAATACTCACATTAGTCCGAAGAACTCATGCACTTATTATCGGTAACTCTCAATCTAATCAGGAGGTTCACAAAGAGACAAGTACCCCGAGGAGGAGTGTATGGGGGTTTGGTTATCCTTGCGCATCCTCGACTCATGGTACGTGAGTGTGCTCTAATATTTGAACCCTCCAGAGGTTAGTGATCCATCTAGTAGCTAGAGTTCTCAACAGGGGTTTTTGGTTTTTGAAAAACACACGGGTTGCCCAAAATACGACATCTATCACTAATAGGCTCGAGCTCTTGACACCAAAAGTTCAAACATTACTCTAGTCAATACCTCAAAACTATTGCAAGTTACCACTACAAAGAGAATAGCAACTTTAACTACCTACTTCTAGTCAAGACACAAAACTCAGTGCAACAGGCAAACTCTCTAACAAGATAAAACATGCAACCTATAGAAAGTTCAACCTTAAACAAAAGAAAAGCTCTAGAAAAACTAAAGCACTACAACTAAACAGAGCATCAGCTAAGTAAAGAAAAAGAACAACTCACAACTAAAAGAATAAGCATGCAAATCCTATGAGGAGTTCTAGTTCAAGCGGAGCGTGTAACTCTCCCCCCAAAAAGAGTAAGCTGGGGTCTAACTTGTTACTACAGCAAACAAAGCAAAAAGAAACCTAAAAATAAAACCTAAGAGCGAGACGCTCCAAGCATAGCACATAACGCATGAAGTGATAAAAATATAGTTCAACGAGAAAAGAACTGATAATTGTTGATGAATAAGGGGATGCACGGGGGCATCCCCAAGCTTAGACGCTTGAGTATCCTTGAATATTTATTGGGGGTGCACATGGGCATCCCTAAGCTTGAGCGTTTGACACTCCAAGATCTTCTTTCATCATCTTCCATCGCGCACTTGAAAACTCCCTTCATACATAACTCATTGTAGACTGATTAGAGAGGTTAGTACCCTATTAAAATAAAATTTTTCTCTACTGGAAATAAAGATAACCTTGAAGAGCTACTGTTTCTCAAGAGTGCCAAAAAGTTTTTGCAAAGAAAAAGCAAGCTTAAGGTTTGCAAAAGTAAAGAGAGACAAAACGTGGAAGAATCTGTGAAAAACAGAATAGCAGGTAGAAAATAATTTTTTAGGTGTGCTTCTGCAACTCAAATAAAAAAACTCAGAACATACGAAAGTTTCGTAATTGTATAGAGCACGCTGTGTAAAAAATTCAGCTCAAAAAGATGAACTGGGATTTTTCTCTGATTTTCTAGTCACGAGGACGGAATCTGTTTTCTGGACAGCATGTCACAACTTTCACTTCCCTTGTCGTATGAGGCTATAAAAGGCACAAAGCTTGAAAAGTAAAGATACGATGATGTTTCTACAGTAGTAACAATCATCAAGAACACTAAGAACAGAAGAAAAGAAAAAATAAAAACCTAAATTCGTTGCGGGCTGCCTCCCGAAAGCGCTTCTTTAGAGCCATTAGCTAGGCTTAATGCAAAAGATCAAGTTTTTTCAAGAAAATAACTAGCCCGTGTGACGGACTCAAAAGGCAACTTAATATTTTCCTAGGGAAATGTTCCATCCCTTTGTTGAGAGGGAATTGGAATTTTATAATCCCTTCTTTCATTTCAATAACAACACCAACTGTGTGAAGAAAAGGACGTCCCAAAATAATTGGACAAGAAGGTTCACATTCAATATCCATAATAGTAAAATCAACGGGAACATAATTGTCATTGACAATGATAAGAACATCGTCGATCTTCCCCAAAGGTTTATTTACGGAAGAATCAACAAGACGAACACCAAAAGAACAAGGATCAAAAGGTTTCAATTCAAGCATATCATACATTCTTTTGGGCATAACAGAGGTACTTGCTCCAACATCACAAAGAGCATAACAAGAGAAGTTATTCAATTTGATTTTTATCATAGGATCCCAACCATCTTCTAGCTTCCTAGGTATGGAGGCTTCTAGTCTAAGCTTCTCCTCCCTAACTTTGATTAGAGCATTCGTGATATGCTTTGTGAAGGCAAGATTAAGTGTGCTAGTGTGGGGGTCTCTAGACATATTGTGTAGGAAACCAATAACTTCAAGTAAAGTGCAGTTGTAAAAGTCTAGGTCACTACTATCTATCAAGGAGGTAGTGATATCATTTAGGTTCACTTGTTTGAAAGCCTCTATCTTCATAGATGTTTCTTCATCTATGGTTGAGGTGGTAGCATCACCATTGATAGGTCCAGTGGGACTAGGGGTGTGATGGGTGCTAACAGTTTGGACATCCTCAACTACTTGGATAGTAGATACTGTGTGGTAAGTAGGAAGGCTCTTAATTCTATCTTCTTCCTTGGGAATGACTTCTGGTTTGGCTGCCATCTTGTTTATCAAGGTAGATTGGGTGTGAGACATGTTTGAAACATAGGTCTCAATGGCAGTGAGTCTAGTTTGGAGGCTGGAAATGTCACTATTCAGGCTCTCAAGTTGTTTGCTAATGTTTTGCAGGATAGAGGAGTGCTCATCTAACTATATGGAAAAGGCCTTGTTTTGGTCAAACTATGTGTGCATATAGCTTTTGGTGGCCTTTTCTATTTCTATAAGTTTCTCATAGCTGGGTAGGTCTCTTTCCCTATAATTCTGGCTGTAGGAGTTGCTATTACCGTTCCCATAGTTGTTGTATGGGAAAGGCCTAGGATTGTTGCTACCAAAATTACTCCTATAAGCATTGTTGTTGAAGTTGTTTCTAGAGATAAAATTCACATCCACTTGATCCTAAGCAATCAAAGAATTTAAAGGAACATCCTGAGGTTCAATAGGAGCTTGCTAGGTAAGTAGAGACATGATAAGGTCAACCTTTTCATTTAGTGAGGAGATCTCCTCGACAGAATTTACCTTCTTACCAGTTGGATATCTTTCGGTGTGCCACTGAGAGTAGTTCAGCATCATCTCATCAAATAGCTTTGTGGAAGCACCAAGTGTGGTTGACATAAAAGTTCCTCCCGCGGCCGAATCTAACAGGTTCCGCGAGGTAAAGTTCAAGCCTGCATAAAAAGTCTGGATAACCATCCAGGTAGTCAGTCCATGTGTGGGGCAGTTCTTAAGAAGAGATTTCATGCGTTCCCAAGCTTGGGCAACGTGTTCATTATCCAGTTGTTTGAAATTCATAATAAAGCTCCTCAACTGGATAATCTTAGCAGGGGGGTAGTACTTCCCGATAAAAGCATCCTTGCACTTATCCCAAGAATCTATGCTATTCTTAGGCAAGGATTGAAACCAGATTTTAGCTTCATCCCTCAAGGAGAAAGGAAAAAGCTTAAGCTTAACAATATCACCATCTACTTCTTTGTACTTTTGCATATCACAAAGCTCAATAAATTTATTTAAATGCAAAGCAGCATCATCTCTAGCACTAGAGAATTGATCTTTCATAACAAGGTTCAGTAAAGCAGGTTTAATCTCATAAGAAGGTGCTGAAGTAGCAGGTGTAGTAATAGGAGTGCTGATAAAGTCACTGTTGTTGTGACTAGTGAAGTGACACAACTTGGTGTTCTCAAAGGAACCCATAGTAGCAGCAGGTATTTTTGGTATTTTTTATAAGGGACACAAAAGTAAAAACTGAAAGGTAAACTAACAAGACTAAAAAGCAAAGATAAAAGATAGTGTGCAACTCCCCTATCTTGTAGACTGGAGTCCCCGGCAACGGCGCCAGAAAACTTGCTGATGGAAAGAGAGTGTTAATACTCTTCAAGCCTCGTTGGTTACCCCAAGTGCAGGGTGAGATATAGTGCAGCGGCAAGTTTTCCCTTGGCAAAGATACCAAGGTTTTTCTCCCGTAGGACTCCGAAGGATACAAGAAGGTGGTAAAGTGAACAATGGCGCCGAGATTGCTAGCTTCACCTGGACCTGCACACAGATACAAATAACTTTGCTCCCAACGAGTACAGAGGAGTTGTCAACTCCTCCGGCCTTGCTGTTTACAAAGGATCAACGCAAGAGATAAAAGTGGAACTGAAAGTAAGCTAAGGGTGTAAACAATAATGTGAAGATGGACCGGGGTCCCGTGATTTTCACTAGTGATGTCTCTCTCCCAAAAGACGATAAAAGTGCTAGCGAGGTAAACAAATCACAGCTGGGCAATTGACAGAATTATGAAGGCACCGCGATGCTAACTATGCTGCAAAGAAAGGAAGGGCTCAAAATCAATGGGCAGTACGCCAAGGTAAGTAGACCGAAATCCAACTGCATCTACTACGAAGCATCCACCTTGAGATATCTATCCAGAACATCTCGCTGGTATTAAGTTGCGAATCCCACCCAAAGTGTAAATTCAAAGCAACAGACAACTGCATTAAAAGAACTTTGCGTAAAGTAAACAATACTTGCACCCGCGGATACAAGCACCGTAGTTTTATCCCTGGTGGCAACAGCATATCCCCTAGTCTCATGTTTCTGTCACTCAAGCTAGACATCAAGGGGCTGAACCCACAATCAAGCATAATGCTCCCTCTTGGAGTTGCAACAAATCACTTGGAAAAAGTAAAATACGGCAACGGAGAACATGCAAGAATTTACTAAAGAACAAAATATAAAAGAGAAGAACCAAATATATTACACATCACAATCTGAACATAGTCTCATAATCCATCAGATCCCAACAAACTCAGCATAGCAACAACAGAAAATTACAAAGGTGCCTCGATCATGTGCGGCAGCTCACGAGGTCTCGAAAGTGGAAGCACAAAGAGGGGAGAGGAACATAACATAGCTACTGGTCACGGACCCATGGTCCAAGGGGAACTACTCACGGTACATACGGGAGGCGTCCATGGCTATGGATGGTCTCCCGGAGGGGGTTCCTTCTCCTGGCAGGGTGCCGGGGCAGCTTCTCTAGACAACCCCGATCTAGAAACGGCGGCGGCAGTACAGAGGCGAGTTCGCGGAAAAGAGATCTCTCTTAGGGGTTTCCACCCCGAGGGCTAAATATAGGCGAAGGGGGCACCGAGAGGGGCCACAGGGCAGCCAGGAGGCTCCCTGGCGCGGCCTAGGGTGGGGCCGCGCCAGGGACCCTTCTGGAGTCCCTGTGGTGGCCCCCCTTCCCTCCTTTGGTGTTTCCGGAAGCTTCCGTGTCGCTGATTTTTTATCTGATTTTTCCGGATTTTTTGGAGCACTTTTAATGGTCGGAAAACCTGAAATACAAAAACAGCAGAAAACAGCAACTGGCAGCTAGGTGCACTGGGTTAATAGATTAGTCCAAATATGCTCAAAATTGTATGAAAGTTCAAGCAAATCATGGCAAAGTCACACAAAACATGCATGGAGCAAGAAGAAATTATAGATACGTTTGGGACGTATCAGGGTCATCAAGTACTGTTTTCTGGCGTCTTTGCCGGGGACCATAGAAATATTTACAAGTCTACTTGAAGTATCCTTCCTGCCACACTTCATTCGCTATGGGTAAGAAAGGAGACCCCAAGGTTCCGATCCTACCATCCACTACAAGAAAAGGTACCGTTCTGAGTACCAGTGCTACGCTTGATTCACCTTCCGTTATAAGTAAGTTTGCTTCACCACTACCACCACATGCTACTTCTACTGAGTCTGTTACTATGTGTGATACTTTTGATGATGCTTCCACTACTCTTGATGATGATAATTTTCTTCGTCACTATATTGAAACTCAGTCTGCTAAGGTTGCAGCAGAATCCGAGACCGAGACTCCTGTTACCTATATTCCTACTTGCAAAACCTTAGGTTACCCAGATTTAGATGAACTCAAGGAGAGGATTTTTTATGATGATTATATTACTCTTGATGATGATTTTTGCAGGGAACTCAGAGAGTGTGCCGACTCTGACCCTGATGCCGTTAAGGAGCTGCTCGAAAAGCACTCCATGAAGAACAAGAATATTCCTGATCCTAAATTTTCCACATCTCCTATATGCATCACTGATCCTGATTACAATTTTTCTTTTGATCTTTCACTTATATCTACAGTCGAGGCTGACCCTTTTTATGGCAGAGAAAATGATGATGCTATAGCACACATGACCAAACTCGCTGAGTTAGGTGACCTATTTACTACTAATGAAATGATACGAAACTTCTATGTGGAAAAGATTTTTCCGTTTTCTTTGAAGGAAGACGCTAAATCATGGTACGATGCACTACCCTATGGTTCCATTGAGAGTCCTTAGGACTTAGTTCAATTCATTGTTGATAAATATTTTCCTGCTCCTATGCAACATGCTGCTTTGCAAAGAATCTATAACTTTAAAGAATTGCAGGATGAGCACCTCCCTAAAGCTTGGGGGAGGTATTGTGACTTAATCAAGGCTAGACCGGGACATGAAGTCCCAAATAATGAATTACTTGATATATTTTATGCTGGTCTAACCGATGAATCCAAGTCCTATCTGTATAGTTGTGCTGGTTGTGTTTTCAGGGAAAGAACACCGGTCGATGCTGAGGAATTAATGGGCAAGATTACGAAGAACCATGAAGATTGGTCCATGCCTGAACCATCTCCACCACCGAAGAAGAGGGGCATGCCATGATTTCTCTGAGCCCCGAAGATATGCAAGAAGCAAAGAAGTCTATAAAGGAGAAAGGCATTAAAGCCGAAGACGTGAAGAATCTACCGCCTATCGAGAAGTTGTGTGAGCCTACTCGCCCTCCCTTGGTAGAGGTACACTCTCTATTAGACTTTACTGAAAGTGACATACCTAAAGGTAAGCCTCCCGACCAATGCTTAAATGAGCTTGATAATTTTATTATTAAGCAAGACCATATTAATAGGAGGACACAAAGTCAGTTGCATGATAATTCTCTTGCTATCAAAAATTTTCTTGGTGTTCTAGAAAGAACAGTTAATGATGTTAAATGTCTTGTTAAGCATTTTCATATGGTTCAAACTCAGCTTGAACAAATTTCTAATGTGCAAAAAGATTTGCTTGCTAACAATGGAAAACACGACATACAAGCTTATGGCATCAAAACAAGGGGTGGAACACACACCTAGGACCCACTCTATCCATAGGGGCATCCAAAGAGGATCGAGCAAGATTCTCAATTACCAGTAGAAGACGAGATTGTTAGCTCTCCTAAGAAGAAAAAGAAGAAGAAGAAACACAAGGAGGCTGACAACTCCAATGATCCCATTACAAGTCAAGAACCCGCTGTTGATCCTAACAGCATATCTACCTCCGATGCTGAAACCGAAGACGGTGCTGTGCCCGAAGAAAATGATAAGGAGAAGAATGATCCTCCCGAGGTACGAGAAGAAGAAGCACCTGATATACGCAAGAAGTATACCCGAGAAGACTTCATAGCAACAAGACACGGGAAGGAAAGAGAACCATGGGTTTAGAAACCCATGCCCTTTCCAGGTAAGTCTCTCAAATCTAAAGAAGAAGAGCATTATAATAAATTTTGTGAATGGATGAAACCTCTTTTTCTTCTCATTCCCCTGACTGATGCTATCAAGTTACCTCCTTATTCCAAATACATGAAAGATATTGTTACTAATAAAAGAAAATTTCCTAATGAGGCAATATCTACTATGCTTGCTAACTACTCTTTCAGTGGCAAGATTCCTGAGAAGCTTGGTGATCCAGGTATACCCACCATTCCTTGCTCCATAAAAAATAATTATGTCAAAACTGCCTTATGTGATCTCGGAGCAGGGGTGAGTGTTATGCCTTTTTCTCTTTATAAAAGGCTATTTTTCGAAAAGCTAATCTCTACAGATATCTCTCTTCAGATGGCTGACAAGTCAACAGCCGTCCCGATAGGTATTTGTGAGGATGTTCCAGTTGAAGTTGCTAATTGTTTAATTCTTACAGATTTTTTTGTGCTTGACATACCCGAGGATGGGAGCATGTCCATTATTCTTGGTAGACCTTTTATTAACACCGCAGGTTCCATTATTGATTGCAGTAAAGGAAAGGTCACTTTCAACGTTGATGATAAAGAACACACGGTGTATTTTCCAAAGAAGATCGACAAAAGGCCCGACCTTAAATCAATAGAGAATATCGAGACCGTGAATATTTGAGAATGGGATTGTCCTTTACACGTGTACCACAAATACAAAACCATCATGGTGGGGACAATGTCCATTAAAGTAAAGGTGCAATGATCACTTCATAAGAGGTGAGACTTTTTGTTCTATATATCGCCGGTTCGTTGGTAAGACTTGATCAACCTTGCTAGCTAGCATGTTTTATATAGGTAAAAGGTGAAGCTTGTTTTGTTTTCATTTGCTTTAGCTTTTATTCTCTTTGCTGTACCAAGTTTATATGTTTTTGAAGCTTCACAATTCTTCTGCTTCAAGTTTTCAGAAAGTTTCGCAGCTTTTTGAACTCCGAAATTTTTTCAACAGTGAAGATTTCAGAAAAATTCCAGAAAAATAAAAATAAAAATTACCATGCCGGGAGTGACCCAGAGGCACCTGGGGGGCCACCAGTGGCCCAGGCGGCCAGCTGGCACAGCCAGCCCCCTGGCCGCGCCCACAGGGCGCCTGGGGCCCACAGGTCCCATGTCCAGGTAAGTCTTCTTCCTCCTCCTTCCTCTCTCTCCAAAAACACGAGTTCTGCTCCAGTTCTTGAGTTCTTGATGTTCTTGGAGGCGATTTTCGATCTCTCTCTACAGCCCACCATTTGAGCTAAGATTTTGAGCAAATACTCCCTGGTATGTAACTCTTCCACCCCTCCAAAAAGATTTTTGATTGGTGGCTTCATTTGTGAGTATTTATTAGTTCTTGGTGTTGTTTAGGTGAGCTTGCATGCATGTGCAGAAATTTATTTTCCAAGTTTTGATGCAAGTTTATGCCTTAGGTAAGTGAGTAGAGTAGTTTGCCTCAACTCACTTTGTTTAAATCCTTATTTTTGTGAATTGTCAAAAATTTCAGAAATGAGTTTGATAGGAAAAGCAATGGGGTGGCTTGGGAAGAAGAAGCCCGAGCGCTCCGATCGAGTTACTAGAGCTACATCTTCACCCTCAGCTGCTAGGGTGAGCTACAATGAAGATCATGTGCCCCTGGAGTTGTTGCAAGACACAAGTCCAGCATGCGCAATGATGTATCCGTGCGTTGATTTTCTTAAAGCTGTGGGAATTAAGGAGGAATTCTATGGGCTTTGCACCAATGCAGGTTTGACACGGCTAGCATTATGCAGTGTGGTACAATATAAGAAGCTTACCTCCTGCTTTGTTAACAATTTTCGTTATAACCATGATGCTGGAACCGTCGAGTTCAAAATTTATAATGATCTCATAACCATGTCTTTGGCACAGTTTTGTGATATAATAGGTGTGCCGAACGCTGGTCAGACGGCAAAGATGAACAATCAGCCTCCCGAGTTGAGGACCCTCTTCAACTCCCTTTGTAGCCAGGAGGAGACCGACATTCGGCGTACAAAGATTTCCAACATTTTGTTTCCCCACCTCAGGTATTTCACGTACTTTATTGCTAGAGGGGTGTTGGCTCGTGACAACACGAGCAATGGTTCTGCACCAGATTTCGCTATCTATGCGAACGCCCTCTCTGATAAGAATGATTATAATGTGGGTTCCTTAATTTCTCGGCGCATTGTTATGAACAGTAACAAGGGCGAGTTATATGGTGGTGTTTACGCCACACTTATCCTTGAGTCTCTTAATCGCACCCCGCATCCTGATGATGTCCCCTTTTCATAAACAAGTCTCGATCTTGCTGCTATGAAGAGGCATAAGTTTGTTACCATGACTTTCCAGTTTGTTAACCTTCTTTATATTTTGAGGTTTGAGAGGACCATTACTCGTGATATCCGTCTACCTGCACCACTTTTGTTTGATAACACTCGCAGGAACGGATGGTCCTTCAATGATATCCAGTTTGATGAGTTCATGGCTCAGTACCAGCTGCATAACCCCATGGAGGGGGTTTTGCCCGACGAGGAGGAGCATGGTGAGGTCCCACCTTCCCAGGGGTAAACCTTCACCGAGCATGGTGAGGGGTCTTCTTCTTCTTGGGACGAGGGACCTTCCTCATGGGATGACCCGAGGACTTTGGTGTACGCACCAGAGGGCTTATACGACCCGTGGACTTACCATTACCCCGGAGCAGGAGGCTCCTAGGGGCTATAGCTGCTACCAACTTAGGCCAAAAGCCTAAGCTTGGGGGAGTACGTGCCCTTCTCTCTTCTTCCATTGTATTATCCGTTTTGATTTTATTTTCTTTGATCTTTTTCGAAGTTTTTTCCTATTCTTCTTTGTTCTTTTAATTTTCAAAAACAACAAAAAGGTTTCTCTTTTCTCTGTTTTCGTTATTCCTTTGAAAAACCCCAAAAGATTTCCTTTCTCTCTTTAGTTTGCTTTGTTTTCAGAGTTCAGCTCGAGTCCGTGATGGCCTTTGATTATATATTTCGCATGTTCAATCGTGCAAGTGACAAGGCAGTAATGACGAATATCGACGAAAGGGAAGCAACAAGGAAAACCGGTATGAACTCTTCTTGTTTCTACTTTTGTACATATGCATGTACTTATGATCTAGAGACCAGCTTGTAGCGACATAGTGCTATGTTTACAATGCTTTCCCAGTGTTCATGCTTTCCTTGTGGTTGATCTCAAATATCTAGGGTGCATATTATGTTATTGGAATGATTTACATGGATTGCATTGTTCATGGTTTGGCTTATTGAAGTGGTATTTCCCTTCGGAGAATTCTTGGATTGACTTGGCACATGTTCACACATGTTTATGACTAAAATGTCTATCATGCCTTGATGCCATTTTTATTTCAGAATATTCATATCACTTTCATGGCCCATTCAATGTTGCTTTGTCGCTCTACATGATTATGAAAATTATTGCTCTCTAGTTGGTCGCTTCCCAGTCTTTTTCTAGCCTTCGCTCACACAAAGCGGAATTCTTCTTGTGTATCCAAACTAGTTTTCAAACTAGTTATTCCACTTGAGTCCACCATACCTACCTATATGTGGTATTTACCGGCCACTCCTAACTTAGACTTTCTTGTGCCATCTCGAAATTAATTCAAAAGCTCCCCTTTTGTAACCGTACAAGCTCATGGTGCAGTGACGAAAATCAGTATCTACCATGCCAAAAATATTTTGACGGAAGTTTTAACTAGTCAAATTTATAAGAAAAAAAGAGTTACACCTCCCCCATACTTGATGATGGGATGAAATGTACCAAATGCCGCTAATGATAGGTGGAACGATATCCTCCTTCCATACTTGAGGCAAAATAAAAGGTTCCATAGACCATCAAAGGATTTATGGATAAGGGAACAAGTGTAAGCAAAAAACATTAATATGGTTGGCATGGGAGATATTGAGAGACCTTTACCGTTCACCGTTGACTGGAAAGTCGCACTTCTCAAAAGAAATTTTGTCTCCATTTTCAAAACCAAGAGTGCTGACACATGTTTAGTCTTTTCTTCCATTCACGGGTTTTCAATCTTGCCATAAAAAAGCCAAGGTTCGAGAGTCTCCCCTTCTTTCTTTAAAGCACCAACTATTGAGAGCATAATTGTCATTCTTAGTGTAACATGCATTGTACCAAAGTATTACATTGTCTTCTGCATGCTTGTGATATTGCTAGTCTGAAATTCTTAGTTCTAGTCTCCTTTATAACTTTGGAGGAGTTTCTGCATTTATGTTTTGCTTCACTCATGGAGGCTAGCGAGATACCACTCTAGTATGTTCAGGCTATGTGCATTGTAATCTTGTCTTGATTTTTGGCAGCATATTATTTACTTTAGGTTGTTTGTGATTGGTCACTTGAAATAAGGATTGCTTCGTGCATTTTCCTGATAGCGTTGTTTTGATACTTGCTAAAATCTTTTCATAGTAACGGCTTATATACATCTTATGAAGCAGAAGAGTTTGTCAAAGTTTTCTTTGTCGTGTCCAGTTCGTTGAACTGAATTGCTTGAGGACAAGCAATAGGCTAAGCTTGGGGGAGTTGATATGTCTCAAACGTATCTACTTTTCCAAACACTTTTTCTATTGTTTTTCCCTCATTCTTGCATGATTTTAACTAAACTAACTCGGACTGACGCTGTTTTCAGCAGAGCTGTTTGTATGGTTTTATTGTGCGCGGGAAAATGGATTTTTGGACATCTCAGAAAATTCCCAGAAAGATTACAAAAAATCCACGCACCCGAAGGAGCCCGGAGCCAGAAGTGGGGCCAGAGGACAGCCAAGGGGCCCCAGGCGCCCTGCTGGCGCGGCCAGGGGTGGGGCCGCGCCAGCTGGCCGCCTGGGAGACTCCCCCTCCCCTGGTGCCCTACCTCGACTTTTATTTATTCCCGTGACAGGGAAACTCCGAAACAGAAGTCGTTTTTCCAGAACCCGTCGCGGAGCCGCCGCCACCCTCTGTTCTTCTTAGGGGGGCTAATCTGGAGGATGATTTGGCCTCCGAAGAGGGGAGATCGTCGCCATCGTCATCACCATCACCAATCCAACATCCCTCCATGACTTATCTTCACATGTGTGAGTAATTCCCTGCTGTAGGCAAAGGGGATGGTAGGGATCGGATGAGATAGATCATGTAATAGTTCGTCAGATTTTGGGGGCATGTTGCCTATCATCTACTTTGGTGTTTATCATCTTTGCTACAACTTGTTTCTCTTAATGCTTATCACTTTGGGCCCGAGTGCCATGTTTTCAGATTTGTACCACTTATGTTTTCATGAGTTTATTTATGTTCGAGATCCTATCTATGAGTTGTATGCACCTATTATGGTCCGGAACAGGCGATCCCAAAGGTGACAGCTTGGGAAACCAAAGGGGATGGTCCATAATTTGAGGATTTCATGTATCCATTGAGTTTATTGCTTTTTTCCGGTGCTCTTTGACAGGAGCACCTTGATCTCCATAAGTTCATTTTGGCCCCGTTCATAGCGGGATTGTAGGACAAAAGATGTTGTGCAAGTTCTTATTGCAAGCATGCACAACTACCTACGGGATACTTGCCTAATGTTTGATATTTGCCTAGATGATCATTACTTTTCTTTGTGCCTTGCCCCATGTTAGAACCTATTACATGTTCTTTCTTATTCATGCAGCGCCCAACCATCCATCTCCCTAGCCTACAATGTTTTTAATCCTGCTGGTCACTAGTTGTTAGTTTTCGGTGTTTTTCTTTCGCCGGTATCACTATCACTATCATATCATAGTTGCTATTAATATTTTGTTGCAAGCAAGTATATTTCAGGTGCGGTTGAATTGACAACTCAACTATCAAAGCTTATAAATACTCTTTGGCTCCCCTTGTGTCGAATCAATAAATTGGGTTAACTTACCCGCGAGAACACTACAAACGATCCCCTACAGTTGAGGGTCATCACATACCAGGGAGTATTTGCTCAAAATCTCAGCTCAAACGGTGGCTTGTAGAGATTGATCGAAATTCCTTTCCAAGAACAGCAAGAACGCGAACACAGGAGCAGAACTCGTGTTTTTGGAGAGAAAGAGAGGGGAAGAAGAAATACATGCAGGTGGGGCCTGTGGGCCCCAGGCGCCCTGTGGGCGCGACCAGGGGGCTGGCCGCGCCATCTGGCCGCCTGGGCCACTGGTGGCCCCCCTGGTCAGCCCGAGGTGCCTGTGGGTAACTCCCGGCATGGAAAATATTATTTTAATTTTTCTGGAATTTTTCGGAAACTTCAATGTTGAATTTTTTTCAAAGTTCAAAAAGCTGCGAAACTTTCTAAAAACTTGAAGCAGTGATTAGAATTGTGAAGCTTCAAAAATATAAGAACTTGGTACAACAAGGAGAATAAAAGCTAAGGCAAATGAAAACATAACAAACTCCACTTTTTACCTATATAAAACATGCTAGCTAGCATGGTTGATCAAGTCTTACCAACAAACCGGCGATATATAGAGCAACAAGTCTCACCTCTTATGAAGTGATCATTGCACCTTTACTTTAATGGACATTGTCCCCACCATAATGGTTTTGTATTTGTGGTGCACATGCAGAGGACAATCCCATTCTCCAATCTTCATGGTCTCGATATTCTCTATAGAGTTGAGGCCATGCCTTTTGTCGATCTTCTTCGGAAAATACACCGTGTGTTCTTTATCATCAACGTTGAAGGTGACCTTTCCTCTATTGCAATCAATAATGGCACCTGCGGTGTTTTGAAAAGGCCTACCAAGAAAAATGGACATGCTCCCATCCTCGGGCATGTCAAGCACGACAAAATCTGTAAGGATTAAGAAATTAGCAACTTCAACAGGAACATCCTCAGAAATACCTATCGGGACGACTGTTGACTTGTCAGCCATCTGAAGAGAGATATCTGTAGGGATTAGCTTATCTAAACATAGCCTTTTATAAAGATAAAAAGGCATGACAGTCACTCCTGCTCCGAGATCACATAAGGCGGTTTTGACATAATTATTTTTTATGGAGCAAGGAATAGTGGGTATACCTGGATCACCAAGCTTCTCAAGAATCTTGCCACTGAAAGAGTAGTTAGCAAGCATAGTAGATATTGCCTCGTTAGGAACTTTTCTTTTATTAGTAACAATATCTTTCATATATTTGGAATAAGGAGGTAACTTGATAGCATTAGTCAAAGGAATTTGCAGAAAAAGAGATTTCATCCATTCACAAAATTTATTATAATGCTCTTCTTCTTTAGATTTGAGAGACTTACCTGGAAAGGGCATGGGTTTCTGTACCCATGGTTCTCTTTCCTTCCCATGTCGTCTCGCTATGAAGTCTTCTCTAGTATACTTCTTGCGTTTGTCAGGTGCTTCTTCTTCTCGCACCTCGGGAGGATCATTCTTCTCCTTATCTTTTTCTTCGGGCTCAGCACGGTCTTCAGTTTCAGCATCGGGGGTAGATATGCTGTTAGGATCAACAGCAGATTCTTGACTTGTAATAGAATCATTGGAGTTGTCAGCCTCCTTGTGTTTCTTCTTCTTATTTTTCTTCTTAGGAGAGCTAACAATCTCGTCTTCTACCTGTACTTGAGAATCTTGCTCGATCCTCTTCGGATTCCCCTCGGGTAGAGTGGGTCCTGGGTGTGTGTTCTAACCCTGGTTTTGATGCCATAAACTTGTATGTCCTGTTTGGCATTGTTAGAAAGCAAATATTTTTGTACATTAGAAATTTGTTCAAGCGGAGTTTGATCCATATGAAAAGGCTTAACAAGACATTTAACATCATTAACTATTCTTTCAAGAACACCAAGTAAATTTTTGATAGCAAGAGAATTATCATGCAACTGACTTTGTATCCTCCTATTAAAATGGTCTTGCTTAATAATAAAATTATCAAGCTCATCTAAGCATTTGTCGGGAGGCTTACCTTTAGGGATGTCGCTTTCAATAAAGTCTAATAGAGAGTGTACCTCTACCAAGGGAGGGTGATTAGTATGCTCACACAACTTCTTGATAGGCGGTAGATTCTTCACGTCTTCGACTTTAATGCCTCTCTCCTTAATAGACTTTTTTGCTTCTTGCATATCTTCGGGCTTAGAACAAGCATGCCCATCTTCTTTAGTGTTGGAGGTGGTTCAGGGACCGACCAATCTTCATGGTTCTTGGCAATCTTGCCCATTAATTCTTCGGCTTCATCCGGTGTTCTTTCCCTGAAAACACAACCAGCGCAACTGTCCAGATAGGATCTAGATTCATCGGTTAGACCAACATAAAATATATCAAGTAATTCATTCTTTGAGACTTCATGTCCCGGTCTAGCCTTAATTAAATCACAATACCTCCCCCAAGCTTTAGGGAGGTGCTCATCCTGCAATTGTTTAAAGTTATAGATTCTTTGCAAAGTAGTATGTTTCATATGAGCAGGAAAGTATTTATCAACAAAGAATTGAACTAAGTCCTGAGGACTCTCAATGGAACCATAGGGTAGTGCATCATAACATGATTTAGCACCTTTCTTCAAAGAAAAAGGAAAAAGCTTGGCCACATAAAAGTTTCGTATCTTTTCATCAGTAGTAAATAGGTCACCTAACTCAGCGAGTTTGGTCAAGTGTGCTATAGCATCGTTATTTTCTCTGCCATAAAAAGGATCAGCATCGACTCTAGATATAAGTGAAAGATCAACAGAGAAATTATAATCAAGATCAGTGATGCATATAGGGGATGTGGAAAATTTAGGATCAGGACTATTCTTATTCTTCATGGAGTGCTTTTCAAGCAGCTCCTTAATGGCACTAGGGTCAGAGTCGACACACTCTTTGAGTTCCCTAAAAAAATCATCATCAAGAGTAATATAATCATCATCAAGATTCTCTCCTTGAGTTCATCTAAGTCTGGGTACCCAAAGGTTTTGCAAGTAGGAATATAGGTAGCAGGAGTATCGGTCTCAGACTGTGGTGCAAACTTATCTGTCTGAGTTTCAATATAGTGACCAAGAAAACTAGTATCATTAAGAGTAGTAGAAGCATCATCGAAAGTATCAGACATAGTAACAGACTCAGTAGAATTAGCATGTTGTGGTAGTGGTGAAGCAAACTTACTTATAACGGAGGGTGAATCGAGCGTGGCACTGGTACTCAGAACGGTACCTTTTCTTGTAGTAGATGGTAAGATTGGAACCTTGGGTTCTCCTTTCTTACCCATAGCGGATGAAGTGTGGCAGGCAGAATACTTCAAGTAGACTTGTAAATATTGCTATGCTCCCCGGCAACGGCGCTAGAAAACAGTAATTGATGATGAAAGTGCAGTATATCGACCAGAGGGGGGGTGAATGGGAGATTTTCAAACTTCCCTAGGAATTTCGAATTCCTCAGGACTGAGGCAATACGAAATTGAGGAAACTAAAACACGATGAGGCACAGAAACGTTACTGAAACGTAGGCATGAATATAAATCAACATATTGCAGAGCTAAAGTGTGACCGATGCAAGAGACTAGGAATCAGAACAGAGTAAACTTAGAAAGAAAGGCATCAGGAAGGGTCATCAATGCATAAACATAAAAGATGAGGTTGAAGAAATAGCACCAGGGCACTGAAGACACTGACATGATGGACCAGTTCGAGTTGCTGTGACAACTCTACATCTGGTTGGAGAGGCTGAGATTGAACTCAGAAGACATAGTCTTCATCTTATTCTCCTTGAACTAAAGTCCTCAGACTCCGTCCAATTACTCAGGTGAGTCTTCAAGGTAGACTCCCGATACCTTCACAGACTCCGTTCACTTAGAGAAGTCACAATTGCATCTTGACTTCCTCAGAACGATGACCTCTACACCGGCTAGAAGATCACAGTCTTCAAGAGTAAAAGGCTTTGGATCACTCGAACCGACTTCCTCAGAAATGCTCAACTACCCAGGCTCGTGGTTTTCCTCACTTAGGTTCTTCCGTTTCCTCAGAGGTGGGTTGCTCTCAAATGACAAGTGTCTGTTTTTCTCTCGGATCATCCAACCCACAAATGGGGCTGGGGGCGGCTATTTATAGCCGAGGAGCAACCCCAGGTGAAAGGACATAAATGCCCATGCATGAAATTACTATCATGCCCACCCTTCGAACCGTTGACTGGACATGTACCAGCCCTCACCACGCGACATGTGGCACGTTCGAAATGGACTCTCTCTTTCTTCACGCGAACTGCACTGGTAGTTTCCTGACTCCTCAACTGAAGACAAATTCCTCAGTGTCCTGAAGAACATCGTCTCAGACACCCGAGGAATTGAACTTCTACTGCAGGAGATTTCTCTAGGTTTTCTTTAGGATTTCTATTTGAGCACTTCCTCAGAAATACATAACTCATTTTCCTCAACCCCTCCAACAGCGCGGCGTTTTCCTACGACTCAAGAAGTATAAAAAGTCTTAACGAATACTATGCTTCAGTCTTCGGCTTCAGCGCGAATTGCCTCAGGATCATGTACTACTTCTTCAGCTTCAGCAGAATGCTTCAGGATCCTGTTTCCTCAGGATTGCGCGCCTCGCCAGTCTTCAGGAAACACCTCGATTTCTTCAATGTTCCTCAACATTTTGGGGGGTCAACAACGGTGGTTAACCTCTTCTTCAGGGACTGTTCTCCTGTGTATACTCACAATCACATCAGTCCCTTAACCTTTTTTTCATCTAATACTCCAAAACCTCAAAGGTGGCACTAGATGCACTTACAATCTCCCCCTTTTTGGTGATTTTATGACAATCAGGTTAAAGCTTCAACGGGATAAAATAAGTAATTTTGAGGAATTAAAAACTTGAAGAAAACAATTCATTGTTTCCGGATATAGAGATGCTCCCCTAAGAATATGCATGTTTTGAAGACTTGGTAGAATATTTTTGAAAAACATGAGGAGCCCCCCTATATCCCAGATTATTTGAAACAGTGCATCATATGGAATAATTGAGAAATAAAAAAGAGCACTGAGTAAGGTGGTTGCTGAGGAATAACATGAGTAATAGATAAACTTGAGGAATATCATGAGGTAGCTCAAAAGTATCAGACAACCAAACAAAATATTAGTATACAACTCATTACAAAAATTGTCTGAAGAACGAGAGTTGTAACTAAGGAACCCCCATGAAAACCCGCTTGAAGACAAACATATTTCTCCCCCTTTGTCATTAAATGAACAAAACGGAGAGGCTACAACTAACGTCCCAAAAGTAATGCCTCAGGGCTGAGGAGAATCAGGCCGAAGGCACGCTGTTGCAGTGTGAGGACAAGCTGCAGTGTCTTCAATTTCTTCAGGGGGAACTCTTGTGTTGAAGAAAAGGAGTCCATCGTCAGAGGTGGTGTCTTGCTTTTGGTGAACTGACGAGGAGGCCTAATCTCAGTGAGCCGAGGTTGCTTGAGGCCAAGCTTGGCGAGGTCTTCAGGCGTAATAACTTCAGTCAAAAGAGCATCAAATCGCTGATATGTATGATGAGCATACTGATGAACCTTCTTCTGGGTAGTATGCATCTGCGCCATGTAGCTGAGGATGTCGCCAATCTGACGCTTTGTCCAGTCATGATTGCGGTCCACTTTCTGATGCAGACTGATGAGGAGCTCGCGGTCAGTCATGATGCGAGCTTGAGTGGTTTCCTCGGTTGAGGAATTTGTGCGTTCCTCATGAGTGGTGCGAGACTAAGGCTGGCGAATGTTGCCACCAAGAGAGTCCCGAGGAAGAACTTCATCATAGAAGAGCTCTTTTGCCCTTGGCATTTGAGGCAATCCTATGTTGAAGCACTTCAACTGGTGGAACATAAGTGTGATGATTAGCCTAATCAGGTTTGAAGTTGATGCCAGTCTTGGTGCAGATAAGCTTCATGATCCATGGAGCATATGGTTTCAGAATATGAGGATTCTGGGAAGCAACCACTAAAGTCCTGAAGAATAAGTCTGAGACATTGATGGGCGCAGACATGCAGAGACTGTAGAGAATATTCTTCATGATGCCCACAACTTCTTCAGCAGTTGATTCGTACCCCTTGATTGGGCAAAAAGACTTGGCCAGTATTCTGTATATTGTGTTGGGCAGATACTGAAGTTCAGACACGAGGAACTTGGTCCGGGGCTTCAGGGGCTTGAGGCTTCATTAGCATATTCATCAGATCATCCCTGATGAGTGGAGCACCGTAGGTGCTGGGAACTGAAGCGTCAGAGGGAGGCAGCTAAAGAATTTCAACAATCTTAGGCACTGAGGAAGTGTAGTGCTGATGCTCAGTCATCCATTCTAGCACCCAAGTGTTGATGTCTTTGGGATCCCCTGAGACATATAGTGTGGCATAAAACTGAAGCACTAGTTCTTCATTCCAATGTATACACTCGGAGCAGAACTGAAGAAATTTGGCATGAAACAAGTCCTTCAGCACGTTGTTGAAGCAAGGAATGTCCTCCATATCCGGATGAGGAATGTGTTTACGAGGAAAAAGCTTTTGTGACATGTAAAGAAATGAGGCATAGTAGTTCTTCTGAGTAGCCGTCCAGAACCTCAGTACCTTGCTTGGCGGAGGAGAATGATATGGATTCTGAATCCCAGCCTGAAAGAAGCTCATGGCATTGAAGAATGCATCAGTGTTGAAGCTGGGTCGAGCATCAACTTCAAGATTGCGATAAAATGGCTTCTTCTGCTTCAGACAGAGAGAGAGATGAGGCTTTCTCCTGAGGAGCTGGTGAAGCTGAAGCAGAGGGAGTTGGTTGTTGAGAAGCATGTGCTTCAGCCGTTGTATCAGGGCCAGGTTTCGGCGAGGTAGCTGGTGCTGAGGGAGAAGTGACTTGACGATCCGCAGAGCAGTCTGGTGCGGCTTCAGTGTCGGCATTTGTGCTGTGCTCTGCTTCAGTCTCAGCTGCGGGGGGGAGGGGGGGGGGCAGTGTCAGGCTCAGCAGTGGGAGTGGCTGCATCATCAGTGTCATCAACAGCAACATTAGTAGCACTGGTGGCTTCCGGTTCATCAGCTTCAGAGGCAAAGGATGATGCGCCAACTGAATCTTCAGAGTGCTGAGAGGTATCAGGAAGCACCTCAGTGGCAGTGGGGGAGTGAGGCTCAAGAGAAAAGATGGTATGAGTGGGGGGTGTTCTCCAGCTCGTATTCCTCATCCATGATACGAGGAGTTCCTATATCCTCAATATCAACATCCATGTCCTCAAGTTCAGTGAGGATTGGTGGAGATGGGAATTGAGGCGTTGGAACGATTGGTGTAGCAGCAGCTGAGGAAAGTTCCTTGGATTGTGGGGTGAAGACTATGATGCTGCGCTGTGTATTTGCAGGTGGAGTTGAGGCATCATTGGATGGAATTTTGGTATCTGCTTCTTTTGAGGCAGGAGGAGCAGAAGATAGCGGCGTGGCATCAATTGGCTCCTCAACGGTGGGTTCCAGTGTGGGTCTTTTGGTCGCAGGTGGGGTGGATGGTGGGGCTTCAAACACGCGCTTGTGGCGTTGGGAGGAGTCCTCAGGCACGGTATCAGACGGAGTTGTGCCAGTAGGAGGTACTGAGGATTTTGGCTGCCGAATCTTCATTAAGTTGTTCATCTGCCTGGACATCCGTTCTTTTGACTTGCAAATTATATTCAGTGGTGAGCACTACTAGGAAAGGGCCTTATAGTGGCGTTGAACTTCACACTAATACTCAATGAATTCCTGAGGAGTGACATCCGAGACAGGTTTCTTCTTGAAGTCGTTGTGGACTTTCTTCAGTTGGCTCTTCAACTGTATCTGAAGATCTCGGTGATGTATCTCATTGATGAGGAACTTCTGAATGTAGAACCTGAGATCTTTTGGTATGTCCAAATCATCAAGAGGAGTATCAGGCTTGACAGACCAAATGTCAATGTATTCCAAGATCTTCTTGGGATCGAGGAGTAGTGGAATTTCTGAGCCAGTAGCTTCAGCTTTGTGTCTGGCAGCCGCACGCAGATACTCAATCTTCTGTTCCTCAGTGGCCACAAAACCGGCCAGGTCTTCCAACTCATCTTCATCATCAGAGCTGAAGTTAGTTTGAAGAATGGCACCACTCATGGTTGTTTTCTTCGGTGAGGGCCTTGTGCCACGTTGGAGAACTTTTTTTTTCTTCATCTGAGGCTGAGGCATTGTGGAGGATGCCTCAGGTGCACTGCCAGACTCATCAGTGTGAATTCTTGAAGCAGGAACAACGCCATCAGTTCGTTGGCATGAAGAAGTTGGAGCATCAGGATTTGCTGATGATTTCTTTGATGGTTTGATGCCTGGAGCTTTTCTGCGAGGCTGAGCTGTAGGCCGAGGCTGAGGCTGAGGCTGAGTAGCAGCCTGAGATGGAATCTGCACAGAGGCAGCGAAGTCACGAGCCAGACTCTGCGCAAGATGAGCCGTTCGCTTGAGGTAGCGCTGATAAGCATCAGGAAAATCATCAGGAGTCTTCAAGGTTGAGGGATGTGGAACGACAGCCGGTTCTGGAGGAGGACGAGCCTTGATGCCCAAAGTCTTCAGGGGTGGATTAACCGCGAACATTTCCTCATGCTGAGGATTAATCCACTGGTATGCAGCCCATCGTTTGGCCCATTCCCTCGTGATTTTCTGAACCCTTAGCTTACGTTCACGAGCAGTTTCTCGCTCTGGAGTCTTCAGTTTTGCATAGAGCGCTGGAGGCAAGTATTTAGCAGTATCAGTGAGTTTGTGACGAGGAGACATTTTCTTCAGTTGAGGAGACTGAGGAATTGTACGTTCGAGCTAAGCTGCAACTGAATTGAGACTATGAGAACCATAAGATTCCTCAGCAGACATGTACCTGTGACAGAATTAAGTTGCGAGGGAAGTGGGGTACGCTTATATGCGTTCATGAGGAATGGGCTGAGGAAAGAAAAGTAATGAGGCATAGGCATAGGTCTCAGAAAGTTTTCAGTACTGTTGAGGAATGTAGTGGCATGAAGAAACGGGAAGAATCTTGAAGAAGCTACAGTACTGAAGAAATATTAGCTGAGACACACGTGTACCGGAGCTGAGGCGAATGCTGAGGAAACCCGAGTCAATCTTCTCCGGCGACGATGAACTCCGACGACGACTTCATGAGAGCTTGAGGAGCTCAAGGACAGCGACGCGAGAGGGAATGAGATGTGGGGGAAAATGGGTGGTGGCTATTTATAGAGGGGTAAAAGATGAGGGGTTGCGATTTTTGTGGACGAGATTTCCCCTGGCGGTTTGGGTTCTCAATGGTTATCGCATTGATGGATATGCATGTCGTGCGGTAAAATCGCAACGATCAAGAGAAGATAATCGTAACTGATAATCCTCAATTTTTGGAAACTGAGGACAGTAAAAATGTTGAGGATAAAGACAAAAGGCTCAGGTTGAGGAACACAAGAGCCCCAAATGAACGCATACATGAGATAGAAAGATTGGCTAAGTGAGCACAGAGGGACGGGTCCGATCACGTTCACCTAGATGAAGAAGCAAATTCTGAAGAACAAGAACCATAGGTGAACGCTGTTGAGGACAAAACAGTAAACATCAGGATGAAGACTCAAATGAGGAAACTGCAGATCAACAATTCCTGAGGAATTTGGGCGGTGGCGCTACCCACCTTATAGGGAAGAAGACACTTGATGCCATACAATTGTCGTATGGATCTTGAGTCAATTCCACGTTAATTTGTTCACACTTAGCAAGCTAGTTCCTCATGAGTTGAGGAGTACGACGCATCATGTGTTGTACATCAGGATTCTTCAAAATTGTTTAAGCGTTAGGATGTGTGTCCATTCACTGGACATTTGAGGAATCTAAGATATTTATCTCACACCTCAGAGTGCTAAAACGCTTCTCATCCAATGGCTTAGTGAATATATCAGCAAGTTGGTCTTTAGTCTTCACGTGGCCGATGACGATGTCTTCCTTCAACATATGATCCCGAAGAAAGTGATACCGAATCTCAATGTGCTTCGTCCTCGAGTGATGTACCGGATTCTGAGAGATCTTGATGGCGCTCTCATTGTCACACAGTAGTGGTAATTTCTTCAGGTTGATGTCGTAGTCCTTGAGTGTTTGCTTCATCCAAAGAAGCTGTGAGCAGCTTGCACCAGCGGTGATGTATTCAGCTTCAGCAGTGGAGAGGGAGACACAGTTCTGCTTCTTCGATGACCAGCACACCAGAGAACGTCCGAGGAAATGACATGTTCCTGAGGTATACTTCCGATCCACTCGATCTCCAGAATAATCTGAGTCTGAGTACCCAACGAGATCCAGCTGTGTGCCTTTTGGATACCATAAGCCTAGCGACGAGGTGTGAGCCAAATATCGAAGAATTTGTTTCACCGCTTGGTGATGTGATTCCTTTGGTGCCGCTTGGAATCGGGCACACATGCAAACACTCAACATTATATCAGGCCTAGATGCACATAGATATAGCAGAGAACCTATCATGGAGCGGTATAACTTTTGATCGTAGTCCTTGCCATTTTCATCAGGACCGAGTTGTCCATTTGTAGGCATCGGTGTCTTGATACCTTTGCAGTCTTGCATCCCGAATTTCTCCAGGCACTCCCATAGGTACTTCTCATGAGAGATGAAAATGCCGTTGCGTTGTTGACGAATTTGAAGCCCTAAGAAGAACTTCAGTTCGCCCATCATGGACATCTGATACTGTTCACTTATCAAGAATGCAAACTCTTCACTGTATTTCTTGTTAGTGCATCCGAATATAATGTCATCAACATAGACTTGACATATGAATAAAGCATCATCATAACGCTTCGTGAAAAGAGTTGGATCGAGGGAACCAGATTGGAAGCCCTTGTTGATGAGGAAATCCCTTAGTGTGTCATACCAAGCCCGAGGGGCTTGCTTCAGTCAGTAGAGAGCTTTCTTCAATATGCACACCATATCAGGATTCTTCAAGTCTTCAAAACCTGGGGGTTGAGCAACATATACTTCTTCCTCGATATTACCATTGAGGAATGCACTTTTCACATACATTTGATATAGCTTGATATTATGATGGTTAGCAAATGCAAGCATGATGCGAATGGACTCAAGTCTAGCAACAGGAGCAAAGTTTTCATCGAAGTCGATGCCCTCAACTTGTGTGTATCCTTGTGCTACAAGACGAGCTTTTTTCCTGATGACTTGTCCATCTTCATCGAGTTTGTTGCGGTAGATCCACTTTGTGCCGATGACATTGTGAACTCGAGGATCAGGCCGTTTTGACTAGTTCCCAGACATCATTCAGTTTAAACTTAAGAAGTTCTTCTTGCATTGCCTGAATCCATTCCGCTTCTTGGAATGCCTCGGCAACTTTGGTGGGCTCTGAAATTGATAAAAACGAGAAATGCCTACAAAAGTTAGCTATACGATTTGCTCTGGCACGAGTGAGAGGACCTGGTAGGTTGACGTCGGCGAGGATTATGTCCACTTGAACTTCATTCGCCACGCGAGGAAGACGAGGTTGATTATCTTGATGAGCATCATCACTATCATCAGACTCATTAGCATCAGCTTCAGGAACTTCAGGAGTTTCAGGAGCCTCAGGATCAGGATCGTCATCAGGATAAGTTTCTTTAGGATTTGGATGTTCTTCAGGAGCATGACGTATGTGTGTTTCATCAGGATGGTCCACGGGTATGATATCACCAGCACCCATCTTCTTGATCTTTTCTTCAGGTGAGGCTTCATCTAGATCAGGTGGCAGGTGCTCTCTTTGCGAGCCGTCAGATTCATCTAACCGCACATCTACAGTCTCAACAACTTTGTGATGACTAATATTGTAGACTTTGTAGGTGTGCGAGTTGATACCGTAACCAAGCATGAAGCCCTCACATGCTTTGGGTGCAAATTTGGACTGGTGATGAGGATCACGAATCCAACATGGTGCACCGAATACTTTGAAGTAACTCACGTTGGGTTTCTTACCGACCATTAGCTCATATGAGGTTTTCTTGAAGAACTTGTGAAGATACACTCAATTCACGATGTAGAAGGCAGTGTTGATTGCTTCAGCCCACCAAATGAGTGGTGTGTTGTACTCATCCATCATCGTTCGAGCCATCTCGATGAGGGTCCGGTTCTTCCTCTCAACAGCTCAATTTTGCTGAGGAGTGTAGGGCGCTGAGAACTCATGAGTGATGCCCAAGTCGTCGAGGAATTCTTCCACACCAATGTTCTTGAACTCAGTGCCGTTGTCACTTCAAATGTGCTTGATCTTCAGGTTGTAGTTGTTCATGACTCGATGGGTGAAGCGCTTGAAGATTGCTGGGGTTTCTGACTTATAAAGAAGAAAGTGCACCCAGGTGTATCGTGAGAAGTCATCAACAATAACAAGATCATACATACTGCCTCCAAAGCTTGAATACTTTGGTGGACCGAATAGATCCATGTAAAGTAATTCCAGAGGTCTTGTAGTCGTCATGATGGTCTTTGCTGGATGCTTGGCCTTGGTCATCTTTCCTGCTTCACACGCGCCACATAGCCGGTCCTTGGAGAATCTATTTTCCTCAATCCCAAGGACAACATGTTTCTTAAGAACCAGTTTCTGGAGGTTCCTCATTCCAGCGTGGCCGAGTCTTCGATGCCATAGCCAGCACTCTGAGGCTCGAGCCATGAGGCAAGTAGCAACCTGAGGACCTTCAGAAAAATCTACAATATACAGGTCACCTTTCCTAACTCCCTGAAAGACGATGGAGTTATCGCTAACCATATAAACTACACAGCCATATTTTCCGAAGAGAACAACGAGGTCAAGATCACATAGCATAGACACAAACATCAGGTTGTACCCGAGGGATTCAACAAACATGACTTTGTCAATATGTTGGTATCGAGAGATAGAAACTCTGCCGAGACCCAATACCTTACTTTTACATTTATCCGCGAAGGTGATGGTTTTCTTCAAAGAAGGACTTAGAGATGATTCCATGAGAAGACTTATATCACCAGTCATGTGATTTGTCCATCCACTATCCATCACCCATTTTGTCTTCCCCTGCAAAGGAATTAGTATCTCATACAACAAGTTATGAGCCAGTCTAAGTTTGAAGAATTCATGGTTCCTCAGAATTAATTCCTCGGGATATTCCTCGGGATTGATTCTATGAAACAAAAATATATATATCTCCTTCAACTGACTCAATTATTATTGTCCTCGGCATATAATCTGCAGAATTTGTGATTGCCACAGGACACGTCCCTGCAAAGATGATCAGTTCTTCTTTACCACCCACATCTTAATGGGTGGCTTTGAAGCATATGAGGACTGATGGGAACAATGAGACCTAAGGGGACGAGAAATGGTGGTATCAGGATAAACAAATGAATAAGCATTCTTATGAGGAGCTTCCCTGTGACCAAAATGGTTAGCAGAGACATAGTTATAATCATTTCCATTTGAGGTATCGTCCTCAGATGATACACTCAGCTCATTTTCATCTGCATTCACAGGGAGGTTAGTGATGAGGTCCTTCTGAACCCAAATCCGCTTTACTGGAGGGTCGTTCCTGCAATTAGTCCCGATGTATCTGGCGAATACCTCACCATTAACATATTTAAACAATTTATAGTTTGAGTCAAAGGACTCAATCACCACATCTGAGGAAGCAATATCATAACCAGATAAAGTATAGGGATCAGGAGGAGGCATTTTTTACCAGAACGCAAGTAGTCTTTGGGTATTGCTCAGGTTTCCAGTAAGACCCATCAACGTTGAGGTTTTGAGTGAAGCCGACACCTTCTTTCCTCGTATTCCTGTTGAGGATCTGTTTCTTGAGGATGTCGCAAAGAATCTGATGCCCTTTCAGACTCTTGAACATACCGGTTTCCAGAAGGCTCTTCAACCTAGCATTTTCTTCAACAATGTCTATGGTATCCTCAGATGAGGGGTTAGATACCACAGAGGTAATTGAAATAACAAAGTCTGAAGATATTGAAGAACTAGGTACAGAAGTGATACGGTCATGTTAAATGCACTTTAAACAGGGTGGATTGAATCCTTCTTGAGGCACGATGATCTGTTGGGAGAGGAGTGATTCATTTTCTTTCCTCAGATCGTCATGAGACATTCTCACGCGCTCAAGTTCTTGCTTTCTCATGAGAACTCATGAGCCAGCTTCTCATGATCGGTGAGGAGTGCCTCATGACGATTGATTAAGTCATCAAACTTTGACTGAAGAATTTTTGATTCATCAGTCAATTTTTGAGTCTTTGTCATTTCCTCAACCAACATATCATCACTCTTTTTTAGTGAGTTCTGGATCTTTTCAAGTGCACGTTGTTTCTTAGAGGCAAGTTTAGCATAGTTTTCATCAGGTTATTCATCTGAGGGATCATCACGTGAAGAGTAAGTAGATACCTTGGAGGATTTGGCCATGAAGTAGAAGGCTGGGGTAGTATCTTCAGCTTCATCATTAACGTGGAGTGAGTCAGATTCCTCAGTGCTGAAGATGGACTTGCTGACAAGTGTTGTGGCAAGAGCCAAACCGGCCACACCCTCAGATTCTTCAGATGCTTCTTCCTCAGCTTCAAGATCGGAATCAGATTCTTCAGAGTCTAATTCTTTGTCGAGATATGCGCGAGCCTTACGGGAGTTGCTGTTCCTGTATACAGCAGACTTTGAGGATCTTGAGGACTTCTTCTTTGACTTCTCATCAGAACTGTCATCTTTCCCTTTCTTCTTCTTCTTCTTCTTCTTCTTCAGTTTAGCTTCCTTTTCCCACAGAGGACACTCAACGATGTAATGCCTAGGTTTCTTGCATTTGTGGAAGACTCTTTTCCTTGTCTCAACAGAGTCATCATCTTTGCTTCTTCTTGAAGATGATCTTGAGAAATTTCCGAAGCGATTCTTCTTCGTGAATCTTTGGAATTTTCTGGTGAGGAGAGAAAGTTCCCAATTGAGGGTTTCAGGATCATCAGAATCAACCTCAGACTCTTCATCAGAGGACACCTTTCGTGCCTTCGCTTTTAGCGCGCGGACTTTTTGCGTGGAGTTGTATAAGTCTCATTTCTCAGAGAGCTTTAGTTCATGAGCATTGAGGCGCTCGAGAATGTCAGCAGGATCTAGAGTCTTGAAATCAGGCCTTTCTTAAATCATCAGTGATAGGAACTCAAATGAGTCGTCCAGAGACCTCAGTAGTTTCTTCACCACCTCATGATCTGTGATGTCAGTGGCACCCAGTGCTTGAAGTTCATTGGATATGTCGGTGAGTCTGTCAAAGGTTTGCTGCACATGCTCGTTGTCTAGCCTCTTGAACTTGTTGAAAATAATGCGAAGTGTATCAACTCGAGAGTCTTGTTGTGCAGAAACTCCTTCATTAACTTTTGATAGTCTTTTCCATATCTTCTTTGCAGTATCCAGACCATTGATACGGTTGAACTGAGCCTTATTGAGGTGGCCGCCAATAATGCTTCGAGCTTTTGCATCAAGCTGCCAGTTTCGACAACTTCAGGGGAGGTCATCAGAGTAGGTTCAGAAATGCCTTGATCAACAATATCCCACAGGTCCTTGTCAATGGCTTCAAGATGCATCCTCATCTTGTTCTTCCAGTACGGGTAGTCTGTCCCATCGAAAGTGGGGCAGTTTGAGGCAACGCCCATTGTAACTGAGGTTGACATAGCTAAAACTCCAGGTGGTTAAACCGAATCACACAGAACAAGGGAGTACCTTGCCCTGATACCAATTGAAAGTGCAGTATATCGACCAGAGGGGGGGTGAATGGGAGATTTTCAAATTTCCCGAGGAATTTTGAATTCCTTAGGACTGAGGCAATACGAAATTGAGGAAACTAAAACACGATGAGGCACAAAAACATTACTGAAACGTAGGGTATGAATATAAAGCAATATATTGCAGAGCTAAAGTGTGATCGATGCAAGAGACGAGGAATCAGAACAGAGTAAACTCAGAAAGAAAGGCATCATGACGGGTCATCAGTGCAGAAACATAAAAGCTAAGGTTGAAGAAATAGCACCAAGGCAATGAAGACACTGATATGATGGACCAGTTCGAGTTGGTGTGACAACTCGACATCTGGTTGGTGTAAGGACCGATATGCGGTATTGTTCCAGATCTAGATGTTTCCACCCAGATCCGAGGACGAAGCACATATCGGTCCCACCGCGACATATGACATAGCCATATGCCCCGGATTTCCAACATGATATCACAACATTATAGATACAAGGACACAACATCTCATACAATCGGAATATAACTTCCTTAATACAATACATCAGTGAAAGATACATGTCTGAGTACAGACTACATTCAAATGCCTAGTGGCAAAGGTAAAACACACCATTCCCGTAACCGCACGGGTCCAGGCTCTCCGCCGGGATCCACCTAACTAGTCGTCGTCGAGTCTCCACGAAGGCGTCCAGAAGAAGAGTCAAGGTAGTAATCAACTGCAGCGGCCGATCAGGAAAAACATAAAATGGAAAAGAAAAGAAAAGGGTGAGAATATATCAAAGTCTTGTAACTAACTTCTCACGGGTAAGACGAGGGTAGTGGTGAGGTTGGAGACGCACTAGAAATATATGAGTGGCTAACCGTCTATTTAGATTAAGATGAGAACCAATCATTCGATGAGGAATCGCCTCCAATAGGTCTTGCTATTAACTACTTACGCAAGCATAACACCTATCCTATCCTTGTCCTCCTCTTCGCATCCCGACGAAGAAGAGTTAGTCAAGGCACAAACACGTTGATCAAGTTATATTAAGATTATTTCAGTTGTTGTTGTCTATGAACAAGGAGTAGGTCTCAAGTCGTCCATAACCGTGGACACGGCTGTGACACCCTGGATTTTGGAACTTTCTTTTTACAAAAACTTTTCTGATTTATTTCTGGATTTCCTATTGGTTTTGATTTTGAACACCTCGTTGGACTTGAAACTTGAGCATATTTTCTTTCCATGCTCAAGTGACCCTTGAATCCAAGCCTTTCCAATGCCATTCCATTGATCCACCTCATCCGAGCCACCATATATTCAAGCCTTATATTCCTTTTTCCAATAAAAGGGATATTCCTATTATTTGAGGTTTGTGAAGCAACCCCTATTTTTATTGCTCCATAAATCCCCAAATAATTCCACATGTCATTGATGTCATATCTTGCCAAATTATCCAAAAACATTTCATATCCCAAGTGGATTTTTCCTCTAGAAAAATTCATTTGTCTGTGGCGGCAGAATGGAGCTTTGTGAATGGAGTGCCACTTCTCTTGATCCATTGCTGGTGAAACTTTTTGTGCAAGATCATATGATCATTTAATTGATCTCCACCAAATTCCATCACCATTTTCTTAGCCAAACTCCCAGAATAAATTCCCAAAGTTCTGGTGCAGCAAGGGGGCATTGTGAAGCAAGTGCATGATAGGGGATCCCATTTGCCTTGAACCTCTTTGAGCATGATTCTACCACCATATAACTCCACCAAACCAAATGTGAGCCAAATCCCATTACCCATGTGAGTGCATTGTCAATATTAAGTTTCTGACCAGTGGGACATCTTGTGAAGCAAGTGCTATCTAGGCTTGTCCAATGGCCATGAAATTTTATAAACATGTGCACCATGCCAAATAACCCTAGTACACCAATTTTCAGCCAATTCCACCAATCCTATGAGATGCTAGCTTCAACATTGCATTCTGTTCTAATTGGACATTTGCAAAGGAAGTGCTAACTAGCTTGATCCATTTGAGATGAAATTTGGCACACATACTCACTCTAGTGTATGATTAAGCTCTGCCAAATATCATGCATAGGGGAGCCATGTGAAAGCCATACCACAGTACAAACACCTTCTGCCACCATGGTGCATTTGCAAAGGAAGTACCATGTAAATTGATCCATTTGAGCCCAAACTCCACATTACTCTAGTCCTTTGTACCCCAAAGCCAGAAGACAACCTGGCTCCACCCCAAACCCCACCATGTGAGCTATGCTTCGGCTCCAAGTTGTTGTATCCAACTGTTCCTTGAGATAGAGATCAATCCAGAGCACCATTTGGCCAGCCACCTACACCACTGTGATCATCTCCAGAAGGACTACACCCTAGACACAGCTGGCCACGATAAAACTTCCCCTGGTTGAATCTCCCCTTGGTGGCCACGCTCCCAGATCGCACATGGCGTGCTCTGGCCGCGCTCCGCACGTGCCCGACATGTCCACATCGAGCTCCAATATTCCTCGTCGTCTAGCACCTTGTCTAGCCGCGCCGCCCGGCTTTGCTCAGCTCGCGTGCGCCACGCCACCCCCTCCCGAGCTCTCCCAAACCTGCTCGAGCATCACCAGCTCATGCCTGCCATAGCCGCACACCATTGTCTCTGCCCGAGCTCGGATTCGTCCTTCCCCTATAAAAGGAGGCGCCCCCGAGAACTCCAGCAGCATCCAGCAGCCTCCCTGATCTATCCCAGCTCTTTCCCCCTTACCAATTTGTGGCCGGAGCCCCACATTGCCCGCCTCGGTCACCCTCGCCGCCGCTCCCCTCCGGCCCAAATTCGGGCCAGCCCGACGTCCCCCTCCTCTCATTCCGCCGCAGCAACCCGCCCTAGCCGCCACCTTGGCCTCACCCACCTCCACTTCGCGCCGGAGCCCCTCCGGCTCGAGTTCCCGCGCAGCTGCCCCCGGCCGCCGCGCCCTGCCCGCGGGGGCCCGTGACCACCGGCCGCCCCGCGTGCCCCCTGATCGCCGGAGGCTTGGCTTAGGCCCGCTGCGCCCCAGCGGCGACCCCTCCCGTGCCGGCCCGCGGCGGCCACCGCACCGGCCAGGCCTCCCTTTCCCCGCAGCCCCGTCGTGAGGAGAAACAGGGGAGTAGAGAAGAAGCCCTTGATGAGTAGGCCCCACTCGCCAGCAGCTGGAGCTACTGATCCGTTTTCTTCCAGAGAAGGCATATTTTCCCCTCATGATGCACGAAGTACACTTTCCCTGATCGAAGGCGTATTCTGGTTTCCTTCGGGCTGGAATACGTTTTCATTCTTCGAAGGCGTATTTCGTCTCCGTCGATCCCGAAATGCGCTTTCACTGCTAGAAAGCGTATTTCCTCCAAAAACCAGCCCCATCTTCTCCACTTCATATCTCCGCACCCGTAACTCCGATTGAGGTGATTCTTTTTGCATTGTTTTCTTATCGAGCTCCTCTTCGATTTGGCATAGGTTTCTTTCCATGTTATTATGTTGTTCTTTGCTGGTCAAGAAAAAGATAGTGTTTGAACTTTTTGCCGTTGCTTTATTTGAAATATTTTCAGGGCTTTGCTTGTGTTGAAGACCCGGAGCTTCTCCACACCCCTTTTGGTGAAGGCAAGCCACAATACACTTTGCACGTTTGCAAAGCTTTGACGTTCTTTTAAAATTGCTTTGCAATGATATGCTTATATCGGTGACCGTGATCATGTTGCCATTTTATGATTGATGTTATCATTGCCATGCTATCCTTGAATATGCTACTACTATGCTATGTTTTGCCATGTTAAATTCATTCTATGCTTTGATCATATCATTCCCATGTTATGCTCTGCATCATCGTAACCATGATATACCAACACCATGTTAAGTTGCTCATGTTATCTCTATGTTAGTTCATGCTATGCCTAAGTTATGCTCATCTGCATTCATAATGTTGCCATGTTAATAACTTAATCTTGGTAACACGAATGAGTTCACTATCTACAATATGTTGATCATATCTGAAATCATTATGCTAGTATGCTTTGCATTGTTATGATCCGATGCTACTCATGTTGCACCTGATACTTGTGTTTGTTGTTGGAGACATGCTTCATGACAAGTTGATCAGGTGCCACTGAACCGAACTTATCCGTGCAACCACATTTGCCTGAATGGACAGGCCTTGATTCGGTCTACCGGTGGGTTCTCTTATGTGTATCACCAAAGTGGGAAGGCTATGCGCGACAGTTGCCTTGGCCGGGTAAACGGCGATAGTCTTGACAGCCAGATTGGTATGCATGTGGTCCCTGCGCGGGGGGGGGGGGGAGGACAAAGTTTATGGACCAGGTGATGGTCAGGGCCATGTGATGGTCAGTGTCGGAAGTACACATGGGCTACCCAAGACGGGATGTCGGTGATACGGTAAGAGGGACACGCGGTAGAACGGTATCGTTGGAGAAGTCCTAGTCCACTCCTACGGTATGAGTTCCAAGGATCCCGTGGTACAAGTTCCGGGGTACTGGATGGAGGAAGAACTCCATAGTGTGGGTGACGTGCACAAACTCTGCAGAGTCACACAAATCTATTCGAATAGCCGCGTCCACGGTAATGGACACAGTTCGTACTAGGTCACACCATGAGACCAACATAAGTTCGGTGGTATGTTTGTGGTAATTGGATGGTTATGCGATGACCGGATTGGTTGGGTGGTAACGAAGGACACCTAACCCGTTGAATGGTCATGCAATGACCCGTTTGGTCATGCGAAGACCCATGGAAGTGGTTTGGTCACGAGGTGACCCGGTTCTTGAGTCTGTAAGGACTCCAAGGTAAGCCACGTGATCATGCGATGATCATGTGGGGTCCATGTGACCTTAAACAATGATTGATTGTGCATTAGTCTTCATGTTGATAAAATGCTGATAATATGTGCTGATATGCTTGATGATTACATGTTTGCATGATATTGTTTCTCACCTGTTTAATTCACTAATATAGTTTAACCTGTTGCCATGTTATTGTTTTGCCTTGTTGCTTTGGATGTTGTGAGCTTGCAAGTACATTCAATGTACTGACCTGGCGTGTTATGCCAGATTTGCAGGCCGTGCTTTGGATGCATAGGACGACATTCCCGGTGTTTGCGAGCTAGGAGGTGTCCCAGCCACTGTCCCTGTGGATTGGAGTTCATCATCGCCGTTGTTGTTCCGCTGCCGAGTTATATTCCATTGCTAGAGGGTTATGCTGCTGCTTGGTGTAGAGCCGAGGTTAGCCCGAGGAGCAAGCTGTGTCTCCGCTAGCATTGTAATAGACCCCTTGTACCCGTTTATTGGTTAATAGAATGTTGTTCAGTTCTATATCAAGCAGTGCCGTGTTCTAGAAGACTTGATCTCTGGGATGGAGCACGGGGCATTCCGGTCCTCTGAGCCGGGGTGCCACAAGGCTTGGTATCAGAGCAGGACTGGCTGTAGGACACCCTAGTCCACGCGAATGTTAGATTGACGTTAGAGCTAGAGTATAGCTTGCTTGTGTCACAACCCAAGTTTAGGTATGTGCTAGGGTTCAAGTGCTCTTTTGCATCATGTGAAAATGTCAAAAGAAATTCAAAAATGGGGAAAAGAAAAGCCCTAAAGAATTTAACTAAATGGACAGACAAAAATTTCTTCCAAAAATTGCTCTGTTATTTTTGAAAAGTCTTATAAATATGCATGATCACATATAAAGTGAAGTGGGTCCCACTGCATGCACCAAGATTTGTCAAAAATTCCAAATAGGGCTTGGAAATTAATTAAATACCCTATTTGATTTGAAATTCAAATTATTTGTATTTCCAAAATCTCTAAAACTTGTGAGTGGCTAGCTACATATTTTATAAGCCCACATAAAAGTTTTGAAGATTTTATAAAATGCTCTACTATTTATTTACCAGAGCAAAACAAAAAGACAGAAAAATTAAAAAAAAGGGAAAAGAATAAAGGGGCAAGCCCCACTTACCTTCCTGGCCACCTGGCCCATCTGCCACAAAAGCCAGCCCAGCCCACCAGGGGCAAGGCTTTCTTCTTCCCGGCGCCAGGAGGCAGTGCCGTGGAGGGCATGCCGAGCACGGCGCCACCTCCTGCTTCCCTGGCCACCGAGCTGCTTCCCCTGCCCTATCTCTTCGCCAATGCACGCCCTGGAGGCCCTGTGCCTTTCCTCCTCCATTCCCCCCTCTCTCTGTGTCAGAACCCCAACTAGGGTAAGTGCTAGAGTTTGTTTGTGCCTTTGCATCATGAAAAATTCAAAAGGAAAATCAAAAATGAGGAAAAGAAAAGCCCTGAGAATTTAAATAAATGGCCAGATAAAAATCTTTTTCCAAAAATCTTTTGAACATTTGGAAAATTCCTATAAATGATGCTGATCATTTGAAAAGTGGTTTGGGATCAATCCCATGCACATGGAATTTTCTAATATTCAAACAATGGCTTTGGAAATTAAAATAACCCTATTTGGATTGAAATTCAAAATATATTGAATTTCAAAAATGCTCAAACTCTACAAGTGACTTGCTACTGGTCACCTAGGATTTATAAAAATGTTTGGGCATTTTTACAAAATTGCTCTGCTATTTATTTTGGGGCAAAACCAATTACAGAAAAGGAAACAGAAAAAAATCACAGAGAAAAAGAAAAGGGGGAAAAGGAGCCCACCCAACCGGGCCCCCCCGGCCCAACTTACCTTTCCAGCCCAGCCCACCAGCGCCACCTTGTCTTCTTCCTCCCCGGCGCCCGAAGCAGCTCGGTGGCGAGCCGAGCGCCGTGGACGCCACCGAGGGCTTCTGGAGCCTCCTCTTCTCTCCGCGGGCGCCACGCAGCTCGCCAGAAACCCCCCGCTCTTCTCCCCCTCTCCCGGTTTCCTCTCCCTCTCTCCTCGCGTCGGAATCGCCATGGCCGAGAGCTCAACCTCGCCGCCGTCGAGCGCCACCGCGGCCAACGGCATCCCCTCCGTGCCCCGTGATGTCCAGTAGCTCCGCAACGTCGCCCCGCACCTCCCTGCAGAAGGAATCGACTCGAAGCCCCCTGGAGACGACGTCCGCGAATTCCCCGACTCCGGCAAGGCCGCCGTTCGCCGTTGAGGATTCCGGCACCTGCAGCCCCTCCGCAGCCACTCCGTCTTCACCAACGAGCTAAGGGTGAGCCTGCGCCTCTTTCCCCCCTATCCCCGGCCCTTCTCGCGCTCGAATTCGTCGACTCCCTCCTCGGCCGAGAGCTCACCGCCGCCATGGCCGTCGTGGCCGCGCTCCCAGGCCACCCTTTGAGCCCCTGATGGCTCTGCTGGCTGCGCACGAGCCCCAGCTCCGTGTAGCTGCTCTCGGCGGGCAAAACGGCGCCCGGGAACGCCGTCCCGAGTGGGCTCCGCCGTGACCCGAGGTCACCGGCGGTTAGCCGCCGGTCATTAGTGCTAATGACCCAGCTAACCCACCCCAAGCCCAATGACAGGTGGGCCCTGCCCCCATTTAACCCCTTTGTTAAGCTAATCCAACCGGGGATTAACCCCCTGAGGCTGACAGGGTGGACCCACTGGTCAGCCCCCCCCCTGACGTCACCCACGCCATGCTGACGCAATAAATCGAATTCCAGAGAAATAGAAATGATTTAAAATATTCCAGAAAATCATTTAAACTTGGAAAATTCATAACTAATTCATATGAACTCCAAATATAGAAAATAATATGTCTAAAATTATCAGAAAAATCCAAGGATTATGAATATGGGCTCTGTTTTAATGTTTGACCATTTGAAAATGGGTGAACAGTGTAAATCATCCATATATCTTTAATTCAAATTCAAATTTGAAGCACATTTGCAAATGACTTTGCATTTGACTTCTTTTAAATGGAATTGTACCCACATTGTGACCAAGAACATCAACTTTTCAATATTGATCATGTGTTTGACGCATTGCAATTAAATTTATACCTTGTTTGATTGTTTGTTCGATAGACGTGCAACCGGAACCGGAGGCCACCCCCTTCGTTGAAGACACTGTTGTCGAACCTCGACAGCAAGGCAAGCAGACCCCATTGATCATGTCTATAAAATCCTATTTCCCTCTCAGTCTCTCTTATGCATGTTTAGGAGATCACCGAGACACGTTCTTTCGCATAGTTGAACCCATTCTGATGCATGACCTATCATTTTGTCACCGTATTAAGCAAACCACAATCCTAGCAGATTTAGGAGTTGAATGATGAGCATGTGGCCCCTACAACTGTTACTGCTTTTGATGCTTAGTGATACAATGAGGATGTTTTGATTATGAGTCGGGATGGAATGAACACCGTGGTGTTGATGAAAGTGAAACGTGTTGGTGAATCCACCCTAAACAAAGGTGAACGATGAGAGGCTGTGTAGGAGTACACAGTGGGTTGTCTCGTTGAAAACTGCCCTAGGCCCTGAGTTCCTGTTTTGTGATCCAAGACAAAGAGTATGACCACATGTAGGGTTTTATGGGAGCCCCGTTTGGCCTCTTTACATACCCGATCCAGTCCAGGAGTCACAATAGATTCGGTTTTCCATTTGACATGTGCATAGAAAAAGAATGAAGAAAAGGTTGCATCATCCTAGATATGTGGGTGGACTTGTGAGGCAGTGAAACCATCTGGCAGAGGTGGCATCTCGGTCCCTTACATTATCTGAGTCCGTTTCGTGGAACCGGCCAGACTCTCGAGCGGTGCCAAACTCAGGTAGTCGACTCCTGGATTAGAGAAGGTGATGTGAGGTTAGTGCCTTGGTTTCATCCACGTCCGACATCCGCTTGAAGGATGTCAAGAACGAGGCGATAAGTGATGACACGCGTGTGAAGATATACACCCCTGCAGGGTTAATGAACTATTCGAATAGCCGTGTCCGCGGTTATGGACTACTTGGAAACCTCTACTTGATCATAGATAACTTGAATGGATACTTATAAAACTCGCAAGATAAGCGTGAGTTCTATGGTGTGCCTCTTCGTGGGGAAGTCGAGGAAGTAACCATAGTGGTGTATTGGTTGGAGATGTAGTGGACTCGTGTACGCTTCTTACCTCAAAGTCTGGTACTCATAGTACAGGATTAGCCAAGTCAAAGCTGGCACTTCTGCATTTGAAACCCCACCTCCTTTACCTTGATACTTGAGCATGAGTAGTATAGATCTGATGTAAGTCTTGCTGAGTACGACTTTGTACTCACGTTTGCTTATTCTATGTTTTAGATGAGAACCCGGACCCCGATGGAGTCACCGACCTGAAGCTCGACGTTGACTAAGTTAGCATAGTCCCAGACAGCAGTCTGGTCCCTCGTGGAAGGGCATGTTTGTTTATAAGGCTTCTCTAAGCCATTTGTTAAACTTGTCTGTACTCAGACCTAATTTGCTTCCGTGGTATTGATGTAATGTTGATCACAGACACGTGATCTTTGTATGCTCTATGTGTATATCAATAAAGAGTACTTTGTAGAGTTATGTGATGATACCTGCTGTTTATACTAGGCATGTGTGCTGCGTGTATGTTTATAACATGCATGTCTTAGTATGGGTTTTCGAGACCTTAGTTGTGATCTGGCTGGCGGTCTTTTATACACCAAGTGGCCCTTAGATGTGCGCAGCTTGGGGCATCGCGATGCGATTGTTCGTGACTCTGTCACGTGCACACTTTGTTGTATGATCGAGCCCGCCCTAGACCCAGACTAAGTGATCGGGCTGGAGTAAGTCTATGTAAGAGTTAGGATCCAATCGATAACATGGTTGAGGCGACTTGTCTATGAGTATGGGATTCACCACCCATAAGCATTTAGACTTGTGAGCGGACGATGAGGACCCATCTCAGTTGATCATCCGGCCTGAATGGGATGCCCCTCACGTTCGATGTTTACCGAGAACGTTCTGTGCTTGGCCTTGTCTGCTTAGACAAGTGGGTACGGTTCTCGGCTCTCCATGTGATTGTATCGTGACTGGAATTACATACGCTAACCCCGGGTCCCGACAGACTTGGTATCAGAGCAGGACTGTCTGTAGGATTAGCAACCCTTGGTCGAAGTCGAGTCTAGCATTCTATAGTTATATAGTTACTTGGGTATATAAGGGAACAACGTAAGGCTTCTTTTTCTCCTTACCCTCATCGATCTGAGTTCTGAGTCACCCTTATCTTTTCTACGGGATGATAGGACTAGGCTCATCTATGTCTGACTAGAACATCTCATTGAGTGCTTCCTTGTAGCCGTAGGACAGTTGTGGTCGTCCAGACTCATCGTTCTGTTGAGTTCCTTGAAGAAGTTCTGTCCAATTTCTTCGAGGTTGTTTCATTTTCCATCCCGGTATAGCCGTTATGCTGCCGGATTTGTTCCAAGTTTCTATGAATCATTGCCTTCGCATTATAATCTTTCCGCCTTCATCATGTCTTGTTATCCTTGAATCCATCATTCAACCTGTTCTGATTGTTGATTTTTATCACACAGGATGTCAGGTGGAACTCGTAGTGCTGTTCGTCGGAATCGAGACCGTGTTCGGAATCGAAATGATGATGAACCCCTACCACCGCCTTCTGCGGCGGAAATCATGATGGAAGCTGAGAAGAATCAACGTGATCAAACACGCCTTCTGGAGCTCATCGAGCAGAATACCTCACGTCATCGTAATGTGGTTGTGAGCATTCAGGACTTCATCCTCCTCAAGCCACCGGTATTCCGATGTTCTTCTGAGCCCCTTGAAGCTGATGATTGGCTCAGTTCTATCGAGCGTAAGCTTGATACTGCACATGTTGCTCCCGATGATCGAGTTATATTCGCGGCATACTTTCTGGAAGGTGCTGCCGCTGAATGGTGGGAGAACTATGTTGCTATGCAGCCAGATGGTCACGTAGTGACTTGGCAGGAGTTCTGTGTTGCCTTTCGAGGGTACCACATTCTGGATGAGTTGATGGAGCGCAAGAAGGAAGAGTTCTGCAATATGACTCAAGAAGAGATGTCCATCCATGAGTATGTGAGAGAGTTCAACCATCTTGCTCGCTATGCCCAAGATGAGATCACCACCGATGCCAGAAAGCAGGCAAGGTTCCGTAAGGGACTTAGCCCCATCCTTCGTCATGATCTCAACCTCATCGAATTTTCCACCTTTGAGTATTTAGTCAACAGATCCTTCAGAGCTGAGCATGGCAATGAAATTTTCGAGGAGTCCGTAAGCATGCTCTTGAGCTTGCTCCTTCTTCAAGTTCAGCCCCTCAGAAACGCCGAATTTGGATTCCAACCAGAGCCATACCTCAAAACCTTCTCCAGAGGCCATCCCCAAATATATGCCATCCACCCCAACACATTATTCCACCCCGGAATGATGGTGTGCAACCAAGTAATCCCACTCCCAACATTTCAGACAGGGTATGCTTTAAGTGTGGTCTTCCAGGCCATTACTATCGTCAATGCCCTCAGGTCTTGATGGCACCACGTCATTCTCGAACCAAGCCTCCAAAGAAATCCACCACCAAGACAATCCCAGCAAAGCTTTCAGTCACAAGTAGTGGTTGTGTGAACCAAATCTCAGTTGAGGAAACCACTGATGCTTCTGACGTCATTCTTGGCACACTCCCAGTCAATCATATCCCCGCCTCCGTTCTTTTCGATCCAGGAGCTTCTCATTCATTCATGTCGGAGAGTTATGCACTTCGTCATGAATTCCCCTTTGAAGAAATGTTTTCTCCAATGATCATTCAAACTCCTGGTTCAAAGTGGCAAACTAATAGAGTAAGCCATGGTAATCAAATTGCAATTGAGGGTTTAGTATTCCTTGCTTCACTTATAGCCCTCAAGTCTTCAGACATTGATGTCATCCTAGGAATGGATTGGTTATCAGGGAAAAATGCTTTCCTTGATTGTAAAGCCAAGTCAGTCAAACTCACCCATCCTTCAGGCCAGACCATTGACTACACATCACCCAGCTCTAGAACCCAGATGCATACTTTGAATGTGCTTCCTCTTCCAGACCTTGAAGATGTTCCGGTGGTTCGTGACTTCCCAGATGTCTTTCCTGAAGAACTGCCGGGAATGCCACCCGACAGGTGTGTAGAGTTCATAGTGGATCTTATACCAGGCACAACCCCAATTTCCAGACGCCCATATAGAATGGCCCCACATGAGTTAGCTGAGCTAAAAACCCAACTTGATGCTTCGTTGGCAAAAGGCTTCATCCGCCCTAGCTCATCGCCATGGGGTTGCCCCGTTCTGTTCGTAGCGAAGAAAGATGGAACAGAAAGGATGTGCGTAGACTATCGCCCGCTAAATCTAGCGACAATAAAGAACAAGTACCCACTGCCTAGGATCAATGATCTTTATGATCAACTTGCAGGATCCTCTGTCTTCTCCAAGATGGATTTGAGATTAGGCTATCATCAAATCAAAATCCGAAGTGAGGACATTCCCAAAACGGCTTTCACTACTCGTTATGGTCTTTACGAGTATACCGTCATGTCCTTCGGTTTAACCAATGCCCCCGCCACATTTTCACGCTTAATGAATTCGATCTTCATGGAGTACTTAGATAAATTTGTTGTGGTTTATCTTGATGACATTCTCATCTACTCGAAGAACGAAGAAGAGCACGCAGAACATCTTAGGTTGGTATTGATGAAACTTAGAGAGCACCGCCTTTATGCTAAGTTCTCCAAGTGTGAATTTTGGCTACCAGAAGTGACCTACTTAGGCCACGTGATTTCTGCGAAAGGTGTTGCAGTCAATCCCGAGAGAGTTCAGGCCGTCCTTGACTGGACTCCACCTGAATCGGTTAAGCAAGTTAGGAGTTTTCTTGGCCTAGCAAGCTATTGCCGCCGCTTCGTTGAGAACTTTTCTAAAGTTGCAAAGCCTCTGACTGAACTCCTCAAGAAAGATAAGAAATTCCAATGGACTCCCAAGTGCGAGGAAAGCTTTCAAGAGCTAAAAAGAAGATTGACTTCTGCACCCGTACTTGCACCTCCAGACACAAAAAGGGATTTCGAGATCTATTGTGATGCTTCACGGCAAGGGTTAGGATGCATACTTATGCAAGATCGACATGTGGTATCTTATGCTTCACGTCAGTTGCGGCCACATGAAGAAAACTATCCAACCCATGATCTTGAACTCGCTGCCGTAGTTCATGCCCTGAAGACTTGGCGACATTACCTCCTTGGTAATCGTTGTGAGATCTATTCCGATCACCAAAGCCACAAATATATTTTCACCCAGCATGATCTTAATCTCAGGCAAAGACGCTGGATAGAGTTGATAAAAGATTATGACTTAGGAATTTCTTACACCCCAGGCAAAGCCAATGTCATGGCTGATGCACTAAGTCGTAAGTCGTATTGTAACAACCTCATGTTACAACAGTATCAACCACTTCTTCATGAGGAATTTTGCAAGATCAATGTTGAGATAGTTCCTCGTGGATCTCTTTTCAACTTGGTGGCGAAACCAACCCTTGAGGATCAAATCATAGCGGCCCAGAAACAAGATAGTAGTATTCAAGAGATCAAGCAGAACATTGTTAGCGGAGTTGCTAAATGTTTTTCTGCAAATGATCAAGGAACGATATTCTTTGAAAATCGTTTGGTAGTTCCTGAGAATGAAAACCTAAAGCAGCTGATCCTTAAGGAAGCTCATGACACTCCCCTCTCAATTCATCCCGGTAGCACAAAAATGTACTGAGATCTACGCCAGAGATTTTGGTGGACCCGGATGAAGAGAGACATTGCACAATTTGTTGCCGAATGTGATGTTTGTCGTCGCATTAAGGCAGAACACCAAAGACCTGCTGGTACTCTTCAACCATTGTCTATTCCCGAGTGGAAATGGGACAAGGTCGGTATGGACTTCATCACCGGCTTTCCAAAAACCCAGAAAGGAAATGATGCCATCTTCGTGGTCATTGATAGACTTTCCAAAGTTGCTCACTTTCTTCCTGTTCGCGAGTTTATAACTGCTAGTCAGTTGGCGGACTTGTATGTCTCTAGAATTGTGTCTCTTCACGGTGTTCCTTTGGTGATCAATTCTGATCGTGGTAGCCTTTTCACCTCTAGATTTTGGGAAAGTTTTCAAAATGCTATGGGAACTCATCTATCCTTTAGTACAGCTTTCCACCCTCAATCTAGCGGTCAAGTTGAAAGGGTTAATCAAATCTTGGAAGACATGCTCAGAGCTTGTGTTATCTCTTTTGGAAAGAATTGGGAGAAATCTCTTCCATTCGCCGAATTTGCTTATAACAATAGCTATCAATCTAGTCTGAACATGGCTCCCTTTGAATTCCTCTATGGACGACGATGTCGAACACCCCTAAACTGGTCAGAAATCGGTGAAAGACAACTCTTTGGACCGGATATGATCAAGGAAGCAGAAGAGCAAGTTCGCATTGTTCGTGATCGTTTGAAAGCCGCTCAGTCTCGTCAAAAGAGCTACTATGATCGTCATCATAGAGAGGAGAGCTACAATATTGATGAGAAGGCTTACCTTCGGGTTACTCCTCTTAAGGGAACCCAAACATTCGGTATCAAAGGCAAGTTGGCCCCACGTTACATCGGACCTTTCCGCATTCTTGCTAAACGTGGAGAAGTTGCCTACCAACTTGAACTACCCCCTCACCTTTCCCGAGTACATGATGTATTCCATGTGTCACAACTCAGGCGTTGCTTCAAGGACCCCATCCGCGAAGTCGACCATGAAACGCTTGATCTCCAAGATGACCTTTCTTATCGAGAGTACCCTGTTCGTATTCTTGATTCAGCAGAGCGTGTCACTCGTCGTCAGAAGATCAAGTTCCTCAAAGTGCAATGGTCACATCACTCCGAAAAAGAAGCAACCTGGGAAAGAGAAGACCGCCTCCATGCCGAGTACCCCACCTTCCTCCCGACGACTTCTGAATCTCGGGACGAGATTCTTCTGAGTGGGGGCGAGTTGTCAGAACCCCAACTAGGGTAAGTGCTAGGGTTTTTTTGTGCCTTTGCATCATGAAAAAATTCAAAAGGAAAATCAAAAATGGGGAAAAGAAAAGCCCTGAGAATTTAAATAAATGGCCAGATAAAAATCTTTTTCCAAAAATCTTTTGAACATTTGGAAAATTCCTATAAATGATGCTGATCATTTTAAAAGTGGTTTGGGATCAATCCCATGCACATGGAATTTTCTAATATTCAAACAGTGGCTTTGGAAATTAAAATAACCCTATTTGGATTGAAATTCAAAATATATTGAATTTCAAAAATGCTCAAACTCTACAAGTGACTTGCTACTGGTCACCTAGGATTTATAAAAACGTTTGGGCATTTTTACAAAATTGCTCTGCTATTTATTTTGGGGCAAAACCAATTACAGAAAAGGAAACAGAAACAAATCACAGAGAAAAAGAAAAGGGGGAAAAGGAGCCCACCCAACCGGGCCCCCCCCGACCCAACTTACCTTTCCAGCCCAGCCCACCAGCGCCACCTTGTCTTATTCCTCCTCGGCGCCCGAAGCAGCTCGGTGGCGAGCCGAGCGCCGTGGACGCCACCGAGGGCTTCTGGAGCCTCCTCTTCTCTCCGCGGGCGCCACGCAGCTCGCCAGAAACACCCCGCTCTTCTCCCCCTCTCCCGGTTTCCTCTCCCTCTCTCCTCGCGTCGGAATCGCCATGGCCGAGAGCTCAACCTCGCCGCCGTCGAGCGCCACCGCGGCCAACGGCATCCCCTCCGTGCCCCGTGATGTCCAGTAGCTCCGCAACGTCGCCCCGCACCTCCCTGCAGAAGGAATCGACTCGAAGCCCCCTGGAGACGACGTCCGCGTCTTCCCCGACTTCGGCAAGGCTGCCGTTCGCCGTTGAGGATTCCGGCACCTGCAGCCCCCCCCCTGACGTCACCCACGCCATGCTGACGCAATAAATCGAATTCCAGAGAAATAGAAATGATTTAAAATATTCCAGAAAATCATTTAAACTTGGAAAATTCATAACTAATTCATATGAACTCCAAATATAGCAAATAATATGTCTAAAATTATCAGAAAAATCCAAGCATTATGAATATGGGCTCTGTTTTCATGTTTGACCATTTTAAAATGGTTGAACAGTGTAAATCATCCATATGGCTTTAATTCAAATTCAAATTTGAAGCACATTTGCAAATGACTTTGCATTTGACTTCTTTTAAATGGAATTGTACCCACATTGTGACCAAGAACATCAACTTTTCAATATTGATCATGTGTTTGATGCATTGCAATTAAATTTATACCTTGTTTGATTGTTTGTTCGATAGACGTGCAACCGGAACCGGAGGCCACCCCCTTCGTTGAAGACACCGTTGTCGAACCTCGACAGCAAGGCAAGCAAACCCCATTGATCATGTCTATAAAATCCTATTTCCCTCTCAGTCTCGCTTATGCATGTTTAGGAGATCACCGAGACACGTTCTTTCGCATAGTTGAACCCATTCCGATGCATGACCTATCATTTTGTCACCGTATTAAGCAAACCACAATCCTAGCAGATTTAGGAGTTGAATGATGAGCATGTGGCCCCTACAACTGTTACTGCTTTTGATGCTTAGTGATACAATGAGGATGTTTTGATTGTGAGTCGGGATGGAATGAACACAGTGGTGTTGATGAAAGTGAAACGTGTTGGTGAATCCACCCTAAACAAAGGTGAACGATGAGAGGCTGTGTAGGAGTACACAGTGGGTTGTCTCGTTGAACACTGCCCTAGGCCCTGAGTTCCTGTTTTGTGATCCAAGACAAAGAGTATGACCACATGTAGGGCTTTATGGGAGCCCCATTTGGACTCTTTACATACCCGATCCAGTCCAGGAGTCACAATAGATTCGGTTTTCCATTTGGCATGTGCATAGAAAAAGAATGAAGAAAAGGTTGCATCATCCTAGATATGTGGGTGGACTTGTGAGGCAGTGAAACCATCTGGCAGAGGTGGCGTCTCGGTCCCTTACATTATCTGAGTCCGTTTCGTGGAACCGGCTGGACTCTCGAGCAGTGCCAAACTCAGGTAGTCGACTCCTGGATTAGAGAAGGTGATGTGAGGTTAGTGCCTTGGTTTTATCCACGTCCGACATCCGCTTGAAGGATGCCAAGAACGAGGCGATAAGTGATGACACGCGTGTGAAGATATACACCCCTGCAGGGTTAATGAACTATTCGAATAGCCGTGTCCGCGGTTATGGACTACTTGGAAACCTCTACTTGATCATAGATAACTTGAATGGATACTTATAAAATTCGCAAGATAAGCGTGAGTGCTATGGTGTGCCTCTTCGTGGGGAAGTCGAGGAAGTAACCATAGTGGTGTATTGGTTGGAGATGTAGTGGACTCGTGTACGCTTCTTACCTCAAAGTCTGGTACTTGTAGTACAGGATTAGGCAAGTCAAAGCTGGCACTTCTGCATTTGAAACCCCACCTCCTTTACCTTGATACTTGAGCATGAGTAGTATAGATCTGATGTAAGTCTTGTTGAGTACGACTTTGTACTCACATTTTCTTATTCTATGTTTTAGATGAGAACCCGGACCCCAATGGAGTCACCGACCTGAAGCTCGACGTTGACTAAGTTAGCATAGTCCCAGACAGCAGTCTGGTCCCTCGTGGAAGGGCATGTTTGTTTATAAGGCTTCTCTAAGCCATTTGTTAAACTTGTCTGTACTCAGACCTAATTTGCTTCCGTGGTATTGATGTAATGTTGATCACAGACACGTGATCTTTGTATGCTCTATGTGTATATCAATAAAGAGTACTTTGTAGAGTTATGTGATGATACCTGCTGTTCATACTAGGCATGTGTGCTGCGTGTATGTTTATAACATGCATGTCTTAGTATGGGTTTTCGAGACCTTAGTTGTGATCTGGCTGGCGGTCTTTTATACACCAAGTGGCCCTTAGATGTGCGCAGCTTGGGGCATCGCGATGCGATTGTTCGTGACTCTGTCACGTGCACACTTTGTTGTATGATCGAGCCCGCCCTAGACCCCGACTAAGTGATCGGGCTGGAGTAAGTCTATGTAAGAGTTAGGATCCAATCGATAACATGGTTGAGGCGACTTGTCTATGAGTATGGGATTCACCACCCATAAGCATTTAGACTTGTGAGCGGACGATGAGGACCCATCTCAGTTGATCATCCGGCCTGAATGGGATGCCCCTCACGTTCGATGTTTACCGAGAACGTTCTGTGCTTGGCCTTGTCTTCTTAGACAAGTGGGTACGGTTCTCAGCTCTCCATGTGATTGTATCGTGACTGGAATTACATACGCTAACCCCGGGTCCCGACACTCTGTCCCTTCCTTCTTCCTCCCCGCTGAGAAACCGAGCGGACCCGTAGCCCTAGCCGGAGCACGCCGCGCCTTCTTGTCCTTCCTCCTCGCCGCCATCGACTCCATCGATCTGCAACTCCAATTGAGGCCAAGGACGCCCGACAACGACGACTGCATCAACTTTTTGCCGCCGACCACCATTGACTCCGGCGAGCGATTCCTCCTCCTCCAGCCCCTCTCCGGCCCCGCCGTGTTCTTCGTCTTGTTTGAGGTGAGCTGCTGGATCGATTCCCCCCTCTACGTTGCCCTCTCCGTGCCCTGGACGCCAAGTCTACCTTACTAGTGGCTCCGGCCGCCGCGGGCTTGACGCCGCCGTCGCCCTAGAGCCTCCCCGCGGCCCCTGTGTGCACTGGGAGATGCGCACGGGCGCGAGACGCGCTATAGTGCCATCCGTCCCCCTCCCCGTGGCCGGGAACCATGCTCCGGCAACCCGCCTCCGTGTTCAGAGGCCACCGGCGGCTAGCCGTCGATGCCCTGGACGACTAGGGCCTTAATTACCCCCTAACCCCTGTGCTAATTAACCCCCAGCCGATGACATGTGTGCCTTGCCCCCTAAATAACCCCCCGTGTTTAAATTTAGACAGGGATTAAATCCCACAGCCACTGACAGGCCGACCCCACTGGCCAGAGCCCCATGACGTCAGCCATGCGTCATGGTGATGCAATAATGGCATTTTTGAATTAAAAGAATTCCAGAAAAGTCAGAAAATGAATTAAACTTCTAAAATTCATAGAAAATTCATATGACTCCAAATTGGACAAATAATATATGAAAAATGATCAGCAGAAAATAATCTATCCAATTATAAAACTTTCATCTATTGTTGAGTTGAATTTAAAATGGGACCAGTAGCTTTTGCTATTTGGTTTAAATGGAATTAATTCATATTTAATTCAACTGCTTTTCCATTTTGAACCATTGCAATGCAAACATGATCACTTGTACATCAGAGGCATATCACACACATGATCACATGGTTTTTAAAGAACAAACAATAGCAATAGCAATTTGGTTAAGTTGAAATTCATATGTGGAGTTTGAATTTGGATTTCAAATGCAATACACTTCATTTAAATCAAATGTACCACAAACCAGCACCATTCACATCATGGACAACATTATCATGTGCTTGTGCAATTAAAATCAATGTTTCCCCCCCTTTGTTGATGATTGTGCCGGTAACAGTGCCTCCGAGACGGTGATCACCCCCGAAGAAGAAGACCACCGTTAAGACCCGTGTATCGTCAGCAAGGCAAGCAAACCCCATTGATCATGTCTATAAAATCCCACTTCCCTCTCCGTCTCGCTTATGCATGTTTAGGAGATCACCTTGTATCGATTCTACCGCATAGTTGAACCCATATCCGATGCATGACCTATCATCTTGTCACAGTAGTAAGCAAACCACAATCCTAGTTGACATAGGAGTTGATTGATATCATGTGGCCCCTGCAACTGTTACTGCTTATTGCATGCTTAGAGTTTACAATGAGGATGCTTTTTATGTGAGTCGGGATGATAGTGAACATGGTGTTGATGAAAGTGAAACTTTGTTGGTGAATCTACCCTAATACAAGGTGAACGATGAGAGGTTGTGTAGGAGTACACTGTGGGTTGTCTTGTTGAACACCGCCTTAAGCCCTAGTTCTTGTATGGTAATCCGAGACAAAGAGTACAACCACACATTGGGCTCACTGACCCCTCTCGACCTAGTAACTCACCCCGATCCAAGTCCAGGAGTCACACCTAGTTCGGGTTTTCCATTCGTCATATGAATAGAAAGATAAAGGAAATGAAATGTGGCATTCATGGTAGGGCTTGTAGAACATGGCTTGTCAAGCGGAGAACCATCCGTCGAGGTGGGCTTGTCAGTTGTGCCTACATGGTTTGAGTCCTGACTGGAAGCTCGACCGGAACTCCAGTTGGGTTTGGAACTCAGACAGTTGACTCCTTGTACTAGAACGGAGCTGTGGGAGAAGTGTTGTGGTGAACATCCTCGCCGACACCCCTTGAATGGTGCCGAGACCTGGCGGTAACTGATGGTCATGTGTGTGTAGTGGTACACCCCTGTAGGGTTAACAAAACTATTCGAATAGTCGCGTTCGCGGTCATGGACTACTTGGAAAGCTATGCTTGATTATTAGACAATTTGAATGGATACTTCTAAAACTCGCAAGATAAGCATGAGTGCTATGGTGTGCTCCCCATGGGGAAGTCGAGGAAGTAACCATAGTGGTTTATTGGTTGGAGACTTGGTAGTGGACTCGTGTACGCTTCTTACCTCAAGTCTGGTACTCGTAGTACAGGACTAGCCAAGTCAAAGATGGAATTTCTGCATGATGAAACCCCACCTCCCTTTACCTTGAAGCTTGATCATGAGTAGTATAGTTCTGATGTAAGTCTTGCTGAGTACGAATTTGTACTCACGTTTTCTTATTCTATGTTTTAGATGGAAACCCAGACCCCGATGGAGACACCTTCCTGAAGCTCGACGTTGACTAAGTTAGCATAGTCCCAGACAGCAGTCTGGTCCCTCGTGGAAGGGCATGTATGTTTACCAGGCTTCTCTAAGCCATTTGTTAAACTTGTCTGTACTCAGACCTAATTTTCTTCCGTTATATGATGTAATGTTGATCACAGACATGTGATCTTTGTATACTCTATGTGTAAGTCAATAAAGAAGTACTTTGTAGAGTTATGTGATGATACCTGATGTTCATACTAGGCATGTGTGCTGCGTGTATGATTATAACATGCATGTCTTAGTATGGGTTTTCGAGACCTTAGTTGTGATCTGGCTGGCGGTCTTTTATACACCAAGTGGCCCTTAGATGTGCGCAGCTTGGGGCATCACGATGCGATTGCTCGTGACTCTTTCACGTGCACACTTTGTTGTATGATCGAGCCCGCCCTAGACCCCGAATAAGTGATCGGGCTGGACTTTGTTTATGTAAGAGTTATGATTTAATCGATAACATGGTTGAGGCGACTTGACTAGGAGTATGGGATTTCACCACCCATAATCATTTAGACTTGTGAGCGGGCGATGAGGACCCATCTTAGTTGATCATCTGGCCTGGATAGGATGCCCCTCACGTACGATGCTTTCCGAGAGTGTTCTGTGCTTGTCCTTTTCTGCTTAGACAAGTGGGTACGGCTCTTGGCTCTCCATGTGATTGAGTTGTGACTGGAATTACATACGCATATTCCGGGTCCCGACAGCTTGTGTGATGCTATTGCCTGCTACATTTGTTTGCTGCATATAGACGGTATGTTTTCGCTAACGATCTGATCTGACGAGTGTATATGGCGGAATACCCGGTGGGCTACACAGGATCCTCGTCCGCGACCAACTTTGACTGTCTCCTTGCAGACGTGGGTGGACTCTCTACCCCAGTGGAGATATTCCAAGGTACCAAGTTTCCCAGACGCCGATCCGAGGGCAGCTGATTGAGTACCGTGCCAGCGTCTACGTGACGGCCACCATCCCCATCGGCATGCGCCCCTACAACTTCCAGGGTGGACCCGCTTCTACCTCGGATCGTGTCGTTCAACTTGCCGCGTTGGCAGGACTATTAGGCCTACGCCATCAGGAAAGTGCGATGCAGCATAATCGCGCCTTCCATTTCTACCCCACCTTGGGGTCGACTCCGCATCAATAAGGCTTCCTCGCCCTTTGGCGGAAGCCGATGCGGCGGTGATCACCATGTCCCGCTACATGATCGTCCAGCACGCCCTCCTCATCGAGCTAGTCCGTGATGCAAGGGATGCAAGGAGAGCTCTTGCTGCAGCCCTGTCATTGTCGACTCCTCCGCCCACTCCCGCGACCCCTGGCAACCCGCCGTCAGATCAGAACGCTTGAGCTTCGCGTAGTTCGTGATGAATGAGTGGTAGTGTTGCATGTTGCTTGTTGCATAATGATGTGAATAGCAATAAGTTGATATCCTGTGTGTGATCTCAGTGCTTGTTCAGTATTGCTTTTCCTGCTTAGTTGGTTCTTGTTGTTGGTTCTTTGTTCAGTTTCTTCGGCAGCTGCTAACTCTGTTTTGGCAGGTGTTAGATGACTTGGACGGACCCTTGCTTGTTGTTCTTCGATATTGGCACCACGTCTAGTTCTGAGCCGATGCATCGTCGGCCGTCCGGAGTGGATGCCTATTTTACATTTCTCTTTTCAACAACCGACCCGTGTTCTGAGATGCTTTTTGGCCGTCTTGGGTAGTTGTTGAGTTTGTTTTCGCAGTGGAGACCCTATGCTCTGAGCTATTTTTTTTACCGTCTTAGGGGACCTCTGCATTCTTTTTATCAACATTGCCTCATGCTCTAATCTGATTTCGGTCGGCCGTCTTGAGCAATGCTTGAGCTATTCCAGTACAAGTCCCAGATGTGAGTTGTAAAAACCGTTCTGGTGGCTACTGGGTTATTCGTTGTTTTTCTTTGCAAGGAGTTCGGATGGTCATCGACTACCGCTAAAACTGATGAGGTAGCGAGCCGTTCCTCAATTGCTTTTTGCTCCGTGGTTTTCTTCGTTGGTTCTTCGTTTGGTTCTTTTGTGTCACTTTATCCCCTCCGATGGAAAGTTGCTCATAAAACCCCGCATACCTCGAAGAATCAGTGCAAGACCTCCGGGCATCATGAAGACACCAAGTCAAGGACCCACCCCAGCTGGTCATAGGAATATTCAACTCCCGTATGAGTTCTGCCCGAATGTATCGAGTCTGCGTCATTCCGGTGAATGTTACAGTCATGAAGATTCCATCAGTGAAAGACCGCAAAGAAATAAGCAAGACAAGAAGAGCTCGTACCCGGTTGCATCGGAAGCATTCTGGCTCAAGTATGAATCATACGGCAACCATCATCTGTATCAGGCATACATTTCTCCTGTAACCAGTACAATCGTAAAGATTTAATTAGTTAAAGGACGCGATGATGTGGAAAATTAGCAAGTCAAACGAGATTCGTGCCCAATCGCTTTGGAAGCATGTGGCTCACGAAGGGACGTTACCCAAGCCATCTCTTGAATCAAGTCTGCATCAGCTATGACCGCCACAAGGATTCAGGCAAGGAAAGCATAAATTGTGACCCAGATGCATATGCGTTTGAGACATGGCAAACACCAGCTACAATCTTGTCCGATGCAAATTAGTTCGATATATTCCGGAAGATGGTCAGAACGTATCATGAAGCTCGCAGCCAACAAAGGAATGATTGGAAGAGTGTTTCCTCTGATAAGCCAGCAGTCAGAAAATTTTCAGGCACCGTGGTCAGTTTTGTCCCCGCATCAGTGAGGGAAAGCTCCAGACAGAAGGAACCTCAGCCTTCCGTGACAAGGTACCCGACACAACCGACACACACAGTGTACCAGCCTTCCTTAGTACGCCATCCGCGTATCTTCCCGGCCAAGATACCCAGTCCTCCACCACAGGCTACCGACAGAAGCTTACAGTGCAAGACACTCAGTTGTACTTAGTACGCCCCACCGATGGACCTCAGCACAAGCCATCCGACCGTCTACAGTGATCGGCCGCCGAAACTTCCAGCATAAGGAACCGATTTATCCACAGTATAAAGAGGCAAACTTCCGGGACAAGTCAACCTATCTTCGTCAGTAAGTTATGAATAAAGCTTCCAAGGCAAGGCACCCAGCCTTCTTCAGCAAGCTATCGAGGCATCTTCCCGTGTATGACACCCCGCCTTCCTCGATACGCCACCAGAGCAAGCTTCCAAAGCAAGATATCCAACCTTCCCAAGCAAGAAACCCCGGCCAAGCTTCGCAGACAAGCTACACAGTCTTCCTCGACACGCCATCAGGTCTGCAACAGTATTGTCAGAAATTCAGTTATTCGAAGACGCAAAGGCGTCAGCATCGTCAGGAACCGCACATCGTATGGGAACCCTTCTCAAGCATGCAAGTGTGACACCCTGGATTTCGGAACTTTCTTTTTCCAAAAACTTTTCTGATTTATTTCTGGATTTTCTATTGGATTTGATTTTGAGCACCTCGTTGGACTTGAAACTTGAGCATATTTTCTTTCCATGCTCAAGTGACCCTTGATCTCAAGCCTCTCCATGTCATTCCATTGTTCCATCCCATCCAAGTCACCACTTTATTCAAACCATATATTCCTTTTCCAATAAAAGGGATATTCCTATTATTTGAGGTTTGTGAAGCAACCCATATTTTATATTGCTCCATAAATCCCCAAATATTTCCCACATGTCATGGACATCATATCTTGCCAATTTATCCAAAAACATTTCATAGCCCAAGTGGATTTTTCCTCTAGAAAAATTCATTTGTCTATGGGGGCAGAATGGATCTTTGTGAAGGGAGTGCTATTTCTATTGATTCATTGTTGGTGAAACTTTTTGTGCAATCTCATATGATCATATATTTGATCTCCACCAAATTCCACCACCATTTGACTAGCCAAACTCCCACAATAAGTTCCCAAAGTTTGGATGCAGCAAGGGGCATTGTGAAGCAAGTGCATAATAGGGGATCCCATTTTCCTTGAAACTTTTTGAGCATGATCCTACCACCCAATAACTACATCAAACCAGATTTTAGCCAAATCCCATTAACCATGTGAGTGCACTGTCAATGTTAAGATTCTGCTCAGTGGGCCACATTGTGAAGCAAGTGCTAGCTATGTGTGTCCAATGGCTATGAAATTTTATACACACGTGCACCATGCCAAATAACCCCTGTACACCAATTTTCAGCCAATTCCACCAATCCTATGATATGCTAGCTTCAACATTGCATTTATGGTCCAATTGGACATTTACAAAGGAAGTGCTAACTAGCCTAGTCCAAATGAGATGAAACTTTGTGTACACACTCATCCTAGTGTATGATTGAGGTATGAAAAAGATCATGCCTAGGGGAGCTATGTACAAGCCATGCCACAGCACAAACACCATCTGCAACATTGAGCCATTTGCAAAGAGGTGTATGCAAACTTGATCCCAATGAGCCCAAACTTTCCAGAAACATAGTCCTTCCTATCCTAAAGTCAAAAGACAACCTGGCTCCACCCCAAACCCCACCATGTGAGCTGTGCTTCTGCTCCAAGTTTGCTGCATCAAACTGTTCCTTGAGATAGAGATCAATCCAGAGCATATTTAGCCAAACTTTTTGCACAGTGGTGATCTATAGTCAAAGGACTACATGCTAGACATCTTTGGCCACGCGAATCCTTATCTCTTGCACCAGTGCGCGTGGGGAGCAAGCACATGGCGTGCTCTTGCCGCGCACCGCGCGTGCCCGTCACGTCCACCTCGCGCCACAGTGTGTCCTCGTCCTATTCCTCGTGTCCTGCCGCGCCGCACGCCTGCGCCACGTCCCCGTCTCGAACCTCCTCTAGACCTTGCTAGCTCACCCCGAGCATCTCCGCGTTCCCCTTGGCGCGGCCTGACCACGACATCTCGTCGTGGCTATAAAAGGGAGCTCGCCCTCGAAGCTTCAGAGCACACAAGCAGCACCCACCACCTCTCCTAGATCCCGCTCCCTCTTCAATTTCTTGCCGGAGCCCCTCGTTGATCCCCACTGTCACCATGGACGCCGCTTCCCCTCAGGCCGCATTCGCGCGTCCGGGGCCTTCCCCGCCTCCGCCAAGCCCCGGTTGGGTTCCCCGCCTGCCGTAGCCCACCCCCGTGGCATCCCCGCCTTCCCAGCCCCGCCGGATCCTCGGCCCTGCTCCATGGCTGAGATGCTCCCGGCCTCCGTGCCTCGCCCATGGGGGCCCGTGGCCCCGGCCGCCCTGCGTGGTCCGTAGACCACCGGCGGCCGTGCCCCGTCGCGCCGCGCCCCCTAGCCCCTCCGGCGAGCTCGCCCAGCTCCTCCCATCGCCGGCGCCCCGCGCTGCCAGCCTCCTTTGTTTCCCTTCGTGGGGAAGAAGAAACAGAAGAAGGGGGAGGAGAGAGAGGGAACAACCTGTGTGGGTCCCGCTTGTAAGCGACTAAGGGTGGCTGACAGGGCGGGCCCGCGTTCCTTAAGTGGAGACATTTTTCTAGAAATGCACCTTCCCTTCTGGAAGGCGTATTCTGGACCACCTCAGCCGAAATGCGTTTTCCCCTCTGGAAAGCGTATTTCCCTCTGCCTCATCCGACAGTGCGCTTTCACTTATATAAAGCGTATTCTCTGCCAGAATCCACCCCCCGACACCGTTTCGTGAATATCTCCGCAACCGTAACTCCGATCGAGGTGATTCTTTTTTGCGTTGGTCTTCTTTCGAGCTCCTCTTCGCGTTGGCATAGGTCTTATGCCGTGGTTCTTTGTGCTCTTTTGCTGGTCAAGACAAAGTGGTTTCACCCCTCTTCTCGCCGTGCTCTCTTGTCCGGTTTTTGCAGGGCATTGTCGGTGTCCAAGACCGAGGGTGTTTCACACCTTATTGGTGAAGGCAAGCCACAATACCCTTTGCACCTTTGCAAAGCTTTGACGTGCTTCTAAATTTTTTTCTCGATGATGTGCTTATATCGGTGACCGTGATCATGTTGCCATGCTATGATTGATGTTATCATTGCCATGCTATCATTGAATACGCTAATGCTATGCTATGTGTTGCCATGTTGCATTCATGCTATGCCTTGATCATACCATTGCTATTTTATGCTCTGCATCATCGTAACCACCACATACCAACACCATGTTAAGTTTCTCATGTTACACCTGCTGATGTTATGCGGAAGTTATGCTCAACTGCATTCATAATGTTTCCATGTTAATAACTTAATCATTGTAACACAGATAAGTTCACCCTCTAAAATGTGTTTGATCATATCTGAAACTGTCATGCTAGTGTGCTATGCATTGTTATGATCTACTCATGTTGCACCTGATACTTGTGTTTGTTGTTGGAGACATGCTTCATGACAAGTTGATCAGGTGCCACCGAACCAAACTTATCCGTGCAACCACATTTGCTTGTATGGGCATGCCTTGATTCGGTCTGCCGGTGGGTTCTCTTACGCGTATCACCAAAGAGGGGAGGCTATGCGCGACAGTTGCCTTTGGCCGGGTAAACTGCGATAATCTTGACTGCTAGTTTGTTGATATGAGCTCAGTCCCCGTTCGGGACAGCATTTGCCACACGGTGGCCGTTTGCCAAGAGTTTGGCCGGTGTCAAGAGGACACATGGGCTACCCAAGACGGGATGTCAGTGATACGGTAAGAGGGACACGCGGTAGCTCTGTCTCGTTGGAAAAGTCCTAGTTCACTCCTCCGGTGCGAGTTCCAAGGATCCTGTGGGACAAGTACCGGGGTGCTGGATGGAGGAAGAACTCCATAGTGTGGTAACGTGCACAAACTCTGCAGAGTCACACAAATCTATTCGAATAGCCGCGTCCACGGTAATGGACACAATTCGTACTAGGTCACACCTTATGATCAACATGAGTTCGGTGGTATGTCTGTGGTGAGGGGATTGGTTGGGTGGTAACGAAGGACACCTAACCCGTTGAATGTTCGTGTGATGACCCATTTGGTCATGCGACGACCCGTGGAAGTGAATTGGTCACGAGGTGACCCGGTGCTTGAGTCAGTAAGGACGCCGAGGTAAGCCACGTGATCATGCGACGATCATGTGGGGTCCATTGTGTGTGCATTAGTCTTAATGCTGGTAATATGCTTGATGAGTATCTGTTTGTATGATATTGTTGCTCACCTGTTTAATTCACTAATATAATTGAATCTGTTGCCATGTTATTATTTTGCCTTGATGCATGGTTGTTGTGAGCTTGCAAGTACATACAATGTACTGCCCTGGCGTGTTATGCCAGATTTGCAGGCCGTGCTTTGGATGCTTAGGACGACGTTCCCGGTGTTTGCGAGCTAGGAGATATCCCATCCAGTGTCCCTGTGGATTGGAGTTCATCATCGCCGTTATTGTTGCACTGCCGTCGTTATTCCGCTGCTAGAGAGTTATGATGCTGCTTGGTGTAGAGCTGAGGCTAGACTGAGGAGCAAGTTGTGCCTCTGCTAGCATTGTAATAGACCTCGTGTACCCCATCTTCGGTAATAGAAAGTTGATCAGTTCTATATCAAGTAGTGCCGTGTTCCAGAAGACTTGATCTCTGGGCTGGTGCACGGGGCTTTCCGGTCCTCTGAGACGGGGTGCCATAGCAAGCTACCCCGGTGTGGATACCACCATGCTTGCAATCGGAAAGAGTTATGCACTTGAACATTGGTGAGAAACCACAACTCTTGGGATACAAGTCAGCAGAAGAATCAAATGCATACTTCATCCTGAACGAAAAAAATGACAAGGTCATGAAAGTAAACCCTAAAGACCGGAAGCAGTAGAGCGTTGAATCTCGCCCCCAATCGCGAGGGTCAGCTTTTCCCGTCCGACAAGTCCCGAAAAATGGAAAATCTTGAGATACCCTTCATGGAAATGAGTATTATCTTGGCAATCCAAGAGACAAAAGGTGCTGGTAACCTGTCTATCTCAGAGGAAGATTTCAGCAGAACAATAAGCCGTGATGCAAGAAGAAAAGAACCCTGACTAAAGAAAAGCCAGTACAAGAAAGGTGATTGCCACAGGAGCAAGACCTAGGGAAAAAAAACATGGCATATGACAAACCTTTCTGCAATGTATATCCCGAATTGAGCATTGCACCTCGTAAGCATTCAAAAGTATGCAACTCTTGCAAGCCGACGGGTAAGGCCAAGGGATGCACTGTATGGACCTCAAGTCAAAATTGCCTCGATCAATTGACGCCAGGTGGACCGCCATGGATGCCTACAGCAAATAAATCTCATTAGGTATGGGCAAAGTACCGCGTACCCAACCCATCAGCCCGAGCAATTCCTCAAATTTGGAATCGTCCGTGTTGCCGAGATACCCCAGTCTGCTTCATTGAAGGTCACCCGCTCAGCTCAGCATTTTAAATGCAAGAACTGGATTGAAGCATATCAGACCTATCGCGACCCGAATAGGGCCACCTGTCAGGCAAATCTCAGCATAAGTGAATGTCCAGAATTTGTGCCCCACTCTGAATCCTTGAGCACGGTGGACATGCCAAAAGAAATGCGAGGCAACCCCACGTGCCGTCAGTCAAGGTCTCGATAGTAAAAATTCTGAGATACCAACTACCGGTGAAGGCCAAGCTCTTTTCAAAGAGGCCAATGCAAAGGATTCAAGACCAAACCATGAATAAAGCCCGAGGTACCCCAGAAACAGTATGGGTATCGTCAGGATTCAGCCTATAACAAGACATCCCGTTATCATACAAGTCAGAAGATGTGAGGATGGAAATCAACAGGAAAGGATGTGAGGTATCAAGGAAGAACATTCTGTCAGAGCTACGGATCGGGTGAAGTAAACCCCCTCAGCAGAGATATATTGGATGCTACCGTGGGAACAGTATGAAGAAAGAAGAAATCCGAGAAGCAGCAAGTTTCCGAAGGACGGTAAGTTTGCGATGGTTCCCTGAGCAACCAAATCTCGAGGATGAGATTTTTCTAAGGGGGGTAGGTTTGTGACACCCTGGATTTTGGAACTTTCTTTTTCCAAAAACTTTTCTGGTTTATTTCTGGATTTGATATTGGATTTTATTTTGAGCACCTCGTTGGACTTGAAACTTGAGCATATTTTCTTTCCATGCTCAAGTGACCCTTGAATCCAAGCCTTTCCAATGCCATTCCATTGACCCACCTCATCCGAGCCACCATATATTCAAGCCTTATATTCCTTTTTCCAATAAAAGAGATATTCCTATTATTTGAGGATTGTGAAGCAACCCCTATTTTTATTGCTCCATAAATCCCCAAATAATTCCCACATGTCATTGATGTCATATCTTGCCAAATTATCCAAAAACATTTCATAGCCCAAGTGGATTTTTCCTCTAGAAAATTTCATTTGTCTGTGGGGGAAGAATGGAGCTTTGTGAAGGGAGTGCCACTTCTCGTTATCCATTGCTGGTGAAACTTTTTGTGAAAGATCATATGATAATTTCATTGATCTCCAGCAAATTCCATCACCATTTGCTTAGCCAAACTCTCAAAATAAATTCCCAAAGTTCTGGTGCAGCAAGGGGGCATTGTGAAGCAAGTGCAAGATAGGGGATCCCATTTGCCTTGAAACTCTTTGATCATGATCCTACCATAATATAACTCCACCAAACCAAATGTGAGAAAAATCCCATCACCCTTGTGAGTGCATTGTCAATATTAACTTTCTGACCAGTGGGACACCTTGTGAAGCAAGTGCTATCTAGGCTTGTCGAATGGACATGAAATTTTATACACATGTGCACCATGCCAAATAACCCCAGTGCACCAATTTGCAGCCAATTCGACCAATCCTATGAGAGGCTAGCTTCAAATTTGCATTCTGTCCTAATAGAACATTTGCAAAGGAAGTGCTAGCTAGCTTGATCCATTTGAGATGAAATTTTGCACACATACTCACTCTAGTGTATGATTAAGCTCTTCGAAATATCATGCATAGGTAAGCCATGTGCAAGCCATACCACCGTACAAACACCTTCTGCCACCATGGTGCATTTCCAAAGGAAGTACCATGTAAATTGATCCATTTGAGCCCAAAATCTACAATACTCTAGTCCTTTGTACACCAAAGCCAGAAGACAACCTGGCTCCACCCCAAACCCCACCATGTGAGCTATGATTCTGCTCCAAGTTGATGTATCCAACTGTTCGTTGTGACGGTGGATCATAGACCATTGACACTTACAATTGTTCAAGAGATGGAACCAATGAATTTGAAGCGTAAGATGTTTTCAGGTTATCTTGAGCATAGGGATCCCCACACTATTAAGAGGGGATCAGTGGGTGTACTGTTTAAGGCTTGCTCAAATACCTCGCAAAACAAACAAATTCAATGTCTCACACTCATTTTAAACAAGCCTGCTGAATATACACACATCGGTTGTCCGGTACCTGATGCTCTCAGACGTCCGGTCACCGTCGGACTAAGGTTCCGAGAGGTCAGTGGGATTTTTGCCCCATTTCGTCGGATTTCTGGTCCCTATCGGACGTCCGGTGGTCGGACGTCCGGTTGGCGTCGGAATTAGGATCCGAGGGGTCAGTGGATTTTTCTATGTTTTATCGGATTTTCGATGACCATCGGAGATCCGTTCATCAGATGTCCGGTAGTTGTCAGACGTCCTGTGCCTGATGAGTTCTTCTACGCATTACTACTAGGAAAAGGCCTTATAGTGGCGTCCTTTTTTTGCCTTTAGTGGCGCATTTCAAATGCGCCACTAAGGACAAGCCACTAATAAGGCCTTAATAGTGGCGCATTTCAAATGCGCCACCCCCAAAACTCTTATGTGTGGCGCATTTCGAAATGCGCCACCCATAAGCCCTTATGGGTGGCACAATCTGAAAATGCGCCAGTATTAAAGTTTTTAAAATTTTAAATTTTGAATCTGGATCTGGAAAACAATTTTTTAATTTTTTTAATTTTTTCTTCTTAATCTCAGGTTAGTATGCTTAATGCTTGGTCACTATGCTTAATCTCAGGTCAAACTAACCTCCATGGTCAAAGTTTCACGAGGGTCACCAATCCTAGCACTACTCCAGCCCAGCACGCTTAACTTCTCGGTTCTATTCAACTCCCACTCCAGCTCACCTAGCAGACACTTGTTGATATATCTATCATATAAATCCTATTGAACCATGTTGATGTCTAGGACCTTATTGATGTTCATGGATGTGCTAAAATTTTAAATATTTTTTTTTAAACTATTTCGATGGGATCATTAGCATATTTTGAACTTAAAAATTGAAAAAAAAATGTTTTTTAATGTTACGAGCTAAAATTTTCAAAATTTTTTGAAACTTCCCGATCGGTCCTCTAGCTTATTTTGAATTTTAAAAAAATATTTTTTAAAAAATTCAATTTTTTTTTCTGTTACTAGTGGCGCATTTCATACAAAATGCGCCACCACTAAGTTCAATTTTTTTTCATTTTTGTCTCCAGATCTCCAAATGCCCGTAACTTTTTTTCTGTTATGTTTTGAGGATTCTAGAAATGTTCAAAGGGTACCACCCAGTTGAATTTGGATATAACTTTTCTACTAGATGATTTTTCATATAAAAAACTTTTTCATCGGAGGTCGTATGCAAAAGTTATGCCCATTTTACAAAATTCTCGAGAGATTTTGCAAAAAAAGTCGAAATTCATATTTGTAAATTTTCCTAACAACTAGACCACATATCATATGGGAAACTTATTTTATTTTTTTGACATTTCTATCATTTTCTTTTATTTTTTTTGACCACATATCATATGGGAAAAGGCGATCCACGGGGTGTGTATTTGGGAATTTTCCCTCACAGTTTTTGCTTAGTAGTGGCGCATATGCAAGATGCGCCACCCTTAAGAGCTTATGGGTGGCGCATTCTGAATGCGCGACTAATAATTTCTTAGGGGTGGCGCATTTCCAGAATGCGCCACCCTTCCAAAATGCGCCACCTATAAGGTTCTTAGGGGTGGCGCATTTCTCCAAATGCGCCACGTATAAGGGGATCCAGGGCTGGCCCACTCTTAGGGGTGGCGCATTTTTTACCAGTGCGCCACCCATTACAACATAGTGGCGCATTACATATAAAATGCGCCACTAATAAAGTTTCCATATATAGCTACTTCTCTAGTAGTGCATCCCGTGTATTAGTGAGTGTCCGGTGCAAACCGAACGTCCGGTATGCACGTACCGGACGTCCGGTCCGAATCGGACGTCCGATACTTATGCAGGCAGAATGCTCCAATGACCATTTCTGGCCTTGGGCTATAAATATGCCCTCTCCACCACTTGAGAGGGTTGACCACTTCATTTGCAACACGCCCAAGAACACAAGTGCTCCCTCTCACTCCCTCCCACACCAAATCTCAGATCCGGGAGAGCCCCGTGAGAATTCTTGACGGATCTTTCACCCCGTGATAGATCCGCCCCTTCCCCATCTTTCAACTAAAGCACATCGCGTTTTGAGCAAGTCTTGAGCTTTCCCCATTGATCTTGTTACTCTTGGAGGCTGGAGAATCCTAGGAGGGTAGGAGTTCTTCGGAGAGGAATCGACCATTGTGATTACCCCCGTTGAGTTTGTGAGGGTTTGGTGACCACCTTTAAGGTCAACCGGTAGTGGTTGGGAATCTCCTTCATGGTGATATCTTAGGGGGAATAGAGTGAGCCTTCATGGCGTTGGTGTGCCTTCGTGTTTTCACCCACTCTCTCCGAACGGTGAGTAGCTTCCCTCCAAGGAAGCGAACATCGAGATACATCATTGTCTTCACGTCATTCGGTTATCCCTACTCTTTCCCCTTATTACTCGTGCTACCGTATTATTTACCCCTCACTTGTTTTAGTATATTGTGCTTATTGTTTATCTTGTCATAGCTAGGTAAACCTTGCAATTGTTAGGCACACATTTATCTTCCGCATTATTGCCTAAAATTGCTAAGTAGTGATAAAATTTGTAATAAGACCTATTCACCCCCCCTTTAGGTCTATCTCGATCCTTTCAATTAGTACCAGAGCCTCGTGCTCTATTCTTGTGGCTTAACCGCCCTAGAGCGAGATGACCAAGAAAGGCATCCCCAAAAGTTCGGGTGCCAATGTGGAGGAGGTCGCAATTGCTGCGGATGCCGCTAGTTCGGAAGCCGAGAGATTGGCTGCCGAACAAAGGGCCGCCGCACAAGCTGCGTTGCCTTCTTCCACGGGGCATGTTAGTTATGAGATTGAGGATCCCAAGTTGTTCACCTCCGGAGATATGGAAAAATCCATGCAAAAGGCTTTGGACAATCAAAGGAAGGAAATGGAAGCCTCTACAAGATTGAAGGCTTCGGCATCGGAGTCACAAACGTCAAGTGGTGCGGCCCCTAGGTCTCCACAAGCGACCTTTGTGCACCCCGGTTCCGAGGATCCCTTGCAAAGAGTCCCTACCAATGGGACTATCCTGCTCCTAACCTTGTGGAGCCTAAGTATAACTTCAATGGCAATCCGTCGGTACTAACCGAGAACACTAACTTTTTGGATTGGAAAAGTCTTATGGAAGATTATCTTAGGTTTGTGTGCGAACCCATGTGGAACCTCATCGACTCCGGAAAAGGCTATTATCCCGTTGATCCCAACAACCTTACACAAAGTGAAGTGTTCGACAGACATATCAACCTTGCGCCATTGGATTCTTGAAAAGAGGAATGGATGAATTGACACGTGCACCTTTCCTCCATATCACCAATGCCAAGGAGATGTGGGATACTCTTCTCATTGCCAAGTCCTGCACCGGCTCTTCAAATGACAAGATATGACACCGCAAAGAACACATTGCACAACCTTCACATGAAGAAAGATGAGACGCCCCAACAACTTCATATGCGTCTCAAAGTTCTCTCCGCTCATGTTCAATCCTTCATATGTGAGAAATCGTTGGATGGATATCAAACACCAACCGTTACCTTGTGGACAAGATGTTGAATGCTCTCATGGTGTATTCTCATCAAATGGTGTGGGAATTGAGGCGTATGTCCGACTTCTTCAAGATGACACCGGATGATGTGATTGCCACCTTCTTGCAATATGAAGAGCACCTAAAGGAGTCCAAGAGACTACTTGTCACATATGGTGGTCCGTCCTCAAACCTTGCACTCAAGGCTAGACTCGAGGAGTTTGATGATGACGAGGAAGAAGATGAGTATGAAGATGATGATAACTCTGATGATTCGCCCTCATATGATGATATTGCTCTCTTTGTGAAGAGGTTCACCAAAGGGGACATCAAAGGAAGATTCCAAAAGAAGAAGACAAGAAACTGCTACAACTGTGAGAAACCGGGACACTTTGCGGAGGATTGTCCGTATGAGTAAAGAGAGGACAAACCTCGATTTCCTCAGAAGGAAGTTGCCAAGAAGATCCCAACCCCTCTCAACAACACATTCAAGAAGAAGGCATTGTTGGCTCTAGAAGGATCCGGTCCCGAGGATGTTGGTGGTGTGGCCAGAATTTCTCAAGATACACAAAAAATCTTGAAGATCCTCAACAAGGAAGGTGAAGTTGTGAACTACAACTGCATGAGTGACTACACCGGCAATGCACACAAGTGTCTCATGGACAAGTTGGTTGACGATGATACTCCCTGCTCCTCGGCTAAGATCAAGGTAACTCCTATTGATGAATCCTTCATGTTCTCTTCCGAACCCCATGGTGAATTTCATGATGCGGAAAGTGATGATGCACATGCTACTTGTGAACATTTGTTGTTTGCTAAAGTGAACAAAATGATGAGCTCTCTCAAAGGCAACAAGCTCAAAATGTTTCAATTACTTATGGATGTGGTGGGTAAGCACTCCACAACCATTAAGGATCTTGAAACCCTCCTCACCGAGGAAAAGGAGAACTATACTCTCCTTGAGCGAAAGGTTGACTTTGAGGAAGCTCGAAATGACAACTTGTGCAAAGTTGTTCACACATCAAATGACCTAAATGATAAGATGTTGCCTTCTTGAAAAAGGCAAATGAAATTTGTAAGGAAGTTGCTAATGATATGAGCAATCTTGTGGAGCTAAACACCTCCCTTTCTAAGGATGTTGAGGTACTCACCTTGTCTCTCAAGACAAAAGATGAGGAACTCACCACCCTTAAGAAGTATCTTGAGGCTCACAAACTTTCTCATATGAAAAATCTTACTAAGATGTCTCCTCCCACTATTATACATGTTGATGCTTGTGCTACTAACTCTACTCTTGATCAAGCATCTCTCATTGAGGAGAACTTAGCTCTTCATGCTCAACTAAAGAAGGGCCTCTTGACTTGTGCCCAAGGCAGAAAAATCTAAATGATGTACTAAGTCATCACAAGGAGTCATTTTCTAAGAAGGGACTTGGGTTTGACCCAAGTACGAGTGTGAGAAAGGATGTCACTCTTAGCAAGGTGTCAACTCCCCAAAAGGTGATCTTTGTTGGTGAAGGGCACAAGGAAAAGGGTAAGATGAAGGTTGATGAGGTTGGTGTTGGGAATGGGAAGGCCACTAGGGGCAAGCCCATTCCTAAAAAAAGGAAGGAAAAGATGCCTCCATCCTATGTGCTCCGTAAGGTAAAGGATGGAGAGGTGGTTGCAAAATTCATTGGGCCCCGTAATGCTTTCCGTTTCTATACCATTTGGGTTCCAAAGACCCTTGTTACTAACCTTAGAGGTCCCAATGCAAAAAGGGCACCTCTAACCAAAGCTTAAATCTATGTGTAGGATGCTATCTCCGGTAGAGTCAAATGGGTGATTGATAGTGGATGCACCAATCATATGACCGGAGAAATCCGTTTGCTCAAGGACTTCATGGATGCAATTCAACCATATATGAGCATTGTCTTTGGTGGTGGTTCCAAGGGAAAGATACTTGGGTTGGGCAAGGTGGCTATTACTAATGATATGTCTCTTGCAAATGTCATGCTTGTCCAATCCCTTCAATACAATTTGCTTTCCGTTCGTCAATTAGCTTCTGTTGGTTATGATACACTATTTGGCCTAACAAGTGTGAAAGTCTTTAGGAGAGATACTCTCGAAGTGGATTTTGTTGGAGAGTTGGATGGAAACCTTTACACGGTTGATTTCTCAAAAGAGAGTACTTACCATGCAACTTGTCTAATGGAAAAGGCCGACAAGGGGTGGCTATGGCATCGCCGGCTAGCCCATGTCGGTATGAGAAATCTAAAAGATCTCATAAAGGGTGAACACATCCTTGGACTAACAAACGTGTCTTTTTAAGAAAGATCGTGTGTGTAGTGCATGCATACCTGGGAAGCAACATCACGCAAAGCATACCCCCAAGAATATCGTGTCAACTTCAAGGCCTTTGGAGCTCCTCCATGTGGATCTCTTTGGGCCTCCATCATGGGATAGTCTTGGTGGGAAGAAATATGGCATTGTCATTGTTGATGATTATTCAAGATACACATGGGTGTTCTTTCTCAAGTCCAAGGACGAGACGAAGGCCACCTTCATTGATTTTTCCAAGCAAGACCAAAGGAAATACAACATGGCTATCTTGGAAATACGAAGTGACAATGGCTCTGAATTCAAGAACTACACCCTGGAGGAATTCCTGAGTGATGAGGGGATTGAACATCAATATTCCGCACCTTACACCCCACAACAAAATGGTGTTGCCGAGAGGAAGAACCGCACCCTTGTGGAGATGGCCTGGTCCATGTTGGATGAGTACAAGTCACCATATAGATTTTGGGCCGAAGCCATCAACACCGCATGCATGCATCAAACTGGCTCTTTCTTCGCAAGATCTTGATGAAGACCCCTATGAGCTTCTAACCGGTCACAAGCCAAACGTCAAATACTTCCGATTATTCGGTTGTAAGTGTTTCCTTCTCAATAAGAAAGACCGGTTAGCTAAGTTTCAATCCAAAACAATTGAGGGTATATTTGTTGGGTATGCGTCAAACTCTCACGCCTATAGGGTCTACAACAAATCCACCGAATGTGTTGTGGAAACTTGTGACGTGGAGTTTGATGAATTTAATGGCTCCCATGGGGAGCAAGTTGATCTAAGTGATGTAGGAAATAATGAATATTCGTATCAAGACATCTTGGCTATGGGCATTGGAGATCTTGTTCCCATTGCTCAAGTTCCTAGAGATGATGAGGTGGATGATGGGCCAAGTGTTCCACCACCACAAGCACCTCCTCCTACCACTCAAGATCCGATTGCTCATGAGGAGCCCATCATCAAAGAGCAAGAACAAGAACCTCCACAATCCGATGTGATTGCTCAACCACATGTTGATGATACGGTTGATCCACGAGATCGGCTTGACCGCATTTGCTTTGGAGAAAATGACAAAATTTAAGATGGCTCCGCCCTTGATGATGAACCAAATGTTATTCATGAACCCGAATGGGTGGACCCTATTGAAACTCCAACTTCCATCATGCCATTGGTGGCTAGACGTGTTGATGTTGACAAGATTCTCATGGGATTGGGGCAAGGTATAGTTACTCGTTGTCAACTTATGAACTTTTGCGCTCACTTCTCGTTTGTGTCTAGCATTGAACCACTTAGGGTTGAACAAGCACTTGAGGATGCGGATTGGCTCATTGCAATGCAAGATGAGCTCACTAGTTTCACCAGGAATGAAGTATGGTCTCTCGTGGAGAGGCCCTCCGGTCAAGATCATAACATCATTGGAACCAAGTGGATCTTGAAAAACAAGTAGGATGAATATGGTAATATCATTCGAAACAAGGCAAGGCTAGTGGCTCAAGGGAACTCCCAAGTTGAAGGCTTGGATTTTGATGAGACCTTTGCTCCCGTTGCCCGTCTTGAATCTATACACATGTTTCTTGCTTATGCCGCATTCAATGGATTCCCATTATTTCAAATGGATGTAAAAAGTGATTTTCTTAATGGTCCACTACAAGAGGATGTATATGTAGCAAAACCACCCGGCTTTTGTGACCCTCATCACAAGGACCACGTGTACAAACTTCATAAGGCATTATATAGTCTTAAGCAAGCCCCTAGGGCTTGGTATGACCATCTTAGGAAGTTTTTACTCGAGGAAGGATTTGTGAGGGGTGTCATTGATGCCACTCTTTTTACCAATAGAACCAATGGTGAATAGCTCGTATGCCAAACCTATGTAGATGACATAATATTTGGTTATCCTAACCCATCTTTGTGCAAGTGGTTCTCGGAAACTATGACCAAGAACTTTGAGATGTCCATGATGGGGAGCTTGAAGTACTTCCTTGGATTTCAAATCGAGAAATTTGCCGAAGGAACCTTCATCTCCCAAACAAAGTACATTCAAGACATGCTCGTGAAGTTTGGTATGAAGGATGCCAATCCATGCAAGACACCCATGCCAACCAAGGGATATCTAGATCAAGACCTTTCCGGTATTACGTTTGATGCTACTCTTTATCGTTCTATGATTGGGTCATTGCTTTACCTTTGTGCATCTAGACCGGATATTATGCTTAGCGTAGGAATGTGTGAAAGATATCAAGCCTCTCCTATGGAGAGTCATCATTTGGCGGTTAAGCGCATTCTTATATACCTTGTTCATACTCCTTTTTTGGACCTTTGGTACCCCAAGTAAGCCAAGTTTGATCTCTTGGGGTACACCGATGCGGATTGGGCCGGAGACAAGGTGGATCGGAAGTCAACATCCGGTTCATGCCAATTTCTTGTGCGCTCATTGGTAAGTTGGCACTCCAAGAAGAAAATTGTGTCTCCCTCTCTACCGCCGAAGCCGAGTATGTGGCCGCCGCAAGTTGTGCTATTCAAGTTCTATGGATGAGGATTATGGCCTGACCTATAAGAAGGTTCCCATCTTATGTGACAATGAAAGTGTTATCAAGATTGCCAACAACCCGTGTCAACATCCTCGCACCAAGCATAGTGAAATTCGTCATCACTTCTGTCGGGACCCGGGGTTAGCGTATGAAAGTACAGTTAAGACATAGTCATATGGAGAGCCGAGAACCGCACCCACTTGTCTAAGTAGACAAGGCCAAGCACTGAACATTCTCGGAAAGCATCGTACGTGAGGGGCATCCCATCCAGGCCGGATGATCAACTGAGATGGGTCCTCATCGTCCGCACACAAGTCAAATGATATGGGTGGTGAACTCCCATATTCAAAGACAAGTCGCCTCAACCATACTACCGACTATCTCAAAACTCTTACATAGACTTACTCCAGCCCGATCACTTAGTCGGGGTCTAGGGCGGGCTCGATCATACCACAAAGTGTGCACGAGACGGAGTCTCGAGCAATCGCATCGTGATGCCCCAAGCTGCGCACATCTAAGGGCCACTTGGTGTATGAAAGACCGCCAGCCAGAACACAACTAAGGTCTCGAAAACCCATACAAAGACATGCATGTTATCAACATACACGCAGCACACATGTCTTGTATGAACAGCAGGTACCATTGCAATTCTCTACAAAGTGTACAATTTTATTGATAACTCTTATAGAGTGCACACAGAGATCACATACATGTGATCCAACATTACATTTCAAGCGGAAGCAAATTATGTCTGAGAACAGACAAGTTTAACAAATGGCTTAAGAAGCCTTATTTAAACACAAAGCCCTCCACGAGGGAACCAGTCGTCTGACTGGGACTAGACTAGTTGGTCTTCAGTCGTCCAGCTCGATGAAGAAGCCACCTTCGGGGTCAGTGGCATCATCTAAAACATAGATTAAGCAAACGTGAGTACAAAGTCGTACTCAGCAAGACTTACATAGGAGCTATAATACTCATGCATCTGTGTCAAGGTAAAGGGAGGTGGGGTTCACTTGCAGAAGTGCCAGCTTTGACTTGCTAGTCCTGAACTACGAGTACCAGATTTTGAGGTAAGAGCGTACACGAGTCCACTACTTTCTCCAACCAATACACCACTATGGTGCCTTCCTCGACTTCCCCACGAGGAAGCACGCCATAGCACTCACACTTATCTTGGTGTGTTTTAGAAGTATCCGGTTCAAGTTATCTAATAATCAAGCTAAGCTTTCCAAGAAGTCCATAACCGCGGACGCGGCTATTCGAATAGTTTTGTTAACCTTGCAAGGGTGTACCGCTACACACACATGACCATCATTTACCGCCTTTGATCTCGACACCATTCAAGGGGTGTCAGCGAGGATGCTCACCACAACTGTTACCTCATAGCCGATCTAGTCCGAGAAAGCCGCCTACTTGGGTTGGTTACCACAATCGTGAACCCGGCCGGTTTACCGAAGTGGACCCAAGTGATGTGTGCGTGGTGCATAAGCCGGTCTCGGATGAGCCGTTCTCTCACTTAGCATCCAGGCCACAGACCTACCAGAACTCCAAACTATTGCGACATCTGGACATCGAAAGGGATGAGTTAGTAAGTTGAGAGGGGTCAGTGAGCCCAATGTGTGGTTGTACTCTTCATCTTGGATCACCACACAAGAACTCGTACTAGGGCGGTGTTCAACGAGACAACCCACCGTGTACTCCTACACAGCCTCTCATCGTTCACCTTGTATTAGGGTCGATTCACCAACACTTTTCTACCATCATCAACATGATCATTCCCATCCCGACTCACATCACAGTAACAACATGGTATCATACTAAGCATGCAATAAGCGATAACATTGCAGGGGCCACATGATATCAAACAACTCCTACATTTGCTAGGATTGTGGTTTGCTTACTACTGTGACAAAATGATAGGTCATGCAAAGGAATGGGTTCTTCTATGCAGTAGAAACGAAGCATGGTGATCATCCTAAACAATGCATAAGCGAGACATGAGAGGGAAGTGGGATTTTATCGACATGATCAATGGGGGTTTTCTTGCCTTGCTGACGAGGTTCGGGTTCTGGGACTTCAACGAAGGTTGCAACCTCTTGCTCCGGTTCCACCTCTACTCGACAAACAAAGCACGAAGTAGCAATCAATATGAATGCAATGCTCAAGCACATGAATGAATGTTGAAACTTGAAGTATAAGTTTTGATTGGTGAGGCAATTTCATTTAAGTGGAGTATATTGCATTTGAAATGCAAATTCAAACTCCACATTTGAATTCAAATTAACCAAGTTGTATGTTACATAGTTTGATCATTTTGAAACAACTTCAAATGTGTATGATATGCCTCTGATGTGTGATTGAAATGTAGCATGTTGCCATGGTTCAAGTTGCAAAATTATTTGATTTGAATTTGATTTAATTCCATTTAAATCAAATAGCAAATGCTACTGATCACATTTTAAATACAACTCAAACAGAGTTGAAAGTTGCATATTTGGAAAGATAATTTTCTCCTGATCATTTTTCATATATTATTTGTCCAATTTGGAGTTAATATGAATTTTCTATGAATTTCCAAAGTTTGGGGTATTTTCTGGAAATTCTGGAATTCTTTTAATTCAAATAATCTCTGGAAATTCATTTAAATTGATTTATTGCGCAATTGCTGACGTCAGGGGGGGGGGCTGACATGTGGGGTCACCTTGTCAGTGACTGGGTTAATTAACCCGTGGTTTAAGTTAATCGCCACTGGGCCCACTGGTCAGTGACCCAGGGGGTCATTAGCCGAGTGCTTAAGGGCTAACCCACCGGCGGCTTGACGCCGGTGGCCTGGCCACGGCGGCGCACTCGCCGGAATGGCCTAGGGGCCACAGGAGGGGAAACGGAGGGCACCGGCTTGCTCCTGGAGGTCGTCCGCGTCTTCTGGAGGCAACAGGGGGTCACGGGGTGCTCGGAATCGACGATGGCGACGATTCCGGCGGAAACAGAGAACCGGCGAGGTCATAGATGACGTTGTGGTGCACGGTTGGAGTTGATTCGGGGCTCGTTCGAACGCTAGCACGTGCAGGAGTCAAACGCGTGCACTGGGGGTTCGCGACGAGCACTGGAGCGAGGAGGACGACGACCATGGCGGCGACGAGCTCCTGCGTCCATGGCGGATCCGGCTAGAGGAAGCAAACGAGGGGGAGAAGTGAGGGGTTCCGGCCCTGAGCTCACCCTGAATCTATCTGGAGTGGTGGCTTGCTCGGGGAGGCGCTGGAGCTGCCGGAATTTGAAGTCGATCCACGGCGGCCGGCGATGAAGACGACGAAGCTAGTGAGCTCGTGGAGGCGTCCTGCTTCGATTCCTTTCGCAGGTCGATGAAGACGACGACGAGGAGCACGGTGGACTTGCTGGCTTGAGCCCTAGGGCACGGTGGCCATGCGGGGGCTCGACGGCGCTCCGGCGTTCTTCTAGGGCGACGACGAAACGGGCGAGAGAGGAGGGGAGGGAGCTCGTCGAGGGGGGAATGGACTGCGGAGGCTGCGGGGAGTCTCCAGGTGCGAGAAGAAGCCACGGGGAGGCCTGGAAGCTCCTCGACGGCGACGTGTCGTCTCCGGCTCGCTCGGTGGCATTCCACCGAGCAGCTTGGAGGCGCGGGAGGGGTAAGAAGACGCCCCTGCCCCTGTGGGCCGGCTGGGCTGGGGTGGGCTGACTTCGCCTAGGCGCCAGGTAAGGATTTCTGACTTCTTTTCTAATTTTCTTTTCTGACATTTGTTCTGCTTAGCTAAAAATAAATAGCTAAACATTTTATTAAATGCTGAAAACTTTTATGTGGCCTCATAATAATATAGACTAGCCACTCATAAACTTTTAACATTTTTAAAATTCAAAAGATTTGAATTTTAAATCAAATAGGGGTATTTCTTTAATTCCAAGGCACTGTTTGAATATTTGAAAAATCTATGAGCATGGGATGGGTCCCACATCACTTGATATGTGATCACACTCATTTATAAGACTTTTCAAAATTCTAACATGAATTTTTGGAGAAGATTTTTATCTGGCCTTTTGAATTAATTCATCTGGGGGGTGTTCCTTCTCCCATTTGGATTTTGAAGTTGATTTCCTTTGAAAAATTGACATGATGCAAGGTTACTTGATCCTAGCACATTATCTAACAGAGGGTTCTGACAACTCGCCCCCACTCAACAGAATCTCGTCCCGAGATTCAGAAGTCTGCGGGAGGAAGGTGGGGTACTCGGCAAAGAGACGGTCTTCTCTTTCCCACGTAGCTTCTCTTTCAGAGTGGTGTGACCATTGCACTTTCAGAAACCTAATCTTCTGACGACGAGTGACACGCTCTGCGGAATCAAGAATACGAACGGGGTATTCTCGATAAGAAAGGTCATCTTGGAGATCAAGAGTTTCATGGTCGACTTCGCGGATGGGGTCCTTGAAGCAACGCCTGAGTTGGGACACATGGAATACATCATGTACTCGGGAGAGGTGCGGAGGTAGTTCAAGTTGGTAGGCAACTTCTCCACGTTTAGCAATAATGCGGAAAGGTCCGATATAACGTGGGGCCAACTTGCCTTTGATACCGAAACGTTGGGTTCCCTTCAGAGGAGTAACCCGAAGGTAAGCCTTCTCATCCAGATTGTAGCTTTCTTGCCTATGATGACGATCATAGTAGCTTTTCTGACGAGACTGGGCTGCTTTCAATTGATCACAAACAATGCGAAGTTGTTCTTCTGCTTCCTTGATCATATCCGGTCCAAAGAATTGTCTTTCACCGGTTTCTGACCAGTTTAAAGGTGTTCGACATCGTCGTCCATATAGGAGTTCAAAAGGAGCCATGTTCAGACTAGATTGAAAACTATTGTTATAAGAAAATTCGGCAAATGGAAGAGACTTCTCCCAATTCTTTCCGAATGAGATAACACAAGCTCTGAGCATGTCTTCAAGAATTTGGTTAACCCTTTCGACTTGACCGCTAGACTGAGGATGGAAAGCTGTTCTAAAGGAGAGATGAGTTCCCATAGCATTCTGAAAGCTTCCCCAAAATCTAGAGGTGAAAAGGCTACCGCGATCAGAATTGATTTCCAAAGGAACACCGTGAAGGGATACAATTCTAGAGATTTACAAGTCTGCTAACTGGCTAGCAGTTATAGACTCGCGAACCGGAAGGAAGTGAGCAACTTTGGAAAGCCTATCTATGACAACGAAGATGGCATTGTTTCCTTTCTGGGTTTTTGGAAAGCCGGTGATGAAGTCCATACCGACTTTGTCCCATTTCCACTCGGGAATAGACAAAGGCTAAAGTGTACCAGCAGGTCTTTGATGTTCTGCCTTAATGCGACGACAAACATCACATTCGGCAACAAATTGAGCAATGTCTCTCTTCATCCTAGTCCACCAAAATCTCTGGCGTAGATCTCGGTACATTTTTGTGCTACCGGGATGAATCGAGAGGGGTGTGTCATGGGCTTCCTTGAGTATGAGTTTCCTTAGTTCCCTATTCTTAGGTACTACCAAACGATTTCCAAAGAATACCGTTCCCTTGCTATCTGTGGAGAAACATTTAGCAACTCCGCTAGCAATGTTCTCCTTGATCCGGCGAACACCTCGTGCACGCCTTTGGGCAACTATAATTTGATCCTCAAGAGTTGGTTTCGCCACCAAGGTAGAAAGATAGCCATGAGGAACAATCTCAAGATTGAGCTTGCGAAAGTCCTCATGAAGAAGTGGTTGATACTGTTGTAACATGAGGTTGTTACAATACGACTTACGACTTAGTGCATCAGCCATGACATTGGCTTTGCCTGGGGTGTAAGAAATTACTACGTCGTATTCTTTTATCAACTCAATCCAGCGTCTTTGCCTGAGATTAAGATCTGGCTGGGTGAAAATATATTTGAGGCTTTGGTGGTCGGAATAAATCTCGCAACGGTTACCAAGGAGGTAATGTCGCCAAGTTGTTAGGGCATGAACTACGGCAGCGAGTTCAAGGTCATGGGTAGGATAGTTCTCTTCATGTGGCCGCAACTGGCGTGAAGCATAAGCTACCACATGTCGATCTTGCAGAAGTATGCATCCTAACCCTTGCCGTGATGCGTCACAATAGATCTCGAAATCCTTTTTGGTGTCTGGAGGTGCAAGTACGGGTGCAGAAGTCAATCTTCTTTTTAGCTCTTGAAAGCTTTCCTCGCACTTGGGAGTCCATAGGAATTTCTTATCTTTCTTGAGGAGTTCAGTTAGAGGCTTTGCAACTTTAGAAAAGTTCTCGACGAAGCGACGGCAATAGCTGGCTAGGCCAAGAAAACTCCTAACTTGCTTAACCGATTCAGGTGGAGTCCAGTCAAGGACGGCCTGAACTCTCTCGGGATTCACAGCAATGCCTTTTGCAGAAATCACGTGGCCTAAGTAGGTCACTTCTGGTAGCCAAAATTCACACTTGGAGAATTTAGCATACAGGCGATGCTCTCTAAGTTTCATCAATACCAGCCTTAGGTGTTCGGCATGTTCTTCTTCGTTCTTCGAGTATATAAGGATGTCATCGAGGTAAACCACGACGAACTGGTCCAAATACTCCATGAAGATCGAATTCATCATGCGTGAGAAAGTGGCGGGGGCATTGGTCAAACCAAAGGACATGCCGGTGTACTCGTAAAGACCATAACGAGTAGTGAAAGCCGTTTTGGGAATGTCCTCGTTTCGGATCTTGATTTGATGATAACCTAATCTCAAATCCATCTTGGAGAAGACAGAGGATCCTGCAAGTTGATCATAAAGATCATTGATCCTGGGCAATGGGTACTTGTTCTTTATCGTCGCTAAATTTAGTGGGCGATAGTCTACGCACATCCTTTCTGTTCCATCTTTCTTCGTTACGAACAGAACGGGACAACCCCATGGCGATGAGCTAGGGCGGATGAAGCCTTTCTCCAACAAAGCTTCCAGTTGGGTTTTAAGCTCAGCTAACTCACGTGGGGCCATTTTGTATGGGCGTCTAGAAATTGGTGCGGTTCCTGGGGCATGATCCACTTTAAACTCTACACATCTATCGGGTGGCATGCCCGGTAGCTCTTCAGGAAAGACATCCGGGAAGTCACGAACCACCGGAATATCTTCAAGTTTGGGAAGGGGAAGTACATTCAAAGAATGCACTTGGGTTCTTGTTCTGGGTGAGGTATAGTTGACTGTTTTGCCTGAAGGGTGGGTGAGTTTCATGGATTTGCCTTTGCAATCCAGGTAGGCATTCTGTCTTGATAGCCAATCCATGCCAAGGATGACATCAATGTCTGAAGACTTGAGGGCTATGAGTGAAGCAAGGAATACTAAACCCTCAATTGCAATCTGATTACCATGGCTTACTCTATTAGTTTGCCATCTTGACCCTGGAGTTTGAATAATCATTGGGGTGGACAATTCAACAAAAGATAACTCATGACGAAGTGCATAACTTTCCGACATGAATGAATGAGATGCTCCTGGGTCGAAAAGAACGGAAGTAGGAACATAATTGACTGGGAGCGTACCAAGAATGACGTCAGTGGTGTCGTCAGTCTCTTCGGCGGCAATCTGGTTCACACGTCCACGAGTGGCGGGAGGAGCGGGTTTGGCGGTGTAGACCTTTTGGGGTGGCTTGCCACGGCCATTGTTGCTGTTGTTTCCTCCGGCACGTGGTGGAGCATTCTGGTGTTGGAGCTGGTTCTGGGGACACTCACGAGAATAGTGGCCTGCCTGACCACACTTGTAATAGGCTCCGAAAACAGTGCGTGGAGCTGGGTTGTTTGGTGGAGCGGGGTGGAACTGGGTGGGTGGACGAGGCGCCACATAGGATGGCCTCGGTGGGTTGTTTTGGCGGAACATGCTGTTTGGGATCCAGATCTTGCGCTTCTGGGAGCTAGAACTGGATGAACCATCATCTCTGGGGTGTTTGCGGAAATCGTTGGGGGTGTTCATGTCCTCTGCTTTGATGGCCTTGTTGACAAGGACCTGGAATGTGGCAAAGTCATGAAGATTGAGCTCACGACGAAGTCCAGTGTTGAGGCCACGACGGAACCTCTCTTGTTTCTTGGAGTCGGTGGAGACTTCTTCGGTAGCATAATGAGCCAGTCGGTTGAACTCACGACTAAACTCATCAACGGTCCTTCTGCCTTGAGTGAGGTTGCAGAACTCCTCACGCTTGCGGTCCATAAGACCCTTGGGAATGTGGTGCTCGCGGAAAGAAGTGCAGAATTCCTCCCAAGATGCAGGTGGTCCAACGGGACGCATATTCAGAAAGTTCTCCCACCAAGAACTAGCTGCACCTTCGAGGTGATAGGTGGCATAGCTGACCTTGTCGCCATTTGCAACACGGCCTGCTTGGAGCTTCCTCTCGATGCTGCGAAGCCAGTCATCGGTGTCAAGGGGCTCGATGGAGTAACTGAAAACTGGGGGAGGAAGTTGGATGAAGTCGTTCAGGGACACCAACTCATTGCGCTGCTGAGTGGTGTTGCGAGCAATGACTTCCAACAGGTGGTGAGAGTCTCGGCGGTTCCTCTCGACTTCCATCAGAACTTGTGCCATCGTGGGTGGGGGTGGAAGGTTGCCTTCCTCCTGGTCATTCCCACGACCTTGGTTATGACCAACCTGGCCACGGGTTCCTTGAGACATCCTGAAGGTGAAAAACCAAAGTCAAACAGAGTTGATTGGGAGAGTCTAAACAAGGTATTGAAGTACTGGAAGGATTACAGAGCAAAGGAAGTAATCATCTTGACAACATGGTGATAAAGCATACAAGCCATATATTCACAAGCTGTCATACAAACCATACATCATTTTAGTACAAGCACTAAGCAAATACAAACGTGATGAAGATGATACATCCTTCAGAGGCACTCTGACTTCCTATACATTATTTATCTAAGCCTCTGGAACTTAGACACCTTGCTTACAATATACTAAGATACTACTACATCATCACTAAGTAAGACCAAAGGCGGTCTCACTCATCTCCATCTCCATAGTAGTCCTCATAAAAGTTACCCGTGTATCCCGGTAGCTGGAGGTGACCATCGGAAAACACGGAGGCTTGTGGACCCTAATATCCATTTGGGCAACGATGGGGCCTAGGTCCAGTGTAGGGTGGAAGCCTAGGACCACGGGGTGGAAAAATGTCTCTAATCTCGGGCCAAGCAACTCGAGAAGGCATCTGAGTCCTCACTGGGTAGATCGCATCATGCTCAACTGATCCAACGCTCACAAAGGGTGCCAAGAGGGTCAGTGCTCGATACAGACGAACACGGGTGGCGTGGAGCTCGAAACGGAGAGCGCGTGCATCACGATCTCTGTCACTAGCAAACCTAGCAGTCATCTGAAGTGCGGGATCCTCTGCAGAGTGATCTGAGTAGAGTCCGGTGTAATATCCCTCTTCTCCTGGAAGTGCAGCAGGGATATAGCGGAAAGAAGTCTCTCTCAGCAAAGTGTGCTCCTCTCTCAGTAGTTTCATACATGAGTATGCAGCATCCTGCACAGCCATGTTCTCGGTAATGCCAATGCCATGTCCAAAATGGATAGGCTGAGTGACTCCAACGTGGTGCGGGTAGATCCTGACGATGCAGTGGAACTGCGTCTGGTTGAAGTCGTGAAACTGCTCCTCGACGGTATACTCAGGGTACCATCGATATCCCACATAGGACATCATCTCGATCAACGTGGTGGGATGGCCACGCACACCGAGGCACCTGGTCAAACGAACAATCTGTCGAGGGGGAAGATCTGCCATCTGAAATAGAAAGGAGTTTGCAAATGCATCAGATTATGAGATAAACCTGGAATGACTCGGACAGCATAACGGCTGTAATTGTAAGAAATGACAATTTCTTCCAACAGGGAAACAACACTTACATACGATGTAATAAAACAGGGAGCATAACCACTCTAACAAACCGATCACAACTTTCCTACGGCTATGAGGAAGCAAACAACGAGATGTTCTAATCAGACAGAGGAGAGCCTAGTCCTATCTTCCCGTAGAATAAGATGAGGGTGACTCAGAACTCAGAACGAAGGGGGTAAGGAGAAAAAAAGAAGCCTTACGTTGTTCCCTTATATACCCAGAGTAACTATATAACTATAGAAGGCTAGACTCGACTTCGGCCAAGGCTACTAGTCCTACAGTCAGTCCTGCTCTGATACCAAGTCTGTCGGGACCCGGGGTTAGCGTATGCAAGTACAGTTAAGACATAGTCATATGGAGAGCCGAGAACCGCACCCACTTGTCTAAGTAGACAAGGCCAAGCACTGAACATTCTCGAAAATCATCGTACGTGAGGGGCATCCCATCCAGGCCGGATGATCAACTGAGATGGGTCCTCATCGTCCGCACACAAGTCAAATGATATGGGTGGTGAACTCCCATATTCAAAGACAAGTCGCCTCCACCATACTACCGACTATCTCAAAACTCTTACATAGACTTACTCCAGCCCGATCACTTAGTCGGGGTCTAGGGCGGGCTCGATCATACCACAAAGTGTGCACGAGACGGAGTCTCGAGCAATCGCATCGCGATGCCCCAAGCTGCGCACATCTAAGGGCCACTTGGTGTATGAAAGACCGCCAGCCAGAACACAACTAAGGTCTCGAAAACCCATACAAAGACATGCATGTTATCAACATACACGCAGCACACATGTCTTGTATGAACAGCAGGTACCATTGCAATTCTCTACAAAGTGTACAATTTTATTGATAACTCTTATAGAGTGCACACAGAGATCACATACATGTGATCCAACATTACATTTCAAGCGGAAGCAAATTATGTCTGAGTACAGACAAGTTTAACAAATGGCTTAAGAAGCCTTATTTCAACACAAAGCCCTCCACGAGGGAACCAGTCGTCTGACTGGGACTAGACTAGTTGATCTTTAGTCGTCCAGCTCGATGAAGAAGCGACCTTCGGGGTCAGTGGCATCATCTAAAACATAGATTAAGCAAACGTGAGTACAAAGTCGTACTCAGCAAGACTTACATAGGAGCTATACTACTCATGCATCTGTGTCAAGGTAAAGGGAGGTGGGGTTCACTTGCAGAAGTGCCAGCTTTGACTTGGCTAGTCCTGAACTACGAGTACCAGACTTTGAGGTAAGAGCGTACACGAGTCCACTACTTTCTCCAACCAATACACCACTATGGTGCCTTCCTCGACTTCCCCACGAGGAAGCACGCCATAGCACTCACACTTATCTTGGTGTGTTTTAGAAGTATCCGGTTCAAGTTATCTAATAATCAAGCTAAGCTTTCCAAGAAGTCCATAACCGCGGACGCGGCTATTCGAATAGTTTTCTTAACCTTGCAAGGGTGTACCGCTACACACACATGACCATCATTTACCGCCTTTGATCTCGACACCATTCAAGGGGTGTCAGCGAGGATGCTCACCACAACTGTTACCTCATAGCCGATCTAGTCCGAGAAAGCCGCCTACTTGGGTTGGTTACCACAATCGTGAACCCGGTCGGTTTACCGAAGTGGACCCAAGTGATGTGTGCGTGGTGCATAAGCCGGTCTCGGATGAGCCGTTCTCTCACTTAGCATCCAGGCCACAGACCTACCAGAACTCCGAACTATTGCGACATCTGGACATCGAAAGGGATGAGTTAGTAAGTTGAGAGGGGTCAGTGAGCCCAATGTGTGGTTGTACTCTTCATCTTGGATCACCACACAAGAACTCGTACTAGGGCGGTGTTCAACGAGACAACCCACCGTGTACTCCTACACAGCCTCTCATCGTTCACCTTGTATTAGGGTCGATTCACCAACACTTTTCTACCATCATCAACATGATCATTCCCATCCCGACTCACATCACAGTAACAACATGGTATCATACTAAGCATGCAATAAGCGATAACATTGCAGGGGCCACATGATATCAAACAACTCCTACATTTGCTAGGATTGTGGTTTGCTTACTACTGTGACCAAATGATAGGTCATGCAAAGGAATGGGTTCTTCTATGCGGTAGAAACGAAGCATGGTGATCATCCTAAACAATGCATAAGCGAGACATGAGAGGGAAGTGGGATTTTATCGACATGATCAATGGGGGTTTTCTTGCCTTGCTGACGAGGTTCGGGTTCTGGGTCTTCAACGAAGGTTGCAACCTCTTGCTCCGGTTCCACCTCTACTCGACAAACAAAGCACGAAGTAGCAATCAATATGAATGCAATGCTCAAGCACATGAATGAATGTTGAAACTTGAAGTATAAGTTTTGATGTGTGAGGCAATTTCATTTAAGTGGAGTATATTGCATTTGAAATGCAAATTCAAACTCCACATTTGAATTCAAATTAACCAAGTTGTATGTTACATAGTTTGATCATTTTGAAACAACTTCAAATGTGTATGATATGCCTCTGATGTGTGATTGAAATGTAGCATGTTGCCATGGTTCAAGTTGCAAAATTATTTGATTTGAATTTGATTTAATTCCATTTAAATCAAATAGCAAATGCTACTGATCACATTTTAAATTCAACTCAAACAGAGTTGAAAGTTGCATATTTGGAAAGATAATTTTCTCCTGATCATTTTTCATATATTATTTGTCCAATTTGGAGTTAATATGAATTTTCTATGAATTTCCAAAGTTTGGGGTATTTTCTGGAAATTCTGGAATTCTTTTAATTCAAATAATCTCTGGAAATTCATTTAAATTGATTTATTGCGCAGTTGCTGACTTCAGGGGGGGGCTGACATGTGGGGTCACCTTGTCAGTGACTGGGTTAATTAACCCGTGGTTTAAGTTAATCGCCACTGGGCCCACTGGTCAGTGACCCAGGGGGTCATTAGCCGAGTGCTTAAGGGCTAACCCACCGGCGGCTTGACGCCGGTGGCCTGGCCGCCGTGGCGCACTCGCCGGAATGGCCTAGGGGCCACGGGAGGGGAAACGGAGGGCACCGGCTTGCTCCTGGAGGTCGTCCGCGTCTTCTGGTGGCAACAGGGGGTCACGGGATGCTCGGAATCGACGACGGCGACGATTCCGGCGGAAACAGAGAACCGGCGAGGTCGTAGATGACGTTGTGGTGCACGGTTGGAGTTGATTCGGGGCTCGTTCGAACGCTAGCACGTGCAGGAGTCAAACGCGTGCACTGGGGGTTCGCGACGAGCACTGGAGCGAGGAGGACGACGACCATGGCGGCGACGAGCTCCTGCGTCCATGGCGGATCCGGCTAGAGGAAGCAAACGAGGGGGAGAAGTGAGGGGTTCCGGCCCTGAGCTCACCCTGAATCTATCTGGAGTGGTGGCTTGCTCGGGGAGGCGCTGGAGCTGCCGGAATTTGAAGTCGATCCACGGTGGCCGGCGATGAAGACGACGAAGCTAGTGAGCTCGTGGAGGCGTCCTGCTTCGATTCCTTTCGCAGGTCGATGAAGACGAGGACGAGGAGCACGGTGGCCACGCGGGGGCTCGACGGCGCTCCGGCGTTCTTCTCGGGCGACGACGAAACGGGCGAGAGAGGAGGGGAGGGAGCTCGTGGAGGGGGGAATGGACTGCGGAGGCTGCGGGGAGTCTCCAGGTGCGAGAAGAAGCCATGGGGAGGCCTGGAAGCTCCTCGACGGCGACGTGTCGTCTCCGGCTAGCTCGGTGGCATTCCACCGAGCAGCTTGGAGGCGCGGGAGGGGGAAGAAGACGCCCCTGCCCCTGTGGGCCGGCTGGGCTGGGGTGGGCTGACTTGGCCTGGGCGCCAGGTAAGGATTTCTGACTTCTTTTCTAATTTTCTTTTCTGACATTTGTTCTGTTTAGCTAAAAATAAATAGCTAAACATTTTATTAAATGCTGAAAACTTTTATGTGGCCTCATAATAATATAGACTAGCCACTCATAAACTTTCAACATTTTTAAAATTCAAAAGATTTGAATTTTAAATCAAATAGGGGTATTTCTTTAATTCCAAGGCACTGTTTGAATATTTGAAAAATCTATGAGCATGGGATGGGTCCCACATCACTTGATATGTGATCACACTCATTTATAAGACTTTTCAAAATTCTAACATGATATTTTGGAGAAGATTTTTATCTGGCCTTTTGAATTAATTCATTTGGGGGGTGTTCCTTCTCCCATTTGGATTTTGAAGTTGATTTCCTTTGAAAAATTGACATGAGGCAAGGTTACTTGATCCTAGCACATTACCTAACAGAGGGTTCTGACAACTTCATACGAGATCATATTCAAAAGGGTGATATTGTTCTTGCAGATGTGGGAACCGACAAGAAACTTGCCGATATTTTCACGAAGCCGTTGGATGAAGCAAGGTTTTGCCAACTAAGGGGTGAACTTGGTATCTTGGAACGTTATAGCTTTTCTGCCTAGGGGTATCTTGCTCTCATTCATGCACATAGCATATAACTTGTCTAGATGTAGGCATATATGTAGGGGGAGAAACTCAATTCATGATTTCTCAACTCTCTATGTGATGCACAAAGAGAACCAACATCAACAATCCGCATGCTCACTTTGGCGAATCCATGTGTAGCAGTTAAAGATGGAGTCGTGACTTTGGACCCAAGATACATCTTCGCGGTGTCAAAGCACATACACTCAAATATGGTGGTTTCCTCCACCGCCCTTCCCTTCAGAAGGATTGCTTGTGTCATGTGTGCTTAATTGGTTGTTTTCTTTGTATATCTATACATATCCACTATGACCCTATCAACTATATGTTTTTGGTATACTAGTATATTATAAATATTATGTCCTTGGTATCATTCTCTGCCCCAGCCGGCTCTGCCTCACCCAGGCATCGGACATCCGATACACACTGGACGTCCAGTTCTTGGAGGACCCACTGTCTGGCCCTCACACAGCTTTTCAGCCATGTCGGAAATTCGGTGCTCATCGGACGTCCGACCGACCGCACGTCCGACCCGCACCGGACGTCCGATCCCGCGCAGATTATATAAACATAACTGCGTGGAGAGGAACAGTTATCCTCTCCACCCGGTTCTGTCCCAGCCTGACGCCGCCGGCCGCCCTGGTCGGCTCCCGGCCCCTCTCCTCCGGATCTTCGCGCCACGGGTACCCCTCCCCCCGATCTTTCCTTTCATCCAATTAGTTTTTGGGTTGGTGCCCGGATTTGTGCCTCACTGCTCGTTCCCCATCTAAGGTTTCTCTATGGTTCGCACGAAGCAATCCGCGCACAAGAGGGCGGGTGGATCCGTCTCCTGGGGTATGCCTCTCCTGCCGTGTGGTAATTATTCCTCGTTTCTCCCGGTAGAAATCATTTTTCTCATCCGCGGTATGTTTTGACTAGGGGGTCCGAGGATTACGATGAACGTCGCCGTCCCAAACGCCTTGCCCGGTGTGCTACCACTCGTGGGAAGCAGCCCCAACACCCTGAATCATCCGCGGACAACGATGACACTCATGATGATCCTGACCTCACTTCTGAGGATGAGGTTGAAGAGGATTTGGATGCTGACTTTGAGGAGGATGATCTCATCCCTGTTCGCCCGGCGGCACGTGCCAAATTGAGTTCCCGTCATGTTGCTTGGGGTTCCTCCTCTGCTTCGGGGGCTCATGCTGATGATGAGGTGGCCCCTGATGACGCTCTGTCGGTGGCTCGTGTTCACATCTCTTGTGAACCAGTTGCCACCCATGGACGTCCTGCCTCGGATTATACCAAGTCATCAGCCACTTCCTATCAGAAACTGCGCCGTGATGTCAACCAGTTTGATGCTGAGCAGGATTGTCTAGACACACGTTTTTGGATCAATGTGTAGGCAGATGTGTTCTCCTCTGTTGTTCTGCATAAAGGGTTGGTCAACTCTCATTCCTGCATTCCACTTCAGTTCATTTGGGATAACCCGTCCAAGTTTCCGGGTGTCCGTGCTATCATTGATGCTATGGGTCTTGATGCGCCCTTTGGGTTTCAGCGTGACTGGAACAAGGCAGCCATTCTTCAGTTCTATGCCACGTGCTTCTTCAAAAACAAGACCATTTTGTGGGTGACTGGTGAGGAGCGTCTCTCTGCTACATATGCTCAGTTTGTGAAGGCCCTTGGCTTTCGAGCCTCTGGTTTTCACTTCCACTCTGCCAACAAGGAGTACAAGCCCATGACTCCCGAGGACTGCATTCGTCTCATCAAGCCGGATCTGCAAGGTGATGATGCCCACAAGAAGCTCAATGATGTGTCCATCTCGCTACCACAGTTTCACTTTCTGTTCCAGTGTGTGCTTCGGACTCTATATCCGAAGTCTGGGGACAAGTCCACTTGTAGCAGCTATGCCATTAATCTGATGTGTCGCATGTAGCCGCACCCGATGGAGCTTATTGATATACCACACTTTATCTGGAATGAGATCCACCTTGCTAGCATTTAGACCAAACGCAGCTTCCCTCATGCACCTTTCATCATGGCTCTGATTGAGTCGCGTGCATCGTGCCCCATTGAGCTCAGTCGTCGTCACTCCATGTGGACTGTTCCGACCTATATGTACTATGATGCTCCTGCTCCACGACTCGCACTGTTCTGGAGTTTTCTACTATTGGTGGCACTCTCCGGTGCCACACTTCTGAGAAGGCGCCCCTGCGGAGGATTGCTCACTTCTTGGGCAAGGCCCAATCCACTATGATGAGGGCTATCACTTTCAACTGCACCTCCAACCACGATGTTGTCTCTAGGATCATATCCTCCAAGAACAAGCATAACTCCCGTCTCCGTGCAGCTGGTGAGGCCGATGTCAGCGATGATGAGCGTCTTCCGGAGGCTCCTCCTACTGGACTCGGCTTCGACTTCCCCACGGGACCGGAGTGGGCAGACTTCTTCCCGGAGGCTTCGGGTGCTAGTGGAAGTGGCACTCACTAGATCGTGCTTGCTGGTGTCGCCCCTTTTTTGTACTTGCTGCCAAAGGGGGAGATACATATGTATCCAGTTTTATCTATGTGGCTAGGAGTTGATCTTAAGACTTGTGTTTGTCTACTTTGTCATGTCGTTGTTTGAACTTGGTGTGTGTCTAGGATCTTATGCGAACCGTTTGAACCTATGGTACTATGCATGGTGCTGTCTTATGTGTCTTGGCTTGCTTGTTGGTGTTCCTTTGGTCATATCTGGTATCATGTGCTTGCAGGTTACATTATTAATGTTATAATCATTTATTGCTAGCTTCAATAATATGACCTTTGGTTGTGTAAGATCATGTGATGGGACTACTCTCAAGGTGTGCATCTTGCTTAAAGTCAAGAATCCTACATGCACACATTGAGGGGGAGTTCATAATAAAACTTTCTCCCACTAAAGTTAAAATGTGTATATCTTTGGGAGCTAAATGTATGTTGTCATCAACTACCAAAAAGGGGGAGATTGAAAGTGCAATCATGCCTTTAATCGTATTTTGATGTTGATGACAATATACATATAGAGGACTAATAATGTTTGTCAAGTATATCTCAGGTTTTAGTCCTTGGTTCGTTGTGACGGTGGATCATAGACCATTGATACTTACAATTGCTCAAGAGATGGAACCAATGAATTTGAAGCGTAAGCTAGTTTCCGGTTATCTTGAGTATAGGGATCCCCGCACTATTAAGAGGGGATCAGTGGGTGTACTGTTTAAGGCTTGCTGAAATACCTCGCAAAACAAACAAATTCAATGTCTCACACTCATTTTAAACAAGCCTGCTGAATATACACACATCGGACGTCCGGTCCCTATCGGACGTCCGGTACCTGATGCTCTCGGACGTCCGTTCACCATCGGACTAAGGGTCCGAGAGGTCAGTGGGATTTTTGCCCCATTTCGTCGGATTTACGGTCCCTATCGGACATCCGGTTGTCGGACGTCCGGTTGGCGTCGGAATTAGGATCCGAGGGGTCAGTGGCTTTTTTCTATGTTTTATCGGATTTCCGACGACCATCGGACATCCGGTCATTGGATGTCCGGTAGTTGTCGGACGTCTGGTGCCTGATGAGTTCTTCTGCGCAAGCAGTGTATTAGTGAGTGTCCGGTGCAAACCGGACGTCCGGTATGCACGTACCGGACGTCCGGTATGCACGTACAGGACGTCCGATACTTATGCAGGCAGAATGCTCCAACGGCCATTTCTGCCCTTGGGCTATAAATATGCCCTCTCCACCACTTGAGAGGGTTAACCACTTCATTTGCAACACGCCGAAGAACACAAGTGCTCCCTCTCACTCTCTCCCTCACCAAATCTCAGATCCCGGAGGGGCCCGTGAGAGTTATTGAAGGATTTTTCATCCCGTGATAGATCCGCCCCTTCCCCATCTTTCAACCAAAGCAAATCGCGTTTTGACCAAGTCTTGAGCTTTCCCCATTGATCTTGTTACTCTTGGAGGTTGGAGACTCCTAGGCGGGTAGGAGTTCTTCGGAGAGGAATCGACCATTGTGATTACCCCCGTTGAGTTTGTGAGGGTTTGGTGACCACCTTTAAGGTCAACCGGTAGTGGTTGGGAATCGCCTTCATGGTGATATCTCAAGGGGAATAGAGTGAGCCTTCGTGGCGTTGGTGTGCCTTCGTGGTTTCACCCACTCTCTCCGAACGATGAGTAGCTTCCCTCCAAGGAAGTGAACATCGGGATACATCGTTGTCTTTGCGTCATTCGGTTATCCCTACTCTTTCCCCTTATTACTGGTGCTACCGTATTATTTACCCCTCACTTGTTTTAGTATATTGTGCTTATTGTTTATCTTCTCATAGCTAGATAAACCTTGCAATTGTTAGGCACACCTTTATCTTCCGCATTATTGCCTAAAATTGCTAAGTAGTGATTAAATTTGTAATAGGACCTATTCACACACCCCCTCTAGGTCTATCTCGATCCTTTCACAGGTGACGAGGATGTACCCCGGAAAATCCCATGGTTAGGGACCCTGGGTTAGTCATGAGAGGCACAGGTTTGACGATAGCTCGTCGGCTAACAGGAGGATACGTTCCTGCTCGATGTTATTGATTGGAGATGGCGATTACAGGGGAGCCAAGGCTAGTGCGCGCAAGGCTAGGATTATAGATTGTGTATTGCTTGATCTCGACGTCTCCCCTCCTAGCCCTTATATACTAGGCTAGGTCTCGGGGAGTCCGTCCTGGATTACAGATGAGGTTTCCTAACCCTGATCTTGCTCCGTACGACAATTTTGCACCTTCCTTATGAGTCGCGAACTCCTACGTCGGTGCCACTAGTGGGCCAAGGCTGGGCCCAGGCGGCATCTTTCTGGGCCTTCTGTCTTCAGGTACACTTGGTAGGCTCATCCATAGGAGTCGTGGGGTCACCCCCTCGTCAGTAGCCCCCGAGTGCCTGGGGGACTCGAAGAGGCGCGCAGGGACTCGAGTCCATTCTTGCGTCGTTTTTATGTATGCATGGTTCAACCGCGGGTCGCTGGCAGTCTGGGGCCATGACAAAACCTGTTTCGAGGGATGCTAAGCTGAAAGGGCCCAAGGAGTCGACTGGTCGAGCCTTGGTGAATTGCACTAGTGACAAATACCGCAGTAGCCCAATAAAACTCATGTCCCTCGACATGAGCTTCGAACACTGGTGTCTAGCAAAAGTCATGCCTCTTCAGGTCTTACAGTGATCAATTGCCGCCAGTAAAGTTCATAGACTAGGCGCGTCCGCCCGGCTTTTTCTATCATGCAAGCGCATGGAAAAGATTGGGAGTGAAATCTATCTGTGGCAAGTCCCAGCCCGGCCGATCTGCGCAGCGAGGTCTTACCTACACGCTAAGCTTGCGTGGCATCTGGCACAGTGTATCGTGTTCCAGGAATATGTATTTTTATTGAGGCGCGGATCCTAGAAGATAATGTACCCACTTGGAATAAACAATCAAGTGAGCTGTTTTAGCGGTCACTCGCGGAGCTTTATCGAGTGCTCAGGCGAGGAGTAATGTAGAGGAGTATTTGCTCGGGAGGTCGTCGAGTGTTCAAGTATATAGAGTTTTGCGAGTAATCACTTGAATATCTCTTTTTCTCTCGGGGTGAGGGAGCACCCGATACTCTAGGACCACTCGATCTGGCGAGTGCAGGTCTGCTTATCTTCTGTCGTGGTGAGGGAGCACCCGAAACTCTCATGGGTGTGAGTAATTACTCGAGCACGTCTTTCCTTTAGGTGAGGGAGCACCCGAAACTCTCATGGGTGCGAGTAATCACTCGAGCACATTTTGTCTTTTGTGTAAAGGAGCACCCGAAATTCTCATGGTTGGATACACTCCCGATGGGAGTTAGATATATTTGAAAAATGTATTTAACCATGTAAAAGCGGTGCTTGCAGGCTGTATTTTCTGTGAGCTGCCCCTTTGATTTACCTCTTGTTGGTGAGGATAACTATCTCCTTGCTGGAGGACCGTCAGAGATGCTCTGTCTGCTAACCGTCATGTCTTCATGACCGGTTATAATTATGGCTTTTGGTGGCATGCTGCAGCCGCTTGTTGAGTTATCGATGCGCGCATTGAAAACGCGCGAGATTTTACGCGTCCAGTGCACAGTGCCGCCCGTGTGAAGGCATATTTGTCTCGGAATTCAAATCGCCTGGCATGCTTGGTCTTTGAATTAATTGCTCCCGTCGTCTGAGCTTCTGCGTGCTCTTGGGTTTGTGCTATAAATAGCCCCCTTTTGTTCATCTATCAGTAATGTTCGTCCTCTGCTCATCTTTCTCCTCTTCTTCATCTTCTCATGGGGCCAAAGCGAAGTGTAGGTATGACTAGCCGCGGCCGGGTTCGCCGTGGTCGCAACGGTCGTGCTCCGCGCTCTTCTCGTGGTGGCCGTCGTGGTGCACCATCGACGCCTTCCTCCTCTTCCTCGGAGGAGGGTTTTTGGCGCTATGATTTCCTCCTACGCGTCCGTGGCCGGAACGCCGCTTTCATTCTGCTTCCTTCTGCATTTTCTGCCCTTGTTTCTGAGCGCAGTCTTGATGGCTTGCTGCTTCGTCTTCAGGGGTACGCTTGATCTCCTTCTTATGTTAAGTTGGAGATCAATAGTTCCCGATTGATTTTTCTTGGCTTTGGCTGGAAGTACTTTGCTTGATGGTTGAACTTGCGTGATGGTGACACTCTTTGTTGCCGTTTTGATGGAGAAGACACTCTCATCATCCGCGCCTTTGACTCGAGCGCCCATCGCATGGATCCGTACTATCAGGAGAAAAGCAGCGATTGTTCCGGCAGGTCGAGGAGTCCTACGCCTGTGCCTTCAACTGCTTCCTCCTCCGGCGACTATTCGGGTGCTGATGTTGAGCCGTTTTCAACTGCTTCCTCCTCCGACTCTGAAGAGGACCTCGACGTCAAGCCACCAATCAAGCGGGCGTCATCGTCGCCGGCAGCTTGGGTGGAGCTGGAGAAGAAGCTGGTGGAGCAGGAGAAGAAGCTGGTGGAGCATCATCTTCGGTGCTCCGAAAATAAGTCGAGCTTCACCTTTTGTTATGTCATTGACATCATGAGCCTGCTGCTTCTACTCCTTCTTTGTCTATGATGATGCTTGCTGTCTCAGTGCCAATCATCCCAGCATGGGCACACATGTAGAAGTCATAATTCCTTGGGTGATTGATGCTGTAGGCTTATGGGCTGCTTGTGTCTTTTGTAACTGATGGCTTCTCGCCCCTCGTTGGTTACCCCAAGTGGAAGGTTGAGATGCAGCATAGCGGTAATTTCCCTCAGTAAAGATACCAAGGTTTGTCTCCAGTAGGACTCAACGATAAGTACGATAGGTGGCAACGGCGCCAGAAATTATTCTGATGCGTGGAGTTGTCGTGGACCTACACAAAACAAATAACTTTGCTCCCAACGAGTTCAGAGGAGTTGTCAATTCCTCCGGCCTTGTCGTTTACAAAGGATCAAACGCAAGGGATAAAAAGGTACTAGTAAAAGTAAAAACAGAAAGGTAAATAGTGGGTGTGAACAATGGTATGAAGATGGACCGGAGTCCCGTGATTTTCACTAGTGATGTCTCTCTCCCAAAATACGATAAAAATGCTAGCGAGGTAAACAAATCACAGTTGGGAAATTGACAGGATTATGAAGGCACCGCAATGCTAACTATGTTGCAAAGAAAGGAAGGGCTCATAAGCAATGGGCAGTACGCCAAGGTAAGTAGACCCAAATCCATCTGCATCTACTACGAATCATCCACCTTGAGATATCTATCCAGAACATCTCGCTGGTATTAAGTTGCGAATCCCACCCAAAGTGTAAACTCAAAGCAACAGACAACTGCATTAAAAGAACTTTGCGTAAAGTAAACAATTCTTGCACCAATAGGCACAATCACCGTTGTTTTATCCCTGGTGGCAACAGCACATCCCCTAGTCTCATGTTTCTGTCACTCAAGCTAGACATCAGGGGGCTGAACCCACAATCGAGCATAACGCTCTGTCTTGGAGTTGCAAGCAAATAACTTGGCCAAAGCAAATACTGCAACGGAGAACATGCAAGAATTTACTCAAGAACAAAATATAAAAGGGCAAACCAAATATATTACTCATCACAATCTGAACATAGTCTCATAATCCATCAGATCCCAACAAACTCAGCATAGCAACAACATAAAATTACATAGGTGCCTCGATCATGTGAGGCAGCTCACGAGGTCTCGAAAGTGGAAGCACAAAAGAGGGAGAGGACATCACATAGCTACTGATCACGGACCCATGGTCCAAGGGGGACTACTCACGGTACATACGGGAGGCATCCATGGCTATGGATGGTCTCCCGGAGGGGTGACCTCCTTCCGGCAGGGTGCCGGGGCGGCTTCTCCAGGCAGCCCCGATCTGAAAATGGCGGCGGCGGCGGAACAGAGAGGTTTCCGCGAAAAAGAGTTCTTTTTTAGGGGTTTCTTCCCCGAGGGGGTTATATAGGCGAAGGGGGGCGTCGAGGGGCCACCCAGGGAAGCCAGGAGAGTGCCTGGCGCGCCCTAGGGTTGGGGCCGCGCCAGGGACCCTTCTGGCTCCCTGGTGGTGGTCCCGGCTCTCTCCCTTGGTTATTCCGGAAGCTTCCTGCCCGCTGATTTTTAATATAATTTTTGCGGATTTTTTTGGGCACTTTAATCAGCCGGAAAACCTGAAAAACAAAAACAGCAGAAAACCAGAAACTGGCAACTGGGTGCACTGAGTTAGTAGGTTAGTACAAATTGGTTTAAAAGTGTAATAAAGTTCAACCAAAACATGGCAAAGTCACACAAAACATGCATGGAGCAAGCAGAAATTATAGATACGTTTGGGACGTATCAACATCCCCAAGCTTAATTCCTGCTCGTCCTCGAGTAGGTAAATGATAACAAGCATAATTTCTGTGGTGACATGCCACACAACCAAATAAGGACTGTTAAGTAAAGCAATCAAAGCATGCAATTCAATTCAAGTCTTAACAGGCAAGTGTCTATATTGGCATTAACATAAGCAACAAAAGAACAAAATGTGCAAGAGCTCTTGCTGTCCGTGACTCGAATGTCTCCAGATGGTGTTTGCGTGCAAGCAAGGGATTGGGAAGAAAGAGAAAAAAAAGGTTGTTGAGAACAACTATCTACTAAAGTTTCACACTTAGTCTCCTTTGGATTCTTATCTGGACTCGTCCCCAGACCACTAGCCAGGTACAAGTCAAACTGATCCACTCCCTTTCGATATTTTGAGCACTCATGCAATGGATGAGCGTGAGCAAGAAAGTTGACACCTAAAAGGCGAAACAGAAAAAGGGTGGAGGAGGAAGACAAAAAGGTGTGTGAAAGGCTCACATCAATGAGGACAATCATAGGCGAGAGAAGGCCATATGATAGATATGATGTGAGGAGTAGGGATTGCCATACAACGGATGCACATGTGAGCTAAAAGCTCTCCAATGGAACTAGTGGGGGTGCATCTAACTTTCTTGCTCAAGAAGACCTAGAGCTCGTTTGAGGAGCCTCATCATTGGAATATACAAGCCAAGTTCTATAGTGTAAAAGTTCCCCACATAGCTATATGCATGATGATAATCTCTATGGAGTACAAGGGATAGAAGATGAAGTACTAGTGTGGATCTCTCAAAAGGAATAATAGTATGCCCCCTTCTCTCTTTTTATTTTTCTTTTTCTCTTTTTTTTTTAATTTTTTTGGTGGCCTCAATGGCTCTTTCTATTTAACTCTCATTTGTCCTCTTTGGGATCTTTTGATTTTGTCCTCTTTGGGATCTTTTCCTCACTTTAGGGGCAATACTCTATATTTTACAAGAATATAGGAGATCTTTCACACTTTACAAAGGTACTCACAAAAAGAAAATGTAACTAATCATGATGAAAATGTATGCCTCTGCCAGGATAGCAGGATATGCAATGATACTAGCGCGTCATGTAGCAATGATTAGGGCAAGGCCCAACTAGCATGCGGCTCATCGATCAAGCAAGTAGCATGTATGACATGAAGATCAAGTCATGAGAGGGTGGATGTTGCATGGCAATGTATCTCGGAAAGGCTATGGAAATGCCTTGTAGGTAGGTATGGTGGCTATTTTGAGGAAAGATATAATGAGGCTTATGATGACAGAGCGTATCATGCCAAGGGTTTGGATGCACCGGCGAAGTATGCGCCAACTCTCGAGGTGAGAAAGGGCAATGCACGGTACCGAAGAGGCTAGAAAAAGTATGGGTAGGTGGAAGTGTCAACTTTCGAATACTCACATTAGTCCGAAGAACTCATGCACTTATTATCGGTAACTCTCAATGTAATAGGAGGTTCACAAAGATACAGGTACCCCGAGGAGGAGTGTATGGGGGTTTGGTTATCCTTGCGCATCCTCGACTCATGGTACGTGAGTGTACTCTAATATTCGAACCCTCCAGAGGTTAGTGATCCATCTAGTAGCTAGAGTTCTCAACAGGGGTTTTTTGTTTTCGAAAAACACACGGATTGCCCAAAATACGACATCTATCACTAATAGGCAAGAGCTCTTGACACCAAAAGTTCAAACATTACTCTAGTCAGTACCTCAAAACTATTGCAAGTTACTACTTCAAAAAGAAAAGCAACTTTAACTACCTACTTTCTAGTCAAGACACAAAACTCAGTGCAACAGGCAAACTCTCTAACAAGATAAAACATGCAACCTATAGAAAGTTCAACCTGAAAATAAAAGCTCTAGAAAAACTAAAGCACTACAGCTTAACAGACCAGCAGCTAAGAAAAGAAAAAGAACAACTCACAACTAAACGAAATAAGCATGCAAATCCTATGAGGAGTTCTAGTTCAAGTGGAGCGTGTTTCTCTCCCACACAAAAGAGTAAGTTGGGGTCTAACTTGTTACTACAGCAAAGAAAGCAAAACAAACCTAGAAAAGTAAAGAGCGAGATGCTCCAAGCAAAGCACATAATGCATGAAGTGAGAAAAATATAGTGCAACGAAAGACAGACCGATGATTGTTGATGAAGAAGGGGATGCACCGGGGGCATCCCCAAGCTTAGACGCTTGAGTCTCCTAGAATATTTATTAGGGGTGCACTTGGTCATCCCCAAGCTTGAGCGCTTGACACTCCTGGATCTTCTTTCGTCACCTTCCATCGCGCACTTGAAAACTCCCTACATACATAACTCATTGTAGGCTGATTAGAGAGGTTAGTACCCTAAGAAAATAATTTTGCTCTACTGCAAATAAAGATTTCCAGGAAGAGCTACTGTTTCTCTTGCCTGCCCAAAAAAGTTTGCAAAGAAAAAGCAAGCTTAAGGATTGCAAAACTGCGAAAAGAAAAGTGGGGCAGAAGCTGAGAAAAACAGAACAGCAGAGAAATGGGAATTTTTTCGAGGTACTTCTGCAACTCAAATCAAAAAACTTTGAACAGGGGCTAGCAAGCCAATTGTATGGAGCATGCTGTCAAAACAATTCAGATCAAAAAGATGATCTGGTGATTTATCGCGAATTTTCCCGTCAAGAAGACAGAATCTGTTTCTGGACAGCAAGCTCCAACTTTTGAACTTTCAAGCATTCTGAGGCTAAACTTGGCACAAAGTTTGAAAAATAAAGATACAATGATGTTGCTACAGTAGTAACAATCATCAAGACCACTAAGAACAGAACAGAAAGAAAAAGAAAAACCTAAATTCGTTGCGGGCTGCCTCCCGAAAGCGCTTCTTTAGAGCCATTAGCTAGGCATAAAGATTTTAAAAAGTGCTCTTATAAGAATAAGGATTTGAAGCAAAAGAGAGCATCAAGAAGCAAATATGAAACACATTTAAGCCAAACCCACTTCCTATGCATAGGCATCTTGTAATAAAATAAATCAAAGAAGCACAAAGAAACCAACATAGGAAGGTGGAACAAGAACATCTTCAAAACTTTCAACATAAAGAGAGTAGTTTTAGTAATATGGAAGTTTCTACAACCAAACTTTCCTCTCTCAAAATAATTTTCAGTAGTATCATGAACAACATCAAGAATACAAATATCACATAAATCATATTGTTCATGACCTACGAGCACACGTGTATTATTTTCAACACGGTTTTTAGGATCATAAGATAAATGCAACCCATCACATTGAGCCTTGATAAGATCAAAATTCTCCGGAATAATTGGAGATTTCAAAAGGATAATAGGGCAATAAAGTGTGGATGAAACAAAAATAATTTCATGCTTAACATAAGGAACTATAGCAAGTTCATCTACGTAGGCATCATCCATAGTGGCATCATGGCCATCAAGAAAGCAAGTATCAAAATCATCAGAAAGGGAAGTATCAAGTGAGTCCTCGGAATCATAAGATTCATCTTCATAGCAATCATTAGCCTCTTCTTGGGCAGCAAGCATTCTATTTTTAAAATCCTCAATATAAGCATTGGAAGTATAATTCTCAAAGCAATAAGCAAGAATAGCAAAGTTTTCAAACTTGTGAATAGTATCAAAATACTTTTCAATCAATGAAGCAATCTCATAAGAACCTTTAAAAGCAACAAACTCTTCAATCTTTTCAACATCAAAGTAATCATAAACACCTTTGGCATAAGAAGATAGGATCTCATTTTCATTAAACTCACATTGGAAAGGAAGGTGTTTACGCTCTATATTAGAGCAACAAGTAAAATCATAAATGTGGCATAAACACTCAGCATAGCAATAAGAAACTTGTATTTGATCCCATAAGTGTTTCCCTTTCTGAGATAGGCGGTGCCGCGTATAATGAGCATGCTCATACAATGATTTTCCCTCAACCAAGTCGGTTGGGTTTTTATCGCGAGCACAAATTGATCGAAGACGATCCAAGTGAAACATGTCCATCCTACCATATTTGGGTGGTTCCACACCCATGGTGAAGATAGCATCAGTAGGTATTTTTGGTATTTTTGATTAGGGACACAAAAGTAAAAAACAGAAAGGTAAACTAACAAGACTAAAAAGCAAAGGTAAAAGATAGCGTGTAACTCCCCTATTTTTGATACAGGAGTCCGACAACGGCGCCAGAAATTGGCGGTTATCAGGACTCGCGTATTTGTACTTCCTTTGAGTCCCCGGCAACGGCGCCAGAAATTAGCTTGATGGTTTCTCGCCCCTCGTTGGTTACCCCAAGTGGAAGGTTGAGATGCAGCGTAGCGGTAATTTCCCTCAGTAAAGATACCAAGGTTTGTCTCCAGTAGGACTCAACGATAAGTACGATAGGTGGCAACGACGCCAGAAATTATTCTGATGCGTGGAGTTGTCGTGGACCTACACAAAACAAATAACTTTGCTCCCAACGAGTTCAGAGGAGTTGTCAATTCCTCCGGCCTTGTCGTTTACAAAGGATCAAACGCAAGGGATAAAAAGGTACTAGTAAAAGTAAAAACAGAAAGGTAAATAGTGGGTGTGAACAATGGTATGAAGATGGACCGGAGTCCCATGATTTTCACTAGTGATGTCTCTCTCCCAAAATACGATAAAAATGCTAGCGAGGTAAACAAATCACAGTTGGGCAATTCACAGGATTATGAAGGCACCGCAATGCTAACTATGCTGCAAAGAAAGGAAGGGCTCAAAAGAAATGGGCAGTACGCCAAGGTAAGTAGACCGAAATCCATCTGCATCTACTATGAATCATCCACCTTGAGATATCTATCCAGAACATCTCGCTGGTATTAAGTTGCGAATCCCACCCAAAGTGTAAACTCAAAGCAACAGACAACTGCATTAAAAGAACTTTGCGTAAAGTAAACAATTCTTGCACCAATAGGCACAATCACCGTTGTTTTATCCCTGGTGGCAACAGCACATCCCCTAGTCTCATGTTTCTGTCACTCAAGCTAGACATCAGGGGGCTGAACCCACAATCGAGCATAACGCTCTCTCTTGGAGTTGCAAGCAAATAACTTGGCCAAAGCAAATACTGCAACGGAGAACATGCAAGAATTTACTCAAGAACAAAATATAAAAGGGCAAACCAAATATATTACTCATCACAATCTGAACATAGTCTCATAATCCATCAGATCCCAACAAACTCAGCATAGCAACAGCAGAACATTACATAGGTGCCTCGATCATGTGAGGCAGCTCACGAGGTCTCGAAAGTGGAAGCACAAAAGAGGGAGAGGACATCACATAGCTACTAATCACGGACCCATGTTCCAAGAGGGACTACTCACGGTACATACGGGAGGCGTCCATGGCTATGGATGGTCTCCCGGAGGGGTGACCTCCTTCCGGCAGGTTGCCGGGGCGGCTTCTCCAGGCAGCCCCGATCTGAAAACGGCGGCGGCGGCGGAACAGATAGGTTTCCGCGAAAAAGAGTTCTTTTTTAGGGGTTTCTACACCGAGGGGTTTATATAGGCGAAGGGGGGCGTCGAGGGGCCACCCAGGGAAGCCAGGAGGGTGCCTGGCGCGCCCTAGGGTTGGGGCCGCGCCAGGGACCCTTCTGGCTCCCTGGTGGTGGTCCCGGCTCTCTCCCTTTGTTATTCCGGAAGCTTCCTGCCCGCTGATTTTTAATATAATTTTTGCGGATTTTTTAGGGCACTTTAATCAGCCGGAAAACCTGAAAAACAAAAACAGCAGAAAACCAGAAGCTGGCAACTGGGTGCACTGAGTTAGTAGGTTAGTCCAAATTGGTTTAAAAGTGTAATAAAGTTCAACCAAAACATGGCAAAGTCACACAAAACATGCATGGAGCAAGCAGAAATTATAGATACGTTTGGGACGTATCAGTAACTAGGTTAGTTCTCCATGTAATGAGGATTGCCTTCGAGTAATCAGAGCTACCATCTATCCAATGTACTTTGAATCTTTTTGTACTGAGATTGATCTTTGAGTCCTTGTGATGTGAGCTGTGCTTGAGCTTTTTGCAATGGAATTTGTCTTTGAGTCCTTTGCAACCGAGGGCTGTGTTCGAGTCCGTCAAAACTTTGCGCTGTGGATTCTATCGGGTGCACGACAACTCTCCCGATGGGAGTAGCCCCCGAGGCTACGTTTGAGTCGGAGAGTCGAACGTAGGCTGATATTTGTTTCCTTTGTCGTTCGTCCATTATTTTATGTCCTTTATCGGGTGCGCGGCAGCGCTCCCGATGGGAGTAGCCCCCGAGTCTTGAGGTGATCGTTGGCGATCAGGTGAAGACTAAAGAATTGTCTGCGTCCTGCATTCCATCCATACTTCTTAAGAGTGCTTTGTGTTCCATCTGGTTGTTGCCGTATCTTCCGAACCGTGTTGCAGCAGGTGAAGCTTGTCAGTGGTTTTTTCTTGGGCCTTTTGAGTTTCGGACTGCGTCGGCGTTTCTCGGGGGGAGGTGGTGCTCGAGGCCCCGAGTGCTTTGGGTAAAGATCGCGTGAGCGACGATAGCGTCTCTCGGGGGGAGTTTTTTACTCGAGCCCCCGAGTGCTTTGGGTAAAGATAGCGTGAGCGACGATAGCGTCTCTCGGGTTGAGTTTTGTACTCGAGCCCCCGAGTGCTTTGGTAAAAGATCGCGATTGCGGCGATAGCGTCTCTCGGGGGGAGTTTTGTACTCGAGCCCCCGAGTGCTTTGGTAAAAGATCGCGATTGCGACGATAGCGTCTCTCGGGGGGAGTTTTGTACTCGAGCCCCCAAGTGCTTTGGTAAAAGATCGCGATTGCGACAATAGCGTCTCTCGGTGGGAGTTTTGTACTCGAGCCCCCAAGTGCTTTGGTAAAAGATCGCGATTGCGACGATAGCGTCTCTCGGGGGGAGTTTTGTACTTGGGTAATATTTGTGGTAGTATTTGGGTAACATCATTTTATTGCGTCGAAGGTTTACATGAGCTACCAGATGAGCATGACTGGTGGAGACTCTGGGTAGAACAGGCGTAGGTTCGCTACGTTCCATGGATTTCCCACATCTTCTTCAGTCTTCGGGTTCTTCAGTCTATAGGCGGCTCCTCCTATGACTTCTGTGATTATGAACGGTCCTTCCCATTGGGGGGCAAGCTTGTGGACTTTCTCTTGTATGAGCCGTAGGACAAGGTTGCCTTTGTTGATGGCTCTGGTACGCAGGCGGCTGCTTTGGTAAGTGCGAAGTTTGTCCTGGTACCCCTCTGACCTTGCTAGGGCTGCGTCCCTTGCTTCCTCTGCTGTGTCCTTGTCATCTTGCAGTTCTTATTCGGTTTCTTCTTCTTCGTACCCCGAGATCCGGGGTGCCCCGAACTTGAGGTCATGTGGTCGTATTGCCTCCGACCCGTACACCATGAAGAAAGGTGTGTACTGGGTTGCGGTATTTGGGGTGGTGCGCATGATCCATAGTACTGCGGGGAGTTCTTCCACCCAGTTACCCGCGGCCTACTCGAGTGGTGCAAGGAGCCGCTTTTTGAGTCCTCCACGTACTAGGCCATTTGCTTTTTCCACCTGGCCGTTAGAATGCGGGTGCATGACTGATGCATAGTTGATTTTGATGCCCAGTTCTTCGCAGAAGTTCTGGAATTCTGCCGCTGTCAAGTTCGTGCCATTGTCTGTTGCGCTTGTATAACTGTCTGTTGATCACTGTGAATGCCTTTGATCGACGACTGATGCGCCGGGCTTCTAAGACATCTTGCAGTAGCGTGCCTTCGATTAGGAATCGGAGGAACGGTTTTGTCCACGCGGGTCCTTTGAGTGCTGTTGGATCTGTAGATTCAACCGCGTGGCTGTTGTTGCCTTTAGATGGACTCGCTGATGCCACCTGTGCTGGCTCTGTGTTGTCGTCATCTACAGCTGCCTCTAGTGCTGCTGTTTTTTCCTTGATGGATCTCTGGCTGATGCTTTCGAGGAAAACTTCGGGTGGTACTGGTCCTCGGGTCGAGCCAATGTTTGCGAGTTCATCGGCTTCTGTGTTATTTGTTCTCGGGATATAATTGAGCTCGCAGCCGTCGAAACTTCCTTCAAGCGTGTTGTAGAGCTTCTGATAGGCCGCCATGTTGTCGGCTACTGCATTGCAGTCTTTCATCGCCTGCTGGACGACGAGGTTGGAGTCTCTTTAGATTACGAGGCGAGTGGCACCGCCTGTTTTTGCCATGCGCATGCCATAGAGCAATGCCTCGTATTCGGCTTCGTTGTTGGAGGCATGGGTGAAGTTGATCTGGAGGACGTATTTAAGCTTGGTTCCTTTGGGGGAAACCAGAACGACTCCTACTCCGGCTCCTTGCTGTCTTTTGGACCCATCGAAGAACATTGTCCATGAGTTCGATAGGTCAGGGGGGCCTGGTGTCTGAACCTCCGTCCACTCGACCAGAAAATCTGGGAGTACATGGGACTTGATTGCTGTTGGGTGCTTCAATTGCAAGTCCCGCGGACTGAGCTCAATTTTCCACTCGGCGACTCGCCCAGTCGCTCCGGGGTTGTTGAGGATGTCCGCGAGTGGTGCGCTGCTCACGATTATGATAGGGTGTTCGTCGAAGTAGTGTGACACCTTTCTTGAGGTCGTGATGATGGCCAGTAGTAGCTTCTGGTAGTGCGGGTACCGCTGCTGGAATTTTGTCAAGAGCATGCTGAGGTAGTAGATCGGCCTTTGTATGCTCTGGACCTTGCCTTCTTCTGTGCGCTCGACGACGAGTGTTGTGCTTACCACGCTATTGCGTGCTGCCACGTAGAGGTACAGCTTTTCTTTTTCTTTGGGTACCGCCAAGATCGGTGGGGTCAATAGTGCCTTCTTCAGATCTGCGAACGCTTTGCGGGCTTTTTCGGTCCAATCGAATTTCTCTCCTTTTCTCAGCAACTGGTAGAATGGCAATGTGCGCTCTCCCAATCTGCTGATGAAACGACTCAGGGCTGTGAGTCTTCTAGTGAGCTGTTGCACGCCTGTGATGTCGATAGGTTCCTGCATTCTGGCGATTGCTTGAATTATCTCGCGGTTCGCTTCGATTCCTCGAGCGGAGACCATCTACCCGAGCAGCTTCCCGGCTGGGACGCCGAACGCGCACTTCTTCGGGTTGAGTTTGATTCTGTATTTGTTGAGTGCTGCGAAGGTCTCGCGCAGGTCGTCGAGTAGCGTGTTTGCATTGTTGGTTTTGATGACGATGTCGTCCACGTAGACCTGCCCGTTTCTTCCGATTTGCTATTTGAGGCAGGCTTGCATCATCCGCTGGTATGTGGCGCCGGCGTTCTTGAGCCCGAAGGGCATTGTTCTGTAGCAGAATACGCCATAAGGGGTGATGAATGATGTATGCTCTTCGTCTTCTTCCTTCATCCTGATCTGATTGTACCCTGAGTAGGTGTCGAGGAACAATAGTAGATCACATCCTGCTGTCGAGTCGATTATCTGATCGATTCTTGGCAAGGGAAAATGATCCTTTGGGCAGTGTTTGTTGACTGGCCCGTAGTCGACGCACATCCGCAGCACGTCTGTGTCTTCCTTGGGGACCAGCACAAGGTTGGCGATCCAGGTGGCTCTCTTCGTCTCTCGGATGAATTGGGCATCGAGTAATCGGTTGACCTCCTCTCCGATTGCTCTGCGCTTGGGTTCTGAGAATCTCCGTAGCGCCTGCTTTACTTGTTTGGTTTTTGGCTTGATGCGCAGCGCGTGTTCCGCGAACTCGCGCGGTACTCCTGGCATGTCGGCTGGGCACCAGGCGAAGATTTCCCATTCTTCGCGGAGGAAAGCGATGAGGGCAGCCGCTTGCTCTTCCGGGAGGAGGGCGTACACGCAGACTGTTTTTTCCGGGTCCGTCGGATGCACCTGGTGGGTGACCGTGTCACTGTCGATCCTGAAGTCCCGTCCATATTCTTTTGACTCGCTTCGCCTTGCTAGTGGGAAGATGCTTTTGTCTGTCGCCATGGCTATTTCTGTGAGTTCTTGCTTGGCTCCGAAGGTGTCGGAGACTTTTTGGAAATCGCGATCGCATTTGTCTGATTTGGTGAAGCTCCCGTTGACTGTGATGAGGCCCGTGGATCCTGGCATCTTGAGTTTGAGGTAGGCGTAATGTGGAACCGCCATGAATTGTGCGAACGCTGGACGTCCCAATATGGCATGATACTGGGACTGCCAATCGAGGACTTCAAATTCGAGGGTGCGTCTTGCGAAATTTCGTCTGTTGCCAAAGAAGACTTCGAGCTCGATTAATCCGAGGGAAGTGGCCGCTTCTCTTGGGACTACTCCGTATAAGACGGTGCTTGATTTCTTCCATACTGTTCGTGGGATCAGCATCTTGGGTAGGGTGTTGACGAAGATTATGTTCATGCTTCTGCCTCCGTCCATGAAGATTATGTCCATGTCGTATCCTCCAATTTGAGCGTCGAGTACCAGGGGCGCGTGCCCCGGCCTTGGGACTGCAGGAGGATGATCATTCTGGGAGAACGTGATGCTTGTTTTTGCGTCGTGCAGCTGGTAGACTTCGACTGTGTTTAGGTTCTCGGCTGCTCTGGCTTGCAGGGTGTAGGTGTCCTGTTGGGCTTGCGATACCCTTCCTTCTTAGATCGTGTAAACCTGTCCTTGAGTGGGAGACTGCTCGGTTCGTCGGGCGCGCTTGGCTTCTCGTTGTTTTTCCTCCTTGAGGCTGTCGGCGAGTTCGTTGAACAGGCAGCAATCTCCCAGGGTGTGGCTCGATCTGATGTTTCCACAGTTGTCTTTGAAGCAGTGGATCGTGCAGGGTCCTTCTAGCTGTTTCCTGACCGTGAGCTTGCTGGATCCGGCATGCCGTTTCCTCCTTGAGATTCGGAAGAACAGCACGTGATCAGCTCGGTGCTCGTGAACTCGCGGGTCGACTTCGATCCCTTCGCTTAGATTCTGGTTCCTTATGAGATTGGTGAATTCGTCTGGCCTTCGATCTGGGTCGTAGTATTCGCCGGTCTGAGTCTCAGAGTCGCTGTCCTAGCGGGCGGCGGCTGTCCACACGGCAGCGGGTCGTCGAGTGGTCGGCGAGCGCGTGGCTGTATAGTTTGACTCGTCGAGTGGGGTCTCTTTGTAGGATCCTCGCGCTTGTCTTCTGAGTCATCAATTTCTTCCTTGTTGGCGATGATCTTGGCGGTCGCTGATCTCGAGCTCGGAGTCGGTGTCTTGTTGTGCGGCGGGTGCCTGGGTTGAGGTGGGTCGTCGAGTGGTCGGCAAGTCCTCTTCTTCATGCTGTAGTTAGTCGATCGGGATCTCCGTGTGAAGCCCTCGCGCCTTTCTTTTGGGTCGTCGAGTTCTCCTTCGCTGGCGGTGAGCTCGGTTGCCATCGTAGTATTGGTCTTGACACGGCTGCAGGCTGAGCGATGTTGCTGGGGCGGCAGAGATATTCGCCGTGATCTTAAATTCCTCGGGTGGATTGCATCTGGTTCTTTCTCTTGAGTTGTGGCTTGTTGGAGACGGAACCGCCGAGATCGTAATTCCAACATGTGTAGTTCCCACAGACGGCGCCAATTGACGAGGATGTATCCCGGCAAATCCCATGGCCAGGGACCCTGGGTTAGTCATGAGAGGCACAGGTTGGACGATAGCTCGTCGGCTAACAGGAGGATACGTTACTGCTCGATGTTATTGATTGGAGATGGCGATTACAGGGGAGCCAAGGCTAGTGCGCGCAAGGCTAGGATTACAGATTGTGTATTTCTTGATCTCGACGTCTCCCCTCCTAGCCCTTATATACTAGGCTAGGTCTCGGGGAGTCCTTCCTGGATTACAGATGAGGTTTCCTAACCCTGATCTTGCTCCGTACGACAAGTTTGCACCTTCCTTATGAGTCGCGGACTCCTACGTCGGTGCCACTAGTGGGCCAAGGCTGGGCCCAGGCAACATCTTTGTGGGCCTTCTGTCTTCAGGTACACCTGGTAGGCTCATCCATAGGAGTCGTGGTCACCCCCTCGTCAACAGGTATTCATGGTAGACACCCACGAGCCAACTTTAGACGACAGAGGCAAAGATGATGACCCGAGTAGTCATAGAGACGCACGCTCAAAAAGCAAAAGCAGTTATCCTGACAACACTAGACAGATTACGGTCACCCTTGGTGAACCAGGAACCATACCAAGGAAAGAATTTAAAAGATAGGAGCATAGCAACCGCAAGAACGACGAGCGAGAGAGCAGCAGGCGCCAGATCTCGGAAGCAACAAGAGAGGACCAACCCACAGAGAAAATCTACCTATCTAAAGAAGCAATTTCCAGAGTAAAAGACGTAGTAAAACGCGGAAAACTACTCCCAGAAGATGCAACTCGCGATGAGCTTAGAGCATACAACAAGATGGCGAGTGACATCACCAAGAAAACAAGACAACGGCGAAGCAAGGAAAAACCGCTATCAACTCGAGGACCGACCGCAAAGAACTTCCCGAAAGTGACTCTCCGACCACGGCTCGCCCCCTCGAGGCAAATCTAGATTCAGCAACTTAAGACTTACCGATAAGAAGAAAGTTGCCCGCAAACTGGTGTCACAACCCCAAGTTAGGTATGTGCTAGGATCAAGAGCTACATTGCATTCATGTTAAAATTTTCAAAAGAAATTGAAATGGGAGAGAGAACACCCCCCAGATGAATTTATTTCAAATGGCCAGATAAAAAGTTACTCCAAAAATTCCTTTTGTATTTTTGAAAACTCACATAAATGAGTGTGATCACATATCAAGTGATGTGTGACCAACCCCATGCTCATGGAATTTTCAAATATTCAAACAGGAGCTTGGATTTAAATTTAAACCCCAATTTGAATTAAACTTCAAATTATTTGAATTTTAAAAATGTTCAAACTTTATAAGTGGCTAACCTATTATATTGTGAGGCCATATAAAAAGTTTCAGCATTTTAGAAAATGTCTAACTATTTTGTTAGCAAGACAAAACAAAAGACAAAAAAGAAAAAGAAAAAGAAAAAGGAAAAAGCCTACCTGGAAAAGAGGCCCAACTTACCGAGGCAGCCCAGCCCAGGGGCAGGCCGGTCTTCTTCCTCGCGCCAGCCAGGCTGCTTCCGCCGTGGCGAGCATGCCGACGACGCCTTGGCCACCTCCTACTTCCCCGTGTCCCCTTCTCGCGCCCTGGAGACGCCCAGCTGCGTCCTGATCCTTTCCCCCTTGCCGAGCGCTGTTTCCCCTCCTCCTCCTCGCCATTCCAGCACAGCCCGAGCCCTAGCAGAGAGCGCCGACGAGCTCCTGCATGGCCAACAACGACGAGGCGCCGCGCCAACGTGTCCAGCAGCTCCGCCGGCCTCGAGTTCCTCGAGCAGCGCCTTTGATTCGGACCCAGGACCAACGGAGGCGACGCCCCCTTCACCGAGAAACCACGGCCGCCGCGGGGCTCCGGCGAGCGATTCCGCTCCGTCCAGCCTCTTTCCGGCCCCGACGAGGTTCTTAGAACGCTCCTGGTGAGCTCGTGGTCGCCCTCCCCAATCTTTTGCTCATCCCCGCGCCGTGTACCGCCGATTCCGTGGAGCATTAGCTCCGGCCGCCGCGTTCTTCCATGCCGGCGAGGCCCTGGGCCACCCGAGTGACCCTCGTGTGCACTGGAAGACGCGCGCGAGCGCGAGGCACGCCCCAATGACCTCCTCTGCCCCTCCCGTGGCCAAAATCGTGATTCCGGCGAGCGCCGCTGTGGCCCAAGCCACCGGCTTCAAGCCGCCGGCCTGTTAGGCCTAACCACCGTGCTAACCCCCCCTTAGACACTGACAGATGAGCCCTAGCCCCTTAATTAAATCCGGTTTAAATTAAACAGAAGTGATTAACCCCCTGAGTCACTTACAGCCGGGCCCCACTGGTCAGTTGGACCAGTCAAAGCAGATGGCGTCAGCATGACCTAGTGCTGATGCAATAATCCTTTTAATTTAATTAAATTTAATCCCAAAAATCCAGGAAAAGGCTTAAACTTTGGAAATTCATAACTAATTCATTTTAAATCCAAATTGGACAAATAATATGTCTAAAATTATCAGAAAAATACAAGGATTCTGAATATGCAACTTGTTTCTATGTTTCACCATTTTAAAATGGGTGAACAGTAGCAAACATGGATATGGCATTCTTTTGAATTCAAATTTGGAGTGATTTTGCAAATGACTTTGCAACACACTTCTTTTAAATGGTTTCATCGACACATCAGAGGCTATACCTCACCTTTACAACATCACTTCATGATCAACCATTTCAAATGAACATTCATGGTTTCAAATGCAATTGAAATTCATCGATAAATCAAATGGAGTTTGAATTTGCAATTCATTGCAATACACTCCATTTAAATGGAATTGACAACACATCAGCACCCCTTACACCATGTTATAACCTTTGATCATGTGCTTGAGCATTGCATTCATATTGATTGCTACTTCATGCTTTGTTTGTCCGGATAGAAGTGAAGCTGGAACCGGAGGTCACCCCCTTTGTTGAAGACACCGTGTGTGAACCCCGTCAGCAAGGCAAGCAAACCCCCATTGATCATGTCGATAAAAACCCATTTCCCTCTCAGTCTCTCTTATGCATGAAATAGGATGATCACCATGATAACGTTTCTACCGCATAGTTGAACCCAAAACTTTGCATGACCTATCATTTTGTCACAGTAGTAAGCAAACCACAATCCTAGCAAATGTAGGAGTTGGTTGATATCATGTGGCCCCTGCAACTGTTAAAGCTTATTGCATTCTTAGAGTTACAATGAGGTTACTCTTTTGTGAGTCGGGATGGTAGTGATCATGTTGATGATGGTGGAAATGTGTTGGTGAATCTACCCTAATACAAGGTGAATGATGAGAGGCTGTGTAGGAGTACACAGTGGGTTGTCTCGTTGAACACCGCCCTAAGCCCGAGTTCTTGTGTGGTGATCCAAGACGAAGAGTACTACCACATGTTGGCACATGGACCCCCGCTCAACCTACTAACTCACCCCTTCTCAGTTCAATGAGTCACCGTAGTTCGGAGTTCTGGTAGGTCTATGGCACGGTCTGCGAAGTGGAAGAACGACTATTCAGACCGGCTTGGGACCCTGCACACATCTTCTGGGACCACATCGGTAAACCGACTGGGTTCACGATGTGGACTCCAGCCCAGATAGGCGTCTCCATTGTACTTGAGTTGGCTGTGAGGTAAAAGTTGTGGAAATTATCCTCGCCGACACCCGCTTGAAGGGTGACGAGATCCCGACGGTAACTGATCGTTTCATGTGTGTAGCAGTACACCCCTGCAGGGTTAATAAACTATTTGAATAGCCGCGTCCGCGGTAAGGGACTACTTGGAAAGATGTGCTCGATTATTAGACAACTTCAATGGATAGTTATAAAACTTGCCAAGATAAGCGTGAGTGCTATGGCGTGCTTTCTCGTGGGGAAGTCGAGGAAGGCAACATAGTGGTGTAATTGGTTGGAGACATGTGGTGGACTCGTATACGCTTCTTACTTCAAGTATGGTACTCGTAGTTCAAGACTAGCCAAGTCAAAGCTGGCACTTCTGCATTTGAAACCCCACCTCCCATTACCTTGATACCTGTGCATGAGTAGTATAGCTCCTACGTAAGTCTTGCTGAGTACGACTTTGTACTCACGTTTGCTTATTCTATGTTTTAGATGAACCCAGTGCCCCCAAAGGTGGATTCTTCCTCGAGCTCGACGACTGAAGACCAAGCTAGTGTAGTCCCAGTCAGACGACTGGTCCCTCGTGGAAGGGCTTGTTTATAGATAAGGCTTCTCTAAGCCATTTGTTAAACTTGTCTGTACTCAGACCTACTTTGCTTCCAAATGTTTGATGTAATGTTGGATCACATACTTGTGATCTCTGTGTGCACTCTGTAAGAGTTATCAATAAAGTTGTAAACTTTGTAGAGAATTGAAATGATACCTGCTGTTCATACGAGACATGTGTGCTGCGTGTATGATTATAACATGCATGTCTTAGTATGGGTTTTCGAGACCTTAGTTGTGATCTGGCTGGCGGTCTTTTATACACCAAGTGGCCCTTAGATGTGCGCAGCTTGGGGCATCGCGATGCGATTGCTCGTGACTCCGTCACGTGCACACTTTGATGTATGATCGAGCCCGCCCTAGACCCGGACTAAGTGATCGGTCTGGAGTAAGTCTATGTAAGGGTTATAATACAATCGATAGTATGGTTGAGGCGACTAGTCTATGAGTATGGGAGTTCACCACCCATATGATTTAGACTTGTGTGCGGACGATGAGGACCCATCTCAGTTGATCATCCGGCCTGGATGGCATGCCCCTCACGTTCGATGCTTTCCGAGAACGTTCTGTGCTTAGCCTTGTTTGCTTAGACAAGTGGGTACGGTTCTCGGCTCTCCATATGATTGTGTTGTAGCGAGTCTTTCATGCGCTAACCCCGGGTCCCGACAACTGGAAGATGACTTGAGACTCGAAGAGGACGACGAAGAAGGAGAACAACTCACACACGAGGAAGCCCTCATAACCGCCCAAAGCAGATCGCAACACGGCATTGGCGCTCAAAGTAATGAGCGATGCCATCACCCCCTTGGCACCTAAAAAGAAAGCACAAGGCGAATGCCCCGCGAGCAGACACCATACATGGACCCCAGTTCACCAGACGACAACGAGGACGACAGCAACGACGAATGGCGCAAGCGCTCAAACAGAAGCAAAGACCACGACAGGGACAACAACGGCAACCGACGTAGCAACAATCGACGAGACGCACGCGACGAGATAACACAAAACAAAATCAATTGAGGAGGACGCAGGCGTGCAGCCCACGAAGAGTACCCAGACGAACATGCATCCGACGAAGACATGGAACCATGCAGAGCACTATGGTTCACGCGAACCATACGCGAGACGCGGATGCCGAAAGGTTTTAAATTAAACTCCACAACGCACAAATACGACGGACTGGAGGAGCCAGAGGCATGGATCGACGACTACCTAATAGCGTCAAATTCCAACGAGGAACCAATATCACGGCAATTCAATACGTACAGCTCATGCTCGAGGGTTCGGCGCGGCACTGGCTGAAGAATCTACCACGGGGATCGATCAGCTCCTGGAAGCAGTTTCGCAGCGCCTTCATCGAGAACTTCAAATCTACCTACAAACGACCAGCATCACTCGACGAGTTGAGAGCCTATAGGCAAGGAACTAGAGAGTCCCTGAGGGCATACATTCAGTGGTGGACCATACTCAAAAACTCAGCCGAGGATATATCGGATGAAAGTGCGATCGACCCATTCAGAAGAGGCCTATAGCGCATTGACGAGGATCAGCCTCGACAAATACCATGGTCAGGGACCCTGGGTTAGATCGTAGAGAAGGAACATGTTGGCGATACTCGTCGGCTAACAGGAGAAGCACTTCCTACTACATTGTATTATGCGAGGGGGCGATTACAGTGGAAGTCTAGGCGAGTTCGCACAAGACCAGAGGTGTTGATTTTAGATTGGATGTCCTGAGGCGTCCCCCCTCCCAGCCTTTATATACTAGGCTGGGTCTCGGGGAGTCCATCTCAGGTTACAGGGACGATTGCCTAATTCTAACCTTGCCTTGAACGCCAAGTCTTGACTTCCATATTGGTCGCGGACTCCTACGTCGGTGCCTAGAGTGGGCCAGTCGTGCGCATGTCGAAGCTTCCAGCGACCCGGCCATTAAAAGTGCCAAATAAATCCGATAAAAATTATATAAAAAATCAGCTACTCGAAAGCTTCCCGAATAACCTAAAATGGAAGGGGGTGGACCCACCAGGGCCCCAGGAGGCTCCCTGGCGCGGCCCCACACTAGGGCGCGCCAGGAGGCCTCTTGGCTGCCCTGTGGCCCCTCTCGGTGCCCCCTTTGTCCTATATTTAGCCCCCGCGGAGGAAACCCCTAATATCGATCTTCTATTCCTGCTCTCCTCTCTGTACCGCCACCGCCGCTGTTTCAAGATCGGGGCTTCCAGGAGAAGCTGCCCCGGCACCCTGCCGGAAGGAGGAACCCCCTCCGGGAGACCATCCATCACCATGGACGCCTCCCGGATGTGCTGTGAGTAGTCCCCCTTGGACCATGGGTCCATGAACAGTAGCTCTGTTATGTTCTCCTCCCCTCTTTGTACTTCCACTTTCGAGACCTCGTGAGCTGCCTCACATGATCGAGGCACCTTTGTAATTTCTTTGTTGCTATGCTGAGTTTGCTGGGATCTGATGGATTATGAGAGTATGTTCAGATTGTGATGAGTAATATATTTGGTTCTCTTTTATATTTGTGTTCTTTAGTTAATTCTTGCATGTTCTCTGTTGTTGTATCTTGCTTTGGCCAAGTGATTTGTTGCAACTCCAAGAGGGGGCGTTATGCTTGATTGTGGGTTCAGCCCCTTGATGTCTAGCTTGAGTGACAGAAACATGAGACTAGAGGATGTGTTGTTTCCACCAGGAATAAAACAACGGTGCTTTTACTTGCGGGTGCAAGGATTGTTTACTTTACGCATAGGTCTTTTAATGCAGTTGTCTGTTACTTTACGTTTACACTTTGGGTGGGATTCACAACTTAATACCAGCGAGATGTTCTGGATAGATATCTCAAGGTGGATGATTCGTAGTAGATGCAGATGGATTTCGGTCTACTTAACTTGGCGTACTGCCATCGCTTTTGAGCCTCTTCCTTTCTTTTGTAGCATAGTTAGCATTGCGGTGCGTTTATAATCCTATCAATTGCCCAGCTGTGATTTGTTTAACTCGCAAGCACTTTTATCGTCTTTTGGGAGAGAGACATCACTAGTGAACGTCATGGGAACCCGGTCCATATTTCCACCATTGTTTACACCTTCAATTTAGTTTCAGTTCTTACTTTCCATTTCCACTATTATTATCTCTTGTGTTGATCCTTTGTAAACAGCAAGGCCGGAGGAATTGACAACTCCTCTATACTCGTTGGGAGAAAAGTTATTTGTTGTGTGTGTAGGTCCAGGCGAAGTTAGCAACCTCGGCGCCATTGTTCACTTTACCACCTTCTTGTATATCTGCGAGTCCTACGGGAGACAAACCCTATCCTCTAGATAGCGGAAATTTGCTGCTACGCTACATCTCACCTTCCACTTGGGGTAACCAACGATAAGCGAGAGAATTATATTCCTTGCTAGCACAAGCAATTCTGGCGCCGTTGCCGGGGACTCCAGTCTACAAGATAGGGGAGTTGCACATTATCTTTTATCTTTGCTTTTTAGTATTGCTAGTTTACCTTTCAGTTTTAACTTTTGTGTCCCTTGTCAAAAATGCCAAAAATACCTGTTACTTTGCTAGTAGTTACCACTATGGCTGGTCCTTTTGCCTTTGGTGAGGCAGAAGTACTTACCTTTACTCAGAGAGGTGGTGAAACTCTGAAAGATGCTTGGTATAGAATTAATGATTATCAAAAAAGGGCCACCAAGAAGCAATCCACTACTATCCTGCTTAGAAATTTTTATGTTGGGATTACTTCTTGGAATAGGTTTTTCTTAGACACTGCTATCAATGGGAACTTTATAGAGGCTCTAGTTTGGGAAGCCCTTAATATTATTGAAAATCTTGTTGGAAGTCTCCCCATTGCTAGCAATAAGGAGGACATTACTCTAGCTCACATTATGGGAAAACTTGAAAAAAATAGAGTTACAGATGCCAAGTATCGATAAAGTAAATGAGTTGGATCGTAAGATTCAAGGGAATTTGAATAGGCTAAATAGCTCCATGAAAAAAATTATCAAAACTTTGGAGACTATCAAACCCCTTGATGAGAAGTCTTCGAGGATAGAGAAGATTGAGGAAGTTATTGAAACCTCTTAAGACTAGTTGTACTATTGAAGAGCTTTTTGATGATCTTGATGATGATTCAATTGATACAACTTGATCTTTTGCTTTGTGCCTAGCTCAAAGGCGTAAAAGAAAGTGCTTGTTGGGAGGCAACCCAAGATTTTTTTACTTCTGTTTTTAGTAGTCTTGATGATTTTTACTACTGTAGAAACATCATTGTATCTTTTTTTTTCAAGCTTTGTGCCATTTATAGCCTCATATGACACGGGAAGTGAAAGTTGTGACATGCTGTCCAGAAAACAGATTCTGTCCTCGTGACAGGAAAAATCATAGAAAATCACCAGTTCATCTTTTTGAGCTGAATGTTTTACACAACATGCTCTATACAATCACGAAACTTTCGTACTTTCTGAGTTTTTTGAATTGAGTTGTAGAAGTGCCCCTAAAGAATTCTTTACTACCTGTTGTTCTGTTTTTCATAGATTCTGCCACGTTTTGTCTCTCCTAACTTTTGCAAACCTTAAGCTTGTTTTTTCTTTGCAAAAACTTTTTTGAAATCTTGAGAAACTGTAGCTATTCAAGAATATATTTATTTGCAGTAGAGGAAAATTATTTTAATAGGGTACTAACCTCTCTAATCAGCTTATGATGAGTTGAGTATGAAGGGAGTTTTCAAGTGTGCGATGGAAGATGATGAAAGAAGATCCTGGAGTGTCAAACGCTCAAGCTTGGGGATGCCCCCATGCATCCCCAATAAATATTAAAGGAGACTCAAGCGTCTAAGCTTGGGGATGCCCCCGTGCATCCCCTTCTTCATCAACAATTATCAGTTCGTCCCTCGTTGCACTATATTTTTATCACTTCATCCGTTATGTGCTATGCTTGGAGCGTCTCGCACTTTACTTTTCTTAGGTTTGTTTTTGCTTTGTTTGCTGTAGTAACAAGTTAGACCCTAGCTTTCTTTTGTGTGGGAGAGAAACACGCTCCGCTTGAACTAGAATTCCTCATAGGATTTGCATGCTTATTTCCTTAGCTGTGAGTTGTTCTTTTTCTTTTCTTAGCTGCTGCCCTGTTTAGTTGCAATGCTTTAGTTTTCTTTTAGAGCTTTTATTTTGTCTTAGGTTGAACTTTCTATAAGTTGCATGTTTATCTTGTTTAGAGAGTTCGCCTATTGCACTGAGTTTTGTGTCTTGACTAGAAAGTAGGAGTTGAAGTTGTTATTCTCTTTGTAGTAGTAACTTGCAATAGTTTTGAGGTATTGATTAGAGTAATGTTTGAACTTATGGTGTCAAGAGCTTTAGCCTATTAGTGATAGATGTCGTATTTTGGGAAATCCGTGTGATTTTCGAAAACCAAAACCCCTGTCAAGAACTCTAGCTACTAGACGGATCACTAACCTCTGGAGGGTTCGAATATTAGAGTACACTCAAGTACCATGAGTCGAGGATGCGCAAGGATAACCAAACCCCCATACACTCCTCCTCGGGGTACTTGTCTCTTTGTGAACCTCCTGATTAGATTGAGAGTTACTGATAATAAGTGCATGAGTTCTTCGGACTAATGTGAGTATTCGAAAGCTGACACTTCCAGCTTCCCATATTTTGCTAGCCTCTCCTGTGTCGTGCATTGCCTTCATATCACTCCGAGAGTTGGCGTCCACCTTCGCCGGTACATCCAAACCCTTGGCATGATACGCTCTGTCATCATAAACCTCCTTATATCCTTCCTCAAAACAGCCACCATACCTACCTATCAAGGCATTTCCATAGCCTTTCCGAGATACATTGACATGCAACATCCACCTTCTCATGACCTTATTTTCATGTCGTACATGCCACTTTCTTGATTGATGAGCCGCATGCTAGTTGGGCCTTGCCCTAATCATTGCTACATGACGTGCTAGTATCATTGCATATCCTGCTACCTAGGTAGAGGCATACATTTTCATCATGATAGTTACATCTTCTTTATGTGTGTACCTTTGTAAAGTGTGAAAGATCTCCTATATTCTTGTAAAATATAGAGTGATGCCCCTAAGTGAGGAAAAGATCCCAAAGAGGACAAAATCAAAAGATCCCAACGAGGACAAATGAGAGAAATATAAAGAGCCATTGAAAACACCAAAAAATACAAAAAAGAGAAAAAAGAGAAAAGAAGAAAAAAAAAGAGAAGGGGGCACACTACTATTCCTTTTGAGAGATCCACACTAGTACTTCATCCTCTATCCCTTGTACTCCACAGAGATCATCATACATGCATATAGCTATGTGGGGACCCTTCAGACCATAGAACTTGGCTTGTATATTCCAATGATGAGACTCCTCAAACGAGCTCTAGGTTTTCTTGAGCAAGAAAATTGGATGCACCCCCACTAATTACCTTAGAGAGCTTTTAGCTCACATGTGCATCCGTTGCATGGCAATCCCTACTCCTCACATCATATCTATCATATGGCCTTCTCTCGCCTATGATTGTCCTAATTGATGTGAGCCTTTCACACCTTTTTGTCTTCCTCCTCCACCTTCTTTCTGTTTCGCCTTTTAGGTGTCAAATTTCTTGCTCACGCTCATCCATTGCATGAGTGCTCAAAATATCAAAAGGGAGTGGACCAGTTTGACTTGTACCTGACTTGTGGTCTGGGGACGAGTCAAGATAAGAATCCAAAGGAGACTAAGTGTGAAACTTTAGTAGATAGTAGTTCTCAACAAATATTTTTTATCTCGTATTCACATATCCCCCTACTTACACGCAAACACCATTTGGAGACAGTCGAGTCACGGACAGCGAGAGCTCTTGCACCCTTTGTTCTATTGTTGCTTGTGTCAATGCTAATATAGACTCTTGCTTGTTAAGACTTGAATTGAATTGCATGCTTTGATTTCTTTACTTAAAAGTCCTTATATGGTTGTGTGGCATGTCGCCACAGAAATTATGCTTGTTATCATTTCCCTACTCGAGGACGAGAAGGAATTAAGCTTGGGGATGTTGATATGTCCCAAACATATCTGTAATTTCTGCTTGCTCCATGCATGATTTGTGTGACTTTGCCATGTTTTTCTTGAACTTTTATACACTTTTGATCATATTTGGACTAACCTATTACCTCAGTGCACCCAGTTGCTAGTTCCTGTTTTTTGCTATTTTTGTATTTCAGGTTTTCCGGCCATTAAAAGTGCCAAATAAATCCTGGAAAATTTATATAAAAAATCAGCGACCCGGAAGCTTCCCGAATAACCAAAGATGGAATGGGGTGGACCCACCAGGGCCCCAGGAGGGTCCCCGGCGCGGCCCCACCCTAGGGTGCGCCAGGAGCCCTCCTGGCTGCCCTGTGGCCCCTCTCGGTGCCCCCTTTGGCCTATATTTAGCCCCCGCGGAGGAAACCCCTAATATCGATCTGCTATTCCCGTTCTCCTCTCTGTACCGCCGCCACCGTTTCAAGATTGGGGCTTCCTGGAGAAGCTGCCCCGGCACCCTGCCGGAAGGAGGAACCCCCTCCGTGAGACCATCCATCACCATGGACGCCTCTCGGATGTGCTGTGAGTAGTCCCCCTTGGACCATGGGTCCATGACCAGTAGCTATGTAATGTTCTCCTCCCCTCTTTTTGCTTCCACTTTCGAGACCTCGTGAGCTGCTGATAACCCATAACTGCAGGGGATTGAGATAGTCTTCGGGGGTAAGAATAACCCAATTTATAGATTCGACTCAAGGGGATCCAAAGAATATCCACAAGCTTTAACAGTGGAGTTGTCAATTCCACCGCACCTGAGATACACTTACTTGCAACAAGATATTAATAGTAACTGCGATATGGAAGTGATGATAGCAACGGAAATAGTGGTGGTGAAACAGTAATAGTAAAACAACGAAAGTAAACAACTAGTAACCAGCAGAATTAAAAACACTGTAGGCTAGGGAGATGGATGGTTGGGCGCTGCATGGATAAGATACATCATGTATTTAACTTGGGGCAAGGCACATATAAGAGCAATGATCATCTAGGCATAAATCAAACATCAGGCATGTACCCCATAGGTAGTTGTACGTGCTTGCAATAAGAAATTGCACAACATCTTTTCTCCTACCATCCCGCTAAGAAAGGGGCCAAAAGGAACTTATGGAGATTAAGGTGCTCCTGTCAAAGAGGACCGGAACAAAGCATTAACAATCAATGGATACATGGAATCCTCAAACTATAATCGATCCCCTTTGGTGTCCCAAGCTGTCACCTTTGGGATCGCCGGTTCTGGACTATAACAGGTGCATACAACTCATAGATAGGATCAAGAACACAAATATATTCATGCAAACACATAGGGTTCAGATCTGAAATCATGGCACTCGGGCCCAAAGTGACAAGCATTAAGAGCATCAAGTTGAAGAAAAGATGATAAACAACAATCTAGATGATAGGAAACATTCCCCCAACAATATGATAACTATTACATGATCTAACTCATCCAATCCCTACCATCCCATTTGCCTATAGCAGGGAAGTACCCACACATGGATGGAGAAGTCATGGAGGGAGGATGGAGTGGTGATGATGATGACGATGGCGATGATCTCCCCTCACCGAAGGCCAAAACAGTCTCCAGATTATCCCTCCCATAGAAGAACAGAGGGTGGCGGCGGCTCCGCGACGAGAATTGGGAAAACGATTTCTGTTTCGGGGTTTCTCCGTCACGGGAATAAATAGGAGCCTCGGTAGGGAATCAGAGGAGGGGGGAGGCCCCCAGGCGGCCAGAGGGAGCGGCCCCACCCCTGGCCGCGCCAGGGGGGCTCCTGGGGCCCCCATGGATGCCCTTTGGTCCCACTTCTGGCGCAATGGCCCCTCGGGTGCGTGGATTTTCTGTGTTTTTTCTGGGAATTTTCTGAGACGTCCAAAAATCCATTTTCCTGCGCACAATAAAACCATACAGGCAGCTCTGCTGAAAACAGCGTTAGTCCAAGTTAGTTTCGTCCAAATCATGCAAGAATTAGGGCAAAACAATAGCAAAAGTGTTTGGAAAAGTAGATACGTTTGAGACGTATCAACTCCCCCAAGCTTAGCATATTGCTTGTCCTCAAGGAATTCAGTACAAGAACTGAACACGACAAAGAAAACATTGACAAACTATTTTGCTTCAATAAATGTATATAAGCATGTACTACGAAAAGAATTTAGCAAGTATCAAAACAATGATATGAGGACAATGCACGAAGCAATCCTTCTTTCAAATGATCAATCACAAACAACTGAAGGTAAATAATATGCTACTGAAAATCAAGACAAGATTACAATGCACAAAGCTTGAACATACTAGAGTGGTATTTCGCTAGCCTCAATGAGTGAAGCAAAACATAAATGCAGAAACTCCTCCGGAGTTTTAAAGGAGAATAGAACTAAGAACTTCAGAATAAGTAATACCACAATCATGCAAAAGACAATGTAGTACTTTGGAACAATGCACATTACACTCAGAATGACAATTATGCTCTCCTAGTTTGTGCATTGAAAAAAGAAGGTGGAGACTCTCGAACCGTGGAGTTTGATGGAAAGTTTGAAAACCCGTGGTTGGAAGCAAAGAATAAACATGTACCAGAGCTCTTGGTTTTGAAAACAGTGATAAAAAATGTTGGGGAGGTGCATGCTTCGTCAACGAATGCTAGTAGACAACTCAATCGCCTCTTACGCTAGACATGTTTCGAGGAACGGCTCCCAAGATGGAGACGACCACATCCCCTTAGTCTCCTTTGTTTATCACTGCCAAAGGTTTCTGATTTCTCATAGACAAAGCGTGAGGGAGGGTTTGTTGGTTGTGATTATCTTTTGTGAGCTGGGCGCACTCATGCCAGTCCCTCCTCGTATTAGGGGTTTTCATATTAGACATGCAATCCCGGAATAAAACATGTCTAACATAAGACGGTCATGAATTACCTACTACTTCGTCATGAGCTAAAACAGAGGCACAACACAGGAGTGCTTTTGAATAATTTTTAGATGGTACAAGAAAGTCTTCGTTAGGATGGCCGGTAAATACCACATAGGAAGGTATGGTGGACTCATATGGAAAAACTGGTTTCAAGGATTTGGATGCACAATCAGAAATCCGCTTAGTGCGAACGAAGGCTAGCAAAAGACTGGGAAGCGACCAACTAGAGAGCAATAACAGTCATAATCATGCAGAGCGACAAAGTAACACTAAATTGGGCATGAAAGTGATATAACTATTCTGAAATTCAAAGATCATCAAGGCATAGCAGACCTTGTAGTCTTAAACATGTGTAAGCATGTGCCAAGTCAATCCAAGAATCCTCCAAAGGGAAATACCACTTCAGTATGCTAAACTATGAACAATGCAATGCATGTAAATCATTTCAATAACACATTATGTACTCTAGCTATTTGGGATTAGCCACAAGGAAAGCATGAACACTGGGAAAGCATTGTAAACATAGCACTATGTCGCTACAAGCTGGTCTCTAAATGATAAGTACAAGCATATGTAAAAAAGTAGAAACAAAAAGAGTTCATACCGGTTTTCCTTGTTGAATCCCTTCGTCGATCTTCGTCCCCACTACCTTGTCACTTGCACGATTGAACGTAGGAAATATATAATCAAGTGCAAATGCCATCACGGACTCAAGCTAAACTCTGCAACAAAGCAAACTAAAGAGAGAGAAGAAAATATTTTTGGAGTTTTTCAAAGATTTAGCGAAAGAAAAATAAAGGAGAAATCTTTTTGTTGTTTTTGCAAAATAAAAGAACAAAAAAGAACGGGAAAAAACTTTGAAAATATCAAAGCAAACAAAATGAAAACGAATAATACAATGGAAAGGTGAGAAGGGAACGTACTCCCCCAAGCTTAGGCTTTTGGCCTAAGTTGGTAGCAACTACTGCCCCCAGGATCCTCCTGCTCCGGGGTAATGGTAAGTCCAGGAGTCGTATGAGCCCTCCGGTGCGTACACCGAAGTCCTCGGGTCCTCCCATGAGGAAGGCCCTGCGCTCCAAGCGGAAGAAGATCCCTCACCATGCTCGGTGAAGGTCTATCCCTGGAAAGGTGGGAACTCACCATGCTCCTCCTCATCGGGCACAACCCCCTCCATGGGGTTATGCGGCTGGTAATTAGCCATGAACTCATCGAACTGAATCTCGTTGAAGGACCATCCGTTCCTGCGAGTGCTATCAAACAAAAGTGGTGCAGGTAGATGGATCTCACGAGTAATGGTCCTTTCAAACCTCAAAATATAATCAAGGTTACCAAACTGAGAAGTCATGGTAACAAACTTATGCTTCTTCATAGTTGCAAGATCGAGGCTCGCGTATGAAAAGGGAACATCATCAGGATGCAGGGTGCGCTCAAGAGACTCAAGAATAAGTGTGGTGTAAACGCCACCATATAAATCCCCTTTGTTACTGTTCGTAACACACTACTAGGGAATGCCCCTTTTAGTGGTGTCCTTTTTTTCTGTTTAGTGGCGCATTATGGATGTGCCACTAACTACAAGCCACTAATAAGGGCCTATAGGTGGCGCATTCTGCATGCGACACCCCTAAGGCCTTTAGGCGTGGCGCATCTCAGAATGCGCCACCTATAAGCTCTTATGGGTGGCGCATTCTGAAAATGCGCCACTATTAATTTTTTAAATTTTGAATTTTGAATCTGGATCTGGAAACAATTTTTTTATTTTTTCATTTTTTTTTCTTAATCTCAGGTTAGTATGCTTAATGCCCGGTCACTATGCTTAATCTTAGGTCAAACTTCCCCGAGTGTCACCCATCCTAGCACTACTCCAGCCCCAGCACGCTTAACTTCTCGGTTCTATTCAACTCTCACTCCAGCTCTTATGGGTGGCGCATTCTGAAAATGCGCCACTATTAATTTTTTAAAATTTTGAATTTGGATCTGGAAAACAATTTTTTTATTTTTTATTTGTTTTCGTAATCCCAGGTTAGTATGCTTAATACTCGGTCACTATGCTTAATCTCAGGTCAAACTTCCCCGAGGGTAACCCATCCTAGCACTACTCCAGCCCCAGCACGCTTAACTTCTCGGTTTTATTCAACTCTCACTCCAGCTCACCTAGCAAGCACTTGTTGATATATCTAACATATAAATCCTATTAAACCATGTTGATGTCTAGGACCTTGTTAATGTTCATGGGTGTGCTAAAATTTTCAACATTTTTTGAAACTTTCTCGATGGGACCATTGCATATTTTGAACTTTTTTTAAAAGAATTGAATTTTTTTTAATTTTTTAATGTTACTATCTAAAATTTTCAACTTTTTTTAAACTTCCCGATTGGTCCTCTAGCCTATTTTGAATTTTTTTTTAAATATTTTTTAAAATATTTCAAAAAAATTTCTGTTACTAGTGGCGCATTTCATACAAAATGCGCCACTACTAAGTTCAATTTTTTTTTCATTTTTCCTGTCTCCAGATCTTCAAATGCCCGTAACTTTTTTCTGTTAGGTTTTTAAGGATTCTAAAAATGTTCAACGAGTTACACCCAGTTGAATTTGGATATAACTTTTCGAGTAGATGATTTTTCATATAAAAAACTTTTTCATCGGAGGTCGTATGCTAAAGTTATGCCCATTTTACAAAATTCTCGAGAGATTTTGCAAAAAAAGTCAAAATTCATATTTGTAAATTTTCGACGATGTCGTCTCTCTGCGGAATGTTTCTCGACGGAAGATCCTCGTTCGACATGGAGCATAGTCCCTTGTTGGTGGTGTTGTATTGTAACAACCCAGATTTCACAAAAATTAAAAAAATTGTTTTTGGTGTGAATTGGTTGATTGTCTGATTTGTTTGCGGTGTTTCCATCCCCGATGATCGGCGATTATTTTTCCCCCTCTTATCTCGTACCGGACGGAGACCGACCCTTGCCATCCTGACGCTCGACCTTTACGACATCGGGTTTCACCCAATCACCGTCGCGAAAACCGCACGAGACCAGCCGCAGCCAACGGAAAGAAAAACCCCGTTTAATAACTAAACGGGATATTTTTATAGTGTGCCAGAAAGTGTTCTCAGAACGGTTCCAGCGCGAGGTGAGTGCCGCCAGCTCGACGCGTTGATCGCGTAGTTCAAAGTTTTACCCAAATCGGAGGTCCTGCGGACCCCCGGCGGTCAGAAACGTAAACACCGCGCGCGCGAGAGATAAACCGGGGATGTATTTGCAAACTTCCAGCCACCTGGGCTATATAAAGACCACCACTCTCCCACCCCTTTCTAGGGTTTACCTAGCCTAAAAATTGCAGCCACCCCCCTCGAGTTGCTCCAAAATCTGCCCAATAACCCCAAAATCCCGAAACCCTAGCCAGATGCAATCTCAGCCGTTGGATCTGACCATCCAACGGTTCAGATCACGCCCAGCCTCCCACCTCCTCTCTCCATGTCTCCTCACGCGCCCGAGGCCGCTGCGCCGCTGTGCTCCTCCGGCCACCGGAGCCGCCGCACCTTCTCTCCTTCCGCCCGCGCCTCTCCCTCTCCTCCTTCCTTCTCCTTCCTCCCTCCTCACCTTCTCTCGTCTTCGCACTGCGGGTCGCCGGCCGGAGCCGCCATGGGAGCAGCGGCCCAAGCTCGCGCCCGTGCCCAAGGACATCGCCGCCGGCCACCTCCGGCCAGATCCCGCCGCGTCGCGACCCGATCCTCCTCGCTCCGGTCTCCTCCGCCTGCTGCATGGGCCCAAGGCTCGCCGGAGCTGCACCCCTCGCCGGAGAGGCCGCCGGCCGCCGCGCGGTCGGGAACGGCCAGGTCCGTCCTCCCGTGGGCCAGCTCCCTCCAGCGGCCAGGTGGGCCGGCCCAGCCAGCCAGCGGCCCACCTTAGCACCGTGGCCCAGCTCCTCCAGTCCGCCTCCCCTGCGCCAGAAGGGCCGAGCCCAATTGGATGAGGCCCGAGCCTTTTTTTCTGTCAAGTATTTTCTTTTTTCCAAAATTCTGCTAAGTCTGGAATGTTTTGCTGCTGATTTTTTGCGACGATAATTGCGAGTAAATCATAGCCCGGAGCACGATGCGCCCAAAAGGAAAATTGTTTAGAATTGTGTGTACTTTAGTTCATCTTTTGTGAGCATTTTGATTTGAGGTCAAATTGATGGTGCAAATCTATGTTGAAGTGGGCATCAGGCCATTAACTGCTACTAATTGCTGTTATGTGTTGCTGTTGTTATCTTATTGCAACTTTGGTTGATGATTGTGACACATCCATGAGGCCTATTGCATTGATTCTTTTTGCATATTGTTAAGCATCATGTCTACTTCCATCATATGTATTGCATTGTCATGATATGCTTGCTGGTTATCTAGTTATTGAGATCCAAAGTTGTTATGCCACTGTTTTTGACAGCCACCTATGTTAGTTTGTAACGTCCCGATGCCATGTTGCATGCTTAATATCTTTTGATCTGTGATGCCTATGACCTTGATTCTTGTTTGTACCTAATCACATCATGTCTACTTCATGCCCATGTATTGCTATGTCATGTTGCTACACTTTTTCATATAGTTATACCCATGTTTATACAGCATAAAAATAACACTTTCTGCTATGTTTCTCTGATTTTCACTAAGTCCTAGACCAGTAATGTTTTATTGCATTTTGCATGGGCTATAACTAGTTGTTCATTATGCCTATTTTAATGATTCTTTTTGCCATGCATTCCCTGCCATGTCTACTTTAGTTGCATATCATTTGTTAGCATGTTTGCAGTCATTACCCTGTTTATGCATTGCTCTAAAGTGTGCTTCCTGATGTTGGCAGATTGTGTTCCAAACTTGTTTTGCTTGTATCTTTTTAACCGTAACTCCGTTTGGAGTGTTCTTTATATGTAACTTGATTAGTTTTTCGTGTACTTTGTGTTTATGCTTTTGTTTGCTGATGTTAACCAACCTAAAATAAGGTTTAGGGCAGAACAATACCAAATCTTTTAATTGTCGTGGGGTATTTAGTGTATGCCATGTTTAGGTTGTGCCTCACTTAAATTGACTAGCATAGATAGTTTATCTTATGTTTAACCTCTTGTCATGTTTGTGTGTTATGCCATGCTTGAGTGATATGCCATGTTAACAACATTTGCTCTTGTTGTGTAGCTAAACAACTTGAACCATTGTAAATGTGCGGTATCGTCGTGCGTGACGAGTACTCCACTTAACCTGTTGGTAACCGCTCTCGACGGTAGGTGCGATGTCTCGTGTTGCCTTTTTGTTGATGCTTGCTTGTGTTTGCTCCGTAGTAATAGATGCTTGCCCGTCGATTGCTTTCCAGTGTTTACCGTCTTGTGTGCTTCCGCGGGTACCTCTCGGAGACGATGCGAGCTTGCGATCAACTACACCTTCGAAATCCGACTTATCAACAGGCAAGGACTATGTATTACTTATGATCCATTCTATTTCAACCAGCGGTTTGCATGCTAGTCTAGGATAGGTTCGATGTTTGATCCTACCACATGTTTACAGCCTCTTTCAAACCGATACAGCCATGTCTTCGGGGCATAGGACAAGCATGCCCCTTTTCTTTTGTGGTGGAGGTGGTTCAGGGACGGACCAATCTTCGTGGTTCTTGGCAATATTGCCCATTAATTATTCTGCATCGTCCGATGTTCTTTTCCTGAAAACACACCCAACACAACTGTCCAAATAGGATCTGGATTCATCAGTTAGACCAGCATAAAATATATCAATTAATTCATTCTTAGGGACTCCATGTCCTGGTCTAGCATGGATCAGAGTGCAATACCTCCCCCAAGCTTTAGGGAGGTTCTCATCCTGCAACTGTTTAAAGTTATAAATTCTTCGTAAAGCAGCATGTTGCATATGAGCAGGAAAGTACTTATCAACAAAAGAGTGAGCTAAGTCTTGAGGACTCCTAATGGAACCACATGGTAGTGCATCATACCACGCTTTAGCACCTTCCTTTAAAGAGAAAGGAAGAAGCTTAGTAACATAGAAATTTCGTATCTTCTCATCTGTAATAAACAAGCCACCTAACTCAGTGAGTTTGGTCAGGTGTGCAATAGCATCATCATTTTCTCTCCCATAAAAGGGGCCAGCTTCAACCATAGATATAAGTGAAAGATCAAAACGGAAATTATAATCAGGATCACTGATGCATATAGGAGATGTAGAAAATTTAGGATCAGGAACGGTCTTGTTCTTCAGGGAGTGTTTTTCGAGAAGCTTCTTAATAGCATCAGGGTCAGAGTCGTCAAACTCTGTTAGCTCCCTGCATAAATCATCATCAAGTATAATATAATCATCATCAAGGAGTCTTTCCTTCAGTTTACTCAAATCAGGATAAGTGTAAGTTCCATCAAAAGGATAGCAAGTATCAGGAATTTCAATTCCAGATTTTTTTGCAGCAGCAACGATCTGTTTCTCAAGAGCGTGACTAAGTGAACCAATATCATCAAGAGTAGTAGAAGCATCATCAAAAGTATCGGACATAGTAACAGATTCAGTAGAGGCATCCTGTGTAGAGGTGAAGCAAACTTACTCATAACTGAAGGTGAATCAAGTGTAGTACTAGTGTTCAGAATAGTACCTTTCCTTGTACAGGATGGCAAGATTGGGACCTTGGGGTCTTCTTTCTTACCCATAGAGGATAAATTGCAGAAGGTAAAATACTTCAAGTAGACTTGTGAATAAAGCTATGCTCCCCGGCAACAGCGCCAGAAAACAGGCTTGATAACCCACAACTGCAGGGGATCGAGATAGTCTTCGTGGGTAAGAATAACCCAATTTATAGATTTGACTCAAGGGGAGCCAAAGAATATCCACAAGCTTTAACAGTGGAGTTGTTAATTCCACCACACCTGAGATACACTTACTTGCAACAAGATATTAATAGTAATTGCGATATGGAAGTGATGATAGCAACGGAAATAGTGGTGGTGAAACAGTAATAGTAAAACAACGAAAGTAAACAACTAGTAACCAACAGAATTAAAAGCACTGTAGGCTAGGGAGATGGGTGGTTGGGCGCTGCATGGATAAGATACATCATGTATTTAACTTGGGGCAAGGCACACAGAAAAGAAATGATCATCTAGGCATAAATCAAACACCAGGCATGTAACCCATAGGTAGTTGTACGTGCTTGCAATAAGAAATTGCACAACATCTTTTGTCCTACCATCCCGCTACGAACGGGGCCAAAAGGAACTTATGGAGATTAAGGTGATCCTGTCAAAGAGGACCGGAACAAAGCATTAACAATCAATGGATACATGGAATCCTCAAACTATAATCGATCCCCTTTGGTGTCCCAAGCTGTCACCTTTGGGATCGCCGGTTCTGGACTATAACAGGTGCATACAACTCATAGATAGGATCAAGAACACAAATATATTCATGCAAACACATAGGGTTCAGATCTGCAATCATGGCACTCGGGCCCAAAGTGACAAGCATTAAGAGCAACAAGTTGAAGCAAAGATGATAAACAACAATCTAGATGATAGGCAACATGCCCCCAACAATCTGATAAACTATTACATGATCTAACTCATCCAATCCCTACCATCCCCTTTTCCTACAGCATGGAATTACCTACACATGGATGGAGAAGTCATGGAGGGAGGATGGAGTGGTGATGATGATGACGATGGCGATGATCTCCCCTCACCGGAGGCCAAAACAGCCTCCAGATTAGCCCTCCCGGAGAAGAACGGAGGGTGGCGGCGGCTCCACGGCGAGAATTGGGAAAACGACTTCTGTTTCGGGGTTTCTCCGTCACGGTAATAACAAGGAGCCTCGGTAGGTCACCATAGGAGGGGGGAGGCCCCCAGGCTGCCAGAGGGCACGGCCCCACCACTGGCCGCGCCAGGGGGGAGCCTGGTGCCCCCTTGGCTGCCCTCTGGTCCCACTTCTGGCACAATCGCCCCTCGGGTGCGTGGATTTTCTGTGTTTTTCTGGAATTTTCTGAGACGTCCAAAAATCCATTTTCCTGCGCACAATAAAACCATACAGGCAGCTCTGCTGAAAACAGCGTTAGTGCGGGTTAGTTTCGTCCAAATCATGTAAGAATGAGGGCAAAACAATAGCAAAAGTGTTTGGAAAAGTAGATACGTTTGAGACGTATCAACTCCTTTGAGTCACCTTTGTAATTTCTGTGTTGCTATGCTGAGTTTGGTGGGATCTAATGGATTATGAGATTATGTTCAGATTGTGATGAGTAATATATTTGGTTCTCTTTTATATTTGTGTTCTTTAGTTAATTCTTGAATGTTCTCCGTTGCTGTATTTTTCTTTGGCCAAGTGATTTGTTGCAACTACCAGAGGGAGCGTTATGCTTGATTGTGGGTTCAGCCCCTTGATGTCTAGCTTGAGTTACAGAAACATGAGACTAGGGGATGTGTTGTTGCCACCAGGGATAAAACAACGGTGCTTCTACTTGCGGGTGCAAGGATTGTTTACTTTACGCATAGTTCTTTTAATGCAGTTGTCTGTTGCTTTCAGTTTACACTTTGGGTGGGATTCAAAACTTAATACCAGCGAGATGTTTTGGATAAATATCTCAAGGTGGGATGATTCGTAGTAGATGCAGATGGATTTCGGTCTACTTACCTTGGCGTACTGCCCATTTCTTTTGAGCCTCTTCCTTTCTTTTGTAGCATAGTTAGCATTGCGGTGCGTTTATAATCCTATCAATTGCCTAGCTGTGATTTGTTTACCTCTCTAGACTTTTATCGTCTTTTGGGAGAGAGACATCACCAGTGAGAGTAATGGGACCCCGGTCCATATTTCCATCATTGTTTACACCTTCAATTTACTTTTAGTTCTTACTTTCCATTGCCACTATTATTATCTCTTGCGTTGATCCTTTGGAAACAGCAAGGCCGGAGGAATTGACAACTCCTCTGTACTCGTTGCGAGCAAAGTTATTTGTTGTGTGTGCAGGTCCAGGCGAAGTTAGAAACCTCGGTGCCATTGTTCACTTTACCACCTTCTTGTATCTCTGTGAGTTCTACGGGAGACAAACCCTATCCTCTAGATAGGGGAAATTTGCTGCTACACTACATCTCACCTTCCACTTGGGGTAACCAACGAGAAGCGAGAGAATTATATTCCCTGCTAGCATCAAGCTATTTCTGGCGCCGTTGCCGGGGACTCCAGTCTACAAGATAGGGGAGTTGCACATTATCTTTTATCTTTGATTTTTAGTCTTGCTAGTTTACCTTTCAGTTTTTACTTTTGTGTCCCTTATCAAAAATACCAAAAATACCTGTTACTTTACTAGTAGTTACCACTATGGCTGGTCCTTTTTCCTTTGGTGAGGCAGAAGTGCTTACCTTTACTCAGAGAGGCGGTGAAAGTTTAAATATGTTTGGTATAGAATTAATGATTCAAAAAAAGGGCCACCAAGAAGCAATCCACTACTATCATGCTTAGAAATTTTTATGTTGGGATTACTTCTTGGAATAGGTTTGACTTAGACACTGCTATCGATGGGAACTTTATAGAGGCTGCAGTTTGGGAAGCCCTTAATATTATTGAAAATATTTTTGGAATTCTCCCCGTTGCTAGCATTAAGGAGGACATTACTCTAGCTCACATTATTGGAAAACTTGAAAAAATAGAGTTAGAGATGCCAAGTATCGATAAAGTAAATGAGTTGGATCGTAAGATTCAAGGGAATTTGAATAGGCTAAATAGCTCCATGCAAAAAATTATCAAAACTTTGGAGACTATCAAATCCCTTGATGAGAAGTCTTCTAGGATAGAGAAGATTGAGGAAGTTATTGAAACTCTTGGAACTACCTTTTCATCAATCAAAACCAAAAAGGATGAAACTCCGGCAAGAAAGGAACCCAAGTTCGTTTACGTCCCTAAGGTTCCTCGAGCTAAAGATGACACACCTATTGCCAAGAGCGATGAAACAGTGAAGACTTTGGAGGAGACACCTATCTTTAATTTTAATGAAACTCCAATTTATTTTTCTCCTTTCGATTTTATCCCTAGAAGCATTTTTATTCGGCCTTTATTTGAGAAACCTCTTAAGACTAGTTGTACTATTGAAGAGCTTTTTGATGATCTTGATGATGGTTCAATTGATACAACTTGATCTTTTGCTTTGTGCCTAGCTCAAAGGCGTAAAAGAAAGCGCTTGTTGGGGGGCAACCCAAGATGTTTTTACTTCTGTTTTTAGTGGTATTGATGATTGTTACTACTGTAGAAACATCACTGTATCTTTATTCTTCAAGCTTTGTGCCATTTATAGCCTCATATGACAAGGGAAGTGAAAGTTGTGACATGCTCTCGAGAAAACAGATTTTGTCCTCGTGACGGGAAAAATCATAGAAAATCACCAGTTCATCTTTTTGAGCTGAATGTTTTACACAACATTCTCTATACAATCATGGAACTTTCGTATTTTCTGATTTTTTTTATTTGAGTTGCAGAAGTGCCCCTAAAAAATTATTTACTACCTGTTGTTCTGTTTTTCACAGATTCTGCCACGTTTTGTCTCTCCTAACTTTGGCAAACTTTAAGCTTGCTTTTTCTTTGCGAAAACTTTTTGGCAATCTTGAGAAACAGTAGCTCTTCAAGAATATCTTTATTTGCAGTAGAGAAAATTTATTTTAATAGGGTACTAACCTCTCTAATCAGCTTATGATGAGTTGTGTATGAAGGGAGTTTTCAAGTGTACGATGGAAGATGATGAAAGAAGATCCTGGAGTGTCAAACGCTCAAGCTTGGGGATGCCCCCATGCATCCCCAATAAATATTCAAGGAGACTCAAGCGTCTGAGCTTGGGGATGCCCCCGTGCATCCCCTTATTCATCAACAATTATCAGTTCGTCCCTCGTTGCACTATATGTTTATCACTTCATGCATTATGTGATATGCTTGGAGCGTCTCACTCTTTACTTTTCTTAGGTTTGTTTTTTTTCTCTGTTTGCTGTAATAACAAGTTAGACCCTAGATTTTTTTGTGTGGGAGAGTAACACGCTCCGCTTGAACTAGAACTCCTCATAGGATTTGCATGCTTATTTCCTTAGCTGTGAGTTGTTCATTTTCTTTTCTTAGATGCTGCCCTGTTTAGTTGCAATGCTTTAGTTTTCTTCTAGAGCTTTTCTTTTGTCTTAGGTTGAACTTTCTATAAGTTGCATGTTTATCTTGTTTAGAGAGTTTGCCTGTTGCATTTTGTTTTGTGTCTTGACTAGAAAGTAGGTAGTTGAAGTTGCTATTCTCTTTGTAGTAGTAACTTGCAATAGTTTTGAGGTATTGATTAGAGTAATGTTTGAACTTATGGTGTCAATAGCTTTTGCCTATTAGTGATAGATGTCGGATTTTGGGAAATCCGTGTGATTTTCAAAAACCAAAACCCCTGTAGAGAACTCTAGCTACTAGACGGATCACTAACCTCTGGAGGGTTCGAATATTAGAGTACACTCACGTACCATGAGTCGAGGATGCGCAAGGACAACCAAACCCCCATACACTCCTCCTCGGGGTACTTGTCTCTTTTTGAACGTCCTAATTAGATTGATAGTTACCGATAATAAGTGCATGAGTTCTTCGGACTAATGTGAGTATTCGAAAGTTGACACTTCCACCTTCCCATATTTTTCTAGCCTCTCCTGTGTCGTGCATTGCCTTCTTTTCACTCCGAGAGTTGGCATCCACCTTCGCCGGTACATCCAAACCCTTGGCATGATACGCTCTGTCATCATAAACCTCCTTATATCCTTCCTCAAAATAGCCACCATACCTACCTATCAAGGCATTTCCATAGCTTTTCTGAGATACATTGCCATGCAACATCCACCTTCTCATGACTTGATCTTCATGTCATACATGCCACTTGCTTGATCGATGAGCCGCATGCTAGTTGGGCCTTGCCCTAATCGTTGCTACATGACGCGCTAGTATCATTGCATATCCTGCTACCCTGGCAGAGGCATACATTTGCATCATGATAGTTACATCTTCTTTATGTGAGTACCTTTGTAAAGTGTGAAAGATCTCCTATATTCTTGTAAAATATAGAGTGTTTCCCCTAAGTGAGGAAAAGATCCAAAAGAGGACAAAATAAAATATCCCAAAGAGGAAAAATGAGAGAAATAGAAAGAGCCATTGAAAACACAAAAAAATACAAAAAAATAGAAAAAAGAGACAAAAAGAGAGAAGGGGGCACACTACTATTCATTTTGAGAGATCCACACTAGTACTTCATCCTCTATCCCTTGTACTCCATAGTGATCATCATACATGCATATAGCTATGTGGGACCCTTCACACTATAGAACTTGGGTTGTATATTCCAATGATGAGCCTCCTCAAACGAGCTCTAGGTCTTCTTGAGCAAGCAAGTTGGATGCACCCCCACTAGTTCCCTTGGAGAGATTTTAGCTCACATGTGCATCCGTTGCATTGCAATCCCTACTCCTCATATCATATCTATCATATGGCCTTCTCTCGCCTATGATTGTCCTCATTGATGTGAGCCTTTCACACCTTTTTTTCTTCCTCCTCCAGCTTCTTTCTGTTTCGCCTTGTAGGTGTCAACTTTTCTTGCTCACGCTCATCCATTGCATGAGTGCTCAAAATATCGAAAGGGAGTGGATCAGTTTGACTTGTACCTGACTAGTGGTCTGGGGACGAGTCAAGATAAGAATCCAAAGGAGACTAAGTGTGAAACTTTAGTAGATAGTAGTTCTCAACAACTATTTTTATCTCGTATTCCAATATCCCCCTTCTTGCACGCAAACACAATTTGGAGACATTCAAGTTACGGACAGCGAGAGCTCTTGCACCCTTTGTTCTTTTGTTGCTTGTGTCAATGCTAATATAGACTCTTGCTTGTTGATACGTCCAAAACGTATCTATAATTTCTGCTTGCTCCATGCATGTTTTGTGTGATATTTCTATGATCTAGATACACTTTCATACACTTTTGATCATATTTGGACTAACCTATTAACTCAGTGCACCCCAGTGCCAGTTCCTGTTTTCTGCAGTTTTTCTATTTCAGTTTTCCCCCCATATAAAAGTGCCAGAAAAATTCTGGGAAAAATATAGGAAAAATCAGCGTACATGAAGCTTCGCGAAGAGACCGAGTGGGGCCAGAGGGGAGCCAGGGGAGGCCCAGGCGGCCACCCGGCGCGGCCCCACCCCTGGCCACGCCAGGGGGCGCCTGGGGCCCCTGGTCCACCTCTGGCTACCCCCTTCGCCTATATATTCTCCGTCACGGGAAACTTCAGAAAAGAGAACCCTTTTTCGCGATCTCGCCTCTGTTCCGCCGCCGCCGCGCTTCCGAGATCGGGAGCACCAGAAGACCTCTTCCCGGCACCCTGCCGGAGGGAGGGTTGACCTCCGGGAGTCTCCTCTCCACCATGGATGCTCCCCGGATGTCTCGTGAGTAGTTTTCCTTTGACCATGGGTCCGTGATCAGTAGCTATGTGATGTTCTCCTCCCCTCTTTGTTCTTCATGGTTTAGACCTCGTGAGCTTCCCTACATGATCGAGGAACTTTTGTAATCTTTCTGCTATTGCTATGCTGAGTTTGATGGGATCTGATGGATTATGAGATTATGTTCAGATTGTGATTGAGTAATATATTTGGTTTTTATCTCTTATATTTTTGTTCCTAAGTAATTCTTGCATATTCTCCGTTGTTGTTTATTGCTTTGGCCAAGTAGTAGGTAGTAACTCCAAGAGGGAACGTTATGCTCGATTGTGGGTTCATGCCCCCCGATGACACGCTTGAGTGACAGAAACATGAGTCTAGGGGATGTGCTGTTGCCACAAGGGGAAAACAACGGTGCTTGTAACCGCGGTTGCAAGGATTTTTTCCTTTACGCAAAGTGCTTTTTAATGCAGTTGTCTGTTGCTTTGGGTTTACACTTTGGGTGGGGCTCGCAACTTAATACCAGCGAGATGTTGTGGATAGATATCTCGAGGTGGATGATTAGTAGTAGATGCAGTTGGATTTCGGTCTACTTATTTTGGTGTACTGCCCGTGCTTTTGAGCCTCTTCCTTTCTTTTGTAGCATAGTTAGCATTGCGGTGCGTTCATAATCCTGTCAATTGCCCTTCTGTAATTTTTTTACCTCGCATAGCATTTTTATCGTCTTTTGGGAGAGAGACATCACTAGTGAACATCACGTATCCCGGTCCATATCCTCATTACTGTTTCCACGCTCATTTACTTTTCTGCTTTTACTTTCAGTTGCTATCATTATCCTTTGTGTTTGATCCTTTGTGAACAACAAGACCAGAGAGATTGACAACCTCTCTGAACTTCGTTGGGAACAAAGTTTTTTGTGTCTGTGTGCAGGTCCGCGTCAGTAGCGCCGCTGACACCTACTTATCATCTCTGGAGTCCTACTGGAGACAATCCTTGGTATCTTTTACTGAGGGAAATTTGCTGCTGTGCTGCATCACGCCTTCCACTTGGGGCTCACCAACGAAGGGCGAGAATACTACACCCGTCAACTCTCTCATCATCACTTGTTAAGACTTGAATTGAATTGCATGCTTTTATTGCTTTACTTACAAGTCCTTATATCGATCTGCTATTCCCGTTCTCCGCTCTGTACCGCCGTCGCCGTTCCAAAATCGGGGCTGCCAGGAGAAGCTGCCCCGACACCCTGCCGGAATGGGGAACCCCCTCCGGGAGACCATCCATTACCATGGACGCCTCCCGGATGTGCTGTGAGTAGTCCCCCTTGGACCATGGGTCCATGACCAGTAGCTATGTGATGTTCTCCTCCCCTCTTTGTGCTTCCACTTTCGAGACCTCGTGAGATGCCTCACATGATTGAGGCACCTTTGTAATTTCTGTGTTGCTATGTTGAGTTTGCTGGGATCTGATGGATTATGAGATTATGTTCAGATTGTGATGAGTAATATATTTGGTTCTCTTTTATATTTGTGTTCTTTATTTAATTCTTGCATGTTCTTCGTTCCCGTATGTCGGGTCCCGGAATATGCATATGTAATTCCAGTCACGATGCAATCACATGGAGAGCCGAGAACCGTACCCACTTGTCTGAGCAGACAAGGCCAAGCACAGAACGTTCTCGGTAAGCATCGAACGTGAGGGGCATCCCATCCAGGCCGGATGATCAACTGATATGGGTCCTCATCGTCCACTCAGAAGTCTAAATGCTTATGGGTGGTGAATCCCATACTCATAGTCAAGTCGCATCAACCATATTATCGATTGAATCCTAACTCTTACATAGACTTACTCCAGCCCGATCATTTAGTCGGGGTCTATGGCGGGCTCGATCATACAACAAAGTGTGCACGTGACAGAGTCACGAGCAATCGCATCACAATGCCCCAAGCTGCGCACATCTAAGGGCCACTTGGTGTATAAAAGACCGCCAGCCAGATCACAACTAAGGTCTCAAAAACCCATACTAAGACATGCATGTTATAAACATACACGCAGCAAACATGCCTAGTCTGAACAGCAGGTATCATCACATAACTCTACAAAGTGTATCTTTATTGACTTACACATAGAGAATACAAAGATCATATAACTATTATCCATCATTACATCAAACAACGGAAGAAAATTAGGTCTGAGTACAGACAAGTTTAACAAAGGGCTTAGAGAAGCCTTGTAGACATACATGCCCTTGCACGACGGACCATACTGCTGTCTGGAACTATACTAGCTTAGTCAACGTCGAGCTTGAGGAAGATGTCTCCATCGGGGGCTGGGTTTCCATCTAAAACATAGAATAAGCAAACGTGAGTACAAAGTCGTACTCAGCAAGATTTACATCAGAACTATACTACTCATGCTCAAGTTTCAAGGTAAAGGGAGGTGGGGTTTCATCATGCAGAAGTGCCAGCTTTGACTTGGCTAGTCCTGAACTACGAGTACCAGACTTGAGGTAAGAAGCGTACACGAGTCCACTACCAAGTCTCCAACCAATACACCACTATGGATACTTCCTCGACTTCCCCACGAGGAAGCATGCCATAACACTCACGCTTATCTTGCGAGTTTTATAAGTATCCATTCAAGTTGCCTATGATCAAGTAAAGGTCTCCAAGTAGTCCATAACCGCGGACACGTCTATTCGAATAGTTTATTAACCCTGCAGGGGTGTACATCTTCACACGCGTGTCATCACTTATCACCTCGTTCTTGTCACCCTTCAAGCGGACGTCGGACATGGATGAAACCAAGGCACTACCCTGACATCACCTTCTCTAATCCAGGAGTCGACTACCTGAGTTTTTCACCGCTCGAGATTCCGGCCGATTCTACGAAACGGACTCAGATAATGCAAGGGACCGAGACGCCACCTTTAACAGATGGCCAAACGGAGCTCCCATAAAACCCTACATGTGGTCATGCTCCTTGTCTTGGATCACAAAACAGGAACTCGGGGCCTAGGGCAGTGTTCAACGAGACAACCCACTGTGTACTCCTACACAGCCTCTCATCGTTCACCTTTGTTTAGGGTGGATTCACCAACACGTTATCATCAGCACCATTATGAATATCCATCCCGACTCACAAACAGTGTAACCTCATTGTATCACTAAGAAACAATAAGCAGTAACAGTTGCAGGGGCCACATGCTCATCATTCAACTCCTATATCTGCTAGGATTGTGGTTTGCTTAATACGATGGCAAAATGATAGGTCATGCATCGGAATGGGTTCAACTATGCGAAAGAACGTGTCTCAGTGATCTCCTAAACATGCATAAGCGTGACTGAGAGGGAATTAGAATTTTATAGATATGATCAATGGGGTTTGCTTGCCTTGTTGACGATACACGGTTCTTAATGGCGTTCTTCTTCTTCGGGGTGCTCACCGTCTCGGAACGTCTGTCATCGGAAGCAATCATCAACAAGGGGGGACAACTTCGGAAGTAAAATGCACATACACATGATAAGGTTGTCCATGATGTGAATGGTACTGTTTTGTAGCATATTCATCTTGATTGAAGTATATTAGATTTGAAATGCAAATTCAAACTTCAAATTCAAATTCAAATTTTGCCATATGCATGTTTGCTACTGTTCACCCATTTTAAAATGGTCAAACATAGAAACAAGTTTCATATTCATAATCCTTGCATTTTTCTGATAATTTTTTATATATTATTTGTCTCATTTGGAGTTAAAATGAATTTTCTATGATTTATTGAAGTTTTAAACAATTTCTGGATTTTCTTGAATTTTTTTAATTCAATTTTAAATTACTGCATCAGCATTGCGTCGTCATGACGTCAAGGGGGGCTGACTGGTGGGTCGGCTTGTCAGTGGCACAGAGGTTAATTCCCTCTCTGTTTAAACATAACAGAGGGGTTAGAGGCTTGGGGTCCCACTTTTCAGTGGGTTAGGGTTAGGATTAGGCTAGGGGGTTAGTGCTAATGGCCTTGGGCCCACTGGACAGAGAGAGGGAGGAGGGGGTTAGGCTCGGGTTAATTGCGCCGGCGTGTCTGGCTCGCCGGAGCTTCGCCCGAATTCCGATTCCGGGCACGGGAGTGGGATCCAAGGGCATGGGCGGTTAGCCCTTTGTCTCGCGCATCTGTACGTGTAGGAGGGGGTCAAGGGAGCGGCCTGTGGCAACAACAGTGTCAACCACGGCGGAGGCTGGGCACTGACCACGGTGAGATCCGGCTATGCGGCACGCGAGGAGGCAGGGGTTGGAAAAAATGCAGCGCGGCTCACCCTGAAGACGAAGGTGATGACGGCCGAGGCGGAGAGGCACCGTGGACGACAAATTTCCCGGCGAGTGCCCGCAGCTCCGGCGAGGCGTCGTTGAAGAACTCGGCGGCTGCAGTGGCTCCGGCCTCCTGATCTTCGAGTAGGGGACGAGGTCGAGGCTGCTACGCGTGGTGGACAAGGTTGCAGCGGCGGAGGAGCGCGCCGCCCACGAGTGTCCACGGCCGTGCTCTACGGGTGCTCTCGTGGACGCGTGGAAAAGCAACGCTCAGAGGAGCTGGGTGAGCAAGAGGTGGGGGAAAGGGTGCGGGGGCGATCTATCTGTTGCGTGGCGTGCGCAGGGGCGTTGGGGAGGCCTCTAGACGTCGAGGTGGCGACGGCACGCTCCCAGGTCGCCAGCGACCTGCTTCGGTGCGCGGTGGAGGAAGACGACACGGGGTCGTGGGCTGGGCCGAGGCTAGGTGGGCCGGGGGGGTTCAGTTGGGCCAAAGCTAGGGGGTGCTTCCCCTTTTCTTTTTCTTCTTCTGTTCTTTTTCTGTATTTTTTGTTGTGCCTAGAATTAAATAGCTAGGCAATTTAATAAAATGCCCAATATATTTTTAAAAACCCAAGTGACCAGTAGCAAGCCACTTTAAGGTTTGGGAATTTTTGAAATTCAAAACATTTGAATTTCAATTCAAATAGGGGTCAAACTTAGTTTCCAAGGCACATTTTGAATTTTAGAAAATTCCATGGGCATGGGGATGATCTCAAACCACTTTTGCAATGATCAGCAACAATTCTAGGAATTTTCCAAAGGTTCAAATGATTTTTGGAAAAAGATTTTTATCTGGCCATTTGATATAATTTCTCAGGGCTTTTCTTTTCCCCATTTTTGAATTTCCTTTAAAAAAAATTTCACATGATGCAAAGGATCAAGCAAGCCCTAGCCCTTACCCTAGTTCGGGTTCTGACAACTCGCCCCCACTCAAAATAATCTCGTCCCGAGATTCAGAAGTCGTCGGGAGGAAGGTGGGGTACTCGGCAAGGAGGCGGTCTTCTCTTTCCCAGGTTGCTTCTCTCTCGGAGGGATGTGACCATTGGACTTTCAGAAACCTGATCTTCTGACGACGAGTGACACGCTCTGCTGAATCAAGAATACGAACAGGGTACTCTCGATAAGAAAGGTCATCTTGGAGATCAAGCATCTCATGGTCGACTTCGCGGATGGGGTCCTTGAAGCAACGCCTGAGTTGTGACACATGGAATACATCATGTACTCGGGAAAGGTGCGGAGGTAGTTCAAGTTGGTAGGCAACTTCTCCACGTTTAGCGAGAATGTGGAAAGGTCCGATGTAACGTGGGGCTAACTTTCCTTTGATACCGAATCTTTGGGTTCCCTTCAGAGGAGTAAACCGAAGGTAAGCCTTCTCATCAATATTGTAGCTCTCCTCTCTATGATGACGATCATAGTAACTCTTTTGATGAGACGGAGCGGCTTTCAATCGATCACGAGCAATGCGAACTTGCTCTTCTGCTTCCTTGATCATATCCGGTCCAAAGAATTGTCTTTCACCGGTTTCTGACCAGTTTAGGGGTGTTCGACATCTTCGTCCATAGAGGAGTTCAAAAGGAGCCATGTTCATACTAGATTGGAAACTATTGTTATAAGAAAATTCGGCAAATGGAAGAGATTTCTCCCAATTCTTTCCGAAAGATATAACACAAGCTCTGAGCATGTCTTCGAGAATTTGGTTAACCCTTTCAACTTGACCGCTAGATTGAGGATGGAAAGCTGTACTAAAGGAGAGATGAGTTCCCATAGCATTTTGAAAACTTTCCCAGAATCTAGAGGTGAAAAGGCTACCACGATCAGAATTGATTTCCAAAGGAACACCGTGAAGAGACACAATTCTAGAGACATACAAGTCCGCCAACTAACTAGCAGTTATAGACTCGCGAACAGGAAGAAAGTCTATCAATGACCACGAAGATGGCATCATTTCCTTTATGGTTTTTTGGAAAGCCGGTGATGATGTCCATACCGACCTTGTCCCATTTCCACTCGGGGATAGACAATGGTTGAAGAGTACCAGCAGATCTTTGGTGTTCTGCCTTAATGCAACGACAAACATCACATTCGGCAACAAATTGTGCAATGTCTCTCTTCATCCGGGTCCACCAAAATCTCTGGCGTAGATCTCGGTACATTTTTGTGCTACCGGGATGAATGGAGAGGGGATTTTCATGGGCTTCCTTAAGGATCAGCTGGTTTAGGTCTTCATTCTCAGGAACTACTAAACGATTTTCAAAGAATATCGTTCCTTGATCATTTTTAGAGAAACATTTAGCATCTCCGCTAGCAATGTTCTCCTTGATCTCTCGAATACCACTATCTTGTTTCTGGGCGGCTATGATTTGATCCTCAAGGGTTGGTTTCGCCACCAGGGTAGAAAGAAAGCCATGAGGAACTATCTCAAGATTGAGCTTGCGAAATTCCTCATGAAGAAGTGGTTGATACTGTTGTAACATGAGGTTGTTACAATACGACTTACGACTTAGTGCATTAGCCATGACAATGGCCTTTCCTGGGGTGTAATAAATTCCTAAGTCATAATCTTTTATCAACTCTATCCAGCGTCTTTGCCTGAGATTAAGATCTGGCTGGGTGAATATGTATTTGAGGCTTTGGTGATCAGAATAGATCTCACAACGATTACCAAGGAGGTAATGTCGCCAAGTCTTCAGGGCATGAACTACGGCAGCGAGTTCAAGATCATGGGTAGGATAGTTCTCTTCATGTGGACGCAACTGGCGTGAAGCATAAGCTACCACATGTCTATCTTGCATAAGTATGCATCCTAACCCTTGACGTGAAGCGTCACAATAGATCTCGAAATCCCTTTTGGTGTCTGGAGGCGCAAGTACAGGTGCAGAAGTCAATCTTCTTTTTAGCTCTTGAAAGCTTTCCTCGCACTTGGGGGTCCATTGGAATTTCTTATCTTTCTTGAGGAGTTCAGTCAGAGGCTTTTCAACTTTAGAAAAGTTCTCGACGAAACGGCGGCAATAGCTTGCTAAGCCAATAAAACTCCTAACTTTCTTAACCGATTCAGGTGGAGTCCAGTCATGGACGGCCTGAACTCTCTCGGGATTGACAGCAATTCCTTTTGCAGAAATCACGTGGCCTAAGTAGGTCACTTCTGGTAGCCAAAATTCACACTTGGAGAACTTGGCATAAAGAGGATGCTCTCGAAGTTTCATCAATACCATCCTAAGATGTTCTGCGTGCTATCCTTCGTTCTTCGAGTAGATGAGAATGTCATCAAGATAAACCACAACAAATTTATCTAGGTACTCAATGAAGATCGAATTCATTAAGCGCGAGAATGTGGCGGGGGCATTGGTTAAACCGAAGGACATGAGGGTGTACTCGTAAAGACCATATAGAGTAGTGAAAGCCGTTTTGGGAATGTCCTCGTTTCTGATTTTGATTTGATGATAGCCTAATCTCAAATCCATCTTGGAGAAGACAGAGGATCCAGCAAGTTGATCATAAAGATCATTGATCCTGGTCAGTGGGTACTTGTTCTTTATCGTCGCTAGATTTAGCGGACGATAGTCTACGCACATCCTTTCTGTTCCATCTTTCTTCGTTACGAACAGAACGGGGCAACCCCATGGCGAGGAGCTAGGGCGTATGAAGCCTTTTGCCAACGAAGCATCAAGTTGGGTTTTTAGCTCAGCTAACTAATGTGGGGCCATTCTATATGGGCGTCTGGAAATTGGGGTTGTGCCTAGTATAAGATCAACTATGAACTCTACACACCTGTCCGGTGGCATCCCCGGCAGCTCTTCAGGAAAGAAATCCGGGAAGTCACGAACTACCGGAATATCTTCAAGGTCAGGAAGGGGAAGCACATTCAAAGTATTCATCTGGATTCTAGAGCTGGGTGATGTGTAGTCAATTGTCTGGCCTGAAGGATGGGTGAGTTTAACTGACTTGGCTTTACAATCAAGGACAACATTCTGTCTTGATAACCAATCCATTCCTAGCATGACATCAATGTCCGAAGACTTGAGGGCTATAAGAGAGGCAAGGAATACTAAACCCTCAATTGCAATTTTATTGCCATGGCTTACTCTATTAGTTTGCCACTTTGAACCAGGAGTATGAATTATCATTGGAGGAAACATTTCTTCAAAAGGAAATTCATGCCAAAGTGCATAACTATCAGACATGAATGAATGAGAAGCTCCTGGATTGAAAAGAACGGAGGCGGGAACATGATTGACTGGGAGTGTACCAAGGATGACGTCAGAAGCAGCAGTGGTTTCCTCAACTGAGATTCGGTTCACATATCCACTACCTATGACTGAAAGCTTTGCTGGAAAGGTTTTGGTGGTTGATTTCTTTGAAGGCTTATGACTAGGTCTACGTGGTGCCACCAACACTGTAGGGCATTGTCGGAAGTAATGTCCTGTCAGACCACACGTGAAACACATCCTGCCTGAATTGCTGGGAGCAGGATTACTTGATTGCACACCATCATTCCTGGGAGGAACAATGTGTTGAGTGGATGGCATATATTGGATGGTGGTCTCTGAAGAAAGTTTGGAGGTATGGCACTAGTTGGGATCCATATTCGGCGTTTCTGAGGGGATGAACTTGAAGAAGGAGCAAGCTCAAGAGCATGCTTGCGGGACTCTTCGAACACTTCATTGTCATGCTCAGCTCTGAAGGATCTGTTGACAAAATCCTCAAAGGTGGCAAATTCAAGGAGGTTGAGATCATGACGAAGGATGGGGCTAAGTCCCTTGCGGAACCTTGCCTGCTTTCTAGCATCGGTGGTGATCTCATCTTGGGCATACCGAGCAAGACGGTTAAACTCTCTCACATACTCATGGATGGACATCTCTCCTTGGGTTAGATTGCAAAACTCTTCCTTCTTGCGCTCCATCAACTCATCTAGAAGGTGGTGATCTCATCTTAGGCATAAGGAGCAAGACGGTTGAACTCCGTCACATACTCATGAATAGACATCTCTCCTTGAGTCAGATTGCAGAACTCTTCCTTCTTGCGCTCCATTAACTCATCTAGAAGGTGGTACCCACGGAAGGCATCACGGAACTCCTGCCAAGTCACTATGTGACCATCAGGCTGCATCGCAACATAGTTCTCCCACCATTCAGCAGCAGCACCTTCCAGAAAGTATGCCACGAAAATAACTCGGTCATCGGGAGCAACATGTGCCGTGTCAAGCTTACGCTCGATGGAACGGAGCCAATCATCAGCTTCAAGGGGCTCAGAAGAACATTGGAATACCGGTGGCTTGAGGAGGATGAAGTCCTGAATGCTGACCACCACATTACGATGGTGGGCGGTATTCTGCTCGATGAGCTCCAGAAGACGTGTCTGATCACGTCGATTCCGCTCGGCTTCCATCATGATTTCCGCCGCAGAAGGCGGTGGTGGAGGTGCATCATCATTTCGATTCCGATTACGGTCTCGATTGCGACGAACAACACTACGAGTTCCACCTGACATCCTGTGTGATAAAAAAAAATAATCAGAATAGGTTGTACGATGGAATCAAAGATAAGAGGACATGATTTCGGAAGAAAAGATCATAATGCAAAGGCAATGACTCATAGAAACACGGGATAAATTGGGCAGCATAACGGCTACACCGTGATGGAAAATGAAACAACCTTGAAGAGATTGGACAGAACTCCTTCCAGGAACTCAAAATACGGAAACTCTAGACGACCACAACAATCCTACGGCTACAAGGAAGCACTCAATGAGATGTTCTAGTAAGACATAGATGAGCCTAGTCCTATCATCCCGTAGAAACGATAAGGGTGACTCAGAACTCAGATCGATGAGGGTAAGGAGAAAAAGAAGCCTTACGTTGTTCCCTTTATACCCAAGTAACTATATAACTATAGAATGCTAGACTCGACTTCGACCAAGGCTTTGATAATCCTACAGAAGGTCCTGCTCTGATACCAAGTTTGTCGGGACCCGGAATATGCATATGTAATTCCAGTCACGATGCAATCACATGGAGAGCCGAGAACCATACCCACTTGTCTGAGCAGACAAGGCCAATCACAGAACGTTCTCGGTAAGCATCGAACGTGAGGGGCATCCCATCCAGGCCGGATGATCAACTGAGATGGGTCCTCATCGTCCGCTCACAAGTCTAAATGCTTATGGGTGGTGAATCCCATACTCATAGACAAGTCGCCTCAACCATGTTATCGGTTTAATCTTAACTCTTACATAGACTTAATCCAGCACGATCACTTAGTCTGGGTCTAGGGCGGGCTCGATCATACAACAAAGTGTGCACGTGACAGTCACGAGCAATCGCATCGCGATGCCCCAAGCTGCGCACATCTAAGGGCCACTTGGTGTATAAAAGACCGCCAGCCAGATCACAACTAAGGTCTCGAAAACCCATACTAAGACATGCATGTTATAAACATACACGCAACACACATGCCTAGTATGAACAGCAGGTATCATCACATAACTCTACAAAGTGTATCTGTATTGACTTACACATAGAGCATACAAAGATCATATAACTATGATCCATCATTACATCAAACAACGAAAGCAAATTAGGTCTGAGTACAAACAAGTTTAACCAAGGGCTTAGAGAAGCCTTGTAAACATACATGCCCTTCCACGAGGGACCAGACTGCTGTCTGGAACTATACTAGCTTAGTCAACGTCGAGCTTCAGGAAGGTGTCTCCATCGGGGGCTGGGTTTCCATCTAAAAGATAGAATAAGCAAACGTGAGTACAAAGTCGTACTCAGCAAGACTTACATCAGAACTATACTACTCATGCTCAAGTTTCAAGGTAAAGGGAGGTGGGGTTTCATCATGCAGAAGTGCCAGCTTTGACTTGGCTAGTCCTGAACTACGAGTACCAGACTTGAGGTAAGAAGCGTACACGAGTCCACTACCAAGTCTCCAACCAATACACCACTATGGATACTTCCTCGACATCCCCACGAGGAAGCACGCCATAGCACTCACTCTTATCTTGCGAGTTTTATAAGTATCCATTCAAGTTGCCTATGATCAAGTAAAGGTCTCCAAGTAGTCCATAACCGCGGACACGGATATTCGAATAGTTTATTAACCCTGCAGGGGTGTACATCTTCACATGCGTGTCATCACTTATCGCCTCGTTCTTGTCACCCCGCAAGCGGGTGTCGGATGTGGATGAAACCAAGGCACTACCCTCACATCACCTTCTCTAATCCAGGAGTCGACTACCTAATTTTGTCACCGCTCGAGATTCCGGCCGATTCTACGAAACGGACTCAGATAATGCAAGGGACCGAGACGCCACCTTTGACAGATGGTTTCGCTGCCTCATAGGTCCACCCACATATCTATGCATAAGCCAAATGGAAAGCCCGAATCTAGTGTGACTCCTGGACCGGATCGGGTACGTAAAGAGGCCAAACGGAGCTCCCATAAAACCCTACATGTGGTCATGCTCTTTGTCTTGGATCACAAAACAGAAACTCGGGGCCTAGGGAAGTGTTCAACGAGACAACCCACTGTGTACTCCTACACAGCCTCTCATCGTTCACCTTTGTTTAGGGTGGATTCACCAACACGTTATCATCAGCACCATTATGAATATCCATCCCGACTCACAAACAGTGTAACCTCATTGTATCACTAAGCAGCAATAAGTAGTAACAGTTACAGGGGCCACATGCTCATCATTCAACTCCTATATCTGCTAGGATTGTGGTTTGTTTAATACGGTGGCAAAATTATAGGTCATGCATCGGAATGGGTACAACTATGCGAAAGAACGTGTCTCAGTGATCTCCTAAACATGCATAAGCGTGACTGAGAGGGAATTAGGATGTTATAGATATGATCAATGGGGTTTGCTTGCCTTGCTGACGATACACGGGTCTAAACGGCGGTCTTCTTCTTCGGGGTGATCACCGTCTCGGAACGTCTGTCATTGGAGGCAATCATCCACAAGGGGGGACAACTTCGGAAGTAAAATGCACATACACATGATAAGGTTGTCCATGATGTGAATGGTACTGGTTTGTAGCATATTCATCTTGATTGAAGTATATTGCATTTGAAATGCAAATTCAAACTTCAAATTCAAATTCAAATTTTGCCATATGCATGTTTGCTACTGTTCACCCATTTTAAAATGGTCAAACATATAAACAAGTTGCATATTCATAATCCTTGCATTTTTCTGATAATTTTTCATATATTATTTGTCTCATTTGGAGTTAAAATGAATTTTCTATGATTTATTGAAGTTTTAAACAATTTCTGGATTTTCTGGAATTCTTTTAATTCAATTTTCCATTACTGCAGCAGCATTGCGTCATCATGACGTCAAGGGGGGGGCTGACTGGTGGGGTCAGCTTGTCAGTGGCACAGAGGTTAATTCCCTCTCTCTTTAAAAATAACAGAGGGGTTAGAGGCTTGGGGTCCCACTTGTCAGTGGGTTAGGGTTAGGATTAGGCTAGGGGATTAGTGCTAATGGCCTTGGGCCCACTGGACAGAGAGAGATAGGAGGGGGTTAGGCTCGGATTAATGGCGCCGGCGTGTCTGGCTCGCCGAAGCTTCGCCGGAATTCCGATTCCGGGCACGGGAGTGGGATCCAAGGGCATGGGCAGTTAGCCCTTTGTCTCACGCGTCTGTACGTGTAGGAGGGGATCAAGGGCGCGGCCTGTGGCGACAACAGCGTCAATCACGGCGGCGGCTGGGCACTGACCACGGTGAGATCCGGCTATGCGCCACGCGAGGAGGCAGGGGTTGGAGAAAAATGCAGCGCGGCTCACCCTGAAGACGAAGGTGTTGACGGCCGACGCGGAGAGGCACCGTGGACGACGAATTTCCCGGCGAGTGCCCGCAGCTCCGGCGAGGCGTCGTTGAAGAACTCGGTGGCTGCAGTGGCTCCGGCCTCCTGATCTTCGAGTAGGGGGACGAGGTTGAGGCTGTTGCGCGTGCTGGACAAGGTTGCAGAGGCGGAGGAGCTCGCCGGCTACGAGTGTCCACGGCCGTGCTCTACGGGTGCTCTCGGGGGCGCGTGGAAAAGCGACGCTCAGAGGAGCTGGGTGAGCGAGAGGTGGGGGAAAGGGTGCGGGGCCGATCTATCTGTTGTGTGGCGTGCGCAAGGGCGCTGGGGAGGCCTCTAGACGTCTCTGGACGTCGAGGTGGCGACGGAACGCTCCCAGGTTGCCAGCGACCTGCTTCGGTGCGCGGGGGAGGAAGACGACATAGGGTCTTGGGCTGGGCCGAGGCCAGGTGGGCCGGGGGGGTTCAGTTGGGCCAAAGCTAGGGGGTGCTTCCCCTTTTCTTTTTCTTCTTCTGTTCTTTTTCTGTAATTTTTGTTGTACCTAGAATTAAATAGCTAGGCAATTTAATAAAATGCCCCATATATTTTTTTAAACCCAAGTGACCAGTAGCAAGCCACTTTTAAGGTTTGGGCATTTTTTAAATTCAAAACATTTGAATTTCAATTCAAATAGGGGTCAAACTTAGTTTCCAAGGCACATTTTGAATTTTACAAAATTCCATGGGCATGGGGATGATCCCAAACCACTTTTGCAATGATCAGCAACAATTCTAGGAATTTTCCAAAGGTTCAAATGATTTTTGGAAAAAGATTTTTATTTGGCCATTTGATTTAATTTCTCAGGGCTTTTCTTTTCCCCATTTTTGAATTTCCTTTGAATTTTTTTCACATGATGCAAAGGATCAAGCAAGCCCTAGCACTTACCCTAGTTCGGGTTCTGACACCGTATTTTGCTTTGGCCAAGTGATTTGTTGCAACTCCAAGAGGGATTATGCTTGATTGTGGGTTCAGCCCCTTGATGCCTAGCTTGAGTTACAGAAACATGAGACTAGGGGGTGTGATGTTGCCACCAGGGATAAAACAACAATGTTTGTACTTGCGGGTGCAAGGATTGTTTACTTTACGCATATTTCTTTTAATGCAGTTGTTTGTTGCTTTGAGTTTACACTTTGGGTGGGATTCACAACTTAATACCAGCGAGATGTTCTGGATAGATATCTCAAGTTGGATGATTCGTAGTAGATGCAGATGGATTTCGGTCTACTTACCTTGGCGTACATCCCATTGCTTTTGAGCCTCTTCCTTTCTTTTGTAGCATAGTTAGCATTGTGGTGCATTTGTAATCCTGTCAATTGCCCAGCTCTGATTTGTTTACCTTGCTAGCACTTTTATCGTCTTTTGGGAGAGAGACATCACTAGTGAATGTCATGGGACCCCGGTCCATATTTCCACCATTGTTTACACCTTCAATTTACTTTCAGTTCTTACTTTCCATTGCCACTATTATTATCTCTTGTGTTGATCCTTTGTAAACAGCAAGGCCGGAGGAATTGACAACCCCTTTGTACTCGTTGGGAGCAAAGTTTTTTGCTGTGTGTGCAGGTCCAGGCGAAGTTAGCAACCTCGGCGCCATTGTTCGCTTTACCACCTTCTTGTATCTCTACGAGTCCTACGGGAGACAAACCTTATCCTCTAGATAGGGGAAATTTGCTGCTACGCTACAGCTCACCTTCCACTTGGGGTAACCAACGAGAAGCGAGAGAATTATATTCCTTGCTAGCATCAGAAGGTCGTTGGCAGTTTTAGCCATGACAAAGTTTATTTTGAGGGATGCTAAGCTGAAAGGGCCCAAGGTAGTCGACTGGTCGAGCCTTGGTGAAATGCGCTAGTGCCTAATACCTCAGTAGCCCAATCAAGCCCGTGTCCCTTGACACGAACTTGGGAACGACCAGTGTCTAGCAAAGTTCATGTTGCTTTAGGTCTTATAGGATCAATGTTGCCGGCCCTAGTAAATAGCCTTAATGCGTCCGCTATCGGCTCATCTCTCTATCATGTGAGCGCATGGAAAACGTCGGGAGTGAAGTCGCGCTGTGGCAAGTCCCGGCCCGGCCGTCTGCGCAACGGGGTCCTACCTACACGCTAAGCTTGCGTGGCATCTGGGTACAGCAAGTCGCAACCCAGGCATTATTTTTTATGGAGGCAAGGAGCCTTATTAGAGATGCACCCACTTGGAACAAACAATCAAGTGAGCTATTTAGTAGTCACTCGCGGAGATTTTGCGAGCTCGGGCGAGGAATGAAATAAGAAAGCACCCACTCAGAAAGTCGTCGAGTGCGTGAGTAGATTGTATTGTCAAACATTAGTTGAGGCTTACGAGTAGCCACTCGAATGCTTTGCCGTCTTCAAGGTGACGGAGCACCCGAACTCTGTAGATGTGTCATTTCTGCTAGTGCAGGTATTCACTCGAGTACATGTTTTCCTTCTGGGTGAGGGAGCACCCGAAACTCTGTAGATGCCGTGATTACTGTTGATGTGAGTGGTCACTCGAGCACACCTTTGTCTTCGGGTGAGGGAGCACCCGAACTCTCGGGTTTTTTGGATCTTACTTTGTTTTTAATAAGGGTACTCCCGATGGGAGTAAAAGATTTTGGATCAAAATATTTTGGCACTAAGAGACCGTGGTCTTTGTGTTTTCCAAATGCTTTTATCTTGATGTGTCCTTCTTGGGATGTCACGGTGATAAGCATCGTAATAATACTCTTTGGTGACCGATGATGACGCTTGGTCTTCGATCCGTCGCGTCTCCTGGCCAGTCATAATGACGACTTGGACGCCGCGCTACCGCTGCCCATTGGATTTCCAAGGCGTGTATGGGGAACACGCGTGATTTGACGTGTCCTTTAAATAATTATGACCGTGTGAAGGCCTCTTGTCTTGGATACGCCCGGCGTGTTGGTCTTTGAATTAATGATGGCGCCGCCTGGGCTTCTGTGTGTTTTCCTGGTTTGCCCCAGGGTTGCGCTATAAATACCTCCTACTATTTGCATGACCTTGGAATCCATTCTTCTCTCACCTTTCTCTTTTTCTTCTTCTTCATATGGCGCCCAAGCGTGGTGGTGGTGGTGTGGCTAGCCGAGGTCGTGGCCATGGTGGCCGCACATCTCGTTCTTCGCGCGGTGGACGTCGTGGGGCTACGTCGACGCCTTCCTCTTCTTCCGCGGATGAGGGCGTTTGGCGCTATGATTTCATTTTGCGTGTACTTAGCCGGACCGCTGCCCGGATTCCTCTTCCGTTCTCGTTTGCCTCCATTGTTTTTGAGCTCAATTTGAGGGCTCTCTGGCTCCATCTTCAAGGGTGTGCTCGATCTTCTTCTTGGGTGGAACTGGATGTTGGTAATTCATTCCTGATTTTTCTTGGATCTGGCTGGAGGGCGTTTTCTCGTCGGCTGAACCTGCATGATGGGGATAGTCTTTGTTGTCGTTTTTATGGCGAAGATACTCTCACTGTTTGTGTGTTTGATGCCGATGGCAATCGTCTGGGTCTGTACTGAGAGGAAACGAGCAGTGACAGCTCTGATGGGTCGAGGGATGTTTCGCCTGCTTCTCCTGTAGCTTCATCTTCTTCCGACTCCTCGGCTGGTGGTGCTTGCTCTTTTAGTTCTAAGGAGGAGCTTGACATTAAGCCACCCGTCAAGCGAGCACGTAGGTAGGCAAGGAACCTTGTAGAACAGGAGGGCGGCGACTTGCTTCTTCGCGGGCTTGGTTTTTACTATGTCTGTGATGATGCTCGTCAAGTTGTAGTCCAAAAGTGCCAATTATCTCAGCATGAGCACACATGTAGAAGTCATAGTTCCCTGAGATGATTGGCACTGTAATCTTTTTGGCGACCGCTCGAGTCCCTTTGTAATCTTTGGTGTGTAGTGGAAGCCTTTGTGCTGATATATGTAACTTTGAGGTCTTCGTGTCTTTTTGTGATGAGAACTGTACTCGAATCCTTTGTGATGAGAATTGTACTCAAGTCCTCTGTAATGAGAGTTGTCTTCGAGTCCTTTGTAATGAGAACTGTCCTCGAGTCCTTTGTAATGAGAACTGTCCTCGAGTCCTTTGTAATGAGAACTGTCCTCGAGTCCTTTGTAGTGAGAACTATTGGGTGTGTGGCAGCGCTCCCGATGGGAGTAGCCCCCGTGGCTTTGTTCGATTTGTAGAGTCGGACGTAGACTGTGAGCTTTATTCGACCATGATGTCCTTTCTTGCAGCTCCTTGATTGCTCAAAATTTATATCGGGTGCGCGGCAGCGCTTCCGATGGGAGTAATCCCCGAGTCTTTAGGTGATCACTTGTGATCAGGTAAAGACTGAAGAATTTTTGTTTTTCCTTTATCTTTTGGGGAGTAAATTATGCTTCTGCAAAGAAACTTTGAGTGAGGCTTGTGCGGGTGAGACAATGCTTGAGCCCTTGAGGGTTTTTGTCTGTGGTTTCGTAAGTGAAAATAGTGTTTCCTTGGGGGGGGGGGGGTCTGCGTTCGGGCCCCCGAATTCTTTTGGGTGGCGTCGTGTAAAATAGCGTCTCTCGGGTGGGTTGTGCTTGAGCCCCCGAGTGCTTTGAGTAGTGTCGCGTAAGCAAAGATAGCATCTCTCGGGGGGAGTTTGTGCTCGGGCCCCCGAGTGCTTTTAGGTAGCGCCGCGTAAGGGAAGAAAGCGTCTCTCGGGGGAGTTTGTGCTCGAGCCCCCGAGTGCTTTTAGGTAGTGTCGCGTAAGCGAAGATAACGTCTCTCGGAGGGAATTTGTGCTCGAGCCCCCGTGTGATTTTAGGTAGCATCGCGTAAGCGAAGATAGCGTCTCAAAGGGGGAGTTTGTTCTCGAGCCCTCGAGTCCTTTTAGGTAGCGTCGCGTAAGAGAAGATAGCGTCTCTCGCGGGGAGTTTGTGCTCGAGCCCCCGAGTGCTTTTAGGTAGCGTCGCATAAGCGAAGATAATGTCTCTCGGGGGAGTTTGTGCTCGAGTCCCCGAGTGCTTTTTAGGTAGCGTTGCGTAAACGAAGATAGCCTCTCTCGGGGGAAGTTTGTGCTCGAGTCCCCGAGTGATTTTAGTGTTATTATTTGGGAAACACCTTTTATTGCTTGGAGTTTTACATGAGTTGTCGAGCGGTGCTGCTGCCGATGCTGTCAGTGGAGCCTATAGGTAGACTATGGGTAGAACAGGCGCAAGTTTGCCACGTTCCACGGATTTCCCACGTCTTCGTCGGTCTTCGGGTTCTTCAGCCTGTATGCACCTCCTCCTATGACCTCCGAGTTTATGAATGGTTCTTCCCATAGCGGGGCAAGTTTGTGCAATTTTTCTTGTATTAGTCACAGGACGAGATCTCCTTTGCGAAAAGTTCTGGTCCACGGGCTACTGCTTTGGTATGTGCGTAGTTTGTCCTGGTATCCTTCTGACCTTGGGCTATGGTTGTGTCCCTTGCTTCGTCTGCGGTATCTTTATCATCCTGTAGCGCTTATTCTGCATCTTCTTCTTCATATCCCAAGATTTGGGGAGCTCCAAACTTTAGGTCGTGCGGCAGCACCGCTTCTGCCCCATATACCATAAAAAAGGTGTGTACTGGGTTGAGGCGTTGGGGGTGGTACGTAGGCTCCACAGGACTGCGGGGAGTTCTTCTATCCAATTACCTGTGGCTTGTTCGAGTGGTGTGAGGAGCCGCTTTTTTATTCCTCCACATCCTAAGCTGTTTGCTTTCTCCACCTGGCCGTTAGATTGTGGGTGCGCGACTGACGCGTAGTTGATTTTGATGCCCAGAGCAGAAGTTCTAAAATTCTACTGCTGTGAAGTTTGTACCATTGTCTGTGACGATGTTATGTGGTACGCCGAATCTGAAGATGATGGACTTGATCAAGTTGACTGCCGTGAGGGTTGTTGAGCTGGTGATTGGTACTGCCTCGATCTACTTGGTGAACTTGTCTACTGCTACTAGTAGATCTGTTCGGACTCCTTTCGAAGATTTCTTGAGTGGACCTACCATGTCGAGTCCCCAGGTGGCGAACGGCCGGGATAATGGTATGGTTTTGAGTTCTGATGCTGGGGCGTGTGGCCTGCTGGCAAATATTTGGCAGGCGATGCAGCGTCGTACAATGTCTTCTATGTTTCTCATTGCGGTTGGCCAGTAGAAACCTTCTCGAAAGGATTTGGCCACGAGTGCGCGACTGCTTGCGTGATGCCCGCAAGCCCCTTCGTGGATTTCGAGCAACAGGGCTTTACCGTCTTCTTCCTCGACGCACTTTTGGAGGACCTGAGAGATGCTGCGTTTGTAGAGCTGCCTGTTGATTACTATGAACGCTTTACATCGTCGACTGATGCGTCAGGCTTCTGCAACGTCTTGTGGTAAGGTACCTTCAATTAGGAATCGAAGGAATGGTTTTGTCCAAGATGGACCTTCGGGTGCGGCTGGTTCTGCATCTTCGACTGCTTCGTTTCCCGTGTCATCTGTTGGGTTTGCAGCTGCCACTTGTGCTGGTTCTCTTGTGTCGTCGTCCTCTGCGTCTGCTTCCGGTGCGAGTGGCTTGGTTTTGATTGACCACTGGCTGATGCTTTCGAGGAAGACGCCTGGAGGGATTGGTCCCCGGGTTGATCCAATGTTTGCGAGCTCGTCTGCTTCTGTGTTATTTGCTCTGGTGATGTAATTTAGCTCGCAGCCATCGAATCCTCCTTCCAGGACGTTGTAGAGCTTCTGGTAAGCCATCATGTTTTCTGCGACTGCTTCTCAATCCCTCATTGTCTGCTGGACGACGAGGTTGGAGTCTCCATAGATTGAGAGACGGGTGGCGCCACAAGCTTTTTCCATGCGCATGCCATGGAGTAATGCCTCGTATTCTGCTTCATTGTTTGAGGCATTGCTGAAGTTGATCTAGAGTACATATCTGAGTGGCTCCTTTGGGCTAGATTAGTACGACGCCTGCTCCGTCTCCTTGTTTCTTTTTTATCCGTCGAAGAACATTGTCCATGAGTTGGACAAGTCTGGGAGGCCGGGTGTTTGCACTTCTGTCCACTCGACCAGGAAGTCTGGGAGTACTTGGGCTTTGATCGCCGTTGGGTGTTTGAACTGTAGGTCGCGGGGGCTGAGCTTGATGGTCCATTCGGCGACTCGGCCAGTTGCTTCGGGGTTGTTGAGGATGTCCACGAGTGGTGCGCTGCTCACGACCGTGATGAGGTGCTCGTCGAAGTAATGTGTTACTTTCCTTGAAGTCATGACTATGGCGTATACTAGCTTCTGGTAGTGCAGGTACCACTGCTGGGATTTTGTGCGGAACATGCTTTGGTAGTATATTGGCCTTTGTATGCTCTGGATTTTCCCTTCTTCCATGCGCTCGACGACGAGCGTCGTGCTGACTACGCTGCTGCGTGCCGCTATATAGAGGTAGAGGGGTTCTTGCTCCTTGGGCACCGCCAGGATTGGTGGTGTCGAGAATGTCTTCTTTAGGTCTGCGAATGCGTTGCGGGCTTCCTCGGTCCATTCGAAATATTCTCCTTTTCTGAGCAACTGGTAGAATGGTAGGGTCCTTTCTCCCAGCCTGATGATGAAGCGGCTCAGCGCTGCGAGTCTTCCTGTCAGCTGTTGTACGCCCTTGATGTTAACTGGTTCTTGCATCTTGGCGATTGCTTGGACTTTTTCGGGGTTTGCTTCGACTCCTCTAGCGGAGACCATGTACCCGAGCAGTTTTCCAGCTGGGACGTCGAACACACACTTTTTTGGGTTGAGCTTGATTCTGTATTTGTAGAGAGCTGCGAAGGTTTCGCGGAGGTCGTCGAGTAGCGTGCTTGCGCTATAATTTTTGATGACGATGTCCTCGACGTAGACTTGGACGTTTCTGCCGATTTGATCTCTCAAGCATGCTTGCATCATCCGTTGGTACGTGGCTCCGGCGTTTTTCAATCCAAAGGGCATTGTTCTGTAGCAGAATACGCAATAGGGGTGATAAACAAGGTGTGTTCTTCGTCTTCTTCCTTCATCCTGATTTGGTTGTATCCTGAGTAGGCATCGAGGAAGGATAGGAGATCGCATCCTGAGGTGGAGTCGATTATCTGGTCTATCCTTGGCAAGGGAAAGTGGTCCTTCGGGTAGTGTTTGTTGACGGGCCCGTAGTCGACGCACATCCGTAGTACGTCGGTGTCCTTTTTATGTACCAAGACTGGGTTTGCGATCCAAGTGGCCTTCTTCGTCTCCCGGATGAATTGCGCGTCGAGTAATCGGTTGATCTCTTCTCCAATGGCTCTGCGCTTGGGTTCTGAGAATCGGCGCAATGCCTGCTTTACTGGTTTGGTGTTTGGATGTATGTGCAGCGCGTGTTCTGCGAACTCTCGTGGTATTCCGGGCATGTCGGTCGGTGATACGTCCCAAACGTATCTATAATTTCTGCTTGCTCCATGCATGTTTTGTGTGACTTTGCCATGTTTTGCTTGAACTTTCATACACTTTTGAACCTATTTGGACTAACCTATTAACTCAGTGCACCCAATTGCCAGTTTCCATTTTCTGCTGTTTTTGTATTTCAGGTTTTCCGGCCATTAAAAGTACTCCAAAAATTCCGGGAAAAATATATGAAAAATCAGCGCAGCAGAAACTTCCGGAATTACCAAAAGAGGGAATGGGGGCCACCACCAGGCAGCCAGGAGGGCAGGTGGCGCGGCCCCACCCTGGGCCGCGCCAGGGACCCTCCTGCCTGACTCGTGGGTCCCCTCGATGCCCCCCTTCTCCTATATTTACCCCTCGGGGTGGAAACCCCTAATATCGATCTCTTTCTCGCGAACTCCCCTCTGTACCGCCGCCGCCGCCGTTTCAAGATCGAGGTTGCCTGGAGAAGCTGCCCCGGCACCCTGCCGGAAGGAGGAACCCCCTCCGGGAGACCATCCATAGCCATGGACGCCTCCCGGATGTGCCGTGAGTAGTCCCCCTTGGACCATGGTCCGTGACCAGTAGCTATGTGATGAATCTCTCCCCTTTTGTGCTTCCACTTTCGAGTACTCGTGAGCTGCCTCACATGATCGAGTCATCTATGTAATTTCTGTTGTTGCTATGCTGAGTTTGTTGGGATCTGATGGATTATGAGACTATGTTCAGATTGTGATGAGTAATATATTCGGTTCTTCTCTTTTATATTTTGTTCTTGATTAAATTCTTGCATGTTCTCCGTTGCGGTATTTGCTTTGGCCAAGTATTTTATTTGCCACTCCAAGAGAGAGCGTTATGCTCGATTGTGGGTTCAGCCCCTTGATGTCTAGCTTGAGTGACAGAAACATGAGACTAGGGGATGTGTTGTTGCCACCAGGGATAAAACAACGGTGCTTGTACCTGCGGGTGCAAGGATTGTTTACTTTACGCAAAGTTCTTTTAATGCAGTTGTCTGTTGCTTTGAGTTTACACTTTGGGTGGGATTCATAACTTAATACCAGCGAGATATTCTGGATAGATATCTCAAGGTGGATGATTCGTAGTAGATGCAGATGGAATTCGGTCTACTTACCTTGGCGTACTGCCCATTGCTTTTGAATCCTTCCTTTATTCGCAGCATAGTTAGCATTGCGGTGCCTTCATAATCATGTCAATTTCCCAACTGTGATTTGTTTACCTCGCTAGCACTTTTATCGTCTTTTGGGAGAGAGACATCACTAGTGAAAATCACGGGACCCCGGTCCATCTTCACATTATTGTTCACACCCTCAATTTACTTTCATCTTTTACTTTCCTTTGCACCTTTTATCTCTTGCGTTGATCCTTTGTAAATGACAAGGCCGGAGGAATTGACAACTCCTCTGTACTCGTTGGGAGCAAAGTTATTTGTTGTTGTGTGCAGGTCCACGACAACACCCTAGTCAGGAAGAAATTTCTGGCGACATTGCCACCTACTTGTATCTCCTGAGTCCTACTGGTTCGATAACCTTGGTATCTTCACCGAGGGAAACTTGATGCTGCACTCCATCTCAAACCTTCCACTTGGGGTAACCAACGAGGGGCGAGAAGCCATCAAGCAAATTTCTGGCGCCGTTGTCGGGGACTCAAGTCTACAAGATAGGGGAGTCGCACACAATCTTTTACCTTTGCTTTTTAGTCTTGTTAGTTTACCTTTCAGTTTTTACTTTTGTGTCCTTAATCAAAAATACCAAAAACACCTGTTACCTTATCATTTGTTGCCACTATGGCTGGTCCTTTTGCCTTTGGTGAGGCAGAAGTGCTTACCTTTACTCAAAGAGGTAGTGAAAGTTTGAAAGATGCTTGGTATAGAATTAATGATTCTCAAAAAAGATCCACCAAGAAGCAATCCACTACTATCCTTCTTAGAAATTTTTATGTCGGGATTACTTCTTGGAATAGGTTTCTTTTAGACACTGCTATCAATGGGAACTTCATAGAGGCCCAGTTTGGGAAGCCCTTAATGTTATTGAAAATCTTGTTGGAAGTCTCCCCATTGTTAGTATCAAGGAGGACATTACTTTAGCTCACATTATGAGAAAACTTGATAAAATAGAGCTAGAGATGCCAAGTATCGATAGGGTGAATGAGTTGGATCGTAAGATTCAAGGTAATTTGAATAGGCTAGATAATTCCATGCAGAAAATTGTCAAAACTTTGGAGACTATCAAATCCCTTGATGAAAAGTCTTCTAGGATAGAAAAGATTGAGGAAGTTATTGAAACTTTAGGGACTACCTTTTCCTCAATCAAAACCAAAAAGGATGAAACTCCAGCAAAGAAGGAACCTAAGTCCGTTTACGTACCCAAGGTTCCCCGAGCTAAAGCTAGCACACCCAGTGCCAAGAGAGTTGAAACGGTGAAAACTTTGGAGGAGACACCTATCTTTAACTTTAATGAAACTCCAATTGATTTCCCTCCTTTTGATTTTATTCCCAGAAGCATTTTCATTCATCTTTTATTTGAGAAACCCATTAAGACTAGTTGTAGTATTGTAGAGCTTTTTGATGATCATTATGATGGTTCAATAGATGCAACTTGATCTTCTGCTTTAAGCCTAGCTAATGGCTCTATAGAAGCGCTTTCGGGAGGCAGCCCGCAACGAATTTAGGTTTTCTTTTTGCTTTTGTTCTGTTCTTAGTGGTCTTGATGATTGTTACTACTGTAGCAACATCATTGTATCTTTACTTTTCAAGCTTTGTGCCAAGTTTAGCCTCAGATTGCAAGAAAGGTCAAAAGTTGGTGCTTGCTGTCCAGAAACAGATTCTGTCTGCTTGACGGAAAAATTCCCAATAAATCACCAGATCATCTTTTTGATCTGAATTTTTTTGACAGCATGCTACATACAATTAACTTTCAGGCGTCTGTTCAAAGTTTTTTGATTTGAGTTGCAGAATTACCTCGAAAAAATTCTCCTTTCTCTGCAGTTCTGTTTTTCTCAGCTTCTGCCCCGGTTTTTCTTTTCGCAGTTTTGCAATCCTTAAGCTTGCTTTTTCTTTGCAAACTTTTTTGGGCTGACAAGAGAAACAGTAGATCTTCCTGGAAATATTTATTTTCAGTAGAGGAAAATTGTTTTATTAGGGTACTAACCTCTCTAATGAGCCTACAATGATTTATGTATGAAGGGAGTTTTCAAGTGCGCGATGGAAGGTAATGAAAGAAGATTCACGAGTGTCAAATGCTCAAGCTTGGGGATGCCCATGTGCACCCCCAATAAATATTCAAGAAGACTCAAGCATCTAAGCTTGGGGATGCCCCCGATGCATCCCCTTCTTCATCAACAATCATCAGTTTGTCCCCCGTTGCACTATATTTTTATCACTTCATGCGTTATGTGCTTTTCTTGGAGCATCTCGCTCTTTACTTTTCTAGGTTTGATTTGCTTTCTTTTCTGTAGTAACAAGTTAGACCCCAACTTACTCTTTTGTGTGGGAGAGATTCACGCTCCGCTTGAACTAGAACTCCTCATAGGATTTGCATGCCTATTCTTTTAGCTGTGAGCTGTTCTTTTTCTTTTCTTAGCTGCTGTTATGTTTAGTTGTAGTGCTTTAGTTTTTCTAGAGCTTTTATTTTGTCTTAGGTTGAACTTTCTATAGGTTTCATGTTTTATCTTGTTAGAGAGTTTTCCTGTTGCACTGAGTTCTGTGTCTTGACTGAAAGTAGGTTGTTAAAATTGCTATTCTGTTTGTAGTAGTAACTTGCAATAGTTTTGAGGTATTGACTAGAGTAATGTTTGAACTTATGGTGTCAAGAGCTCTTGCCTATTAGTGATAGATGTCGTATTTTGGGCAATCCGTGTGTTTTTCGAAAACCAAAAAACCCCTGTTGAGAACTCTAGATACTAGGTGGATCACTAACCTCTGCAGGGTTCGAATATTAGAGTACACTCACATACCATGAGTCGAGGATGCGCAAGGATAACTAAACCCCCATACACTCCTCCTCGGGGTACCTGTCTCTTTGTGAACCTGCTGATTAGATTGAGAGTTACCGATAATAAGTGCATGAGTTCTTCGGACTAATGTGAGTATTCGAAAGTTGACACTTCCACCCACCTATACTTTTTCTAGCCTCTTCGGTACTGTGCATTGCCCTTTCTCACCTCGAGAGTTGGCGCATACTTCGCCGGTGCATCCAAACCCTTGGCATGATACGCTCTGTCATCATAAGCCTCCTTATATATTTCCTCAAAACAGCCACCATACCTACCTACAAGGCATTTCCATAGCCTTTCCGAGATACATTTCCATGCAACATCCACCTTCTCATGACTTGATATTCATGTCATACATGCTACTTGCTTGATCGATGAGCCGCATGCTAGTTGGGCCTTGCCCTAATCATTGCTACATGACACGCTAGTATCATTGCATATCCTGCTACCCTGGCAGAGGCATACTTTTGCATCATGATAGTTACATTATCTTTATGTGAGTACCTTTGTAAAGTGTGAAAGATCTCCTATATTCTTGTAAAATATAGAGTATTGCCCCTAAAGTGAGGAAAAGATCCCAAAGAGGACAAAATCAAAAGATCCTAAAGAGGAAAAATGAGAGTTAAATAGGAAGAGCCATTGAGGCCACCAAAACATAAAATAAAAAGAGAAAAAAGAAAAGAAAAAAATAAAAAGAGAGAAGGGGGCATACTACTATTCCATTTGAGAGATCCACACTATTACTTCATCTTATATCCCTTGTACTCCATAGAGATCATCATCATGCATATAGCTATGTGGGGACCCTTCACACCATAGAACTTGGCTTGTATATTCCAATGATGAGCCTCCTCAAACGAGCTCTAGGTTTTCTTGAGAAAGCAAGTTAGATGCACCCGCACTAGTTCCCTTGGAGATCTTTTAGCTCACATGTGTATCCGTTTTATGGCAATCCCTACTCCTCACATCATATCTATCATATGGACTTCTCTCGCCTATGATTGTCCTCATTGATGTGAGCCTTTCACACCTTTTTGTCTTCCTCCTCCACCTTCTTTCTGTTTCGCCTTTTAGGTGTCAACTTTCTTGCTCACGCTCATCCATTGCATGAGTGCTCAAAATATCAAAAGGGAGTGGATCAGTTTGACTTGTACCTGGCTAGTGGTCTGGGGACGAGTCCAGATAAGAATCCAAAGGAGACCAAGTGTGAAACATTAGTAGATAGTTGTTCTCAACAACCTTTTTTCTCTTTCTTCCCAGTCCCTTGCTTGCACGCAAACACCATTTGGATACATTCGAGTCACGGACAGCAAGAGCTCTTGCACCCTTTGTTCTTTTGTTGCTTGTGTCAATGCTAATATAGACTCTTGCTTGTTAAGACATGAATTGAATTGCATGCTTTGATTTCTTTTCTTAAAAGTCCTTATTTGGTTGTGTGTCATGTCACCACAGAAATTATGCTTGTTATCATTTACCTACTCGAGGACGAGCAGGAATTAAGCTTGGGGATGTTGATACGTCCCAAACGTATCTATAATTTCTGCTTGCTCCATGCATGTTTTGTGTGACTTTGCCATGTTTTGCTTGAACTTTCATACACTTTTGAACCTATTTGGACTAACCTATTAACTCAGTGCACCCAGTTGCTAGTTTCTGTTTTCTGCTGTTTTTGTATTTCAGGTTTTCCGGCCATTAAAAGTGCTCCAAAAATTCCGGGAAAAATATATAAAAAATCAGCGCAACAGAAGCTTCCGTAATCACCAAAAGAGGGAAGGGGGGCCACCACCAGGCAGCCAGGAGGGCAGGTGGCGCGGCCCCACCCTGGGCCGCGCCAGGGACCCTCCTGACTGCCTCGTGGGTCCCCTCGATGCCCCCCTTCGCCTATATTCACCCCTCGGGGTGGAAACCCCTAATATCGATCTCTTTCTCGTGAACTCCCCTTTGTACCGCCGCCGCTGCCGTTTCAAGATCGGGGCTGCCTGGAGAAGCTGCCCCGGCACCCTGCCGGAAGGAGGAACCCCCTCCGGGAGACCATCCATAGCCATGGACGCCTCCCGGATGTGCCGTGAATAGTCCCCCTTGGACCATGGTCCGTGACCAGTAGCTATGTGATGAATCTCTCCCCTTTTGTGCTTCCACTTTCGAGTCCTCGTGAGCTGCCTCACATGATCGAGTCATCTATGTAATTTCTTGTCAGAACCCCAAATAGGGTAAGTGCCAGGGTTTGTTTGTGCCTTTGCATCATGCAAAAATTCAAATGAAATTAAAAAATGGGGAAGGAGAAAGCCCTGAGAAATTAATTCAAATGGCCAGATAAAAATCTTTTTCCAAAAATCATTTGAGTATTTGTAAAATTCCTATAAATGATGGTGATCATTTTAAAAGTGGTTTGGGTTCATTCCCATGCCCATGGAATATTCAAAAATTCAAAAGGTGCCCTGGAAATTAAATTTGACCCCTATTTGATTTGAAATTCAAATGTTTTGAATTTCTAAAATGCTCAAATTCTACAAGTGACTTGCTACTGGTCACCTAGGATTTATAAAAATGTTTGGGCATTTTACAAAATTGCCTAGCTATTTATTTCTAGGCTCAACATAAATATAGAAAATAAAAAGAAACGGAAAAGGGAAAGGAAACTTACCAGTAAACCGGCCCAACTCGGGGAGGTGGCCCAGCCCAGGGGCACCACCGTCTTCTTCCCCGAGCCAGGCAGGCGGGCACCTGCGTGGCGAGCATGCCGCCGTCGGCAGCCCGTCCACGGCGCCCCTGTCCTTATCTCCTCGCCATGGAGACCCTGTGCAGCCCCTCCCTTCCTTTCCCCCCCAAGCACTGGCCTTTCTTCTTCCTCCCCGGCGAGAAATCACGCGTTCCAGGAACCCTAGCGGAGCTTGCCGCCGTAGAGCTCGTGGCCACTGTGCCCCTTTCGACGCTGCAAGTTGTCCAGGAGGTTCCCCGGCAACGACTTCATCAAGCTGCGCTTTCAATTTGGATCGGGAGCCAACGGCGACGACGTTCACTTCATCGAGCCACCGCCGGGCACAGTGGACGCCGGCGAGCGATTCTCCTCCGTCCAGCCACCCTCCGGCCTCCCCGTCGGCTCCATTAGCACCAGGGTGAGCTCCCCGTTCGCCCCAGCTCCTCCGCGCCTCTCGCCGTGACCCGTAGCATAGACCCGCCCGCTCCAGTGCTCCGGCCACCGCACTTGTCGACGCCGACGTCGCCCCCGTGCCCCTGGAGACCCCCTGATGGCTTCAACGTATGCGGGAGCATGCGGGCTTCCTTTTTCCTAGTCCTCCCGTGCCCTCCCGTGGTCGTTTGGTCATTCCGGCGACCCCTCCGCCGTGCCAGAGGTCGCCGGCGGCGACATCCCGGCGGGCCCAGCTTATTTAGCCCTAAGCTACTCACTAACCCCCTCCAGTGTCACAGACAGGTGGGCCCTAGCCCTAACTAACCCCTGTTAGTTTTAATTAACAGGGAATTAACCCCACTGAGACTGACATGGGTGGCCCACAGGTCAGCCCCCCCCCCCTTGAAGTCACCCCTGCGTCACAGTGACGCAGTAATTCAATTTATGAATTAAAAGAATTCAGAAATTCCAGAAAATAGTATAAACTTCCAAAAATCATAGAAAATTCATACTAACTCCAAATTAAACATATAATATATGAAAAATTATCAGAAAAATGCAAGGATTAATAATATGCACTTTGTTTCTATGTTTGACCATTTTAAAATGGGTGAACAGTAGCAAACATGCATATGGAGTTCTTTTGAATTCAAATTTGGAGTGAATTTGCAAATGATTTTGCATGCCACTTCTTTTAAATGGAATTGTACCCACATTGCAACCATGAACCTCACCATTGCAATATTATTCATGTGCTTGTGCATTGTAATTTATTTCATCCTATGATTGTCATGTTGCTAATAGAAGTGGAACCGGAACCGGAACCGGAGGCCACCCCCCTTCGTTGAAGACCCCGATACTGAACCTCGTATCAAGGCAAGCAAACCCCCATTGATCATGTCTATAAAATCCTACTTCCCTCTCAGTCTCGCTTATGCATGTTTAGGAGATCATCGAGACACGTTCTTTCGCATAGTTGAACCCATTCCGATGCATGACCTATCATTTTGTCACCGTATTAAGCAAACCACAATCCTAGCAGATTTAGGAGTTGAATGATGAGCATGTGGCCCCTGCAACTGTTACTGCTTTTGCTGCTTAGTGATACAATGAGGATGTTATGTTTGTGAGTCGGGATGGAATGAACACAGTGGTGCTGATGATAACGTGTTGGTGAATCCACCCTAAACAAAGGTGAACGATGAGAGGCTGTGTAGGAGTACACAGTGGGTTGTCTCGTTGAACACTGCCCTAGGCCCCGAGTTCCTGTTTTGTGATCCAAGAAAAAGAGTATGACCACATGTAGGGTTTTATGGGAGCCCCGTTTGGCCTCTTTACGTACCCGATCCAGTCCAGGAGTCACACTAGATTCGGGCTTTCCATTTGATTTATGTATAGATATGTGGGTGGACCTATGAGGCAGTGAAACCATCTGTCAAAGGTGGCGTCTCGGTCCCTTGCATTATCTGAGTCCGTTTCGTGGAACCGGCCGGACTCTCGAGCGGTGACAAACTCAGGTAGTTGACTCCTGGATTAGAGAAGGTGATGTGAGGGTAGTGCCTTGGTTTCATCCACGTCCGACACCCGCTTGAAGGGTGACAAGAACGAGGCGATAAGTGATGACACGCGTGTGAAGATGTACACCCCTGCAGGGTTAATGAACTATTCGAATAGCCGTGTCCGCGGTTATGGACTACTTGGAAACCTTTACTTGATCATAGACAACTTGAATGGATACTTATAAAACTCGCAAGATAAGCGTGAGTGCTATGGAGTGCCTCCTCGTGGGGAAGTCGAGGAAGTAACCATAGTGGTGTATTGATTGGAGACTTGGTAGTGGACTCGTGTACGCTTCTTACCTCAAGTCTGGTACTCGTAGTACAGGACTAGCCAAGTCAAAGCTGGCACTTCTGCATGTTGAACCCCACCTCCTTTACCTTGATACTTGAGCATGAGTAGTGTAGTTCTGATGTAAGTCTTGCTGAGTACGACTTTGTACTCACGTTTGCTTATTCTATGTTTTAGATGAGAACCCGGACCCCGATGGAGTCACCGACCTGAAGCTCGACGTTGACCTTGGTAGTATAGTTCCAGACAGCAGTCTGGTCCCTCGTGGAAGGGCATGTTTGTTTACAAGGCTTCTCTAAGCCATTTGTTAAACTTGTCTGTACTCAGACCTAATTTGCTTCCGTTGTATGATGTAATGTTGATCACAGACATGTGATCTTTGTATGCTCTATGTGTATATCAATAAAGAAGTACTTTGTAGAGTTATGTGATGATACCTGCTGTTCATACTAGGCATGTGTGCTGCGTGTATGGTTATAACATGCATGTCTTAGTATGGGTTTTCGAGACCTTAGTTGTGATCTGGCTGGCGGTCTTTTATACACCAAGTGGCCCTTAGATGTGCGCAGCTTGGGGCATCGCGATGCGATTGCTCGTGACTCTGTCACGTGCACACTTTGTTGTATGATCGAGCCCGCCTAGACCCCGACTAAGTGATCGGGCTGGAGTAAGTCTATGTAAGAGTTAGGATCAAATCGACAACATGGCTGAGGCGACTTGTCTATGAATATGGGATTCACCACCAATAAGCATTTAGACTTGTGAGCGGACGTTGAGGACCCATCTCAGTTGATCATCCAGCCTGGATGGGATGCCCCTCACGTTTATTCTTTCCGAGAGCGTTCTGTGCTTGGCCTTGTCTTCTTAGACAAGTGGGTACGGCTCTCGGCTCTCCATGTGATTGTATCGTGACTGGAATTACATACGCTAACCCCGGGTCCCGACAGACTTGGTATCAGAGCAGGACTGTCTGTAGGCTTATCAAACCCTTGGTCGAAGTCGAGTCTAGCATTCTATAGTTATATAGTTACTTGGGTATAAGGGAACAACGTAAGGCTTCTTTTTCTCCTTACCCTCATCGATCTGAGTTCTGAGTCACCTTATCTTTTCTACGGGATGATAGGACTAGGCTCATCTATGTCTTACTAGAACATCTCGTTGTTTGCTTCCTTGTAGCCATAGGATTGTTGTGGTCGTCCAGAGTCTCCGTGTTTTGAGTTCCTTGAGGAAGTTCTGTCCAATCTCCTCGAGGTTGTCTTGCTTTCCATCCCGGTGTAGCCGTTATGCTGCCGGATTTATTCCGAGTTTCTGTGGATCTTTGCCTTTGCATTACAATCTTTCCGCCTTCATCATGTCCTTCTTGTCTTTGATTCCATCATGCAGCTTGTTCTGATTGTTGATCTTTATCACACAGGATGTCAGGTGGAACTCGTAGTGCTATTCGTCGGAATCGAGACCGTGTTCGGAATCGAAATGATGATGAACCTCTACCACCGCCTTCTGCGGCGGAAATCTTGATGGAAGCTGAGAAGAATCGACGTGATCAAACACGCCTTCTGGAGCTCATCGAGCAGAATACCTCACGTCATTGCAATGTGGTTGTGAGCATTCAGGACTTCATCCTCCTCAAGCCACCGGTATTTTGATGTTCTTCTGAGCCCCTTGAAGCTGATGATTGGCTCCGTTCCATCGAGCGTAAGCTTGACACTGCACATGTTGCTCCCGATGATTGAGTTATATTCGCGGCATACTTTCTGGAAGGTGCTACTGCTGAATGGTGGGAGAACTATGTTGCGATGCAGCCTGATGGTCACCTAGTGACTTGGCAAGAGTTCTGTGTTGCCTTTCGAGGGTACCACCTTCTAGATGAGTTGATGGAGCGCAAGAAGGAAGAGTTTTGCAATCTGACCCAAGGAGAGATGTCCATCCATGAGTATGTGAGAGAGTTTAACCGTCTTGCTCAGTATGCCCAAGATGAGATCACCACCGATGTTAGAAAGCAGGCAAGGTTCCGCAAGGGACTTAGCCCCATCCTTTGTCATGATCTCAACCTCATCGAATTTTCCACCTTTGAGGATTTAGTCAACAGATCCTTTAGAGCTGAGCATGGCAATGAAGTGTTCGAAGAGTCCCGCAAGCATGCTCTTGAGCTTTCTCCTTCTTCTAGTTCAGCCCATCAGAAACGCCGAATTTGGATTCCAACCAGAGCAATACCTCAAAACCTTCTTCAGAGACCACCACCGGATATATGCCATCCACCTCAACACATTGTTCCTCCCAGGAATGATGGTGTGCAATCAAGTAATCCTGCTCCCAGCAATTCAGACAGGGTAGCTATGTGATGAATCTCTCCCCTTTTGTGCTTCCACTTTCGAGTACTCGTGAGCTGCCTCACATGATCGAGTCATCTATGTAATTTCTGCTGTTGCTATGCTGAGTTTGTTGGGATCTGATAGATTATGAGACTATGTTCAGATTGTGATGAGTAATATATTTGGTTCTTCTCTTTTATATTTTGTTCTTGATTAAAATCTTGCATGTTCTCCGTTGCGGTATTTGCTTTGGCCAAGTATTTTATTTGCAACTCCAAGAGAGACCGTTATGCTCGATTGTGGGTTCAGCCCCTTGATGTCTAGCTTGAGTGACAGAAACATGAGACTAGGGGATGTGCTTTTGCCACCAGGGATAAAACAACGGTGCTTGTACCCGCGGGTGCAAGGATTGTTTACTCTACGCAAAGTTCTTTTAATGCAGTTGTCTGTTGCTTTGAGTTTACACTTTGGGTGGGATTCGCAACTTAATACCAGCGAGATCTTCTGGATAGATATCTCAAGGTGGATGATTCGTAGTAGATGCAGATGGATTTCGGTCTACTTACCTTGGCGTACTTCCCATTGCTTTTGAGCCCTTCCTTTCTTTGCAGCATAGTTAGCATTGCGGTGCCTTCATAATCCTGTCAATTGCCCAACTGTGATTTGTTTACCTCACTAGCAATTTTATCGTCTTTTGGGAGAGAGACATCACTAGTGAAAATCACGGGACCCTGGTCCATCTTCACATTATTATTCATACCCTCAATTTACTTTCAGCTTTTACTTTCCTTTGCACCTTTTATCTCTTGCGTTGATCCTTTGTAAATGACAAGGCCGGAGGAATTGACAACTCCTCTGTACTCGTTGGGAGCAAGTTATTTGTTGTTGTGTGCAGGTCCACGACAACACCCTAGTCAGGAAGCAATTTCTGGCGACGTTGCCACCTACTTGTATCTCCTGAGTCCTACTGGTTCGATAACCCTTGTATCTTCACCGAGGGAAACTTGCTGCTGCACTGCATCTCAAACCTTCCACTTGGGGTAACCAACGAGGGGCGAGAAGTCATCAGTCGGGCACCAGGTGAAAATTTTCCACTATTCGCGGAGGAAGACCATGAGAGAAGCTGCTTGTTCTTCTGGGAGGTGGGCGTATATTCGGACCGTCTTGTCTAGGTCTGTTGGGTGAACTTGATGGGTGACTGTGTCGCTGTCGACGCTGAAGTCACGATTGAATTCTTTTGATTCGCTTCTGCTTGCCAGTGGAAATATGCTCCTATCTGTTACCATGGCTATCTCTTCGAGTTGTTGCTGGGCTCCAAAAGTGTCTGAAACTTCGTGAAAATCACGGTCACACTGGTCTGATTTGATGAAACTTCCATTGACTGTGATGACCCCTGAAGGTCCTGGCATCTTGAGCTTGAGGTATGCATAGTGCGGGAGCGCCATGAATTGCGCAAATGCGGGTCGTCCTAGTATGGCGTGGTATTGGGACTGCCAGTCGAGTACTTCGAACTCGACGACTTTTCTTGCGAAGTTTCCCTTGCTGCCGAAGATGACATTGAGCTCGACTGTTCCGAGGGAGGCGGCTGCTTCGCCTGGACCTATGATGTAGATTGTTACACCTGACTTTTTCCAGACTGAAAGTGGGATCAGCATCTTGCGTAAGGTGCTGGTGAAGATTATGTTTAAGCTGTTGCCTCCGTCAATGAAAATTCTGTCCATGTCGTAGCCGCCGATCTAAGCGTTGAGGACCAGTGGTGCGTGCCCTGGTCTTGGAATTGCGGGTGGGTGATCACTTTGTGCAAATGTGATGTTGGTCTCTGCACCATACAGTTGATAGGTTTCTGTTGTTTTGAGGCCCTCAGCTACTCGGGTCTGCAGTGTGTGGGCGTCATGTTTTGCTTTTGAGGGTCGTCCTTCTTGGATCATGCAGACTCGTCCATGGTACGTGGGGTATTATTCTTCTGTATTTGGTGCTCGCGACTGCTCGGTTCCTCGGTCCCGTTTGGCTTTGCGCAGCTTCTCTTCCTTGAGGCTGTTGGAGAGTTCGGTGGACAGACGACAATCTCTTAGGGTGTGGCTGGCTCTAAGGCGTCCCCAGTCGTCTTCGAAGCACTGGATCGTGCAGGGTCCGTCCAGTATTCCTATGGTTGTGAGTTTGCTTGAGCCGGCGTGCCTTCTTCTTCTTGTGACATGGAATGAGTGTGTGTGGCCTTCTGAGCGGGAGTGGAACCTTGAGTCGAGCTCTATTCCATCGATGATCGAGTGGTTCCGGATAAACTTGGCAAATTCATCTGGTCTCCGATCTGGGTCGTAGTACTCGCCGGTCTGAGTTTCGGAGTCGTTGTCCTGTCCTGCAGCGGGTGTCCGAGTGGCGGCGGGTCTTCGAGTGGCTGGCAAGGCTTCTATCGCGCGTTGCAACTCCTCGGGTGGAATTTCTGCGCAGAATTCCAGTGCTTGTTCCGGCGTCCTGGTTGGCTTTCCTGTCATAGCTTGTTCTTTCCTTCTGGGCCACCGAGTTCTTCTCCATCGGTGACGACTTTGGTAGTCGCCAACGTATTGGGCTTGGTCCAGCTGCAGGCCAAGCGATCTTGGCGGAGCGATGGACAGGTTTGCGATGAACTTGAACCTCCTCGAGTGTGCTGGATCTTGTTCGAGCCCTTGAGTTGTGACTTGCTGGAGATGGGACCGCCGAGATCGTGATTCCAACCTGTGTAGTTCCCACAGACGGCGCCAATTGACGAGGATCATCCTCGGCAAATCCCATGGTCAGGGACCCTGGGTTAGACCGTAGAGAAGGAACAGGTTGGCGATACTCGTCGTCTAACAGGAGAAGCACTTCCTGCTCAATTGTATTATGCGAGGGGGCGATTACAGTGGAAGTCTAGGTGAGTTCACACAAGACCAGAGGTGTTGATTGTAGATTGGATGTCCTGAGGCGTCCCCCCTCCCAGTCTTTATATACTAGGCTGGGTCTCGGGGAGTCCTTCTCAGGTTACAGGGACGATTTCCTAATTCTAACCTTGCCTTGAACGCCAAGTCTTGACTTCCATATTGGTTGCGGACTCCTACGTCGATGCCTAGAGTGGGACAGTCGTGGGCCTGTCGAAGCTTTCAGCGGGCCTCTTGTCTTCGTATGCACCTGGTATCCTCACATCCAGGAGTCGTGGGGTCACCCCCTCATCATGCATCGATTTCAAAGAGCAACTCGGGCAGATGAAGGTCCGAACACTCGCACGGTTATTAGAAACAACCAACAACTGGGCCGACGGAGAAGACTCCATACGGAACGAATCTGACATCCACACGGCACGCCCAGAGCGTGACTACGACCATTACATCGGGGACAGAGGGTTTGACAGAACGAGAAAGCGCCCCAGGCGTAACTTCTACGACGAAAGAGGACCCGATATGATCACGACTGGTTTCCCAGACGACAGAGACGACAGACATCAGCAGAATGCAGCGGAGGGACAACCGAGAAGAAGCATCGCACGTCCATAAACGAGATTGGAGATCAAGGCAGCCACGGGACGACACCCGAGCATACCGCTCGGCTAAGGAACAACTCGATGGGCCCTGCACTACATGGGTTCAAAAACGAGCACGGAGAACTCAGATCGGGACACAACCTAAGAAACTGCAGGCGTTTCACCGAGCTCTCAGAAGAAAAAATCCGGCCACAGCACCAACATCACAACCTCTCGCAAGTGTAGCAGTTGGGACAATCGCCCAGCATGCACCACCCGCACCCGCCGCACCAGCAAGACAAGTGGCAGCCATCCAGGAGCGGTGCTCGACAACCGGCGAAGAAGAAAAATACCCAGAAGAACATGGTCGAATCTATATGATCCAAGAAGGAAGACCATCAAACAGGCAGCAGAAGCTTGTCACCAGATAAGTTTTCCTCGTAGTCTCCTCGCACCCTGCCATCCCAGAATACCTGCGCGGGTCTGAGACTGACATTACCTTCTCCCGGGAAGATCACCCGCCAGCCATCCCGCGTCCAGGACACGCCGCGCTGGTACTCGAAGCAAGAATTGGAAATTATGACATGTCGCGAGTCTTCATGGATGGCGGCAGCGGAATCAACATCATATTCACCAAAACCCTGGAAGAAATGCTCATCCAAAATTCAGCACTAAAAACCTCAGGCACAACCTTCCACGGAATCGTGCCAGGCAAAGCAGTTTACCCCCTCGGGAAAATAAGCCTGGAAGTGGTCTTCGGCAACGCGAGTAACTTCCGCAAGGAAACACTGGACTTCGAAGTGGTCGACTGAAATCACAGTATCATGCCATCCTCGGCCGACCAGCCTTCGCGCGCTTCATGGCAGTACCGCACTACGCTTACCTCAAGCTGAAAATGCCAGGCCCACTAGGAGTCATCACAGTCAGAGGCAGCTTCATCAGATCCGACCGCTGCGACAGAGAATTCCACAAGATATCAGAAACCTTTGGAGCACACCAAGCCGGCAGAGCCGCGACACAAGAAGAAGAAGCGCTCCCTTAGAAGCCAAGGCGCAACCAGAGGACTCGCCGGCATCACATGCCAAAGACTCAAGTTATCTTAGCAGCAACTTTACATTCCTAGGGCTGTCAAGCCATCGACCCAAATAAAAGGATGTCTTCAACAGTCCCCTCGTGTAAGAACAACAGGAAAGATACTGAAAATACTTTTCCAAAAATGTGCTTACGGGACTTGAAAATTGGCACTCGGGGCCCCGCTCGCAGCAGCCACCCCCCGAGGCGTTATTCGCTTACGCGACTTGAAAATTGGCACTCGGGGACTCGCTCGCAGCAGCCACCCCCCAAGGCGTTACTCGCTTACGCGACCCCAAAATAGACACTCGGGGGCTCGCTCGCATCTGCAACCCCTTAGGACGATACCCGACTGCACGACTCAACTTCCCAACACTCGGGGGCTTCATTCATAGCAACGGCTCAGCAAAACAATACAACAAAAGCCCAAGGGACTCCACCACAATTGCAGCACATGCCGTCCAGAAGAAGAAATCTTACAAAGACTACAGCTACACAAGGGAGAATCTACAAAAACCAAGGAAAGTCTAATCTCCAGGCTCCAACTTCACTTTGCACAGAGCACCCAGAAGACGGTCATTTTCCTCGCACACTCACTTCACAACCTGACTCGCAGGCTTATCCGCCACTGCGTAATGATCATCCATTGGCTGATCTCGACCAACAGGAGGACCTTGAGCTGTCAGCATAATATCTACCCCAGGCCAATGACTATGGACAAAGGCAAACGCACAACGAGCCCCTGCATGAATCCGGTGATTTACTACACGGCGAAGCTCTGCGGGTTGAGAGAACACCCGACAAAGCCTCTCAAGTGACGATAGAACAGGATCCAGTGGATAAAATTCGGAGAAGATCCCACCAAGCACCCTGCAGCAGTACTCAAGAGCTCGCGGCACCCTTTCAACCCGTAGCCGAAAAAACGGCGAACACTCGAGCACGCGCCATATCCATCCAAAAGGGATTGTTCGTCTGCACGACTGGGTTATCCAACCGCAACAACTCCGACTGTACGGCCTCCTCCTCCTCACGAGATCGCCCAGCCAGCACTTCGTAAGAAGAACAAGAATCAGCAGAAAGCACAAGGAAAAGCCCTCGTGCAGTTGAGCAGTCGAAAGAAGACAAACTCGCCCTTCATAAGATCAGACAACTTTGCCACCCAAGCATCTAGGCTATCAACAATAGCTTCAGTGCGTTCACGTTTGGAGCGCTGGATTGAGACAGCACCCTTGAGACGAACAATCTCACGCTCCGCCTCTTTTAGTCTCAAACAGACAGACTCATAGGCACCCTCGCGAGCATCATCCTTCAGCAAATTCCAAGCCCGAGAAACGTGTCGGGGGGATATCCGACGGCTAGACCCGGCTTGGAGACAAAGCCGGTCGGATGACAAGAGCCGGCTCGCGGAGATGAAAGCCGGACGAAGGAATTAAGACGGAGTCCACCTAACTTGGAAGATACGAAAAGGTACAAGACTTAAAGTAGGACCCGGATTGATATTTGCCTTGTAATAAAAGAAGAGACTAGTTTGTATCCTACTAGGACTCTACATGTAAGCCTCCCCCTTCCACCTATATAAGGAGGGGTAGGGCGCCCCAAACGGGACAACTCAAGCAGATTCAATAGACCACAATAGGCTCTAAATTAGAGACTAATCCCGGGTCATCTAAACCCGAAAAAATTAGACACAACTATAGGAGAGCCGGCGACATGCCAGCGACTCTCCGTGAGCAAAGGAATAAGACCTAGCCACAAACAGCATGTAGGGTTTTTACCGGACAATGTTTCCCGGGGCCCGAAGCTATATAAATCGCGTCTCTCTCTGTGTGTGATCTTCTTCCTCGTACACTCGTAGCAAAGGCCCCATAATCAAGTCCGACTCTACGGACATCTGCCGTGACTTTTTCACGACAGTTGGCGCCCACCTTGGGGCCTACGCACAAGGGTGTTGTCATCTTGGAGGAAGGTCTCACAGGGATGAAGAAGATCGTGATCGGTCGGACGAAGAATCGGCACGAATAAATCTACATCAACAAGTCGGCGACCGTCGACTCTGCCGAGACTCAAACTCGAGTTCATCGTTCAAGGGTCAAAATATATTCCGGCTACGACGAACATTAGATCAAGTCGAAAGAACAACCGAATCAACACGCATGCATGAGCACGCTACCGGGTCATCACCACGATCGGTTTGATCCGTACAAACCGGATGGCACCGATACTTCACAGCGTGGATCCATCCATCCAAAACGATCTTATTTGCCATGCCGGTGGTCGTAGTACAAGGCGATTCTTCCGGCCGTCATTAGATCGCAGAAGCCGCCGTCGACTCACGCGCGCCCGGTTTCCACAACTACTACTCCGCCAATACCGGCTCCCACTACCGACTACACGCGAGCGGCGCCTCGACGGATGCCAGTTGCCGCGCTCACACAACCTTACGCCGTCGGCTTCGCCAAGCTCGGCCCCGGCGTGCTCGGTCTCTCCATCGCTGACTTACTCAGTGCCGGCAATAGCTACAACATCGATGACAATATTCATCGCCTCCGACTCCTGCCTAGGCGCCGCCCGCATCAAGCTGATCGACTCCCGCCTCAAGCTCACATATGCGTTCAGCGAAAATTTTGGCTACGACTGTTCGCCGAAGTTGCTATTCGATCTCATCAAATCGAAATCGCCGGGATAAGGACGTAGGTTCCGCGGCGCTTTTCCATCGATCAAACAAAACCAGAACTGATGATCCGATGCAAATTTCAAGAAGTAAAAGGAAAGGAAGGGAATCGGAGTAGTATTATCCTATACCAAATCCATCCAAGGAAATATGTCTACATGAACACCAATCCATCGGTTAGGTTGCTACATGCAACTAGTACGACTGTCGGATTTTGGTTTTTCATCATTACGACGACCATCCAAAACTATCAGGCTTACTGTGTGGCGCGCCCGATGCTTACTCATAGGCTTAAGGAATAAGAGCAGCATCGGGCTGTAAATAAAGGGGGCTTGCAATGCAGAGGTGCTAGTCAAAGGTGCTTAAACTTGTTTTTTCTTCTTAGGCATGACTACAGAGGAGACAATTAATTAGCAAGCATCGGCATGCAAACCTTTGCTTCTACATCTCTTTCTAAGCACCCGTTGGATTGAATCTCCTACAGAAAACCGGGTTTTTTTGTCAAGCACCTATGCAAGCACCTGCCGTTGTACAGGGCCTTACTTGGCCGTGCTTCATGAAGTTGCACTCTTCGCCCGACTTCTATATCCGCGACGGCTTTCGTCGTCGTGCCTGATGACTACATCCGCGCTAGCTCCCAACCGCGCGCTCCACGTCGACTCACGCCAGTCGGAGTCCATCGCCGGCTCCGCCCAATCCATCCATCGCCAGTTCGCTGCAAACGCTGGTTCCCCTCAGTCCACCGTGGGCTGTGCCTGTCGTCGGCCGCCGCAATGCCGGCTCTGCCCATCGCTGTCCTCGCCCTCCAGTGGCCTGCCGTCTACAATTGTACTCTCCACCAGGCCGCGCCGCGCCGGCTCTACTCTATCGTTTCGGCTCTTTGAGATTACCGGCTCTCCATGCAAAAGACAACTATCCATCGTCAAAGTGATGTAGCATCAAGGATATGGAGAATCATGCCGGTTTACAGTGACACGCCCTCAAGGCTCACGTCCGTGCCGGCTTACGCACCACGCCTGACGCTTAAATCCACCGCCGACTTGTTACGTCGGCCAGGTTATCAAGTGTCGACTCCTACGAGATCGACTGCAACCTCACCATGGTCGACTTCCATGATGTTTTGGGCTTATTTTGCATCATCAGTACAAAGAATGTCAAGCCGACTCCCTGTGCCAACTCAAGACTCGGGGGCTAGACCTCCTACATGATCCATCAGAGATTGAGATATATTATATTTCAACGACGGATCATAAATTGACCATCACAAGTTTGGTCCATTGATTTCGACGGTAAAATTCCGGCTCAGATTCCGGTTCGTTGGAAAAATTCCGACTCTCCGAAGAGAAGAGTCTACAAATTCCGGCTCTACAATGAGATTTGGGTTCATAAAAAATTCCGGCTCCTCGATGAGTTCCGGTTCATCGGAAAATTTGGCTCCTTTATGGGTCCAGGATCATTACAAAACACCGGCTTCCGTCATAAAGTCGATCCTCGATCGCAACCGTCTTCCGCCATAAAGTCGATCCTCGATCGCAACCGGCTTCCGCCATAAAGTCGATCCTCGATCGCAACCGGCTTCCGCCATAAAGTCGATCCGCAACCGGCTCTCGCCACAACTTTCGACTAAACCAACTCTAGTCGCACTAACCCCCCTTACATTACATGCATTTCATACATTTATTGTTTTGCATCATACATTGCATAAACTGCATTATTATAAATTCTCAGAAACCTGGGGGCTTGATACCTCCAATTAGTAATCTGGGCATTTATGTGTTTCATTCAGAGAAAGTTCAACATAGCTTGATGACAACTCATCAACCTTCAACTGAGAAATCTCGGCACAAATGTGAAAATTTCATGTACAAATCTTGAATTCAGAGAAATCTTGGGGGCTCGACTATACCCATCGAGTCTTCACCCAAGAAACATCGGCTTATACATGTGGCATTCCACGCCTCCCAACTGCCTGTATGTTCGATGCTCATACGATCTAGACGCGTGAAATCCAGCTAATAAATTCCCAAGAGGAAATTTTTGCCGCAAACGGCGAAACGCTGATCAATGTGAGACGGCATACAAAGAAGTCTTGACTCAAGGATAACCCAAACTCTTCTTAAGCGAGAGAAGATGAGGACCAGATGAATATGGAGCCGGCTTCTTCAAGCACTTCATGAATTACCCTTTTTGCATACATAATCATAAGCATATTTTTTCTTTGCATATATACAAAATCCTTGCAGGATACAGAGTTAAAACCTATGCGACTCGGTAATGTGTCAATACACACATGCCGACGCATAGGGACCACAACTCAACGCAAGTTCTTATGTGACTCGGTAATGTGTCAATACACACATACCGACTCATGGGAACTACAACTCGGAAAATTTCTCTATGGGATGCGGCTATGTGTCAAGACACGGGTACCGACTCATTGGGATTATAATTTCAAAATGTCTTTATGTGACTCGGTCATGTGTCAAAATACACATACCGACTCATGGGGACTATACCTTTTGCATTGCATCTTCTTCATTCTTAAAGTCGACTTCGGTCGCAACGGTTCTCGCCATATATAAAGTCGACCTCGGTGGCAACGACTCTCGCCATATATAAAGTCGACCTCGGTCGCAACGGCTCTCGCCATATATATAAGTCGACCTCGGTCGCAACGGTTCTCGCCATATATAAAGTCGACCTCGGTCGCAACGGCTCTCGCCATATATAAAGTCGACCTCGGTCGCAATGGCTCACGTCATATATATAAGTCGACCTCGGTCGCAAGGCTCTCGCCATATATAAAGTCGACCTCGGTCGCAACGGCTCTCGCCATATATTAAGTCGACCTCGGTCGTAACGGCTCTCGCCATATATAAAGTTGACCTCGGTCGCAACGGCTCTCGCCATATATATAAGTCGACCTCGGTCGCAACTGCTCTCGCCATATATAAAGTCGACATCGGTCGCAATGGCTCTCGCCATATATAAAGTCGACCTCGGTCGCAACGGCTCTCGCCATATATAAAGTCGACCTCGGTCGCAACGGCTCTCTATATATAAAGTCGACCTCGGTCGCAACGGCTCTAGCCATATATAAAGTCGACCTCGGTCGCAATGGCTCTCACCATATATAAAGTCGACCTCGGTCGCAACGGCTCTCGCTATATATAAAGTCAACTTCGGTCGCAACGGCTCTCGCCATATATAAAGTCGACTTCGGTCGTAACGGCTCTCGCCATATATAAAGTCGACTTCGATCGCAACGGCTCTCGTCATATATATAAGTCGACTTCGGTCGCAACGGCTCTCACCATATATATAAGTCGACACTCGTCGCACTGGCTCTCGCCATATATATATGTCGACACTCGTCACACTGGCTCTCGCCATATAAAATATATAAGTCGACTTTTGTCGCACCGGCTCTCGCCATATTCAGATGCTCATGCCGACTTAGAATTGGCACACATTATTCCGGGTTGCTAAAGGAAACATATTCCAACACTCGAAGGGACACTCTATTTGGAAGCTGGGAACACAACCCATCATATCATATCTACCGGATTCAGCAAATTCGCATTCATCGGTTTTTATCAGCAAGCAAACATTTGCCGGCTTCAATAAAAAAAAATTCGGTATAATTCTTGCCGACTTCAGAAAACAAGCAAGAAATTGTAAGTCCCAAGTTGTTGCAAGCAAGACAACCCTGCACTTGGGGGCTACACTACTTCGAAGCAAATTTCACAAGTACAAATCCCAGGTTGCTGCAGGAAAAACAACCCGGCACTTGGGGGCTACACCAGCAAGGTTATCTTATAGACAAAACTCCAAGTCATCACGAGATGATAAACTCGAAGCTTGGGGGCTACAGGTGATATGGACATAAAATTGCCCGTAAAAAAATTCCTGAGTCATTTTTACAAGACACGGAAGAGCAAAAAGCAACATTGAACTCAAACATAGAAGGTCTCAAAATTGGATCATATCGGGTTCATTGACATGAATCAGTAGAGCGAGCCGGCCTAATGGTTCGGCTTGCAGACCCGGTCTTTATCCTAACTATTCATTACACTGGAAGTTTACCATGGACGCGCACCTAGCGTTCTCTTCTACGACAATATAATTACCAAGGAAAAGCAGAGGAGAAATGAAGCCCACGCCAAGATTGCGTCCAAGCTAAACTTGGGGGCTAATGTCGGGGGGATATCCCACGGCTAGACCCAGCTTGGACACAAATCCGGTCGGATGAAAAGAGCCGGCTCGCGGAGATGAAAGCCGGACGAAGGAATCAAGACGGAGTCCATCTAACTTGGAAGATACGAAAAGCTACAAGACTTAAAGTAGGACCCGGATTGATATTTGCCTTGTAATAAAATAAGAGACTAGTTTGTATCCTACTAGGACTCTACATGTAAGCCTCCCCCTTCCACCTATATAAGGAGGGGTAGGGCGCCCCAAACGGGATAACTCAAGCAGATTCAATAGACCACAATAGGCTCTAAATTAGAGACTAGTCCCGGGTCATCGAAACCCGAGAAAATTAGACACAACTATAGGAGAGACGGCGACATGCCGGCGACTCTCCGTGAGCAAAGGAATAAGACCTAGCCACAAACAACATGTAGGGTTTTTACCGGACGATGTTTCCCGGGGCCCGAAGCTGTATAAAATCGCGTCTCTCTCTGTGTGTGATCTTCTTCCTCGTACACTCGTAGCAAAGGCCCCATAATCAAGTCCGACTCTACGGACATCTGCCATGACTTTCCCACGACAAAACGCCCGGGGTGGCCTACCGCAAAGGAGAACAAGTCAAAGAAAAAGGGACAAGCAGTACAAAAAGGACAAAGCAATTTCACCAATTAAAAGATCTACCATCCCGCAGGAGGCACATTAAAACTCAAGTTCCAAGACAAATCACAAAATCACAGTTCCCCTACTCCGCGCCCTGCGTACTACGGACATCAGCCTCCACAACCAGTTGTGGCTGGCGGGCAAGCCGAGTGGCTCGGCTACTCTGCTTGTTTGTATAATCAGGCAGGCTATCCACCATGGAATCCTCAATAGGATCTCCATGCCCTAGAAGAACAACAAAAGACGTGGCAGGCCCACTCACCACGTTTTCACGGACCAAGCCTTCCAACTGGTCGTCGTTCGGTCCGAAGGCAGCAACCTGCGAGTCAAGACCCTCCGACCTCTTCTCCTCATTTGGGAACATATGTTCGTGAAGAAGCTTCAGAAGAGTCGAAGACCGATCACAGACATCTCTCACGGCTCCAGCAGCACCCGACACAACATCTACAGCACCGCGAAGAGTGCCCGACCCCGCTGCAGCTGCCTCCACCACCTCAACACCCACGGAGCCTGTGCCAAGTGGGAAGATTCAGTATTTAGAAACTCAAGAGAAGAACAACACCGAAAGAAAAGAGAACAACCTCTTCGCCTGCCAAAGAGCTCGCCAAGTCACGCAGGCGCTCGCACTCAACCCCTTCCACCCGCTGGAACCGCTCCTCCACCTGCTGCAACTGTTCGACCTCACCATGCCGCACCTGCAGATCCTTTTCCTTGGACTCCAAAGCGGCCCGAAGCAAAGAGAGTTCCTTTTCCGCAACCTCAGTCCGCTTCTCAGCACCCTTCTTGCGACCTGTAGAGAGGGTATTGATATGGTGAGGAAGATAGTTCTCTCACTTCTCGTTGGTTACCCCAAGTGGAAGGTGAGATGTAGCGTAGCAACAAATTTCCCTTAGCGAAGATGCTAAGGTTGAGTATCGAACCAGTAGGACTCCAAGAATCGACAAGTAGGTGGTAAAGTGAACAATGGCGCCGTTCACAACCGAGGTTGCTAACTTCACCTGGACCTGCACACACAGAAAATAACTTTGCTCCCAACGAGTACAGAGGAGTTGACAATTCCTCCGGTCTTGTTGTTTACAAAGGATCAATGCAAGAGATAATAATAGTGGCAACTGAAAGTAAAGACTGAAAGTATATTGATGGTGTAAACAATGGTGGAAATATGGATCGGGGTCCCATGACGTTCACTAGTGATGTCTCTCTCCCAAAAGACGATAAACGTGCTAGCGAGGTAAAAAAATCACAGTTGGGCAATTGACAGGATCATAAACGCACTGCAATGCTAACTATGCTACAAAAAAATGAAGAGGCTCAAAAGCAATTGGCAGTACGCCAAGGTAAGTAGACCGAAATCCATATGCATCTACTACGAATCATCCACCTTGAGATATCTATCCAGAACATCTCGCTGGTATTAAGTTGCGAATCCCACCCAAAGTGTAAACTCAAAGCAACAGACAACTACATTAAAAGAACTATGCGTATAGTAAAGAATCCTTGCACCCGCAGGTACAAGCACCGTTGTTTTATCCCTGGTGGCAACAGCACATCCCCTAGTCTCATGTTTCTGTCACTCAAGCTAGACATCAGGGGGCTGAACCCACAATCAAGCATAACGCTCCCTCTTGGAGTTGCAACAAATCACTTGGCCAAAGAAAATAAGGCAACGGAGAACATGCAAGAATTAACTAAAGAACAACAATATAAAAGAGAACCAAATATATTACTCATCAAAATCTGAACATAGTCTCATAATCCATCAGATCCCAGCAAACTCAGCATAGCAACATAGAAAATTACAAAGGTGTCTCGATCATGTGAGGCAGCTCACGAGGTCTCGAAAGTGGAAGCACAAAGAGGGGAGGAGAACATCACATAGCTACTGGTCATGTGTTGGAAATATGCCCTAGAGGAAATAATAAAATGTTGTTATATATATTTCCACGTTCGTAATTAATGCTTATATTTCTGTGCTATAATTGCAATGACCCTGACTATGAGATTCAGAAGAAAACTCACTTGCATGTGTGGAAATGTAAACACCAAGAGTTCCTGGTTTAGCCTCTAAGACCAGCTTATGTGCTAACTGATGATTACGTTTTCTTAATCATGGACATTGTTCTTGTAACAAGGATGTCAGTAACAATGGGAACATATTGTTAGCAGAACAATGATGTTGAACCGACCCCAGTATTGAATGATATACTTAGAGATCACATCGTAACAACGTTATAAGTCATATCATGAAATGTTATCATATACGTAATTCCTTAGACCATGAGAGTATCAAGTTGCTTCACACAGGAAGATGTGCTTTGGTTCTTAGATGAATCTTCCCGTTACTGGGAAGTAGTAAAACAAGTTCTGGGTACATTGGATAGTGTGTCTAGTAACTGTGATAGTTCAAAATTCGGACTTGCTCCTTCACGATGAAGAAGATATTCACTTCGGGCCCACTCGGTAAGACGATTTCCATTATAGTCTGGCCAGACGCATTGTGATTCAATCACGGGGATACCGGAATACGATAACGAGAAAAGGGACAAACGAGAAAAGAGGATAACGAGTGGCTTGTGTTCAAGAAGTTGTTACACTTGGGTGCCAAACTTCTCTCCCCTAAATTTGTCATATATCGCGAAGCAAAGGGAATGGTACATGACTAAACATAATGGTTCACTCGAAGTTTCTTCGTGTATGTGCGGGAGTCAACATGGGTGTCCATGGCTCCGCTGTTGATTATTGGCTATTGACAAAAGGCTGTTGACCTATGTCCGGAAGATGTTCTGAGTCATGTCCGCATTATACCGAACCTATTGGGTCACACACTTAACGAGCAGTAGTCTGTTAGAATACTGGAATGTTAGAAGGTTTAGTGGAAGAAAAACGGAATAGTTCATATGGGCATCGGAAGTAGTTCCGGGTATTTATGGAATTGTTCATAAGGGCACCATAAGAAGTTCTGGGTATTTAAATGTCGGGACCCGGGGTTAGCGTATGCAAGTCCCGCTACGACATAGTCATATGGAGAGCCGAGAACCGTACCCACTTGTCTAAGCAGACAAGGCCAAGCACAGAACGTTCTCGGAAAGGATCGTACGTGAGGAACATCCCATCCAGACCGGATGATCAACTGAGATGGGTCCTCATCGTCCGCACACAAGTCTAATGATATGGGTGATGAACTCCGATATTCAAAGACAAGTCGCCTCAACTATACTATCGACTATCTCATGACTCTTACATAGACTTACTCCAGCCCGATCACTTAGTCAGGGTCTAGGGCGGGCTCGATCATACCACAAAGTGTGCACGAGACGGAGTCTCGAGCAATCGCATCGCGATTCCCCAAGCTGCGCACATCTAAGGGCCACTTGGTGTATGAAAGACCGCCAGCCAGATCACAACTAAGGTCTCGAAAACCCATACAAAGACATGCATGTTATAAACATACACGCAGCACACATGCCTTGTATGAACAGCAGGTATCATTGCAATTCTCTACAAAGTATACATTTTATTGATAACTCTCACAGAGTGCACACAGAGATCACAAGCATGTGATCCAACATTACAATAGAAAAGCGGAAGCAAAGTAGGTCTGAGTACAGACAAGTTTAACAAATGGCTTAAGAAGCCTTATTTAAACACAAGCCCTCCACGAGGGAACCAGTCGTCTGACTGGGACTAGACTAGCTTGGTCTTCAGTCGTCGAGCTCGATGAAGAAGCCACCTTCGGGGTCAGTGGGTTCATCTAAAACATAGAATAAGCAAACGTGAGTACAAAGTCGTACTCTGCAAGACTTACATAGGAGCTATACTACTCATGCACATGTATCAAGGTAAAGGGAGGAGGGGTTCAAAAGCATAAGTGCCAGCTTTGACTTGGCTAGTCCTGAACTACGAGTACAAGACTTGAGGTAAGAAGCGTACACAAGTCCACTACTTTCTCCAACCAATTACACCACTATGGTGCCTTCCTCGACTTCCCCACGAGAAAGCACGCCATAGCACTCACAATTATCTTGGTGTATTTTAGAAGTATCCAGTTCAAGTTGTCTAATAATCAAGCTAAGCTTTCCAAGCAGTCCTTAACCGTGGACGCGGCTATTCGAATATTTTTGTTAACCCTGCAGGGGTGTACCGCTACACACACATGATCATCATTTACCGCCTTTGATCTCGACACCATTCAAGGGATGTCAGCGAGGATGCTCACCACAACTGTTACCTCATAGCCTATCTAGTCCAAGAAAGCCGTCTACCTGGGTTGGCTACCACTATCGTGAACCCGGCCGGTTTACCGAAGTGGACCCAAGTGATGTGTGCGTGGTGCATAAGCCGGTCTCGGTTGAGCCGTTCCCTCACTTAGCATCCAGGCCACAAGCCTACCAGAACTCCGAACTACTGCGACATCTGGACATCGAAAGGGATGAGTTAATAGGTTGAGAGGGGTCAGTGATCCCAATGTGTGGTTGTAATCTTCATCTTGGATCACCACACAAGAACTCGGACTTAGGGCGGTGTTCAACGAGACAACCCACTGTGTACTCCTACACAGCCTCTCATCGTTCACCTTGTATTAGGGTAGATTCACCAACACCTTTCCACCATCATCAACATGATCACTACCATCCCGACTCACATAACAGTAACATCATGGTATCACTCTAAGCATGCAATAAGCAGTAACAATTGCAGGGGGGCACATGATATCAATCAACTCCTACATTTGCTAGGATTGTGGTTTGCCTACTACTGTGACAAATGATAGGTCATGCAAAGGAATGGGTTCATCTATGCGGTAGAAACGTAGCATGGTAATCATCCTATACAGTGCATAAGCGAGACATGAGAGGGAAGTTGGATTTTATCGACATGTTCAATGGGGGTTTGCTTGCCTTGCTGACGAGGTTCGGGTTCGTGGTCTTCAACGAAGGGGGCAGCCTCCTGTTCCGGTTCCACCTCTACTCGACAAACAACAAACAAGGTAGCAAAGTAAATACAATGCACAATCACATGGTTGAAGGTTGAAACTTGATGTATATGCTTTGATGTGTGAAGCAATTCCACTTAAATGGGGTATTTGCAAATGAATTTGCAAATTTAAATTCCACATATGATTTCCAATTTAGCCAAGTTGCATATGACATTGTTTGATCAAGTTAAACCATTTTGAAATGTGTATGATATGCCTCTGATGTGTAATTGAATTGTAGTATGTTGCTATGGTTCAAGTTGCAAAAGCATTTGAAATGAATTTGATTTAATTCCATTTAAACCAAATAGAAAATACTACTGGTCACATTTTAAATTCAACTCAAACATGGTTGAAAGTTGTATATTTGGATAGATAATTTTCTCCTGATCATTTTTCATATATTATTTGTTAAATTTGGAGTTAATATGAATTTTCTATGAATTTCCAAAGTTTGGGGTAATTTCTGCCTTTTCTGGAATTTCTTGAATTCTTTTTATACTGGAAATTCATTATTGCATCACTGTGACATCAGCATGACGTCAGGGGGCCACTGACTGCTAGGACCCACTGGTCAGCCTCTCACTGCTTAAATAAAATGATTTGAATTAGATTTAACTTAACAGGGGGGATTAGTGTGGCTGGGCCCACATGGCAGTCACTTTGGGGGAGGGGATTAGGCTTAAGCTAAGCACGGTTTAAGGCTAACCCACCGGCGGCTTGACGCCGGTGGCCTGGCCACAGCGGCACGACACGGCAACATGCTCTAGGCACGCGTTTGACGCGCCAGTGGCATCAAACTGGAGCTGGGAGAGCGCCGCATCGAATGGAGCCAGCCAAGGGGGCCGGAACACACCGGAGCGACGTCGGCGTCAAGCCCTAGCGGCGGCCGTGGCTCGGGCTCGAGGCAAAGGTTGATATGGAGCTCCACTTGAAGCAGCAAAGGGAGCAATCGAAGCAGTGGAGCGCGGCGAAGACGACGGACAAGGAGGCGAGCTCGATTGCGTAACAGGTGGTCGTCGCCATGGATCCCGGCGGTGAGAAGCTCCGGCTCCCATGGCGTATTATGCTAGAGAGGAGGAGAAAGACGATGGAATGGCTCGGGTGAACCGTGAGCTCACCGTGAGTTCAACGGAGGCAGTAGCGCGGTCGTAGCTGCTCTGTGGTGGCCGGAATCGAAGAAATCTCGCGGCGGTTCCGGCGAGAAGGAAACGGCGATTGCGGCGGCTCCTTGATCAATCAGGTCACCAGCTTCGACGGCTTGGCCTGGACGACGGCGTTGCGCGAGGGGGACACGATCTCCGAGCTCTTCTCCAACGTTGGCCGCGAGTTCTTGCGACGGTGAGCGGCGGCTGTTCTCGGGGAAGAAGGGGGAAACACGCATGGAGCTCGAGAGGAAGCGGCGAGTGGTGGAATGGAGGAGGCGTGCCTCTGCGTGTCTCCTGGCGCGAGTAGGAGGGCTGGGGAGGCGCCAGGCAGGCTAGCAGCTGCCGCCGGCGCCGGCATGCCCTCCAGCGAGGTGCTTTCCGCGCTGGGGGAAGACGACAAGGAGGCTGCGGGCCTGGGCTGCTGGGATGGTAAGTTGGGCCGGGGAGGCCCTGGTAAGTGGGCTCCTTTCCTTTTTCTATTTCCTGTCTGTTTAATCTTTCCTTTCTTTTCTGTAATTTTGTTTTGCTGTGCTAAATAAATAGCTAGGCATTTTATTAAATGCTCATAATTTTTATATGGCCTCACAAAATAATATACTAGCCACTTATAAATTTTGAACATTTTTAAAATTCAAATAATTTGAACTTTAAATCAAATAGGGTTTTTTGATTAATTCCAAGGCACGAGTTGAATATTTGAAAAATCCATGAGCATGGGGTGGGTCCCACATCACTTGATATGTGATCACACTCATTTATAAGACTTTTCAAAAATTAAACATGAATTTTTGGAGAAGATTTTTATCTAGCCTTTTGAATTAATTCATCTGGGGGGTTCCTTCTCCCATTTTCTTTTGAAATTTATTTCAATGACTTCTTTTGAAAATTTTAACATGATGCAAGGTGACTTTGATCCTAGCACATTACCAAACAGAGGGTTCTGACAACTCGCCCCCACTCAAAAGAATCTCGTCCCGAGATTCAGAAGTTTGCGGGAGGAAGGTGGGGTACTCGGCACGGAGACGGTCTTCTCTTTCCCACGTAGCTTCTCTTTCAGAGTGGTGTGACCATTGCACTTTCAGAAACTTAATCTTCTCACGACGAGTGACACGCTCTGCGGAATCAAGAATACGACCGGGGTATTCTCGATAAGAAAGGTCATCTTGGAGATCAAGCGTTTCATGGTCGACTTCGCGGATGGGGTCCTTGAAGCAACGCCTGAGTTGGGACACATGGAATACATCATGTACTCGGGAAAGGTGCGGGGGTAGTTCAAGTTGGTAGGCAACTTCTCCACGTTTAGCAAGAATGCGGAAAGGTCCGATGTAACGTGGGGCCAACTTGCCTTTGATACCGAAACGTTGGGTTCCCTTCAGAGGAGTAACCCGAAGGTAAGCCTTCTCATCCAGATTGTAGCTCTCTTGCCTATGATGACGATCATAGTAGCTTTTCTGACGAGACTGGGCTGCTTTCAATTGATCACGAACAATGCGAACTTGCTCTTCTGCTTCCTTGATCATATCCGGTCCAAAGAATTGTCTCTCACCGGTTTCTGACCAGTTTAAAGGTGTTCGACATCGTCGTCCATATAGGACTTCAAAAGGAGCCATATTCATACTAGATTGAACACTATTGTTATAAGCAAATTCGGCAAATGGAAGAGACTTCTCCCAATTCTATCCGAATGAGATAACACAAGATCTGAGCATGTCTTCAAGAATTTGGTTAACCCTTTCGACTTGACCGCTAGACTGAGGATGGAAAGCTGTACTAAAGGAGAGATGAGTTCCCATAGCATTCTGAAAGCTTCCCCAGAATCTAGAGGTGAAAAGGCTACCACGATCAGAATTGATTTCCAAAGGAACTCCGTGAAGGGATACAATTCTAGAGACGTACAAGTCCGCCAACTGGATAGCAGTTATAGACTCGCGAACTGGAAGGAAGTGAGCAACTTTGGAAAGCCTATCTATGACAACGAAGATGGCATTATTTCCTTTCTGGGTTTTTGGAAAGCCGGTGATGAAGTCCATACCGACTTTGTCCCATTTCCACTCTGGAATAGGCAAAGGTTGAAGTGTACCAGCAGGTCTTTGATGTTCTGCCTTAATGCGACGACAGACATCACATTCGGCAACAAATTGAGCAATGTCTCTCTTCATCCTAGTCCACCAAAATCTCTGGCGTAGATCTCGGTACATTTTTGTGCTACCGGGATGAATCGAGAGGGGGGTGTCATGGGCTTCCTTGAGGATGAGTTGCCTTAGTTCCCTATTCTTAGGTACTACCAAACGATTTCCAAAGAATACAATTCCTTTGCTATCTGTGGAGAAACATTTAGCAACTCCGCTAGCAATGTTCTCCTTGATCCGGCGAACACCTCGTGCACGCCTTTGGGCAACTATGATTTGATCCTCAAGAGTTGGTTTCGCCACCAAGGTAGAAAGATAGCCATGAGGAACAATCTCAAGATTGAGCTTGCGAAATTCCTCATGAAGAAGTGGTTGATACTGTTGTAACATGAGGTTGTTACAATACGACTTATGACTTAGTGCATCAGCCATGACATTGGCTTTGCCTGGGGTGTAAGAAATTCCTACGTCGTAATCTTTTATCAACTCAATCCAACATCTTTGCCTGATATTAAGGTCTTGCTGGGTGAAAATGTATTTGAGGCTTTGGTGGTCGGAATAGATCTCACAACGATTACCAAGGAGGTAATGTCGCCAAGTTGTTAGGGCATGAACTACGACAGCGAGTTCAAGGTCATGGGTAGGATAGTTCTCTTCATGTGGCCGCAACTGGCGTGAAGCATAAGCTACCACATGTCCATCTTGCAGAAGTATGCATCCTAACCCTTGCCGTGATGCGTCACAATAGATCTCGAAATCCTTTTTGGTGTCTGGAGGTGCAAGTACGGGTGCAGAAGTCAATCTTTTTTTTAGCTCTTGAAAGCTTTCCTCGCACTTGGGAGTCCATAGGAATTTCTTATCTTTCTTGAGGAGTTCAGTTAGAGGCTTTGCAACTTTAGAAAAGTTCTCGACGAAGCGGCGGCAATAGCTGGCTAGGCCAAGAAAACTCCTAACTTGCTTAACCGATTCAGGTGGAGTCCAGTCAAGGACGGCCTGAACTCTCTCGGGATTCACAGCAATGCCTTTTGCAGAAATCACGTGGCCTAAGTAGGTCACTTCTGGTAGCCAAAATTCACACTTGGAGAATTTAGCATACAAGCGATGCTCTCTAAGTTTCTTCAATACCAGCCTTAGGTGTTCGGCATTTTCTTCTTCGTTCTTCGAGTAGATGAGAATATCATCGAGATAAACCACAACAAATTTATCTAAGTACTCCATGAAGATCGAATTCATCATGCGCGAGAAAGTGGCAGGGGCATTGGTTAAACCAAAGGACATGACGGTGTACTCGTAAAGACCATAACGAGTAGTAAAAGCCGTTTTGGGAATGTCCACGTTTCGGATTTTGATTTGATGATAACCTAATCTCACATCCATCTTGGAGAAAACAGAGGATCCTGCAAGTTGATCATAAAGATCATTGATCCTGGGCAGTGGGTACTTGTTCTTTATCGTCGCTAAATTTAGCGGGCGATAGTCTACGGACATCCTTTCTGTTCCATCTTTCTTCGTTACGAACAGAACGGGGCAACCCCATGGCGATGAGCTAGGGAGGATGAAGCCTTTTTCCAACAAAGGTTCCAGTTGGGTTTTAAGCTCAGCTAACTCACGTGGGGCCATTTTGTATGGGCGTCCAGAAATTGGTGCGGTTCCTGGCACAAGATCCACTATAAACTCTACATATCTGTCGGGTGGCATGCCCGACAGCTCTTCAGGAAAGACATCCGGGAAGTCACGAACCACCGGAACATCTTCAAGGTCGGGAAGGGGAAGTACATTCAAAGAATGCACTTGGGTTCTTGTTCTGGGTGAGGTGTAGTTGACGGTCTTGCCTGAAGGGTGGGTGAGTTTCACTGATTTTCCTTTGCAATCTAGGTAGGCATTCTGTCTCGATAGCCAATCCATGCCAAGGATGACATCAATGTCTGAAGACTTGAGGGCTATGAGTGAAGCAAGGAATACTAAACCCGCAATTGCAATTTGATTACCATGGCTTACTCTATTAGTTTGCCATCTTGACCCTGGAGTTTGAATAATCATGGGGGTGGACAATTCAACAAAAGATAACTCATGACGAAGTGCATAACTTTACGACATGAATGAATGAGATGCTCCTGGGTCGAAAAGAACGGAAGTAGGAACATAATTGACGGGGAGCGTACCAAGAATGACGTCAGTGGTGTCGTCAATCTCTTCGGCGGCAATCTGGTTCACACGTCCACGAGTGGCGGGAGGAGCGGGTTTGGTGGTGTAGACCTTCTGGGGTGGCTTGCCACGACCATTGTTGTTGCCTCCGGCACGGGGTGGAGCATTCTGATTCTGGAGCTGGTTCTGGGGACACTCGCGGGCGTAATGGCCTGTCTGACCACACTTGTAGCAGGCTCCAAAGACAGTGCGTGGAGCTGGGTTGTTTGGTGGAGCTGGGTGGAACTGAGCTGGTGGACGAGGCGCCGCATAGGATGGCCTCGGTGGGTTGTTCTGGCGGAACATACTGTTGGGGATCCAGATCTTGCGCTTCTAAGAGACGGAACTGGATGATCCATCATCTCTAGGGTGTTTGCGGAAGTTGTTGGGGGTGTTCATGTCCTCTGCCTTGATGGCCTTGTTGACAAGGACCTGGAAGGTGGCAAAGTCATGTAGGTTGAGTTCACGACGGAGTCCGGAATTGAGTCCACGACGGAACCTCTCTTGCTTCTTTGCGTCGGTGGAGACTTCTTTAGTAGCATAACGAGCAAGTCGGTTGAACTCACGACTAAACTCGTCAACAGTCCTTCTGCCTTGAGTGAGGTTGCAGAACTCCTCATGCTTGCGGTCCATAAGACCCTTTGGAATGTGGTGCTCACGGAAGGAAGTGCAGAACTCATCCCAAGATGCGGCGGTCCAACGGGACGCATGTTCAGGAAGTTCTCCCACCAAGAGCTAGCTGCACCCTCAAGGTGGTAAGTTGCATAGCTGACCTTGTCGCCATCTGCAACATGGCCTTCTTGGAGCTTCCTCTCGATGCTGCGAAGCCAGTCATCGGCGTCAAGGGGCACCGTGGAGTAACTAAAAACCGGGGGATGAAGCCGGATGAAGTCGTTCAGAGACACCAACTCGTTGCGCTGCTGAGTGGTGTTGCGGGCAATGACCTCCAGCAAATGGTGAGAGTCTCGGCGGTTCCTCTCAACCTCCATCAGAACCTGAGCCATCGTGGGTGGGGGTGGAAGGTTGCCTTCCTCCTGTTCATTCCCACGACCCTGGGCACGACCAAGCTGGCCACGGGTTCCTTGAGACATCCTGAAGGTTAAAACCAAAGTCAAACAGAGTTGATTTGAAGAGTCTAAACAAGGTATTGAAGTACTGGAAGGATTACAGAGCAAAGGAAGTAATCATCTTGACAACATGGTGATAAAAGCATACAAGCCATATATTCACAAGCTGTCATACTAACCATACATTGTTTTAGTACAAGAACCAAGCTAATACAAACGTGATGAAGATGATACATCCTTCAAAGGCACTCTGACTTCCTATACTTTATTTATCTAAGCCTCTGGAACTTAGAACACCTTGCGTACAATATACTAAGATACTACTACATCCTCACTAAGTAAGACCACAGGCGGTCTCACTCATCTCCATCTCCATAGTAGTCCTCGTAAAAGTTACCCGCGTATCCCGGTAGCTGAAGGTAACCATCGGAAAACACGGAGGCCTGTGGACCCTGATATCCATTTGGGCAAGGATGGGGCCTAGGTCCAGCGTAGGCTGGAAGCAGAGGACCACGGGGTGGAAAAATGCCTCCAATCTCGGGCCAAGCAACTCGAGAAGGCATCTGCGTCCTGACTGGGTAGATAGCATCATACTCGATTGATCCAACACTCACAAAAGGAGCCAGGAGTGTCAGTGCTCGATATAGACGAACATGGGTGGCGTGAAGCTCGAAACGGAGAGCGCGTGCATCACGATCTCGATCACAAGCAAACCTAGCAGTCATCTGAAGCAAAGGGTCCTCCAACGAGTACAGTCCGGTGTAATATCCCTCTTCTCCTGGAAGTGCAGCAGGGATATAGCGGAACGAGGTCTCTCTCAGCATAGTGTGCTCCTCTCTCAGCAGGGTAATACATGAGTATGCAGCATCCTGCACAGCCATGTTCTCAGTCATGCCAATGCCATGTCCAAAGTGGATAGGCTGAGTGACTCCATTGTGGTGCGGGTAGATCCTGACAATGCAGTGGAACTGGGTCTGGTTGAAGTCAAGGAACTGCTCCTCAACTGTGTACTCAGGGTACCATCGGTATCCAATGTAGGACATCATCTCGATCAGCATGGCGGGATGGCCACGCACAACGAGGCACCTGGTCAAACGAACAATCTGCCGAGGGGGAAGATCTGCCATCTGAAACAGAAAGAAGGAGTTTGCAAATGCATCAGATTATGAAGAAACCTGGAATGACTCGGACAGCATAACGGCTGAAATTGCAAGAAAAAGACAATTTCTTACAACATGGAAACAACACTTACATACGATGTAAGAAATCAGGAAGCACAACAACTCTAATAAACCGAACACAACCTTCCTACGGCTACAAGGAAGCAAACAACGAGATGTTCTAATCAGACAGAGGTGAGCCTAGTCCTATCTTCCCGTAGAATAAGATGAGGGTGACTCAGAACTCAGAACGAAGGGGGTAAGGAGAAAAAAGAAGCCTTACGTTGTTCCCTTATATACCCAGAGTAACTATATAACTATAGAAGGCTAGACTTAACTTCGGCCAAGGCTGCTAGTCCTACAGTCATTCCTGCTCTGATACCAAGTCTGTCGGGACCCGGGGTTAGCGTATGCAAGTCCCGCTATGACATAGTCATATGGAGAGCCGAGAACCATACCCACTTGTCTAAGCAGACAAGGCCAAGCACAGAACGTTCTCGGAAAGCATCGTACGTGAGGGGCATCCCATCCATACCGGATGATCAACTGAGATGGGTCCTCATCGTCCGCACACAAGTCTAATGATATGGGTGATGAACTCCCATATTCAAAGACAATTCGCCTCAACCATACTATCTACTATCTCATAACTCTTACATAGACTTACTCCAGCCTGATCACTTAGTCGGGGTCTAGGGCGGGCTCGATCATACCACAAAGTGTGCACGAGACGGAGTCTCGAGCAATCGCATCGCGATGCCCCAAGCTGCGCACATCTAAGGGCCACTTGGTGTATGAAAGACCGCCAGCCAGATCACAACTAAGGTCTCGAAAAACCATACAAAGACATGCATGTTATAAACATACACGCAGCACAAATGCCTTGTATGAACAGCAGGTATCATTGCAATTCTCTACAAAGTATACATTTTATTGATAACTCTCACAGAGTGCACACAGAGATCACAAGCGTGTGAACCAACATTACAACAGACAAGCGGAAGCAAAGTAGGTCTGAGTACAGACAAGTTTAACAAATGGCTTAAGAAGCCTTATTTAAACACAAGCCCTCCACGAGGGAACCAGTCGTCTGACTGGGACTAGACTAGCTTGGTCTTCAATCAGCGAGCTCGATGAAGAAGCCACCTTCGAGGTCAGTGGGTTCATCTAAAACATAGAATAAGCAAAAGTGAGTACAAAGTCGTACTCAGCAAGACTTACATAGGAGCTATGCTACTCATGCACATGTATCAAGGTAAAGGGAGGTGGGGTTCAAAAGCAGAAGTGCCAGCTTTGACTTGGCTAGTCCTGAACTACGAGTACCAGACTTGAGGTAAGAAGCGTACACGAGTCCACTACTTTCTCCAACCAATTACACCACTATGGTGCCTTCCTCGACTTCCCCACGAGAAAGCACGCCATAGCACTCACACTTATCTTGGTGTATTTTAGAAGTATCCAGTTCAAGTTGTCTAATAATCAAGCTAAGCTTTCCAAGCAGTCCTTAACCGCGGACGCGGCTATTCGAATAGTTTTGTTAACCCTGCAGGGGTGTACCGCTACACACACATGATCATCATTTACCGCCTTTGATCTCGACACCATTCAAGGGATGTCAGCGAGGATGCTCACCACAACTGTTACCTCATAGCCTATCTAGTCCAAGAAATCCGCCTACCTGGGTTGGCTACCACTATCGTGAACCCGGCGGGTTTACCGAAGTGGACCCAAGTGATGTGTGTGTGGTGCATAAGCCGGTCTCGGTTGAGCCGTTCTCTCACTTAGCATCCAGGCCACAAGCCTACCAGAAATCCGAACTACTGCGACATCTGGACATGGAAAGGGATGAGTTAATAGGTTGATAGGGGTCAGTGAGCCCAATGTGTGGTTGTACTCTTCATCTTGGATCACCACACAAGAACTCGGACTTAGGGCGGTGTTCAACGAGACAACCCACTGTGTACTCCTACACAGCCTCTCATCGTTCACCTTGTATTAGGGTAGATTCACCAACACCTTTCCACCATCATCAACATGATCACTACCATCCTGACTCACATAACAGTAACATCATGGTATCACTCTAAGCATGCAATAAGCAGTAACAATTGCAGGGGGGCACATGATATCAATCAACTCCTACATTTGCTAGGATTGTGGTTTGCCTACTACTGTGACAAATGATAGGTCATGCAAAGGAATGGGTTCATCTATGCGGTAGAAACGTAGCATGGTAATCATCCTATACAATGCATAAGCGAGACATGAGAGGGAAGTGGCATTTTATCGACATGATCAATGGGGGTTTGCTTGCCTTGCTGACGAGGTTCGGGTTCGGGGTCTTCAACGAAGGGGGCAGCCTCCTGTTCCGGTTCCACCTCTACTCGACAAACAAACAACAAGGTAGCAAAGTAAATACAATGCACAATCACAAGGTTGAAGGTTGAAACTTGATGTATATGCTTTGATGTGTGAAGCAATTCCACTTAAATGGGGTATTTGCAAATGAATTTGCAAATTTAAATTCCACATATGATTTCAAATTTTAAATTCAACTCAAACATGGTTGAAAGTTGGATACTTGGATAGATAATTTTCTCCTGATCATTTTTCATATATTATTTGTTAAATTTGGAGTTAATATGAATTTTCTATGAATTTCCAAAGTTTGGGGTAATTTCTGCCTTTTCTGGAATTTCTTGAATTATTTTTATACTGGAAATTCATTATTGCATCACTGTGAGATCAGCATGACGTCAGGGGGCCACTGACTGCTGGGACCCACTGGTCAGCCTCTCCCTGCTTAAATAAAACGATTTGAATTAGATTTAACTTAACAGGGGGGATTAGTGTGGCTGGGCCCACATGGCAGTCAGTGTGGGGGGGATTAGGCTTAAGCTAAGCACGGTTTAAGGCTAACCCACCGGCGGCTTGACGCCGGTGGCATGGCCACGGCGGCGCGGCACGGCAACATGCTCTGGGCACGCGTTTGACGCGCCAGTGGCATCAAACTGGAGCTGGGAGAGCGCCGCATTGAATGGAGCCAGCCAGGGGGGGCGGAACTCACCGGAGCGACGCCCGCGTCAAGCCCTAGCGGCGGCCGTGGCTCGGGCTCGAGGAAAAGCTTGATATGGAGCTCCACTTGAAGCAGCAAAGGGAGCAATCGAAGCAATGGAGCGCGGCGAAGACGACGGACAAGGAGGCGAGCTCGATTGCGTAACAGGTGGTCGTCGCCATGGATCCCGGCGGTGAGAAGCTCCGGCTCCCATGGCGTATTATGCTGGAGAGGAGGAGAAAGACGATGGAATGGCTCGGGTGAACCGTGAGCTCACCGTGAGTTCAATCGAGGCAGTGGCGCGGTTGTAGCTGCTCTATGGTGGCCGGAATCGAAGAAATCTCACGGCGGTTCCGGCGAGAAGGAAACGGCGATTGCGGCGGCTCCTTGATCAATCAGGTCACCAGCTTCGACGGCTTGGCGTGGACGACGGCGTTGCGCGAGGGGGACACAATCTCCGGGCTCTTCTCCAACGTTGGCCGCAAGTTCTTGCGACGGTGAGCGGCGGCTGTTCTCGGGGAAGAAGGGGGAAAAGCGCATGGAGCTCGAGAGGAAGCGGCGAGTAGGGGAATGGAGGAGGCGTGCCTCTGCGTGTCTCCTGGCACGATGAGGAGCGTTGGGGAGGCGCTAGGCAGGCTAGCAGCTGCCGCCAGCGTCGGCATGCCCTCCAGCGAGGTGCTTGCCGCGCTGGGGGAAGACGACAAGGAGGCTGCGGGCCTGGGTTGCTGGGACGATAAGTTGGGCCGGGGAGGCCCAGGTAAGTGGGCTCCTTTCCTTTTTCTATTTCCTATCTGTTTAATCTTTCCTTCCTTGTCTGTAATTTTGTTTTGCTGTGCTAAATAAATAGCTAGGCATTTTATTAAATGCTCATAATTTTTATATGGCCTCGCAAAATAATATACTAGCCACTTATAAATTTTGAAATTTTTTAAAATTCAAATAATTTGAACTTTAAATCAAATAGGGTTTTTTGATTAATTCCAAGGCACTGTTTGAATATTTGAAAAATCCATGAGCATGGGGTGGGTCCCACATCACTTGATATGTGATCACACTCATTTATAAGACTTTTCAAAAATCAAACGTGAATTTTTGGAGAAGATTTTTATCTGGCCTATTGAATTAATTCATCTGGGGGGGTTCCTTCTCCCATTTTGCTTTTGAAATGGATTTCAATGACTTCTTTTGAAAATTTTAACATGATGCAAGGTGACTTTGATCCTAGCACATTACCTAACAGAGGGTTCTGACATTAAAGATATGTCCGGATCACTCTGGAATAGTCCCAGGTGGTTCTGGAACATATGAGAATGGTACTGGGGAAGTCCTGGATCAACCGGAATAGTTTCCGGTTAATCGGTGGACGTCCCGAAAACGACCGACGAACCAACGCAGGGCATCAGGCAGGCTAGACCTTAACCCGGATCGTCCCGGAAGCTATCCAGATAGTTTCGAAACATCCAAAAACGGTCCTAGAAGGTCTTGGAAGTGTTCTAGAAGATTCCGGAATGTCCCGAAACCATCCCGGAAGGTCCCGGAATGGCCTAGAATGGTCCCGGCGGGTCCTGGAAGGTCATGGAAGGTTCTGGAAGCTTCCAGAAGGTTCCACAATGTTCCGGATAGTACCATATGCTCCCCACCACCCTTAGCCTTGGGGGGCAAGACACCCCAAGGGGTCTGGCCGAAATTTAGGTGGTGGGGGCGCCACATGTGGGAGGAGTCCTCCTTGGACTCAGACTCCCCGGTGGGAAGGTCTCCCTTTGGGAGGAGGAGTCCCAGGGGGACTCCACCAACCCCTATTGCGCCCCAAGGGCCTCCTGGCCACCTATATAATGAGGGGAGGGGGTGGGGGGCGCAACACAACTTGTCCCCAAGGCCTACGCGCCACCCTCCCTCCTCTAAACCCCGTTGCTCCACAATTAGACCCCGGTTTAGACAATGTTCTAGATCGGAATCCGTTAGGGTTTTCTCCCTCTATTTTTCTCGGTGGCATTCATCTCTGGACGGCGGAGCGCTGCTGGATTGCTCCTATGGAACGTGTGGATACTAATAGAGGGATCATACCTTTGGTCCTTCTCCGAGGAGCTTCTTCTTCCTCGGAGATCTTGTTCGAGGGACTTGCTCGAGGGACTTGTGCGTGGGACGGATCGAGGTGCTTCTTCTTCCTCGGTGATCTTGATCGAGGGACTACTTGTGGGAGATCTGCTTCGACTACTTCCACTACGTCCACGCCGCTTCATCAACTCTTCTTCCGCTGCAACCGTTGGTGAGCAATGGCCTAAACCTTGTATGGCATCTTTCTTGGATGATCTTGGGATCTAGATTCGTAGGCACGAAATTTTTGTTTTCTACTACGTTTACCAATAGTGGTATCAGAGCGATCCTTGATTAGATGCATGTTTAGGTCTAGATCATATATGTGATATGAGGCATTGATTTTCTTGTTGCTTCCCTGTCATGTGATTTTTTCTATGCTTGATGGCAAGTTGAGGTTTTGCTACAAGGATTGAGTTTTCCATCGATCCCTCTATGTTGCTTTCAGTATGCTGGTTTCCTTGATCATGGTCTACATCATACTCCTTGGATCTCATCTTAATCTCGCAATAGAAGATTTAACATGGAGGGGCTTGTGGATTTTATGAATTCAAATCCACATGGGGGTCACGCATTGAACGAAGTTTGGCTTGTGGCATTAGTTGCTACACGCACCCCGAACGTTAAACTAGCAACATTGAAGTATCGTGTTTGGTTTCATTAGGGAACAACGTTTGCATGTAACCTTCTAATCAACCACGATAAAATTTGCAACAACCCGTGTAGATGGCGATCTAACTTGTTTTCGCAGAGTGTGCATGTGATGTGGTATAGCCTTCAAGATTTTCAATGTGTTTGTATGAGATGCTATATGTTATGTAATATTTATTCGCGACCTGCGTGTCGTGGTACGGCATGATGACTGGAGTCATATGATTGTCACTTAATTATGGCCTGCGTGCCAGAACTGTTTATTAGCTCGAGACAAAGCAATAGATAGATGCAAGGTGATGATCTACGATGCGGAGGTGGACCCCAACGCACATGCCGGAAGCCGTGGTGTTGGTCCCGGCGCCAAGGAGAAATTTGGTGGAGACGGTGACTTCTACCACGACGACGTGAAGACAACGAAGACTTCACGAAGCAAAGGGCTATACTATATCACATAATTTTATGAACTGCCTGTGATGTTTATCCCTTTGATGCACCCTTGTTTGATGCGCGGTAGTCGTATTTTATTAGGGTGATCTCTCGCAAAACAATATCAAGTTGATAGTGTTCTTCCAACTGTAGCACTGTCTATACTATGTTTCACATCGGAGCAGGTCATGTCACATGGGTGCACACGGTGTGACGCATAAAAGGCGGGTGTGTTAAGAACACACTGCAGTTACACTTGGTTGTCTTGACGGTTTGGATAAAAGTTTTCTACCGGAACACGCCCATCGAAAGATGAACAAGAATCACCTTTGGCGTGATTGGCAAGTTGGCCTACCGGTCCAGTTTAAGTCATCAGTGATGTCACATCAATGGCGGACGATTGGGTCGGATCTTGAATCACTCCAGCATCAATTACGAGAGATATTGATCTGAGTGGGAGCGCACTAAGTAATTAAATTGATTAATTACAAGTGCAACTTAATTATGAACAAAGTCTAAGTATTTGCATTATCATTGTAGAATAATGGCTCGCGTTACCACATTCCCAATTGATTTTGATTAACTGTATTATCTGGTAAAAACTTTACGATTGGTACCGTATTGTGAGGACTATCCTCAATAGTGTCGAGAAGGAGCTTATCCTATCGCAAATTTTTGATGCTCTCCCGCTGATGCTATGGATGATGTGACTTGCGTCCATAATCCAAAAATGCTAGAATTCCACCACAGCTAAGTGCATTGTCTTCACCACCATGAAACCCGAACTTCGAAACGTTTGGGATAGTTATGATTTATTCATGGAACTGAAAAATTGTTTTCAGTAGTAAGACAATTAATGTTGGATATAAGATATCTAGTACAATGTATGATTGTAAGCATTAGTGAAAATGTTCACAGTGCTCTAAACAAAACTGATAAGTGTGGGATCCAGAAGAACACCGATCATATGATGATGAGAATTAAGGGAAAGGAAGTCCAAAGGATGTTAGTAAGACTCACACGCCGGAAAGTCCATGGCATGCGTCACCCTTGATCATATGTGATCTTCTGTGAGTAGGAGTGACATTGGAAATAGAACTATGATACGTATAAAGGCAAAGCGAAAGAAGACTGGAATATCCAGCTCAGAAATGAAAGTCATATGAAGTTATAGATGAATTCATTGCTGGTCAAAACATGTAATTCTTGGAATCATGATTAAGCGGTTAATCTTAATTCTTGTATATTGTGATTAAACTGTTGATCACTTATCACTTCAATTGCATATCGTTGCAAGTCGATGCAAGAAATACTATGTCCTTTATGACTAGCTAAATGATGAGTTTTGACACACACGAGAACACGGTAAAAGGTTTACTATACTGTGTGTTGACTCTATGATTATCTTCATAATTCATTTTAGAGTTGAGTAAATTTTTACTACACTTTAGCCTTGTTGCAAAACATCATTTTGAATCATGTTTATTGCAAGAGAGTTGTTCAAAGCTATGAATAAAATAAAGGCCATACTTCTATTGTGAATAGGTTGTATGTTATGAATCTTGATAATAATGCTAAACATCCATAACACTGATGCTAAACGTCGCAAGACTAACAGAAATACCACAAGTGTGTGGCACTGCATTTTTTCACAACTGACATAACATGCATGAAGAATTTCCATAAGTGAAGGACTTTTGAGTCATATGATTATGAATCAGTTGACGCTTGCATACATTGTCAAAAAGAAATGTGACTAAAAACACCGTTGATAGGCCATGCATTAACGGACAACTAAATTATTGAAAATCATACATGATGATGTGTGTAGTCCAATAAGTGTAGTTGTGTACAGTGGATTTTTCTATCTTCACTCATGAACTGAAGTAAATATATGGATATCTTTTCAGTGGAGACATACGTCTGAAATATTTGAAATGTTCCAGGAAAATTAGGGTGAAATAGAAATGTATTGTAACAAGAAATAATGCTTCTGCAAATTACATTGTAGAAAGTAATATTTGAGTTACAAGTTTAGCGAACGTCTGATGAGTTGTGAAAAGTTGTCATAACTTGTGCCTCGCGGAACTCAACTAAGATTAAAGTGTTCGAGAGACATAATCAAGCCATGTATGACACGGTAAGATCAAATATGACGTTTATCAATTTGCCATTATACTTATTAAAGTTATGCGTTAGAGACTACAGCTTTTACACTGAAAAGAGCACCATCAAATCTGTTGAAATGACATCATATTAGATATGATATGGAAATGATAAAACCATATTGTCTTTTCTTAAAATTTGGGTGTATGAGACATATGTTTGACATACTCAAAACACCAAATCAGATAAGTGCTACTTTTTGAAGGTTATTCCAAAAGGTTTGGTATTCCTCTATTACTACACAAAAGAAAAACGGTTTGCTGTTAAGAACAATGTGTTTTGAAGAAAATGGTTTCTTGAAAAAGAGTGAGTGGGAGGACAGTGCAACTTGTTAAAGATTGTTGAATCTTCAAATAAGTGCGCAGCTGAACCACACAGGTTAGACAAAACTCGTACAAACATTCACGATATGTAAAACGATATATTATTGTTCGACAATGATAAACCTGTAATATACAAAGAAGCGTTGATGGGCCCTGACTCCGGGATTTGGCTAAATGCCAAATAAATCCGAGATAGTATCCATGGAAGTAAGTCAAGTTTTGAACTTGGTAGACCCTCCGAAAGACTAAAAGTCTGAAGAATATATATATGGATCTATAATTGATTCGGATGAAATTGTTTTATCCATAAAGCTCAACTCGTTGGAAAAAAATTTCTAGCACGTTCAAAGGTTGACTACGGAGAAATAGTTTCGACCGTAGAGATGCTTTAGTCAGTTCGGGTTATATTAGCAATTACTACATATCTCATTTATAGGATATGGTAGAATGAACGTCAAAACAAAGTTCCTACACGGAAATATAACAAAGGACGTATATGTGATACGACCGGAATGTTTTGTCGATTCAAAGGTTGCTAAAATAGATGCAAGCCTTGGATATCCAGTGATGGACTGAAGCTAGCACAATGGAGTTGGAATTTTCGTTATGATTAAATTGCCAAAAGAGTTTGTTTTCATCGGGAATAAACGAAGATGCTTGAATGTTCAAGAAAGTAAGTGGGAGCTGAATGATATTTCTAAAACCTTATGTAGATGACATATTGTTGATTGGAAATGATATAAATTTCTTGACACGAATAAGGACTTCATTGGAAATAGTTTTCAGTTGAAGAACTTGGGCTAATATAGCATTAGTATTGAGCACAGTGATCTATGAAGATAGTAAGTGCCTGATCATGCTAAAGCCAACACTACATATTCACATGATACTAAAGTAGTTTAGTATGAAACGCTAAGAAACATGTTCTTGCTGAGGTCATGGTGAAAAGTTGTTTGCAAAAATCGGTGTTTATGAACACAGATAAGCAAAGCACGTGAATTGAATTCCACTCACCTGTGTGTTTGGATTAATCATGTACACCATAATATGTACAACAACCAGATATATCCAGTGCTCCAAAAGGTTGTGATCAAGATACCAAAGTGATCAAGATGTTGATCATTGGACAAATAGTGAAAAGTTAAACTTTTGAAAAATAATATATGTTTCTCGGAAAAATGGAGAGAATGAAGAGCTCGTTGTAATGAGTTACACCAGCTGAATTTTTGATGTAAATAGTTACACCAATTCAGTCTTCATACTTACTCCGACCGATTTTCGATATTAAATGGGATTATGTGTTTCACACGTAAGGGTGGCAAAGTATGAAGGAACTGTGTTAAGTTAGATACTGTGGTGAATTCTATAACAGAGGCTAAGTATATTGTTGCTTAAAGAAGTAACAAGGGAGGGCATTTTGAATCATAAGTTCATTTATGAACGTGGTATGGTTTCCTAGATGTTTGAAGCTCATGGAACATTGATGAATGATTTCATGACTTATTCTATGGAACCAAGGTCCTACCAAATGATCCAAAACATATACAAAGCTAAACTGATAACATTAGTGAATTTTATGATAGCGTGAAAACGCGAAGATATGCAAGATACAAACGGGCCTGAAACGTCAGATCCGATGATGAAGTCCATACCAAAAATCAAGCATGTATTACACCGGTATGCCATAGGTGTAAAGTGCTCAAGCACTGATAATATTATTGATTCTAGTGCAAGTGGGAGACTGTTGGAAATATGCCCTAGAGGCAATAATAAAATGTTATTATATATATTTCCACGTTCGTAATTAATGTTTATATTTCTGTGCTATAATTGCAATGACCCTGACTATGAGATTCAGAAGAAAACTCACTTGCATGTGTGGAAATGTAAACACCAAGAGTTCCTGGTTTAGCCTCTAAGACCAGCTCATGTGCTAACTGATGATTACGTTTTCTTAATCATGAAAATTGTTCTTGTAACAAGGATGTCAGTAGCAATGGGAACATATTGTTAGCAGAACAATGATGTTGAACCGACCCCAGTATTGAATGATATACTTAGAGATCACATCGTAACAATGTTATAAGTCATATCATGAAATGTTACCATATACGTAATTCCTTAGACCATGAGAGTATCAAGTTGCTTCACACAGGAAGATGTGCTTTGGTTCTTAGATGAATCTTCCCGTTACTGGGAAGTAGTAAAATAAGTTTTGGGTACATTGGATAGTGTGTCTAGTAACTGTGATAGTTCAAAATTGGGATTTTCTCCTTCACGATGAAGAAGATATTCACTTCGGGCCCACTCGTTATGACGGTAAACATTATATTCTGGCCAGACGCATTGTGATTCAATCACGGGGATACCGGAATACGATAACGAGAAAAGGGACAAACGAGCAAAGAGGATAACGAGTGGCTTGTGTTCAAGAAGTTGTTACACATGGGTGCCAAACTTCTCTCATCTAACTTTGTCATATATCGCGAAGCAAAGGGAATGGTACATGACTAAACATAATGGTTCACTCGAAGTTTCTTCGTGGATGTGCGGGAGTCAACATGGGTGTCCATGGCTCCGCTGTTGATTATTGGCTATTGACAAAAGGCTGTTGACCTATGTCTGGAAGATGTTCTGAGTCATGTCCGCATTATAACAAACCTATTGGTTCACACACTTAACGAGAAGTAGTCTGTTAGAATACTGGAATGGTAGAAGGTTTAGTGGAAGCAAAACGGAATAGTTCATACGGGCACCGGAAGTAGTTCCGGGTATTTATGGAATTGTTCATAAGGGCACTAGAAGAAGTTCTGGGTATTTAAAGATATGTCCGGATCACTCTGTAATAGTCCCAGGTGGTTCTGGAACATATGAGAATGGTACAGGGGAAGTCCTGGATCAACCGGAATAGTTTCCGGTTAATCGGTGGACGTCTCGAAAACGACCGACGAACCGACGCAGGGCATCAGGCAGGCTAGACCGTAACCCGGATCATCCCGGAACCTATCCAGATAGTTCTGGAACGTCCGAAAAAGGTCCCGGAAGGTCTTGGAAGAGTTCCAGAAGGTTCCAGAATGTCCTGAAACCATCCCAGAATGTCCCGGAATGGCCGAGAATGGTCCCGGCGGGTCCTGGAAGGTCATGGAAGGTTCTGGAAGGTTCCGGAAGGTTCCACAAGGTTCCGGACAATACCATATGCGCCCCACCACCCTTATACTTGGGGGGCAAGGCACCCCAAGGGGGCTGGCCAAAATTTAGGTGGTGGGGGCGCCACATGTGGGAGGACTCCTCCTTGGACTCAGACTCCCCGGTGGGAAGGTCTCCCTTTGGGAGGAGGAGTCCGAGGGGGACTCCACCAACCCCTATTGCGCCCCAAGGGCCTCCTGGCGACCTATATAATGAGGGGATGGGGTGGGGACACAACACAACTTGTCCCCAAGGCCTATGCGCCACCCTCCCTCCTCCAAACCCCGTTGCTCCACAATTAGACCCCGGTTTAGACAATGTTCTAGATCGGAATCCGTTAGGGTTTTCTCCCTCTAGTTTTCTCGGTGGCGTTCATCCCTGGACGGCGGAGCGCTGCTGGATTGCTGCTACGGAACGTGTGGATACTAATACAGGGATCATACCTTTGGTCCTTCTCCGAGGAGCTTCTTCTTCCTCGGAGATCTTGTTCGAGGGACTTGCTCGAGGGACTTGTGCGTGGGACGGATCGAGGTGCTTCTTCTTCCTTGGTGATCTTGATCGAGGGACTATTTTTGGGAGATTTGCTTCGACTACTTCCACGCCGCTTCATCAACTCTTCTTCCACTGCAACTGTTGGTGAGCAATGGCCTAAACCTTGTATGGCATCTTTCTTGGATGATCTTGGTATCTTGATTCGTAGGCACGAAATTTTTGTTTTCTACTATGTTTCCCAACATCATGGACCCATGGTCCAAGGGGGACTACTCACAGCACATCCGGGATGCGTCCATGGTGATGGATGGTATCCCGGAGGGGGTTCGTCCTTCCAGTAGGGTGCCGGGGCAGCTTCTCCTAGCAGTCCCGATCTTGAAACGGCGGCGGCGGCGGTACAAAGAGGAGAACGGGAATAGCAGATCGATATAAGGGGTTTGCTCCGCGGGCACTAAATAAAGGCCAAGGGGGCACCGAGGGGGGCCACAGGGCAACCAGGAGGCCTCCTGGCGCTCCCTAGGGCGGGGCCGCGCCAGGGACCCTCCTGGGGCCCTGGTGGGTCCACTCCCTTCCTTCCTTGGTTCTTCGGGAAGCTCCCGGGACGCTGATTTTTTATATATATTTTTCGGAATTTATTTGGCACTTTTAATGGCCAGAAAACCTGAAATATAAAAACAACAGAAAACAGGAACTGGCAACTGGGTGCACTGAGTTAATAGGTTAGTCCAAATATGATTAAAAGTGTATGAAAGTTCAAGTAAAACTGTCGGGACCCGGGGTTAGCGTATGCAAGACTCGCTACAACACAATCATATGGAGAGCCGAGAACCATACCCACTTGTCTAAGCAGACAAAGCCAAGCACAGAATGTTGAAACTTTTTTTAAATAATACATTTATTTAACTAAATTATAGAAATAATGCACGTTTTCTACAATTTATAGAAATAATACACCATTGGTCACGGCCTGGCCGACTGGACCCAGTTGGTCACGGCCTGGCCTATAGGATTCCAGTTGGTCACGGCCTGGCCGACTGGATCCAGTTGGCCACGGCCTGGCCGATAGGATCCCAGTTGGCCACGGCCTGGCCGACTGGAGCCAGACGGGCCAACTAGGGTAGCTGTCGGCCAACCAGCCATGCAATTGGCCACGTCCAGGCCGATAGAGGCCAGTCGGCCACAACCAAGCCTACATGACACAATTTAAGTATTAAAGAAAGATAATATATTTTTAATAACAAAATTAGTATTAGCACATGATTTGAAATTATGTCAAAATCCATACACCATTTAAGTATTGAAGTAAAGATACATTGCAATACTAAAATTAAGATACATTTAACTATTGAAATAAAGATACATTACAGTACTAAAATGAAGATACATTTAACTATTGATATAAATATACATTGTAGTACTAAAATTAAGATACCACCGCTTGCAAAATTAAAGATACTACCACACAAATTTACTGAGTGCAGCGTGGATATTTTCCTTTGCACACAAATCGACAACGCCGATGTGGAAGAAGAGGGCCAGACAACAGTGAACGTGCAAATAAAAATATTCACGTTGCACTCAGTAGATTTGTGTGGTAGTATCTTCAATTTCGCAAACGGTTGTATCTTAATTTTAGTGCTGCAATGTATCTTTATTTTCATAATTAAGTGTATCTTCATTTTAGTACTGCAATGTATCTTTATTGCAATAGTTAAATGTATCTTAATTTTAGTATTGCAATGTATCTTTACTTCAAAACTTAAATGATGTACTAATTTTGAAATAATTTCAAATCATGTGCTAATACTCATTTTGTTATTAAAAACATATTATTTTACTTTAATACTTAAATCGTGTCCTGTAGGCCTGGCTGGTTGGCCGAAAGCTACCTTGGTCGGCTCGCTGGCTCCAGTCGGCCAGGCCTAGGCCGACTGGGATCCTATCGACCAGGCCGTGGCCAACTGGGTCCAGTCGGCCAGACCGTGAGCAACTGGATCCTATCGAACGTGAGGGGCATCCCATCCAGGCCGGATGATCAAATGAGATGGGTCCTCATCGTCCGCAAACAAGTCTAAATGATATGGGTGATGAACTCCCATCCTCATAGACAAGTCGCCTCAACCATACTATCGATTGTATTATAACCCTTACATAGACTTACTCCAGCCCGATCACTTAGTCGGGGTCTAGGGCGAGCTCGATCATACATCAAAGTGTGCATGTGACGGAGTCACGAACAATCGCATCGCGATGCCCCAAGCTGCGCACATCTAAGGGCCACTTGGTGTATAAAAGACCGCCAGCCAGATCACAACTAAGGTCTCGAAGACCCATACTAAGACATGCATGATATAATCATACACGCAGCACACATGTCTAGTATGAACAGCAGGTATCATTGCAATTCTCTACAAAGTTTACATCTTTATTGATAACTCTTACAGAGTGCACACATAGATCACGAGACCGTGATCCAACATTACAACAAGCATGCGGAAGCAAAGTAGGTCTGAGTACAGACAAGTTTAACAAATGGCTTGGAGAAGCCTTATTTATAAACAAGCCCTTCCACGAGGGAACCAGACTGCTGACTGGGACTACACTAGCTTGGTCTTCAGTCGTCGAGCTCGAGGAAGAATCCACCTTCGGGGTCAGTGGGTTCATCTAAAACATATAATAAGCAAACGTGAGTACAAAGTCGTACTCAGCAAGACTTACATCGGAGCTATACCACTCATGCACATGTATCAAGGTAAAGGGAGGTGGGGTTCATAAGCAGAAGTGCCAGCTTTGACTTGGCTAGTCCTGAACTACGAGTACCAGACTTGAGGTAAGAAGCGTACACGAGTCCACTGCATGTCTCCAACCAATTACACCACTATGGTGCATTCCTCGACTTCCCCACGAGAAAGCACGCCATAGCACTCATGCTTATCTTGGTAAGTTTTATAAGTATCCAGTTCAAGTTGTCTAATAACCAAGCTAAGATTTCCAAGTAGTCCCTTACCACGGACGCGTCTATTCGAATAGTTTTGTTAACCCTGCAGGGGTGTACCGCTACACACATGATCATCAGTTACCGCCTTTGTACTCAACACCGTTCAAGAGGTGCCGGCGAGGATGCTCACCACAACTGTTACCTCATAGCCGATCTAGTACAAGAAAGCCGCCTACCTGGGTTGGCTACCACTATCGTGAACCCGGCCGGTTTACCGAAGTGGACCCAGATGATGTGTGCGTGGTGCATAAGCCGGTCTCGGTTGAGTCGTTCTCTCACTTAGCAGCCAGGCCACAAACCTACCAGAACTCCGAACTACTGCGACATCTGGACATCGAAAGGGATGAGTTAGTAGGTTGAGAGGGGTTAGTGAGCCCAATGTGTGGTTGTGCTCTTCATCTTGGATCACCACACAAGAACTCGGACTTAGGGCGGTGTTCAACGAGACAACCCACTATGTACTCCTACATAGCCTCTCATCGTTCACCTTGTATTAGGGTAGATTCACCAACACATTTCCACCATCATCAACATGATTGCTACCATCCCGACTCACATAACAGTATCAACATTGTATCATTCTAAGCCTGCAATAAGCAGTAACAGTTGCAGGGGTCACATGATATCAATCAATTCCTACATTTGCTAGGATTGTGGTTTGCTTACTACTGTGACAAATGATAGTTCATGCAAAGGAATGGGTTCATCTATGCGGTAGAAACGTAGCATGGTAATCATCCTAAACAATGCATAAGCGAGACTGAGAGGGAAGTGGGATTTTATAGACATGATCAATGGGGTTTTGCTTGCCTTGCTGACGAGGTTCGGTATCGGGGTCTTCAACGAAGGGGGCAGCCTCCTGTTCAGGTTCCACTTCTACTCGACAAACAACAAACAAGGAAGTAATATAAATACAATGCACAAAAACATGGTTGAAGGTTGAAATTCGATGTATATGCTTCTGATGTGTGACGGTTTCCATTTAAATGAAGTGTATTGCAAAGGTTTTGCAAATTCAAACTCCATTTTGAATTTAAAAGGAATTCATATGATTTGTTACCACTGTTCACCCAAGAAAACTTGGTCAAACATGAAAACAGATTGTATATTCAGATTCCTTGAATTTTTCTAATAATTTTAGACATATTATTTGCTATATTTGGAGTTAGGATGAATTTTCTATAAATTTCCAAAGTTTAAAGCATTTTCTGCCATTTTCTGAATTTGTTTTAAATCAAATAAGTATTACTGCGTCACTATGAGTTCATGCTGGCGTCAGGGGGGCTCTGACCAGGGGGTCCCACCTGTAAGTGTCACTGTGGTTAATTAAAACGTTTTGTTTTGTTTTAAACTAATCTGGGTGATTAGCAGGGGGCAGGGCCCACATGTCATGGTCACTGGCGTGTGGGGCCAGGGTGGTTAACCTCGCCGGACACGTCAGCACGCCGGCGACGTGTCTCCGGCGACCTCCAGAACGGCGGAGCTGCACGGGGACGGCGTTCCCGTTGTCCCTTTGAAGCGCCAAGACCACCAGGAGGGAGCTCTCGTCATCGCGCATCGATCTGGACCAAGCACTAGGGCTGGGGTGCACTGGAGGCTCACCAGCGACGAGCTTTGCGGCGACAGTGGCACGGCCGCGAGGCAAAACTCACTATGGTGCATCAAAAGAAGCGGGGTTGGGTTGGTTCGATGCAGCAGATCAAGGGGATCATGTTGGACAAGGTTGCAAGCTTCTAGGGTTCACGGTTGCGCGGCGAGGAGCATCCCGGCGGCGAGGTACTCCGGCTTCCATGGCAGATCGAGATAGGGATCGAATGGGGAGGCGCCAGGTTAGGGGAAATGTTCAGGAGCTCACCGCGCACTCAACGGAGCAGACGGAAAACTCGGGGGTGTCCTGGTGGGGGAGAATCCAGCGATGGCGCGCGGCGGCCATAGTTGAAGAAGACGACTCGATTTCTTGGCTCCAGGGGCTCCACGCTCCTGATTTCTTGCAGGGTGACGAAGACGAAGACGGCGAGGAGGATGGACAAGCTCCAGGGACCTAGCTCAGGCTCGGGCTGCGAGTCACCATGGCCATGTCCTACGGCTGCTCTCGGGGAAGCTCGCGGGAGGGAAGGAGAGGGGTGGATAGGCACTGTACTGAGGGGGAAACGGTGCATGACGCGTAGGAGGTTCTCCAGGACATCGAGGAGAGGACACGGGAGCTCTGTAAGCTTCAAGGCATTGAGGTGGCTCTGGTGCGCGCTTTGGCCGCCACCGAGCTGCTTCGGCGCTAAAGGTGGAAGAAGACAGGTATGCCCCTGGTGGGCTGGGTTGGGCCAGAAGAAGGTGGGCTTCGCCCTAGGCGAGAGGTAAGTCTCTGCTCTTTTCTTTTTCTGTTTTTCTTTTCTGTCTTATGTTGGCCATGCTAAAATAAATAGCTAGGCATTTTTTAAAATGCTGAAACTTTTTATATGGCCTCATATTATATTAGACTAGCCACTTATAAAGTTTGGCACTTTTTAAAATTCAAATCATTTGAATTTTAAATCAAATAGGGGTTTTTGATTAATTCCAAGGTCCTGTTTGAATATTTGAAAATCCATGAGCATGGGGTTGGTCCCACATCACTTGATATGTGATCACACTCATTTATGAGACTTTTCAAAAATGCAAAAGGAATTTTTGGAGCAACTTTTTATCTGGCCATTTGAAATAAATTCATCTGGGGGGTGTTCTCTCTCCCAATTTAATTTCTTTTGAAAATTTCACATGATGCAAAGTGACTTGCTAATCCTAGCACATACCTAAACTGGGGTCGTGACAAAAACATGGCAAAGTCACACAAATCATGCATGGAGCAAGCAGAAATGATAGATACATTTGGGACGTATCAACATCCCCAAGCTTAATTTCTGCTCGTCCTCGAGTAGGGAAATGATAACAAGCATAATTTCTGTGGCGACATGCCACACAACCATATAAGGACTTTTAAGTAAAGCAATCAAAGCATGCAATTCAATTCAAGTCTTAACAAGCAAGAGTCTATATTAGCATTGACACAAGCAACAAAAGAACAAATGGTGCAAGAGCTCTCGCTGTCCGTGACTCGAATATCTCCAGATGGTGTTTGCGTGCAAGCAGGGGACTGGGAAAAAGAGAGAAAAAGGTTGTTGAGAACTACTATCTACTAAAGTTTCACACTTAGTCTCATTTGGATTCTTATCTTGACTCGTCCCCAGACCACTAGCCAGGTACAAGCCAAACTGATCCACTCCCTTTCGATATTTTGAGCACTCATGCAATGGATGAGCGTGAGCAATAAAGTTGACACCTAAAAGGCGAAACAGAAAGAAGGTGGAGGAGGAAGACAAAAAGGTGTGAAAGGCTCACATAATTGAGGACGACCATAGGCGAGAGAAGGCAATATGATAGATATGATGTGAGGAGTAGGGATTGCCATGCAACGGATGCACATGTGAGCTAAAAGCTCTCCAAGGGAACTTAGTAGGGATGCATCCAACTTGCTTGCTCAAGAAGACCTAGAGCTTGTTTGAGGAGGCTCATCATTGGAATATAAAAGCCAAGTTCTATGGTGTGAAGGGTCCCCACCTAGCTATATGCATGTATGATGATCTCTATGGAGTACAAGGGATAGAGGATTAAGTACTAGTGAGGATCTCTCAACGGGAATAGTAGTGTGCCCCCTTCTCTTTTTTTCTCCTTCTCTTTTTTTGTATTTTTTTGGTGGCCTCAATGGCTCTTTCTATTTCTATCATTTGTCTTCTTTGGGATCTTTTGATTTTGTTCTCTTTGGGATTTTTTCCTCACTTTAGGGGAAACACTCTATATTTTACAAGAATATAGGAGATCTTTCACACTTTACAAGGGTACTCACGTAAAGAAGATGTAACTATCATGATGCAAATGTATGCCTCTGCCAGGATAGGAGGATATGCAATGATACTAGCGCGTCATGTAGCAATGATTATGGCAAGTCCCAACTAGCATGTGGCTCATCGATCAAGCAAGTGGCATGTATGACATGAAGATCAAGTCATGAGAAGTTGGATGTTGCATGGCAATGTATCTCGGAAAGGCTATGGAAATGCCTTGAAAGGTAGGTATGGTGGCTGTTTTGAGGAAAGATATAAGGAGGTTTATGATGACAGACCGTATCATGCCAAGGGTTTGGATGTACTGGCGAAGGTGGACGCCAACTCTCGGAGTGAGAAGGAGGCAATGCACGACACAGGAGAGGCTAGAAAAATATGGGAGGTGGAAGTGTCAACTTTTGAATACTCACATTAGTCCGAAGAACTCATGCACTTATTATCGGTAACTCTCAATCTCATCAGGAGGTTCTCAAAGAGACAAGTACCCCGAGGAGGAGTGTATGGGGGTTTGCTTATCCTTGCGCATCCTCGACTCATGGTACATCAGTGTACTCTAATATTCGAACCCTCCAGAGGTTAGTGATCCATCTAGTAGCTAGATTTCTCAACAGGGCTTTTGGTTTTCGAAAATCACACGTATTGCCCAAAATACGACATCTATCACTAATAGGCTAAAGCTCTTGACACCATAGTTCAAACATTACTCTAGTCAATACCTCCAAACTGTTGCAAGTTACTACTACAAAGAGAATAGCAACTTCAACTACCTACTTTCTAGTCAAGACACAAAACTCAATGCAACAGGAAAACTCTCTAAACAAGATAAACATGCAACCTATAGAAAGTTCAACTGAGACAAAAGAAAATCTCTAGAAGAAAACTAAAGCACTACAACTAAACAGGGCAGCAGCTAAGAAAAGAAAAAGAACAACTCACAGCTAAGGAAATAATCATGCAAATCCTATGAGGAGTTCTAGTCCAAGCGGAGCGTGTTTCTCTCCCAAACAAAAGAAATCTGGGGTCTAACTTGTTACTACATGCCGGGACCCGGAATTAGCGTATATAAGCCTCGCTACAACACAATCATATGGAGAGCCGAGAACCGTAGCCACTTGTCTAAACAGACAAGGCCAAGCACAGAACGTTCTCAGAAAGCATCCCATTCAGGCCGGATGATCCTCTGAGATGGGTCCTCATCGTCCGCACACAAGTCTAACTGATATGGGTGGTGAATTCCCATACTCATAGACAAGTCGCCTCAACCATACTATCGATTGTATTATAACCCTTACATAGACTTACTCCAGCCCGATCACTTAGTCGGGGTCTAGGGCGGGCTCAATCATACATCAAAGTGTGCACGAGACGGAGTCTCGACCAATCGCATTGCGATGCCCCAAGCTGCGCACATCTAAGGGCCACTTGGTGTATAAAAGACCGCCAGCCAGATCACAACTAAGGTCTCGAAAACCCATACAAAGACATGCATGTTATAAACATACACGCAGCACACATGCCTTGTATGAACAGCAGGTATCATTGCAATTCTCTACAAAGTATATATATTTATTAATAACTCTTACAGAGTGCACACAGAGATCACAAGCATGTGATCCAACATTACAACAAGCATGCGGAAGCAAAGTAGGTCTGAGTACAGACAAGTTTAACAAATGGCTTAGAGAAGCCTTATCTAAAAACAAGCCCTCCACGAGGGAACCAGTCGTCTGACTGGGACTACACTAGCTTGGTCTTGGTCTGAGTCTTCATTCTTCGAGCTTCGGTTAGAAGCCACCATCAGGGTCAGTGGCGTCATCTAAAACATAGATTAAGCAGACGTGAGTACAAAGGCGTACTCAGCAAGACTTACATAGGAGCTATACTACTCATGCACATGTGTCAAGGTAAAGGGAGGTGGGGTTTACTTGCAGAAATGCCAGCTTTGACTTGGCTAATCCTGAACTACGAGTACCAGACTTTGAGGTAAGAAGCGTACACGAGTCCACTACTTTCACCAACCAATACACCACTATGGTGCCTTCCTCGACTTCCCCATGAGAAAGCACGCCATAGCACTCACACTTATCTTGGTGTGTTTTAGAAGTATCCGGTTCAAGTTATCTAATAATCAAGCTAAGCTTTCCAAGTAGTCCATAACCGCGGACGCGGCTATTCGAATAGTTTTGATAACCTTGCAAGGGTGTACCGCTACACACACATGACCATCATTTACCGCCTTTGATCTCGACACCATTCAAGGGGTGCCAGCGAGGATGCTCACCACAACTGTTACCTCATAGCCTATCTAGTCCAAGAAAGCCGCCTACTTGGGTTGGCTACCACCATCGTGAACCCGGCCGGTTTACCGAAGTGGACCCAAGCGATGTGTGCGTGGTGCATAAGCCGGTCTCGGTTGAGCCGTTCTCTCACTTAGCATCCAGGCCACAAGCCCACCAGAACTCCGAACTACTGCGACATCTGGACATCGAAAGGGATGAGTCAATAAGTTGAGAGGGGTCAGTGAGCCCAATGTGTGGTTGGACTCTTCATCTTGGATCACCACACAAGAACTCGGACTTAGGGCGGTGTTCAACGAGACAACCCACCGTGTACTCCTACACAGCCTCTCATCGTTCACCTTGTATTAGGGTCGATTCACCAACACTTTTCTACCATCATCCACATGATCATTACCATCCCGACTCACATCATAGTAACAACATGGTATCATACTAAGCGTGCAATAAGCGATAACAATTGCAGGGGCCACATGATATCAAACAACTCCTACAGTTGCTAGGATTGTGGTTTGCTTACTACTGTGACAAAATGATAGGTCATCCAAAGGAATGGGTTCATCTATGCGGTAGAAATGAAGCATGGTGATCATCCTAAATAATACATAAGCGAGACATGAGAGGGAAGTGGGATTTTATCGACATGATCAATGGGGTTTTTCTTGCCTTGCTGACGAGATTCGGGTTCTGGATCTTCAGCGAAGGGGGTGACCTCTTGCTCCGGTTCCACCTCTACTCGGCAAACAAAGCACGAAGTAGCAATCAATATGAATGCAATGCTCAAGCACATGATGGAATGTTAAAGCTTGAAGTATAATTTTGATGTGTGAGGCAATTCCATTTAAGTGGAATATATTGCATTTAAAATGCAAATTCAAACTCCACATTTGAATTCAACATTAACCAAGTTATATGTGATATAGTTTGATCATTTTAAATTATCTTCAAATGTGTATGATATGCCTCTGATGTGTAAGTGAAATGTAGCATGTTGCCATGGTTCAAGTTGCCAAAATATTTGAATTGAATTTGATTTAATTTCATTTAAATCAAATAGCAAATGCTACTGATCACATTTTAAATTCAACTCAAACAGAGTTGGAAGTTGCATATTTGGAAAGATAATTTTCTCCTGATCATTTTTCATATATTATTTGTCCAATTTGGAGTTAATATGAATTTTCTATGAATTTCCAAAGTTTGGGGTATTTTCTGGAATTTCTGTAATTTATTAAATCTCTGGAAATTCCTTTATTGCGTCACTGTGCTGTCATGCTGGCGTCAGGGGGGTTTGACCCGAGCCAAACTGACAAGGGGGCCCACTGGTCAGCCTCTGTAGGGTTAAACCCGGTTTAAGTTAACCCCCTGGATTAGATTAGGGGCACTGGGGCCCAGGGGTCAGTGGGGTTAGGGGTGTGATTAGGGGTGGGTTAGTGCTTAAATGCCCGGCGGTTAGCCGCCGGTGGCAAGGGCACGGCGGCATGGTCGCCGGAGTGACCAAACGGCCACGGGAGAGCACGGGGAGGACACCATTCAACTCATCATCGTCTTCCGCATCATCTGGAGGCAACGGGGGTTCACGAGGTGGTCGGAAGAGACGACGGCAACGACTCCGGCGGAAACAGAGAAACGGCGAGGTCGTAGCCTAGGCTAGGGAGCACGGTTTGAGGTGATCTTGGGTGCGTTCAAAAGCTGGGAAGGCTAGGTGCCAAACGCTCGCACGGGTGCATCACCAGAGGTACTGAAGCGAGCTCCAGTTCGACCATGGCGGCGAGCTTGCTCGGGATCCATGGCGGATTCGGTTGTGGGGTAAACGAGACGCTGCGAACTATGGGGAAAGGTGAAGAAGCTCACCCTGAAGCTAATGGAGAAGACGGTGAGGCCGGGGATGCTGTGTATCCGAGGAATTTGACGACGGCGACTCACGGGTCCGGCGACTTCTCGGTGAAGCTGGCGTCGTCTGCTGAGGCGCTCGGGCTCGATTTCTTGAGGGGAACGATGAAGAAGCTTGCTGCGGTTCTTCTGGACACGGCGGCATGGCTCGGGGACGACTGTGGCTACGTGGGCTCGACGGCGTGCTCCACGGCGGTCTTCGGGCGGCGACGAATCGGGCGCAGGAGGAGGAGGAAGACGAAGAGGAGGGGGGGGAATGGATCAGGACGGCTGCGCGGCGTCTCCAGCGAAGGGATAAGGCGCGGGACAGGCAGGCAGCTGCCTGTCGTGCCCACGGCGGTCGCCGGCGAGGTGCCTGCCTGCCTGGAGGGAAGAAGACGCATGTAACCCCCTCCAGGTGGGCTGGGCCGGCCAGGTGGGCTGCGGGGAGTTAGCTGGGCTGAAACCAGGTAAGTTCCTTTTTCCTTTTTTTTCTCTGTTTAATCTTTCCTTTCTTTTTCTGTAATTTGTTTTGGCTCTGATAAAAATACCAAACCATTTTATTAAATGCTGAAAACTTTTACATGGCCTCATAAAAATATGGACAAGCCACTCATAAACTTTCAACATTTTTAAAATTCAAATGATATGAATTTTAAATCAAATAGGGGGATTTCTTTAATTCCAAGGTACTGTTTGAATATTTGAAAAATCTATGAGCATGGGGGGGTCCCACATCACTTGATATGTAATCATACTCATTTATAAGACTTTTCAAAACTCTAACATGAATTTTTGGAAAATATTTTTATCTGGCCTTTTGAATTAATTCATCTGGGGGGTGTTCCTTCTCCCATTTTGATTTTGAATTTGATTTCCAAGATTTCTTTTTGAAATTTTGACATGATGCAAAGGCACTAGCTAACCCTAGCACATACCTAACAGAGGGATCTGACAACTCGCCCCCACTCAAAAGAATCTCGTCCCGAGATTCAGAAGTCTGCGGGAGGAAGGAGGGGTACTCGGTAAGGAGACGGTCTTCTCTTTCCCACGTGGCTTCTCTTTCAGAGTGGTGTGACCATTGCACTTTCAGAAACCTAATCTTGTGACGACGAGTGACACGCTCTGCGGAATCAAGAATACGAACGGGGTATTCTCGATAAGAAAGGTCATCTTGGAGATCAAGCGTTTCATGGTCGACTTCGCGGATGGGGTCCTTGAAGCAACGCCTGAGTTGGGACACATGGAATACATCGTGTACTCGGGAAAGGTGCGGGGGTAGTTCAAGTTGGTAGGCAACTTCTCCACGTTTAGCTAAGATGCGGAAAGGTCTGATGTAACGTGGGGCCAACTTGCCTTTGATATCGAAACGTTGGGTTCGCTTCAGAGGAGTAACCCGAAGGTAAGCCTTCTCATCCAGATTGTAGCTCTCTTGCCTATGATGACGATCATATTAGCTTTTCTGACGAGACTGGGCTGCTTTCAATTGATCACGAACAATGCGAACTTGCTCTTCTGCTTCCTTGATCATATCCGGTCCAAAGAATTGTCTTTCACCGGTTTCAGACCAGTTTAGTGGTGTTCGACATCGTCGTCCATAAAGGAGTTCAAAAGGAGCCATGTTCAGACTAGATTGAAAACTATTGTTATAAGCAAATTCGGCAAATGGAAGAGAATTCTCCCAATTCTTCCCGAATGAGATAACACAAGCTCTGAGCATGTCTTCAAGAATCTGGTTAACCCTTTCGACTTGACCGCTAGACTGAGGATGGAAAGCCGTACTAAAGGAGAGATGAGTTCCCAAAGCACGTTGGAAGCTTCCCCAAAATCTAGAGGTGAAAAGGCTACCACGATCAGAATTGATTTCCAAAGGAAAACCATGAAGGGATACAATTCTGGAGATGTACAAGTCTGCTAACTGGCTAGCAGTTATAGACTCGCGAACCGGATGGAAGTGAGCAACTTTGGAAAGCCTATCTATGACAACGAATATGGCATTGTTTCCTTTCTGGGTTCTTGGAAAGCCGGTGATGAAGTCCATACCGACTTTGTCCCGTTTCCACTCAGGAATGGACAAGGGTTGAAGTGTACCAGCAGGTCTTTGATGTTCTGCCTTAATGCGACGACAAACATCACATTCGGCAACAATTTGAGCAATGTCTCTCTTCATCCTAGTCCACCAAAATCTCTGGCGTAGATCTCGGTACATTTTTGTGCTACCGGGATGAATTGAGAGGGGTGTGTCATGGGCTTCTTTGAGGATGAGTTGCCTTAGTTCCTTATTCTTAGGTACTACTAAACGATTTTCAAAGAATACCGTTCCTTTGCTATCTGTGGAGAAACATTTAGCAACTCCGCTAGCAATGTTCTCCTTGATCCGGCGAACACCTCGTGCACGCCTTTGGGCAACTATAATTTGATCCTCAAGAGTTGGTTTCGCCACCAAGGTAGAAAGATAGCCATGAGGAACAATTTCAAGGTTGAGCTTGCGAAAGTCCTCACGAAGAAGTGGTTGATACTGCTGCAACATGAGGTTGTTACAGTACGACTTACGACTTAGTGCATCAGCCATGACATTGGCTTTGCCTGGGGTGTAAGAAATTGCTACGTCGTAATCTTTTATCAACTCAATCCAGCGTCTTTGCCTGAGATTAAGATCTGGCTGGGTGAAAATATATTTGAGGCTTTGGTGGTCGGAATAAATCTCACAACGATTACCAAGGAGGTAATGTCGCCAAGTTGTTAGAGCATGAACTACGGCAGCGAGTTCAAGGTCATGGGTAGGATAGTTCTCTTCATGTGGCCGCAACTGGCGTGAAGCATAAGCTACCACATGTCGATCTTGCAGAAGTATGCATCCTAACCCTTGCCGTGATGCATCACAATAGATCTCGAAATCCCTTTTGGTGTCTGGAGGTGCAAGTACGGGTGCAGAAGTCAATCTCCTTTTTAGCTCTTGAAAGCTTTCCTCGCACTTGGAAGTCCATAAGAATTTTTTATCTTTCTTGAGGAGTTCAGTTAGATGCTTTGCAACTTTAGAAAAGTTCTCGACGAAGCGACGGCAATAGCTGGCTAGGCCAAGAAAACTTCTAACTTGCTTAACCGATTCAGGTGGAGTCCAGTCAAGGACGGCCTGAACTCTCTCGGGATTCACAGCAATGCCTTTTGCAGAAATCACGTGGCCTAAGTAGGTCACTTCTGGTAGCCAGAATTCACACTTGGAGAATTTAGCGTACAGGCGATGCTCTCTAAGTTTCATCAATACCAGCCTTAAGTGCTTGGCATGATCTTCTTCGTTCTTCGAGTAGATGAGAATATCATCGAGATAAACCACAACAAATTTATCTAGGTACTCCATGAAGATCGAATTCATCAAGCGTGAGAATGTGGCGGGGGCATTGGTTAAACCAAAGGACATGACGGTGTACTCGTAAAGACCATAACGAGTAGTAAAAGCCGTTTTGGGAATGTCCTCGTTTCGGATTCTAATCTGATGATAACCTAATCTTAAATCCATCTTGGAGAAGACGGAGGATCCTGCAAGTTGATCATAAAGATCATTGATCCTGGGCAGTGGGTATTTGTTCTTTATCGTCGCTAAATTTAGCGGGCGATAATCTACGCACATCCTTTATGTTCCATCTTTCTTCTTTACGAACAGAACGGGGCAACCCCATGGCGATGAGCTAGGGAGGATGAAGCCTTTTGCCAACGAAGCATCAAGTTGGGTTTTTAGCTCAGCTAACTCATGTGGGGCCATTTTATATGGGCGTTTGGAAATTGGTGCGGTTCCTGGAACAAGATCCACTATAAATTCTACACATCTGTCGGGTGGCTAGGTTTAAGGGGTTGGATCTCTGGATAGCTTCCTAGATGATGACCAAGGTTTACTAGGGGCTACAACAGATATGTCAGAGTAGTAAAGTACCCCAACACGATAGTCAGTGTGGTTCTTCTCGCTAGAAGGCATCTAAAGTGGAAGGAAGAGTTGCAATTGAAACACTATAGGTTTCTAGAAGAAAACCTACATCAAACTCTATGGAACTGTCGGGCATGCCACCTAGAAGTTCTTCTAAAGGGCAACCGAAAAGGAGGGAAGAATTTTGCAAATGCATCAGATTTTGAAGAAACTTGGAATGATTCGGACAGCATAACGGCTGTAATTGCAAGAAAACAATTTTCTTTCAATGTAGATACAACACTTACATAATACGATGTAAGAAATCAGCATTACAACAATGCTAGGAAACCGGACACAACTTTCCTACGACTATAAGGAAGCAAACAACGAGATGTTCTAGTAAGACATAGATGAGCCTAGTCCTATCATCCCGTAGAAAAGGTAAGGGTGACTCAGAACACAGAACGATGAGGGTAAGGAGAAAAATAGAAGCCTTACGTTGTTCCCTTATATACCCATAGTAACTATATAACTATAGAATGCTAGACTCGACTTCGGCCAAGGCTGATAATCCTACAGTCAGTCCTGCTCTGATACCAAGTCTGTCGGGACCCGGAATTAGCGTATATAAGCCTCGCTACAACACAATCATATGGAGAGCCGAGAACCGTACCCACTTGTCTAAACAGACAAGGCCAAGCACAGAACGTTCTCGGAAAGCATCGAACATGAGGGGCATCCCATTCAGGCCGGATGATCCTCTGAGATGGGTCCTCATCGTCCGCACACAAGTCTAACTGATATGGGTGGTGAATTCCCATACTCATAGACAAGTCGCCTCAACCATACTATCGATTGTATTATAACCCTTACATAGACTTACTCCAGCCCGATCACTTAGTCGGGGTCTAGGGCGGGCTCAATCATACATCAAAGTGTGCACGAGACGGAGTCTCGACCAATCGCATTGCGATGCCCCAAGCTGCGCACATCTAAGGGCCACTTGGTGTATAGAAGACCGCCAGCCAGATCACAACTAAGGTCTCGAAAACCCATACAAAGACATGCATGTTATAAACATACACGCAGCACACATGCCTTGTATGAACAGCAGGTATCATTGCAATTCTCTACAAAGTATATATATTTATTAATAACTCTTACAGAGTGCACACAGAGATCACAAGCATGTGATCCAACATTACAACAAGCATGCGGAAGCAAAGTAGGTCTGAGTACAGACAAGTTTAACAAATGGCTTAGAGAAGCCTTATCTAAAAACAAGCCCTCCACGAGGGAACCAGTCGTCTGACTGGGACTACACTAGCTTGGTCTTGGTCTGAGTCTTCATTCTTCGAGCTTCGGTTAGAAGCCACCATCGGGGTCAGTGGCGTCATCTAAAACATAGATTAAGCAGACGTGAGTAGAAAGGCGTACTCAGCAAGACTTACATAGGATCTATACTACTCATGCACATGTATCAAGGTAAAGGGAGGTGGGGTTTACTTGCAGAAATGCCAGCTTTGACTTGGCTAATCCTGAACTACGAGTACCAGACTTTGAGGTAAGAAGCGTACACGAGTCCACTACTTTCACCAACCAATACACCACTATGGTGCCTTCCTCGACTTCCCCACGAGAAAGCACGCCATAGCACTCACACTTATCTTGGTGTGTTTTAGAAGTATCCGGTTCAAGTTATCTAATAATCAATCTAAGCTTTCCAAGTAGTCCATAACCGCGGACGCGGCTATTCAAATAGTTTTGATAACCTTGCAAGGGTGTACCGCTACACACACATGACCATCATTTACCGCCTTTGATCTCGACACCATTCAAGGGGTGCCAGCGAGGATGCTCACCACAACTGTTACCTCATAGCCTATCTAGTCCAAGAAAGCCGCCTACTTGGGTTGGCTACCACCATCGTGAACCCGGCCGGTTTACCGAAGTGGACCCAAGCGATGTGTGCGTGGTGCATAAGCCGGTCTCGGTTGAGCCGTTCTCTCACTTAGCATCCAGGCCACAAGCCTACCAGAACTCCGAACTACTGCGACATCTGGACATCGAAAGGGATGAGTTAATAAGTTGAGAGGGGTCAGTGAGCCCAATGTGTGGTTGTACTCTTCATCTTGGATCACCACACAAGAACTCGGACTTAGGGCGGTGTTCAACGAGACAACCCACCGAGTACTCCTACACAACCTCTCATCGCTCACCTTGTATTAGGGTCGATTCACCAACACTTTTCTACCATCATCCACATGATCATTACCATCCCGACTCACATCATAGTAACAACATGGTATCATACTAAGCGTGCAATAAGCGATAACATTTGCAGGGGCCACATGATATCAAACAACTCCTACAGTTGCTAGGATTGTGGTTTGCTTACTACTGTGACAAAATGATAGGTCATGCAAAGGAATGGGTTCATCTATGCGGTAGAAACGAAGCATGGTGATCATCCTAAACAATGCATAAGCGAGACATGAGAGGGAAGTGGGATTTTATCGACATGATCAATGGGGTTTTGCTTGCCTTGCTGACGAGATTCGGGTTCTGGATCTTCAACGAAGGGGGTGACCTCTTGCTCCGGTTCCACCTCTACTCGGCAAACAAAGCACGAAGTAGCAATCAATATGAATGCAATGCTCAAGCACATGATGGAATGTTAAAGCTTGAAGTATAATTTTGATGTGTGAGGCAATTCCATTTAAGTGGAATATATTGCATTTAAAATGCAAATTCAAACTCCACATTTGAATTCAACATTAACCAAGTTATATGTGATATAGTTTGATCATTTTAAATTATCTTCAAATGTGTATGATATGCCTCTGATGTGTAAGTGAAATGTAGCATGTTGCCATGGTTCAAGTTGCCAAAATATTTGAATTGAATTTGATTTAATTTCATTTAAATCAAATAGCAAATGCTACTGATCACATTTTAAATTCAACTCAAACAGAGTTGGAAGTTTCATATTTGGAAAGATAATTTTCTCCTGGTCATTTTTCATATATTATTTGTCCAATTTGGAGTTAATATGAATTTTCTATGAATTTCCAAAGTTTGGGGTATTTTCTGGAATTTCTGTAATTTATTAAATCTCTGGAAATTCCTTTATTGCGTCACTGTGCTGTCATGCTAGCGTCAGGGGGGTTTGACCCGAGTCAAACTGACAAGGGGCCCCACTGGTCAGCCTCTGTAGGGTTAAACCCGGTTTAAGTTAACCCCCTGGATTAGATTAGGGGCACTGGGGCCCAGGGGTCAGTGGGGTTAGGGGTGTGATTAGGGGTGGGTTAGTGCTTAAATGCCCGGCGGTTAGCCGTCGGTGGTACGGGCACGGCGGCGTGGTCGCCGGAGTGACTAAACGACCACGGGAGAGCACGGGGAGGACACCATTCAACTCAGCATCGTCTTCCGCATCATCTGGAGGCAACGGGGGTTCACGAGGTGGTCGGAAGAGACAACGGCGACGACTCCGGCGGAAACAGAGAAACGGCGAGGTCGTAGCCTAGGCTAGGGAGCACGGTTTGAGGTGATCTTGGGTGCGTTCTAAAGCTGGGAAGGCTAGGTGCCAAACGCACGCACGGGTGCATCACCAGAGGCACTGAAGCGAGCTCCAGTTCGACCATGGCGGCGAGCTTGCTCGGGATCCATGGCGGATTCGGTTGTGGGGTAAACGAGACGCTGCGAACTATGGGGAAAGGTGAAGAAGCTCACCCTGAAGCTAATGGAGAAGACGGTGAGGCCGGGGATGCTGTGTAGCCGAGGAATTTGACGACGGCGACTCACGGGTCCGGCGACTTCTCGGTGAAGCTGGCGTCGTCTGCTGAGGCGCTCGGGCTCGATTGCTTGAGGGGAACGATGAAGAAGCTTGCTGCCGTTCTTCTGGACACGGCGGCACGGCTCGGGGACGACTGTGGCTACGTGGGCTCGACGGCGTGCTCCACGGCGGTCTTCGGGCGGCGACGAATCGGGCGCAGGAGGAGGAGGAAGACGAAGAGGAGGGGGGGAATGGATCAGGACGGCTGCGCGGCGTCTCCAGCGAAGGGATAAGGCGCGGGACAGGCAGGCAGCTGCCTGTCGTGCCCACGGCGGTCGCCGGCGAGGTGCCTGCCTGCCTGGAGGGAAGAAGACGCATGTAACCCCCTCCAGGTGGGCTGGGCCGGCCAGGTGGCCTGCAGGGAGTTAGCTGGGCTGAAACGAGGTAAGTTCCTTTTTCCTTTTTTTTTCTCTGTTTAATCTTTCCTTTCTTTTTCTGTAATTTGTTTTGGCTCTGATAAAAATACCAAACCATTTTATTAAATGCTGAAAACTTTTACATGGCCTCATAAAAATATGGACAAGCCACTCATAAACTTTCAACATTTTTAAAATTCAAATGATATGAATTTTAAATCAAATAGGGGGATTTCTTTAATTCCAAGGTACTGTTTGAATATTTGAAAAATCTATGAGCATGGGGGGGGTCCCATATCACTTGATATGTGATCATACTCATTTATAAGACTTTTCAAAACTCTAACATGAATTTTTGGAAAAGATTTTTATCTGGCCTTTTGAATTAATTCATCTGGGGGGTGTTCCTTCTCCCATTTTGATTTTGAATTTGATTTCCAAGATTTCTTTTTGAAATTTTGACATGATGCAAAGGCACTAGCTAACCCTAGCACATACCTAACAGAGGGATCTGACACTACAGCAAATAAAGCAAAAACAAACCTAAGAAAAGTAAAGAGCGAGACGCTCCAAGCATAGCACATAACGCATGAAGTGATAAAAATATAGTGCAACGAGGGACGAACTGATAACTGTTGATGAAGAAGGGGATGCTCGAGGGCATCCCCAAGCTTAGACGCTTGATTCTCCTTCAATATTTATTGGTGATGCATGGGCATCCCCAAGCTTGAGCGTTTGACACTCCACGATCTTCTTTCATCATCTTCCATCGCACACTTGAAAACTCCCTTCATACACAACTCATCATAAGCTGATTAGAGAGGTTAGTACCCTATTAAAGTAATTTTCCTCTACTACAAATAAATATATTCAGGAATAGCTACTTATTCTCAATATTGCCAAAAAGTTTTTGCAAAGAAAAAGGAAGCTTAAGGTTTGCAAAAGTTAGGAGAGACAAAACTTGGAAGAATCTGTGAAAAACAGAACAGAAGGTAGTAAAGAATTTTTTAGAGGTACTTCTGCAACTCGAATCAAAAAACTCAGAACATACGAAAGTTCCGTGATTGTATGGATCATGTTGTGTAAAAAATTCAGCTCAAAAAGATGAAGTCGTAATTTTCTATGACATTTCCCGTCACGAGGACAGAATCTGTTTTTTGGACAGCATGTCACAACTTTCACTTCCCTTGTCATATGAGGCTATATTTGGCACAAAGCTTGAAAAATAAAGATACAATGATGTTGCTACAGTAGTAACAATCATCAAGACCACTAAAAAATGAAGAAAAAACATCTTGGGTTGCCTCCCAACAAGCGCTTTCTTTTACGCCTTTAAGCTAGGCATAAAGCAAAAGATCAAGTTTTATCAAGAAAATAACAGGCCCGTGTGACGGACTCAAATGGAAACTTAATCTTTTTCCTAGGGAAGTGTTCCATCCCTTTCTTGAGAGGGAATTGGAATTTGATATTCCCCTCTTTCATGTCAATTACAGCACCAACGGTGCGAAGAAAAGGACGTCCCAAAATAATTGGACAAAAGGGCTCACACTCAATGTCCATAATAGTGAAATCAACGGGAACATAATTGTCATTGACAATGATAAGAACATCATAGATATTCCCCAAAGGTTTCTTTACGAAAGAATCGACAAGACGAACACCAAAAGAACAAGGATCAAAAGGTTTCAATTCAAGCATATCATACATTCTTTTGGGCATAACAGAGGTACTAGCTCCAACATCATAAAGAGCAAAGCAAGAGAAGTTATTCAATTTGATTTTTATCATAGGATCCCAACCATCTTCTAGAATTCTAGGTATGGAGGCTTCTAGTCTAAGCTTCTCCTCCCTAACTTTGATTAGAGCATTGGTGATATGCTCTGTGAAGGCAAGATTAAGTGTGCTAGTGTGGGGGTCTCTAGACATCTTGTGTAGGAAACCAATAACTTCGGGTAAGGTGCAGTTGTCAAAGTCTAGATCACTACTATCTATCAAGGAGGTAGTGATATCATTAAGGCTCACTTATTTGCAAGACTGTGTGTTCATGGAGGTTTCTTCATCTATGGTTGAGGTGGTAGCATCACCATTGATAGGTCCAGGTGGACTAGGGGTGTGATGGGTGCTAATAGTTTGGACATCCTCAATAACATGCATAGTAGCTACGGTGTGGTAGGTAGGAAGGCTCTTAACTCTCTCTTCTTAATTGGGGATAACTTCGGGTTTTGCTGCCATCTGATTTATCAAGGTAGATTGGGTGTGAGACATGTTTGAAACATAGGTCTCAGTGGTAGTGAGTCTAGTTTGGAAACTGGAGATGTCACTGTTCAGGCTCTCAAGTTGTTTGCTAATGTTTTGAAGGATAGAAGAGTGTTCATCTAATTGTCTGGAAAAAGCCTTGTTTTGTTCAAACTGTGTGTGCATAAAAAGTTTAGCAGATTCCGCGAGGTAAATTTTAAGCCTGCATAAAAAGTTTGGATAACCATCCAAGTAGTCAAACCATGTGTAGGGTAGTTCTTAACAAGAGATTTCATACATTCCCAATCTTGGGCAACGTGTTCATTATCCAATTTTCTAAAATTCATAATGTTACTTCTCAACTAGATAATTTTAGCAGGGGGATAGTACTTCCCAATAAAAGCATCCTTACATTTGTCCCAAGAATCAATGCTATCCTTACTCCTTGGTGTTGGGGTTCGGGGCAGAAAACACAAATTTTTCATAACCTACGAGACCCATACCCAAGACCTATGCTATGCTGATGCAAGTAACGGACAGAAATAGATCACATACCAGTATGTAGTCCGTTAAGCGGGAAACGTTCCCGCATGAACGTGGTTGGTGTAGTCGTACCGGCAATCCCCGATGCCGCGCAGATCCACGATGACTCCTGTAGCCACCCGATCCTTGTGGACCGATGACGGGATTACGTCCCCGTCGGAACGTTGCTGATGAAGACCTCGCGATACAACCATGACGATGAAGTAGCACCACAAGTGTAGTGCCTCGAGGGATTATACACATACAGTATACCCGACGTCCCTCCGGGCTCCGAACCAGTAGAGCAGCGGAAAGAAGATGGATTCGGATCCCGATTCCAGTAGCACGACCGCGTGCGTATAGTGGAGAAATCCCCAACCAAGTGTAGACTCCAAAAAAGGGGAGTCCACTCGAGGAAGGAGAAAGGAGGGAGAGAGAGATGAGAGAAACTTGTCTCAAATCAATTTGTATGAAGAAAAAAGGGCACCCTACCCCTCCTTATATAGGCCAAGGAGGGGTGCCACCCTCCCCTCCACTTCCGGGGTGGGACTAATCCCAAGGGGAGAGCAAATGGCGCAGCCCTAGGGGGTCGGCCCCTTTCATGGCGCCATGGCCCATGGGGGAGGACTCCCTCTCCCCCTAATGGGCCCTATGAGGCCCACGTGCCTTTTCTTCCCTTTTTAATTATATTTAAATACATTTTAATATTTAATTCAGATAATTAAATAATAAAACATATATTAAACATTATTAAATATATTTTGAACCTTTCAAAATACCCGGAACAACTTCCGGCCTTCATCGGAACAATTCCGGTCATCACCGGAACAATTCCGGTGTTCTCTCCAATTTCTCCGGTGATCCCGAATCAATCCTTACTGCGTCGAGTACCCTTAAGTGTAACACCCTACGGTCCGGGAAACAGCAGACATGATCGAGACAATTCTCATTGATCAATGACTAATCAATTGGACCTGGTTACAATCCTTGATAGCCCCTGCGCTTCCATCGAATGAACTTCAATCGCTGTTGGATCCGTTAACCGTGTGCCTGTTCCCTTTGTCCTGGGGTACTTTGCTTGTCCGAGGTTTGATCATCGGTATCCAATATACCTAGTTCGTCCTCGTTCTCAACAAACAAGTTTACTCGTTCCCGTGATATTACAACTCCGTGACCTAGTCACACGTTTGCAAACTTTATGATGCAATATCACCGAGTGGGCCCAGAGTACCTATCCGTCACACGGATGGACAAATCCCGCTTTGATCTATTTGCATACTCATCAACCATCTATTTCGGAATACCCAAAGTGCACCGTTATGGCCAGCATATTTCAGTCAGGCGGTGGGATACAAATCAAAGTCTCCTCATAGATGACAATTACGTATGATCATTACGGTCAAAGGATCTGGTCACTACGTTATAGTTATCGCAATGTCGAACTATGTGACTTGATCACATCGAAAAACTTCTGGTGGGTGTATGTCCATCATATCATTATCCAATGATACGACTCCACTGTCAACAGACGCCATTGTCTCATGATCAGGAAACCTTGATCATCAATCGCCCAATGGACTAGTATACAAGGGTTGACTAGGGACCTGGTTGTTTGTATACCACACCTGTATTAATGTTTCCGCTTAATACAGTTATAGCATAGTATCAAACGTATTATGAACTAATGGAATATGCTCGATAAAACATATTTTATTTGCCTCTAGGGCACATTCCCAACAGTCTCCCACTTGAACTAGAGTACAAATAATCTAGTTGCATTTTCTCTGGATCATAACTCCTTATTGATCATGCTTTCCCGTGGAAGAGGTTGTATCAACGGTCTGGGTACCATTCAGAACCGTATGTCCTTTTTGCAAATCATAATGTCACCTAATTTGACATTCCTTCATTATCCACTATAATGATGAGGTATATATATTTGGCGGTGAAGTGAGACTTCGTTTTCTATGTCATAGCAATGACATCCGGTGGGTCACGCGGACTTTCCCATAGTCATGCACACTTGAAACTCACTCAATCAGAAGTCGAACTTCTTAAGCCATAATATAACTCCTGCTACTTCTAAAGCAGCCACATCAATGTAGATTCAATCCTTAATGCATTGTATGCAACTTTGATGTCTAACCATGTTTCTTTCAATTTAGGCATTCATTAGTATGATATCTCAATTTTCTAGGTTAGTGTCAAAACATGAACCAGCATAACATTTATGGTCAAGTCCACTATCCTTTACAAATTTGAGATGTATCCTCAGTTCTCTTCAGACACTGAAGGATAAACTTAACTCTTTGTTCAATGATTTACTCATAAATCATATCACAACATGTTCTTACTACTAAGAACTTGGGTCACATTACGTCGAGTACATAACTCTGGTTTTATATGAAAGAACCTATGAAAAAAGCATAGAGGATCCAACACATCCATTTCTTTCATTAACCATTAACCATTGTTCTTGTACTGAGATTAACTCAACACTTCTCTTGGTTATACAAGTAAGGACCATTTCTTGACTTGTCCCATTCTGAACTCCTTCAGAATCTTATCCAGGAAAGTATTACGACTCAATGTTATTAAACACATATCTATCTTAATAGATCTTTAATGCTTAATACTTATTCATCTTCATTTATGAAAGATTCAAACAATCATTAACACCAACTGCACCATTCATAATATGTTATCCATATATGAGAATGTTATCATGCTCCCACTCAAATATGTCATGCACATATTAAGTTATAGGATAACACTCATATTGTTCCCACTGAAATATGTCGGCCACATATAAGACAAGGATAACATCCACATGGCTCCCACTTAGATATGTCAGACACATATTAAGTTCAGGATACTAACCATATGGCTCCTACTCAAATATGTCATTTACATATAAGTCTAGGATAATACTCCCATAGCTCCCACTCAAAATATGTCATCTACATATTAAGTTTCAGGAAACTATTCAGCTCCCACTCAGTTTCATGCAAATGCATGTTTCCTCGATATTTTGGTTAAGTCCAAAATCCTTTGATCATCCATCAAAATGAGAATTCAGTTTACGAGACACTAGTATCCATATGTTTTTCCAAAACCTTCTTGTTGTACCAATTACAACACTTCTTCAAATACAGGATTTGAGGAAGTCACGGTATTGATAACAATCCTGGATCAATCGTAGTGAATATCCCTTTGACTCAAGCATTGCTACACATTGTAGTCAACCCATTGAATTTGTCAGAAACAATCTTTGTGACAAACCAATCTTGACGTCCCTTTGATGTTCACATTTATTCCTCATAACTCTGAAGTTATTGTGAATATCAAGTAACCTCCTTACTTGATAAGATTCAAGCAATCTTAAATGTAACTCAACACAGGATTTCATGACTCGTAGTCATATCTCGTACTTAGGTCCACCATCGCTTCTTTGTAGTTCGTAGGAATGTCTTGTTCCATTAACATGACAAGTGATTCATGAATATCATTTTGCACCAGGGGCAAATATATATTCTTGAATCCTACCTTTCTCAGTAAAATCTCCCATCAGAAGATCATGATCATTATCATTAGTTTCTCCTCTTATTGTAGAGCTTTGCTTCCAGAACATATTCCGTTGCACTACTCTGACATTTGGAGGCAAGGTCAATTACCTTGGTTGAACTTTCACTTTTCTTCCATTACCACATTTATCAAGAACAATTCTTGACAAACACCAAACATAGAAATACATGTTTTGCTCCTTTTGGTTCTAGTTGTGGAAGATGCATCCATAGTTGTCTAAGGATACACTACAAAGATAATTTATCTTACATAAATCAAGCTTCCTAGAAACCACAACACACCATGACATATATATTGTTGGTTTCCACGAACTCAGATGGTTCCCTATGCTGAAGTGAGTGTTTGCATATTAAATTAATAACTCTAAACAATAATAACGTAACTTGGTAAGAGATAACTTAGACCATACACTTTTCGATAGAATATGATCACAATGTTCAGGCACGTCAATCATATTGAAGTGTCTCAAGACATTGCAATTTGTGGAACAACTTTCACACAAGTCTTTATGCCCAAGACTAACTCAAAACATTTGTCACTTTCATCAAATCGTAGAGACTTGTCTTTCTTGTTAATTTAATATCCATCTTTACTCTGAAATCCCTTTTGATCATATCAAATTATTTCAGACTCATGTTTCATTAGTGAATACAAAAATTCATCTAAGTCCACATACGAAGTTCACGAAATAATGAAATTCACCACATGCTGGCATACGATACATCACAATGTATGATACTCAACAATCAGTACACATCCCGTTTACCAAAATGCGAGGTTTTAGTCATCTCACCTAAAAGGCATGGTTTGTATGTGTCAAGAGATCAAGTATCTTAAGACATCATCATACCATTCATGACTTAAACTGTAGTGTCATTATTAAGCCTGGATATTTTTTGGCATTACAATATTTCTTATAAATGATCAAACAACTATCATCAATATAAGAATAACTCATTCATAATCGTAATGTGACCATAAGAGATATCATTCATAAAAGGAGAACAATTGACTTGTTTCTCAGTAATATGAATAATTGTCTTCGCGAGATGCAAGACACACTAATAAAGTCCTCATTCAAACGATCATAAAATTTATTCATATATTAATCAATTGATAAATGTAGAGGGAGAGTGTTGTCGACCATCAACTATCTTGATTGCCGTCAGCGCACATTGTCACCTCATCCCTTCCAAGTCACACTCAAGCAGTAAGTTCAAGCATCGAATACTTAATCAACCGCAATTAGTGTTTCGTGGGAAAGACATTTATAACTCGTATATCAAATATACCTTCTCCGTCAATGACCATTCCTGCATTGGTTCTACTCTTAAAGTTCTTAACTTTAACCATGACCTCATGACAGGTGAACAATTCTCCTTCATGACATAGTCCAGACATGGTCTTTGTAACTGGGAGGAAGCGGATGCAACTCCCCAGTTATCGCAAAGTAACCAGTCATTCAGTAGTCCAAGTTATGCACAAGGTGTTCCATGTATCTTATACATTTTCCAAGTGACTTTATCAGCAGGTTGTTCCTTCCACCATAGTTGAAAGAAACCCCGTCCATATACGCATATTCCATTACTCTGATTTGTGACCAAGTTCTTTCAAGTTCACCTAGCACGTCATACGTGTTGGTTAACATGCATTCACAATTTAGATTCCATAGAATGAATTATGGTGTATTGGACAGTCATTCATAAGTGACGGTGAGTGCGATACTCATCATCATCTTCCTTGATTACGGAGTTGTCAGGTGTATCTCCTAGCAGTTCTTCGTATTATGTTTAGCAAGTCATTACTAATGAGTATGTCTCTAATGGTGTTGGTACACATCAATGAAGTAAGACCCATTTACCTTAAGTTCTATCATACTAAAAGAGCCATAGTTATAAACATTGGTATGACGTTATCTACAATGAAATTTGCAAAGACATGAAGATTAAGTTCATAATATGGAGTTCATGTTTCAAAAACAATTCTGGAACTCCCACTCAGACAAACATCCCTCATAGTTTGTTCTAAGTGATTACACGATCCTTGAACACCATACCTCCCCCGATCGTCACGGCCATCAGTATGTTGTTCAAGGTAGGCCATCATGCCAATCACATCATCCATGTGACTCATGCTCGACCTTTCGGTCTCTTGTGTCCCGAGGCCATATCATATACATATGCCAGGCTCGCCACCACACCCTATGTGATTTGTTGATGTGTCATGCAAGGCCATATCATATACATATGCCAGGCTTGCTACACCCACATCATGTGAACGAAAAAATGTTTGACACACGTGTGACACGTGGTGCCTCCATAATGTAGAACTTTCCAGGTGGTGCTCACTAGGGTAAGGACACTATGTTGGTTTTAGTGAGGGATCATCCTATTATGTTACCGTCGTATATCTAACATATTAGCAAAACAGGATGCAACATAAATCATACATTCTATGATTCCCCCTTACATGCAAATTAAAGTTAAAAACGCCTTTCTACTTTATCTTTTGCAAGTTTTACGTGGCTGCTAGGGGTTTCGAGAAAAGAACCGCTTTCTATCCTGCGAAAACAAGCCACAATAGCAATCCATAATTGTCTCTATTACACCCCTGTCGGGGCCCTCCGTTGCAAACATCTTCGCATCGCTAATGCAGAGAGACAGACGCCCCCCCAGCCACTTTATATGGTACAAGCCATATGTCAAGCGTGGAACCAGTCTCGCGTAAACGCGTAAGGTCGGTCGGGGGCCGCTTCATCAAACATTGCCGCAACGCTAAATGAGTACACGTGAGAGGGTAACAATTGGAGAACTGATGCCCACATACTAGATGTGTTCTATCCGTACAATACATCTACGCATAGCCTTGCTCATGATACCACTGTTGGGGTTCGGGGCAGAAAACACAAATTTTTCATAACCTACGAGACCCATACCCAAGACCTATGCTATGCTGATGCAAGTAACGGACAGAAATAGATCACATACCAGTATGTAGTCCGTTAAGCGGGAAACGTTCCCGCATGAACGTGGTTGGTGTAGTCGTACCGGCAATCCCCGATGCCGCGCAGATCCACGATGACTCCTGTAGCCACCCGATCCTTGTGGACCGATGACGGGATTACGTCCCCGTCGGAACGTTGCTGATGAAGACCTCGCGATACAACCATGACGATGAAGTAGCACCACAAGTGTAGTGCCTCGAGGGATTATACACATACAGTATACCCGACGTCCCTCCGGGCTCCGAACCAGTAGAGCAGCGGAAAGAAGATGGATTCGGATCCCGATTCCAGTAGCACGACTGCGTGCGTATAGTGGAGAAATCCCCAACCAAGTGTAGACTCCAAACAAGGGGAGTCCACTCGAGGAAGGAGAAAGGAGGGAGAGAGAGATGAGAGAAACTTGTCTCAAATCAATTTGTATGAAGAAAAAAGGGCACCCTACCCCTCCTTATATAGGCCAAGGAGGGGTGCCACCCTCCCCTCCACTTCCGGGGTGGGACTAATCCCAAGGGGAGAGCAAATGGCGCAGCCCTAGGGGGTCGGCCCCTTTCATGGCGCCATGGCCCATGGGGGAGGACTCCCTCTCCCCCTAATGGGCCCTATGAGGCCCACGTGCCTTTTCTTCCCTTTTTAATTATATTTAAATACATTTTAATATTTAATTCAGATAATTAAATAATAAAACATATATTAAACATTATTAAATATATTTTGAACCTTTCAAAATACCCGGAACAACTTCCGGCCTTCATCGGAACAATTCCGGTCATCACCGGAACAATTCCGGTGTTCTCTCCAATTTCTCCGGTGATCCCGAATCAATCCTTACTGCGTCGAGTACCCTTAAGTGTAACACCCTACGGTCCGGGAAACAGCAGACATGATCGAGACAATTCTCATTGATCAATGACTAATCAATTGGACCTGGTTACAATCCTTGATAGCCCCTGCGCTTCCATCGAATGAACTTCAATCGCTGTTGGATCCGTTAACCGTGTGCCTGTTCCCTTTGTCCTGGGGTACTTTGCTTGTCCGAGGTTTGATCATCGGTATCCAATATACCTAGTTCGTCCTCGTTCTCAACAAACAAGTTTACTCGTTCCCGTGATATTACAACTCCGTGACCTAGTCACACGTTTGCAAACTTTATGATGCAATATCACCGAGTGGGCCCAGAGTACCTATCCGTCACACGGATGGACAAATCCCGCTTTGATCTATTTGCATACTCATCAACCATCTATTTCGGAATACCCAAAGTGCACCGTTATGGCCAGCATATTTCAGTCAGGCGGTGGGATACAAATCAAAGTCTCCTCATAGATGACAATTACGTATGATCATTACGGTCAAAGGATCTGGTCACTACGTTATAGTTATCGCAATGTCGAACTATGTGACTTGATCACATCGAAAAACTTCTGGTGGGTGTATGTCCATCATATCATTATCCAATGATACGACTCCACTGTCAACAGACGCCATTGTCTCATGATCAGGAAACCTTGATCATCAATCGCCCAATGGACTAGTATAGTAGGGTTGACTAGGGACCTGGTTGTTTGTATACCACACTTGTATTAATGTTTCCGCTTAATACATTTATAGCATAGTATCAAACGTATTATGAACTAATGGAATATGCTTGATAAAACATATTTTATTTGCCTCTAGGGCACATTCCCAACACTTGGATCTTCCTCTCAAGGAGAAAGGAAAAAAGCTTCAGCTTGACGATGTCTCCATCTATTTCCTTGTACTTTTTCATATCACAAAGCTCAACTAAATTATTTAAGTGCAAGGCAGCATCCTCTCCAGCACCTGAGAATTGATCTTTTATAACATGATTCAGCAAAGCAGGTTTAATTTCATAAGAAGGTGCTGAAGTGGCAGGTGGAGCAATAAGAGTGCAGATAAAATCACTGTTGTTATGACTAGTGAAGTCACACAACTTGGTGTTTTCATTGGAACCCATAGTAGAAGCATGTATTTTTTGGTATTTTTTTATAAGGGACACAAAAGTAAAAACTGAAAGGTGAACTAACAAGACTAAAAAGCAAAGATAAAAGATAGTGTGCAACTCCCCTATCTTTGTAGACTGGAGTCCCCGGCAACGGCGCCAGAAATGGCTTGATGCGGTGAGGAAGATAGTTCTCTCACTTCTCGTTCGTTACCCCAAGTGGAAGGTGAGATGTAGTGTAGCAGCAAATTTCCCTTAGCAAAGATGCTAAGGTTGAGTATCGAACCAGCAGGAATCCAAGAATCGACAAGTAGGTGGTAAAGTGAACAATGTCGCGGTTCATAACCGAGGTTTCTAACTTCACCTGGACCTGCACACACATCAAATAACTTTTCTCCCAACGAGTACAGAGGAGTTGTCAATTCCTCCGGCCTTGCTGTTTACAAAGGATCAACACAAGAGATAATAATAGTGGCAACTAAAAGTAAAGACTGAAAGTAAATTGATGGTGTAAACAATGGTGTAAATATGGACCGGGGTCCCATGACGTTCACTAGTGATGTCTCTCTCCCAAAAGACGATAAAAATGCTAGCGAGGTAAACAAATCACAGCTGGGCAATTGACAGGATTATAAACGCACCGCAATGCTAACTATACTACAAAAGAAAGGAAGAGGCTCAAAAGCAATGGGTCGTACGCCAAGGTAAGTAGACCGAAATCCATCTGCATCTACTAAGAATCATCCACCTTGAGATATCTATCCAGAACATCTCGATGGTATTAAGTTGCGAATCCCACCCAAAGTGTAAACTCAAAGCAACAGACAACTGCATTAAAAGAACTATGCGTAAAGTAAACAATCCTTGCACCCGCAGGTACAAGCACCGTTGTTTTTATCCCTGGTGGCAATAGTGTCGGGATACGGGGCAGAAAAGACAAATTTTTCATACCTACGGTACCCGAACCCAAGATCTATGCTATGGCGATGTAAAGTAACGGAGGGAATCGGTGTTCATACCTTTGAAGACCGAAAGAGGAAAACGTTCTTGCGAACGTGGCTGGCGTAGACTCAGAACTACGACCTCCCTGTCGTGTAGAATACCACCACCGGCGAGGATGACTCCCGCTAAACCTCCAGCGACGAAGTAGCACCACAGGTGTAGTGCCTCGAAGAGATTATACACCTACAGTACAATCGATGTTCCTCACGGGCCCCGAACCAGGCGAGCAGCGGAAGAAAGACGGCTACGGATCCCGACTCCAGCAGAACGACGGCCTGCCTTATGGTGGAGAACTCCAATCCAGGTGCAGACTCCAAACAAGGGGAGTCCACTTCCGGGAAGGAGAAGGAGGAAGAAGGAGATATTGGTGTGTTGGAAAAAGGGGGGTCTACCCCTCCTTATATAGGCCAAGGGGGGTGCCATCCTCCTCCCCTCCCCCATGTGGGACTAAACTCCCAAGGGGGGGAGTGCGCCAAGCCCAAGGGGGAGACCCCCTCCTCCCTTAATGGGCCCATGGGCCCATTTAGCCTTTTTCCCATTTTTTTAATTTATTTAATATGTTTTAAATATTTAATTCAGATAATTAAATAATAAAGCATTATTAAAACAATTAAACTTTATTTTGAACTATTCAAAATGTCTGGAAACCATTCCGTCCTCCTCCGGAACTATTCCGGTGATTCCTCCTATTTCACCGATTGATCCCGTAACTGTCCTATGCGTCGATTGCCCTTAAGTGTAACACCCTAACGGTCCGGGAAACAGCAGACATGGTCGAGACTCTTCTCATTGACCAATGACTAGTCATTTGGACCTGGTTACAATCCTTGACAGCCCCTGCGCTTCCATCGAATGAACTTCGATCGCTTTTGGAAACCGTTAACGATACGACGTAATCCCTTTGTGCTGCGGTACTTTGTTTGTCCGAGGTTTGATCGTCGGTATCCTACATACCGTGTTCACATCTCGTTCACAACAAACAACTTCTCTCGTCCATGATCATTGCATCTCTTGTGACCTAGTCACGTCCTTGCAAGGTGTTGATGCAATATCACCGAGTGGGCCCAGAGTACCTGTCCTGTCACAAGGACTGACAAATCCCGCTCTGATCTATTAACATACTCATCAACCATCTATTTCGGAATACCCAAAGTGCACCGTTATAGCCAGCATATTTCAGTCAGGCGGTGGGATACAAATCAAAGTCTCCTCATTGATGACAATTACGTATGATCGTTACGGTCTAAGGACTAAGCCATATGTTACAAAGTCATAGCAACGCTGAACTATGTGACCCGATCACATTGCAATACTTTAGGTGGGTGTACGTCCATCACATCATTCCCCTTAACGATATGACCTCATTGTCAATGGACTTAAGTGTCGCCATGATCAAGAAAGCTTGATCAATCAATTTCCCAATGAGATAGTTTACCCGAGTTAAACTACGGACCATGTTTTATACTACACCTGTATTAGTATTTCCAAGTAATACAGTTATAGCACAGTATAAAATGTATTGTGAACAAAACGGATATGTGAGAAATATCTTTATTAATTTGTCTCTACGGCACATATCCAACAGTCTCCCACTTGCACTAGAGTACAAATTACACTAGTTTACATTAGGTATGTATCTAACACCAATGGTCTCTCGGTGTTCTTCAAACTTTCCCTGTGGAAGAGGTTTAGTCATCGGGTCTGCTGCGTTCAGATCCGTATGTATCTTTTGAATCCTAGTGTGTCCATCCCTGACGTAGTCTCGCGTCACATGGAACTTTCGAAGGATGTGATTGGCTGTAGAGTGAGTTCTTGGCTCCTTTGCGTTAGCAATGGCACCCGTGTTGTCGCAGAAGATTCCCACGGGGTCAGTGCAGCTGGGAAAGACGCCAAGCTCGATCACGAACTTCTTCAGCCACAGCGCCTCGTTTGACGCTTCGCAAGCGGCAATATACTCCGACTCCATTGTAGATTGGGCGACGACTGACTGTTTGCCGCTCCTCCAGCTAATTGCGCCACCGTTCAACCTGAAAACATATCCCGTCTGGGATTTCGAGTCATCTAGATCTGAGCCGAGGCTTGCGTCAACGTAACCCTTTACGGTGAGCTCCTCATCAACTCCTCCATAAAAGAGAAAGAGATCCTTGGTTCTTCTCAAGTACTTAAGGATGTTCTTTACTGCTGTCCAGTGAGCCATTCCCGGGTTACTCTGGTAGCGATTAGTCATACTAATGGCCAGCGCTAAATCCGGTCTGGTACATAACATAGCATACATGAGAGAACCTATGGCTGAGGCATAGGGCTTTGAGGACATCTCCTCCTCTTTTATTGTGGTTGGGCATTGAGTCACGCTTAATTTGACACCTTTTATAACTGGCAAGAGGCCTCTCTTGGAGTTACCCATACTGAACCTTTTCAATATCTTGTCAATATAAGTGCTCTGACTCAAGGCCAACCATCTATTAGGTCTATCTCTATCGATCTTAATCCCCAATATGTACGCAGCTTCACCTAGGTCCTTCATGGAAAATTGTCCATTCAGATATTCCTTCACTTCATCTAAGAATTTCTTATCGTTCCCTATTAGTAACATGTCATCTACATATAACACAAGGAATGCTACAGAGCTCCCACTCAGTTTCTTATAGACGCATAAATCTTCGACGTTTTGGACAAATCCAAATGCTTTAATGACCTCATCAAATCGGAGATTCCAGCTCCGAGATGCTTGCTTCAACCCATAGATGGACCGTTGAAGTTTGCACACCTTACCAGCGTTCCTTGGATCGACAAACCCCTCTGGTTGCATCATATACAACTCTTCCTCAATGTCTCCATTTAGGAATGCAGTTTTCACATCCATCTGCCATATCTCGTAATCATGATATGCAACTATTGCTAGTAGGATCTGAATAGACTTTATCATCGCTACAGGAGAGAACGTCTCCTCGTATTCAACTCCTTGAATTTGTCAGAACCCCTTCGCGACAAGGCGAGCTTTGTAGACAGATACGTTTCCGTCTGCGTCAGTATTTTTCTTGAAAATCCATTAATTCTCGACGGCCTTGCGGTCCTCGGGAATATCCACCAAAGTCCATACTTTGTTGGTGTACATGGAGTCTATTTCGGATTTTATGGCTTCAAGCCATTTCTCGGACTCGGGTCCCTCCATTGCTTCTTTGCAACTTGTAGGTTCATCCGACTCATCAGCCGAGATTGCATTCACAAGCTGTCCGTAAAACTCAGTAGGTTGACGGACTCTTGATGACCTACGGGGCATAAAAGGTTCCTCTTCACTCTCATCATGATCATCATCAATGTCATGATCGTTATGAATGTCGTTCTGGCCATTCTCTTCAGCTCCCACTGTGGAAGATGGTTCCAGAACAATTTCCGTAGCCGTTTCTTCCAATTGGAATGATTGGTCAGTCACTTCATCGAGGTCTATTTTCCTCCCACTCAACTCTTTCGCGAGAAACTCCTTCTCAAGAAAGTGTCCCGTCTTGGCAACAAACGTTTTGCTGTCAGACTTGTTGTAGAAGGTGTATCCACAAGTTTCCTTGGGATAGCCCACAAAGATGCACTTATCCGCCTTGGATTCAAGTTTGTCAGGCTGTAGTTTCCTAACATAAGCCTCACAACCCGAAATCTTCAGGTGATACAACTTAGGTTTCGTGCCATGCCATTCTTCAAATGGTGTTGTCTTTATGAATTTGGATGGTGCCCTATTAAGAATATGAGCGGCAGTTTCTAATGCATACCCCCAGAATGACACAGGCAAATCAGTATGAGACATCATCGATCGTACGCTATCCAATAGGGTTCGATTGCGTCGCTCAGCCACACTGTTTCTCTGAGGTGTGCCTGCCGGCGTAAGCTGTGGTACTATGCCACAAGACTTCAGATGATTGCCAAACTCGTGACTCAAATACTCGCCACCTCGATCCGATCAATGGTGCTTGATTTTCTTTCCGAGTTGATTTTTGACCTCATTCTGAAATTCCTTGAACTTTTCAAAGGTTTCAGACTTGTGCTTCATCAAGTAAATATACCCATATCTGCTCAAGTCATCAGTAAAGGTCACGAAGTAACGAAGACCATTGCGAGTGGGGACGTTCATGGTGATGTGCGAGGTAATGATAGTGATTTCTCGCCCTTCGTTGGTGAGCCCCAAGTGGAAGGCGTGATGTAGCACAGCAGCAAATTTCCCTCAGTAAAGATACCAAGGTTTGTCTCCAGTAGGACTCCGGAGATGATAAGTAGGTGTCAGCGGCGCTACTGACGCGGACCTGCACACAGACACAAATAACTTTGTTCCCAACGAAGTTTAGAGAGGTTGTCAATCTCTCCGGTCTTGTTGTTCACAAAGGATCAAACACAAAGGATAATGATAGCAACTGAAAGTAAAATCAGAAAAGTAAATGAGCGTGTAAACAGTGATGAGGATATGGACCGGGATAAGTGATGTCTCTCTCCCAAAAGACGATAAAACTGTTATGCGAGGTGAAAAAATTACATAAGGGCAATTGACAGGATTATGAACGCACCGCAATGCTAACTATGCTACAAAAGAAAGGACGAGGCTCAAAAGCACGGGCAGTACGCCAAAATAAGTAGACCGAAATCCAACTGCATCTACTACTAATCATCCACCTTGAGATATCTATCTAGAACATCTCGCTGGTATTAAGTTGCGAGCCCCACCCAAAGTGTAAACCCAAAGCAACAGACAACTGCATTAAAAAGCACTTTGCGTAAAGTAAACAATCCTTGCAACCGCGGTTACAAGCACCGTTGTTTTCCCCCTTGTGGCAACAGCACATCCCCTAGACTCATGTTTCTGTCACTCAAGCGTGTCATCGGGGGGCATGAACACACAATCGAGCATAACGTTCCCTCTTGGGGTTACTACCTACTACTTGGCCAAAGCAATAAACAGCAACGGAGAACATGCAAGAATTACAGGAACAAAAATATAAGAGATAAGAACCAAATATATTACTCAATCACAATCTGAACATAATCTCATAATCCATCAGATCCCATCAAACTTAGCATAGCAATAGCAGAAATATTACAAAAGTGTCTCGATCATGTAGGGCAGCTCACAAGGTCTAAACCATGAAGAACAAAGAGGGGAGGAGAACATCACATAGCTACTGATCACGGACCCATGGTCCAAGGAAAACTACTCACGAGACATCAGGGAAGCATCCATGGTGGAGAGGAGACTCCCGAAGGTCGGCCCTCCCTCCGGCAGGGTGCCGGGAAGAGGTCTTCTAGTGCTCCCGATCTCGGAAGCGCGGCGGCGGCGAAACAGAGGAGAGATCGCGAAAAAGGGTTTTGTTCTCGGAAGTTTCCCATGACGGAGAATATATAGGCGAAGGGGGGTAGCCAGGGGGGCACCAGGGGTCCAGGCGACCCCCTGGCGCGGCCAGGCCCTAGGGCGCGCCACCAGGGCGCCTGGGCCCCTGGTGGTGGCCCTCTGGCCCCACCCAAGTTCTTCCGGAAGGTTCCTTCACGCTGATTTTTTATCTGAATTTTCCCGAATTTTTGGAGCACTTTTTATATGGGGGAAAACTGAAATAGAAAAACAGCAGAAAATAGGAACTGGCACTGTGGTGCACTGAGTTAATAGGTTAGTCCAAATATGATCAAAAGTGTATGAAAGTGTATCTAGATCATAGCAATATCACACAAAACATGCATGGAGCAAGCAGGAATTATAGATACGTTTTGGACGTATCACATGGGTCCACATACATCCGTGTGTATGAACCCCAACAAGTCATCCGCACGCTCCATTATCCCATTGAATGGAGTCCTTGTCATTTTTCCCATGAGGCATGGTTCACATGTATCAAGGGATCCAAAATCCAATGACTCAAGAAGTCCATCCTTATGGAGCTTCTCCATGCGCTTTATACCAATATGACCAAGTCGGCAATGCCACATCTTCATGCGATCTTCATCATTATTCAATCTTTTGGCCTCAATATTGTTAATGTGACACACGTCACCATCGAGATCAAGTACGAATAAACCATGCAACTCCGGTGCGTGAGCATAAAACATTTCATCCTTATAAATCGAACAACCAATTGTATCAGACTTAAAAGAATAGCGGTCTCGCTTCAAGCAAGAGCCACTAACGATTTTCACACTCAACGCGGGCACATAGTAGCAATTATTCAGAACTAAAACCAATCCCGAAGGGAGACTAAGATGCTTCGTGCCGAACGCCGAGACTTCAATTTGACAGCCATTCCCCACGCGCATCGTCACTTCATCCTTGAGCAAGCGTCTCCTATTCCTTAGTCCCTGAATGGAATTAGAAATATGAGCGACAGATCCTGTATCAAGTATCCAGGATGTGTTCCCGGCGCTTGTCAAGAGAAGATCAACAATATGTATATCAAATATACCTTCGTCTCTCTTGGCAACCTTGATAGCCTTCTTGTCCTTTAGGTACTTGGGGCAGTTGCGTTTCTAGTGACCTTCACCCTTGCAGTAGAAGCACTCCACTCCGGGTTTAGGCTTGGGTGCCTTGGGAGGAGAGGCAACTGACTTGCCATCCCTCTTGGGGCCACCTCTCTTGGCCTTCTCCCGCCTCCTTGACTTCTTGAAGTCAGTGGTCTTGTTGACCATGAATACGGTGTGCTCCTTCTTGATCTCAACCTCGGCGCTCTTCAGCATGGCAAACAACTCAGAAGGGGTTTTGGTCATCCCCTGCATGTTGTAGTTCAGCAGAAAGCCTTTGTAGCTAGGGGGAAGCGACTGCAACACCCTATCAACAGCAAGTTCATCTGGAATCTGGCATTCCAGAGCATTCAAGCGTTGAACGTAGCCAGACATTTTGACTACATGCTCACTCATGCTGCCGTGCTCGTCCATCTTTGCTGAGAAGAAGGCTTCAGAAGCCTCGTACCGTTCAGCCCTGGCTTGAGGTGCGAAGACCGCCTTGAGGTCGGTGATAATCTCATATGCACCCATCCTCTCAAAGCGTTTCTGCAGCTCAGCCTCCATGGAGTAGAGCATGCCACTCTGGACAAGGTTGTAATCATCAGTCCTGGAGAGATAGACATTCTTCTCGTCCTGGCTGGCATCATCTGTTGGTGCGTCACCTAACGCGCCCTCTAGTACGTATGCCATCTTGAGGGGAACGAGGAGAATCCTCAGGGTGCGGAACCAGTTGGTGAAGTTTGTCCCATCTGTTTTTAGCTTATCTTTCTCTAGGAATGATCCTAAATTGAACGAGGGGCGAGGTGCTGCCATCTACAAGGTTGATTCACAAGGATACATATTTAGACTTTTGTTCATAATGTGGAGTTTCAATTTAATCTCAAAATTCTAGAAAGCTCCCACTTAGATAAACACCTCTCAATTTAACTAAGTGATTACACAATCCCAGCCCCCATACCTCCCCCGATCGTCACGGCCATCAGTATGCGAACCAGGTAGGCCTCTAAGCCAATCACATCAGGCATGTGACTCGTGCTCGACCTTTCGGTCTCCTGTGTTCCAGGCCCGCATCTACATACGTCAAGCCTGCCAATCGAACCTTGATGTTAGCTGTTCAGCAAGGCCATATCTGCATATGCCAGGCTTGCCGAACCCAACCTCATGCGAACTCCGTTGAATATGTAGGACAACTCCGGTATGTACGGAGCATCAAGCCATATGGGAGAACCTTCCAGGTGGTGCCCACCAAGGGAGAACACAATGTTGGTATTGTGAGAGATGGTCATGTTTCGTGCTACCGTCGATATATCTAGCATACTAGCATAAAATAGGAAGTAAAACTGTAAATCATACAACCTATGACCCCCCCTTCATGCAAAGCAAAGTTAAACGCCTTTCTACTTTAGCTTGTGCAAGTTTTACGTGGCTGCTAGGGGTTTCGAGAGAGAGAACCGTTTCTATCATGCAAAAAACATGCCACAACACCGTCTCCGATCCGTCTCTATTACACCCCTGTCGGGGCCCTCCGTTGCAAACATCTTTGCATCGCTAATGCAGAGAGACAGACACCCCCCCAGCCACTTTATATGGTACAAGCCATATGTCAAGCATGGAACCAGTCTCGCGTAAACGCGTAAGGTCGGTCGGGGGCCGCTTCATCAAACATTGCCGCAACGCTAAATGAGTACACGTGGGAGGGTAACGAATGAAGATTTGATGCCCACATACTAGATGTGTTCTACCCGTACAATACATCTACGCATAGCTAGCTCTGATACCACTGTTGGGATACGAGGCAGAAAACACAAAATTTTCATACCTACGGTACCCGAACCCAAGATCTATGCTATGGCGATGTAAAGTAACGGAGGGAATCGGTGTTCATACCTTTGAAGACCAAAAGAGGAAAACGTTCTTGCAAACGTGGCTGGCGTAGACTCGGAACTACGACCTCCCTGTCATGTAGAAGACCACCACCGGCGAGGATGACTCCCGGTAAACCTCCAGCAACGAAGTAGCACCACAGGTGTAGTGCCTCGAAGAGATTATACACGTACGGTACAATCGATGTTCCTCCCGGGCCCCGAACCAGGCGAGCAGAGGAAGAAAGATGGCTACGGATCCCGACTCCAGCAGAACGACGGCCTGCCTTATGGTGGAGAACTCCAATCCAGGTGCAGACTCCAAACAAAGGGAGTCCACTTCCGGGAAGGAGAAGGAGGAAGAAGGAGATATTGGTGTGTTGGAAAAAGGGGGTCTACCCCTCCTTATATAGGCTAAGGGGGGTGCCATCCTCCTCCCCTCCCCCATGTGGGACTAAACTCCCAAGGGGGGGGAGTGCACCGGCCAAGGGGGTGGTGGGCCCCACCCTTGGCGACAAGCCCAAGGGGGGAGACCCCCTCCTCCCTTAATGGGCCCATTTAGCCTTTTTCCCATTTTTTTAATTTTTTTAATATGTTTTAAATATTTAATTTAGATAATTAAATAATAAAACATTATTAAAACAATTAAACTTTATTTTGAACTATTCAAAATGTCCGGAAACCATTCCGTCCTCCTCCGGAACTATTCCGGTGATTCCTCCTATTTCACCGATTGATCCCGTAACTGTCCTATGCATCGATTGCCCTTAAGTGTAACACCCTAACGGTCCGGGAAACAGCAGACATGGTCTAGACTCTTCTCATTGACCAATGACTAGTCAGTTGGACCTGGTTACAATCCTTGACAGCCCCTGCGCTTCCATCGAATGAACTTCGATCGCTTTTGGAAACCGTTAACGATACGACGTAATCCCTTTGTGCTGCGGTACTTTGTTTGTCCGAGGTTTGATCGTCGGTATCCTACATAACGTGTTCACATCTCGTTCACAACAAACAACTTCTCTCGTCCATGATCATTGCATCTCTTGTGACCTAGTCACGTCCTTGCAAGGTGTTGATGCAATATCACCGAGTGGGCCCAGAGTACCTGTCCTGTCACAAGGACTGACAAATCCCACTCTGATCTATTAACATACTCATCAACCATCTATTTCGGAATACCCAAAGTGCACTGTTATATCCAGCATATTTCATTCAGGCGGTGGGATACAAATCAAAGTCTCCTCATAGATGACAATTACGTATGATCGTTATGGTCTAAGGACTAAGCCATATGTTACAAAGTCATAGCAACGCTGAACTATGTGACTCGAGCACATTGCAATACTTTAGGTGGGTGTACGTCCATCACATCATTCCCCTTAACGATATGACCTCATTGTCAACGGACTTAAGTGTCGCCATGATCAGGAAAGCTTGATCAATCAATTTCCCAATGAGATATTTTACCCGAGTTAAACTACGGACCATGTTTTATACTACACCTGTATTAGTATTTCCAAGTAATACATTTATAGCACAATATAAAACGTATTATGAAAAAATTGGATATGTGAAAAATATCTTTATTAATTTGTCTCTAGGGCACATATCCAACAAATAGCACGTCCCCTAGTCTCATGTTTTTGTCACTCAAGCTAGACATCATGGGGCTGAACCCACAATCAAGCATAACGCTCCCTCTTGGAGTTGCAACAAATCACTTGGCGAAAGAAAAATACGGCAACGGAGAACATGCAAGAATTAACTAAAGAACATAAATATAAAAGAGAACCAAATATATTACTCATCACAATCTGAACATAGTCTCATAATCCATCAGATCCCAGCAAACTCAGCATAGCAACATAGAAAATTACAAAGGTGTGTCGATCATGTGAGGCAGCTCACGAGGTATCGAAAGTAGAAGCACAAAGAGGGGAGGAGAACATCACATAGCTACTGGTCATGGACCCATGGTCCAAGGGGGACTACTCACAGCACATCCGGGAGGCGTCCATGGTGATGGATGGTCTCCAGGAGGGGGTTCCTCCTTCCGGCAGGGTGCCGAGGCAGCTTCTCCTAGAAGCCCCGATCTTTAAACGGCGGCGGCGGTACAGAGAGGAGAACGAGAATAGCAGATCGATAGTAGGGGTTTCCTCCGCGGGCACTAAATATAGGCCAAGGGGGGCACAGAGGGGGCCATAGGGCAACCAGGAGGCCTCCTAGCGCGCCCTAGGGTGGGGCCGCGCGAGGGACCCTCCTGGGGGCCTGGTGGGTCCACTCCCTTCCTTCCTTGGTTCTTCGGGAAGCTTCTGGGACGCTGATTTTTTATATAATTTTTCCGGAATTTATTTTGGCACTTTTAATGGCCGGAAAACCTGAAATATAAAAATAGCAGAAAACAGGAACTGGCAACTGGGTGCACTGAGTTAATAGGTTAGTCCAAATATGATGAAAAGTGTATGAAAGTTCAAGTAAGACATGGCAAAGTCACACAAATCATGCATGGAGCAAGCAGAAATTATAGATACGTTTGGGACGTATCAGGTATCATTCAAGGGACCAACCAGCAGCCGAACAAAGATCAAAGGAGGAAAAAACATCTTATGCCTCATGGTGGTCAACCTCTCCTGGGCTGAGTCATGAGCACGTCGCCATCGATCAACATCGGTCAGCACACGCTCGCACCACCGGAACAAAGGCTGGAATCAAATAAAATGTACAAGTCAGAGCCAAGCAAAAAGGAAGATCAAGTCTAAAGGCTGCAACCAATCACAAGTGATTGCTCGCAACCTCGAGGGCTACTCCCATCGGGAGCACTGTCGTGGCCCCAATATTGCACGAAGATCAACAAAAAAGAGAAAGACAAATCTAAGACTGCAACCAATCACAAGTGATTGCTCGCAGCCTCGGGGGCTACTCCCATCGGGACTGCTGCCGCACCCCAATATAGTTTGGAAGAACAAGGAACTCCATACCTGCTCAGCCATGCGATCAAAAAACTTGGCCTTATCTTCAGTAGAGAGATCCCGCCTTTCCAAATAGTGCTCCTCAGGAATCACAGGTTTCGCATCTGGAGGAGAGTTCCCTTCAGTAGCCGCAGCAGATTCCCCAGACGGAGCAGTCGCATGAGTCGTCCCTGCACCTGAAGCCACAGGAGTCGCTGAAGGAACTGGCCGATCAGCCGCCACACCAGAGTCAGTCGACCGAAGATCAACAGCGGCAGTACTCGTGGATGAAGCGGCCGGAATAGGAGCAGTACTGCAAGTGGCATATCATCAGAACAGAAGTCAAAATAAACGGCAAATCAGCCAACAGAAGTTATACGAACCCAACAGGTGCGGCACCTGGACGAAGCAGCCGGAGGAGGGCACGGTACAGCAGAAGTCGCGACTGGTGGCAATTCACCACCACCCTCTACATCCCGTTCACCCGCAGTCGAGGAGCGATTGCGTTTGATGCGCAAAGGACTCAAGTCCTCACCATCATCAGCAGACGACGGTTTTCAACTTGCGAACTCGCCAGCATTAGCACAGGAAACGCCTCCACCACCCGCGGGCGCAGGGTCAACATCGGTTGCATCAGGCTCATCGAGTATTTCAGCATCCTCAGGTTGCGGCGGATTGTTCAGCAGAGGAGTATGATTCTGCAAGTAAGAGCATCATCAATAATCGACAGACACTAGGCAAATCTCAAAAGACCTCAATTCAAATACCTGGGGGAGAGGCACATCAGCAGCATACGGACGAACGAGGCTCTCCTCTCCAATACTTGTACATTTCGTAACCTGCTGGACCCGAGACAAAAGGTCACCATCGGAGAACTCCTCGGACGAACACCTGGTCGAGTCACCGGGTCCAGTATAATGCCACATGGGACGCACCCGATGCTGAAGTGGCTGGACGTGTCTCCTCACGAACACAGAAATAAGTTGGCCGCCAGTTAATTCCTCCATCAAGTCAGAAACTTTCTACACCAACGGCTCGACAAGAGATACCTCGCCAGCAGACAGATAATGCGCCCACGAGGGCCGCTTAGCCACTCGCGCAACCGGATTGAAAGGATCAAGACCAAATTGATGTCCATCAACGTGCTGGTCCTTCAGATAAAACCAGCTCTTCCGCCATGTATAGACAGAATCCAGTTTCTTCAGACCAAAGTAGGCACTTGATACGTCCAAAATGCATCACTATTTTATATTGTAATTTCATCCTATTCATTGATATATTCCACTTTAAAGTATTGTTCTTATGTTGTTTTGGCTTGTTTTACACAGTTTACAACTTTCCGGTGCCGAAGCAGCAGAACCAGAATTCAGCGGTGAAAAGTGGACACCAAGTTTCTTAATCAGATCAAGTCCAAATGCGATGAAAATTTACGGGGATCGTTTTTATGGTAATTGACTGGGGATCACCGAGGATGGAGGTGAGGGGACCCACCAGGCATCCAGAAGGGTGCCTGGCGCGGCCCCCCTCCTGGCCGCGCCAGGCACCCTCCTAGATGTCTAGTGGCCCCCTCGGTGCCCCCTCTCGCCTATAAGACCCCCCTGGGGTGAAAACCCTAAGAGAAGAAGAGTTTCAGTGTTTCGCCGCCGCCACGGGGTGGAAACCTACAGAGGAGAAAATCCATAAGAGTACACTTATCTTAGTCTAGAAGGTGTACTAGCATTGATCCACCCACCAACACTTATCAATACAATACATATTACTTGGCGGAGTATGGTGAAAGTAACTTGGCTATCTCTCCCGTGTGTTCTCGAGAACGCTTTAGCTTTTATAAGTTTAGTTCTTAGGCTTATCCTTGTGAAAGGATTGGGCCACTTGCTACTCATCGGTTACCCTGTTTACTTTGCTTGTCTTTTACTTTTCTATTGCTTAAACCAAAAACCCCTAAATATTTACCTTTGAGTGTGTGCAGCCTTTCCTTATCCAGTGTCACTTATCAATACCTTCTGCTCATCGCTGGGATCGACATCCTTATTTATCGAAAAGCTACAATTGATCCCCTAGACTTGTGGGTTATCAATAATCGTTTATTGGCGCGGTTAACAGGGGAGGCAATCCCACTAGACCTATTAGCTTCACCGCCATCAATGAGCTTTTCTGGCGCCGTTGCCGGGGAGTGTAGCGCTATTGGTAAGTGAAGCCGGTAAGGAAACCTTTATTTTCTGTTGTTACCTTCAGTCCTTATGGACTCTTCTACTGTTGGTTCGTTGCTGGTAAGGAGCCGCCCCACGACTGTGCTGGTCACTCCTACCCCTACTGAAATTATGCCCTATAAAATACCATCTGGTATTATTGATTATGTCTTGGATAATCGTTATACAGGAGAAGGACATCCGGGAGAACACCTGCTATATTTATCACAATTATGTTCTTTATTTAAGCTTGCAGGTGTAACAATGGAGTTCTTCATGAAGAAACTATTCTCCGTATCACTCATAGATAAAGCTTCAGACTGGTATAAGCTAGTGGATAACTCTGATCTGCTTGAATGGCCAGAGCTTATGTCTCTCTTTTATGCAGAGTTTTATCCTCTTCGTGAAATTCACCAAGACAGGAACTACACCTACAACTTTTGGTCTCGCGACGAAGAGAGCATCGCTCAAGCTTGGGGGAGACTAAAGTCCCTGATGCTCAAATGCCCAAACCATGAGCTCCCCAAGGAAATTATACTTACAAATTTTTATGCCAGGCTTTCTCGTCAGGACAGGGAGATGTTGGATGCCTCCTCTAGCGGGGTATTCTAGACCAGAAGTATGGAAGAAAAATGGGATCTTATAGAAAGGATCCAGAAGAACACTGAAGACTGGGAAACTGATAAAGGTATTGAACCCTCTATAAACTATGAGCATGACTACATTGAGAGTTATGTGAAGACTGATTACTTTAATACCTTTTGCTCTAAAATTGGTCTTGATTCCCAGCTAATGGTTGACTTTTGAAAGGACTTTGCTTCTCATATTGATTCTTCTAAGAATAAGGAGAGTCAAAATCATAAACCTTTCAAGGAGTCACCTATTGAGATTAATGTTGTTGATCATGTTTTACCTGCAGTTGTGTATGAACAGCCTCCTTATCCCTCAAGGATAAAGGAGCACTCTTTTGTTAAAGGTATTCTAAACAAAAACGGAAGGACCACTGACGAACCTGAGGACATGATCAAGGTCAAGCCTCAAGTTGCAATGGTCAAGGATCTGGTAACTAGTGATGTTGAAGAATCCACTATTAGTTTTTGTGCTATTTCCACTAACATTGTCACAGCCAAGAACAAAGGCCCAAATTCAGGTACACCAGTTGTATCTGTCAAAATAGGAGATCATAATTACTATGGGCTATGTGATTTGGGATCTAGCGTCAGCGCTATTCCCTTCACACTTTATCAAGAGATCATGCACGAGATTCAACCGTGTGAGATCGAGGACATTGATGTCACGATTCATCTTGCAAATAAACAAACAATCTCTCCAGTTGGGATTGTGAGAGATATTGAAGTACTCTGCGGGAAGGTAAAATATCCTACTGACTTTCTTGTACTTGGTTCAGTGCAAGATAGTTTTTTCCCTATTATCTTGGGTAGGCCCTTCCTCAGCACTTGTGGAGCTATAATAGATTGCAAGAAAGGTAAAGTTTCTGTTGAATTCAACGGTGAGCCGTATGAATTTAATTTTTCTAAGTTTTCTAAGCAGCCTCGTGGTACTGACTTGTCAAGTGATGACAAAAATTTTGAAGAAATTGCTTCTATTACTATTCCTCCTAATGATACTTTGCAGCAATTTATGGAAGACCACGAGAATGACATACATATGCAGGAGAGGGATGAACTAGAAGACATATTTTTAAGACAAACTCCTATCCTGAGGCACAACCTCCCGGTTGAACCTTTAGGAACCCTCTCGCAACCAAAATAAGACCCGGTGTTTGATCTAAAATCACTACCCGATACGCTCAAGTATGCTTATTTAGATGAAAAGAAAGTATATCCTGTTATTATCAATTCTAACCTTTCAGGGTATGAAGAAGAGCGATTATTGGAGACACTCCGCAGACACCGAGGTGCTATTGGCTATACTCTTGATGATCTCAAGGGTATTAGTCCATCCATTTGCCAACATACTATCAATCTCGAGCCCGATGCTAAACCAGTTGTTGATCATCAACGACGGTTGAACCCAAGGATGAAGGACGTGGTTAGCACGGAGGTTCTCAAACTTCTAGCTGCAGGTATCATCTATCCTATAGCTTATAGTAAGTGGGTAAGTCCCATTCATTGTGTTCCTAAGAAAGGAGGATGACTGTTGTTCCTAATGATAAAAATGAACTAATACCTCAGAGGACTATTATTGGATATAGAATGTGTATTGATTTCAGGAAGTTTAACAAGGCCACCAGGAAGGACCACTATCCTCTGCCCTTTATTGATCAGATGCTCGAGCGGCTGTCTAAAAACACCCACTTCTGCTATCTTGATGGGTATTCTGTCTTCTCCCAGATTCACGTTAACACCGCGGATCAAGAGAAGACCACCTTTACATGTCCTTACGGTACTTATGATTATAGGCGTATGCCTTTTGGTTTGTGTAATTCACCTGCTACTTTTCAGAGGTGTATGTCTGCAATATTTCATGGTTTCTGTGAGGAGATTGTAGAAGTTTTCATGGACGATTTTTCTGTCTATGGAAACTCCTTTGACCACTGTCTCCACAATCTTAATAAAGTTTTGCAGAGATGTGAAGAAACGAATTTGGTGCTCAATTGGTATAAGTGCCATTTCATGGTTAACGAAGGGATAGTTCTTGGACACAAGATTTCCAAAAGGGGAATTGAAGTGGACAAGGCAAAGATTGAAGCTACTGAAAGGATGCCCTATCCAAGGGACATCAAAGGTATTCGTAGTTTTCTAGGTCATGTTGGTTTCTATAGAAGATTTATCAAGAAATTTTCTAAGACCTCGAGACCCCTTACCAATCTTCTCCAGAAGGATTCTCCTTTTGTATTTGATGAAGATTGTAAGGAAGCTTTTGAAGTTCTTAAGAAAGCCTTGATAACCGCTCCTATAGTACAACCACCTGACTGGAATTTGCCCTTTTAAATTATGTGTGATGCTAGTGATTTTGTTGTTTGAGCTGTTTTAGGACAAAGGGTTGACAAGAAGTTGAATGTCATCCACTATGCCAGCAAGACACTTGATAGTGCTCAAAAGAATTATGCTACTACCGAGAAGGAATTCTTGGCAGTGGTGTTTGCTTGTGATAAGTTTAGGTCGTATATTGTGGATTCTAAAGTTATTATTCATACTGACCATGCTGCCATTAAGTATCTTATGCAGAAAAAGGACGCCAAACCAAGACTCATTAGATGGGTACTCCTTCTTCAAGAATTTTATTTGCAGATTGTCGATAGAAAAGGAGAAGACAATCCGGTGGCGGATAATCTTTCAAGAATGGAAGTTATCCCGCACGATCCTATTCCAGTCAACGACAGTTTCCCAGATGAACAGCTTGCTGTTGTAAAAGTACAATCTCATTCCGACCCTTGGTTTGCAGATTATGCTAATTTTATCGTTGCAAAGTTTTTGCCTCCAGGTTTTGCATTTCAGCAGAGGAAGAAATTCTTCACGGATTTGAGGCACTACTTTTGGGATGATCCACATCTTTTCAAAGAGGGTCCAGATGGGATCGTGAGAAGATGTATACCGGAGCACGAGCAGCGGGACATTCTTCGACAATGTCACGATAGTCCCAATGGAGGACATCATGCTGGTGAAAGGACCGCACATAAAGTTTTACAATCAGGTTTTTATTGGCCTACTCTTTTTAAGGACGTACGAAGGTACGTACTATCTTGTGATAAGTGTCAGAGAGTTGGTAACATTAGCAGGAGAAATGAGATGCCTATGAATTACTCACTAGTGATCGAACCTTTCAATTGTTGGGGTTTTGATTTTATGGGTCCTTTTTCTCCTTCACACAAGTACACACACATCTTAGTTGCTGTTGATTATGTAACCAAGTGGGTTGAAGAAATCCCCACTGAGAGTTCCGATCACAAGACATCTTTGAAAATGCTCAAGGATGTAATTGTTCCTAGGTTTGGAGTACCAAGGTACCTCATGACAGATGGAGGGTCACACTTCACGCATGGAGATTTAAGAAAGCTCTAGCCAAGTACGATGTCAATCATAGGATTGCATCACCGTACCACCCTCAAACTAGTGGGCAAGTTGAGCTCACCAATAGGGAGATTAAGTTGATCTTACAAAAGACAGTAAACAGTTCTAGAAAGGACTGGTCAAAGAAGTTAGGAGATGCTTTGTGGGCGTATAGAACTTATTACAAAAACCCCATGGGCATGTCTCGTATAAAATGGTTTATGGAAAGGCTTGCCATTTACCATTAGAGTTAGAGCACAAGGCTTTCTGGGATGTTAGAGAGCTAAATGATGACCCAAAGTTAGCTGGTGAAAATCGTCTCATGAACTTGACTTCTCTAGATGAGTGGAGGAGTGAAGCTTACGAGAGTGCTAAAATGTTCAAAGAAAAGGTAAAGAAGTGGCACGATAAAAGAATTCTGAAACGTGAATTTAATGTTGGTGATAAAGTTTTGTTGTTTAGATCTCGTTTCAGGTTTTCTCCAGGTAAACTACTTTCCAGATGGGAAGGACCTTTTCATATCGAAGAAGTATATCAGTCTGTTGCAATCAAGAACAATAATTTCGAGGGCACCAAACCTCAAGTTGTGAATGGACAAAGACTCAAACATTACATGGCAGGTGATCCTATCAATGTGGATGTGAACATGATATATACAAAGACTCACGAAGAACATGTTGCAGCCAGTTTCAGACTCCAGCAGGAGCAGAATTAGAAAAGGTATGGATTACGGTAAGGAAACATCACGAACGTCGATAAAAGTTTACTTTTCAAGGTTTTTGCAAAATTAGGAAAATTCCAAGCCCGAGTGGAGCCGGAGAAGAGCTCCAGGGGGGCCAGGAGGCCTCCTGGCCGCGCCAGGAACCCTCCTGGGTGCCCTGGACTCCGACTCCACCTAGGCTTGAAACCTTCCTTCTGTTGCGGAAATTTTTTCTATATATTTGCTCGGATCGTTCCGGCAGCGTATCTCTCGATTTCGCGTGTTTTCTTTCTCGGTCTGTTTCTACCAAGAAAACTTTCAGCAGATCTAGGTGCCATGGCTTCCCCAAGTTCCCCCAAGGACAAGTTCGTCGTCAACGTCATCAACCCTTACCTCGCAGAGGTGAGGAAGCACCCCCAGGTCCTTCATGTGGAGGACGGTGTTCTCCACAAGGAAGATCTGAAGGGACAAGTCAAGGAAGGGAGCACCGAGGAGCGGCTGAAGGAGATGGAACATGAGGTCTTCAAGTTCAAGAAGATGGTGGAGCGTGGTGTTGAAGCTAACTTCGACATCATGAACGAGATCGAGGCTTCCCACAAGAAGGAGATGAAGGAGATGTGGTCAAGTTTGGCTGCACTAGAAGAAAAAGTGTATGAACTCCAAGCACAGATCTATGATCTGCAGAACCAGAACTGTGAGTATGAACTAAAGTTTCTGCGCATGGGTTTGGGTGCTGAGTGCAGGATCTTGGATACGGGAATGTCCTTTGAGACTGGAGAACAGCTGCCATGGAAGCGCTTCGCCAAGGAATACATCACCAACAAGAACAAGAATGAGGAGTAAATCTCCTTGGGTAATGGCATCCACTTAGCTTGTTCCAAGCTTGGGGGAGTGCCCGGTATCTTTATCTTTTATCTTTTTCTTTAGGAGTCAAGTAGAGTCGTATCATGTCTAGGGAAGTTACTTTATGATATAGGTGTTGCATTGAGGTCTATCACTCCTTTTGTGGAGAGCTTTGTATCCGTGAGTGTGGGGTCGTCTATGAAGGAATATTAATGAGAAGTCTATTGGTTTCTTCGTTGCACTCGGTATTCTCTTCACGCAATCGACATTATGAGCTGATTCTTATGGGGAGTATTGACCTTATATCAGGTATGGCTTCGAAAACTTTATTTAAATCTTGGAAAGTATAGCTTTGGTCATAACAAAAAGCATGTTTTTCTCAAAGTAGCGACATAGCCAAAACCTTTGTGTTATTATGCTTGAAGTGTTATGTTGACAAGGAAGACAACTTGATGTTTCATGCTAGTTTTAATGTTTATGATTTGTATTGCTTGCATCTAAGTTGTCACCAATTGTCTGGTCTCTCAAAGCCTTGCTAGCCAAAACTCTGTACTAAGCGGAGTTCTGCTTGTACTTCCATACCTAGAAACCAACATCTTCCACTTGAGTCCACCATACCTTCCTTTTTGTGGTATTCTACTACCACTCCTAAAGTATATAATTTATGTGCTGTCTCTAGATGTTCAAAATCTTCTGTTTTGTGCCACTGATTCAGCTCATGAGGAAGTGGTGGGTAACCCATGATCTTCTTAATTTGGACAAGTTTTATCTTGGGATGGCATGCCTAATATGCAAACCCCTAATACGAGAAGGGACTGGCATGAGTGCCCAGCTCGTAAAAGATAAATACTAACGCACAAGTTCCTTCGCCCATTTATGAGTGATAAACAAAGGAATTTAAGGGGATGTGATCATCCCCACATGGGAGCCGTTCCTCGAAACTTGTCCAAATTATGAAGTGAGTGAGTTATCTATCAGCAGTCGTTGACGGATCATGCACCTCCCAAAAGTCTGTTTTTATTCTGTTTGATCTAGAGATGGCACATGAGTTTTCCCTGCTTACCCTTTTTGCACGGGGTTTATCCTTTGTTTTGTGCTGAGTCAGTCCTTCCTACTTCCTTCCTTCTTGAGAGAGAACAGACACTTGATGTTAATAAAGATTCTTGCATACAAAGCTGCATTGAAAGTTAGCATGTTACATCTTTGTTGAAATTATCTTTTGATAAGTGAGTTGTTTGCAAAAGCTTATGCTTAGTAAACATCTTCCTTTGTGTTAACATGTGCACTTCTTGACTAATAACATGTTCTTTCCAAAGCTTCAACTGGTTCCATTATAAGTGAAAGAGCAAAAGTAAAAGTTATTAGTTGTTCCTTGACCAAGGCTATGTTTGCCATGATTTGATGAGTTTTCCAGGTCCTACTTTGTTATAATTGTTACTACTTTCTCATAAGGACCTTATGAGTTGAGGTTGCTGTTGAGGATGCTTCAGTTTGGTGAGAAATCTTGATGCTTCTTGTCTGTATTCTTTTATCGACACTTCACTCTCTAAACTTGTGGACAGGTTTACCGAGCTCAGCAATCGCTTGGGGACAAGCGAGGTCTAAGCTTGGGGGAGTTGATACGTCCAAAATGCATCACTATTTTATATTGTAATTTCATCCTATTCATTGATATATTCCACTTTAAAGTATTGTTCTTATGTTGTTTTGGCTTGTTTTACACAGTTTACAACTTTTCGGTGCCGAAGCAGCAGAACAAGAATTCAGCAGTGAAAAGTGGACACCAAGTTGCTTAATCAGATCAAGTCCAAATGCAATGAAAATTTACGGGGATCGTTTTTATGGGAATTGACTGGGGATCACCGAGGATGGAGGTGAGGGGACCCACCAGGCAGACAGAAGGGTGCCTGGCGCGGCCCCCCTCCTGGCCGCGCCAGGCACCCTCCTGGATGCCTGGTGGCCCCCCTCGGTGCCCCCTCTCGCCTATAAGACCCCCCTGGGGTGAAAACCTGTCAGGGATGTACCCCGGCAAATCCCATGGTCAGGGACCCTGGGTTAGTCATGAGAGGCACAGGTTGGACGATAGCTCGTCGGCTAACAGGAGGATACGTTCCTTCTCGATATTATTGATCGGAGATGGCGATTACAGGGAAGCCGAGGCTAGTGCGCACAAGTCTAGGGTTACAGATTGTGTATTGCTTGATCTCGATGTCTCCCCTCCTAGGCCTTATATACTAGGCTAGGTCTCTGGGAGTCCGTCCTGGATTACAGATGAGGTTTCCTAACCATAATCTTGTTCCGTACGGCAAGTTTGCACCTTCCTTATGACTCGCGGACTCCTACGTCGGTGCCACTAGTGGGCCAAGGCTGGTCCCAGGTGGCATCTTTGTGGGCCTTCTGTCTTCGGGTACAGCGGGTAGGCTCATCCATAGGATTCGTGGGGTCACCCCCTCGTCAGTATCCCCCGAGTGCCTGGGGGACTCAAAGAGGCGCGCAAGGACTCGAGTTCATTCTTGCGTCGTTTTGATGTATGCATGGTTTAACCGCGGGTCGCTGGCAGTCTGGGGCCATGACAAAACCTGTTTCAAGGGATGCTAAGCTGAAAGGGCCCAAGGAGTCGACGGGTCGAGCCTTGGTGAATTGCTCTAGTGGCAAAAACCGCAGTAGCCCAATCAAACCCATGTCCCTCGACATGAGCTTGGAACACTGGTGTCTAGCAAAAGTCATGCTGCTGCAGGTCTTACAGTGATCAATTGCCGCCAGTAAAGTTCGTAGCCTAGGCGCGTCCGCCCGGTTTTTTCTATCATGCATGCGCATGGAAAAGGTTGGGAGTGAAATCGCTCTTCAGCAAGTCCCAGCCCGGCCGATCTGCGCAGAGGGGTCTTACCTACACGCTAAGCTTGCTTGGAATCTGGGCACAGTGTATCGTGTTCCAGGAATATGTATTTTTATTGAGGCGCGGAGCCTAGTAGATAATGCACCCACTTGGAATAAATAATCAAGTGAGCTGTTTTATTGGTCACTCGCGGAGCTTCACCGAGTGCTCGGGCGAGGAGTAACGTAGAGGGATGTTTGCTCGGGAGATCGTCGAGTGCTTGAGTATATAGAGTTTTGCGAGTAATCACTCGAATATCGCTTTTGCTCTCGGGGTGAGGGAGCACCCGATACTCCGGGACCGCTCGAGCTGGCGAGTGCAGGTCTGCTCATCTTGCGTCGTGGTGAGGGAGCACCCAAAACTCTCATGGGTGTGAGTAATCACTCGAGCACGTTTTTACTTCTGGGTGAGGGAGCACCCGAAGACTCTCATGGGTGCGAGTAATCACTCGAGCACGTTTTTACTTCTGGGTGAGGGAGCACCCGAAACTCTCGTGGAGATGCTCCCGATGGGAGTAAAATGTTTTGCTCATCGGAAAAGATTTAAAAAAGTTGAAATTCTGAGGCTGGGAAACGTACTCAATATGCCTTGCGACGCTGGCTTGGTTTTTCTGGTGTCATTGACCATTGTATCCTGCCGAAGGGAATGACTTGGCGCTGTCCCGCCGAGATTTTCGCTTCATGTGATTATGGTCCTCTTTTTGCGCGCATAGTGGGCGGTGATGTTGCTGCGCCGTTTGGGTTTTCCATATTTTTCGCCTGCCGTGGGATCGTGCCACGTTTACTGGCTGCTGGGATTGAACGGTTCCCCTGCTCGCCTAGCTGGTGGTTAAATACCGAGCGACTGGGTAAATTTTAGGTTTTACCCAGCCATTGCCTTCTCCCCTTGTTGCTAGATTTCCCCTGTTATTTTGCCTTCTCCTTCCTCCTGTTGCTGCTTGTTGTGTTATTGATGTCAACGCGCTCCCGTGCTGCTCCGAAATCGGCCAAGATGTCTGGCAAGTAGGAGCACTCGACTTTTGGGGTTGCAGATCTCGGCCCGCTGATTACTGATGGCTTGGTGGCTGGAGATGACGTGCGAATTCCAGGGGATGAACCTGTTCCTGCTCCCACTGCCGATGAGCGGGTGTGCTTTCAGGCGTTCTTCCCTCGCGGGTTTGCTCTTCCGATCCACCCTTTCGTTCGTGGTTTGCTGTACACCTATCGGCTTCAGCTGCACAATTTGACTCCCAATGGGATTTTGCACATTGCTTGTTTTATTACCCTTTGTGAGGCTTTCTTGGGGATCTATCCCCATTGGGGGCTCTGGAAGCACCTCTTTTGTATAAAGAGGACGAATTCTGAGTACGCTATAGGGCAGGTGGGTATATCCATTAGGGACTCCAAATCGTACTTTGATTTGGAGATGCTTGACTCCGTCAGTGCTTGGCGGAAAATTTGGTTCTATCTGAAGGATCAGCACATTGCTGGGCAGCGATTTGGTCTTGCTCCCTTTAATTCTGAAGCGCGGGTAGTCAAGCAGGCTTCATGGTCCCATTCTTTGTCTGCGAAAGAGTCATCTGAAGTGGCTCCATTCTTGGAGAGGATTGCCCTGGTGAAGGACAACTTGACCGGTGGGCAGCTCATCTCTGTTTTCATTGGGAGGCGCGTTCAACCATTGCAGTCTCGAGCCCGTCCCATGTGGAAATATGAGGGACTCGGGGACTCGACGAGATGCTCCCGCCAAGAGCTTGATGCCGATGGCCTCCTGGCCCGGATCCAGTACGTGACCAAATGCTCGAGCGTTTCCGAGATGGGTTTCGTCACTCCGTATTCTTCTGATCACGCGCTGCCGTAGGTTCGCGTTTTTGAATTTCCCATGTGACTTGAGATGCTTGTTTGACTACTTGATGATGAGTGCTATTTGCTTTTGTAGGATCGTGTTCCTGTGTTGTGCAACCCTCCGCAGCCGGAGGATGCTGTTATTCGCGAGGAGTCGTATGCTTCCGCTGCTGACGAAGTTGCGCTGAGTGCTGGTGCCAGCGTGCTTGCGGGTGCCCCTGGTGCCGACGAGTCCATGGGGGTCAAGCTGCCGGGGACCGGAGATAGTGAGGAGTCGGCGCCCTTTCGTGTCAAGCAGTCGCAGCCTTTGGGCGCCGAGGGTCTTGACGCGACTAGTGGTGCTGATCCGCTGTCTGTACTGTCTGCTGAGCCGTCTCCTTCTGTTGCTGAATGCAAAAGGCCCAGGTTTGGGAGGTTATTGCGTGTTCGCTCTGTGTGCGGCGGGTAAGCATATGCTTGTCTTTGCTGGGGTTGTTTTTCCTCTGTTCTTTTGTCTGATGGCTTTTATCTTGTAGCGCTGCGACTGCTCCGGCTGCTTCCTCCACCAGTGCGGATGCTGTCGACCTGCAGTCGACTGACTCTGGAGCGGCTGCCAAGCATACTGGGGATTCGTCGGCTGCTTTTGGCCAGCCCGTATCGTCGGTGACTCCTGCTGTCCCGGCTGCGGGTGTGGTTCCTGCTGTTGCTCCGCCAGTGGCGTCTGGTGTTGTTGCTCCTGATACCGATCCTGCTGCTCTAGATCGTCCTTACTTGGGTCGTCTTGATCTTGGTGTTGAAGATAAAATCCTCTTCTTCGACAGCATAGCTGGGCTGGTAAGTTTGTTTCATGTTTACTTGTGTAGTTTTTGTCATCCGAGGCACGGCAGTGCTCCCGATGGGAGTAGCCCCTGAGGATGCAAGCAAGTGCTTGCGGTTGCTTGCAGTCTTGCCTTGGCTCTGTTTTTCCTTTGTGTCGTCATTGGGAGCACGGCCAGTGCTCCCGATGGGAGTAGCCCCCGAGGCTGCAAGCAAGCGCTTGCGATTGGTTGTAGTCTTGCTTTGGTTCTAACTTTAATATCTGATTTCTTCGAGTAGCTGGTGTTCCAGCACTGTGAGCTTCTGGTGGTCGATGCTGAGCGTTGGCGGCAGGCGCACACTTCTGCCCAGGATGCTTTGTCTGCCATGAGTAGTGAGTATTTCTTCCTGTGCTATCATTCTTGAACTGCTGGGTCTTCGATTCTGAGTGTTGTTTTGTGTTTTCAAACCGTCGTCAAACTGCCGAGAAGCAGGCCGACAAGGCGGAAAGAACGGTTTCCAACCTTAAGGCTGCTTTGGCCTCCAAGGAGAAGGAGCTGCACGATCAGCACGAGGAACTGGTGCGCCTGCTGGGCTGAGGATGCGCTTTTGCAGGCGGAGGCGGTCGAGTGCGAGCGTCTTTGGGTCTTGGCGGACTCGCTTGTGTGTACGTCGTTGTTCCGTTGTTGGGTGCTTTGTCTCCTTCCTCCTTTTGTAGTGATTTTTTGTTGCTTGGTGCAGCCTCTACGGGAGCGAGTGCGACGGAAGTGGCTGCATCGGAATCTGGAGTTCTTCAGGGGGTCGTGGATGCCATGTCGGCCGCTATTGATGTTGCCAAGGGGGTCTGTGCCCGGGCTTCTACTCTTGTGGGTCTTGTTCATCAGCACCTCATGCCGGAGGGCGCGAAGGTACCTGCTGGTCTGGACGCCCGCGTTGCTGCATTTGGTAATGGCGGGGATCTCTTGGAAGAGCTAGTTGGGGAGACCGTGGTGAGTGGTATCTCCACGTCCCTTGTTGTTCTTATGGGGCATGAAGTTGCTTTTGATGACTCGCTGGTTGAGACTGTCCCTGCTTATACTGACGAGCAGAGTGCGCGAGCCGCCGTTCTGGCTCGTCGCCTGCAGGAGGTTGTGGATGGTCAGTATCCCTCCTCTGTAGGCAAGGGGGGTCATAGCCATGTCGTGTCGTCTGAAACTTTCTGGTTGTAATATGCCTCCTTTGTGGTGGTGGATCTGTGCTGCCTGGATTGAAGTAACTGTTTGGCCATTCCTGCTGTTGTGCTTGATTGTCTTTTATTTTTGTTTGATTTGTGGTAGGCCGCCCCGGGCGTGCTTCGGTCTTGGAGTTCTTTGAAGGAGGACGCTCGCGAGGGCACGTATGAGTCCGTGTGCCTGAGGCTGAGGGACGTTGAGTGGGAGGTTGTTCGCTTGAAGGGGGTTGCAGTAGTTCATCGTTCCAAACACGAGCGTGTTGAGGCTGTGCTGGATAGTCTTGCATCGTGGGTGGTAAAGTTGTCTGACCTCCTGCGAGGTGAGTCTTGCTGCTGCTCGATTGTTCGACTGCACTTAGTAGCTTTCCTGTCGTCGTCTTGATTTTGATTCTATTTTTCGAAGTGCTGTCGGGGTGGTCCTGGGATGAAGAGAAGGTCGTCCGGTCGGAGCTATCTCGGTTGGATGATCCTGAAGTGCAGGCGAGCAATCATTTCTGGGCAGATGGGGCTCGTGCTCGGGCATTTGCTGTGCTTCGTCTTCGAGCTGGGCAGGTGTCGGCTGCTCTGCGGTACTGTCAACAGGTGCTGGGTAGGATCCATGCTGAGTTTTATTCGCTACAGGTGGTGCCGTCGTCCTTTGAGACGCTTTGCCGCGTATTTTCTCAGCCTGCAGAGCTGCGTCGCGTGATGAATCACCAGATTCATGTTGGAGCCCGTGCTGCCTTGGGCTTGGTCCATAGTCATTGGCCGGGAGATGGTATTGCTCAGGTGGTGAGGGGTCCTCCTGGTGACAGGGATTACCCTATGGATGAGCATTACTCGGAGGTCGATGAGCCTGCGTGCCGAGTTGTGGAGCGGGTTTGTGAAGAGAACAATCGTTATCTGGGTGCCCTGATTAAGGTGAAGATGGATCCTGGGGGTTAGATGCTTCCTTCCTTTGTATATGCTTCTTCTTGGTGTACTGTAGGTAAAGGGTTTTGCTGCTGTGGCGACCCCTTGTGTGTCGTGATTGCAAAGAACGCCTCGGGGGGTGACTGCTGAGGCGAGCCCCCAAGTGCCAGTTTTTTTATGTCGCGATTGCAAAGGACGCCTCAGGGGGTGGCTGCTGCGGCGAGCCCCCGAGTGCCAATTTTATTTTTGTCGTGATTGCGAAGAACGCCTAGGGGGGTGGCTGCTGGGGCGAGCCCCCGAGTGTCAATTTTGTTTATGTCGCGATTGAGAAGAACGCCTCGGGGGTGGCTGCTGCGGTGAGCCCCCGAGTGCCAATTTTGTTTAGGTCGCGATTGCGAAGGACGCCTCGGGGGGTGGCTGCTGCGGCGAGCCCCCGAGTGCCAATTTTACTTATGTCGCGATTGCGAAGAACGCCTCGGGGGTGGCTGCTGCGGCGAGCCCCCGAGTGCCAATTTTATTTGTGTCCCGATTGCGAATAACGCCTCGGAGGGTGGCTGCTGCGGCGAGCCCCCGAGTACCAATGGATCAATTTTTGGAAAAACATTTTTCAATATTCTTCCTGGTGTTTCTTACATTTAGTAAGAATGGGGGGGTGGTCTGATGAGGACAGACCCCCTTTATTAAAAACGGCGGCATGGTAGCCTTAAGTGCTAGATGGCTGTGACGCCCCCAAAATCAATCTGTGTACAGTAATCATACACGCAGGGTACACGGCTGAGATTAGGGTGCCACGGTGAGAATATCACAGCACAACACTAACTACAAAAGGATAAACCAATATGTTACAATCAAGGGGGGTCGCGCAGACCCGAATACATAAGTTATACAAACCATAATATCTGAGTACAGACATAGTTAGTCAAGTTTTTCCTTAAGAAGGCTAGCACAAATAACATCAGAGATACAGATCGAAAAGGCAAGGCCTCCTGCCTGGGAGCCTCCGAAACTACTCCTTGTCCTGGTCAGCGGGGTCTCCACATAGTAGTATCCGCCTCCGGGGTACTCCTACTCCTGGACTCCAACGTCGACTGCAGCGGACGATCAGGCAAAACATAAAGGGGGAAATAAAGCAAAGGTGAGTATCTAGTATACCCGCGAGTCTTACGTCCGCTACTAAGCATTATGCATTGTATCAAATGGAAAGGGGAGGTTGTATATAGTGGACTGCAAGATAGAAATCAGAATAAGGGTAAGAAGCTAGGCCTATCGAATACTAGCATCTTCTGACGTGTCTTGCAGCATGAGAAGAGAAACAGCCAACAGTTCAATAGCTGAAATGTAATAAGAATGCAGCAGAAGTTGCTGCAGCATTGTATAGTAGTAAGTTGTAATAATTAATAATAATAATGCCTCTGAGTTCCCTTCCTCGACTCCCTGCGAGGAAGAAGACCCGGAACCATACAGTTTAATAGTAGTAGTTTCTAGTGGTAAGATCCAGCTTCAGCATAAAGCGTCCTATTATCGTGGACACGGCTATTCGAATAGATTAATCTTCCCTGCAGGGGTGCACTGGCGTGACTCTACGACGCTCGGATCTCCAGGGTGGCGGGAACCTTGTTAGGGAACGCTCCACCAAAGCTATCCGACGCAAAGTAGCCCATCCTTCGGCAATCAACACAGAGGTCATCCGCCGGACTATATCCTATGTACGCCGGGCTTTGGACCCTAACCCGAACGTACTCCTGCACGGTGCGTGACTGGCTGGTGAAGCAAAATCAAAGCAAATACAAATACACCGCTCGAGCAAGAGAAGACAACACCACTTCCCGGCAATCAGCCCGCGATACTGCTGACGTCTGAAGACCCTCGAACGAGACTACGATGCAGGGGAGCCCACACTCCTCGTCCCACGTGTAGGTAGTGCGTACAAGCCAAAAGGCTACTCAAGACATCCGCCGAACCATTTAGCATTTTAATTAACCTGCGTGACAACCGTTATCGTTGCCTCGACTTAACTGACCCGCGGTCAACGACAGCAGTCAGGACCACCAGTACATCGGTGCCTGCCCTGTCGTCCCACCAAGTCTCTGCGGTTACCAAAAAGGTGAACCGTCTCCTTACCTTGTCTCGCGTGTGCTCTTGGTAGAGCTCGACCTTTTGTGGTTTGGTAACTCTCGCGAGATACGAGCAGGGGCCAAGTACACCAGTAACGACGGTCGTACCCTCCCTGTCGTTCCCGACAATATACCTCTCGCGGGCACCGTTGGGTCGCCCGACTTTCTTACCTTTAAGGAAAACCGTTGCTCAGGTACCTAGAGCGGCTATACAGAGTCAGCAACGAGTGGAGGTACGAGGATTAGTCCTCGATAGCTCACACTTGATGGTGGCCCGGCAGAGCCGAGCTAGGGGACCTTAGGCGGTGTCTGCATTGTACCGTACCTGTGCAGTTGTATATATTGTATTTGTGTTCACTCCCCTGAGTGGTCACGGCCCGCTATCTAATCCTAGCTAACAATGCGCAGGGCTCACTGCTGAATAATGCATAATTATAATAGGCAGCATAGGATAAAGGAGGTACACCAAGGGGCAACAAAATCAGGCTATGCAATTGAATAGGATTGTAATCGTAGCAGCAGCAGTAACAATGCCTACTGCAAGAAAGTACGGAAAAGATAGGTGATATCTGGGGAAGAGAATGGCTCTCCTTGCCTGGAAGCTCGGCAGTAGAGGTAGGATCGCCAACGTAGTAGTCGTACCCAGCAGCGGTGTAGTCGACAACAGCGAGGTCTATCGGAGATAAGGGGGGAACAGTAAACACACAGCAATCATAAACAAACATATGCATGGCATGACATAAGCAAAGGTAACGGTGTTCTAACACAGTGCAATGCACGTCGCACAAAGCGGAAATCCATCCGGGGATGAACTGCCAGCTCCGGGTGATTACCGGACAAGGTGTCCGGAGGGGGAAGGGATCATGCCGGAGGTGTCGTGGACATCTGACAAACGTGTGCAAGGTGTATCCGTGCTAGTTGATCCATTCTGAACAACTTTCGTGTTCAGAATAAATTCATCCGAAGAGTTTTACGGTATCGAGCAATTATCAGACAAACAGCCCGGAGGGGGGATGTTGATGTTCGTTGTGTTAGAAGGGTGTGGTGGGTATACGGATAGCGTATCCGTGTTCTTTATATTTTTCTGATCAATTACCATCTATAAAGTTTTTCCATCGGAGTTACGGATTAAAAGATATTGAATTTCAAAGTTTTAATCAATTTAAAAGAATTTCTGGAATTTCTTTTATTAAACAAATAACATTATCCAAAACAGTGCATTTGACTGGTCAAACTGAACAGTGGGTCAGGCCTGTCATAGACAGAGTGATTAACTAGGGTTATATTAATTAAACAAATTTAATTAGCAGCAAGGTCCCACATGTAATAGACCCAGGGGGTTAACTACTTTAATTTAAACACAGGTTAATTTATCAGTGGACTGGACCCACATGTAAGTGAGACAGGGGGTTATTTAATCTAACAGTTTTCTTTGATTTAATTAGATAGCATTGGGCCCACTGTCATTGACTATTAGCTAAATAGATTAGTTCTAACTAACAGAGGTTTAACAGGGCTTGGGCCCTGGCAGTGAGGCTTCCAACTGGTAATATACCAGTGCCCGCCGGCGACAGGTACAGGGAGGAAAGCGACGAGCGATTTCTCGACTCCGGCGAGCGTTCGAGTGGTGAGAGGCTGGGATCGAAGGAGGACGGTCTTGCGCGTCTACGGGTGCACGGGATGGACGCGGGGGACGACCACACCGGTGGCCATGACGAGCATTAGCGGCGGCCGGAGCACGGCGGATGCGGGGACGACGTTCTAACGCACAAGATCGAGCAAGGCATCGGGTAAAACGGGCGCATGCTCACCGTGGAGCCAAAGAGCTGCTCGGGGAGGCGGGGTGTGTGCTGACGACGACGAATTCGTCGGGGTGGAAGACGACGGCCGGCGGGAGGGATCGGCCGATTCACGGTGTACGCGGCGTCCCGGCGATGAACGAATGCTTGGGAAGACGTGGGTGACCACTGTGCAGCTCCCGGACAACTTGGCGCAGCCCGACGTGGCCCGTGGCCGCGTCCACGGCCAAGCGGCGGCGACGGCCGTGGTGGTGCTGCGCGGGGAACGGCATGGGAGAGCACGAGGGGGGAAGAAGTGGGGGCTAGGGTTTCTGGGGTGGTCAGTGGGCTCGAGGTAGCCTTTAACCTCGCCGGCGACGGCGGGATTGAAGCCACGGCGATGGGGGCGTGGCCGGCCGGGGGATGCTCGCCACGGCACCCCCCGTGAACAGAGGTAGGGGGTGACTGGGGGTTGGGCCGGGGCGGGGAGAGGGTGGGCTTGGCCCAGATGGACGGCTTTGCCCAGGGCAGAAGAAGATAGGGTTTCTCTTTTTTTGTTTTCTTTTCTTTCTTTTCTGTTTGTAATTAGTTTAGTAGATTTTATAAAAAAAATTAAAACATGGAACTTGATCCATAATTAGTATTGCACCATATTGAAGTGCCCCAAAAAGTTTGGTACTTTTCTAAAGTCATTTGATATTTTATTTAAATAATAAATGATTAAATTGGGTTGTTTAAGCTACTGTTTGAATTGTTTGATTGAATTAACAGCTTAATAAATTCCCAAATCTACATGGACATGATCCACTGAATATTTGCCATTTTACAAAAATGGTTGCAAAGTTTTTGGTCAAGGTTTATTTCCACATAGATTTGGAATTTTTATCTGGGTTGGATTTGAACAAGCCATGATCAAGGCTGATCATCCATGCTTAACCACAGTGACTTGGCAACAGTAAAAGTGATTATTGTAGGTGATTACTGTAGTGTGACACCCGGGGTGTTACAAATCTCCCCCCACTACAAAGAATTCTCGTCCCGAGAATTAAATGTAGGGAAAGGGGTAAAGCTTCGGTTTCGTATTCTAACGTTTCTTCTGGTGCTTGTTGTCCTTCCCGAAGAAGTTAATCCTTCACGTTGACGTCTTCATTTCTCTGCATCGGTGCATCATGTCAGAGTTGTCTTTCTTTATTCAGGGTCGTCATCGTACCTACGGATAGGGTAGGAGGGCAGACTTACGGGGGTCGAATCAACACAAGGTCAATCAACCGGGGTTGTCCAAGGGAAGCGGGCATAGAGATCTCTCGAGTTGAAACACAGGGAAACACATCGAGAGAAGCAAAAGAAGGTATGAGAAGTTTCAAGCAGATAGGCATGCATCCCATGCCGATGACAGACGATGAGAAAAGGGGGGTTCCAGAGCATCAGGCATCAGCACTGAGTCTGATATGGAACTGAATATCACAAGGTAGAGGACTCGTGAGTTGCATACGAGGTCAAGCAAGAGGAATAACCTCGAGAACTGAAAGGTACAAGAGAGTCAGGTTTCGATCCTGTGGAACTGTGGGTTATGGGCCCACATTGAATAAGAAGGGTGGTGACAAACAATGCGATCAAGTTGCAAGGTAAGTCAGAGAACAACTTGTTAGGTATGTCGGCAACAACATCAGTGCCAAGGGCGAGGGACGGAGAGAACCATTTTCCTGCTCGTTAACACGAGGCGGACCAATTGGCAAAGTTCTCATCCATCGGTGGTCACCGAAAAGTCATCAACAATAGTAACAGGGGGTACGAACAAGTAGTACACCGAAGTGCTTACATAAGCAGAGAATTATGACTGCTCAGATAAGTTATATCACAAAAGATTAAACAGACCAATGGAAGGGAAAATGTGATTATACACAAGTATCAAGTGTATATCTTTCCCAGGCGACAGCAGAGCACTATATACAGGACCAAGTTTGTATTGGCAGGGAGTCAAAGGATGTTGTCAATGAGAACACAAACCATCGAGGGTCAAGGATGGTATTTCTCACCATGAATTCAATAGACACATGGAAGAAGAAAAAATGCTGATGATGACCACGACACTTTATGTCGAGAGGTTTCAAGAGAATGCAATCGAATAGCAACATCACCAAACAAAAGGGGTGGTGGAGCAAAAGGTAAGCGGTGTTCTCGGTTGAAAACAACCCAGAACCCATGGAGTGGTTGGTTACGACAGGGAAAGGTATGGTTACATCAAATTCATTAGATGTAGTGCAAAGGTATGATTTCCTCGAGATACCATGGGTAATACTCGAAGGTAGAACGAAAGATCATAAACGTATTATAAATTCATGCCAAGGGGTTAATCATTTTACAAGAAGCTTTCATGATAAGTTCTACATTGTATCCATAATCATGAACACAAAGGTTCAGGGTCGACTCCCACTTCTTCAATACATAGCCTTTCATTCACTTCTCGATTTCGACGAAGTTGTCGTGTTGGAATTTTATCTGGCATAACACCAGTAGAGTATGACCCGTATAAAGTTTGGGTTCATACAGATTAGGGGAAGCATAGGGTTAATCCATCGGGGCATTTTGAAACCCATACAACAAATATCATAAGCAAGGAATACAAGTTCGAAAGCAGAAGGCTGACGACATGGAACAGATGATACCATTTTCCAAGGCATTTTATACCAGGGGAAAATCGTCAATGATTTAGGACACAAGGAGACGGTAGGCAGTAATTCACCAAAAAGGTCAGGTGGCGTACAGAGAGTCTGGAGCGAGTATCGGTACTCAACCATAAGAAGAAAGAATGCCAAAGCATTGGAGATAGAAGCATCGGAATAATTCGATGCTTAAGTACAAGGAATTAATACTTCCATATCGATCAAACATGAATAACTTGAATAGAAGCTTGACGGTTAATCATTAAGGTTTGATTACCGAGAACCAGCTCATGTCCGGAATGACGTCTGAGCCAGAACAATGGATTCATATGGATCAACTGATAATTGCGTGCACTCGTGCACACGATGATTCAACAGATCGGAATGACAATGCCAAGGGAAGTCACCGAAGACCACAAGACAAACGGGATTAATCATAGTGCAAGAAGGTAAGAAGAATCTCCAAAGCAGTAGGCTGCCGAGGATTGTCGCGAGATCGAATAGTATTTCAAAGTATTTTTGGGAATCACAGGAACCACTGGGGATGAACGGATCCTCGGTAAACGCGAGGAATTATCCGCAGTGTGAAAAGAAGCTGCAAGGCAGTATGCATAAAGGATTTACCCATCAACAGAGAGTATGTCGAGGCATCTTGTAAACACAAGAACATCTGGGATTGTATGGATGAATGAAAGGTGTATGTGGTTATACATACGGGCTTATCGGTGGCAGGGAATTGTAAAGGTGATTGGCACATATGGTCTCGGGAATTTTAGCGGAGAGTAATCTTCAGAATCTTCTGCTGAAGCAAGCGATCATCTGTAATGAGGTGCTCTCCGGGAGGAAGGATTCACGAGAACCTAATGTCAGAGTTAGCAAAATCTTTAACCCGAAAGGAAGATAGAGTAGAGACTCAGAGTAAGGGTACGGAGAAAAGATCCTAATACCACCCAGTTTGGCGACGTGGGCCGATAAGCCACACGACACTATTAGTAAAGTAGTTTTTGTTTGTCTAGACTCGACTTCGACCAAGGAGTTGGACGGGGGTCTCCTACAGGCAGTCGGCTCTGATACCAACTTGTGACGCCCCCAAAATCAATCTGTGTACAGTAATCATACATGCAGGGTACACGGCTGAGATTAGGGTGCCACGGTGAGAATATCACAGCACAACACTAAACACAAAAGGATAAACCAATATGTTACAATAAAGGGGGTCGCGCGGACCCGAATACATAAGTTATACAAACCATAATATCTGAGTACAGACATAGTTAGTCAAGTTTTTCCTTAAGAAGGCTAGCACAAATAACATCAGAGATACAGATCGAAAAGGCAAGGCCTCCTTCCTGGGAGCTTCTGAAACTACTCCTGGTCCTGGTCAGCGGGGGTCTCGACGTAGTAGTATCCGCCTCCGGGGTACTCCTACTCCTGGGCTCCAACGTCGACTGCAGAGGCCGATCAGGCAAAACATAAAGGGGGAAATAAAGCAAAGGTGAGTATCTAGTATACCGCGAGTCTTACGTCCGCTACTAAGCATTATGCATTGTATCAAATGGAAAGGGGAGGCTGTATATAGTGGACTGCAAGATAGAAATCAGAATAAGGGTAAGAAGCTAGGCCTATCGAAGACTAGCATCTTCTGACGTGTCTTGCAGCATGAGAAGAGAAACAGCCAACAGTTCAATAGCTGAAATGTAATAACAATGCAGCAGAAGTTGCTGCAGCATTGTATAGTAGTAAGTTGTAATAATTAATAATAATAATAATACCTCCGAGTTCCCTTCCTCGACTCCCTGCGAGGAAGAAGACCCGGAACCATACAGTTTAATAGTAGTAGTTTCTAGTGGTAAGATCCAGCTTCAGCATAAAGCGTCCTGTTACCGTGGACACGGCTATTCGAATAGATTAATCTTCCCTGCAGGGGTGCACTGGCGTGACTCTACGACGCTCGGATCTCCAGGGTGGCGGGAACCTTGTTAGGGAACGCTCCACCAAAGCTATCCGACACAAAGTAGCCCATCCTTCGGCAATCAACAGAGAGGTCATCCGCCGGACTATATCCTATGTACGTCAGGCTTTGGACCCTAACCCGAACGTACTCCTGCACGGTGCGTGACTGGCCGGTGAAGCAAAATCAAAGAAACTACAAATACATCGCTCGAGCAAGAGAAGACAACGCCACTTCCCGGCAATCAGCCCGCGATACTGCTGACGTCTGAAGACCCTCGAACGAGACTACGATGCAGGGGAGCCCACACTCCTCGTCCCACGTGTAGGTAGTGCGTACAAGCCAAAAGGCTACTCAAGACATCCGCCGAACCATTTAGCATTTTAATTAACCTGCGTGACAACCGTTATCGTTGCCTCGACTTAACTGAACCGCGGTCAACGACAGCAGACAGGACCACCAGTACATCGGTGCCTGCCCTATCGTCCCACCAAGTCTCTGCGGTGACCAACAAGGTGAACCGTCTCCTTACCTTGTCTCGCGTGTGCTCTTGGTAGAGCTCGACTTTTCGTGGTTTGGTAACTCTCGGGAGATACGAGCAGGGGCCAAGTACACCAGTAACGTCGGTCGTACCCACCCTGTTGTTCCCGACAATATACCTCTGCGGGCACCGTTGGGTCGCCCGACTTTCTTACCTTTAAGGACAACCGCTGCTCAGGTACCTAGAGAGGCTATACAGAGTCAGCAACGAGTGGAGGTACGAGGATTACTCCTCGATAGCTCACACTTGATGGTGGCCCGGCAGAGCCGAGCTAGGGGACCTTAGGCGGTGTCTGCATTGTACCATACCTGTGCAGTTGTATATATTGTTTCCGTGATCACTCCCCTGAGTGGTCACGGCCCGCTATCTAATCCTAGATAACAATGCGCAGGGCTCACTCCTGAATAATGCATAATTATAATAGGCAGCATAGGATAAAGGAGGTACACCAAGGGGCGACAAAATCAGGCTATGCAATTGAATAGGATTGTAATCGTAGCAGCAGAAGTAACAATGCCTAGTGTAAGAAAGTACGGAAAAGATAGGTGATATCTGGAGAAGAGAATGGCTCTGCTTGCCTGGAAGCTCGGCAGTAGAGGTAGGGTCGCCGACCTAGTAGTCGTACCCAGCAGCGGTGTAGTCGACAACAGCGAGGTCTATCGGAGATAAGGGGGGAACAGTAAACACACAGCAATCATAAACAAACATATGCATGGCATGACATAAGCAAAGGTAACGGTGTTCTAACGCAGTGCAATGCACGTCGCACGAAGCGGAAATCCATCCGGGGATGAACTGCCAGCTCTGGGTGATTACCGGACAGGGTGTCCGGAGGTGGAAGGGATCATGTCGGAGGTGTCGTGGACATCCGACAAACGTGTGCAAGGTGTATCCGTGCTAGTTGATCTATTCTGAACAACTTTCGTGTTCAGAATAAATTCATCCGGAGAGTTATACGGTATCGGGCAATTATCGGACAAACGGCCCGGAGGGGGGATGTTGATGTTCGTTGTGTTAGAAGGGTGTGGTGGGTATACGGATAGCGTATCCGTATTCTTTATATTTTTCTGATCAATTACCATCTATAAAGTTTTTCCATCGGAGTTACGGATTAAAAGATATTGAATTTCAAAGTTTTAATCAATTTAAAAGAATTTCTGGAATTTCTTTTATTAAACAAATAACATTATCCAAAACAGTGCATTTGACTGGTCAAACTGAACAGTGGGTCAGGCCTGTCATAGACAGAGTGATTAACTAGGGTTATATTAATTAAACAAATTTAATTAGCTGCAAGGTCCCACATGTAATAGACCCAGGGGGTTAACTACTTTAATTTAAACACAGGTTAATTTATCAGTGGACTGGACCCACATGTAAGTGAGACAGGGGGTTATTTAATCTAACAGTTTTCTTTGATTTAATTAGATAGCATTGGTCCCATTGTCATAGACTATTAGCTAAACAGATTAGTTCTAACTAACAGAGGTTTAACAGGGCTTGGGCCCTGGCAGTGAGGCTTCCAACTGGTAATATACCAGTGCTCGCCGGCGACAGGTACAGGGAGCAAAGCGACGAGCGTTTTCTCGACTCCGGCGAGCGTTCGAGTGGTGAGAGGCTGGGATCGAAGGAGGACGGTCTTGCGCGTCTACGGGTGCACGGGATGGACGCCGGGGACGACCACACCGGTGGCCACGACTAGCATTAGGGGCGGCCGGAGCACGGCGGATGCGGGGACGACGTTCTAACGCACAAGATCGAGCAAGGCATCGGGTAAAACGGGCGCATGCTCACCTTGGATCCAAAGAACTGCTCGGGGAGGCGGGGTGTGCGCTGACGACGACGAATTCGTCGGGGTGGAAGACGACGGCCGGCGGGAGGGATCGGCCGATTCACGGTGTACGCGGCGTCCCGGCGATGAACGAATTCTTGGGAATACGTGGGTGACCACTATGCAGCTCCCGGACAACTTGGCGCAGCCCGACGTGGCCCGTGGCCACGTCCACGGCAAAGCGGCGGCGACGGCCGTGGTGGTGATGCGCGGGGAACGGCATGGGAGAGCACGAGGGGGGATGAAGAAGTGGGGCTAGGGTTTCTGGGGTGGTCAGGGGCTCGGGGTAGCCTTTAACCTCGCCGGCGACGGCGGGATTGAAGCCACGGCGATGGGGTGTGGCCGGCCGGGGGATGCTCACCACGGCACCCCCCGTGAACAGAGGTAGGGGGTGACTGGGAGTTGGGCCGGGGTGGGGAGAGGGTGGGCTTGGCCCAGATGGATGGCTTTGCCCAGGGCAAAAGAAGATAGGGTTTCTCTTTTTTTGGTTTTCTTTTCTTTCTTTTCTGTTTGTAATTAGTTTAGTAGATTTTATAAAAAAAAAAAAAACATGGAAACCTATCCATAATTAGTATTGCACCATATTGAAGTGCCCCAAAAAGTTTGGTACTTTTCTAAAGTCATTTGATATTTTATTTAAATAACAAATGATTAAAATGGGTGGTTTAAGCTACTGTTTGAATTGTTTGATTTAATTAATAGCTTAATAAATTCCCAAACCTACATGGACATGATCCACTGAATATTTGCCATTTTACAAAAATGGTTGCAAAGTTTTTGGTCAAGGTTTATTTCCACATAGATTTGGAATTTTTATCTGGGTTGGATTTGAACAAGCCATGATCAAGGCTAATCATCCATGCTTGACCACAGTGACTTGGCAACAGTAAAAGTGATTACTGTAGGTGATTACTGTAGTGTGACACCCGGGGTGTTACAATGGCTTCTTCTCCGAGTGCTTGGGTCCTTCGGGTGGCGGCTTCTTCTACGGGAGCGCTTCTTCTGTGGGTCCCATGGTCTCGCTGGCCTGGTGGGCTCCAAAGGCCTCTGATATCTTGTGGAATTCCTTGTCGCAGCGGTCGGACCGGACGAAACTGCCGCTGATTGTGATGACACCGTGAGGGTTTGGCATCTTTAGCTTAAGGTAGGCGTAGTGAGGCACTTCCATGAAGCGGGCGAAGGCCGGTCGTCCGAGGATTGCGTGGTACTGCGATTTCCAGTCGACCACTTCGAATTCTAGGATCTCCTTGCGGAAGTTGGTCGCCTCACCAAAGACCACTTCCAAGCTTATTTTTTCCAGAGGGTAGACTGCTTTTCCTGGCACAATCCCGTGGAAGGTTGTGCTTGAGGATTTCAGCGCGGAGCTCTGGATTAGCATTTGTTCGAGTGTCCTTGTAAAGATGATGTTGATCCCGCTGCCGCTGTCCATGAATACTCGTGACATGTCGTAGTTCCCAATTCTGGCCTCGAGCACTAGCGCGGCATGTCCTGGTCGAGGGATGGCAGGTGGGTGGTCCTCCCGAGAGAAGGTAATATCTGTTTCGGACCCGCACAAGTACTCCGGGATAGCGGGGTGTGAGGAGGCTGCGAGGAAGACTTGTCTTGTGACCTGCTTCTGCTGCCTATTTGAAGGCCTGCCTTCTTGTATCATGTAAATCCTGCCGTGGGCTTTTGGGTACTGCTCCTCTGCATCTGGTGTCCTGCGTCATTGCTGGATTGCGGCCACTTGCCTTGCTGGTAGGGGAGGGGCTGGTGGTGCGTCGTGGGCGATGGGCCCGACTGCTATGCTCGCGAGTGGCTGGGCCGCTGTTGTCGCGAATCGGCTTTTTTCCTCCACCAACTCGTTGAAGCTTCTGTAGTTCCTGAGGTTGTGTCCTGATCTGAGCTCCCCTCGTTCGTTTCTGAATTCGTGTATCGAGCACGGTCCGTCGAGTTGTTCTTTGGCCGAGCGGTATGTTCTAGTGCTGTCGCACGGCTGCCTCGTCCTCCAGTCTCGTTTCTGAGCTTGGGGCGCATCTTCGAGGTTGTCTGTGCGCTGTATTCTGCTATCGTCACGATGCCTGCCGTCTCTATTGTCTGGGAAGCCTGCATCGACCATGTCGGGTCCTCTGTCGTCGTAGAAGCTGCGCCTGGGTCGCTTCTTTCGACGGTCGAGTCCTCTTTCTCCGTTGTGGTAGTCGTAGTCGTGTTCTGAGCGTGCGATGTGGATTTCTGTTTCATTGCGAACGGAATCCTTGCCGTCCGCCCATCTCTTGGCTTGCTCCAGCAGCCGTGCGAGTGTTCGGACTTTCATCTGCCCGAGTTGTTCCTTGAATTCGATGCGCTGCAGGCCTTGCCTGAACGCGTCGATTGCGCTTTCGTCTGATATGTCTTCTGCTGAATTCTTGAGTATGGTCCACCGCTGGATATAGGCTCGCAGGGTTTCCCTGGTTCCTTGCTTGCATGCCCGCAGTTCCTCGAGCGATGCCGGTCTCTTGTATGTGGATTTGAAGTTTTCTATGAAAGCTTCACGGAACTGCCTCCATGAGATGATGGATCCTCGCGGGAGATTCTTCAACCAGTGTCATGCCGAGCTCTCGAGCATGAGCCGCACATACTGCATTGTCGTGACGTTGGTCCCTCGCTGGAACTTGATTGCTGTTAAGTAGTCGTCGAGCCACGCCTCAGGCTCCTCGAGTCCATTGTATTTGAGCGTTATGGAGTTCAATTTGAACCCGCTCGGCATTCGCGTCTCGCGTATGGAACGCGTGAAGCATAGTGCTCCGCATGGCTCGATTTCTTCGTCGAAGGCTTCTTCGTCCGAGTACTCTTCGCGTGCTGCGCGTCTTCGTCTGCTGCGGTTGACTTTGTTCTGTGTGATGTCGTCGTGCGCGTCTCGTCGACTGCTGCGGCGCCTGTTGTCGTTGTCGTCGCTGTCGTGTTTCCTGTTTTTGTCGGAGCGTTTGCGCCAGTTGTCGCTGCTGTCGTCGTCATCGGGTGAACTGGGGTCCCTGTCTGGTGTCCTTGCACGGGTCGGTCGCCTTGCACCTGATTTTTTGGGTGCTGAGGCGGCGATGGCATCCTTCATTATGTGTAAGGCTATTGAAGTGTTGCGGTCTGGTCTGTTCTACCTATTTTTCTGGTCGCGAGATAGGTAGTCTCGGGGGCTTATAAGGGCTTCTGCTGGTATGAGGGGTTCCTCTTCGTCGTCCTCCTCTTCTAGCTTGAAGTCGTCGTCAAGCTTCCGGACCACTCTCTTCTTGTCTGTTCGTCGCAGGTTGCTGAATTTCGATTTATTGCGGAGAGGGGAGCCGTGATCCGGGGAGTCGTCTCTTGGAGGTGGCTTGCGATTGTTTCTGCTCAGCGGCCGCCCTTTCTTGCTTCTCCAACTCTAGGCGTTGTTGTCTCGCTTGCCGAGTTAGCTCGCTTGCCAATTTGTTGTATGCCCTGAGCTCGTCCCTTGTTGCGCTTGCCGGTAGTAACTTCCCATGTTCGACCGCGTCTTTTACCTTGGCCATTGATTCTTTGGACAGGTAGATTCGCTCTTTGGGTGGGTCGTCCACCGCCGCACTCGGGGTTTGTTGCTTACTGCTTGATGGCTTGTCGCTCTTGTGGTTGCTCTGTTCTTGTCCTTGTGGTACTTTCATTAGTATGCTTCCCACTTCTCCCAGCTTCACGACGATCTTATTGGTGGTTTCGGGCGCTTTTGTATTGTCGTTGGCTTGGCGAGTGTTCGAGTCGTCGTCCTGGCCCTCGCCGTTTGCTGGTGGCGCGTCGACTTCTGCCATGAACACCTAGGATGGTGCCCTTGCTGCCTTGTTGCGCGTGCGTGTGATGCTGTTTTTCCAGACCGAGGGTCCAGTCGAGTGATCGCGGGCGATGTGGAGCCTTGGTTTGGGTGGGTAGTCGTGGCTGGCTTGAAGGGTGGCCGCGCGGGTGGCGACTGCGTCGATTGCTGCTATAGATGTCGTCGCGGGTGTTCGGGCGTCGTCCGTGAGGCGGAGGGTGCCCCAGTGGTTGATGTAGATCTGATATGCTCCGAAGATCAGGTTGATGCCGGAGCGTAGGTCGGCGAAGACTGGTCGAAGAGTCGAAAGGTGGGCCGTGAAACCGAGGGACCCGAACAGATCGGATTCTGCCTGGGTCGTCGGATCGAAGAGCGTTGGTGAAGTCATCGCGACGGTGGGTGTTGAAGATGCTACTGAGGTCGCCGAGATCGCGTTCCCAACCTGTGCGGTTCACACAGACGGCGCAAATTGTCGGGGATGTACCCCGTAAAATCCCATGGTTAGGGACCCTGGGTTAGTCATGAGAGGCACAGGTTGGACGACAGCTCGTCGGCTAACAGGAGGATACGTTCCTGCTCGATATTATTGATCGGAGATGGCGATTACAGGGAAGTCGAGGCTAGTGCGCACAAGGCTAGGGTTACATATTGTGTATTGCTTGATCTCGACGTCTCCCCTCCTAGCCCTTATATACTAGGCTAGGTCTCAGGGAGTCCGTCCTGGATTACAGATGAGGTTTCCTAACCATAATCTTGTTCCGTACGGCAAGTTTGCACCTTCCTTATGACTCGCGAACTCCTACGTCGGTGCCACTAGTGGGCCAAGGCTGGGCCCAGGAGGCATCTTTGTCGGCCTTATGTCTTCGGGTACACCGGGTAAGCTCATCCATAGGAGTCGTGGGGTCACCCCCTCGTCAAAACCCTAAGAGAAGAATAGTTTCCGTGTTTCGCCGCCGCCACGGGGCGGAAACCTACAGAGGAGAAAAGCCATCTTCGGCGGGCAGATTCCGCCAGGGAGATCACCTCCCGGAAGGGGAGATCGTCGCCATCATCATCATCATCGTCATGGGCATCATCGGGATCATCATCAACATCATCCCCAACATCAACACCATCTCCATCTCCATCCCATCTCATCTCACAATTGCAACTTGTGGTGTAATCCGTACTATCTATCCTCTCTACTCTGTTGGTGTTGATTACTACTTTGTGGTGAATGCTATTGAGTTTTGTTGGAGAAATATCATTGTGTCCAGATTGTTTGCCACCCATCTATCACCTCTGATCATGATCTCTTTTATGTCTTGTGAGTAGTTACTTTAGTTCTTGAGAACATGGGAGAAGTCTAGTTGTTAGTAGTCATATGATGTTGAAGTATTATGTGTTGTTTGATACTTAAGTTGTGTTGTTATTTCTCTAGTGGTGTTATGTGAGTCGAACACCTCACACTTCACCTTTCATGGGCCTAGAGGAATACATTGTGCACAAAGGTTGCTTATGGTGGGTTGCCGGAGTGACAGAAACCTGAACCCCAGTTCGCACACTTTTGCACAAGGGAGTTATGGATCCTTGATCGTAATGCTGTGGTTAGGCTTATGCCTTAATTACTACCTTGTATTTGCGGATGCTTGCAAGGTGTTTAATCATAAGAGTACACTTATCTTAGTCTAGAAGGTGTACTAGCATTGATCCACCCACCAACACTTATCAACATAATACATATTAGTTGGCGGAGTATGGTGAAAGTAACTTGGCTATCTCTCCCGTGTGTTCTCGAGAACGCTTTAGCTTTTATAAGTTTAGTTCTTAGGCTTATCCTTGTGAAAGGATTGGGCCACTTGCTACTCCTCAGTTACCCTGTTTACTTTGCTTGTCTTTTACTTTTCTGTTGCTTAAACCAAAAACCCCTAAATATTTACCTTTGAGTGTGTGCAGCCTTTCCTTATCCAGTGTCACTTATCAATACCTTCTGCTCCTCGCTGGGATCGACATCCTTATTTATCGAAAAGCTACAATTGATCCCCTAGACTTGTGGGTTATCAAGAATCGTTTATTGGCGCGGTTAATAGGGGAGGCAATCCCACTAAACCTATTAACTTCACCGCCATCAGCACTCTTATCCTTAATAGAAATACCCACACCCGTAATGGCATACTCAGAGTTCGTCCTCTTCACATTGAAGAGGCGTTTCCAGAGCCCCCAATGGGGATAGATCCCTAAGAATCCCTCACAGAGCGTGATGAAGCAGGCAATGTGTAGTATCCCATTAGGGATCAAATCATGCAGTTGCAACTGATATGCAAAAAAGAAATCCCCGGAGGGAAGGATGGACTGGAAGCGCAAACCCACGAGGGAAGAAGCTTTGGAAGCATACTCATTCGTTAGGTCGAGGTGCGGGAACCTCCTCATCCCCAGGAATCCGAGCTGCTCCATCTACCACCACGCATTCTGCCACCAATGCATCCAGATCCGCAGCTCCGAAAGTAGATCGCTCCCATATACCGGTCATCCTTGCCGACTCCTGCGCTGCACTTCGAGGGCGCTTGGACATGGATCTCACCGCACAACCGCACAAGGTAGAGAGGCAGGAGGCAAAGAGTAGATAAAGCAGAGGAAGAAGAACAAGAAGAGGAAGGCAAGGGCTGGGTAAAACCTAAATCCACCCATCCCCCCGGTATGTAACCAACAGCCGTGGAACACCCAATCACCGTCGATCTCGGAACCCCGCAGACGTGGCACGCTCCCACGATAGTCGTGAAGCATGGAAAACCCAACCGGTGTAGTAACCATACCGCCCACCACGCGCGAAAAATTAGGGCCATAATCACACAGTGCGAAATTTTCGGCAGCACTACGTCATGTCACTTCCATTCACAAGCTACAGCCATCCAACTTATCAGGCAGCCCAGCAATGTCACATCTCAGCAAGGCGTATTGAGTACGCGTCATTGCCATCTGTCAGCGTTCCATTTCTGAATTTTTTTTACCGTATTTCAAAATCTTTTACTCCCATCGGGAGCACCTTTGCCTTCGCTAAAAACAGAGCAAGGCCCAAAACCTCAAGAGTTCAGGTGCTCCCTCACCCAGAAGACAAAGATGTGCTCGAGTGACCACTCGCACCAACAGTAATCACGACATCTACAGAGTTCCGGGTGCTCCCTCACCCGGAAGGCAAATATGTACTCGAGTGACCACTAGCACCGGCAAAACGGCGCATCTCCAGAGTTCGGGTGCTCCCTCACCCAGAAGATGACGAAGCATCCGAGTGGCTATTCACAAGACTCGAAGATAATTCACCCACGCACTCGACGACTGTATGAGTGGGCACATTCTTATCGACTCCTCGCCCGAGCTCGAAAAAGCTCCGCGAGTGACTACTAATAGCTCACTTGATTGTTTATTCCAAGTGGGTGCATCTCTAATTAGGCTACATGCCTCTATAAAAATGATGCCTGGGCTGCGACTCGCCGTACCCCAGATGCCACGCAAGCTTAGCGTGTAGGTACGACCCCGCTGCGCAGTCGGCCGGGCCGGGACTTGCCACAGCGCGACTTCACTCCTGACGTTTTCCATGCGCTTGCATGATAAAAAGATGAGCCGATAAGGGACGTGTTAAGGCTATTTGCTAGGGTCGGCGGCATTGATCCGTTAAGACCTGCAGCGGCATGGACTTTGCTAGACACCGGTCGTTTCCAAGTTCGTGTCGAGGGACATGGACTTGATTGGGCTACTGAGGTATTTGCCACTAGTGCAATTCAACAAGGCTTGACCAGTCGACTACCTTGGGCCCTTTCAGCTTATCATCCCTCGAATAAACATTGTCATGGATAAACTGCCAACGACTCGCAGCCGCGCTGCGCATATGAAAGCAAGCGATGATGGATTCGAATCCCTGCGTGACTCTTCGAGTCCCCCAGGCACTCGGGGGCTACTGACGAGGGGCTGACCCAACGACTCCTACGTGTGAGGATACCTGGTGCGTACAAAGACGGAGGGCCCAACAGAAGCCTCAACAGGTCCATGATTGGCCCACTAAAAGCACCGACGTAGGAGTCTGCGACCAACAAGGAAGTCAAGACTTGGCGTCCAAGCCGAGGCTAGTTTCAAAAATCATCTTTGTAACCTGAGGTGGACTCCCCGTGACCCAGCCTAGTATATAAAGGCTGGGAGGGGCGACGCCTCAGGACATCAAATCTACAATCGACACCTCCGGTCTTGAGCGAACTCGCCTAGACTTCAACTGTAATCGCCCCCTCGCATAATACAATCGAGCAGGAAGTGTTTCTCCTATTAGACGACGAGTATCGCCAACCTGTTCCTTCTCTATGATCTAACCCAGGGTCCCTAACCATGGGATTTACCGAGGCTGATCCACATCATCCTCCCTAGTCTCGCGACCTCCACAACCTTTCCATTACCCATGAGGGAAGGGGGGAGCTCGACCATCAAATAAACCCTTCCACCAGCAATACCGCGATCTTCATGACCATGGCCCATTTTTGTTCCTCCATATACCAAGATAAAAATTCCCAGACTGCTTGATTTCATTATGTTCTCTTGTTCCACACTCTTGATGCCAATGCCCCAGAAAGTCCACAATGCTCACAAAAAGTAGGAAGCTTTTCATATTGCACATGGTACCAAACCTTTTTAGTGCCCTTTGTGATGGAGACGATTCGAACAAGCTTTTTGTATCATTGGTATTCACTCAAAACCTCATGAACTCACCAACATAGATGGCTGACAACTTGATTTGTACATCCAAGATCTCCCCCCATTGATATGCACGTGCCTCTGATCATATTATCATGCAGATAATTATCTGGTAGCCTCAAGACCCTTGTCCACATAGCCAAGCTATCCAAGACAATTTTCCTAGGGGTTTGAAGCCTTCATATTCCCACACGATTAGAGCTTGGTTTAGGAACAACCACAGTCACATGTTCATTGCGTTATTCCAATCGGCTAAACAACCAAATTGTATCGTGAAGAGGTTTTCATCATTTTTTCTCCATACGATTTCTTTCATCATGTTTCAAGCTGATCTCATGTCCAGGTATAATGATGTATGGCTAAATCCCCTTGTGCTATGGACTCTATCAATCGCTAGCCATTTTTCCACCACTATAGGTTCCATGATCTCCTCCCCGGACAAAACTTTCATCCTTTTGTTCATGCAATTTGAGTCTCTCTAGCTAAAAGGTCTTCAATATGTTCCTTCCACGAAGCACCGCTCAAAGATATTGGTCTCACCATGATTCAATGCTAGCTCTAAACCCTAGCAGACAAATGCTCAAACCTGTGAGAGGCAACTCACGTGTGTTTACGGGGTAGCCAAGATAGGGTTATCAACAAAGGGCAAACTCTCAATGTCATTTGTTGGAGCACAATACTTCCCTCGTTCAAAAATATAGTGTGTTCACGCTTCTCGAGGTTCAACTTTAACCATAAATTTAATCAACGAGACATGTCGTGGGAAAGTCACAGCAGATGTCCGAACAGTCGAACTTGACATGGGACCTTTGCTGCGAGATGGATACGATGAGAGAGTTGACATGGACAAGAGACTCGGCGATTTACCCAGGTTTCATCCCCTCTTTGTCTCGAGGTAAAAGACTACTCCTGCTTCTTATTATTATGGGTGCCGACTCTCCTGAATAGAAGAGTCGGTGGATCTATTACAGATGAGCCGGATCGTAACCTAGGTCTCGATAAGATCTAGGTCGCACCGAAAAGTGTCTAGTCCTATTGTTGATTGAGATTTTTCTGACCCTGGATCCCATGGTCCTCGGCTTATAAAGGTGTCGGGTCCTAGGATTCCACGAGTACGACCCCGACACAAGGTGGAGTGCTATTCTACTTTACAAATATACTATATGCTATACAAGGTAAGTCGAATTCCTTTTACGGCTTCGATCTTCACTCTTGGCGCAGCCGGCTCGCGGCCGGGTCTTCTTTTGTGGGCCTTCTGTATGTGAGTCGGCCCATGGATCCTAATGCCGGGTTATGGGCTTGGTCCATCCCCTCGACATTAGCCCCCAGGATTGGTGTGATGCTTCAGCCTTTACAGCAATCTTCTTGCCTCCATGTTTGGTTGCCGACTCTTTAATTGGACAGACCGACTCTCATATTCCTTTGAGATTTATAGGGAGTCAGTGTCAATCTTCTTGGTCTTTTCGTTTCATCTTTTGGTCAAATAATTTCTTTTACCTTCTTAGTCAAAGATCTGTTTATTGCTTTTGTGATTGCACTGCCCGAAACGCCACTGTTGAAGGCATTGATATTGTGGTGGGAATCGAGGAGTATTTTCCATAAATGCCACCCACCATGGGTAGTTTATCTGCATCATTGTAGCATTAATTGATCCTCTTCTTGTAACCGCTATAAATATCCATCGGGTAGTTTATCTCCCAAGTGCTCATATCTTCTTCTTCTTTCGCCACTTTCCTCCATGGCTCCCAAGCCAAGAACTCGTGCTCCTTCGGCAGCCGATGCCCCTAGTTCCAGCGTTGGCTCTCGCGGCGGTCGAGGCCGTGGCTGCAGTCGTGGCCATGGGCGGGGCCGTGGCCGTGGCAGGGACAGGGGAAGAAGCGCGCGTTCTGATTCTCCATTTGAATCTCCACCTTCTTCTCCTAAGAGGGGTGAGTTCTTGATCCATGGTCAGACGGTCCATCGTTGGATTAAGCTTCCTGAATCTTTTGCCCAGCTTGTGATTGATTTAAGGTCTTCGGGTCTTTGGCTCCGCTCTGAGGGGTGTCCTCATGGACCCGTCTGGGTAGCTACTAGTTTTTCTAGTCACAACTCTGTGTTTTTGGAGAAAGGATGGAAGAACTTTCTTCGTTCCAGGAACATCTCGAGAGGAGATACCATTATCTTCAGATATGAAGTGATGATACCCTGTGGGCCAGAATCTTCGACTCATATGGTGATCGAGCCGGCTGCTGTATGGAGAGTTCCAGCAGCAGTAACGAAGAATTCTACAATAATGAAGAGGAAGTCCAAGTCTCTTCATCTGAAGACGAAGAGGACTCTGAAGACGACCACTGAAGTTGTAGTTTTTACTTAGTACTCCCTCCGATCCATAATAAGTGTCGCTCATCTAGTACAAAGTTTGTACTAGCTTAGTACAAAATGAGTGACACTTATTATGGATCGGAGGGAGTAGTATTTTGCCGACTGTGGCCTTTACTTTTCTGTAATTTAAGGCTTCTCCTTCTGATGTAAGACTCGGTCGTTGATGAATGAAAACTTTAATTTTCCATCAAGTCTATAAGTCGGTTTTATTCCTGACTTTGAATATCGTATGAGAGCCATCTTATATTTGTAGCCCCCTGAGTCGATATATTTACATCTTATATCGACTCATAGGATAGATCGACTTGTAGCCCCCATGAGTTGGTACGGTCATCTTGTGTGCCGAACCAAGTCATATAAATTTTGAAGTGTTACTCCCCAAGAGTCGGCACGATCATTATTGCATTTTGTCGAGTCTTTGAGAAGAAATTTTGAAGTGTTACTCCCCAAGAGTCGTTGTATGCATCTGGGTGCTGTACCGAGTCTTTGTTTGAGAAGGATCTTCAAAGTGTAGTCCCCATGAGTCAATATATGCATCTGGGTGTTGTGCGAGTCACATAGGTCTAACTTGTAAGGCGAATTGTTATAAATAACTTAAAATGCAGGTTGTTGTTTGAATGCAAATGTAAATGCAAAGCCTAGTAGAAGTCGACTCATGCCTCATCTTCTCGCATTGAGAGAGATTATTGGTTCAAGAGTCGAAACTTCTCTGTAAAACCTAGCTTATATGACTAGCGTTCCCGGCTCTCAGGATTAAACTTGATAGGTGTTTTATGTAAGCCCCCAAAGTTTAGACCAACCGGGTTCGCGTTAGTCATATGAGTTTGAGCTATACAGGCCAAACGGCATGGGTGTCCAAGTCATGTATATGCCGGGATTTCTTCAGTTAAGAGTTGATGGGTGCCATCGAATTCCCCTACTTCCCCTGACTAAGTCATATACATGCGGAGTTTTACATATATATGCCGGCTTCTCTGTCAAGAGTCGATAAGTATCATTGACCTCCCCGATTGCCTGACTAAGAAATATACATGCTCAGAGCCGAAAGAGGGTTGATCAAGCCACCAGGTCTCTGAGAAAAGATGTAAAAATATGTAATTGATGCAATATGATGTGATATGTATGATGCAAAGTATTTGAGAAGTATAAAAAGGCATGCAACATGAAATTATATGCAATATGAAAGTCGATTTTATGCATAAGTGTGGCGAGAGACAGTGCGACGAGAGTCAACTTTAGAGGTGGCGAAAGCCCGGTGCGATGAAGATCGACTTTATGGCGAGAGCCTGTTGCGATGAAAATTGACTTTATGGCGAGAGCCTGTTGCAATAAAAATCGACTTTGTGTTAGATATGGCGATAGCCTATTTGCGACGAAAGTCGACTTTATATGTTAAATATGGCGATAGCCTAAATGCAATGAAAATCGACTTATTAGTCAATTATGGCGAAAGCCCAATGCGATGAGAATTGAATTATTTATTATGCAGCGAAAGTCGGTGCGACGAATGTCGACTTATATATATATGGAGAAAGCCGGTGCGACGAATGTCGACTTGTACAATAGTGTCCCTGTTCTACTCAAGTATAACATGGACGAAGTTGTGCGATGTTCCACGGCCTGGGAGTCTCCTCCATAGATGTGCGTGACTTTGCCTTCTCGCGTATATCAACCAGGTAGTAGGATCCATTGTACAGGTTCTTGCTGACCACAAACGGTCCTTCCCAAGGAGAGGATAACTTATGCATTCCATCCTTTTTCTGTATGAAGCGAAGCACTAAGTCACCTTCCTGGAAAGTCTGACTTCTGATACGACGACTATGATATCGTCGCAGATCTTGTTGGTAGATAGCCGACTGAGCTGCTGCTAGTTCTTGTTTTTCATCGAGAACATCCAAGGCGTCCTGCCTCGCTTTCTCATTGTCGGCTTCCACATAACTGTGACTCTTGGCGAGCCGTGACGGATGTCACTTGGGAGAACGACTTCTGCTCCATAGACCAGGAAGAAGGGTGTGTAGCCTGTCGACCTGTTAGGAGTCGTCCTGATACTCCACAATACCGAGGGAAACTTTTCCTCCCAGCAACCCGGCGTCCTCTCGAAAGGAACAAAGAGTCGGGGTTTGATGCCTCGGAGCAACTCTTGGTTGGCTCTCTCGGCTTGTCCATTGGTCTGTGGATGAGCCACTGACGCAAGGTCGAGTCGGATATGCTAGTTCTGGCAGAATCATTGCATAACCCCCTCTGATAGGTTAGAACCATTATCAGTGATGATGTTGTGGGGGTAGCCGAATCTGTATATTATCTTTTTCAAGAATTTTAGCGTCGTTGTTGCATCGCATTTGCTGAACGGCTCTGCCTCGACCCACTTGGTGAATTTATCCACTGCCACTAATAAGTGTGTATTCTTGTTGGTTGACCTTTTGAAAGGTCCAACCATATCAAGCCCCCACACTGCGAAGGGCCAAGTGATAGGGATCATCCTGAGTTCTTGAGCCGGCATATGAGCTTGCTTGGCATAACGCTGGCATCCGTCGCATTTCTTGACTATATCCTCTGCGTCTGCATGTGCTGTGAGCCAGTAGAATCTGTGCATGTAAGCTTTAGCCACCAGCGAACGAGATTCGGTGTGATGTCCGCAGTCTCCAGATTGTATTTCATTGAGGATTTCCCTACCTTCTTCTGGCGACACACATCTCTGAAAAACTTCTGCAGGGCTCCGCCGATGTAGCTCATCGTTGATGCTCACAAAGGATTTTCTCCTTCTGACAATTTGGCTGGCATGTACCTCATCCGTAGGTAGGATTCCCCGGGTCTTGTAGTCCAAGTAAGGTATAACCCATGAGGGGGTGGCATGTATTGCAGCCACCAGAGCTGGTTCTGGATCCGGCTCTGCTATGTCTTGCTCTGTTGGTATATGTACAAACGGCTTTGTCAGGACGTCCAGGAACACATTTGGTGGAACCGGCTTTCGCTGAGAGTCGAGCCGGGATAGAGCGTCCGCGGCTTCGTTTAGCTTGCGTTCCACATAATCCACCTGGTACCCGACGAAGAAACGGGATTGTCTTTATACCTCACGCCAATAGGTTGCCGTGGTGGCGTCTTTGGAGTTCCACCTTCCCGACACTTGCTAAGAAAAAAGGTCGGAATTGCCATAGCATCGGATCCGGCTTATGTTCATCTCACGAGCCAACCGCAACCCATGGAGTAGAGCCTCGTATTCTGCTGCGTTGTTGGTGCAAGTGAACTGTAGCTGCAAGACATAGCAAAATTGTTCTCCTTTGGGAGAGGTGAGGACCACGCGGGCTCCTGACCCTTGGAGTTGTTGACTCCCATCGAAGTGCATTGTCCAGTATTTGGTGATTGGCTTTTCCGGAGGCGCCTGGATCTCCGTCCAATCATTGATGAAGTCGACTAGCGCACGGGACTTGATGGCCGTGCGTGTTTCATACTTGATGTGATAAGCCCCCAACTCTACAGCCCACTTTGCAATCCTTCCCGTGGCTTCACGGTTCTGGATAATATCTGCAAATGATGCCGACCTGACTACAGTAATGGGGTGTTCCTGGAAGTAGTTCTTGAGTTTCTGACTCGCCATCAACACACCAAGGACCAGTTTCTTCCAATGAGGGTAGCGTTGCTTCGATGAAGTCAGGACCTCGCTAACATAATAGACCGGCATTTGCAGAGGGTGCTCTTTACCGGCTTCCATACGTTCAACCACGACCGCAGCGCTGACTGCTCGATTGTTGGATGAAATATAGAGTAGCATCGGTTCCTTGGGCTTAGGAGCCGCCAGGATTGGAGCCTGAGACAGTTGTTTCTTCAGTGCTTCCAGGGCTTGATCGGCCTTGTCATCCCAGACGAATTTCTCCGACTTTCGCAAAAGTCGGTACAGGGGAATTGCTTTTTCTCCAAGTCGGCTGATAAACCGACTGATACGTCCCAAACGTATCGATAATTTCTGCTCGCTCCATGCATGTTTTCTGTGATATTGCTATTATCTAGATACACTTTCATACACTTTTCATCATATTTGGACTAACCTATTAACTCAGTGCACCCCAGTGCCAGTTTCTGTTTTCTACTGTTTTTCTATTTCAGTTTTCCCCCATATAAAAAGTGCTCCAAAAATCACGGAAAATCAGATAAACAATCAGCGTACCGGAAGCTTCCAGAGCCCCGAAGGAGGGCCAGGGGGCCACCACCAGGTGCCCAGGAGGCCACCTGGCGCGGCCAGGGGCCTGGCCGCGCCAGGGGGGGCGCCTGAACTCCTGGTGCCCCCCTGGCTTCCCCCTTCGCCTATTTAATCTCCGTCACGGGAAATCTCCGAATATAGAACCCTTTTTTGCAATATCGCCTATGTTCCGCTGTCGCCTTGCTTCCAAGATCGGGAGAACCGTCAAGACCCTTCCCGGCACCCTGCCGGAGGGAGGATCGACCTCCGGAAGCTTCTCCTCCACCATGGACGCTTCTCGTATGTGCCGTGAGTAGTTTCCTAGGACGGATCACTTTTCCGCGAACTCGCCTCTGTACCGCCGCCGTCGCCGTTTCTAGATCGGGGCTGCCCGGAGAAGCTGCCCCGGCACCTTGCCGGGAGGAGGAACCCCCTCCGGGAGACCATCCATTGCCATGGACGCCTCCCATATGTACCGTGAGTAGTTCCCCTTGGACCATGGGTCCGTGACCAGTAGCTATGTGATGTTCCTCTCCCCTCTTTGTGCTTCCACTTTCGAGACCTCGTGAGCTGCCTCACATGATCGAGGCACCTTTGTAATTTTCTGCTATTGCTATGCTGAGTTTGCTGGGATCTGATGGATTATGAGACTATGTTCAGATTGTGATGAGTAATATATTTGGTTCTTATCCTTTATATTTTGTTCTTCAGTAAACTATTGCATGTTCTCCGTTGTCGTATTTTACTTTGGCCAAGTGATTTGTTGCAACTCCAAGAGGGAGCGTTATGCTTGATTGTGGGTTCAGCCCCTTGATGTCTAGCTTGAGTGACAGAAACATGAGACTAGGGGATGTGTTGTTTCCACCAGGGATAAAACAACGGTGCTTGTACCTGCGGGTGCAAGGATTGTTTACTTTACGCAAAATTCTTTTAATGCAGGTGTCTGTTGCTTTGAATTTACACTTTGGGTGGGATTCGCAACTTAATACCAGCGAGATGTTCTGGATAGATATCTCAAGGTGGATGATTCGTAGTAGATGCAGTTGGATTTCGGTCTACTTACCTTGGCGTACTGCCCATTGCTTTTGAGCCCTTCCTTTCTTTGCAGCATAGTTAGCATTGCGGTGCCTTCATAATTCTGTCAATTGCCCAGCTGTGATTTGTTTACCTCGCAAGCACTTTTATCGTCTTTTGGGAGAGAGACATCACTAGTGAAAATCATGGGATCCCGGTCCATCTTCACGTTATTGTTTACACCCTTATCTTACTTTCAGTCTTTACTTTCAGTTCCACTTTTATCTCTTGCGTTGATCCTTTGTATACAGCAAGGCCGGAGCAATTGATAACTCCTTTGTACTCGTTGGGAGCAAAGTTATTTTTATCTGTGTGCAAGTCCAGGTGAAGCTAGCAACCTCGGCGCCATTGTTCACTTTACCACCTTCTTGTATCCTTCGGAGTCCTACGGGAGACAAACCTTGGTATCTTTGCCAAGGGAAAACTTGCCGCTACACTATATCTCACCCTGCACTTGGGGTAACTGCTTATTGGCTTCTCGCCCTTCGTTGGTTACCCCAAGTGAAGGTTTGAGATGCAGTGCAGCAGCAGTTTTCCCTCGGTGAAGATACCAAGGTTTGTCTCCAGTAGGACTCCGGAGATGATAAGTAGGTGTCAGCGGCACAACTGACGCGGACCTGCACACAGACAGAGATAACTTTGTTCCCAACGAAGTTCAGAGAGGTTGTCAATCTCTCCAGTCTTGTTGTTCACAAATGATAAAACGCAAGGGATAATGATAGCAACTTGAAAGTAAATGCAGAAAAGTAAATATAGCTTGGAATCATTAATGAGGATATGGACCGGGATACGTGATGTTCACTAGTGATGTCTCTCTCCCAAAAGACGATAAAACTGCTATGCGAGGTAAACAAATTACAGAAGGGCAATTGACAGGATTATGAACGCACCGCAATGCTAACTATGCTACAAAAGAAAGGAAGAGGTTCAAAAGCACAGGCAGTACGCCAAGGTAAGTAGACCGAAATCCATCTGCATCTACTACTAATCATCCACCTTGAGATATCTATCCAGAACATCTCGCTGGTATTAAGTTGCGAGCCCCACCCAAAGTGTAAACCCAAAGCAACAGTAAACTGCATTAAAAAGAACTCTGCGTAAAGTAAACAATCCTTGTAACCGCGGTTACAAGCACCGTTGTTTTCCCCCTTGTGGCAACAACACATCCCCTAGACTCATGTTTCTGTCACTCAAGCGTGTCATCGGGGGGCATGAACCCACAATCTAGCACTACGCTCCCTCTTGGAGTCACTACCTACTACTTGTCCAAAGCAATAAAAAGCAACGGAGAACATGCAAGAATTACTTAGGAACAAAAATATAAGAGATAAAGACCAAATATATTACTCTATCACAATCTGAACATAATCTCATAATCCATCAGATCCCTCCAAACTCAACATAGCAACAGCAGAAATATTACAAAGGTGCCTCGATCATGTAGGGTAGCTCACGAGGTCTAAACAATGAAGATCAAAGAGGGGAGGAGAACATCACATAGCTACTGATCACGGATCCATGGTCCAAGGAAAACTACTCACGAGACATCCGGGGAGCATACATGGTGGAGAGGAGACTCCCGGAGGTCAATCCTCCCTCCGGCAGGGTGCCGGGAAGAGGTCTTCTGGTGCTCCCGGTCTTGGAAGCGCGGCGGCGGCGGAACAGAGGCGAGTTCGCGGAATAGGGTTCTTCTTCTGGAGTTTGCCCGTGACGGGGGATAAATAGGCGAAGGGGGGCAGCCAGAGGTGGACCAGGGGCCCCAGGCGCCCCCCTTGCGCGGCCAGGGGTGCGGCCGCGCCGGGTGGCCGCCTGGGACCCCCTGGCTCCCCTCTGTCGCCTCCTGGGCTCTTCTTGAAGCTTCCGTCACGCTGATTTTTTATCTGAATTTTCCTGAATTTTTCTGGCACTTTTTATATGGGGTAAAACTGAAATAGAAAAACAGCAGAAAATAGGAACTGGCACTGGGGTGCACTGAGTTAATAGGTTAGTCCAAATATGATCAAAAATGTATGAAAGTGTATCTAGATCATAGCAATATCACACAAAACATGCATGGAACAAGCAGAAATTATAGATACGTTTTGGACGTATCAACATCCCCAAGCTTAATTCCTGCTCGTCCTCAAGTAGGTAAATGATAACAAGCATAATTTCTGTGGTGACATGCTAGCAACCATATAAGAACTTTGAAAAGTAAAGCAATCAAGGTTAGAGATTCAAATCAAGTCATAACAAGCAAGAGTCTATATTAGCATTGAAACAAGTAAGAAAAGAACAAAAGGTGCAAGAGCTCTCGCTGTCCGTGACTCGAATCTATCCAAATGGTGTTTGCGTGCAAGAATGGGGATAGGGAATACGAGAGAAAAGGTATCTTTGTTGAGAACTCAATCTACTAAAGTTTCACACTTGGTCCTCTTTGGAATCTTATCTTGACTCGTCCCCAGACCACTAGCCAGGTACAAGTCAATTTGATCCACTCCTTTTCGATATTTCGAGCACTCATGCAATGGATGAGCGTAAGCATGAGAGTTGACACTTAGGATGGCGAAGAGAGAAATAAGGTGGAGGAGGAAGACAAAAAGGATGAGAAAGGCTCACATCAATGAGGACAATCATAGGCAAGAGATGCCAAAATGATAGATATGATGTGAGGAGTAGGGATTGCCATGCAACGGATGGAAATATGAGCTAAGAAGCTCTCCAGTGGAACTAGTGGGGGTGCATCTAACTTACTCGCTCATGAAGACCTAGAGCTCTTTTGAGGAGGCTCATCCTTGGAATATGCAAGCCAAGTTCTATAGTGTGAAGGTCCCCACATAGCTATATGCAAAAAGATCATCTCTATGGAGTACAAGGATATAAAGGGACTACTAGTGTGGATCTCTCAAAAGGATAGTAGTGTTGCCCCTTTCTCTCTTTTTATTTCTTTTTCTCTTTTTCCTATATTTTTTTGTATTTTTTGTGTGGACTTAATGGCTCTTTCTATTTAACTCTCATTTGTCCTCTTTGGGATCTTTTAATGTGTCCACTTTGGGATCTTTTCCTCACTTAAGGGCAACACTCTAATTTACAAGAAGGTAAAGGAGATCTTTCACACTTTACAAGGTACTCAAAACATAAAGAAGATGTAACTACATGATGTATGCAATGTATGTCGCTGCCAGTGTAGAAGGAACATGTATGACATGAAGATCAAGTCATGAAGAGGTGGTAGTTTCATGGCAATGTAACTCGGAAAGGCTATGAAAATGCCTTGATAGGTAGGTATGGTGGCTGTTTTGAGGAAAGATATAAGGAGGCTTATGATGACAGACTGTATCATGCCAAGGGTTTGGATGTACCGGGGAAGGTGGACACCAACTCTCGGAGTGAGAAGAAGGCAATGAACGGCACAGGAGATGCTAGCAAAATATGGGAAGGTGGAAGTGTCAACTTTCAATACTTACATTAGTCCGAAGAACTAATGCACTTATTATCGGTAACTCTCAATCTAATAAGGAGGTTCACAAAGAGACAAGTACCCCGAGGAGGAGTGTATGGGGGTTTGGTTATCCTTGCGCATCCTCGACTCATGGTACGTGAGTGTACTCTAATATTCGATCCCTCCAAGGATTAGTGATCCATCTAGTAGCTAGAGTTCTCAACTAGTTTTGTAGGTTTTGAAAATAAACACGGATTGCCCAAAATACGACACCTATCACTAATAGGCTAGAGCTCTTGACACCAAAAGTTCAAACATTACTCACATCAATATCTCAAAACTATTGCAAGCTACTACTAAAATTAAATAGCAACCTCAATTACCTACTTTCAAGACAAGACACAACTCAGTGCAACAACCAACTCTCTTTAACAAGATAAACATGAAAACTAAAAAGAGTTCCAGCAACAAACTAAACAAATGCCAAGGCTCTTGCTAAAGACAAACTAAGACTAAAACTAAACATGGCAGCAGCTATGAAAAGATAAAGAACACACAACAGCAAAAAGATAGGCATGAAGAATCCTATGATGTGTTCTAGATTTTGAAAGTGGAGCGTGTTTCTCTCCCACACAAAGTAAGAAGGGATCTAACTTGTTATGGACAGCAAGCAAAGCTAAAGAAAACTAAAAACAAAACCTAAGAGCGAGACGCTCCAAGCATAGCACATAACGCATGAAGTGATAAAAATATAATGAGATGAAGGACGAACTGATGATTGTTGATGGAGAAGGGGATGCATGGGGGCATCCCCAAGCTTAGACGCTTGAGTCTCCTTGAATATCTATTGGGGATGCATGGGGGCGTCCCCAAGCTTGAGCGCTTGACACTCCTGGGTCTTCTTTCATCATCTTCCATCGCACACTTGAAAACTCCCTTCATACATAACTCATCATAAGCTGATTAGAGAGGTTAGTACCCTTAATAAATAATTTTTCCCCACTGGATATAAAGATAAACTTGAAGAGCTACTGTTTCTCAAGAGTGCCAAAAAGTTTTTGCAAAGAAAAAGCAAGCTTAAGGTTTGCAAAAGTAAGGAGAGACAAAACGTGGCAGAATCTGTGAAAAACAGAATAGCAGATAGTAAAGAATTTTTAGGGCACTTCTGCAACTCAAATCAAAAAACTCAAAACATACGGAAGTTTCGTAATTGTATAGAGCATACTGTGTAAAAAATTTAGCTCAAAAATATGAATAGGGATTTTTCTGGAATTTTTCTGGTCACGAGGACAGAATCTGTTTTCTGGACAGCATGTCACAACTTTTACTTCCCTTGCCGTAAGAGGCTATAACTTGGCACAAAGCTGAAAAATAAAGATACAATGATGTTGCTACAGAAGTAACAATCATCAAGACACAACAAAAGCAAAAATAAAACACCTAAATTCGTTGCGGGCTGCCTCCCGAAAGCGCTTTCTTTTATGCCTTTAAGCTAGGCATGAAGATTTTAAAAGGTGCTATCATAAGAATAAGGATTTGAAGCAAAAGAGAGCATCAAGAAGCAAATATGAAACACATTTAGGCCGAACCCACTTCCTATGCATAGGCATCTTGTAATAAAATAAATCAAAGAAGCACAAAGAAACCAACATAGGAAGGTGGAACAAGAACATCTTCAAAACTTTCAACATAAAGAGAGTAGTTTTAGTAATATGGAAGTTTCTACAACCAACCTTTCCTCTCTCAAAATAATTTTCAGTAGTATCATGAAAAACATCAAGAATATAAATATCACATAAATCATATTGTTCATGACCTACGAGCACACGTGTATTATTTTCAACACGGTTTTTAGGATCATAAGATAAATGCAACCCAACATATTGAGATTTGATAAGAGGAAAATTCTCCAGAGTTGGAGATTTCAAAAGGATAATAGGACAATCAAGTGTGGGTGCAATAGAAACAATTTCATGCTTAACATAAGGAACTATAGAGAGTTCATTTTTGTCAGCATCATCCATAGTGGCATCTTGGCCATCAACCAAGCAAGTATCAAAATTTTCAGAAAGGGATATTTCAAGTGAGTCCTCGGAATCATGGGATTCCTCCTCAATGCAATAATTGGCATCATCTTGGGCAGCAAACATTTTATTTTCAAAATCCTCAATATAAGAATTGGAAGTATAATTCTCGAAGCAATAAGCAAGAACTGCAAAGTTTTCAGACTCGAAAATAGTATCGTGATATTTTCAATCAAAGAAACAATCTCATAGGCACCTTTAAAAGCAACAAACTCTTCAATATTTTCAACATCAAAGTAATCATAAACACCTTTAGCATAAGAAGATAAGATCTCATTTTCATTAAACTCACATTGGAAAGGGAGGTGTTTATGATCTATATTAGAACAGCAAGTAAAATCATAAATGTGGCACAAAAGTTTAGCATGGCAATAAGAAACATGTATTTGATCCCATAAGTGTTTCCCTTTCTGAGATAGGCAGTGCCGCGTATAATGAGCATGCTCATCCAATGATTTTCCCTCAACCAAGTCAGTTGGGTTTTTAGCGCGAGCACAAATTGATCGAAGACGATCCAAGTGAAACATGTCCATCCTACCATATTTGGGTGGTTCATCACCCATGGTGAGGATAGCATAAATAGGCAAAGCAAGACAAAGTCAAAAGGTAGCAACTATTTTTGTGGTTTTTCATAAAGGACACTGAGATAAAAACTGAAGGGTAAACTAACAAGACTAAAAAACAAAGGTAAAGGGTAGTGTGCAACTCCCATATCTTAGCACTCGGAGTCCCCAGCAACGGCGCCAGAAATACTCTTGCTTATTGGCTTCTCGCCCTTCATTGGTTACCCCAAGTGAAGGTTTGAGATGCAGTGCAGCAGCAGTTTTCCCTCGGTGAAGATACCAAGGTTTGTCTCCAGTAGGACTCCGGAGATGATAAGTAGGTGTCAGCGGCGCAACTGACGCGGACCTGCACATAGGCAGAGATAACTTTGTTCCCAACGAAGTTCAGAGAGGTTGTCAATCTCTCCGGTCTTGTTGTTCACAAATGATAAAACGCAAGGGATAATGATAGCAACTTGAAAGTAAATGCAGAAAAGTAAATATATCTTGGAATCAGTAATGAGGATATGGACCGGGATACGTGATGTTCACTAGTGATGTCTCTCTCCCAAAAGACGATAAAACTGCTATGCGAGGTAAACAAATTACAGAAGGGAAATTGACAGGATTATGAACGCACCGCAATGCTAACTATGCTACAAAAGAAAGGAAGAGGTTCAAAAGCACAGGCAGTACGCCAAGGTAAGTAGACCGAAATCCATCTGCATCTACTACTAATCATCCACCTTGAGATATCTATCCAGAACATCTCGCTGGTATTAAGTTGCGAGCCCCACCCAAAGTGTAAACCCAAAGCAACAGTAAACTGCATTAAAAAGAACTCTGCGTAAAGTAAACAATCCTTGTAACCGCGGTTACAAGCACCGTTGTTTTCCCCCTTGTGGCAACAGCACATCCCCTAGACTCATGTTTCTGTCACTCAAGCGTGTCATCGGGGGGCATGAACCCACAATCTAGCACTACGCTCCCTCTTGGAGTCACTACCTACTACTTGGCCAAAGCAATAAACAGCAACGGAGAACATGCAAGAATTACTTAGGAACAAAAATATAAGAGATAAAGACCAAATATATTACTCTATCACAATCTGAACATAATCTCATAATCCATCAGATCCCTCCAAACTCAACATAGCAACAGTAGAAATATTACAAAGGTGCCTCGATCATGTAGGGTAGCTCACGAGGTCTAAACAATGAAGATCAAAGAGGGGAGGAGAACATCACATAGCTACTGATCACGGATCCATGGTCCAAGGAAAACTACTCACGAGACATCCGGGGGGCATCCATGGTGGAGAGGAGACTCCCGGAGGTCAATCCTCCCTCCGGCAGGGTGTCGGGAAGAGGTCTTCTAGTGCTCCCGATCTTGGAAGCGCGGCGGTGGCGGAACAAAAGCGAGTTCGCGGAATAGGGTTCTTCTTCTGGAGTTTTCCCGTGACGGGGGATAAATAGGCGAAGGGGGGCAGCCAGAGGTGGACCAGGGGCCCCAGGGGTGGGGCCGCGCCAGGTGGCCGCCTGGGCCCCCCTGGATCCCCTCAGGCCCCTCCCGGGCTCTTCTCGAAGCTTCCGTCACGCTGATTTTTTATCTGAATTTTCCCGAATTTTTCTGGCACTTTTTATATGGGGGAAAACTGAAATAGAAAAACAGCAGAAAACAGGAACTGGCACTGGGGTGCACCGAGTTAATAGGTTAGTCCAAATATGATAAAAAAAATGTATGAAAGTGTATCTAGATCATAGCAATATCACACAAAACATGCATGGAGCAAGCAGAAATTATAGATACATTTTGGACGTATCAGTAACCAACGAGGCTTGAAGAGTATTAACACTCTCTTGCCATCAGCAAGTTTTCTGGCGCCGTTGCCGGGGACTACAGTCTACAAGATAGGGGAGTTGCACACTATCTCACTACAAGAAATCTGTGAATACATGACGGATTTTCGATGACAGTTTTGAAAACCGTCATGGACAGATGAATACAGCCCCGCAAGCCCACCTAAGCCCGCCTAAAGCCCTAAATTGTTCCTCGTATAAAACCTAACCCCGTTTAGAATCCCTTCTCCCTATTTCTCCTCCGCCGCTGCCCCCTAAGCTATCCTTCTATAGCTCTCGACTTCCAGCCCTCCCCTCATCACCGTCTCCTTCTGTCGCGCTGCACCACCGCCGTCTTGCTCCTCTGCGGCCATTGAGACCAACCGGTGCATGGCTTCAAGCGATAGAAATCCCCGTCTTGTATGTATACTGGATCTAGATCGGCTCCCCCGACTCCTCCTCCGGTAAGTACGCCCTAGCTTTCCTACTACCTTTTTCGGTTCATCCAATCCAATCCATACTCACAAATCCTCTTTTCTTCAATCCCTTTTGCGCAGATCTGGCATGGAGGTCAATCCTGACGTCGGCGGGCCTTGTCGAAGCGGAGCGGCCGTGCGGTGGTCTGTCTACTTTGATGGCTTGCTGGAGGAAGCAGCGACCGCATCGGCATCACACATTCACACGTTCTTTCCCCGTCCATGAGTTCCATCTCCAGCCCGCCCTCTACACCCAAACTCTAGATCCAACTTTTCTTATTCCCCCTTTCTTTGGACGAATCTCAGAGCTTCTTGTTCAGTCCGTCTCTTATATTTGTAACCCAAATAATTTCCACGAATCAATATCATATTGATTCTGGTCTGTGGCTACCTAAGGATAGAGCTATAATAGGTTGAGTGGATCAATCTGAAACGAAGTAGGCAAGCATTTCCATCTTGGTTACTCAGTTGTTTCGGAGCAAAATTGAGCACCTCTGAAAGAAATGATCTGCACACGGGAGAAAAAATAAAATGGTATTTTCAAACATCTGAATAACATTTCAATGCAATAAGAGAGCCATATAAGTTGAGTTCTAGAGCAGTAGAGCTACACTTGGTTTTCTCAGTTCTTGCGTTCTGAATGTAGAGATGTGCTTCACCAAATTTTTAAAAGCATTGTGGGTTAATACATTAACTTGAGGAGATATTGCCATAAGCAAGTTTACTTTCGTCCTGTGCTGGGTTATCCACTGATCGAAACACCGAACCCCTTGTGCACAAGTTTGGTTTACATTAGCAAGGCTAGAGAAAACTTATTCTGAATCTGAACATGACCTGATGAAACCACTAAAACGTTGATATAAGAACTTGGTACAAAAAATAAAATAATATTCAACTATTAAAAAAATTGGTGAAGGCCATAAATAATGGATTACAATTGGCTGCCAAGTAAGATTCACATCAGCTGCCACGTCATGTATATCCATGACGGCCAAGTCCATCATAAAGGACCGGGCCTGGTTTGGGCTGGACGGGCCTAGATCAGATCGATGACGGCCAAAAAACCGTCATGGAGGGCCAGGTAGTCAATTATGACGCGATATACATGACGGAATTTTTTCCGTCACGCATGCCCATTTATGAAGGTTTTGCATAGTTCCATGACGGGTAGAAACTGTCATGCATTAACAGATTTCTTGTAGTGTCTTTTATCTTTGCTTTTTAGTCTTGTTAGTTTACCTTTCAGTTTTTACATTTGTGTCCCTTATCAAAAATACCAAAAATACCTGCTGCTACTATGGGTTCCAATGAAAACACCAAGTTGTATGACTTCACCAGTCACAACAACAGTGACTTTATCTGCACTCCTATTGCTACACCTGCTACTTCAGCACCTTCTTATGAGATTAAACCTGCTTTGCTGAACCTTGTTATAAAAGATCAATCTGGTGCTAGAGATGATGCTCCTTTGCATTTCAATAATTTTATTGAGCTTTGTGATATGCAAAAGTACAAAGAAGTAGATGGTGATATTGTTAAGCTTAAGCTTTTTCCTTTCTCCTTGAGGGATGAAGCTAAAATCTGGTTTCAATCCTTCCTTAATAATAGCATAGATTCTTGGGATAAGTGCAACGATGCTTTTATCGGGAAGTACTACCCCCTGCTAAGATTATCCAGTTGAGGAGCTTTATTATGAATTTTAAACAATTGGATAATGAACACGTTGCCCAAGCTTGGGAACGCATGAAATCTCTTGTTAAGAAATGCCCCACACATGGACTGACTACCTGGATGGTTGTCCAGACTTTTTATGCAGGCTTGAACTTTACCTCGCGGAACCTGTTAGATTCGGCCGCGGGAGGAACTTTTATGTCAACCACACTTGGTGCTGCCACAAAGCTACTTGATGAGATGACGTTGAACTACTCTCAGTGGCACACCGAAAGATCTCCAACTGGTAAGAAGGTAAATTCTGTCGAGGAGATCTCCTCTCTAAATGAAAAGGTTGACCTTATCATGTCTCTACTTACCAAGCAAGCTCCTATTGATCCTCAAAATGTTCCTTTAAATTCTCTGATTGCTCAGGATCAAGTAGATGTGAATTTTATCTCTAGAAACAACTTCAACAATAATGCTTATAGGAGTAATTTTGGTAGCAACAATCCTAGGCCTTTCCCATCCAACAACTATGGGAACAATAACACTTATCCTAGCACCAAAAACTCCACCTTTGAATTAGAGACCTTGCTCAAAGACTTTATCACTACCCAAAAATCCTTCAACAAGAATGTGGAAGAAAAACTAGCTAAATTAGATAATCTTTGTTTGAAGGTACATAACTTAGCCCTTGATGTTGAGATGTTAAAAATTAGAACCTCTCCCCTTGAGGAGAGTAAGGTCACTCATATTAATGCTATCCAGTTACAAATCAATGAAAATATTAGGATGATGGCTAAACTCAAAGAAAGATGGGCCAGAGAAAAAGAGGAAGAGGATAGAATTAAGAGCCTTCCTACTTACCACACAGTAGCCACTATCCAAGTAGTTGAGGATGTCCAAACAGTTAGCACCCATCACACCCCTAGTCCCACTGGACCTATCAATGGTGATGCTACCACCTTAACCATAGATGAAGAAACCTCTATGAACATAGAGGCTTTAAAACAAGTGAGCCCAAATGATATCACTACCTCCTTGATAGATAGTAGTGACCTAGACTTTGACAACTGCACTTTATCTGAAGTTATTGGTTTCCTACACAAGATGTCTAGAGACCCCCACACTAGCACACTTAATCTTGCCTTCACAGAGCATATCACCAATGCTCTAATCAAAGTTAGGGAGGAGAAGCTTAGACTAGAAGCCTCCATACCTAGGAAGCTAGAAGATGGTTGGGCTCCTATGATAAAATCAAATTTAATAACTTCTCTTGTTATGCTCTTTGTGATGTTGGAGCAAGTACCTCTGTTATGCCCAAAAGAATGTATGATATGCTTGAATTGAAACCTTTTGATCCTTGTTCTTTTGGTGTTCGTCTTGTTGATTCTTACGTAAAGAAACCTTTGGGGAAGATCGGATGTTCTTATCATTGTCAATGACAATTATATTCCCGTCGATTTTACTATTATGGACATTGAATGTGAACCTTCTTGTCCAATTATTTTGGGACGTCCTTTTCTTCGCACAGTTGGTGCTGTTATTGACATGAAAGAAGGGATTATAAAATTACAATTCCCTCTCAAGAAAGGAATGGAACACTTCCCTAGGAAAAATATTAAGTTACCTTTTGAGTCCGTCACACGGGCTAGTTATTTTCTTGAAAAGACTTGATCTATTTGCATTAAGCCTAGCTAATGGCTCTAAAGAAGCGCTTTCGGGAGGCAGCCCGCAACGAATTTAGGTTTTTCTTTTTTCTTTTCTTTTGTTCTTCATGGTCTTGATGATTGTTACTACTGTAGGAACATCATTGTATCTTTACTTTTCAATCTTTGTGCCTTTTATAGCCTCATACGACAAGGGAAGTGAAAGTTGTGACATGCTGTCCAGAAAACAGAATCTGTCCTCGTGACTAGAAAAATCATGAAAAAATCCCAGTTCATCTTTTTGCGCTGAATTTTTTACACAGCGTGCTCTATACAAATACGAAACTTGCGTATGTTCTGAGTTTTTTTATTTGAGTTGCAGAAGTATCCCTAAAAAATTCTTTACTACCTGTTGTTCTGTTTTTCACAGATTCTGCCACGTTTTGTCTCTCTTTACTTTTGCAAACCTTAAGCTTGCTTTTTCTTTGAAAAAACTTTTTGGAAATCTTGAGAAACAGTATCTATTCAAGGTTATCTTTATTTCCAGTAAGGGAAAAATTATTTTAATAGGGTACTAACCTCTCTAATCAGTCTACAATGAGTTATGTATGAAGGGAGTTTTCAAGTGCGCGATGGGAGATGATGAAAGAAGATCTTGGAGTGTCAAACGCTCAAGCTTGGGGATGCCCATGTGCACCCCCAATAAATATTAAAGGATACTCAAGCGTCTAAGATTGGGGATGCCCCCGTGCATCCCCTTCTTCATCAACAATTATCAGTTCGTCTCTCGTTGCACTATATTTTTATCACTTCATGCGTTATGTGCTATGCTTGGAGCGTCTCGCTCTTTACTTTTTTTAGTTTTCTTTAGCTTTGCTTGCTGTAGCAACAAGTTAGACCCCAGATTACTCTTTTGTGTGGGAGAGTTACACGCTCCGCTTGAACTAGAACTCCTCATAGGATTTGCATCCTTATTCTTTTAGCTGTGAGTTGTTCTTTTTTTTCTTAGCTGCTGGTCTGTTTAGTTGTAGTGCTTTAGTTTTTCTAGAGCTTTTCTTTTGTTTTAGGTTGAACTTTCTATAGGTTGCATGTTTTATCTTGTTAGAGAGTTTGCCTGTTGCACTGAGTTTTGTGTCTTGACTATAAGTAGGTGGTTGAAGTTGCTATTCTCTTTGTAGTAGTAACTTGCAATAGTTTTGAGGTATTGACTAGAGTAATGTTTGAACTTTTGGTGTCAAGAGCTCGAGCCTATTAGTGATAGATGTCATATTTTGGGCAATCCGTGTGTTTTTCGAAAACCAAAAAACCCCTGTTGAGAACTCTAGCTACTAGATGGATCACTAACCTCTGGAGGGTTCGAATATTAGAGTACACTCACGTACCATGAGTCGAGGATGCGCAAGGATAACCAAACCCCCATACACTCCTCCTCGGGGTACTTGTCTCTTTGTGAACCTCCTGATTAGATTGACAGTTACCGATAATAAGTGCATGAGTTCTTCGAACTAATGTGAGTATTCAAAAGTTGACACTTCCACCCACCTATACTTTTTCTAGCCTCTCCTGTGTTGTGCATTGCTTTCTTCTCACTCCGAGAGTTAGCGTCCACCTTCGCCGGTACATCCAAACCTTTGGCACGATACGCTCTGTCATCATAAGCCTCTTTATATCTTTCCTCAAAACAGCCACCATACCTACCTACAAGGCATTTCCATAGCCTTTCCGAGATACATTGTCATGCAACATCCACCTTCTCATGACTTGATCTTCATGTCATACATGCTACTTTCTTGATCGATGAGCCGCATGCTAGTTGGGCCTTGCCCTAATCATTGCTACATGACGCGCTAGTATCATTGCATATCCTGCTATCCTGGCAGAAGCATACATTTGCATCATGATAGTTATATCTTCTTTATGTGAGTACCTTTGTAAAGTGTGAAAGATGTCCTATATTCTTGTAAAATATAGAGTGTTGCCCCTAAAGTGAGGAAAAGATCCCAAAGAGGACAAAATCAAAAGATCCCAAAGAGGATAAAATCAAAAGATCCCATAGAGGACAAATGAGAGTTAAATATAAAGAGCCATTGAGGCCACCAAAAAAATACAAAAAATAGAAAAAAGAGAAAAAGAAAAATAAAAAGAGAGAAGGGGGCACACTACTATTCCTTTTGAGAGATCCACACTAGTACTTCATTCTCTATCCCATGTACTCCATAGAGATCATCATCATGCATATAGGTATGTGGGGACCTTCACACTATAGAACTTGGCTTGTATATTCCAACGATGAGCCTCCTCAAACGAGCCCTAGGTCTTCTTGAGCAACCAAGTTAGATGCACCCCCACTAGTTCCCTTGGAGAGCTTTTAGCTCACATGTGCATCCGTTGCATGGCAATCCCTACTCCTCACATCATATCTATCATATGGCCTTCTCTCGCCTATGATTGTCATCATTGATGTGAGCCTTTCACACCTTTTTTGTCTTCCTCCTCCACCTTCTTTCTATTTCGCCTTTTAGGTGTCAACTTTCTTGCTCACGTTCATCCATTGCATGAGTGCTCAAAATATCGAAAGGGAGTGGATCAATTTGACTTGTACCTGGCTAGTGGTCTGGGGACGAGTCAAGATAAGAATCCAAAGGAGACTAACTGTGAAACTTTAGTAGATAGTTGTTCTCAACAACCTTTTTTCTCTCTTTTTCCCAGTCCCCTGCTTGCACGCAAGCACCATCTGGAGACATTCGAGTCATGGACAGCGAGAGATCTTGCACCTTTTGCTCTTTTTTTCCTTGTGTCAATGCTAATATAGACTCTTGCTTGATAAGACTTGAATTGAATTTCATGCTTTGATTGCTTTACTTAAAAGTCCTTATATGGTTGTGTGGCATGTCACCACAGAAATTATGCTTGTTATCATTTACCTACTCGAGGACGAGCAGGAATTAAGCTTGGGGATGTTGATACGTCCCAAACGTATCTATAATTTATGCTTGCTCCATGCATGTTTTGTGTGACTTTGCCATGATTTGCTTGAACTTTTATACACTTTTGAGCATATTTGGACTAATCTATTAACCCAGTGCACCCAGCTGCCAATTGCTGTTTTCTGCTGTTTTTGTATTTCAGGTTTTCCGGCCATTAAAAGTGCTCCAAAAAATTCGGAAAAATCAGATAAAAAATCAGCGACACGGAAGCTTCCGGAAACACCAAAGGAGGGAAGGGGGCCACCACAGTCCCCTTCTGGGGTCCCTGGTGCGGCCCCACCGTAGGTCGCGCCAGGGAGCCTCCTGGCTACCCTGTGGCCCCTCTCGGTGCCCCCCTTCGCCTATATTTAGCCCTCGGGGTGGAATCCCCTAGGACGGATCTCTTTTCTGCAAACTCGCCTCTCTACCGCCGCTGCCGCCGTTTCTAGATCGGGGTTGCCTGGAGAAGATGCCCCGGCACCTTGCCGGGAGGAGGAACCCCCTCCGGGAGACCATCCATAGCCATGGACGCCTCCCGTATGTACCGTGAGTAGTTCCCCTTGGACCATGGGTCCGTAAACAGTAGATATGTGATGTTCCTCTCCCCTCTTTGTGCTTCCACTTTCGAGACCTCGTGAGCTGCCTCACATGATCGAGGCACCTTTGTAATTTTCTGCTGTTGCTATGCTGAGTTTGCTGGGATCTGATGGATTATGAGAATATGTTCAGATTGTGATGACTAATATATTTGGTTCTTATCTTTTATATTTTGTTCTTGAGTAAATTCTTGCATGTTCTCCGTTGCCGTATTTTACTTTGGCCAAGTGATTTGTTGCAACTCCAAGAGGGAGCGTTATGCTTGATTGTGGGTCCAGCCCCTTGATGTCTAGCTTGAGTGACAGAAACATGAGACTAGGGGATGTGATGTTGCCACCAGGGATAAAACAACGGTGCTTGTACCTGCGGGTGCAAGGATTGTTTACTTTACGCAAAGTTCTTTTAATGCAGTTGTCTGTTGCTTTGAATTTACACTTTGGGTGGGATTCGCAACTTAATACCAGCGAGATGTTCTGGATAGATATCTCAAGGTGGATGATTCGTAGTAGATGCAGTTGGATTTTGGTCTACTTACCTTGGCGTACTGCCCATTGCTTTTGAGCCCTTCCTTTCTTTGCAACATAGTTAGCATTGCGGTGCCTTCATAATTTTGTCAATTGCCCAGCTGTGATTTGTTTACCTCGCTAGCACTTTTATCGTCTTTTGGGAGAGAGACATCACTAGTGAAAATCACGGGATCCCGGTCCATGTTCACATTATTGTTTACACCCTTATCTTACTTTCAGTCTTTACTTTCAGTTCCACTTTTATCTCTTGCGTTGATCCTTTGTAAACAGCAAGGCCGGAGGAATTGACAACTCCTCTGTACTCGTTGGGAGTAAAGTTATTTGTATCTGTGTGCAGGTCCAGGTGAAGCTAGCAACCTCGGCGCCATTGTTCACTTTACCACCTTCTTGTATCCTTCGGAGTCCTACGGGAGACAAACCTTGGTATCTTTGCCAAGGGAAAACTTGCCGCTGCACTATATCTCACCCTACACTTGGGCTAACCAACGAGGCTTGAAGAGTATTAACACTCTCTTGCCATCAGCGTACAGCCCATGCTTTTGAGCCTCTTCCTTTATTTTGTAGCATAGTTAGCATTGCGGTGCGTTTATAATCATGTCAATTGCCCGTCTGTAATTTGTTTACCTCGCATAGCAGTTTTATCGTCTTTTGGGAGAGAGACATCACTAGTGAACATCACGGGACCCCGGTCCATATTCTCATCATTGTTTAAACGCTCATTTATTTTCTAGCTTTTACTTTCAGTTGATATCATTATCATTATCCCATGTTTTTTATCCTTTGTAAACAACAAGACCGGAGAGATTGCCAACCTCTCTGAGCTTCGTTGGGAAAAAAGTTATTTGTGTCGTGTGCAGGTCCAGGAGAAGCAAGTGATTCTTTTAAGACGGCGCGTCACTTGCCGAACCACCTACTTATCATTGTCGGAGTCCTACGGGAGACAAACCCTATCCTCTACATAGGGGAAATTTGCTGCTATCCTACATCTCACCTTCCACTTGGGGTAACCAACGAAGGGCGAGAAGCCATTATCACTTCCACGCCATCAAGAAAATTTCTGGCGCCGTTGTCGGGGACTCCGAGTGCTAAGATAGGGGAGTTTCCCACTGATATGTCCCAAACGTATCTATAATTTCTGCTTGCTCCATGCATGATTTGTGTGACTTTGCCATGTTTTGCTTGAACTTTCATACACTTTTGATCATATTTGGACTAACCTACTAACTCAGTGCACCCAGTTGCCAGTTCCTATTTTCTGTTGTTTTTATATTTCAGGTTTTTCGGTCATTAAAAGTGCCAAATAAATCCCAGAAAAATTATATAAAAAATCAGCGTCCCGGAAGCTTCCTGAAGAACCAAAGATGGAAGGGGGTGGACCCACCAGGGCCCAGGAGGGTCCCTGGCACGGCCCCACCCTAGGGCGCGCCAGGAGGCCTCCTGGATGCCCTGTGGCCCCTCTCGGTGCCCCCCTTAGCCTATATTTAGTGCCCGCGGAGGAAACCCCTAATATCGATCTGCTAATCCTGTTCTCCTCTCTGTACCGCCGCCGCCGCTGTTTCAAGATCGGGGCTGCCAGGAGAAACTGCCCCGGCACCCCGGCGGAAGGAGGAACCCCCTCCGGGAGACCATCCATCACCATGGACGCCTTCCGGATGTGCTGTGAGTAGTCCCCCTTGGACCATGGGTCTATGACCAGTAGCTATGTGATGTTCTCCTCCCCTCTTTGTGCTTCCACTTTCGAGACCTCATGAGCTGCCTCACATGATCGAGGCACCTTTGTAATTTTCTGTGTTGCCATGCTGAGTTTGCTGGGATCTGATGGATTATGAGACTATGTTCAGATTGTGATGAGTAATATATTTGGTTCTCTTTTATATTTGTGTTCTTTTGTTAATTCTTGCATGTTCTCCGTTGCCGTATTTTACTTTGGCCAAGTGATTTGTTGCAACTCCAAGAGGGAGCGTTATGCTTGATTGTGGGTTCAGCCCCTTGATGTCTAGCTTGAGTGACAGAAACATGAGACTAGGGGATGTGTTGTTGCCACCAGGGATAAAACAACGGTGCTTGTACCTGCGGGTGCAAGGATTGTTTACTTTACGCAAAGTTCTTTTAATGCAGTTGTCGGTTGCTTTGAGTTTACACTTTGGGTGGGATTCGCAACTTAATACCAGCGAGATGTTATGGATAGATATCTCAAGGTGGATGATTCGTAGTAGATGCAGATGGATTTCGGTCTACTTACCTTGGCATACTACCCATTGCTTTTGAGCCTCTTCCTTTTTTTGTAGCATAGTTAACATTGCGGTGCGTTTATAATCCTGTCAATTGCCCAGCTGTGATTTGTTTACCTCGCTAGCACTTTTATCGTCTTTTGGGAGAGAGGCATCACTTGTGAACTTCATGGGACCTCGGTCCATATTTTCATCATTGTTTACACCATCAATTTACTTTCAGTCTTTACTTTCAGTTGCACTATTATTATCTCTTGCGTTGATCCTTTGTAAACAGCAAGGACGGAGGAATTGGCAACGCCTCTATACTCTTTGGGAGCAAAGTTACTTGTTGTGTGTGCAGGTCCACGTCAACCTCGTCTCCATCCGGCAAGAACTTCTGCGCCGTTGACACCTTCTTGTATCTCTTGGAGTTCTACTGGTTCGATAACCTTGGTATCTTCACCGAGGGAAATTTGCTGCTACGCTACATCTCACCTTCCACTCGGGGTAACCAACGAGAAGCGAGAGAACTATCTTCCTTGCTAGCATCACCCACTACCTTTTACCTTTTCTTTTTTTTCTTGTTAGTTTACCTTTATGTGTTTATCTTTGTGTCTTATATCAAAAATCACAAAAAAATTATTTATCTTGCTAGTAGCTGTCATTATGTCTGGTCCTTTCGCCTTTGTTGAGACAGAGGTTCTCACCTTTAAACAAAAAGGTGGTGAAAGTTTAAAAGATGCTTGGTATAGAATTAATGATTCTCAAAAAAGATCCACCAAGAAGCAATCCACTACAAACCTGCTTAGAAATTTTTATGTTTGTATTACTCCTTGGAATAGGTTCATATTAGATACTGCTATCAATGGGAATTTCCTAGAAGCCCCAATTTGGGAGTCTCTTAACGTTATTGAAAATCTTGTTGGAAACCTCCCTATTGCTAGCATACAAGAAGATATAACTCTAGCTCACATTATGAAGAAACTTGAAAAGATAGAGTTAGAAATACCAAGTATAACTAGGATAAATGAGTTGGATCGCAAGATTCAAGGGAATTTGAATAGGCTTGATAGCTCCATGCTTAAAATTAATAAAACTTTGGAGACCATCAAATTCCATGATACGGATCCCTCTAGGATTGATAAGATTGAGGAAATCATTAATATTCTAGGAACCACCTTCTCCTCAATCAAACCAAAAAAGGTAGCAACTCCGTATAGAAAGGAACCTAAGTTCAATTATGTCCCTAACGTTCCCCGACCCAAAAATAATCCACCCATGGCCAAGGAAGTTGAAACCGTGAAAACTTTGGAAGAAATACCTCTCTTTGACAAATTTATAAATGAAACTCCCTTTGATTTTCCGCCTTTTGGTTTTATCCCTAGAAGTATCTTCATTAGGCCTTTATATGAAAGACCTCTTAAGACTAGTTGTACAATTGAAGAGCTTTTTGATGATCTTGATGACAGTTCGATTGATACAACTTGATCTTTTGCCTTATGCCTAGCTTAAAAGCATAAAAGAAAGCGCTTGTTGGGAAGCAACCCAAGATGTTTTTACTTATGTTTTTAGTGGTCTTGATGATTGTTACTACTGTAGCAACATCATTGTATCTTTATTTTTAATCTTTGTGCCAAGCTATAGCCTCATATGACAAGGGAAGCAAAAGTTGTGACATGTTGTCCAGAAAACAGATTATGTCTTCGTGACAGGAAAAATCGAATCAAATCACCAGTTCATAATTTTGAGCTGAATTTTTTTACACAGCGTGCTCTATACAATTGCGGAACTTTCGTATGTTCTGAGTTTTTTTATTTGAGTTGCAGAAGTACCCAAAAAAAATTCTCTACTACCTGCTCTTCTGTTTTTCACAGATTCTGCCACGTTTTGTCTCTTCTTACTTTTGCAAACCTTAAGCTTGCTTTTTGTTTGCAAAAACCTTTTGTCAATCTTGAGAAACAGTAGCTCTTCAAGAATATCTTTATATCCAGTGAGAAAAATTATTTTATTAAGGGTACTAACCTCTCTAATCAGCTTATGATGAGTTATGTATGAAGGGAGTTTTCAAGTGTGCGATGGAAGATGATGAAAGAAGATTCGGGAGTATCAAGCGCTCAAGCTTGGGGATGTCCCCATGCATCCCCAAAAAATATTCAAGGAGACTCAAGCATCTAAGCTTGGGGATGCCCCCGTGCATCCCCTTCTCCATCAACAATCATCAGTTCGTCCTTCGTCCCACTATATTTTTATCACTTCATGCGTTATGTGCTATGCTTGGAGCGTCTCGCTCTTAGGTTTTATTTCTAGTTTTCTTTAGCTTTGCTTGTTGTTCATAACAGGTTAGACCCCGTCCTACTTTGTGTGGGAGAGAAACACGCTCCACTTTCAAAATCTAGAACACATCATAAGATTTTTCATGCCTATCTTTTTGCTGTTGTTTGTTCTGTATGTTTTCGTAGCTACTGCCATGTTTAGTTTTAGTCTTAGTTTGTCCTTAGCAAGAGCCTTGGATTTTGTTTAGTTTGTTGCTGGAACTCTCTTTAGTTTTCATGTTTATCTTGTTAAGAGAGTTTGTTGTTGCACTGAGTCGTGTCTTGTCTTGAGAGTAGGTAATTGAGGTTGCTATTTAATTTTAGTAGTAACTTGCAATAGTTTTGAGGTATTGATGTAAGTAATGTTTGAACTTTTGGTGTCAAGAGCTCTAGCCTATTAGTGATAGGTGTCGTATTTTGGGCAATCCGTGTTTATTTTCGAAACCTACAAAACTAGTTGAGAACTCTAGCTACTAGATGGATCGCTAATCTTTGGAGGGATCGGATATTAGAGTACACTCACGTACCATGAGTCGAAGATGCGCAAGGATAACCAAACCCCCATACACTCCTCCTCGAGGTACTTGTCTCTTTGTGAACCTCCTTATTAGATTGAGAGTTACCGATAATAAGTGCATGAGTTCTTCAGACTAATGTAAGTATTGAAAGTTGACACTTCCACCTCCTCATATTTGCTAGCCTCTCTTGTGTCGTGCATTGCCTTCTTCTCACTCCGAGAGTTGGCGTCCACCTTCGCTGGTACATCCAAACCCTTGGCATGATACGCTCTGTCATCATAAACCTCCTTGTATCTTTCCTCAAAACAGACACCATAACTACCTATCAAGGCATTTCCATAGCCTTTCCGAGATATATTGCCATGCAACATCCACCTCTTCATGACTTGATCTTCATGTCATACATGTTCCTGCTACACTAGCAGCGGCATACATTGCATACATCATGATAGCTACATCTTCTTTATGATTTGAGTACCTTGTAAAGTGTGAAAGATCTTCTATACCCTCTTGTAAATTAGAGTGTTGCCCTTAAGTGAGGAAAAGATCCCAAAGTGGACAAAATAAAAGATCCCAAAGAGGACAAATGAGAGTTAAATAGCAAGAGCCATTGAGGCCACCAAAAAAATACAAAAAAATAGATAAAAAAAGAGAAAAATAAAATAAAAAGAGAGAAAGGGGCAACATTACTATCCTTTTGAAAGATCCACACTAGTACTCCCGCTTATCCTTGTACTCCATAGAGATGATCATTCATGCATATAGCTATGTGGGGACCTTCACACTATGGAACTTGGCTTGCATATTCCAAGGATGAGCCTCCTCAAAAGAGCTCTAGGTCTTCATGAGCGAGCAAGTTAGATGCACCCCCACTAGTTCCATTGGAGAGCTTCTTAGCTCATATGTGCATCCGTTGCATGGCAATCCCTACTCCTCACATCATATCTATCATTTGGCCTTCTCGCCTATGATTCTCCTCATTGATGTGAGCCCTTCTCACCCTTTTTGTCTTCCTCCTCCACCATATTTATCTCTTTGTCATCCTAAGTGTCAACTCTCGTGCTTACACTCATCCATTGCATGAGTGCTCAAAATATCGAAAAGGAGTGGATCAAATTGACTTGTACCTGGCTAGTGGTCTGGGCACGAGTCAATATAAGATTCCAAAGAAGACCAAGTGTGAAAATTTAGTAGATTGAGTTCTCAAAAAAATACGTTTTTCTCGTATTACATATCCCCCTTCTTGCACGCAAACACCATTTGGAGACATTCGAATCACGGGCAGCGAGAGCTCTTGCACCTAAGGTTTTTTCGTTGCTTGTTTCCATGCTAATATAGACTCTTGCATTTATGACTTGAATTGAATCACATACCTTGATTGCTTTACTTTTCAAAGTTCTTATATGGATGCTAGCATGTCACCACAGAAATTATGCTTGTTATCATTTACCTACTCGAGGACGAGCAGGAATTAAGCTTGGGGATGTTGATACGTCCCAAACGTATCGATAACTTCTGCTCGCTCCATGCATGTTTTGTGTGATATTGCTATGATCTACATACACTTTTGATCATATTTGGACTAACCTATTAACTCAGTGCACCCCAGTGCCAGTTTCTGTTCTCTGTTGTTTTTCTTTTTCAGTTTTTCCCCATATAAAAAGTGCTCCAAAAATCCGGGAAAAATCAGATAAAAAAATCAGCATACCGGAAGCTTCCAGAGCCCCGAAGGAGGGCCAGGGGGCCACCACCACCTGCCAAGGCCCTTGGCCGCACCAGGGGGCGCCTGGACTCCTGGTGGCCCCCTTGCTGGCCCCCTTCACCTATTTAATCTCCGTCACGGGAAACCTCCGAAGACAAAACTCTTTTTCGCGATCTCGCCTATGTTCTGCCGCCGCGCTTCCAAGATCGGGAGCACCATCAGGACCCTTCCCGGCACCCTGCCGGAGGGAGGATCAACCTCCGGGAGCTTCTCCTCCACCATGGACGCTTCCCGGATGTGCCGTGAGTAGTTTCCTTTGGACCATGGGTCCGTGATCAGTAGCTATGTGATGTTCTCCTCCCCTCTTTGTTCTTCATGGTTTAGACCTCGTGAGCTGCCCTACATGATCGAGGCACATATGTAATCTTTCTGTTGTTGCTATGCTGAGTTTGATGGGATTTGATGGATTATGAGATTATGTTCAGATTGTGATAGAGTAATATAATTGGTTCTTATCTTTTGTATTTTTGTTCCAAAGTAATTCTTGCATGTTCTCCGTTACTGTTTATTGCTTTGGCCAAGTGGTAGGTAGTAACTCCAAGAGGGAACGTTATGCTCGATTGTGGGTACATGCCCCCTGATGACACGCTTGAGTGACAGAAACATGAGTCTAGGGGATGTGTTGTGGCCAAAAGGGGGAAAACAACGGTGCTTGTAACCGCGGTTGCAAGGATTGTTTACTTTACGCAAAGTTCTTTTCAATGTCGTTGTCTGTTGCTTTGGGTTTACACTTTGGGTGGGGCTCGCAACTTAATACCAGCAAGATGTTCTGGATAGATATCTCAAGGTGGATGATTAGTAGTAGATGCAGATGGATTTCGGTCTACTTATTTTGGCGTATCGCCCATGCTTTTGAGCCTCTTCCTTTCTTTTGTAGCATAGTTAGCATTGCGGTGCGTTTATAATCCTATCAATTGCCCGTCTGTAAATTTTTTTACCTCACATAGCAGTTTTATCGTCTTTTGGGAGAGAGACATCACTAGTGAACATCACGGGACCCTGGTCCATATTCTCATCATTGTTTACATGCTCATTTATTTTCTAGCTTTTACTTTTAGTTGCTATCATTATAATTATCCCTTGTTTTTTATCCTTTGTAAACAAAAAGACCGGAGATATTGACAACCTCTCTGAACTTCGTTGGGAGCAAAGTTATTTGTGTCGTGTGCAGGTCCAGGAGAAGCAAGTGATTCTTTTCAGACAGTGCATCACTTGCCGAACCACCTACTTATCATTGCCGGAGTCCTACGGTAGACAAACCTTATCCTCTACATAGGGGAAATTTGCTGCTATCCTACATCTCACTTTCCACTTGGGGTAACCAACGAAGGGCGAGAAGCCATTATCACTTCAACGCCATCACCGACTCAGGGCATCTACGCATCCTATGAGTCGTTGGACTCCCTTCACTGAGGTCGGCTTCTGGAGAGCCATGATGGCGTTGATCTTTTCCGGGTTTGCCTCAATACCTCTCTCGGATACTATGTACCCAAGGAGTTTTCCTGCAGGAACTCCAAAAGTACACTTGGCCGGGTTTAACTTCATCTGGTACTTACGCAGATTCTTGAAGGTTTCCTGGAGGTCACTGATGAGTGAGTCGGCTAAGTGAGATTTGATCACAATGTCGTCCACATACACGTGTACATTGCGCCCAATTTGCTCTTTGAGGAAATTCTATACTGTTCATTGATATGTGTCTCCTGCATTCTTCAAGCCGAAAGGCATAGAAGTGTAGCAGTATATCCCACAAGGAGTGATGAAAGTTGTCTTCTCCTGGTCTCCAAGAGCCATATTGATCTGGTGATAGCCGGAGTAGGCGTCGAGAAAACACAGGAGCTCGCATCCCGCAGTGGAGTCGATGATCTGATCAATGCGAGGTAGTGCGAAGGGATCCTTTGGGCAGGCCTTATTTAAGTCGGTGTAGTCAATGCACATACGCTAGGTCCCATTCTTTTTCAAAACGAGGACCGGGTTTGCAAGACACTCCGGAAAGAAAACTTCCATGATGAACCTGCCTGCAAGAAGCCGAGCTATCTCTTCCCCAATGGCGTTCCTCCGTCATTGAAGCGGCGAAGGAATTGCTTGACCGGCTTCAGTTTTGGGTCGATATTTAAGTGGTGCTCAGCGAGTTCCCTCGGGACACCTGGCATGTCAGAAGGTTTCCATGCGAAAATGTCCCGATTCTCACGGAGGAACTCGATGAGCGTGCTTTCCTATTTATCAGATAACCCTGTCCCAATGATGAACTGCTGGGAAGCGTCACCAGGGATAAAATCGACTTTCTTCGTGTCCTGAGCCGGTTGGAACTTGGTATTATTGTCAGGAGTTAGTTTCTTCAGGATGGTGGAGTCGTCTGGATCTACCTTCTCCTGGTATGTTGTCAGGTCCTCCTTGGCACATGCTAAGTTGACAAACTTGACGTGTTGTTCGTCACATTCCATAGCCTGGACCGGCTCCCATCTACTGTGATTGGGCGGAAGGGACCCGACATCTTCAGCTTCAGGTAGACATAGCATGGCTGAGCCATGAACCTGGCATAAGCCGGTCTGCCTAAAATGGTGTGGTATGGGCTCTCGAGCTTCACCACCTCATAGGGTATGATCTCGGAGCGAAAATTTTCCGCAGTTCCAAAGGCTGTTTCCAGGTAAAAAAATTCTATCGGGCGTGCCGACTTGCCAGGGACTATTCCATGGAACAAGGTGTTGGAGGTTTGCAGCTGTTTGTGAGTCAATCCCATTCTACGGAGAGTCTCGTAGTAAAGGATATTGATACTGCTTCCTCAGTTCATGAGTACTTTGTCAAGTGTGCAGCACCCAATTTGTGGAGAAACTACCAGGGCTAGGGAACCCGGATTTTCTACCCCTGGGGGGTGATCATCCCTCGTCTAGGTGATTGGCTGCTCAGACCAGTTGAGCCACTTAGGACAAGCCGGCTCTGTGGCCACAGACATGGCGGCTCTCTGCTGCAGCTTCCTGTCCCTCCTACAACTGCTGGTGGTGAAGACATGGTAGGTTGAGTGGTCTTGGAGCTGTTTTGGGTTTGATTGGAATCCAACAAGTCCCGACCGGTTTTGTTGTCCTCCTCTCCTGGATCCTTGGTGTTGAGGTGCTGCATCGGCTCCCTGATGCCCAAAATCTTGGTTATTGTTGTCGTGACCGGCTCCTCCTCCTGACCCGTGGGGGGGGGGGGCTTGGCCTCCACGCCTTTGGAACTCTTTCATGAAATTGCAGTCTTCCCAAGTGTTATTGGATGGATGGCCGGGTTTACTATGCATTGGGCAAGGTCTTTTCACGGCTTCTTCGAAGGTGGTTGGGGGTTGGAAACCTCCTCTTTCTGGCTTGCGGTAATTGTTGCCCCCTGCTTCTGTCTTTGGAAGCCGACATTTGTATTGGCTACCAAGTCGGAAGCATTCTGATCGAGTCGATGTTTGGTTTGTTGACTCTGGCTCTGAGACCCCTTGCCATTATTCTTTTTTATTTTGGGCAGCTTTGTCCTCTTCGGGGTCGGCCTCCTTGGTTTTGTCAGACTCGACATATTTGATGACCGCATTCATGAGCTCTCCCATGTTAGTGATCGTCCTTTTGAGCCGGCCAAGCTTGTGCACTAGGGGTTCAAACTTGAAATTTCTTTCCAAGACGGTCACTGTTGTCTGAGCTGTGATGGTGTCTGAGGAATGGACTATATCTGCAACTCGTCGTGCCCAATTTAGGGCCGACTCTCCTTCCTTCTGGACGCAGTGCTCCAAGTCGACAATTGTGGTTGCTCGCCGGCAGGTACCTTGGAAATTCTTGACAAACTTCTCTCTGAGGTCCGCCCAGGAGGTGATGGAGTTCTCTGGGAGGTTTTCGAACCACATGTACGAGCCGACCCTTCCAACATCATCGTGAAGTAACGGGCATAGACTTCCTCACCGGCTTGCAGCATATCCATGGCGAGGTCGTAGCTTTCGACCCAAGCCACCGGATCCATGTCGGCTGTATAGTTTGGAATCTTACGTGGTCCCTTGAAATCTGGAGGCAGACGCGTGTTCCTCAAAGCCGACACTAGACACCGGTTACCCACGGATCTGCTGACGAACTCAGTGTTTTTATTTTGTGAGGGGACTTGGGCCGCCGTGGTGCTCTGTGGTGGCGTTGGCTGCCCGAGGCTGCTGGAGCCGGCGACTCTGCTTGCTGGCTCACACTTCGGTATGGAGTTCCATGTATATATGGGACCCCTTGTGAGTATTGGCCTTGTTGTGTGATCGCAGTTTTGAGAAAGTCGGCGGCTTCGCTAGCGGCGTGATCTTCTGGAGTGTCCCCAAGAATTGGCGCGTGTGTGAGAAAATGAGTCGCTGCCATGACATTAGTCATGAGATTGTCAAAGTGATGGGGAGGTGTGTGGAAACGATCTTGGCGTGGCGGAGGAGCCGGGTGTCTCGGGGGTGTAAATCCTGGAGGAGTCGATTGGTCAGGGCTATGGAAGAGCATATGTCCTTGGTAACCAGGAGGGAAACGACTCGTGTATCCCTGAGGGCGTGTGAGGGCGAGGTTTAGTCGCTGAGCCTCTATCAGCTCCGACTCTCCTCGGATTCGCGCGGCTTCCTGGACGAGCCGGGCCTCTCTCTCTCAGCTATTTGCTCCTTTTCGGTGTTGACCTCCCTCTATAGGCTTGCTATCCGAGCCTTGAGTCCATTGACCCTTGTCTTCCAGGCCTCCAGATTCTTCGTTGTTACTTCCATGGCCAAGGCCTCATCAAGGGAGTTTAAGGCATCAGTGAGGGCTTCCGCTCCAGTGGGGATTTGTTCTGACGATCGGGCTGCTGGCTGCCTATCTGCATTAGGGGCCGCGCTAGCCGCCGGCTCTGCGCCTTGATTTGGGGTTACCTGACTCCCCTGTCCTCCAATGTCGGCCATGAACACCGTGGCGCAATATGGAGGCTCAAAGTGAGGATAATCCGGGTTATACTCTGGCAGACCGGTGCCGAGTTTATTGCTCCCCACGGATCGGATGGACCCCTCATCTGAGAGGCTTCCTTCACTAGGGTATGAGTCGGCATCAGTTAGCTCTTCTGAGGCGTCGTACATTGGGGACTCGACAGATTGCTCCGACTCTGGAGACCCATCAATGAATCCGACAAAAGTGCTTTTGGAGCCGGCATGCCGTCGACTCGTGGTTTTGATGGGAACTTCGGGATCTGGCTCTGGCTCAGATCTATCCGTCCTGCCAATGAAGATGTGGATAGACCCGATCGGGACCCGATGTCCAGATTCGACAGAATCGGCCTCAGGGCCCCAAGTCGAGTCGTCGATGCAGAGCCGTCCGCGTTCGCGTCCCCGTCACCATCCCGTCCCCTCCGTCCGCGTCCTCGCCTGCGCCGCCAAGATCTGTTGCGCGGTCGTCGCGACACCCTCCTCCCCGTTCGTCGCCGCGACACCCTCCTCCCCCCCTTCGTCGCCGCGGCGGTCGTGGGCTGCGCGGCGTCTACAATTTCACGGCGGGCTCGACCACCCCTCCGCTCTCCGTGCTCCAGACGACGCAGGCGGAGCTCGTCGACTACCAAAGGCTCAAGCATGAGCCTAATGAAGATGAGCCACCGGGGCAAGGAGTTCGATGCCTCCATCAAGAAGGTCGAGACCGATCTCCGCGTCCTCCTGGCCGTGCCCGACACCCACGAGGTCCTCTTCCTCCAGGGCGGCACCACCACCCAGTTCGCCCGTGGCCGTGCTGCAGGATAGCTCGGGGCGCAACAGTAATTTTACACCATTTCACCTGGTCGAAGAATTGGTCTCAACGACTTATATTTCGGGACAGAGGGAGTACTACTTTATTGATATATGATCCACATGTCTATCTCACAAAATGCCTAGAAGCACGTGCTGCAGCTGGGTATAGCCCGCTTTTTTTTCCTCCACCTAAACAAAAATATTATATTTTAATTTTTATAGTCCGTCTATGTTATTTTATTGTAGTTGCTCTTACTCCGTTTTTAAGGTGGGTGGGAACTGGAGCTGCAACATATCCGTCAGAATTTTTTTCTCGGGATTTCTCCGACTTTTCGAAATCGTGTTTTCCCCTTCGTCTCCTTTGATTCTGTCCTCCCCCGCACCGCACTCTCCCCTCTTATGGCATAAAACCCTCCTCCGCCGGTTTTCCCCCGCCCGCCCGCCCGCCGCCGGGCCCCAATCATGCCGAACGGCCCGATAATGATCGACCGGGCGCAAATGCCCCTCGATTCCCCGCCGGCGGAGGTGGAGATCATCGTCTCCTCCTTTTCGCCTGCGGCGCCGCAGCCCCCTAGGGCTATGCAGACGGACTGCGCTTCCGCTTCCGACTGCGGGGATCCGGATGAGTTTACTAAACTCACCGATCAGGATCTGCGCTTCAAGATTTCGCGCTTGCGCAGCATTTCCAGTCGTCTACCCGACGGCGGCGAGAAGTCGCGGAAGCTCATCCTCCGGGTGGAGAAGGAGCTTGAACGCCGCCGCACTGCCGGGCCGAGGAAGGTGAGCAAATGTGGGCTTTGCACAATCGTTTTCTCGGGGATTTTCTCCAAACCTTGTGCTTTTGCCACAATCTGAATCGTGCACCCGAGGATTTTCGACATAAGGGGAGTCTTTTTAGCAGCTGTTCTATCTCTTCTTGACAGGAAGTTTATGTTGTTTCAGTAATGAAATTCTAAGTGCTGGTTAGTAGTTTTAGCCTTAGGTTATGTCGATTTGTAATGTCAGGTAGCTATTCAGGTGTTTATCGTCAGTCAAGCAATTTCATGTCAATGTAGCTATTTATTCAGTCTCCTGAATGATATCAAATGTGGGTTTATGGTTTACTACTTGAGCTCCACTTTCAATAGCCTTAGGCTCTTGATTACCTGCAGATTTGTGCTTTTTATTTTTCTTTTCAGATAAGGAAAGTATTTTTTGTTTGTTTGTTTGTGAAAGTAAGATGCTGGAAGTTCCAAACCATGGTTGTAGACTTGTACATTTAAATTGGCAGATAAGCAGCTTCTGACAAACATCGTTTTTTATGGAAAGAACAAATGAGACCACAGGGGAAAGACCCTTGGCCTTTTATTATAGAAGTGAGAATCTCAGTTGAAATAATCACTCTTTGTGCGGGATCGAACCTGTCTGGCTTGGAACACTGGACAATGCCCCTACCACTGAGCTAGTGCTCAGTTAACTATGTCAAGCGTCTTCCGTTCCATGATGCTTGAATGTGTTGGACACATCACTTCTTTCGTGTTATGGGCATGCGAGTGAGATATTGCGTCTTCACAATCAGGATAACTAACAAGGAATTAAATATTTTTTCAAAACAATTTACTTTTGATATGTTCCATGGTGGTATCATTGGGCCATCCTAATATATTCCTATTTGTGAGTATACTTTTTATCGAATGATTTGTCAGCATATTTCATCCAGGCCCTTAGTAGTTTTCATTAATTATTTTAGGTTGACACGGGTCGGAGACAGGCGGCGCAGACACCCAGTGGGGATGATCCCTACGTCTTCAGTAAGCTTTACTATTTTTGCTTTGTTGTTTATTCAGTGCACATTGGTAGTAATGTCAGATACATATGCTGTTTTCTTTTCTTTTACCCATCTGATGACCACCTGAAAGTTGAAACCCATAGGGATAACTGCCATGTAGAAGAAGGCCGGATGGCATGGTTTGAAGGTGATTTGGGCATTGGAAGGGGGTGTTAAACTATTGGCTAATTCATTATTCCTTCTTGTTTTATAATGAGCGCATGCTATCCCAATGTTTCAAAAAGAATACATGAACAGTGCCAAGGCATGGTTATTGTTCATGGTTTCAGATGCTAGATGTTGTTAAGACTTAAAGAGGAAGTATTTACCAGCTAGCATATAGCTGGACTTTCTAGGAAGTTCTTATAATAGATAAGTAGTGATCAACTGACTTCATTATGTTATATACTGCTCGACAATATATGGAAATTTCCTTACATGGGAAAGAGCATTGCTGCTTCAGGCTCTAGACAGTCTGTTTACAAGGTCAACAAGCCACCTATGGTACCATGTTTTCCAGCATAACCATATTTATTGATACAAAAATGCGCATCCCTTTTGGATATTTTGATGGTGTAATGCACCTGATCTGTAAGCATTCATAGGTCTTCCTTTTGGTGGTTTTCAGCGAAGGTGTTTTCATGCTGGCCAATCTAAGACCTTCCTTTTTCTTGCCTTCAACTGTGACGAGTGTCGCCTATGTTTCATCAGTCATCAATGTACCTTTGCCATTTCTCTTGCAGATAGTAGTGATGAGATCAATGACAGTGGCATTTTTGGTAAATTCCATCCACCTATGAAGAGCTATGGCGAGGTGAGCACTTTAGTGTCGTCAATCCTAATTTGTATGTTACAATACTTTTGTGGTTAGTATTTACAAATGTTTTGACAACTTTCCTGGTTATATGCAGGCCAATGGAACAGCATTCGCTAGTGAGCTAAACTATTTTAACAGAGACAAGCATGCTTCCCAAGTGAAAGATCGGAAAAGAGCAACAAACACAGTGAATCATCAACCAAAAAGGCGTAAAGTTTTTCTAAATAATGCTGAGAAGAAACATTTAGATTCAAACGGTAGGAAGTTAGGTATGAAGATCTGTACAGAAAAGCAACAGAAAAATAACTCTGTTGAGCCAAAGGGTATGTCCTGTAAACTACACACGGAAGATCACACTTTGGGGACTTTGACTAAGAGGTATTCATTCCTGTTTGCTGACCCAATTCATCTGTTCTTCTACCTTTAGTAGTTCTATGAGATATGTTATCTCTTCTTTAGCAGTTCGTCTGTTTTGCTTATGCATCTGAGACTTCACTTTCTTCTTGCTGAACAACATTTACGCCTTGTTGTGTCATTTTGATTGTGCATATCTTCATTTGTTGTTGTTTTTTCTCCTTCTATTGCCACTCTATCAGCTACACTATTTTGCGTTGCATCTATAAATAAATTTCAGTATAAATAATTCTAGTATATTTTCTGATTTCGTAGACGCTCATATCTTTGTTTTGTTTGTGTCTCTCTGGAGGGCTGTTATCGTCGTTAGAGACTTCAAAGGCTATATCTTTTCATTGCAGCAATGGGAGTGCTAAGCGCATATCTCTTCTTTGTGTAGTTAACGTCACCATTAGTTGTTAGTGGAATTTAGGGAGTCAGTGGATTTATAACCTGCATTGCATATACAACTCTGGTGCTCTCATAGCAAGCTATTTGTATTAACCTGATGGAGTCACCATGTGGGAATAAGTTTACCTCATCTTTTCTAATCTGTATGAGGAACATAGTTGCATCTGAATAGTTCCTATAACTAATATCCTTCTTTAAAACCACCATGTGCGGTATAAACCCTGGATCCTGACTGTAGATTGTAGTTGTGCTGGATGGGAGGCCAGGGTTTGTAGCCATGGCGTCCCACAGCCCTTGGGTGTTAGGGTAGGAGAACATTCTTGCGGGCTTGGGCTCCTGTTGGTATGTGGTAACCCACTTAGCATTTCGTTTCTCTGATAAATTATTCTGATGTGCAGGCGGGACCATTCCAAGAACCATACCTATCAATATGCGAGGTTAAAGAAGGTGAATATGCTGACAACTGTTTCACCTTTTTCTTTGGCTGTTCTGTGGTATTCTTTTTTCCATTTCCTCCTTATGAAAATGAAATCTGTTATCAGAACTAAAATTTCTATCCACATCTAGCTTTATACTTGTCATGGTGTAACGTTATGGGGACAAAATGCAAAAGTTATTTCTGTTATTTCATCCATCATGTTTTCTGAATAATAAATCTTTTTTAGCATAAACAGTAGAGAAGGCCCCTACTCTGAATAATAAATCTCTTGAGCTAAAACCAAGATCTGCCAAATACAAACATTGGTCATCAAATCATGTACTCGATGTTTCAATTCTTCATCATTAACTTCATTGATACTAGCTGCAAATGTTGGGCATGAATTAAGATTTCTACATATGTTCCAAGCATGCTCTTATCTTTTTCAGGAAGTAGTTCTCTTGGATGATGAAGATACAGAACCTGCTAAATCCTTTGATGTCGAGATGGCTAAGAAATGGTAATTGGTAACACAATAAGTGAATAATAAATCTCTTCAGCTAAAACCAAGATCTGCCAACTATTTCATCACTATATATTGTAAAATAGTGACCATCATAGATGTTTAATTAATCAAATCGCACTTCTGTAGGGACAAATCACAGATCTACTATCCATCGAGGTGAGAATCATGTATTGTTAGAGGTATTGACAGAGGGATTCTCCTCCCATACTAATGTCCACTACTGTCTACAGGACTGATCCGGAAACTGTCGTGCTGACATATTCTGACATAAAATGTCTTGACCCCGAAGTTTTTTTAAAATCACCTGTCATAAACTTTTACATCCAGTAAGTGTTTAGCTGAATAAGCATAAAAAATGATAATATGCTTTCTAGTTTTTAATACATGTCTGTCCATTCTGACTATGGCAATGTCAGGTACCTAAAAAAATCCCGGCCATGCGATGACTTGTACATCTTCAATACATATTTCTATAGCAAACTTGAAGAAGCATTATCCAGGACGGTATGCTCTTTGATCTTACTGTGTTGTATCTAGTTATTTATGACATTCAACACTTCTCCCTCTGTCCAGGTGCATAGGGCGCCTAAGAAAAAGCTCTGCGATTTAGGTTGGTAGAGATTGGACGAGAGCGTGCGCAGATTTCTCTCGGAATTGAAACAGAAATTGGAAATAAATCCCGTAATTAGTGCTTGCCGTTTCAGCTAACGCATGCATACGAAAAAAATCCACGTCCACAGCCCACCCTTCGCAGTAGCTCGTCTAATCTCGGCCCAGCTACCTTGCATGCATTGAATCTTTCCTTCTCTCAAAGCGGAGTAATTGTTTTCACACAGGAGATTAATTAGAAGGTGGACCGCTGGGAGAGAAGGAGCGCCACGTGTACGAGGAGTTTTGAGACAAAAGTGAAGCAGTTAATTAGATTGCGCCTAACACTTTAGGGATTTAGGGATTCTCTTAGACGCCTTATGCACCTGGACGGAGGGAGTACATGTCATTGCAAATCCATGGGTTGAAGTTACGGTCTAGTTGGTGCATGAGTTGGCCTGAAGTGGAAGCTTCGTTGTTCTCATACAGCGATGCCCACACAAGCACTTGTGACTTTCTGCTGTAGTGCACTGCATTCTCATTGCAAAGTTAACACCCTTGATGTCACCAAATTCACATTATTTTTCATGCACTAATTTTTCCATGCTCTATGGATTTTGCAAAGCTTCTTTTAAATGATATCACTTTATTGATAAGGTTAGTAAAATATAGGGCTGGCATGTGTGTGTAAATGTAACAATTATATTTCTTTGTACTTTTTATTGAGGCAGTTTTTTGAATTGCAAATGTATATTCCCATTTTACGTTCCAGGAAATTGGTATAAAACCTTGGTGGTCATTTGGATGTTTAATGTGTACTCCCTCAGTCCCTCTGGACCGCATTATAAGTCGCTGGGAGTAAAATACTCCCATCGACTTATAATAGGGTACGGAGGGAGTAAATTGCAATATGCGTGGGTTTTTGGTTTTGAACATGATATGTTCCAGACAGCCAGTTCATGTATGTTTGTCTGGAAAATATCGGACTTCACCATTTGCTCTTTCATTTTGTAAATTCCCATTTTTTTAGTACCTTTTGCATGTTGGGACTACCTGTTCTTCGCCCCCTTAAAGCTAATGTTTGAAAATGCTGACTGACTTGTGCATTTGTTCTAGGGCGAGTGCGACTCACAGTTTAGCAAGTTAAGGCGATGGTGGAGAAGTGTAGATATTTTTAGGACGCCATACCTTCTTTTGCCAATTCATGGACAGTAAGTTTCTTATTCTCTGGAAATATTACAAGATGAAACTGGACGTGCTTATCTGCTACTCCAAGCATACTGATATATGATTAGTTTGGTTGATATTTGACATGAGGGTGTGTTTGTTGGTAGCAGACGTTATAGTGTATCTAGTTATCATATACATATAAGATGGTGATTACCTCATGTTTCTGTAAATTAGGATGCATTGGAGCTTGGTCATTATCTTAATGCCCGCAAAAGAGACAAAATGTGGGCCAAGAGTGTTGCACTTGGACTCTCTAGGACTACATTCCACTGACAATGTTTTTGGCGTGATTAAGAGGTATGTTTCATGATACTATGAGAAAGTTTGGTCTTGATCCCAACCATTTACAATTCATATGTTTTATTCAGGATTGGAGGGTGCTGTAGTGACAAGTACTGTCCCTGCAGGGAACCTGTCATTCTAAACAGTCCTACTTTTAGTTTAATTTAGTTGTGTCCATGCTTTTGAAATTGTTTGTTCGCAGCTACCTCATAGAAGAATGGCGCCATCTAGAGAAGGATTCTTCCTACGACATTCCCTTTTCAGGCAGAATATGGAGACATCTTTCAGAAAACATACATAAGGAGAAAATCGAGGTAAGAACCTTAGTGTTTTAATGATTGTTCTCATGGGGCTGGTTACTTAAGAATATGAACTTATGATAGCATGGATTGAATTAGAATGAACTTGCTGGCTTTATAATACCTCGTCCTTCACTGTGTTTTTGTGCCTGTTTTCTAAACCTACCATTCATTTCCACTTGCAAGGTGCCGCAGCAGAAAAATGACTATGACTGCGGTGTCTTTATGCTGTACTACATCGACAGGTTTATTCAAGAGGCACCAGAGGGTTCCAAGGTGTAAATGAAACTGCTTCATTATTTTATTCAGTATAAAAATCAGGATTGTTGACTTCTGTGTTCTTGCTGGTTTTAGTTTGGACGCAAGTGGTTCAGACCTGAAGAAGCTTCGGGGCTGCGGAAGCGAATACGAATTCTCCTATTTGATATATTTCAGAATACTCCACTGAATGATCAAAATTTAGAGTCACATTCGGATGATCATTCTGAAGATGAAGATGAGAAGGGCAAGGATACAATTGTGATCATTTGAATGCAAAGATGAATGAATGAGGTCAAGCAATGCAAAGATCATGGTGCAGTTTTGCATGAGACCACCGTCTCTTGATGGCTGCATATTGGCGGTAGATGCAATGATACAGGCTAAGGGTCAGTTCTTTTGGGCGGCTTAAAAAATAAGCCGCCTTTTAATTTTTTTGAGGCTTCTAGATTAGTTATCCCATATCTAGTTCATAAGCTTCAACAAACACAAAAAGCGGCTTATGAGAAAAGCTGGGGAAAGGCGGCTTATTTTTTTTAAGCCAACCAAAAGAGCTGGCCCTAAAGGTCACAATATTCACGATATTTCATGTGGACCAGTGTATGTTGTTTGGACTTTGGAGCATGAAAGGTTTGAAATATATCACGATATAGCAAAGCAGACAGATACATATATTTAGAGTATGAACCAAATGATCCTTCATACGGCCTTTTTGACTTACCCGTGAAAAAGTTACTCTCTCTTCCTAAATACTCCCTCCGTAAAGAAATATAAGAGCATATAGATTATTACTTTAGTAATCTAAACGCTCTTATATTTCTTTACAGAGGGAGTAATTGATAACTTTTTTCTTAAGTCAAACTTCTTTAAGTTTGACCAAGTCTCTGAAAAAATATCAATATCTACAACATCAAATTAATTTCATTAGTTCATTATAAAATGTATTTTCATACTATATTTATTTATAGTGTAGATCTTGATACATTTTTCTGTAGACTTGGCCAACTTTAAGAAGTATGAATTAGAATAATCCTAAATTTTTAGTTTGGAATGGAGGTACATTTAACAGTGTCTGGAAGGGTGAATAACATACACTAGACTTGCATGAGCAGACTTTCAAATTATTATAATTTCAATTTGTCCAATAGATTCTGAAGATGCGTCACAAATCAAATCACCCTTGTAAACATTGCCACAATTAAAAATGCTATTTTTATATGTGAAAAGTCACTTTGCACAGGTTTTGTGGGTATTTGAAGATTTAATTCACCAAAAATTAGAATAAATATATGAGCCATGTGATGTATCAGTTATACCACTTGGAACTCTTTTTTAATACAATTTCAATGGTATAATGGCATGTACGATTGTGACTCGCATATCCACTGGAAATGGAGTCTGTCAGTGTACATTGAAACAGACTCTGTATCCATCAAAATGATGTGGGGTATCACTTTCCATTGAGATATGTAACTGACGTTAAGGTCTGAGTATATTTTATGACGGTTCCATGATGCATTCAGGGCGAAGAATCATAAAATGCATCAGATAAATATAGAAACATGTATCACAAAATAAGTTTACTTGAAATTTGCCATGAGTATATCATAAGGCAATAAGATGACTGGCACACAATGTCATCATAAGTTTTAGGCAGTGAAACTACAGAATCTGATGGTATAGTCCACAAGGCATGTAGCTAGTGTTATTGGAATCTGCTAGGGGAAGGCTAAACTGAAGACTCCTGTATGGTGACCCGAACACCATTCTTGTTATAGAGGTGTTGCAAAACCTGAAATTGCAAACGAGAGCAAACATGGGTCAGAACAAGAATGCTATGACAAAACAAAGATAACTTGTGGAAGTACCACTACCACATTACAAAAGGCCACCAAGGCCAGGTAACTACCAAATTACAGTGGTAAAGGATGGTGTTTAGCTAAATGTATTACCGAGCGTACATGTACATCAGATTCGTGAATCTTTAGGCAGCAGAGACAGTATCGGCGTGCTATATTATCAGGTATCAATACAATATGCTAGGCTTTATTACCAGTAAGTATGTCGCTTTGGTAAGGAAAGAAATTCATCAAATGATAAAGTGAACCAGCAGAATAAGCAAGACACAATACTATTGACAGTCTATAATAAATTAACAGTTGTTTTGGTACAAGGACTGCATACACCTTGGCTTCAATCCTTGGTTGTATGCATTGTGCCCTGTACTGACCGGTCTTTCGGGACGTCAGTGCGTATAAAGTATATGCCCTATAACTATATGCCTTGTGATGGTACTGCAAAGAACATTAATGGAAGGTCAAGCTATTTTACCTTATCTAAATTTAAAAAAAGAGAGATGAAATCAACCAAGCAAGATGCAGAAATGAGAGAATGAATAACAGTTCTCCAAAAGGAGAAAGCTGTTAACAAAATGCTTACAGACAGAAAATCGATAGGCCACATTATTGTTGCACTTGCTAAGAGGAAGGCACTTGACTAAAGAACATTACAGTTAAGAGACTTTCAAGCTTTACACTTCATTAAATGTTGTTGATAGAAACCCAAAAAAGCAGTGCCCAACACAAACAATAAAATTCAGCTGAAGGTGCATAGGGGCATGCATTCTGGATCAATTTGATTATCCTAATCAAGAAATAAAGCCAGCAACAACGATTCAGTAGTGAATGCCATCCATTAAACCAAAAACAGGACAAACCAAACGAAACTACATTGAAACTTAGGCACACACTAGCCACTAGGTTCTTACTACAATCATTATACCTCAGCCTGGCCTTGAATAGCCGACATCTCAATACCGGAATGCATGTTTAAAGATACATCAAACTTGAAACCTAATCGAAGGGAGAGCAAAATCTAATTCTGATATGACCCACTAGATGACCATAGTTCGTTTTCTGAACTTTTAACATTTCCACGCCTCATCAATGTCAAGGAGATCCAACAAGCCCAAATTAAGTCAGTTTACCTTCCGAGAGCCAACCCCAAGACCCGGGCTTAAGCCCGAGCATGGAGGTGAGCAGCGCGGATGCCGTCGCGCTGTGCAGCGGCATCAGCCCCTGCACGCCGCCTAGCGCCGCCACCGGTACCCTGCACAACGAAGACCCCGCCGAATCTGAGCAAACCGTACTGCCCGAGTTTGACCAATTCGAGGAAAAGAAACACCACCGAGGTACCTCGAGATCGCGAGGCGCCGGCGAGGGGCGCGCGGCAGAGCGGAGGCCGCCGGCGACGGGGCCTGGGCAACTGCCGGCCTGGAAAGCGCTCTGGACAGAGTGGATGGGGAAGCGGAGCGCAGCCCCGCGAGGGCTCGCCGCGCGCCGCCAGCCGCCGTCGCCATGGCTGGTGCGGATGGGCTCTAAAACCTTCGTTGTTGCCCTCTCTCTCTTTGGGCTTCTTTTACCGTTTGGACCCGAGCGACCGAGGGCCTGTGAGACCCGAGCGACCGAGGGCTTCTTTTACGGTGGACGCGGTCTATACCTGAGCTATGACACGTCGCAAACTAAAAAGGAAGAAGCTATGCACGTTCGGTGGACCAGGTCTATAATACTAATCTATATCCTTTCCGTAAAAACTAATACTGTATCTTCTCTCTTCACATTATGTGTCTTCTTATGTACTCCCTCTGCCCTCTGTCGCAAAATAAATGTCACCAACATAGTGTATTTCACTTTTTGCAAAAAGAACCTCGTATTTTCAAATCAGTTTTAAATCCATCCCTCTTCTTCCTTCGGCCTTTGCTAGAACTCGCACGTCGTCGGGGGGCCGACGCCATCGGATTTCGTCACCGTGTTGGCTACAACTTCAAATCGCCGTCGCATTGTAGTACTCCTTCATTAGCTCCAAAATCATATTCTTCATCACGTGAAACTGATGAATTTGAGGTTGAATACACCGCGACTGGACCCCACACTGGAACTACGAAACCTGACATCAACGCTCGACTCCACCTTCTTCATGAAGAAATTCCATATGAGCGTGAGTCTTTATTTCCTCAACCTCTTTGGTCATTCAATGACAAAGGGGGGATATGAGTTGGTCTTAAATGGGTTATCTTATTGGTGTATTTTGCTAAGTTGCAAATCTTGTTCTTTTGCACATTCTTGTAATAAGTTGTCCTGATACCTTTGAACTGCTTATTTTTTTCATGCATTTTCCTCAAGTTTATCCTATATACATGATGAAATTTTGTAGTCACCATTGTATATTGTACATTGCTAATTCCTCAAGTACATTTCTTCAATGCATCACATTGGATTCCAAGATATAAGGGAGTTCTCCACAATTAAAACCTGACATGTGCATTTACATTCAAATGTAGTTCTTGAAGTTTTTTTAAACATGCACATCTTCAAAGGGAGTTCTTCTATATCCTGGAATCAAATTCTTCCAGTTTTTTACTTCCAATTTCTTTTACCCCCGTTGAAAATTTAACCTATTTTTCATCAAGTACCAAAAGGGGGAGATTATAAGCGCATCTAGTGCTCCATTTGAGTATTTGAAGTATTGATGACAAAATGGTTAAGGAACTAATGTGTTTGTGAGTATACCATGAGAAGATGTCCTTGAAGAATTGGTTGAACCACCGGTGCCGACCCTACAAAATGTAGAAGTACAATGAAGAAATTGGTGTCTCATTGTCTCCCTTGAAGAATTTGGTGCAACCACCTTGAAGAATTTGATCGTCACCTTGATGAAACTAACGAAGTGTAGCCTTTGATAGTCCTTTTCTTTTCTCTTCAGTCATAGAGAACACCATACCGTTGGAGGGGTCGAAGAAAATGAGATCTATATTTCGGAAGCATTAAAATGCTCAAGCATTCTAGTCCTTTCAACGAAGCCTTTGGAAATCTCCTGCAAAAGAATTTCATTTTCTTCGGTGTTTGAGATAAAAAATTTAGGACACTTACGAAATTGTATTCGTTCGAGGAGTCAAAAGTTACAAGTGCAATTGTCTCGCCGTGAGATGAGAGAGATCTGACCACACCACATGTCACGTGTTTGTTGGCTAGAACCCCTCCTACCAATGGTCAGATCAGAGGGCATTTATGTCCTTTCGCATTGTTTGCTCCCTCGCTATAAATAGCCACCCATAGCCCCCATTTGGCGACTGGCTGCTCCGAGAGAACTTGACATTTTTTATAATAGAGCAACCATCCTCCGAAGTATTTGAAAAGAGGAAAAACCTGAGCTTTGAGTGATAGATCATTTTTGAGGAAACCAGTTCAAGTAAGCTGAAAACTTTTTACGCTTGAAGACAGGAATTCAAGATGCCATTGTGAATTTCCCGAGTGAATGTAGTCTGTAAAAGTTTTGGAAGTCTACCTTGAAGACTTACCCGAGTAATTGGATGGAGTCTGAGGACTTTAGTTCAAAGAGAATAAGGTGAAGACTTAATCTTCTGAGTTAAATCTTAGTCTCTCCAGCTAAACATAGAGTTGTCACAACAACTTGAACTGGTATACCAAAGTCATCGTCTTCAAGCTAGTTCTATAATCTTGAACTCATTAATTCATTTACTTACTTTGAAGAATATGTCTTGAAGAATTTGGTTCCATTTCTTCCGATCTTTGTTTGTACCATTCCATAACGACATTTTTTCAGTACTGATGAACTCCTTGTTTCGGTGTGTCTAGTTTTACCTCTTTCTTGTATTTATTTGCACTGTTATTCCTATGTTTCTTGAAGAATTTTAAATTCTTCAAGTTTTCGTAAAAATCTCTCATTCACCCCTTCTAACCGTTAACTTGTGCTTTCAACAGGGATGACGTCTATGTTTTGGCCTTATCCTATATTCTGTCTGATCCCATCAATCACATGTGGGGTAAGAGGCATGTGAGGGAGAATGGGTCGAACCCAAGGGTACAGTCAAGGATGACATGCATTGCTAAGATCATCCAACGTCATGTACGTCCATGGGGTGCTGGCATGATGGGACGAGGGCTCGTCACCCACTACGCCAACGTCGACAAACACAATTCTAGCATGAGAGGCTTCAGTATGTGAAAAGCATGTACCCATTTTAATCCATGAGACCGATTTCTTAGATTCGATGTTGATGGGATGTTTGATCGATGGGTTTTGAAAGACATGTTTCCATTTTGATTTGATATTCTTTTTGGGTTATGTTCGTTTCATCGATGCACGGGTGCTTCTTTTTTTTGCATCGAAGGGTGTAGTGTGTTTTGATTACAAGGGCGATGTCTAACGATTTTACCTAGCATTGTTGTTGGTCTACGTTTGTTGATTGAACTTTTTAGGAAGATCGCTGCACTTAAAAACAATAAAGATATCATTAACTAAACACACAAAATATTGAACGACTATCAGAGTCTAACTCTCGGATGCAAGAGGCGAGGCAAAGCACGCATACTCGTCTGGTTAGCACAGGTCCCACCTACAGAAGAGAGTGCGCCCAACTCACTCCTTTAGCACCAAAGCTCCCATATTAGGAAAGACGAAAAAAAAAACCCATTGGCTAGTACCTATTTGGAAGGTTGTAATTTCTTAACCGCAGCAGTTTATACCCCCAACCGGATTAATGGTCAACGACTTTGACGGCCTTTCCGAGTTACATACTTCTGCAGTGAGGGCTCAAATCCTCCTGATACACGAATAACCAAAAAACTCCTCTTAACACAAACACAAAAGAGAAAAGCTACCAATTAAAGGACTGTACCGATGCTGTGAGTTGAAGGTTCAGTGAATCAACAAGTACAAAAGAAGGGGTAACGGAGAAGCTTTGCACTCCATAGTTACCAACCACTAGGAACTACAGAATACATGCAAACCAAGTGTATCCATAGATCATATCTTTAGTTTTCAATGCCATGTACTACCTTCATCACAGTTTATAAGGCCTGTGCGTATCCCTAGATCGTCAATTTAACCAACATAACATAAGATTTATAATATAAAAATTATACCATATGAAAATATAACATTTGAAGTTTTTAATGATATGGTTTTCATAATATTTATCTTATGTTATGTTAGTTAAATTGACAACTTAGGGATACGCGTAGGCCTTCTAAACTGCGACGGAGGTAGTAACGATTTGTGAGGGAGCATCATAAAGAATGCTTCAAGCTAATAAATTCCAGAGTAGAACATTAAAAAGGGCGTTACATAGAGGAGAGGGCAGCCATGTTCTTGACACGAAACCTGTGGTTAAACTAAATGTTTCATACGCAACATACCTTCAGGATTTACACAACTGATTGTAGTTTTGTACCTATTAAATTTGAAGACAGTGCAGACATCTTGTAGTCTGTTTACCAATAGTCTTTGCAAGAGCACACACCATTTTCAAAATGATGGAATCTCTTTGCGTCCCTTGCAATGATCAACCGGCCAACAAGTTTAGAGATTATCTTCAAAGCTGTGTGACAATCTCCACAGGAGCGAAGATTCTTTATAACCCGAATCGGTGAACGGACAGCACTAGTTATAAGACCGTAGCTAACAGCTAGTCTCTCGCTGTGAGCTAGCAAGGCATCCTCTTTAGTTTCTGGATCAACATCGTGAAGCACAAATCGAGTATCCGCAATATAGCCAGCCTCCTTCATATGAGCCGCCAAGTATCTCAGCTCTTCATAGATCTTAAGGGTATCTGGATGGGAACGATCCCCTGCTCTGTATTCATGAACTTTGCTCCTAGTTTCAGCAGAATTAGCCTTTTTCCTTTCTTTCTCCTTTGCAAGGTCTGAAGCATTTACAGGGAAAAGACCCATTTTAGACTGCTCATTAAGCCTTGAAGGATCGAGGCGTTCAATGATCCGAGCACAGCGATCTCCCAGCTCCAAATATCCATTAAGTCGGCACATATTCATCAAACTTTCCCAGATATCAACACTCGGTTCCATAGGCATCCGTTCAACAAATTCACGAGCTTCATCAATATAGCCAGACTGTCCAAGCATATTAACAATGCTGGCATAATGATCCATGGCAGGAGTTATACCAAAATCCTTCTGCATTGATTCCAAATGCAACATGCCCTCATTGACAGATCCCAAAATTCCACAGGCCAGGAAAACATGTGTGAACATGCCAGGATCTGGCTTATCTCCCGTCTGCTTAAAACTGTCAAAAAATTCAGTTGCTTCCTCACCAAGACCATTATGCACAAACCCTGAGATTATAGTGCTCCAAGATGTCAAATCACGCTGAGCCATAGTACTGAAAAGTTTCTTTGCATCTTCCATCGAAGCACATTTAGCATACATGTCCAAAATTCTGTTGTTAACACTTGTGTCAACACCTAGTTCTGATTGAGATATTTGATTATGTATTTGTCTTGCTTCTTGAAGAGCAGATGCATCAGCGCATGCTTGCATCAATTTAAAGTATTGAGGAGCATGCAGTACAATGCCTTTTTCTTGTAGCACCGGTACAGCTTCCAAAGCTTCTTTTATGTTCCCGTCTTCACATAACTTATCCAGTTCCTCAATAGTACCTATGGATATGCCGTTGGCTTCATCGGATACTTCAGAAGGTGATCCATCATATGGCAGGCTGGCAGGTAGAGAATTCTGAAAATGCATGTTATCTTGATATGGCGTACTGCTCAAGTTATTCCCAGCTGATGTAATAGGTTGAATATCCGAATGAGGTTCTTGATAAATTCTGTTATTGCTGTGCTGTACATCTGTGTTTGCACTCATGAAATGCTCTCGATGATTTCTCTGCGTGTCAATTTTGCTAGTGGTATGACTCCGATATGCTTGTGAAGCATTGTATCCAAAATCACCTTTGTGGCCTTGCTGGAATCCTGGAACATGCTCCTTGTGGGAATCACTAGGATTCGGATACTGCGAGGCATAATTCACAGGCCTATTTGTATGATCAGGACTTCCACAATCATTCTGCTGCTGAACATTTCCAGTTAAGTTTTGATATGATTGTCCTGAAGGACTGCATCCATTCTGCCTACTAGTATAGTTCTGCTGGTTACTTTGGGTGTTGTAATCAAAGCTATGCGTGGCATATCCAGTGCCATTGTGCTGATGATGAGTACTTGGTGGATCCCCATTAGGACTATGGTGATCATATGCACTGCTGGTCCGATCAGGCTGCCTCGAATTATATCCAAAATCACCATTGTGGCCTTGTTGAAATCCTGCAACGTGCTCCTTATGTGAACTGCCTGGAGTTGGATACTGTGAGGCAGAATTGCCAGGCTTGTTCAAGTAATTACCATTGTACACTCGATCACCTTTCTGTTGCTGAAAGACTTGCTGATCATTTCCAGTTGAGCTTCCATGTGATTGTGCTGATGGACCATATCCATACTGCCCACTAGTATAGCTCTCCTGGTTACTTCGGGAATTGTATCCAGAGCTGTATGTGTCATATCCAGTAAGGTCACGGTTCATTCGCACATTACCATCTGCAGAAAGGCCATTATTACCATGTGTGACATTGTGCTGCTGATGAGCATTTGGTAGACCGCCCTTGGGATTTTGGTGGCCATATGCACTATTGCCCCCATATGATTGCCTGGCATCATATCCAGGTGTCTCGTTATTCACTCTTCCACCGGCATATGGCCGCCGACTATCTGGTAAGCCATACGATCCAACACTCTGGTAAGGTTGTTCGGAATTGCGCCCATACTGTGCATTGACACCGCCATCAACATGCACACCTTTATTTCTATCAATGCCTTCTGAAGAACGAGCTGAAGGGGGATCCCTCTGCAAGGGGCGGCTGAAATGATCAGGCGAGTGTTTTGAGCGGGACTCTCCGTAGTTCCCTATGTAGTCTCCATCAATCTGTTCGGATGCCAGACTGCCAGCACATCGATACGGAACCAAAGAACGAGGGCATCCTCTCTCGGCTAGAAGACTGAAACAGAATAGGAAGCACAGGCATGTCAATTTCCATGGAAGAATAATGTGTTCAAGAGGAAATAATCTTTGGTCATTTGGAGGCGTCAAAGCAATCTGTTTGGCTATGTGAACACTGAAATTATAAGCAATCTTTGGGAAAAAAATCTTCTAGTACTACGTACTGTATATGTTTAACTCATGTGGCGTTGTTTCCTATCACATATGGCCACAGGTTCAGAGAGAGTACTAAACCACTGAACGATGAAATAGTACGGACGGTACAGGCCACACATGATTAGGCGTGAGGTACCTGTGAGGAGAATCGACTCGCCGGGCGGGGGAGAGGAGCGCGGCCGCGAGCTCGCCGCGAGGGGAGTAGCGGGCGGCGAGGAGAGCCCTGCGCGCTCCAACCATGGCGGCCATCTCCCTCAGCCTCTCAGCGCGGCGTGCTCCTCTTGTTCCCGAGTGCCGCTAAAACCCTCGCGGAGGCGAAGAGCACCGGCCGCCAAGTAGAAAGAGGCTGCCCTACGGTGCGGCGGCGGCGGCGGTGCGGCCGTGGGAATGAATGAATGATCCGCTCGCTCGGAACCGGGAGGTAAAAAGCACACGGCCTCGGCCCGAAGATGGGTCGGCCCACTGGGCCTCACCGCATGCTGGGCCGGGCTTTTCACTTTCACGTCTTCATCGGCGTCGGACGCGGAATCCCCCGAGTTCTTTATTGTCCCATCACTCGAAAGGACAAAAGCTCGCACATGGTTCGCCTTTCCCTGAGATCCTCGCGGCCGCACAGAGACGGAGCTCGCAGCCGCAGCGCACAGCCGACCGGCGGCACGCCTATGGAATCCTCGTCGCGGCCGCAGTCGCCTCCCGACGGGGGCGACCCGTCGGAGGACGGCGCGGCCGCTGAGCTGCCCCGGCTCACCGTGACGCAGGTGGAGCAGATGAGGGTGGAGGCGCGGGTGGCCGACATCTACCGCGTCCTCTTCGACGCCGCGCCCAACACGAAGTCCGTCATGTAAGTCGTCTTCTCTTTAGCTACTGGTCTGCTATTCGCAGGGTTTGTGAGAGATGGGCTTCTGGGCTTGGTTGCTGTGGATACCAGATACAGATAGTCTTGCTTGGCTTCTGCTCGGAATTGGAAGTTCACTGATAAATTCACCTAATTAGATGTTGAGGGGAGGAATTGCTTGATTGTGATACCAAAATGTTTGCTGTAGAAGCTTAGTGCTGCCAATTAGGTGTTGTATAAGTGTGACTTTTGATTTCCACAAGCAGTGACTTGAGATTGTGATGTTCTCCACTTGCCTATACCGAGCTTTGATCGTGTTTTTTTTCCTGCAGGCTAGAGCTATGGCGCGATCAGCATGTCGAGTATTTGACGAAAGGGCTGAGACATCTTACACCTAGCTTCCATGTGCTCGATGCCAAGTAATGCTTCTCTAGTGTTCAATTAACTTAAGTGCGGTCCCTGGTTTATATTTTGCTGACAATTTTATTCTGGTTGTTGCAGTCGACCTTGGTTATGTTATTGGATGGTTCATGGACTTGCGTTGCTGGATGAAACGCTTGACGATGACCTTGAGAACGATATTGTGGACTTCTTATCTCGATGCCAGGTTTGTTGATTTGGTACAATATAATTCTCTGGTATGTTTTTTTGGAAGGGTTCTCTGGTATGTTGGTACAGTGCGGGGTTAAATTTTCTTAATCCTTAAAGATTAAGGTGGTGGTGGGGCCAATCAGCTTTGCCAAACTACTTAAGGTGGTGGGGCGAGATGAATAGATCTCCCAATACACATATTCTCTTGCATATATAGATAAAACTAATAATCAAGTTGCGGAGACAATAGACTCTGGTCACAGATAACAGTAAATCTTAAATCTGATAAACTATATAGCACTCATTCTTCAGTTGAACAACATTGCTTCGTACGAGGATTGTACACGAAAATAACCTTCATTTTACTTTGTGCAATGGTTAGGTTTTCCCACACTTTTTGCAGCAATATGATCTTTTTTAGGAAAACACAAGTAATATTGGTTATACATAATTAAAGCACTGAAGATACCCATTCAGTAATTTCCGAATATTGCAATTTGGCCTCTTATGCTGGCGTAATTATAATTGTTCCAGGATAAACATGGTGGATATGGTGGTGGACCTGGGCAGGTTTGCTCTAACCTCAAACTCTTTAAGTTCCCCACATTTAGGTTCGGTAATAGCTTTAGGGTTGTAAATATTTTGCATTGGTTCCTGAATTGCAATTTAAGTAACCATGGGATTTGGAACAGGTCATGTGAATGCTAGGCTGTATCTGACATTGCATAAAATGTTTGCTTCAAAATGAGTGCTTAGACCGCACTAGGCTACTTGACATGCTCACATGAATATACAAAATAACTTCGACTAACCAGTTTAGCGTAATAAAAACTTTGGAGTTATGTTTTATATGAAATACATATGTGTGTGTTTGGTATTCGATGACCTGATATGTTCATTTAACTCAAGAAGAGTCTGCTGTAGTTGACAAAGCTAGCTTTTGTACTGGTTTTGTTTGTCCATCTTTTGGAACTTCAGATATAGCATTAATCTTTGTTGTTCGTTGATCTACCGATCTGAGTTCATGTTTATTTACTCATTCAAGATGATAATTTCTAGTGGCCAGTTTTTAAGTTCACCCTTTTGCTCACCTTGTTTTTGGTAGCTACCTCATCTCGCTACATCGTATGCTGCTGTAAATACACTTGTAACCATAGGGAGTGAAAGAGCGTTATCATCGATAAAAAGGTAACTCTATGCCTGCTCTTAGAGAAATATCTGATTTCCATCTGTGTCATTTTTTAACAGTTCTAACTTCAAAGTTGTCAATCAGGGACAATCTGTACAAGTTTATGCATCTAATGAAGGACACATCAGGTGCTTTCAGGTGTGCATCTTCTCGATGATTCATAGGGCAAGGAAAGTACTCTTTCCATACCAAGTTCCGTCCAACTAATGTTTGTTACTTCATTGAATATCCTTCAACCAGGATGCATGATGGTGGTGAAATTGACGTCCGTGCTTGCTATACTGCAATATCGGTGAGTTTCTTGCAGTTCCTAACATTTTTGTTGTTGTTTTCTAACCTTTCGCTTGTTGAGATTAGGTTGCCAGCCTCGTGAACATTCTTGATGATGAACTAGCAAAAGGTGTTGGAAACTACATAGCAAGGTTTGCTTTGTTTAATGTGATTGTCAATTTTGCAATTGCGTTTCGAAAAGAAAAAAAATTCAATTGCAAAATATCTGGTTGGTTTGTTCAGATATAATTTTTCTGTAAAATATTAGGTTAATTCGTACACTTTATGTCCACAGTTGTCAAACTTATGAAGGTGGGATTGCGGGGGAACCTTCTGCTGAAGCTCATGGTGGGTACGTTTCTAAGGATGTTCTCTGATGACTTTCTGGATGTATCTGTTAAGAAGTTTAAACAAAAATTGCTTTGACAAGGTACACTTTTTGTGGGCTGGCTGCAATGGTCCTGCTTAATGAAGTGGAGAAACTCGATTTGCCTAGCTTGATTGTAAGACAACCCCTCAGTTTTCTTTCTGTTGCAGTATGTGTGGTATGCTAATTTTGGTTGCAATTAGTTGAACTTGGTCCTTTGGTTTTCAATTATGTAACAAAGAAATGTACCGGACATTTATTTTAAAATATATTGCTTTATTGTTAGGAAATAAAAAAAATCAACTTGTCAACCCTCAACTGACTCCAAAATAGTCGAGTTGCAACCTTTAACAACTGAAACTGTCCACTTCACAACCTCAGATGGCTTTGCAAGTATGTTTGACTGGTGTGGATGCCATATGTTCACCACGTTACTACCATTCCATCAGATAAATTTGACAACTGAAAAATATGTCTTGAGTTGCAACCTCTAACAACCGAACTGTTCACTTTGCAACCTTGGGTGGTTTTCGAAGTATCAAAAATCTCTTAATTTCTGTATGACGGTAAAGAGAGAAGAAAGAGAAATCAGAGGGAGAGATATGGCACGGAACTGGTTTGTTCGATGACATGCCAGCGGCATGATATCCACGTCAGCTGAAGCCAGTTCTGAAACCAACCATGGTTGTAAAGCGAACGGTTTCCTTCTTTCAAGGTTGCAACTCAGGCGATTTTAGACTTCATAGTTGGAAAGTTGACTTTTGCAATAGTTCAGAGTTGGAAGTGGACTCTTGCGGAAGTTCATATATTTCTCCAGGAAATATCAAGCCACATATGTAATTTGTTGTCACATCATTGTTTATTGCAACACTAATTAGCCCCCCCCCCCCCCACCATTTAGGGCTGGGTGGCATTTCGTCAAGGAGTGGAATGTGGATTCCAAGGACGGACAAATAAATTGGTTGATGGTTGCTACTCCTTTTGGCAGGTAAATACCACTATAATATTTGATTTTCTTAGCCACATGTTCTGCTCCATATCTGACAAATGTCTTGTGTATGTCCAGGGAGCTGCTATTGCTTTAGCACAAAAGCTGATGACAGTTGTTGATGAACAATCTAAACCATCGTACTCCAGTAAATTATCCTCAGTAGATGATGCTTGTGGGACCAGCTCATCTGGGTTGGCTTCAGAAAAATCTTCTATTGGTAAGTATTGTATGCTCAATATTTTCTTATGGAAAAGTATCTCGTGGGACCAGTTTGGTTTTCTTTATTAAAAGCATATTTTTGTTTCAAATATCTGGTGAAATAAATAGTTGACTGAGATTCCCTGTTATATTTACATTAAATACCATGCTTATATCTCTTGTTTACTGAGATAAACTGTAACACACTGAAGAAAGATAAACTTTCTCTTTTGGAGTTATGATGAGTTGGGGTTCGGCAATTCTATTTAGTGTGATTATTGTTGTTTTCAAGTTTTTGTTAGTCCATGGACTATATTCATAAGTAACGTGTATTAATGCACTAGTGTCATTTTGGTCACCTTGTTGCCTGGTACCTTTGACACATATTGGCTAACTTTAATACTTAGTACAAATTTCTAATACTTCATCACATGTGTTACATACTAGCGTCTAGTGCTTTGATTCATAACGTGTTGGGTCTGATCTTGATTTATGTCACCGTTTTGTGTTTTTTGTTCTGTGATAGTGGATTATGCGAAGTTTGGATTTGATTTCATGAAGCAGAGCAACCAAATAGGCCCGCTGTTCCACAACATTGCTCTGCAACAATACATCCTGCTTTGCGCACAGGTAAAAAAACATCTTATTTCTTGCTTAGATGGATATCTAGAGTTTCTATTTTCAGAACTTAAAATTATCGAACATTCGTTTCATGATGAGATATAGTAATTCTTTAGATGTGAAATTTCATATTGTGATTGAAATTACATCTACTGCCAAAACACACAGGTGCTGGAGGGAGGGTTAAGGGATAAACCTGGAAAGAACAGAGATCACTACCACTCATGCTACTGCCTGAGTGGCCTCTCAGTTAGCCAGTACAGTGGAATGACCGGCTCCGATTCATGCCCCTTGCCGCAGCACATGCTTGGCCCATACTCGAATTTGCTGGAGCCAGTTCACCCACTCTACAATGTGGTACTAGAGAAATACGAGGAGGCCTACGAGTTCTTTTCGAGAGAATGATCAAATGTGCACCCTTACAGTTACGGATAGCATGGCCTGAAGTACTGGGGGTATTTCTGCAATGTATCCGTTTGTTGTATACTAGTAGCAGGCATTTGAATATCGAGGCTGAGCTCTTCTGGTGACCATGTCTCTGGCATATGGTGATGCTCGGATCTTAGCCTTCGAGAGAATGGAACGTTGGATAGGAAAGCTATATGCCCTACGCCTCGTGCGGTTGGATGATAAGATACACCAACAAAGTACCACTGCAAATAGATGATTTGTGGTCTGGTCTGTACAATGGTGTATTGAGTTGGTAGGCATCGGGGTCTCATGCATACTCTAAAGCGTCCGCGCTGTTAGTTATTCATGCGATTATTATTACTTTCGTAGTCAGCTGTACCATTTTAGTTTAGATGTATTGGCTTTGCTTTAATTATGGTTTAGTTGTGTTTTTCATTCATATATAGTGTTGGACTGCTGTCGGAAATGCTATTTATTTTAAGAGGAAAGTGAAGTTATTCCATGTGTGGTTGTGATGTCTTGCTTCGACTTCGGCCCCCAAGCCGGTTTTCGGCGCTATTTTAGCGTCGCTTGGGGGGCGCTCGGGCGGCGAAACCCGCTTGGGGCGGCTGCCCCCTAGCCGTGCCCCCAAGGCGGCCCCACGTTCGGCCGAATTCTATTAAAGTTAGGAAAAATTGAACGAAATTTGTGAGATTCGGCGAATTTCATAATATTTATTACGTAGGTTGGAAATGAAAAACTACGTCGCCGCGCCGACCCTGCTGTCGCCTTCACGGGTCCCCGTTGACGTGTCGCCGCCGTCGTCTTCACGGGTACTCGAGCCGTGGCTCGTTGCCGCCCTCGTTGTAGTGAAGGACGGCGGGCAGAGTGCGTCCCTCCCCGCTCCACAACAGCCGCCGGCCGTTTATGTTCTGCCGGCCCGAAACCGGTTCCAGGCCGTTTGTGGAGATCATTTCCTGGTTGCGACGCTCCTCGAAGTGCGTCGCCCAGCGGGCGATGTTGCCCGGCGCGTTCGCCGGGTCGACGCGCTCGGCCTCCGTCATGGAGGCGCGGATGGCCTCGACCCGCCGGTCGAAGGGGGCCCCACGAGGCACAGACGCTACCGGAACACCTCCGGCACTGAGCACCCAGTCGCGCGGCAGGCGCGTGTCCGACGGGCAGGGGTAGTCCGCCCTAGCGAGGAGGACCACCTCATAGACGACGAGGGTGTGGCGGTTGGCCATGGGAAGAAGAACACGGCGAGAGGAGCAGAGAAGGAGGAGAGTGCGGCGTCTCTCGACGAGCCCACTTTATATAGTGGGAGGAGGCCTCACCGGGGCGGGACACGCGGCGGCGCGGTCGTCGGACCGTTGGGCTACTCAAGGCGCCGCATTGATTCCCTGCGGCCGGCGATTGTACTTGTCATCGGCGCCGCATTGATTCCCTGCGGCGGCGGCAGACGCGGGGAAGTCGAGGCGGGAGGATGAGGACGACGCGTGTCTCTACACGCTGCCATGAAGGGCCGGCGCGCGGCGTGCGCGAAACGACCCGCACGTTTTTCCTCTTTCGCGCCGTTTTGTTTCGTCCGGCGCCCCCAAGCGCCCCCCAGCGCGCTTGAGATCGCCGGACTCAACTTTGGCCCAATTCGGTGCTATTTGGGCCCTTAGGGGCGCGACTGGACGGATTTCGTCCGTCCGACGCAAATAGCGCCGCCTTGGGGGCCTCTTGGGGCGCGGCTGGAGATGTTCTAAGCCCCTTGGGAGTTCCTATTCCATGCTAAAACCATGAAATTGCTGCTACAAGACTCACACATGAACATGAACTTTGGCACACTAAACTTGGCTCCCTGCTTAGTAAAAAAACCGACTTTATTTTTACTTGACAAACTTTGCTAAGTAAAAAGGTGCTCGCAAGTTTTCAAAATCTTAGAATTTTAAAAGTTCTAAATTTAAAAACATGAATTTTCAAAGGACGTTTGTGGATTTAAAAACATTAGTACAATAGTGAATTTCAAATAGTGTTTGATTTTTTTGAAAAACTTTACAAATTTTATATTTTCACAAACTTTTAAAAATGTTCATATACCTTTCGAATATTCATGGATTTTAAAAATTAACGATTTTGGAAAAATAGTCATGGATTTTTATTTTGGTTCTCACAACTTTTAAGCGTTCATGATTAAAATGTGAGCAAAACATAAAAAAGGAAAAACAATCAGGAAAAGAAAAAGAAAGAAATGTTAAAAACCAATGGAAAAACTATTAGAACTAGTAGATCTAATATGAAAAAACAGAAAATATATTAGACAATACCTTTTGAAAACCGAAAAATGACCAACGCGTTAGAACTACATTGGTGTAGCTTGCTCTTAAACAAGAGCACACATATTTACAAGCAAGACTCATAGTGACCCCACAATCCTCAACGCACTGGGAAAAAAGAGGGGGGAGGGGAGTGCGAATTTTTGGAGGCCGAGCTACACGTAGCCCTTTATTTTGAAAAAATTGTAAAACATATTTAAAAGTTCTGAAAAAATCCGAAAAAAAATCTGTGAAAACTTATATGTATTCCGTATGAACATGTCAAATTTGGCTTGAAAATATTGTAATATGAAGTTTGCACAAAAAAACAAAATTTCAGCCCAAAACCATCAACAAAAAGGCCCATTTAAAATCAAATATTTGTCTTTTTTTCATACGCCACATGTGAAAGTATAATGGTATGAAAATTAGCACATATGTCATATACATGTGTATATATATTCATAAAAAAATTCAATGCTTTTTGAATAATATAAAATACATTTTATGACTTGTTCAAACTAAAGGGCTACGTGTAGCTCGGTCTACGTTAGCATTATCCGGGGGGGGGGGGGGGGGGGAGGGGGAGTATCTGTGCACCGATGCTTGTGGTGCTACCAGGCTACCCGTGCACCGAATGTTGTAGTGGCTTCAAACATGTTTTAAAAAATCTGGAAAAAATGCAGCACATTGACATAACATCGCTCAATGTTGTAACAAAATTGTAACTCCGAAATCGAAACGTTGGTCGAGGTACAAAAAGCACAAAATCGATATTGTATAGTACATAATATAAGTTTGGCTTTAGATTTAGCCCATTGTCACATTGATGCCAAACTTGTTATTTTTGCATCTTGAAATTTTATGTGAATTTTGAAGACAACGTACGCTAATATTGTTTCAATATGCTACATTTTTTCAGGTTTCTAAAATAATTTTAGAATGCACTACAGCCATAGGACAGGTGATTCGAAGGCGTTATTTAAGAGCCTGTTTGGGACTGCTTCACTCTCTAAAATTTAGCTCCGCTCCAAGAAACGCAAGCCAAACGGGACAACTCCATGATATGCCGCTCCGCAAATAAACTAGAATCTGGGGTATAACTCCCTATTTTTGTGAAGCTCCTCGGAGGGTGCTCAGATAAAATCTAGAAGCTGGAATTGGAGGGAAATTACCCACCACTGCCACCACCAGTAAGTGGATACCCCTTCATCAACCAATCAGATAGATCTTTTTCGCCAATTTTTTTATTCTTAAAGCTGGAGCTAGTTGCAAGCCAAACATGATAATTTTTTTCTTTAATAAATCTACAACTTCTACATAAAGCTACTCTAAAATGAATTTAGTGGAGTGGAGCTAATTATTATGGAGTGAAGTAGTCCCAAATAGGCCTTAACTAGCGCATTTGGAAGGGCTCGGTGGCATGCGAGGCTGTCGTAAATCCAATTAAAAGGCCAAATTTAACAACCAAAAGTGAAACATGTGAAAATATGAAATTATTAGCGGCGATGTTAAATTTATTTAGTTATAAAGTGAAATTTGATTTTGAATTTTCACATATTTCTGAAAAAATGTGAAGCATCTTGACAGTACTTTTTTTCTTCAAAATTTCCCTAATATTTGAAACTATGATTTACCGGATGTTCTCTCTGACTTGTATAGTCTTGTAAAGTTTCAAGTTCAAGACCAGGGCAAAGCAAACTCCATGTCGACATTCACCTAATAATAACACTAGAAAACTAAGCAGACGGCATGGCGGCCCTAACTAGCTTAATAGTCGCCGTCGTAGAGCCTCCGGCCGACCTCGAACGAAGCGAAGGCGTCGGCGCAAGCATACTGCAGCTGCTCCCGCGTCAGCCGCTGCGCGTCCCAGGCGCTGACCCGGACGTGGTACGGCTTGTCGGGCCACACGCCCATCACCTCCCAGACGAGCCACTGCAGCCCGGCGCGGCTCAGCGCCGGCTTCCCCAGCGCGTTGGCGGCGAGGTGGCGCAGGTCCTGCGTGTTGATCACCTCCAGCCCGTAGTGCGCGCTGAGCTTCTGCGCGTCGGCGTAGACGCCGACGCCGACGAAGGTGAAGCGGCCGTCGGCGAAGAAGTCGAAGAGGGCGTCCGGGAGGTAGTCGGCGCGGAGGATCTGGAAGACGAGGCAGCGGCGGCCAACGCAGAGCTGCAGCAGCGCGACGGGGCCCGGCGGGAGGCCGCGGAACGAGGGGCGCCACTCGACGTCGAGGCCGACCACGAGGCGGTCGAGGCGGCGGCGGTGGATGCGGTAGATCAGGTCCAGCCACTCGTGGACGACGTCGCCCGAGGACGTCAGGGTGGTGTGGATCTCGTCCTGGTCGAACGCCACGATGCAGTGGCCGTCGCGGAAGTCCGTCACGATGGAAGTCGCCATCTTCTCCTCCCGAGGTTTCGAAGTTGTTTTGGGGAGATCCGAAAATCGGAGTTGATTGTCGCGCAGGTATCGTCAGGTGTCCCGGTATTTATAGCGAAACGACGACGGTGCGTCGGTTGCAAAGCGCAAACTCGTAGATTACATTGGTGGCAATCCTATGAGACCGGGTCTCATAGCCAACAAATGAGACCCAATTGAATGAAAGACACGTGGTCTCTCTAATCTTAAAACACTTAATCTCGTTTCCATCAATTAGCAGCTATCTATCCCCTATTGCAATTTTCGTGGTTTCGAACATATGAGTCAAGTCCATGGCGGCCACGCCCAAGAACTTTAGCGGCGGCTGCGAGCCACGATTTATCAACGACCACTCCTTCCTGTTCGTGCCGACCACACAGGAGCTCATCCCCTCTCATCCATGGCGGTCCTGACGAACAACATGTTTAGGACGGCCGTGTGCCACGCCAAGACACCGAGAAAGACATCCGGACCAACTCTTTGTCGACTGCCGACTGCGGCCGTACCTTAACACGGCGACTGTACGACGACAGCCGTACGAGACGCCGATGCCGGTGGCTGATCGTTCTCGTCGTCGAGGACTACTCCGTCCATGGTAGAGCGATGATCGCACGGGTGATCGCATCAAAACGCCGGCAAGGCTGGCACAAGAAACGCCAGATGAACACGTTACGTTTATTGAGTAATAGAGCTCCCGCATTATTAAGAGAAGATCAATAGATGTTTAGTTCCAGCTTGCTCAAACAAATCAAAAGGAAAAAAATCAGTAAAAACTGCCTATCACATCCACTATCGGATGTCCAGCGCACTACCGGATATTCGGGCTATGCCTTCATAGAAAGTTGGTTGCATGATTCATTTTGCTGGATATCCGGTAAACCACCGGACATCCGTGCAATGCCTTCACAGAAGGTGTGACGCCATATCATTTTTGCGAGATATCCGATGAACTGTCGGACGTTCGGGCTATGCATCACAGAAGGTGTGTTGGCTTGCCCGTTTTGCTCGACGTCGACAGCCTACCGAACAACCGAGGACCAATAACCAGTAGGTTGGCTTTGTATTAAATTTACCGGATATCTGACACTTCATTGAGCCGCCGGATGTCTGGGCCCTATGTTGAAAATGCACTGCGATTGTTGTACTATAGCCAAAACACTGCCATCCCTAGAACGTCGGATGTTCAGCACTATGTCGGACGTCCGGGCAACCCTGGGAACTTCAGTGTACAACGACCATATGTGGGCTCTTAGTATATATACCCCTACCCATCTAGGGTTAGGATTGAACACTCCATTTGAGTCATCCCAAGAACACATAGTGCTTCCTCTCACTCTTTTGCACCAAATGTTAAATCCTGAAGAAATTCTTGAGAGTTCTTGGCAGATCTTCACACCGGTGATAAATCAGCTCATTCCCCATCTTCCGACCAAAGCAAATCATGATTTAAGCAAGTCTTAAATTTTCCCCCTTTGATCTTGTTACTCTTGAAGGTTGGGGGATTCTAGATGGGTAGGAGTTCTTCGGGGAGGAATCAACCATTGTGATGACTCCCGTTACGTTTGTGATGCTTTGCTGGCCACCTTTAAGGTCAATCGCTAGTGGTTGGGAATTCTCTTTGTGGTGATATCTCAAGGGCAAAATAGGGCGATCCTTCGTGGGATTGATTTGCCTTCGTGGTAACATCCATCCCTCCAACGATGAGTATCTTCCCTCCAAGGAAGTGAACATCGGGATAAAGCGTTGTCTCCACGTCATTTGGTTATCCCTTAATCTTTTCTCTTACTAGCATTTACCTTGTTATTTACTACCTCACTTACCTATATACATGGGCGCATTTGGGCCCCAGGCAGCCCAGGACATAGCCTGGGGCGTGGGAAATTTCCTCAGCCTACATTTCAAATTTTTTTTGGCCTGGGGCGTAGCCCATTTCGAAGCCCAGACAGCCCAGGCCAACTAGCCCAGCCACCCAGGCGACTTGCCTGCCCGCACTGCACGACGAACGCGCAAGGAGAATCATGTTCTTCCCCAGTTCCTCCGATTTGACGAACCCTAGGTTGCGCAAGCGGAATCGCCTGTTGTCAGCGCCGCCGTCCGCCACCTTCTGCATCAGCTCCGTTCGAAAGCGCCCCCGGCACAGGCCCCTGGTTCCTCCTTTCTAGTTCAAGAGTTGCGCTGTTGCCAGCTGCCCTGAACCCGCGTTAGGTTGCGCCGTTGCCGGCTGCTGCCCTGTCCGGCGAGCCGACGAGGGCGTGAGGCGGCGACTCCGACTAGGGCGCAAGGTTGCAGGCATCCGCGGTCCGCCATCCAGCGAGGTACTGCTTGGCTGCTTGATGCTATGTTTTCTATCTAGTTCTAGATGCCACATTGCCTCTGTTTGATGATGATTTTAGTTGCTATATGCCATTGTTGTTGAATGTTGATGATGATTTAGTCATTTAGACATTGAGTAATGTTTGTTCGTATAAAATTTTAAACGAGTCAGGAAGGCAAGATGAGTAAAAGAAACAAGACATTGAATTCTTTTTTTCAAGTTCGAGCCACGAAAACAGGTCCTTCAACTCAAACAACTGATAATTCCCCTAGTGTTACAGTTGAACTCAAACCAGGTGACGTTGAACCAGACCCCGATAAAAAATAGCAATTGAGGATTTAGATGCAGACATTAGAGATCTTGCTAGAAGAGAGTACATTAGTATGGGTCCGTGCCATCCAACTAATCATACTTATGAACGGATAAATGGTAGAAGCTTTCATGATTATTGGTTCAATGATCATCGCGGCTGATTGATGGCTTCTCGCCCCTCGTTGGTTACCCCAAGTGGAAGGTTTGAGATGCAGTGCAGCAGCAAGTTTCCCTCGGTGAAGATACCAAGGTTATCGAACCAGTAGGACTCAGGAGATACAAGTAGGTGGCAACGTCGCCAGAAATTACTTCCTGACTAGGGTGTTGTCATGGACCTGCACACAGCAACAAATAACTTTGCTCCCAACGAGTACAGAGGAGTAGTCAATTCCTCCGGCCTTGTCGTTTACAAAGGATCAACGCACGAGATAAAAGGTGCAAAGGAAAGTAAAAGCTGAAAGTAAATTGAGGGTGTGAACAATAATGTGAAGATGGACCGGGGTCCCGTAATTTTCACTAGTGATGTCTCTCTCCCAAAAGACGATAAAAGTGCTAGTGAGGTAAACAAATCACAGTTGGGAAATTGACAGGATTATGAAGGCACCGCAATGCTAACTATGCTGCAAAGAAAGGAAGGGTTCAAAAGCAATGGGCAGTACGCCAAGGTAAGTAGAACGAAATCCATCTGCATCTACTACGAATCATCCACCTTGAGATATCTATCTAGAACATCTCACTGGTATTAAGTTGCGAATCCCACCCAAAGTGTAAACTCAAAGCAACAGACAACTGCATTAAAAGAACTTTGCGTAAAGTAAACAATCCTTGCACCCGCAGGTACAAACACCGTTGTTTTATCCCTGGTGGAAACAGCACATCCCCTAGTCTCATGTTTCTGTCACTCAAGCTAGACATCAAGGGGCTGAACCCACAATCGAGCATAACGCTCTCTCTTAGAGTTGCAAATAAAATACTTGGCCAAAGAAAATACCGCAATTGGAGAACATGCAAGAATTTACTCAAGAACAAAATATAAAAAAGAAGAACCAAATATATTACTCATCACAATCTGAACATAGTCTCATAATCCATCAGATCCCAACAAACTCAGCATAGCAACATCAGAAATTACATAGATGCCTCGATCATGTGAGGCAGCTCACGAGGACTCGAAAGTGGAAGCACAAAAGGGGGAGAGATTCATCACATAGCTACTGTTCACGGACCCATGGTCCAATGGGGACTACTCACGGTACATCCGGGAGGCGTCCATGGCTATGGATGGTCTCCCGGAGGGGGTTACTCCTTCCGGCAGGGTCCCGGAGCAGCTTCTCCAGGCAGCCCCGATCTTGAAACGGCGGCGGCGGCGGTACAGAGGGGAGTTCACGAAAGAAGGATCGATATTAGGGGTTTCCACCCCGAGGGGTAAATATAGGCGAAGGGGGTGTCGAGGGGACCCACGAGGCAGTCAGGAGGGTCCCTGGCGCGGCCCAGGGTGGGGCCGCGCCACCTGTCCTCCTGGCTGCTTGGTGGTGGCCCCCTTCCCTCTCTTGGTGATTCCGGAAACTTTTGTTGCGCTGATTTTTTATATATTTTCCCGGAATTTTTGGAGCACTTTTAATGCCCGGAAAACCTGAAATACAAAAACAGCAGAAAACAGAAACTGGCAACTGGGTGCACTGAGTCAATAGGTTAGTCCAAATAGGTTCAAAAGTGTATGCAAGTTCAAGGAAAACATGGCAAAGTCACACAAAACATGCATGGAGGAAGCAGAAGTTATAGATACGTTTGGGACGTATCAACATCCCCAAGCTTAATTCCTGCTCGTCCTCGAGTAGGTAAATGATAACAAGCATAATTTCTGTGGTGACATGCCACACAACCAAATAAGGACTTTTAAGTAAAGAAATCAAAGCGTGCAATTCAATTCAAGTCTTAACAAGCAAGAGTCTATATTAGCATTGACACAAGTTACAAAAGAACAAAAGGTGCTAGAGCTCTCGCTGTCCGTGACTCGAATGTCTCCAGATGGTGTTTGCTGGCAAGCAGGGGATAGGGAAATACGAGAGAAAAAAGTAAGGTTGTTGAGAACAACTATCTACTAAAGTTTCACACTTGGTCTCCTTTGGATTCTTATCTTGACTCATCCCCAGACCACTAGCCAGGTACAAGTCAAACTGATCCACTCCCTTTCGATATTTTGAGCACTCATGCAATGGATGAGCGTGAGCAAGAAAGTTGACACCTAAAAGGCGAAACAGAAAGAAGGTGGAGGAGGAAGACAAAAAGGTGTGAAAGGCTCACATCAATGAGGACAATCATAGGCGAGAGAAGGCTATATGATAGATATGATGTGAGGAGTAGGGATTGCCATACAACGGATGCACATGTGAGCTAAAAGCTCTCCAAGGGAACTAGTGGGGGTGCATCTAACTTGCTTGCTCAAGAAGACCTAGAGCTCGTTTGAGGATGCTCATCATTGGAATATACAAGCCAAGTTCTATAGTGTGAAGGGTCCCCACATAGCTATATGCATGATGATGATCTCTATGGAGTACAAGGGATAGAAGATGAAGTACTAGTGTGGATCTCTCAAAAGGAATAGTAGTATGCCCCCTTCTCTTTTTTTTTCTCTTTTTTTGTATTTTTTGGTGGCCTCAATGGCTCTTTCTATTTAACTCTCATTTGTCCTCTTTGGGATCTTTTGATTTTGTCCTCTTTGGGATCTTTTCCTCACTTTAGGGGAAATACTCTATATTTTACAAGAATATAGGAGATCTTTCACACTTTACAAAGGTACTCACATAAAGAAAATGTAACTATCATGATGCAAATGTATGCCTCTGCCAGGGTAGCAGGATATGCAATGATACTAGCGCGTCATGTAGCAATGATTAGGGCAAGGCCCAACTATCATGCGTCTCATCGATCAAGCAAGTAGCATGTATGACATGAAGATCAAGTCATGAGAAGGTGGATGTTGCATGGCAATGTATCTCGGAAAGGCTATGGAAATGCCTTGTAGGTAGGTATGGTGGCTGTTTTGAGGAAAGATATAAGGAGGCTTATGATGACAGAGCGTATCATGCCAAGGGTTTGGATGCACCGGCGAAGTATGCGCCAACTCTCGAGGTGAGAAAGGGCAATGCACGGTACCGAAGAGGCTAGAAAAAGTATAGGTGGGTGGAAGTGTCAACTTTAGAATACTCACATTAGTCCGAAGAACTCATGCACTTATTATCGGTAACTCTCAATCTAATCAGGAGGTTCACAAAGAGACAGGTACCCCGAGGAGGAGTGTATGTGGGTTTGGTTATCCTTGCGCATCCTCGACTCATGGTACGTGAGTGTACTCTAATATTCGAACCCTCCAGAGGTTAGTGATCCATCTAGTAGCTAGAGTTCTCAACAGGGGTTTTTTGTTTTTCGAAAAACACACGGATTGCCCAAAATACAGCATCTATCACTAATAGGCAAGAGCTCTTGACACCATAAGTTCAAACATTACTCTAGTCAATACCTCAAAACTATTGCAATTTACTACTACAAAGAGAATAACAACTTTAACTACCTACTTTCAGTCAAGACACATAACTCAGTGCAACAGGCAAACTCTCTAACAAGATAAAACATGCAACCTATAGAAAGTTCAACCTAAGAAAAAATAAAAGCTCTAGAAAAACTAAAGCACTACAACTAAACAGAACAACAGCTAAGAAAAGAAAAAGAACAGCTCACAGCTAAAGGAATAAGCATGCAAATCCTATGAGGAGTTCTAGTTCAAGCGGAGCGTGAATCTCTCCCACACAAAAGAGTAAGTTGGGGTCTAACTTGTTACTACAGCAAAGAAAGCAAAACAAACCTAGAAAAGTAAAGAGCGAGACGCTCCAAGCAAAGCACATAACGCATGAAGTGATAAAAATATAGTGCAACGAGGGACAAACTGATGATTGTTGATGAAGAAGGGGATGCATCGGGGGCATCCCCAAGCTTAGACGCTTGAGTCTTCTTGAATATTTATTGGGGGTGCACTTGGGCATCCCCAAGCTTGAGCGTTTGACACTCCTGAATCTTCTTTCATCATCCTCCATCGCGAACTTGAAAACTCCCTTCATACATAACTCATTGTAGGCTGATTAGAGAGGTTAGTACCCTAATAAAATAATTTTCCTCTACTGCAAATAAAGATTTCCAGGAAGAGCTACTGTTTCTCAAGATTTCCAAAAAGTTTTTGCAAATAAAAAGCAAGCTTAAGGTTTGCAAAAGTAAGGAGAGACAAAACGTGGCAGAATCTGTGAAAAACAGAACAGCAGATAGAAAATAATTTTTTAGGTATACTTCTGCAACTCAAATAAAAAAACTCAGAACATACGCAAGTTTCGTAATTGTATAGAGAACGCTGTGTAAATATTTCAGCTCAAAAATATGAACTGGGATTTTTCTCTGATTTTTCTAGTCACGGGGACAGAATCTGTTTTCTGGACAGCATGTCATAACTTTTACTTCCCTTGCCGTATGAGGCTATAAAAGGCACAAAGCTTGAAAAGTAAATATACAATGATGTTGCTACAGTAGTAACAATCATCAAGACCACTAAAAACATAAGAAAAGCAAAAAGAAAAACCTAAATTCGTTGCGGGCTGCCTCCCGAAAGCGCTTCTTTAAAGCCATTAGCTAGGCTTAAAGATTATAAAAGATGCTCTCACAAGAGAATAGGAATTTTAGCAAAAGAGAGCATCAAGAAGCAAATTTGAAACAAATTTAAGCCTAACCCACTTACTATGCCTAGGAATCTTGTAAGAAAATAATTCAAAGAAGCACAAAGAGACAAGCATAGGAAGGTGGAACAAGAACATCTTCAAAACTTTCAACATAAAGAGAGGAGTTTTAGTAATATGGAAGTTTCTACGACCAAACTTCCCTCTCTCAAAATAATTTTTAGTAGTATCATGAACAACATCATGAATATAACTATCACATATATCATGGTGTTCATGACGTACAAGCACACATGTATAGTTTTCAACACGGTCTTTAGGATTATAAGATAAATGCAACCCATCACATTGAGCTTTGATAAGAGGAAAATTCTCCGGAGTTGGAGATTTTAAAAGGATAATAGGACACTCAAGTGTGGGTGCGATAGCAAAAATTTCATGCTTAACATGAGGAACTATGGTAAGTTCATCTCCGTAAGCATCATCCATAGTGGCATCACCGCCATAAGCATAGAAGGCATCAACTTCATCAAAAAGGGATATCTCAAAAGAATCTATAGGATCATAATACTCATATAAGGTAAGATTCAAAGAGTTACTCTCATTAGAAGGTAGACATGGATGGCTCCATTCTTCCTCCTTTTTTTCGTCACTCTCCTCCTCTTTTTCATCCAAGGAGCTTTCAGGTTCATAAATTTCTTCTTCCATAGAGTCCTGCAAATCATTAGTCTCTTCCTTTGGGGGAGAGATTATCTCAAGATGATCAGTAATGTAATAATTTGCATCGTAATTTTCCAAACAATAGTTAAGTATAGAAAGAATCTCAGATTTGTAAGGGGCATCATCAATATTTTTAAGAAGAGAAGTAATTTCATAGGCACCCTTATAAGCAACAAATTCTTCTATTTCCTCTACATCATAAAAATCATAGTTTCTCTTAGCATAAGAAGCTAAGGTTTCATCATCATTGTACTCACATTGGAAAGCAAGGTGTTTGTGCCTCATAAAGCAACAAGATTCATCCCTGCAGAAAGATATATTATATATTGAGCACAAGTTTCTTGCATAATCCTACAACTGGTGTATTTGTTTCCATAAGTGTATCCCCTTTTGAGACAAGCGGTGTTCCTTGTACCACTTTTGTTGATCCTCGGTGAATCCTCCATGCCAATAAGATCTAGTTTCAAAGAAGTTAGACATTGATTGGCAAGTAAGGAACTAGACATAAATTTTTTTGGACTTTTGATAAAGGACACTAAAGATAAAAACTGAAAGATAAACTAACAAGACTAAAAAGCAAAGGTAAAAGATAGTGTGCAACTCCCTTATCTTGTAGACTTGAGTCCCCGGCAACGGCGCCCGAAATTTTCTTGATGGCTTCTCGCCCCTCGTTGGTTACCCCAAGTGGAAGGTTTGAGATGCAGTGCAGCAGCAAGTTTCCCTCGGTGAAGATACCAAGGTTATCGAACCAGTAGGACTCAGGAGATACAAGTAGGTGGCAACGTCTCCAGAAATTACTTCCTGACTAGGGTGTTGTCGTGGACCTGCACACAACAACAAATAACTTTGCTCCCAACGAGTACAGCGGAGTTGTCAATTCCTCCGGCCTTGTCGTTTACAAAGGATCAACGCACGAGATAAAAGGTGCAAAGGAAAGTAAAAGCTGAAAGTAAATTGAGGGTGTGAACAATAATGTGAAGATGGACCGGGGTCCCGTGATTTTCACTAGTGATGTCTCTCTCCCAAAAGACGATAAAAGTGCTAGCGAGGTAAACAAATCACAGTTGGGCAATTGACAGGATTATGAAGGCACCGCAATGCTAACTATGCTGCAAAGAAAGGAAGGGCTCAAAAGCAATGGGAAGTATGCCAAGGTAAGTAGACCGAAATCCATCTGCATCTACTACGAATCATCCACCTTGAGATATCTATCTAGAACATCTCGCTGGTATTAAGTTGCGAATCCCACCCAAAGTGTAAACTCAAAGCAACAGATAACTGCATTAAAAGAACTTTGCGTAAAGTAAACAATCCTTGCACCCGTAGGTACAAGCACCGTTGTTTTATCCCTGGTGGCAACAACACATCCCCTAGTCTCATGTTTCTGTCACTCAAGCTAGACATCAAGGGGCTGAACCCACAATCGAGCATAACGCTCTCTCTTGGAGTTGCAAATAAAATACTTGGCCAAAGCAAATACTGCAATGGAGAACATGCAAGAATTTACTCAAGAACAAAATATAAAAGAGAAGAACCAAATATATTACTCATCACAATCTGAACATAGTCTCGTAATCCATCAGATCCCAACAAACTCAGCATAGCAACAGCAGAAATTACATAGATGCCTCGATCATGTGAGGCAGCTCACGAGGACTCGAAAGTGGAAGCACAAAAGGGGGAGAGATTTATCACATAGCTACTGGTCACAGATCCATGGTCCAAGGGGGACTACTCACGATACATCCGGGAGGCGTCCATGGCTATGGATGGTCTCCCGGAGGGGGTTCCTCCTTCCGGCAGGGTGCCGGAGCAGCTTCTCCAGGCAGCCCCGATCTTGAAACGGCGGCGGCGGCGGTACAGAGGGGAGTTCGCGAAAGAGGGATCGATATTAGGGGTTTCCACCCCGAGGGGTAAATATAGGCGAAGGGGGGTGTCGAGGGGACCCACGAGGCAGTCAGGAGGGTCCCTGGCGCGACCTAGGGTGGGGCCGCGCCACCTGCCCTCCTGGCTGCCTGGTGGTGGCCCCCTTCCCTCTCTTGGTGATTCCGGAAGCTTCTGTTGCGCTGGTTTTTTATATATTTTCCCGGAATTTTTGGAGCACTTTAATGGCCAGAAAACCTGAAATACAAAAATAGCAGAAAACAGAAACTGGCAACTGGGTGCACTGAGTTAATAGGTTAGTCCAAATTGGTTCAAAAGTGTATGAAAGTTCAATCAAAACATGGCAAAGTCACACAAAACATGCATGGAGCAAGCAGAAATTATAGATACGTTTGGGACGTATCACTGATTGGAATATAGCTTTGAGAAAAAAATCAGCCTTCTGCCTTTATTGTTTTCAGTTTAAGCAACCAAGAGCTGAAAACTATGGTATTGAAGCGTTCACGAAAACTATGGTATCAACATGTTGGCAAGCATGATAATGCTCATAATAAATCTAGACAACAATATGATGATTTCAAAAAGGAAAGATAACATTGGTTCAATGGACTTTTGTATGCTTTGAACCTGAATTTTTTTTGGGGTAGTTTTTTGCCTTTAGTTGCTCGCCTGGGACGTTAGCCAATCCTAGGTCCGCCACTGCCTATATATATTGTTGTTGTTTCTATCCTTTGCTTGCTAGTATCGCCTTTGCAATTGTTAGGCTTACATCAATGTTCCGCAAGATTACCTAAAATTTCTAAGTAGTCATTAAAATTTGTAATTGTACCTATACAGCCCCCTCTTTAGGTCCATCTTGATCATTTAATGATCAAATGCAGCTCAAGCATCGCAGCAGCCCTACTCCATCGTCATTATGCACTCGTGGCACAGATGCTCGACCTCGCGTAAATGATTGGTCATGTCCGAATGGCGCAAAGATCGGGCGGCCCACCTTGCTCATGCCCTTCCCTTTGTCGGTGAGGGTGCGATCGGCGTGCTCGTACTTGGCCATGACAATCTGATAGAGTTGGTGATGTCGACAGGAAAGTGATGTCTTCTCGCCCCTCATAGGTTACCCCAAGTGGAAGGTTGAGATGCAGACAGTGGAAAATTTCCTTCAGTGAAGATATCAAGGTTTATGTCTCTAGTAGGACTCCAAATGCAACAAGAAGGCGGCAAGAAAACAATGGCGCCGTTTACAACCAAGGTTGCTTACTTGACCTGGACCTGCACACAGACACAAATAACTTTGCTCCTAATGAGTTGATGCGCGAGAGATGATAATGGATTCTCGCTCTTCGTTGGTTACCCCAAGTGGAAGGTTGAGATGTAGATAGCAGCAAATTTCCCTCGGTGAAGATACCAAGGTTATCGAACCAGTAGGACTCCAAGGTCAACAAGTAGATGTCAACGACGCCAAATAGATTGACGTGGACCTGCACATAAATAAAAATAACTTTGCTCCCAACGAAGTACAGAGAGGTTGTCAATCTCTCCGGCCTTGCTGTTTACAAAGGATCAACGCAACAGATAATAGATAGTGATAATTGCAACTAGAAAGTAAAAGCAAGAAGTAAATTGTGGGTGTAAACAGTGGTGGAAATATGGACCGGGGTCCCATGATGTTCACTAGTGATGTCTCTCTCCCAAAAGACAATAAAACTGCTATGCAAGGTAAACAAATCACAGTTGGGAAATTGACAGGATTACGGGCGCAAACCAATGCTAACTATGGTACAAAAGAAAGAAAGAGGTTCAAAAGCATGGGCGGTACGCCAAGATAAGTAGACCGAAATCCATCTGCATCTACTACTAATCATCCACCTTGAGATATCTATCCAGAACATCTCGCTGGTATTAAGTTGCGAGCCCCACCCAAAGTGTAAACCCAAAGCAACAGACAACTGCATTAAAAGAACTTTGCGTAAAGTAAACAGTCCTTGCAACCGCGGTTACAAGCACCATTGTTTTCCCCCTTGTGGCAACAACACATCCCCTAGACTCATGTTTCTGTCACTCAAGCTAGTCATCAGTGGGCATTAACCCACAATCAAGCATAATGCTCCCTCTTGGAGTCACTACCTACTACTTGGCCAAAGCAATAAACATAACATGCAAGAATTACTCAAGAACTAAAATATAAAAGAGAAGAACCAACTATATTACTCATCACAATCTGAACATAATCTCATAATCCATCAGATCCCAGCAAACTCAACATAGCAACAGCAGAAAGAATTACATATGTGCCTTGATCATGTAGGAAAGCTCACAAGGTCTAATCCATGAAGAACAAAGAGGGGAGGAGAACATCACATAGATACTGATCATGGACCCATGGTCCAAGGTGGACTACTCACGGATCATCAGGGAAGCATCCATGGTGGTGGAGAAGCTCCTGGATGTCACCCCTCCCTCCGTCAGGGTGCCGGGAAGAGGTCTTCTGGTGCTCCCGATCTTGGAAGCGCGGCGACGGCGGTATAGAGGCGAGATCACGAAAAAGGGTTCTTTCTTCGAAGGTTTCGGGGCAAGAGGTAGATATAGGCGAAGGGGGCAGCCAGGGGGGGACCAGGGGTCCAGGCGCCCCCTGGCGTGGCCCCACACTAGGGCGCCTGGGGCCCTGGTGGGTCCCCTCCTCCCCCCCTTCGGGACTCTGGAAGGTTCCCGTACGCTGATTTTTATTGGATTTTTCCGGAATTTTTGGAGCATTTTTAATACGGGGGAAACCTGAAATAAAAAGACAGCAGAAAATAGGAACTGGCACTGGGGTGCACTAAGTTAATAGGTTAGTCCAAATATGACCAAAAGTGTATGAAAGTGTAGCAAAAACATAGCAATATCACACAAAACATGCATGGAGCAAGCATAAATTATAGATACGTTTGGGACGTATCAACATCCCCAAGCTTAATTCCTGCTCGTCCTGGAGTAAGTAAATGATAACAAGCATAATTTCTGTGGTGAAATGCTACTAACCATATAAGAACTTTGTAAGTAAAGACATCAAGGCATGTAATTCAATTCAAGTCATAACAGGCAAGAGTCTATATTAGCATTGAAACAAGCAACATAAGAAGATAAAGGTGCAAGAGCTCTCGCTGTCCGTGAGTCGAATGTCTCCAAATGGTGTTTGCGTGCAAGAAGTGGGGGATGGGAATATGAGAGAGAAAATATTTATTTGTTGAGAACTCAATCTACTAAAGTTTCACACTTGGTCTTCTTTGGAATCTTATGTCGACTCGTCCCCAGACCACTAGCCAGGTACAAGTCAATTTGATCCACTCCCTTTCGATATTTTGAGCATGCAATGGATGATCGTAAGCACGAGAGTTGACACTTAGGATGGAAAAGAGAGAGATAGAGTGGAGAAGGAAGACAAAAAGGCGTGAAAGGCTCACATCAATGAGGACAATTATAGGCAAGAGAAAGCCAAATGATAGATATGATCTGAGGAGTAGGGATTGCCATGCAACGGATGCACATATAAGCTAAGAAAAGCTCTCCAATGGAACTAGTGGGGGTGCATCCAACTTGCTTGCTCAAGAAGACCTAGAACTAATTTGAGGAGGCTCATCATTGGAATATACAAGCCAAGTTCTAAAGTGTGCAGGTCCCCACATAGCTATATGCATATATGATCATCTCTATGGAGTACAAGGTATAAGATGGAGTACGAGTGTGGATCTGTCAAAAGGAATAGTAGTGTTGCCGCCTTCTCTCTTTTTATTTTCTTGTTCTCTTTTTTCTATATTTTTTGTATTTTTTTGGTGGCCTCAATGGCTCTTTCTATATATCTCTCATATGTCTCTTTGGGATCTCTTAAATTTTGTCCTCTTTGGGATCTTTTACTCACTTTAGGGGCAACTGACGAGGGGGTGACCCCACGACTCCTGCGTATGAGGATACCCGGTGTGTATGAAGATGGAAGGCCCGTTGGAAAGCCTCGACTGGCCCAATCAAGCACCGACGTAGGATTCCGCGGAAGGCACAACTTGCCGCACAAGGCAAGACTAGAACTAGGAAATTATCTCTGTAGTCTAGTACGGACTCCCCGAGACCTAGCCTAGTATATAAAGTCTGGGAGGGGAGACGTCTTGATGATCCAATACACAATCTACTCTCCTGGTCTTGCGAGAACTCGCCTTGGCCTCCCTTGTAATCGCCCCCTCACGCAATAATATCGAGCAGGAAGTGCTTCTCCTGTTAGCCGATGAGTATCGTCCAACCTGTTCCTTCTCTATGACTAACCCAGGGTCCCTGACCATGGGATTTGCCGAGGCTGATCCTCGTCAATTGGCGCCGTCTGTGGGAACTACACAGGTTGGAATCACGATCTCGGCAGTCCCGCCCTCAGCAAATCAGGACTCAAGGACTAGAGCCAAATCTAGCCCGCTCGAGGAGTTCAAGTTCACCACAAGCATCTCCATCGCCCCTTCAAGATCACTTAGCCTGCAGCCGAATCAAGTCCAGCACCTCGATGACCGCCAGACCTATCGCCAACGGAAAAGAACCCGATGACCCAGAAGACAGGCGCGAGGACTCTACACGGGATCCCCATTCGATGAGTCGCAGCGCGTGACAGAAGACTCGCCAACCACTCGACGACCCGCCGCCACCCGGACTCCCGCCGCGCAACAAGACAGCGACTCCGAAACCCAGACCGGCGAGTACTATGACCCAGACCGAAGACCAGATGAATTCGCAAACTTCATACAGAACCAGTCGCTCAGCGATGGGATAGAGATCGACCCAAGATTCCACAACCGAACAGAAGATCACTCGCAGATTTTCCAAGTCTCAAGGAGAAGAAGGCACGCTGGCTCCAGTAAGCTCACAGCCAGAGAGCAACTGGAAGGACCTTGCGGGATCCACTGTTTTGAAGATAGTTGGGGACACCTCAGAGCAAGCCACACCCTAGGAGATTGTCGCATATTCACCGAACTCTCCAACAGCCTCAAGAAGGAAAAGCAACGTGAAGCCAAGTGCACTCGAAGAAGCGCGCAACCACCAACACCAAGTACAGAAAGACAATACCCTACGTCCCATGGGCGAATCTTCATGATCCAAGAAGGAAGACCCTCAAAAACAAAGCAGGACGCTTACACCCTGCAGGCCCGAGCAACCGTGGGCGTAAAGATAGCAGGAATCTACCAACTGTGTGGCGCCGAGACCAGCATCACCTTCTCTCAGAGCGACCACCCGCCCACAGTCCCAAGGCCGGGGCACGCACCCCTGGTCCTCGAAGCCCAGATCGGAGGTTACGACATGGACAGAGTCTTCATGGATGGAGGCAACAGCCTAAACATAATCTCCGCTAGCACCCTACACAAGATGCTAATCCCACGACCAGTTTGAAAGAAGTCAGGCACCACAATATATGGCGTAGTTCCAGGTGAAGCAACCGCCTCCATCGGAACAATCGAGCTTGATGTCATCTTTGGCAGCAAGCGCAACTTCGCAAAACAAGTGCTCGAGTTCGAAGTGCTCGACTGACAGTCGCAATACCACGCCATACTCGGACGACCAGCGTTTGCACAATTCATGTCGGTTCCTCATTATGCATATCTCAAGCTCAAGATGCCAGGACCCGCAGGAGTCATCACAGTCAAGGGAAGCTTCACCAAATCGGACCAGTGGGATCGTGACGTCCACAAAGTCTCCGACACGTTTGGAGCCCAACAACAACTCAAAGAAATAGCCATGGTGGCGGATAAAAGCATATTCCCATTGGCGAGCCGAAGGGAGTCAAAAGAATTCGGCCGCGATTTCAGCATCGACAGCGACACAATGACCTACCAAGTTCACCCAACAGACCCAGAGAAGACGGTCCGCGTATACACCCACCTCCCAGAAGAAGAAGCAACCGCCCTCATAACCTTCCTTCGCGAAGAATGGAAATTTTTCGCCTGGTGCCCAGCCGACATGCCCGGAATACCGCGAGAATTCGCAGAACACGCGCTCCACATCAAGACAAACACCAAGCCAGTAAAGCAGGCGCTGCGACAATTCTCAGAGCCCAAGCGCAGAGAAATCGGAGAATAAATCAACCGACTACTCGACGCACAGTTCATCCGAGAGACAAAGAAAGCAACCTGGATTGCAAATCCAGTCCTAGTCCCTAAAAAAGACACTGAGGTACTGAGGATGTGTGTCGACTACGGGCCTGTCAACAAGCACTGCCTGAAAGACCACTTCCCCCTGCCGAGAATCGATCAGATAATTGACTCCATAGCAGGATGTGACCTCCTATCCTTCCTCGATGCATACTCAGGATACAATCAGATCAGGATGAAGGAGGAAGACGAAGAGCACACCTCGTTCATCACCCCCTACGGCGTGTTCTGTTACCAAACAATGCCCTTTGGCTTAAAAAACGCCGGAGCCATGTACCAACGAATGATGCAAGCATGCTTGAGATACCAAATTGGCAGAAACGTCTGATGCCCCACAGGCGTAAGGGATCGAGATAGTCTTCGCGGGTAAGTTAACCCAATTTATTGATTTGACACACGGGGAGCCAAAGAGTATTTATAAGCTTTGACAGTTAAGTTGTCAATTCAACCGCACCTGAAATATACTTGCTTGCAACAATAGATAAGTGGTAACGGTGATATGATAGTGATGATAGCAACAGCAAAAGTAAATAGCAAAAAGTAACAACTAATAACCAGCAGGATTGAAAACACTGTAGGCTAGGGAGATGGATGGTCGGGCGCTGCATGGATGGGAGTAAACATATAATAGATTCTAACACGGGGCAAGGCACACAGAAAAGCAATGACCATCTAGGCAAATATCAAACAATAGGCATGTATCCCACAGGTAGTTGTGCGTGCTTGCAATAAGAACTTGCACAACTTCTTTTGTCCTACCATCCCGCTACGAACGGGGCCAAAAGGAACTTATGGAGATTAAGGCGCTCCTGTCAAAGAGCACCGGAACAAAGCAATAAACTCAATGGATACATGGAATCCTCAAATCATGGACCATCCCCTTTGGTGTCCCAAACTGTCACCTTTGGGATCGCCGGTTCCGGACCATAATAGGTGCATACAACTCATAGATAGGATCTACAACATAAATATACTCATGAAAACACATAAGGTTCAGATCTGAAAACATGGCACTCGGGCCCAAAGTGGCAAGCATTAAGAACAACAAGTTGTAGCAAAGAAGATAAACACCAATCTAGATGATAGGCAACATGCCCCCAACAATCTGACAAACTATTACATGATTAAACTGATCCAATCCCTACCATCCCCTTTGCCTACAGCAGGGAATTACTCACACATGTGAAGAGAAGTCATGGAGGATGGATGGAGTGGTGATGGTGATGACGATTGCAACGATCTCCCCTCTCCGGAGGCCAAATCAGCCTCCAGATTAGCCCTCCCGAAGAAGAACAGAGGGTGGCGGCGGCTCCGCGACGGAAACTGGGAAAATGACTTCTGTTTTGGGGTTTTCTCGTCACGGGGATAAATAGGAGCCTCGGTAGGGCACCAGAGGAGGGGGGAGCAGCCCAGGCGGCCAGAGGGTGCGGCCCCACCCCTGGCCGAGCCAGGGGGGCGCCTGGGGCCCCCAGGGCTCCCCTCTGGTCCCACTTCTGGCTCCTGGCTTCATCGGGTGCATGGATTTTCTGGTATTTTTCTGGGAATTTTCTGGGACGTCTAAAAATCCATTTTCCTGCACACAATAAAACCATACAGGCAGCTCTGCTGAAAACAGCGTTAGTCCGGGTTAGTTTCGTCCAAATCATGCAAGAATGAGGGCAAAACAATAGCAAAAGTGTTTGGAAAAGTAGATACGTTTGAGACATATCAACTCCCCCAAGCTTAGCATATTGCTTGTCCTCAAGCAATTCAGTTCAACGAACTGGACGCGACAAAGAAAACTTTGACAAACTCTTTTGCTTCATTAGATGTATATAAGCATTTACTACGAAAAGAGTTTAGAAAGTAATGAAACAATGCTATAAGGACAATGCACGAAGAAATTCTTCTTTCATGTGATCAGTCCCAAACAACTAAAAGTAAATAATAAGCTACTGAAAATCAAGACAAGATCACAATGTACATAGCTTGAACATACTTGAGTGGAATTTCGCTAGCCTCCATGAGTGAAGCAAAACATAAATGCAGAAGCTCCTCCGGAGTATTAAAGGTGACTAGAACTCAGTATTTCAGACTAGCAATAACACAAGCATGCAGAAGACAATGTAATACTTTGGGACAATGCATGTTACACTAAGAATGACAATTATTCTCTCGTAGTTGGTGCTTTGAAGAAATAAGGGGAGACTCTCGAACCGTGGCTTTTGATGGCAAGGTTGAAAACCCGTGAAAGGAAGCAAAGACTAAACATGTGCCAGAGCTCTTGGTTTTGAAAACAGAGATAAAACATTTTTGAGAAGTGCAACTTTCCAGTCAACGGTGAACGGTAAAGGTCTCTCAATATCTCCCATGCCAACCATATATAATGCCTTTTGCTTACACATATTCCCTTATCCACGAATCCTTCGATGGTCTATGTAACCTTTTATTTTGCCTCAAGGATGGAAGGAGGGTATCGTTCCACCTATCATAAGCAGCATTTGGTCCATATCACTCCATCATCGAGTATGGGGGAGGTGTAACTCTCATATATATTTATTTTTTCTGTTTTGACTAGTTAAAACTTCCGTCAAAATATTTTTGGCATGCAAGATACTGATTTCCCCTCACCGGACCATGAGCTTGTACGGTTACAAAAGGGAAGCTTTTGAATAAATTTCGAGATGGCACAAGAAAGTTTAAGTTAGGAGTGGCCGGTAAATACCACATATAGGTAGGTATGGTGGACTCAAATAGAACAACTAGGTTTGAAAAAGGAGTTTGGAAGCACAAGTAGAATTCCGCTTAGTGCGAGCGAAGGCTAGCAAAAGACTGGGAAGCGACCAACTAGAGAGCAATAACTGTCATAATCATGCAGAGCGACAAAGCAACATTGAATCGGGCATGAAAGTGATATAACTATTCTGAAACAAAAAGATCATCAAGTCAAAAATAGACTTTCTAGTCATAAGCATGTGTAAACATGTGCCATGTCAATCCAAAAATCCTCCGAAGGGAAATACCACTCCAGTGTGCCAAACCATGAACAATGCAATGCATGTAAATCATTTCAACAACACATTATGTACTCTAGCTATTTGGGACTAGCCACAAGGAAAGCATGAACACTGGGAAAGCATTGTAAACATAGCACTATGTCGCTACAAGCTGGTCTCTAGATCATAAGTACATGCATATGTACAAAAGTAGAAACAAGAAGAGTTCATACCGGTTTTCCTTGTTGCTTCCTTTCCGTCGATCTTCGTCATTACTGCCTGGTCACTTGCACGATTGGACGTAGGAAATATAATCAAATGCCATCACGGACTCGGGATGATCTCTGAAAAACTAAGCAAACTAAAGAGATAAAGGAAATCTTTTTGGGTTTTTTAAAGGTTAAAATAAAGTGAAAGAAAAGAGAAAATATTTTTGTTGTTTTTGCAAAGAAAGAAAGAAAGAAGAACGGGCAAAAACTTCGAAAAGATCAAAGCGAATAAAATGGATAATACAATGGAAAAGTGAGAAGGGCACGTACTCCCCCAAGCTTAGGCTTTTGGCCTAAGTTGGTAGTAGCTAATGTCCCCAGGAGCCTCCTGCTCCAGGGTAGTACGGGTGAGTCCATGGGTCGTATGAGGCTTCCGGTGCGTACACCGAAGTCCTCGGATCCTCCCACGAAGAAGGATCCGCGCTCCAAGTAGAGGAAGACCCTTCACCAAACTGAGTGACGGTCTCTCCCTGGAAAGGTGGGAACTCACCATGCTCCTCCTCGTCGGGCACAACCCCCTCCATGGGGTTATGGAACCGACGCTGGACCACGAACTCATCGAACTGGATAACATCAATGGACCATCCGTTCCTGCGAGAAAAATCCAACAAAAGAGGTGCAGGTAGACGGATCTTGTGTTCCATGGTGGCTCCGAAACGCAAGATATAATCAAGGTTACCAAACTCGGAAGTCATGGTAACATACTTATGCCTTTTCATAGCAGCAAGATCAAAACTTAAATAAGTAAAAGGCTTATCATCGGGGTGTGGGGTGCCATTAAGAGACTCTAGGATAAGTGTGGCGTAAACGCCACCAAATAAGTCTCCCTTGTTACCGTTCATAGCAAGGCATCGAGCAATCAAGGCACCCACATTATAATCAAACCTCCCTGAAAGGGCGGTTGCCAGGATATCAATATCCGGCGCAGATATGTTGCTCGTGTTGTCACGAGCTAACTCCCCTCTAGCAATATAATACGCAAAATACCTGAGGTGTGGAAATAAGATGTTGGATATCTTTGACCGATGAATATCCCTTGTATCCATGCTATAGAGAGAGTCGAAGATGGTCCTCAGCTCGGAGGGCTGAGAGCTCATCTTCGCCGTCAATCCCACGTTCGGCACACCTATTATTTCACAAAACTTTTCCAAAGGCATGGTCAAAAGATCATTGTAAATTTTAAACTCAACAGAACCAGCATCAAGGTTATATCTAAAACTATTAATAAAACAGGAGGTGAGTTTTTGATACTGAGTAACACGGCACGTTGCGAGCCGCGTCAAACCTGCATTAGCACAAAGATTATAGAACTCCTCCCTAATTCCTGCAGCTTCAAGGAATTCATCACACGGGAAAGTCATTGCACGTGCTTGATTTGTGTCCTTCAACAACTCTAAGGGAACATGATCTTCGTTGTAGCTCACCCTAGCAGTCGAGGGTGAAGCTGCAGGTCTTGTAACTCGGTCGGTGCGCTCGGGCCTCTTCTTCCCAAGCCACCCCTTTGCTCTTCCTAGAAAACTCATTTATGAAATTGTTGACAAATTACAAAAACAAGGATTTAAACTAATTGAGTTAAGGAAAACTACTCAACTCACTTACCTAAGGCATAAACTTGCATCAAAACTTGGAAAATAAAATTCTAACATGCATGCAAGCTCATATAAACAGCACCAAGAGCTACTTAAATACTCACAAATGAAGCCACCAATCAAAAATCTAATTGGAGGGGTGAAGGAGTTACATACCAGGGAGTATTTGCTCAAAAATTCAGCTCGAATGGTGGGCTATAGAGAGAGATCGAAAATTGCCTCCAAGAACAGCAAGAACGCAAGAACAAAGTGCAGAACTCGTGTTTTTGGAGAGAGAGGAAGGAGGAGGAAGAAGACATACCTGGAAGTGGGGCCTGTGGGCCCCAGGCGACCTGTGGGCGCGGCCAGGGGGCAGGCCGCGCCAGCTGGCCGCCTGGGCCACTGGTGCCCCCCCTTGGTCAGCCCCAGGTGCCTCTGGGTCACTCCCGGCATGGAAATTTTTATTCTAATTTTTCTGGAATTTTTCTGAAAACTTCACTGTTGAAAATTTCTCGGAGTTCAAAAAGATGCAAAACTTTCTGAAAACTTAAAGCAGTGATTAGTATTGTGAAGTTTTTTTAAAAACATAAAAAACTTGGTACAACAAAGAGAATGAAAGCTAAAGCAAATGAAAACATAACAAGCTTGAATTTTTACCTATATAAAACAAGCTTCACTAGTAAGGTTGATCAAGTCTTACCAACAAACCAGCGATATATAGAACAAGAAGTCTACCCTCTTATGAAGTGATCATTGCACCTTTACTTTAATGGACATTGTCCCCACCATAATGGTTTTGTATTTGTGGTGCATATGTAGTGGACAGTCCCATTCTCCAATCTTCACGGTCTCGATATTCTCTATAGAGTTAAGGCCATGCCTCTTGTCGATCTTCTTTGGAAAATACACCGTGTGTTCTTTATCATCAACGTTGAAGGTGACCTTTCCTTTATTGCAATCAATAATAGCACCTGCGGTGTTAAGAAAAGGTCTACCAAGAATAATGGACATGCTCCCATCCTCGGGCATGTCAAGCACAACAAAATCTGTAAGGATCAAACAGTTAGCAACTTCAATGGGTACATCCTCACAAATACCCATTGGGACGGCCGTTGATTTGTCAGCCATCTGAAGGGAGATATCTGTAGGGATTAGTTTCTCTAAACAAAGCCTTTTGTAAAGAGAGAAAGGCATAACACTTACTCCTGCCCCAACATCACATAAAGCAGTTCTGACGTAATTATTCTTTATGGAGCAAGGAATGGTGGGTATACCTGGATCACCGAGCTTCTTAGGAATCTTGCCACTGAAAGAGTAGTTAGCAAGCATAGTAGATATTGCCTCATTAGGAACTTTTCTTTTATTAGTAACAATATCCTTCATATATTTCGAGTAGGGAGGTAACTTAATAGCATCAGTCAAAGGAATTTGAAGAAAAAGAGGTTTCATCCATTCACAAATTTTATTATAATGTTCTTCTTCTTTAGATTTGAGGGACTTACTTGGAAAGGGCAAGGGTTTCTGTATCCATGGTTCTCTTTCCTTCCCATGTCTCCTTGCAATGAAGTCTTCTTTAGAGTACCTCTTACGTTTAGCGGGTGCTTCTTCTTCTCTTACCTTGGGAGGATCATCCTTCTCCGCATCCTTTGCTTCAAGCTCGGCACCGTCTTCTGTTTCAGCATCGGAGGTAGATATGCTGTTAGGATCAACAGCTGGCTTTTCACTTGTAATAGGATCATCGATTGTCAGCCTCCTTGTGTTTCTTCTTGTTCTTTTTCTTCGGGGAGCTAACAGTCTCGTCTTCTTCTTGTACTTGAGAATTTTGCTCGATCCTCTTTGGATGCCCCTCAGGATAGAGTGGGTCCTGGGTGTGTGTTCCACCCCTAGTTTTAATTCCATAAGCTTGTATGTCCTGTTTGGCATTATTAGCAAGCAAATCTTTTTTCACATTAGAAATTTGTTCAAGCTGAGTTTGAACCATATGAACATGCTTAACAAGACATTTAACATCATTAACTGTTCTTTCTAGAACATCACACAAACTTTTGATAGCAAGAGAATTATCATGCAACTGACTTTGTAATCTCCTATTAAAATGGTCTTGCTTAACAATAAAATTATCAAGCTCATCTAAACATTGGTCGGGAGGCTTACCTTTAGGGATGTCACTTTCAGTAAAGTCTAATAGAGAGTGTACCTCTACCAAGGGAGGGTGAGTAGTAGGCTCACACAACTTCTCAATAGGCGGTAAATTCTTCACGTCTTCGGCTTTAATACCTTTCTCCTTTATAGACTTCTTTGCTTCTTGCATATCTTCGGGGTTCAGAACAAGCATGCCCCTCTTTTTCGGTGGTAGAAGTGGTTCAGGAACGTTCCAGTCTTCATAGTTTTTGGCGATTTTGCGCATTAATTCTTCTGCATCGTCCGACGTTCTTTCCCTGAAAACACAACTAGCACAACTATCCAGATAGGTTCTGGATTCATCGGTTAAACCAGCATAAAATATATCAAGCAATTCATTCTTGGGGATTCCATGTACCGGCATAACCTTAAGTAAATCACAAAACCTCCCCCAAGCTTTAGGGAGGTGCTCATCCTGCAATTGTTTAAAGTTATAAATTCTTTGCAAAGCAGCATGTTGCAGATGAGCCGGAAAATATTTATCACAAAAAATTTGACTAAGTCCTGAGGACTTTTAACGGAACCATAGGGTAGTGCATCGTACCATGATTTAGCGTCTTCCTTCAAAGAAAAAGGAAAAAGCTTGGCCACATAGAAGTTTCGTATCTTCTCATCAGCAGTGAATAGGTTTCTTAACACAGCGAGTTTGGTCAAGTGTGCTATAGCATCATCATTTTCTCTTCCATAAAAGGGGTCAGCCTCGACTGTGGATATAAGTGAAAGATCAACAGAGAAATCATAATCAGGATCAGTGATGCATATAGGTGACGTGGCAAATTTAGGATCAGGAATAACTTTGTTCTTCATGGTGTGCCTCTTGAGCAACTCCTTAACAACACCAGGGTCAGAGTCCGATAACTTTGTTCTTCATGACACCCTGCAAAAATCATCATCAAGAGTAACATAATCATCATCAAGGATTCTCTCCTTGAGTTCATCTAAGCTCGGGTAACCAAAGGTTTTGCAGGTAGGAATATAGGTAGCAGGGGTCTCGGTCTTGGATTTTGCTGCAGCCTTAGCAGTCTGAGTTTCAATATAGTGACCAAGAAAAGTAGCATCATCAAGAGTAGTGGAAGCATCATCAAAAGTATCGGACATAGTGACAGACTCAATAGAAGCATCATGTAGTGGTGGTGAAGTAAACTTACTCATAACAGAAGGTGAATCAAGTGTAGCACTAGTGTTCAGAACAGTACCTTTTCTTGTACGGGATGGTAAGATTGGAACCTTGGGGTCTCCTTTCTTACCCATAGCGGATGATATGCAGCAGGCATCATACTTCAAGTAGACTTGTAAATATTGCTATGCTCCCCGGAAACGGCGCCAGAAAACGCTGCTTGATGCCCCACAGGCGTAAGGGATCGAGATATTCTTCGTGGGTAAGTTAACCCAATTTATTGATTCGACACACGGGGAGCCAAAGACTATTTATAAGCTTTGACAGTTGAGTTGTCAATTCAACCGCACCTGAAATATACTTGCTTGCAACAATAGATAAGTGGTAACGGTGATATGATAGTGATGATAGCAACAGCAAAAGTAAATAGCAAAAAGTAACAACTAATAACCAGCAGGATTGAAAACACTGTAGGCTAGGGAGATGGATGGTCGGGCGCTGCATGGATGGGAGTAAACATATAATAGATTCTAACACGGGGCAAGGCACACAGAAAAGCAATGATCATCTATGCAAATATCAAACAATAGGCATGTATCCCACAGGTAGTTGTGCGTGCTTGCAATAAGAACTTGCACAACATCTTTTGTCCTACCATCCCGCTACGAACGGGGCCAAAATGAACTTATGGAGATTAAGGCGCTCCTGTCAAAGAGCATCGGAACAAAGCAATAAACTCAATGGATACATGGAATCCTCAAATCATGAACCATCTCCTTTGGTGTCCCAAACTGTCACCTTTGGGATCGCCGGTTCCGGACCATAATAGGTGCATACAACTCATAGATAGGATCTAGAACATAAATATACTCATGAAAACACATAAGGTTCAGATATGAAAACATGGCACTCGGGCCCAAAGTGGCAAGCATTAAGAACAACAAGTTGTAGCAAAGTAGATAAACACCAATCTAGATGATAGGCAACATGCCCCCAACAATCTGACGAACTATTACATTATTAAACTCATCCAATCCCTACCATCCCCTTTGCCTACAGCAGGGAATTACTCACACATGTGAAGAGAAGTCATGGAGGATGGATGGAGTGGTGATGGTGATGACGATTGCGACGATCTCCCCTCTTCGGAGGCCAAATCAGCCTCCAGATTAGCCCTCCCGAAGAAGAACAGAGGGTGGCGGCGGCTCCGCGACGGAAACTGGGAAAACGACTTCTGTTCTAGGGTTTTCTCGTCACGGGGATAAATAGGAGCCTCGGTAGGGCACTAGAGGAGGGGGGAGCAGCCCAGGCGGACAGAGGGCGTGGCCCCACCCCTGGCCGCGCCAGGGGGGCGCCTGGGGCCCCCAGGGCTCCCCTCTGGTCCCACTTCTGGCTCCTGGCTTCATCGGGTGCGTGGATTTTTTGGTATTTTTCTGGGAATTTTCTGGGACGTCTAAAAATCCATTTTCCTGCACACAATAAAACCATACAGGCAGCTCTGCTGAAAACATCGTTAGTCCGGGTTAGTTTCGTCCAAATCATGCAAGAATGAGGGCAAAACAATAGCAAAAGTGTTTGGAAAAGTAGATACGTTTGAGACGTATCAACGTCCAGGTCTACGTAGACGACATTGTCATCAAAACCTACAGCACAAACACGCTACTCGACGACCTCCGCGAAACATTCGCGGCCCTCAACAAGTACAGAATCAAGCTCAAGCCAAAAAAGTGCGTGTTCGGCGTCCCAGCCGGAAAACTACTCGGGTACATGGTCTCCGCCCCGGGAATCGAAGCAAACCCCGAAAAGGTCCAAGCAATCGCCAAGATGCAAAGGCCAACCAATATCAAAGGCGTGCAGCAGCTCACAGGAAGACTTCCAGCACTGAGCCGTTTCATCAGCAGGCTAGGAGAAAGGACCTTACCGTTCTACCAACTTCTCAGAAAAGGAGAAAAAATTGAGTGGACCGAGGAAGCCCTCAATGCATTCGCAGATCTAAAAAAACCCTCTCGACTCCACCAATCTTGGCGGTGCCCAAAGAACAGGAGAAACTGTACCTCTACATAGCAGCACGCAATAGTGTAGTCAACACGTCACTCGTCGTCGAGCGAGCAGAAGAAGAAAAAATTCAGAGCATACAAAGACCAATATACTACCTTAGCACACTGCTCACAAACCACAACAACGGTACCCACACTATAAGAAGCTCCTGCTCGCCATCATCATGACCTCCTGGAAGGTATCGCATTACTTCGACGAACACCCCATCACAATCGTGAGCAGTGCACCACTCGCGGACATCCTCAACAACCCCGGAGCGACCGGTCGAGTCGCTGAGTGGAACATCGAGCTCAGACCGCGAGATCTGCAGTTCAAACACCCAACAGCAATCAAAGCCCAAGTACTCTAAGACTTCTTGGTCGAGTGGACGGAGGTCCAAACACCAGCCCCCCCCAGATCTGTCCAACTCATGGACGATGTCGGATCCAAAAGACAACAAGGAGCCGGAGCATGCGTCGTACTAGTCTCCCCCAAAGGAACGAAGCTCAAATACGTCCTCCAGATCAACTTCAGCAATGCCTCAAACAATGAAGCAGAATACGAGGCACTACTCTGTCAGAACCCTCTGTTAGGTAATGTGCTAGGATCAAAGTCATCTTGCATTAATCAAAGAAAATCAAATGGAATTCAAATTCAAAATCAAATGGGAGAGAGAACACCCCCCAGATGAATTAATTCAAAAGGCCAGAAATAAATCTTCTCCAAAAATTCATGTTTGACTTTTGAAAAGTCTCATAAATGAGTGTGATCACATATCAAGTGATGTGGGACCAACCCCATGCTCATGGATTTTTTAAATATTCAAATAGGACCTTGGAATTAATCAAAAACCCCTATTTGATTTAAAGTTCAAATAATTTGAATTTTAAAAATGTTCAAACTTTACAAGTGGCTAGCCTAGTATATTGTGAAGCCATATAAAAAGTTTCAGCATTTAATAAAATGCCTAGATATTTATTTAGCACAGCAAAACAAAAAGGCAGAAAAGAACACAGAAATAAATAAATAAAAGAGGCTCACCTGGATCTGGCCCAACTTATCGCCCCCGGCCCAAGCCCACCTGGAGAGCTTGTCGTCTTCCCCAGGAAAGCGAGCACGCTGCTGCGTGCCGGCCATGGCGAGGCCGCCGACGCCACCGCGACGCCCTGGCCACGCAGCTGCTTCCCCGCCGCCTTCTACGTGTCCCGGCGACGCCCAGAAGCCTCCCAGATCCATTGCCCCTCCTCCCAGTGCCTATCCACCCCTCTCCTTCCCTCCTGCGAGCTTCCCCGAGAGCAGCCGCAGGCCATGGCCATGGCGAGTCGTAGCCCGAGCCCGAGATAGCCGCCAAGAACGTGTCCATCCTCTTCGCGTCGTCGAATTCGTCTCTGTGCAAAGGATCAGGAGCTACAACGCCTTCTAGTCGCCGGATTCTTCACCGAGGCGCCGCCGGACCCGCGAGCTCGCCGTCTTTGATTCGCCGCCGTTGAAGCCTCCCCGCCTCTCCCGTTTGCCTCGTCGTGCTCCCTGAGTTCTGGTGAGCGTTTCCCCTCACCTCGCAGCCCCCCGCTCCTCCTCTAGCCGGATCCGCCATGAGAGCCGAGCAAGCTCGCCGCCCCGGTTGAGCTAGCACTCGCTCTCGTGCCCCTGGCATTGCACCCGTGCGTGCGTTTGGCTCCTGGGTGTGCCAGCAATCGAACGCGCCCAATATCACCTCAAGCCGTGCACTAAAACTCTGAGCCCGACCTCGCCGTGGTTCTGCTTCCGCCGGAGTCGTTGCCACCGTCGCTCCAGTCCTTCCCCTGAGCCCCAGCTGCCTCCGTTCGACGTGCGACAACCCCAGCAACACGCCAGTGCCCTCCCCTTGGCCTCCCGTGCCCTAAAACGCCGCCCCGTTCAACTCCGGCGAGGCACAGTGCTCCCCGCCGGCGAGCCCCTCCATTAGCCCCCTAACCACAGAGCTTAATCACTTGGCCCCACCCCCAGTGAGACTTACATGTGGGCCCTAGGCCCTAATTAACCCCTGGGTTAATCTAAATTTAAATTAAACTTGTTTAATTAACAGAACAGACACTGACATGTGGGTCCCAGTGGTCAGTGCCCCCCTGACGCCAGCATGAGGTCATGCTGATGCAGTAAATGATTTTGTTTTAAAACAATTCCAGAAATTCCAGAAAATGAATTAAACTTTGGAAATTCATAACTAATTCATTTTAACTCCAAATTAAACATATAATATATGTAAAATTATCAGAAAAATGCAAGGATTCTGAATATGCACTTTGTTTCCATGTTTGACCATTTTAAAATGGGGGAACAGAAGCAAACATGCATATGGAATTCATTTAAATTCAAATTGGAGTTTGAATTTGCAATTCATTTGCAATACACTCCTTTTAAATGGAATTCCCTCACACATCAGAATCATGTACATCAAGTTTCAACCGTCAACCATGTGTTTGTGCATTGTATTTATATTGCTTCCTTGTTTGTTGTTTGTCGAGTAGAAGTGGAACCGGAACAAAAGGCTGCCCCCTTCGTTGAAGACCCTGAATATGAACCTCGTCAGCAAGGCAAGCAAACCCCAATTGATCATGTCGATAAAATCCCACTTCCCTCTCATGTCTCGCTTATGCATTGTATAGGATGATTACCATGCTACGTTTCTACCGCATAGATGAACCCATTCCTTTGCATGACCTATCATTTGTCACAGTAGTAAGCAAACCACAATCCTAGCAAATGTAGGAGTTGATTGATATCATGTGGCCCCTGCAATTGTTACTGCTTATTGCATGCTTAGGGTGATACAATGTTGATACTGTTATGTGAGTCGGGATGGTAGTGATCATGTTGATGATGGTGGAAATGTGTTGGTGAATCTACCCTAATACAAGGTGAACGATGAGAGGCTGTGTAGGAGTACACGGTGGGTTGTCTCGTTGAACACCGCCCTAAGTCTGAGTTCTTGTGTGGTGATCCAAGATGAAGAGTACAACCACACATTGGGCTCACTGACCCCTCTCAACCTATTAACTCATCCCTTTCGATGTCCAGATGTCGCATTAGTTCGGAGTTCTGGTAGGTTTGTGGCCTGGCTGCTAAGTGAGAGAACGGCTCAACCGAGACCGGCTTATGCACCACACACACATCATCTGGGTCCACTTCGGTAAACCGGCTGGGTTCACGATAGTGGTAGCCAACCCAGGTAGGCGGCTTTCTTGGACTAGATCGGCTATGAGGTAACAGTTGTGGTGAGCATCCTCGCTGACACCCCTTGAATGGTGTCGAGATCAAAGGCGGTAACTGATGGTCATGTGTGTGTAGCGGTACACCCCTGCAGGGTTAACAAAACTATTCGAATAGTCGCGCCCGCGGTTAAGGACTGCTTGGAAAGCTTAGCTTGATTATTAGACAACTTGAACTGCATACTTTTAAAACTTACCAAGATAAGCGTGAGTGCTATGGCGTGCTTTCTCGTGGGGAAGTCGAGGAAGGCACCATAGTGGTGTAATTGGTTGGAGATGTAGTGGACTCGTGTACGCTTCTTACCTCAAAGTTCGGTACTCGTAGTTCAGGACTAGCCAAGTCAAAGCTGGCACTTCTGCAATTGAACCCCACCTCCCTTTACCTTGATACATGTGCATGAGTAGTATAGCTCCTACGTAAGTCTTGCTGAGTACGACTTTGTACTCACGTTTGCTTATTCTATGTTTTAGATGAACCCACTGACCCCGAAGGTGGATTCTTCCTCGAGCTCGACGACTGAAGACCAAGCTAGTGTAGTCCCAGTCAGCAGACTGGTTCCCTCGTGGAGGGCTTTGTTATTAAATAAGGCTTCTTAAGACATTTGTTAAGTTTGTCTGTAATCAGACCTACTCTGCTTCCCTGCTTCCGTTGAATGTTGTAATGTTGGATCACATACTTGTGATCTCTGTGTGCACTCAGTGAGAGTTATCAATAAAATGTATAATTTGTAGAGAATTGCAATGATACCTGCTGTTCATACAAGGCATGTGTGCTGCGTGTATGTTTATAACATGCATGTCTTTGTATGGGTTTTCGAGACCTTAGTTGTGATCTGGCTGGCGGTCTTTTATACACCAAGTGGCCCTTAGATGTGCGCAGCTTGGGGCATCGTGATGCGATTGCTCGAGACTCTGTCTCGTGCACATTTTGTGGTATGATCGAGCCCGCCCTAGACCCCGACTAAGTGATCGGGCTGGAGGAAGTCTATGTAAGAGTTATGAGATATTCGATAGTATGGTTGAGGCGACTTGTCTGTGAATATGGGAGTTCATCACCCATATCATTCAGACTTGTGTGCGGGCGATGATGACCCATCTCAGTTGATCATCCGGCCTGGATGGGATGCCCCTCACGTACGATGCTTTCCGAGAAAGTTCTGTGCTTGGCCTTGTATACTTAGACAAGTGGGTATGGTTCTCGGCTCTCCATATGACTATGTCGTAGCGGGACTTGGATACGCTAACCCCGGGTCCCGACGGACTTGGTATCAGAGCAGGACTGACTGTAGGATTATCAGCCTTGGCCGAAGTCGAGTCTAGCTTGCTATAGTTATATAGTTACTTTGGGTATATAAGGGAACAACGTAAGGCTTCTTTTTTCTCCTTACCCTCATCATTCTGAGTTCTGAGTCACCCTCATCTTGTTCTACGGGAAGATAGGACTAGGCTCATCTATGTATTGCTAGAACATCTCGTTGTTTGCTTCCTTGTAGCCGTAGGGAAGTTATGTTCGGTTTACTAGCGTTGTTGTGCTTCCTGATTTCTTACATCGTATGTAATTTCTGTTTTCATGCTGTAAGAAATTGTCTTTTCTTGCAATTACAGCCGTTATGCTGCCCGAGTCATTCCAAGTTTCTTCATAATCTGATGCATTTGCAAACTCCTTCTTTCTGTTTCAAAGCATTCACAGTAATCAACAGACAGCTATACAAATGCAACATCTCTCTGGTCCTCCAAAAGTGTATCGATGAAGAAGACGAAAAAGACCTACTAGTCGAGATTCACGAAGGTACCTGTGGGCATCACGCGAGCAGTCACGCACTCGTGGACAAGGCCTTTCGAGCAGGTTTTTACTGGACGACAGCCATGAGAAATGCGGAAGATATCGTGCGACGTTGCATCGCCTGCCAGAAGTTCACCAGCAGGCCACACGCCCCAGCATCAGAGCTCAAAACTATATCACTGTCCTGTCCTTTCGTCACATGGGGACTCGACATGGTGGGTCCACTCAAGAAATCCTCAAAAGGAGGACGAACACACCTACAAGTCGCAGTCGACAAGTTCACCAAATGGATCAAAGTAGTACCAATCACTAGCTCAATAGCCCTCACAGCAGTCAACTTCATCAAGTCAATCATCTACAGATTCGGCGTACCTCACAATATTATCACAAACAACGGTACAAACTTCACAACAGCAGAGTTCCAAAACTTTTGCCAGGAGCTGGGCATCAAAATCAACTACGCATCGGTCGCACACCCACAATCCAACGGCCAGGTGGAGAAAGCAAACGGCCTAGGATGCAGAGGAATAAAGAAATGACTCCTTGCACCACTGGAACAAGCCGCAGACAACTGGGTGGAAGAACTTCCCGCGGTACTATGGAGCCTGCGTACCACCCCAAACAGCTCGACCCAGTACACACCTTTCTTCTTGCTATACGGGGCAGAAGCGGTACTGCCGCACGACTTAAAATTTGGAGCCCCCCGCATCTTAGTGTACGAAGAGGAAGAAGCAGAAGAAGCACAACAGAACGATAAAGATACAGCAGACGAAGCACGAGACACAGCGATAACAAGATTTGAAGGATACCAGGACAATCTGCGCACATATCAAAGCAGCCGTCTGCGTACAAGAACCTTCAGCAAAGGAGACCTCGTCTTGCTATTGATACAAGAAAAAGTACATAAACTCGCTCCACAATGGGAAGGTCCATTTATAATCTCGGAAGTCATCGGAGGCGGTGCATACAGGTAGAAGAACCCGAAGACTAATGAAGACGTGGGAAACCCATGGAACGTAGCGAACCTACGCTTGTTCTACCCATAGCCCTCCAAACACTACATCGGCATCGGCAACAGCACTGATCAGCAACCCATGTAATACCCGAAGAAATAAAATAATGTGGCCCAAGCATTATCACTTAAAAGCACTCGGGGGCTCGAGCATAAACTCTCCCCGAGAGACGCTATCCTCGCTCATGCGACTTTACTTAAAAGCACCCTGGGGCTCGAGCATAAACTCCCCCCGAGAGACGCTATCCTCGCTCATGCGACTTCACTTAAAAGCACTCGGGGGCTCGAGCATAAACTCCCCCCGAGAGATGCTATCCTCGCTCATGCAACTTCACTTAAAAGCACTCGGGGGCTCGAGCATAAACACCCCCCGAGAGACGCTATCCTTACTCATGCAACATAAAAAGCACTCGGGGGCTCAAGCATAACCCCCCCGAGAGACGCTATCCTCGCTAAAACGCGACCTCCTCTACAGGTACCGAGAAACCAGAACACAAGACCTCCGTCACGCACCAGGAGTTTTTCACAAAGAGAATCACATCGAAAAACGCAAAGTTTCTTAGTCTTCACCTGATCGCAAGCGATCACCTAAAGACTCGGGGGCTACTCCCATCGGGAGCGCTGACGCGCACCCGACCAAAAAAAACTTGGAATAATTTAAAAAGCAGCCACGAGAAGGGACAACCCATGTAGACAAAAACTCACAGCCTACGCCTGATTCTACAAATCAAACGTAGCCTCGGGGGCTACTCCCATCGGGAGCGCTGCCGCGCACCCGGAGGACAATTGTTCATCACAAGATAGTCGAAGACATTTTTCCATTACAAGGCAGTCGAAGACAGTTTTCCATTACAAGGCAGTCGAAGACAGTTTTCCATTACAAGGCAGTCGAAGACAGTTTTCCATTATAAGGCAGTCAAAGACAGTTTTTCATCACAAGGCAGTCGAAGACAGTTTTCCATTACAAGGCAGTCGAAGACATTTTTCCATTACAAGGCAGTCGAAGACAGTTTTCCATTACAAGGGAGTCGAGGACAATTTCCATTACAAAGGAGTCAAAGGATAGTTACCACTACAAAAGGACTCGAGCAACTACCAGACGGGGTACAATTATCCCAAGGAATTATGACTTCTACATGTATGCTCATGCTGAGATAATTGGCACTTTCGTACCACAACTTGACGAGCATCATCACATACAAAGTAGCAACTCAGTATGCGAAGAAGCAGGTCGCCATCCTCCAGTTCTACAAGGTGCCTCGCCTATTTACGCAGTCGCTTGACGACCGGCTTGACGTCCAACTCATCTCTAGAGCTAGAAGATCAAGCACCATCAGCCAAGGTATCGGCCGAAGATGAAGTCACGGGAGAAGCAGGCGAACCACCATTCGACCCATAGGAATTGTCATTGCTTGTTTCCTCCCAGTATGGATCCAGACGATTGCCACCAGCATCAAATGCACGAACGGTGAGAGTATTTTCGCCATCAAAACGACAAAAAAGGCTACCTCCGTCATGCAGATTCAACCGACGAGAAAACGCCCTCCAGCCAGATCCAAGAAAATTAGGGATGAATTGTCAACCTCCAATCCCACCCAAGAAGAAGGTCGAGCGCTTCCTTGAAGAGGGAGCCAGAGACCCCTCAAATTAAGCTCCGAAGCAATGGAGGAAAACGAGAACGAAAGAGGAATCCGGGAAGCGGTCCGGCTAAGAACACGCAAAAAGAAATCACAGCGCCAAAAACCCTCCTCCATGGAAGAAGAAGAAGGTGCCGACGCAGCACCACAACGTCCACCGCGTGAAGAATGAGGCGTGCGTCCACCACGACCGCGGCAGCCAAGACCTTGCCTAGTCACACCATCACCGCGCTTGGGCGCCATATGAAAGAGAATCAGAAGAGAAAGGCGCGAAGAATGGATGCCAAGGATAGGCAAACTATAGGAGGTACTTATAACACAATCCAAGGGCAAACCAGGAAAACACGAAGAAGCCCAGGCGACGCCATCATTAAATCAAAGACCAAACACGCCGGACGTTATGAATTCCAAGATAAGATAACTTCACACGGTCAGAACTATTTAAAGGACATGTCAAATCTCGCCTGTTTCCTATACAAGCCTTGGAAATCCAACAGGGCACCAGGCAGCACGGCGTCCAAGTCGTCATTATGACTGGCCAGAAGACACGACGGATTGAAGACCAAGCGTCATCATAGGTCATCAAATAGCATGACAAACGCCTATAAAGTGACATCTCAAGAAGGACGGATCAAGATAAAGGCAATTGGAAAAAAACAAAAGACTGCAAAGGCTACCGATCTCTTGGTGCCAAAAATTTTTGATTCTAAAAATCTTTTACTCCCATCGGGAGTACCTTTATTCGAGTTCGGGTGCTCCCTCACCTGGAAGGAAAATGTGCTCGAGTGATCACTCGCACTAGCATAAATAAACGCACTTACAGAGTTCGGGGTGCTGTAAGGCCCGATATGCGGTACTGTTCCAGATCTAGATGTTTCCATCTAGATCTAGATGTTTCCATCCAGAGAGTAAGATAAGAAGCCAAGCATTCAATGAGGAATCGCCTCCAACAAGTCTTGCTATCAACTACTACGCAAACATAACACCTATCCTATCCTTGTCCTCCTCTTTGCATCCGGACGAAGAAGAAGCAGTCAAGGCACACACACACGTTAATCAAATTATCTTAAGATTATCTCAGTTGTTGTTGTCTATGAACAAGGAGTAGGTCTCAAGTCGTCCATAACCGTGGACACGGCTTCTCGAAAAGATTTAACCCTGCAGGGATGTACCAACTTCCCATTACAAGGCTCCGCACGCACGCCCATCTCTCTCAGTTGCTACCCATCACAGGCAACCATTTTATGATTTAGTTCCGAGAGATCCGAAACTACAGGTCCCTCTAACTAACAACGAACAAATCCGGGTGGCCCCTGGGGAGTCGACACCCAATCCAAAAGCCGGCCACGCTCTCGGATCGGACTCTTCCGTATGGCTAAGGTCGGGGTTAGCCTCACCTATATAACAGGGGACTTCCCTAGCTCACCAGTGTGGACCAACAAAGGAACTCTGTCTCTGCTGGCCCGAGTTGTTTTAAATCCACTAACTGCAGACCAATTATGCATGCGGTTTTCAAATGGTAAAACAGCTCGGGCCACCACTAGAAATGTTTGAAGCTAGGTAGGTAAGAAGAGGGGACCCCATAGTATCCCACATGCGGTTAGGCACGCTCAGTCTTAAAACCAATACCCGGAACTCGGGTCCTAGGTGACTCGAATGGAACAAAGCGTCGGGGCGGGATAGCCTAGACCTTCCATCCTTCGTCGAATATAGTCAACATTATAATAATCATATCATCAATAACAATAATAATAACGTGATACCCCAAACCAAGGAGTAACAGGATAACATCGTAGCATCTTAAGCATGCATACTAAGCAGGGGCTGAGCAATGAGCAATAGTAACATAGCAGTACAAGGTTTGCTGGGAGGGGACATGGCTGTATCGGTTTGAAAGAGGCTATAAACATGTGGTAGTATCAAACATCGAACCTATCCTAGACTAGCATGCAAACCGCTGGTTGAAATAGAATGGATCATAAGTAATGTATAGTCGTTGCCTGTTGATAAGTCGGGTTCCGAAGGTGTAGTTGATCGCAAGCTCGCATCGTCTCCGAGAGGTACCCGCGGAAGCACACAAGAGGATAAACACTGGAAAGCAATCAACGAGCAAGCATCTATTACTACGAAGCAAACACGAGCAAGCATCAACAAGAAGGCAACATGAGACATCACACCTACCGTCGAGAGCGGTTACTAACAATTTAAGTGGAGTACTCGTCACACACGACGATACCGCACATTTAGAATCGGTTCAAGTTGTTTAGCTACAAGTGATCAACCAATGGTTGTTAACATGGAAAGGCACCCAAGCATGGCATGTCACACAATCATGGCAAAAGGTTAAGCACAAAGTAAACTACCTACACTAGTCAAGTTAAGCGAGGCAACACCCTAAACATGGCATAACACTAAGTGCCTCACGATGATTAAAGGATTTGGTACTGTTCTGCCCTAAACCATATTTTAGGTTGGTTAAAAACAACAAACAATAACATAAACACAAAGTACACGAAATCTAATCAAGTTACATATAAAGAACACCCCAAACGGAGTTACCGTTAAAAAGATACAAGCAAAACAAGTTACGGGCACAATCTACCAACATTAGGAAGCACACTTTAGAGCATTGCATAAACAGGGTAATGAGTGCAAACATGCTCACAAATGATATGCAATTAAAGTAGACATGGCAGGGAAGGCATGGCAAAAAGAATCATGCAAATAGGCATCATGGATCACTAGTTATAAGCAACACAAAAGCTATAAAACATTACTGATCTAGGACTTAGTGAAAATCACGAAAACATGGCAGAAACTGTTATTTTTATGCTGTATAAACAAGGGTATAACTATATGCAAAAGTGCAGCCACATGACATAGCAATACATGGGCATGAAGTAGACATGATGAGGATCAGGTACAAACAAGAATCAAGGTCATAGGCATCACGGATCAAAAGATATTAAGAAAACAACATGGGATCGGAACGTTACAGACTTAAAGAAAAATAGAGGTGGCTGTCAAAAACAGTGGCATAGCAACTTTGGAGAAGAATATAACCATGACCAGGAATGCTAACATGACAAAGCAATGCATATAATAGGAGTAGACATGATGCTTAACAATATGCAACAAGAATCACTCAATTCCGATAAACGGCCGCGACACACTCGTCGACCGAAGTTGCAACAAAATATAAACAACAACACACTAACAACAGGGTAGCTACTTTGGTTGAAGATACAATCAACATGAAGCAAGAAAATATGGCATGTGAATGCATGGAACTGAAGTAGAAACAATGCTTAACAGGATGCAAAAGGAATCAATCAATTCCGATGAACGGTTGCGACGCAACCGTCGCCCGAAGTTGCAATAAAATAACAGTTCAGCAAGAACAGCACAGCTAACGATCTGGTACCCACTTCGACGCAGAAATAAATTATCTAGACGGCCTCAAACGGAAAAACTTTCTACATACGAACGAAAGAGCACGTAAAACTGAGCAATTCATATTTTGGGCGCAACACGATCCGAGCTACGGTTTGATCGTTATTCTAGTCGCAAAACAGGACCAGCAACACATTAGCTCCAGACTTAGCAGAAAAAATAAATAAGAAAAGGAAAGGAGATAAAAAAAGGGATCTAGGCCTGGCTCACCTAGTGGGCCGAGGCCCATCGCGATGTTGGGCGAGAGGGAGCTGGCTGGGGCCCAGGGCGGAGAGGAGGTGGCCGGGCCGCGCGCTGGGCCGTGGCGGACGAGGCCGAGGTGGGCTGGCCCATGGCGGCGGCTGGAGCTCGCCTCGCCCAATCCCAGCGTGGACCGAGGCCGGGGTGGTGGCTGCCGGCGGCCACCGGCGGCACTCTGGTGCGGCGGGCGGAGGAACGACGCGAGGACGGCGGGGCTGGCCAGATCCATGTGCGACGGCGTGGATCCGGAGCTCGAGGGAGACCGCGCGGTTTCTCCAGCCCGGCGGCGGCGGTTGGTCCGAGCTCGGGCTCGGCCGACTTCCATGGTGGCGGCGGCGCAAATGGAGCTGCGAGGAGGAGAGGATGGACGGTGAGGCGAGGATAGAGAAGGGAGGAGGCCGACGGCGGAGGACCAGCTCACCCGGGACAGCGCGACGGCTGCTGCTTGCCGGTGGCGGTCGGAATTGGAGGTGGCAAGGCTGGCCTCGGGCGGCGGCGGCGCTCGGCCCAGATCGGGCCCGGGAGGCGCCCTGGCGGACTGGCGGGCCCTGCGGGGCCCGGAACACCTGGGAGCTACGGTTGGGAGGCTGAGGCTTGATCTGAGCCGTTGGAAGCCAGATCTGACGGCCCAGATTTGTCTGGGCTAGGGTTTCGCGAATCTGAGGCTAGAAGGCAGAATTTTGGGGAAAATTGGAGGGGGTGGCAGCAATTTTGTGGCTAGGGAAACCCTAGAAAGGGGTAGGAGTGTGGTGGTCTTTATATAGCCCAGGTGGCTGGCAGTTTGCAAAAACATCCCCGGTTTTTCTCTCGCGCACGCGGTGTTTACGTTTCTGACTGCCGGCGGTCCGCAGTACCTCCGATTCGGGTAAAACTTCGAACTGCGCGATCAGCGCGTCGAGCCGGCGGTCTTCACCTCGCACTGGAACCGTTCTAAGAACAATTTCCGGCGCCCTATAAAAATAACCCGTTTAATTATTAAACGAGGTTTTTTGTTCCGTTGGCTGCGGCTGGTCTCGTGCGGTTTTCGCGACGGTGATCGGGTGAAACCCGGTGTCGCAAAGGTCGAGTGTCAGGGTGGAAAGGGTCGGTCTCCATCCGGTACGAGATAAGAGGGGGAAAATAATCGTCGATCGATAAATCGGGGATGCAAACACAGCAGACAAATCATACAATCAAACAATTCACACCGAAAACAATTTTTTTAATTTTTGTGAAAACTGGGTTATTACAGGTGCTCCCTCACCCTGAAGACAGTAAAAGTATTCGAGTGATTACTCACAAGGACTCAAACAAGTATTCGACAATATGATCTACTCGCGCACTCGACGACTTTCCGAGTGGGCGCTTTCCTATTTTCCTCGCCTGAGCTCGCAAAAGGCTCCACGAGTGACTACTACCAGCTCACTTGATTGTTTATCCAACTGGGTGCATCCATAACCAGGCTCCATGCCTCTACAAAAAACAATTACACCTGGGCTATGACACACTGTACCCAGATGCCACGCAAGCTTAGCGTGTAGGTAAGACCCCGCTGCGCAGAACGGCCGGGACGGGACTTGCCACAAAGCGATTTCACTCCCGACCTTTTCCATGCGCTCGCATGATAGAGAGAGCCGAGCGGACGCGCTCAGGCTATTTGCTTAGACTGGCAGCAATTGTTCCTATAAGACCTGCAGCGGCATGACTTTTCTAGACACCGATCGTTCCAAGTTCATGTCGAGGGACGTGAGCTTGATTGGGCTACTGCGGTATTTGCCACTAGCGCAATTCACCAAGGCTCGACCAGTCGACTCCTTGGGCCCTTTTCAGCTTAGCAATCCCTCGAAACAGGTATTGTCATGGCTCAAAACTACCAGCGACCCGCGGTTATGCTGCGCTTACAAATAATAAAACGTTGATAAATTCGAGTCCCTGCGCGACTCTTCGAGTCCCCCAGGCACTCGGGGGCTACTGACGAGGGGGTGACCCCACGACTCCTGTGTATGAGGATACCCGGTGTGTATGAAGATGGAAGGCCCGTTGGAAAGCCTCAACAGGCCCACGACTGGCCCAATCAAGCACCAACATAGGAGTCCGCGACTGATATGGAAGGCACGACTTGGCACACAAGGCAAGACTAGAACTAGTAAATTATCTCTGTAATCTAATACGGACTCCCCGAGACCTAGCCTAGTATATAAAGGTTGGGAGGGGAGACGTCTTGATGATCCAATACAAAATCTACTCTCCTGGTCTTGCGAGAACTCGCCTTGGCCTCCCTTGTAATCGCCCCCTCACCCAATAATATCGAGCAGGAAGTGCTTCTCTTGTTAGCCGACGAGTATCGTCCAACCTGTTCCTTCTCTATGACTAACCCAGGGTCCCTGACCATGGGATTTGCCGAGGCTGATCCTCGTCGGCAACACTCTATTTTACAAAAGTACACATCATAAAGAAGATGTAGCTATCATGATGTATGCAAATGTATGCCTCTGCCAGTGTAGAAGGAACATGTATGACATGAAGATCAAGTCATGAGAAGGTGGATGTTGCATGGCAATATATCTCGGAAAGGCTATGGAAATTCCTAGATAGGTAGGTATGGTGGCTATTTTGAGGAAAGATATAAGGAGGTTTATGATGACAGAGCGTATGATGCCAAGGGTTTGGATGCACCGGCGAGGTAGACGCCAACTCTCGGAGTGAGAAGAGGGCAATGCACGGTACCGAAGAGGCTAGCAAATATGAGGAGGTGGAAGTGTCAACTTTCAATACCTACATTAGTCCGAAGAACTCATGCACTTATTATCGGTAACTCTCAATCTAATCAGGAGGTTCACAAAGAGAAAAGTACCCCGAGGAGGAGTGTATGGGGGTTTGGTTATCCTTGCGCATCCTCGACTCATGGTACATGAGTGTACTCTAATATCCGATCCCTCCAAAGATTAGTGATCCATCTAGTAGCTAGAGTTCTCAACTAGTTTTTGTAGTTTTTTAAAATAAATACGGATTGCCCAAAATACGAGACCTACAACTAATAGCTAGATCTCTTGACACCAAAAGTTCAAACATTACTTACAACAATACCTCAAACCTGTTGCAAGTTACTACTACAATTGGATAGCAACCTCAATTACCTACTTCAAGTCAAGACACAACTCAGTGCAACAAGCCAACTCTCTAAACAAGATAAAAATGAAAACTAAAGAGAGTTCCAGCAACAAACTAAACAAAAGGCTCTTGAAAAGATAAACATGAAAGCACAAGAGCTAAACATGACAGCGGCTAAGAAAAGATAAAGAACACACAACAAAAGAAAGATAGGCATGAAAATTCTATGACGTGTTCTAGTTTAAAATGGAGCGTGTTTCTCTCCCACATGAAGAAACATGGGTTCTAACTTGTTATGAACAGCAAGAAAAGCTAAAGAAAACTAAAAAGTAAAGAGCAAGACGCTCCAAGCATAACACATAACGCATGAAGTGATAAAAGTATAGTGTGACGAAGGACGAACTGATAATTGTTGATGGAGAAGGGGATGCACGGGGGCATCCCCAAGCTTAGACGCTTGAGTCTCCTTGAATATTTATTGGGGATGCATGGGGGCATCCCCAAGCTTGAGCGTTTGACACTCCCGGATCTTCTTTCATCATCTTCCCTCGCACACTTGAAAACTCCCTTCATACATAACTCATCATAAGCTGATTAGAGAGGTTAGGACCCTTAATAAAATAATTTGCCTCTACTGGAAATTGTGACACCCTGGTTTTTGGACCCTTTTTATTTGCAACTTTATTTGCCGATTTTCTGGGATTGGAATTTATTTGCCTGGATTTCCTCAGCTCAGATGGCCTTGATCACTTGGGCCTAATTTTTCCCCTAGTCCAAGTGACCTCTGAACCCTTCTCCCTCATGGCTATGATCATGTTTTGATCATCCTAACCCTTGTCCTATTTCTATCCCTCTTGAAAACCTTTTTTTCATTAAGGGGAAATGCCCTTTTCCCTCTCCTTTTTAAAACTAGCCTCACCTCTGCTCCTCCTTTTGACCTGAAACTTTTTGTGCTAAACAATGGATTCATGCCTCATGATGCTATGCAAAAACATGGGCAAGTTTAGTACAAAAATATTTCTCTAGAAATTCTTTTCTATTTCTGTCCAGGGAGGCACTTTGTGAAGCAAGTACTCTTTCCACTGGTCCATTTGCTCTGAAAATTTTACCACATGAGCACCTTCCTAGATAACCCAGGCACACCAATTTTCAGCCCCAAACACCTAGCCAAACTCCCTGGAGAAATTCCTAAAATTTCCTGCAGAAACCTCTTTTTGAAGTTGCCAAGCGCTGGAGCCCACCTTTAAGCTTCCCACAACCCTGCATGCACTCCTCGACGTTGGCTACACGCCAGGGACACGCTGAGGCCACAGTGGCTGCCCCCAGTGCACGCGTGCACAGGGTGAGCACGCGCACTGGCGGCCATTGGCGTGCTCTGGCCACGACCGAGCTGTCGCCGTCGAGCGCCCGCCGCGCCCCGCGAGCCATGGGTCGTGCCCTCGTGTCCGTAGTGACCGTGGCACCCCCGCATGCCACCTGGCATCTCCCAAAGCCGCCCCGCCCGCGGGAGCCCTCGACATCGCCGCCGCTGTTCTTCTGAAGCACGCGCGTGGAGGCCACAGTGGCACGCATGCTTCCGTGTTGCCCGCGTCGTCTCCTCCGCTTCCTCTACCTTCATCAAGCACGCGAGGCACCAGTCCCCCCTCAAATCCGCGCCGTCCGTCGATGCAGAGCCACCGCCGCGGCTGCGCCTGAACCGTCCCGTTGCCCCACTGCTGCAGAGCCCCTGCGCACGCACGCACGCACGCACGCACGCACGTGTGCTACACCACCATTGGAACCCCCTAGAGCTCACCTGAGCCTCCCCTGCTCACCCGCACGCGAGTACGGCGTCCGTCGCCTACTGTCCGGCAACACCCGAAAGGGGAACCATGCCATCCCTATAAATTTCCCCCCTCCATTGCTCCCAGACACATCAGCACACCCCCACACCACTCATAGAGAGCTCATTCAAGGAGAAGCCGGCCGGGGAGGCCCCTGGTCGGAGATCACACCAGAGCGCCGCAGCCACCGTAGCTGGAGAGGAGCCTAGCGAAGTCGTCCGGCCACCATTCGCAGGACTTCGGGTACGTGGCTGCTCACCGTGACCCCCTGCACCTCCTCCCCTAGCTCTCGCCCACCCTCACGGCCTCCTCGCCGGCGAGCCGCCGTCGCCGGAGCCGTGGCCTCTGTTTCCCTCCCGATCCGTTTCAACCTGACCACGGGACTCCACCCGTCAGCCACTCCAGTCAGCCCCGAAGCGGTATGAGTGGAGACGTATTCGCCAGAATACGCCTTCGACGTGGCCTCCTTTGGATATTTTCTGAAAAATCAATTCAATTTATTTAAAAAGTGAATTTTGACCAAACTTTGACCATCAATTACTCCTAAACCACAAGGCCAAATGAGTTGATTCTTTTCGCTACATTTTTGTCTTGAGCTCCTCTATTTAGGTCCACTGGACAGTAGAAAGGTGCTTTGGACTTATTTCTATTTTTCCACTTGTTTTATTTTTCAAAGGTTGATCAAGTGCTTGCAGGAGACCAGGAGTTCAAGGACACTCCACTTGACCAAGGCAAGCCATAACAATCTGGTCATGAGGAGCTTGAGTTGCCTTTTGTTGATTTAAATCATTTAACTTGTGTTTTCTTGCCTTTAAATTGCTTTCTAATAAAATTAATTAACCATAATAAGTTAATTGATATAAACATGCCATGCCTACTAATTTTATCATGCCACTCTAGTACATGTTATCACCTTGCTTTTTTTTGCCATGTCTATACCGGAATCATGCAAGGGATGATCATGCTTCTGCTTATATGCCATGTTAGTTGTTGCATATGCATGATAATAGTATCATATTCATGCCATGTTGCCATGCCTTCATATTGCTATGCTCATTCAATAGAACCTAATGAACATAATAATCGTTGACCAAGTGCCACCGAACCGAGCTTAACCGTGCAGCCACATTTGCTTGTATGGACGGGCCTTAACTCGTGCTATCATAGTGCCTTCTACGGATATCACCAAAGAGGGGAGGTTATGCACACACGCTACCCTGATCAGGTAGGTGGTGATAATCTCGACATCCATAGTGTTTACTCGGGAGTCCCCGTTGGGACAGTTTGCCACAAGGTGGCCGAGTGGTTCTGGTGGTAACGTGGACACCTAACCACAGGGATACCCAAGACTGCTTGTCGGTGAGTCCGTAGGGAGGTTACGCGGTAGTCGGGTTTCGTTGGAGAAGTCCTAGCCCGATATTGCGGAATGAGTTCCAAGGATCCTGTGGGAGAAGTTCCGGAGTGCCGGGTGGAGGAAGAACTCCATAATGTGGGTAACGTGCAAAAACTCTGCAGAGTCACAATCTATTCGAATAGCCACGTCCTCGGTCATGGGACATAGTTCATACTAGGTCACACAATGGCCAACACTAATCTGTTTAATAATGTGTATGATAATGCTGGAACATGGTCATGTGATTGGTTGGGTGGTAACAGAGGACACCTAACCCGTTGAGTGGTCGTGCTACGACCCGTATGATGGTGGGTCAAGAGATGACCCGGTTACCGAGTCAGGACGACTCGGAGGTAAGCGGTATGAATCATGTGGTGATCATAAGATAAGTGGTATTATTGTTCTTGCCATGTTTACCATGTTATTGTTTCCATCCTTGCCATGCTATTGTTTCTCCTGATGACTTGGTTGTTATGAGCTTGAAAGTACATTCCATGTACTGACCTGGCGTGTCATGCCAGATGCAAGAGGAGTCGCACCTGTAGAGTTGGCTGAGATGTACTACGCGAACTAGGCCGTGTCCCAGCAGTGTCCCCGTGGAGTGGAGTCCCGTCACTTCGTTATTCCGCTGCCGTAGAGTCCTTCGTCGATCGTATTGAGGCCCCGAGATGTGACATAAATAATGTTGATAGTGTTGCCGCACGAGATGTGCCGCCATGCCTCGTAGAAGTTTGTAACCCCAAACCTATGTACCTGTATAATTATTATGAAGCGGTTGTATCTGTACCAATATGTTGTGCATTCCCAGAAGACTTGATCTGTGGGCTGGGGTAAACCGGTCGCTTTGAGCCGGGGTGCCACAACGATTGGTATCAGAGCCGCGCTGACTGTAGGACACGCTAGTTAGGCCGCACACTAGAGAAATGATAGTCTAGAGTCTTGCTTGATCTGTGCACCTTGAGTGATGCATTGGTTGATGCATGGAATGTAGATGCATTTATTGTTGCTAATGGCTAACCCTGAGAGTGTAGATGGCACCCGTTCCATACCCCTTTGAGTACGACGCGTCACCGACAGGCTTTCCGTCGCTGCTCCGCCGAGTTTGGCTCCGTCTGTATCCGCAGGGAGAAGACCCGGTGTTCTAGGTGTACTGCGAGAAGCTGGCTGACTACGTGCACGAGTACCACGATGAGGTGTTCCTGTTCAGGAGCTCCACGTACGGCAGCCTTTCGCTTTCCGCGAAGGGAGGACCCGCTTCCACCCCAGAGCAGGTTATTCTCTATCCCTCACTTGAGGCTCTTGTTGACCTGCGTCACCATGAAGTCGGGATGCAGCTTCACCCAGGTCTTTCTCACTACCCCACTCTGTCCCCTTCCGGGCAGATTCTTTTTCTGCCAGACTCGGAGTGCGACCGGACGGCCGTGCTCCTCGCTCGCTACATGGTCGCTCAGTACGAGCTGGTCATTAGTCTTGCTGAGGAGTTGGCTCGTTCCCGTGAGGCACTCGTGTGACGCCCCCAAAATCAGACCATGTACAGTAATCATACACGCAAGGTACAGGATCGAGATCAGGGACTCACGATGAGATATCACAACACAACTCTACAAATAAAATAATACAAGCTGTTTAATACAAGCCAGGGGCCACGAGGGCTCGAATACAACAGCTCGAGAGCACAAGGTCAGCGGAAGCAATAGTATCTGAGTACAGACACAAGGATACAAGGTTGCCTTAAGAAGGCTAGCACAAAATCAACAGATCGAAAAGGCGAGGCCTCCTGCCTGGGAACCTCCAAACTACTCCTGGTCAAAGGGGAACTCGACGTCGTAGAAGGCATCTGGGATCTTCATGTTGCGGTGGTCGGCATCGGGAACTCCTGCTCCTAGGCTCCAACGTCGACTGCAACGGCCGATCAGGCAAAACAGTAAAGGAAATAAAGCAGGTGAGTATCTAGTATACCCGCGAGTCTTACGTCCGCTACTAAGCAATATGCATTGTATCAACGGAAAGAAGAGGCTGTATATAGTGGACTGTAAGATAGAAATCCAGAGCAAGGGTAAGAAGCTAGGCCTATCGAAGACTAGCATCTTCCGACGATGTCTTGCAGCGTGAGGTAAGAATCAGCCAACAGTTTATATAAAGCATAAAGTAACAGTGCAGCAGAAGTTGCTGCAGCATTGTATAATAATAAGTTGTAATAATTAACAATGCCTCCGAGTTCACCTCCTCGACATCCCCGCGAGGAAGAAAACCCGGAACCATACAGTTTAATAATAATAGTTTGTAGTGGTAAGATCCAGCTTCAGCACCGTGGACACGGCTATTCGAATAGATTAATCTTCCCTGTAGGGGTGCACTTGTGTTACGCTACACGCATGGATCTCCAGGGTGGCGGGAACCTTGTTAGGGAACGCTCCACCGAGGCTATCCGACACTTCATAGCCCATCTTTCAAACTCAACAGAGAGGCCATCCGCCGGTCTAAATCCTAAGTACTCAGGGCCTTGGACCCCAACCCTGACGTACTCCTGCACGGTGCGTGGGTGGCCGGGAAGTCGTAACAAAAACAACACAGCTCGAGCCAAAGAAGACACCGCACTTCCCGGCAATCAGCCCGCGGTATTGCTGACGTTTGAAGAGTCCTCGGACGACACCATGAAGCAGAGGAGCCCATAAACTCGTAATTTCCACGGGTAGGTAGTGCGTACATGGCATATAGCCAACTCAAGACATTCACTGAACGATTTAGCATTTTATTTAACCTGCGTGACAACCGTTGTCGTTGCCTCGACTTAACTGACCCGCGAACAACGACAGCAGCCAGGACCACCAGTACATCGGTGCCTGCCCCGTCGTCCCACCAAGTCACTGCGGTTACCAACAAGGTGAACCGTCTCCTTACCTTGTCTCGCGTGTGCTCCTGAAGGAGCTCGACTTTCGTGGTTTGGTAACTCTCGCGGCCAACGATCAGGGGCCAAGCACACCGGTACACTGGTCGTACCCTCCCTGTCGTCCCGTCGCAATACCACTCGCGGGCACCGTTGGGTCGCCCGACTTCTTACCTTTAAGGACACCAGTTGGTTCGAGTTCCTACCATTAAGTGAAACCAGGAGGTATCACCCTTGATGGCACACTTAAAAAGGTTTGACAGAGACCTCAGCGGAATGAACTAAAGAGGTAAACCTCATATCATCCCGGTGATGCTACGCTACTGAGCCGATGAGAGTGAAATACGAGTCCATTCCACTCGTAAGCCAAACTCGAAGCGACTCGGCAGAGTCTCGCCGTTGTAGGTCCCCTAGGGCGTCTACATTGATCCGTACCTGTTGCAGTTGTAATATATTTTTCCCGCGATCACTCCCAAAGTGATCACGACCCTCTATTCTAAACCTAGCTAACAATGCGCAGGGTTTACTGCTAAATAATGCATAAGTAATAATAGGCAGCATAGGATTAAAGGAAGGTACATCAAGGGGCGACAATGACAGGTTATGCAATTGAATAGGTAAGCAACGTAGCAGCAGCAGTAACAATGCCTAGTGCAAGAAATGTACGGAAAGATAGGCGATATCTGGGGAAGAGAATGGCTCTGCTTGCCTGTAAGCTCGACGGTAGAGGTACGATCGTCGATGAAGTAGTCGATCACAGGGGCATCAACAACGGACGTCGACACTACCGGACAATAAAAGAGGGGGGAGAAACAATAAATACACAACAATAATAGCAATACAAATACAAGACATGACATATGAAATGTTAACGATGCTCTAACATTGTACGATACACGTAGCACGGACCGGGAATTCATCCGTGGATGAACTGCCGGCTCCGGGTGATTACCGGACAAGGTGTCCGGAGGGGGAAGGTATCATGCCGGAGGTGTCGTGGACATCCGACAAAGATAAGGGGGGTGTATCCGAGTTAGTTGAATCATTCCGAACAACTTTAATGTTTAGAACAATTTCATCCGGCAAGTTTTACCGGCTCCGGGCGTCTGACAGACAGATGAACCGGAGGAGAAATGTTCGACGTTTGGTATGTTAGAGGGGGCGATGGGTTTACGGGTAGCGTATTCGTATCCGTTGTACTTTTCTGAGAAAGTTTCATGTATAAAGTTTTTCCATCGGAGTTACGGATTAAAAGATATTAATTTCTTCAGTTAAATCAATTTAAAAGCATTTTCTGAATTTCTATTAATTCAAAGATAAATGAATAAATACTTTTATACCCAGACTGAGCCAGACACAGTCAATGACATGTGGGGCCAGTGGGGCATAGTCAACAGTTGACCAGTCAAGGTTGATGAGTCAACAGGGTCAAGGTGGGGGCCAGGTGTCATCGGCTCATTTCTGGATTTCTTTGGAATTTGGCTAAGTCTGGGAATTTTTGTCTTCAACATCAATTAGCAGTTTTCGGAAGGCTACGGTTTTGGTTCTACTCCTCCAATGAATTAGTGCCCAACATCAACTTTCATCCATTGTCCGTGATCTCGGATCCGATATGGATGGCACCTACGATATAGTTCATCTGCTTAACTATCACTGGGTATGAAAAGTGCTACGGCATGTTAATTTCAGAAATTGTTAAATTTAGCAAACTTGGACCGATGACCGTATCAAATCTATAGCTCTAATGGAGTTGCGACCTTTATAAGTTTTGTTATACATCACGCGCACCATCATGCCATGTCTTCAGATGATATTACAGGTGCCCATAGCACGTTCAGTCACAACGACAAAGTGGCTATCTGGTTAACTTCGTTTGTCGTTTATTATAAATCTGCACTTTGCGATTTTTGCCGGATTTAATCCAAGCCTCCAATGAAGTTGGTCCAAAAGAACAAAATGAAGTATGTTACCTCTATTTTAGGTTCATATAATTTTTTCCCACATCATATCTTGTTTGCTAACTGTTTTGTGGCTGTCAAGATGGTACCCAGTAGTGGTATTTATAACACATAGCAGATTTTTGCAGCTTCAGCAACATTCAGTATTAGCACCACGTTCAGCAGCAGCAATCAGCAGCATCAGCCGTAGCAGTACGAGCAGCGGCATCATCCAGCGGATGCAGCAAGCCGGAGCAGCAGTAGAAAAAAAAAACAGCAGCAGTAGGCCGTGCTGCGGGGACGAGCAGGGGTGGGGGAAGCTCACAAAGGGGAGCTGGGTCATCGCGGCGGGCATGAGGGTGGCGCGGTGGCCGTAGGCACCAGGGGGGCCGGGCGAGGCCGGTGAGCGCTCGGGGCAGCACATATGCAGGAGGTGAGCATCGGAGGCTGTGGAGGTGCTTGGGGCGCGGCCATGCACACGAGCATGAGCGGCGTCGAGGAAGACCTCCCGGAGGCGGCCGAGGCCACGGCGGCCAGGGTTCGCCCGAGGGGGCAGCGGCGGGAGGAGGCGGGCGGGGAATACGTGGGGTGGAGGGGGCGGCGGCTCGAAGGGACTCCAGGGGGCGGGACGACGGCCGGGGCAGCTGGTGCTCGTCGGAGTTGGCCGGGTCGACGGCATCCAGGCGGGAGAGGGGGCGGGGCCGAGAGGGCTGGCGGCGGCGGCCAGATGGAGGAGGGGGTCGGGAGGGGGATCGGGGAGGGAGGAGACGAGATCGAGGGAGAGATGGGGATCGAGCCGGCTCGGGCTAGGTCTAGGCGCCAGCGTGGGCTTGCAGGTCGGCCTGGGCCGGCTGGGCACTAGGCCTAGTTGGCTTGGGCCGCTTTCTTCGTTTTTTTTCTTATTTAATTATTTATTATTTACTTTATTTAATTCTTTTAGCAAGCATTATAATTTTGTAAATTATAGGACTGGCTCTAATATTAGTGTTGTAACCCACACAAGTGCTACAAAAGGTTTGGACTTTAAACAAAATCATTTAGTATTTTATTTAAATATTAAACCAGTAAAATGGACTTTTTAGGCTACTATTCGAATTGTGTAAAATATTAAAGTGTTATCATAAATGCCCCAGGTTGGTTTGACACAGCCCACTGACCTTTAGGGATTTAGCAAAATTGATTGCACAATTTTTGTTCAAGGTTTATTTTCCACTTTTATTTGGAATTTTTATTTGGGCTGAATCTGGATCACTAGGATCAAGGGTGATCATCCATGCTTAACCACAGTGACCTGGCAACAGTAAAAGTGATTACTGTTGCTTGGCACTGAGGGTGTTACAAATCTCCACCACTACAAAGAATTCTTGTCCCGAGAATTAAAAGTAGGGCAAGGGGTAAGGTTTCGGTTTCGTATTCTAATGATTCTTCTCGTTCTTGTTGTCCTTCTCGAAGAAGTTAATCATTCTCGTTGATGTCCTCATTTCTCTGCATCAGTGCATCTCGACGAGTTGTCATCCTTCTTCGGGGTCTTCATCGTACTTACGAATAGGTTGGGGGTAAACTCAAGGGGGATCGGATCGGTACCAGGTTAATCAACCGAGGTTGTCCGAGGGAAGATGTAAAAAGTATCTTCTGAGTTTAAACTCAGAGGAATACATTAAGAGAAACAAAAGAAGGTATGAGCATCTCAAGCGGATAAGCATGCATTCGATGCCGATGACGGATGATGGACAGGGGTTCAGAGCATTAGGCATAAGCATGATATTGGGCCGAATATCGCAAGGTAGATGACAAGAGTCAGGTTTCGATCCTGTGGAACTGTGGGTTATGGGCCCACATTGAGCAAGAAGGGTGGTGACAAACAATGCGATCAAGTTGCAAGGTTAGTCAGAGAACAGCTTGTTAACTATGTTGGAAACAACGTCGGCACCAGGAGCAGTGGACAAAGAGAACCATTTCCTGCTCGTTAATACGAGGCGGACCAATTGGAAAAGTTCTCGTCCCGGTGGTTACCGAGATGTTATCAACAATGGCAACAAGGGTTACTGACGAGGTAGTACACCGAGGTGTTTACATAAGCAGGGAATCATCGCTGCTCAGATAATTTATATCACAAGAAAGATTAAACAGACCAATGGAAGGTAAAACATGGTTGTCTGATCAAACAGACCAACGGAAAGATAAATGTCATTGTCTGATCAACAGACCAATGGACGGGAAAAGTGATGATACACAAGTATCACGTGTATAACCTTCCCAAGGGAAAGCAGAGCACGATATATATGATCAAGTTGTATTGGCACGGAGACAAGGGAGGTTGTCGACGATAACACAAATCATCGAGGGGCATGGAGGGTATTTCACACGATGAATCCAATTGACACATGGAATAAGCCATGTAAGAATAGTCGGATAGTAATCCACAAAAAGGTCGGATGTTCGCAAAGGATCCGATGTGAGTATGGGCACTCAACCAGAAGGGGAAAGAATGCCAAGGCATCGGGTGACAGAAGCACCGAAATAACTTGATGCTTAAGTACAAGGAAATTGTGATTTCCAGATCGGGAGGTGGATGCAATTATCCACACGAACTTATCGGTGGCATGGGATTGCAAAGGCGATGAACACGTAGGATCTCGGGAATTGATCAGAGAGTAATCGTCGAAATCTTCAGGTGGATCAGGCGATCATCGAGAATGAAGAGCTCTCCGGGAGGAAGGAGGTACGTGAACCTAAGTCAGAGTTATTAAAACTTTACCAGCAAGGATAAGAGAGCAGAGTCCCAGAGCATAGGTACGGAGAAAAAGATCCTAATACCAAAGATATCACACGTAGTGACATCGATGTGGGCCCGTAAGCCAAACATTAAGTTAGCAAGTAGTTTTGCAAATACTAGACTCGACTTCGACCAAGGAGTGGTTAGGGGCTTCCTACAGGCAGTCGGCTCTGATACCAACTTGTGACGCCCCCAAAATCAGACCGTGTACAGTAATCATACACGCAAGGTACACGATCGAGATCAGGGACTCACGATGAGGTATCACAACACAACTCTACAAATAAAATAATACAAGCTGTTTAATACAAGCTAGGGGCCACGAGGGCTCGAATACAACAGCTCGAGAGCACAAGGTCAGCGGAAGCAATAGTATCTGAGTACAGACACAAGGATACAAGGTTGCCTTAAGAAGGCTAGCACAAAATCAACAGATCGAAAAGGCGAGGCCTCCTGCCTGGGAACCTCCAAACTACTCCTGGTCAAAGGGGAACTCGACGTCGTAGAAGGCATCAGGGATCTTCATGTTGCGGTGGTCGGCATCGGGAACTCCTGCTCCTGGGCTCCAACGTCGACTGCAGCGGCCGATCAGGCAAAACAGTAAAGGAAATAAAGCAGGTGAGTATCTAGTGTACCCGCGAGTCTTACGTCCGCTACTAAGCAATATGCATTGTATCAACGGAAAGAAGAGGCTGTATATAGTGGACTGTAAGATAGAAATCCAGAGCAAGGGTAAGAAGCTAGGCCTATCGAAGACTAGCATCTTCCGACGATGTCTTGCAGCATGAGGTAAGAATCAACCAACAGTTTATATAAAGCATAAAGTAACAGTGCAGCAGAAGTTGCTGCAGCATTGTATAATAATAAGTTGTAATAATTAACAATGCCTCCGAGTTCACCTCCTCGACATCCCCGCGAGGAAGAAAACCCGGAACCATACAGTTTAATAATAATAGTTTGTAGTGGTAAGATCCAGCTTCAGCATAAATCGTCCTGTTACCGTGGACACGGCTATTCGAATAGATTAATCTTCCCTGCAGGGGTGCACTTGTGTTACGCTACACGCACGGATCTCCCGGGTGGCGGGAACCTTGTTAGGGAACGCTCCACCGAGGCTATCCGACACTTCATAGCCCATCTTTCAAACTCAACAGAGAGGCCATCCGCCGGTCTAAATCCTAAGTACTCAGGGCCTTGGACCCCAACCCTGACGTACTCCTGCACGGTGCGTGGGTGGCCGGGAAGTCGTAACAAAAACAACAAAGCTCAAGCCAAAGAAGACACCGCACTTCCCGGCAATCAGCCCGCGGTACTGCTGACGTCTGAAGAGTCCTCGGACGACACCATGAAGCAGAGGAGCCCATAAACTCGTAATTCCCACGGGTAGGTAGTGCGTACATGGCATATAGCCAACTCAAGACATTCACTGAACCATTTAGCATTTTATTTAACCTGCGTGACAACCGTTGTCGTTGCCTCGACTTAACTGACCCGCGGACAACGACAGCAGCCAGGACCACCAGTACATCGGTGCCTGCCCCGTCGTCCCACCAAGTCACTGCGGTTACCAACAAGGTGAACCGTCTCCTTACCTTGTCTCGCGTGTGCTCCTGAAGGAGCTCGACTTTCGTGGTTTGCTAACTCTCGCGGCCAACGATCAGGGGCCAAGCACACCGGTACACTGGTCGTACCCTCCCTGTCGTCCCGTCGCAATACCACTCGCGGGCACCGTTGGGTCGCCCGACTTCTTACCTTTAAGGACACCAGTTGGTTCGAGTTCCTACCATTAAGTGAAACCAGGAGGTATCACCCTCGATGGCACACTTAAAAAGGTTTGACAGAGACCTCAGCGGAATGAACTAAAGAGGTAAACCTCATATCATCCCGGTGATGCTACGCTACCGAGCCGATGAGAGTGAAATACGAGTCCATTCCACTCGTAAGCCAAACTCGAAGCGACTCGGCAGAGTCTCGTCGTTGTAGGTCCCCTAGGGCGTCTGCATTGATCCGTACCTGTTGCATTTGTAATATATTGTTCCCGCGATCACTCCCAAAGTGATCACGACCCTCTATTCTAAACCTAGCTAACAATGCGCAGGGTTTACTGCTGAATAATGCATAAGTAATAATAGGCAGCATAGGATTAAAGGAAGGTACATCAAGGGGCGACAATGACAGGTTATGCAATTGAATAGGTAAGCAACGTGGCAGCAGCAGTAACAATGCCTAGTGCAAGAAATGTACAGAAAGATAGGGGATATCTGGGGAAGAGAATGGCTCTGCTTGCCTGTAAGCTCGACGGTACAGGTACGGTCGTCGACGAAGTAGTCGATCACAGGGGCATCAGCAGCGGACGTCGAGACTACCGGACAATAAAAGAGGGGGGAGAAACAATAAATACACAGCTATAATAGAAATACAAATACAAGACATGACATATGAAATGTTAACGATGCTCTAACGTTGTACGATACACGTAGGACGGAGCGGGAATTCATCCGTGGATGAACTGCCGGCTCCGGGTGATTACCGGACAAGGTGTCCTGAGGGGGAAGGTATCATGCCGAAGGTGTCGTGGACATCCGACAAAGATAAGGGGGGGTGTATCCGAGTTAGTTGAATCATTCCGAACAACTTTCATGTTTAGAACAATTTCATCCGGCAAGTTTTACCGGCTCCGGGCGTCTGACAGACAGATGAACCGGAGGAGAAATGTTCGACGTTTGGTATGTTAGACTGGGCGGTGGGTTTACGGGTAGCGTATTCGTATCCGTTGTATTTTTCTGAGCAAGTTTCATGTATAAAGTTTTTCCATCGGAGTTACGGATTAAAAGATATTAATTTCTTCAGTTAAATCAATTTAAAAGCATTTTCTGAATTTCTATTAATTCAAAGATAAATGGATAAATACTTTTATACCCAGACTGAGCCAGACACAGTCAATGACATGTGGGGCCAGTGGGGCATAGTCAACAGTTGACCAATCAAGGTTGATGAGTCAACAGGGTCAAGGTGGGGGCCAGGTGTCATCGGCTCATTTCTGGATTTCTCTGGAATTTGGCTAAGTCTGGGAATTTTTGTCTTCAACATCAATTAGCAGTTTTCGAAAGGCTACGGTTTTGGTTCTACTCCTCCAATGAATTAGTGCCCAACATCAACTTTCATCCATTGTCCGTGATCTCGGATCCGGTATGGATGGCACCTACGATATAGTTCATCTGCTTAACTATCACTGGGTATGAAAAGTGCTACGGCATGTTAATTTCTGAAATTGTTAAATTTAGCAAACTTGGACCGATGACCGTATCAAATCTATAGCTCTAATGGAGTTGCGACCTTTATAAGTTTTGTTATACATCACGCGCACCATTATGCCATGCCTTCAGATGATATTACAGGTGCCCATAGCACGTTCAGTCACAACGACAAATTGGCTATCTGGTTAACTTCGTTTGTCGTTTATTATAAATCTGCACTTTGCGATTTTTGCCGGATTTAATCCAAGCCTCCAATGAAGTTGGTCCAAAGGAACAAAATGAAGTATGTTACCTCTATTTTAGGTTCATATAAATTTTTCCCACATCATATCTTGTTTGCTAACTGCTTTGTGGCTGTCAAGATGGTACCCAGTAGTGGTATTTATAACACATAACATATTTTTGTAGCTTCAGCAACATTCAGTATTAGCACCACGTTCAGTAGCAGCAATCAGCAGCATCAGCCGTAGCAGTACGAGCAGCGGCATCATCCAGCGGATGCAGCAAGCCGGAGCAGCAGTAGCAAAAAAAAAACAGCAGCAGCAGGCCGTGCTGAGGGGACGAGCAGGGGTGGGGGAAGCTCACAAAGGGGAGCTGGGGCGTCGCGGCGGGCATGAGGGTGGCGCGATGGCCGTAGGCACCAGGGGGCCGGGCGAGGCCGGTGAGCGCTCGGGGCAGCACAGATGCAGGAGGTGAGCATCGGAGGCTGTGGAGGTGCTTGGGGCGCGGCCATGCACACGAGCATGAGCGGCGTCGAGGAAGACCTCCCGGAGGCGGCCGAGGCCACGGCGGCCAGGGTTCGCCCGAGGGGGCAGCGGCGGGAGGAGGCGGGCGGGGAATACGTGGGGTGGAGGGGGCGGCGGCTCGAAGGGACTCCAGGGGGCGGGACGACGGCCGGGGCAGCTGGGGCTCGTCGGAGTTGGCCGGGTCGACGGCGGCCATGCGGGAGAGGGGGCGGGGCCGAGAGGGCTGGCGGCGGCGGCCAGATGGAGGAGGGGGTCGGGAGGGGGATCGGGGAGGGAGGAGACGAGATCGAGGGAGAGATGGGGATCGAGCCGGCTCGGGCTAGGTCTAGGCGCCAGCGTGGGCTGTTAGGTCGGCCTGGGCCGGCTGGGCACTAGGCCCAGTTGGCTTGGGCTGCTTTCTTCGCTTTTTTTATTATTTAATTATTTATTATTTACTTTATTTAATTCTTTTAGCAAGCATTATAATTTTGTAAATTATAGGACTGGCTCTAATATTAGTGTTGTAACCCACACAAGTGCTACAAAAGGTTTGGACTTTAAACAAAATCATTTAGTATTTTATTTAAATATTAAACCAGTAAAATGGACTTTTTAGGCTACTATTCGAATTGTTTAAAATATTAAAGTGTTATAATAAATGCCCCAGGTTGGTTTAACACAGCCCACTGACCTTTAGGAATTTAGCAAAATTGATTGCACAATTTTTGTTCAAGGTTTATTTTCCACTTTTATTTGGAATTTTTATTTGGGCTGAATCTGGATCACTATGATCAAGGGTGATCATCCATGCTTAACCACAGTGATCTGGCAACAGTAAAAGTGATTACTGTTGCTTGACACTGAGGGTGTTACAACTCGCTTCTATCAACAGTGTTCAGTCACCCCCTCCACCGCCTCCCACCTATACAAAGGTGCCAGCTCCACCTATTCCACCTGCACCCACCCCACCGACCCCAGTTGTTCCGATAGCCGTTCGGCACGAGACCCCAGAGGAGTGGGTCGCGTTGACTGCTACCCCTGCTGCTCCCATGCTTAGACAGCGCACTCCTCCTCCTCCTGAGGGAGAGCCCTCTCGTCAGCGTCGCCGCCTTGACATCCCCACCCGCAGCACGATCCACGTTACTAGTTCTGATTCCGAGGATAGTTCCGATGGTTCCGCTGACTGCCAGTGCCCGCTCTCTCGCGACTAGGGAGAGGTCGAGTAGTATGGTCGTTTCTATCGTTAGGTTATGCATGTTGTCAACTGCCGTATGATCAGTACTCGTTACGCTATCCATGCTAGTTGTTATGTATGAGGTCATGATGCTATGTATAATTATGAGGTTTCTTCGCTCTTTCGTTCGGATTTTTTTGATGATGTTCTCATGTTCCCTGTTTTGGTGTAGGTGACTCAGACGGACCCTTGCTTGCTTTTTCTGAAAAGGCACCACGCCTGGTTCTGTGCTGATTCTTGGTCGGCCGTCCGGGGTGGATGCCTCCTTGTTTTTCCTTCTCTTTCAACGACTGGCTTGTGTTCTGAGCTGCTTTCCGGCCGTCTCAGGCAGTCGTTGAGCTTCTTTTCGCAGTGGAGACCCTATGTTCTGAGCTGTTTTCTCGGCCGTCTTAGGGGACGTCTGCTTTCTTCTTAATCACCCTGCTCCAAGCTCTGAGCTGTTTTGCGGCCGTCTTGAGCAAGTGGTGAGTTACCCCGGCAACGCCTCAGATCTGAGTTGTCAAGACCGTTCTGGTGGCCGCTGGTTTAATTGCTATTTTATCAAGGGATTCGGATGATCACCAACCACCACCTCTTGGAGTTTCGAGTTCCTTCCGCCTTGCCGTCACTTTTCCTATTTCCCTCTTTGCGGTTTATCATGATATTGGTGCTCTATGTTGGGAACGGATATAGGATGAGGCGAGGTGAGTGCAGCCACTCTGGTGATGACGACACCCCCCGTCGTCGATCCGCCAGGCAAGCTGGACTGTCACCCGAGTGTCCACCACCTCCTCCACCACAGACACCTACCCCAGATCAGGTCATCAGGATGTTTGAGGAAAGAAGGAACCAGGAACTCATGGAATTAGTGCGAGGTATGAAGAAAATTTTGGGACTGAATCAGAATCAGGGATCACGCTCCAAGCTATCTGACTTTCAGCGCACCCGACCGCCGAGCTTTGATCAAGCCACAGACCCCATTGAGGCTGATGAATGGATGAGAACCATGGAAAAGAAGCTGGAGATCGCTCACTGTGATGAGGTGGACAAGGTTCCATTTGCCACCCATTACCTTGAGGGCTATGCCGCAATTTGGTGGGACAATACCAAGGCAGTATGGCCTGCGGGAGAAGATACCACTTGGGAAAAGTTCAAGTAGAAGTTCCGCACCTACCATATTCCCACCGGAGTGCTAAAGACCAAGCAGAGGGAATTTCTCGCTCTTGTCCAAGGCAGCATGACTGTGACTGAATACCTGAACAAGTTCAATCACCTGGCAAGATAGTCTGTTCACGATGTGGCCACTGAAGAGAGAAAGGTAGACCGCTTCCTTGGTGGTCTTAGCCCCACTCTCCGTTGTCAACTCAGCATGCTGGACTTCCCGGACTTCCAGACGCTTGTCAACAAGGCACTCATAGCAGAACACGAATACAAGTCGGTCGCTGAACTCAAGGGAAGTTATGAAGACTGCAGGCGCAAGTATGAAGCCAAGAAGGCCCCGTACGAGCCACATGCCCAGAAGCCCCGTATGGTACAACCCGTTCCCCCGCCGGCTCAAGCCAATTTCAAGCCTGCCTGAAACCACGGCGGCTTCGCAACTGACAAACCGGCCACCCAAGAGAAGTCTAACATCAACCCCCAAGTAAGGGCAGACTACCTTCGTAGGGGCGCCTGCTTTAATTGTGGGAAACAAGGACATTTTGCTAGACAATGCCAGAACAAGACGGGGAACCCAGCACCTCAAGTCAACAACATCCGGGGGCAGAACAACTATCGCCAGGCTCGAGTCAACCACGTCTCGTCCGAAGAAGCCCGCGGATCCCCCGACGTGTTCATCGGTATGTTTCCTATTAATAACATACCCGCAGCTATATTATTTGATTCCGGGGCAACCGATTCGTTTATATCGCGGAGTTTCGCCACCCAAAACAATTTTCCTATTGATCTTTTGGACACAATCGTGGTGGTCAAAACCCCTAGAGGTGTGCTCAAAGCAGACAGTATAAGCAAGAACCTGACCATTGATATATATGGAGTGAAGTTCCCTACCTCTCTCATGGTGTTGGGATCCAAGGGGCTGGATGCAATCCTTGGAGTGGATTGGCTTACCACCCATGAGGTCGTCTTGCCTTCAAGACCCGGATAGTGGAACTGGTCAACCCAGACGGAAAGGCAACCCGATTCACGGCTGTTGGAATGCCACACAAGAAGGAAGCAACGGTATGCCAGATCACCACCTCAGAAATGGACAAAATCCCAGTTGTCAGGGAATTCCCAGATGTGTTCCCAGAAGAATTTCCGGGTATGCCACCAGACAGGGAGCTGGAGTTCGCCATTGAGATTGTTCCCGGTACCTCCCCTATATACAAGAAGTATTACCGGATGCCTTCCACCGAACTGGTGAAGCTAAAGAAGCAGCTGGATGAATTATTACAGAAGGGGTACATTCGCCCCAGCACCTCACCTTGGGGATCACCGGTATTATTTGTCAAGAAGAAAGATGGCACCTTGCGGATGTGTGTGGACTACCGCCCCCTGAATGAAGTCACCATCAAGAATAAGTATCCGCTGCCCCGCATTGATGACTTGTTCGACCAACTGAAGGGTGCCCGGGTATTCTCCAAGATAGATCTTCGCACGGGCTATTACCAATTGAAGATCAGGAAGGAAGACATTCCCAAGACGGCCTTCACCACCAGATATGGCCTATATGAATTCACGGTCATGTCCTTCGGCTTAACAAATGCCCCAGCCTATTTCATGGGCATGATGAACAAGGTCTTCATGGAATTCCTGGACAAGTTCGTGGTGGTATTCATTGATGACATGCTCATATATTCAAAAGTGAAGAAGAGCATAAGCAGCACCTCCGTACAGTGCTGGAACAACTGCGAGCTCACCACCTTTATGCCAAGTTCAGCAAGTGCGAGTTTTGGTTAAAGGAGGTGGGATTTTTGGGACACATCCTGACAGCTCAAGGAGTAGCCGTAGACCCCAGCAAAGTGGTCGATGTGTTGAATTGGAAGCCACCAACCACCGTGATAGAAGTCTGAAGTTTCTTGGGATTGGCGGGTTATTATCGCCGATTCATTGAAGGGTTCTCCAAGATAGCCAAGCCAATGACCGAGTTGTTGAAGAAGAACCAGAAATTTGTCTGGACCAAGGAGTGTGATGACAGTTTTGAGAAACTAAAGACCAAGCTAACCTCAGCCCCTGTTTTGACTCTGCCGGACATCCACAAGGGATTTGATATATACTGCGATGCCTCCAAACACGGCCTTGGTTGCGTGTTAATGCAAGAAGGAAAGGTTGTAGCGTACGCCTCCCGGCAGCTACGCCAACATGAAGTCAACTACCCCACGCATGACTTGGAACTGGCTGCCGTGGTGCACGCATTGAAGTTGTGGAGGCATTACCTCATCAGGCAACGGTGTGAAGTGTACACCGATCATAAAAGCGTCAAGTACATCTTCACGCAGCCGGACCTGAACCTCAGGCAGAGAAGGTGGCTCGAGTTGGTCAAGGACTACGATCTCGGGATAAATTATCACCCCGGGAAGGCTAACGTGGTCGCCGACGCCCTTAGCCCCAAGCCAAGTTCAGTGAATTCACTCTGGGAAAGGCTCCACCCACAGCTACGGGAGGAAGTCACTCAACTCAACCTGGTGTTGTGTGACTCAATGACCAGGAAGACATTGGAAATCACTCCAACCCTGGTAGAGGAAATTAAGGGAGCACAAGCTCAAGATCCGGAAATCCAGGAAATCAAGGAACGGATTCCGCGTGGCAAGGCCGAATCCTTTCGCCTGGATACCCAAGGAGTGCTATGGTTCGAAAACCGGATATGTGTGCCGAACCAGGCTAATTTGAGGCAGCAGATACTGCGAGAAGCACATGAGTCCGCATATTCTATCCACCCCGGAAGCACCAAGATGTACCGGGATTTTAAGACCACATTTTGGTGGCACGGAATGCGCAATGATATTGCGTACTATGTGGCATGTTGTGACATATGCAACAGAGTCAAGGCCGAACACCAAAAGCCAGCTGGATTACTGCAACCCCTGCAAGTCCCGCAATGGAAGTGGGATGACATATGCATGGACTTTATTGTGGGGCTCCCAAGGACCGCCCGGGGCCACGACTCCATATGGGTAATTGTGGATATGCTCACCAAAGTGGCCCATTTTATTCCAGTCAGGACCACTTACCGAGCTGATCAGCTGGCAGAGTTATACATGTCCCGGATTTTCAGTCTCCATGGGATACCAAGGACCATCACCTCAGACAGAGGGTCAGTGTTCACTTCTGCGTTCTGGCTACGACTTCACGAAGCCTTGGGGACCGCACTGAAGCACAGCACCGCTTACCATCCTCAAACTGATGGCCAGACAGAGAGAGTAAATCAGATATTGGAGGATATGCTCACGACATGTGTACTAGCCTACAGCTCCAAGTGGGAGGACTGCCTACCATACGTAGAGTTATCATACAACAACAGTTACCAGGCCATCCTCAAGATGTCACCCTTTGAAGCATTATATGGGAGGAAATTCCGCACCCCCTTGAACTGGTCACAGGTGTGGTACAGTCGCCTCTTTGGCACCGACCTAATGCTTGAAGCAGAAAAGCAAGTCAAGGAAATTCAGGACCGGTTGAGAGCCGCCAAGTCTCGACAAAAGAGTTACTACGACGCCAAGCATCGAGAAGTGAGCTTTGAGCCTGGAGAGTACGTCTATATCCGAGTGACACCAATGAAAGGAGTAAGGAGATTCCAGACCCGAGGAAAGCTTGCCCCAAGGTATGTCGGGCCATTCCCAATAAAGGCTAAGCGGGGAAGAGTAGCATACCAACTGGAATTACCCCCGGAAATGTCAGACGTCCATGACGTATTCCACGAATCGCAGCTACGCAAGTGTGTTTCACCACCGGTCAAACGAGTGGATGTGAAGGAGTTAGAGCTGGCCCAGGATCTGACATATGAGGAGAAACCAGTCAGGATTTTGGATGAAATGGAAAGGACCACCCGCAGTAAGGTGATACGGTTTTACAAGGTGCTTTGGGAGCGCCATACCGAGGAAGAAGCCACCTGGGAAAGGGAAGAGTTTCTGAAGGCTGCATATCCGTATCTGTTCCCTGAGCAACCAAATCTCGAGGACGAGATTTACCCTAAGGGGGTAGGTTTGTGACACCCTGGTTTTTGGACCCTTTTTATTTGCAACTTTATTTGCTGATTTCTAGGATCGGAATTTATTTGCCTGGATTTCCTCAACTCAGAACGCCTTGATCACTTGGGCCTAATTTTTTCCCCTAGGCCAAGTGACCTCTGAACCCTTCTCCCTCATGGCTATGATCAAGTTTTGATCATCCTAACCCTTGTCCTATTTTTATCCCTCTTGAAAACCTTTTTTCATTAAGGGGAAATGCCCTTTTCCCTCTCCTTTTTAAAACTAGCCTCACCTCTGCTCCTCCTTTTGACCTGAAACTTTTTGTGCTAAACAATGGAGTCAAGCCTCATGATGCGATGCAAAAACATGGGCAAGTTTAGTACAAAAATATTTCTCTAGAAATTCTTTTCTATTTCTGTCCAGGGAGGCACTTTTTGAAGCAAGTACTCTTTCCACTACTCCATTTTCTCTGAAATTTTTACCACATGAGCACCTTCCTAGATAACCCAGGCACACCAATTTTCAGCCCCAAACACCTAGCCAAACTCCCTGGAGAAATTCCTAAACTTTTCTGCAGAAACCTCTTTTTGAAGTTGCCAAGCGCTGGAGCCCACCTGTAAGCCTCCCACAACCTTGCCTGCACTCCTCGACGTTGGCTACACGCCAGGGACACGCTGAGGCCACAGTGGCTGCCCCCAGTGCACGCGTGCACAGGGTGAGCACGCGCACTGGCGGCCATTGGCGTGCTCTGGCCACGGCCGAGCTGTCGCCGTCGAGCGCCCGCCGCGCCCCGCGAGCCATGGGTCGTGCCCTCGTGTCCGTAGTGACCGTGGCACACCCGCATGCCACCTGGCCTCTCCCAAAGCCACGCTGCCCGCCGGAGCCCTCGACGTCGCCGCCGCTGTTCGTCTGAAGCACGCGCGTGGAGGCCACAGTGGCACGCATGCTTCCGCGTTGCCCGCGTCGTCTCCTCCGCGTCCTCTACCTCCATCAAGCACGCGAGGCACCAGTCCCCCCCCTCAAAGCCGCGCCGCCCGTCGATGTAGAGCCACCGCCGCGGCTGCGCCTGAACCGTCTCGTCACCCCACTGTTGCAGAGCCCCTGGGCACGCACGCACGCGTGCTACACCACCATTGGAACCCCCTAGAGCTCACCCGAGCCTCCCCTGCTCACTCGCACGCGAGTACGGCATCCGTCGCCTTCTGTCCGGCGACACCGGAAAGGGGAACCATGCCATCCCTATAAATTGGCCCCATCCCTTGCTCCCAGACACATCAACACACCCCCACACCACTCACAGAGAGCTCATTCAAGGAGAAGTCGGCCGGGGAGGCCCCTGGTCGGAGATCACACCGGAGCGCCGCCTCCACCGCAGCTGGAGAGGAGCATAGCGACGTCGTCCGGCCACCATTCGCAGGACTTCGGGTACGTGGATGCTCGTCGTGACCCCCTGCACCTCCTCCCCTAGCTCTCACCCACCCTCATGGCCTCCTCGCCGGCGAGCCGCCGTCGCCGGAGCCGTGGCCTCTGTTTCCCTCCCGATCTGTTTCAACCTGACCACGGGACCCCACCCGTCAGCCACTCCAGTCAGCCCCGAAGCGGTATGGGTGGAGACGTATTCGCCAGAATACGCCTTCGACGTGTCCTCCTCTGGATATTTTCTGAAAAATCAATTTAATTCATTTAAAAAGTGAATTTTGACCAAACTTTGACCATCAATTACTCCTAAACCACAAGGCCAAATGAGTTGATTCTTTTTGCTACATTTTTGTCTTGATCTCCTCTTCAAGTTGGCAAAGTTTGGGAGCTTGGCTCTCTGTTTAGGTCCACTGTACAGTAGAAAGGTTCTTTGGACTTATTTCTATTTTGCCACTTGTTTTATTTTTCAGAGGGTGATCAAGTGCTTGCAGGAGACCAGGAGTTCAATGACACTCCACTTGACCAAGGCAAGCCATAACAATCTGGTCATGAGGAGCTTGAGTTGCCTTTTGTTGATTTAAATCATTTAACTTGGGTTTTCTTGCCTTTAAATTGCTTGATAATAAAAGTAATTAACCATAATAAGTTAATTGATATAAACATGACATGCCTACTGATTTTATCATGCCACTCTAGTACATGTTATCACCTTGCTTATTTCTTTTGCCATGTCTATGCCGGAATCATGCAAGTGATGATCATGCTTCTGCTTATATGCCATGTTAGTTGTTGCATATGCATGATAATAATATCATATTCATGCCATGTTGCCATGCCTTCATATTGCTATGCTCATTCACTAGAACCTAATGAACATAATAATCGTTGACCAAGTGCCACCGAACCGAGCTTAACCGTGCAGCCACATTTGCTTGTATGGGCGGGCCTTAACTCGTGCTATCGTAGTGCCTTCTACGGATATCACCAAAGAGGGGAGGTTATGCACACAAGCTACCCTGATCAGGTAGGTGGTGATAATCTCGACATCCATAGTGTTTACCCAGGAGTCCCCGTTGGGACAGTTTTCCACAAGGTGGCCGAGTGGTTCTGGTGGTAACGTGGACACCTAACCACAGGGATACCCAAGACCGCGTGTCGGTGAGTCCGTAGGGAGGTTACGCGGTAGTCGGGTTTCGTTGGAGAAGTCCTAGCCCAATATTGCGGAACGAGTTCCAAGGATCCTATGGGACAAGTTCCGGAGTGTCGGGTGGAGGAAGAACTCCATAATGTGGGTAACGTGCACAAACTCTGCAGAGTCACAATCTATTCGAATAGCCGCGTCCTCGGTCATGGGACACAGTTCGTACTAGGTCACACAATGGTCAACACTAATCTGTTTAATAATGTGTATGATAATGCTGGAACATTGGTCATGTGATTGGTCGGGTGGTAACAGAGGACACCTAACCCGTTGAGTGGCCGTGCTACGACTCGTATGATGGTGGGTCAAGAGATGACCCGGTTACCGAGTTAGGACGACTCGGAGGTAAGCGGTATGAATCATGTGGTGATCATAAGATACGTGGTATTATTGTTCTTGCCATGTTTGGCATGTTATTGTTTGCATCCTTTCCCTGCTATTGTTTCTCCTGATGACTTGGCTGTTATGAGCTTGAAAGTACATTCCATGTACTGACCTGGCGTGTCATGCCAGATGCAGGAGGAGTCGCACCTGAAGAGTAGGCTGGGATGTACTACGCGAACTAGGCCATGTCCCAGCAGTGTCCCCGTGGAGTGGAGTCCCGTCACTTCGTTATTCCGCTGCCGTAGAGTCCTTCGTCGATCGTATTGAGGCCCCGAGATGTGACCTAAATAATGTTGATAGTGTTGCCGCACGAGATGTGCCGCCATGCCTCGTAGCAGTTTGTAACCCCGAACCTATGTACCTGTATAATTATTATGAAGCGGTGGTATCTGTACCAATATGTTGTGCATTGCTAGAAGACTTGATCTCTGGGCTGGCAATGTGAGGTAAACCGGTCGCTTTGAGCCGGGGTGCCACAGAAATAAAGATTTTATTGAAGGGCTACTGTTTCTCAAGATTGCCAAAAAGTTTTTGCAAAGAAAAAGCTAGCGCAAGACTTGCAAAACTGAGGAAAGACAAAACGTGGCAGAATCTGTGAAAAACAAACCAGCCGGTAGTAAATATTTTTTTCGGGGTACTTCTGCTACTCAAATAAAAACACTCATAACAGATGCTCGAAAGCCAATTGTATAGAGCATGCTGTCAAAACAATTCAGATCAAAAAGATGATATAGTGATTTTAGGCGATTTTTTCGTCCAAGGACAGAATCTGTTTTCTGGACAGCACGTCACAACTTTTGAACTTTCTTGCAATCAGAGGCAAAACTTGGCACAAAGCTTGAAAATAAAGATACAATGATGTTGCTACAGTAGTAACAATCATCAATACCAATAAAAATAGAAGGAAAAACATCTTGGGTTGCCTACCAACAAGCGCGTTCTTTTACGCCTTTAAGATAGGCACAAAGCAAAAAGATCAAGTTGCATCAATTTAACCATGATACGTCCCAAACGTATCTATAATTTATGCTTGCTCCATGCATGTTTTGTGTGATATTTCTATGATATGGATACACTTTCATACACTTTTTATCATATTTGGACTAACTTATTGACTCAGTGCACCAAAGTGCAAGTTCCTGTTTTCTGCAGTTTTTTTATCCGAGGTTTTCCCCATATTCGGGAAAAATCGGATAAAAAATCAGCGCAACAGAAGCTTCCGGAATCACCAACGTGGGGCCAGACGGCCACCACCAGGTACCCAGGCGGCCACCTGGCGCGGCCTAGGGCCTGGCAGCTCCAGGGGGCGCCTGGACCCCTGGATTCCCCCTTCGCCTATTTATTTCCCGTGACGCAAAACCTCCAAAGACAGAACCCCTTTTCGCGATGTCGCCTCTGTTCCTCCACCGCCGCGCTTCCAAGATTGGGAGCGCCAGCAGACCTCTTCCCGACACCATGCTAGAGGAAGGATTGACCTCTGGGAGCTTCCCCTCCACCATGGACGCTTCCCGAATGTGCCGTGAGTAGTCTCCCTTGGACCATGGGTCCGTGATCAGTAGAGATGTGATGTTCTCCTCTCCTCTTTGTTCTTCATGGTTTAGACCTTGTGAGCTTCCCTACATGATCGAGGCACATATGTAGTTTTCTGCTATTGCTATGTTGAGTTTGCTGGGATCTGATGGATTATGAGACTATGTTCAGATTGTGATTGAGTAATATATCTGGTTCTTATCTTTTATATTTTTGTTCCTAAGTAATTATTGCATGTTCTCCGTTGCTGTTTATTGCTTTGTCCAAGTAGTAGGTAGTGACTCCAAGAGGGAACGTTATGCTCAATTGTGGGTTCATGCCCCCCGATGACACGCTTGAGTGACAGAAACATGAGTCTAGGTGATATGTTGTTGCCACAAGGGGGAAAACAACGGTGCTTGTAACCGCGGTTGCAAGGAATGTTTACTTTACGCAAAGTGCTTTTTAATGAAGTTGTCTGTTGTTTTGGGTTTACACTTTGGGTGGAGCTCGCAACTTAATACCAACGAGATGTTCTGGATAGATATCTCAAGGTGGATGATTAGTAGTAGATGTAGTTGGATTTTGGTCTACTTATTTTGGCGTACCGCCCATGCTTTTGAGCCTCGGCCTTTCTTTGTAGCATAGTTAGCATTGCGGTGCGTTTTTAATCCTGTCAATTGCCCAGCTGTGATTTATTTACCTCGCATAGCAGTTTTATCGTCTTTTCGGAGAGAGACATCACTAGTGAACATCACGGGACCCCGGTCCATATTCTCATCACTGTTTACACGCTCTTTTATTTTCCCGCTTTTACTTTCTAGTTGCTATCACCATTATCATTATCTCTTGTGTGTCAGAACCCTCTGTTAGGTATGTGCTAGGGTTAGCTAGTGCCTTTGCATCATGTCAAAATTTCAAAAAGAAATCTTGGAAATCAAATTCAAAATCCAAATGGGAGAAGGAACACCCCCCCAGATGAATTAATTCAAAAGGCCAGATAAAAATCTTTTCCAAAAATTCATGTTAGAGTTTTGAAAAGTCTTATAAATGAGTGTGATCACATATCAAGTGATGTGGGACCCACCCCATGCTCATAGATTTTTCAAATATTCAAACAGTACCTTGGAATTAAAGAAATACCCCTTTTTGATTTAAAATTCAAATCATTTGAATTTTAAAAATGTTGAAAGTTTATGAGTTGCTAGTTTATATTATTATGAGGCCACATAAAAGTTTTCAGCATTTAATAAAATGTTTAGCTATTTATTTTTGGCTAAACAGAACAAATAACAGAAAGGAAAGATTAAACAGAAAAAGGAAAAGAAGGCTTACCTCAATTGGGCCCAACTCACCGAGGCAGCCCGGCCCAGGGACAGGGGCGTCTTCTTCCTCGCGCCAGGCAGGCTGCTGCCGCCGTGGCGAGCATGCCGACGACGAAAGCCACCTCCTGCTTCCCTCCCCGTCCACGTTATCGCATCCAGAAGCATCCTGGAACCGCCCCGGTTCAGTTCCCCCCCTCCACAAGCTCCCTCCTCTCCTGTTCCGCCCGATTCGTCGCCGCCCGAGGAACACGCCGGAGCGCCGATGAGCACCCACGTGGCCAGTGAAGCCGAGAAGCTCCAAGACGGTGTCCAAGCGCTTCGTCGTCGTCGACTCCATCGACCTGCAGAAGTAATCGAGCACGGAGCCCGCGTAGACGCTGAATTCTTCCTCAAGCTCCCGCCGGCCGCCGTGAAGGACTTCGTTGTTTACGCCGCCGTTGAACCACCCCAGCACTCGCCACCACCTCTGCTAAGCTCCTGGTGAGCTTGCGAGTGAAACCCCTCTGTTTTCCCCCTGGATTACTCGCTCTAGCCGGATCCACCATGGTAGCCGAAGCTTCTCGCCGCCGGGATCGATGGAGCCGTTCATCTGCTAAGCAATCGAGCCAGCCGTGATGTCCATCGTGTTCGCCGTGTTCTTCCTCGTCGAACCAGCCCAATCTCGCCTCAAGCCGTGCCCTGGAGCCAAATCTCGATGGTGGCCGTAGCTAGGTCGCCGCAAAAGTTGACGCCGGCGAGCGTACAGTGCACCCCAGCGCATGGTTTTGGTCCCGTTCAACGCGCGCGGGTGAGAGCTTCATTTTGGTGGTCGTCGCGCTCCAGATGGTGGACGGAATCGAGCTCCCGTGCAGCGCCGCCGCGCTCCAGTCGCCGGCGTTTAGCCGCCGGAGTGTCAGTGCTAAACCTCCCCGGTTAATCACCTAGTTAGTGACCCCTGGGTCACTGACCAGTGGGCCCAGTGGCTTAATTAAGCCACTGGATTTTTTAACCCACGGGTTAATTAACCCCAGTCACTGACAGGCCGACCCCACTTGTCAACCCCCCCCCCCTGACGCCAGCTTGACGTCAGCCTGACGCAGTAAATCATTTAAATGAATTTCCAGAGATTATTTGAATTAAAAGAATTCCAGAAAATACCCCAAACTTTGGAAATTCATAGAAAATTCATATTAAGTCCAAATTGGACAAATAATATATGAAAAATGATCAGGAGAAAATTATCTTTCCAAATATGCAACTTTCAACTCTGTTAGAGTTGAATTTAAAATGGGACCAGTAGCATATGCCATTTGGTTTATTTGAATTTAATTCAAATTCAAATCAAATGATCTTGCAACTTGGACCATGGAATTAAGCTACAATTCAACCACACTTCAGAGGCATATAATATACATTTGAAGTTGATTCAAAATGATCAAACTATGTCACATACAACTTGGTTAATTTGAATTCAAATGTGGAATTTGATTTTGCATTTTAAATGCAATATATTCCACTTAAATGGAATTTTCTCAAACACATCAAAACTTATACTTCAAGTTTCAACATTCATTCATGTGCTTGAGCATTGCATTCATATTGATTGCTACTTCGTGCTTTGTTTGTCGAGTAGAGGTGGAACCGGAGCAAGAGGTCACCCCCTTCGCTGAAGATCCAGAGCCCGAACCTCGTCAGCAAGGCAAGCAAACCCCCATTGATCATGTCGATAAAATCCCACTTCCCTCTCATGTCTCGCTTATACATTGTATAGGATGATCACCATGTTACGATTATACCGCATAGATGAACCCATTCCTTTGCATGACCTATCATTTGTCACAGTATTAAGCAAACCACAATCCTAGCAAATGTAGGAGTTGGTTGATATCATGTGGCCCCTGCAATTGTTATCGCTTATTGCATGCTTAGTATGATACCATGTTGTTACTGTGATGTGAGTCGGGATGGTAGTGATCATGTTGATGATGGTAGAAAAGTGTTGGTGAATCGACCCTAATACAAGGTGAACGATGAGAGGCTGTGTAGGAGTACACGGTGGGTTGTCTCGTTGAACACCGCCCTAGTACGAGTTCTTGTGTGGTGATCCAAGATGAAGAGTACAACCACACATTGGGCTCACTGACCCCTCTCAACTTCTAACTCATCCCTTTCGATGTCCAGATGTCGCAATAGTTCGGAGTTCTGGTAGGTCTGTGGCCTGGCTGCTAAGTGAGAGAACGGCTCATCCGAGACCGGCTTATGCACCACGCACACATCACTTGGGTCCACTTCGGTAAACCGGCCGGGTTCACGATTGTGGTAACCAACCCAAGTAGGCGGCTTTCTCGGACTAGATCGTCTATGAGGTAACAGTTGTGGTGAGCATCCTCGCTGGCACCCCTTGAATGGTGTCGAGATCAAAGGCGGTAAATGATGGTCATGTGTGTGTAGCGGTACACCCTTGCAAGGTTAACAAAACTATTCGAATAGCCGCGTCCGCGGTTATGGACTGCTTGGAAAGCTTAGCTTGATTATTAGATAACTTGAACCGGATACTTCTAAAACACACCAAGATAAGTGTGAGTGCTATGGCGTGCTTTCTCATGGGGAAGTCGAGGAAGGCACCATAGTGGTGTATTGGTTGGAGAAAGTAGTGGACTCGTGTACGCTTCTTACCTCAAAGTCTGGTACTCGTAGTTCAGGATTAGCCAAGTCAAAGCTGGCATTTCTGCAAGTGAACCCCACCTCCTTTTACCTTGATACATGTGCATGAGTAGTATAGTTCCTATGTAAGTCTTGCTGAGTACGCCTTTGTACTCACGTTTGCTTAATCTATGTTTTAGATGACGCCACTGACCCCGAAGGTGGCTTCTTCATCGAGCTGGACGACTGAAGTTAAGCTAGTCTAGTCCCAGTCAGCAGACTGGTTCCCTCGTGGAGGGCTTTGTGTTTTAATAAGGCTTCTTAAGCCATTTGTTAAACTTGTCTGTACTCAGACATAATTTGCTTCCGCCTGTGTTGTAATGTTGGATCACATGTATGTGATCTCTGTGTGCACTCTATAAGAGTTATAAATAAAATCTACACTTTGTAGAGAATCGCAATGGTACCTACTGTTCATACAAGGCATGTGTGCTGCGTGTATGTTTATAACATGCATGTCTTTGTATGGGTTTTCGAGACCTTAGTTGTGTTCTGGCTGGCGGTCTTTCATACACCAAATGGCCCTTAGATGTGCGCATCTTGGGGCATCGCGATGCGATTGCTCGAGACTTCGTCTCGTGCACACTTTGTGGTATGATCGAGCCCGCCCTAGACCCCGACTAAGTGATCGGGCTGGAGTAAGTCTATGTAAGAGTTTTGAGATAGTCGGTAGTATGGTTGAGGCGACTTGTCTTTGAATATGGGAGTTCACCACCCATATCATTTGACTTGTGTGCGGACGATGAGGACCCATCTCAGTTGATCATCCGGCCTGGATGGGATGCCCCTCACGTACGATGCTTTCCGAGAATGTTCAGTGCTTGGCCTTGTCTGCTTAGACAAGTGGGTGCGGTTCTCGGCTCTTCATATGACTATGTCTTAACTGTACTTGCATACGCTAACCCCGGGTCCCGACATTGTCTTTGATCCTTTGTAAACAACAAGACCGGAGAGATTTACAACCTCTCTGAACTTCGTTGGGAGCAAAGTTATTTGTGTTGTGTGCAGTTCCACGTCAGTTGCGCCGCTGACACCTACTTAATTATCATTGTCGGAGTCCTACGAGAGACAAACCCTATCCTCTACATAAGGGAAATTTGCTGCTATCCTACATCTCACCTTTCACTTGGGGTAACCAACGAAGGGCGAGAAACCATTATCATCATCTCGCACATCAAGAAAATTTCTGGCGTAGTTGCTGGGGACTCCAAGTGCTAAGATAGGGGAGTTGCACCCTATCTTTTACCTTTGCTTTTTAGTCTTGTTAGTTTACCTTTCAGTTTTTACCTTTGTGTCCTATATCAAAAATAAATAAAAAATTATCTTGCTTGTAGTAGTCCTCCTTGTTTAGATGAACATGTTAGGACTAGGTGCTTTGAGGGAATCAAAAGTTCTAGATTTCCTTCAAAGGGATGGAGAAAATATGAAGAAGGCATGGGACAGAATTTCTGAAGCACATAAAAGAATTATGCCTTGGATACCTATAAATATTGTGCCTAGAAATTTTTACCATGGTCTTTTTAAGTGGTGTAAACACTCTCTTGATATTATAGCTGAAGGAGACTTTTTAGAGTGTGATGAGGCTAGAGCTCTTGATATTTTGAATGGTCTATCTAGTTATTTTGTTTATGATCGTAGTATTGATACTGTTGTACATAGACTTGCCACTATTGAAAAGAGGATGGATGCTCTAGACTTGAGGAAGGTAGAGGAATTTAAGTCCAACAAGAAAGAAATGTTGGAGATAGATGATGATTGGGAGCACTTTGTTAGGATTATCATCTCTAACCAATACTTCCTTGCTTTTTGTGATCTTGGATCCATAGTCTCTACCATGCCAAAACTAGTTTATGATTCTTTGAAACTAGATATGGATAAATTTTCATCTTATCATGAACATGCTAATGGAGATATTTCAGAGGTTAAAGGAAAGGTAAAAGAAGTCCAAGTTGCATTCCTTCATAGGGTTGCACCGATGGATTTCTTCATCATGGAGCCAAACCAAAGCAACATCGTGCTTGGAAGGGACTTTCTCCGAGCTATGAAAGGATTCATTGATATTGGTAAGGGGAACATACGCCTACGCGGTAAGGCGAAAGGTAAGTACCTCTTTCCTACGAAGAAGAAGAATGAGCTTGTTGAAAATCAATTTGAAGGTTTTTATGATTCCGATGATCTCGGGGACCTTTGATTCTTCTTTTGCTTTATGCCTAGCTTAAAGGCGTAAAAGAAAGCGCTTGTTGGGTGGCAACCTAAGATGTTCTTACTTTTGTTTTTAGTGGTCTTGATGATTGTTACTACTGTAGCAACATCATTGTATTTTTATTTTCAAGCTTTGTGCCAAGTTATAGCCTCTTATGATAAGGGAAGCAAAAGTTGTGACATTCTGTCCAGAAAACAGATTATGTCTGCTTGACCGAAAAGATCGAAACAAATCACCAGTTCATATTTTTGAGCTTAATTTTTTACACAGCGTGATCTATACAATTGTGAAACTTTCGTATGTTCTGAGTTTATTTATTTGAGTTGCAGAAGTGCCCCGAAAATTTTTCTACTACCTGTTGTTCTGTTTTTCACAAATTCTTCCACGTTTTTCTTTTCCTTAATTTTGCAAACCTTAAGCTTGCTTTTTCTTTGCAAAAACTTTTTGGAAATCTTGAGAAACAATATATATTAAAGAATATCTTTATATACAGTGGGAAAAAATTATTTTATTAAGGTTACTAACCTCTCTAATCAGCTTATGATGAGTTATGTATGAAGGGAGTTTTCAAGTGTGTGAGGGAAGATGATGAAAGAAGATCCGGGAGTATCAAACGCTCAAGCTTGGGGATGCCCCTATGAATCCCCAATAAATATTCAAGGAGAATCAAGCGTCTAAGCTTGGGGATGCCCCCGTGTATCCCCTTCTCCATCAACAATCATCAGTTCGTCCTTCATCTCACTATATTTTTATCACTTCATGCGTTATGTGCTATGCTTGGAGCGTCTCGCTCTTAGGTTTCCTTTTCAGTTTTCTTTAGCTTTGCTTGCTATTCATAACAAGTTAGACCCCAACTTACTTTGTGTGGGAGAGAAACACGCTCCACTCCAATCTAGAACACATCATAGGATTTTTCATGCTTATCTTTCTGTTGTTGTGTGTTCTTTATCTCTTCGTAGTTGTTGCCATGTTTAGTTTAATTTTAGTTTGTCTTTGGCAAGACCCTTGGCTTTTGTTTAGTTTGTTGCTGGAACTCTCTTTAGTTTTCATGTTTATCTTGTTAACAGAGTTGGTTGTTGCACTGAGTTGTGTCTTGTCTTGAAGTAGGTAATTGAGGTTGCTATTCAATTGTAGTAGTATCTTGCAATAGTTTTGAGGTATTGTCGTGAGTGATGTTTGAACTTTTGGTGTCAAGAGCTCTAGCCTATTACTGATAGGTGTCGTATTTTGTGCAATCCATGCTTATTTTCAAAACCTACAAAAACTAGCTGAGAACTCTAGCTACTAGATGGATCACTAATCTTTTAAGGCATCGGATATTAGAGTACACTCACGTACTGTAACAGCCCAGTTTTCGCAAAAATTAAAAAATTTGTTTTCGGTGTGAATTGTTTGATTGTCTGATTTGTTTGCGGTGTTTGCATCCCCGATTTATCGATCGGCGAATATTTTCCTCCTCTTATCTCGTATCGGACGAAGACCGACCCTTGCCACCCTGACACTCGACCTTTGCGACATCGGGTTTCACCCGATCACCGTCGCGAAAACCGCACCAGACCAGCCGCAACCAACGGAACGAAAAAACCCGTTTAATAATTAAACGGGATGTTTTTATAGCGTGCCGGAAAGAGTTCTCGGAACAGTTCCAACGCGAGGTGAACACCGCCGGCTCGACGCGCTGGTCGCGCAGTTCGAAGTTTTACCCGAATTGGAGGTACTGCAGACCCCCGGCGGTCAGAAACGTAAACACCGTGCGCGCGAGAGAAAAACCGGGGATGTTTTTGCAAACTGCCAGCCACCTGGGCTATATAAAGACCACCACACTCCCACCTCTTTCTAGGGTTTCCCTAGTCCAAAATTGTAGCCACGCCCCTATTTTTGCCCCAGATCTTCCCAATAGACCCACAATTTTCGCAACCCTAACCATCCTCAGATCTGGACCGTCGGATCGGCTGATCCAACGGCCCAGATCGCGCCTAGCCCCCACCTCCTCTCTCCCCAAATCCTCCCACGCAGCCTCCCACGCCCGAGGGGCCTCGCGTCGCCGCCGTCTTCCTCCGGCCGCCGCGCCGCGCTCCGCACCACCCCGCCGCGGTGAACCCCGCACCCCTCCTCCTTCCACCTCCTTCCCTCACCTCCCTCTTCCCTGTCTGTCCCCAGGTCGACGGGAGCACCAATGCCGCCGCCAAGCCATGGCCGAAGCCACGACCAGAAGCTTGCGCCTGCCCCGCCTCGGATCTCCTCGCCGCCGCCAAGATCCGGCGGGAACCGGTCGGTTCCGCCGCCCTCCGCGCCTGCCCTGGCCTCCCCAGCCGCGTCGCCTCCTCGCCGGCGTAGGACGCCCGCCGGCGCCGCCCTGGCTGTCGGCCTCGTACGGATCGGGACGAACGGGGCACAGCCACCACGTGGGCCGGCCCGATCCAGCAACCGGCCAGGGCCCAGCAAGCCACGAGGCCTAGTCGGCCTCTCCCTTGCCCCAGCCGCCCGCAGTTGGGCCAAGCCCACTGGGTGAGCAGCCCAGCGCCCCTCTTTTTTTTATTTGTCTGTTTTTTTTTCATTTTGTCTCTGATTTGGCTAAGTCTGTAGAAATCTGCTACTGATTCAATTCTGCACCGCGTGTATCGATCAAACCGTAGCTCGGATCGCGTTTCGCCCAAAATACGAATTGTTTGGAATTGTGTGCTCTAGATTTTATCTTTTGTGAGTTAATTGTTTTGAGGTTGTTTAGATATAGTTATTGCTGTTCAAACAGGGCTACCTGTCGTTAACTGCTGCTAAGTTGCTGTAACTGTTATTTTATTGCAACTTCGGGCGACGGTTGCTTCGCAACCGTACGTCAGAATTGAGTGACTCCTTTTTCGTTGCGTTAAGCATTGTTTCTAATTCAGTTTCATGCATTCACATGCCATAATTACTTGCTGCATCATGATTGTATCTTGCTCCAAAGTAGCTACCTTGTTGTTAGTGTGCTGCTGTTTATATTTTGTTGCAACTTCGGTCGAGGAGTGTGTCGCGACCGTTTATCGGAATTGAGTGATTCCAATTGCATATTGTTAAGCATCATGTCTACTTCCATTATATGTATTGCATTGTCATGCTATGCTTGCTGGTAATATAGTTATTGAGCTCCAAATTTTCTATGCTGCTGTTGTTGACAGCCACCTCTGTTTTTCTCCAAGTCTGTAACGTTCCGATGCCATGTTGCATGCTTAATATCTTTTTATCTATGATGCCTTTTTGCATGATTATTTTTTCCATGCCTTACCTGCCATGTCTACTTTATTTCATATCATTTGTGAGCATGTTTTCATTCATTACCCTGTTTGTGCATTGCTCTAAAGTGTGCTTCGTGATGTTCGCAGATTGTGCCTGTAACTTGTTTTGCTTGTATCTTTTTAACCGTAACTCCGTTTGGGGTGTTCTTTATATGTAACTTGATTAGTTTTTCGTGTACTTTGTGTTTATGCTATTGTTTTCTGTTGTTAATCAACCTAAAATATGGTTTAGGACAGAACAGTACCAAATCTTTTAATCATCGTGCGACACTTAGTGTTATGCCATGTTTAGGTTGTGCCTCACTTAAATTGACTAGCATAGATAGTTTACTTTGTGCTTCACCTCTTGCCATGTTTGTGTGCTATGCCATGCTTGCTTGAGTTGTCATGTTAACAACCTTTGTTGATCACCTGTAGCTAAGCAACTTGAACCACCGTAAACGTGCGGTATTCGTCGTGTGTGACCGATACCCCACTTAAACTGTTAGTAACCGTTCTCGACGATAGATCCGTATCGCGTTGCCATGTCGTGTGATGTATTCTTGATCTTGTGTTCCCCCGTAGTAATAGAGTGCTTGCTCGTTGATTGCTTTCCAGTGTTTATCGTCTTGTGTGCTTCCGCGGGTACCTTCGGAGACGATGCGAGCTTGCGATCCACTACACCTTCGGAACCCGACTTATCAACAGGCAAGGACTATACATTACTTATGATCCATTCTATTTCAACCAGCGGTTTGCATGCTAGACTCGGTTAGGTTCGATGTTTGATCCTACCACATGTTTACAGCCTCTTTCAAACCGATACAGCCATGTCCCCTCCCAGCAAACCATGTACTGCTATGTTACTATTGCTCGTTGCTCAGCCCCTGCTTAGTATGCATGCTTAGGATGCTACGATGTTACCCTGTTACTCCTTGGTTTGGGCTATCACATTATTATATTTTTGTTGATGATATGATTATTATAAATGTTGACTATGTTCGACGAAGGATGGAAGGTCTAGGCTATCCCGCCCCGACGCTTTGTTCCATTTGAGTCACCTAGGACCCGAGTTCTGGGTATTGGTTTTAAGACTGAGCGTGCCTAACCGCGTGTGGGATTTTATGGGGTCCCCTTTTCTTACCTACCTAGCTTCAAACATTTATAGAGGTGGCCCAAGCTGGTTTTACCATTTGAAAACCGTGTGTGTGACTGGTGAGCTCCCAGCAGATTTTTAAACAACTCGGGCCAGCGGAGACATGGTTTCTTTGTTGGTCCACACCTAGAAGCTAGGGGGCTGCCCACATCTGTTTGGGTAGCTAACCCGACCTCGTCCAGCCGAAAGAGTCTGATCCGATAGCGCGGTTGGCCTTTGGATTGGGTGTCGATTCCCCGAGGGCCACCCGGATTTGTTCGTTGTTAGTTAGAGGGGCCTGTCGTTCCGGATCTCTTGGGACTAAATCATAAAATGGCTTCCTGTGATGGGTAGAAACTGAGAGAGATGGGCGTGCGTGCGGAGCCTTGTAATGGGTAGTTGGTACACCCCTGCAGGGTTAAATATTTTCGAGAAGCCGTGTCCACGGTTATGGACGACTTGAGACCTACTCCTTGTTCAGAGACAACAACAACTGAGATAATCTTAAGATAATTTGATTAACGTGTGTGTGTGCCTTGACTGCTTCTTCTTCGTCAGGATGCGAAGAGGAGGACAAGGATAGGATAGGTGTTATGTTTGCGTAAGTAGTTGATAGCAAGACTTGTTGGAGGCGATTCCTCATCGAATGCTTGGCTTCTTATCTTACTCTCTAGATCGTTAGCCAGTTAATAAATGCTAGTGCGGCGGCAACCTCACCACTTACCCCTTCCTTACCGTAAACTACTAGTTGTCCTAGAATGACGACTGATGAAGTCCTTGCTGGGTCAGTTGACCACTACAGTTGGATGTTGAGTACTTCTGTACTCATGATACTACCCCCAAACTCTTTTCAGGGTTCTTGATCGACAACAGGTATGGTGATCGACGTTTCACGTGGAGACTCGACGACGACTAGTTAGACGGATCCCGGCGGAGGGCCTGGACCCGTGTGGTTATGGGGATCGATGTTTTTCTCTTTGCCAGTAGGCATTTGATTGTAGGCTGTACTCAAACATATATCTTCCGCTGATGTATTGTATTAAGGCAGTAGTATGCCGATTGTATGAGATGTTGTATCCTTGTATCTGTAATGTTGTGATATCATGTTGGAAATCCGGGGCATATGACTTCGTCATATGTCGCGGTGGGACCGATATGTGCTTCGTCCCCGGATATGGATGGAAACATCTAGATCTGGAACAGTACCGCATATCGGGCCTTACACGTACCATGAGTCGAGGATGCGCAAGGATAACCAAACCCCCATACACTCCTCCTCGGGGTACTTGTCTCTTTGTGAACCTCCTTATTAGATTGGGAGTTACTGATAATAAGTGCATGAGTTCTTCAAACTAATGTAAGTATTGAAAGTTGACACTTCCACCTCCTCATATTTGCTAGTCTCTTCCGTACCGTGCATTGCCCTCTTCTCACTCCGAGAGTTGGCGTCCACCTTCGCCGGTGCATCCAAACCCTTGGCATGATACGCTCTATCATCATAAACCTCCTTCTATCTTTCCTCAAAACAGCCATCATACCTAACTATCAAGGCATTTCCATGGCCTTTCTGAGATATATTGCCATGCAACATCCACCTCTTCATGACTTGATCTTCATGTCATACATGTTCCTGCTACACTGGCAGAGGCATACATTTGCATACATCATGATAGCTACATCTTCTTTATGTTTGAGTACCTTGTAAAGTGTGAAAGATCTTCTATACCTTCTTGTAAAATAGAGTGTTGCCCTTAAGTGAGGAAAAGATCCCAAAGTGGACAAAATTAAAAGATCTCAAAAAGGACAAATGAGAGTTAAATAGAAAGAGTCATTGAGGCCACCAAAAAATACAAAAAAGGAGAAAAAAGAGAAAAATAAAATAAAAAGAGAAAAGGGGCAACACTTCTATTCCTTTTGAAAGATCCACACTCGTACTCCCTCTTATCCTTGTACTCCATAGAGATGATCATACATGCATATAGCTATGTGGGGACCCTTCACACTATAGAACTTGGCTTGCATATTCCAAGGATGAGCCTCCTCAAATGAGCTCTAGGTCTTCATGAGCGAGCAAGTTGGATGCACCCCCACTAGTTCCATTGGACAGCTTTTCTTAGCTCATATGTGCATCCGTTGCATGGAAATCCCTGCTCCTCACATCATATCTATCATTTGGCCTTCTCGCCTAAGATTGTCCTCATTGATGTGAGCCTTTCTCACCCTTTTGTCTTCCTCCTCCACCATATTTCTCTCTTTGCCATCCTAAGTGTCAACTCTCGTGTTTACGCTCATCCATTGCATGAGTGCTCAAAATATCGAAAAGGAGTGGATCAAATTGACTTGTACCTGGCTAGTGGTCTGGGGACGAGTCAAGATAAGATTCAAAAGAAGACCAAGTGTGAACTTTAGTAGATTGAGTTCTCAACAAATATATTTTTCTCTCGTATTCCCATATCCCCCTTCTTGCTCGCAAACACCATTTGGAGACATTCGATTCACGGACAGCGAGAGCTCTTGCACCTAATGTTCTTTCGTTGCTTGTTTCAATGCTAATATAGAATCTTGCCTGTTATGACTTGAATTGAATCACATAGGTGATTGCTTTACTTTCAAAGTTCTTATATGGTTGCTAGCATGTCACCACAGAAATTATGCTTGTTATCATTTACCAACTCGAGGACGAGCAGGAATTAAGCTTGGGGATGTTGATACGTCCCAAACGTATCTATAATTTTTGCTTGCTCCATGCATGTTTTGTGTGATATTGCTATGATCTAGATAAACTTTCATACACTTCTGGTCATATTTGGACTAACTTATTAACTCAGTGCGCCAAAGTGTAAGTTCCTGTTTTCTGCTGTTTTTATATCCCAGGTTTCCCCCATATTAAAAATGCTCCAAAAATTCGAGAAAATCGGATAAAAAATCAATGCAACGGAAGCTTCCGGAATCACCAAAGTGGGGCCAGAGGGCCACCACCAGGGAGCCAGGCGGCCACCTAGCGCGGCCTAGGGTCTGGCTGCGTCAGGGGGCGCCGTGACCCCTGGTGCCCCCTGGCTGCTCCCCTTCGCCTATTTATTTCCCGTGATGCGAAACCTCCAAAGACAGAACCCCTTTTCGCGATCTCACCTTTGTTCCGTTGCCTCCACGCTTCCAAGATCGGGAGCGCCAACAGACATCTTCCCGGCACCCTGCCGGAGGGAGGATTGACCTCCGGGAGCTTACCCTCCACCATGGACACTTCCCGAATGTGCCATCAGTAGTATCCCTTGGACCATGGGTTCGTAATCAGTAGCTATGTGCTGCTCTCCTCCCCTCTTTGTTTTTCATGGTTTAGACCTCGTGAGCTGCCCTACGTGATTGAGACACATATGTAGTTTTCTGTTGTTGCTATGCTAAGTTTTCTGGGATCTGGTGGATTATGAGACTATGTTCAGATTATGATTGAGTAATATATTTGGTTCTTATCTCTTATATTTTTTTTTCCTGATACGTCCCGAACGTATCGATAATTTTTGCTTGCTCCATGCATGTTTTGTGTGATATTGCTATGATCTAGATACACTTTCATACACTTTTGATCATATTTGGACTAACCTATTAACTCAGTGCTCCCCAGTGCGAGTTTCTGTTTTCTGCTGTCTTTTTATTCCAGGTTTCCCCCATATTAAAAGTGCTCCAAAAATTCGGGAAAATCGGATAAAAAATCAAAGCATTGGAAGCTTCCGGAACCCCGAAGGAGGGCCGGGGGCCACCACCAGGTGACCAGGCGGCCACCTGGCGCGGCCTAGGGCTTGGCCGCGCCAGGGGGGCGCCTGGACTCTTGGTGGCCCCCCTGGCTGCCCCCCTTCGCCTATATATTCCCCGTGACGTGAAACTTCTGAGAAGAGAACCCCTTTTCGCGATCTCGCCTCTATTCCGCCGCCTCCGCGCTTCCAAGATCGGGAGCGCCAGCAGACTTCTGCCCGGCACCCTACCGGAGGGAGGATCGAACTCCGGGAGATTCCCCTTCACCATGGACGCTTCTCGGATGTGCCGTGAGTAGTTTCCTTTGGACCATGGGTCCGTGATCAGTAGCTATGTGATGTTCTCCTCCCATCTTTTTTCTTCTTGGTTTAGACCTCGTGAGCTTCCCTACATGATCGAGGCACATATGTAATCTTTCTGTTGTTTCTATGCTGAGTTTGATGGGATCTGATAGATTATGAGATTATGTTCAGATTGTGATAGAGTAATATATTTGGTTCCGATCTTTTATATTTTTATCCTAAGTAATTCTTGCATGTTCTCCGTTGTTGTTTATTGCTTTGGCCATGTAGTAGGTAACAACTCCAAGAGGGAACGTTATGCTCGATTGTGGGTTCATGCCCCCTGATGACACGCTTGAGTGACAGAAACATGAGTCTAGGGGATGTGTTGTTGCCACAAGGGGGAAAACAACGGTGCTTGTAACCGCGGTTGCAAGGATTGTTTACTTTACGCAAAGTGCTTTTTAATGCAGTTGTCTGTTGCTTTGGGTTTACACTTTGGGTGGGGCTCGCAACTTCATACCAGCGAGATGTTCTGGATAGATATCTCAAGGTGGATGATTAGTAGTAGATGCAGTTGGATTTCGGTCTACTTATTTTGGCATACTGCCCATGCTTTTGAGCCTCTTCCTTTCTTTGTAGCATAGTTAGCATTGTGGTGCGTTTATAATCCTGTCAATTGCCCATTTGTAATATTTTACCTTCCATAACAGTTCTATCGTATTTTGGGAAAGAGACATCACTAGTGAACATCACGGGACCCCGGTCCATATTCTCATCACTGTTTACACGCTTATTTATTTTTCTGCTTTTACTTTCAGGTTCTATCATTATCATTATCCCTTGTGTTTTGATCCTTTGTAAACAACAAGACCGGAGAGATTGACAACCTCTCTGAACTTCGTTGGGAGCAAAGTTATTTGTGTCTGTGTGCTGGTCCAGGAGAAGCAAGTGATTATCTTCAAACGGCGCATCACTTGCCGAACTTGTCGCTATCATTGCTGGAGTCCTACGGGAGACAATCTTAAAACCTCGGTATCTTCGCCGAGGCAAACTTGCCGCTACGCTGCATCTCACCTTACACTTGGGATAACCAACGAGGGAGAGAAGCAATTATCATCTCTCGCGTATCAAGCAAATTTCTGGCACCGTTCCCGGGACTCCTAGTGTTAAGATAGTGGAGTTGCCCACTACCTTTTACCTTTTATTTTTAGTCTTGTTAGTTTACCTTTCAGTTTTTATCTTTGTGTCTTATACCAAAAATTACAAAAAAATCCGCCACACTTGTTGCTACTGTAAGGCCCGATATGCGGTACTGTTCCAGATCTAGATGTTTCCATCCAGATCCGGGGACGAAGCACATATCGGTCCCACCGCGACATATGACAATGCCATATGCCCCGGATTTCCAACATGATATCACAACATTACAGCTACAGGGATACAACATCTCATACAATCGGCTTACAACTGCCTTAAATACATTACATCAGCGGAAGATACATGTCTGAGTACAAACTACAATCAAATGCCTACTGGCAAAGGTAAAACACACAACTCATGTAACCACACGGGTCCAGGCTCTCGGTCGGGATCCACCTAACTAGTCGTCGTCGATTCTTCGTTAAGGCATCCAGAAGAAGGGTCGTTGAGCTCCTCTGAAGTCCAAGATCGTTGCATAACGTGCGTAAAAGAGAAAAAGAAAGAGGTGAGCTATATCAAAAGTCTTGTAACTAACTTCTCACAGGTAAGATGGTGGTAGTGGTGAGGTTGCAGTCGCACTAGCAATATATGAGTGGCTAACGATATATTTTAGAGTAAGATGAGAACCAAGCATTCGATGAGGAATCGCTCCAACAAGTCTTACTATCAGCTACTTACGCAAACATAACACCTATCATATCCTTGTCCTCCCCTTCGCATCCCGACGAAGAAGAAGCAGTCAAGGCACACACACGTTGATCAAGTTATTAAGATTATCTCAGTTGTTGTTGTCTATGAACAAGGAGTAGGCCTCAAGTCGTCCATAACCGTGTACACAGCTTCTCGAAAAGATTTAACCCTGCAGGGGAGTACCAACTGCCCATTACAAGGCTCTGCACACACGCACGCCCATCTCTCTCAGCTACTATCCATCATAGGCAACCATTTTATGATTTAGTTCCGAGAGATCCGTAACGACAGGTCCCTCTAACTAACAACACACAAATCAGGGTGGCCCCCGGGGAGTCGACACCCAATCCAAGAGTCGTTCGCGCCCTCGGATCGGACTCTTCCGTATAGCCAAGGTCAGGGTTAGCCTCACCTGAACAGCAGGGGACTTCCCTAGCTCACCAGTGTGGACCAACAGAGAAACCATGTCTCCGCTGGCCCGGTTTGTTTAAAAACTGCGAGCGAATCCACCAAGCACACACATGGGGTTTCAAATGGTAAATCAGCTCGGGCCACCACTAGAAATGTTTGAAGCTAGGTAGGTAAGAAAAGGGGACCCCATAAAATCCCACACGCGGTTAGGCACGCTCAGTCTTAGAACCAATACCCGGAACTCGGATCCTAGGTGACTCGAATGGAACAAAGCGTCGGGGCGGGATAGCCTAGACCTTCCATCCTTCGTCGAATATAGTCAACATTTATAATAATCATATTATCAACAACAATATAATAATGTGATATCCCCATCCAAGGAGTAACAGGAGGTAACAGTTGATAACATCCTTGCATGCATACTAAGCAGTGGCTGATCAGCGAGCAATAGTAAATAGCCGAACAAGGTTTGCTGGGATGTGGAGGACATGGCTGTTTGAGTTTATTTGAGAAGCATGAATATGAAGTGGTAGGATCAAGAAACCGTTCTATCCTACACCTAGGCGCGAGTGAGCTGAAAGTTATAAGCATGATATATGATCCCCCTTACCTGGTGAGAATACGAAGTCGAAGGTGTAGTCGATCGCAAGCTCGCATCGTCTTCGAGAGGTACCCACGGAAGCACGCAAGAAGGAAACACTGGAAAAGGTAATCGACGAGCAAGCATCTATTACTACGAAGAAATCACGAGAAATCATCAACAAGGATACAACACGAGACAATGCACTACGGTATCACATCTATCATCGAGAGCGGTATCACACACGACGGTACCGCACATTTAGAATGGTTCAAGTTGTTTAGCTACACAAGGTGAGCAAAGATTATTAACATGGCATCTCACTCAATCATGGCATATCACAGAATCATGACAAGAGGTGAAGCATAAGATAAACTATCTATGCTAGTCAATTTAAGTGAGGCACAACCTAAACATGGCATAACACTAAGTGTCCCACAACGATTAAAGCATTTGGTACTGTTCTATCCTAAACCATATTTTTGGTAGGTTAACAACATCAACCAATGGCATAAACACAAAGTACACGAAATCCTAGTCAAGTTACATATAAAGAACACCCCAAACGGAGTTACGGCTAAAAAGATACAAGCAATACAAGTTACGAGCACAATCTACCAACATCTGGTAGCACACTTTAGAGCAACAAATAAACAAGCAAAAGGTATAAGACATGCACAAAAATGATATGCAACTAAAGTAGACATGGCAGGTGAGGCATGGCAAAAGGAATCATGCAAATATGCATCATGGTTCACTAGTTATAAGCAACACAAAAAGCTGTAAAACATTACTGGTCAAGGACTTAGTGAAAAATTAGGAAAACAAGGCAGAAACTTTTATTTTCATGCTGTATAAACAGGGGTAAAACTATATGCAAAAGTGCAGCAACATGATATAGCAATATATGGTCATGAATTGGACATGATGGTGATCAGGTACAAACAAGAATCAAGGTCATAGGCATCATAGATCAAAAGATATTAAGCGTGCAACATGGCTTCGGAAAGTTACAGACTTAGTGAAAAACAGAGGTGGCTGTCAAAATCTGTGGGATAGCAACATTGGAGATGAAATATAACTATGACCAGGAATGCAAACATGACAATGTAATACATATAATGAAAGTAGACATTTCATATATCGAAATGACATATTGCAATGCTCAATAGGATGCACGTTAAAAAGATATAGCAGCAAAGTTTGCATCTTACGTTAACAGCAGCACACTAACAGCAGGGTAGCTACTTTGGGTGAAGATACAATCAACATGCAGAAGGCCAACATGACAAGTGAAAGAATAAAATTGAAGTACACGTGATGCTTAACACACACAAAAAAAGAATCAACATCATAGGCCTCATGGATGTGACACAAACATCAATCAAACTTGCAATAAAATAACAGCAGCAGCACATAACGACCTGGTGCCCACTTCAACACAAGTTTGCACCACCCTAATGATCTCAAAAGGATTAACTTCCTAAATATGAACACTAGATAACGCAATTCTGAGCAATAAACATTTTGGGCGCACCGTGATCCGGGCTACGGTTTGATCGCAAATCGCATCACAAAACAGTATCAGCACACATGCATAAAAGACTTAGCAGAATATCCAACGGGGGGAAAATAAAAATAAAAAGGGGGCCTCACCCCTTAGTGAGCTCGGCCCACTGGCCGGTGGTGCGCTGGAGGGGCGGAAGGCCGGTGCGAGGCCGGCTGCGGGCCGGTGGGGAGCTGGGCCTCTAGGGGCGCGCTGGCCCACGCGGTGGCCGGCCTGGCTCGGGGCCGAGCCCGACGGCGGCGGCCGGCCAGTGGCGCTCCGGCATGGCGGCGTTGAGGGGCAAGGAGGAGGTCCAGGAGGGGCGCTACGAGGGCGGCACGGCTCGGATTTGGCCGGTGGCGAGGCGGGCGAGGCCGAGGGCGGAGGGGCGCGGCAAGCCCGAGCTCGGGACCTCCACGGCGGCGCCATGGCGGACCGTGACGAGTCTCCCACGGCGGTGACCTTTGGAAAGAGAGGAGGAGGGTGAGGGAACGGAAGAGAGGGTGGAGAAGGGAGCGCGGGAGGAGAGGCGGTGCTCGCCGGCGGCTGGCGGCTTGCCGGCCGGAGAGCTGCGAGCGGCGACGGGCTCCTCGACCCGGACCAGGCCCGGCGGCTGTGGTTGCAGGCCTGCGCGGCCCGGGGCGCGGTGGAGAGGCTGGCTAGGCGACTTGGAGGCCTCCGGGGCCGTCGGATCTCAAATCTGACGGTCCTGGAAGGCTAGGGGGCTAGGGTTTCGAGTTTGGAGGGGTTTTTGGGCGAAAATTGGAGCAGATCTGGGGGTTTGGCTGCAATTTTGTGTTAGGGAAACCCTAGGAAGGCTAGGGGGATTAGTGGTCTTTATATAGGTGGTCTGGCTGGCAAGTTTACGCAAAAGCCCTCGGGTTTTCTCCCTCGCGTTCGATACTCCACGTTTCTGACCGTCGGGAGTGCATACGATCTCCGATTCGGACGAAATCTCGAACCACGCGCTCAGCGCGTCGAGCCCGTTAGTTGTACCTCACTTCGATACCGTTCCGAGAATATTTTCTGGTGTCCAATAAAATAACCCATTTAATTATTAAACGGGGTTTTTCGTTCCGATGGAGATGGATGATCTTATGCCGGAAGTTGCGACGGTGCTCGGGTGAACCCGGTGTCGCAAAGGTCGTGTGCCGTTTGGGAAAAAGGTTTAGTCACGCATGCCGGTACGGGAAAGAGGGGGAGAAATATTCACTGATTAATAATTCGGCGAAGCAAGTACTACAAACAATAAAATAAAGCAACAAACAATTTTTTTAATTTGGGTGAAAATCCCGGGCTGTTACAATACAACACCACCAACAAGGGATCTCATCCCGATATCCAGAACGGTCTGGGGGATATGGGCGAGGAGAAAAGAGACACGACGTTCTTCAACACCACCAACAAGGGACTCTGCTCCATGTCAACGACGAACTTCCATCGAGATAAATTTCCGCAGAGAGACGGCAATGTCAAGAATGAAGCCATCAGGTGATCAAGAGGAAGAACAATAGTCCAGGCGACGATCAAGAGAAGCATTCTCACTCAAATCGTGAGAATACAGGGCAAGAGGAATGAAGTCAACAGATGACCAAGATGTTATCCGGAGTCGTATAAGCTAAAGGTACTACAGGAATTCCGAACCTGAGATCGGAATCGAGACAATACGCTACAAACAAGGCATTGTAACGATTTCGATACCCCACACACTCGAGATCCTAGAGTTTGAAGGGGATAAGGCGAGAATTAAAACTCTTACGACACTTGTCCTGACCAAAGCAAGGGTAAGGAGTAAAAAGATTCCTACTCTCCGATAACTAACTTAGTAACTACAAAATAGTTTTTTGTCTAGACTCGACTTTGACCAGAGAAGGGATCCTACAGTCGGTAAGGCTCTGATACCAAGTTGTAAGGCCCGATATGCGGTACTGTTCCAGATCTAGATGTTTCCATCCAGATCCAGGGACGGAGCACATATCGGACCCACCGCGACATATGACAATGCCATATGCCCCGGATTTCCAACATGATATCACAACATTACAGCTACAGGGATACAACATCTCATATAATCGGCATACAACTGCCTTAAATACATTACATCAGCGGAAGATACTGGAAAAGGTGAAACACACCATTCCCGTAACCACACGGGTCCAGGCTCTCCGCCGGGATCCACCTAACTAGTCGTCGTCGAGTCTTCGTTAAGGCGTCCAGAGGAAGTGTCGTCGAGCTCCTCTGAAGTCCAAGATCGTTGCATAACGTGCGTAAAAGAGAAAATAAAGAGGTGAGCTATATCAAAAGTCTTGTAACTAACTTCTCACGGGTAAGATGGGGGTAGTGGTGAGGTTGCAGTCGCACTAGCAATATATGAGTCGCTAATGATCTATTTTAGAGTAAGATGAGAACCAAGCATTCGATGAGGAATCGCCTCCAACAAGTCTTACTATCAGCTACTTACGCAAACATAACACCTATCCTATCCTTGTCCTCCCCTTCAGATCCCGACGAAGAAGAAGCAATCAAGGCACACACACGTTGATCAAGTTATTAAGATTATCTCAATTGTTGTTGTCTATGAACAAGGAGTAGGTCTCAAGTCGTCCATAACCGTGGACACGGCTTCTCGAAAAGATTTAACCCTGCAGGGGTGTACCAACTGCCCATTACAATGCTCCTCACGCACGCCCATCTCTCTCAGTTGCTACCCATCATAGGCAACCATTTTATGATTTAGTTCCGAGAGATCCGGAATGACAGGTCCCTCTAACTAACAACGCACAAATCCGGGTGGCCCCCGGGGAGTCGACACCCAATCCAAGAGTCGGCCTCGTCCTTAGATCGGACTCTTCCGTACGGCCAAGGTCGGGGTTAGACTCACCTGAACAGCAGGGGACTTCCCTAGCTCACCAGTGTGCACCAACAGAGAAACCATGTCTCCGCTGGCCCGGTTTGTTTAAAAACTGCGAGGGGATCCACCAAGCACACACACGGGTTTTCAAATGGTAAATCAGCTCGGGCCACCACTAGAAATGTTTGAAGCTAGGTAGGTAAGAAAAGGGGACCCCATAAAATCCCACACGCGGTTAGGCACGGTTAGTCTTAGAACCAATACCCGGAACTCGGATCCTAGGTGACTCGAATGGAACAAAGCGTCGGGGCGGGATAGACTAGACCTTCCATCCTTCGTCGAATATAGTCAACATTTATAATAATCATATCATCAATAACAATATAATAATGTGATATCCTAGTCCAAGGAGTAACAGGAGGTAACAGTTGATAACATCCTAGCATGCATACTAAGCAGTGGCTGAGCAGCGAGCAATAGTAACATAGCCGAACAAGGTTTGCTGGGATGTGGAGGACATGGTTGTTTGGGTTTATTTAAGAGGCATGAATATGAAGTGGTGGGATCAAGAAACCGTTCTATCCTACACCTAGGCGCGAGTGAGCTGAAAGTTATAAGCATGATATATGCTCCCCTTACCTGATGAGAAGATGAAGTCGAAGGTGTTGTCGATCGCAAGCTCGCATCGTCTCTGAGAGGTACCCGTGGAAGCACACAAGGAGGAAACACTGGAAAAGGTAATCGACGAGCAAGCATCTATTACTACAAAGCAATCACGAGCAAGCATCAACAAGGAGACAACACGAGACAACACACTACGGTATCGCATCTATCGTCGAGAGCGGTTACTAACAGGTTAAGTGGAGTATTCGTCACACACGACGGTACCGCACATTTAGAATGGTTCAAGTTGTTTAGCTACACAAGGTGAGCAAAGGATATTAACATGGCATCTCACTCAAGCATGGCATATCACAGAATCATGACAAGAGGTGAATCATAAGATAAACTATCTATGCTAGTCAATTTAAGTGAGGCACAACCTAAACATGGCATAACACTAAGTGTGCCACAACGATTAAAGCATTTGGTACTGTTCTGCCCTAAACCATATTTTTGGTTGGTTAACAGCAGAAAACAATGTCATAAACACAAAGTACACGACATCCTAGTCAAGTTACATATAAAGAACACCCCAAACGGAGTTACGGTTAAAAAGATACAAGCAATACAAGTTACGGGCACAATCTGCCAACATCTGGTAGCACACTTTAGAGCAACAAATAAACAAGCAAAATGTTGCAAACATGCACAAAAATGATATGCAACTAAAGTAGTCATGGCAGGTAAGGAATGGCAAAAGGAATCATGCAAATAGGCATCATGGTTTACTAGTTATAAGCAACACAAAAAGCTGTAAAACATTACTGGTCAAGGACTTAGTGAAAAATTAGGAAAACATGGCAGAAACTGTTATTTTCATGAGGTATAAACAGGGGTAAAACTATATGCAAAAGTGCAGAAACATGATACAGAAATATATGGGCATGAAGTGGACATGATGGTGATCAGGTACAAACAAGAATCAAGGTCATAGGCATCATAGATCAAAAGATATTAAGCGTGCAACATGGCTTCGGAAAGTTACAGACTTTGTGAAAAACAGAGGTGGCTGCCAAAAACAACGGGATAGCAACTTTGGAGCTGAAATATAACTATGACCAGGAATGAAAACATGACAATGTAATACATATAATGAAATTAGACATGACATATATCAAAATGGCATATTGCAATGCTCAATAGGATGCACGGTTAAAAAGATATAGGGAAGCAAAGTTTGCATCTTACGTTAAGAGCAACACACTAACAACATGCAGGGTAGCTACTTCGGGTGAAGATACAATCAACATGCAGAAGGCCAACATGACAAGTGAAAGCATAGAATTGAAGTACACATGATGCTTAACACTAACAAAATAGAATCAACATCATAGGCCTCATGGATGTGACACAAACATCAATCAAACTTGCAATAAAATAACAGCAGCAACACATAACGACCTGGTGCCCACTTAACCACAAGTTTGCACCACCCTAATGACATCAAAAGGATTAACTTCCTAAAGATGAACGCTAGAGCACGCAATTCTAAGCAATAAACGTTTTGTGCGTACCGTGATTCGGGCTACGGTTTGATCGCAAATCGCATCGCAAAACAGTATCAGCACACATGCATAAAAGACTTAGTGGGCTCGGCACATATCCAACCAGGGAAAAATAAAAAAGGGGGCGTCACCCCTTAGTGGGCTCGGCCCACTGGAAGGGTGGTGCGTTGGAGGGGCGGCAGGCCGCTGCGAGGCCGGCTGCGGGCCGGTGGGGAGCTGGGCCGCTAGGGCGGCGCTGGCCCACGCGGTGGCCGGCCTGGCTCGGGGCCGAGCCCGACGGCGGCGCCTGGCCGGTGGCGCTCTGGCACAGTGGCGTTGAGGGGATAGGAGGATGTCCAGGAGGGGCACGGAGAGGGCGGCACGGCTCGGATCCGGCCGGTGGCGAGGCGAGCGAGGTTGAGGGCGGAGGGGCGCGGCAAGCCCGATCTCGGGACCTCCACGGCGGCGCCATGGCGGACGGTGGCGAGGCTCCCACGGCGGTGAACTGCAGCAAGAGAGGAGGAGGGTGAGGGAACGGAGGAAAGGGAGGAGAAGGGAGCGCGGGAGGAGAGGCGGCCAAGGCGGCGCTCACCGGCGGCTGACGGCTCACCGGTCGGAGAGCTGCGGTGGGCAACGGGCTCCTCGGCCCGGATCGGGCCCGGCGGCAGCGGTTGCGGGCCCGCACGGCCCAGGGCGAGGTGGAGAGGCTGGCTGGGTGACGTGGAGGCCTCCGGGGCCATCGGATCTCAGATCTGACAGTCCTGGAAGGCTAGGGGGCTAGGGTTTTGAGTTTGGATGGGTTTTTGGGAAATAATTGGAGCAGATCTGGGGGTGTGGCTGCAATTTTGTGTTAGGGAAACCCTAGGAAGGATAGGGGGAGTGGTGGTCTTTATATAGGTGGTCTGGCTGGCAAGTTTACGCAAAAGCCCTCGAGTTTTCTCCCTCGCGTCTGATACTCCACGTTTCTGACCGCCGGGAGTGCATACGACCTCCGATTCGGACGAAATCTCAAACCACGCGCTCAGTGCGTCGAGACCGTCAGTTGTACCTCACTTCCATACCGTTCCGGGAATATTTTCCGGTGCCCAATAAAATAACCCATTTAATTAGTAAACGGGGTTTTTCGTTCCGATGGCGATGGCTGGTCTTATGCCGGAAGTTGTGACGGTGCTCGGGTGAATTCGGTGTCGCAAAGGTCGTGTGCCGTTTGGGAAAAAGGTTTAGTCACGCATGTCGGTACGAGAAAGAGGGGGAGAAATATTCACCGATTAATAATTCGGCGAAGCAAATACTGCAAAAAATTCTAGCAAGCAATAAAATAAAGCAACAAACAATTTTTTTAATTTGGGTTAAAATCCCGGGTTGTTACAGCTACTATGGGTTCCATTGAAAAAACCAAGTTGTGTGACTTCACTAGTCACAACAACAAAGACTTTATCTGCACTCCAATTGCCACACCTGCCGCTTCAGCTACCTCTTATGAAATTAAACCTGCTTTGCTAAACCTTGTTATGAGAGATCAATTCTCTGGTGCTGGAGATATTGCTGCTTTACACTTAAATAATTTTGTTGAGTTATGTGATATGCAAAAGTATAAATAAGTAGAAGGTGATATTGTTAAGCTCAAGCTTTTTCCTTTCTCTTTGAGGGAAGGAGCTAAAATCTAGCTTCAATCTTTTCTTAGGAATAGCATAGATTCTTGGGATAAGTGCAAAGATGCTTTTATTGGGAAGTATTACCCACCTGCTAAAATTATCCAATTGAGAAGTAACATTATGAATTTTAAGCAATTGGATAATGAACATGTTGCCCAAGCTTGGGAACATATGAAATATCTTGTTAAGAAATGCCCTACACATGGTTTGACTACCTGGATGGTTATCCAGACTTTTTATGCAGGCTTGAACTTTGCCTCGCGGAACCTGTTAGATTCGGCCGCGGGAGGAACCTTTATGTCAACTACACTTGGTGCTGCCACAAATCTTCTCGATGATATGATGACCAATTATTCCCAATGGCACACCGAACGCGGAGATTACCTCCCTAAATGAAAATTTTGACTTAATTATGTCTCTACTTACCAAGGAACCCTCTATTGATCCTCATGATGTTCCTTTAAATTATTTGGTTGCTGAGGAACAAGTAGATGTGAACTTTATTGCTAGAAACAAATTTAACAACAATGCTTATAGGGGCAATTTTGCTAGCAATCCTAGACCGTTTCCATCCAATTATGGGAACAACAACACTTATCCTAGGAACAAGAACCCCACTTCTGAATTAGAAAGCATGCTTAGAGACTTTATCACTACCCAAAAAGCCTTCAACAAGAATGTAGAAGAGAAATTAGCTAAGTTAGATAATCTCTCTTTGAAGGTAGATAGCCTAGCCCTTGATGTTGAGATGCTGAAAAATAGAACATCTCCCCTTGAGGAGAGGAAGGCCACTCCTATTAATGTTATCCAATTGCAAATCAATGAAAATATTAGGATGATGGCTAAACTTAAAGAAAGATGGGCTAGAGAAAAAGAGGAAGAATATAGAATTAAGAGCCTTCCTACACACCACATAGTTTCCACTATCCAAATTGTTGAGGATACCGAAACTATTCGCACCCAATGCACTCCTGGTCCCATTGGACCTATTAATGGTGATGCTAGTACCTCAACCGTAGAAGAAGAAAATCCTATGAACATAGAGGGGTTTCAAACAAGTGAGCCTAGATGACACTACTAACACCTTTGATAGTAGTGATATTGATTTTGATAGTTGCACCCTCTTAGAAGTTATTAGCTTGCTACACGATATGTCTAGAGACCCCCACACTAGCACACTCAATCTTGCCTTCACGGAGCATATCACAAATGCTCTCATCAAAGCTAGGGAGGAGAAGCTTAGGATAGAAGCCTCCATACCTAGGAAGCTAGATGATGGTTGGGACCCTATGATAAAAATTAAATTAAATAACTTCTCTTGCTATGCTTTATGTGACGTTGGAGCTAGTACCTCCGTCATGCCCAAAAGAATGTATGATATGTTTGAATTGAAACCTTTTAATTCTTGTTCTTTTGGTGTTCATCTTGTTGACTCTTCCGTAAAGAAACCTTTGGGGAAGATCGACGATGTTCTTATCATTTTCAATGACAACTATGTTCCCGTTGATTTTATTATTATGGATATAGTGTGAACCTTTATGTCCAAATATTTTGGGACGTCCTTTTCTTCGCACCGTTGGTGCCATTATTGACATGAAAGAGGGGAATATAAAATTTCAATTCCCTCTCAAAAATGGGGATGGAACACTGCCCTAGAAATAAAATCAAGTTACCATTTGAGTCCGTTACACGGGCTAGCTATTCTCTTTCTCTTGATAAAACTTGATACTTCTTTTGCCTTATGTCTAGCTTAAAGGCGTAAAAGAAAGCGCTTGTTGGGAGGCAACCCAAGATGTTTTTACTTCTGTTTTTAGTGGTCTTGATGATTGCTAATACTGTAGCAACATCATTGTATCTTTATTTTCAAGCTTTGTGCCAAGTTATATCCTCTTATGATAAGGGAAGCAAAAGTTGTGACATGCTGTCCAGAAAATAGATTCTGTCTTCGTGACGGAAAAAATCGGATCAAATCACCAGTTCATCTTTTGAGCTGAATTTTTTACACATAATTCTCTATACAATTGTGAAGCTTTCATATGTTCTGAGTTTTTTTATTTGAGTTCCATAAGTACCCCGAAAAAATTCCCTACTACCTGTTGTTCTGTTTTTCACAGATTCTGCCACGTTTTGCCTTTCCTTACTTTTGCAAACCTTAAGCTTGCTTTTTATTTGCAAAAACCTTTTGGAAATCTTGAGAAACAGTATCTCTTCAAGAATATCTTTATATCCAGTGGGGAAAATTATTTTATTAAGGGTACTAACCTCTCTAATCAGCTTATGATGACTTATGTATGAAGGGAGTTTTCAAGTGTGCGATGGAAGATGATGAAAGAAGATCCGGAAGTGTCAAGCGCTCAAGATAGGGATGCCCCCATGCATCCCCAATAAATATTCAAGGAGACTCAAGCGTCTAAGCTTGGGGATTCCCCCGTGCATCCCCTTCTCCATCAACAATCATTAGTTCGTCCTTCGTCTCACTATATTTTTATCACTTCATGCGTTATGTGCTATGCTTGGAGCGTCTCGCTCTTAGGTTTTATTTTTAGTTTTGTTTAGCTTTGCTTCCTGTTCATAATAAGTTAGAACCCATCTTACTTTGTGTGGGAGAGAAACACGCTCCACTCCAATCTAGAACACATCATATGTTTTTCATTCTTATATTTTTGTTGTTGTGTGTTCTTTATCTTTTCGTAGCTACTGTCATGTTTAGTTTTAGTCTTGGTTTGTCTTTAGCAAGAGCCTTGGATTTTGTTTAGTTTGTTGCTGGAACTCTCTTTAGTTTTCATGTTTATCTTGTTAAGAGAGTTGGTTGTTGTAATGAGTTGTGTCTTGTCTTAAAAGTAGGTAATTGAGGTTGCTATTTAATTTTAGTAGTAACTTGCAATAGTTTTGAGGTATTGATGTGAGTAATGTTTGAACTTTTGGTGTCAAGAGCTCTAGCCTATTAGTGATAGGTGTCGTATTTTGGGCAATCCGTGTTTATTTTGAAAACCTACAAAACTAGTTAAGAACTCTAGCTACTAGATGGATCACTAATCTTTGGAGGGATCAGTTATTAGAGTACACTAACGTACCATGAGTCGAGGATGCGCAAGATAACCAAACCCCCATACACTCCTCCTCGGGGTACTTGTCTCTTTGTGAAGCTCCTTATTAGATTGAGAGTTACCGATAATAAGTGCATGAGTTATTCGGACTAATGTAAGTATTGAAAGTTGACACTTCCACCACCTCATATTTGCTAGCCTCTCCCGTGTCGTGCATTGCCTTCTTCTCACTCTGAGAGTTGGCGTCCACCTAGCCGGTACATTCAAACCCTTGGCATGATACGCTCTGTCATCATAAACCTCCTTATATCCTTCCTCAAAACAGCCACCATACCTACATATCAAGGCATTTCCATAGCCTTTCCGAGATATATTGCCATGCAACATCCACCTCTTCATGACTTGTTCTTCATGTCATACATGTTCCTGCTACACTGGCAACGGCATACATTGCATACATCATGATAGCTACATCTTCTTTATGATTTGAGTACCTTGTAAAGTGTGAAAGATCTTCTATACCCTCTTGTAAATTAGAGTGTTGCCCTTAAGTGAGGAAAAGATCCCAAAGTGGACAAAATTAAAAGATCCCAAAGAGGAAAAATGAGAGTTAATTAGAAAAATCCATTCAGGCCACCAAAAAATACAAAAAATAGAAAAAGGAGAAAAAGAAAATAAAATGAGAGAAAGGGGCAACACTACTATCCTTTTGAAAGATCCACACTAGTACTCCCTCTTATCCTTGTACTCCATAGAGATGATCACTCATGCATATAGCTATGTGGGGACCTTCACACTATAGAACTTGGCTTGCATATTCTAAGGATGAGCCTCCTCGAAAGAGCTCTAGGTCTTCATGAGCGAGCAAGTTAGATGCACCCCCACTAGTTCCATTGGAGAGCTTTTCTTAGTTCATATGTGCATCCGTTGCATGGCAATCCCTACTCCTCACATCATATCTATCATTTGGCCTTCTCGCCTATGATTGTCCTCATTGATGTGAGCCTTTCTCATCCTTTTTGTCTTCCTCCTCCACCATATTTCTCTCTTTTCCATCCTAAGTGTCAACTCTTGTGCTTACGCTCATCCATTGCATGAGTGCTCAAAATATCGACAAGAGTGGATCAAATTGACTTGTACCTGGCTAGTGGTCTGGGGACGAGTCAAGATAAGATTCCAAAGAAGACCAAGTGTGAACTTTAGTAGATTGAGCTCTTGCACCTAATGTTCTTTTGTTACTTGTTTCAATGCTAATATAGAGTCTTGCATGTTATGACTTTAATTGAATCACATACCTTGATTGCTTTACTTTTCAAAGTCCTTATATGGTTGCTAGCATGTCACCATAGAAATTATGCTTGTTATCATTTACCTACTCGAGGACGAGCAGGAATTAAGCTTGGGGATGTTGATACGCCCCAAACGTATCGATAATTTCTGTTTGCTCCATGCATGTTTTGTGTGATATTGCTATGATCTAGATACACTTTCATACACTTTTGATCATATTTGGACTAACCTATTAACTCAGTGCACCCTAGTGCCAGTTTCTGTTTTCTGCTATTTTTTTATTCCAGGTTTCCCCCATATTAAAAGTGCTCCAAAAATTCAGGAAAAATCGGATAAAAAATCAGCGCATCGGAAGCTTACGGAACCCCGAAGGAGGACCGGGGGGCACCACCAGGTTCCCAGGCGGCCACCTGGCGTGGCCTAGGTCTTGGTCACGCCAGGGGGGTGCCTAGACTCCTGGTGGCCCCCTGGCTGCCCCCTTCGCCTATATATTCCCCGTGATGTGAAACTTCCGAGAGGAGAACACCTTTTCGCGATCTCGCCTCTGTTCCGCCTCCGCCACGCTTCCAAGATCGGGAGCGCCAACAGACTTCTTCCCGGCACCCTGCCGGAGGGAGGATCGACCTCCGGGAGCTTCCCCTTCACCATGGACGCGGATGTGCCGTGAGTAGTTTCCTTTGGACCACGGGTCCGTGATTAGTAGCTATGTGATGTTCTCCTCCCCTCTTTGTTCTTCATGGTTTAGACCTCGTGAGCTGCCCTACATGATCGAGGCACATATGTAATCTTTCTGTTGTTGCTATGATGAGTTTGATGGGATCTGATGGATTATGAGATTACGTTCAGATTGTGATAGAGTAATATATTTGGTTCTTATCTTTTATATTTTTTGTCCCTAAGTAATTGTTGCATGTTCTCCGTTGTTGTTTATTGCTTTGGCCATGTTTTAGGTAGCAACTCCAAGAGGGAACGTTATGCTCGTTGGTGGGTTTATGCCCCCTGATGACACGCTTGAGTGACAGAAACATGACTCTAGGGGATGTGTTGTTGCCAAAAGGGGGAAAACAACGGTGCTTGTAACCGCGGTTGCAAGGATTGTTTACTTTGCGCAAAGTGCTTTTTAATGCAGTTGTCTATTGCTTTGGGTTTACACTGTTGGTGGGGCTCGCAACTTCATACCAGCGAGATGTTCTGGATAGATATCTCAAGGTGGATGATTAGTAGTAGATGCAGTTGGATTTCGGTCTACTTATTTTGGCGTACTTCCCATGCTTTTGAGCCTCTTCCTTTCTTTGTAGCATAGTTAGCATCACGGTGCGTTTATAATCCTGTCAATTGCCCATCTGTAATTTTTTAACCTCGCATAGCAGTTTTATCGTCTGTTGGGAGAGAGACATCACTAGTGAACATCACGGGACCCCGGTCCATATTCTCATCACTGTTTACACGCTTATTTACTTTTCTGCTTTTACTTTCAGTTTCTATCATTATCATTATCCCTTGTGTTTTGATCCTTTGTAAGCAACAAGACCGGAGAGATTGACAGCGTCTCTGAACTTCGTTGGGAGCAAAGTTATTTGTGTCTATGTGCAGGTCCAGGAGAAGCAAGTGATTATCTTCAAACGGCGCATCACTTGCCGAACTAACTACTTATCATTGCCGGAGTCCTACGGGAGACAATCTTAAAACCTCGGTATCTTCATCGAGGGAAACTTGCCGCTACGTTGCATCTCACCTTCTACTTGGGGTAATCAACGAAGGGCGAGAAGCAATTATCAGTTCCTAAGTAATTCTTGCATGTTCTCCTTTGCTATTTATTGCTTTGGCCAAGTAGTAGGTAGTGACTCGAAGAGGGAACATTACGCTCGATTGTGGGTTCATGACCCCTGATGACACGCTTGAGTGACAGAAACATGAGTCTATGGAATGTGTTGTCGCCACAAGGGGGGAAACAACGGTGCTTGTAACCGCGGTTGCAAGGATTGTTTACTTTACGCAAAGTGCTTTTTAATGAAGTTGTTTGTTGCTTTGGGTTTACACTTTGGGTGGAGCTCGCAACTTAATACCAACGAGATGTTCTGGATAGATATCTCAAGGTGGATGATTAGTAGTAGATGCAGTTGGATTTCAGTCTACTAATTTTGGCGTACCGCCCATGCTTTTGAGCCTCGTCCTTTCTTTGTAGCATAGTTAGCATTGCGGTGTGTTTTTAATACTGCCAATTGCCCAGCTGTGATTTGTTTACCTCGCATAGCAGTTTTATCATCTTTTGGGAGAGAGACGTCACTAGTGAACATCACGGGACCCCGGTCCATATTCTCATCACTGTTTACACGCTCTTTTATTTTCCCGCTTTCACTTTCTAGTTGCTATCACCATTATCATTATCCCTTGCGTTTGATTGACAACCTCTCTGAACTTCATTGGGAGAAAAGTTATTTGTGTTGTGTGCAGGTCCACGTCAGTTGCGCCGCTGACACCTACTTATCATTGTCGGAGTCCTACGGGAGACAAACCCTATCCTCTACATAGGGGAAATTTGCTGCTATCCTACATCTCACCTTCCACTTGGGGTAACCAACAAAGGGCGAGAAACCATTATCATCATCTCGCACATCAAACCATCATCAAGATCATCAAAAAGCTCTTCAATTGTACAACTATTTTTAAAAGGTCTTTCAAATAAAGGTCTAATGCAGATACTTCTAGAGATAAAAGCAAAAGGCGGAAAATCAATTGGAGTTTCATTTATAAATCTATCTAAGAGAGGTATTTCTTCCAAAGTTTACACAGTTTCAACTCCTTTGGCAATAAGTGGGTTGTTTTTGCGTCGAGGAACCTTAGGGACGTAAGCGAACTTAGGTTCCTTCCTTGCCGGAGTTTCTACCCTGCTGGGTTTGATTGAGGAGAAAGTAGGTCCTAGAGTGTCAATGATTTCCTCAATCTTATCTATCCTAGAAGGATCCAAATCATGGGATTTGATGGTCTCCAAAGTTTTGATAATTTTATGCATGGAGCTATCAAGTCTATTCAAATTCCCTTGAATCTTGCGATCCAACTCATTTATCCTACTTATGCTTGGTATTTCTAACTCTATCTTTTTCAGGTTTTTTCACAATGTGAACTAGAGTGATATCCTCTTGAATGCTAGAAACAGGGAGATTTCCAAAAAGATCTTCAATAACACTAAGAGACTCCCAAATTGGGGGTTCTAGGAAATTCCCATTGATAGCAGTATCTAGAATGAACCTATTCCAAGGAGCAATTCCAACATAAAGATTTCTAAGAAGGATAGTAGTGGATTGCTTCTTGGTGGCTCTTTTCCGAGAATCATTAATTCTATACCAAGCATCTTTTAAACTTTCACCACCTCTTTGTTAAAAGGTGAGCACTTCTGCCTCAACAAAGGCAAAAGGACCAGACATAATGACAACAACTAGCAAGGTAACTAACTTTTTGTGGTTTCTGGTAAAGGACAAAAAGATAAAAACTGAAAGGTAAACTAACAAGACTAAAAAGCAAAGATAAAAGATAGTGTGCAACTCCCCTATCTTGAAGATTGGAGTCCCCGGCAACGGCGCCAGAAATTTGCTTGATGTGCGAGGGATGATAATGGCTTCTCGCCCTTCGTTTGTTACCCCAAGTGGAAGGTTGAGATGTAGATATCAGAAAATTTCCCTCGGTGAATATACCAAGGTTATCGAACCAGTAGGACTCCAAGGTCAACAGGTAGGTGTCAACGGCGCCAGATAGATTGACATGGACCTGCACACAGATACAAATAACTTTGCTCCCAACGAAATACAGAGAGGTTGTCAATCTCTCCGGCCTTGCTGTTTACAAAGGATCAACACAACAGATAATAGATAGTGATAATTGCAACTAGAAAGTAAAAGAAAGAAGTAAATTGTGGGTGTAAACAGTGGTGTAAATATGGACCGGGTTCCCATGATGTTCACTAGTGATGTCTCTCTCCCAAAAACGATAAAACTGCTATGCGAGGTAAACAAATTACAACTGGCCAATTGACAAGATTACAGGCGCATACCAATGCTAATTATGCTACAAAAGAAAGTAAGAAGTTCAAAAGCATAGGCGGTACGCCAAGCTAAGTAGACCGAAATCCATCTGCATCTACTACTAATCATCCACCTTGAGATATCTATCCAGAACATCTCGCTGGTATTAAGTTGCGAGCCCCACCCAAAGTGTAAACCCAAAGCAACAGACAACTACATTAAAAGAACTTTGCATAAAGTCAAACATCCTTGCAACCGCGATTACAAGCACCGTTGTTTTCCCCCTTGTGGCAACAACACATCCCCTAGACTCATGTTTCTGTCACTCAAGCTAGTCATCAGGCGGCATGAACCCACAATCAAGCATAACGCTACCTCTTGGAATCACTGCCTACTACTTGTCCAAAGCAATAAACAACAACGGAGAATATGCAAGAATTACTCAAGAACTAAAATATAAAAGCGAAGAACCAAATATATTACTCATCACAATATGAACATAATCTCATAATCCATCAGATCCCAGCAAACTCAACATAGCAACAGAAGAAAGAATTACATATGTGCCTTGGTCATGTAGGGCAGCTCACACTGTCTAATCCATGAAGAACAAAGAGTGGAGGAGAACATCACATAGCTACTGATCATGGACCCATGGTCCAAGGTGGACTACTCACGGATCATCCGGGAAGCGTCCATGGTGGTGCAGAAGCTCCCAGAGGTCACCCCTCCCTCCGGCAGGGTGCCGGGAAGAGGTCTGACGGGGATCAACCCCGGAAAATCCCATGGTCAGGGACCCTGGGTTAGTCATAGAGATAGGCACAGGTTGGACGATACTCGTCGGCTAACAGGAGAAGCACTTCCTGCTCGATATTATTACGTGAGGGGGCGATTACAGTGGAGTCCAAGGCGAGTTCTCGCAAGGCAAGATGCGTATTGAGTTGTCCTGGACGTCTCCCCTCCTAGCCTTTATATACTAGGCTAAGTCTCGGGGAGTCCGTGCTAGGTTACATAGGTAGTTTCCTAATTCTAGTCCTTCCTTGTACGCCAAGTTGCACCTTCCATGTTAGTCGCAGACTCCTATGTCGGAGCTTGGTTGGGCCAATCACGGGCCTGTCGTAGCTTCCCAGCGGGCCTTCTGTCTTCACACGCACCAGGTAGTCTCACATGTAGGAGTCGTGGGGTCACCCCCTCGTCAGTAGCCCCCGAGTGCTTGGGGGACTCGAAGAGTCGCGCAGGGGCTCGAATTCATCTCCGCCTTATTGTTTGTAAGCGTGGTATCGCCACGGGTCGCTGGCAGTTTTGAGCCATGACAATATCTGTTTCGAGGGATTGCTAAGCTGAACGGGCCCAAGGAGTCGACTGGTCGAGCCTTGGTGAATTTTTCTAGTCACAAATACCACAGTAGCCCGATCAAGCTCATGTCCCTCGACATGAACTTGGAACACTGGTGTCAAGCAAATTCATGCCGCTGCATGTCTTATAGGATCAATTGCCGCCAGTCTAAGCACATAGCCTGAGCGCGTCCGCTCGGCTCTTTCTATCATTCAAGCGCATGGAAAAAGTCGGGAGTGAAATCGCTCTGCGGCAAGTCCCGTCCTGGCCGTTCTGCGCAGCGGGTCTTACCTACATACTAAGCTTGCGTGGCATCTGGGTACAGTGTGTCGTAGCCGAGGCATAATCATTTTTGTTGAGGCACGGAGCCTGATTTAGCAATGCACCCACTTGGAATAAAAAATCAAGTGAGCTGTTTTAGTCGTCACTCGCGGAGTTTGTAGCGAACTCAGGCGAGGAAAATAAGATCGCACCCACTCGGAATGTCGTCGAGTGTGCGAGTAAGTCATGTTTGTTGAATGGCTGAATCTTTTTTGGGCGAGTGGTCACTCGAATTCTTTTTTGCTCTTGGGGTGAGGGAGCACCCGAACTCTGAGAGTATGTTGTTTCTGCTAGTGTGAGTGATCACTCGAGCACATCTTTTCCTTCTAGGTGAGGGAGCACCCGAACTCGAATAAAGGTACTCCCAATGGGAGTAAGAATTTTTCTTTGAAATAATATGAAAAAAGCTTGTAAAGAGTTGGATGCTGACCGAAGATGCGTGTTTGAGAAGCGTTGCTGAGGTGTGACGTTTGTTGGTTCGCCTGACAGGTTGGGTCGCCATGTCAAGTGAAAATTGAGTGACTTGACATCTGTTGCGCGAAAATTTCGCACTTCGTGATGATGGCCCTCGTTTTTCGCGCACGGTGGGCGGTATGGTTAGTGCGCCGGTTGAGTTTTCCATGTTCCTCGGCTATCGTGGGATCGTGCCACGTCTCTTGGATTCCAAGATGAGCGGTGACGATTTGTTTGCTCGGACTGATGGTTAAATACCAGGGTCTGGTGTGTTTTAGGTTTTCACCCAGCCATTGCCTTCTCCTGTCTTCCTTTCTTCTTCCTTCATTGTTCTTTGCCGTCCGCCTGTCGTTTCGTGTGGTTTGCTAGTTGAGATCCATGTCCAAGCGTCCCCGTAGTGTAGCGCAGGAGTCGGCGAGGATGACCGGCAGATGGGAGCGCTCTGCTTTTGGAGCTGCAGATCTGGATGAACTGGTGGCTAACGGCGTGGTGGCGCGTGATGCCGCCCGGATTCCTGGTGATGAGGAGGTTCCTGCGCCCCGTCCAGATGAGCGGGTATGCTTTCAGAGTTTCTTCCCCTGTGGTTTTTCACTTCCCATTCACCCTTTCCTACGGGGGTTGCTTTGCGCCTATCAGTTGCAACTGCATGATTTAACCCCCAATGGGATTCTGCACATTGCATGTTTCATTACGCTCTGTGAGGGCTTTTTGGGAATTTATCCCCATTGGGGCCTCTGGAAACGTCTCTTCAATGTGAAGAGGACAAATTCTGAATACGCCATTGGGGGCATGGGGATCTCCATTAAGGAGAAATCTGATTATTTTGATCTGGAGAAGTTGGACTCCGTCTTTTCGTGGCGGAGGAGCTGGTTTTATCTGAAGGACCAGTGCGTTGCGGGTCAGCGGTTTGGTCTGCCTCCTTTCGACCCTGCTGCGCGGGCGGTTAAGCGTTCTTCATGAGCACATCCTTTGTCTGCTCGTATGTTGTCTCTCGTGGAACCGTTTGTGTAGAAGATTACTGCTTTGAAGGATGAATTGACTGGCGGCCAGCTTATCTCCGTGTTTGTCAGGAGACGCGTGCAGCCGCTTCAGCATCGGGTCCGTCCCATGTGGCAATATACTGGGCCTGATCACTCGACCAGGTGTTCACCCGAAGAGTTTTCCGATGACGACCTTTTGGCCCAGGTTCAGCAAGTCACAAAGTGCACGAGCATTGGGGAGCAGAGTCTTGTTCGTCCTTACTCTGCTAACTTGCCTCTTCCTCAGGTACTTATATTTAAATTTATTTGAACTGATGACTCGTTCCTATTGGTTGTTGATGCTTTTTTGATCTGTAGGGTCAAAATCCTTTGTTGAACAATCCGCCACAGCCTGGGGATATGGATATACTCGATGAACTTGGTGAGGCTGATGTCGATCCTGTCCTGCGAGTGATGGGGGTGCTTCTGGCGCTTCGGGTGTTGTTGCTTTCGAGTCCACGGGTGCTCCGCCGTTAGTTGCGGATGACTCTGGGGATTCAAGTCCTCTTCGTGTCAAACGCACTCGCCCTACTAGTGGTCTTGATCCGGCGGGTGATGCCGAAGATTTGCCCGCGGTCGTACAGCATGTTGTGTCGTGCCCTCCTCCTGTTGCCTCGAAGAAACGCAGGTTCGGGATATTGATGCGTCCAGGCGCTGCGCCTGCTGGGTTAGTGTACATTTCCACTTTGTCGTTTCTGGATTTCATTGCCTTGGCTGGTGTTTTGAAGGTAACCGCTTTGTAGGACTACTCCTGCTCCGGCTGCTTCCTCTGCGAGTGTTGGTGTTGTCGCTGCTCCTTCGACTGATTCTGGAGCGGCGTCTGGTCGACTGGCCGGTTCCGCTACTACCGTGGCTTCGGGTGCGGGGACGACCCCTGCGACTATAGGTGTGGAGGGGACCTCTGCGACTGCTCCATCTGGGGGGTCTGCTTCGGCTGCTATTGCTCCTGAGGGTGACTTACCTCTGGATGTCAAACCAGTGATCCCTGAGGAGCACTTTCTGGAGAGGAGGGATCTCTCTGCTAAGGATAAAGCGAAGTTCTTTGATCGCATGGCGGAGCAGGTATGCGATTTCTTTGTCCTTCTGTGCTTTGCTATAGTAGCCCCCGAGGCTGCAAACGGTCACTTGTGGGTGGTTGTAGTCTATGATTTTGGTCTTCCTTCTGTCGGTCTGATACATATTGGGAGCACGGCAATGCTCCCAATGGGAGTAGCCCCCGAGGCCGCAAGCAATAATTTGTGATCGGTTGTAGCCTTTGATTTTCTTCTTTCCTATGCTTTTGACTTGGTTTATCTTCTTGGGTGCAGCCTTTATTCCGGATGTGCGAACGTGTGCTGACTGAGACTGATCGGTGGCGACGTGCTCATGACTCAGTCCAGGGGAGCTTAACTACTATGACACGTGAGATCCTGGTTCTTGGTCTTTGTTTCTTTTGCTGATTGGTTATGATTGGTGTTTGTTCCATAGGTCGCAAGAAGGGTGCTGACAGGCGGGCGGAGGCTGCGAAGAAGGAACTTTCTGAACTTCGGGCTGATTTGGAGTCCAAGGAAAAGGAACTGCAGGCGCAGCAAGGCGAGCTCGAGCGGTTGCGGCGGTTGGAGGAGCAGTTTCTCCAGGTCGAGAGGGTTGAGTGCGAGCGCCAACATGAATTGGCGAGCTCGCTAATTGGTTAGTGGACTCTTCCTGTCCTCCGTCTTTTTTGCGGTTTGTTTGCCTCTCCGATTGCTGGGATTTTAATCTGTGGCCTTCTTCCAGGTTCTGCGGGTATTGGAGCGGTGGATGTTTCTGCTGCCAGTTCGGGTGTTCTCCGTGGCTCTGTAGATGCTGTCTCGGGCGCTGCTGTAGCTATTGGGGATGTCTGCGATCGGGCTACCACTCTCCTGAAGCTTCTCCATGAGCACATGTTCCCAGATGCGGAGAAGCGTCCTGAAGGTCTTGATTCTCTAGTTGTTGCCTTCGGTCCGGATGGAGATCAGCTGGAGGGCTTGGTTCCTGAGAACGTGGTGAGTGGGCTTTCCACGTCTATTGTTGTTCTTTTGGGCCATGGTCTCCCTATTGAGGATTCCATGGTGGATACATTGCCTGCTTACACGGACGAGAAGAGTCTCGCGCTACTCGGCTGGCCCGCCAGCTGCAGCTGGTCGTAGAGGCAAACAATTCTGCAGCTGAGGAGTAGTGTGGTCCTGTTTGTGTTTTGAAAACTTTCAGCTGTAATGTGCCTCCTGCGGGACGGCGGATCTAATTCATGGACCTGCTTTGCTTTCTTGTGTTGCTTGTTGCCTTGTTTATTTTGACTTGTTTCTCTTTGCGGTAGGCCATCCCGGGCGTTTCTCGGGCTTGGAATTTGCGGAAGGAGGATGCTCGCGAAGGTGCTTACGAGTCTGTTTGCTTGAGGCTGAAAGAGGCCAAACGTGCGATCGTTCGACTGAAAGGTTCTCTTGCGGTCCATCGCTCGAAACGCGAGCATGCTGAGGCTGTCTTGGATAGCTTGGCAACTTGGATGGTGAAGCTGTCTGACCTTCTGAAGGGTGAGTTTGTTTTTTCCTTCGACTGCTCGGCTGCGCGGGTTCTTTCCTATGCTTTGCGGCTGACCTTTGTTCTTCGTTGTGAAGTGCTTGTTGGGCGTTCTCGGGAAGAAGAGGAGGCTGTACAGTCTGAGTTGCTGCGGTTGGAGGACCCGGTAGTGCAGGCGAACAATCCTTTCTCGATGGACAAGGCGCATGCTCGGGTGTTCGCCATTTTGCGGATGCGGGTTGAGAGGGTGCAGCGGGCTCTTGAGTACTGCCGCGGAGTGTTTGGCAGGATTTTTGCTGAGTTTTCCCCTTTGGATCCTGTCCCTTCATCCCTTGATAAGCTTTGCCGGATGTTCTCCCAGCCTACGGATCTTCGGCGCGTAGTTAATCACCAGATTTATGCAGGTGCTCGTTGTGCTTTTTCCTTTGTCCATAGTCATTGGCCGGGGGTTGATATTGCGTTGGCGGCTCGAGGACCTCCTGGTGGTCGAACTCAACCGATGGATGACCATTACGCCGTGGCGGATGAGCCTGCAGGTGAAGTTGTGAAGTGGGTGGTCTAGGATAATGACCGTCGGTTGGGTGCTCTGTACAAAGTGAAGTCAGAGCCTGGAGATTAGCCTTTGCTTGGTGTTGATTCCTTTGCTGAGCAACGTTTGTTGCTGCTTTTTTGCATTACTTTGTTCATCTGCTGTAAACCAACTTGTGTGGTATAGGTTTGTCTTGTCGGCTGCATAGTTTTTGGGCGAGGGGTCCCCTTCTACTTTTTTTAGAGTCTGAAATAGGGGAAAAGTGTCTCAGGGGAGTGGCTGCTGCGGCGAGCCCCCGAGTGTTAATTTTTTAGAGTCGCGTTTGCGAAGAACGCCTCGGGGGGTGTCAGCTGCGGCCAGCCCCAGAGTGCTAATTTTTTAGAGTCGCGCTTGCGAAGAACGCCTGGAGGGGTGGCTGCTTCGGCGAGCCCGAGTGCCGATTTTTTAGAGTCGCGTTTGCGAAGAACGCCTCGGGGGGTGGCTGCTTCGGCGAGCCCCCGAGTGCCAATTTTTTAGAGTCGCGTTTGCGAAGAATGCTTCAGGGGGTGGCTGCTTCGGCGAACCCCCGAGAGCCGATTTTTTAGAGTCGCGTTTGCGAAGAACGCCTCGGGGGGTGGCCGCTTCGGCGAGCCCCCGAGTGCCAATTTCTTAGGGTCGCGTTTGCGAAGAGCGCCTTGGGGGGTGGCTGCTTCGGCGAGCCCCCGAGTGCCAATTTGTTAGGGTCGCGTTTGCGAAGAGCGCCTCGGGGGGTGGCTGCTTCGGCGATCCCCCGAGTGCCAATTTTTTAGAGTCGCGTTTGCGAAGTACGTCACGGGGGGTGGCTGCTTCGGCGAGCCCCCGAGTGCCAGTTTTTTGGAGTCGCGTTTGCGAAGAACGCTTCGGGGGGTGGCTGCTTCGGCGAGCGCCCGAGTGCCGATTTTTTAGAGTCGCTTTTGCGAAGAACGCCTCGGGGGGTGGCTGCTTCGGCGAGCCCCCGAGTGCCAATTTTTTAGGGTCGCGTTTGCGAAGAGCGCCTCGGGGGGTGGCTGCTTCGGCGAGCCCCCGAGTGCCAATTTTTTAGGGTCGCGTTTGAGAAGAGTGCCTCGGGGGGTGGCTGCTTCGGTGAGCCTCTGAGTGCCAATTTTTTAGAGTCACGTTTGCGAAGTACGCCTCGGGGGTGGCTGCTTCGGCGAGCCCCCGAGTGCCAATGTTTAAGAGTCGCGTTTGCGAAGAACGCTTCGGCGAGCCCCCAAGTGCCGATTTTTTAGAGTCGCGTTTGCGAAGAACGCCTTGGGGGTGGCTGCTTCGGCGAGCCCCCGAGTGCCAATTTTTTAGGGTCGCGTTTGCGAAGAGCGCCTCGGGGGGTGGCTGCTTCGGCGAGCCCCTGAGTGCCAATTTTTTAGGGTCGCTTTTTCGAAGAGCGCCTCGGGGGGTGGCTGCTTTGGCGAGCCCCCGAGTGCCTATTTTTTAGAGTCGCGTTTGCGAAAAATGCCTCGGGGGTGGCTGCTTCGGCGAGCCCCTGAGTTCCAATTTTTTAGAGTCGCATTTGCGAAGAACGCCTCGGGGGGTGGCTGCTTCGGCGAGCCCCCGAGTTCCAGTGTGCAGAAATAATTTTTGGGAGAATATTTTCAATATTTTCCCTTTTGTTTCTTACACGGGGGGGGGGTGCTGCATGAAGGAAGCCCCTTTATTTGGATCGATGGCTTGATAGCCCTAAGGATGGTAAATTGTTGTAACTCCCTTTTTCTTCTACGGTGGGGTCTCTTCCTCTGATGCTGTGGCCCCACTGGCTTGGTGTGCTCCGAAGGTTTCTGATATTTTGTGGAACTCTTTGTCGCACCGGTCGGACCTGACGAAGCTGCCGCTGACTGTGATCACTCCTCGTGGGCCTGGCATTTTCATCTTGAGGTAGGCGTAGTGTGGCACTGACATGAAATGCGCAAAGGCTGGTCGTCCTAGGATGGCGTGGTATTGTGATTTCCAGTTGACCACTTCGAAGTCCAATGACTCTTTGCGGAAGTTGCTCGTGCTGCCAAAACCCACCTCGAGACTTATTTTTCTGAGGGGGTATACTACTTTCCCTGGCACGATTCCATGAAACGTTGTGCCTGAAGTTTTTAGTGTTGAGTTTTGGATGAGCATTTCTTCCAGGGTTCTGGTGAATATGATGTTGATTCCGCTGTCGCCGTCCATGAACACACGTGACATGTCGAAGTTTCCAATTCTTGCTTCGAGTACTAGTGCGGTGTGTCCTGGGCGCGGATGGCTGGCGGATGGTCCTCTCAGGAGAACGTAATTTTAGTCTCGGACCCGCGCAGGTATTCTGGGACAGCAGGGTGCGAGGAGACTGCGAGGAAAACTTGTCTGGTGACCTGCTTCTGCTGCCTGTTTGATGGTCTTCCTTCTTGTGTCATGTAGATCCGGCCGTGCACTTCTGGGTATTTTTCTTCCTCAGGTGTCTTGCTCCGTTCTTGGATTACTACTACTTGCCTTGTTGGAATTGCGGGCGCTGGCGGCGAGTTGTGGGCGATGGTTCCGACTTCTACGCTTGCGAGAGGCTGTGATGTTGTTGTTGTAGATCGGCTTTTCTCTTCTGAGAGCTCGATGAATCGCCTGCAGTTCCTGAGGATGTGCCCTGATCTGAGTTCTCCGCGCTCGTTTCTGAACCCGTGTATTGTGCATGGTCCGTCGAGCTGCTCTTTAGCTGAACGATATGCTCGGGTGTCGTCTCGTGGCTGCCTTGTTCTCCAGTCCCATTTTTGGATTTGGGGTGCTTCTTCTTGGTTGTCCCTGTGCTGTATTCTCCTGTCGTCGCGATGTCTGCCTTCTCTGTCGTCTGGGAAACCGGCCGCGACCATATCGGGTCCTCTGTCGTCGTAGAAGTTGCGCCTCGGTCATTTTCTTCTTCTATCGAATCCTCTGTCGCTGGTGTGGTAGTCGTAGTCGCGTTCTGAGCGCGCTGTCTGGATCTCCAATTCGTTCCGTACGGAGTCTTCTCCATCTGCCCAGTTATTGGCTTGCTCGAGCAGTCGTGCGAGTGTTCGGACTTTCATCTGCCCGAGCTGCTCCTTGAAGTCGATGCGCTGCAAACCCCTCCTGAATGTGTCGATTGCGCTTTCGTCTGATATGTCCTCGGCTGAATTTTTCAGTATGGTCCATCGCTGGATGTATGTTCGCAGGGATTCTCTGGATCCTTGTTTGCAAGCTCTCATCTCCTCGAGTGATGCCGGTCATTTGTAAGTGGACTTGAAGTTCTCGATGAAGGCGCTGCGGAACTGCCTCTAGGAGTCGATTGATCCTCGTGGTAGGTTCTTCAGCCAGTGTCGTGTTGAGCCCTTGAGCATGAGTTGTATGTACTGCATTGTTGTGATATTGGTTCCGCGCTGGAATTTACGGCTGTCAGGTAGTCGTCGAGCCATGCTTCTGGTTCTTCCAGCCCGTCGTACTTGTGCGTTGTGGAGTTTAGCTTGAAACCTTTTGGCATCCTTGTTTTCCGTATGGACCGTGTGAAGCACAGTGCTCCGCATGGTTCTACGTTCTCGTCGGAAGCTTGCTCATCCGAGTACTCTTCGCGGGCTGCTCGCCTTCGTCTTCCGCGGTTGACTTTGCTTTGTGTTATGTCGTCGCGTGCGTCTCGCCGATTGTTGTTGCGTCTGTTGTTGTTGTCGTCGCTGTCGTGGTTTTTGTTTTTGTTTGAGCGCTTGCGCTAGTCGTCGTTGATGTCGTCGTCGGGTGAACTGGGTTCCCTGTCCGGGGTCTGCTCGCGGGGGGCTCGTCTTGCGCCTGCACTTTTGGGGGCTTAGATGGCGTCTTTCATTATTTTGAGTGTCATCGTCGTGTTGTGATCTAAGATGACTTTCTTGCCTTTCTGAGCACGGGATAGGTACTCTTGGGCAGTGAAAAGGGCTTCGGCTGGCGTGAGTTGTTCTTCCTCGTCGTCGTCCTCTTCCAGCTTGAAGTCGTCATCTAGCTTGCGGGCCACCTTCTTCTTGTCTGTGCGTTTAAGATTGCTGAATCTGGATCTGGCTCGGATGAGGGAGTCGTAGTCGGAGGAGTCGCTTCTGGGAGGTGATCTGCGGTTGTTTCTTGAGTCGATGGCAGCCTTTCCTTGCTTCTCTAGTTCTAAGCGGTGTTGTCTTGCTCTTTTGGTGGCGTCACTTGCCAACTTGTTGTATGCTCTGAGCTCGTCTCGCGTTGCGTTCTCCGGGAGTAGTTTGTCGCGCTTCACTACGTCCCTTATTCTGGCGATTGCTTCCTTTGACAGGTAGATATTTTCTACGTGATGGTCCTCTTTCGCCATACCTGGGGTCTGATGCTTGTTGCTTTATGGCTCGTCGCTCCTGCGATTGCTATGCTCCACTCCTTTTTATATTTTCTTTGGTATGGTTCCTGGTTCTCCAAGTGTGACGGTGACCTGGCCGGTGTTGTCAGGATCACTGTCCTTTCTATTCGAGCGGTTGTCTCGGCGACTGCTCGGGTCGTCATCTTGATTTTTGTCATCTGTGATTGGCGCGTGGATGTCTGCCATGAATACTTGGGACAGCGTCTTGACTGCCGTCTTGCTTGCGCGCATGTTGCGCTTCTTCCATGGACCACTCGAGTAGTCGGGCTGGGGGTCGTGGCTGACTCGCCGAGTCGTCACGCGGGCGGGTGTTGCTTCGGTTGCTGATGTAGGATCTGCCGTCGGGGGTGCTTGAGCGCGATCCGTGAGACGGAGGGCTCCCCAGTGGTTGATGTAGATTTAATATGCTCCGAAGATCAGGTTGACACCAGTGCGTAGGTTGGCGAAAGCCGGTCGAAAGGCCGGGAGGTGAGCCTTGAAACCGAGGGATCCGAATAGATTGGAGTCTGCCCGGATCATAAAGTCGATGAGTGCTGATGGAGTCGCTGCTTCGACGATCGTCGATGATGAGGCCGCCGAGATCGCGGTTCCAACCTGTGAAGTTCCCACAGACGGCGCCAATTGACGGGGATCAACCCCGGCAAATCCCATGGTCAGGGACGCTTGGTTAGTCATAGATATAGGCACAGGTTGGACGATACTCGTCGGCTAACAGGAGAAGCACTTCATGCTCGATATTATTACGTGAGGGGGCGATTACAATGGAGGCCAAGGCGAGTTCTCGCAAGGCTAGATGCGTATTGAGTTGTCCTAGACGTCTCCCCTCCTAGCTTTTATATACTAGGCTAAGTCTCAGGGAGTCCGTGCTAGGTTACATAGGTAGTTTCCTAATTCTAGTCCTGCCTTGTACGCCAAGTTGCACCTTCCATGTTAGTCGCAGACTCCTACGTCGGTGCTTAGTTGGGACAATCACGGGCCTGTCGTAGCTTCCCAGCGGGCCTTCTGTCTTCACACGCACCAGGTAGTCTCACATGTAGGAGTCGTGGGGTCACCCCCTCGTCAAGGTCTTTTGGTGCTCCCGGTCTTGAAAGCGCGGTGGCGGAGGAACAGAGGCAAGATCGTGAAAAAGGGTTATGTCTTCGGAGGTTTCGGGGCGAGAGGTAAATATAGGCGAAGGGGGGCAGCCAGAGGGGCCACCAGGGGTCCAGGCGCGGACCCACCCTAGGGCGCGTCGGGAGTGAGCCTAGGGCCCTGGTGGGTCCCTTCCAGCCACCCCTTCGGGACTCTGGAAGGTTCCCTTACGCTGATTTTTTATTGGATTTTTCCGAAATTTTTGGAGCATTTTTAATACGGGGGAAATCTGAAATAAAAAGACAGCAGAAAATGGGAACTGGCACTGGGGTGCACTGAGTTAATAGGTTAGTCCAAATATGATCACAAGTGTATGAAAGTGTAGCAAAGGCATAGCAATATCACACAAAACATGCATGGAGCAAGCAGAAATTATAGATACGTTTGAGACGTATCACGAGTTCAGAGAGGTTGTCAATATCTCCGGCCTTGTCGTTTACAAAGGATGAAAACACAAAGGGGAATAATAATACTGATGGTGATTGCAACGGAAAGTAAATGGAAACAGTAAATTGGAGCGGTGTAAACTATGATGGAAATATGGACCGGGGTTCCATGACTTTCACTAGTGATGTCTCTCTCCCAAAATACGATAAACAACTATGCTGGGTGAACAAATTACAGTTGGGCAATTGACAGAATTATGAACGCACCGCAATGCTAATTATGCTACAAGAAAGCTAGAGGCTCAATCGTATGGGCATTACACGAAGATGAGCAGACTGTTTAATCATCATCATCTACTCACTAATCATCCACCTTGAGATATCTATCCAGAATATCTCGTTGGTATTAAGTTGCATACCCCAACCAAATTGTAGGATCAAAGTAACAGACAACTGCATTAACATTCTATGCGTAATGTAAGCAATCCTGACAACCGCAGTTACAAGCATCGTTGTTTTCTCCCTGGTGTCAACAACACATCCCCTAGTCTCATGTTTCTGTCACTCAAGCTATACATCGGGGGGCATGAACCCACAATAATTCATAACGCTCCCTCTTGGAGTTACTATCTACTACTTAGCCAAAGCAATACAAAGCAACGGAGAACATGCAAGAATACTCAAGAACTAATATTAAAAAAGGTAAACCAAATATATTACGCATCACAATCTGAACATAATCTCATAATCCATCGGATCCCAGCAAACATAGCTTAGCAACACAGAAACTAATACATAAATGTCTTGATCATGTAGGGAAACTCACAAGGTCTAAGAATTGAGGCACAAGAGTGGAGAGACAACATCATCTAGCTACTGATCATGGACCCATGGTCCAAGGGGAACTACTCACGGCACATCCGGGAGGCGCTCATGATGGTGGAGAAGCCTATGGAGGTGAATCCTCCCTCCAGCAGGGTGCCGGGATAGGGTCTTCTGGCGGTCCTGATCTCAGGATCACGGCGGCGGCGGAACATTGGTGAAAATTGCGTCCAGGTGGTGCGGCCTCCCCCTGGCGGTTTCTGTATCGAGGGTGATATATAAGGGAAAGGGGGCCAAGGGGAGGCCCCACATGACTAGGCGTCCAGGTGGTGCGGCCTCCCCCTGGCCGCGCCAGGAAGGCGCCTGGCCAGGGGGTGGGCCCTCATTCGGGCTTCCAGATTCTTCTGTCGTGCTGGTTTTTTCTGATTTTTTCGAGCACTTTAATAATTGGCATTTTCCTGCAATGCACGGACAACAGCAAACAGAAACTAGCACTCGGCATTGAGTTAGTAGGTTAGTCAAAATATGTTGAAAAAGGTATGAAAGTGTAGCAAAACATATAGCAAAGTCACCAATATAAGCATGGAACAAGCAGAAATTATAGATACGCTTAGGACGTATCAGTTGGTCATTGATCTGCCATTGGTGGCGGGACGACATTTGCACGGTGGTCCTGTAATGATCATCGGCCCAAGCCAGGTGAGGTCCGGGTCAACGCGCACCCAGTCCAACCTCATGTTCAACTTCACGAAGGTCCATGGATAAAAAGGGTGTGTGGTTTGATTTCTATTATGAAAAGATCCCGCATTTTTCCTTCGAGTGTGGGAGATTGGTTCACCCGAAGGGGGAATGTGAAGTTGTTGTGGAGGGAGAGGCCCTGTGGGGCGAGTGGCTCCGAGGCTCTCCGACTAGGAGTGGTGCTTCAACTGAGTATATGTATGGAGGGTCTACAAGTGGGGGTTCAAGCTATTATTCTAGGCCATATGATAGACGTGCCAATGAATCACAGGGTGGAAAACACTTTGATGCTTACAGAGTAAATGAGAATGATCCGGATCCAATCCCTCGGGCTAGGAGGAACCTATTTAGTGATTTTGCATGCTCTACTGACTCGCGCACTGGCGGCGAGAAAGAGGATGTGCACAAGGAAGTAAACAACCCTAGTAAGGGTAGGAAGGAACGTGAAAGCTATCTAAGGAAGGATCTTTGGGATGAACTGGAACGTAAAAGAGAGAGGGACCTTCGTGACCAGCTCGACCAAAAGTACCAGTTTTCCCTTCCCACAAAGTATAGGGATTACTCGGGCTTTTATGAAGGACAGTCCTTAGGGCAGAATTAAGCGCAAGACTATAGGAGAACAGGAACTTTTACTAGGAGGTAGAGACAGTATCAAGAGGAGAAGGTTTAGAGAGGAAAAAAACCCAGAGAGAATATTTTACAGGGACAAAGATAGGTTCCCGTCAAATGTGGGTTGCCAAAGGAGAGGTAGACAGGAATGAAAATGCGGTTGTTGGCGATAAAAGGAAGAAGGTGTCATCAGTCTTCGAGCGGATTTCTGATCAAAACAACGTAGCGGCGGATCCTGCGAGGCAAGACCGCCGAGAGCAATAAATCTCTTAGCCAGGAACTGTCGAGGGTTGGGTTTGGACTCGACACTAGGCGAACTACGGGATCTTATTCGATCCTACAACCCAGGGGTGGTGTTTTTATGTGAAACAAAAAAGAAGGCGACTGCGATGGAGATTCTCAAGTGGAGATTGGATTTTAATAATGGGGTTATAGTCAGCTCTGATGGGCAAAGTGGAGGATTGTCTTTATGGTGGAGAGATGATTTCCAAGTTACAGTTAGACCATGGAGTCAGTATTTATTGGACGCAGAAATTTCAGCAGGAAACAAAACCTGGCAACTCACTGGAGTCTATGGGGAGCCTGGGGTGGAGCTCAAGAAAAGGTTCGGGGACACTCTTCGATATCTATACCGACAGGAAGATCTTCCCTGGCTTTGTGTGGGAGACTTTAATGAGACGCTGGTCCAAGATGAACAAGTGGGGGTAATCCAAGAAGTTTTGCACAAATGGAAGCTTTTAAAGAATGCTTAACCGACTGTGGTCTAGCTGATCTTGACTTTTCAGGTTACCCATTGACATGGGATAACAGGCGTGGTGGTGATAACAAAATTCATGCTAGATTGGACCGAGGAACTTGTAATGCCATGTTTCTGGAATTGTTCCCAGACTCCTCTGTGGAACATATAATGACAAAGGAATCAGACCATTTGACTCTATTTGTCAAGGTGCGAGAGTTTATCCAGTACAGACAGAGTGTGGCAAAAAGAGATTTTAGGTATGAGGAGATGTGGCGGCGTCATGCTGACTATGAGGCAATGGTATCGGAGGCATGGAATGGGTGATATGAGGGGGGAAGAGATGCATTGGCTATCTGTAAGAGAATAGGGCTGGTTTCTAACCGCATGCAACAGTGGGGTAGAGTAGTTTTTGGGTCGATACGTAAACAGATCAAGCAACTTAAGGTACAATTGCATGATGCTAAGAGGAGAGCGTTGGGTACTGGTTTTACTCAGGAAATTAGGGACATTAAAATCCAATTAAAAGAGATCTATGAGAGGGAAGAAATCATGTACAAGCAGAGATCTAGGGTGGGATGGCTTGAATAAGGAGTTCAAAACACTAAATATTTTCAAAATAGAGCCTTCCATCGTAAATGGAAGAATTCTATCCGCGAATGCTGCGGTCCGATGGCACTAGATGCGCGACTGATGAAGAGATGAGGAGGATGGCGAGGCAGTTCTAAGCGTCCCTATTTCATCCTGATGGTGCATAGGTGGACAATGGCGTGGCGGATCTTATTCATCAATTTGTTAATGAGGAAATGAACTCTGCTCTTACGAAGGAGTTTACTGGCAATAAGATCGAGGTGGCGCTCTTTCAAATTGGTTCTACAAAGTCCTCGGGACCAGATGGGCTGCCGGCACTCTTCTACCAACAACACTGTCAGTTGGTTAAACATGAAGTGTGCGCGGTTGTAAAGGGATTTCTTGCTGGAAAGGACGTCCTGGATAATTTCAATGACACTATTATTTTCATGATTCCTAAGATTAGCTCACCGTAGCTACTCTCTCAGTTTCGCCCTATTAGTTTGTGCAACTTCCTATACAAGATTGCGTCTAAGGTTCTAGCTAACAGATTGAAAGTGATCCTTCATCTTATGATATCTGGGGAGCAGAGTGCTTTTGTCCCAGGCAGATTTATCAGTGATAATATCTTAGTGTCATATGAATGTGTGTATGCGATGCGAAATAGGAAGAAGAGAAACCCCTTTTGAACACAAGAGACAGATAGTAGTGATAAATGCAACAGAAAGTAAATGCGATAAATAAAGTGGAGGTGTAAACAGTGGTGGAAATATGGACCGGGGTACCATGATATTCACTAGTGATGTCTCTCTCCCAAAAGACGATAAAAACGCTAAGCCGGGTGAACAAATTACAGTTGAGAAATTGACAGAGTTATAAATGCACCGCAATGCTAATTATGCTACTTGAAAGTAAGAGGCTCAAAAGTATGGGCAGTACGCCAAGACAAGTAGACTGAAATCCATCTGCATCTACTCACTAATCATCCACCTTGAGATATCTATCCAGAACATCTCGCTGGTATTAAGTTGCGAGTCCCACCCAAAGTGTAAAATCAAAGCAACAGACAATTGCATTAACAATCTATGTGTAAGGTAAACAATCCTTGCAACCGCGGTTACAAGCACCGTTGTTTTCTCCCTGGTGGCAACAACACATCCCCTAGTCTCATGTTTCTGTCACTCAAGCTAGACATCGGGGAGCATGAACCCACAATCATGCATAACGCTCCCTCTTGGAGTTACTATCCACTACTTGGCCAAAGCAATAAAAACAACAGAGAACATGCAAGAATTACTCAAGAACACAATATATAAGGTAAACCAAATATATAACTCATCATGATCTGAAAATAATCTCATAATCCATCGGATCCCAGCAAACACAGCATAGCAACAGCAGGAAAATTACATATGTGCCTTGATCATGTAGGACAACTCACAAGGACTAAGAATTGAAGAACAAGATTGGAGAGAAGACATCACATAGCTATTGGTCATGGACCCATAGTCCAAGGGGGACTACTCACGGCACATCCGGGAAGCGTCCATGGTGGTGGAGAAGCTCCCGGAGGTCAATCCTCCCTCCGACAGGGTGCCAGGAAGAGGTATTCTGGTGCTCCCGGTCTTGGAAGTGCAGCTGCGGCGGAACAGAGAGGTAATTCGCGATTTGGGGTTCTCCTCGAGGGTTTTCGGGACGAGGGTGTAATATAGGCCGAAGGGGGGCACCAGGGGGTGTCCCCACCTCCCAGGCGCCCTGGTAGTGCGTCCAGGGGTGGAGCCGCGCCACCTGGCCTCCTGGGAGGGGTGGCCCCCCTCCAGCTCTCCTTTGGTGGTTCCGAAAGCTTACATCTCGCTGATTTTTATTCGGGTTTTTCTTGAATTTTTGGAGCACTGGAAATTGGGGTAAAATACTTGCAACTTACAGACATCAGCAGACAGAAACTGGCACTGGGTGCACTGAGTTAGTAGGTTAGACCAAATATGTGTAAAATGATATAAAAGTGTAGAAAAACATGTATCAATGTCACATAAAAGTGCATGGAACAAGCAGAAATTATAGATACGTTTGGGACGTATCAACTCCGCGCCAGAATTGCTTCGTCTCGTCCTTCCCCTACCTCCCCCGACGGCTTCTTATAGTTGCATGTGAGCTCCCGCACCCAATCCCCCTCCCCGCTCTCTAAAAGCCCTCCGGAAATCCCCTCCCCGCCGGAGCAGAGCCGCCACCGCCGCGCCTTTTGTCGTCGGCCTCATTCCGGTGGACGTCGGTGATGCCCCACTTGCATGTGTGATGCGCGCGCGTGAGGGCTACTCACCAGTGCCCTCAGTGTTGCGTTTGAGGCCCGGATCCGCCGACCCGTGCAGCGCAGCCGCATCCCGTGGCCGCCGGCGACACAACGCCGGCGAGCTACCGACGTGGCTAGACCATTAGCCTTAATCCACCCCCTAAGCAACTGACAACTGGGCCCCATCTCCCTAATTAATCCACAGATTAATTTAAAAGTGGATTAACCCCCTGTGTCACAGACAGGTGGGGCCCCTAGTCAGTTTGACTTGTCACCCCCCCCCCCTTCTGACGCTAGCATGACGCAGTGTGATACGTCCAAAACGTATCTATAATTTCTGCTTGCTCCATGTCTCTTTTGTGTGATATTGCTATGTTATTGATGAACTTCCATACACTTTTGATCATATTTGTACTAACTTATTAACTCAGTGCACCCCAGTGCCAGTTCCTGTTTTCTGTTGTTTTTCTATTTCAGGTTTCCCCCATATTAAAAGTGCTCCAAAAATTCGGAAAAAATCCAATCAAAATCAGCGCTTCGGAAGCTTCGGGAATCACCGAGGAGGGGCCAGAGGGGACCCACCAGGGCCCCAGGCGCCCTCCCGGCGCGCCCTAGAGTGGGGCCGCGCCAGGGGGCCGCCTGGACCCCTGGTGGCCCCCATGGCTGCCCCCCTTCACCCATATATTCTCCGTGATGCAAAACCCCCGGGACGGGAACCCTTTTTCTCGATCTCTCCTCTGTTCCGCCGCCGCCGCGCCTCCAAGATCGGGAGCACCAGGAGACCTCTTCCCGGCACCCTGCCGGAGGGAGGAACCACCTCTGGGAGCTTCTCCACCACCATGGATGCTTCCCGGATGAACCGTGAGTAGTCAACCTTGGACCATGGGTCTATGATCAGTAGCTATGTGATGTTCTCCTCCCCTCTTTGTTCTTCATGGATTAGACCTCGTGAGCTGCCCTACATGATCGAGGCACATATGTAATATTTCTGTTGTTGCTATGTTGAGTTTTCTGGGATCCGATGGATTATGAGACTATGTTCAGATTGTGTTTGAGTAATATATTTGATTCTCCTCTTTTATATTTATGTCCTAGAGTAATTTTTACACTTTGGGTGGGATTCACAACTTAATACCAACGAGATGTTATGGATAGATATCTCAAGGTGGATGATTAGTAGGTAGATGCAGATGGATTTCGGTCTACTTGTCTTGGCATACCGCCCATGCTTTTGAGCCTCTGCCTTTCTTTATAGCATAGTTAGCATTGGTTTGCGCACATAATCCTGTCAATTTCCCAGTTGTAATTTGTTTACCTCGCATGGCTTTTTTATCTTCATTTGGGAGAGAGACATCACTAGTGAACATCATGGGATCCCGGTCCATATTTCCAATACAGTTTACACCCACTATTTATTTACTGCTTTATTTACTTTTTTGTAGCTATCACTATCATTATTATCCCGTGTGTTTGATCCTTTGTAAACAACAAGGCCGGAGGAATTGACAACCCCTCTGTACTTGTTGGGAGCAAAGTTATTTGTTGTGTGTGCAGGTCCAGGTAAAGTAAGCAACCTACGTTGTGAACGGCGCCATTGTTCACTTTACCACCTACTTGTCGATCTTGGAGTCCTACTGGTTTGATACTCATCCTTAGCATCTTCGCTAAGGGAAATTTTCTGATGTCTACATCTCAACCTTCCACTTTGGGTAACCAACGAGGGGGGGTTAAACCGTACCATCAAAAGCAATTTCTGTCGCCGTTGTCGGGGACTCCACTCTTCAAGATAGGGGAGTTGCACACTATCTTTTATCTTTGCTTTTTAGTCTTGTTAGTTTACTTTTCAGTTTTTGCTTTATTGTCCTTTATCAAAAATCAAAAAATAGTTATCTTGCTTGCTGCTACTATGGGTTCCTCCGAGAACACCAAGTTGTGTGACTTCACTAGTCACAACAACAATGACTTTATCTGCACTCCTATTGCTACACCTTCCACTACAGCACCTTCTTATGAGATTAAACCTGCTTTGCTGAACCTTGTTATGAAAGATCAATTCTCCGGTGCTGGAGATGATGCTGCTTTGCACTTAAATAATTTTATTGAGCTCTGTGATATGCAAAAGTACAAATAAGTACATGGTGATATTGTTAAGCTTAAGCTTTTTCCTTTCTCCTTGAGAGGAGGAGCTAAAATCTGGTTTCAATCCTTTCCTAGGAATAGCATAGATTCTTGGGATAAGTGCAAGGATGCTCTTATTGGGGAGTACTACCCCTCTGCTAATATTATCCAATTGAGGAGTTATATTATGAATTTTAAGCAATTGGATAATGAACACGTTGCCCAAGCTTGGGAACACATGAAATCTCTTGTTAAGAATTTCCCTACGCATGGTTTGACTACTTGGATGGTTATCCAAACTTTTTATGCATGCTTGAACTTTACCTTGCGGAACTTGCTAGATTCGGTCGCGGGAGGAACCTTTATGTCAACTACACTTGGTGCTGCCACAAAACTACTCGATGAGATGATGACCAACTATTCCCAATGGCACACCGAAAGAGCTCCAACAGGTAGGAAGGTAAACTCTGTCGAGGAGATATCCTCCCTAAATGAAAAAGTTGACTTGATTATGTCTCTACTTACCAAGCAATCTCCTATTCATCCTCATGATGTTCCTTTAAATTCTTTGATTGCTCAAGATCAAGTAGATGTGAACTTTATCTCTAGAAACAACTTCAATAATAATGCTTATAGGAGTAATTTTGGTAGCAATCCTAGACCGTTCCCCTCCAATAACTATGGGAACAACAACAATTATCCTAGCACCAAGAACTCCACTTCTGAATTAGAGAGTATGCTTAAAGACTTCATCACTACCCAAAAAGCCTTCAATAAGAGTGTAGAGGAAAAACTAGACAAATTAGATAATCTCTCGTCGAAGGTAGACAATTTAGCCCATGAAGTAGAATTGCTTAAAATTAGAACTTCTCCCCTTGAGGAGAGGAAAGTCACTCCTATGAACGCTATCCAAGTGCAAATTAATGAAAACATTAGGATGATGGCTAAACTTAAAGAGATATGCGCTAGAGAGAAGGAGGAAGAAGATAGAATTAAGAGCCTTCCTACACACCATACCATTGCTACTATCCAAGTGGTTGAGGATATCCAAACTCTTAGCACCCAATGCACCCCTAGTCCCTTAGGACCTATTAATGGTGATGCTATGACCTCAACCGTAGAAGAAGAAACTCCTATGACTATAGAAGCTACCAACCAAGTGAGCCTAAAAGACACCACTACCACTTTAATTGATAGTAGTGACCTTGATTTTGATAATTTCACCCTTTCTGAAGTAATTCGTTTCCTTCACAAGATGTCTAGAGACCCCCACACTAGCACACTTAATCTTGCATTCACGGAGCATATCACTAATGCTCTCATTAAAACTAGGGAGGAGAAGATTAGGGTAGAAGCCTCCATACCTAGAAAGCTAGAAGATGGTTGGGATCCTATGATTAAAATTAAGTTGAATAACTTTTCTTGCTATGCTTTATGTGATGTTGGAGCTAGTACCTCCGTTATGCTCAAAAGAATATATGATATATTTGAATTGAAACCTTTTGATCCTTGTTCTTTTGGTGTTCGCCTTGTCGATTCTTCCGTAAAGAAACCTTTGGGGAAGATCGATGATGTTCTTATCATTGTCAATGAAAATTATGTTCCCGTTGATTTTACTATTATGGACATTGAATGTGAACCTTCTTGTCCAATTATTTTGGGACGTCCTTTTCTTCGCACCGTAGGTGCTGTTATTGATATGAAAGAAGGGATTATAAAATTCCAATTCTCTCTCAAGAAAGGGATGGAACACTTCCCTAGGAAAAAGATTAAGTTGTCTTTTGAGTCCGTCACACGGGCTAGTTATTTTATTGAAAATACTTGATCTATTTTCATTAAGCCTAGCTAATGGCTTTAAAGAAGCGCTTTCGGGAGGCAGCCCGCAACGAATTTAGGATTTCCTTTTTGTTTTTGTTTTTATGTTTTTAGTGGTCTTGATGATTGTTACAATTTAGCAACATCATTGTATCTTTACTTTTCAAGATTTGTGCCAATTATAGCCTCATATGACAAGGGAAGTGAAAGTTGTGACATGCTGTCCAGAAAACAGACTATGTCCTTGTGACGGGAAAAATCACAGAAAAATCCCAGTTCATCCTTTGGAGCTGAAATTTTTACACAGCATGCTATATACAATTATGGAACTTTCGTATGTTCTGAGTTTTTTTATTTGAGTTGCAGAAGTATCCATAAAAAATTCTTTACTACCTGCTGGTCTGTTTTTTACAGATTCTGTCTTGTTTTGCCTTTTCTTCATTTTGCAAACCTTAATCTTGCTTTTTCTTTGCAAAAACTTATTGGAAATCTTGAGAAACAGTAGCTCTTCAATAATATCCTTATTTACAGTAGAGGAAAAATTATTTTATTATGGGTACTAACCTCGCTAATCAGATTCTGATGAGTTATGTATGAAGGGAGTTTTCAAGTGTGTGAGGGAAGATGATGAAAGAAGATTCAGGAGTGTCAAGCGCTCAAGCTTGGGGATGCCCCCATGCATCCCCACGAAATATTCAAGTAGACTCAAGCGTCTAAGCTTGGGGGTGCCCCCGTCCATCCCCTTCTCCATCAACAATTATCAGTTCGTCTTTCGTTTCATTATATTTTTATCACTTCATGCGTTATGTGCTATGCTTGGAGCGTCTCGCTCTTAGGTTTTATTTTAAGTTTTATTTAGCTTTGCTTTCTGTTCATAACAAGTTAGAACCCAGCTTTCTTTGTGTGGGAGAGAAACACGCTCCACTTTAAAAATCTAGAACACATCATAGGATTTTTCGTGCTTATATCTTTGTTGTGAGTAATATTTATCTTTTTCATAGATACTACCATGTTTAGCTCTTAGTTTTCATGCTTATCGTTTTAAGAGCTTTTGTTTAGTTTGTTGCTAGAACTCTCTTGAGTTTTAATGTTTATCTTGTTTAGAGAGTTTGCCTGTTGCACTGAGTTGTGTGTCTTGACTTGAAGTAGGTAATTGAGGATGTTATTCAGTTGTAGTAGTAACTTGCAATAGTTTTGAGGTATTGCTTTGAGTAATGTTTGGAATTTTGGTGTCAAGAGCTTTAGCCTATTAGTGATAGATGTCGTATTTTTGGAAATCCGTGTTTATTTTCAAAACTTACAAAATTAGTTGAGAACTTTAGCTACTAGATGGATCACTACTCTTTGGAGGGATTGAATATTAGAGTACACTCACGTACCATGAGTCGAGGATGCGCAAGGATAACCAAACCCCCATACACTCCTCCTCAGGGTACTTGTCTCTTTGTGAAACCTCCTTATTAGATTGAGAGTTACCGATAATAAGTGCATGAGTTCTTCGGACTAATGTGAGTATTCGAAAGTTGACACTTCCACCTTCCCATATTTTTCTAGCCTCTCATGTGTCGTGCATTGCCTTCTTCTCACTCCGAGAGTTGGCGTCCACCTTCGTCGGTACATCCAAACCCTTGGAATGATACGCTCTGTCATCATAAACCTCCTTATATCCTTCCTCAAAACAGCCACCATACCTACCTATCAAGGCATTTCCATAGCCTTTCCGAGATACATTGCCATGCAACATCCACCTTCTCATGACTTCATCTTCATGTCATACATGCTACTTGCTTGATCGATGAGCCGCATGCTAGTTGGGCCTTGCCCTAATCATTGCTACATGACGCGCTAGTATCATTGCATATTCTGCTACCCTCGCAGAGGCATACATTTGCATACTTCATGATAGTTACATTTTCTTTATGATATGAGTACTTTTGTAAAGTGTGAAAGATCTTCTATACTTCTTGTAATATATAGAGTGTTTCCCCTAAAGTGAGGAAAAGATCCCAAAGTGGACAAAATCAAAAGATCCCAAAGAGGATAAATGAGAGAAATAGAAAGAGCCATTGAGGCCACCAAAAAATACAAAAAAGGAAAAAAGGAGAAAAAGAAATAAAAAGAGAGAAGGGGGCACACTACTATTCCTTTTCAGAGATCCACGCTCGTACTCCATCTTATATCTTGTACTCCATAGAGATTATCATTCATGCATATAGCTATGTGGGGACCTTCACACTATAGAACTTGGATTGTATATTCCAATGATGAGCCTCCTCAAATGAGCTCTAGGTATTCTTGAGAAAGCAAGTTGGATGCACCCCCACTAGTTACATTGGAGAGCTTACCTTAGCTCACATGTACATCCGTTGCATGGCAATCCCTACTCCTCACATCATATCTATCATTTGGCTTTCTCTCTCCTATGATTGTCCTCATTGATGTGAGCCTTTCACACCCTTTTTGTCTTCCTCCTCCACCTTATTCTCTCTTTGCCATCCTAAGTGTCAACTTTCTTGCTTACGCTCATCCATTGCATGAGTGCTCAAAATGTCTAAAAGTAGTGGATCATTTTGACTTGTACCTGGCTAGTGGTCTGGGGATGAGTCAAGATAAGATTCCAAAGAAGACCAAGTGGGAAACTTTAGTAGATTGAGTTCTCAACACAAAAATACTTTTTTCTCGTATATCCCTATCCCCTTTCTTGCACGCAAACACCATTTGGAGACATTCGAGTCACGAACAGCGAGAGCTCTTGCACCTTTATGTTCTTATGTTACTTGTTTCAATGCTAAATATAGACTCTTGCTTGTTATGACTTGAATTGAATTGCATGCCTTGATTGCTTTACTTAAAAGTTCTTATATGGTTGTTAGCATGTCACCACAGAAATTATGCTTTTATCATTTACCTACTCGAGGACGAGCAGGAACTAAGCTTGGGGATGTTGATACGTCCAAAACGTATCTATAATTTCTGTTTGCTCCATGCCTCTTTTGTGTGATATTGCTATGTTATTGATGAACTTCCATACACTTTTGATCATATTTGGACTAACTTATTAACACACTGCACCCCAGTGCCAGTTCCTGTTTTCTGCTGTTTTTCTATTTTAGGTTTCCCCCATATTAAAAGTGCTCCAAAAATTCGGAAAAAAATCCAATAAAAAATCAGCGCTTCGGAAGCTTCGGGAATCACCGAGGGGGGGCAGAGGGGACCCACCAGGGCCCCAGGTGCCCTCCCAGCGCGCCCTAGTTTGGGGCCGCGCCAGGGGGCCGCCTTGACCCCTAGTGGCATCCCTGGCTGCCCCCCTTAGCCCATATATTCTCCGTGACGGAAAACCCCCGAGACGGGAACCCTTTTTCGCGATCTCTCCTCTGTTCCGCCGCCGCCGCGCTTCCAAGATCGGGAGCACCAAGAGACCTCTTCCCGGCACCCTGCCGGAGGGAGGAACCACCTCCGGGAGCTTCTCCACCACCATGGATGCTTCCCGGGTGAACCGTGAGTAGTCCACCTTGGACTATGGGTCTATGATCAGTAGCTATGTGATGTTCTCCTCCCCTCTTTGTTCTTCATGGATTAGACCTCGTGAGCTGCCCTACATGATCGAGGCACATATGTAATATTTTTGCTGTTGCTATGTTGAGTTTACTGGGATCCGATGGATTATGAGACTATGTTCAGATTGTGTTTGAGTAATATATTTGATTCTCCTCTTTTATATTTATGGTCTAGAGTAATTCTTGCATGTTCTCCGTTGCTGTTTATTGCTTTGTCCAAGTAGTAGGTAGTGACTCCAAGAGGGACCGTTATGCATGATTGTGGGTTCATGCCCCCCCCCCCGATGACTAGCTTGAGTGACAGGAACATGTGTCTAGGGGATGTGATGTTGCCACAAGGGGGAAAACAACGGTGCTTGTACTTGCGGGTGCAAGGATTGTTTATTTTACGCAAAGTTCTTTAATGCAGTTGTCCGTTGCTTTGAGTTTACACTTTGGGTGGGATTCACAACTTAATACCAGCGAGATGTTCTGGATAGATATCTCAAGGTGGATGATTAGTAGGTAGATGCAGATGGATTTCGGTCTACTTGTCTTGGCATACCGCCCATGCTTTTGAGCCTCTGCCTTTATTTATAGCATAGTTAGCATTGGTTTGCGCACATAATCCTGTCAATTGCCCAGCTGTAATTTGTTTACCTCGCATGGCTATTTTATCGTCTTTTGGGAGAGAGACATCACTAGTGAACATCATGGGATCCCGGTCCATATTTCCAATACAGTTTACACCCACTATTTATTTACTGCTTTATTTACTTTTCTGTAGCTATCACTATCATTATTATACCGTGTGTTTGATCCTTTGTAAACAACAAGGCCGGAGGAATTGACAACTCCTCTGTACTCGTTGGGAGCAAAGTTATTTGCTGTGTGTGCAGGTCCAGGTAAAGTAAGCAACCTCGGTTGTGAACGACGCCATTGTTCACTTTACCACCTACTTGTCGATCTTGGAGTCCTTCTGGTTTGATACTCATCCTTAGCATCTTCGCTAAGGGAAATTTGTTGTTGTCTACATCTCAACCTTCCACTTTGGGTAACCAACGAGGGGGCGTTAAATCGTACCATCACACACCCATGGTAAAGATAGCATCAGTCGGCAGACAAAGACAAAGGAAAAAGGTAGCAACTATTTTTGTGGTTTTTCATATAAGACTCACAAGAAAAAACTAGAAAGTAAACTAACAAGACTGAAAAGCAAAGGTAAAAGATAGTGTGCAACTCCCCTATCTTGTAGACTGGAGTCCCCGGCAATGGCGCCAGAAATTGCTTGATGCTAGCGAGGAAGTTATAGCCTCTCGCCCCTCGTTGGTTACCCCAAGTGGAAGTTTGAGAAGTAGCATAGAGGCAAATTTCCCTTGGTGAAGATACCAAGGTTGAGAGTCAATCCAATAGGACTCCAAGATATACAAGTAGGTGGCGACGGCGCCAGAAATTGTTGCCGGATGGTACGAAGTTGACGTGGACTTGCACACACAACAAGTAACTTTGCTCCCAACGAGTACAGAGGGGTTGTCAATCCATCCGGCCTTGTTGTTTACAAAGGATCAAATGCAAGAGAGATAGGTGATAATAGCTACAACTAGAAAGTAAAACAGAAGTAAATTGATGGTGTAAACAGTGGAGAAAATATGGACCGAGGTCCCATGAAGTTCACTAGTGATGTCTCTCTCCCAAAAGACGATAAACAGCTATGCGAGGTGAACAAATTACAACTGGGCAATTGACAGGATTAAAAACGCACCGCAATGCTAACTATGCTACAAAAGAAAGGAAGAGGCTCAAAATCAAGGGCAGTACGCCAAGACAACTAGACCGAAATGCATCTACTCAATAATCATCCACCTTGAGATATCTATCCAGAACATCTCGCTGGTATTAACTTGCGAGCCCCACCCAAAGTGTAAACCCAAAGCAACAGACAACTTCATTAAAAGAACTTTGTGTAAAGTAAACAATCCTTGCACCCGCAAGTATAAGCACCGTTGTTTTCCCCCTGGTGGCAACAACACATCCCCTAGACTCATGTTTTTGTCACTCAAGCTAGTCATCGGGGGGCATGAATCCACAATCATGCATAACGCTCCCTCTTGGAGTCACTACCTACAACTTGGTCAAAGCAATAAACAGCAACGGAGAACATGCAAGAATTACTCAAGAACATAAATATAAAAGGAGAAGAACCAAATATATTACTCATCACAATCTGAACATAATCTCATAATCCATCAGATCCCAGCAAACTCAACATAGCAATGGCAGGAAAATTACATATGTGCCTTGATCATGTAGGGCAACTCACAAGGTCTAAACATTGAAGAACCAAGGTGGAGAGAAGACATCACATAGCTACTGATCATGGACCCATGGTCCAAGGTAGACTACTCACGGCTCATCCGGGAGGCGTCCATGGTGGTGGAGAGGCTCCCAGAGGTCAATCCTCCCTCCGGTAGGGTGCCGGGGCAGGGTCTCCTGGCAGCCCTGATCTCGGAAGCGCGGCAGCGGCGGAACAGAGGGGAGATCGCGAAAAATGGTTCTGTCCACGAGGGTTTTAGGACGAGAGGTAAATATTGGCAAAGGGGGGCAGCCAGGGGTGGACCAGGGAGTCCAGGCGGGCCCTTTGGCCCCCTTTGAGCATCTGGAAGCTTCCGTATCGCTGATTTTTTATATATTTTTCCCGGAATTTTTTGGGCACTTTAAGTAATGGGAAAACCTGAAATACAAAAACAGCAGAAAACAGAAACTGGCACTGGGGTGCACTGAGTTAATAGGTTGGTCCAAATATGATCAAAATTGTATGAAAGTGCATCAAAAGCATAGCAATATCACCCAAAACATGCATGGAGCATGCAGAAATTACAGATACGTTTGGGATGTATCAACGACGCGCTCATGTCATTGTTGCTCCACAGTTCTCCCGCCTCTAGAAACACGAAAATGAGGGGTCGAATGGCTTGTCTAAGATGAAGGGACGAGTTTTCTACAAATTCCATGCATCGCCCGCTCCAGCCACGCTATCCGCACACTTATTGCCCACATGTTTGGTTTGACCGATCACCGATCAACCGTATGCCAGCTCAGCCAAGAACATATATAAAATCATGTGTTTTCTATTCTGGTGCCCCTCCGTTCTTATTTGTGCTCGATTTTTCCCAATCGAACTAACTTTTCTCACTTTTTCCTTCCTCTACACACCTTCGCCTCACAAATGATCAAACGATGGTTTTTCGTCGGGTCAAAGGCATTGACAATTAGTTCGACCGGTACTTGCCCCTGGGACCAGGCATTGTTCCTAAGTCGTGGGACCAATTGTTATGGCCGCATGCATGACTGTTTTTTCATCGATGGTTGTTTGTGATTGGCGCGTTGGAACCACCAAATTTTTTGCACACTTCTCGTGCCTACTAATACTGGGAAACTCAAGCAGATGCAACCCATGCCGCAAAAAATTGATCTCGTGAGCTGCCCTACATGATCGAGGCACTTTTGTAATCTTTCTGCTGTTGCTATGCTGAGTTTGATGGGATCTGATGGATTATGAGATTATGTTCAGATTGTGATAGAGTAATATATTTGGTTCTTATCTTTTATATTTTTGTTCTTAAGTAATTCTTGCATGTTCTCCGTTGTTGTTTATTGCTTTGGCCAAGTAGTAGGTAGTAACCCCAAGAGGGAACGTTATTCTCGATTGTGGGTTCATGCCCCCTGATGACACGCTTGAGTGACAGAAACATGAGTCTAGGGGATGTGTTGTTGCCACAAGGGGGAAAACAACGGTGCTTGTAACCGCGGTTGCAAGTATTTTTTACTTTATGCAAAGTGCTTTTTAATGCAGTTGTATGTTGCTTTGGGTTTACACTTTGGGTGGGGCTCGCAACTTAATACCAACGAGATGTTCTGGATAGATATCTCAAGGTGGATGATTAGTAGTAGATGCAGTTGGATTTCGGTCTACTTATTTTGGCGTTCTGCCCATTCTTTTGAGCCTCTTCCTTTCTTTTGTAGCATAGTTAGCATTGCGGTGCGTTCATAATTCTGTCAATTGCCCTTCTGTAATTTGTTCACCTCGCATGGCAGTTTTATCGCCTTTTGGGAGAGAGACATCACTAGTGAACATATCCTCATCACTGTTTCCACACTCAGTTACTTTTCTGCTTTTACTTTCAGTTGCTATCATTATCCCTTGTGTTTGATCCTTTGTGAACAACAAGACCGGAGAGATTGACAACCTCTCTGAACTTCGTTGGGAACAAAGTTATTTGTGTCTGTGTGCAGGTCCGCGTCAGTTGCGCCGCTGACACCTACTTATCATCTCCGGAGTCCTACTGGAGACAAACCTTGGTATCTTTACTGAGGGAAATTTTCTGCTGTGCTACATCACACCTTCCTCTTGGGGTTTACCAACGAAGGGCGAGAAATCATCATCACCTCGCACGCAAGCACCATGTTCCCTTTATCCAAATTTTAATTGTAGAAGATTTTAATCTAAGTGTTGGTGACGCGATTACTTCTATCGTTTTCTCACATGGGCATCGATTCGCTTGCAGCCATTAATGGTACCATTTCGCCCTTATTACCCACCCCCTCTCGTGCAATATAAGCAGCCCCCATCCTCGTCTCGCCATTTCCGTCCACAACCTCATCCTCCTCCGCCGCCTACGCTACATTGCAAGCCCTAGACCTCCTCTACCACTCCTTCACTTACGCATCCATGTATATACCGCGTAGCATCACTGTCAACCAAGCCAAGCTTCTCGCCCGCTATGGCACCATGGCGCCGTCGGGCGCGAGACTGCCGTCGGGATGGTTCGTGAGCTTGGGGGGAAAGTGGTGTCGCCTATCCCCGTCATGGGCATAGAAGCCTTTGTGCGGGCCATCATCAAGTATCGAGAAATTTGAAACTGGAGGCTAGGGCACATCGGGACTACACGCCAGATAGCCCATTGTGGCCGCAGATCCTCCTCCGGCTCCACAACGCTCAGATGAATCAATTCGCCGGTGCATACCCGCCGCCGGGCAACAACATGGACAGACGACGTGCGTTTTGGAATAGCCATCACTTCGTGCACGTGATTGTCTCGTTGCAAGCGCTGGAGGACGGAGCCCCGGAAGATTAGGATCAAATTATGAGTTGTATGATACCCCCTCTATATATCGGAGGCAGTACCGTAAGATTGTACGAATCCTAAATTTCGTTTGATTTGTATGAACTTGCAATAATGCATTTTGATTCCCCCCATTTAAATATGTGTACAAAACTTGCTATGTGTGCGACGAATTGCAGTATGTTCTGAGCGGTTATATTGCGTCCATTAATGGCGACTGCATCAGGTGGCTGCGCATACATGACATGGCAGCGTCATGGCTAAGCGTGCATGCCATGGCAGGCTCATCCCGGACACATTTTTTCACTTGCGTCTATAACTATTCTCCTGTGTCGTGGTCACTGCAGTTACAAACCCTAGCCTTCCTCTCCCACCTCCACCCTCCCCTTCTGGATTCATGGTTCTGCCGCACATCACTAAGCATGAGGTGAAGCTTCTCGCCAGCTATGGCATCTTGGTGGCATCGGACATACGACTGCCACCGGGATGGTTCATGAGCATGGGGGCCAATATGGTGTCGCCTCTTTCCCAGTATGGTACGGAAGCCTATGTGCGATCTACCGTCAAGTTTCGATCATATTTGAAGGCAGAGGACAGGGCTAGTCCGCACTTCACGTGGAACAATCCATTGTGGCCAGGGATCGTCATCCAATTCCACAACAATCGAATGAATCGGTTCGCCGGTACCAACCCGCCGCCGAACTACAACATCGACGAACGATGAGAGTATTGCGGTGGCCGTAATTTCGAGGACGTGATTGCTGAGTTGCAAGCGATGGATAACGCAAAAGATTAGGTTAAGATCGGGCATTGGAGCTATATGAATCTCTTTTGAAAGTTTGTACTCCCTTTGTCTCGGTTTATTAGGCCCAAAGACTATTTCTCTTATACCAATGTATATAGTACTTGCTCACATTAATCACTTTATGTCATTCTCAATGCACTCTTTCATATGCTAGTTTTTACATGTAGCCAATGAAAAAACTTGCATGCAGTGTATTTATTTTCTTGCCATGAGACTAACAACAATAACTCTTCATGCAACCAATGAAAAGAATGCATGCACGCAACTTCCCGGGCTTATAAAAAGAGACATGTTTATGCTACTTACGGGCCTAATAAACCGGGACGGAGGGTGTACTTTTTAATATGTGTAACGATAAGGACGTAGAGCTATTGGAGTTGTGTGAATTTGGTTTGAAAGTTTGTACGTTTTACTATGTGTACAAAACTTGAGTTCGTTGCACGTTAGGTTCGGCCGATGAATCGAGGCGTGTCTACTAAATTAGCAGCAAATTTTGAATGGCTGGTTGCGTCCATCGGTGTCGCGTGCATGCTAGAGGACTGCATTGCGTGCATGGAGGACTGTATCATCGTCGCACGTGCATGCATGGAATCATTGTGGCGCCGCGCGAATGCATGGCAGCCTTCGCCGTTACCCATTGGACAATGAAGACGGCCAAACGAGCGTGCTTGGCCCGAATCAACGCGTCCGTGAAAAAAGTTCAGCCAATCAGATCACAGAACTAGCCTCTCGCGGATTGCACTAGGATCCAATGGCCCCCCATACGGCATTAGGGTTACATTGAATGGTTACGATTCTGCTTGGATTTACAATTGTCAATAGAGTTAACTGATGTTTGACCAACGTTCAAATTCAAAAAAAAAATTGTAACCAATACAAGTTCAAACTTTTTAGATGCTCAATATGAATCATTGGAAGTCACATACCCATACTCCAACTTGTTTTGACATCATTTGCTAATTTTCATGCATTAACTGATTTTTTGAACTAAATGACACTCGAATTGAAAACCACTCCAGATGAGATCTGAAAAGGTTAAAACTTGGCATGGTATCATCATTTCAGCTACATACCATGTCCTAAAAAGTTTAGAGGGTTGCGACAAAAAATGGATGCACTTCATGTACAAACGTAACCATATCTTTCAAAGTGTCAGGGTTTCTGACGAAAACTCTAGTGTTGCAAAGACAATTCAATTTTTTGGTAACCAATACAAGTTCAAAGTCCTTATATGTTTAGTATGAATCATTGGAAGTCACATACCCAGACTCCAACTTGTACATCATTTGCTAATTTTCATGCATTAACTGGTTTTTTTTAACTAAATGACCCTGAAATTTAAAATCACTCTAGATGAGATCTGAAAAGGTTAAAACTTCGCATGGTGTCATCATTTCAACCATATACCATGTCCTAAAAAGTTGAGAGGATCAAAAAACATTGATGCACCTCGTGTACAAATTGTACCATTTCTTTCGAAGTGTTAGGGTTTTCGTCTCTGGTGTTGCAAAGACAATTCCATTTCTTTGTAACCAATACAAGTTCAAACTTTTTAGGTGCTAAATCTCTCCCTAATAATAAACGGAGGTGAGTTTCTCCTTACATTTTGGCTGTTTTACGAAAACCCCTTCTGTTTTAGGTGAATCAACCCGCAGTCCATTGTTTGGACAGAAAAAACGTTTCATTGGAATTTGCATAAAACTCCTTCCTTTTTAGTTGAATCAACCCGCAATCCATTATTTATACAGAAAAAAAAATGTTTGGTTGTTGTTCTGTTATTTTATGTTGGGCCGCTTTCATTGGGCCATGGCCGCTGAAAAAATAAAACGTGCTTAGGAGAAAAAAAAACAAGAGGGCCTTGGCCGTATGAAAAAAAAAACATGAACAAAAGGTTTCCCGAGCGGGTCATCAGTTGTGCTCACGGATTATTTGAACGATGAGGCTAATTAAATTAAAAAATGATTAATTGTGGGATTAAATATGTGAGAATGTGCTTGCACGATTCGTACATAATTAACTAAAGCAACGATAAAGATACTTGAACGTGAATATATTCCATCGGTTGGGCCCAAACTAAGATTACGTCCGATAAAAAATACGAACGCGCAATTAAGTGGTTGGCCACCTTTTTAACGCTTCAAAATAAAGAAAGTACCCCTTTTTTCTTGCATGTATATCTCCTTCTAGAAAAATAAAAATATCTCTCTTTTCATTGTATGTATCTCTTTCTTTCTTGAACAAATTTATTTATTTGCAGTTAATAACGATTTAGTGTAGAGTAATTTTGTTTTGAATTATCTATAATTTCGTACCTTAGTCATCGTGTCAAAAATAAATAAAGATTTTTTATTTTTATTTTATTAATTCTTTTTTATCCCTCTAGAAAAAAAAGTGCTTCTCTTTTGATTGCATGTATCTCCCCAACTAGAAAAGAAAAGTATCTCTTTTCCGATTGCACGTATCTATTATTTCTTTGCCCTACTTGTCGTCGATATGTGACGGCAGATGCCATGGGGATGGCTAAAGTGAGGGGAAGACACGAGGGAGAGAATGTCGATGGTGCCGGAATCGGGTTAGGCACAAGCACGGTGAAGACACCACGATGTACCCAGGTTTGGGGCTCTCCGGAGAGATAACACCCCTACTTCTGCTTGTCTCTTGTATATCAATGAAAGGGCTACAATAACTGCTCTTCTATCTTCTCAGGGGAAGGAGTACACCGCCGCCGTGGGCAAGGTCCTCTCCTGCTTCCCTGAGGAGTGACTACAGGCAGTAAATGAACTGAGGGGGGAGTGAGTTAATGAGATCTCAGGTGTAGCGTCCCTCGCGCAGGAGGGGGTACCCTGGCTCTTATAGTGTGAGTCCAGGGTACTATAGTAACTTCATCGCCGAATGGGCCCATCCGTCATCCTCTAATCGGCCTGGGCCCACCGACTGCTCCTCTCCGGGTGACCCGGAGCCTACGAGCGGCGGCCCATGCTGCTACCTCGTAGAACCTAGGAATGAACAGTGGAGCTAGGGGGTGCGGTCTTGTCGGCCTGTCCGCGGAATCGGCGGGGAGGTCGACAACGTATCTCCAGCAAATCCTCGACATGACCTGGCCTTCCTGCCACCCAGATATCTCGAGATATGGCATTTATGACTTCGTAATCATACCCCCGACTGGGTGGTAGGTTGCTCCGATTGCGCCTGGGCCGACTGGTGGTTCCTGGTGGGGTCGATTGCTCTGGGCAATCGGCCTTCTAGGAATCGGCCTCGGTCCAGCTGCGGACTAATCGGATGATCATCTTTGGTGAAGGGTGGCCCGATTGCGCCTGGGCCGACTGCTGGCATTTGGCATGGTCGATTGCCTTGGAGCAATCGGCCGTACCTCTGCCCAGCTCGGCCCAGCTGTAGCCCAATTGGTCCATCCTTGTCTTGAAAGTTTGCTTCCGCTTGGGTTAGCCTACCCGGGTACCAATCCCCCGACAGTAGCCCCTAAAGCTGTAAAGGTCCCACGGTCGCTTGACCGCGGGGCCTTTGCAGTTTTTCAATCTCTGCCTTGACGTTCTCCGACTGCTGTGGCCTCTTCGAGTGCGTCATTCCGAGTTCGTCGGCCGAGTCGGAGATCACACTCGGTTGACCAAATTTCCATCCGATTGGACGTGGTTCTCTCTTAATTCATGTCTTCACTTTTTTGAGAAAGATCTCTTTCGCCGATTTCCCTCCAACGGTTACTTCCGATTCGCCCGCGACGTGATCAATGAGCTGGGACCCACGACCTACGCGCGACGTGACATAACTGCAGGGCCTGACCCCCACGTCGCACGCCTCGCCTCTTGCGCCGGGATCCTTTGCGCTGGTCTGCCGGTTGGCCTCCCTATGCCCTAGGCCACACCGGGCCACACAGCCGCAGGGTCATCCCACTCCCCCCCCCCCCCCGCCGCCCATATAAGCCACCGGGGGGGGCTTCGCCTCTTCCTTCTCCCAAACACCCCCTTCGACCCCAAGCCTTCTCTCCTCTGCGCCCTCGCCGCTCCACGCGACTCTCCCCGCCGCCGGCGTCTGCATCTTGCGCTTGCTCCGGCCACGGGCTCGTGCTCTCTGCTGCTTCCGCCGCCCCCGCAGCCACTCTTCTCCGCAGCTTTCGTGCTCCGCCTCCCTCTTTTCTCTCCTCCGCTCCTCGCCGGTGAAGACCATGGCGCCTCGACGAGATGTGTCGCAGGCGAGCCGCGGGTGCTGGAAGGGCTCTCAGGCCACCGCCGCCGCCGTCGAGTCTCTCGTCCGCGCCCGGAAGATGCCCGCGGAAGTCGAATGGCGGATTCCTAACGAGGCCGAGGTCGTCCCCAGCGTGCGTACCGGCGAGAGGGTCGTGTTCCTCGCTCACTTCGAGCGTGGATTCGGCCTTCCCGCTAGCGCCTTTTTCCGCGAATTCCTCGATTTCCACCGACTGCAGCCTCATCACCTCGCAGCCAATTTTATCATGATCCTCTCCGGGTTCGTGACGCTCTGTGAAGGGTACCTCGGTTGCCGTCCGAGTGTCGCCCTTTGGAAGTGCTTCTTCAACCTCCGAACTCACAACGCTCGGACGGGTGCTGTGGTGGCCTCCGCCATCGAAGGCGGCAAGCCAACGTATCCGACTGACATGACCGACTGCGGCAGTTGCCTTGTCGCAGCCGGCAAGTCGAAGTACACGAGCCCCGAGATCGTCCAATCCTGCAAGAATGGGCAGACCTCGTTTTTCTACGTCAAGTCCCCTGACCAAGGCCCCGACCTCCTCAACTTGCCCGAGTTCTCTCTCGCCCGGCCGATTGAGAAGCATCAGTGGTCGCTGAAGCACGGCGTCGGAGACTGCGATGTCGATGCCCAAGCTGCCAGGGTCACCCAGCTGGAGCAAGAAGGACTCCTCCCAACCGACTTGGTAGCTGCGTGGCTTCACGCTCGGATTCTTCCCTTGCAGCGCCGAGTGCACCGCCTCTGCGACGTGTCGGGACCTCGAGATCCCACTCGGCTCTGCACGTGGCGGGTGAAGACCGAATACCTTTGCGCCCGAGTGAAGGCCATCACCTCTAGCGCCTTGCCTGATCCCTTCCGCTTCGGGCTTGATTATCTCATTCGCCAGCGAAAGCCGCCTGTGGTATGCTCCGATTACATGCTCTTCCGATTGCTTTCTTTTCCGATTGCCCTGACTGCTTATACCTCCTTCTCAGCACTTCATTCAGTCCGACCTCATGGAAGACGGCCAGGAAGCTGGCGTGTATGCCCCTGATCGCACGGAAGAGGACCCCACCGACCTCGAGTACAACTGCGAGATTCCTTCCGCCGAGTCCAGTGGGGATGATGAAGACGATGACGAGTCTTCCAGAGAATCCTCCGACCCCATGGATGCTGATGATGATGACGCCGAGCGCACCAACCCTCCGAAGACCAACACTCGGCCGCCAGCTCAAGGGGGTACGCCTGACCCTTCCCTTGAGCAATTTTTGGCTGAGTGGAGTGATGATGATAGTGTCTCAAAGGGTAATGGTTCCGATGCAGCTCCTCGAGCCAGGCCTCCAAAGGTGCCGGCCAAGCGCACCTCGGCCGCCGGCTCCTCCTCTGGTGTGGCTTCTAGCCAAGTTACCAAGGCCAAGCCGACTGCCAGCAAGGGCAAACAAGTCCAAGAGACGACAATTCGGAGGCCGACCGTCCAGGCGCCGCTGAACGTCGCTCCGCTTCGCTGCCGAATGCCCACTGGCGCACCCAGGACAATCGGGTATGCTCTTGTCTTTATGCCTCCTGCTTCACTACCTTTGCTTCTACTGATTCTTCTCACTTTCTTCTTTCAGGGAGCCGATTGGGCTTGATGACGTTGACACCGACATTCCCGTCCGTGCCCGACCCGTCATCTCGCCCGTTGCCTCTGCTGCTGCTGTCCACAAGCGGCCGGTACCCGCTCATCGCTCCTCCAAGGACGCCGAGCGCGCTGCCAAGAAGGCCCGTCTTGCGGCGACTTCGAAGACCTCTTCTTCCACCCTTTCCTCCCCAACTCTCAAGGGCGCAGCGGACCGGGTGGCTCCTGGTGGTGGAGGAACGCAACCGGCTGACCCGATTGCCCCGTCTCCACCGCGCCGCTCCAACCCAGCTTCGCCTGCCGCAACTTCCCCTGCTGCAATGACCGCATCTGATACACCGGTGGTGACGACCCCATCACCGATTTTAGTGTCGGCACCACCGGTTGCCTCCACAGTTCCGCCTGCTGTACTACCTGACCCACCGACTGCGACGATCTCGCCGCCAGTCGTCGCTACCACTTCTGCTCCGACTCGCCCGGTTGCGCCGCCGCCGCCAGTCCTCACCACTACAGCTTTCACCATCGTTCCCACTTCAGTGCCACCGCCGATTTCTTCTCCCTCAGAGATTCTTATGCGCTCGGTGGATCAATTCCGAGCCGAGTATTCTCGCGCCCGTCATGTCGGCGCTGAGCCTGATGCTTCGCATCGTCCTCGGGATCCCGTGACGAGCGCACTGAGCCGGGTGAACGAATTCGCCGAAGCCCTTGCTTGGGACCTTCAACAGCTGACCTCTCACCATACGGTAAACTCCTTAACTTTTCCTTCTGTACCTCTGTCTTATCTCGGCAAATTTTCTTCCGGTGGGTGCGCGCAAGCGCACCCAGTGGGTGTAGTCCCCGAGATTCGGGCCGATTGGTTACACTCGGTTCGGATCTTTTAGCATTTTTTTTGCTCTATCGTTTGCCTTCCTCAATCGGTAGACTTTCTTCCGGTGGGTGCGCGCAAGCGCACCCACTGGGTGTAGTCCCCGAGATTCGGGCCGATTGGTTACAATTGGTTCGGATCTTTAGCATTTTTTGCTTTATCGTTTGCCTTCCTCAATCGGTAGACTTTCTTCCGGTGGGTGCGCGCAAGCGCACCCACTGGGTGTAGTCCCCGAGATTCGGGCCGATTGGTTACAATCGGTTCGGATCTTTAGCATTTTTTGCTTTATCGTTTGTCTTCCTCAATCGGTAGACTTTCTTCCGGTGGGTGCGCGCAAGCGCACCCACTGGGTGTAGTCCCCGAGATTCGGGCCGATTGGTCACAATCGGTTCGGATCTTTTTCACTGTTGCTTTATGTCTGACTCCGTCTTGCTGTTCTTCTCAGGCTGTCATGGAAGAGAAAAGAGGTGTCTTCGAAAAACTCCTGGAAGCTTATACTGCCAGCCTTCGAACCCTCGCCCAGACCCAGCTGCAGGTTAATAACCAATCGGCTGAAATCACTAAACTAAGAGGTATCCTCTATCTCACCACTGTCTTTTCTTCATTTGATAACTGCTCTGGTACTGAAATCTTCGCGCTCTCTTGTAGCTTCTATTCCTGTGGTAAATGATCTTCAAGGCCGAATTGCCGAATTGGCTACAGAACTTAGCCAACAAGGTCCAGCTCTTGACCATGCCACCGGAGAAGTAACTCGGCTGCAGGGGATAGAGAAAGATTTGAATCGGACTATTCACGGCCTCCAATCTGAAATGGCTGCTCTTGAGAAGAAACATCTGGCCGACATCGCCGCAGTGACAGCTACTAGTGATGGGCTTCTTGCTGAACGAGATGCTGCCGTCGCCGCCCGAGTTTCTCTGCAAACTGAAAGGTATGAGGCAATTTCTGCCCGAGACTCCATTCGCCAAGATCATGACGAGCTCGTCGCCAAGTTCGAAGAACTGGAGAAGCGCAGCTATGAGGAGACCACCCGAATGCGCCGTCGGGCCAAGGGCTTCTGCGATACATTGACCGAAATGGATCTCCTCCTTGGACGTGAGTCTTCGTTGTTGCCGAGTGCACTTTCCGGTTGCTTTCTTCTCTTATCTTATTGCTTATGCTCTTCCTTCTTGATGCAGAAGCTTGGCCCGAATCTGAAGCGGCTGCTTATGCAGCTGTCGCCAAGTCCCGAGAGGATACCATCGCCGCTGGAGGGACCTGTGACCGTGCAGATAACGTCTGGACCCGGCATGAATATCTGATCGGCACCCAAGCCCGCATTCCTATTATCCAAGGAATTGCCCTATCCTTCAAGCTCGGAATTCTGAAGATTGCTGAAGCACTGTGGTCGCCGACTGAGCTCAAGGCCGGACTCCAGAAGATGAAGAATGCTGCCGACTCCTCCGCCGAGACCCGTAAGGCAGACACTCAGGATGAAGAGGATTCTGACCAAGGGGACACTCCGAATGCCACCACTGAGCAAACTCGGACTCTCCTTAAGGCTATCCCACGTCGGATCGACGTTTTGCTGAATTCTGCCGGAAGGACTGGTGCGGAGACCGCTCTTCAGACTGTGCTGTCTTGGTACCCTCAAGTGAAGCTCTCCCGATTGCACAGCCTTCGAGACAATGCCTCTGACCTTCTTGAGAAAACCTACGTCGAAGTCAATCGGCTAGCCAGCACGATGGTGAATTGGTTTTCTCCTTACGAGTATACTCCGTATCTCGACCAGGGAGGGAAACCGCTCCCTGCCTTTACCATCTCTGGCCTGGCCGAGGAGCTCTCCGATAGCGGCTCATCCCAGACGTCTCCGAAGTCTAAACAGACAGGTGCTGCGACTTCTGAAGCTCAATCGGACCCGTCTGCTCCACCTTCTAGCTCAGTGCCTCCGACTGCTTAAGCAATATTATCTTCAATTTGTATTCCGACTGTCCGCTTGTAAGACATATTTTTAATTCTGTCGACACCTACTGGGTGTGACTTTGGATGTAATGACATTATTCGGCCTTGGGCCTGTTACTTTTGATGCAATCCGATTGCTTGTTTGTCACTTTTGCATGTGCGGTCGACTTTGCGTCTTTGTCGGTTTCCTTTATCGGCTACACTTGGGGATGTCTGCTATGTCGACCTTGCTGCCGTCATGCGGTCTGCAATCGGATCAAGAGTAGACATCCGGCCAAGGTTCGATAAGTTTTCATTTTTTACACGACAAGATTTTTACCGCAAAGGATTCTGCAATATCAAGCGCCGATTGCTCGCTACAAGGTATGATGTCCTGATTTGCGGAGCAATCGATGACTCCGTCCTGTCGACTGCCCTTGGTGGCCTCTTTCAAATTGTTTCCCGGGAATTTGTACTACCGACTGCCTCAATCGCCACCCTCCTCAATGCCACAAACCTTTTAGTGATTTGCGCTCGAGCTAAGTGTTCGATTGAAGGCCAGCCTGTAGTCCCCGTGCCTCGATGGATTATTTACTTGACCTCGCGGTCGGTCAGTCCCCGAGTGTGCTACGCACATCTCGGGTATGACTGAGCGTTTCCGATTGAGGCTAGCTCTTCGAATGAACTTATACACAAGTACTCGAATGCTCATTTTTAGAGACATGATAACTTTTACTGATTGTTTGCCGAATGGCTTACATAAATTTGGCCGCTCAACTATAGAACGGACACAACAGCTCGGCGTTCCACGGCCGCTCCGTCTCTACTCCTGACGTGTCCTTGTGCCGAGTGCCCTTGGTGCAGTCGATTAGATAATAGGAATTGTTCTTGAGCGCCCTGCTGACAATAAATGGCCCTTCCCATGGTGAGGATAGCTTGTGCTGCCCTTCTGACTTCTGGATTCGGCGTAGCACCATGTCTCCTTCTCGGAAAGTGAGAGGACGAATCTTCTTGCTGTGGTAGTGCCTCAACTTCTGCTGGTAGACTGCTGACCTGGACAAGGCCAACAGACAAGCTTCTTCTTTGAGGTCGATGCCGTCTTCTCTTGCCAGTCTTGCTTCTTCTTCTGTGTATAGGGCGTGCCGAGGTGAATCAAACTCAATATCGGAAGGGATGACTGCTTCTGAGCCATACACTAGGAAGAAAGGAGTGAATCCAGTTGATCTGTTTGGAGTGGTTCTCAAGCTGAACAGTACTGCTGGAAGCTCGTCAATCCATGCTCCCGGTGCTCTCTCAAGTGGCTCTACCAATCTGGGCCTGATACCCGATAGGATTAGTCCATTTGCCCTTTCGACTTGACCATTGGACTGTGGGTGTGCCACAGATGCCAGATCGAGCCGAATGCCTTGCTGAGATGCATATCGGGCGAGCACCCCCTTTGCAAAGTTTGTGCCGTTGTCAGTGATGATGCTGTTAGGTACCCCGTATCTGCATACGATGTCGGCCACAAACCGAACCGCAGTCGGCCCATCCAACTTCTTGATTGGTCTTGCTTCAATCCACTTGGTAAACTTGTCGACTGCCACTAGGAGATGTGTCATGCCACTCCGAGCTCTCTTGAATGGTCCGACCATGTCCAAACCCCAAACTGCAAACGGCCAAGCTATTGGGATGGTCTTCAGTGCCGATGCTGGCTGATGACTTTTTGCCTTGAATCGCTGACAACCCTTGCAGTGCTTCACCAGATTCTCAGCCGCTGCAAGTGCAGTTGGACAGTAGAAACCATGTCGGAAAGCTTTGTTGGCGATTGCCTTTGCTGATGCGTGATGACCACATTCACCTTGATGGATGTCTCTGAGCAGCTCCAAGCCTCTGTCCTCTTCAACGCACCTCTGGAGGATACCAGTTGCACTCTTGCGCATCAGCTCATTGTTGATTATTGTATATGCCCAAGATCGGCGGCTGATCTGTCTGGACTCTGCTAAATCTGGTGTGAGGATCCCATCTGCTAAGAAATCTCTAATCGGTTGTGCCCATGACGGCGCACTGACCACCACCATTACAGACGCATGATGAGGTGGGACTTCCTCTTGGATCTCGGCCTCGTGAACATTGGCCTCCTCTATCTCGGCCATCTGGATGTCTGTCATTTCTATCTCTGCTTCTGCACTGCCGACTGCGGCGTCTGGCACGCATTCGGCAGCCCCTGGTGCCGACTTCCCATCTGGAGCTGGAGCTTCATCATTGTACTTTGCAATTTCTGATGTCATTGGCTCTTCAGAGGTTGTGCCTTCGAGTGCAGCCTCTGCTTGCTTCCCTTTGCTCTTCCTCTTCTCCTGTGCAACCCCTGGCTCACAATCGGCAGCCCCTGGTGCTGTTGCCGAGACACCCTGGGCGCTGGACTGCTTCTTCACGGTTGCAAGTTTGGCCGGTTGAACTTCTTTTTCCTTTCTTAGTGCTTCAAGATCGGTCTCCGAGATAAAAATGGACTCGGACTCTGGGGATGGAATGATAGATGGCTTCTTGATATGCTCCAGAGATACACCTGGTGGGATTGATTGCCTTGTGGAGCCTAGCTTGGACAATGCATCTGCTGCCTCGTTGTTTGCTCTCGGCACATGATGGAATTCGCAACCTTCAAAATATCCGCTGATCTGCTGTACTAGGAATCGATAGCTTGCCATGTTAGCATCTTTTGCATCCCAGGTACCCGAGCACTGCTGTACCACCAGGTCAGAATCACCAAAGCACTCGATATTCCGAATACCGATTTCCTTAGCAAGCTTGATACCATGCACCAGGGCTTCGTACTCGGCAACATTGTTTGATGCTGCGAAGTGAATCTGAAGCACATATTCCTCTTGGGGAAGTGAGTACCACCCCAGCCCCTAGGCCATTCTTCATCTTGGAGCCATCAAAATGCATTCGCCAGCAATCCGACATTGGGAGCTGCGGCATGTACTGAGTTTCAGCCCAGTCCACCAGGAAATCGGCCAATGCTTGCGACTTGATTGCAGTCCTAGGTTCGTACTGGATGCCGTGACTGGTGACTTCAATTGCCCATTTTGCCACTCTTCCGGTTGCATCTCTGCTTCCCATGATGTCGGCTAATGGAGCCGAGCTGACAACTGTGATCAGGTGAGCTTGAAAGTACGGCTTCAATCTCTTGGCTGCCATGTACACTCCATAGCACATCTTCTGATAGTGAGGGTAGTTCTTCTTGGATGCCGAGAGCACTTCGCTGATGTAATACACTGGACGCTGGATTTGCTGTGCCTTGTCCTTCTCGGGCCGCTCCACCACCATGACTGCACTGATCACCCGATTGGTTGCCGCAATGTATAACATCATTGGCTCCTTCTCAATCGGGGCAGCCAGGATTGGTGCCATGGAGAGCATGCGCTTGAGTTCTCGGAATGCTTCGTTTGCTTGAGGGGTCCACGTGAACTTCTCGGTCTTCTTCATCAACTGGTACAATGGGATTGCCTTTTCGCCCAGCCGACTGAGGAATCGGCTGAGAGACGCGAGGCAACCGGTGAATTTCTGCACTTGCTTCAGGGTTTTGGGATGCTCCATGCGCTCTATTGCGGCTATCTTCTCGGGGTTGCATTCAATTCCCCTCTCGGAAACGAGAAACCCCAAGAGCTTGCCAGCTTGGACTCCAAACACACACTTCTCCGGGTTGAGCTTGATCTGATAAGTTCTCAAATTCGCGAATGTTTCTCTGAGATCATCTAGCAATGTGATCCCCTTTGCCGACTTCACCACCAAATCGTCCACGTACACATGGAGATTCCTGCCGAGCTGAGAATGTGTGCACCTCTGAATTGTGCGCTGATAAGTGGCTCCTCCGTTCTTCAGACCAAAAGGCATGGTGATATAACAATAGGCCCCAAAAGGGGTTATGAATGCAGTTTTGATCTGATCTTCCACAGCCAACTTGATCTGGTGATATCCAGCAGTAGCATCCAGAAAGGACAACAGCTCGCAGTCGGCCGTAGAATCAATCACTTGATCAATACGGGGCAGAGCAAACGGATCTTTCGGGCATGCCTTGTTCAGGCAAGTATAATCTATACACATACGCCAAGTCTTGTTCTTCTTCATGACGAGGACTGGATTCGCCATCCACTCGGGGTAAAACACCTCCATGATGAAACCTGCCGCTTGTAGCTTCGCAATCTCTTCGCCGATTGCCCTTCTCTTGTCCTCAGAAAAACGTCTCAGGGGTTGCTTGACCAGCTTCGACCCTGGCCGAATGTGCAGCTTGTGCTCGGCGAGTTCTCTCGGAACACCAGGCATGTCTTGTGGAGACCATGCAAAGATGTCCCGATTCTCACGGAGAAACTCGACGAGCTCGCTTTCCTATTTATCGCTAAGTCCAGCTCCGACTACAACGAACTTGGTTGAGTCGGAGGGATCTAGAGCGATCTTCTTGCTGTCCTTGGCCGACTGAAAAGCCGACTCCTCATCTACTCTCTTTGCTGGGCCAACCGGAAGTGGATTCTTGCTTTGTGCCTGCGCCATTTCAATGACTTTGCCGAGCTGGCGCTTCTCCGTCTCCACCACTAGAGATTCAGCCAAACTGCTGCCAACGGATGTGCACTCGAGGGACTTCCTGAAGTCTCCGGCGACTGTGATGACGCCGTTTGGCCCCGGGATCTTCATCTTCAGGTATGTCTGTTGTGCATTGATCATGAACTTGGCAAATGCTGGTAACCCCAATAGAGCATGGTAAGGACTGCTGAGGTCGGCCACCTCAAACCAAATCGGCTCTCTCCTAAAATTTTCTTCCGTGCCAAATATGACATCCAGCCGAATGCGACCCATGGGGGTGCAAGACAATCCAGGAACAATCCCATGGAATGTCGTCCGACTAAGCTCCAGGTCCCGCTCTGTGAGCCCTAGCTTAAGCATTGTATCTCTGTACAGAATGTTGATTGTGCTTCCTCCATCAACTAGCACTCGAGAAAACTTGCATGAAAATCTTGGTCTTGCAACCAGAGCGTCCACCACCAGCGGATAATTTCCTGGATTCGGCAAAATGGTGGGATGATCTGCTCTGTCCCAGGATATCGGACACTCGGACCAGTGCATGAATTGGGGAATCGGCGGCATAGTGGCATTAACTTCTTGGGCTCGGGCTCTCCGACTGCCCTTGTCTGTGGACTCGCTGGTAAAAATCATGTAAGCCGCATCTTGCTGCGGGTACTGGTTCTGCTGCTGAGGTGGTCCTCTATTCTGGGGTGGTGGTGGTGGTAGAGCTTCTCCCTTTGCAATCCTTCTGATGAAGTCACACTGCCGAGTGGTGTGCGCAGACGGCCTCCCAGGCGTGCTGTGCAACTTGCATGGTGCGTCCAGCATATCCTCGAACGTGTACTTGGGCTTCATCTGCCCTGGGGGTCTCACATTTGGTCTCATCTTCCGACTGCCTCCTGCAGCCGCTGGATCTTCCTCATTTTGAACAGCGGCCACCTGCCGAGTGCCATACTGAGTGTCAGGCTGTTCGTCCTTGCGCTTGCCGTTGTTCTGCTGGTTGTTGTTGTTGTTGCGATTGTTCTCTCTTCTCTCCTTCCGACTGAGGCCTTGGTTCCCTGTGTCCGACTGCGGAGCCCCTGGTGATTGGATCACACCTCCAACTCCGAGTTGGATAGGGCGCATCGCAGAATCGGACATAGCGAACGCATTTGCCACCTTCATGAGCTCAGCAAGCGACGTGAAGTCTTTGCGGAGCAGCTTGTGCTTCAACATTGAATCCGCCAGGCATCCATCAGTAAAATACTGAATGGCCTGGATCTCATGGACTCCTTCGCATGAATTCTTCAGCTTGATCCACCGAGATAGGTAATCTCGGAGGGGCTCGTCCTTGCCTTGCACACACAAAGCTAACTGCCGCGGGAGGTTGGGCCTCTCATACGTGCTTGTGAAGTTGTGAATGAATGCGGTCGTGAAATCCTCCCAGCAATTCACACTGTCCTTGGGCAAGTTGTTCAACCACGTCCGCACTGAGCCCTGCAGCATGAGAGGTGCATAGCGGACTGCTACACGCCGATTGCCTCCTGCGATGCGGACTGCCGTCAGGTAATCGGACATCCAATCTTCCGGTTTCACCGAGCCATTGTACTTGGGAGTGTCTCTCGGCAACGTGAAGCTTTTGGGGAATCTCTCCGTCCGAATGCGGTGACCAAAGCATGATGGGCCAGCTTCTCCTTCTTCATCTTCCTGAGCTTCCTTCTCCAGGAGCTCAATGCGATGCCTTGCGTCGTTCTGGCCGATTTGGCGAGGGCCAAGTCGGGTGCTGATTGCTGGTCTTTGCGCCGATTGCTGTGGCCTGTCATGGCGCCTGCTGTTAACAGCTGGCTCTTCCATTCTTCTGCTTGCTGCTGGAGGTGGCCGATTGCTTCTGACCTTGCTATCGTGCCGAGATGGTGCAGGTTGATGCCTGTTTTGGCGCGATGCATTCGGTCGCAAGCTAGCTCCCGCATTCGGCCTCACGGTTCCTCTTGATGCTTCTGGCTCAGCATTCTGATTTCCCATTGCTACAAGCCTTTGCTCTTTTGCTGCCGCTATCAGCTCACGCATTCGGCGCGACTGTTCGCGCCGCTCATCTCCCTCCAATTCTTCCAGCTCGAGCGCTATCTGCTCAGCTGCTCTCAAGTTCTTGTCCGGTGTGCTATATGCTGGCCTCTGGATGAATGCCGACTACGCTGGCTGCTCCGGTTGCACCGGCCTTCTCGGACGCTCCGGCTGCTCAGCTCATGATAGCTGCTGGTTGACTGCTCTTCCTCGGCTTCTCAGGTCTTCCAGGACCGCGGGCTCAATCGGCCGGCGCGGTCCTGCATGAGCTGCATTGTACTCCCTTGTGATGGCTCCCAGCCGACGCTCTTCTGCCAGCACTTGCTCAGCCCTGCGGGCCAGAGCGAGCCGTGCTGTTTCCAGCTCGGTGTGCACCTGCTCCGGATCACCATTCCTGTTCACGGGTGTATATAACACATCCCGCAACGCACTGGTGCCGATTCGCTCTGCCGCATCAGCTACTTCCTTGGCCTTCCTTGCTGCGCTTGCCAGATCACGGTTGGTCGACGAAGATGCTCCCGCCATCATGACAGCGGCGTGCAGTCGGCCCTCCTCTCGGCCAGGCGCTGCGACGCAGCCCCTAGTCGAGAGCGGATCTGTAGCACACGAGAAGATGCGGATGTCTCTGGGATACGCCTCAGGGAAGCTACCAATGAAAAGGCGATGACTTCCCACTTGCAGCGACACTCCGGGCGGCAAGGGTGCTCCAGCCCTGTACCGCGCCGAGTAGTCCACTACATAATCGATTGCCCCACGCCTTAGAATCAGGCCGGAGGCGTGGCTACCGCATGATGCAGAGGAAAATCCCGTCCGGATCTTGAATCCAGTCGACGCCTCGGTCTGCCCCACGGTGGGCGCCAACTGTCGTCGATATGTGACGGCAGATGCCATGGGGATGGCTAAAGTGAGGGGAAGACACGAGGGAGAGAATGTCGATGGTGCCGGAATCGGGTTAGGCACAAGCACGGTGAAGACACCACGATGTACCCAGGTTCGGGGCTCTCCGGAGAGATAACACCCCTACTCCTGCTTGTCTCTTGTATATCAATGAAAGGGCTACAATAACTGCTCTTCTATCTTCTCAGGGGAAGGAGTACACCGCCGCCGTGGGCAAGGTCCTCTCCTGCTTCCCTGAGGAGTGACTACAGGCAGTAAATGAACTGAGGGGGGAGTGAGTTAATGAGATCTCAGGTGTAGCGTCCCTCGCGCAGGAGGGGGTACCCTGGCTCTTATAGTGTGAGCCAGGGTACTATAGTAACTTCATCGCCGAATGGGCCCATCCGTCATCCTCTAATCGGCCTGGGCCCACCGACTGCTCCTCTCCGGGTGACCCGGAGCCTACGAGCGGCGGCCCATGCTGCTACCTCGTAGAACCTAGGAATGAACAGTGGAGCTAGGAGGTGCGGTCTTGTCGGCCTGTCCGCGGAATCGGCGGGGAGGTCGACAACGTATCTCCAGCAAATCCTCGACATGACCTGGCCTTCCTGCCACCCAGATATCTCGGGATATGGCATTTATGACCTCGTAATCATACCCCCGACTGGGTGGTAGGTTGCTCCGATTGCGCCTGGGCCGACTGGTGGTTCCTGGTGGGGTCGATTGCTCTGGGCAATCGGCCTTCTAGGAATCGGCCTCGGTCCAGCTGCGGACTAATCGGATGATCATCTTTGGTGAAGGGTGGCCCGATTGCGCCTGGGCCGACTGCTGGCATTTGGCATGGTCGATTGCCTTGGAGCAATCGGCCGTACCTCTGCCCAGCTCGGCCCAGCTACAGCCCAATTGGTCCATCCTTGTCTTGAAAGTTTGCTTCCGCTTGGGTTAGCCTACCCGGGTACCAATCCCCCGACACTAATCGAATTATTTGTCGTTAATAAATAATTTATTCTAGGATAATTTCATCTTAAATTCTCTATAATTTAGTGCTTTGATCATCTTGTCAAAATAACTACACCTTGCATAAAGGAATAATTATTAGGGAAAGAAAGGAAGTATATTGAATATCCTTCTTCAGGAATATGAAAGAGCGAGAAAAATGCGCAGATCTATATTTGTATATATTTTTTAATTTTTGCCATCATGTGTGACTAGATATTGGTTTGTTAAATGTTTTGGGACATTGCGCTATGGGATGTCATGGTAAGCATAGTAAATTTAGTGCTAGGAGACATTGTGCTTCCACATAACACTAATTTTTTCATAGCAAAGCACATGCATATGTGGTAGTAATATAGTTCCTCGATATTTTCACACTAGAAAATAGTAACAATTGTAAATATCGTGTGATGCTCAAATATAAGAGGCTCAACCATTTTTCAAATTTTTTAAATACCATTTGATACTTTCTGTACGCTTATCGTTGTTTTGCCCAAATTAAAAGGAAATTATTTTACTAATTCCAAAATTGTTTCAATGGTTTTTTCATATTTATAAGCATATACTTATTTATCTATACCCGTTGCAACGCACGGGCCTTTTTGCTAGTATGAATCATTGGAAGTCACATACCCAAACCTCAACTTTTTGACATCATTTGCTAATTTTCATGCATTAACTAATTTTTTGAACTAAATGACCTTGAAAATGAAAATCACTCTAGATGAGGTATGAAAAGGTTGAAACTTGGTATGATGTCATCATTTGAACCACATACCATGTTTAAAAAATTGAGAAGGCTATGACAAAAAATGGATGCATTTGTGTACAAATCGAACCATATCTTTCAAAGTGTCGGTGTTTTCGACGAAAACTCTAATGTTGCAAAGACAATTCAATTTTTTTGTAACCAATACAAGTTCAAAGTTTTTAGATGCTCAATATGAATAATTGAAAGTCACATACCCAAACTCCAATTTGTTTTGACATCATTTTCGCTAATTTTAATGCATTAACTGATTTTTTGAACTAAGTGACCCTGAAATTGGAAATCGCTATAGATGAGATCCGAAAAGGTTGAAACTTGGCATATACTATGTACCAAAAAGTTGAAGCCTTCATCGCCGATGATGACTACTGGATTTGGGGGAGGAGGGTGGTGGGCTGCCGGGCTGCAAGGGATGCCAAATGAGAGAGACAAGGACCCACTCGTCTACGAGTCGATGCCACCTATCAGTATATCAAGGGTTCCACGAGTTAGTATGTAGCCAATCCCATGAGTTAGTATATAACTGGTCCCATTTTGAAGTAGTCAAGGATGCCATGCAGCCGTGTACTAGCCGGTCCCACCTATCAGCATTTCAAGGGTCCCACGATTCACTATACAGCCGGTCCTACATATAGTCGGTCCCACTTATCAGCATTCAAGTGTCCACACCGCAGTGTACCAGCCGATACCACATGTCAGCACTTAAATGGTTCCACGTGTCAGTACACAAACCAGTCCCACATGTCAGCATTTCAAGGGTTCGACGCGTCAGTATACCAATCGATCTAGCTTGTCAGCATTTCAAGGGTCCCACCCGTTAGTACGGAGCCAAATTGACAGCCAATAGCTTTAACCAGACGGGAAACCTCCGTTTGGGCTTTCTTGTGGGCGAGAAGAGTGGAGCAGGGCAAAAGTGAATAGCATCAAAAGGAAGGGGCAAAATTGAATAGTGCTAAGGAGGAAGGGACATAAGAATAGTAAGCCCTAAAATCATACTCCCTCCGTTTTTTAATATAAGACGTTTTGGCAAGCTAACTTAGATTGCGAAAACGTTTTATATTAATGAACAAAGGAAGTACGCGTTAATAAAATCATATGAGTGACCATAATGCGCCACTTATGCAATGTTCAGTGATCATATTTTAAGTATTTTGAGTATCAATGACCAGAGTGAGACCAAGACATGTACAATGGCCAGAGATGATTTTTCTTTTCTCTACGCCTTGGCTTTTCCTTTCAAGCAGCATTTCTTTTCAGCCACAACTTCTAAAAGCACGATTCCAGTTACCATGAAACGACATTCATCTTGCAACTCACTAGTCTTTTTTTCTTTCCTTTTGCAATGAACTCATTATTTCTGTATCTATTCTTTTCCCTTTTTGTAATTAACTCATTATCCATATATATCTATCATACTTTGATCAAACCGTGGTCTCACTAGACAGTATGACCAGGCAGTCCCAATATGGCACTGATTCAAATCCCAACAGTTCCCAGTATGGCATATTCATTCAAGTCCCAACAGTGCAACATCATCGATCCTATGCGGACAAGCATTAAGTTCAGAAGTCAGGAGAGCAGTGATTAGAGCTTGAGAACCATTCATAGCAAAATATTCTAAGGTAGAAACTGTCGCGAAGGTACTACGGCAAAAGTTTAAACAGCGACTTTGTGCTAAATTTCCATGTCAGAATAACTGCGCCATCTTAGGTTCCAAACATGAGACACCGAACTATGATAATTAGTAAACCATCTTATTCAACACCTAACGTAGCTTGTCACAGTGAACACCTAGGGACCGAAGAAATCTTCAGGAACGTGAAACTTCAGACCGATAGCCTATAATGGAAAATATCACAGAATGTCAGAAATGAGGAAGCAAACAATATATAGTCAATTGAAGCTTGACCAGTTAATTACCAACCATGAAGTAGCATCATGGCAAAAGAAATGTAAAACAACAAACAAGAAAGATAGCTTTTGACGGAACAATATAGGGAAGCCAGACAACCTGCCTTGAAGTACATAAATTATTTTAGAACCAGCATTCATAGAACTCACATTAAGTTCAACTAGTCTATTTCATTGGTGATTAGCAAAATCGCTAGCCTATCGATAGCATGCATACTAATAAGTGTATCTTAGATTTTCTTGTATCACTGACATTTTTTGCATCAGCTGGCAAGTAGGGTCTTCTAACCATGTAAGGAAATACCGCATCAGGTAGTCAAATCAAAATGAAACAGGAACATGTATCATCCCTAAAGAAAAGGCAATTCCAAATTGCAAGCACACTGAGTTCCTTATGATGAGCTTCTTACTGGAGTATCATGAAAGGGTGCTTAATTATTTTATTCACGTGGACTCATTAAATTTCAAAGTAAATCATTCACAACTTGGCTTACGTATATTCAGTTAACAAGCTCTCTTAACACACAAAGGTGGGATGACAAATCCTGGAAATAACCAGGGATTCTCATGCTAGCTTTCCAAACTCCAATGGTAACAATCGTGCTTAATCTGATGATTCCTATCAAAAGCTTTAAGATCTGTATCCAATCTAACTGTTATCTGTCATTTTTCTGACTGCATCTCCTTAATTGATTGCATAGCTAAGAGCGAGTTAGGTTGATGCTATTTGCTAAATCAGTTGAAAAGAAAACTCATGATAATAACTTTCAAGTAGATACCTGCAAGTTTAAATGCTGATGTATGGTGTAGTCAGGTCTCAGGTTTTATGAAGTATAAGTAATAATATGCTTGTAACCCAGTTCGTTGGTATTTCTATAAAGGACAAGTAAAAATTGAGGGGCATTACAAGTTGATCAAGGATAGAGGATTCACCATACCTTAGCAAATCCTATATCTGCGTCACTATGATCATTCTCTCTCCCAGCAGCATCACCGACATAGAAAGACCTGAAAAATCACGGGAAATCTCAGAAGGAGAGCATGTAGTATGAACAAATCCTCAGGAGGAAAAAGGTGTGGCGTGAATTCTTGCAGCAACATACTGAACAGGCCCAAAAACTTAAACTATAATAGCAAGGTGGGCAATACTAGTTATTACATAACAGAGAAACTGATGTTTAAGATTGATCAACCCTGATATCAGATATGCACACAGTACAATGCTGTGGAGGGCTTATTCTTTGTGTGGATTTGGCAGTAAACTCAGAACCTAGGGCGCTATAATGGAGTTTCATGTGCAGATCGCTCGGCCTAAACATGGGATAAGTGGTGAATCTTACACATTACAACAGTACTTTCATGTAGATCATAAGGGCAGTCTTGTGAGTGCTGTTAATATATAAGCAAGTACTAATCAACAGGGGTGTGACTCCAAGAAGCAATTGTCTAGAATGAAACCAGGCCTAAACAACACATGCAGCTCACAATTGTAAAACAAACAACGAAAATGAACCATGTGAATTTCTGCACATGTGCATGTCAGCTGCTTGTCCAACAACCACACATGCACAGAGATGTCAAAATTACATTTCAAATTTCATGTTTAAGCTTAAGCCCTATGAAACTAATCAATTCAAAATGGTGAATCTGGAAAGAAACTCAGATATAGAATTATTACTTATCCATGTCAATGGCAATTCCAGAATTGAAATGCTCTGCCAGCAACCACCACATTCCTGGATTTGGTTTGCGAAAGAGATCATCAGGCGTGCCTTTCCCTTTCCCTGTACCACATGCAATGAAAACCTGCAGGAAAAACAAGCCACATGCTATAAGAGAAGCACAATAAGCTACAGCTCAATTATTATTATGGTTTATCATGTCAAAGGATCGATCAGAAGCATAACAGGCACATTTTAACACAAATATTAGAGAAAAGAAGATAGGTTCACAAAATACCTGAATAGGGACTTTAACACACTCAATAAAGTTGTCAAGGCGTCCAACTTTTGAGTCAACAGCTTGCTGTCGCTTATTCTTCCAGCGCTCAATGTTTGACTCATTGGTGAATATGACCTGCCAACACCATACAACATGAATTTTGTATTAGCATGATATGCGTATACTTATCTTGAAACGAAGTACAAAGATACAGAAGAAGAGTATAATGATGGAACCAAAACAAAAACACAACTAACCAACTTGTAGCCATCATTGTACAGGCTTTGCAACTTCTCAGGAATTGATTTATGCTGTAAAGACCACTTGTCTGCACCAATGCTACATTTGCAGTAAGTCAAAAGTTATCAACTGTCTTCCCAGTCTAACAGCACATATGAGAGAAGCATTCAAATCAGAAACTACATTCATAAAGTCATAGTATCCAGAGAGCATATTACACAAGGCTGCACCTAATGGTTATACTCAAGACCATCAGGTAAGCATATGATTTTTTTCACAAATCAACTCTAGTAGATCTAGGTACCAAATATTTTTCTGAAGAGAAGGTTACTCAAAAGAAATAAGGCGCCGCTTAGGTCAAGAAAACCAAGACAGAATGATGATGAATGACGAAGTTGTAATTTCCTACAGTTCAAGATTCTTTAAGATTAGCATATCATAGTCTACATGTTCTTACAAAATGTGTCGTAGTAATCACTTAAATAAGAAGCCTTTGGAATTTTCAGACATATCATTCTACACTTCCAGTTATGACAGGATGTAGGGCACATGAGTCCATAACTTACAGATAGATGACATTATATGAGATTACCCAACCAGACAAACATTGCCCATAGAACTGAACTGTAGGAATATTTTCTTTAGGAAGTCAATTAAAATGTGTCTTCATTATAAAACCATGAATATTGGATACCATACTCACAGAACAAGCATGTAGAACACTTGTACCAAATGATCTTACGTAACATATTTTAAAAGGGGAAATTATATAATAATACATCTTCACTGAGGTTTTCGCGAGGCACCCATCAAAATCAAACGCAGCAATCTTAGCTGAAGCATGAAGGCCATCATCCTGAACATCATAATTACACAAAGTTACTTTTTGACATTTTACAAGACAGTATATTATCAAAAGTAGTAGAGATATAAACTGTTTAAGGATAGAATAATTCTTGAGAGCTGTTACGTTTTTTTTTTCCTCAACACACCTGATCACGGAAAATAACTGTATCAAAAGCCTTCCAATGAGTGGGAAGGGTAGCATCCTGCATCAACAGACAACAAGGTGAGATGTAGTAACTCAGTACAACAAAATGTGTATCAACACCCAAAGATAGAGAAACACCGGAGTATGACTAACTAGGAATTACAAAACTACCTTGTATGTTTTCTTGATATCAGAAGCTGAAAAAGGTATTGCTGTACCAACTCTTTTGTTCCCTGGAACTGACTGTTATGGAAAACAAAACCAGCATTATAAATCAAATAAATAACAATGCAGTTGAGCTCTGAGGTTAAGTTAATATAATACATTTTGACACAAAAATTTACTCAGTTGTGCCTTCAACATTATTCCACTTCACAGCCTTGGTTATTTAATTGATTTAGTGATAGAAATATGTGTACTAGTCATTTCTTATGAAGGACCCTCAACACAAGGATCAGCATTCACCACCTCACAACCTCACAACCTTACTATAAGAACATAGAATGTGGTGAAGTGCAAGTTATAATAGGCTAACATCTGATTCGGCCTCTGGCTTATTCATAGAGCATATCCAACATTAGAAAGGAAGCTTCAAGCGAAACTTAGAACTATAAATGTCAAACAACTGATGCCGCTAAGTATTATGATGCAAAAGGAGAGGGACTGGAAGGTAGGTGAGTCACTTTACCTCTACACATGGTGAATCAAACTAAGCATTCCAAACTAAACAAACTGTGATGTAAGACATGACACGTCACACAAACTAAAAAGGATCATAAGTGCACCAATTACTAATGTGCAGAAATATCATGTATTGACAATGCACTTTGTTTAAACTAGCTCTATAAGTGGCCAAACTATTACCGCATGTTCACTCCCATCAAATCCACAAATTTCAAACAATCAACATCCAAACTTCATTAGAATTAAAATCACAAAATTATCCACAGTAAATATTGGGTGTCAGAAAATACACTTGCCTTTTCAGCCACCTCCACTTCAGATAAAGTATGGGTATTTCCTTTGTCCGTACTTGGTATTTCCACTGAACCGACTGCGGCCTGATCCCCATTATTATTCTGAAAATAAATAAATTTTATGGACAAACACATACTTCTACAAAACTATCGCAAAATATGGTATTTACTATTTAGTACTCAGAAATATTCAGCATACAGTAGCAGAAACGCCACCTAGCAGTATAGGCATTCCAACAAGTGGGGAATGTGTTACCTTCTCTAGCTCCTGTAATTCCTCGCGGTCGTCATCCTGGAGAAGAAAAGTCTGGAGTTTAGTCCCCCAAAGGAAAATACACAACAGAACTAAATAACAATCAAATGAAGCCTGCCAGGGCACAAACCTTAATGGAGTCGAACCCCTTGAGCTTTTCAACAGGACCCAGTGGATGCGATGAGGTGGGGAAGCAGGCGACGTGGTACCACTTGGTGCTGTCGAAGCCACGAGGGTCGTGGGCTGAGACGCCGATGCGAAGAGCGCCCTTGGCAATGCTCGCATTGCAGCCCTTGCAGGTGGAACGGGCAGACTTGGCGTATTCAACAGAGACACTTCCCTTTTCTGCCACCCCTGCTTTGGGCGAAGATAGGTGGGCCTTCGCTTTCTTTGGACTTGGTACTTCCAATGGACTGACTGCAGTCTGGTCTCTCTTATTATTCTGAAAATATAGTAGATTTCTCGGTACCATGGAACAGTTCATATTTTTTTTAAATCAAACTGCATTCTGTAGGGGGACAAGCCAAATCTCTTATTTCTTTGTTCATAAAAAATCAATTCTATAGAAACCTATCCAAATGATTTAGCACCATCGTTCTACATTACTATAAATTGACATCCAATGGGCAGAAATATTCAGCTCAAGACTCAAGAGTGGCAGGAACACCACTAAGAGACCAGGCCTTTCAACGGGTGAGGAATGTGTTACCTTCTCAAGTTCTCGCAACTCCTCGCGATCGTCCTCCTGCCCAACCCCCAAAATAGCGGAAGTTCATTCAGCCTCAAAGGAAAAAACGAAACAGATTGAAATACGAATTGAACAAAAAGAAACACAAACCCACAAACCTTAATGGAGTCGAACCCCTCGAGCGTGTCGACGGGGCCAAGCGGGTGGGAGGAGGTGGGGAAGCAGGCGGCGTGGTACCACTTGGTGCTGTCGAAGCCACGGGGGTCATGGGCTGAGACGCCGATGCGAAGAGCGCCCTTGGCAATGCTCGCATTGCAGTCCTTGCAGGTGGAACGGGCGGACTTGGCATATTCAACAGAGACACTTCCCTTCTCTGCCACCCCTGCTTTGGGCGAAGATAGGTGAGCCTTTGCTTTCTTTGGACTTGGCGCTTCCAATGGACTGACTGCAGTCTGATCTCTCTTATTATTCTGAAAATAGTAGATTTCTCAGTTTCTTTGAACAGTTCATAATTTTACAAATCAAAACTGCAATCTGTAGGGGGACAAGCCAAATCTCTTATTTCTTTGCTCATAAAAAAATCAATTCTATAGAGAGCAACCCAGACGTTCCACCTTATGATTTCGCGCCATCATATTCTACAATGTTATAAATTGCCATCCAATGGGCAGAAATATCCAGCGCAAGAGTGGCAGGAACACCACGAACAGAACATGCATTTCAACGGGTGAGGAATGGGTCAGTACCTTCTCAAGCTCTCTCAAGGCCTCGCGATCGTCCTCCTGCCCAACCCCCAAATACGGGAGGTTAAGTTCAGCCTCAAAGTACAAAACAGAACAGATCGAAATACCAATGGAACACAATAAAAATAATAGGACCCAAACCGCCAAACCTTAATGGAGTCGAAACCCTCGACCTCGTCGACGGGGCCGAGCGCGTGGGGGGAGGCGGGGAAGCAGGCGACGTGGTACCACTTGGTGCTATCGTAGCCGCGAGGGTCGCGGACGGAGGCGCCGAGGCGGAGCGCGCCCTTGTCGATGGCGGCGCTGCAGCCCTTGCAGGAGGAGCGGCCGGACTTGGCGTATTCGACGGAGACGGTCGCCTTGGCGGCCGTCGAGGCCGACATTGGTCCGCGGGCGATGCGAACGGCGGCGGGGAGGAAGAGGAGGCTGGGGTTTCTGGAGAAGAGGGATGCGAGCATGCGAGGGGGGGGAGGGGGGTGGGGACTGGGGGAGAGTGCGGGGATGGCAGAGGTGGCTAGGGTTTTGTGTAAGCGGTCGGGGCTGGGATCACGCCGTGGTGGGTGGCAGGGGGCGGGAAGAAAGAGGAAGGTGGGGAGGCGAGCCGCCTGCGTCCGGTGGTGGTGGCCGGTGCGGGCGTGTTCCTCCGCTGCTGCCAAGTGTCAGCCGGCGCTGGGAAGTGCCAGCGGCTTGTGCTGCTGTGTTGCGTTGCGTCTTGCTACTTGTGCGAGATTCAGAGATGAGAAGAGGGGCAAAATCGACATTTCTAACCTTTTTCTAAAACAAATTCACAATTTAAACCTAGTTGCAAACTATTTTAAAATTCTAACCCTTTTCTCTCGCGCACAACCACCAGGCGCTGAGCCTATAGATATAGCGCCTCTGCCAGCGTGGCTGCGTGGACCCCCGCTGGACCCCACCCCGGTTATCTAGCGCCTCAGGAACATACGCTACACATACATGTTTAGCGTCTCGCCATTAGGCGCTAGACTTGGCAGCCACTTAAAGCCGCTCGGCCACGCCCGAGCCCAGACATTGTCTTCCTTGTCTCGCGAACAGAGGAGCGGCGGCGGCGGTTTCTCCTCTCCCCACTCTCAAATCCACACCCCAAATCTCCCAGATCTGAAGGATTGATCCAAGGGAGTTGCTCTAGACTCATCCCCCATTCTTTCATTTTCATCCAAAGAATCCTTCACATTTTCCCTCTTGATGCAAGTTAGATTGAAACCCTAAATTTGATTAGTTTTTGAATTTGTTATGGTAGAATTGTTTGTTTCTTTGTTCTTTAGCAATAACATTGTTGTAGTAATGATTGGACAAATTACTATGACTAATTTTAGTGAAATCCTAAAACTCATTGGATTTCTCTATGTTATGTTAGTTTGTGGCTTTTTTTATGTAGCAATTATATGGATGGCATGATACTATGTGTTTACATGGTATGTTAGTGCTACTATGTATATGGAGCAATTATATGAAGCAATTACTATGTTAATTTTGTGGGGTTTTTTTGTGTGGAGCAATTATATGGATGACATGATATGGAGCAATTATGTCAGTTTAATTTGTGGGGTTTTTTTGTATGGAGCAATTACTATGTGTTTAATTTTGTTAAGACATTAATAATATGGATGACATGAATGTGTTTTTTTATATGGATATTAAGTTATGATCTTGAGCACTACCATTTGCTAAAGCAAATTATTTCGTTATGGAACCAAGTGATAATGGAATGCTTATTGTTTGAAAAATATATGATGGGGTCGCTTCTCCATAATCACTATGATGTTGCGCGCCGATCTTATGCTATGGCGGTGCTAAAGAAGGTAATATTTTGTTGACCTTGCTTGATTTCAATTACGTATCCCTTTGGCTTTGCATGACCAAGTTGTTTATATTCATTTGCAAAAGCTTTCACCCTTGAAGCTTCGGGTTCACCGGGTCTCTGAAATGTCGTACGATGAGCGGTACACACCGTACATCGACGCATTAGGACTCCTCCCATTCTTCCAGCTAGTGACCCGCTCCACTCCAAACCTAAATGCAGTGCATATCACGGCGCTTGTGGATCGGTAGAGACCGGAGACACACAGTTTCCACCTTTAGACCGGGGAGATGACCGTGACACTTCAGGACATGTCGATGATCTTTGCACTTCCTATCGATGGTGAGCCTCTGTGTTTGAACACAGATTCTGAAGGGTGGCATGCAGAGATGACGGCCATGATTGGTACTGCTCCTACTGAGAACAAGGACAAGAATATTGCAGCCGGCGCTCCTTACACTTGGATCATATATAACTTTAAGCATTTCCCTCAAGGTGCTGATGTTGGGATGGTCAGGACGTATGCCCATGTGTACATGTGATATGTTCTCTCTAGGACACTATTTTCCGACAGCAAGGGCAATGTAGCGCAGTGGATATGGCTGAAGGCGTTGACCGTGTTGGACAAGAGATGGAGTTGGGGTACGGCAGCACTGGCCTACTTGTACCGGCAGGTAAAGAATTGTTCATTACAAATTTAGTTGTGTTCCAACATGGCATGACATGACCATGTTTTATTTTCTTTGCAGTTGGACGAAGCATGTCGTAGGTGCACTACGGGTGCCTTCGTTGGTGGTCCTTTGGTGCTACTTTCCATGTGGTCATGGGAGCGGTTGCCAGTTGGACGACCTAAAAGTGTGTGATACGTCCCAAACGTATCTATAATTTCTGCTTGCTCCATGCATGTTTTGTGTGACTTTGCCATGATTTGCTTGAACTTTCATACACTTTTGAGCATATTTGGACTAATCTATTAACCCAGTGCACCCAGCTGCCAGTTGCTGTTTTCTGCTGTTTTTGTATTTCAGGTTTTCCGGCCATTAAAAGTGCTCCAAAAATCTGGAAAAATCAGATAAAAAATCAGCGACCCGGAAGCTTCCGGAATCACCAAGGTAGCGGAGGGGGGCCACCACAGGGACTCTAGAAGGGTCGCTGGCGCGGCCCCACCCTAGGCCGCGCCAGGGGGCGTCCTGGCTGCCCTGTGGGTCCCCTCGATGCCCCCCTCTGCCTATATTTAGCCCTCGGGGTGGAAACCCCTAATAACGATCTCTTTTCCGCGAACTCACCTCTGTACCGCCCCCGCCGCCGTTTCTAGATCGGGGCTGCCTGGAGAAGCTGCCCCGGCACCCTGCCGGGAGGAGGAACCCCCTCCGGGAGACCATCCATAGCCATGGACGCCTCCCGGATGTACCGTGAGTAGTCCCCCTTGGACCATGGGTCCGTGACCAGTAGCTATGTGATGTACTTCTCTCCTCTTTGTGCTTCCACTTTCGAGACCTCGTGAGCTGCCTCACATGATTGAGGCACTTTTGTAATTTCTGTTGTTGCTATGCTGAGTTTGCTGGGATCTGATGGATTATGAGACTATGTTCAGATTGTGATGAGTAATATATTTGGTTCTTCTCTTTTATATTTTGTTCTTGAGTAAATTCTTGCATGTTCTCCCTTGAAGTATTTTACTTTGGCCAAGTAGTTTGTTGCAACTCCAAGAGGGAGCGTTATGCTTGATTGTGGGTTCAGCCCCCTAATGTCTAGCTTGATTGACAGAAACATGAGACTAGGGGACGTGTTGTTGCCACCAGGGATAAAACAACGGTGCTTGTACCCGCGGGTGCAAGGATTGTTTACTTTACGCAAAGTCCTTTTAATGCAGTTGTTTGTTGCTTTGAGTTTACACTTTGGGTGGGATTCGCAACTTAATACCAGCGAGATGTTCTGGATAGATATCTCAAGGTGGATGATTCGTAGTAGATGCAGTTGGATTTCGGTCTACTTACCTTGGCGTACTGCCCATTGCTTTTGAGCCCTTCCTTTCTTTGCAGCATAGTTAGCATTGCGGTGCCTTCATAATTCTGTCAATTGCCCAGCTGTGATTTGTTTACCTCGCTAGCACTTTTATCGTCTTTTGGGAGAGAGACATCACTAGTGAAATCACGGGACCCCGGTCCATCTTCACATTATTGTTTACACCCTTAGTTTACTTTCAGTCTTTACTTTCAGTTGCCACTATTATTATCTCTTGCGTTGATCCTTTGTAAGCAGCAAGGCCGGAGGAATTGACAACTCCTCTGTACTCGTTGGGAAAAAAATTATTTGTTGTTGTGTGCAGGTCCTGTCAACTCCCTAGTCAGAAGCTAGCATTGTTGGCACCTTCTTGTATTTCTGCGAGTCCTACTGGAGACAAACCTTGGTATCTTCACCGAGGAAAACTTGCTGCTACGCTGCATCTCACCTTCCACTTGGGGTAACCAACGAGGAGTGAGAGAACTATCCTCACCGTGCCAAGCCAATTTCTGGCGCCGTTGCCGGGGGACTCCAGTCTACAAGATAGGGGAATTGCACACTATCTTTTATCTTTGCTTTTTAGTCTTGTTAGATTACCTTTCAGTTTTTACTTTTGTGTCCCTTATAAAAAATACCAAAAATACCTGCTGCTACTATGGGTTCCAATGAAAACAGCAAGTTGCGTGACTTCACTAGTCACAACAACAGTTAATTTATCTGCACTCCTATTGCTCCACCTGCCACTTCAGCACCTTCTTATGAAATTAAACCTGCTCTTCTTAATCTTGTTATGAAAGATCAATTCTCAGGTGCTGGAGAGGACGCTGCCTTGCACTTAAACAATTTTATCGAGCTCTGTGATATGCAAAAGTATAAGGAAGTGGATGGAGACATCGTCAAGCTGAAGCATTTTCCTTTCTCTTTGAGAGGAAGAGCCAAGGAGTGGCTGCAATCCTTACCCAAGAATAGTATGGATTCTTGGAGCAAATGCAAAGATGCTTTTATAGGGAAGTACTACCCCCCTGCTAAAATTATTCAATTGAGGAGTAACATTATGAATTTCAGGCAATTGGATAATGAACACGTTGCCCAGGCATGGGAACGTATGAAGACGCTTGTCAAGAACTGCCCCACACATGGACTGACTACCTGGATGGTTATCCAGACTTTTTATGCAGGCTTGAACTTTACCTCGCGGAACCTGTTAGATTCGGACGCGGGAGGAACTTTTATGTCAACCACACTTGGTGCTGCTACAAAGCTACTTGATGAGATGATGCTGAACTACTCTCAGTGGCACACCGAAAGATCTCCAACTGGTAAGAAGGTAAATTCTGTCGAGGCGATCTCCTCTCTAAATGAAAAGGTTGACATATCATGTCTCTACTTACCAAGCAAGCTCCTATTGATCCTCAGTGTCGGGACCCGGGGTTAGCGTATGCAAGTCCCGCTATGACATAGTCATATGGAGAGCCGAGAAACCGTACCCACTTGTCTAAGCAGACAAGGCCAAGCACAGAACATTCTCGGAAAGCATCGTACGTGAGGGGCATCCCATCCAGGCTGGATGATCAACTGAGATGGGTCCTCATCGTCCGCACACAAGTCTAAATATATGGGTGATGAACTCCCATATTCACAGACAAGTCGCCTCAACCATACTATCGACTATCTCATAACTCTTACATAGACTTACTCCAGCCCGATCACTTAGTCGGGGTCTAGGGCGGGCTCGATCATACCACAAAGTGTGCACGAGACAGAGTCTCGAGCAATCGCATCGCGATGCCCCAAGCTGCGCACATCTAAGGGCCACTTGGTGTATGAAAGACCGCCAGCCAGATCACAACTAAGGTCTCGAAAACCCATACAAAGACATGCATGTTATAAACATACACACAACACACATGCCTTGTATGAACAGCAGGTATCATTGCAATTCTCTACAAAGTATACATTTTATTGATAACTCTCACAGAGTGCACACAGAGATCACAAGCATGTGATCCAACATTACAACAAACAAGCGGAAGCAAAGTAGGTCTGAGTACAGACAAGTTTAACAAATGGCTTAAGAGGCCTTATTTAAACACAAGCCCTCCGCGAGGGAACCAGTCGTCTGACTGGGACTACACTAGCTTGGTCTTCAGTCCTCGAGCTCGATGAAGAAGCCACCTTCAGGGTCAATGGGTTCATCTAAAACATAGAATAAGAAAATGTGAGTACAAAGTCGTACTCAGCAAGACTTACATAGGAGCTATACTACTCATGCACATGTATCAAGGTAAAGGGGGGTGGGGTTTCACTTGCAGAAGTGCCAGCTTTGACTTGGCTAGCCCTGAACTACGAGTACCAGACTTTGAGGTAAGAAGCCTACACAGGTCCACTACATCTCTTCAACCAATTACACCACTATGGTGCCTTCCTCGACTTCCCCACGAGAAAGCACGCCATAGCACTCACGCTTATCTTGGTAAGTTTTATAAGTATCCAGTTCAAGTTGTCTAATAATCAGGCACAGTTTTCCAAGTAGTCCCTTACCGCGGACGCGGCTATTCGAATAGTTTATTAACCCTGCAGGGGTGTACTGCTACACACATGAAACCATCAGTTACCGCCGGGATCTCGTCACCCTTCAAGCGGGTGTCGGCGAGGATAATCTCCACAACTTTTACCTCACAGCCAACTCAAGTTCAATGAAGACGCCTATCTGGGAGGGTTTCCACATTCGTAACCCGGTCGGTCTACCGAAGTGGTCCCAGAAGATGTGTGCGTGGTGCATAAGCCGGTCTCGGTTGAGCCGTTCTCTCACCTTGCATCAAGGTCACAAACCTACCAGAACTCCGAACTACTGCGACTCATTGAACTGAGAAGGGGTGAGTTAATAAGTTTAGCGAGGATCCGTTTGCCCAACATGTGGTAGTACTCTTCAGCTTGGATCACCACACAAGAACTCGGGCTTAAGGCGGTGTTCAACGAGACAACCCACTGTGTACTCCTACACAACCTCACATCGTTCACCTTGTATTAGGGTAGATTCACCAACACATTTCCACCATCATCAACATGATTGCTACCATCCCGACTCACATAACAGTATCAACATTGTATCACTCTAAGCATGCAATAAGCAGTAACAGTTGCAGGGGTCACATGATATCAATCAACTCCTACATTTTCTAGGATTGTGGTTTGCTTACTACTGTGACAAAATGATAGGTCATGCAAAGGAATGGGTTCAACTATGCGGTAGAAACGCATCATGGTAATCATCTTATATAATGCATAAGCGAGATATGAGAGGGAATTGGGATTTTATCGACATGATCAATGGGGGTTTGCTTGCCTTGCTGGCGGGGTTCAGTCTCGGGATCTTCAACGAAGGGGGCAGCCTCCTGTCCGGTTCCACCTCTACTCGACAAACAACAAACAAGGAAGCAATATAAATACAATGCACAATCACATGGTTGAAGGTTGAAACTTGATGTATATGCTTCTGATGTGTGAGGCAATTCCATTTAAATGGAGTATTTTGCAAATGAAATTGCAAATTCAAACTCCAATTTGAATTCAATTTAGCCAAGTTACAAATGCTATTGTTTGATCAAAGTGATTCATCTTGAAAAGTGTATGATATGCCTCTGATGTTCAAGTGAAATGTGGTATGTTGCTAAGATTCAAATTACAAAAGCATTTGAATTTAATTTGATTAAATTCCAATTAAACCAAATAGCAAATGCTACTGGTCCCATTTTAAAATCAACTCAAACATAGTTTAAAGTTGTATATTTTGATAGATTATTTTCTCCTGATCATTTTTCATATATTATATGTTAATTTTGGAGTTAATATGAATTTTCTATGAATTTCCAAAGTTTCAGCCTTTTTCTGGATTTTCTGGAATTGTTTTAATTAGAAAAGCATTTACTGCGTCAGCATGACCTCATGCTGGCATCAGGGGGCCACTGACCACTGGGACCCACATGTCATCCTCTGCTGTGTTAATTAAACCGGTTTAATTCGAATTAAACTAATCAGAGGGATTAACAGGGGGCAGGGCCCACATGTCTGTGACACTGCGGTGTGGGGCCAGGGTGATTAGCTTAGGGGGTTAAGCTCTAATGGAGGGGATCGTCGCCGGCGTGCACTGCGGTCGTCGCCGGCGTGCACTGTGGTCACCGGAGACTCGCCGGAGTTGCGAAAACGAGCACGGGAGGCCAAGGGGAGGGCACCATCTTCCTCAGCGTCGTCGTCCGCATCGAATGGACCTGGCCAGAGCTTCAAGGGGTCAGTGGAGCGTCGACGGCGTCAGAGTTGGCGGCGGCAGTGGTGAGGGCTGCGTCGGGTTCGCGCTCCAGAGCGCCATTTTGACCACGGCGTTGTGCAAACGATTGCTGGGAGCACGGGGATGTTGCTGCGGCGACCTCCACTTCAACTGTGGCGGCGACAAGCTCCGGTGTCCATGGCGAAACGAAGCACAGGGCAAGCAGACGACCAAGAGATAGATGGGGAGGTGCAGGAGCTGACTGCGGATCCAACGGAGGCGATGGCATTGTCGGAGATGCTTGGGGCTGGCCGGAATTGAAGAAGTCGTGCGGCGGCTCCGGCGAGAGGGAAACTTCGATTGCGGAGGCTTCAGGGCTTCCGGGGTCGATTCCTTCTGCACAAAGACGAAGATGACGTTGGGGATCACGGTGGACACGATGGCGCGGCTCGGGGACGGCGGTGGCCACGCGGGCTTCAAGCCATGGCGACGGTGGCGCTCGGGTCGTCGTCGAGTTCGTCGCGGGAGTGAGAGGGAGAGGCTCTGGAGGGGGGGAATGGACGCACGGCGTCTCCAGGCGTGGCGTGGCGCGTCTAGGAGGCGCGGGAGGGGCAGGTGGAGGCCTGGGAGGCGTCGACTTGCTCGGCTGGCTCGGTGGCATTCCACCGAGCAACTTGGAGGCGCGGGGTCGGGGAAGAAGACCCCGGTGCCCTTTTGGGCCGGCTGGACTGGATGGGCCGGCTTCGCCTAGGCGACAGGTAAGGGTTTTTCTATTTTTCTTTTCTGTTTAATCTTTCCTTTCTGTTTTTCTTTTCTTTAATTTGTTTTGCTGTGCTAAATAAATAGCTAGGCATTTTATTAAATGCTAAAACTTTTTACATGGCCTCTTAATAATATATACTAGCCATTTGCAAAGTTTGGCACTTTTTAAAATTCAAGTTATTTGAATCTTAAATCAAATAGGGGTTTTTGCATTAATCCAAGGTCCTATTTGAATATTTGAAAAATCTATGAGCATGGGGTGGGTCCCACATCACTTGAAATGTCATCACACTCATTTATAAGATTTTTCAAAAATCAAACATGAATTTTTGGAGAAGATTTATTTCTGGCCTTTTGAATTAATTCAACTGGGGGGTTCCTTCTTCCATTTGAGTGTGAATTTGATTTCAATTGATTTCTTTTGAATTTTTTTTAACATGGTGCAAGGTGACTTTGATCCTAGCACATTACCTAACAAAGGGTTCTGACAACTCGTCCCCACTCAACAGAATCTCGTCCCGAGATTCAGAAGTCTGCGGGAGGAAGGTGGGGTACTCGGCACGGAGACGGTCTTCTCTTTCCCACGTGGCTTCTCTCTCAGAGTGGTGTGACCATTGCACTTTCAGAAACTTAATCTTCTGATGACGAGTGACACATCTGCGGAATCAAGAATACGAACGGGGTATTCTCAATAAGAAAGATCATCTTGGAGATCAAGCGTTTCATGGTCGACTTCGCGGATGGGGTCCTTGAAGCAACGCCTGAGTTGTGACACATGGAATACATCATGTACTCGGGAAAGGTGCGGGGGTAGTTCAAGTTGGTAGGCAACTTCTCCACGTTTAGCAAGAATGCGTAAAGGTCCAATGTAACATGGGGACAACTTGCCTTTGATACCGAAACATTGGGTTCCCTTCAGAGGAGTAACCCGAAGGTAAGCCTTCTCATCCAGATTGTATCTCTCTTTCCTATGATGACAATCATAGTAGCTTTTCTGACGAGACTGGGCTGCTTTCAATTGATCACGAACAATGCGAACTTGCTCTTCTGCTTCCTTGATCATATCCGGTCCAAAGAATTGTCTTTCACCGGTTTCTGACCAGTTTAGGGGTGTTCGACATCGTCGTCCATATAAGAGTTCAAAAGGAGTCATGTTCAGACTAGATTGGAAACTATTGTTATAAGCAAATTCGGCAAATGGAAGGGACTTCTCCCAATTCTTTCCGAATGAGATAACACAAGCTCTGAGCATGTCTTCAAGAATTTGGTTAACCCTTTCGACTTGACCGCTAGACTGAGGATGTAAAGCTGTACTAAAGGAGAGATGAGTTCCCATAGCATTCTGAAAGCTTCCCCAAAATCTAGAGGTGAAAAGGCTACCACGATCAGAATTGATTTCCAAAGGAACACCGTGAAGAGACACAATTCTAGAGACGTACAAGTCCGCTAACTGGCTAGCAGTTATAGACTCACGAACTGGAAGGAAGTGAGCAACTTTGGAAAGCCTATCTACCACAACGAAGATGGCATCATTTCCTTTCTGGGTTTTTGGAAAGCCAGTGATGAAATCTATAGTGACTTTGTCCCATTTCCACTCTGGAATAGGCAAAGGTTGAAGTGTACCAGCAGGTCTTTGATGTTCGGCCTTAATGCAACGACAAACATCACATTCGGCAATGAACTGAGCAATTTTTCGCTTCATCCTAGTCCACCAAAATCTCTGGCGTAGGTCTCGGTACATCTTTGTGCTACCAGGATGAATCGAAAGGGGTGTGTCATGGGCCTCCTTAAGAATTAGCCTCCTAAGAATGTGTTTTCGTGGTACAACCAATCGAGTGCCAAAGAAAACGACACCTTGATCATTTATGGAGAAACACTTAGCAACTCCGCTAGCAATGTTCTTCTTGATCTCTCGAATACCACCATCACGTTTCTGGGCGGCTATAATTTTATCCTCAAGGGTTGGTTTCGCCACCAAGGTAGAAAGATAGCCATGAGGAACAATCTCAAGATTGAGTTTGCAAAATTCCTCATGAAGAAGTGGTTGATACTGTTGTAACATGAGGTTGTTACAATACGACTTACGACTTAGTGCATCAGCCATGACATTGGATTTGCCTGGGGTGTAAGAAATTCCTACGTCGTAATATTTTATCAACTCAATCCAGCGTCTTTGCCTGAGATTAAGATCTGGCTGGGTGAAAATATATTTGAGGCTTTGGTGGTCGGAAAAGATCTCACAACGATTACCAAGGAGGTAATGTCGCCAAGTTGTTAGGGCATGAACTACGGCAGCGAGTTCAAGATCATGGGTAGGATAGTTCTCTTCATGTGGACGCAACTGGCGTGAAGCATAAGCTACCACATGTCTATCTTGCAGAAGTATGCATCCTAACCCTTGCCGTGATGCGTCACAAAAGATCTCGAAATCCTTTTTGGTGTCTGGAGGTGCAAGTACGGGTGCAGAGGTCAATCTTCTTTTTAGCTCTTGAAAGCTTTCCTCGCACTTGGGAGTCCATAGGAATTTCTTGTCTTTCTTGAGGAGTTTAGTTAGAGGCTTTGCAACTTTAGAAAAGTTCTCGACGAAGCGGCGTCAATAGCTGGCTAGTCCAAGAAAACTCCTAACTTGCTTAACCGATTCAGGTGGAGTCCAGTCAAGGACGGCCTGAACTCTCTCGGGATTCACAGCAATGCCTTTTGTAGAAATCATGTGGCCTAAGTAGGTCACTGCTGGTAGCCAAAATTCACACTTGGAGAATTTAGCATACAGGCGATGCTCTCTAAGTTTCATCAATACCAGCCTTAGGTGTTCGGCATGTTCTTCTTCGTTCTTCGAGTAGATGAGAATGTCATCGAGATAAACCACAACAAATTTATCTAGGTACTCCATGAAGATCGAATTCATCATGCGCGAGAAAGTGGCGGGGGCATTGGTTAAGCCAAAGGACATGACGGTGTACTCGTAAAGACCATAACGAGTAGTAAAAGCTGTTTTGGGAAGGTCCTCGTTTCGGATTTTGATTTGATGATAACCTAATCTTAAAACCATCTTGGAGAAGACAGAGGATTCTGCAAGTTGATCATAAAGATCATTGATCCTGGGCAGTGGGTACTTGTTCTTTATCGTCGCTAGATTTAGCGGGCGATAGTCTACGCACATCCTTTCTGTTCCATCTTTCTTCGTTATGAACAGAACGGGGCAACCCCATGGCGATGAGCTAGGGCGGATGAAGCCTTTTTCCAACAAAGCTTCAAGTTGGGTTTTAAGCTCAGCTAACTCACGTGGGGCCATTTTGTATGGGCGTCTGGAAATTGGTGTGGTTCCTGGCATAAGATCTACTATGAACTCTACACATCTGTCGAGTGGCATTCCCGGCAGCTCTTCAGGAAAGACATCCGGGAAGTCACGAACCACCATAATATCTTCAAGGTCGGGAAGGAAGTACATTCAAAGAATGCACCTGGGTTCTCGTTCTGGGTGAGGTGTGGTTGACTGTCTTTCCTGAAGGGTGGGTTAGTTTCACGGATTTGCCTTTGCAATCCAGGTAGGCATTCTGTCTTGATAGCCAATCCATGCCAAGGATTACATCGATGTCTGAAGACTTGAGGGCTATGAGTGAAGCAAGGAATACTAAACCCTCAATTGCAATTTGATTGCCATGGCTTACTCTATTAGTTTGCCATATTGACCCTGGAGTTTGAATAATCATTGGGGTGGACAATTCAACAAAGGATAACTCATGACGAAGTGCATAACTTTCCGACATGAATGAATGAGATGCTCCTGGGTCGAAAAGAACGGAAGTAGGAACATAATTGACTGGGGGCGTACCAAGAATTACATCAGAAGTGTCGTCGGTCTCTTCAGCTGATATCTGGTTCACACGTCCACGATTGGCGGGAGGAGCGGGTTTGGTGGTGAAGACCTTCGGGGGTGGCTTGCCACGACCGTTGTTGTTGCCTCCGGCACGGGGTGGAGCATTCTGATTCTGGAGCTGGTTCTGGGGACACTCGCGGGAGTAGTGGCCTGCCTGACCACACTTGTAGCAGGCTCCAAATACAGTGCGTGGAGATGGGTTGTTCGGTGGAGCTGGGTGGAACGGAGCTGGTGGACGAGGCGCCACATAGGATGGCCTCGGTGGGTTGTTCTGGCGAAACATACTGTTGGGGATCCAGATCTTGCGCTTCTGAGAGCCGGAACTGGATGAACCATCATCTCGAGGGTGTTTGCGGAAGTCATTGGGGGTGTTCATGTCCTCTGCCTTGATGGCCTTGTTGACAAGGACCTGGAAGGTGGCGAAGTCATGCAGGTTGAGCTCGCGACGAAGTCCAGAATTGAGTCCACGGCAGAACCTTTCTTGCTTTTTAGCGTCGGTGGAGACCTCTTCAGTAGCATAACGAGCAAGTCGGTTGAACTCACGACTAAACTCGTCAACATTCCTTCTTCCTTGGGTGAGGTTGCAGAACTCCTCACGCTTGCGGTCCATAAGACCCTTTGGAATATGGTGCTCACGGAAGGAAGTGCAGAACTCATCCCAAGATGTGGGCGGTCCAACGGGACGCATGTTCAGGAAATTCTCCCACCAAGAGCTAGCTGCACCCTCAAGGTGGTAGGTGGCATAGCTGACCCTGTCACCAGCTGCAACATGGCCTGCCTGAAGCTTCCTCTCGATGCTGCGAAGCCAGTCATTGGCGTCTAGGGGCTCGGTGGAGTAGCTGAAAACCAGGGGATGAAGCCGGATGAAGTCATTCAAAGACACCAACTCGTTGCACTGCTGAGTGGTGTTGCGGGAAATGACCTCCAGCAAATGGTGAAAGTCTCGGCGGTTTATCTCAACCTCCATCAGAACCTGAGCCATCGTGGGTGGGGGTGGAAGATTGCCTTCCTCCGGATCATTCCCACGATCATGGGCACGACCAAGTTGGCCACGGGTTCCTTGAGACATCCTGAAGGTGAAAACCAAAGTCAAACAGAGTTGATTGGAAGAGTCTAAACAAGGTATTGAAGGTACTGGAAGAATCACAGAGAAAAGGAAGTAATCATCCTGACAACATGGTGATAAAAGCATACAAGCCATATATTCACAAGCTGTCATACAAACCATACATAGTTTTAGTACAAGCTCCAAGCTAATACAAACGTGATGAAGATGATACATCCTACAGAGGCACTCTGACTTCCTATACATTATTTATCTAAGCCTCTGGAACTTAGAACACCTTGCGTACAATATACTAAGATACTACTACATCCTCACTAAAGTAAGACCACAGGCGATCTCACTCATCTCCATCTCCATAGTAGTCCTCGTAAAAGTTACCCGCGTAACCCGGTAGCTGAAGGTGACCATCGGAAAACACGGAGGCCTGTGTACCCTGATATCCATTTGGGCAAGGATGGGGCCTAGGTCCAGCGTAGGGTGGAAGCAGAGGACCACGGGGTGAAAAAATGCCTACAATCTCGGGCCAAGCAACTCGAGAAGGCATCTGTGTCCTGACTGGGTAGATAGCATCATACTCCACCGATCCAACACTCACAAAAGGAGCCAGGAGTGTAAGTGATCGATACAGACGGACACGGGTGGCGTGAAGCTCAAAACGAAGGGCACGTGCATCACGATCTCTATCACAAGCGTGTCAAGCAGTGATCTGAAGCAAAGGGTCCTCCAAAGAGTGATCTGTGTACAGTCCGGTGTAATACCCCTCTTCTCCTGGAAGTGCAGCAGGGATATAGCGGAAAGATGTGTCTCCAAGCAAAGTGTGCTCCTCTCTCAGCATGGTAATACATGAGTATGCAGCATCCTGCACAGCCATGTTCTCAGTCATGCCAATGCCATGTCCAAAATGGATAGGCTGAGTGACTCCATTGTGGTGCGGGTAGATCCTGACAATGCAGTGGAACTGGGTCTGGTTGAAGTCAAGGAACTGCTCCTCAACAGTGTACTCAGGGTACCATCGGTATCCAATGTAGGATATCATCTCGATCAGCATGGCGGGATGCCCACGCACACCGAGGCACCTAGTCAAACGAACAATCTGCCGAGGGGGAAGATCTACCATCTGAAACAGAAAGAAGGAGTTTGCAAATGCATCAGATTATGAAGAAACTTGGAATGACTCGGGCAGCATAACGGCTGTAATTGCAAGAAAAGACAATTTCTTACAACATGGAAACAACACTTACATACGATGTAAGAAATCAGGAAGCACAACAACTCTAACAAACCGATCACAACTTTCCTACGGCTACAAGGAAGCAAACAACGAGATGTTCTAGTAAGACATAGATGAGCCTAGTCCTATCTTCCCGTAGAACAAGATGAGGGTGACTCAGAACTCAGAACGATGAGGGTAAGGAGAAAAAAAAGCCTTACGTTGTTCCCTTATATACCCAGAGTAACTATATAACTATAGCAAGCTAGACTCGACTTCGGCCAAGGCTGATAATCCTACAGTCAGTCCTGCTCTGATACCAAGTCTGTCGGGACCCGGGGTTAGCGTATGCAAGTCCCGCTACAACATAGTCATATGGAGAGCCGAGAACTGTACCCACTTGTCTAAGCAGACAAGGCCAAGCACATAACGTTCTAGGAAAGCATCGTACGTGAGGGGCATCCTATCCAGGCCGGATGATAAACTGAGATGGGTCCTCATCGTCCGCACACAAGTCTAAAGATATGGGTGATGAACTCCCATATTCACAGACAAGTCGCCTCAACCATACTATCGACTATCTCATAACTCTTACATAGACTTACTCCAGCCCGATCACTTAGTCGGGGTCTAGGACGGGCTCGATCATACCACAAAGTGTGCACGAGACAGAGTCTCGAGAAATCGCATCGCAATGCCCCAAGCTGCGCACATCTAAGGGCCACTTGGTGTGTGAAAGACCGCCAGCCAGATCACAACTAAGGTCTCGAAAACCCATACAAAGACATGCATGTTATAAACATACGCGCAGCACACATGCCTTGTATGAACAGCAGGTATCATTGCAATTCTCTACAAAGTATACATTTTATTGATAACTCTCACAGAGTGCACACAGAGATCACAAGAATGTGATCCAACATTACAACAAACAAGCGGAAGCAAAGTAGGTCTGAGTACCGACAAGTTTAACAAATGGCTTAAAAAGCCTTATTTAAACACAAGCCCTCCACGAGGGAACCAGTCGTCTGACTGGGACTACACTAGCTTGGTCTTAAGTCGTCGAGCTCGATGAAGAAGCCACCTTCGGGGTCAGTGGGTTCATCTAAAACATAGAATAAGAAAACTTGAGTACAAAGTCATACTCAACAAGACTTACATAGGAGCTATACTACTCATGCACATGTATCAAGGTAAAGGGGGTGGGGTTTCACTTGCAGAAGTGCCAGCTTTGACTTGGCTAGCCCTGAACTACGAGTACCAGACTTTGAGGTAAGAAGCGTACATGGGTCCACTACATCTCTTCAACCAATTACACCACTATGGTGCCTTCCTCGACTTCCCCACGAGAAAGCACGCCATATCACTCACGCTTATCTTGGTAAGTTTTATAAGAATCCAGTTCAAGTTGTCTAATAATCAGGCACAGTTTTCCAAGTAGTCCCTTACCGCGGACGCGGCTATTCGAATAGTTTATTAACCCAGCAGGGGTGTACTGCTACACACATGAAACCATCAGTTACCGCCGGGATCTCGTCACCCTTTAAGCGGGTGTCGGCGAGGATAATCTCCACAACTTTTACCTCACAGCCAACTCAAGTTCAATGAAGATGCCTATCTGGGAGGGTTTCCACATTCTTAACCCGGCCGGTCTACCGAAGTGGTCCCAGAAGATGTGTGCGTGATGCATAAGCCGGTCTCGGTTGAGCCGTTCTCACACCTTGCATCCAGGCCACAAACCTACCAGAACTCCGAACTACTGCGACTCATTGAACTGAGAAGGGGTGAGTTAATAAGTTGAGCGGGGATCTGTTTGCCCAACATGTGGTAGTACTCTTCAGCTTGGATCACCACACAAGAACTCGGGCTTAAGGCGGTGTTCAACGAGACAACCCACTGTGTACTCCTACACAGCCTCTCATCGTTCACCTTGTATTAGGGTAGATTCACCAACACATTTCCACCATCATCAACATGATTGCTACCATCCCGACTCGCATAATAGTATCAACATTGTATCACTCTAAGCATGCAATAAGCAGTAACAGTTGCAGGGGTCACATGATATCAATCAACTCCTTCATTTGCTAGGATTGTGATTTGCTTACTACTGTGACAAAATGATAGGTCATGCAAAGGAATGGGTTCAACTATGCGGTAGAAACGCATCATGGTAATCATCCTATACAATGCATAAGCGAGACATGAGAGGGAATTGGGATTTTATCGACATGATCAATGGGGGTTTGCTTGCCTTGCTGACGGGGTTCAGTCTCGGGATCTCCAACGAAGGGGGCAGCCTCCTGTTCCGGTTCCACCTCTACTCGACAAACAACAAACAAGGAAGCAATATAAATACAATGCACAATCACATGGTTGAAGGTTGAAACTTGATGTATATGCTTCTGATGTGTGAGGCAATTCCATTTAAATGGAGTATATTGCAAATGAAATTGCAAATTCAAACTCCAATTTGAATTCAATTTAGCCAAGTTACAAATGCTATTGTTTGATCAAAGTGATTCATCTTGAAAAGTGTATGATATGCCTCTGATGTTCAACTGAAATGTGGTATTTTGCTAAGATTCAAATTGCAAAAGCATTTGAATTTAATTTGATTAAATTCCAATTAAACCAAATAGCAAATGCTACTGGTCCCATTTTAAAATCAACTCAAACATAGTTTAAAGTTGTATATTTGGATAGATTATTTTCTCCTGATCATTTTTCATATATTATATGTTAATTTTGGAGTTAATATGAATTTTCTATGAATTTCCAAAGTTTCAGCCTTTTTCTGGATTTTCTGGAATTGTTTTAATTAGAAAAGCATTTACTGCGTCAGCATGACCTCATGCTGGCGTCAGGGGGCCACTGACCACTGGGACCCACATGTCATCCTCTGCTGTGCTAATTAAACCGGTTTAATTCGAATTAAACTAATTAGAGGGATTAACAGGGGGCAGGGCCCACATGTCTGTGACACTGGGGTGTGGGGCCAGGGTGATTAGCTTAGGGGGTTAAGCTCTAATGGTGGGGGTGTTCGATATGTGCCCTAGGGACAAATTAATAAAGATATTTGTCACATATCCGTTTTGTTCATAATACGTTTTATACTGTGCTATAACTGTATTACTTGGAAATACTAATACAGGTGTAGTATAAAACATGGTCCGTAGTTTAACTCGGGTAAACTATCTCATTGGGCAATTGATTGATCAAGCTTTCCTGATCATGGCGACACTTAAGTCCATTGACAATGAGGTCATATCGTTAAGGGGAATGATGTGATGGACGTACACCCACCTAAAGTATTGCAATGTGATCGAGTCACATAGTTCAGCGTTGCTATGACTTTGTAACATATGACTTAGTCCTTAGACCGTAATGATCATACGTAATTGTCATCTATGAGGAGACTTTGATTTGTATCCCACCGCCTGACTGAAATATGCTGGCTATAACGGTGCACTTTGGGTATTCCAAAATAGATGGTTGATGAGTATGTTAATAGATCAGAGCGGGATTTGTCAGTCCTTGTGACAGGACAGGTACTCTGGGCCCACTCGGTGATATTGCATCAATAGCTTGCAAGCAAGTGACTAGGTCACAAGAGATGCAATCATTATGGACGAGTAAACTTGTTTGTTGTGAACGAGATGTGAACACGGTATGTAGGATACCGACGATCAAACCTCGGACAAACAAAGTACCGAAGCACAAAGGGATTACGTCGTATCGTTAACGGTTTCCAAAGGCGATCGAAGTTCATTCGATGGAAGCGCAGGGGCGGTCAAGGATTGTAACCAGGTCCAACTAACTAGTCATTGGTCAATGAGAAGAGTCTCGACCATGTCTGCTGTTTCCCGGACCGTTAGGGTGTTACACTTAAGGGCAATCGATGCATAGGACAGTTACGGGATCAATCAGTGAAATAGGAGAAATCACCGGAATAGTTCCGGAGGAGGACGGAATGGTTTCCGGACATTTTGAATAGTTCAAATAAAGTTTAATTGTTTTAATAATGTTTCATTATTTAATTATCTGAATTAAATATTTAAAACATATTAAATAAATTAAAAAATTGGGAAAAAGGCTATATGGCCCCATGGGGCCCATTAGGGGAGGAGGGGGCTTCCCCCCTTGGGCTTGGCGCCAAGGGTGGGGCCCAAACCCCCCCTATGGCCGGCGCACCTCCCCCCCTTTGGGGGTTTAGTCCCACATGGGGGAGGGGAGGAGGATCACACCCCCCCCTTGGCCTATATAAGGAGGGGTAGACCCCCCTTTTTCCAGTACACCAAATCTCCTTCTTCCTCCTTCTCCTTCCCGGAAGTGGACTCCACTGTAACACCCTCAGTTTCTGTAACAGTAATCATCATCACTGTTGACCATCACTGTTTGTTAATCACTGTTATCCCCTGTCCTTAATCAAACTTTGCTTCTGCTCTTTTCAAAACATGCTGGTTGGTAATCAAAACCCAAATCCCAATGCATCTTTCTCATCAAGAAACCAAACCCTAGTTGAAACTGCTTTGAATAAAAATTAAAACAAATGTGTTCAAATAAAGTTGTTCCATAAATCCTGGAACCATTTTTCTAAATTGCCTAAAATCATTACAATCATGTTGGACCAACTTTGGTAAATTTTGGAGTTATGAAAAATCTCAAACAATTATAACAGTAGCTTGTAAGGTCCTTTTTGATCATAAAATATTTAAAAGAAATAACCATTGAGTTTTAAAATGCACCAAACCTTTTGTGTCACCTACATGTGACATACACCTAATTTAGAAACCACTGGCACCTTTTAAAAAAATGTTTTAGCATTTAAATTAATTGTTTCTAGCAGTAACAGTAAATGAATAAGGCAAATAAAAACAAAATGGTAATTCCTCGCCTGGGGCGAGGCCCACCACCCGGCCCACCTCCTTCTCCACCTGCCCACATCCCCTCCGTCGCCTGCTCCGGTGCCATGGCGGCACCGCCATGGCCGGCGCGCCTACAGGCCTCCCCCACCCTCACTGTGGCCGGGGCAGGGATAAGGCAGCCCCCGGGCACCTCTGGGACACGCCCCCACCCCATTCCCTTCCTCCTCCTCTCGCCATCGTCGGGGAAAAATTCCCGAGCGCCGCCGTCGCCGTGTCCGTGAGTCCACGCGGCCAGTGAGCCCCTCTCGCCTCCTCGCCGTGTCCAGGTGAAGCGCCGTCGTCGTCTTCGTCGACTACACCCGCCAATCGAGCCCGGGGAGCCCCACAGCCGTCGCCGCGTCTTCTTCCCCCAACTTCGGCCGCCGTGCGTCGCGGAGGAAATTCACCGCCGTCAAGACGCCGTCGAGCCCACTGCCACCACTGCTACACTCGCGGTGAGCTCAGCTACCTCCCCCTACTCCCCGCGTAGTCCCTCGTGCACCGAATCGGCCGACGCCATTAAAGCCGAGGCGCCTCGCCGCCGGCGAGCCCTCCACCGTAGCCTGGAGCACGCAAATGGCATTTCTTCCGCGTCGTATTCCTCGCAGCGTTCCCAGGTGCTCAACCGTGTACCACATGCTCTAGGCCTCCCTCGAAATCGACGACTCCGACGAGGTCCGTAGCGTAGCCACCGCCTACCTTGTCGCCGGCGACGAATCCGGCGACCCCCGGCCACCGCACCACCCCCAATTTCCTCCCCGTTGTCGTCCGCGTCGGTTGGAGCTAGCCGCAGCCCCAGCCGTGGCCTGTACTGAGCGCTAGCTCCACCTCGCCGTCGTCAAGCTCCGGTGAGCCCACCGGTGAGGCTGACCGGTGCCCCCCCGTGTCAGCCAGCTTAATTAGGGGTTAATCAAACCCCTGGGCCACTGACAACGGGCCCCACTCGCTAACCCCCCCGGCTAATCTCTTCTTAACTTACCAGAAAAGTTAACCCCCCCCTTAGGCACTGACTTGTGGGTCCCCTAGCCATTTAGTTTAATTAAACAGGTTTAATCAGCTCTGGAGCCAATGACACCTGGCCCCCCCTTGTCAGATTTTAATTATTTAAGAGATTTAAATAAATTCCAGTGACTTACATGTGGGTCCAGAGGCTATTTCTGATTTAATAAAGTGTTTTATAAATAAACAGAGGCTGATATGTGGGTCCCACATGTCAGGCACTGTTTTGGATAATGTTCTGGATAAGGTTGGATTTTAATAATAAAAGAAATTCAGAAAATTGATTTAAATGATTTAAATATTAGAAATTCAATATCTTTTAAACCATAACTCCGATGAAAATAATTTGTATATCAAAATTGATCAGAAAAATATAACGAATACGAATACGCTACCCGTATGCCTATCACACCCCTCTAACACAACGAACATCGAACCGTCCCCCTTCGGACCGGCAGTCCGATAAATTGTCCGGTACTGTTAGAGTGCCCGGATGAATTTATTCCGAACACGAATGTTTCTCGGAATAGATCAACTAGCACGGATACACCCCCCTTATGTTTGTCCGGTACCCACGACACCTCCGGCTTGATCCTTCCCCCTCCGGTCAGCCTGTCCGGTAATCATCCGGAGCCGGTAGTTCATCCTCAGATGAATTTCCGTTCCGAGCAATGTGCATTACACTGCGTTAGAATACCGTTAACATTTCATCTGTCATGTCATGCATCTGTTTGTATATGCTTGCTGTGTATTTACTGTTTCTTCCCCCCTTAATCTCCGGTAGACCCCGCTGCTGCCGTCGACTACACCGCTACTGAGTACGACTACTTCGTCGACGACCCTACTAATACCGTCGAGTTTCCAGGCAAGAAGAGCCATTCTCTTCCCCAGATATCGCCTACCTTTCCGTACATTTCTTTCACAAGGCATTGTTACTGCTGCTGCTACGATTACAATCCTATTCAACTGCATAGCCTGATTTTTGTCGCCCCTTGATGTGCCTTCCTTTATCCTATGCTGCCTATAAATATATATATATGTTATTCAGCACTGAGCCCTGCGCATTGTTAGCTAGGATTAGATAGAGGGTCGTGGTCACTCAGGGGAGTGAACGCGGATACAAATATTATAACTGCACAGGTACGGTACATGCAGACACCGTCTAAGGCCCCTATCTGGGTTATGCCTAGTCACCTCAAGTGTGAGCTATCAAGGAGTAATCCTTGTACTCCACTCGAGGCTGACTTTGTCTTGCCGCCATAGGGTCCTGAACGGCGATTGTCCTTCAGGTAAGAAGTCGGGCGACCCAACGGTGCCCGCGAGAGGTATTGCAACGGGACGACAGGGAGGGTACGACCAGTGTACCGGTGTGCTTGGCCCCTGATCGTTGGCCGCGAGAGTTACCGACCCCCGAAAGTCGAGCTCCTCCAGGAGCACACACGAGACAAGGTAAGGAGACGGTTCACCTTGTTGGTAACCGCAGTGACTTGGTGGGACGACAGGGCAGGCATCGATGTACTGGTGGTCCTGGCTGCTATCGTTGTCCGCGGGTCAGTTAAGTCGAGGCAACGATAACGGTTGTCACGCAGGTTAATTAAAATGCTAAATGGTTCAGTGAATGTCTTGAGTTGGCTATATGCCATGTACGCACTACCTACCCGTGGGAACTACGAGTTATGGGCTCCTCCGCTTCTTAATATCGTCCGAGGACTCTCCAGACGTCAGCATTACCGCGGCCTGCGCCGGGAAGTGGTGTTGTCTTATTTGCCGCGGCAGTGTGATTTGTATTTGCTTTGATTTAACTTCACCGGCCAGCCTTGCACCGTGCAGGAGTACGTCGGGGTTAGGGTCCAAAGCCCCGCGTACATAGGATATAGTCCGGCGGATGACCTCTCTGTTGAGTTTGAAAGATGGGCTATGAAGTGTCGGATAGCCTCGGTGGAGCGTTCCCTAACAAGGTTCCCGCCACCCTGGAGATCCGTGCGTGTAGCGTAACACAAGTGCACCCCTGCAGGGAAGATTAATCTATTCGGATAGCCGTGTCCACGGTAACAGGACGCTTTATGCTGAAGCTGGATCTTACCACTAGAAACTATTATTATTAAACTGTATGGTTCCGGGTTTTCTTCCTTGCGGGGATGTCGAGGAGGTGAACTCGGAGGCATTGCTAATTATTACAACTTATTACTATACAATGCTGCAGCAACTTCTGCTGCATTGTTACTTTATGCTTTATATAAACTATTGGCTGATTCTTACCTCATGCTGCAAGACATCGTCGGAAGATGGTAGTCTTCGATAGGCCTAGCTTCTTACCCTTTCTCTGGATTTCTGTCTTTCAGTCCACTATATACAGCCTCTTCTTTCCGTTGATACAATGCATAATGCTTAGTAGCGGACGTAAGACTCGCGGGTATACTAGATACTCACCTGCTTTATTTCCTTTACTGTTTTGCCTGATCGGCCGCTGCAGCCGACGTTGGAGCCCAGGAGCAGGAGTACCCCGGAGGCGCCTACTACGACGTCGAGTTCCCCGTTGACCAGGAGTAGTTCGGTGGATCCCAAGCAGGAGGCCTCGCCTTTTCGATCTGTATCTCTGATGTGATTTGTGCTAGCCTTCTTAAGGCAAAACTTGACTAACTATGTTTGTACTCAGATATTATGGCTTGTATGACTTATGTATTCGGGTCCGCGTGACCCCCTCTATTGTAACATATTTGTTTATCCTTTTTTGTTTAGTGTTGTGCTGTGATATTATCACCGAGGCACCCTAATCTCAGTCGTGTACCCTGTGTGTATGATTACTGTACACAGTCTGATTTTGGGGGCGTCACAAGTTGGTATCAGAGCCGACTGCCTGTAGGAAGCCACACCACCACTACTTGGTCGATGTTGAGTCTAGACTTTGAAAAACTTTTTTGCTAACTTAATATTTGGCTTACGGGCCCACATCGATGTCACTACGTGTGATATCTATGGTATTAGGATCCTTTTCTCCTTACCTATGCTCTGGGAATCTGCTCTCTTATCCTTGCTGGTAAGTTTTACAAAGCTGACATTAGGATCACGTTCTCTTGATTCCACCCGGCGTTTTTGGTGCTTCCCCCATTGATTGAGTCGTGTCGCAGGAGTCGTACCCCAGGTCCCGGACCGCGGATCCCATTCTCATTCTGGGCAGGCCGCGCGTTCTCTGGCATCAACTCCTGTGGCCAACAGTTTTCTTGCGGCGTGATTGACATAGTGGAATCTATGTCGCGTCGTGTAATCCTTACCGCGGTCTGCGCGCCGCCTAGTGAGTCCTTTTTCCTTAGTTTCTACGACGTTACGCTGCCCGATTTTCGATTGACTCTGTGTGTGAATGTGTATGTCTTATATGACTACTCCTATATATATCTACGCCTCTTTTTCGTTGTCGTTTTACTTCAGGCTTGATTCCGGTATCTCGTTAAATTTTCATCGCTGAAATACCCCTGTGAAATTCTAGCAGGATGGTTGGTCGTGGTGGTCGTGGTCGTGGTCGTGGTGCCAACGACCCACCTCCGCTGCCGGATTACATGGCCGCGATGATGCAACAGCTCGAGATGAACCGTCAGTTCATGCAGAATATCATGGCTCAGTTCCCCCAGCCGAATCAGAATGGGCACCACCATCAGCATGCCACCGTGACTCTGCACGACTTCACCCGCCTCAACCCCACTATGTTCCGCAACACTGTTCAGCCGTTGGATGCTGATGACTGGCTTCGCGACATCACTCACGAGCTGGAGTCTGCTAATGTCGATCCAGCCGACTATGTGAACTTTGCGTCTTACCATCTGAAAGGCGCCGCTGCTCAGTGGTGGAGCACCCACAAGCGTTCCCTGCCAGTTGAAGAAGTCATCACTTGGGATGAATTTCAGTCTGCTTTCCGCGCCCGCTACATTCCTCAGGGGATCATGGATCGTAAGGCGGAATAATTCCGTAACCTCACTCAGGGCGACATGACTGTTGAAGCCTATCAGCGCGAGTTCCTCAACCTCTCTCGCTATGCGGAAGGAGAGATCACCACTGATGCTCGCAGGCAGCAGAAGTTCCGTCGTGGCCTCAACCCAGACCTCAGGCTCGCTCTTGCCGTTCATGATTTCGCCAACTTCTCCACCATGGTGAACAAGGCTATCACCGTTGAGACTGCCCAGATGGAGCACAAGAACTCTCTGAAGCGTTATCGTGACGTTGGCTCATCTTCGGGCGCAACGCAGAAGCGTCGTATCTGGCTCCCTACCAGTGTGACCCATTCAGCTGTCCCTGCTCCAAGGCCGTCTTATGCTTCACCCCGTCTGCCTCCGCCACCGCAAATGCCAAGAGCTCTGCCTGCACCACCCAATGCTACACCCCTCCGTCCTCAGAATGGATTATGCTTCACGTGCCGCCAACCGGGGAATTTTTCCAGAGAGTGCCCCCAGAAACAGAAGCAACTGGTAGTTCACCCCGCTGGCCATGGAAATGGTCGTGGCAACAACAGGACCCCAACTATAATACTGGGTCTGCTGCTTATGCTCGTGGACATGCTAACAACGTCAATGTTGAAGAAGCTCAGCAACAACCCGCTACCGTGATGGGTACCCTTCTCGTTAATTCCGTACCTGCTACTGTTTTATTTGATACAGGAGCATCGCATTCATTCATGTCGGAAGCATTTGCATTTTCGCATAACTTCAAGTACGAAACGATGAAACCCCCGATGGTTGTTCGCACCCCGATTGTCCAATGCCGAACCACCATGCTTGTGCCAAACACCGCCATTGAAATCGAAGGAGTTGAATTCTTTGCTTCGCCCATCCTCCTGAAGTCTTCCACCATAGACCTCATTCTGGGAATGGACTGGTTGAAATTTCACGATGCCGCACTCTATTGTGGCACCAAGTCTGTCCAACTTTTTCATCCCTCCGGCGAGATTGTTAACCATACCACCCGAGTTACCCGTAATGCTGAAACACAGATATTTATGATGAATGCTTTGAATGCCGCCCCCCTCGAAGGCATCGAGAACGTTCCGGTCGTCCGTGACTTTCCCGACGTCTTCCCCGAAGAACTGCCGGGAATACCCCCGATCAGAGAAGTTGAATTCGTCATCGACTTGAAGCCAGGAACTGTCCCTATTGCCAAGCGTCCTTACAAGATGCCTCCACATGAACTCCTTGAACTTAAGGAGGAAATCGACAAGGCACTTCAGAAAGGATTATTCGCCCCAGTTCCACAGCTTGGGGAGCACCTTCGCTCTTTGTCAAGAAGAGCGATGGGACAAACCGATTGGTCCAAGATTATCGGCCCATTAACCAAGCCACCATCCAGAACAAATACCCGCTTCCCCGGATCAACGATCTGTATGATCAACTTGCCGGATCCAAGGTGTTTTCTAAACTCGACTTGAGGTTGGGTTATCACCAAATCCGAGTCCGTGATGAGGACATTCCGAAGACTGCCTTCATTACTCGCTATGGTTCATACGAGTACACCGTCATGTCCTTTGGCTTAACCAATGCTCCAGCCACCTTCTCCAGATTGATGAACTATATTTTCATGGAGTACCTCGACCAGTTCGTCGTGGTTTATCTGGATGATATATTGATATATTCCAAGAATGAAGAAGAACATGCTAAACATCTTCGTCTTATACTGGAGAAGCTTCAAGAACACAAACTCTACGCTAAGTATTCTAAGTGTGAGTTCTGGCTTCCCGAAGTAACCTACCTTGGGCATGTGATTTCCAAGGAGGGCATTGCCGTCACCCCTGAACGTATCCAGGCTATTCTTGACTGGACTCCTCCCAAGACTGTCAAGCAAGTCCGCAGTTTCCTCGGGCTCGCTAGCTATTGCCGCCGTTTCGTCGAGAATTTCTCCAAGATTGCCAGGCCTCTGACTAATCTGCTTCACAAAGGCGTCAAGTTTGAGTGGACAGATAAATGTCAAGAAAGTTTTCAAGCACTCAAGGACAAGCTAACTTCTCCCCCGGTGCTGGCTCCCCCTGATACTCAGAAGGACTTCGTGTTATATTGCGACGCGTCTCGTCAAGGATTAGGTTGTGTCCTATTGCAAGAGTGCAAGGTGATTGCTTATGGTTCTCGTCAGTTGCGTGCTCACGAAGACAAATACCCAACACATGATCTCGAATTGGCAGCAGTAATTTATGCATTGAAGCTGTGGCGACATTACCTCGTCGGTAATCGTTGCGAGGTCTACACCGACCACCAAAGTCTGAAGTACCTGTTTACTCAGCCAGACCTGAATCTTCGTCAACAACGATGGCTCGAGACAATAGCCGACTTCAACATGGATATTTCGTATACCCCGGGCAAGGCTAATGTGATGGCCGATGCCTTGAGCCGCAAAGCTTACTGTTCTGAACTTGAGGTTCAGGTGCAGCAACCACTTCTGTATGAAGAGTTTCGCAAGTTGAATCTCGAGATTGTTCCTCAAGGTTACGTCAATAACCTGGTTCTCGAGTCAAAGCTCGACGCCCTCATCAAGAGTAGACAATCTCTGGCCCCTGACATTGTGAAGATCAAGCAGGACATCGCAGAAGGAAAGCCCTCCTCTTTTACCATTGATGCCAATGATGGTGATACTGTGTACTTCAAGGGCCGCTTAGTAGTTCCTGTGAGCCCGGCCCTCATTAACTGTGGTCCGGATATCATGGAAGAAGCCCATAATTCTCCCTTGTCAATCCACCCTGGCAGTACCAAGATGTATAAAGACCTTCGTCAACGGTACTGGTGGCCTTACATGAAGCAAGATATCGCTCGCTTTGTTTGCAAATGTGACGTTTGCAGTCGCGTCAAAGCCGGACATCAGAAACCTGCTGGTTGGTTGCGACCACTCCCTCCTCCTGATTGGAAGTGGGACAAAGTTGAAATGGACTTCGTCACCGGTTTTCCTAAGTCACAGAAAGGTAACGATGCCATCTTTGTCGTCATCAACCGATTCTCCAAGATTGCACACTTCCTGCCGGTCAAGGAGACGATCACTGCTAGTCAGTTAGCACACTTGTATATCTCCCGAATTGTATCACTCCACGGTATTCCGATGGAGATCAGTTCAGACCGTGGCAGCATTTTCACCTCACGATACTGGAATAGTTTCATGGAAGCTTTCAGGACTCGTCTGAATCTCAGCACCGCTTATCACCCCCAGTCGCAAGGCCAAGTTGAACGAGTTAATCAAGTGCTGGAAGACATGCTTCGCGCTTGTGTCCTTTCTTTCGGCATGAAATGGGAGGATGCCCTCCCGTACGCGGAATTCTAGTACAACAATAGCTATCAAGCTAGCTTGAAGATGGCCCCCTTCGAAGTTCTATACGGACGTAAATGTCGAACCCCCCTGAATTGGTCAGGAACTGGGAACGACCCTACTTCGGACCGGATCTTGTCCAAGAAGCTGAAGAACAAGTTCGCATTGTGCAAGAAAATCTCAAGGTCGCACAGTCTCGTCAGAAGAGCAACTATGACCGCAAACACCGTGAAATGGAGTATCAACCTGGTGAATACGCTTACCTCCGTGTCACTCCCATGAGGGGCACTCATCGCTTCGGTATCAAGGGCAAGTTGGCTCCTCGCTACATTGGCCCGTTCCGTATCCTTTCCATGAGTGGACCCGTGGCATACCGGTTGGAATTGCCGCCGAACCTCTCCCAAGTCCACGATGTCTTCCACGTGTCGCAACTCCGTCGCTGCTTCAAGGATCCTATCCGCGAAGTGGAGCATGATATGATCGAGCTGCAACAAGACTTGACTTATCGAGAACATCCGAGCCACATTCTCGATCAGTCTGAGAGTCGAACCCGCAACAAGACCGTCCAGTTCCTCAAGGTTCAGTGGTCGAATCATTCTGAAGATGAAGCCACTTGGGAACGCGAAGATCGCCTTCGCGATGAATACCCCGATCTTTTCCTCGCTACCACTTAAATTCCCGGGACGAGAATTCTTGTAGTGGGGGAGATTTGTAACACCCTCAGTTTCTGTAACAGTAATCATCATCACTGTTGACCATCACTGTTTGTTAATCACTGTTATCCCCTGTCCTTAATCAAACTTTGCTTCTGCTCTTTTCAAAACATGCTGGTTGGTAATCAAAACCCAAATCCCAATGCATCTTTCTCATCAAGAAACCAAACCCTAGTTGAAACTGCTTTGAATAAAAATTAAAACAAATGTGTTCAAATAAAGTTGTTCCATAAATCCTGGAACCATTTTTGTAAATTGCCTAAAATCATTACAATCATGTTGGACCAACTTTGGTAAATTTTGGAGTTATTAAAAATCTCAAACAATTATAACAGTAGCTTGTAAGGTCCTTTTTTATCATAAAATATTTAAAAGAAATAACCATTGAGTTTTAAAATGCACCAAACCTTTTGTGTCACCTACATGTGACATACACCTAATTTAGAACCACTGGCACCTTTTATAAAAATGTTTTAGCATTTAAATTAATTGTTTCTAGCAGTAACAGTAAATGAATAAGGCAAATAAAAACAAAATGGTAATTCCTCGCCTGGGGCGAGGCCCACCACCCGGCCCACCTCCTTCTCCACCTGCCCACGTCCCCTCTGTCACCTGCTCCGGTGCCGTGGCGGCACCGCCATGGCCGGCGCGCCTACAGGCCTCCCCCACCCTCACTGTGGCCGGGGCAGGGATAAGGCAGCCCCCGGGCACCCCTGGGACACGCCCCCCACCCCATTCCCCTCCTCCTCCTCTCGCCATCGTCGGGGAAAAATTCCCGAGCGCCGCCGTCGCCATGTCCGTGAGTCCACGCGGCCAGTGAGCCCCTCCCGCCTCCTCGCCGTGTCCAGGTGAAGCGCCGTCGTCGTCTTCGTCGACTACACCCGCCAATCGAGGCCGGGGAGCCCCACAGCCGTCGCCGCGTCTTCTTCCCCCAACTTCGGCCGCCGTGCGTCGCGGAGGAAATTCACCGCCGTCGAGCCCACTGCCACCACTGCTACACTCGCGGTGAGCTCAGCTACCTCCCCCTACTCCCCGCGTAGTCCCTCGTGCACCGAATCGGCCGACGCCATTAAAGCCGAGGCGCCTCGCCGCCGGCGAGCCCTCCACCGTATCCTGGAGCACGCAAATGGCATTTCTTCCGCGTCGTATTCCTCGCAGCGTTCCTAGGTGCTCAACCGTGTACCACATGCTCTAGGCCTCCCTCGAAATCGACGACTCCGACGAGGTCCGTAGCGTAGCCACCGCCTACCTTGTCGCCGGCGACGAATCCGGCGACCCCCGGCCACCGCACCACCCCCAATCTCCTCCCCGTTGTCGTCCGCGTCGGTTGGAGCTAGCCGCAGCCCCAGCCGTGGCCTGTACTGAGCGCTAGCTCCACCTCGCCGCCGTCAAACTCCGGTGAGCCCACCGGTGATGCTGACCGGTGGGGCCCCCCCGTGTCAGCCAGCTTAATTAGGGGTTAATCAAACCCCTGGGCCACTGACAACGGGCCCCACTCGCTAACCCCCCCGGCTAATCTCTTCTTAACTTACCAGAAAAGTTAACCCCCCCCTTAGGCACTGACTTGTGGGTCCCCTAGCCATTTAGTTTAATTAAACAGGTTTAATCAGCTCTGGAGCCAATGACACCTGGGCCCCCCTTGTCAGATTTTAATTATTTAAGAGATTTAAATAAATTCCAGTGACTTACATGTGGGTCCAGAGGCTATTTCTGATTTAATAAAGTGTTTTATAAATAAACAGAGGCTGACATGTGGGTCCCACATGTCAGGCACTGTTTTGGATAATGTTCTGGATAAGGTTGGATTTTAATAATAAAAGAAATTCAGAAAATTGATTTAAATGATTTAAATATTAGAAATTCAATATTTTTTAAACCGTAACTCCGATGAAAATAATTTGTATATCAAAATTGATCAGAAAAATATAATGAATACGAATACGCTACCCGTATGCCTATCACACCCCTCTAACACAACGAACATCGAACCGTCCCCCTCCGGACCGGCAGTCCGATAAATTGTCCGGTACTGTTAGAGTGCCCGGATGAATTTATTCCGAACACGAATGTTTCTCGGAATAGATCAACTAGCACGGATACACCCCCCTTATGTTTGTCCGGTACCCACGACACCTCCGGCTTGATCCTTCCCCCTCCGGTCACCCTGTCCGGTAATCATCCGGAGCCGGTAGTTCATCCTCAGATGAATTTCCGTTCCGAGCAATGTGCATTACACTGCGTTAGAATACCGTTAACATTTCATCTGTCATGTCATGCATCTGTTTGTATATGCTTGCTGTGTATTTACTGTTTCTTCCCCCCTTAATCTCCGGTTGACCCCGCTGATGCCGTCGACTACACTGCTACTGAGTACGACTACTTCGTCGACGACCCTACTACTACCGTCGAGCTTCTAGGCAAGCAGAGCCATTCTCTTCCCCAGATATCGCCTACCTTTCCGTACATTTCTTGCACTAGGCATTGTTACTGCTGCTGCTACGATTACAATCCTATTCAACTGCATAGCCTGATTTTTGTCGCCCCTTGATGTGCCTTCCTTTATCCTATGCTGCCTATAAATATATATATATATATATATATATATATATATATATATGTTATTCAGCAGTGAGCCCTGTGCATTGTTATCTAGGATTAGATAGAGGGTCGTGGTCACTCAGGGGAGTGAACGCGGATACAAATATTATAACTGCACAGGTACGGTACATGCAGACACCGTCTAAGGCCCCTATCTGGGTTATGCCTAGTCACCTCAAGTGTGAGCTATCAAGGAGTAATCCTTGTACTCCACTCGAGGCTGACTTTGTCTTGCCGCCATAGGGTCCTGAACGGCGATTGTCCTTCAGGTAAGAAGTCGGGCGACCCAACGGTGCCCGCGAGAGGTATTGCGACGGGACGACAGGGAGGGTACGACCAGTGTACCGGTGTGCTTGGCCCCTGATCGTTGGCCGCGAGAGTTACCGACCCCCGAAAGTCGAGCTCCTCCAGGAGCACACGCGAGACAAGGTAAGGAGACGGTTCACCTTGTTGGTAACCGCAGTGACTTGGTGGGACGACAGGGCAGGCATCGATGTACTGGTGGTCCTGGCTGCTGTCGTTATCCGCGGGTTAGTTAAGTCGAGGCAACGATAACGGTTGGCACGCAGGTTAATTAAAATACTAAATGGTTCAGTGAATGTCTTGAGTTGGCTATATGCCATGTACGCACTACCTACCCGTGGGAACTACGAGTTATGGGCTCCTCCGCTTCTTAGTGTCGTCCGAGGACTCTCCAGACGTCAGCAGTACCACGGCCTGCACCGGGAAGTGGTGTTGTCTTATTTGCCGCGGCATTGTGATTTGTATTTGCTTTGATTTAACTTCACCGGCCAGCCTCGCACCGTGCAGGAGTACGTCGGGGTTAGGGTCCAAAGCCCCGCGTACATAGGATATAGTCCGGCGGATGACCTCTCTGTTGAGTTTGAAAGATGGGCTATGAAGTGTCGGATAGCCTCGGTTGAGCGTTCCCTAACAAGGTTCCCGCCACCCTGGAGATCCGTGCGTGTAGCGTAACACAAGTGCACCCCTGCAGGGAAGATTAATCTATTCAGATAGCCGTGTCCACGGTAACAGGGCGCTTTATGCTGAAGCTGGATCTTACCACTAGAAACTATTATTATTAAACTGTATGGTTCCGGGTTTTTTTCCTCGCGGGGATGTCGAGGAGGTGAACTCGGAGGCATTGCTAATTATTACAACTTATTACTATACAATGCTGCAGCAACTTCTGCTGCATTGTTACTTTATGCTTTATATAAACTGTTGGCTGATTCTTACCTCATGCTGCAAGACATCGTCGAAAGATGGTAGTCTTCGATAGGCCTAGCTTCTTACCCTTGCTCTGGATTTCTGTCTTTCAGTCCACTATATACAGCCTCTTCTTTCCGTTGATACAATGCATAATGCTTAGTAGCGGACGTAAGACTCGCGGGTATACTAGATACTCACCTGCTTTATTTCCTTTACTGTTTTACCTGATCGGCCGCTGCAGCCGACGTTGGAGCCCAGGAGCAGGAGTACCCCGGAGGCGCCTACTACGACGTCGAGTTCCCCGTTGACCAGGAGTAGTTCGGTGGATCCCAGGCAGGAGGCCTCGCCTTTTCGATCTGTATCTCTGATGTGATTTGTGCTAGCCTTCTTTAGGCAAAACTTGACTAACTATGTCTGTACTCAGATATTATGGCTTGTATGACTTATGTATTCGGGTCCGCGTGACCCCCTCTATTGTAACATATTTGTTTATCCTTTTGTGTTTAGTGTTGTGCTGTGATATTATCACCGTGACACCCTAATCTCAGTCGTGTACCCTGTGTTTATGATCACTGTACACGGTCTGATTTTGGGGGCGTCACATCCACCATAAGGCAGGCCGTCGCTCTGGTGGAGTCGGGATCCGTAGCCGTCTTTCTTCCGCTACTCGCCTGGTTCGGGGCCCGGGAGGAACATCGATTGTACCGTACGTGTATAATCTCTTCGAGGCACTACACCTGTGGTGCTACTTCGTCGCCGGAGGTTTACCGAGAGTCATCCTCTCCGGTGGTGGTCTTCTACACGACAGGGAGGTCGTAGTTCTGAGTCTACGCCAACCACGTTCGCAAGAACGTTTCCCTCTTTCGGTCTTCAAAGGTATGAACACCGATTCCCTCCGTTACTTTACATCGCCATAGCATAGATCTTGGGTTCGGGTACCGTAGTGATGAAAATTTTGTGTTTTCTGCCCCGTATCCCAACAGTGGTATCAGAGCTAGCTATGCGTAGATGTATTGTATGGGTAGAACACATCTAGGATGTGGGCATCGAATCTTCATTCGTTACCCTCCTACGTGCACTCATTTAGCGTTGCGGCAATGTTTGATGAAGCGGCCCCCGACCGACCTTACGCGTTTATGCGAGACTGGTTCCACGCTTGACATATGGCTTGTACCATATAAAGTGGGTGGGGGTGTCTGTCTCTCTGCATTAGCGATGCGAAGATGTTTGCAACGGAGGGCCCCGACAGGGGTGTAATAGAGACGGATGGGAGACGGTGTTGTGGCATGTTTTTCGCAGGATAGAAACGGTTCTCTCTCTCGAAACCCTTAACAACCACGTAAAACTTGCACAAGCTAAAGTAGAAAGGCGTTTAACTTTGCTTTGCATGAAGGGGGATCATAGCTTCTATGATTTAAAAGTTTTACATCCTGTTTTGCTAATATACTTGATATAACGACGGTGGCATTATAGGATGATCTCTCACTAAAACCAACACAGTGTCCTTACCCTAGTGAGCACCACCTGGAAAGTTCTACATTATGGAGGCATCACGTGTCACACGGGTGTCAAACATTTTTTCGTTCACAAGAGGTGGGTGTAGCAAGCCTGGCATATGTATATGATATGGCCTTGCATGACACAACAACAAATCACATAGGGTGTGATGGCGAGCCTGGCATATGTATATGATATGGCCTTGGGACACAAGAGACCAAAAGGTCGAGCATGAGTCACATAGATGATGTGATTGGCATGATAGCCTACCTTGAACACATACTGATGGCCGTGACGATCGGGGGAGGTATGGTGTTCTAGGATCGTGTAATCACTTAGCAAAATTGAGAGATGTTTTCCTAAGTGGGAGTTTTAGAATTAACTGTAATTGAACTCCACATTATGAACAAAAGTCTAAATATGTATATTTGTGAATCAACCTTATAGATGATAGCACCACGCCCCTCTTTCAACTTAGGATCATTCCTAGAGAAAGATAAACTGAAAACTAATGGGTCAAACTTCACCTCCTGGTTCCGCACCCTGAGGATTCTCCTCGTTCCCCTCAAAATGTCCTATGTACTTGAGACTGCATTAGGAGATGCACCAGCAACTACCGCTACTCCGGCTGAGAAGAAAGTCTATCTCATTAAGTCGGATGATTCCTCCCTTGTCAAGAAGGGTATGCTCCATGCCATGGAGGCTGAACTGCAGAAACGGTTCGAGAGCTTCAGTGCTTATGAGATAATCACTGACCTCAAGACCGTCTTTGCACCTCAAGCCAAGGTTGAGAGAAATGAAGTTTGTGAAGCTTTCTTCTCTGGAAAAATGGAAGAGCACACCAGCATGACTAAGCACGTAATCAAAATGTCTGACTACGTTCAACGCCTAAATGATCTAGAATTTAAGATTCCAGATGAAGTGGCGATTGATAGGGTGTTGCGGTCGCTACCCCCTAGCTATGAGAGTTTTGTGTTGAAGTACAACATGCAAGGAATGGTTGAGACCCTTTCTGAATTGTTCACAATACTCAAAATTGTTGAGATGGAAATCAAGAAGGAGCACAGCTGCACCAAGTACCTAGAAGATAAGAAGGCCGGCAAGGTTGCTGGAAGATACATGGATATATGTGATATACATGTTATTGATGTTTTCCTGACAAGTGCTCGGAGCAACGTCTGGATATTTGATACCGGATCATTTGCTCACATCTGTAACTCCCAGGAGGGGATGTAGAATAAACGACTCTTGCGGAAGGATGAAGTGACGATGCGCGTTGGGAACGGTGCCAAGGTTGAAGTAATGTCAATTGGCATGCTTCGTCTTAGTCTCCCTTCGGGATTGATTCTTGTCTTGAATAATTGCTATTATGTACCCGCGTTGAGTATGAACATTGTGAGTGGCTCTTGCTTGATGCGAGACCAGTATTCTTTTAAATCCGAAACAACTGGTTGTTCGATTTATAAGAATAATGTCTTCTATGTTCATGCACCGGTGCGTAATGGTTTATTCTTAATGGATCTCGAATATCATGACTCCCACATCAATAACGTAGAGCCCAAAAGATTAAAGCCTAGTAATGAAGAACACATGACGATGTGGCATTGTCGACTTGGTCATATTGCTATAAAGCGCATGGAGGAACTCCATAAAGATGGACTTCTGGAGTCATTGGATTTTGGATCCCTTGACACATGTGAACCATGCCTAATGGGCAAAATGACAAGGACTCCATTCAATGGGACAATGGAGCGTGCGGTGGACTTATTAGGGATCATACATACTGATGTATGCGGACCAATGAATGTCACCGCACGCAATGGTTTTCGTTACTTCGTGACCTTCACGGATGACTTAAGTAGATACGGGTATATCTATTTAATGAAACACAAGTCTGAAACCTTTGAAAAGTTCAAGGAATTTCAGAGTGAGGTCGAGAATCAACTCGGGAAGAAAATCAAGCACCTTCGATCTGATCGAGGAGGCGAGTATTTAAGCCACGAGTTTGGCACTCATCTGAAGACTTGTGGTATTGTACCACAACTTACGCCAGCTGGAACACCTCAGCGAAACGGTGTGTCCGAGCGACGTAATCGAACACTATTGGATAGTGTACGGTCAATGATGTCTCATACCGACTTACCTACATCATTCTGGGGGTATGCATTAGAAACTGCCGCTTACGTTCTTAATAGGGTACCATCCAAATCCTTAGAGACAACGCCAATTGAGAAATGGTGTGGCAAGAAACCAAAGTTGTCTCACCTGAAGATTTGGGGTTGTGAGGCTTATGTTAGGAAACTTCAGCCTGACAAACTCGAATCTAAGGCGGAGAAATGCATCTTTGTAGGATATCCAAAGGAAACTGTTGGATACACCTTCTACAACCAATCTGAGGGCAAAACGTTTGTCGCTAAGACTAGACACTTTCTTGAGAAGGAGTTTCTCTCGAAAGAATTGAGTGGGAGGAAAATAGACCTCGATGAAGTGACTGACCAATCACTCCAAATGGAAGAACCGGCAACAGAAATTGTTCTGGAACCTTCTTCCACAGTGGGAGCTGAAGAGAATGGCCAGGAAGACATTCATAACGATCATGACATACATGATGATCATGATGAGAATGAAGAGGAACCTATTTTGCCCCGTAGGTCATCAAGAGTCCGTCAACCTACCGAGTTTTACGGACAGCTTGTGAATGCAATCTCGGCTGATGAGTCGGATGAACCTACGAGTTACAAAGAAGCAATGGAGGGACCCGAGTCCGAGAAATGGCTAGAAGCCATGAAATCCGAAATAGACTCCATGTACACCAACAAAGTTTGGACTTTGGTGGATATTCCCGAGGACCGCAAGGCCGTCGAGAATAAATGGATTTTCAAGAAAAAGACTGACGCAGACGGAAACGTATATGTCTACAAAGCTCGACTTGTCGCGAAGGGGTTCCGACAAATTCAAGGAGTTGACTACGAGGAGACATTCTCTCCTGTAGCGATGATCAAGTCTATTCGGATCCTACTAGCAATAGCTGCCTATCATGATTACGAGATATGGCAGATGGATGTGAAAACTGCGTTCCTTAATGGCAACATTGAGGAAGAGTTGTATATGATGCAACCAGAGGGGTTTATCGATCCAAGGAATGCTGGTAAGGTGTGCAAGCTTCAACGGTCCATCTATGGGTTGAAGCAAGCATCTCGGAGCTGGAATCTTCGATTTGATGAGGTCATTAAAGCTTTTGGATTTTTCCAAAACGTCGAAGAGTTCTGCGTCTATAAGAAACTGAGTGGGAGCTCTGTAGCATTCCTTGTGTTATATGTAGATGACATATTACTAATAGGGAACGATAAGAAATTCTTAGAAGAAGTAAAGGAATATCTGAATGGACAATTTTCCATGAAGGACCTAGGTGAAGCTGCGTACATATTGGGGATTAAGATCTATAGAGATAGACCTAATCGACGGTTGGCCTTGAGTCAGAACACTTATATTGACAAGATATTGAAAAGGTTCAGTATGGATAACTCCAAGAGAGGCCTCTTGCCAGTTATAAAAGGTGTCAAATTAAGCGTGACTCAATGCCCAACCACAGCAAAAGAGAAGGAGGAAATGTCCTCAAAGCCCTATGCCTCAGCCATAGGTTCTCTCATGTATGCTATGTTATGTACCAGACCGGATTTAGCGCTGGCCATTAGTATGACTAATCGCTACCAGAGTAACCCGGGAATGGCTCACTGGACAGCAGTAAAGAACATCCTTAAGTACTTAAGAAGAACCAAGGATCTCTTTCTCGTTTATGGAGGAGTTGATGAGGAGCTCACCGTAAAGGGTTACATTGACGCAAGCCTCGGCTCAGATCTAGATGACTCGAAATCCCAGACGGGATATGTTTTCATGTTGAACGGTGGCGCTATTAGCTGGAGGAGTGGAAAACAGTCAGTCGTCGCCCAATGTACAATGGAGTCGAAGTATATTGCCGCTTGAGAAGCGTCAAATGAGGCGCTGTGGCTGAAGAAGTTCGTGATCGAGCTTGGCGTCTTTCCCAGCTGCACTGACCCCGTGGGAATCTTCTGCGATAACACGGGTGCCATTGCTAACGCGAAGGAGCCAAGAACTCACTCTACAGCCAAGCACATCCTCCGAAAGTTCCATGTGACGCGAGACTACGTCAGGGATGGACACACTAGGATTCACAAGATACATACGGATCTGAACGCAGCAGACCCGATGACTAAACCTCTTCCACAGGGCAAGTTTGAAGAACACCGAGAGACCATTGGTGTTAGATACATACCTGATGTAAACTAGTGTAATTTGTACTCTAGTGCAAGTGGGAGACTGTTGGATATGTGCCCTAGAGACAAATTAATAAAGATATTTGTCACATATCCGTTTTGTTCATAATACGTTTTATACTGTGCTATAACTGTATTACTTGGAAATACTAATACAGGTGTAGTATAAAACATGGTCCGTAGTTTAACTCGGGTAAACTATCTCATTGGGCAATTGATTGATCAAGCTTTCCTGATCATGGCGACACTTAAGTCCATTGACAATGAGGTCATATCGTTAAGGGGAATGATGTGATGGACGTACACCCACCTAAAGTATTGCAATGTGATCGAGTCACATAGTTCAGCGTTGCTATGACTTTGTAACATATGACTTAGTCCTTAGACTGTAATGATCATACGTAATTGTCATCTATGAGGAGACTTTGATTTGTATCCCACCGCCTGACTGAAATATGCTGGCTATAACGGTGCACTTTGGGTATTCCGAAATAGATGGTTGATGAGTATGTTAATAGATCAGAGCGGGATTTGTCAGTCCTTGTGACAGGACAGGTACTCTGGGCCCACTCGGTGATATTGCATCAATAGCTTGCAAGCAAGTGACTAGGTCACAAGAGATGCAATGATTATGGACGAGTAAACTTGTTTGTTGTGAACGAGATGTGAACACGGTATGTAGGATACCGACGATCAAACCTCGGACAAAAAAAGTACCGAAGCACAAAGGGATTACGTCGTATCGTTAACGGTTTCCAAAGGCGATCGAAGTTCATTCGATGGAAGCGCAGGGGCTGTCAAGGATTGTAACCAGGTCCAACTGACTAGTCATTGGTCAATGAGAAGAGTCTCAACCATGTCTGATGTTTCCCGGACCGTTAGGGTGTTACACTTAAGGGCAATCGATGCATAGGACAGTTACGGGATCAATCGGTGAAATAGGAGAAATCACCGAAATAGTTCCGGAGGAGGACGGAATGGTTTCCGGACATTTTGAATAGTTCAAAATAAAGTTTAATTGTTTTAATAATGTTTTATTATTTAATTATCTGAATTAAATATTTAAAACATATTAAATAAATGAAAAAATTGGGAAAAAGGCTATATGGGCCCATGGGGCCCATTAGGGGAGGAGGGGGTTTCCCCCCTTGGGCTTGGCGCCAAGGGTGGGGCCCAACCCCCCCCCTATGGATGGCGCACCTCCCCCCCCCTTTGGGGGTTTAGTCCCGCATGGGGGAGGGGAGGAGGATCACCCCCCCCCCCTTGACCTATATAAGGAGGGGTAGACCCCCCTTTTTCCAATACACCAAATCTCCTTCTTCCTCCTTCTCCTTCCCGGAAGTGGACTCCCCTTGTTTGGAGTCTGCACCAGGATTGGAGTTCTCCACCATAAGGCAGGCCGTCGCTCTGCTGGAGTCGGGATCCGTAGCCGTCTTTCTTCCGCTGCTCGCCTGGTTCGGGGCCCGGGAGGAACATCGATTGTACCGTACGTGTATAATCTCTTCGAGGCACTACACCTGTGGTGCTACTTCGTCGCTGGAGGTTTACCGGGAGTCATCCTCTCCGGTGGTGGTCTTCTACACGACAGGGAGGTCGTAGTTCTGAGTCTACGCCAACCACGTTCGCAAGAACGTTTCCCTCTTTCGGTCTTCAAAGGTATGAACACCGATTCCCTCCGTTACTTTACATCGCCATAGCATAGATCTTGGGTTCGGGTACCGTATGTATGAAAAATTTGTGTTTTCTGCCCCGTATCCCAATAGGGGGTCGTCGCCGGCGTGCACTGTGGTCGCCGGAGACTCGCTGGAGTTGCGAAAACGAGCACGGGAGGCCAAGGGGAGGGCACCATCTTGCTCAGCGTCGTCGTCCGCATCGAATGGACCTGGCCAGAGCTTCAGGGGGTCAGCGGAGCGTCGACGGCTTCGGAGTTGGCGGCGGCAGTGGTTAGGGCTGCGTCGGGTTCGCGCTTCAGAGCGCCATTTTGACCACGGCGTTGTGCAAACGATTCCTGGGAGCACGGGGATGCTGCTGCGCGCGCTAGATGAGCCAAAGGGCCACGACGGCGACCTCGACTTCAACTGTGGCGGCGGCAAGCTCCGTTGTCCATGGCGAAACGCAGCACAGGGCAAGCAGACGACCAAGAGATAGAAGGGGAGGTGCAGGAGCTCACTGCGGATCCAACGGAGGCGGTGGCGTTGTCGGAGATGCTTGGAGCTGGCCGGAATTGAAGAAGTCGTGCGGCGGCTCCGGCGAGAGGGAAACTTCGATTGCGGCGGCTTCAGGGCTTTCGGGGTCGATTCCTTCTGCACAGAGACGAAGACGACGTCGGGGAGCACGGTTGACACGATGGCGCGGCTCGGGGACGGCGGTGGCCACGCGGGCTTCAAGCCATGGCGACGGTGCGCTCGGGTCGTCGTCGAGTTCGTCGCGGGAGTGAGAGGGAGAGGCTCTGGAGGGGGGGGGAATGGACGCACGGCGTCTCCAGGCGTGGCGTGGCGCGTCTAGGAGGCGCGGGAGGGGCAGGTGGAGGCCTGGGAGGCGTCGACGTGCTCGGCTGGCTCGGTGGCATTCCACCGAGCAGCTTGGAGGCGCGGGGTCGGGGAAGAAGACCCCGGTGCCCTTTTGGGCCGGTTGGGCTGGATGGGCCGGCTTCGCCTAGGCGACAGGTAAGGGTTTTTCTATTTTTCTTTTCTGTTTAATCTTTCCTTTCTGTTTTAATTTTCTGTAATTTGTTTTGCTGTGCTCAATAAATAGCTAGGCATTTTATTAAATTCTAAAACCTTTTACATGGCCTCTTAATAATATATACTAGCCATTTGCAAAGTTTGGCACTTTTTAAAATTCAAGTTATTTGAATCTTAAATCAAATAGGGGTTTTTGCATTAATCCAAGGTCCTATTTGAATATTTGAAAAATCTATGAGCATGGGGTGGGTCCCACATCACTTGAAATGTGATCATACTCATTTGTAAGATTTTTCAAAAATCAAACATGAATTTTTGGAGAAGATTTATTTCTAGCCTTTTGAATTAATTCAACTGGGGGGGGGGTTCCTTCTCCCATTTGAGTTTGAATTTGATTTCAATTGATTTCTTTTGAATTTTTTTTAACATGATGCAAGGTGACTTTGACCCTAGCACATTACCTAACAGAGGGTTCTGACACTCAGGATGTTCCTTTAAATTCTTTGGTTGCTCAAGAGCAAGTAGATGTGAGCTTTGTCTCTAGAAACAACTTCAACAATAATGCTTATAGGAGTAATTTTGGTAGCAACAACCCTAGGCCTTTCCCATCCAACAACTATGGGAACGGTAATAGCAACTCCTACAGCCAGAATTATAGGGAAAGAGACCTACCCAGCTATGAGAAACTTATAGAAATAGAAAAAGGCACCAAAAGCTATATGCACACACAGTTTGAACAAAACAAGGCCTTTTCCAGACAGTTAGATGAGCACTCCTCTATCCTGCAAAACATTAGCAAACAACTTGAGAGCCTGAATAGTGACATTTCCAGCCTCCAAACTAGACTCACTTCCATTGAGACCTATGTTTCAAACATGTCTCACACCCAATCTACCTTGATAAACCAGATGGCAGCCAAACCAGAAGTCATTCCCAACGAAGAAGAAAGAATTAAGAGCCTTCCTACCTACCACACAGTAGCCACTATCAAAGTAGTTGAGGATGTCCAAACAGTTAGCACCCATCACACCCCTAGTCCCACTGGACCTACCAATGGTGATGCTACCACCTCAACCATAGATGAAGAAACCTCTATGAACATAGAGGCTTTCAAACAAGTGAGCCTCAATGATATCACTACCTCCTTGATAGATAGTAGTGACCTAGACTTTGACAACTGCACTTTACCTGAAGTTATTGGTTTCCTACACAAGATGTCTAGAGACCCCCACACTAGCACACTTAATCTTGACTTCACAGAGCATAGCACTAATGCTCTAATCAAAGTTAGGGAGGAGAAGCTTAGACTAGAAGCCTCCATACCTAGGAAGCTAGAAGATGGTTTGGATCCTATGATAAAATCAAATTGAATAAATTCTCTTGTTATGCTCTTTGTGATGTTGGAGCAAGTACCTCTGTTATGCCCAAAAGAATGTATGATATGCTCGAATTGAAACCTTTTGATCCCTGTTCTTTTGGTGTTCGTCTTGTTGATTCTTTCGTAAAGAAGCCTTTGGGGAAGATCTACGATGTTCTTATCATTGTCAATGACAATTATGTTCCCGTTGATTTTACTATTATGGACATTGAGTGTGAGCCCTCTTGTCCAATTATTTTGGGACGTCCTTTTCTTCGCACAGTTGGTGTTGTTATTGACATGAAAGAGGGGAATATCAAATTCCAATTCCCTCTGAAGAAAGGGATGGAACACTTCCCTAGGAAAAAGATTAAGTTACCTTTTGAGTCCGTCACACGGGCTAGTTATTCTCTTCAAAAGACTTGATCTTCTGCTTTAAGCCTAGCTAATGGCTCTAAAGAAGCGCTTTCGGGAGGCAGCCCGCAACGAATTTAGGTTTTTTCTTTTTGCTTTTATTCTGTTTTTAGTGGTCTTGATGATTTTTACTACTGTAGCAACATCATTGTACCTTTACTTTTCAAGTTTTGTGCCTTTTATAGCCTCATACGACAAGGGAAGTGAAAGTTGTGACATGCTGTCAAGAAAACAGATTATGTCCTCGTGACTAGAAAAATCACACAAAAATCCAAGTTCATCTTTTTGAGCTGAATTTTTTACACAGCATGCTCTATACAATTATGAAACTTTCATATGTTCTGAGTTTTTTTATTTGAGTTGCAGAAGTACCCCTAAAAAAATTGTTTCTACCTGCTGGTTTGTTTTTCACAGATTCTGTCTTGTTTTGCCTTTTCTTCGTTTTGCAAACCTTAAGCTTGCTTTTTCTTGGCAAAAATCTTTTTGGCAATCTTGAGAAACAGTAGCTTTTCAAGGTTATCTTTGTTTCCAGTAGAGGAAAATATATTTTAGTTGGGTACTAACCTCTCTAATCAGTCTACAATGAGTTATGTATGAAGGGAGTTTTCAAGTGCGCGATGGAAGATGATGAAAGAAGATCTTGGAGTGTCAAATGCTCAAGCTTGGGGATGCCCATGCACCCCCAATAAATATTCAAGGAGACTCAAGCGTCTAAGCTTGTGGATGCCCCCGTGCATCCCCTTCTTCATCAACAATTATCAGTTCGTCCCTCGTTGCACTGTATTTTTATCACTTCATGCGTTGTGTGCTATGCTTGGAGCGTCTCGCTCTTTAATTTTCTTAGGTTTGTTTTTGCTTTGTTTGCTGTAGTAACAAGTTAGACCCCAGCTTACTCTTTTGTGTGGGAGAGATACACGTTTCGCTTGAACTAGAACTCCTCATACGATTTCCATGCTTATTCTTTTAGCCGTGAGTTGTTCTTTTTCTTTTCTTAGCTGCTGCTCTGTTTAGTTGTAGTGCTTTAGTTTTTCTAGATCTTTTCTTTTCTTTTAGGTTGAACTTTATATAGGTTGCATGTTTTATCTTGTTAGAGAGTTTGCCTGTTGCACTGAGTTTTGTGTCTTGACTAGAAGTAGGTAGTTGAAGTTGCTATTCTCTTTGTAGTAGTAACTTGCAATAGTTTTGAGGTATTGACTAGAGTAATGTTTGAACTTTTGGTGTCAAGAGCTCAAGCCTATTAGTGATAGATGTCGTATTTTGGGCAATCCGTGTGTTTTTCGAAAACCAAAAACCCTTGTTGAGAACTCTAGCTACTAGATGGATCACTAACCTCTGGAGGGTTCGAATATTAGAGTACACTCACGTACCATGAGTCGAGGATGCGCAAGGATAACCAACCCCCCATACACTCCTCCTCGGGGTACTTGTCTCTTTGTGAACCTCCTGATTAGAATGAGAGTTACCGATAATAAGTGCATGAGTTCTTCGGACTAATGTGAGTATTCGAAAGTTGACACTTCCACCCACCTATACTTTTCTAGCCTCTTCGGTACCGTGCATTGCCCTTTCTCACCTTGAGAGTTGGCGCATACTTCGCCGGTGCATCCAAACCCTTGGCACGATACGCTCTGTCATCATAAGCCTCCTTATATCTTTACTCAAAACAGCCACCATACCTACCTCCAAGGCATTTCCATAGCCTTTCCGAGATACATTGCCATGCAACATCCACCTTCTCATGACTTGATCTTCATGTCATACATGCTACTTGCTTGATCGATGAGCCGCATGCTAGTTGGGCCTTGCCCAAATCATTACTGCATGACGCGCTAGTATCATTGCATATCCTGCTATCCTGGCAGAGGCATACATTTGCATCATGATAGTTATATCTTCTTTATGTGAGTACCTTTGTAAAGTGTGAAAGATCTCCTATATTCTTGTAAAATATAGAGTGTTGCCCCTAAAGTGAGGAAAAGATCCCAAAGAGGACAAAATCAAAAGATCCCAAAGAGGACAAATGAGAGTTAAATAGAAAGAGCCATAGAAGCCACCAAAAAAAGAGAAAAATAAAATAAAAAGAGAGAAGGGGGCACACTACTATTCCTTTTGAGAGATCCACACTAGTACTTCGTCCTCTATCCCTTGTACTCCATAGAGATCATCATCATGCATATAGCTATGTGGGGACTTTCACACTATAGAACTTGGCTTGTATATTCCAATGATGAGCCTCCTCAAACGAGCTCTAGGTCTTCTTGAGAAAGCAAGTTAGATGCACCCCCACTAGTTTCCTTGGAGAGCTTTTAGCTCACATGTGCATCCGGTGCATGGCAATCCCTACTCCTCACATCATATCTATCATATGGCCTTCTCTCGCCTATGATTGTCCTCATTTATTTGAGCCTTTCACACCTTTTTTGTCTTCCTCCTCCACCTTCTTTCTATTTCGCCTTTTAGGTGTCAACTTTCTTGCTCACGCTCATCCATTGCATGAGTGCTCAAAATATCGAAAGGGAGTGGATCAGTTTGACTTGTACCTGACTAGTGGTCTAGGACGAGTCAAGATAAGAATCCAAAGGAGACTAAGTGTAAAACTTTAGTAGATAGTTGTTCTCAACAACTTTTTTCTCTCTCTTTTTCCCAGTCCCATGCTTGCACGCAAAAAACATCTGGAGACATTCGAGTCACGGACAGCGAGAGCTCTTGCACCTTTTGTTCTTTTGTTGCTTGTGTCCATGCTAATATAGACTCTTGCTTGTTAAGACTTGAATTGAATTGCATGCTTTAATTTCTTTACTTAAAAGTCTGTATATGGTTGTGTGGCATGTTACCACATAAATTATGCTTGTTATCATTTACCTACTCGAGGACGAGCAGGAATTAAGCTTGGGGATGTTGATACGTCCCAAACGTATCTATAATTTCTGCTTGCTCCATGCATGTTTTGTGTGACTTTGCCATGATTTGCTTGAGCGTTCATACACTTTTGAGCATATTTGGACTACTCTATTAACACAGTGCACCCAGCTGCCAGTTGTTGTTTTCTGGTGTTTTTGTATTTCAGGTTTTCCGGCCATTAAAAGTGCTCCAAAAAATCCGGAAAATCAGATAAAAAATCAGCGACCCGGAAGCTTCTGGAATCACCAAGGTAGCGGAGGGGGGCCACCACAAGGACTCCAGAAGGGTCCCTGGCGCGGCCCCACCATAAGCCGCGCCAGGGGGCGTCCTGGCTGCCCTGTGGGTCCCCTCGATGCCCCCTCCGCCTATATTTAACCCTCGGGGTGGAAAACCCTAATATCGATCTCTTTTCCGCGAACTCGCCTCTGTACCACCGCCGCCGCCGCCGTTATTAGATCGGGGCTGCCTGGAGAAGCTGCCTCGGCACCCTGCCGGGAGGAGGAACCCCCTCCGGGAGACCATCCATAGCCATTGACGCCTCCCGGATGTACTGTGAGTAGTCCCCCTTGGACCATGGGTCCGTGACCAGTAGCTCTGTGATGTACTTCTCTCCTCTTTGTGCTTCCACTTTCGAGACCTCGTGAGTTGCCTCACATGATCGAGGCACTTTTGTAATTTCTGCTGTTGCTATGCTGAGTTTGCTGGGATCTGATGGATTATGAGACTATGTTCAGATTGTGATGAGTAATATATTTGGTTCTTCTCTTTTATATTTTGTTCTTGAGTAAATTCTTGCATGTTCTCCGTTGCAGTATTTTACTTTGGCCAAGTAGTTTGTTGCAACTCCAAGAGGGAGCATTATGCTTGATTGTGGGTTCAGCCCCCTGATGTCTAGCTTGAGTGATAGAAACATGAGACTAGGGGATGTGCTGTTTCCACCAGGGATAAAACAACGGTGCTTGTACCCGCGGGTGCAAGAATTGTTTACTTTACGCAAAGTTCTTTTAATGCGGTTGTATGTTGCTTTGAGTTTACACTTTGGGTGGGATTCACAACTTAATACCAGCGAGATGTTCTGGATAGATATCTCAAGGTGGATGATTCATAGTAGATGCAGTTGGATTTCGGTCTACTTACCTTGGCGTACTGCCCATTGCTTTTGAGCCCTTCCTTTCTTTGCAGCATAGTTAGCATTGTGGTGCCTTCATAATTCTGTCAATTGCCCAGCTGTGATTTGTTTACCTCGCTAGCACTTTTGTCGTCTTTTGGGAGAGAGACATCACTAGTGAAAATCACGGGACCCCGGTCCATCTTCACATTATTGTTTACACCCTTAGTTTACTTTCAGTCTTTACCTTCAGTTGCCACTATTATTATCTCTTGCGTTGATCCTTTGTAAACAGCAAGGCCGGAGGAATTGACAACTCCTCTGTACTCGTTGGGAGAAAAGTTATTTGTTGCTGTGTGCAGGTCTTGTCAACTCCCTAGTCAGAAGCTAGCGCTGTTGGCACCTTCTTGTATTTCTGCGAGTCCTACTGGAGACAAACCTTGGTATCTTCACGGAGGGAAATTTGCTGCTACGCTACATCCCACCTTCCACTTGGGGTAACCAACGAGGAGTGAGAGAACTATCCTCACCGTATCAGTGTGGCATACAATCCATGGAACAATAAAAAGAACATGATGCGTCAAGCCAATTGGGCTTACAAGTGGGACGTTGTACCCGAGATGAAGAGCGATGTGGACAACATGTACAAGCAGTACATCAACGAGTTGGATACTCTTACCCCTGAGCAGGTATCTATTGTCGTTACATGTATCATTGCGTTCATTCTCCTGAACTGGACATGAGTACATTGCGCTAACTTTCAGGTTATATGGGAGCCATACGGTGTTGGGGATAATTTTGGTTTTACACACAAATTCGATGTGAACCCAATGTGTCGAGCGAAAGGGCATCTTTGGCTTATGCGGTGTCCAATGATATGTATGTGGATAGTTGAGTTTCATTTTCCACATCGTGTGCTGAGGCAGTTTGGGGAGTTTCGACCTCACCCGCCGGAGTGGGTGAACACGGACATTGTGATTCATGGGTAAGAGAGAATTACATGTCTTCACTTAGTTTTTCTTTGAAACCACCACATTTTGTTTTGATAGTAGTTGCTTGTCTTATCCTGTAGGATGGATAGGAGGAGGCAAAGAGCGATCAAGGATTGGCCTAGCCATCACAACAGTTACATAGACATGTTCAAGAAGAGTTTGGGTTACGCTAATTCACATGACCATGATTTCAAGCCGCATAACGAGCTTGCATTCACCAACTATCTTCGTTGGTTTGTTGGTTCTACTCGTGTGGAGATGTGCCCACCTGCTTTTGAGCCAAACATATTGGACCAGCCAAATGATTATTATGAGCTTGCTAGGCAGCAATACAACAAGGCAGTGAGGGATGGTACCCAAACAACTTTTGCTCTGTTACTCAACTTTGTGGTAAGTATAGTGTGTGTCAATCTTTTTAGTCAATAAAATTGCATGCCATACCCTATTTGCTTGCCTGACTTGTGAATTTCTATTCATGCTTAGCGGGACGAGGTCCAGAATCAAGCTGATGATTTTGAGAAGTTTCTGGACAGTCAGTCATCTAGTACGAAGGTCGATTTTGCATTTCGAGCTTTTCTGAAGGTAATACGGACATCCCTTTTTTACATCTTCTGCATATCCGACTCTGACATCCAATTCATTTGTCAATTTGACAGCGTCAAGGCAAGAAGTTACGTCGGCTCTCGAACGTACTCGGTTGTCATGACCCCGAGGACATATCTTCACCATCGAAGTCAAGGTCGCAATCTCGGTCGAAGTCAAGGTCTACACCCTGGGACCCTATGACTAACATGGAGGAAACTACGTCGACGCCGTTGACTTTTGTGGATGATGTGGTCATCACACAGGACGATGATCTGGTATGGGAGTTTCATCTTATTTTATATACCTTTTTTTTCATTCATACCGTGTCTGAGTTTCATCTTGATCATTCTTATGTTTAGGACAACATGACACTGCACGAGTATCAAGAACGCTCGGCTTACATGTTGAGGGCAAGACGGTCCTTCCATCGTTATTACACACCGGATTATTGGAGAAACAAAGGGAAGGGGGAAGCGATGGTGGAGACGGAGTCCTCCGAGGAGGAGGAGGAGGAGCTAGAGCCAGAGTCAGAGATAGAGCCAGAGATAGAGCCAGAGCCAGAGCCAGAGATTCAGTTCGAGCCAGAGCAGTTTACCAGGAGGAAGCTCCGTACGAAGAGGGGTCGCCGAGGGGGTCGTGGAGGTTGAACTTGATGTTGAATTGGTGACCTTGTCGTTTATTTAAGTTGTCGTGTGAACTTATGGTGGTTAGTGATGAACTCGCCGTCTTGTTGAACTTGTCGTCTAGTGGATGAGATGAACTTAATGTTTGTTGAACTTTTGGTTGTGTTGCAACTTGATGAAGTAGTGATGATGAACTTGTGGTTGTAATTCAACTTGATGAAGTGTGTTGCAACTTGATGATGAACTGGTTGTGCTTCCTTTTCCTTGCCTGGTTTTTTTGTAACATTTTTACATGTTTGGCACTGCAAGTTAACTGTGAATGCCTAGCTTAATTTCTTAGGATTTCATTGTGATATCCATTTCATTGTGATATCCATTATGACCTTGTTCAATTTGTTGTGAATTCACAGTGTAGCGCCCAATGGCTAGGCGCTAGACTGTGTAGCGCCTGATGTGGAGGTTCACATGCAAATTCACATGCAAGTTCCATCGAGATTCACATGCAAGCAAGGGTCATTTACCTGCAAATAAGGATTTGAAAAGTGCTTTGGAAAGTATACAAGTTCCATCAAGGTAGAAAGATTCACATGCTTGTTCCATCAAGGTAGAAAGAAGAAAAGGTATCAAATTGCACCACAAGATTCACATCCAAGTTCCATCAAGGTTCACTATCAAAAGAGGAGAAGGTAAACACATGTTACATCAATGTGCACATGAAAGTTCAAACAACAAAGCGCCAATTCCCTTTGCTATTTATCTTCTTCTCTTGTACCGGATCGTTTCATTCCCCATTGCATGACGGGCCTTCAAACCTAAGGACACAAAATTTATTGTTACTACTTAATAAGGACAAAAAATTATGAATAACATGAGTGACGAGACGTACGGGAATGGTCCTCTTAGGTCCTCCTATGTGCCAACTTGGTCCTCCTTTGAAGTCTTGCCCGCACAATCCATGGACATCCATCCTCCACACATTTGACCGTGTAGCGCTTTTTTATATCCGAGTGCACCATCGTGTAAGGACGAAAATGCTTAACCAAGAACTCCTTGATCCATATCTTCAACTCCAAGAAGGTGCCAAACTCCGCACCGGGAGCAATCCCGTTTGTTGCATGATCCATATCACGGTATTAAATTGGTCTAGCTCTGAGAACTATAGTCTCCCCACCATCCACAACGGCTTCATCCGCGAGAGTAAGATCCTCGAACAATGGTGTACGAGGATCCTTCCCCAACACCTTCTTGAAATCTTCGACCTCCTTGCTAGTGAACCCATCCTCATCAACTTCTTCATCGGGACTGTCATCATCCGAATCGAATGCATAGCATCGAGAGTACGGGATGGATTGGTCCATGTTCTCTTGCAAATTATATGCCTCCAAGTTACCAACATTGTTGTCATAAAGATCAACATCATTCTCCTCATCTTCATAAACATCATTCACATTTTCCTCTTGGTTCATGCATGGAGGGCTCAATATTTTCCTCACTTCTTGTTGGGTCAAAGAAGGTTGACTCAATTCCTCTTGGTTCATGCGTGGAGGGCTCAATGTTTGCCTCACTTCTTGTTGGGTCAAGATAGGTTGACTAAGTTCCTCTTGTTCCATGGGTGGAGGGCTCCTTTTGGTAGCAAATATTTCAAGAGACTTGTCTTGGGATTCGGCCACCACTTCCTTGTATGCAAGCCAACGTTGTTCCGAGTTGATACCCATTGTTTTCCAACGGATGTGATGTCCAAACCCAACATTATGACTTCCCTCCAACATAACCACATCACTTGGGCCCATCCAATTCAACTCCTTCCTTACTTGTTCCAACAACTCCACATAGTTGGGACTAGCATCAAACACCAAATCTTGCTCATCCAAGTCCGACTCTACATTCCATTTAAAAAATGCATCCTTATTCACATGATGAAGATGAACAATTCTTGCCATCCCTACATTAATTATAGGAAAAAAGGAAAAAATTATCATTAAGTATTAATAACAAATTTAGTCTAACCAACAACATACAAACATACAATGAAAACATATCTCTAACCCTAACCCTAACACTACATTAAAAATAACCCTAACCCTAACATAATAAAAGAACACGTCTTTAACCCTAACAAAATAGTGCACATACAACATATTAGTCACTACTTTGTTGTTTCATACATATAAGCAACAAGAATAAACCAAGGGTAATGAAATCAAAGTTCTTCTAGGTTTCCAAAATTTGAAGATATCCAACCAAAAAGGAAGATTCCAATGGGTCCAAATCTAGGGATTGAGAGAGAGTACCTCTAGCAACTTGAGGTAATTCAAATCCACGGAGGGAATCTTCAAATCTAGGGGATTTGGGTGAGGGTTTTGAGAGGAGGGGAGAGGGGGAGAGAGAGCACCATTGCTGTTTTTCGAGCTCAAGTGGTGGGGGGGTATGAGGTGGGGGACATATGGGGGTCCCAAACCCCACTTAAGTGGCTGGGGGGTATAGAGCCTAATGGAGAGGCACTAAACTGTATAGCGCCTAACCATGAGGCGCTACACAGTCTAGTGCCTCTCCATTAGGCGCTATGCCCCCAGCCACTTAACTGGGTTTTGGAACCCCCATATGTTCCCTTAAGTGGCATAAATGACATAAATGTTGCACAAATGGCACAAATGTCACAAATGGCACAAATGTTGCATAACATACATCGTAGTTCAAATTAACCATCCATCGAAAGTACAACACATTACAATATTTTCATACAAATGAGAGTGCACATGTCTTGCAAATATAGGTCTACAAATAAGAACACTCAATCACTCGTCAAGTACATCTTGTAGCTTCATGAGCTTGTGCCGAAGCGCTTCTCTGTCATAGAATAAATCACGTAGTGAGTGCTCTACGTTCCTTTTTTCTAGCTTTAACTTGGCCTTCTACTGCACCATTTCCTCTCTCTCCACCACCCACTTCACCTTATCTTGCACCATTTCCTATCTCTCCTCCACCCACTTTCCCTTCTCTTTCTTCATTTGCTCCATCTCCTCCATCCACATCGCCTTCTCTTGCTTCATTTGATCTCTCTCTTTCTCTGCTTTTGCTCTTAACACTTGATGGATGCTAGTGCCTTCTTTGTCGGCCAACTTCTTCTTCTCAAGCTCCTCCCTCGGGTCACCAATAACTCTATGTGCTTTGCTTAACTGAGTAACAACATCCTCCTTGTCAGCCACCGTTTTATCAAAATCTATTTTAAAATATCTCAGGTCATTTTCAATCTTTCTCTTATCTTCCAGGAACTTCAAGTTCTCTTCAGCATTGGTTACTTGTTGTCTCAGCCTCATTGTGTTTTCCTCTTCATACATGCTCCATATCCTAGCTAGGCCTTGCTTCAATGGGATTGGCCACTCATTGTCAACCCACTTCACAAAGTTGCACTTGGATGCATCCTATAAAATCAAACATATTCAAATACAAAGCAACATTAATGATATAAAAAGATTATTGACAAGAAGAATGAATGACTAAGGCTATATTGCAAACCTTTTTTGCACAAGCTAAAAACCTCCTTCCGGTATCAATCGATTGAAATGCCACAAATCTTTCACAAGGGGGTACGTGCTCACACCTACAAGGTTGATTCAAAGTCAAGCCGCTCCATTCCGTGCACTCCATGGTCGGTAGCTACAAAGAAGGTAAATGAAATCAATACCCATTTACCCTACAATCATAACCCTCAAAGTGACACTCATAAAGAACATGCTAACCTCGCTAACTTGACTTGTCAATAATCGTCATCGTCAGACGAGCACGATCTTGCCGACAACCTATGCCAATTCATCCTATAATATCAATCATATCAATGCCTTGCTTCATATCAATCTTGCCATTTCTTCAAACAAAATATATTCTAAAGAAAACACATAATCTAATAACAAATATAAATCCAATGGAATTTAGGGTTTCACTAAGCCTAGCAATCCTAATTTGTTCTCAAAGACTACTACAACAATGCTAATGCTATACATCTAACAATAATGCCATTGCAACTACAAAGATTGAAAATCCATTTGAATCTAGGGTTCACCAAAAAAATGCTCAAAAGGAGAAATGGCATGGAGCTAATGGATGAAAACTTAGGGATCGGAGGAGAATACCTTAGGAGATGATTTGAGGAAGAAATCCACGGTCAAAACCTTCAAATGGGGAAGATTTGAGGTAGATTTGAGGTTGGGGGGCGACTAGAACAACACCTAACAGGAAGGCCCCTCTTTCCTTTTCCTTTACCTTTAGCTCGTGGGTTGGCAGAGGGGAGTACCGACCAATCACCTTTACCAGGAATGAAACCTGCTTGCTCCAGATTCCGAAGTACCAGTACTGAAATACTCTAAAGATCGAGGAACTGGTGTTGTTGGATCATCGAAGTTAAGAATTGCGATTACTTTGCTTTCTTGATTTACTAATAGGTGGTGTCTAGACGCTAGGAAAAAGTGAGGATTATAGCTTCTGCCCGTGGCTCTTTTCATTGTGCAAGCAAGATTGGTTGGATTAGCTCACTTTTTCGTGGGTTATATATTCACTTATGCAGCTTTCTTGATTGCCTCAACATCAGGCAAATTTGGTTAATTTAGTTTGTTTTTTTGTACTGTATCAGCACCTAGTTCATTACTCTTGATAGAGAGGGAGGATCCGCCTTCTTAGATTTCTTTTTATATTTATTTTTCCATCTAGGATTAGAACTGTATACTTGGTAATAATAGCAACGGCACATTATGGCAAAAAAAGTTTGATTCAGAGGGAGAAGAAGCGGCAGAAATTAGAACAGAAATATCGTCCAAATTGCAGAGTAAATGTTCTTCTAGATGTGGTATTTCTTTAGTGATTTTTTCAGCGTAGCCCTGGCTTGTCGTACAGGCCTATTGACTACTTCCCCATCGATTAAGGTTACTCCGTGCGATTTAGTTATGCTTCTAGGGCTGAAGCCTCAAACAACTCTCTACTGGTTCTACCTCTGTTAGATGTGTGTTATGTGTGGGCTGGCCTCGGGCATGGCCGCGAGGCCTTTAAATGACTCTTTAGTCTAGCGCCTAGCGGCGAGACGCTAAGCCTACACATATAGCGTCGAATCAAGAGGCGCTAGACTTCCAGGGTGGGGCCCGGTCGGGGTCCACGTTGACACGCTGGCAGGGGCTTAGCGCCTAACGTACGTGCGCTAGATGCATGTGCTTAGCGCCTGGTGGTTGGGCGCTAGAGAAAAGGGTTAGTTTTGTGAAATAGTTTGCAACTAGGTTCAGATTGTGAATTTGTTTTGAAAAAAGGTTAGAAATGTCGATTTTGCCGAGAAGAGGCTTTGGCTTGGATGGGGATTTTTCCTGATTAGTTAGATTGCTGCTATTTTATTGCGATTTTGTTCTTCTGTTTTTGTGTGATAGAAATTGAGGGATTGAGATCCTCTGCTGTAACAACATTACAACGAATGACAGGTGAAATCGGTATCCATACGACAGTGGTTGTTACAATAGAGGATCTTAACCCGAAATCGCGAGGGACATGGGATTTGGTTGTTGATTCGAGCCAAGGTGTGTGATGTGATGATGCTATTATTTGCAGCTTTGTGTTAACTCTTGTGTATATATAATATGTTCTCTGATCGAATGGAGTGTATGCATTGTTGTAGATTGTTGTGATGAAAAATCAACAACATTACATTACATCTTTTGCAAAACAACATTAGATTGAATTATTTGAACTAAACATGGCAGCACATTGATTTCTAAAACCCAAGCTATTTGATTATAACCACTTGGTTTTGAATTCTAGTTATATAAAATATTACTAAATTATGGAATAGGGAACATATTTTTAAGCGAATTGCTAAAGTTGGATAGTTCTTTGGAAATAATATTTGTATGAGGATCCCCGGATTGAAGATATAAGGGAGAAAAATTGATGGAACCGCTAGACTTTGCTTTAAGGGCATTTTCCAACGTCATGTGGTAGATCGGATTATGCATCCACGGGCACGGATACGGAAATCAACCATCTAATATTATGTAGACGTCCGCCTACAATCCAAATCAAGTTTATAAACTGAATAATTTTTTATGCAAATCAGACCTAGCATGAACTTGTCATCGAAGATGCGGCCTCGACACATCACAAACATCCTGGACTGGTCCTCAGGCTAGACCAACGCGAGGTCGATGTATAATGGTGCTATTTTAGTCTTATCGTGCTGATGTGTAGGAGAAAGAAATTAAAAAAAAGGCTTTGCCTTCTTTTAGCTAAGAAATCACCTTTTAGCAATAATTCTCTCACCACTAATTTAGAAATCTCTAGTTATTATAGCTAAGCTAAGATAGAACCATTGTATATCATTTTTTTGTCATATCTAAATTATGTGACGGCGCTAAAATAGAACAGTCTTATCAACTATTGTACATGCCCTAATAGTATCCATGATCTTATCTTAAAAATCAGCTCTTAATTTTTGTGTAATTGGTCTAACAATGCATAGCACTTTTTTTATTTTTGAGAATTGCACAAAATCACATTTTTTTAAACAACAAATGTTTATGATGAGAGTTAGCCTAAACATGCATCACGCGTGCAAGCTTACTAGTACTCCCTCCGATCCATATTAATGAACTTAAATTTATCTAGATACACATGCACCTAGTCTAAATACTTAACTAGATACATACGAATCTAAACAAAGTTGAGTCCATTAATATGGATCGGAGGTAATACCTATAATTGGAAGAAAGGAAGAAAACTTGGTAGCTCAAAGGCTGAATAAATCACTAAGCAATATACCACAAAATTCACTAGGCACTAGGAACCATGATAATGCCATAGCATTTCTTGCTCCCTGATAGGGTACCCATGCTGAAAGTTGGAAAATAAACAAACATGAAGGTCAACAATTTTCAGCTAGCATCAGCCTTCACAAAAAGATCAACACACCACATCTATATGTACGATCAAGTAGACAGGCACAATGACACAGAACCGTCCTTCAAAATGAGGCCGCTAGTTGAGATCAACACAGATGGCAATACGCGGCAGGGTAACTTCTGTAATCTAGTGCTTCTTGTTTTTCAGAGCACCCATCGGGATCTTCGACAGACACTTCTCATCAAAGATGGCATAATACTTCTTCAATTCGATCATGGCCTTCTCACCAAAAGCATCAACCTTGTCATCATACTTCTCATACAGGACTGGCACAGTGTACAGCACCACGAAGACTGCACTCGGCCAAGAAAAGATGTCAAATCCATAGCTTGCATAGATATTTAGTAAGTAGTGACCAAGATAGGCTTGCAACACAAATGATCATTACCTATATATGACAATGTCAAAAAGTTGAAGCAGCTCCCAAGAACAGAAAGAATCCAGAGGCCTCCAATCACCTGATAATACAAATACGAGTCACATGTTCGTGAGCAGGATCAAGAAAGTACCAGGCATTAAGCATTGTCAAATTGAAGAGATGGCCAGCATACAATGAGGAATTTCTTCAGATCACGACCCTGACCAATCTCTCTCAAGGTAAAGAAGCCCCGGTTGATCTCATGTCTCAGTGATAGTGCAATGTTTACAGTCATGTCCTCTGGAATTTTCACCTCAGGAATGTTCGGGGGAGACCTAAAATTATCATAAATGCCAAGAATTATGGAAAGTGCTAAACAATCAGCGAATTCTAATGGCTAGGGACGTTGTCTGCAGGCACCACAATCAACAGCAGTGGGTCTAACATAAGTTCAATCGATTTCATTTGGAAGTGAAGGGAAGCTCACTTGTGGATGAACGTGCAGGCATTGGACCAGAGGAAGAGGGTTGCCAGGGAGAGTATGAGGCAGTGGCCCACCAAGGTGAGCAGATGGTACTCTATGACCTCGAACAGCAGCCAGATGGCCGTGGCGCCAGCGAGCACCCCTCCAGAGATCTTCTTGTTCCTCCATAGAACAAGATCAGCAGCTGCAAGCAAGAATAATAACAATTGTAAGCGTTCACACCAAGCAAAAACACCAGAATAAACATTTAGACGGTTAAGCAATCCAGATCTGTTCCACTGCCCCCGGATCGTCTGGAGCATATTAGGGCTTTAGAGTGATGCCAAACTGCGCCGCCGTTTAACCGTCGCCATTACTCAAATTAAACAAGCAAAGCTTCGGTTTACTGCGCAAGAACACAAACTCTAGACCATCCAAACAAGATTTTGAACAGGATGATGCTGAAATCACATAACAGAGAATCATATCGCTTCTCTGACGCTAAAGCTAGTTACTCGCAAGTAGTAGTAGCAGTATACTAAAGTAACAACAGTTCCTTCTGAAACGAGCGAGACCAAACGCGATCAGATCGAATCGGATCTAACACACCAAAGCAGAATCACTTGCGAATCTGGAACATGGAGCTCGGGAGGGGCTTGCTTACGCTTGCCGCCGCCGAGGACGGCGTGGACGGGCTTCTCGCGGCCGAAGAGGCGGTAGATCTTGTCCTTGACGTCCGCCGCCGACGAGGACGACCCCTTCTTCTTGTTGTCGTCGTCCGAGTCCGACGAGGACGAGGACGAGGAGTCCCCGCCGTGCAGCTTGTCGGATATCTTGTCCATCATCGACTCCACCACGGGCTCGTGCTCCTCCTTGTGCTCCGCCATGCTCCTCCTCTCCCTTTGCTTGCTTGAGGAAAATTTGGTTTGGTTTTGGTAGTACGATCTTTTGGTTGGTTTTCTTTTCCTTTTCTTTCCCCCTTTGCTGCGCGGTCACACAAAGATCTCCGGGAGAGCCTCGCTTTATACGGCGCGTGGTACGATCGCAGCCGTCCGTTTTTCCTTTGAACGGCGCACGGAGGGCGGGCGGGCGAGCAGTCTGAAACTGGTTCGCTTTGTCCACGCCGTACGAGACGCGCCCCACCCTCAACTTGGATTCAGCTGTGCGCGCTCGCTTAATGGCGAATTAATGGGTCTGGGCCCAGTGGCAGTGGGACGTGGGGTGCGTGAGCAGGTGGACGGAGGATGGGTTGTCCTTCGGGGTTAAGTTTGAAGACGCGGACCGGGAGGCGTCGTCATCGCAGGCACGTCCTTGCCGGCCCCACGACGGAAGACAAGCCGGTGGAGATCGCGAGGAGGGTTTGATTGGAAATGTGACACGTGGCGCGCGGCCGACATCCGTCGGTGGAGAGCGATAGCTGGGCCAAAGGTCAGTCTCGTCGTCTCGGGCAGAAGCTTCTGGAGCCCCGACCCGGCCAAGGAAATTGAATTGGACGACTTGGAGTCCTTTTTTTTTCAGTGCACGACTTGAGTTGGAGCAGCTTACTTGGTGGCTAAGGCTTTTTTTTAGAGAGAGAAGGCTAAGGTTTTCTCCTCAAGCATGGTCATTTGTGGATTCGATTTTCTAGAAGTCTAAACTTAATTTTATTTCTTCATTGAAGAGTCAATTTTTCTAGGGTTCCTTTTGTAAATAACTAGTAATAAAATGATACGTATTGTCGGTTATACATAAAGAATTTACGTGGATTAAAGGTTTTTATAAGTTGATGATACTGGATTTCTCATTTCAAAATGTTTACATGTAATTATGATTTGTAACACATTGTTAATATGACAATGAAATAATTATTGGTCAAATAAAGCACACTTCATGCATTTGTATGGTGTCATATTCTATGTGCGGTTTTCCTTGTAATTATGGCAATGCTGTTGATCAAACCTGACTATCATAGGGTAGCCCATTTCTCATTCATTTTTTATCTAAACATTTTGCTGGGAGAGATTTCGAGATGTTTTGTTGTGGTGTTGGCCACTTTGTCATAAGCTAATGAGTTGTCAACAAGAACAGAATAACATCTCCGTTTAATCTTACTACGTAATATAGTTAAACACTAGTTTCTCTACATGAACCGGACTACTTCATTGATCAATGATATGAGCAATATTTGAAAAGCACTTCTGCTGTCTAGGGAAGCCACATGCTAACCGACTAGGGAGGGCACAAGGGAGTTACTCCCTTATCATCGTGTGTTGTGCGGGGAACGCCTCGTGTGGGGGTGAACGAGGTATATGAGGTGTTTTTCTTCTTCGAAATTAGATATTTTCTACTTTATTTTCTTTTGGTATCATCCTTATCTATTTATTTTTATTTTTTCAATCTACTATTTTTTTGAAGGTACGCATAGTACTATGTACAGATATCGGTGCTACCATGAAGATACACAAAAACATATAGCTACACGTGAAAAATATGAAATACACAGTAAGCACAAATAAACCCATAATTATGTATGATAAGTATAGACTAAGTACGAAAAGTACACATGTGCTAGTATGAGAAATACACATTCAATAGCATGAGAAAACATGCACTAGCAACAAGAAATATACACTAACATAAAAGGTGCACATTAACATGGAAGCACACATAAAACATGAAAAGTGTACACATATACAAAAGTGGACTTGCTAACATGAGAAGTACACTTGTCACTAAAACAATCACCAATATGTATTGATAGGAGATCTAGTATGCTTATATATACGAGAGAAACAAAATTACAAAAATGATTAGTAATTTTAATACTTGACTTAAAAGTTATGTCAAGTAAAGTTTCATTTTTAGAAAAAAGAATGTTTGTATATACAACCATGATGTATAAAACTGACCCCCTAAGTCTTCGTGTCCATAGCGGGACCCTTCATTTAGCAGATCCTCAAATTTCAACAATCTCATGCAGCACACATGGTTCATTTAGATTATCCAAATCAACACACATAGCATAGGAGAGTTCATCACATGCCATCGGATTACCAAAAACTAGAAGAATACCCCGCGCGTTGAAGTGGAAATCTCCATAAAAGCTCTACTATGTAATTGAAAGAGAATAAGATGCATTAAATTAGAAATTGTCTACATTAGAAAAAATAGTGATCGAGGTTTATGGAATGGTGTGGATACATCGCGTGCGTTGTGCGGGGGAAGTATATATTTTTAGTTGTTGTTCAAACAAAAATTATAAGACTTACAAAATATGAAGTTTTCGTATAGAAATATGCAAGATTTCACCGATCAAAATAGTATAAAAAATCGATTTAATTGGTGTAAAATTGTTTTGTACTTTTAAGCATGGCTGGAAAATTGATGACGTGGATAAGTTGCGTGTAATAACATGCTATTATTGATAAATTTTAGTGGATGACATGGACAATTAATTGGCTACAATAGTGAGTGATGTGGATAACTTGGATGTTGAGATAGATAACTTAAATGAACCAAGTGGGATTTTGCTTTATAAGAGTTATAGATTAGCATGTTCTACTAGCTACCCATGGACAAAGTTCACCCACGCCCATCCCTTGCCTTCTTAAATCTTCATCAGGGAAGTAGTAATCGAAGATGGAATAAGGGTCGAGGAGGATTTGCTCATTACGGAGTTGTCGGATGAGTCATCAGACTCCTCCTCCTATTTAGGAGTCATGCCAATGAGATCACAAACTACTTAGGTCTGCTCCATTGCGAGGAGACGTGCCATTCGAGCTTATTGTTTCTCCTGGATGCGAGCATAGATAGTGGCGAACTTCTCCTTCGCACAACGGGCATGTTGGTCTTCATATCCCGCCTGTGGTGCCCGACTTTGACCTTGGACTCAAAGCCCGACGTCATGAGAGAGGCGTTGACATAGGGGGTGTACTTCCAACCCAAGGTCGTCCGGTTGGAGCTGCTAGTACCCCCAGCCATCGCTCGCGACCTATGGTACCATCATGGTCACACGCCTCGGTGGTGGCGCTGGATCCAATCCACACTTGCGTGGACGCAATGGATTCCTATAAGAGCGAGTCCAACTGTGAAGCTCGGGCTTCCTCCCAGGATCGACTGAGGGAAGGTGGACAACACACTCCTCGTCGTCCCTGCACGACACAAGTTTCTAGTCGATGGGTCCAAAGTTGTCAGACTCATATCTGCTGCTCCCACATGTCAGAGAAGGTCGGAGATGGCTAAAGAGAACCTAGCGGAGCGGACTAGAAATGGAGTAAAGTGACTAGGGTTTGGTCCGTGATGTAGATTGCGGGCGTCAAGGTGGGTCAGCCTGACGTGGAGCACACTTATGGTGGTTTCTAGGCCTCTTCGTATTCGCTTACATCTGGGATGGGTGTGAGGGGGGGTTGTTGATCAACTCAAACGTTTGAGATGGCTATAGAAGGGTTGGGCACTTAGATGACAATATCTCTTTTGAACAGTGACTGGACTATCTGCTCATATGTTAGTGGAGGAGGGGGAAAGAGTCACGGGTTCATTTGTAGATGCTCTAACCGCATGCTACTATGTTCCATGTGAAATTCTCTTCACATCCTCCGACGTTGATGAAGCGGTGCCAATTATGAGGTCTCACGTGCCCATCCCAAATATCCCTATTCACACCCTAACCTTTACAAAACATTTGGAAACAAAATACAAATTATATGCAAGCATTCTCAAACCCGTGCGCACATTTGTTCTCGCCTTTGCCTTGGATTCTCTTCTTATGCACCGGGGTATAGATAAGGAATTTTAGAAATCTCGTAAAAATACAATCTAAACAATCTCCTCTTATACCTTGGATTATCTTTTTGTCCAAATTAAACATTTAAAGTTTTTTTCCTACAAATGATAGTTTCATTCAAAGCGGACGCTAGGCGTAAGCCGGTTGATTTTCCGCGCAGAATCAGCCGCCTTGCATGCCGTCCGATGCAAGGATTTACAACCGTGAGATCGTTTTCTCCCGCACAAGCCGTCAGTTTCGCGTTCAGTTCCACGCAACCCCCCATTGCATCATTGAAGCAAGCCAGCAACAGACGACGTCGACCGCCTGGTGTAGAATCGCAGCTCCGCCGCCGTCCTGGGTGTTGCATCGCAGCTTCATCGTCGGCCGTCGAAGACAACTCCGTCGAAGAGAGTTGCGCCGCAGCACCGGCGAGGTCCGTGGATCGCAACACCTCCAATGTTGCGTCGCAGCTCCGCCGCCGACCGCCGAAGACAACTCCGTCGAGGAGAGCTGCGTCCCAGCATGACCGCTGCGCGTCGCAGCGCTGACGAGGTGCAACCGCTGCTGCCGTCGTGCGCTGCATAGAAGCAATGGCCATCGCCGTCGCGCGCTGCATAGCACCAATCTCCGTTCGCCACCGCATGCTGCGATGGAGCACCGCCCGCCGACGTCGCGCGCTGCGATGAAGCTCCGCCGTGTCGATGCCGGCGTTGCAATGAAGCATCACGGGCTTCCGTCGGTGCTGCGATGAAACTGCGACGGAGCGCCGCCGCGCCGGTGTTATCACTGCAATGAAAGCACGGCAGCTTCTCCCTTGTCGACTGGAGCTGTGTCGCAACATGGCACCAGGAGCCGTCGACGAGCGCTCCCGTTGCAGCACGCGAGGGATGCAACACAGCTCCGGCGAGCGCTGCTTCCCGCGCCGACAGTGGAACACGGCGAGCGGACCACCCTCCGGGACTGTGCTCCTTCGATCCATTCTCTCGCGAACAAATGAAAAGGGAAGAACGTGTGAAGGGGAAGAGATAAGGTGGGAGGAGATCAGTGGGTGGACCCCACGGGGCACGTGTCGTGCGGAGGCAGCGGTTTACGGACGTGAATAATCAGCCGGTTTAGAAAGAACATTTCCCTTCATTCAATCGTTATATAGAGTTGATAGAACTTTTTTTTGTAAGAAAATATTGAGTTGGTAGAAGTTTTTTTGTGTAAGGAAACATTAAACTGATACAACTGCATAGAGTAATGCCCAACCTCTGCACACAAAAAAATACACAAAAATAATACATCCAGAAATGTAAATATAATTTGTCTTAGAAAAAATAATCGAGCAACAACAATCAAGATGGATTCGGTGTTATACTTCCAATATGGGCGGGCCTTAACGTTGGAGATGGGCGGCGCCATGCCTTAATGGTCTAAGTTCGTTCATTGTGTTTTTTAGTTAAGAACTCCACACGAAACTAGGTAGAAGTGTAGAACATAATACGAGAAGAAAGATTGTGCTTCTACGGTTCTACCGCATGGGTCTCTACATATTGGTTCAAAAATATCTCTTATAATACTGGAGCAAGTCATTTTCTTTAAGAAAATACCACTGCTACTGTAGTTAGATTTGAAATTTGGCATCTAACGCTAACACTTGGGGGATGCAGGGTGCATCCATCAGCATCGCGATTGTAAGAGCAACACGGCAACTACAGCAGCCCAAACTCATCTTGACTTCGCGCGCGGACAGACGCGGATTACGCGAGACGAATCCGCCTGCGTGGCTACTCGCACACCTCCACTAGCATCAGACTCTGATGATCAGAGGGAAGAAGTCTCCAAAGAGAGATCGATTCGAACTGAGCAACAAAGAACGATGGAACCACACAAACTTAAGCCGGAGGAAAGGAGAGCACTGAAACCACATGAATTTTCCCAAGTACGTAGAAGAAGTAAGCGAGCAGAATAAAAGAAACAAGATTACTTACAGGTGAAAGCAAGAATGCTTCAAGTAGCTGCACATCTGCACCGGGAGAAGAGTGAAGAGTGGTCTGATGACCGGAGAAGTTGAACTTAGTGAGGCAGAAAGTGATAACGATCCAGTAGTAAAGCCAAGAGGGGAAGGTGGGAATATGCTTCTGGGGTGTGCGGATGCTTAGCGGACAACTCAAAGGAGAGTTCTGGTGCCTTGTTGAATATGCTCTCATTACCCACAAAAAAAAATGCTCTCATAATTACATCGCAATAATAAGCGTGGTTTGTTAAATAAACAATAAAGTCGTTGTAGTATAGTGGTAAGTATTCCCGCCTGTCACGCGGGTGACCCGGGTTCGATCCCCGGCAACGGCGTGATTTTTGCTATTTTTTCAATACTGTCACTTTGGATCTCCAATTTCTCTTTAAAGCACCGGATATCAGATCTTCAATTTCTCTTACAAGCACGGTATAAATCGTAGCCCCGTTACATACTACGAAATTCCTTTATTTCATGTAAAAATCCTTTCTTGAGTAGTAGATTTTTGTTTAGAATAGCATAGATGCCTTTGACGTCAGGCTGAGAGACACTCACCCTAACGTCTTTAAAGCTAAAATTGCCTCCCCTTAAAAAAAAAGAAAAAGCTAAAATTGCCTTCTAGAAAAAAAACCAACAAAAATTGCCATCCCGATGAAAAATGCCATGTGCTATCAACTGAAATTATCGGAAATATTTATAAATTTGATCTAAATTTAAATATTCAATGCAAAATGCACTTAAATTTTTTTCTTACCTGACCCTTTTTTAGGGCGTCTGCCCCTTAGGCGTCATACCAGACATTATAATGCCACGATTAAAGGCGTCGTGGATCGAGTCATGTTAGCCATATCAGATCCCACCTGAATATCATGGCGCCTTAGGCACGGAGCGCTGTGCATACTACCATGGCGTCGTGCTTAGGGCCTGTTCGACAGCTCTCCAACGCCTAGAAATCCTCAAATTCAGTTCCGAGATCTTACTTCCAGCTTCCCAACGAAAATTGTGGATTGAAAACACCGTTCGACAAGAAAACTCCCAAATCCAATCGCTAATCCTGGGCTGGTAGATGGTTGGCCCATTAAACTCATTTCTGGCCAGGTAGGGAGGGAAGGGAGCCGCTCCAGTATTTTATTCTCTAGACGAAACATTTTGTTTCACTTCGGGGTGGCAGCTCGCTGTAAATAACTCAAACTCTAAGTTTTTCGTTTTCTGGGATCCACGAAACACCAGCTCTCAGTTTTTGCACTACGGCCCGTCCCAACTCCAGGAGCTAGCTTCTAGAAGCCATGTCGTTCGGGATAGCTTCGCTCGCAGATTCGAAGAAGCTGGGAGCTGGGCAGTTGCTGACCATGCCCTTACTACCATGGCGCCTTGGACTGGGGCTTCGTTGTGTAAAATGGCCGCCGCTTATTCATATGAACTTTGATTTCGACGTTTTTGGGCTCATTGAACTTGCATAGATGAGGACCTCGTGTTGATATCATTGGATCTTCATTTATAGCATTTTATTAAAAAAAACTATTTTAACACTTCCTTAATGGCTAAGTCTGGCACTGTAGGTTCTCCGATTTTAATTCCAATTTGATCCCTTCTAACTTGCCAAGTCCATGCACATGCTAAGAAACCTAAAAATATCATGAAACAAAGAAACATTAATAAAAATAAAGTAATGCAATCAAATTATAAAACGTAAAAATTGCTTCCTTAGCGCCCCTCTCCCGTACCGGAACAAAAGAGGCGGGGTTTCACAGGCCTGCTGTCTCCCTTCTCGGTGCACGCCGAGAAGAGAGATGGGAAAGCGGTAGACAATGCAAGCGTGGAACGATGAGGCAGAGAGATTAGGTTAGGGCTCGGCTTGGAGGTGCGACCTCTTAACAGCCGCGCGAGTAACCGACCCCAAAATTAGTGGAAAAAAATTCGCCTGGTTCATCCCCCTCGGATAGGAAAAAATGTCTCAACTTATTTTCCCTGGTGACAAAAAGAAAGGGAACACGTACACGTGGCATAGCTCTTAGCACGCCTCGACTCATTCCGCAAACCGCGGCGCGCGCGCGCGCCCGCGTCGTAACGAGGCGAGCGGCGGAGGAGGAGCGCGTGTGTAAGTGCTCTCTTTCTCAAGCTCTTAGTGATGTGTAAAGAAACCCACCTTATAAAGAGGTGTAAATCTTCCTTCACTAGCGTTGTGGGACTAAACTTCCGCACTCACTTGTCATGCATGGATGGGCCACATGGGCCTCGGGGATTTACAAGGATTATTGGCTGGAACATTAATAGTCTAGGCCCAAATATTCCAACAACCCCCCACCAGATCCCAGAGGCATATGAAATTTGACTATGGTTCCAAACATTGTTTATATACCGGTATTTTGATGGAGACAGTTAAGTTGAACTTCCACCTCAGACTCCACGCTATACTAATTTACAACTTGAACAATTGACTATGCCTTGAACTGCAAGTTTTCTGAAACAAGTACGACGTAAAATCCTTGACCGGTACTGAAAAACTTTCCCGTGGGTAGGAGCATATACGTCATACTCCAGGGCCTCTTCATGAATTTGTTAGAGCTCACCCAACACTCATAGACTGCGACGTTTAACAACCTAACTCATATAGGTGTATTCTCTCAAGATGTTCTGTAGGACAACATCTCTGCCTACCCAGGGCACTCAGAACACATTAAGATAAAAATAAGCCTGCCATACAGACAAGGAGAAAATCGCATCATAATGGAGTGGATCTTATTAAGATAAATATTATCCTCTCAGTTACCCAATGACTTGTCTCTCCAATTCTAATTCATGGGATCTTCGATCACATAGAATGGGTTATTACCATGGATGAATTATGCAGTGGATAACCTTTGTGAAGGGATCTGCCAGATTCTTCTTAGTGTTTATATAGTCCAATGCTATAACTCCGAAGTTTCTCATAAATCTGATAGATTTTAGTCTCCTTCTCACATGCCTTGATGACTTATGGTTATCCTTAGAACTATTTACCTTGACGATCACAATTGGTTATCATAATTCATTAGGATAACCGGTATTAGTGTTTATATAGTCCAATGCTATAACTCCGAAGTTTCTCATAAATCTGATAGATTTTAGTCTCCTTCTCACATGCCTTGATGACTTATGGTTATCCTTAGAACTATTTACCTTGACGATCACAATTGGTTATCATAATTCATTAGGATAACCGGTATTGGTTTTTCAACTACCGAAAAGTCCATCAAGAGCTCACGAAGCCACTCTGCTTCAATAGTTGTTGTGTCTAATGTTGTGAGTTTGATGACCCTCAACTGTAGGGGATCGAGATAGTCTTCGCGGGTAAGATAACCCAATTTATTGATTCGACACAAGGGGAACCAAAGAATATTTATAAGCTTTAACAGTTCAGTTGTCAATTCAACTGCACCTGAAATATACTTGCCTGCAACAAAATATTAATAACAACGGTGATATGGTAGTGATGGTGGCAACAACGAAAGTAAAACAACAAAAGTAAACAAGTAGTAACCAACAGGATTAAAACACTGTAGGCTAGGGAGATGGATGGTTGGGCGCTGCTTGGATGAGAGTGAACATGTAATAGATTCTAACACGGGGCAAGGCACACAGAAAAGCAAGGATCAACTGGGAAAATATCAAACATTAGGCATGTATCCCGTAGGTAGTTGTACGTGCTTGCTGATGACCCTCAACTGTAGGGGATCGAGATAGTCTTCGCGGGTAAGATAACCTAATTTATTGATTCGACACAAGGGGAGACAAAGAATATTTATAACCTTTGACAATTGAGTTGTCAATTCAATCGCACCTGAAATATACTTGCTTGCAACAAAATATTAATAGCAACGGTGGTATGGTAGTGGTAGTGGCGACAACAAAAGTAAAAAAACAACAAAAGTAATAACTAGTGACTAGCAGGATTAAAAACACTGTAGGCTAGGGAGATGGATGGTTGGGCGCTACTTGGATAAGAGGGAACATGTGATAGATTTTAATACGGGGCAAGGCACACAGAAAAGCAAGGATCATCTAGGCAAATATCAAACATCAGGCATGTATCCTGTATGTAGTTGTGCGTGCTTGCAATAAGAACTTGCACAACATCTTTTGTCCTACCATCCCTCTACGAACGGAGCCAAAAGGAACTTATGGAGATTAAGGTGCTCCTGTCAAAGAGCACCGGAACAAATCAATAAACTCAATGGATACATGAAATCATCAAATTATAGTCCATCTCCTTTGGTGTCCCAAGCTTTCACCTTTGGGATCGCCGGTTCGGGACCATAATAGGTGCATACAACTCATAGATAGGATCAAGAACATAAATTTACTCATGAAAACACAAGTGGTTCAGATCTGAAAACATGGCACTCAAGCCCAAAGCAACAAACATTAAGAGCAACAAGTTGTATCAAAGATGATAAACACCAAAGTAGATGATAGGCAACATGCCCCCAACAATCTGACGAACTATTACATGATCTAACTTATCCAATCCCTACCATCCCCTTTGCCTACAGCAGGGAATTACTCACACATGTGAAGAGAAGTCATGGAGGGAGGATGGAATGGTGATGATGATGACGATGGCGATGATCTCCCCTCTCCAGAGGCTAAATCAGCCTCCAGATTAGCCCACCCGAGGAAGAACAGAGGGTGGCGGCGGCTCCACGACGGAAATTGGGAAAACGACTTATGTTCTGGGGTTTTTGCGTCACGGGAATAAATAGGGGCCAGGTAGGGCACCAGAGGAGGTGGGAGCCCTCGAGGCGCCCTTCCGGCGCGGCCAGGGGTGGGGCCGCGCCAGCAGGGCGCCTGTGGCCCCTTTGCCCCCCTCTGGCCCCACTTGTGGCTCTTGGAAGCTTCTGGTGCGTGGATTTTCTGTGAATTTTCCCGGAATTTTCTGAGGTACCTAAAATTCCATTTTTCCTGCACACAATAAAACCATATAGGCAGCTCTGCTGAAAACAACGTTAGTCCGGGTTAGTTTAGCTCAAATCATGCAAGAATGAGGTCAAAACAATAGCAAAAATGTTTGGAAAATTAGATACATTTGAGACGTATCATTTGCAATAAGAACTTGCACAACATCTTTTGTCCTACCATCCAGCTACAAACGGGGCCAAAAGGAACTTATGGAAATTAAGATGCTCCTGTCAAAGAGCACCGGGACAAAGCATAACACTCAATGGATACATGAAATCCTCAAATTATAGTCCATCCCCTTTGGTGTCCCAAGCTGTCACCTTTGGGATCGCCGGTTCCGGACCATAATAGGTGCATACAAATCATAGATATGATCAATAACACAAATAAACTCATGAAAACACAAGTGGTTCAGATCTGAAAACATGGCACTCGGGCCCAAAGTGACAAGCATTAAGAGAAACAAGTTGTAGCAAAGATGATTAACACCAAAGTAGATGATAGGTAACATACCCCCAACAATCTGTCGAACTATTACATGATCTAACTCATCCAATCCCTACCATCCCCTTTGTCTACAGCAGGGAATTACTCACACATGAAAGGAGAAGTCATGGAGGGATGATGGAGTAGCGATGGTGATGACGATGGAGATGATCTCCCCTCACCGGAGGCCAAAAGAGCCTCCAGGTTAGACCTCTTGGAGAAGAACAGAGGGTGCCGGCGGATCCGCGACGAGAATAAATAGGGGTCTTAGTAGGGCACCAGAGGGGGGAGGACCCACCCAGGCGGCCGCTCGGCACGACCAGGGGTGGGGCCGCGCCAGCAGGGAGCCTGGAGCCCCCTGGCTGCCCTCTGGCCCCACTTCTGGCTCAGGGTCCCTCCGGGTGCCTGGATTTTTTTGTGATTTTTCCTGGAATTTTCTAAGGCACCTAAAAATCCATATTCCTGCACATAAGAAAACCATACAGGCAGCTCTGCTGAAAACAACGTTCGTCCGGGTTAGTTTAGTTCAAATCATGAAGAATGAGGCGAAAACAATAGCAAAAGTGTTTGTAAAAGTAGATACGTTTGAGTCGTATCAACTACCCCAAGCTTAGCATATTGCTTGTCCTCAAGAAATTCAGTTCAACGAACTATACGCGACAAAGAAAACTTTGACAAACTCTTTTGCTTCATTAGATGTATATAAGAATTTACTACGAAAATAGTTTAGCAAGCATTAAAACAATGCTATGAGGACAATGCACGAAGCAATCCTTCTTTCAAGTGATCAATCACAAACAACCAAAAGTAAATAATATGCTACTGAAAATCAAGAAAAGATCACAATGCACATGGCCTGAATATCTAGAGTGGTATCTCGCTAGCCTCCATGAGTGAAGCAAAACATAAATGCAGAAACTCCTCCCGAGTTTTAAAGGAGACTTGAACTAAGAATTTCAGAACAAGCAATATCACAATCATGCAGAAGGAAATGTGGTACTTTGGGACAATGCATGCTACACTAAGAATGGAAATTATGCTCCCAATAGTTGGTGCTTTGAAGAAAGAAGGGGAGACTCTCGAACCGTGGCTTTTGATGGCAAGGTTGAAAACCCGTGGTTGGAAGCAAAGACTAAACATGTACCAGAGCTCATGGTTTTCAAAAAAGAGATAAAATTCTTTTGGGAAGTGCAACTTTCCAGTCAACGGTAGACATTAAAGGTCTCTCAGTATCTCCCATACCAAACATATTAATGGCGGTTCCTATGCTTTTTTGTTTACACTTTTGTTCACTTACCCATCTATCCTTTGACGGTCTATGGTGCCTTTTTATTTAGCCTCAAGTATGGAAGGAAATTTTTCGTTCCATCTATCATTAGCAGCATTTGGCCCATTTCATTCCATCATCAAGTATGGGGGAAGTGTAATTTTTATAAAATGTGAAACAAGTGAGAACTGGGCATTCTCCAGACCGGCCTCTGCCTCATAAATTTGACTAGTTAAAACTTTTTCAAGGAGTAAAACATTTTTGGCATGGAAGATACTGATTTTCCCTCACCGCACTATGAGCTTGTACGGTTACAAAAAGGAAGCTTTTGAATAAATTTTGAGATGGTACAAGAAAGTCTTCGTTAGGGATGGCAGGTAAATACCATATATAGGAAGGTATGGTGGACTCAATTGGAATAACTGGTTTGAAAAGGAGTTTGGATGCACAAGCAGAATTCCGCTTAGTGCCAGTGAAGGCTAGCAAAAGACTGGGAAGCGACCAACTAGAGAGCAATAAAAGTAATAATCATGCAGAGCGACAAAGCAACATTGAATCGGGCATGAAAGTGATATAACTATTCTGAAATAAAAAGTTCATCAAGGCATGATAGACTTTTTAGTCATAAACATGTGCCAAGTCAATCCAAGAATTCTCCGAAGGGAAATACCACGTCAGTATGCTAGACCATGAAGAATGCAATGCATGAAAATCATTTCAACAACACATTATGCACTCTAGCTATTTGAGATCAGCCTGGCAAAGCATTGTAAACATAGCACCATGTCGCTACAAGCTGATGTCTAGATCATAAGTACATGCATATGTACAAAAGTAGAAACAACAAGAGTTCATACCAGTTTTCCTTGTTGCATCCGTTCCGTCGATCTTCGTCATTACTGCCTTGTCACTTGCACGATCGAACGTGGGAAATATAATCAAATGCCATCACGGATTCGAGCTGAACTCTGAAAACAAAGCAAACTAAAGAGAGAAAGGAAATCTTTTTGGGTTTTTCAAAGGTTTAACGAAAGCAAGAGAAAGGATAAATCTTTTTGTTGTTTTTGCAAATTAAAGGGAACAAAGAAGAATAGCAAAAACTTCGAAAAGATCAAAGCGAACAACATAAAACGGATAATACAATGGAAAAGGGAGAAGGGCACGTACTCCCCCAAGCTTAGGATTTTGGCCTAAGTTGGTAACAGCTACTGAGGTCCCCAGGAGCCTCTAGCTCCGGGGTAGTACATGTGATTCCAAGGGCCGTATGAGGCTTCAGGTGCGTACACCGAAGTCCTGGGATCCTCCCACGAAGAAGGCTCCACGCTCCAAGCAGAAGAAGACCCTTCACCCCACTGGGTGATGGTCTGCCCTTGTAAAGGTGGGAACTCACCGTGCTCCTCCTCATTGGGCACAACCCCCTCCACGGGGTTATGAAACTGCTGCTGGACCACATACTCATCGAACTGGGTAACATTGAAGGACCATCTGCTCCTGTGAGTATAACCAAAAAAAAGAGGTGCAGGTAGACGAATCTCCCGAATAGTGGCCAGTCCAAACCTCAGAGTATAATTAAGGTTACCAAACTCGGAAGTCCTGGTAACAAACTCATGCCTCTTCATGGCAGCAAGATCAAAGCTTATATAAGTAAAAGGCTCATCATCAGGATGTGCGGTGCGATTAAGAGACTCAAGAATAAGTGTGGTGAAACGCCACCATAGAGATATCCCTTGTTGCCATTAGCAGCAAGGTGGCGAGAAATTAAGGCACCCAGATTATACTTACTCTCCCCTAAGAGGGCGTTCGCAAGGATAGCAGCATCCAGTGCAGAACTGTTGCTCGTGCTGTCACGAGCTAACACCCCTCTAGCAATAAAATACGATAAATACATGAGGTGGGGGAATAAGATGCTGGAAATCTTCGAACGTTGGATATCCTTCGTGTCCTGAATGCAAAGAGAGTTGAAGAGGGTTCTCAGCTCGGTGGGCTGAGTGTGCATCTTTGCCGCCTGTCCAACGTTCGGCACACCTATTATTTCACAAAAACTCGATAAAGACATGGTCAAAAGATCATCATAAATTCTAAACTCAACAATACAAATGTCATATCTGAAACTATTAATAAAATAGGAGGAGAGTTTACAATACTGAGCAACACAGCATGTTGCAAGCCGTGTCAAACCTCCATTAGCATAAAGGTTGTAAAATTCCTCCTTGATTCCTGTAGCTCCAAGAAAAACATCGCATGGATATGTCATTGCACGTGCCGGACTTGTATCTTCCAGCAGCTCTAGGGGCACATGATCTTCATTGTAGCTCACCCTAGCAGCTGAGGATGAAGCTACAACTCTAGTAACTCGATAGGTGTGCTCGGGCTTCTTCTTCCCAAGCTACCCCTTTGCTTTTCCTAGCAAACTAATTTCTGAAATTTTTGACAATTCACAAAAACAAGGATTTAAGAAAAATGAGTTGAGGCAAACTATTCTACTCACTTACCTAAGACATAAACTTGCATCAAAACTTGGAAAATAAATTTCTACACATGCATAGAAGCTCATATGAACAACACAAAGAGCTACTAAATACTCACAAATGAAGCCACCAATGAAAAATCTAATTGGAGGGGTGGAGGAGTCACATACCAGGGAGTATTTGCTCAAAATTTCAGCTCAAACAACGGGTTGTAGAGAGAGATCGAAATTCTGGACGGAGAGCAGCAAGAACACGAGTTCCAAAGAACTTGTGTTTTGGGGAAGATAGAGAGAGGAAGGAAGAAGACTTACCTAGGTGGCTGTCCTGGTGGGCCTAGGCACCCTGTGGGCGCGGCCAGGGACAGGGCGCTCCAGCTGGACGCCTAGACCAGTGGTGCCCCCTGGTCAACCCCAGGTGCCTCTGGGTCACTTTTTCGTGGAAAAATTGATTTTAATTTTCGTGGAATTTTTCCGATAACTTCACTGTTGAAAAAATTTTGAGGTTCAAAAAGCTGCGAAACTTTTTGAAAACTTGAAACAGTTGTTAGAAATGTGAAGCTTCAAAAACATAAAACTTGGTACAACAAGGAGAGCAAAAGCCAAAGCAAATGAAAACATAACAAGCTCCACTTTTTACCTATATAAAACATGCTAGCTAGCAAGGTTGATCAAGTCTTACCAACAAACCGACGATATATAGAGCAGAAAGTCTCACCTCTTATATAGTGATCATTGTACCTTTACTTTAATGGACATTGTCCCCACCATAATGGTTTTGTATTTGTGGTGCACATGTAGAGGAAAATCCCATTCTCCAATCTTCACCGTCTCGATATTCTCTATATAGTTAAGGCCATGCCTTTTGTCGATCTTCTTCGGAAAATACACCATGTTTTCCTTGTCATCCACATGGAAGGTAACCTTTCCTTTATTGCAATCGATGATAGAACCTGCGATATTAAGAAAAGGTCCACCAAGAATAATGAACATGCTCCCATCCTCGGGCATGTCAAGCACAACAAAATCAGTAAGGATTAAGCAATTAGCAACTTCAACAGGAACATCCTCACAAATACCAATCGGGACGGCTGTTGACTTGTCAGCCATCTGAAGAGAGATATCTATAGGGATTAGTTTATCTAAACAAATCCTCTTGTAAAGAGAAAAAGGCATAAAACTCACTCCTGCACCAAGATCACATAAATCAGTTTTGACATAATTATTCTTTATGGAGCAAGGAATGGTGGGTATACCTGGATCACCAAGCTTCTCAGGAATCTCGCCACTGAAAGAGTAGTTAGCAAGCATAGTAGATATTGCCTCATTAGGGACTTTTATTTTATTAGTAAAAATATCTTTCATATATCTCGAGTAAGGAGGTAACTTAATAGCATCAGTCAATGGAATTTGAAGAAAAAGAGGTTTCATCCATTCACAAAATTTATTGTAGTGCTCTTCTTCTTTAGTTTTGAGAGACTTACCTAGAAAGGGCATGGGTTCTGTATCCATGGTTCTCTTTCCTTCCCATGTATTCTTGCGAGGAAGTCTTCTCTCGTGTATTTCTTGCGTTTATTGGGTGCTTCTTCTTCTTGCACCTCGGGAGGATCATTCTTCTCCTTATCTTTTTCAGGCTCAGCACCGTCTTCAGTTTCAGTGTCGGAGGTAGATATACTATTTGGATCAACAGCGGGATGTTCTTCAACTATGGGCTCGTTTGAATTGTCAGCTTCCTTGTGTTTCTTATTCTTCTTCTTCTTCTTCTTCTTCTTCTCTGGAGAGCTAACAATTTCTTCTTCCTGTGCTTGATAATCTTGCTCGATCCTCTTTGGATGCTGTAACATCCCGGGAATTCCACCCTAATTAAAATTTTTGTTTGTTGCCTTATTTTGTTGATTGCTAGAATTATTTGAAATATTTGCTTCGCCGGTTTATTAATCGGTGAATACTCTCCCCCCTCTTTCTCGTATCGGATGAGGGACCGAGCCTTTACACCCTGGCACACGACCTTTTGCGACACCGGGTTTCACCCGATCACCGTAGCAACTTCCAGCACAGGACCAACCATCGCCATCGGAATGAAAAAACCCGTTTATTTAAGGATAGGATAGGTGTTCTGTTTGCGTAAGTAGCTGATAGCAGACTTGTTGGAGGCGATTCCTCATCGAATGCTTGGTTTCTTATCTTACTCTGAATAGAACGTTAGCCACTCATATATTGCTAGTGCGGCTGCAACCTCACCACTACCCCATCTCATTGTGAGAAGTTAGTTACAAGACTTGTTGATATAGCTCACCTCTTTCTTCTCTCTTTTACGCACGTTATGCAAATGATCTTGGACTATAGAGGAGCTCGACGATCCTTCTTCTGGACCCCTTCGCGGAGACACGACGACGATTAGTTCACTACTAGGAAAAAGCTTATAGGTAGAGGCTTAACAGTAGCACCCTCAAAAAAGGGGCGCTACTGCTAATTAGCAGTAGCCGCCTGCACAAGAGGGGAGCTACTGCTAGGCCTTTAGCAGTAGCGCCTGTATAAAAAGGGCGCTATTGCTAAGGTGATAGTAGTAACGCGCGGTATAAACCCACCCTGCTACTAATTATTCTTCACGGTGCCCTTTGGGACATTCCATACTAGTAGCGCCTGTTCAAGAGGGGCACTACTGCTAAGTTGATAGCAGTAGCGCCTGTACAAGAGGGGCGCTACTAGTAAGTGGTGTTCACTGGCCACACACACAAAAATACACACACACCCCGGTGGACCGCCTTTTCAGTTTTGGAAAAAATAAAAGAAAATGATGGAAATTTCAAAAAAATAAAAGAAAATGAGATGCCCATGTGATATGTGGTCTAGTTGTTAGGGAAATTGAAAAAAAAAAATGAATTTCGACTTTTTTTTGCAAAATCTCTGTGGAATTTGTAAAATTGGCATAACTTTTGCATACGAACTCGGATGAAAAAGTTTTTTACATGAAAAATCATCTACTCGAAAAGTTATATCCAAATTCAACGGGTAACCCTGTTGAACATTTTTAGAATCCTCAAAACCCTAACAAAAAAAGTTACGATGCTTTTAAGATTTGGAGGCCAAAATATTCAAAAAAAGTAGGTGGAGGCTTAACAGTAGCGCCTGTACAAGAGGGGCGCTACTGCTAGGTCTGACGTGGTAGTTTCCTATTGGTCTAGCCCTCCTCTCGCGGATCAGTGACATGGCAGGGGCAACAAAACCCCCACCACACATTTTTCTCCTCCTCTCCTCACACTTCATCTCCTCCACTCCATCTCCTCCTCTCCTCCACTCCATCTCCTCCTCTCCGGAGACCTCCTCCTCCTCCTCCTCCTCCTCACATTGCTCCTCCTCCTCCTCATAGTGCTCCTCCTCCGGCGACCTCCTCCACTCCATCTCCTCTCCGACGACCTCCTCCTCGGTGCTCCTCCGGCGACCTCCTCCTCATGGTGCTCCTCCTCGACCTCCTCCTCATCAAGGTGCTCCTATTCCGATGACCTCCTTCGATGACCTCCTCCTCACGATGTTCCTCCTCCGGGTGACCTCCTCCTCACCGCCACATCGCACGCAACCTCGCCGCCCTGTAGAGCCACCATCGTCCCCACCCTACCCCGTGTCCACCGGCGCGACTGCCGGAGCGCGGACACCAACGAGATTTTTTTTGTTTTTTGAAATTAATAGTAGCGCGGGAGTAAAGAGGGTGCTGCTGCTATTTACCAGTAGCGCGTGGACAAGAGGGGCGTTACTGCTATCAGAACTAGTAGTAGCGCAGGCAAACACGCGCTACTACTAAAAGTTAGCTGTAGCATGCTAGTAGTAGCGTTGCACCGCGCACTACTAGTAGCCATTTATGGGGCACTACTAGGAGACGATGCGAGCTTGCGATCGACTACACCTTCGACATCGTCTTCTCATCAGGTAAGGGGGAGCATATATCATGCTTATAACTTTCAGCTCACTTGTGCCTAGGTATAGGATAGAACGATTGCTTTATCCTACCACCTTATATTTATGCCTCTCAAATAAACCCAAACAACCATGTCCTCCACATCCCAGCAAACCTTTGTTTGTCCATGTACCTTGCTTGCTTAACCACTGCTTAGTATGCATGCTTAGGATGCTATCAACTATTATCCTGTTACTCCTTGGATTGGGCTATCACATTATTATATTGTTGTTGATGATATGATTATTATAATGTTGACTATACTCGATGAAGGATGGAGGGTCTAGGCTATCCCGCCACGATGCTTTGTTCCATTCGAGTCACCTAGGACCCGAGTTCCGGGTATTTTGTCTCTTGACGAGCGTGCCTAATTGCGTGTGGGATACTATGGGGTTCCCTTTTCTTACCTACCTAACTTCAAACATTTCTAGAGGTGGCCGAAGCTGATTACCATTTGAAACCCATGCATATATGTCTATCGGGTCGCTCCTAGAAGATATCCTTTAAAACAACCTGGGCCAGCGGAGACATGGTTTCTCTGTTGGTCCACACTTGTGAGCTAGGGGGCTGACCATATGTGAGGGGATCAGTTACCTCGACCTTATCCTGACGGAAGAGTCCGATCCGAGAGCATGGCCGGATTTTAGATTGGGTGTCGACTCCCCGGGGGCCACCCGGATTTGTTCGTTGTTAGCTAGAGGGACTTGTCGTTTCGGATCTCTCGGAACTAAATCATATTATGGTTGCATGTGATGGGTAGCAACTGAGAGAGATGGGCGTGCGTGCGGAGCCTTGTAATGGGCAGTTGGTACACCCCTACAGGGTTAATCTTTTCGAGAAGCCGTGTCCACGGTTATGGACGACTTGAGACCTACTCCTTGTTCATAGACAACAACAACTGATATAATCTTAATAACTTGATCAATGTGTGTGTGCCTTGACTGCTTCTTCTTTGTCGGGATGCGAAAGGGAGGACAAGGATAGGATAGATGTTATGTTTGCATAAGTAGCTGATAACAGACTTGCCGGAGGCGATTACTCATCTAATGCTTGGTTTCTCATCTTACTCTGAATAGAAAGTTAGCCACTAATATATTGCTAGTGCGGCTGCAACCTCACCACTACCCCCATCTTACCGTGAGAAGTTAGTTACAAGACTTGTTAATATAGCTCACCTCTTTCTTTTCTCTTGTACGCATGTTATGAAAACGATCTTGGACTACAGAGGATATCGACGATCCTTCTTCTGGACGCCTTCGCGGAGATTCGACGACGACTAGTTAGGCGGATCCCGGCGGAGAGCCTGGACCCGTGTGGTTACGGGAATGGTGTGTTTTTTCTTTGCCAGTAGGCATATGATTGTAGTCTGTACTTAGACATGTATCTCCCGCTGATGTATTGTATTAAGGCATTTGTATGCTGATACGTCCAAAACGTATCTATAATTTCTGCTTGCTCCATGCCTCTTTTTTGTGATATTGCTATGATATTGATGAACTTCCATACACTTTTGATCATATTTGGACTAACCTACTAACTCAGTGCACCCCAGTGCCAGTTCCTTTTTTCTGCTGTTTTTCTATTTCAGGTTTCCCCCTTATTTAAAGTGACAGAAAAATTCCGGGAAAAATATAGGAAAAATCAGCGTACGGGAACCTTCGAGAAGAGCCAAAGTGGGGGCCGAGGGGGGCCAGGGGGGCCCAGGCGGCCACCCGGCGCGGCCACCCCTAGGCCGCGCCAGGGGGGCGCCTGGAGCCCCTGGCCCATCTCTGGCTGCCCCCTTCGCCTATTTATTCCCCGTGACGAGAAACCCTCAGGGAAGGAACCCTTTTTCGCGATCTCTCCTCTGTTCCGCCGCCGTCGCGCTTCCAAGATCGGGAGCACTAGAAGACCTCTTCCCGGCACCCTGCCGGAGGGAGGAATCACTTCCGGGAGCTTCTCCACCACCATGGATGCTTCCCGGATGAACCGTGAGTAGTCCACCTTGGACCATGGCTCTATGATCAGTAGCTATGTGATGTTCTGATCCCCTCTTTGTTCTTCATGGATTAGACCTCGTGAGCTTCCCTACATGATCGAGGCACATATGTAATCTTTCTGCTGTTGCTATGCTGAGTTTGCTGGGATCCGATGGATTATGAGATTATGTTCAGATTGTGTTTGAGTTATATATTTGATTCTCCTCTTTTATATTTATGTTCTTGAGTAATTCTTGCATGTTCTCCGGTGCTGTTTATTGCTTTGGCCAAGTAGTAGGTAGTGACTCCAAGAGGGAGCGTTATGCTTGATTGTGGGGTCATGCCCCCTGATGACTAGCTTGAGTGACAGAAACATGAGTCTAGGGGATGTGCTGTTGCCACAAGGGGGAAACAACAGTGCTTGTACTTGCGGGTGCAAGGATTGTTTACTTTACGCAAAGTTCTTTAATGCAGTTGTCCGTTGCTTTGACTTTACACTTTGGGTGGGATTCACAACTTAATACCAGCGAGATGTTCTGGATAGATATCTCAAGGTGGATGATTTGTAGGTAGATGCAGATGGATTTCGGTCTACTTGTCTTGGCGTACCGCCCATGCTTTTGAGCCTCTTCCTTTCTTCATAGAATAATTAGCATTGGTTTGCGCACATAATCCTGTCAATTTCCCAGCTGTAATTTGTTTACCTCGCATGGCTATTTTACCATCTTTTGGGAGAGAGACATCACTAGTGAACATCATAGGGCCCCGGTCCATATTCCCTACACTGTTTACACTATCAATTTACTTTCAGTATTTACTTTTCCGTTGCTATCACTATCATTATTATCCCGTGCGTTTTATCCTTTGTAAACAACAAGGCCGGAGGAATTGACAACTCCTCTGTACTCATTGGGAAGCAAATCTATATGTTGTGTGTGCAGGTCCAGGTAAAGTAAGCAACCTTGGTTGTAAACGGCGCAATTGTTTAGTTCACCACCTTCTTGTATCTGTTGGAGTCCTACTGGTCGATCCTAAACCTTAGCATCTTCGCTAAGGGAAATTTGCCGCTACACTACATCTCACCTTCCACTTGGGGTAACCAACGAGGGGCGAGAAGTTATCTCGTGCAATCAAGCAAATTTCTGGCGCCGTTGCCGGGGACTCCACTCTTCAAGATAGGGGAGTTGCACACTATCTTTTATCTTTGCTTTTTAGTCTTGTTTGTTTACCTTTCAGTTTGTGCTTTTGTGTCCTTTATCAAAAATAAAAAATAGTTATCTTGCCTGCTGCCACTATGGGTTCCTCTGAGAACACCAAGTTGTGTGACTTTACTAGTCACAACAACAGTGACTTTATCTGCACTCCTATTGCTACACCTGCTACTTCAGCACCTTCTTATGAGATTAAACCTGCTTTGCTGAACCTTGTTATGAAAGATCAATTCTCTGGTGCTAGAGATGATGCTGATTTGCACTTAAATAATTTTATTGAGCTTTGTGATATGCAAAAGTACAAATAAGTAAATAGTGATATTGTTAAGCTTAAGCTTTTTTCCTTTCTCCGTGAGGGATGAAGCTAAAATCTGATTTCAATCCTTGCCTAAGAATAGCATAGATTCTTGGGATAAGTGCAAGGATGCTTTTATTGGGAAGTACTACCCCCTGCCAAGATTATCCAATTGAGGAGGTTTATTATGAATTTTAAGCAATTGGATAATGAATACGTTGCCCAAGCTTGGGAACGCATGAAATCTCTTGTTAAGAATTGCCCTACGCATGGTTTGACTACTTGGATGGTTATCCAAACTTTTTATGCAGGCTTGAACTTTACCTCGCGGAACTTGCTAGATTCGGCCGCGGGAGGTACCTTTATGTCAACTATACTTGGTGCCGCGACAAAAATTCTTGATGAGATGATTAACAACTATTCCCAATGGCACACCGAAAGAGCTCCAACAGGTAGGAAGGTAAACTCTGTCGAGGAGATCTCCTCCCTAACTGAAAAAGTTGACTTGATTATGTCTCTACTTACCAAGCAATCTCCTATTGATCCTCAAGATGTACCTTTAAATTCTTTGGTTGCTCAGGATCAAGTAGATGTGAACTTTATCTCTAGAAACAACTTCAATAACAATGCTTATAGGAGTAATTTTGGTAGCAATCCTAGACCGTTCCCCTCCAACAACTATGGGAACAACAACACTTATCCTAGCACCAAAAACTCCACTTCTGAATTAGAGAGTATGCTTAAAGACTTTGTCACTACCCAAAAAGCCTTCAACAAGAGTGTAGAGGAAAAAACTAGACAAACTAGATAACCTCTCGTCGAAGGTAGACAATTTAGCCCACTAAGTAGAATTGCTTAAAATTAGAACTGCTCCCCTTGAGGAGAGGAAGGTCACTCCTATGAATGCTATCCAATTGCAAATTAATGAAAATATTAGGATGATGGCTAAACTTAAAGAGAGATGGGATAGAGAAAAGGAGGAAGAAGATAGGATTAAGAGCCTTCCTACGCACCATACTGTTGCTACTATCCAAGTTGTTGAGGATATCCAAACTCTTAGCACGCAATGCACCCCTAGTCCCATAGGACCTATTAATGGTGATGCTATGACCTCAATCGTAGAAGAAGAAATTCCTATGACTATAGAAGCTACCAAACAAGTGAGCAGGAAGGACACCACTACCACTTTACTTGATAGTAGTGACCTTGATTTTGATAATTGCACCCTTTCTGAAGTTATTCGTTTCCTTCACAAGATGTCTAGAGACCCCCACACTAGCACACTTAATCTTGCCTTCACGGAGCATATCACTAATGCTCTCATCAAAGAGAGGGAGGAGAAGCTTAGGGTAGAAGCCTCCATACCTAGAAAGCTAGAATATGGTTGGGATCCTATGATTAAAATTAAGTTGAATAATTTCTCTTGCTATGCTTTATGTGATGTTGGAGCTAGTACCTCTGTTATGCCCAAAAGAATGTATGATATATTTGAATTGAAACCTTTTGATGCTTGTTCTTTTGGTGTTCGTCTTGTCGATTCTTCCGTAAAGAAACCTTTGGGGAAGATATATGATGTTCTTATCATTGTCAATGACAATTATGTTCCCGTTGATTTTACTATTATGGACATTGAATGTGAACCTTCTTGTCCAATTATTTTGGACGTCCTTTTCTTCGCACCGTGGGTATCGTTATTGATATGAAAGAAGGGATTATAAAATTCAAATTCCCTCTCAAGAAAGGGATGGACCACTTCCCTAGGAAAAAGATTAAGTTGCCTTTTGAGTCCGTCACACAGGCTAGTTATTTTCTTGAAAAGACTTGATCTATTTGCATTAAGCCTAGCTAATGGCTTTAAAGAAGCGCTTTCGGGAGGCAGCCCGCAACGAATTTAGGATTTAATTTTTATTTTTATTCTGTTTTTAGTGGTCTTGATGATTGTTAATACTGTATCAACATCATTGTATCTTTACTTTTCAAGCTTTGTGCCTTTTATAGCCTCATACGACAAGGGAAGTGAAAGTTGTGACATGCTGTCCAGAAAACAGATTCTGTCCTCGTGACTAAAAAAATAATAGAAAAATCCCAGTTCATCTTTTTGAGCTGAAGTTTTTACACAGAGTGATCCATAAAATTACGAAACTTTTGTATGTTCTGAGTTTTTTGATTTGAGTTGCATAAGTATCCCTAAAAAATTCTTTTCTACCTGCTGGTCTGTTTTTCACAGATTCTGTCCTGTTTTGCCTTTTGTTCGTTTTTCAAAGCTTAAGCTTGTTTTTTCTTTGCAAAAACTTTTTGGAAATCTTGAGAAACAGTAGATCTTCAATATTATCTTTATTTCCAGTGGAGAAAAATTATTTTATTGTGGGTACTAACCTCGCTAATCAGATTATGATAAGTTATGTATGAAGGGAGTTTTCAAGTGTGCGACGGAAGATGATGAAAGAAGATTAAGAAGTGTCAAGCGCTCAAGCTTGGGGATGACCCCATGCATCCCCAAGAAATATTCAAGGAGAATCAAGCATCTAAGCTTGGGGATGCCCCCGTGCACCCCCTTCTCCATCGACAATTATCAGTTCGTCTCTCGTTTCACTATATTTTTATCGCTTCATGCGTTATGTGCTATGCTTGGAGCGTCTCGCTCTTAGGTTTTGTTTTTAGTTTTCTTTAGCTTTGCTTTCTGTTCATAACAAGTTAGAGCCCAGATTTCTTTGTGTGTGAGATAAACACGCTCCACTTCGAAAATTTAGAACACAACATAGGACTTTTCATGCTTATCTTTGCTGTGTGTGTTCTTTATCTTTTCGTAGCTACTGTCATGTTTTGCTCTTAGTTTTCATGCTTATCTTTTTAAAGATCTTTTGTTTAGGTTGTTGATGGAACTCTCTTGAGTTTTCATGTATATCTTGTTGAGAGAGTTTTCCTGTTGCACTGAGTTTTGTGTCTTGACTTGAAGTAGGTAATTGAGGTTGCTATTCAATTGTAGTAGTAACTTGCAATAGTTTTGAGGTATTTCCATGAGTAATGTTTGGACTTTTGGTGTCAAGAGCTTTAGCCTATTAGTGATAGATGTCGTATTTTGGTCAATCCGTGTTTATTTTCAAAGCCTACAAAATTAGTTGAGAACTCTAGCTACTAGATGGATCACTACTCTTCTGAGGGGTCGAATATTAGAGTACACTCACGTACCATGAGTCGAGGATGCGCAAGGATAACCAAACCCCCATACACTCCTCCTCGGGGTACTTGTCTCTTTGTGAAACCTCCTTATTAGATTGAGAGTTACCGATAATAAGTGCATGAGTTCTTCGGACTACTGTGAGTAGTCGAAAGTTGACACTTCCACCTTCGCATATTTTGCTAGCCTTTCCTGTGCCGTGCATTGCATTGCATTATTCTCACTCCGAGAGTTGGCGTCCACCTTCCCCGGTACATCCAAACCCTTGGCATGATACGCTCTGTCATCATAAACCTCCTTATATACTTCCTCAAAACAGCCACCATACCTACCTACCAAGGCATTTCCATAGCCTTTCTGAGATACATTGCCATGCAACATCCATCTTCTCATGACTTGATCTTCATGTCATACATGCTACTTGCTTGATCGATGAGCCGCATGCTAGTTGGTCCTTACCCTAATCATTGCTACATGACGCGCTAGTATCAGTGCATATCCTACTACACTGGCAGAGGCATACATTTGCATACATCATGATAGTTACATCTTCTTTATGATTTGAGTACTTTGTAAAGTGTGAAAGATCTTCTATACTTTTTGTAATATATAGAGTGTTTCCCCTAAAGTGAGGAAAAGATCCCAAAGTGCACAAATTAAAAGATCCCAAAGAGGACAAATGAGAGAAATAGAAAGAGCCATTGAGGCCACCAAAAAAATACAAAAAATAGAAAAAAGAGAAAAAGGAAATAAAAAGAGAGAAGGGGGCACACTACTATTCCTTTTGAGAGATCCACACTCGTACTCCCTCTTATATCTTGTACTCCATAGAGATTATCATTCATGCATATAGCTATGTGGGGACCTTCACACTATAGAACTTGGCTTGTATATTCCAATGATGAGCCTCCTCTAATGAGCTCTAGGTCTTCTTGAGCAAGCAAGTTGGATGCACCCCCACTAGTTCCATCGGAGAGCTTACCTTAGCTCATATGTGCATCCATTGCATGGCAATCCCTATTCCTCACATCATATTTATCATTTGGCTTTCTCTCGCCTATGATTGTCCTCATTGATGTGAGCCTTTCACACCTTTTTGTCTTCCTCCTCCACCATTTTCTCTCTTTTACATCCTAAGTGTCAACTTTCTTGCTTACGCTCATCCATTGCATTAGTGCTCAAAATGTCGAAAAGGAGTGGATCATTTTGACTTGTACCTGGCTAGTGGTCTGGGGATGAGTCAAGATAAGATTCCAAAGAAGACCAAGTGTGAAACTTTAGTAGATTGAGTTCTCAACATAAAAATACCTTTTCTTGTATATCCCTATCCCCTTTCTTGCACGCAAACACCATTTGGAGACATTCGAGTCACGGACAGCGAGAGCTCTTGCACCTTTATGTTCTTATGTTGCTTGTTTCAATGCCAAATATAGACTCTTGCCTGTTATGACTTGAATTGAATTACATGCCTTGATTGCTTTACTTAAAAGTTCTTATATGGTCGTTAGCATGTCACCACAGAAATTATGCTGTTATCATTTACCTATTCGAGGACGAGCAGGAATTAAGCTTGGGGATGTTGATACGTCCAAAACGTATCTATAATTTCTGCTAGCTCCATGCCTCTTTTGTGTGATATTGCTATGATATTGATGAACTTCCATACACTTTTGATCATATTTGGAATAACCTATTAACTCAGTGCACCCCAGTGCCAGTTCATGTTTTCTGCTGTTTTTCTATTTCAGGTTTCCCCCTTATTTAAAGTGCTAGAAAAATTCCGGGAAAAATATAGGAAAAATCAGCATACGGGAACCTTCCAGAAGAGCCAAAGTGGGGCCCGAGGGGGGCCAGGGGGGCCCAGGCGGCCACCCGACGCGGCCGCCCCCTAGGCCGCGCCGGGGGGGGGGGGGGTCGCCTGGATCCCCTGGCCCACCTCTGGCCGCCCCCTTCGCCTATTTATTCCCCGTGACAAGAAACCCTCGGGGACGGAACCTTTTTTCGCGATCTCTCCTCTGTTCCGCCGCCGTCGCGCTTCCAAGATCGGGAGCACCAGAAGACCTCTTCCCGGCACCCTGCCGGAGGAGGAATCACCTCCGGGAGCTTCTCCAACACCATGGATGCTTCCCGGATGAACCGTGAGTAGTCCACCTTGGACCATGGGTCTATGATTAGTAGCTATGTGATGTTCTCCTCCCCTCTTTGTTCTTCATGGATTAGACCTCGTGAGCTGCCCTACATGATCGAGGCACATATGTAATGTTTCTGCTGTTGCTTTGCTGAGTTTGCTGGGATCCGATGGATTATGAGATTATGTTCAGATTGTGTTTGAGTTATATATTTGATTCTCCTCTTTTATATTTATGTTCTTGAGTAATTCTTGCATGTTCTTCATTGCTGTTTATTGCTTTGGCCAAGTAGTAGGTAGCGACTCCAAGAGGGAGCGTTATGCTTGATTGTGGGTTCATGCCGCCTGATGACTAGCTTGAGTGACAGAAACATGAGTCTAGGGGATGTGCTGTTGCCACAAGGGAAAAAAAAACGGTGCTTGTACTTGCGGGTGCAAGGATTGTTTACTTTACGCAAAGTTCTTTAATGCAGTTGTCTGTTTCTTTGAGTTTACACTTTGGGTGGGAGTCACAACTTAATACCAGCGAGATGTTCTGGATAGATATCTGAAGGTGGATGATTAGTAGGTAGATGCATATGGATTTCGGTCTGCTTGTCTTGGCGTACGGCCAATGCTTTTGAGCCTCTTCCTTTCTTCATAGCATAATTAGCATTGGTTTGCGCACATAATCCTGTCAATTGCCCAGCTGTAATTTTTTTTACCTCACATGGCTATTTTATCGTCTTTTGGGAGAGAGACATCACTAGTGAACATCATAGGACCCCGGTCCATATTCCCTACACTGTTTACACTATCAATTTAATTCTAGTATTTACTTTTCCGTTGCTATCAATATCATTATTATCCTGTGCGTTTTATCCTTTGTTAACAACAAGGCCGGAGGAATTGACAACTCCTCTGCACTCGTTGGGAAGCAAAGCTATCTGTTGTGTGTGCAGGTCCAGGTAAAGTAAGCAACCTCAGTTCTATACGGCGCCATTGTTTACTTCACCACCTTCTTGTATCTGTTGGAGTCCTACTGGTCGATCCTAAACCTTAGCATCTTCGCTAAGGGAAATTTTCCGCTACACTACATCTCACCTTCCACTTGGGGTAACCAACGAGGGGCGAGAAGTTATCTCGCGCAATCATATGACAATTGTATGAGATGTTGTATCCTTGTAGTTGTAATATTGTGATATCATGTTGGAAATCCGGGGCATATGGCATTGTCATATGTCGCGGTGGGACCGATATGTGCTTCTTCCCCGGATCTGGATGGAAACATCTAGATCTGGAACAGTACCGCATATCGGGCCTTACAACTTGGTACCAGAGCCTTACCGACCGTAGGATCCCTTTTCTGGCCGAAGTCGAGTCTAGACAAAAACTATTTTGTAGTTACTAAGATAGTTATTGAAGGGTAGGAATCTTTGTAATCCTTATCCTTGCTCTGGTCAGGACAAGTGTCGTAACTGTTTTCCTCTCGCCTTGTCCCCTTCAAACTTTAGGATCTCGATGAGAGTGTAGTTTCGGAACTGTTACAATGCTTTGCTTGCAGTGTATTGTCTCGATTGCGATATTTCGGTTGGGAAATCCTGTAGTACCTTTAGCTTCTTCGACTTTGGATAACATCTTGGTCGTTTGTTGAATTTATTCCTCTTTCCTAGTGTCCTCATGCTTTGAGTGAGAATGCTTCTCTTAATCGCCACTTTGAACTATCATTCTTCCTCTTGATCCCTCGATGGTTTCGTTCTTCGACATCGCCATCTCCTTGCGGAAGGTCTTCGTGCGACATGGAGCAGAGTCCCTTGTTGGTGGTGTTGAAGATCGTCGACTCTCTTTTCTCTCCCTCCTCTCCCCCAGATCGTCCAGGATCTCGGGACGAGATTCCCTGTTGGTGGTGTTGTATTGTAACAGCCCGAGAATTCCACCCTAAATAAATTTTTTGTTTGTTGCCTTATTTTGTTGATTGCTAGAATTGTTTGCAGTATTTGCTTCGCTGGTCTATTAATCGGTGAATATGCTCCCCCTCTCTTTCTCGTATCGGATGCGCTACCAAGCCTTTCCATCCTGGCACATGACCTTTTTGCGACACCGGGTTTCACCCGATCACCGTCGCAACTTCCGGCACAGGACCAGCCACCGCCATCGAAACGAAAAAACCCCGTTTATTTAATAAACGAATTATTTTACGAGGATCCGAAAAATGTTCTCAGAACTGTATCAAAGTGAGGTAGAATTGACCGGCTCGCCGCGCAGAGCGCGTGGTTTGAGGTTTCGTTCGAATCGGAGATCGGACGGAGCCTGTGCGGTCATAAACGTGCGACGTAGGATGCGGGATATAAACGTGGGTATTTTCGTCTTCTGTCGGACCACCTACCCTATATAAGGACCCCTCACCTTCCCTTATAGCATTAGGGTTTACCTCCCTGGAAAATTGCAGCCACCCCCCCCCGTTTTCCCCAAATTCTGCCCCAAGTCCCTCTCCCCCGAAACCCTAGCCCCAGCCCTCGATCTGGACTATTAGATCCATATCGGAAGGCTCCCAACGCCTCCACGGAGCTCCTCCACAGCCTCCCAGCCACTCCGGGCCCGCCCCGAGCCGGCTCTGGGCCGTGGCCAGCCCGCTGAGCCGCCTCTCCCGTGGAGGACCACGCCCGAGCGCTACCGCCGAGCCACCGGTGCCGCGCGTCCGCTGCCGCCGGTCACCTTCTCTCCCGGCCCCCCCTGCTCCTCCTCTTCCCTCACCCTCCTTCTCTTCCCTAGAATAGGAGACGCCGCCGGTCTCCGCCATTAGAGCCGCCATGGAGCAGCCCGCGGAGGTGTCCTCGCGCGCAAATCCTGCACCACCGCGCCCCGATTCCGCCAGATCCTCCCCGTGGCACCCCGTTCCGATCATCCCCATCGCCCAACGCCGCCAAGCCTCCTCGCCGGAGCGGCCCTGTTGCCGGCTATCGCCACCGCGGCCGTCACATCGTTCGGGAGGAGACCCTTCGGCCATGCGCTCGCTCGCGACCGCTGCTCGGCCGGGGCGTCCGGCGGCCAAGCGCGCCCAGCTGGGCCTCGAAGCTCGTGGGCCGGCGCACCCACGTGGTCCGCAGTGCCTCCAGCGGACTGCACCTCCCTCTCACCCCCGAGCGCTTGGCGCTATCCTTCGCCTCCCCGCGGCTGGGCCTCGGCCCGCTAAGGTGAGGAGGTCTTCCTTTTTTTTTCTTGTTTGGTGTTGGCTCAGCCCAATAGCTGTGTAGCGCCATTTGTGAGGTTTAGTTATCCAGAGCCCAACCTTTTTAGGCCCAGTCTAGCGCAGTTTTGGCCCAATAGACGTTTAAATATTTTTTGTATTTATTTAATTGGCAGATTGTGTTGCGTTTTTCCGATGCCCGTATCTTTTTGCTCGTAGCTCGGATGACGACATGTTCTACATGAAAGTTTCTTAGTTTTTCGCTTAGATTACTAAAATGTTGCTCTTTGCCATGTTTGCTCTTGTCTACATGCTCTTTTCCTGCTAATTACTACACATGCCACTGTAAACTGTTTATTTAATAACTTTTTAACCGTTGCTCCGATAAAAATATTCATTACATGTTATTTGGCTAGAATTGCATGTAGATTATGATTATGCTGCTCTTGCTTGCTAATAAAAATAATAAAATATGGTTTAGGGCAGAACAGTAGTAAAACTATAATTTGTCGTGAGGTACTTAGTGATATGTCATATTTATGATTTTGCCTCACTTAAATTGACTAGCATAGATAGTTTACTTTATGCTTCACCTCTTGCCATGATTGTGTGATATGCCACACTTGGTTGAGATTCCATGTTAACATCCTTTGCTTATGTTGTGTAGCTGAACAACTTCAACCATTCTAAATGTGCGGTATTGTCGTATGTGACGAATACTCCATTTAACCTGTTAGTAACCGCTCTCGATGATAGATACGATACCGTAGTGCTTTGTCTCGTGTTTCCTTCTTGATGTTGCTTGCTCGTGATTGGTTTGTAGTAATGGATGCTTGCTCGATGATTGCCTTTCCAGTGTTTCCTTCTTGTGTTCTTCCGTGGGTACTCTCGGAGACGATGCGAGCTTGCGATTGACTACACCTTCGACATCGTCTTCTCATAAGGAAAGGGGGAGCATATAGCATGCTTATAACTTTCAGCTCACTTGTTCCTAGGTATAGGATATAAAGATTGCTTGATCCTACCACCTTATATTTATGCCTCTCAAATAAACCCAAACAACCATGTCCTCCACATCCCAGCAAACCTTTGTTTGTCCATGTACCTTGCTTGCTTAACCACTGCTTAGTATGCATGCTATCAACTGTTATCCTGTTACTCCTTGGATTGGGCTATCACATTATTATATTGTTGTTGATGATATGATTATTATAATGTTGACTATACTCGATGAAGGATGGAAGGTCTAGGCTATCCCGCCACGATGCTTTGTTCCATTCGAGTCAGCTAGGACCCGAGTTCCGGGTATTTTCTCTTGACGAGCGTGCCTAATTGCGTGTGGGATACTATGGGGTCCCCTTTTCTTACCTACCTAGCTTCAAACATTTCTAGAGGTGGCCCAAGCTGATTTACCATTTGAAACCCATGCATATATGTCTGTCGGGTCGCTCGTAGCAGATATCCTTTAAAACAACCTGGGCCAGCGGAGACATGGTTTCTATGTTGGTCTACACTGGTGAGCTAGGGGCTTCCCACATGTGAGGGGATCAGATACCTTGACCTTAGCCTGACGGAAGAGTCCGATCCGAGAGCGTGGCCGACTTTTGGATTAGGTGTCGACTCCCCGGGGGCCACCCGGATTTGTTCGTTGTTAGCTTGAGGAACATGTCGTTTCGGTTCTCTCGAAACTAAATCATAAAATGGTTGCCTGTGATGGGTAGAAACTGAGAGAGATGGGCGTGAATGGGAAGTTGGTAGACCCCTGCAGGGTTAAATCTTTTCGAGAAGCCATGTCCACGGTTATGGACGACTTGAGACCTACTCCTTGTTCATAGACAACAACAACAGCTGATATAATCTTAATAACTTGATCAATGTGTGTGTGCCTTGACTGCTTCTTCTTTGTCGGGATGCGAAGGGGAGGAAAAGGATAGGATAGGTGTTATGTTTGTGTAAGTAGCTGATAACAGACTTCTTGGAGGTGATTCCTCATTGAATGCTTGGTTTCTCTTCTTACTCTGAATAGAACGTTAGCCACTCATATATTGCTAGTGCGGCTGCAACCTCACCACTACCCCCATCTTAGCGTGAGAAGTTAGTTACAAGACTTGTTGATATAGCGCACCTCTTTCTTCTCTCTTTTACGCACGTTACGCAAATGACCTTGGACTACAGAGGAGCTCAACGATCCTTCTTCTAGACGCCTTCGCGGAGATTCGACGACGACTAGTTAGGCGGATCCCGGCGGAGAGCCTGGACCCGTGTGGTGACGGGAATGGTGTGTTTTATCTTTTCCAGTAGGCATTTGATTGTAGTCTGTACTCAGACATGTATCTTCCACTGATGTATTGTTGATACGTCCCAAACGTATCTATAATTTCTGCTTGCTCCATGCATGTTTTGTGTGATATTGCTATGATCTAGATACACTTTCATACACTTTTGATCATATTTGGACTAACTTATTAACTCAGTGCACCACAGTGCCAGTTCCTGTTTTCTGCTGTTTTTCTATTTCAGGTTTCCCCCATATTAAAAGTGCTCCAAAAATTCGTGAAAAATTAGATAAAAAATCAGCGTGAAGGAACCTTCTGGAATCACCTGAGTGGGGCCAAAGGGCCACCACCGGGGGCCCAGGTGCCCTGGTGGCGCGCCCTAGGGGCTGGCCACGCCAGGGGGGCACCTGGACCCCTGGTGCCCCCCTGGCTGCCCCCCTTCGCCTATATATTTCCCGTGACGCGAAACTTCCGAGGATAGAACCCTTTTTCGCGATCTCGCCTCTGTTCCGCCACCGCCGGGCTTCCAAGATCGGGAGCGCCATCAGACCTCTTCCTGGCACCCTGCTGATGGTACGAATTCTCGCCCCCTCGTTGGTTACCCAAAGTGGAAGGTTGAGATGTAGACAACAACAAGTTTCCCTTAGCGAAGATGCTAAGGTTGAATGTCGAACCAATAGGACACCAAGATCGACAAGTAGGTGGTGAAGTGAACAATGGCGCCGTTTACAACCGAGGTTGCTAACTTCACCTGGACCTGCACACGCAGCAAATAAATTTGCTTCCTAGCGAGTACAGAGGAGTTTTCAATTCCTCCGGCCTTGTTGTTTACAAAGGATAAAACACATGGGATAATAATGATAGCAACGGAAAAGGGAATAAAGCAGTAAATTGATAGCGAGTGTAAACAATATTGGAAATATGGACCGGGGTCCTATAATGTTCACTAGTGATGTCTCTCTCCCAAAAGACGATAAAATAGCCATGCGAGGTAAACAAATTACAGCTAGGCAATTGATAGGATTATGTGCGAAAACCAATGCTAACTATGATATAAAGAAAGGAAGAGGCTCAAAAGCATGGGCGGTACGCCAAAACAAGTAGACCGAAATCCATCTGCATCTACCTACTAATCATCCACCTTGAGATATCTATCCAGAACATCTCGTTGGTATTAAGTTGCGAATCCCACCCAAAGTGTAAACTCAAAGCAACAGACAACTGCATTAAATAACTTTGCATAAAGTAAACAATCCTTGCACCCGCAAGTACAAGCACCGTTGTTTTTCCCCTTGTGGCAACAACACATCCCTTAGACTCATGTTTCTGTCACTCAAGCTAGTCATCAGGGGGCATGAACCCACAATCATGCATAACGCTCCCTCTTGGAGTCACTACCTACTACTTGGCCAAAGAAATAAACAGCAATGGAGAACATGCAAGAATTACTCAAGAACATAAATATAAAAGAGGATAATCAAATATATTACTCAAACAAAATCTGAACATAGTCTCATAATCCATCGGATCCCAGCAAACTCAGCATAACAACATCAGAAATATTACATATGTGCCTCGATCATGTAGGGCAGCTCACGAGGTCTAATCCATGAAGAACAAAGAGGGGAGGAGAACATCACATAGCTACTGATCATAGACCCATGGTCCAAGGTGGACTACTCACGGTTCATCCGGGAAGCATCCATGGTGGTGGAGAAGCTCCCAGAGGTGGTTCCTCTCTCCGACAAGGTGCCGGGAAGAGGTCTTCTGGTGCTCCCGACCTTGGAAGCGCGGCGGCGGCGGAACAGATGAGAGATCGCGAAAAAGGGTTCCCGTCACGGGGGTTTCACGTCACGAGGAATATATAGGCGAAGGGGGGCATCCAGGGGGGCCACCAGGGGTCCAGGCGGCCCCCTGGCGCGGCCCCACCCTAGGGCGTGCCGGGAGGGCGCCTAGGGCCCTGGTGGGTCCCCTCTGTCCCCCCTCGGTGATTCCCGAAGCTTCTGTATCGCTGATTTTTTATTGGATTTTCCCGAATTTTTGGAGCACTTTTAATATGGGGGAAACCTGTAATAGCAAAACAACAGAAAACAGGAACTGGCACTAGGGTGCACTGAGTTAATAGGTTAGTCCAAATATGATCAAAAGTGTATGGAAGTTCATCAATATCATAGAAATATCACACAAAAGAGGCATGGGGCAAGCAGAAATTATAGATACGTTTTGGACGTATCAACATCCCCAAGCTTAATTCCTGCTCGTCCTCGAGTAGGTAAATGATAAAAGCATAATTTCTGAGGTGACATGCTAACAACCATATAAGAACTTTTAAGTAAAGCAATCAAGGCATGTAATTCAATTCAAGTCATAACAGGCAAGAGTCTATATTTAGTATTGAAACAAGCAACATAAGAACATAAAGGTGCAAGAGCTCTCGTCATCCGTGACTCGAATGTCTCCAAATGGTGTTTGCGTGCAAGAAAGGGGATAGGGATATACGAGAAAAAAGTATTTTTGTGTTGAGAACTTAATTTACTAAAGTTTCACACTTGGTCTTCTTTGGAATCTTATCTTGACTCATCCCCAGACCACTAGCCAGGTACAAGTCAAAATGATCCACTCGTTTTCGACATTTTGAGCACTCATGCAATAGATGAGCGTAAGCAAGAAAGTTGACACTTAGGATGTAAAAGAGAGAAAATGGTGGAGGAGGAAGACAAAAAGGTGTGAAAGGCTCACATCAATGAGGACAATCATAGGCGAGAGAAAGCCAAATGATAAATATGATGTGAGGAATAGGGATTGCCATGCAACGGATGCACATATGAGCTAAGGTAAGCTCTCCGATGGAACTAGTGGGGGTGCATCCAACTTGCTTGCTCAAGAAGACCTAGAGCTCATTAGAGGAGGCTCATCATTGGAATATGCAAGCCAAGTTCTATAGTGTGAAGGTCCCCACATAGCTATATGCATGAATGATAATCTCTATGGAGTACAAGATATAAGAGGGAGTACGAGTGTGGATCTCTCAAAAGGAATAGTAGTGTGCTGATACGTCCAAAACGTATCTATAATTTCTGCTTGATCCATGTATGTTTTGTGTGATATTGCTATGATCTAGATACACTTTCATACATTTTTGATCATACTTGGACTAACCTATTAACTCAGTGCACCCCAGTGCCAGTTCCTGTTTTCTGCTGTTTTTCTATTTCAGTTTTCCCCCATATAAAAAGTGCCAGAAAAATTCGGGAAAATTCAGATAAAAAATCGGCATGACGGAAGCTTCTAGAAGAGCCCGGGAGGGGCCAGAGGGGAGCCAGGGGGGCCCAGGCGGCCACCCGGCGCGGCCCCACCCCTGGCCGGGCCAGGGGGTGCGCCTGGGGCCCCTGGTCCACCTCTGGCTGCCCCCCTTCGCCTATTTATCCCCCGTCACGGGAAAACTCCAGAAGAAGAACCCTATTCCGCGAACTCGCCTCTGTTCCGCCGCCGCCGCGCTTCCAAGATCGGGAGCACCAGAAGACCTCTTCCCGGCACCCTGCCGGAGGGAGGATTGACCTCCGGGAGTCTCCTCTCCACCATGGATGATCCCCGAATGTCTCGTGAGTAGTTTTCCTTGGACCATGGGTCCGTGATCAGTAGCTATGTGATGTTCTCCTCCCCTCTTTGATCTTCATTGTTTAGACCTCGTGAGCTGCCCTACATGATCGAGGCACCTTTGTAATATTTCTGCTGTTGCTATGTTGAGTTTGGAGGGATCTGATGGATTATGAGATTATGTTCAGATTGTGATAGAGTAATATACTTGGTTTTTATCTCTTATATTTTTTGTTCCTATGTAATTCTTGCATGTTCTCCGTTGCTGTTTATTGCTTTGGCCAAGTAGTAGGTAGTGACTCCAAGAGGGAGCGTAGTGCTAGATTGTGGGTTCATGCCCCCCGATGACACGCTTGAGTGACAGAAACATGAGTCTAGGGGATGTGCTGTTGCCACAAGGGAGAAAACAACGGTGCTTGTAACCGCGGTTACAAGGATTGTTTACTTTACGCAGAGTTCTTTTTAATGCAGTTGTCTGTTGCTTTGGGTTTACACTTTGGGTGGGGCTCGCAACTTAATACCAGTGAGATGTTCTGGATAGATATCTCAAGGTGGATGATTAGTAGTAGATGCAGATGGATTTCGGTCTACTTACCTTGGCGTACTGCCCGTGCTTTTGAACCTGTTCCTTTCTTTTGTAGCATAGTTAGCATTGCGGTGCGTTCATAATCCTGTCAATTTCCCTTCTGTAATTTGTTTACCTCGCATAGCAGTTTTATCGTCTTTTGGGAGAGAGACATCACTAGTGAACAACACGTATCCCGGTCCATATCCTCATTACTGATTCCAAGCTATATTTACTTTTCTGCATTTACTTCCAAGTTGCTATCATTATCCCGTGCGTTTTATCATTTGTGAACAACAAGACCGGAGAGATTGACAACCTCTCTGAACTTCGTTGGGAACAAAGTTATCTGTGTCTGTGTGCAGGTCCGCGTCAGTTGCGCCGCTGACACCTACTTATCATCTCCGGAGTCCTACTGGAGACAAACCTTGGTATCTTCACCGAGGGAAAACTGCTGTTGCACTGCATCTCAAACCTTCACTTGGGGTAATCAACGAAGGGTGAGAAGCCAATAAGCAAGAGTATTTCTGCCGCCATTGCCGGGGACTCCGAGTGCTAAGATAGGGGAGTTGCACACTACCCTTTACCTTTGTTTTTTTAGTCTTGTTAGTTTACCTTTCAGTTTTTATCTTTGTGTCTTTTATCAAAAACTACAAAAAAAACTGCCACACTTGCTGCTACTATGGGTTCCACTGAAAACACCAAGTTGTGTGACTTCACTAGTCACAACAACCAGGACTTTATCTGCACTCCCATTGCCACACCTGCCACTTCAGCTACCTCTTATGAAATTAAACCTGCTTTGCTAAACCTTGTTATGAGAGATCAATTCTCTGGTGCTGGAGATGATGCTGCTTTACACTTGAATAATTTTGTTGAATTATGTGATATGCAAAAGTATAAAGAAGTAGAAGGTGATGTTGTTAACCTCAAGCTCTTTCCTTTCTCTTTAAGGGGAGATGATAAAATCTGGTTTCAATCTTTGCCTAGAAATAGCATAGATTCTTGGGATAAGTGCAAAGATGCTTTTATAGGGAAGTACTACCCTCCTGCTAAGATTATCCAATTGAGGAGTAATATTATGAATTTTAAGCAATTGGATAATGAACCCGTTTCCCAAGCTTGGGAACGAATGGAATCTCTTGTTAAGAAATGCCCTACACATGGTTTGACTACTTGGATGGTTATCCAGACTTTTTATGCAGGCTTGAACTTTACCTCGCGGAAACTGTTAGATTCGGCCGCGGGAGGAACCTTTATGTCAACTACACTTGGTGCTGCCACGAAGCTTCTCGATGAAATGATGACCAATTATTCCCAATGGCACATCGAACGCGCTCCAACAAGTAGGAAGGTAAACTCTGTCGAGGAAATTACCTCCCTCAATGAAAAAGTTGACTTAATTATGTCTCTACTTACCAAGCAACCCTCTATTGATCCTCATGATGTTCCTTTAAATTATTTGGTTGACCAAGAACAAGTAGATGTGAACTTTATTGCTAGAAACAACTTCAACAACAATGCTTATAGGGGAAATTTTGCTAGCAATCCTAGACCGTTTCCATCCAATTATGGGAACAACAACACTTACCCTAGCAACAAGAACCCCCCTTCTGAATTAGAAAGCATGCTTAGAGACTTTATCACTACCCAAAAAGCCTTCAACAAAAATGTAGAAAAGAAATTATCTAAAATAGATAATCTCTCTCTGAAGGTAGAAAGCTTAGCCCTTGATATTGAGATCCTTAAAATTAGAACCTACCCCCTTGAGGAGAATAAGGCCACTCCTATTAATGCTATCCAGTTACAAATCAATGAAAATATTAGGATGATGGCTAAACTTAAAGAAAGATGGGCTAGAGAAAAAGAGGAAGAGGATAGAATTAAGAGCCTTCCTACACACCACACAGTTGCCACTATCCAAATTGTTGAGGACACTCAAACTATTAGCACCCAATGCACTCCTAGTCCCTTTGGACCTATTAATGGTGATGCTAATACCTCAACCATAGAAAAAGAAACTCCTATGAACATAGAGGGTTTCAAAAAAGTGAGCCTAGATGACACTACTACTACCTTTGATAGTAGTGATATTGATTTTGATAGTTGTACCCTCTCAGAAGTTATTAGCTTGCTACACAAAATGTCTAGAGACCCCCACACTAGCACACTTAATCTTGCCTTCACGGAGCATATCACAAATGCTCTCATCAAAGCTAGGGAGGAGAAGCTTAGAGTAGAAGCCTCCATACCTAGGAAGCTAGATTATGGTTGGGATCCTATGATCAAAATTAAATTTAATAACTTCTCTTGCTATGCTTTATGTGATGTTGGAGCTAGTACCTCTGTTATGCCCAAAAGAATATTTGATATGTTTGAATTGAAGCCTTTTGAGCCTTGTTATTTTGGTGTTCGTCTTGTTGATTCTTCCGTAAAGAAACCTTTGGGGAAGATCGACGATGTTCTTATCATTGTCAATGAAAACTATGTTCCCGTCGATTTTATTGTTATGGATATAGAGTGTGAACCTTTATGTCCAATTATTTTGGGACGTCCTTTGCTTCGCACCGTTGGTGCGGTTATTGACATGAAAGAGGGGAATATTAAATTCCAATTCCCATTCAAAAAGGGGATGGAACACTTCCCTAGAAAGAAAATCAAGTTACCTTTTGAGTCCGTTACACGGGCTAGTTATTCTCTTTCTCTTGATAAAACTTGATTCTTCTTTTGCATTATGCCTAGCTAATGGCTTTAAAGAAGCGCTTTCGGGAGGCAGCCCGTAACGAATTTAGGTGTTTCTTTTTGCTTTTGTTGTGTCTTGATGATTGTTACTTCTGTAGCAACATCATTGTATCTTTGTTTTTCAGCTTTGTGCCAAGTTATAGCCTCTTATGGCAAGGGAAGTAAAAGTTGTGACATGCTGTCCAGAAAACAGATTCTGTCCTCGTGACCAGAAAAATTCCAGAAAAATCCCAGTTCATCTTTTTGAGCTGAAAGTTCTACACAGTATGCTCTATACAATTACGAAACTTCCGTATGTTCTGAGTTATTTGATTTGAGTTGCAGAAGTTCCCCTAAAAAATTCTTTACTATCTGCTGTTCTGTTTTTCACAGATTCTGCCACGTTTTGTCTCTCCTTACTTTTGCAAACCTTAAGCTTGCTTTTTCTTTGCAAAAACTTTTTGGCACTCCTGAGAAACAGTAGCTCTTCAAGAATATATTTATATCCAGTGGGTAAAAAAATTATTTATTAAGGGTACTAACCTCTCTAATCAGCTTATGATGAGTTATGTATGAAGGGAGTTTTCAAGTGTGCGATGGAAGATGATGAAAGAAGATCCAGGAGTGTCAAGCGCTCAAGCTTGGGGATGCCCCCAAGCATCCACAATAAATATTCAAGGAGACTCAAGCGTCTAAGCTTGGGGATGCCCCCGTGCATCCCCTTCTCCATCAACAATCATCAGTTCGTCCTTCGTCTCACTATATTTTTATCACTTCATGCGTTATGTGCTATGCTTGGAGCGTCTCGCTCTTAGGTTTTGTTTTTAGTTTTATTTAGCTTTGCTTGCTGTTCATAACAAGTTAGATCCCTTCTTACTTTGTGTGGGAGAGAAACACGCTCCACTTTCAAAATCTAGAACACATCATATGATTTTTCCTGCCTATCTTTTTGCTGTTGTGTGTTCTTTATCTTTTCATAGCTACTGCCTTGTTTAGTTTTAGTCTTAGTTTGTCTTTAGCAAGAGCCCTGGCTTTTGTTTAGTTTTTTGCTGCAACTCTTTTTGGTTTTCATGTTTATCTTGTTAAGAGAGTTGGTTGTTGCACTGAGTTGTGTCTTGTTTTGAGAAGTAGGTAATTGAGGTTGCTATTCAATTCTAGTAGTAGCTTGCAATAGTTTTGAGGTATTGTTGTGAGTAATGTTTGAACTTTTGGTGTCAAGAGCTCTAGCCTATTAGTGATAGGTGTCGTATTTTGGGAATCCGTGTTTTCAAAACCTACAAAACTAGTTGAGAACTCTAGCTACTAGATGGATCACTAATCTTTGGAGGGATCGAATATTAGAGTACACTCACGTACCATGAGTCGAGGATGCGCAAGGATAACCAAACCCCCATACACTCATCCTCGGGGTACTTGTCTCTTTGTGAACCTCCTTATTAGATTGAGAGTTACCAATAATAAGTGCATGAGTTCTTCGGACTAATGTAAGTATTGAAAGTTGACACTTCCACCTTCCCATATTTAGCTAGCCTTTCCCGTGCCGTGCATTGCCTTCTTCTCACTCCGAGAGTTGGTGTCCACCTTCGCCGGTACATCCAAACCCTTGGCATGATACGCTCTGTCATCATAAGCCTCCTTATATCTTTCCTCAAAACAGCCACCATACCTACCTATCAAGGCATTTCCATAGCCTTTCCGAGTTACATTGCCATGCAACTTCCACCTCTTCATCACTTGATCTTCATGCCATACATGTTCCTGCTACACTGGCAGCGACATACCTTGCATACATCATGATAGTTACATCTTCTTTATGTTTTGAGTACCTTGTAAAGTGTGAAAGATCTCCTTTACCTTCTTGTAAATTAGAGTGTTGCCCTTAAGTGAGGAAAAGATCCCAAAGTGGACACAATAAAAGATCCCAATGAGGACAAATGAGAGTTAAATAGAAAGAGCCATTAAGGCCACAAAAAATACAACAAATAGAAAAAAGAGAAAAAGAAATAAAAAGAGAGAAAGGGGCAACACTACTATCCTTTTGAGAGATCCACACTAGTACTCCATTTATATCCTTGTACTCCATAGAGATGATCCTTATGCATATAGCTATGTGGGGAACTTCACACTATAGAACTTGGCTTGCATATTCCAAGGATGAGCCTCCTCAAAAGAGCTCTAGGTCTTCATGAGCGAGCAAGTTAGATGCACCCCCACTAGTTCCATTGGAGAGCTTCTTAGCTCGTATGTGCATCCGTTGCATGGCAATCCCTACTCCTCACATCATATCTATCATTTGGCATCTCTTGCTTATGATTGTCCTCATTGATGTGAGCCTTTCTCATCCTTTTTGTCTTCCTCCTCCACCATTTTTCTCTCTTTGCCATCCTAAGTGTCAACTCTCGTGCTTACGCTCATCCATTGCATGAGTGCTCGAAATTTCGAAAAGGAGTGGATCAAATTGACTTGTACCTGGCTAGTGGTCTGGGGACGAGTCAAGATAAGATTCCAAAGAGGACCAAGTGTGAAACTTTAGTAGATTGAGTTCTCAACAAAGATACTTTTTTCTCCCATATTCCCTATCCCCTTTCTTGCACGCAAACACCATTTGGAGAAATTCGAGTCACGGACAGCGAGAGCTCTTGCACCTTTTGTTCTTTTGTTACTTGTTTCAATGCTAATATAGACTCTTGCATTTTATGACTTGAATTGTATCTCTAACCTTGATTGCTTTACTTTTCAAAGTTCTTATATGGTTGCTAGCATGTCACCTGAGAAATTATGCTTGTTATCATTTACCTACTCGAGGACGAGCAGGAATTAAGCTTGGGGATGTTGATACGTCCAAAACGTATCTATAATTTCTACTTGCTCCATGCATGTTTTGTGTGATATTGCTATGATCTAGATACACTTTCATACAATATTGATCATATTCGGACTAACCTATTAACTCAGTGCACCCCAGTGCCAGTTCCTGTTTTCTGCTGTTTTTCTATTTCAGTTTTCCCCCATATAAAAAGTGCCAGAAAAATTCGGGAAAATTCAGATAAAAAATCAGCGTGACGTAAGCTTCGAGATGAGCCCGGGAGGGGCCAGAGGGGAGCCAGGAGGGCCCAGGTGGCCACCCGGCGCGGCCCCACCCCTGGCCGCGCCAGGGGGGCGCCTGGGGCCCCTGGTCCACCTCTGGCTGCCCCCTTCGCCTATTTATCCCCCGTCACGGGAAAACTCCATAAGAAGAACCCTATTCCGTGAACTCGCCTCTGTTCCGCCGCCGCCGCGCTTCCAAGATCGGGAGCACCAGAAGACCTCTTCCCGGCACCCTGCCGGAGGGAGGATTGACCTCCGGGAGTCTCCTCTCCACCATGGATGCTCCCCGGATATCTCGTGAGTAGTTTTCCTTGGACCATGGGTCCGTGATCAATAGCTATGTGATGTTCTCCTCCCCTCTTTGATCTTCATTGTTTAGACCTCGTGAGCTGCCCTACATGATCGAGGCACCTTTGTAATATTTCTGCTGTTGCTATGTTGAGTTTGGAGGGATCTGATGGATTATGAGATTATGTTCAGATTGTGATAGAGTAATATATTTGTTTTTTATCTCTTATATTTTTGTTTCTAAGTAATTCTTACATGTTCTCCGTTGCTGTTTATTGCTTTGGCCAAGTAGTAGGTACTGACTCCAAGAGGGAGCGTAGTGCTAGATTGTGGGTTCATGCCCCCCGATGACACGCTTGAGTGACAGAAACATGAGTCTAGGGGATGTGTTGTTGCCACAAGGGGGAAAACAACGGTGCTTGTAACCGCGGTTACAAGGATTGTTTACTTTACACAGAGTACTTTTTAATGCAATTGTCTGTTGCTTTGGGTTTACACTTTGGGTGGGGCTCGCAACTTAATACCAGCGAGATGTTCTGGATAGATATCTCAAGGTTGATGATTAGTAGTAGATGCAGATGGATTTCGGTCTACTTACCTTGGCGTACTGCCCGTGCTTTTGAACCTCTTCCTTTCTTTTGTAGCATAGTTAGCATTGCGGTGCGTTCATAATCCTGTCAATTGCCCTTCTGTAATTTGTTTACCTCGCATAGCAGTTTTATCGTCTTTTGGGAGAGAGACATCACTAGTGAACATCACGTATCCCGGTCCATATCCTCATTACTGATTCCAAGCTATATTTACTTTTCTGCATTTACTTTCAAGTTGCTATCATTATCCCGTGCGTTTTATCATTTGTGAACAACAACACCGGAGAGATTGACAACCTCTCTGAACTTCGTTGGGAACAAAGTTATTTGTGTCTGTGTGCAGGTCCGCGTCAGTTGCGCCGCTGACACCTACTTATCATCTCCGGAGTCCTACTGGAGACAAACCTTGGTATCTTCACCGAGGGAAAACTGCTGCCGCACTACATCTCAAACCTTCACTTGGGGTAACCAACGAAGGGCGAGAAGCCAATTAGCATGTGCCCCCTTGTAACACTCTCACTGTCAGTGAACAGTAATCACCATTACTGTTTATCACTACTGTTCAAGTGTTTTTTGCTTTGATCAACTGGTTCGGTTCAAATTCAAGTTCACCTTTGTTATTGTTGAAAGCAATGTGAACCATGGGCCTTGATCATCATGAATCAATAACAAAGTCCAACCCTTTTCATTTGAAATCAAATCAAATGCTCAAAATGCCTTTGGTGGAATATTAAAATTAGTGTGCAAAATAATCTTTCTCCAAAAATTGTGAAACTACCTTTATAAAATCACTAATATTCTATGGACCATGATACACAAATTTGGGGATTTTTATTAGTCTCTAAATTAATTTAGATAAATCAAAACAATGGCCAAAACCCTATATAAACCATTTAATATTTAATTTAAATATTAAATGACTTTTAATATTGCCCAACCTTTTTGTGGCAGTAACCTATGGTGATTTCTAAATTATGGGACACATTCAACATTTTACAAAATTGCCTAAGTGATTAAATTAAATGCAAAGAGAAAATACAAAAGAATAAAAAAAAACCTAATCTACTGCGCGTGGGCAAGCCCACCCCCTGCTTCCCCCTGGGACAACCGGCCCACCCCATCCCCGATCCACTTAACCCCCCCATCCCCTACCTACAGTTGCGCAGGGGGTGCCGTGGAGGGCATCCCCCGGCTGCACGCCATGGCCGGTGCCGTTGAGGGCATCCAGACCCCTCCGGCGAGAATAAGAGCCGCCCCCACTGGAACCCTAACCCTAACCCGCCACCCGTTCCCCCCCTCAGTTCCCCTCCCCCAGATCCCTCCTCGCCCCTCTGTTCATCTCGCTCGGGCCCGTGCGGCTTCTTCGCCACCGGTCGACGTCGCCGTGGCCACTGCGCTCCCCATGCACAGTCGTCGTGTCCAGGAGCACCGTCGTCGACGTCCACGCCACCTCGCCGTAGGAATCCAGCCGGGACGCCTCTCCCACGCCGAATCGCCGCCGTCTTCTACCTCGGGTCGCCGGAGTGGCAACCAAATTTCGGCCGTGCCAGAGCTCCCCCGGCCAGCTTGACCCCTCCATTGCGCTCCAATGTGAGCTCCACGCCCAGTTCCCCTCTCCCTTTCTCCGTTTCTCCACCGTAGGCCGCCAATGCGCCGCGCTCCGACCGCCTCAATGCGCCATGGCTACGCGGGTGCTCGCCGCGCTCCGCCTGGCACGGGCCTCGTCCGCCTACGTTGGCTTGGCCGCGCGCGCGCTCTGGCCGCGAGCTGCGCATGCTCGCGCCGCAAGGGCCACTCGGGGCACCGAACCCCCTGGCACCGCCGTGCCTCGGCCGCCGTCGACGTGCACGCGCACGGGTCGGCCTAACAGTGGGTTAATCCACTGTTAGATAACCCCCACCCTCACTGGTCAATGGGCCCCACGCCTTAGTTAATCTTCTAAAAAAAGAGAGAAATAACCCCCTAGTCTATTACATGTGGGGCCAGTCCCCTTAATTAACTGTTTAGATTAAATTAGGTTAATTAATTAAACCTGTGCCTATGACATGTAGGCCCCACCGATAGTTTAATTAAAATGGAATTAGATTATTGATTTGAGTATGACATGTGGGCCCCCACTGTTAATTAAGTTTATTAAAATTGTTATATTTAGTGTGAGGCTGACCAGTGGGACCCACTGGTCAGGTTTGACCAGTCAACTAGTTATGGATAATGTTACATTTTAATAATAAAGAAAATTCCAGAAATTGATTTAAAAATGATTTAAATTTAGAAATTCAATATCTTTTAAACCGTAAGTCAGATTCAAAATCTTTATACATGAAAGTTGATCAGAAAAATACAGCAAATACGGATACGCTATCCGTATACCAACCACACCCCTCTAACGCACTGAACATTGAACCGTCCCCCTCCGGACCGTCTGTCCGATGATTTGTCCGGTACTGTCAAAGTATCCAGATGAATTTATTCTGAACACGAAAGTTGTTCGGATTGTTTCAACTAGAACGGTTACACCCTTCATACGTTTGTCTGATGTCCACGACACCTCTGGCATGAACTCTTCCCCCTCCGGACACCCTGTCCGGTAATCACCCGGAGCCGGTAGTTCATCCCCGGATGGATTTCCGCTCCGTGCAACGTGCATTGCACTGCGTTAGAACACCGTTAACATTGCATACGTCGTGTCATTCATCTATTTGTTTATGCTTGCTTTGTATTTACTGTTTCTCCCCCCCTTTATTCTCCGATAGACCCCGCTGCTACCGCCGACTACACTGCTGCCGGGTAAGACTATTTCGTCGACGACCCTACCCCTACCGTCGAGCTTCCAGGCAAGCAGAGCCATTATCTTCCGCAGATATCGCCTACCTTTTCCGTACTTTCTTGCACTAGGCATTGCTACTGCTGCTGCTACGTTACAATCCTATTCAATTGCATAACCTGATTTTGTCGCCCCGTGATGTACCTTCCTTATCCTATGCTGCCGGCTATATCTATATATTATATTCAGCAGTGAGCCTTGCGCATTGTTAGCTAGGATTAGATAGTGGGCCGTGACCACTCAGGGGAGTGACGCGGATACAACTTATTACAACTGCATAGGTACGGTACAATGCAGACACCGCCTAAGGCCCCCTAGCTCGGCTCTGCCGAGCCACCTTCCAGTGTGATCTATCAAGGAGTAATCCTTGTACTCCACTCGTTGATGACTGTGTATAGCCGCTCTAGGTATGTGAGCATGGTTGTCCTTAAGGTAAGAAGTCGGGCGACCCAACGGTGCCCGCGAGCGTTATTCCGTCCGGAACGACAGGGAGGGTACGACCGACGTTACTGGCGTGCTTGGCCCCTGCTCGTATCTCGCGAGAGTTACCAAACCACAAAAAAGTCGAGCTCTACCAAGAGCACACGCGAGACAAGGTAAGGAGATGGTTCACCTTGTCGGTAACCGCGCGCATTGACGGGACGACAGGGCAGGCCCCGACGTTACCGGTGGGCCTTGTTGCTGTTCGTTGTCCGTTGTGTTGTTGGTCAGACAACGATAACGGTTGTCTGCGAGATAATATTAAAATTCTAAATGGTTCGGCGGATGACTTGAGAGACCCGTTGGTCTGTACGCACTACCTTCACGTGGGATAAGGAGTTATGGGATCCCCTGCGTCGTAGTTTGTCCAAAATCTCTTCAGATGTCAGTAGTACTGCGACCTGATCGCCGGGAAGCCATGTTGTCTTATTTGCTGCAGCAGGTGTGTTTGGATTTGCTTTTGCTTCATCGGCCAGACTCGCACCATGCAGGAGCGTGCAAGGGTGAGGGACCTAGACCCCTTGGCGCATAGGATATAGTCCGGCGGTTGGCCTCTCTGCTGAGCCTAGGATGGGCTGCGATGTGTCGGATAGCCTCGGTGGGGCGTTCCCTAACAAAGTTCATGCCACCCTAGAGATCCGAGCGTGCAGGCTGAACAGTAGTGCACCCTGCAGGGAGTTTAATCTATTCGAATAGCCGTGTCCACGGTAACATGACGCTTTATGCTGAAGCTGGATCTTACCACTACAAACTACTACTATTAAACTGTATGGTTCCGGGTTTTCTTCCTCGCAGGGAAGTCGAGGAGGGGAACTCGGAGGCATCTATTATTATTAATCATTACAACTTACTATTATACAATGTTGCAGCAACTTCTGCTTCATTATTACTTTATGCTTATATAAACTGTTGGCTGTTTCTCTTCTCATGCTGCAAGACATCGTCAGAAGATGCTAGTCTTCGATAGGCCTAGCTTCTTACCCTTATTCCGTTTTCTATCTTGCAGTCCACTATATACAGCCTCCCCTTTCCATTTGATACAAATGCATAAATGCTTAGTAGTGGACGTAAGACTCGCGGGTATGCTAGATACTCACCTTTGCTTTATTCCCCCCTTTATGTTTTTCCTGATCGGCCGCTGCAGTCGACGTTGGAGCCCAGGAGCAGGAGTACCCCGGAGGCGGATACCACTACGTTGAGACCCCCTCTGACCAGGACCAGGAGTAGTTTCGGAGGCTCCCAGGCAGGAGGCCTTTCCTTTTCGATCTGTATCTCTGATGTTATTTGTGCTAGCCTTTTTAAGGCAAAACTTGACCAACTATGTCTGTACTCAGATATTATGGCTTGTATAACTTATGTATTCGGGTCCGCGCGACCCCCTTTATTGTAACATATTGGTTTATCCTTTTGTGTTTAGTGTTGTGCTGTGATATTCTCACCGTGGTACCCTAATCTCAGCCATGTACCCTGCGTGTATGATTACTGTAGACGGATTGATTTTGGGGGCGTCACAAGTTGGTATCAGAGCCGACTGCCTGTAGGAAGCCACCCACCCACTAGCTGGTCGAAGTTGAGTCTAGACTTTGAAAAACTATTTTTCTAACTTAATGTTTGGCTTACGGGCCCACATCGATGTCACTACGTGTGATATCTATGGTATTAGGATCCTTTTCTCCTTACCTATGCTCTGAGAATCTGCTCTCTTATCCTTGCTGGTAAGTTTTACAAACTCTGACATTAGGATCACGTTCTCTTGATTCCACCCGGCGTTCTGGTGCTACCCCATTGATTGAGTCGTGTCGCAGGAGTTCTACCCCAGGTCCCGGACCGTGGATCCCATTCTCATTCTAGTCTGGCCGCGCGTCCTCTGGCATTAACTCCTGTGGCCAACAGTTTTCTTGTGGCGTGATTGACATAGTGGAATCTATGTCGCGTCGTGTAATCCTTACCGCGGTCTGCGCCGCCTAGTGAGTCCTTTTTCCTTAATTTCTATGACGTTACGCTTCCCGATTTTCCGGTTGACTCTATGTGTGGATGTGTATGTCTTATATGACTACTACTATATATCCGCGCCTCCTCTTTGTTGTCGCTTTACCTCTTACTCGTTTCCAGCATCTCGTTAAATTTTCATCGCTGAAATACCCCTATGAAATTCTAGCAGGATGGCTGGTCGTGGTGGTCGTGGCCGTGGTCGTGGTGCCAACGATCCACCTCCACCGCCAGACTACATGGCCGCGATGATGCAACAATTTCAGATGAACCAGGTGTTTATGCAAGGAGTCATAGATAACCTCCAGAACCAGAATCAGAACCATAACCAACACTAGAACCAACCGCCTGTGGTTACTCTGCAGGATTTCATGCGTCTCAATCCCCCTCTCTTCCACCAACCGGAACAGCCGCTTGATGCCGATGATTGGCTCCATGAGATCAATCGTCAGTTGAAGTTCGCTAATGTGAGCGCTGCTGAATACGTCAACTTCGCGTCCTATTTCCTGCGTGGCCCCGCTGCTCAGTGGTGGGACACTTACAAGGGCTCGCTAGCTGAAGGGACTGTCATCACCTGGAATGACTTCAAGACTGCCTTCCATGCTCGTTATGTCCCCCATGCGATTATGAACCGTATGAAGGCCGAGTTCCGCAACCTTGTCCAGGGCAAAAAAACTGTCGAGGAATATCAGAGGGAATTCCTTCACCTCTCCCGCTATGCTGCAAGTGACCTCCCCAATGATGCAAGTAGGCAAGAGAAGTTCCGTGATGGACTCAACCCAGATCTCCAGCTGGCACTGGCTTTGCACGTCTTCCTCGACTTCGCCACCATGGTGAACCAGACTATCACTCTTGAGACCGCTCAGCTTAAGTTCGGTGGTTCGCTGAAGCGCCCTCGTGATGCTGGCTCATCTTCGGGCACAACACAGAAGCAACGCGTTTGGCTTCCACACAGTGTGTTTCGTCCAACTGCCCCTGCACAAAGGCCGTCGTATGTTGCACCCCGTCTGCCTCCGCCCCCGCCGAGACAGCCGAAGGCTGAGACTGCACCCCCCCGTCCTCAAGATGGCCTGTGTTTCAAGTGCCGTCATCTAGGCCATATTTCCAGAGACTGCCCTCAGCGACAGAATCAACTGGTAGTTCACCCTGCTGGCCGCGGAAATGGCCGTGGCAACAATGGGACCCTCAAATATAATACTGGGTCAAATACTCATGCTCGTGGTCATGCTTACAACATTGATGTTGAAGCAGCTTAGGCACAGCCCGCTACAGTGATGGGTACTCTCCTCGTTAACTCAATACCTGCTACTGTTTTATTTGATACAGGAGCATCACATTCATTTATGTCTGGAGCATTTGCATCTAAGCATGGCATATACCACGAAAAGATGCATACCCCCTTAATAGTCCGGACTCCCGGTACCCAGTGTCGTGTTGACATGGTTGCACCTAACCTCACTGTCGAGATCGAAGGATTTGAGTTCATGGTTTCTCCACACATTCTAAAAACCTCCACCATCGACCTTATCCTTGGCATGGATTGGCTGAAAACCCACGATGCTGCACTTTATTGTGGCACCAAGGTCATCCAACTTTTTCATCCTTCTAGCGCGATTTTGAGTCATACTGCCATTGTGTCGATGAATGCCGAAGCTCGTATATATGCTCTGAATGCCTTGAATGTCGCACCTCTCGAAGGGATAGAGAAAGTTCCCATCGTTTGTGATTTTACCAACGTATTCCCAAAAGAACTGCCGGGGATATCCCTGACCAGAGAAGTTGAATTCGTCATCGACTTGAAGCCTGGCACCGTCCCTATTGCCAAGCGCCCATATAAGATGCCACCTCACCACCTCCTCGAATTGAAGAAGGAGATCGACACGGCCCTCGAGAAAGGCTTCATCCGTCCTAGTTCCTCTGCTTGGGGAGCACCTTCGCTCTTTGTCAAGAAGAGTGATGGCACGAACCGTTTGGTCCAAGATTACCGACCTATCAACCAGGCCACGATACAGAACAAGTACCCCCTCCCTCGGATAAATGATCTTTATGATCAACTTGCTGGATCCACGGTGTTTTCAAAACTCGACTTAAGGTTGGGTTACCATCAGATCCGGGTCCGTGATGAGGAAATCCCGAAGACCACATTCATTACTCTCTATGGTTCATACGAGTACACTGTCATGTCCTTCGGCTTGACGAATGCATCAGCCACCTTCTCCAGGTTGATGAACTATATATTTATGGAATACCTCGACAAGTTTGTCGTGGTTTATCTGGATGATATATTGATTTACTCCAAGACCGATGCAGAACATGCTGAACATCTTCGCCTTATACTGGAAAAGCTTCGAGAACACAAACTCTATGCTAAGTATTCTAAGTGTGAATTCTGGCTTCCCGAAGTTACCTACCTTGGTCATGTGATTTCCAAGGATGGCGTTGCTGTCAACCCCGAACGTATTCAGGCTATTCTTGACTGGACTCCGCCCAGGACTGTCAAGCAAGTCCGAAGTTTCCTCGGCCTTGCTAGCTATTGCCGCCGTTCCGTCGAGAACTTCTCCAAGATTGCCAAGCCTCTGACTAATCTGCTTCACAAAGGCGTCAAGTTTGAGTGGACTGATAAATGTCAAGAAAGTTTTCAAGCTCTGAAGGACAAGCTCACTTCTCCCCCAGTACTTTCTCCGCCTGATACTCAGAAGGACTTCGTGATATATTGCAACACGTCTCGTCAAGGATTAGGCTGTGTCCTAATGCAAGAGCGCAAAGTGATTGATTATGGCTCTCGTCAGTTGCGTGCTCACGAAGAAAACTATCCAACTCATGATCTCGAATTAGCAGCGGTAATTTATGCATTGAAGCTGTGGGGACATTAACTCGTTGGTAACCGTTGCGAGATCTACACTGACCACCAAAGCCTGAAGTACCTTCTTACTCAGCCCGACCTGAATCTTCGCCAACAGAGATGGCTCGATGCAATAGCCGACTACAACATGGGAATTTCTTAAACCCCTGGCAAAGCTAATGTGGTGGCCGAGGCCTTAAGACGCAAAGCCTACTGTTCTGAACTTGAAGTCCAGATAGAGCAGCCACTTCTGTATGAAGAGCTCCGCAAGTTGAACCTTGAAATTGTTCCGCAGGGACATGTGAATAACCTTGTTTTTGAGCCGGACCTCGACAACACCATCAAGTGGATACAAACATGTGACTCTGATGTCGAGAAGATCAAGAAGTATATCGCTAGAGTAAAGTCATCATGCTTCACTGTTGCTGATGATGGTATGTTGTATTTCAAGAATCGTTTAGTGTTCCCTAGGAGTATGCCCAATCTAAACTTGACCCCGCGCGTCATGAAAGAAGCTCATGATACTCCTTTGTCGATTCACCCTGGTAGTACCAAGATGTACCAAGACCTTCGTCAGCGGTACTGGTGCTCTAACATGAAGAAAGACATAGCTCAATATGTTGACGAGTGTGACGTTGGCCGTCGCGTGAAAGCAGAACATCAAAGACCTGTTGGAACTCTGCAACCACTTTATATTCCTGAATGGAAGTGGGACAAGATCGAGATGGACTTTGTCACTGGTTTTCCCAGATCGCAGAAAGGCCATGATGCTATCATTGTCGTCATCGACCGATTCTCCAAGGTTTCCCATTTTCTGCCAGTCAAGGAGACGATCTTTGCTAGTCAGTTAGCAGACTTATATGTTTCCAGAATTGTTTCCCTCCACGGTATTCCGTTGGAGATCAGTTCAGACCGTGGCAGTATTTTCACCTCAAGATTTTGGGATAGTTTCCAAGAAGCTATGGGCACTCACCTGAATTTCAGCACCGCTTATCACCCCCAGTCGGAAGGACAAGTCGAATGAGTCATTCAATCGCTTGAAGATATGCTTCGAGCTTGTGTCATTTCATTCGGTAAGAAATGGGAGGAATCTCTTCCATTTGCTGAATTCTCGTACAACAATAGCTATCAGGCTAGTCTGAAGATGGCACCCTTTGCAGTTCTCTATGGACGTAAGTGTCGAACCCCTCTGAATTGGTCAGAAACTGGAGAACGAACTCTCATTGGTCCGGACATCATACAGCATGCTGAAGATCAGGTTCGCGTTATTCGTGAACACTTGAAAGCTGCTCAGTCCCGTCAGAAAAGCAACTATGACCGCAAGCACAAGGAAATGGTCTATCAACCCGGCAAACAAGCTTACCTTCGTGTCACTCCCATGAGAGGCACTCATCGTTTCGGAATCAAAGGCAAGTTAGCTCCTCGCTACATTGGCACGTTCCGTATTCTTTCCCGGAGTGGACCAGTGGCATACCGATTGGAGTTGCCGTCAAACCTCTCCCAAGTCCACGATGTATTTCACGTGTCGCAACTCTGACGCTGTTTCAAGGACCCTATTCGTGAAGTGGAACATGATATGATTGAATTGCAACAGGACTTGACTTATCAAGAACATCCGAGCCGCATTCTCGATCAGTCTGAACGCAAAACCCGCAACAAGACAACCAAGTTCCTCAAAGTTCAGTGGTCAAATCATTCTGAAGATGAGGCCACTTGGGAACGCGAAGATCGTCTTCGTGAAGAATACCCCGATCTTTTCCCCTCTACCGCTTAGATTCCCGGGACGAGAATTCCTGTAGTGGGGGAGATTTGTAACACTCTCACTATCAGTGAACATTAATCACCATTACTGTTTATCACTACTGTTCAAATGTTTTTTCTTTGATCAACTGGTTCAGTTCAAATTCAAGTTCACCTTTGTTATTGTTGAAAGCAATGTGAACCATGGGCCTTGATCCTCATGAATCAATAACAAAGTCCAACCCCTTTCATTTGAAATCAAATCAAATGCTCAAAATGCCTTTGGTGGAATATTAAAACCAATGTGCAAAATAATCTTGCTCCAAAAATTGTGAAACTACTTTTATAAAATCACTAATATTCTGTGGACCATGATACACCAATTTGGGGATTTTTATCAGTCTCTAAATTAATTCAGATAAATTAAAACAGTGGCCAAAACCCTATATAAACCATTTAATATTTAATTTAAATATTAAATGACTTTTAATATTGCCCAACCTTTTTGTGGCAGTAACCTATGGTGATTACTAAATTATGGGACACATTCAACATTTTACAAAATTTCCTAAGTGACTAAATTAAATGCAAAGAGAAAATAAAAAAGAATAAAAAAAAGAAAAGAAAAACCTAATCTACCGCGCGTGGGCAAGCCCACCCCCTGCTTCCCCCTGGGCCAACCGGCCCACCCCAGAACTGATCCACTTAACCCCCCATGCCCTACCTACAGTGCGCAGGGGGTGCCGTGGAGGGCATCCCCCGGCCGCACGCCATGGCCGGTGCCGTGGAGGGCATCCAGACCCCTTCGGAGAGAATAAGAGCCCCCACTGGAACCCTAACCCTAACCCGCCACCCGTTTCCCCCCCTCAGTTCCCCTCCCCCAGATCCCTCCTCGCCCCTCTGTTCATCTCGCTCGGGCCCCTCCCCCACTAGAAATTCAATATCTTTTAAACCGTAAGTCAGATTCAAAAACTTTATACATGAAAGTTGATCAGAAGAATACAACAAATACGGATATGCTATCCGCATACCAACCACAACCCTCTAACGCACCGAATATCGAACCGTCCCCCTCCGGACCGTCTGTCCGATGATTTGTTCGGTACTGTCAAAGTATCCGGATGAATTTATTCTGAACACGAAAGTTGTTCGGATTGTTTCAACTAGCACGGTTACACCCTTCATACGTTTGTCGGATGTCCACGACACCTCCGGCATGAACCCTTCCCCCTCCAGACACCCTGTCCGGTAATCAACCGGAGCCGGTAGTTCATCCCCGGATGGATTCCCGCTCCGTGCAACGTGCATTGCACTGCATTAGAACACCGTTAACATTGCATACGTCGTGTCATTCATCTGTTTGTTTATGTTTGCTTTGTATTTACTGTTTCTCCCCCTTTATTCTCCGGTAGACCCCGCTGCTACCGCCGAATACACTGCTGCGTGGTACGACTACTTCGTCGACGACCCTACCCCTACCGTTGAGCTTCCCCAGATATCGCCTACCTTTTCCGTACTTTCTTGCACTAGGCATTGTTACTGCTGCTACTACGTTACAATCCTATTGAATTGCATAACCTAATTTTGTCGCCCGTGATGTACCCTCCTTATCCTATGCTGCCGGCTATATCTATATATTATATTCAGCAGTGATCCCTGCGCATTGTTAGCTAGGATTAGGTAGCGGGCCGTGACCACTCAGGGGGGTGATGCGGATAATACTTATTACAACTGCACAGGTACGGTACAATGCAGACACCGCCTAAGGCCCCCTAGCTCGGCTCTGCCGAGCCACCTTCTAGTGTGAGCTATCAAGGAGTAATCCTTGTACTCCACTCGTTGATGACTCCGTATAGCCGCTCTAGGTACCTGAGCACGGTTGTCTTTAAGGTAAGAAGTCGGGCGACCCAACGGTGCCCGCGAGCGGTATTGCGTCGGGAACGACAGGGAGGGTACGACCGACGTTACTGGCGTGCTTGGCCCCTGCTCCTATCTCGCGAGAGTTACCAAACCACGAAAAAGTCGAGCTCTACCAAGAGCACACGCGAGACAAGGTAAGGAGACGATTCACCTTCTCGGTAACCGCACGCTTTGACGGGACGACAGGGCAGGCCCCGACGTTACCGGTGGGCCTTGTTGCTGTTCGTTGTCCGTTGTGTTGTTAGTCAGACAACGATAACGGTTGTCTGGGAGATAATATTAAAATGCTAAATGGTTCGACGGATGAATTGAGAGACCCGTTGGTCTGTACGCACTACCTTCACGTGGGATAAGGAGTTATGGGATCCCCTGCGTCGTAGTTTGTCCGAAAGCTCTTCAGACATCAGCAGTACCGCGGCCTGATCGCCGGGAAGCCGTGTTGTCTTATTTGTTGCAGTAGGTGTGTTTGGATTTTCTTTTTCTTCACAGGCCAGACTCGCACCGTGCAGGAGCGTGCAAGGGTGAGGGACCTAGACCCATTGGCGCATAGGATATAGTCCGGCAGATGGCCTCTCTGCTGAGCCTAGGATGGGCTGCGATGTGTCGGATAGCCTCGTTGGGCGTTCCCTAACAAGGTTCACGCCACCCTGGAGATCCGAGCGTGCATGCTGAACAGTAGTGCACCCCTGCAAGGAGTTTAATCTATTCGAATAGCCGTGTCCACGGTAACAGGACGCTTTATGCTGAACCTGGATCTTACCACTACAAACTACTACTATTAAACTGTATGGTTCCGGGTTTTCTTCCTCGCAGGGAAGTCGAGGAGGGGAACTCGGAGGCATCTATTATTATTAATCATTACAACTTACTATTATACAATGTTGCAACAACTTCTGCTTCATTGTTACTTTATGCTTATATAAACTGTTGGCTGTTACTCTTCTCATGCTGCAAGACATCGTCAGAAGATGCTAGTCTTCGATAGGTCTAGCTTCTTACCCTTATTCTGATTTCTATCTTGCAGTCCACTATATACCCCCTTTCCATTTGATACAAATGCATAAATGCTTAGTAGCGGACGTAAGACCCGCGGGTATGCTAGATACTCACCTTTTGCTTTATTTCCCCCTTTATGTTTTGCCTGATCGGCCGCTGCAGTCGACGTTGGAGCCCAGGAGCAGGAGTACCCCGGAGGCGGATACTACTACGTCGAGACCCCTGCTGACCAGGACCAGCAGTAGTTTCGGAGGCTCCCAGGAAGGAGGCCTTGCCTTTTCGATCTGTATCTCTGATGTTATTTGTGCTAGCCTTCTTAAGGAAAAACTTGACTAACTGTGTCTGTACTCATATATTATGGCTTGTATAACTTATGTATTCGGGTCCGCGAGACCCCCTTTATTGTAATATATTGGTTTATCCTTTTGTGTTTAGTGTTGTGCTGTGATATTCTCACCGTGGCACCCTAATCTCAGCTGTGTACCCTGCGTGTATGATTACTGTACACAGATTGATTTTGGGGGCGTCACACCCCTTCTCTCTTTTTATTTCTTTTTCTCTTTTTTCTATTTTTTGTATTTTTTTGTGGCCTCAATGGCTCTTTCTATTTCTCTCATTTGTCCTCTTTGGGATCTTTTAATTTGTCCACTTTGGGATCTTTTCCTCACTTTAGGGGCAACACACTATATATTAGAAAAAGTATAGAAAATCTTTCACACTTTACAAAAGTACTCAAATCATAATGAAGATGTAACTATCATGATATATGCAAATGTATGCCTCTGCCAGAGTAGCAGGATATGCAATGATACTAGCGCGTCATGTAGCAATGATTAGGGCAAGGCCCAACTAGCATGCGGCTCATCGATCAAGAAAGTAGCTTGTATGACATGAATATCAAGTCATGAGAAGGTGGATGTTGCATGGCAATATATCTCGGAAAGGCTATGGAAATGCCTTGATAGGTAGGTATGGTGGCTGTTTTGAGGAAGGATATAAGGAGGTTTATGATGACAGAGCGTATCGTGCCAAGGGTTTGGATGCACCGGCGAAGGTGGATGCCAATTCTCGGAGTGAGAAGAAAGCAATGCACGGCACATGAGAGGCTAGAAAAATATGGGAAGGTGGAAGTGTGAACTTTTGAATACTCACATTAGTCTGAATAACTCATGCACTTATTATCGGTAACTCTCAATCTAATAAGGAGGTTTCAAAAAGAGACAAGTACCCCGAGGAGGAGTGTATGGGGGTTTGTTTATCCTTGCGCATCCTCGACTCATGGTACGTGAGTGTACTCTAATATTCGACCCCTTAGAAGAGTAGTGATCCATCTAGTAGCTAAAGTTCTCAACTAATTTTGTAAGTTTTGAAAATAAACACGGATTGCCCAAAATACGACATCTATCACTAATAGGCTAAAGCTCTTGACACCAAAAGTCCAAACATTACTCAAAACAATACCTCAAAACTATTGCAAGTTACTACTACAAAAGAATAGCAACCTCAATTACCTATTTCAAGTCAAGATACAAAACTCAGTGCAACAGGCAAACTCTCTAAACAAGATAAACATGAAAACTCAAGAGAGTTCCAACAACAAACTAAACAAAAGCTCTTAAAAAATATAAGCATGAAAACTAAGAGCTAAACAAGTCAATAGCTATGAAAAAGATAAAGAACACACACAACAAAGATAGGCATGAAAAATCCTATGTTGTGTTCTAGATTTTGAAAGTGGAGCGTGTTTCTCTCCCACACAAAGAAAGCTGGGTTCTAACTTGCTATGTACAGCAAGCAAAGCTAAAGAAAACTAAAAATAAAACCTAAGAGCGAGACGCTCCAAGCATAGCACATAACGCATGAAGTGATAAAAATATAGTGAGACGAGAGACGAACTAATAATTGTTGATGGAGAAGGGGATGCATGGGGGCATCCCCAAGCTTAGACGCTTGAGTATCCTTGAATATTTCTTAGGGGTGCATGGCGACTTCCCCAAGCTTGAGCGCTTGACACTCCTGACGAAAGTTCCGTAATTGTATAGAGCACGCTATGTAAAAATTTCAGCTAAAAAAGATGAACTGGGATTTTTCTGTGATGTTTCTAGTCACGAGGACAGAATCTGTTTTCTGGACAGCATGTCACAACTTTCACTTCCCTTGTCTTATGAGGCTATAAATGACACAAAGCTTAAAAAGTAAAGATACAATGATGTTGCTACAGTAGTAACAATCATCAAGACCACTAAAAACAGAAGAAAAACAAAAAGGAAATCCTAAATTCGTTGCGGACTGCCTCCCGAAAGCGCTTCTTTAAAGCCATTAGCTAGGCTTAATGCAAATAGGAGGAATCAAAGATCATCATAATAATCGGAGTTGTAAATCGATTCAAATGGTTCCTCAACAAGTTCATCCTTGTTTCTTTTTGGAAAGGGGTATATACGTTTTGCTTTCCCGCGTAGGAGTATTTGTCCCTTACCTATATCAATGAAGCCTTTCACGGCCCGGAGGAAATCCCTCCAAAGCACTATGTTTCCTTGGTTTGGCTTCATGAAGAAGAAATCAACCATTGCAATCCCTTTAAGGAATGTCACTGGTACATCTTTTTTCCTTCCCTGGATCTCAGAAATATCTCCATTAGCATGTTCATGATAGGATGACAATTTGTCCATGTTAAATTTTAAAGAATCATAAACAACTTTTGGCATAATAGAAACCATGGATCCAATGTCACAGAAAGCAAGGAAGTCTTGATTAGAGATGCTAATTCTAACAAAGGGTTCCCAGTCACCATCTAACTCATAAACATCTTTCTTATTTGGCAGGGGTCTCTTTAATTTTCTCAAGTCTAGAGCATCCAATCTCTTTTAAATAGTAGCAAGTCTATCTATGACAGTATCAAAACTATGATCATAAACAAAGTAACTAGATAGACCATGTATAATTTCAAGAGCTCTAGCTTCATCGCAAGCTAAGAAATACCCTTCGGCTATAATATCCAAAGAGTGTTTGCACCATCTAAAAAGACCATGGTAAAAATTTCTAAGCACAATTTTTATAGGTATCCAAGGCATAATTCTTCTAAGTGCATCAGAAATTCTATCCCAAGCCTTCTTCATATTTTCTCCATCCCTTTGATGGAAATCTAAAACCTCTGATTCCCTCAAGACACCAAATCCTAACATTCTTGACTAAACAGAAAGGATAACTAAAAGCAAGATAACTATTTTTTTGATTTTTGGACACTAAAGCAAAAACTGAAAGGTAAACTAACAAGACTAAAAAGCAAAGATAAAAGATAGTGTGCAACTCCCCTATCTTGAAGAGTGGAGTCCTCGGCAACGGCGCCACAAATTTCTTTTGATGGTACGAATTCTCGCCCCCTTGCTGGTTACCCAAAGTGGAAGGTTGAGATGTAGACAGCAACAAGTTTCCCTTAGCGAAGATGCTAAGGTTGAACGTCGAAGCAATAGGACTCCAAGATCGACAAGTAGGTGGTGAATTGAACAATGGCGCCATTTACAACCAAGGTTGCTAACTTCATCTTAATGAGGTGCGGTACTTATTTTGGCGTACCGCCCATGCTTTTGAGCCTCGTCCTTTCTTTGTAGCATAGTTAGCATTGCAGTGCGTCTTTAATCCTGTCAATTGCCCAGCTGTAATTTGTTTACCTCGCATAGCAGTTTTTTCATCTTTTGGGAGAGAGACATCACTAGTGGACATCACGAGACCCCGGTCAATATTCTCATCACTGTTTACACACTCTTTTATTTCCCTGCTTTTACTTTCCAGCTGCTATCATTATCATTATTATCTGTTGCGTTGATCCTTTGTGAACAGCAAGGCCGAAGAGATTGACAACCTCTTTGTACTCGTTGGGAAGCAACGTTATTTGTGTTGTGTGTAGGTCCAGGTAAAGTAAGCAACCTCGGTTGTGAACGGCGCCATTGTTCACTTTGCCACCTACTTATCATTGTCGAAGTCCTACGGGAGACAAACCCTATCCTCTACATAAAGGAAATTTGCCGCTACACTACATCTAACCTTCCACTTGGGGTAACCAACGAGGATAGAGTATCAAGCAAATTTCTGGCGCCGTTGCCGGGGACTCCGAGTGCTAAGATAGGGGAGTTGCACACTATCTTTCACCTTTACTTTTTAGTCTTGTTAGTTTACCTTTCAGTTTTTGCCTTTGTGTCTTATACCAAAAACCCCCAAAATAGTATGTCTAGTTACTTGCTTGCCACCAATGCCTAACTTCTTTGAAACCAGACCCTATTGGCATGGAGGATTCACTGAGGATCAACAAGAATGGTACAAGGAACACCGCTTGTCTCAAAATGGGATACACTTACGGAAACAAATAAATCATTTGTATGCGTATGCTAGAAACTTGTGCTCAATATATAATATATCTTTCTGCAGGGATGAATCTTGTTGTTTTATGAGGCATAAACACCTTGATTTCCAATGTGAGTACAATGTTGATGAAATCCGGGGCATATGGCATTGTCATATGTCGCGGTGGGACCGATATGTGCTTCGTCCCAGAATCTGGATGGAAACATCTAGATATGGAATAGTACCACATATCGGGCCTTATAGATGCCCCTCTAGATAGAGAGGGTCTTGGGTGTGTGTTTCACTCGAGTCTTTATACCATAGGCCTGTAAATTATCTTGTTTTGCATTTTTAGCAAGCAAATATTTTTGCACATCAGAATTTTTTTCAAGTTGAGTTTGAACCATATGAAAATGCTTAACAAGACATTTAACATCATTAATTGTTCTACCTAGAACATCAAGAAAACTTTTGATAGCAAGAGTATTATCATGCAACTGACTTTGAATCCTCATATTAAAGTGATTTTGCTTCATAATAAAATTATCAAGCTCATCTAAACATTGATCAGGAGGCTTACCTTGAGGGTGTTAGTTGCATTGAAATGTAAGAGAGAGTGTACCTCTACCAAGGGAGGATGAGTAGTAAGCTCACACATCTTCTCAATAGGAGGTAGATTCTTCACGTCTTCAGCTTTAATACCTTTCTCTTTTATAGACTTCTTCGTTTCTTGCATATCTTCGGGGCTTAGGACAAGCATGCCCCTCTTCTTTGATGGTGGAGGTGGTTCAGGGACGGACCAATCTTCGTGGTTCTTGGAAATCTTGCCCATTAGTTCTTTAGCACCGCCCGATGTTCTTTCCCTTAAAACACAACCAACACAACTATCCAAATAGGATCTAGAGTCATCGGTTAAACCAACATAAAATATATCAAGTAACTGATTCTTAGGGACTCCGTGTCCCGGTCTAGCCTTCATCAAACTGCAATACCTCCCCCAAGCTTTAGGGAGGTGCTCATCCTGCAACTGTTTAAAGTTATAAATTCTTTGTAAAGCAGCATGTTGCATATGAGCAGGAAAATACTTATCAACAAAAGATTGAGCCAAATCTTGAGGACTCTTAATGGAACCATAGGGTAGTGCATCATACCATTCTTTAGCGTCTTCCTTCAAAGAGAAAGGAAGAAGCTTAGTCACATAAAAGTTTCGTATCTTCTCATCGGCAGTAAACAAGCCACCTAACTTAGTGAGTTTGGTCAGGTGTGCAATAGCATCGTCATTTTCTCTGCCTTAAAAGGGGTAAGCTTCAACTGTAGATATAAGTGAAAGATCAACAGAGAAATCATAATCAGGATCATTGATGCATATAGGGGATGTAGCAAATTGAGGATCAGGAGTAATCTTGTTCTTCATGGAGTGTTTTTCAAGAAGCTTCTTAACAACACCAGGGTCAGAGTCGGCACACTCTGTAAGTTCCCTGCATAAATCATCATCAAGAATAATATAATCATCCTCAAGGAGTCTCTCCTTGAGTTTATCCAAGCCTGGGTAACCAAAGGCTTTGCAAACATCTTACTTTGTGTTTGCATGTTCACTTCATGACTAATAATATGTTCTTCCAAAATCTTCAAATTGTTTCATTATAAAGTGAAAGAGCAAAATTAAAAGTTATTAGTTGTCCTTTGACCAAGGATATGTTGGCATGATTTGATGAGTTTCCTTAGCCCTACTTTTCATTATAATTGTTACTACTTTTTCATAAGGGCCTTATGAGTTGAGGTTGCTGTTGAGGATGTTTGAGTTTGGTGAAGAAATCATGATGCTTCTTGTCTGTATTCAATTAATTGACACTTCACTCTCTAAATTCGTGGACAGGTTTACCGAGCTCAGTATTCGCTTGGGGACAAGCGAGGTCTAAGCTTGGGGGAGTTGATACGTCCCAAATGCATCACTATTTATATCGTAATTCACCCCTATTCATTGATATATTTCATGTTATGACGCTATTCTTATGTTGTTTTGGCTTGTTTTACATAGTTTGCAACTTTCCGATGCCGAAGCAGCAGACACTAGATTCAGCGGTAAAAAGTGGACACAGAGTTGATGAATCAGAAGACCTCCAAATGACCTGAAAATCGACGGAGGTTATTTCCATAAAAATGAAAGAGGCACGCAAAACAAGAGCCAGAGGGGGGCCACCAGGTGCCCAGGCGCCCCCTGATAGCGCGAGAGTTGACGGGTATAGTTTGCTTGCTTCCCCGGCAACAACGCCAGAAGTTGCTTCGATGGCTTCTCGCCCCTCGTTGGTTACCCAAAGTGGAAGGTTGAGATGTAGATAGCAGCAATTTCCCTCGGTGAAGATACCAAGGTTTGTCTCTAGTAGACTCCAACAACGACAGGAAGGTGACAACGGCGCCAACAGTTAGGCGGTTGACGTGGAACTGCACACACAACAAATAACTTTGGTACCAACGAGTTCAGAGAGGTTGTCAATCCCTCCGGCCTTGTTGTTTACAAAGGATTAAACGTACGGGATAATAATGATAGTGATAGCAACGGAAAGGTAAATAAAGCAGGAAATAAATAGTGGGTGTAAACAGTATTGGAAATATGGACCGGGATCCCATGATGTTCACTAGTGATGTCTCTCTCCCAAAATACGATAAAATAGCCATGCGAGGTAAACAAATAACAGCTGGGCAATTGACATGATTATGTGCGCAAACCAATGCTAACTATGCTATAAAGAAAGGCAGAGGCTCAAAAGCATGGGCGGTACGCCAAGACAATTGACCGAAATCCATCTGCATCTACCTACTAATCATCGACCTTGAGATATCTATCCAGAACATCTCACTAGTATTAAGTTGCGAATCCCACCCAAAGTGTAAACTCAAAGCAACAAACAACTGCATTAAAGAACTTTGCGTAAAGTAAACAATCCTTGCACCCGCAAGTACAAGCACCGTTGTTTTCACCCTTGTGGCAACAACACATCCCCTAGACTCATGTTTCTGTCACTCAAGCTAGTCATCGGGGGGAATGAACCCTCAATCATGCATAACGCTCCCTCTTGGAGTCACTACCTACTACTTGGACAAAGCAATAAACAGCAACAGAGAACATGCAAGAATTACTCAAGAACATAAATATAAAAGAGGAGAATCAAATATATTACTCAAACACAATCTGAACATAGTCTCATAACCCATCGGATCCCAACAAACTCAGCATAGCAACAACAGAAAGATTACATATGTGCCTCGATCATGTAGGGAATCTCACGAGGTCTAATCCATGAAGAACAAAGAGGCGAGGAGAACATCACATAGCTACTAATCATAGACCCATGGTCCAAGGTGGACTACTCACGGTTCATCCGGGAAGCATCCATGGTGGTGGAGAAGCTCCCGGAGGTGGTTCCTCCCTCCGGCAGGGTGCCGGGAAGAGGTCTCCTGGTGCTCCCGATCTTGGAAGCGCGGCGGCGGCGGAACAGAGAAGAGATCGCGAAAAAGGGTTCTGTCCCCGAGGATTTCTCGTCACGGGGAATAAATAGGCGAACGGGGGCAGCCAGGGGGGCCACCAGGGGTCCAGGCGGCCTCCCGGCGCGTCTCCACCCTAGGCCGCGCCACCTGGCCTCCTGAGCCCAGGTGGGTCCCCTCTGGCCCCCTTGGGGACTCCGGAAGCTTCCTGTACGCTGATTTTTCCCAGAATTTTTCTGGCACTTTAATTAATGGGAAAACCTGAAATCCAAAAACAACAGAAAATAGGAACTGGCACTGGGGTGCACCGAGTTAATAGGTTAGTCCAAATATGATCAAAAGTGTATGTTAGTGCATCAATATCATAGCAATATCACACAAAAGAAGCATGGAGCAAGGAGAAATTATAGATACGTTTTGGACGTATCAACATCCCCAAGCTTAATTCCTGATCGTCCTCGAGTAGGTAAATGATAACAAGCATAATTTCTTTGGTGAAATGCTACCAACCATAAAAGAAATTTTTAGTAAAGCAATCAAGGCATGTAATTCAATTCAAGTCATAACAGGCAAGAGTCTATATTAGCATTGAAACAAGCAACATAAGAACATAAAGGTGCAAGAGCTCTCGCTGTCCGTGACTCGAATGTCTCCAAATGGTGTTTGCGTGGATAGGGATATACGAGAGAAAATTATTTTTGTGTTGAGAACTCAATCTACTAAAGTTTCACACTTGGTCTTCTTTGGAATCTTATCTTGACTCATCCCCAGACCACTAGCCAGGTACAAGTCAAAATGATCCACTCCTTTTAGATATTTTGAGCACTCATGCAATGGATGAGCGTAAGCAAGAAAGTTGACACTTAGGATGACAAAAAGAGAATATGGTGGAGGAGGAAGACAAAAAGGTGAGAAAGGCTCACATCAATGAGGACAATCATAGACGAGAGAAAGCCAAATGATAGATTGATACGTCCCAAACGTATCTATAATTTCTGCTTGCTCCATGCATGTTTTGTGTGACTTTGCCATGTTTTGCTTGAAATTTCATACACTTTTGAACCTATTTGGACTAACCTATTAACTCAGTGCACCCAGTTGCCAGTTTCTGTTTTCTGCTGTTTTTGTATTTCAGGTTTTCCGGCCATTAAAAGTGCTCCAAAAATTCCGGGAAAAATATATAAAAAATCAGCGCAACGAAAGCTTCCGGAATCACCAAAGGAGGGAAGGAGGGCCACCACCAGGCAGCCAGGAGGGCAGGTGGCGCGGCCCCACCCTGGGCCGCACCAGGCACCCTCCTGACTGCCTCGTGGCCCCTCTCGACGCCCCCTTCGCCTATATTTACCCCTCGGGGTGGAAACCCCTAAGACAGACTCCTCTTTCGCGATCTCGCCTTTGTTCCGCCGCCGCCGCCGTTTCTAGATTGGGGATGCCTGGAGAAGCTGCTCCGGCACCCTGCCGGGAGAAGCTACCCCCGCCGGGAGACCCTCCATAGCCATGGACGCCTCCCGTATGTACCGTGAGTAGTTTCCCTTGGACCATGGGTCCGTGAATAGTAGCTATGTGATCTATCTCTCCCCCTTTTGTGCTTCCACTTTCGAGTCCTCGTGAGCTGCCTCACATGATCGAGGCATCTATGTAATTTCTGTTGTTGCTATGCTGAGTTTGTTGGGATCTGATGGATTATGAGACGATGTTCAGATTGTGATGAGTAATATATTTGGTTCTTCTCTTTTATATTTTGTTCTTGAGTAAATTCTTGCATGTTCTCCGTTGTGGTATTTTCTTTGGCCAAGTATTTTATTTGCAACTACAAGAGCGAGCGTGATGCTCGATTGTGGGTTCAACCCCTTGATGTCTAGCTTGAGTGACAGAAACATGAGAATAGGGGATGTGCTGTTGCCACCAGGGATAAAACAACGGTGCTTGTACCTGCGGGTGCAAGGATTGTTTACTTTACGCATAGTTCTTTTAATGAAGTTGTCTGTTGCTTTGAGTTTACACTTTGGGTGGGATTCACAACTTAATACCAGCGAGATGTTCTGGATAGATATCTCAAGGTGGATGATTCGTAGTAGATGAAGATGGATTTTGGTCTACTTACCTTGGCGTACTGCCCATTTCTTTTGAGCCCTTCCTTTCTTTGCAGCATAGTTAGCATTGCGGTGCCTTCATAATCCTGTCAATTGCCCAACTGTGATTTGTTTACCTCGCTAGCACTTTTATCGTCTTTTGGGACAGAGACATCACTAGTGAAAATCACGGGACCCCGGTCCATCTTCATATCACTGTTTACACCCTTATTACTTTCAGTCCTTACTTTCAGTTGCCACTATTATTATCTCTTGCGTTGATCCTTTGTAAACAGCAAGGCCGGAGGAATTGACAACTCCTCTGTACTCGTTGGGAGCAAAGTTATTTGTATCTGTGTGCAGGTCCAGGTGAAGCTAGCAACCTCGGCGCCACTGTTCACTTTACCACCTTCTTGTATCCTTCGGAGTCCTAGGAGACAAACCTTGGTATCTTTGCTAAGGGAAAACTTGCCGCTGCATTATATCTCACTCTGCACTTGGGGTAACCAACGAGGCTTGAAGATTATTAACACTCTCTTGCCATCAGCAAGTTTTCTGGCGCCGTTGCCGGGGACTCTAGTCTACAAGATATGGGAGTTTCACACTATCTTTTATCTTTGCTTTTTAGTCTTGTTAGTTTACCTTTCAATTTTTACTTTTGTGTCCTTAATAAAAATACCAAAAATACTTGCTGCTACTATGGGTTCCAATGAAAACACTAAGTTGTGTGACTTCACTAGTCACAACAACAGTGACTTTATCTGCACTCCTATTTCTCCACCTTCCACTTCAGCACCTTCTTATGAGATTAAACCTGCTCTGCTTAACGTTGTCATGAAAGATCAATTCTCAGGAGCAGGAGAAGATGCTGCCTTGCACCTAAACAACTTTATCGAGCTTTGCAACATGCAGAAGTACAAGGAAGTGGATGGAGACATCGTCAAGCTGAAGCTTTTTCCTTTCTCTTTGAGAGGAAGAGCCAAGGAGTGGCTACAATATTTTCCCAAGAACAATATTGATTCTTGGAGTAAATGCAAAGATGCTTTTATAGGGAAGTACTATCCCCCTGCTAAAATTATTCAATTGCGGAGTAACATTATGAATTTCAGGCAATTGGATAATGAACACGTTGCCCAGGCTTGGGAACGTATGAAGATGCTTGTCAAGAACTGCCCCACACATGGACTGACTACCTGGATGGTTATCCAGACTTTTTATGCAGGCTTGAACTTCGGCTCGCGGAACCTGTTAGATTCGGCCGCGGGAGGAACTTTTATGTTAACCACGCTTGGTGCTGCCACAAAGCTACTTGATGAGGTGATGCTGAACTACTCGCAATGGCACACCGAGAGATCTCCAACCGGTAAGAAGGTAAACTCTGTCGAGGAGATGTCCTCTTTAAATGAAAAGGTTGACCTTATCATGTCTCTACTTACCAAGCAACCTTCTATTGATCCTCAAGATGTTCCTTTAAATTCTTTGGTTGCTCAGGAGCAAGTAGATGTCAATTTTGTCTCTAGAAACAACTTCAACAATAATTCTTATAGGAGTAGCTTTGTTAGCAACAATCCTAGGCCTTTCCTATCCAACAACTATGGGAACAACCCTTATCCTACCACCAGAAACTCCACTTCAGAACTAGAGACCTTGCTCAAAGACTTTATCACTACCCAGAAAGCCTTCAACAACAGTGTGGAGGAGAAATTAGATAAATTAGATAATATTTGTTTGAAGGTAGACAACTTAGCCCTTGATGTTGAGATGTTAAAAATTAGAACCTCTCCCCTTGAGGAGAGTAAGGTCACTCCTATTAATGCTATCCAGTTACAAATCAATGAAAATATTAGGATGATGGCTAAACTCAAAGAGAGATGGGCTAGATAAAAGGAGGAAGAAGAGATAATTAAGAGCCTTCCTACCTACCACACAGTAGCTACTATCCAAGTAGTTGAGGATGTCCAAACTGTTAGCACCCATCACACCCCTAGTCCCACTGGACCTATCAATGGTGATGCTACCACCTCAACCTTAGAAGAGGAAACCTCTATGAACGTAGAGGATTTCAAACAAGTGAACCTAAATGACATCACTACCTCCTTGATAGATAGTAGTGACCTAGACTTTGACAACTGCACTTTACCTGAAGTTATTGGTTTCCTACACAAGATGTCTAGAGACCCCCACACTAGCACACTCAATCTTGCCTTCACAGAGCATATCACCAATGCTCTAATCAAAGTTAGGGAGGAGAAGCTTAGACTAGAAGCCTCCATACCTAGGAAGCTAGAAGATGGTTGGGATCCTATGATAAAAATTGAATTGAATAACTTCTCTTGTTATGCTCTTTGTGATGTAGGAGCAAGTACCTCTGTTATGCCCAAAAGAATGTATGATATGCTTGAATTGAAACCTTTTGATCCTTGTTCTTTTGGTGTTCGTCTTGTTGATTCTTCCGTAAATAAATCTTTGGGGAAGATCGACGATGTACTTATCATTGTCAATGACAATTATGTTCCTGTTAATTTTACTATTATGGACATTGAATGTGAACCTTCTTGTCCAACTATTTTGGGACGTCCTTTTCTTCGCACAGTTGGTGCTATCATTGACATGAAAGAGGGAACTATTAAATTCCAATTCCCTCTCAAGAAATGGATGGAACATTTCCCTAGGAAAAATATTAAGTTACCTTTTGAGTCCGTCACATGGGCTAGTTATTCTCTTGAAAAGACTTGATCTTCTGCTTTAAGCCTAGCTAATGGCTCTAAAAAAGCGCTTTCGGGAGGCAGCCCGCAACGAATTTAGGTTTTTCTTTTTGCTTTTGTTCTGTTCTTAGTGGTCTTGATGATTGTTACTACTGTATCAACATCATTGTATATTTACTTTTTAAGCTTTGTGCCAAGTTTAGCCTCATACGGCAACGGAAGTAAAAGTTGTGACATGCTGTCCAGAAAACAGATTCTGTCCTCGTGACTAGAAAAATCAGAGAAAAATCCCAGTTCTTCTTTTTGAGCTGAATTGTTTACACAGCGTGCTCTATACAATTACAAAACTTCCGTATGTTCTGAGTTTTTTGATTTGATTTGCAGAAGTACCCCTAAAAAATTCGTTTCTATCTGCTGTTCTGTTTTTCACAGATTCTGCCACGTTTTGTCTCTCTTCACTTTTGCAAACCTTAAGCTTGCTTTTTCTTTGCAAAAACCTTTTGGCAATTTTGGGAAACAGTAGCTCTTCCTGGAAATCTTTATTTTCAGTAGAGGAAAATTATTTTATTAGGGTACTAACCTCTCTAATTAGCCTACAATGAGTTATGTATGAAGGGAGTTTTCAAGTGCGCGATGGAGGATGATGAAAGAAGATTCAGGAGGGTCAAACGCTCAAGCTTGGGGATGCCCATGTGCACCCCCAATAAATATTCAAGGAGACTCAAGCATCTAAGCTTGGGGATGCCCCCGTGCATCCCCTTCTTCATCAACAATTATCAGTTCGTCTCTCGTTGCACTATATTTTTATCAATTCATGCGTTATGTGCTATTCTTGGAGCGTCTCGCTCTTAGGTTTTGTTTTTAGTTTTCTTTTGCTTTGTTTGCTGTAGTAACAAGTTAGACCCCAACTTACTCTTTTGTGTGGGAGAGATTCTCGCTCCGCTTGAACTAGAACTCCTCATAGGATTTGCACGCTTATTCTTTTAGCTGTGAGCTGTTCTTTTTCTTTTCTTAGCTGCTGTTCTGTTTAGTTGTAGTGCTTTAGTTTTTCTAGAGGTTTTCTTTTGTCTTAGGTTGAACTTTCTATATGTTGCATGTTTTATCTTGTTAGAGAGTTTGCCTGTTGCACTGAGTTATGTGTCTTGACTGAAAGTAGGTAGTTAAAGTTGCTGTTCTCTTTGTAGTAGTAACTTGCAATAGTTTTGAGGTATTGATTAGAGTAATGTTTGAACTTATGGTGTGAAGAGCTCTTGCCTATTAGTGATAGATGTCCTATTTTGGGCAATCCGTGTGTTTTTCGAAAACCAAAAACCCCTGTTGAGAACTCTAGCTACTAGATGGATCACTAACCTCTGGAGGGTTCGAATATTAGAGTACACTCACGTACCATGAGTCGAGGATGCGCAAGGATAACCAAACCCCCATACACTCCTCCTCGGGGTACCTGTCTCTTTGTGAACCTCCTGATTAGATTGAAAGTTACCGATAATAAGTGCATGAGTTCTTCGGACTAATGTGAGTATTCGAAAGTTGACACTTCCACCCACCTATACTTTTTCGAGCCTCTTCGGTACCGTGCATTGCCCTTTCTCACCTCGAGAGTTGGCGCATACTTCGCCGGTGCATCCAAACCCTTGGCACGATACGCTCTGTCATCATAAGCCTCCTTATATCTTTCCTCAAAACAGCCACCATACCTACCTACAAGGCATTTCCATAGCCTTTCCGAGATACATTGCCATGCAACATCCACCTTCTCATGACTTGATCTTCATGTCATACATGCTACTTGCTTGATCGATGAGCCGCATTCTAGTTGGGCCTTGCCCTAATAATTGCTACATGACGCGCTAGTATCATTGCATATCCTGCTACCCTGGCAAAAGCATACATTTGCATCACGATAGTTACATTTTCTTTATGTGAGTACCTTTGTAAAGTGTGAAAGATCTCCTATATTCTTGTAAAATATAGAGTATTGCCCCTAAAGTGAGGAAAAGATCCCAAAGAGGACAAAATCAAAAGATCCCAAAGAGGACAAATGAGAGTTAAATAGAAAGAGCCATTGAGGCCACCAAAAAATACAAAAAAAGAGAAAAAGAGAAAAAAATAATAAAAAGAGAGAAGGGGGCATACTACTATTCCTTTTGAGAGATCCACACTAGTACTTCATCTCCTATCCCTTGTACTCCATAGAGATCATCATCATGCATATAACTATGTGGGGACCCTTCACACTATAGAACTTGGCTTGTATATTCCAATGATGAGCCTCCTCAAACGAGCTCTAGGTCTTCTTGAGCAAGCAAGTTAGATGCACCCCCACTAGTTCCCTTGGAGATATTTTAGCTCACATGTGCATCCGTTGTATGACAATCCCTACTCCTCACATCATATCTATCATATGGCCTTCTCTCGCCTATGATTGTCCTCATTGATGTGAGCCTTTCACACCTTTTTGTCTTCCTCCTCCACCTTCTTTCTGTTTCGCCTTTTAGGTGTCAACTTTCTTGCTCACGCTCATCCATTGCATGAGTGCTCAAAATATCGAAAGGGAGTGGATCAGTTTGACTTGTACCTGGCTAGTGGTCTGGGGACGAGTCCAGATAAGAATCCAAAGGAGACCAAGTGTGAAACTTTAGTAGATAGTTGTTCTCAACAACCTTTTTTCTCTCGTATTTCCCTATCCCTTGCTTGCACGCAAACACCATCTGGAGACATTCGAGTCACGGACAGCGAGAGCTCTTGCTCCTTTTTGTTATTTTGTTGCTTGTGTCAATGCTAATATAGACTCTTGCTTGTTAAGACTTGAATTGAATTGCATGCTTTGATTTCTTTACTTAAATGTCCTTTTATGGTTGTGTGGCATGCCACCACAGAAATTATGCTTGTTATCATTTACCTACTCGAGGACGAGCAGGAATTAAGCTTGGGGATGTTGATACGTCCCAAACGTATCTATAATTTCTGCATGCTCCATGTTTGCCATGTTTTTCTTGAACTTTCATACACTTTTGAACCTATTTGGACTAACCTATTAACTCAGTGCACCCAGTTGCCAGTTTCTGTTTTCTGCTGTTTTTGTATTTCAGGTTTTCTGGCCATTAAAAGTGCTCCAAAAATTCCGGGAAAAATATATAAAAAATCAGTGCAACGGAAGCTTCCGGAATCACCAAAGGAGGGAAGGAGGGCCACCACCAGGCAGCCAGGAGGGCAGGTGGCGCGTCCCCACCCTGGGCCACGCCAGGCACCCTCCTAACTGCCTCGTGGCCCCCTCTCGACGCCCCGTTCGCCTATATTTACCCCTCGGGGTGGAAACCCCTAAGCCGTGAGTAGCCCCCCTTGGACCATGGGTCCGTGACCAGTAGTTATGTGATGTACTTCTATCCTCTTCGTGCTTCCACTTTCGAGACCTCCTGAGCTGCCTCACATGATCGAGGCACTTTTGTAATTTCTGTTGTTGCTATGCTGAGTTTGCTAGGATCTGATGGATTATGAGACTATGTTCAGATTGTGATGAGTAATATATTTGGTTCTTCTCTTTTATATTTTGTTCTTGAGTAAATTCTTGCATGTTCTCCGTTGCGGTATTTGCTTTGGACAAGTATTTTATTTGCAACTCCAAGAGAGAGCGTTATGCTCGATTGTCGGTTCAGCCCCTTGATGTCTAGCTTGAGTGACAGAAACTTGAGACTAGGGGATGTGCCGTTGCCACCATGGATAAACCAACGGTGCTTATACCTGCGGGTGCGAGGATTGTTTACTTTACGCATAGTTCTTTTAATGCAGTTGTCTGTTGCTTTGAGTTTACACTTTGGGTGGGATTTCGCAACTTAATACCAGCGAGATGTTCTGGATAGATATCTCAAGGTGGATGATTCGTAGTAGTTGCAGATGGATTTCGGTCTACTTACCTTGGCGTACTGCCCATTGCTTTTGAGCCCTTCCTTTCTTTGCAGCATAGTTAGCATTGCGGTGCCTTCATAATCCTGTCAATTGCCCAACTGTGATTTGTTTACCTCGCTAGCACTTTTATCGTCTTTTGGGACAGAGACATCACTAGTGAAAATCACGGGACCCCGATCCATCTTCATATCACTGTTTACACCATTATTACTTTCAGTCCTTACTTTCAGTTGCCACTATTATTATCTCTTGCGTTGATCCTTTGTAAACAGCAAGGCCGGAGGAATTGACAACTCCTCTGTACTCGTTGGGAGCAAAGTTATTTGTATCTGTGTGCAGGTCCAGGTGAAGCTAGAAACCTCGGCGCCATTGTTCACTTTACCACCTTCTTGTATCCTTCGGAGTCCTACGGGAGACAAACCTTGGTATCTTTGCCAAGGGAAAACTTGCCGCTGCACTATATCTCACTCTGCACTTGGGGTAACCAACGATGCTTGAAGAATATTAACACTCTCTTGCCATCATAGATATGATGTGACGAGTAGGGATTTCCATGCAACGGATGCACATATGAGCTAAGCTAAGCTCTCCGATGGGACTAGTGGGGGTGCATCCAACTTGCTTGCTCAAGAAGACCTAGAGCTCATTTGAGGAGGCTCATCATTGGAATATACAAGCCAAGTTCTATAGTGTGAAGGTCCCCACATACCTATATGCATAAATGATAATCTCTATGGAGTACAAGATATAAGAGGGAGTATGAGTGTGGATCTCTCAAAAGGAATATTAGTGTGCCCCCTTCTCTCTTTTTATTTCTTTTTCTCTTTTTTTCTATTTTTTTGTATTTTTTTGGTGGCCTCAATGGCTCTTTCTATTTCTCTCATTTTTCCTCTTTGGGATCTTTTACTCACTTTAGGGGCAACACTCTATATATTACAAGAAGTATAGAAGATCTTTCACACTTTACAAAAGTACTCAACATAAAGAAAATGAAACTATCATGATGTATGCAAATGTATGCCTCTGCCAGTGTAGCAGGATATGCAATGATACTAGCGCGTCATGTAGCAATGATTAGGGCAAGGCCCAGCTAGCATGCGGCTCATCGATCAAGCAAGTAGCATGTATGACATGAAGATCAAGTCATGAGAAGGTGGATGTTGCATGGCAATGTATCTCGGAAAGGCTATGGAAATGCCTTGATTGGTAGGTATGGTGGCTGTTTTGAGGAAGGATATAAGGAGGTTTATGATGACAGAGCGTATCGTGCCAAGGGTTTGGATGTACCGGCGAAGGTGGACGCTAACTCTCGGAGTGAGAAGAAAGAAATGCAAGGAACAAGAAAGGCTAGAAAATATGGGTAGGTGGAAGTGTCAACTTTCGAATACTCACATTAGCCCGAAGAACTCATGCACTTATTATCGGTAACTCTCAATCTAATAAGGAGGTTCACAAAGAGACAAGTACCCTGAGGAGGAGTGTATGGGGGTTTGGTTATCCTTGCGCATCCTCGACTCATGGTACGTGAGTGTACTCTAATATTCGACCCCTCCAAAGAGTAGTGATCCATCTAGTAGGTAAAGTTCTCAACTAATTTTGTAAGTTTTCAAAATAAACACAGATTGCCCAAAATATGACATCTATCACTAATAGGCTAAATCTCTTGACACCAAAAGTCCAAACATTACTCATACCAATACCTCAAAACTATTGCAAATTACTACTGCAATTGAATAGCAACCTCAACTACCTACTTCAAGTCAAGACACAAAACTCAGTGCAACAGGAAAACTCTCTAAACAAGATAAACATGAAAACTCAAGAGAGTTACAGAAACAAACTAAACAAAAGCTCTAAAAAAAAGATAAGCATGAAAACTAAGAGCTAAACATGACAACAGCTATGAAAAAGATAAAGAACACACACAACAAAGATAAGCATGAAGAATCCTATGATGTGTTATAGATTTTGAAAGTGGAGCGTGTTTCTCTCCCACACAAAGAAAGATGGGTTATAACTTGTTATGAGCAGCAATCAAACCTAAATAAAACTAAAAAGGAAATAAAGAGCGAGACGCTCCAAGCATAGCACATAACGCATGAAGTGATAAAAATATAGTGGAACGAAAGACGAACTGATAATTGTTGATGGAGAAGGGGATGCACGGGGGCATCCCCAAGCTTAGACGCTTGAGTATCCTTGAATATTTATTGGGGATGCATGGGGGCATCCCCAAGCTTGAGCGTTTGACACTCCTGAATCTTCTTTTATCATCTTCCCTCGCACACTTGAAAACTACCTTCATACATAACTCATCATAATCTGATTAGCGAGGTTAGTACCCACAATAAAATAAATTTTATCTACTGGAAATAAGGATATTATTGAAGAGCTACTATTTCTCAAGATTTCCAAAAAGTTTTTGCAAAGAAAAATCAAGCTTAAGGTTTGCAAAACGAAGAAAAGGAAAAACAGGACAGAATCTGTGAAAAACAGACCAGCAGATAGTAAAGAATTTTTTAGGGGAACTTATGCAACTCATATAAAAAATCTCAGAAGATACGAAAGTTCCGTGATTGTATAGAGCACGCTGTGTAAAAAATTCAGCTCAAAAAGATGAACTGGGATTTTTTTGTGATTTTTCCCGTCACGAGGACATAATCAGTTTTCTGGACAGCATGTCACAACTTTCACTTCCCTTTTCATATGAGGCTATAAATGGCACAAAGCTTGAAAAGTAAAGATACAATGATGTTGCTACAGTATTAACAATCATAAAGACCACTAAAACCAGAAAAACAAAAATTAAAACCTAAATTCGTTGCGGGCTGCCTCCCGAAAGCGCTTCTTTAAAGCCATTAAGCTAGGCATAAGGATTATAGAAGATGCTCTCACAAGAATAAGACTTTGAAGCAGAAGAGAGCATGAAGAAGCAAATATGAAACGCATTTAAGCCTAACCCACTTCCTATGCATAGGCATCTTGTAAGAAAATAAATCAAAGAAGCACAATGTGACATGCATAGGAAGGTGGAACAAGAACAACTTCAAAAATTTCATCATAAAGAGAGGTGTTTTTGTAATATGAAAGTTTCTACAACCAAGATTTCCTCTCTCAAAGTAATTTTCAGTAGTATCATGAACAACATAAAGAATATAACTATCACATAAATCTTGTTGTGCATGACCTACAAGCACACGTGTATAATTTTCAACACGGTCTTTAGGATCATAAGATAAATGCAACCCATCACATTGAGCCTTAATAAGAGCACCGTTCTCCAGAATATGAGTTGGAGATTTCAAAAGGATAATAGGACAATCAAGTGTGGGTGCAATAGCAACAATTTCATGCTTAACATAAGGAACTATAGAGAGTTCATTTTTGTCAGCATCATCCATAGTGGCATCTTGGCCATCAACAAAGCAAGTATCAAAATTTTCAGAAAGGGATATTTCAAGTGAGTCCTCAGAATCATGGGATTCCTCCTCAAAGCAATCATTGGCCTCTTCTTGGGCAGAAAACATTTTATTTTTAATATCCTCAATGTAAGAATTGGAAGTATAATTCTCGAAGCAATAAGCAAGAACTGCAAAGTTTTCGGACTGGTGGATAGTAGCGTGATACCTTTCAATCAAAGAAGCAATCTCATAAGCACCTTTAAAAGCAACAAACTCTTCAATCTTTTCAACATAAAAGTAATCATAGACACCTTTAGCATAAGAAGATAAGATCTCATTTTCATTGCACTCACATTGGAAAGGGAGGTGTTTATGATCTATATTAGAACAACAAGTAAAATCATAATTGTAGCAAAAAAGTTTAGCATGGCAAGAAGAAACATGTATTTGATCCCATAAGTGTTTCCCTTTCTGAGATAGGCGGTGCCGCGTATAATGAGCATGCTCATCCAATGATTTTCTCTCAACCAAGTAGGTTGGGTTTTTAGCGCGAGCACAAATTGATCGAAGACGATCCAAGTGAAACATGTCAAATATGTCCATCCTACCATATTTGGGTAGTTCAGCACCCATGGTGAGGATAGCATAACTAGGCAAAGCAAGACAAAGGCAAAAGGTAGCAACTAGTTTTTTGGTCTTTCATATAAGACACAAAAGAAGAAACAAAAAATGAAAGGTAAACTAGCAAGACTAAAAAGCAAAGATAAAAGATAGTGTGCAACTCCCCTATCTTTAAGAGCGGAGTCCCCGACAACGGCGCCAGAAATTTCTTTTGATAGCGCGAGAGTTGACAGGTATAGTTTGCTTGCTTCCCCAGCAACATCGCCAGAAGTTGCTTCGATGGCTTCTCGCCCCTCGTTGTTTACCCAAAGTGGAAGGTTGAGATGTAGATAGCAGCAATTTCCCTCCGTGAAGATACCAAGGTTTGTCTCCAGTAGGACTCCAACAACGACAGGAAGGTGACAACGACGCCATCAGTTAGGAGGTTGACATGGACCTGCACACACAACAGATAACTTTGCTCCCAACGAGTTCAGAGAGGTTGTCAATCCCTCCGGCCTTGTTGTTTACAAAGGATTAAACGTACGGGATAATAATGATAGTGATAGCAACGAAAAGGTAAATAAAGCAGGAAATAAATAGTGGGTGTAAACAGTATTGGAAATATGGACCGGGTTCCCATGATGTTCACTAGTGATGTCTCTCTCCCAAAAGACGATAAAATAGCCATGCGAGGTAAACAAATTACAGCTGGGCAATTGACAGGATTATGTGCGCAAACCAATGCTAACTATGCTATAAAGAAAGGCAGAGACTCAAAAGCATGGGCGGTACGCCAAGACAAGTAGACCGAAATCCATCTGCATCTACCTACTAATCATCCACCTTGAGATATCTATCCAGAACATCTCGCTGGTATTAAGTTGCGAATCCCACCCAAAGTGTAAACTCAAAGCAACAGACAACTACATTAAAGAACTTTGCGTAAAGTAAACAATCCTTGCACCCGCAAGTACAAGCACCGTTGTTTTCTCCCTTGTGGCAACAACACATCCTCTAGACTCATGTTTCTGTCACTCAAGCTAGTCATCGGGGGGCATGAACCCACAATCATGCATAACGCTCCCTCTTGGAGTCACTACCTACTACTTGGCCAAAGCAATAAACAGCAACAGAGAACATGCAAGAATTACTCAAGAACATAAATATAAAAGAGGAGAATCAAATATATTACTCAAACACAATCTGAACATAGTCTCATAATCCATCGGATCCCAACAAACTCAGCATAGCAACAACAGAAAGATTACATATGTGCCTCGATCATGTAGGGCAGCTCACGAGGTCTAATCCATGAAGAACAAAGAGGGGAGGAGAACATCACATAGCTACTGAACATAGACCCATGGTCCAAGGTGGACTACTCACGGTTCATCTGGGAAGCATCCATGGTGGCAGAGAAGCTCCCAGAGGTGGTTCCTCCCTCCGGCAGGGTGCCGGGAAGAGGTGTCCTGGTGCTCCCGATCTTGGAAGCGCGGCGGCGGCGGAACAGAGAAGAGATCGCGAAAAAGGGTTTTGTCCCCGAGGGTTTCTCGTCACGGGGAATAAATAGGCGAAGGGGGGCAGACAGGGGGGCCACCAGGGGTCCAGGTGGCCTCCCGGCGCGGCCCCACCCTAGGCCACGCCACCTGGCCGCCTGGAGCCTAGGTGGGTCTCCTCTGGCCCCCCTTCGGGACTCCGGAAGCTTCCTGTACGCTGATTTTTCCTTTATTTTTCCCGGAATTTTTCTGGCACTTTAATTAATGGGAAAACCTGAAATACAAAAACAGCAGAAAACAGGAACTGGCACTGGGGTGCACTGAGTTAATAGGTTACTCCAAATATGATCAAAAGTGTATGGAAGTGCATCAATATCATAGCAATATCACACAAAAGAAGCATGGGGCAAGCAGAAATTATAGATACGGTTTGGACGTATCACCCCCTGGCGCGACCCCCACCAGGGGCGCGCCGGGAGGCCGCCTGGACTCCTGGGGCCACCCCCGGATCCCCCCTCTGGCCTATATATCCCTCGTCATCTGAAAACCATAAAGAGGGAGGAGTTTCGTGAATTCCGCCGCCGCTCCGTGGCGGAAACCTACAAAGAAGAAAAGACATCTCCGGCGGGCAGATTCTGCCGGGGAGAACACCTCCCGGAAGGGGAGATCATAGCCATCTGTTGACACACGAACACGTCACGTGTACCCTCGACGCCGGGGGTGATGCACCGCAACTCACGTCGAAGGAGATCCGTCCGGTAGCACGATACGCAAGGCAACCAGCGTGTAACAGCCTCACTTTCATGAACAACAATCACTTTTCTAATCAATGATTACTGTTGCTAATCATGCTTTGATCACCTTGGATCAAATAAAATTCAAAATGCGCCTTTGATGATATTAGAAATAATGTGGCAAATCAAACCTTGTCCAAAAATTGTGAAAGCAATTTTGTAAAATGCCTAAAAATCAGTGGATCACTTCCCTATGGTTTTGGGAATTTATTAAGCTTTAAAATAAATGCAACAAATAAAAACAGTAGCCAAATATCCCTTTTCATCAATAGAATAATTAAAACAAATGCTAAATGGATTTATTTTTGCCCCAATCTTTTTGTGGCACTGCTCTATAGCATACCACTAATTGTGGGACCAATTATATATTTTACAAAATAATAAAAGTGCTAAAAGAAATAAAACAGAAAACATAACAGAACAAAACAAGGAAACCAAAGAATTGGGAACTGGCCCACTGGCTAGCCCAGCTCCCTCCCCTCCCTCCCGGTCCACCCCGGGCCCAACCCACCCTCCATCCTCTCTCCTTCCTCTGTACAGGAGACAGAGCATGGCGCGACGGCCATCCACGCCCGCCATGGATGCTCTCATCGCCGTGGCGTCCATCCACGACGCCTCGACGGAGGTAAGAACGCCGCACCCGCTGGGAACCCTAGCCCTCTCCTTTCTTCTCCCCCCTGCACCATTTTCTTCTCCGATGTGCCACCCGAGCTCGCGCTCTCCATGGACATCGCGGTCGCCGTCGACGCGGCCGGAGGCCTCCTCAAGCTGCGCCACTCTATCTGGGAGGTCCGCCACGTTCCTCTAGGTCGCCCTTGCCCGCGAGATCAAGCCGGAGGCCACTGACTCAGCCGAATCGCGCCGCCCCCATCTTCTGCCTCGTCGCCGATCGCCGTCTTCCTCGCCGGGATTCGCGCGCTCCGGCCAACCATGTGCTCGCCGAGCACTCCGTCGCGCTCCCCGGTGAGCTGCTCGCCAAATCCCCCTGTCTTCCCCTTGCATCTATCGCAGTTGACACCGGACGCCGCTGCGACCGACCCCGCCAGAGCTCACACTCACAACGGCGTGGCCGCACTCTCGTGCTCCCTTGGCGCCTGAACCCGTGCCGAGCGCACGCTCTGGTCGCGCCCCTAGCTCGCCCCGCTTCCTTGTGGCCTGGCCTCGCCACGTCCAGTGGTGGCCACAGCCATGGACGGGTTGAGCTCTGCTCGCCCACGCCGCTCCTCGCTGAGCCCCCCTCCCCCCCCGCTGGTCCAAAGACGCAGTGTCCTCGCCCTCGGCGGGCACTGGGGAAGCACCAGATGCCCCCTGTGATTAACAGGGGGCTAACCCCACTGACTTGTGGGCCATCCCGTGTTAATTAGCCCACTGTTAAGTTAGCATCTAAACCCCCCTCTACCTCTGACGCGTGGGCCCAAGGCCATTATGATTAAGTTAAAATAAACTGCTAAGTTAAATAACCATTGTGTGGCTTACATGTGGGCCCTCTTGTTAATTAGCTAAATTAAATTGATGGAATTATCACAATGTGGATGACAAGTGGGACCCCTTCACTGATGAATTAGATAATTGGGTTTGTTTAACCCTTGTGTATGACAGATGGGCCACACCTGTCAGTTTGACTGGTCAAAGATACTCTTATGGATAATGTTTAATAAACAATTAAATAAATCCAGAAATTGCTTTTAAACGATTTAAACTTCAGAAGTTAATATCTTTTAAACCGTAAGTACGATTCAAAAACTTTATACATGAAAATTGATCAGAACAATATAACGAATACGGATACGCTACCCATACCCCCACCATACCCCTCTAACATACCGCACACGAGACATTCCCCCTCCGGTTGCATTGTCCGGTAATCACCCGGAGCCGATAAAACTTTCTGAATGAAATTGTTCTGAACATGAAAGTTGTTCAGAATGGATCAACGAGCACGGATACACAATCCACATATTTGTCAGATGTCTCTAACACTGCAGACATGGAACCTTCCCCTCTGGATCATCTGTCCGGTAATCAACCGGTACTGACGAGTCATCACCGGATAAATCCCCGCTCCGTGCAAATCAACTAACACCGCGTTAGAGCCCCGTTGCTTTGTATATGCTTTGTCATACCTTTGTATTGCTATTATTGCCGTGTATTTATTGTTTCTTCCCCCTCTCTTATTGTCCGATAGTCTTGACGTCCGCTGCCGGGTACGACTACTTCATCGACGACCGTACCGCTGCTACCGATCTTCCAGGCAAGCAGAGCCATTCCTTCCCCAGATATCTCCTATATTTTCCGTACATTTCTTGCACTAGGCATATGATGCTGCTGCTACGTTACAATCCTATTCAATTGCATATCCTGTTTTTGTCGCCCCTTGATGTACCTTCCTTTATCCTATGCTGCCTATAAATATATATATCTTTTTCAGCAGTAAACCCTGCGCATTGTTAGCTAGGTTTAGAATAGCGGGCCGTGATCACTCTGGTGAGTGAACACGGATTACAAGATGTTATAACTGCAACAGGTACGGATCAATGCAGACGCCCTAGGGAACCTACAACGACGAGAGTCTGCCGAGTCGCTTCGAGTTTGACTTACGAGTGGACAGACTCGTATTTCACTCTCGTCGGCTCAGTAGCGTAGCATCACTGGGATGATACGAGGGTATTCCTCTTTAGTTCATTCCGCTGGTGTCTCGGCACCACCGGGGTGATACGAGAATATTCCTCTTTAGTTCATTCCGCTGATGTCTCTGTCGAACCTCTTCAAGTGTACCATCGAGGGCGATTCCTCCTGGTTTCACTTGATGGTAGGCACTCGAATCAACTGGTGTTCTTACAGGTAAGGAGTCGGGTGACCCAACGGTGCCCGCGCAGGGTATCTTAACGGAACGACAGGTCAAGTGTATTCCACCGGTGTGCGGCGGGCCTGGTACTGTTCTTGGCCGACATATATCCTCTTGTATGAAAGTCGAGCTCTTCAAAGAGCAAATGCGAGACAAGGTAAGGAGACGGTTCACCTTGTTGGTAACTGCAAGAGTTGGTGGGACGACAGGGCAGGCACCGACGTTACTGGTGGTCCTGGCTGCTGTCGTTGTCCGCGACTCACCCGGAAAGGGGCAACGATAACGGTTGTCCCGACAGATAATAAAAAAAAGTTTAACCGTTCAGGTGGATGACTTGAGAGGCCGCAAAGGCTTGTACGCACTACCTTCACGTGGGATGATGGTGTGGGCCCTCCGCGTTGTGGTCTCATTTGAAAGCTCTGAAAGACGTCCAATTCAGCATTGTGGCAGGGACGGATCGCGCTGCGGCGCTGGAATTTACCCTCCTCACAACGACCCGGAGAGCGAGGGGTGATAGGCCAATGACCACCTTGCCCTTAGGGCTGTAGACCGGCGGGGACCTCTCTGATGAGCCGTAGGATGGGCCTCGGCGTGTCGGATAGCCTTGGTGGGGCATTCCCTAACAAGTATTACGCCACCCTGGAGATCCGAGCGTGTAGGCTGAACAGTAGTGCACCCCTGCAGGGAAGATAATCTATTCGAATAGTCGTGTCCACGGTAACAGGATGCTTTATGTTGAAGCCAAATCCTACCACTACAAACTACTACTATTAAACTGTTGGTTTCGGGTTTTCTTCCTCGCGGGGATGTCGAGGAAGGGAACTCGGAGGCATTGTTAATTATGATTACAACTTATTATTATACAATGCTACAACAATTTCTGCTACATTGTTATTTTCATTACTCTTATATTAACTGTTGGCTGATTCTTACCTCATGCTGCAAGACTCATAGGAAGATGCTAGTCTTTGATAGGCCTAGCTTCTTATCCTTATTCTGAATTTCTACCTTGTAGTCCACTATATATAGCCTCCCCTTTCCATTTGATACAACTGCATAATTTCTTAGTAGCGGACATAAGAATCACGGGTATGCTAGATACTCACCCTTTCTTTATTTCCCCCTTTTTGTTTTGCCTGATCGGCCGCTGCAGTCGACGTTGGAGCCCAGGAGCAGGAGATCCCCGATGCCGATCACCGCAACATGAAGATCCCCGATGCCTTCTAAGACATCGAGTTCCCCTTTGACCAGGAGTAGTTTGGAGGTTCCCAGGCTGGAGGCCTCGCCTTTTCGATCGGTGTTGATTTTGTGCTAGCCTTCTTAAGGCAACCTTGTATTCTTGTGTCTGTACTCAGATACTATTGCTTCCGCTGACTTTGTGCTCTCGAGCTGTTCTATTCAATCCCTCGTGGCCCCTGGCTTGTATTAAACAACTTGTATTATTTTATTTGTAGAGTTGTGTTGTGATATCTCACCGTGAGTCCCTGATATCGATCGTGTACCTTGCGTGTATGATTACTGTACACGGTCTTGATTTTGGGGGCGTCACACAGCGGACGCTTTTGAGCACCCGAAACACCACACGCCCGGGAGGGACCCTGTAAGAGCAAAGTTTTGCCCCCGTGTGTTTTGCATATTGTTGGACAAGACAGTAGAGGAACTAACAATGTTTTCTAGTGTAAACAGTTGCATAGGTTCCTGAAGGACAAGCTAAGTGATAAAGCTTCAGGGAAGGTCTTCAAGTTATCGAAGCATAACCCACGGAGCGAAGCTTAATCACGAAGGATGACCCCCAAAAATGAAGGTGTCCTGAAGCTCTACTCATTGAAGGAAATGAAGAGGACGGCGCAGGACTTAGATGTTTTTGTGTAGTTCTTTTTCGGTTCTTTGAGTCTTAGCACAAACCGTATTATCAAGAGGGGTATTTAGTTTGTGGACACCGAAGTCATTGAGAAAATGCTCAGATCAAATCCAAACCAAGTGAGAAGCCTAAGCAAAGAAATCTCATGTGCACTAAGTTAAGCTTCGGTAGCAAAGACTTCATTCTTTGGCTTCTGAAGCAGAACTAAGTCCGTGAGTCAGCTTTACTTGTTCCGCAAGTAAAGTTGCGCAGTGATGACAAATCCGACCGTTGTGGACACGTGTCAAGCTGTCACCTCGGGTTAGTTTGGTCATTCCGCACCTCGGGATCGCCAACTATAAGTACGCCGCCCCTCCTCCATTTGCGGGTGGCTGCTCTGAGATCATTCCAAGAGAGACTGAAGAGAGCACCCCAAGAACGCCACCGAAGAAAAACCCAAAATCCAGAAAACTGAAGCCTAAGTCTCATTGATCTGAGTAGATTTGAGATGACTTAGGTGAAAGCTTGCTAGCCTTTTTATCTTGGATAACTGCAATTCTCCTAGACGGTTAGAGTGTTGTTCTTCAAAGAGCAAAGAGTAATTGTCGCCTCGAAGTCCAGTTTGTCAAAGGTTTCGGTGATTTCCTCAATAATCAACCACGAGTCAAGAACTGACCAAGATCAAGAAGTTTGGTGCAGTGGAGCAACGGACGGAGAGAGATTTTCTCCAGGTGTTCAATCACCAGTCCCTCCAACCAGACGTAGCGCTTTGCAGAGCGTGAACTGGTCGAACAAACATCGCCGAGTCCCAGTTCGTTTTACTTCAAGAATTTACCTTCAGTATTGCATTTGCTTCACAGTTATTCTTCAATGTGTTTTGATTCACTGCATTTACTTTCGCTTCCAGTTTTACTTCGCTATTCCGCACTACTTATGCTTCACTTCAAAAGTTTCAATCGAAATTTTTGAAGTGATCATTCACCCCCTCCCCCTCTGATCACATACTTGGACTTTCAATTGGTATCAGAGCTAGTCACTCCCTACACTCTGTGTGTTTTGGATTAACCTCCTGGAGTGTCTTCAAGTATGTCTTTCGCAGCTATTCGCTCCGGCGAACCTATTCCTGTTTTCAATGGGAAGGACTACCCTTACTGGAAGGACAAGATGAAGAGAAATATCATGGCTATCAACTCAACTGCCTGGCAAGTTGTCTTGTATGGAGTCACTGTTGCCGATGAGAAGGCCATCACCCCTGAAACAGCAAAACTGATTGATCTTGATTCTGAAGTTTGGGTTTTCATCACCAATCACTTGACACCAGAAAAGTATCATGAAGTGAAGAATATTCCAACTGCCAAAGGTGTCTGGGACTATCTTGAAAAGATTGGTGAAGGTGTTTCTACCCAGAAAGATGCCAGAATTGACACACTCCGAAGCAAATTCTATCGCTTCAAGAGAAACGAGGGTGAAAAAGTCAGCTCCATTTACAGCAGACTCACAGCTCTTGCTAATGAGTTGATTTCCCTCGGTGCTGATGACATTACTCCTCACTCTGTTGTGAGAACTTTGCTTCGCTCATTGGATGACTCGTTTGATCACATTGTTTTGATGATCAAGGAAAGGACTTATTTCAGACGTCTTGTTGCCGCTGATATTCTTGAGAGACTCAATACCTTTGAAATGGAAGAAGATGAGAAACGTGACATAAATGGCTCTCGAAGAAAAACTCATGCCTTGAAAGAAAAAGCTTTGCGTCATTCTTCACCCGAAGTCAGTTCTGCTTCAGGTGTCGAATCAGATGATCCTGCAAGCATTGGAAAAGATTTAGCACTGATCATGAGACGCTTCAACCGCTTCCAGAGAAAAGGTTTTTCTTCACCGAAGAAGAGTTATTCTTCCAGAAGGTCAACTCACTCATCTCACCGCTCATCCTCAAGAAGCTCTCCATCGAAGGACAACTGCTGCTAGAAGTGCAAGAAGCCAGGTCATTACATTGCTGATTGCCCTCTGTGGGAAGCTGAAAACAAAGCAAAGCATTCATTCAGAGACTCCTCAACCAAGTCCCACAGATCTTCCAGAAGCTATGAATCCAAGAGACATGATTCCAGTTCTAGAAGAGATAAGAAGAAATATTCTGATGATGACAAGAGGAAGAAGTATCACAAGAAGCGTGAGGGTTCTTCATCGAAGACTCACTCGTCTCGTCGAAGCAGCTCTCACCGAGCCAAGGCCTATCTGGGAAAGGAGGATGAACTCTGAAGACGAAACCTCTGGGTCCGAAGCTCAATCAGGCTCAAGGTCTGGGTCTGGGTCCGAATCAGATGGTGTTGCTGGTTTGGCTTTTGCTTTAGCAGATGCTTCGACAAAAGCTTCGAGCTCATTCTTCACCAACAACAGTAGTGAAGATGAATCTCCTGCATATTGCTTCATGGCCAAGGCGAAGGTATCTTCATCAAAATCTAACTATGATACTTCTGATTGTTCTTCATATGAAAGTGATTCAAAGATAAGCTATGCTAAACTTGCTAAAATTGCTTCAATCCAACAAGATGAACTTGACTCACTAAGCAAAACCATTAAGAAATCAGAAACTCTGTTGATCGATGAGATAGAGAAAGGTCAAACTTTGACTAATGAGCATGCTGCTCTGAAAGAAAAGTTTGAAGAATTATCCTCTCGGCATGATCTTCTTTCAGTTGATTATGAGAAGCTCACCTATGAATTTCTTCAGAGGAAAATGGCTCTCGAAAAACCGAAAGAGTCTCATGAAGAGTTGGAAAATGTCAATCTCTCTCTCATGGCTCAACATGGTTCTGAAGCAAATCATAAAACTGAATCACCTTGTTTGGATTGTTTGGAACGAAGCAAAATTGATTCCAAAGGCAAAGCTCCTATTGTTATTGATGATACTAATGCCTCTGATGAGGAAAATCCTGCTGTTACCGAGGAACTCCTTAGGTTGAAAAACTTATTTGAAACAGGCATGTTCAAAAGTGTGCAAGGTCACCAGTATCTCTGTGATATCCTGAGGAAGGCTCTCCTTCACAGGAATCCCAGGAATGAAGGTGTTGGTTTCGATAGAAAGATAAACCCTGATGGAACCTATTGGGAACCTGAGCAGTATCCTAAGACTGTTTGGGTCCTTGCGAAGGGGAACCCCATTGATATAGCTAACCTTTCAGGTTTTGACTGCAAGATGAACAAAGATATTGTAGACGAATCACTTGATTCAGACTACAAGCTCATCAAAGATGAACAGGGAAAGGTTACAGCTGAGTATGTTGGTACTCCTCCTAAGAATGGCTTCTATAAGAGGCAAATATGGGTGCAGAAATCACTTGTGGAAAAACTGCCTGCTAACCATACCATGGAGGGAAAGTCTTCGGTACCACCGAATCATTTCTATTCTCTTGAAACGAGAAATGATCCATTGGTGCCCGAATCAAATGTTCCGCAGAAGCAATACTACCGCACTGGTCGTCATACTTATCGTCCTCATAATAATCATACTAAGATTGCATATGCTCATTCTTATGCTAACCATTCGCAGAGGACTTACATTTATGGTGTGCTTGATGGTACACCGAAGCAATACACTCCTGTTCGCTTTAATATTGCTTCAACCAGTGCTTCAACATCTTCTCAGTCACCTGCTCGTTTGTGGGTGGTTAATAAGAACTAATTCTTCTGCAGGGCTATGTCTCCGGTGGATCCGAATGGGTCATGGATAGTGGTTGCACAAATCATATGACCGGAATCAAGGAGTTATTCACCGAAGAAAAACTATCTCACTCTTCTCAGAAGTACATTACCTTCGGTGATAACAATAAGGGTAAAGTTTTAGGTTTGGGTAAGGTTGCCATATCGAAAGATAAGCACATTGACAAGGTTATGCTAGTCCAATCCCTTGGATATAATCTAATGTCTATTTCGAAGTTATGTGATATGGGTATGCTTGTTCTATTTTCTGCTTCGCGTTGTGTTGTCTTTTCACAGGATGACTATATGTTTGTCTTCGAGGGTTACCGAAAAGGAGATTTATACATTGTTGATTTTTCTTCGGGCCCTGCTGTATCCACGTGCTTAATGGCAAAAGCTTCATCTGGTTGGTTATGGCATCGAAGACTTGGTCATGCAGGGATGAGAAATCTTCATAAATTAGTGAAGAAGAATCATGTTATTGGCCTTAGCAAAGTAAAATTCGATAAGGATCGTCTCTGCAGTTCTTGTGAAGCTTGTAAAATTACGAAGAAACATCATTTAGTGAAGACTATCATGACTACCACTCGTCCTCTTGAATTGCTTCATATGGATATTTTTGGTCCTCAAAATTATGCAAGCCTGGGAGAAAATAAATATGGTCTAGTTATTGTTGATGATTTCTCTCGTTATACTTGGGTTTTCTTTCTGGATGACAAGAGAAAAGTTGTTGAAATCTTCAAGTCATTCGCCAAGAGAGCTCAAACAGAAGATGAATTATCTCTGAAGCATATCCGAAGTGATAATGGAACTGAATTCAAAAATACTCATATTGAAGATTTTCTTGATGATCATGGTTTTACTCATGAGTTCTCTGCTGCTTATACACCTCAACAGAATGGTGTTGTAGAAAGGAAGAATAGAACTCTCATTGAGATGGCCAGAAACATGCTTGCTGAATACAAGACTCCTATTAGGTTCTGGGCCGAAGCAATCAACACAGCTTGTCATATCATCAACAAAGTTTACCTTCACAAATTTCTGAAGAAAACTTCACATGAGCTTATCACTGGTAACAAACCTAATGTTTCGTACCTTAGGGTATTTGGTGCTCCATGCTTTATTAGAGATATGAATCATAGCTCCAAATTTGCCCCTAAGGCACATGAAGGTTTTCTTTTAGGTTATGGCTCAAACTCTCACACCTACAGAGTCTATTACTCTCACTTTGGGAAAGTTATGGAAACTGTGAATGTGAGGTTTGATGAAACTAATGGCTCTCAAAAAGAGCATTTGCCTCATAATCTAGATGAGCCACCTCTTGATGAAGTGATCAGGTCCATGGCTATTGGAGAGATTTGCCCTGTTGAAGCCAATGCTAGTCAAGCTAATAGGGACGATGATGGTCCAATGTTCCCACACATAGCCCGGGGCGCTGGAGATCAACATCCTGAAGCTAATGATGAACAGGACGAAGAAGAACAAGGGAACGAAGGAAATTCTAATCCCGAAGGAAATGCTGAAGCTGAAGGAGAAGCAGATCCTGAAGCTGAAGCAGATCCTGAAGCAGAAGCTGAGCCTGAAGCTAATGATTCAACCTTATCACGAGTTCGAAGAAGAGTTGATGTTGATTCGATCCTTGAAGAAATTCATCAACCAGGTCGTCCCACAACTCGCTCTCGTACTCGTTTGGCTAACTTCTGTGGAAATTTTTCGTTTGTCTCCATGCTCGAACCTTCAAAGTTTGATGAACCCATGAAGGACCCAGATTGGTTAACTGCCATGCTCGAAGAACTTAACCAGTTCGAGCGAAACAAAGTCTGGTCCTTAGTTGATAGACCTGATCCCACGAAGCACAACATCATTGGTACAAAGTAGATTTTTCACAACAAGCAAGATGAAGACGGTATAGTGGTAAGAAACAAAGCACGTCTGGTAGCACAAGGTTACACCCAAATCGAAGGTATTGATTTTGGCGAAACTTATGCTCCAGTTGCTCGTCTCGAATCCATTCGTGTTATGCTTGCTTTTGCAAATTTCAATGGTATTCTGCTTTATCAAATGGATGTGAAAAGTGCTTTTCTTAACGGAGAAATCGAGGAAGAAGTGTATGTTATGCAGCCTCCAGGTTTTGAAGACTCGAAGAAACCTGACATGGTGTACAGGTTACACAAGGCCCTCTATGGGTTGAAGCAAGCACCTCGTGCTTGGTACGACACATTGAAGGATTTACTTCTGAAGAAAGGATTCAAACCAGGAACAACTGACCCAACGCTTTTCACTCGATCTTATAATGGTGATTTGTTTGTATGTCAAATATATCTAGATGATATCATTTTTGGATGCATAACACTGAAATCAGCGAAGAATTTTCCAAAATGATGTCGAAGAAATATGAGATGTCTATGATGGGTGAATTGAAGTTCTTCCTTGGACTTCAAATCCGTCAACAGAAGAATGGCACCTTTATTTCTCAAGAAAAATATCTAAAGGATTGCCTGAAGAAGTTTGGTCTTACTGAATGCAAAACCATTAAGACTCCAATGCCAACCAATGGCTTCTTAGATGCAGATGAGAAGGGAAAATCCTTCGACCAGAAGAAATATCGGTCTATGATTGGATCTCTTTTATATCTTTGTGCATCTAGACCTGACATTATGATTTCAGTATGTATTTGTGCTCGTTTTCAGGAAAATCCAAAGGAATCACATCATACTGCTGTAAAGCGAATTCTTCGTTATCTTGCTCATACACCTACCTTGGGGTTTTGGTATCCCAAGGGAGCTCAGTTTGATCTTATTGGCTATTCTGATTCAGACTGGGCTGGTGATCGTGTGGATAGGAAATCAACTTCAGGGACTTGTCATTTCCTTGGAAGATCACTTGTGTGTTGGGCTTCAAAGAAGCAAAACTGTGTTTCAATATCTACTGCTGAAGCCGAATACATTGCTGCTGGGTCATGCTGTACTCAGATTCTATGGCTGAAGAAAACGCTGAAGGATTATGGTATTCATGTGAAGAAAATCCCTCTCCTATGTGATAATGAGAGTGCAATCAAAATTGCTCACAATCCTGTACAACACTCTCGCACGAAGCATATTGACATTCGCCATCATTTTTTTCGTGATCATGTTCAGCGTGAAGATATTGTTATTAGTCATGTCAGAACTGAAGATCAACTGGCAGACATATTCACGAAACCATTGGATGAGAAAAGGTTCTGTACGTTAAGGTGTGAGCTCAATATATTGGACTCACGACATGTACTGTAAGACCGAACCTTTTTACTTCTGTTTATATTCATTTACATCATTGCTTACCTATTTAGTTTCGTTGTCTGTTTTTGCTTTGTTTAGTTTATTTTATTTCGCTTGAATTTAGTCCTCTATGCTTATCACCTTTTGCTTCGTTTGGTTTTTCTTCGAGGTGATAAGTTTCGGACCCTACCCTTTCTGTTTCTTTTTCTTTCTTAATCTGTCTGTCCAAAATGGTTGAGCACAATTGAAACGGAAAACATTTGCTTCGAACATCATTGAGTTCTGAATCAAATGCTTCCAATTTTTATCGAAGTTTTACTCAAGTCGAGGACATATTCTTCGGTCGTTGAGATCCCGTCAAATCTGGGTTGTTGAGATTTTCTCGCGATTCGCCACGAAATCCTCGCCGTAGAATCCGGAGAGACAGTCGCTGGGGGCCGTTCGATCTAATCAGACAACTCCTGTCAGACCGGCCTATATAAGGCATCCCACCCCAGCGAATCCATCCCACCTCCTCATTCGCATCTCCCTGGAACCATCTCTCTCCCGAGCGCCGCCGAGCTCTTCGTCCCCGTCGCCGTTCTCGCCGCTTCACTGCCAGAAGAGCGCCGCCGTGGACTTCACGCCATCGACGAGCACGTCCTCTCCGCTCATCGCCGCCGTAGCTGCTCGACGCCACCGAGTTAGGGTACGCCGAGCCACGATCCAATCTCTATCCCATCTGTTCTTCCGTTTCCCGATTGGATCCGTGTTCTTAGTCTGCTTGTTTTTGGATGAACTCCTTAGGTTTCTTTGATCTGTTGGATCGTTGCACTGTTGGGAAATCTGTTTCTGCTAGCCAAAGGTTTCCATCCTGATTCAGGTTAGAATTTAGGGTTAGAATCCATTTGTTCTGCGTTAGGGTTTCAACTTATCATTGCATAAGGTTAAGTCTAGCTCAGAACAGACCAGAATCTTTACCCAAATTCTTCACTGAATCTCTTGTCAAAACTTATGTTTTTGGATCGAAACTCTTGCTGGTGCTCATTCCATACTCTCCTTTTTCCCTCGCTACCTTTGTGCTTTTCACAGGATGTCTGCTGAGTTAGGCTTCGGAAATGAGTCACCCAATCTTGACCACATCAACGAAGCAGAACGGTCTGCTCCGAAGAAGAAAGGAGGCAGAACGAAGGAAACCAACAACGCGAGAGGCATCCCCGAATCCATTCGTCTTGCTCTGGGTTATGACACGCCTCCTGGAGAAACCAAGGATCAGCGCAAGAATCGATTGCAAAACATTCGCCGGCACTAGGATGTTAGATGGTACAAGTACAAGAGCATCCATACCTGGAAGTGGGCTATGCAGTTTGCCTTCAGTCCACCCTATCAGTATACTTCGGCCATGTGCAGTCAGTACACCGAAGAGAATCGTCACCTATACTACCCAGTTCCACCGAAGCTTCCTCACCTCAACACTCTTAAGACACCAGATGATTATCCAGAAGAGCAAGAACGTTTGAGGATTGCTGCTGAAATCAAGAGACTCAAAGAAGAGAAGAAGGCAGCCAAGATGGCTGAAGCTGAAGCCCATGATGAAGGGCCAAGCTCGAAGAAGAAGAAGAAGCTGAAGAAGAAATCTACTTCTCCTCCCCATGCTACCACAGAAGATGAAGAGCATGTCAGGCTAGAGCAAGCTTCTCTAGAGGATTCAATTATGGACGAATCAAATGCTGCTGACAACGAATCAGAATTCGAAGCAGATGATGAATCTGATGATCCTGCTCCCCCCAAGAAGCAAAGACTTCAGATCCCTCTGAAGAAGAAGCCCGGAGAGAAACCTGATGCTAAGGGACTTAAGTTTCAAGACCCCAAGGAAAAGTCTTCTGCTCGCCCCACCATTGATTTATCAAACTTGGTGGTTGCGAAGCCCTTGTCCTCCAAGCCACCGGCTGATGCCCTCAACACTGAGAGGCGATCGAAGCAGAAGCACGACCCCGCCAATAAACAACCTGCAAAGGCTTCAGCATCAACGAAGCCCAAGCAGTCTGCTGCAACAAACCCTTCAGCGAAGCACAAGCTCACTGAAGAAGAATTGAGACAGAAAGACCTCGAAGAGGCACTTGAGCGCAACATTCTTGCCAGAAGCTCTGCTGAGAAGAAGAAGGCAGATGAGGATGCTGCCAGAAAACAAAAAGAGTTGGACTCCGCTAGATTGGCTGCGGAGAAGGCTGAGACGAAGCGCAAGCTCGCCGAAGCCGCAAAGAACGAAGGAAAAGCTGCCGCTGAAGCTAAACAGCTGGAAGAGCATGAAGCTAAACGAAAGGCTACATTAGACAGCCTCAGGACAAAGAAAGCAGAGAAAGATGCTAGGGCAAGTCAGAAGAAACCCGTTGTTGACATGACTCCCTCCTCTATTCCATCGAAGCAGAAATGCATATCTCTGCCTGAAGCTCAAACTGAAGGTGATCGTCAGAGTGACCATCAATTCCCTGACCCTCGTGAAGGCGAACTCTGGGATCAGTTGGGCATCACTGAAGCCCTTTGGGAGAAGTGTGCAGCTGAAGATCCTGATGCTGTTGATCTTGGAGAAGTTTACATCTCTAGATCTATCGAAGCAATGATCACCAAAATGATCAGTCAGCTGAAGGATCTGCATTCAAGAGATAGGGCTGAAATCAAAAAGATTCATAACTATCAGAAGCGAGCTGAATCAGAACCTGATGAAGAACTCAAACAGCACGCCCTGAAGTTGCTTCAACAAGTGACGGATGTCAATTCCACCACCAAGAACAACATCAAAATCTTCAAGGGAAAAATCAAGGCCGCTGTGGATGATATGGTGAAGACCCATAATGCATCTATTATGGAAAGAGATTCGCGGAAACGCAAGGCTTCGCCTGAAGCTGAACGTGTTGTTGCTCCGGCACCATCTCCTAAGCCTACTGCATCTAAGGCATGAGGTCCTTCACCCAAGAAGAGAATCACCAAGGAGCGCAAGGTTACTTTGGCCTCAGCCGCAGACATGGATACCAGTGATGAACAGCCACAGGATACTCCTGAAGCAGTTCCCACTCCAACACCGAAGCCAAAGCCATCCAAGCCCACACCTAAGCCTTCAGCTCCACCCACCAAGACTCCCACACCTCCTCCTACCAGAACCACCCCCAAACAAACTCCACCACAAAGAGCTCCAAACCCTACACCAACGCCTGCACGAACCCCCACACCCATACCACCTCATGTTCCCACACCCATCCGTGCTCCAACCCCCGAACCAAAAAGGATTCCCACTCCACCAGTTGCTCCCGCACCACCTCCATCACCTCCCCGTGAAGCTAATGCTCCATCACCAACCCACTCTAGAACTCATATATCCCGAGACTTTTCCCCTGCCAGAACAGTTCAAGATTCTGAAGCACATGTGCCCAATTCCGAAGCACATGACAACGAAGAAAAACAAGTACAGATTCTGAATCTATCGCAAGAGCAAGCGCTTGTAGTCGCTCAATCTGCTGGCCCTTCAAGAGCCAACCCAATTGCTCCTCTGCAAAGGATTCGCGCGCGTTCGCGCCCCTGCCAAGATACCCAGCTTGACTCCAATTACCCACGTGAAACTTTTTCTATTTTCAAGGGTGCTGGTTATTCTTCAAGACATGGCCCGGACTTCAACTTGGAACATCATCAGAAGCGCCACCGTTTCTTTGGTGTCAGTCCGTATGCTTCAGATCGCACCGCAGATGATATTTGCTTCTGGACTGCAGAACAGCAAATCTTATACACCAAAGTCTTCTGTCAGCAAGGAGTTCTGTTCAGGCATAAATTTCTGGATATGCGAAGTCTTTCCACTGCCACTTGCTTTCAGAACGTCGCCGAAACCATTGAGAATCAGAACTTGAGTCGGTTGTTTGCTTTGAGCACTCCCTTCAATTCTGAACTTATCAAGCAATTCTGTGCAACTCTCTATGTTTCTGGTGAAGCTAATGAACCTAGCTCATGGATGCTGGAATGGATGATTCATGGAAAAGTCTTCCGGATGTCCTCTGCTGAATTCATGGAAATTGTCAATATACCAAGGCATTCTGGAGTCCACGAAAAGATTCACTTAGAATCTGATCTGACTGACGAAGAATTTGCTACTCTGTTGGACCCCGAAGTCACTGCAAGCTACATTCCTGAAAACATTCGCCCGAAGCATTTGAACTTCATTTCAAGGACTTGGTTCTACATCTTGTCCAACTCATTGATCCCTTTGAGTACTGCTTCGGAAGAATCGAACATTTATCCAGAGACAAGGCATGCCATTATGAAGCTCACATATGGTCTCATATTTGACTTTGAGGATTGCTTCATTAGGAACTTCGTTCATGCAGCAGAGCTACCTTTCACACTGAAACCTTATGCTCCCTGGATGCAAGTTGTATGTGACTATGGCAGGAACGAAGACTTTGTGGCTCGCCATCACCCAAAGCTTTTCTCGCCACCAGTGCGTGAATCTTTGGCACTATTGAGAAAGCCCAATGATCCTTTTGCCACATATGTTGGTGTGTGCCATGAAGTCAATGAGCGAAACTTATCCAAGAAGTTCCAGAAAGATTGCCATCATTTTGAAGTTAACCTTCGATCGCAACAAATGCTTGACAACTACATTGAAGCAAATCAGCGCCAGATGCAGTTTCTTGCTGATGAGATAAACAGAGTTGGCAATATTGCTCTCAACAACAATCAGTATTTGCGTGTGCTCAAGCGTCATTCCTGGAAGGGGCTCCGGAAATTCAACTCTGTCAAAGGCCTTCGTAAAGATCGCATCTACAAAGAGTATGAGCACCTCCAGCGAAACTTTTCCCGTGATGACTCAATGGACCGCCCGAATCAGAAGATCCCTCCCCTGCACAAGATTGATGAAGTATTCTTCGTCCACGAACCTGAAGCCATCCGGCCTGATACCGTCTCCGAGAATGACTCCATCACTTCAAAGGACGACGACGGCCTCGACGACAGCGACCTCGACATCAACCTCATCACTCAGACACGCCACAACGCTATTCCTATGTCTTCTTCCGAAGAAGAATCCTCAGGCGATCAGTCTTCGTCGGATGAGTCTTCGTCAAGCACATCTTCGTCGGGTTCTCAGGGTGCTGATGCCGCGCAATAGACCTCTCGAACCTTTTCTCAACCTTTTGTACAATCATTGACAAAAAGGGGGAGAATGAGGGCATCGATGAGTTAATTTTTGCATCGGGTAAAGGGTTTGCTATTTGTTTTTGCTTCGTTTGGTTAAGTTACAACAAACATTCCATTCTCTTCGATTGGGTTGTAACTTAAGTTTAAATTCGGTCATGCTACTCCTGTGCTACACTTAAGTTTTAATAACCCCTTTGCTTGCAAGTATTGCTTCATATCTTCTATCTTGCAGGTGGTTATTATTTTCTAAGTCACAGGTCATTGGAAGCAATTGCATACATTCCTGGATATATATCTTCAATGCAATTGTATTCGCTAAGATATTTTGTTTTGCTCTCCACCGAAGAAAATTTATCCCAAGCATTAACTTCGATTATATAAATCTTCGATGCTTGTATTCAGGGGGAGCCAAAAACTTCATATCTTAGAGTTTGTCCCATCACTTCACAAAAACTTCAATATCTTTTATCGATGCCTGTTTTGTCAACAATAGTCCAAAAAGGGGGAGATTGTAAGAGCAAAGTTTTGCCCCCGTGTGTTTTGGATATTGTTGGACAAGACAGTAGAGGAAATAACAATGTTTTCTAGTGTAAACAGTTGCATAGGTTCCTGAAGGACAAGCTAAGTGATAAAGCTTCAGGGAAGGTCTTCAAGTTATTGAAGCATAACCCACAGAGCGAAGCTTAATCACGAAGGATGACCCCCAAAAATGAAGGTGTCCTGAAGCTCTACTCATTGAAGGAAATGAAGAGGACGGCGCAAGACTTAGATGTTTTTGTGTAGTTCTTTTTCGGTTCTTTGAGTCTTAGGACAAACCGTACTATCAAGAGGGGTATTTAGCCCGAAGTCATTGAGAAAATGCTCAGATCAAATCCAAACCAAGTGAGAAGCCTGAGCGAAGAAATCTCATGTGCACTAAGTTAAGCTTCGGTAGCAAAGACTTCATTCTTTGGCTTCTGAAGCAGAACTAAGTCCGTGAGTCAGCTTTACTTGTTCCGCAAGTAAAGTTGTGCAATGATGACAAATCCGACCGTTGTGGACACGTGTCAAGCTGTCACCTCGGGTTAGTTTGGTCATTCCGCACCTCGGGATCGCCAACTATAAATACGCCGCCCCCTCCTCCATTTGCGGGTGGCTGCTCTGAGATCATTCCAAGAGAGACTGAAGAGAGCACCCCAAGAACGCCACCGAAGCAAAACCCAAAATCCAGAATACTGAAGCCTAAGTCCCATTGATCTGAGTAGATTTGAGATGACTTAGGTGAAAGCTTGCTAGCCTTTTTATCTTGGAGAACTGCAATTCTCCTAGACGGTTAGAGTGTTGTTCTTCAGAGAGCGAAGAGTAATTGTCGCCTCGAAGTCCAGTTTGTCAAAGGTTTCGGTGATTTCCTCAATAATCAACCACGAGTGAAGAACTGACCAAGCTCAAGGAGTTTGGTGCAGTGGAGCAACGGACGGAGAGAGATTTGCTCCGGGTGTTCAATCACCAATCCCTCCAACCAGACGTAGCGCTTTGCAGAGCGTGAACTGGTCGAACAAACATCGCCGAGTCCCAGTTCGTTTTACTTCAAGCATTTACCTTCAGTATTGCATTTGCTTCAAAGTTATGCTTCAATATGTTTTGATTCACTGCATTTAGTTTCGCTTCCAGTTTTACTTCGCTATTCCGCACTACTTATGCTTCACTTCAAAAGTTTCAATCGAAAATTTTGAAGTGATCATTCACCCCCTCCCCCTCTGATCACATACTTGGACTTTCAGACCCCATCTGGGCGCACGGCGGCTATCGGCTGCCCTAGGTAGACTTTATCGCCCCTAGAGGTCTCGCGGATCGTTGCCCTGCAAGAACAAAAACAAACGAGGAACGAGGTAGAAGATACATGGAAAATAGAAGAAATTAGGGTTTAGATGTGTTTGCGATTTTGTGTTGTTTCAATCGGCCATCACCTCATCTATATATGAGGGGGTTGGGCTTCCCTTGCAAGAAAACGAGTCCTTTTTGTGTTCAATATACCAAAATCCCGAGCAAAATCGGAGTCCTCGCAGTCATCCCGGACGGTCCGGACCATAGGCCGGACGGTCCGGATAATTATGGACGAAAACTGGACTTAGGTCGCACTTATTCAGACGATCCGGGCTTTAGCCCGGACGGTCCGACCTCGGCCCGGACAATCCGGCCCGCAGGCCGGACGGTCCGGATAAAAAACCGCCTCGGGTCGTAATTATCCGGACGCCCGAGGTCTAACTCGGGACGGTCCGGACTGACTTTTCAGTGCAACACTATGTTGGCCGTAACTTCTTCATAAGCATTCGGATTTGGACGTTTCAAATATCAAAATCGACCGCTTCGACGAGACCAAGCCGCTCCATGCAAAAAGTTTTTCCATTTGATGATGTATTGAAGGCCTAATTGGCAAAATAGTGCTTCGAATGTCATGATATTACTACATCAAACATACTTTCGGCCTTCGAGATGGAATCGGATGGCGATGGCTCGAACTACAAAGATGTTCACATCGACAATACCCAACTTTTTTATGTAGAACACTTATTCATTTGAGGCCATCTTGTATATGAATATTTTCGTGCCAAAAACTGGTATCAACACATGGCCCCCTGTTTTTCGGCAAAACTTGCGTGCCGAAAAATAATGTGCACCACATAGGGTCTAAGGACGATGTCAACACTCCATCAGCCATAAATATTCTTAGGTCAATAATTACATATCGGCCATGCCCTGTTCTTAGGGCGATAATCATATATCGGCCATTAGCCCATTCATGCTTCTTGCCACACACTTGGGTGATATTTCTTCAAATACTTTCCATTAAGAGCTTTGGGAAGCAGTGTTCCTTGTATGGATTCCATCAAATAAGAATTTCCGGGAACTATTCTCGTAATCTTGAAAGGACCTTCCCAGCTTGGTGAGCACCTCCCGAATTTTCTATCTTTTGAACCAATTGGTAGAATCACTTTCCACACAAGATCTCCAATCTGCAAATTCTTCACTTTCAGCTTCTTATTGTAAGCTCTTGCAACTCTCAACTTGTCCTTTTCTATAGCCTTTAACGCATCCAAACGCTTATCGGTGACCTCATCAATATTATCCATCATCAAATTATAAAAGTCAACCGCTGATAAATCATTTTGTTTGGCTATCCTCAAGGCATTCAAATTAACTTCCACAGGTAAAGCAGCTTCTTGACCATATACAAGCTCATATGGAGTTACCTTCGTAGCACCATGCCTTGAAATCCTATGTGCCCACAAAGATTCAGACAATAGCTCATGCCATCTCCTTGGATTATCTTCAATTTTCTTCTTGATGAGCTTGATCAATATCTTATTACTGGACTCATCTTGTCCATTAGCTTGGGCATAATACGGGGAGGAATTGAGCAACTTTATATTATAAGATTCGACAATTTCTCTAACTTGATGTGCCATGAAATACGAACCTAGATCCGTAGTCAATATTTAAGGGATGCAAAATCTATGAATAATATGCTCGGTTATGAATTTAATTACCTCCACACGTGTCTTATTCTTGAGAGGTACTGGTTCAGACCACTTGGTGAAATAATCAGTCGCCACCAACACAAACCGATGTCCCTTTGAAGAGGAAGGATGAATTTGTCCAATGAAATCTAATCCCCAACCTCTGAAAGGCCACAACTTAATAATAGGATGTAACATAGCAGCAGGAGCCAACTGAATATCACCAAACTTTTGACAATCTTCACATGCCTTGTAGTATTTGAAGCAATCACTAATCATGGTCGGCCAATAAAATCCAGCACGTCGCAATAACCACTTCATCTTTGGACCCGACTGATGAGTACCACAAATTTCTTCATGTACCTCTCCCATAGAAACTCTCGCTTGATCATCATCCAAGCACTTTATAGAAACGTCATCAACCGTTCGGCGATAAAGGTCATCATCCCTCAACTCATACTTAAAAGCTATACGCCGAACAGTCCTGTCCTCCTTTTACTAGGATCACGCAAATAATCAATAATGGGCTTCCTCCAGTCCTTATTTTCACCTGCACTAGATATCTCATTACTGGCCGAAGTAGTAAGTACTAATTCCGCCTCTTCTATGCTGGCAAGGCAAGACATCGGTTCTTGAGAAATATGAAACATGCCACGATCAACATGATAACCAGATGCTTGTTGTGCCAACTCATTTGCTTTCCAATTATCATGTCTAGGTATATGAGGAATACTAAAATGATCCAAAGTAGAAACTACATCTAGACATTTATCAAGATAAACATTGAGTGATTCATCAAAGCATTTAAACACTCCAGAAACTTGCTGCACTACCAATAATGAATCACCAAAAGACTCAATATGTGTAGCACCTATATCAAGCAACATCTTTAAGCCGAATATCAATGCTTCATATTCGGCCTGATTATTGGTGCAAAAGTATTCTAATCGGCATAAGGCCTCAAAAACAGCACCACGAGGAGATATATAAACAACACCAACATCCTGGCCATTGCTACAAACTGAACCATCAAAATATAATCTCCATGGTACTAACGAAACAAGGTTTATATCAATATCATGCTCACTATCAATCTAATGTTCAACTATAAAATCAGCAACAATTTGGCCTTTCATAGATTTCAAAGATTCATAAGCCAAATCATACTCAATTAAAGCATAAGCCCACTTTCCAATTCTACCACTAAGAATTGGCCTATGCAACATGTATTTGATGACATCGGTTTGACAAGCTACTATGCAATTACTACGCACTAGAATATGTCTCAGTTTTGTGCAAGCATAATATAAACATAAGCATATTTTCTCAATGAAGGTATACGTTGTTTCGGCATCCAAAAGGCGCCGGCTCAAATAAGTAATAGCATGTTCCTTCCCTTCGGTATCTTAAGTCAAAACAACACCAATAACACCTTTCTCCGCCACAATATAAAGTCTAAAGGGCTTCCCATGCTTAGGAGCTTTCAACACCGGAGGGGTGCATAAATATTTCTTGATCATATCAAATGCCTCTTGCTGTTTTGCCACCCAAGTAAAATCAACATCATTCTTTAACCGAAGTATAGGGGTAAATGCATCAACCTTCCCTGACAAATTAGCGATGAACTCCTCAAATAATTAATCTTGCCAAGGAACTTTTGCATATCTATTTTGCACATTGGAGCCTCCACCTTCTGTATAGCTTCTATCTTCTTGGGATCAATTTCTATACCGTCCTCATGAATAATAAAACCCAAGAATTTTCCAGCCGATACGCCCAAAGCATACTTCAAAGGATTCATCTTCAGTCCATTTTTCTTCATCCTCTCAAAAGCTAAACGCAAATCGGCTAAGTGAGATTCAAAAGCATCTGATTTGACAACAATATCATCAATATAGACCTCAATTATAACACCAAGTAAATCATGAAAAATTAAGTTCACAACCCTTTGATATGTGGCACCGGCATTCTTCAAACCAAAAGTCATTACCACCCACTCAAATAAACCAACAAAACCGGGGCATAAAAAAGCAGTCTTGTAAATATCCTCTTCATCCATAAAAATCTGATTATATCCCGCATTACCATCCAAAAAGCTAATAACTTTATGTCCAAAAGCTTCATTAATAAGCATATCGGCTATTGGCATGGGATACTCATCTTTGGGCGTAGCTCTATTCAAATCTCTAAAATCAATACTTGCCCTCACCTTGTTGGACCCTTTCTTCTCCACGGGTACTATATTAGAAATCCATTCAGCATACCTGCAAGGTCTAATAAAATTAGCTTTAAGCAATCGACCGATCTCTTCCTTGATACAGTCATATATTTAAGGATTAAACCTTCTAGTTGTTTGCTTATAAGGACTAAAACCATTCTTTATAGGCAACCGATGCCTAACTAGCTCTTGGCATAAACCCGACATCTCATGATACTCCCATGCAAAGCAACAAATATATTCTTTCAACAGCTCAATTATTTTAACTTTACAATCGGCTTCTAGATTTTTGTTCACAAACGTCGGCCTAGGAATTGAACCATCTCCTATGTCTACCTCCTCTAATGGATTAGCCGACGCAAAACCTTGTCCTAGTTTATCCATGTCTTCCAACTCTTCTATCGACTCGAATATATCGTTCCCATTGGACCAATATTCTTCAAGACGCTTCTGGAATCACTCGGAGTTAGAATCCATTTAAATGCATTGTTCCTTGGAGCCGGTTACCACCAACCGGCTTTAGAGACACGGGCACGAAACCATTCTTTGTGGCGCTAAGAAAATAAAAATCTGACAAGTCGCGCCCTGTCAAGCAAGTAGCATGTGGATGTTGCCAATCCACCGGTACATCTGCCAAAGCAACACAAGCCGAATTATACGCATGAACAACCTCCACTTCCTCATCAACCCACTGAATCAAGAACTGGTGCATAGTTGATAGCACACACTGGTTTGCATGAACCCAATCACGCCCAAGTATGACATTGTAGTTACCATGCACCTCGGCAACAAAGAATGCGGTAGCCAAAGTTTTGCTTCCCACCGTAAGCTCCACAGACATAACACCTTGGCCTCAGTTTTTTCTTTGCCTTCGAATCCATTGAGTACCATATTGGTCTTTATCAATGCTACCTCATTCAAACCCAACTTTTTGAAGACCGAATAGGGCATAAGATTCACAACAGCACCACCATCAACAAGCATCCTAGAGACCGGTGATCCATTAATATGACCTTTGAGGTAGAATGGCCTCAAGTGCGTCATCGGTTCTTTTGGTTTCTCGAATATAGCATTTTCAGGGACAAAATCCAAATGAGCCACCTCCCCTTCTTCATCTACGACACGAAATTCAACGGGTAAATAGAACACCATATTAATATCCATACTTTCACGAACAGGCGTAGGCTCATAATCTAGCAACTCCTCTTCTTCATGCATATCCACTGACTCCGATGTATTCTCAAGTGAAGGAGAAGTGATAGATGGTGTGGACGATACAATAGCATTTGCATAATCCTCTCTTGGAAGTACCGGCGTTGGGAGAGCCACCGTGTTATCTATTTGTTTAGGCCTCCACACCTTCGCCGCGGGCACCATGGGACGATCTTGGGACGATCTTTGTTGAACCACTCGTACCTCAATTTTTCTACCTCTTGCTCCACCTTTTCATGGCTCCTCATGCGTTGCAATCTTCTCTTTTGTGATTTGGATAAACCGTGAGGACACCATTTAGGTTGAGTATACTTGGGGTCTCTAGGCTTGACCTCACTTGCACTGGCTTCATGATCATTATACATAGGACCTTGCGAGACAGCCACCACACCATCACTTGAAATAGCCGGATCATCAATAACAATCGTCTCTTTGAGTTTTAGCACCTCGGTGCCCACCATAACGATTTTGACACCAAGCTCATCTTCCTTTGGCTTAGCGGAATATGGAATTATATCACTTGGCGACTTTGAACGCCACACTTATCCCGCTAGCTTCCTTTGGATGACTTTGCATTGACCAATTGGCACCATAACTTACACGGTCTTGCATGGGGTAATAAATCCTCTCGTGCACAGATTCTAGGCGCTGCCCACCCTGGATGAAAAGCATAAGGAGCCATTGGGGGCTTCTCCCATCTACCATCAAAGCCTCCTGTATAGTATGGCCCATAAGGGGGCGGCACATAAGGGGGTGGCGCCATCCATGGGGCTGGCGCCCATGACCCGTATGGCCTTGCTCGACGCTGAAATTCCTTCTTAGGAGGTGACCTTGAATGTTTCAGACGTGATGACCGGTTAGAGCTAGAACCGGTTGCTTGGTTGGCATACTTGGACATCAACATATCAAAAGTTGGCTTGATTTTCTGGCGGTGCACTTTAGCTTCATTTTTCTTCCACATGCAAATTTCCGGACTCTTGGTCTTGACAAATCTGACACGAGTATTCTCTTGCACTTGTGGTTGCCCCCCAGGTGTAGGATTCTTGATGGTGATCTTAATAATCTCCCCACCACCGGGTTGCTTGTCAAGCACCACTTGCCTCTCCGAGACCTTGCTGCCATCCTTACTTTTCCTGGATTCACCAATGACAACATTGTCCTTGTTAGCTGATTCGGCTATGTCAGGCCGAATTAACATCTTCCTCCCCTCCAAATCCATAGTGTTCATGGGGAAGGACTGCTTATCAATTTGCATCTCAGAAAAATTCAATCATCCGTCATTAATGGCCGATTGTATCTGTCGTCGAAAAACATTGCAATCATTAGTAGAATGAGAAAAAGAATTATGATACTTGCAATATGCATGCCGTTTTAGCTCCTCAAACGGCGGTAAAGCATGAAACATTTTAATAAACTTAGTTTGCAGCAAAGCATCAAATATTCTATCACATTTAGCAATGTTAAAAGTAAACTTCATATCATCATCATGATTCTTATGAATCGGCTTTAAATCTTCACAAGTAAAAGGTTTGGCCTTGGATGGCCAAACAAACTCAGCGGTATAGACATTAGCTTCATCGTTGGAACAATCACTATCATATTCAATCATATCCTTGGATGGCCAAACAAACCTCTTGACGTAATCGGAGACCGATTCATCATTCTTTTGTTTAACCGATGTAAGATGTGGTAGTTTAAGTTCATTATCACCACTGTAAAAATGATCATGAAATTTTTGCTCAAGATGAGGCCATGCAAGAATAGAACCATGCGGTAAAGATGAAAACCATGAAAAAGCAGTACCAATCAATGATAAAGGAAACAAACGTATTTTCAACTCTTTTGATGAAGCTACTTCACCTAATTGAGCCAAATATTGACTAATATGCTCCCATGTAGTATTTGTGCCATCCCCACTAAACTTAACAAAATCTAGAATTTTATATCCCGGAGGACATTGAATTTCATCGAATTACTCAGGATACGGCTTTTGATACATCCGATTCCTAGGTAGTTCCACACCAAAGTTTTCTCTAAGCATCTTGGTCATCTCGTCTCTAAGGTTAGCTAACGCATCGTCTGTATTAGACGATGTTGCTTGTGACACTGGCACATGAGGAGTATGATTTGGGGCTACATGTGTGTATACCGAACCATAATTCGGCAATGATCCATTATTATCCCTACCTATAAACAAAGTTTGGTTCGACTTTGCCACCGAACCTGCCATACTCATGATAGGATTAATACGTGCAGCTAAAACTTGATTTGTGTAGGTGGGGAAATAATTCATCGGCATGGGAGGCACCGATGATAATGGCAAAACTGAACTAGGGTTTCCCAAACTAGTACGTGCACCAATACAACCACTAGATAACGGAGGCATATTATTTTTAGCACTAGTATTCTCAACGCAAGCTCGGTAAACCAAATTATTGCCATTGGTAATACGACTATCAATTTCAGCCCATTGTTCAGGAGAAAAGGTAGTACTCACAGAGGGTTTAACTTTCTCAACATGAAGAGGAGGGAACTTGATTTCTCCAACCGGAGCAATATTGCCTTGGCGATCTTTCTTGAAATTCCCAAGGAAGTCCTGCAACTCCTTCTCTTCACGTGCATTCTTGTACTCTGTGACGCCCCCAAAATCAATCCTTGTACAGTAATCATAGACGCAGGGTACACGGCTGAGATTAGGGTGCCACGGTGAGAATATCACAGCACAACACTAAACACAAAAGGATAAACCAATATGTTACAAGATAAGGGGGTCACTTGGACCCGAATACATAAGTTATACAAACCATAATATCTGAGTACATACATAGTTAGTCAAGTTTTGCCTTAAGAAGTCTAGCACAAATAACATCAGAGATACAGATCGAAAAGGCAAGGCCTCCTGCCCGGGAGCCTCCAAAACTACTCCTGGTCCTGGTATAAGGGGGGCTCGACGTAGTAGTAGGCGCTCCGGGGTACTCCTGCTCTTGGGCTCCAACGTCGACTGCAGCGGCCGATCAGGCAAAACAAAAAGGGAAAAAAGCAAGGGTGAGTATCTAGCATACCCGCGAGTCTTACGTCCGCTACTAAGCATTTATGCATTTGTATCAAATAGAAAGGGGAGGCTGTATATAATGGACTGCAAGGTAAAAATTAGAATAAGGATAAGAAGCTAGGCCTAACGAAGACTAGCATCTTCTTACGAGTCTTGCAACAAAAGAAGAGAACAACCAACACTTCATATAAAGCATAAAGTAACAATGAAGCAGAAGTTGCTGCAACATTGTATAATAGTAAGTTGTAATAGTTAATAATAATAAATGCCTCCGAGTTCCCCTCCTTGACTTCCTGCCGAGGAAGAAAACCTGGAACCATACAGTTTCATAGAAGTAGTAGTTTGTAGTGGTAAGATCCGGCTTCAGCATAAAGCGTCCTGTTACCGTGGACACGACTATTCGAATAGATTAAACTCCCTGCAGGGCTGCACTAATGTTCAACCTGCACGCTCGGATCTCCAGGGTGGAGGGAACATTGTTAGGGAACGCTCCACCAAGGCTATACGACACATCGCATCCCATCCTAGGCTCAGCAGAGAGGCCATCCACCGGACTATATCCTATGTGCTCAGGGGTCTAGGTCCCTCACCCTTCCACGCTCCTGCACGATACGAGACTGGCCGGTGAATCAAAAACAAATCCAAATACACCTGCTGCATCAAAGAAGACAACACCTCTTCTCGGCAATCAACCTGTGGTACTGCTGACGTCTGAAGAGCTTTCGAAAGAAACTACGCCGCCGAGGGCCCACACCGTAATCCCATGTGTAGGTAGTGCGTACAGACCAACGGTTTTCTCAAGTCATCCGCCGAACCATTTAGCATTTTAATATTATCTCGCAGACAACCGTTATCGCTGTCTGACTAACAACACAACGACAAGAACCACCAGTAACGTCGGGGCCTGCCCTGTTGTCCCGTCAAAGCACGCGGTTACCAACAAGGTGAACCTTCTCCTTACCTTGTCTCGCGTGTGCTCTTGGTAGAGCTCGACTTTTCATGGTTGGTATCTCTCGCGGGATACGAGCAGGGGCCAAGCACGCCAGTAACGTCGGTCGTACCCTCCCTGTCGTTCCTGACGCAATACCGCTCGCGGGCACCGTTGGGTCGCCCGATTCTTACCTTAAGGACAACCGTTGCTCAGGTACCTAGAGCGGCTATACATAGTCAGCAACGAGTGGAGTACAAGGATCACGCCTTGATAGCTCACACTTGATGGTAGCTCGACAGAGCCGAGCTATGGGGCCTTAGGCGGTGTCTGCATTGTACCGTACTTGTGCAGTTATAATAAGTTGTATCCGCGTCACTCCCCTGAGTGGTCACGGCCCGCTATCTAATCCTAGCTAACAATGCGTAGGGCTCACTGCTGAAAAATGCATAATTATAATAGCAGCATAGGATAAGGGAAGGTACATCAAGAGGTGACAAAAACAAGCTATGCAATTGAATAGGATTGTAACGTAGCAGCAGCAGTAACAATTCCTAGTGCAAGAAATGTACGGAAAAGATAGGCGATATCTGGGGAAGAGAATGGCTCTGCTTTCCTGGTAGCTCGACGGTAGGGGTAGGGTGGGTCATCGACGAAGTAGTCGTACCCGGCAGCGGTGTAGTCGGCGGTAGCAGCGGGGTCTACCGGAGAATAAAGGGGGGGGGGGGAAACAGTAAATATAAAGCAATCATAGCAAACAGATGAATGGCATGGCGTATTCAATGTTAACGGTGTTCTAACGCAGTGCAAGGCATGTTGCTCGGAGAGGGAATTCATCCGGGGATGAAATACCGGCTCCGGGTGATTATCGACAGTCGGCCCGAAGGGGGGATGTCGATGTTCGTTGTGTTAGAGGGGTGTGGTTGGTATATGGATAGTGTATCCATATTCGTTATATTTTTCTGATCAATTTTCATGTATAAAGTTTTTGAATCCGACTTACGGTTTAAAAGATATTTAAATTCAACGTTTTAATCAATTTTAAATCATTTTCTGAATTTCTTGAATATTATTAAATAAAACATTATCCATAACAGTTATGTTGACCAGGTAAAACCTAACCAGTGGGTCCCACTGGTCAGCCTCACAGGTTTAATAAACAATTTATTAAATCTAAATAACAGTGGGGTCCCACATGTCATACTCAGTGCATTTTTTATAAATCGTTTTATTTAATTAAACAACCCCTAGCCCCACATGTCATACCCTAAACAATTAAAAATCTTTTTTATTAATAAAAGGCAGTGGGGCCCAGGTGTAAGTGCAACAGTGCTAAATATCTGTTAATTTTATTTCTAAGTGGCTAGGGCCCCCACATGTCATAGGCTAGGGGGGTTATTTTCTTTTCTTATTTTTTCTTTGTATTTATTTTTAGTTGCTTTTACAATTTTGTAAAATATGTAATAGGTTCTATAATTAGTGTTGCACTATATAACAGTGCCACAAAAAGAATTGGACTGTTATAAATTCTTTTGCATTTTTGTTTTATTAAAAAGGTATTAAATGCCACTGTTTTGCTACTGGTATGATTTGTTTGCATTTTTACATAGCTTGATAAATTACCACAACCATACTTGCATGGTCCAGTGATTATTAGTGATTTTACAAAAGTGGTTGTATAATTTTGGACAAAGATTAATTGTCACATGATTTTTGATATTAACCAAAAGGCATTTTTGGAATGTGATCAAAAGCAAAGATGATCATAGTATGATTGCAACAGTGATGATCATTAACAAAAGGATCACTGTAGTGATTACTGTTACATGACAATGAGGATGTTACAAATCTCCCCCACTATAGGAATTCTCGTCCCGATAATCTAAGCGGTAGAGGGGAAAAGATCGGGGTATTCTTCACGAAGACGATCTTCGCATTCCCAAGTGGCCTCATCCTCAGAATGATTTGACCACTAAACTTTGAGGAACTTGGTTGTCTTATTGCGGGTTTTGCGTTTAGACTGATCGAGAATGCGGCTTAGATGTTCTTGATAAGTCAAGTCCTGTTGCAATTCAATCAGATCATGTTCCACTTCACGAATAGGATCCTTGAAGCAGCGTCGGAGTTGCGACACGTGGAAGACATCGTGGACTTGGGAGAGGTTTGACGGCAATTCCAATCGGTATGCCACCGGTCCACTTATGCAAAGGATACGAAACGGGCCAATGTAGCGAGAAGCCACTTGCCTTTGATCCCGAAATGATTAGTGCCTCTCATGGGAGTGACACGAAGGTAAGCTTGTTCACCGGGTTGATAGACCATTTCCTTGTGTTTGCGGTCATAGTTGCTCTTCTAGCGGCACTGAGCAGACTTCGAGTGCTCACGGATAACGCGAACCTGATTTTCAGCATGTTGTATGATGTCCGGACCAATGAGTGTTCGTTCTCTAGTTTCTGACCAATTCAGAAGGGATTCCTCCCATTTCTTACCGAATGAAATGACACAAGCTCGAATCATATCTTCAAGCACTTGGTTGACTCGTTCGACTTGTCCTTGCGACTGGGGGTGATAAGCGGTGCTAAAATTCAGGTGAGTGCCCATAGCTTCTTGGAAACTATCCCAGAAGTTCGAGGTGAAAATGCTGCCACGATCTGAACTGATCTCCAACGGAATACCATGGAGGGAAACAATTCTGGAAACATATAAGTCTGCTAACTGACTAGCAGAGATCGTCTCCTTGCCTGGAAGAAAGTGAGCAACCTTAGAGAATTGGTCGATGACAACAAAGATGGCATCATGACCCTTCTGTGATCGAGGAAATCCGGTGACGAAGTCCATTTCAATCTTGTCCCATTTCCATTCAGGAATAGAGAGTGGTTGCAGAATTCCAGCAGGTCTTTGATGTTCTTCTTTGACGCGAAGGCAAACGTCACATTCATCAACATAACGAGCAATGTCTTGTTTCATGTTAGACCAGCAGTACCGCTTACGAATGTCTTGGTACATCTTGGTACTACCAGGGTGGATCTACAAGGGTGTATGATGAGCTTCCTTCATGATATGCGGGGCTGAGTTCAGGTTGGGCCTGTTTACAGGGACCACTAGACGACCCTTGAAGTACAACGTACCATCATCAGCAACAGTGAAGAATGAGGGCTTTCCTCTGGCAAGATAGCGCTTAATCTTCTCGACGTCAAAGTCATAACCTTGTCTTATCTTGATCTTGGAGTCAAGGTCTTGTTCGATAACCAGGGAAGTCACATATCCCTTTGGAACAATCTCGATGTTCAGCTTGCGAAGCTCTTCACATAGAAGTGGTTGTTGTACTTGAACCTCAAGTTCACTACAGTAGGCTTTGCGGCTTAAGGCATCGGCCACCACATTAGCTTTGCCAGGGGTGTAAGAAATTCCCATTTTGTAGTCGGCTTTTGTTTCGAGCCATCTCTACTGGAGGAGATTCAGGCCAGGCTGATTAAACAAGTACTTCAGGCTTTGGTGGTCAGTGTAGATCTCGCAACGATTACCGATGAGGTAATGTCGCCACAGCTTCAATGCATAAATTACCACTGCCAATTCGAGATCATGAGTGGGATAGTTTTCTTTGTAAGCACGCAACTGACGAGAGCCATAAGCAATAACTTTGCGCTCTTGCATTAGGACACAACCTAATCCTTGACGATACGCGTCGCAATATATCACAAATTCCTTTTGAGTATCAGGGGGAGCAAGCACTCGGGGAGAAGTGAGCTTGTCCTTCAGAGCTTGAAAACTTTCTTGGCATTTATCGGTCCACTCAAACTTGACGCCTTTGTGAAGAAGATTAGTCAGAGGCTTGGCAATCTTGGAGAAGTTCTCGACGAAACAGCGGCAATAGCTGGCAAGGCCGAGGAAACTTTGGACTTGCTTGACAGTCCTGGGCGGAGTCCAGTCAAGAATAGCCTGAATACGTTCGGGGTTGACGGCAACGCCATCCTTGGAACTCACATGACCAAGGTAGGTTACTTCGGGAAGCCAGAACTCGCACTTAGAGTACTTAGCATAGAGCTTGTGTTCTCGAAGCTTTTCCAGAACAAGGCAAAGATGTTCAACATGTTCTGCATCGGTCTTGGAGTAAATCAATATATCATCCAGATAAACCACGACAAACTTTTCGAGGTATTCCATGAATATATAGTTCATCAATCGGGAGAAGGTGGCTGGTGCATTGGTCAAGCCAAATGACATGACAGTGTACTCGTATGAACCATAGAGAGTAATGAATGCGGTCTTCGGGATGTCCTCATTACGGACCCGGATTTGGTGATAAACCAACCTCAAATCGAGTTTTGAAAACACCGTGGATCTAGCAAATTGATCATAAAGATCATTGATCCGAGGGAGGGGGTACTTGTTCTGTATCTTGGACCAAACGGTTCGTGCCATCACTCTTCTTGACAAAGAGCGAAGGTGCTCCCCAAGCCGAGGAACTTGGACAGATGAAGCCTTTCTCGAGGGCCGTGTCGATCTCCTTATTCAGTTCAAGGAGGTGGTGAGGTGGCATCTTATACGGGTGCTTGGCAATAGGGACGGTGCCGGGCTTCAAGTTGGTGACGAATTCAACTTCCCTAATCGGGGGTATCCCCGACAGTTCTTCTAGGACTTGGAACTTTCTCAATCCATTCGAGAGGTGCGACATTCAAGGCATTCAGAGGATATATATGAGCTTCATCATTCATCGACAATATGGCGGTATGACTCACAATCGCGCCAGAAGGATGGAAGAGTTGGATGACCTTGGTGCCACAATAAAGTGCGACATCATAGGCTTTCAGCCAATCCATACCGAAGATAAGCTCAATAGTGGATGTTTTCATAATATGTGGGGAGACAAGGAACTCAATCCCTTCGATCTCGACGGTGATGTTAGGTGCCAGCATGTTAATGTGACACATGCCACCGGATGTCTTAACGGCCAAGGGGGTACACATCTTTTCGTGGTATATGCCATGCTTAGATGCAAATGCTCCAGACATAAATGAATGCGATGCTCCTGAATCAAATAAAACACTATCAGGTAATTTGTTAACGAGGAGGGTACCCATCAAAGTAGCAGGCTGTTCCTGAGTTGCTTCAACATCAATGTGGTAGGCATGACTGATACGTCCAAAATGTATCTATAATTTCTTCTTGCTCCATGCCCCTTTTGTCTGATATTGCTATGATATTGATGAACTTCCATACACTTTTGATCATATTTGGACTAACCTATTAACTCAGTGCACCCCAGTGCTAGTTCCTGTTTTCTTTTTTTTTTCTATTTCAGGTTTCCCCCATATTAAAAGTGCTCCAAAAATTCGGGAAAATACAATAAAAAAATCCGCGCAGAAGAAGCTTCGGGAATCACCAAGGGGGGGCCAGAGGGGACCCACACGGTCCCCAGGCGCCCTCCCGGCGCGCCCTAGGGTGGGGCCGCGCCAGGGGGCCGCCTGGACCCCTGGTGCCCCCCCTGGCTGCCCCCCTTCGCCTATATATCCCTCGTGACGTGAAACCCCCGTAACGGGAATCCTTTTTCGCGATCTCTCCTCTGTTCCTCCGCCGCCGCGCTTCCAAGATCGGGAGAACCAGAAGACCTCTTCCCGACACCCTGCCAGAGGGAGGAATCACCTCTGGGAGCTTATCCACCACCATGGATGCTTCCCGGATGAACCGTGAGTAGTCCACCTTGGACCATGGGTCTATGATCAGTAGCTATGTGATGTTCTCCTCCCCTCTTTGTTCTTCATGGATTAGACCTCGTGAGCTACCCTACATGATCGAGGCACATATGTAATCTTTCTGCTGTTGCTATGTTGAGTTTGCTGGGATCCGATGGATTATGAGACTATGTTCAGATTGTGTTTGAGCAATATTTGATTCTCCTATTTTATATTTATGTTCTAGAGTAAATCTTGCATGTTCTCCGTTGCTGTTTATTGCTTTGGCCAAGTAGTAGGTAGTGACTCCAAGAGGGAGAGTTATGCTTGATTGTGGGTTCATGCCCCCTGATGACTAGCTTGAGTGAAAGAAACATGAGTTTAGGGGATGTGTTGTTGCCACAAGGGGGAAAACAATTGTGCTTGTACTTGCGGGTGCAAGGATTGTTTACTTGACGCAAAGTTCTTTAATGCAGTTGTGTGTTGCTTTGAGTTTACACTTTGGGTGAGATTCTCAACTTGATACCAAAGAGATGTTCTGGATAGATATCTCAAGGTGGATGATTAGTAGGTAGATGCAGATGGATTTCGGTCTACTTGTCTTGGCGTACCGCCCATGCTTTTGAGCCTCTTCCTTTCTTTATAGCATAGTTAGCATTGGTTTGCGCACATAATCCTGTCAATTGCCCAACTATAATTTGTTTACCTCGCATGACTATTTTATCGTCTTTTGGGAGAGAGACATCACTAGTGAACATCATAGGACCCCGGTCCATATTTCCAACACTGTTTACACCTGCTATCAATTTACTTCTTTACTTTTCCGTTGCTATCACTATCATTATTATCCCGTGTGTTTTATCATTTGTAAACAACAAGGCCGGAGGAATTGAAAACTCCTCTGTACTCATTGGGAAGCAAAGTTATTTTCTGTGTGTGCAGGTCCAGGTAAAGTTAGCAACCTCGGTTGTAAATGACGCCATTGTTCACTTCACCACCTTCTTGTATCTGTTGGAGTCCTATTGGTTCGACATTCAACCTTAGCATCTTCGCTAAGGGAAACTTGCTGCTGTCTACATCTCAACCTTCCACTTTGGGTAACCAACGAGGGGACGTTAAATCGTACCATCAAAAGAAATTTCTGGCACCGTTGCGGGTGACTCCACTCTTCAAGATAGGGGAGTTGCACACTATCTGTTATCTTTGCTTTTTAGTCTTGTTAGTTTACCTTTCTGTTTTTATCTTCGTGTCCTTTATCAAAAATCCAAAAAAATAGTATGTCTAGTTCCTTACATGCCAATCAATGTCTGACTTCTTTGAAACCAGATCTTATTGGCATGGAGGATTCACCGAGGATCAACAAAAGTGGTACAAGGAACACTGCTTGTCTCAAAAGGGGATACACTTATGGAAACAAATACATCAGTTGTATGAGTGTGCTAGAAACTTGTGCTCAACATATAATATATCTTTCTACAGGGATGAGTCTTGTTGCTTTATGAGGCACAAACACCTTGCTTTCCAATGTGAGTACAATGATGATGAAACCTTAGCTTCTTATGCTAAGAGAAACTATGATTTTTATGATGCAGAGGAAATAGAAGAATTTATTGCTTATAAGGGTGCCTATGAAATTACTTCTCTTCTTAAAAATATTGATGATGCCCCTTACAAATATGATAGTCTTGCTATACTTAACTATTGTTTGGAAAATTACGATGAAAATTATTATATTACTGATCATCTTGAGAGAATCTCTCCCCCAAAGGAAGAGACTAATGATTTGCAGGACTCTATGGAAGAAGAAATTGCTGAACTTGAAAAAGAGGAGGAGAGTGACGAACAAAATGAGGAAGAATGGACCCATCCACGTCTACCTTATAATGGGAGTAACTCTTTGACTCTTACCTTATATGAGTGTTATGATCCCATGGATTCTTTTGAAATATCCCTTTTTGATGAAGTTGATTCCTTCTATGCTTATGGCCGTGATGCCACTATGGATGATGCTTACGGAGATGAACTTGCTATAGTTCCTCATGTTAAGCATGAAATTTTTGCTATTGCACCCACACTTGATTGTCCTATTATCCTTTTGAAATCTCCAACTCATATTCCGAAGAATTGTGCTCTTATCAAGGCTCAATGTGATGGGTTGCATTTATCGTAGAATCCTAAATACCGTGTTGAAAAATATACATGTGTGCTTGTAGGTCATGAAAACATGATTTATGTGATATTTATATTCTTGATGTTTTTCATGATACTACTGAAAATTATTTTGAGAGAGGGAAGTTTGGTTGTAGAAACTTCCATATTACAAAAACACCTCTCTTCATGTTGAAAGTTTTGAAATTGTTCTTGTTCCATCTTTCTATGCATGTCACTTTGTGCTTCTTTGACTTATTTTCTTACAAGATGCCTATGCATAGGAAGTGGGTTAGGCTTAAATGTGTTTCATATTTGCTTCTTGATGCTCTCTTTTGCTTCAAATTCTTATTCTTATGAGAGCACCTTTTATAATCTTCAAGCGTAGCTAATGGCTTTAAAGAAGCGCTTTCAGGAGGTAGCCCGCAACGAATTTAGGTTTTCCTTTTTGATTTTATTCTGTTTTTAGTGGTCTTGATGATTGTTACTACTGTAGCAACATCATTGTATCTTTACTTTTCAAGCTTTGTGCCATTTATAGCCTCATATGACAAGGAAAGTGAAAGTTGTGACATGCTGTCCAGCAAACAGATTCTGTCCTCGTGACTAGAAAAATCACAGAAAAATCCCAGTTCATCTTTTTGAGCTGAAATATTTATACAGAGTGATCTATACAATTACGGAACTTTCGTATGTTCTGAGTTTTTTGATTTGAGTTGCAGAAGTATCCCTAAAAAAGTCTTTACTACCTGCTGGTCTGTTTTTCACAGATTCTGTCCTGTTTTGCCTCTTCTTCGTTTTGCAAACCTTAAGCTTGCTTTATCTTTGAAAAAATGTTTTGGCAATCTTGAGAAACAGTATCTCTTCAAGAATATCCTTATTTCCAGTAGATAAAAAAATATTTTATTGTGGGTACTAACCTCGCTAATCAGATTATGATGAGTTATGTATGAAGGGAGTTTTCAAGTGTGCGGGGGAAGATGATGAAAGAAGATTCAGGAGTGTCAAGCGCTCAAGCTTGGGAATTCCCCCATGCATCCCCAAGAAATATTCAACGAGACTCAAGCGTCTAAGCTTGGGGATGCCCCCATGCATCCCCTTCTCCATCAACAATTATCAGTTCGTCTTTCCTTCCACTATATTTTTTATCACTTCATGCGTTATGTGCTATGCTTGGAGCGTCTCGCTCTTAGGTTTTATTTTTAGTTTTCTTTAGCTTTGCTTGCTGTTCATAACAAGTTAGAACCCAGCTTTATTTGTGTGGGAGAGAAACACGCTCCACTTTCAAAATCTGGAACACAACATAGGATTCTTCATGCTTATCTTTGCTGTGAGTGTTCTTTATATTTTTCATAACTACTGTCATGTTCAGCTCTTAGTTTTCATGCTTATCTTTTTAAGAGATTTTGTTTAGTTTGTTGCTGGAACTCTCTTGAGTTTTCATGTTTATCTTGTTTAGAGAGTTTTCCTGTTGCACTGAGTTTTGTGTCTTGACTTGAAGTAGGCAATTGAGGTTGCTATTCTTTTGTAGTAGTAACTTGCAATAGTTTTGAGGTATTGTTTTGAGTAATGTTTGGACTTTTGGTGTCAAGAGATTTAGCATATTAGTGATAGATGTCGTATTTTGGGCAATCCGTGTTTATTTTCAAAAGTTACAAAATTAGTTGAGAACTTTAGCTACTAGATGGATCACTACTCTTCTGAGGGGTCGAATATTAGAGTACACTCACGTACCATGAGTCGAGGATGCGCAAGGATAACCAAACCCCCATACACTCCTCCTCGGGGTACTTGTCTCTTTGTGAACCTCCTTATTAGATTGAGAGTTACCGATAATAAGTGCATGAGTTCTTCGAACTAATGTGAGTATTCGAAAGTTGACACTTCGACCTTCCCAAAATTTTCTAGCCTTCTCTGTGCCGTGCATTGCTTTCTTCTCACTCCGAGAGTTAGCGTCCACCTTAGCCGGTACATCCAAACCCTTGGCATGATACGCTCTGTCATCATAAACCTCCTTATATCCTTCCTCAAAACAGCCACCATACCTACCTACCAAGGCATTTCCATAGCCTTTCCGAGATATATTGCCATGCAACATCCATCTTCTCATGACTTGATCTTCATGTCATACATGCTACTTGCTTGATCGATGAGCCGCATGCTAGTTGGGCCTTGCCCTAATCATTGCTACATGACGCGCTAGTATAATTGCATATCCTGCTACACTGGCAGAGGCATACATTTGCATATATCATGATAGTTACATCTTCTTTATGATTTGAGTACTTTTGTAAAGTGTGAAAGATCTACTATACTTTTTGTAATATATAGAGTGTTGCCCCTAAAGTGAGGAAAAGATCCCAAAGTGGACAAACTAAAAGATCCCAAAGTGGACAAATTAAAAGATCCCAAAGAGGACAAATGAGAGAAATAGAAAGAGTCATTGAGGCCACCAAAAATAAAAAAATAAAAAAAAGAGAAAAAGAAATAAAAAGAGAGAAGGGGAACACTACTATTCCTTTTGAGAGATCCACACTCGTACTTCATCTTATATCTTGTACTCCATAGAGATTATCATTCATGCATATAGCTATGTGGGGACCTTCACACTATAGAACTTGGCTTCTATATTCCAATGATGAGCCTCCTCAAATGAGCTCTACGTCTTCTTGAGCAAGAAAGTTGGATACCCCCCCACTAGTTCCATTGGAGAGCTTACCTTAGCTCATATGTGCATCCGTTGCATGGCAATCCCTACTCCTCACATCATATCTATCATTTGGCTTTCTCTCGCCTATGATTGTCCTCATTGATGTGAGCCTTTCACACCTTTTTGTCTTCCTCCTCCACCATACTCTCTCTTTGCCATCCTAAGTGTCAACTTTCTTGCTTACGCTCATCCATTGCATGAGTGCTCAAAATGTCGAAAATGAGTGGATCATTTTGACTTGTACCTGGCTAGTGGTCTGGGGATGAGTCAAGATAAGATTCCAAACAAGACCAAGTGTGAAACTTTAGTAGATTGAGTTCTCAACACAAAATACTTTTTCTTGTATATCCCTATCCCCTTTATTGCACGCAAACACCATTTGGAGACATTCGAGTCACGGACAACGAGAGCTCTTGCACCTTTATGTTCTTATGTTACTTGTTTCAATGCTAAATATAGACTCTTGCCTGTTATGACTTGAATTGAATTACATGCCTTGATTGCTTTACTTAAAAGTTCTTATATGGTTGTTAGCATGTCACCACATAAATTATGCTCTTATCATTTACCTACTCGAGGAAGAGAGGGAATTAAACTTGGGGATGTTGATACGTCCAAAACGTATCTATAATTTCTGCTTGCTCCATGCCCCTTTTGTGTGTTATTGCTATGATATTGATAAACTTCCATACACTTTTGATCATATTTTGACTAACCTATTAACTCAGTGCACCCCAGTGCCAGTTCCTGTTTTCTGCTGTTTTTCTATTTCAGGTTTCCCCCATATTAAAAGAGCTCCAAAAATTCGGGAAAATACAATAAAAAATCAGCGCAGAAGAAGCTTTGCGAATCACCGAGGGGGGTCCAGAGGGGACCCACCAGGGCCCCAGGCGCCCTCCCGGCGCGCCAAAGGGTGGGCCCGCGCCAGGGGGCCGCCTGGACCCCTGGTGGCCCCCCTGGCTGCCCCCCTTCGCCTATATATCCCTTGTGACGTGAAACCCCCGTAACGGGAACCCTTTTTCGCGATCTCTCCTCTGCGCTGACGCCGCCGCGCGTCCAAGATCGGGAGCACCAGAAGACCTCTTCCCGGCACCCTGCCGGAGGGAGGAATCACCTCCGGGAGCATCTCCACCACCATGGATGCTTCCCAGATGAACCGTGAGTAGTCCACTTTGGACCATGGGTCTATGATCATTAGCTATGTTATGTTTTCCTCCCCTCTTTGTTCTTCATGGATTAGACCTCGTGAGCTGCCCTACATGATCGAGGAACATATGTAATCTTTCTGCTGTTGCTATGCTGAGTTTGCTAGGATCCGATGGATTATGAGACTATGTTCAGATTTTGTTTGAGCAATATATTTGATTCTCCTCTTTTATATTTATGTTCCAGAGTAATTCTTGCATGTTCTCCGTTGCTTTTTATTGCTTTGACCAAGTAGTAGGTAGTGACTCCAAGAGGGAGCGTTATGCTTGATTGTGGGTTCATGCCCCCTGATGACTAGCTTGAGTGACAGAAACATGAGTCTAGGGGATGTGCTGTTGCCACAAGGGGGAAACAACGGTGCTTGTACTTGCGGGTGCAAGGATTGTTTACTTTACGCAAAGTTCTTTAATGCAGTTGTCCGTTGCTTTGAGTTTACACTTTGGGTGGGATTCGCAACTTAATACCAGCGAGATGTTCTGGATAGATATGTCAAGGGGGATGATTAGTAGGTAGATGTGGATGGATTTCAGTCTACTTGTCTTGGCGTACCGCCCATGCTTTTGAGCCTCTTCCTTTCTTTATAGCATAGTTAGCATTGGTTTGCGCACATAGTCCTGTCAATTGCCCACCTCTAATTTGTTTACCTCGCATGGCCATTTTATCGTCTTTTGGGAGAGAGACATCACTAGTGAACATCATAGGACCCCGGTCCATATTTCCAACACTGTTTACACCTGCTATCAATTTACTACTTTATTTTTCCGTTGCTATCACTATCATTATTATCCCGTGTGTTTTATCCTTTGTAAACAACAAGGCCGGAGGAATTGACAACTCCTCTGTACTCGTTGGGAAGCAAAGTTATTTGCTGTGTGTGTAGGTCCATGTAAAGTTAGCAACCTCGGTTGTAAACGGCGCCATTTTTCACTTCACCACCTTCTTGTATCTGTTGGGGTCCTATTGGTTCGACATTCAACCGTAGCATCTTAGCTTAGGGAAACTTGCTGCTGTCTACATCTCAACCTTCCACTTTAGGTAACCAACGAGGGGGTGTTAAATCGTACCATCAATGACCACGAGTGTGAGCAGCAGACCCAGTGTTATAGTTGGGGTTCCCATTGTTGCCATGACCATTTCCGGGGCCAGCAGGGTGAACTACCGGTTGATTCTGTTGCTGGGGGCAGTCTCTGGAAATATGGCCTGGTTGACGGCACTTGAAGCACAAGCCATCTTGAGGACGGAGGGGTGCCGTCTTAGTCTTCGGCCGTCTCAGCGGTGGCGGAGGCAGACGGGGTGGTACATACGACAGCCTTGGTGCAGGGGAAGTTGGATGATACACGTTGTGTGGAATCCAGACACGTTGCTTCTGTGCTGTGCCTGAAGATGAGCCAACATCACGGGGGCGCTTTGGCGAACCCCCGAACCTAAGCTGAGCGGTCTCAAGAGTGATAGTCTAGTTCACCATGGTGGCAAAGTCAGGGAAGACGTGCAAAGCCAGTGCAAGCTGGAGATCTGAGTTGAGTCCATCACAGAACTTCTCTTTCCTACTTGCATCATTTGGGAGGTCACTTGCAGCATAGCGGGAGAGGCGGAGGAATTCCCTCTAATATGCCTCGACAGTTTTGTTGCCCTGAACAAGGTTGCAGAACTCGGACTTCATACGGTTCATAATCGCCTGGGGGACGTAACGAGCACGGAAGGTAGTCTTGAATTCATTCCAGGTGACGACAATCCCTTCAGCTAGCGAGCCCTTGTAGGTGTCCCACCACTATGCAGCGGGGCCACACAGGAAATAGGACGCGAAGTTGACGTAATCAGCTGCGTGCACCCCAGCGAACTCCAGCTGACGAGTGATGTCAGGAAGCCAATCATCAGTATCCAGCAGCTGTTCAGGTTGGTGGAAGGTAGGGGGATTGAGACGCATGAAATCCCGCAGAGTAACCACAAGAGGTTGGTTCTGGAGCTTATCTATGACTCCTTGCATAAACACTTGGTTCATCTGAAACTGCTGCATCCTCGCGGCCATGTAGTCCGGCGGTGGAGGAGGGTCGTTGGCACCATGACCACGACCACCACGACCAGCCATCCTGATAGAATTTAACAGGGGTATTTCAGCAATGAACATTTAATGAGATACCGGAAACAAGCATGAGGAAATGCGACAACGAAGAGGAGGCGTAGATATATAGGAGTAGTCATATAAGACATACACATCCACACATAGAATCAACCGAAAATCGGGCAGCACAACGTCGTAGAAATTAAGGAAAAAGGACACACTAGGCGGCACGCAGACCATGGTCAGGAATACACGACGCGACATAGCTTCCACTAAGTCTATCACGCCGCAAGAAAACTGTTGGACACAGGGGTTTGTGCCAGAGAACGCGCGGCCTGCCCTGAATGAGAAAGGGGATCCACGGTCCGGGACCTGGGTCAGAACTCCTGCGACACGACTCAATCAAGGGGGAAGCACCAGAACGCCGGGTGGAATCAAGACGTGATCCTAATGTCAGAGTTTGTATAACTCACCAGCAAGGATAAGAGAGCAGAGTCCCAGAGCATAGGTACGAAGAAAAGGATCCTAATACCATAGATATCACGACGGGGTGATATCGATGTGGGCCCATAATCCAAACATTAAGTTAGCAAAATAGTTTTTTCAAAGTCTAGACTCAACTTCGACCAGGTAGTGGTTGGGTGGCTTCCTACAAGCAGTCGGTTCTGATACCAACTTGTGACGCCCAAAAATCAATCCGTGTACAGTAATCATACACACAGGGTACACGGCTGAGATTAGGGTGCCACGGTGAGAATATCACAACACAACACTAAACACAAAAGGATAAACCAATATGTTACAAGATAAGGGGGTCACTTGGACCCGAATACATAAGTTATACAAACCATAATATCTGAGTACATACATAGTTAGTCAAGTTTTTCCTTAATAAGGCGAGCACAAATAACATCAGAGATACAGATCGAAAAGGCAAGGCCTCCTGCCTGGGAGCCTCCGAAACTACTCCTGGTCCTGGTTAAAGGGGGATCGACGTAGTAGTAGGCGCCTCCAGGGTACTCCTGCTCCTGGGCTCCAACGTCGACTAGAGCGGCCGATCAGGCAAAACAAAAAGGGAAAAAAGCAAGGGTGAGTATCTAGCATACCCGCGAGTCTTACGTCCGCTACTAAACATTTATGCATTTGTATCAAATGGAAAGGAGATGCTGTATATAGTGGACTGCAAGGTAGAAATCAGAATAAGGATAAGAAGCTAGGCCTAACGAAGACTAGCATCTTCTTACGAGTCTTGCAGCACAAGAAGAGAACAACCAACAGTTCATATAAAGGATAAAGTAACCATGAAGCAGAAGTTGCTGCAGCATTGTATAATAGTAAGTTGTAATAATTAATAATAATAAATGCTCCGAGTTCTCCTCCTTGACTTCCCAGCGAGGAAGAAAACCCGGAACCATACAATTTCATAGAAGTAGTAGTTTGTAGTGGTAAGATCCAGCTTTAGCATAAAGCGTCCTGTTACCGTGGACACGACTATTCGAATAGATTAAACTCCCTGCAACTGTTCAGCCTGCATGCTCGGATCTCCAGGGTGGCGGGAACTTTGTTAGGGAATGCTCCACCAAGGTTATCTGACACATCGCAGCCCATCATAGGCTCAACAGAGAGGCCATCCGCCGGACTATATCCTATGCGATCAGGGGTCTAGGCCCCTCACCCTTCCACGCTCCTGCACGGTACGAGACTGGCCGGTGAAGCAAATAAAAATCCAAATACACCTGCTGCAGCGAAGAAGACAACACCGCTTCCCGGCAATCAGCTTGTGGTACTGCTGACGTCTGAAGAGCTTTCGAACGAAACTACGACTCGGAGGTCCCACACAGTAATCCCACGTGTAGGTAGTGCGTACAGACCAACGGGTCTCTCACGTCATCCGCCGAACCATTTAGCATTTTAATATTATCTCGCAGACAACCGTTATCGCTATCTGACTAACAACACAACGGACAATGAACAACGGCAAGAACCACCAGTAACATCAGGGCCGGCCCTATCGTCCCTTCAAAGCACGTGGGTACCAACAAGCTGAACCTTCTCCTTACCTTGTCTCGCGTGTGCTCTTGGTAGAGCTCGACTTTTAGTGGTATGGTAACTCTCACGAGATACGAGCAGGGGCCAAGCACGCCAGTAACGTCGGTCGTACCCTCCCTGCCATTCCCGACGCAATACCGCTCGCGGGCACCATTGGGTCGCCCGACTCTTACCTTAAGGACAACCATTTCTCAGGTACCTAGAGCAGCTATACAGAGTCAGCAACGAGTGGGGTACAAGGATCACTCCTTCATAGCTCACACTTGATGGTGGCTCGTCAGAGCCGAGCTAGGGGCCCTTAGGCGGTGTCTGCATTGTACCGTACTTGTGCAGTTATAATAAGTTGTATCCGCGTCACTCCCCTGAGTGGTCACGTCCCGCTATCTAATCCTAGCTAACAATGCGTAGGGCTCACTGCTGAAAAATGCATAATTATAATAGCAGCATAGGATAAGGGAAGGTACATCAAGAGGCGACAAAAACAGGCTATGCAATTGAATTGGATTGTAACGTAGCGGCATCAGTAACTATGCCTAGTGCAAGAAATGTACGGAAAAGATAGGCAATATCTGGGGAAGAGAATGGCTCTGCTTGCCTGGTAGCTCGACGGTAGGGGTAGGGTCGTCGACGAAGTAGTCGTACCCGGCAGCGGTGTAGTCGGCGGTAGCAGCGGTGTCTATTGGAGAATAAAGGGGGGGGAGAAACAATAAATATAAAGCAATCGGAGCAAACAGATGAATGATATGGCGTATGCAATGTTCACTGAGTTCTAACGCAGTGCAAGGCACGTGGCTCGGAGTGGAAATTCATTCGGGGATGAAATACCGGCTCCGGGTGATTATCGGTAGTCGGCCCGGAGGGGGGATGTCGATGTTCATTGTGTTAGAGGGGTGTGGTTGTTATACGGATAGCGTATCCATATTCTTTATATATTTTTGATAAATTTTCATGTATAAAGTTTTTGAATCTGACTTACGGTTTAAAAGATATTTAAATTCAAAGTTTTAATCAATTTTATATAATTTTCTGGATTTCTTTAATATTATTAAATAAAGCATTATCCAAAACAGTTCTGTTGACCAGGTCAAACTTGACCATTGGGTCGCACTGGCCAGCCTCATAGGTTTAATAAAGAATTTATTAAATCTAAATAACAGTGGGGTCCCACATGTCATACTCAGTGCATTTTTTTTATAAATCATTTTATTTAATTAAACATCCCCTAGCCCACATCTCATACACTAAACAATTAAAAATCAATTTTATTAATAAAAAGGCAGTGGGGCCCAGGCGTACGTGTAATAGTGCTAAATATCTGTTAATTTTATTTCTAATTGGCCAGGGGCCCCACATGTCATAGGCTAGGGGTGTTATTTTCTTTTCTTATTTCTTTTTCTTTTGTATTTCTTTTTAGTTGCTCTTACAATTTTGTAAAATATGTAATAGGTTCTATAATTTGTGTTGCACTATAGAAGAGTGCCAAAAAAAGAATTGGACTTTTATAAATTCTTTTGCATTTTTGTTTTATTAAAAAGGTATTAAATGCCACAGTTTTGCTACTGGTATGATTTGTTTGCATTTTTACATTGCTTGATAAATTACCACAACCATACTTGCATGGTCCAGTGATTATTAGTGATTTTACAAAAGTGGTTGTATGATTTTTGGACAAATATTAATTGTCACATGATTTTTGATATTAACCAAAAGGCATTTTTGGAATGTGATCAAAAGCAAAGATGATCATAGCATGATTGCAACAGTGATGATCATTAACAAAAGGATCACTGTAGTGATTACTGTTACATGACAGTGAGGATGTTACATACTCCTCATAAGCTCGGCGATGGTCCTCCGATCATTCCTCAAGACTAGGCTTGATGATGTTACCGGCGTCAACTTCCGATGGATTGGGAAGATTATCTCCGTTGGTCTTGGTTGAAGATGAAGCTTGATCTATTTTCCCCAGCGGAGTCGCCAAAAAGTGTGTTGACACACAAACAAGTCACGTGTACCCTTGACACCGGGGGTGATGCACCACAACACACAAACATATCCATCCGGTAGCGCGATACGCAAGACAACCGGTGGATCCTTTTGAGCACCCGAAACCCCACCCGCCCGGGAGGGACCCCGTCTGGGCGCACAGCGGATATGGGCCTCCCTAGGTCGACCTTATCGCCCCTAGAACTCTCGCGGATCGTTTCCCTGCAAGAAAAAAATCAAACGAGGAACGAGGTAGAAGACAAATGAAAAAATTGACGAAATTAGGGTTTAGATGTGTTTGCGATTGTGTGTTGTTTCAATCGGCCGTCACCTCATGTATTAATGAGGGGGTTGGGCTTACCTTGCAAGAAAATGAGTCCTTTTCCCGGTCAATATACCAAAGTCCCGAGTAAAATCGGACTCCTTGCGGTCATCCCGGACGGTTCGGACCATAGGCCGGACGGTCCGGATAATTATGGAAAAAAACTGGCCTCGGGTCGCACTTATTCGAACGATCCGGGCTTCAGCCCGGATGGTCCGACCTCGGCCTAGACGATCCGGCCCCCAGGCCGAACGGTCCGGATAAAAACCCGCCTCGGGTCGTAATTATCCGAACGTCCAAGTTCTAATTCCGGACGGTCCGGACTGACTTTTCAGTGCAGCATTGTTTTGGCCGTAACTTCTTCATACGAACTCGGATTTGGACGTTTCAAATATCAAAATCGACCGCTTCGACGAGACCAAGCCTCTCCATGTAAAAGGTTTTTCCATTTTATGATGTCTTTAAGGCATAATTGGCAAAATAGTTCTTCGAATGTCATGATATTACTGCTTCAAACATACTTTCGGCCTTCGAGATGGAATCGGATGGCGATGGCTTGAACTACAAAGATGTTCACCTCGACAATACCCAACTTTTTCATGTATAGAACTTCTTCATTTGAGGCCATATTTTATATGAATATTTTCGTGCCAAAAACTGGTATCAACACCATCGTCACGGGCATCATCGAGATCATCATCAACATCATCCCCAACATCAGCACCATCTCCATCTTCGTCCTATCTCATCTCACAATTGAAACTTGTGTTTAATCCATACTATCTATCCTCTCTACTCTACCGGTGTTGATTACTCATTGTGGTGAATGCTATTGAGTTTTGTTGGAGAAATATTGTTATGTCCAGATTGTTTATCATCTATTTATCACCACTGATCATGATCTCTTTTATGACTTGTTAGTAGTTACTTTATTTCTTGAGGACATGGGAGAATTCTAGTTGTTAGTAGTCATATGATGTTGAAGTAATATGCGTTGTTTGATACTTAAGTTGTGTTGTTATTTTCCTAGTGGTGTTGTGTGAGTCGAACACCCAACACTTTCCTTATTAAGGACCTAGGGGAATATATTGTGTATAAAGAATGCTTACGGTGGGTTGCTGGAGTGACAGAAACCTGAACCCCAGTTTGCACACTTTTGCACAAGGGAATAATGGATCCTTGATCGTATTGCTATGGTTAGGCTTATGCCTTAATTTCTACATTGTATTTGCGGATGCTTGCAAGGTGTTTAATCATAAGAGTGCACTTATCTTAGTCTAGAAGGTGTACTAGCATAGATCCACCCACTCAACACTAATCAACACAAAACATAGTACCGATACGGAATATGGCGAAAGCACATGACTATCTCTCCCGTGTGTCCTCAAGAACACTTTAGCTTTTTTAAGTTCAGTTGCTAGGATTATCCTTTCTCAAAAGGATTGGGCCACTTGTTAATCCTCAGTGTCTTTTACTTTGCTTGCTTTTATCTTCTCGTTGCTTATACCGAAAACCCCCTAAAAACCTATCTTTCAGTGTTTGCAGTTATTCCTTTACCAAAGTCACTTATCAATACCTTCTGCTCCTCGTTGGGTTCGACACTCTTACTTATCGAAAACGCTACAATAGATCCCCTACAGTTCAGGGTCATCAAGTACTATTTTCTGGCGTCGTTGCCGGGGAAAGTAGCGCTATTAGTAAGTGAAGCTGGTAAGGAAATTTTTATATTTCTGTTTTTATTTTGCTGTTGCTACTCTTTGTCCTTATGGACACCTGTACTTTTGGTTTGTTGCTTTTGGGGAAACGCCCCACTACTGTGGTGGTCACCCTACCCCTACTGAAATTTTGCCTTATAAAATACCAACCGGTATTATCGATTATGTCCTTGCTAATCGTTATGCAGGAGACAGACATCCAGGTGAACACTTTCTATATTTATCACAACTATGTTCATTATTTAAGCTTGCAGGTGTGTCAATGGAGTTTGTCATAAAGAATTTATTCTCCGTATCACTTATAGATAAAGCTTCAGATTGGTATAAGATCCTCGATAACTCACATTTGCTTGATTGGCAAGAACTTATGTCTCTCTTTTATACAAAGTTTTATCCTCTTCATGAAATTCATCGAGACAAGGATTACATCTATAAATTTTTGTCTCGTGACGGAGAAAGCATCGCTCAATCTTGGGGGAGACTGATGTCCCTAATGCTCAAATGTCCTATTCATGAGCTCCCCAGGGATATTATACTTACAAATTTTTATGCCAAGCTTTCTCGTCGGGATAAGGAGATGTTGGATGCCTCCTCTAGTGGGGTATTTCAAACGAGAAGCGTTGAAGAGAGATGGGATCTCATTGAGAGAATTCAAAAGAACACCGAATACTGGGAAATTGATAAAGGTATTGAACCCGTTATAAATTATGAGCTTGATTATATTGAGAGCTATGTGAAAACTGATTACTTTAATACCTTTTGCTCTAAGATTGGTCTTGATTCTCAGCTGGTGATTGATTTTTGTAAGAACTTTTCCTCTCATATTGAATCTTCTAAGGAGGAGAAGGATCAGTATCATAAACCCTTTAAAGAATTACCTGCTGCTATTAATGTTGCTGACCCTATTTTTCCTGCAGTTATGTATGAAAACCCCCTTTTCCCGCAAGGATAAGGGAGCACTCTTTTGTGACAGGCATAATAAATAAAAGTGAGAGAAGAACTGACGAACCTGAGGACCAGATCAAGGTCGATCCTCAAGTTGCGGTGGTTAAAGATCTAGTTACTAATGATGTTTTAAATTCCAAAATAAATTTTTGTGTTGTTTCCACTAACATTCTTACAGCCAAGAATAAAAGCCCAATTTCATGTACACTAGTTGTATCTGTCAAAATAGGTGATCACAATTATTACGGGCTATGTGATTTGGGATCGAGTGTTAGCGCCATTCCTTATTCACTCTATCAGGAGATCATGGGAGAGATTTCACTGTGTGAACTTGAAGAGGTTGATGTTACTATTTATCTAGCAAATAAAGAAACTATCTCTCCCATAGGAATTATGAGGGATGTTGAAGTCCTATGTGGAAAGGTAAAGTATCCTACCGACTTTCTAATACTTGGTTCAGTACAAGACAAGTTTTGCCCTATTATGTTTGGTAGGCCTTTCCTCAAAACTTGTGGAGCTATAATAGATTGCAGGGAAGTTAAAGTTTCTGTTGAATTCGATGGTGAGTCATATGAATTTAACTTTTCTAAGTTCTCTAAGAAGCCTCGTGGTACTGATTTACCTAGTAGTGATAAAATTATTGAAGATATTGCTTCCATTGCTATTCCTCCTAATGGTCCTTTGGAGCAATATATGGAAGACCACGAGAATGATATGCATATGAACGAAAGAAATGAGTTAGATGAAATATTCACAAGACAAACTGCTATCCTGAAGCAAAACCTTCCGGTTGAACCTTTAGGAATCCTTGCACAACCCAAAGAATACCCGATGTTTGACCTCAAACCACTTCCCGATACGCTCAAGTACGCTTATTTAGATGAAAAGAAAATATATCCTGTTATTGTCAATGCTAACCTTTCAGGATTTGAAGAAGAGCGATTATTGGAGACACTTCGCAGACACCGTGGCGCCCTTGGCTATAGCCTTGATGACCTTAAAGGGATTAGTCCATCGATTTGCCAACATACTATCAATCTTGAGCCCGATGCTAAACCAGTTGTTGATCATCAACGAGGGTTGAACCCAAGGATGAAGGACGTGGTTAGGACTAAAATTCTCAAGCTTCAATAGAAACCTTAATTACCTAAAAACTCCACCAATGCCGCGCCCCCTCCACCCCACGCACCCTCCCAAAACCCTAGCCCTTTTTTCCTAGATCTTGAGTGATTGAACCTCTACATCGACTCTTGGCTCCGATCATCGTCTCCGGCGTCTCCTCCTCCTTGCATACACCCCCATCTCATGGCGGTGCATGCCTCCCTCCAGATGGGATTGGATCTGGCACCTGGAAAGGTGTTTTCGGAGGAGGTTCGACGTGCATGCTTTTCCACGGTTCACCCTACTTTGGATTCTGGTCATTTCACAATGGTGGTGGCGTTTGGTAGAACTTCATTTCGGTTGGATGAAGATGCGGCGGCCATTGCTTAGGAATCTATCACTGGTGGACATTGCCATGCCCTCAAGGTTTGCATCTTACGCGATCGTGTTTTCTCGTTTACTGTTGCCAATAAGCAGGTGGATTCATCTTGTTAAACAAGAAAAAGTTTGTTTCTCCAAATTTTATTTGCTACTTCTATCTTTGGGGTCATGGAGGACCAAACTGGCAATTTGAATTCAAACTGTGGCAAAGGAAATGCAAAGAGGAATGGACATTGGTATGCCCTGATCGTCGTAGGGTGCAACTAGGTTTAAAGGCCCTGCATGCAAAACCCTCCAAGTCCTCTCTCAGATCTGAGGAGCATAGTGCCAAAACCCTGCGTTTTGCTACGATCATTGATTACAAAATATGTAAGGGTTATGTTTTTCGTGTTGATCCTGCCTTGAGAGATGACTTGGTCGAAGCTGGCTATGATCTGCTTCCTGAGGAATGCCCCCTCCCTCACCTAATCATCCCGCATTATCACCTGATTGTTCATCATCGGCGGTTTCGTGGACGGCGGCGATGCCTAGCATTCAATTTGGTACTGTTCCGTTGATTTCGGGCGAGGCTGGTTTGGTAGTTGCAAATCATCTAGATGTGCCGGATTCTTTGGAGAATAATATTATGGATTTGAATGCTACTTCCATCCCAAATGGTGAACGGTCACGTTCTATCACGGAGGCTAGTGGCACGGCAAATACTTCCGGTTCTGATCTTGGTCACGTCGTCTCAAATCAGATTCATGATGCTTCACGGCAGGAGTCGCCGGAGACGTTGGTTCCCAATGCGATACCTGGGTCATCTACTACCACGGTACCAGATGCCTTTGAGGCCATGGTCGATGACATGGTGGCCCGCATCATGACGTGTTCGAGGTGTAAAGTCCAGGGCCACCTGTCATCTAGCTGCCCGCAGAGCCTGGTTTGCATTACATGTAACAGACCTAGACATCACCGACGTGACTGCGAGCAGATGGCAATCAACGAGAGGCTGGTTCGGGAGAAGAAATCCTACAATATTAAGGCAACTGCGACGGCTGGTCTCGATACTCGTGCCTCCTCGCCTAGCTCTGCCGCTTCGTGCTCCCAGCAAAAAACCCCACCCCAAGTTTCTCCGCCGCCAGATCGAGCCCAAACTTCTGCATCTGCTGCCTCATCGCCCTCTGCCAAGCAAAGGATAGCGGTGTATGAGCTTGACCCTCACCGTTTTCTGCTGGCAGGTCATCAGATCATTGATGGTGGCCCAGCATGCCTGCCTCGTACTTACGTCACGCCGGCGGTGAGGCTGGTGCGTAACCATGAAAACTTCATGGTTGCAGAAGTGACTCCGGTTCTTGATCCTGCTGAGATGGGAGTTTTCAGGGAAGAGGTGGTGGAGTTTCTCCATGATCGTGGCGTGCAGGTGCGTTCCACTCAGCCATGGTTCACTGGAGTTGGGTTGTTTGAGGTGCGGAGTGCTGCTGTGCGATACTCTCTGACACAGCAACCGCCGTTTCCTTTGGGTCCAAACCACTTCGTGCGCTTCTTCAATCATGATGAAGGGGAGGGTTTCAGGGCTGCTGCGGATCATCGCTCGGGCTGGCTAATGTTTATTGGAGTACTGCTGGATTTCCGCAATGCCAACAATCTCAGGGAAGCTGTCAACACTTTTGGTAAATTTCACTACTGGGATGATCAAGATCCGTACTTGCTACGATCTATGGTATTTGCTTCTTTCCCTGATGTTCCTTTGATCCCAAGAGATGTTGTATTCAATGATTATGCTGCTTATGGGGGAGCCCAAGTTAACTGGACCGCTGCTTGCTATGTCTTGGGAGCGAACTGGGCTAACCAGCTACCTCAAGAGGAAGATCCTATGCCTTTTGATGGAAATCCGCACCCAATGCCAGGACATCTTGTGCATAATGATGTGGATTTTGTACTCCCCCCTTACCCAATGCTGGGCTGGAACAATGTCCCTCCTCCTGCTGCAGAGCATCCTCAATCGCAGCCTGAACCTGAGCAACCACAAGACCCAAACTGGGGGCATGCAGTGTGGGAGGCTTAAAACAATGCTCCAGCACAAGCACATCAACCTGAAGAACAACACTCCATGGTTCTTGACCAACCTGATGATTCGAGTTCTGTGGAACAAGTTGTGCATATTCCTGTGGTACAAGTGGAGGATGAAGATGTGGCTCCTGAAGTTCCTGCAGCAGAGAATGCTCAGGTTTGGGACATTGTACCCTTTGTGCCGCCCCCTGTTCCACAAAACAATGTGATCATTGGCGTGCTTCGTATTCCTGCTGGGCCACCTCTTCCACCTGACATGATTTGGCGCCGCACCTTCCATTCTTTGTATGAGGAAATTTTCTCCAGAGATGTCCCTAGACCTCTGTTCCTGCAGCCTATGGCCCCAATCATTTGTTCTAAAAGGTCGTGGAGTTTGGCTTTTGATGAACAGCTTCTGGCCCCAACATTGATCTTTCTGGAGAAAGAAGAGGAGCATGCTCCTCAGGCTAATGTGGAGATCAACATGGATGCTGTGGTACTCCCTAATCCCATAATTTTCAAAGCATCCACTGTTGATACTAGCTCCAAAAGGAAAGGCAGGAAAGCTGCAACTCCTATTGTGGACACTCAAGTCAGGAGATGTACTCGCAGTGCAATCAGGCGGGATGGTTTCAAATCAGAGGTGTTGGTGGAGCTCTCCACCCCACCAAGAAAGAAAAGGCCCAGGACCAAGCCACTTCCTCAAGTGAAGGAGCCCATCTTTGAAGAAGAGGCCCAGCAGGCCTCTATGGACATCCCACCAACTCCACTGCATGTGATCCAGCACATAGGAGCTGACCTGGAGATAGAGCCTGCTCTGCTGACCAAGGAGAAGCTTACAGCTGATCCTTCCTCCAAGACTGCTTCTACACCTTCTGATGATGTTTAAATTATCCTTTGTGTTCTGGGTTTGGCAAGCCCCTAAATTGGCCAGTTGTCCCTTTGCACTTCTTAGATACTTGGTTTACTGCGGTTATGTTATTTTGTTGGTGCTAACTGTAATACTTACATTTTATGAACTGCTACCTATATCTGGCTTTAATGGGAAGTAATTCTACAAGAGATTGGAATGTGCTGTGCTGGAATGTAAGGGGTTTAAATTCTGCTGCCAGACAGAGAGCAGTCAGAGTGAAAATTGATGAAAGCCACTGCTCTGTGATATGCTTGCAAGAAACTAAGTGTTCAACAATTGATTGCAGCTTTGTTAAATCCTTTTGCCCCAGGAGATTTGATCACTTTGCTTTTGTTCCATCAATTGGGGCTTCTGGGGGTATCCTTACTATTTGGAACTCTGCTGTGTTCCATGGTAATTTGGTGGAGAGTCAACAATTTGGTTTAATCATTAAGTTCACTTCTGGACTTAATGTTGAAACTTGGTCTTTGGTTAATGTGTATGGACCATGTGATCAGGCTGGCAGGGATGCTTTTGTTCACTGGCTTTACAATCTTTCTATCCCCTTTGATGATAATTGGCTTTTACTTGGGGATTTTAATTTTATCAGGTCTCTGGATAACAAGAATTTGCCAGGGGGAGATATTAATGATATGTTCATTTTCAATGAAGTAATTGGTCATCTTGGGTTGCTGGAACTGCCAATTAAGGGTAGAAGATATACTTGGTCTAACATGCAAGGTAGTCCTTTATTGGAGCAATTAGACTGGTTTTTTACTTCTTCCAACTGGATATCTTGCTATCCTTTGTCTCAAGTCCACCCCCTTGCTAGGACTGCTTCTGATCACCTGCCATGTGTGGTTTCCATTTCCACTAATATTCCCAAAGCCAATATTTTTAGATTTTAGAATTATTGGGTAGAGCAGGAGGGGTTTATGGACTGTGTATCTGAAAGCTGGCAGATTCCTTCTCACAAAAAGCACATCACTGCTCAGATTGTCCACAAACTTAAGAGGTTAAGAGGGGATTTAAAGGCTTGGAAAAAACATAAGTCCAGGATCAAAATTTTACTACTGAAGAGTAACAGGGTGGTTTTTGTGCTTGATTGTTTGGAGGAACTCAGACCTTTAACTGGGCCTGAATTCATCTTCAGGAAAATTGTAAAGTTGCATATTGAGAAGCTTTTGCACTGGCAACATCTCTATTGGAAAAATAGATGCACTAAGAGGTACATCAAGGTGGGGGAGGAAAACTCAAAGTTTTTTCAGGCAATGGCTTCTGAAAGGCTTAGAAGAAACTCTGTCTCTACCTTGCAGCTGGATGATGGCACACCTTGTTCTGACCATAACATTCTAGCTGCTGCCTTTTGGACTTCCTTTAAAAACAGGATGGGCATTTCCCATGGGATTCAAATGGGTTTTGATCTGGACAGGCTGATCCCAGTCATACCTAACCTCCAGGCTCTCACAGCCCCCTTTGAGAAGCAGGAGCTGGATGATGTGGTGAAACTGATGCCCATTGATAAGGCACCTGGTCCTGATGGCTTTAATGGACAGTTTCTGAAAAAATGTTGGCCTATTGTGGGACCTGATTTTCTATGTCTAGCTCAAGAGTTTCTTGCTGGCAAGGCTAAATTGGAAGGGCTCAATGGCTCTTACATCACTCTGGTTCCCAAGAAATTGTGTCCTGAATCCATTAATGACTTTAGACCAATCTCCTTGACAAGTGTGGGTATTAAATTACTCACCAAGATGGCTGCTAACAGGTTTCAAAAGGAGATTAAGAGGTGCATTCACAAAAATCAATATGGGTTCATTAAGGATAGGTCCATTCAGGATTGTATTGCTTGGACACTTGAATACTTGCATCAATGTCACCAATCCAAGAGACACATGCTGATTCTGAAGGTTGATTTTGAGAAAGCATTTGATTCAATTGAGCATGGCTATTCTTCAGATACTCAAGCATAAAGGTTTTGATCAAAAATGGATATCTTGGGTTTCTGATCTGCTTGACTCTGGATCATCTGCTGTGCTCTTAAATGGTGTTCCAGGAAAGCAGTTCCAGTGCAGAAGGGGGGTTAGACAAGGGGATCCCCTTTCACCTCTGTTGTTTGTTCTGGCTGCTGACCTGTTGCAATCAGTGGTAAATGATCTTCTTAGACAAGGGTTGTTGCAGCTACCTTTGGATAGTCATGATTTAGACTTTCCTATAGTCCAATATGCTGATGATACTTTGATGATCATGCAAGCAGAGGTAGATCAGGTGAGAGTACTCAAATATGCTCTACAAGTGTTCTCTCAATCTACTGGATTGACAATCAACTATCACAAGTCATCTATGTATCCCATCAATGTGGATGATGTCACACTCTCTTCTTTAGCTGCTGCTTTTGGTTGTCAGACTGGTTCTCTACCTTTTACCTATCTGGGTTTACCTGTGGGAACTAGTAGGCCCAAAATGGTAGATTTCCTACCTCTGGTGGACTGTATAGAGAGAAGACTCACTGCCAGCTCTTGCTTTCTGAACCAAGGAGGAAAACTGCAGCTGCTTAATTCTGTAATATCCTCCATGCCAATATACTTTCTTTGCTCTCTTCATATACCTGCTGGGATCACCAAGAAATTGGAGAGAATACATAGACAATGCTTATGGAGAAAGTATGGAAAGGATTCAGGAAAGTCCTTGGCAGCTTGGGACCTGGTTTGTAAACCTAAAAACAAAGGTGGACTTGGAATCATGAACATCCCCTTGCAGAATGAGGCTCTTCTGATCAAGCACTTACATAAGTTCGATAACCAGCATGATGTTCCATGGGTGAAGCTCATTTGGGACACATATTATTATCAGAGGGTGCCTCATGCAACTGATCTTTGTGGTTCCTTCTGGTGGAGGGACATCTGCAAACTCATGGATAAATTCCTTGCAGTGTCCAAATGTTCTCTGGCTGATGGAGCAACTGCTCTGTTCTGGACTTATAATTGGCTGGACAACTCTTCAGAGGTCCTAGCAACAAAATTTTCTAGACTGTTCTCTTTTGCTCATGAAAAACTGATATCTTTTAAAGAAGTTTGTGACACCACTGAGTTGACCACCCTATTTCAGCTCCCACTCTCTGAACAGGCCTTCTCTGAGCTGCACTCTTTGCAGTCTTTGATAGCTCAGTATCATGACAGAGACCTTGCACAGGATGCTTGGACCTGGAGGTTTGACAGCAAGGGGGTGTTTACAGCCAAAAAGTTTTACACTCATGTACATGAACCTCTACACTCTAACCCCCTGTTAATGTGGATCTGGAAATCTTGTTGTACACTAAAGATAAAAGTTTTTGCTTGGCTGGTTATAATGGATAGAATAAATACAAAGGATATGTTGTTGAGAAGACATTGGCACATTGAAGATGGTCCTGAATGTGTGCTATGCCCCACTCAGCAAATAGAATCTAGAGATCATCTATTCTTCCAATGTAACTTCAGTGTAAGGATTTGGACCTACTTACAGATTGACTGGAATGGTGGATCTAATATGGTGGACATTGCTCAAGCTGCCAGGAGAGGTTTTCACCAACCTTTCTTTTCAGAAGTGGTGTTTGTAGCCTGGTGGAACCTTTGGACTATCAGGAATGCCAAGGTTTTTCATCATGAGAGGCCCAGCTTTGCAAGGTGGAAGGCAGGTTTTGTCCATGACCTGACTCTGCTTGGATACAGAATCAAGCACAAGTTCAAGGATGATTTTTTTAGATGGATAGATTTTTTACCTCCCTAACTTTTGTTAGTTGCTGTTGTTGTTGGCTCTGTTCTTTCTGTAAATTTGTAAATATTCTTTCCTGCTGGCAATAAAGTGCTATGGGGCTTTTTGCCTCACAGTTTTACATTCAAAAAAATTTCTCAAGCTTCTAGCCGCAGGTATCATCTATCCTATAGCTGATAATAAGTGGGTAAGTCCAGTTCATTGTGTTCCTAAGAAAGGATGTATTACTGTTGTTCCTAATGATAAAAATGAACTAATACCTCAAAGAGTTGTTATTGGATATAGAATGTGTATTGATAATAGGAAGTTGAACAAGGCGACCAGGAAGGACCATTACCCACTGCCCTTCATCGATCAAATGCTAGATAGGTTGTCCAAAAACACCCACTTTTGCCATCTCGACGGGTACTCTGGCTTCTCTCTAATTCATATTAATATTGCCGATCAAGAGAAGACCACTTTCACATGTCCTTACGGTACTTATGATTATAGGCGCATGCCTTTTGGTTTATGTAATGCACCTGCTACTTTTCAGAGATGCACGTCTCCTATCTTTCATAGTTTCTGTGAGGAGTTTGTGGAAGTCTTCATGGACGATTTCTTAATCTATGGAAATTCCTTTGACCACTGTCTCCACAATCTTAATAAAGTTTTGCAGAGATGCGAGGATACGAATTTAGTGCTAAATTGGGAAAAGTGCCATTTCATGGTTAACGAAGGGATAGTTCTTGGTCACAAGATTTCCGAGAGGGGAATTGAAGTGGACAAGGCAAAGATTGAAGCTATTGAAAGGTTGACCTATCCAAGGGACATCAAATTTATTCGTAGTTTTCTCGGTCATGCTGGTTTCTATAGAAGATTTATTAAAGACTTTTCTAAGACTTCAAGACCCCTCACTAATCTTCTCCAGAAGGATGTTCCTTTTGTATTTGATGAAAATTGTAAGGAAGCCTTCGAAGTTCTTAAGAAATATTTAATAACCGCTCCTATAGTACAACCACCTGATTGGAAATTTCCCTTTGAAATTATGTGTGATGCTAGTGATTTTGCTGTTGGAGTTGTTTTAGGACAAAGGGTTGATAAGAAGTTGAACGTTATACATTATGTTAGCAAAACCCTTGATAGTTCTCAAAAGAATTATGCTACTACTGAGAAGGAATTATTAGCAGTAGTGTTTGCTTGTGATAAGTTTAGATCTTATATTGTTGATTCTAAAGTTATTATTCATACTAACCATGCTGCCCTTAAGTATCTTATGGAGAAGACGGATGCGAAACAAAGTCTTATCCGGTGGGTACTCCTTCTTCAAGAATTTTATTTTCAGATTGTTTATAGGCGAGGAGCAGACAATCCGGTGGCGGACAATCTTTCAAGGATGGAAGATATACCGCATGATCCCATTCCAGTCAACGACAGTTTTCCAGACGAGAAACTAGCCGTTGTTAAAGTACAATCTCTCTCCGATCCTTGGTAATTTGCCTCCAGTTTTAACATTTCAGCAAAGGAAGAAGTTCTTCCACGATTTGAGGCATTACTTTTGGGATGACCCTAATCTTTTCAAAGAAGGCCCGGATGGGATCGTGAGAAGATGCATACCGAAACCCGAGAAGAAGGACATTCTCAGACAATGTCACGATAGTCCCAATGGAGGACATCACGCCGGTGAGAGGACCGCACATAAGGTTCTCCAATCAGGTTTTTTTGGCCTACTCTCTGTAAAGATGCTAGAAATTATGTTTTATGTTGTGATAAGTGTTAGAGAGTTGGTAATATTAGAGGAGGAATGAGTTGCCTATGAATTACTCTCTAGTGATTGAGCCTTTTGATTGCTGGGGCTTTGATTTTATGGGTCCTTTTCACCCTTCACACAAGTATACTCACATTTTAGTAGCTGTTGATTTTGTAACCAAGTGGGTTGAGGCAATCCCCACTAAGAGTGTTGATCACAAAACTTCTTTGAAAATGCTAAAAGATGTAATTTTCCCTAGGTTTGGTGTACCAAGGTACCTCATGACTGATGGAGGATCACACTTCACACATGGAGCTTTTAGAAAATCTTTAGCCAAGTACGATGTCAATCATAGAATTGCTTCACCTTACCATCCTCAAACTAGTGCGCAAGTTGAACTAACCAATAGAGAGATCAAGTTGATCTTGAAAAAGACAGTTAATATTTCTAGAAAGGACTTGTCAAAGAAGTTAGGAGATGCTTTGTGGGCGTATAGAACTGCTTACAAAAACCCGATGGTCATGTCCCCCTATAAGATGGTCAATGTCAAGTCTTGTCATTTGCCATTAGAGTGAGAACACAAAGCAGTCTAGGATGTTAGAGAGCTTAATGCTGACCCAAAGTTAGCTGGTGAAAAGCATCTCATGAACTTGACTTCTCTAGATGAGTGGAGAAGTGAATCTTACGAGAGTTCTAAAATGTTCAAGGAAAAGGTAAGGAAGTGGATGATACGTCCAAAAAGTATCTATAATTTCTGCTTACTCCATGCCTCTTTTGTGTGATATTGCTATGATATTGATGAACTTCCATACGCTTTTGATCATATTTTGACTAACCTATTAACTCAGTGCACGCCAGTGCCAGTTCCTGTTTTCTGCTGTTTTTCTATTTCAGGTTTCCCCCATATTAAAAGTGCTCCAAAAATTCGGGAAAAATCCAATAAAAAATCAGCGATACAGAAGCTTCGGGAATCACCGAGGGAGGGCAAGAGGGGACCCACCAGGGCCCCAGGCGCCCTCCCGGCGCGCCCTAGGGTGGGGACGCGCCAGGGGGCCGCTTGGACCCCTGGTGGCCCCCTGGCTGCCCCCTTTCGCCTATATATTCCTCATGACGTGAAACCCCCATGACGGGAACCCTTTTTCGCGATCCCTCCTCTGTTCCGCCGCCGCCGCGCTTCCAAGATCGGGAGCACCAGAAGACCTCTTCCCGGCACCCTGCCGGAGGGAGGAACCACCTCCGGGAGCTTCTCCACCACCATGGATGCTTCCCGGATGAACCGTGAGTAGTCCACCTTGGACCATGGGTCTATGATCAGTAGCTATGTGATTTTCTCCTCCCCTCTTTGTTCTTCATGGATTAGACCTCGTGAGCTTCCCTACATATGTAATATTTCTGCTATTTGCTATGCTAAGTTTGCTGGGATCCGATGGATTATGAGACTATGTTCATATTGTGTTTGAGTAATATATTTGATTCTCCTCTTTTATATTTATGTTCTAGAGTAATTCTTGCATGTTCTCTGTTGCTGTTTATTGCTTTGGCCAAGTAGTAGGTAGTGACTCGAAGAGGGAGCGTTATGCATGATTGTGGGTTCATGCCCCCCGATGACTAGCTTGAGTGACAGAAACATGAGTCTAGGGGATGTGCTGTTGCCACAAGGGGGAAAAACAACGGTGCTTGTACTTGCGGATGCAAGGATTGTTTACTTTACGCAAAGTTCTTTAATGCAGTTGTCTGTTGCTTTGAGTTTACACTTTGGGTGGGATTCGCAACTTAATAGCAGAGAGATGTTCTGGATAGATATCTCAAGGTGGATGATTAGTGGGTAGATGCAGATGGATTTTGGTCTACTTATCTTGGCGTACCGCCCATGCTTTTGAGCCTCTTCCTTTCTTTATAGCATAGTTAGCATTGGTTTGCGCACATAATCCTGTCAATCTCCCAGTTGTAATTTTTTTTACCTCGCATGGCTATTTTATCGTATTTTGGGAGAGAGACATCACTAGTGAACATCATAGGACCCCGGTCCATATTTCCAATACTGTTTACACCCGCTATCAATTTACTGCTTTATTTACTTTTCCGTTGCTATCACTATAATTATTATCCCGTGCGTTTTATCCTTTGTAAACAACAAGGCCGGAGGAATTTACAACTCCTCTGTACTCGTTGGGAAGCAAAGTTATTTGCTGTGTGTGCAGGTCCAGGTGAAGTAAGCAACCTTGAGTAGTGAACGGCGCCATTGTTCACTTCACCACCTTCTTGTATCTGTTGGAGTCCTATTGGTTCAACATTCAACCTTAGCATCTTAGCTAAGGGAAATTTACCACTATGCTACATCTCACCTTCCACTTTGGGTAAACCAACGAGAAGCGAGAAGTATACTCTCGTAACATCAAAAGCAATTTCTGGCGCCGTTGCCGGGGACTCCACTCTTCAAGATAGGGGAGTTGCACACTATCTTTTATCTTTGCTTTTTAGTCTTGTTAGTTTACCTTTCAGTTTTTATCTTCGTGTCCTTTATCAAAAATCTAAAAAAATATATAGTATGCCTAGTTCCTTACTTGCGAATCAAGGTCTCACTTCTTTGAAACTAGATCTTATTGGCATGGAGGATTCACCAAGGATCAACAAAAGTGGTACAAGGAACACCGTTGTCTCAAAAGGGGATACACTTATGGAAACAAATACACCGGTTGTATGACTATGCTAGAAACTTGTGCTCAATATATAATATATCTTTCTGCAGGGATGAATCTTGTTTCTTTATGAGACACAAACACCTTGTTTTCCAATGTGAGTACAATGATGATGAAACCTTAGCTTCTTATGCTAAGAGAAATTATGATTTTGATGATGCAGAGAAAATAGAAGAATTTGTTGCTTATAAGGGTGCCTATGAAATTACTTCTCTTCTTAAAAATATTTATGATGCCCCTTACAAATCTGAGAGTCTTGCTATACTTAACTATTGTTTGGAAAATTACGATGCAAATTATTATATTACTGATCATCTTGAGAGAATCTCTCCCCCAAAGGAAGAGACTAATGTTTTGCAGGACTCTATGGAAGAAGAAATTGTTGAACCTGAAAGCTCCTTGCATGAAAAAGGGGAGGAGATTGACGAAAAAAAGGAGGAAGAATGGATCCATCCATGTCTACCTTCTAATGAGAGTAACTCTTTGAATCTTACCTTATATGAGTGTTATGATCCTATGGATTCTTTTGAAATATCCCTTTTTGATGAAGGTTATGCCTTCTATGCTTATGGCCGTGGTGCCACTATGGATGATGGTTACGAAAATGAACTTTCTATAGTTCCTCATGTTAAGCATGAAATTTTTTCTATTACACCCACACTTGATTGTCCTATTATCCTTTTGAAATCTCCAAATCATATTCCGGATAATTATGCTCTTATTAAGGCTCAATGTGATGGGTTGCATTTATCTTATGTTCCTAAAGACCGTGTTGAAAACTATACACGTGTACTTCTAGGTCATGAAAAACATGATTTATGTGATAGTTATATTCTTGATGTTGTTCATGATACTACTGAAAATTATTTTGATAGAGGAAAGATTGGTTGTAGAAACTTTGTTACAAAAACACCTCTCTTCATGTTGAAAGTGTTGAAGTTGTTCTTCTTTTATCTTCCTGTGCTTGTTATTTTGTGATTTCACGATTTATTTTCTTACAAGTTTCCCATGCATAGTAAGTGGGTTAGGCTTAAATTTGTTTCATATTTTCTTCTTGATGCTTTCTTTTGCTTCAAATCCTCATTTTTATGAGAGCAACTTTTATGATCTTCATGCCTAGCTAATGGCTTTGAAGAAGCGCTTTCGGGAGGCTGCCCGCAACGAATTTAGGATTTCCTTTTTCTTCTGTTTTTAGTGGTCTTGATGATTGTTACTACTGTAGCAACATCATTGTATCTTTACTTTTCAAGCTTTGTGCCATTTATAGCCTCATATGACAAGGGAAGTGAAAGTTGTGACATGCTGTCCAGAAAACAGATTCTGTCTTCGTGACTAGAAAAATCACAGAAAAAATCCCAGTTCATATTTTTGAGATGAAATTTTTACACAGCGTGATCTATACAATTACGGAACTTTCGTATGTTCTGAGTTTTTTGATTTGAGTTGCAGAAGTATCCCTAAAAAATTCTTTACTACCTGCTGGTCTGTTTTTCACAGATTCTGTCCTGTTTTGCCTTTTCTTTGTTTTGCAAACCTTAAGCTTGCTTTTTCTTTGAAAAAACTTTTTGGAAATATTGAGAAACAGTATCTCTTCAAGAATATCTTTATTTCCAGTAGATAAAAAATTATTATATTATGGGTACTAACCTCGCTAATCAGATTATAATGAGTTATGTATGAAGGGAGTTTTCAAGTGTGCGAGGGAAGATGATAAAAGAAGATTCAGGAGTGTCAAACGCTCAAGCTTGGGGATGCCCCCGTGAACCCCCAAGAAATATTCAAGAAGACTCAAGAGTCTAAGCTTGGGGATTCCCCCGTGCATCCCCTTCTTCATCAACAATTATCAGTTCGTCTTTCGTTCCACTATATTTTTTATCACTTCATGCGTTATGTGCTATGCTTGGAGCGTCTCGCTCTTAGGTTTTATTTTTAATTTTCTTTAGATTTGCTTGCTGTTCATAACAAGTTAGAACCCTGCTTTCTTTGTGTGGGAGATAAACACGCTCCACTTTCAAAATCTAGAACAGAACATAGGATTTTTCATGCTTATCTTTGTTGTGTGTGTTCTTTATCTTTTTCCTAGCTACTGTCATGTTTAGCTCTTAGTTTTCATTCTTATCTTTTTAAAGAGCTTTTGTTTAGTTTGTTGCTGGAACTCTCTTGAGTTTTCATGTTTATATTGTTTAGAGAGTTTGCCTGTTGCACTGAGTTTTGTGTCTTGACTTGAAGTAGGTAATGGAGGTTGCTATTCTTTTGTAGTAGTAACTTCCAATTGTTTTGAGGTATTGTTTTGAGTAATGTTTGTACTTTTGGTGTCAAGAGCTTTAGCCTATTAGTGATAGATGTCGTATTTTGGGAAATCCGTGTTTATTTTCAAAACTTACAAAATTATTTGAGAACGTTAGCTACTAGATGGATCACTACTCTTCTAAGGGGTCGAATATTAGAGTACACTCACGTACCATGAGTCGAGGATACGCAAGGATAACCAAACCCCCATACTCTCCTCCTCGGGGTACTTGTTTCTTTGTAAAACCTCCTTGTTAGATTGAGAGTTACCGATAATAAGTGCATGAGTTCTTCGGACTAATGTGAGTATTCGAAAGTTGACACTTCCACCTACCCATATTTTTCAAGCCTCGCCTGTGCCGTGCATTGCTTTCTTCTAACTCGAGAGTTAGCGTCCACCTTCGCCGGTACATCCAAACCCTTGGCATGATACGCTCTTTCATCATAAACCTCCTTATATCCTTCTTAAAAAAATCCACCATACCTACCTATCAAGGCATTTCCATAGCCTTTCCGAGATACATTGCCATGCAACATCCACCTTCTCATGACTTGATCTTCATGTTATTCATGCTACTTGCTTGATAGATGAGCAGCATGCTAGTTGGGCCTTGACCTAATCATTGCTACATGACGCGCTAGTATCATTGCATATCCTGCTACACTGGAAGAGGCATACATTTGCATACATCATGATAGTTACATCTTCTTTATGATTTGAGTACTTTTGTAAAGTGTGAAAGATCTTCTATACTTTTTGTAATATATAGAGTGTTGCCCCTAAAGTGAGGAAAAGATCCCGAAGTGGACAAATTAAAAGATCCCAAAGTGGACAAAATTAAAAGATCCCAAAGAGGACAAATGAGAGAAATAGAAAGAGCCATTGAGGCCACCAAAAAAAATACAAAAAATAGAAAAAAGAGAAAAAGAAATAAAAAGAGAGAAGGGGGCACACTACTATTCCTTTTGAGAGATCCACACTCGTACTCCCTCTTATATCTTGTACTCCATAGAGATTATCATTTATGCATATAGCTATGTGGGGACCTTCACACTATAGAACTTGGCTTGTATATTCCAATGATGAGCCTCCTCAAATGAGCTCTAGGTCTTCTTCAGCAAGCAAGTTGGATGCACTCCCACTAGTTCCATTGGAGAGCTTTTAGCTCATATGTGAATCTGTTGCATGGAAATCCCTACTCCTCACATCATATCTATCATTTGGCTTTCTCTCGCCTATGATTGTCCTCATTGATGTGAACCTTTCACACCTTTTTGTCTTCCTCCTCCACCATTATTCTCTCTTTTCCATCCTAAGTGTCAACTTTCTTTCTTACGCTCATCCATTGCATGAGTGCTCAAAATGTCGAAAAGGAGTGGATCATTTTGACTTGTACCTGGCTAGTGGTCTGGGGATGAGTCAAGATAAGATTCCAAAGAAGAACAAGTGTGAAACTTTAATAGATTGAGTTCTCAACACAAAATACTTTTTCTCGTATATCCCTATCCCCTTTCTTGCACGCAAACACCATTTGGAGACATTCGAGTCACGGACAGCGAGAGCTCTTGCACCTTTATGTTCTTATGTTGCTTGTTTCAATGCTAAATATAGACTCTTTCCTGTTATGACTTGAATTGAATTACATGCCTTGATTGCTTTACTTAAAAGTTCTTATATGGTTGTTAGCATGTCACCATAGAAATTATGCTTTTATCATTTACCTACTCGAGGACGAGCAGTAATTAAGCTTGGGAATGTTGATACGTCCAAAACGTATGTATAATTTCTGCTTGCTCCATGCCTCTTTTGCGTGATATTTCTAAGATATTGATGAACTTCCATACACTTTTGATCATATTTGGACTAACCTATTAACTCAGTGCACCCCAGTGCGAGTTCCTGTTTTCTGGTGTTTTTCTATTTCAGGTTTCCCCCATATTAAAAGTGCTCCAAAAATTCGGGAAAAAAAATCAGCGATACAGAAGCTTCGGGAATCACCGAGGGGGGCCAGAGGGGACCCACCGGGGCACCAGGCGCCCTCCCGACGCGCGCTAGGGGGCCGCATGGACCCCTGGTGGCCCCCTGGCCGCCCCATTTCGCCTATATATTCCTCGTGACGTGAAACCCCCATGACGGGAACCCTTTTTCGTGATCTCTTCTCTGTTCCGCCGCCGCCGCGCTTCCAAGATCGGGAGCACCAGAAGACCTCTTCCCGGCACCCTGCCGGAGGGAGGAACCACCTCCGGGAGCTTCGCCACCACCATGGATGCTTACCGGATGAACTGTGAGTAGTCCACCTTGGACCATGAGTCTATGATCAGTAGCTATGTGATGTTCTCCTACCCTCTTTGTTCTTCATGGATTAGACCTCTTGAGCTTCCCTACATGATCGAGGCACATATGTAATATTTCCGCTGTTGCTATGCTGAGTTTGCTGGGATCCGATGGATTATGAGACTATGTTCAGATTGTGTTTGAGTAATATATTTGATTCTCCTCTTTTATATTTATGTTCTAGAGTAATTCTTGCATGTTCTCCGTTGCTATTTATTGCTTTAGCCAAGTAGTAGGTAGTGACTCCAAGAGGGAGCGTTATGCATGATTGTGGGTTCATGCCCCCCGATGTGACTAGCTTGAGTGACAGAAACATGAGTCTAGTGGATGTGTTGTTGCTACAAGGGGGAAAACAACGGTGCTTGTACTTGCGGGTGCAAGGATTGTTTACTTTACGCAAAGTTCTTTAATGCAGTTGTCTGTTGCTTTGAGTTTAAACTTTGGGTGGGATTCGCAACTTAATACCAGCGAGATGTTCTGGATAGATATCTCAAGGTGGATGATTAGTAGGTAGATGCAGATGGATTTCGGTCTACTTGTCTTGGCGTACCGACCATGCTTTTGAGCCTCTTCCTTTCTTTATAGCATAGCTAGCATTGGTTTGCGCACATAATCCTGTCAATTTCCCATCTGTAATTTGTTTACCTCGCATGGCTATTTTATCGTCTTTTGGGAGAGAGACATCACTAGTGAACATCATAGGACCCCGGTCCATATTTCCAATACTGTTTACACCCGCTATCAATTTACTTCTTTATTTACTTTTCCGTTGCTATCCCTATCATTATTATCCCGTGCGTTTTATCCTTTGTAAACAACAAGGCCGGAGGAATTGATAACTCCTTTGTACTCGTTGGGAAGCAAAGTTATTTGTTGTGTGTGTAGGTCCAGGTGAAGTAAGCAACCTTGAGTTGTGAACGACGCCATTGTTCACTTCACCACCTTCTTGTATCTGTTGGAGTCCTATTGGTTCGACATTCAACCTTAGTATCTTCGCTAAGTGAAATTTGCCGCTACGGTACATCTCACCTTCCACTTTGGGTAAACCAACGAGGGGCGAGAACAAGGTTTTAAATAGCGTGCTATCAAAAATAGCGCGACCCTTCTCCAGAAGCTACAGAAGATATAGCGGGATATAGCGAAGTCACATTTAAAATAACATGATGAAAAAAAGGCGAGAACTAACCTAAATATTAAGGATTTCAGGCTTTTCAAGATTCAATATTAAAAATGTGTCCAAATGTCGAGGCCAGATCCATGGCACAAATACAAACATGAGGCTTAAAATCCACGCACAACAAAGCAATAAACTCTAAAAAATAAATTGTTTTAGCTTTTAATCAGAATCATTGGAATCACCTTCAGATGAACTACAAATACCACCAGATGGACACAAGGTTTTCAATAGCGTGCTATAAAAAATAGCGGGTTATCAAGTTTAGCGTGATTTAGCGCGTTAAAAACTTCATTAGCGTTGTAGCGGTAACTTTGGTCTAAATATAGTGTAGCCCCTCAAATTGAGCTATAGCGCGCCAATAACCGCGAAATAGCGTGCTAATTTTTTCATTGGGCGAGAAGTAAACTCTCGTAACATCAGTGGAACGATAGAAGGATTCTGAAACGTGAATTTAATGTTGGTGATAAAGTTTTGTTGTTTAGGTCTCGTTTCAGGTTTTCTCCAGGTAAATTACTTTCCAGATGGGAAGATCCATTTCATATCGAAAAATTCTACCAATCCGGTGCAATCAAGATTAACAATTTTGAAGGCACCAAACCTCAAGTTGTGAATGGGCAAAGACTCAAGTATTACAAGGCGGAAGATCCTGTCAATGTTGATGTAAATTTCATACACACAACAACTCATGAAGAATAGGTTGCAACCCTGTTCCAGACACCAGCAGGAACATAATAAGAAAAGGTATGTATTACGGTAAGGACACATCGCGAACCGCCATACATTTTCCATATTACAAGTTTCTGCAAAATTTGGAAAATTCAAGGCCCAAGTGGAGCCAGAGAGGAGCTCCAGGGGGCCCAGGCCTACCTCCTGGCCGCGCCGGGAGGCCTCCTGGGCACCCCGGAGTCCGTCTCCGACCCCACTTTGGCTCGTTACTTTCCTTCTGTTGCAGAAATTTTTGCTATATATTTGCCCAGATCGTCCCGGCACCGTATATCGCGATTTCGTGTGTTTTCTTTTTGAGATGTTTCTTCCAGGAGTTCTTTCAACTAGACCTAGGTGTCATGGCTTCCCCAAGTTCCCCTAAGGCAAGTTCGTCGTCAACGTCATCAACCCTTACCTCTCTGAGGTGAAGAAGCACCCTCAAACCGTTCAGGTGAAGGATGGTGTCCTCAATCAAGAAGATCTGAAGGGGCCTATCAAGGGGGGAGCATCGAGGCCAGGCTGGAAGAAGTGGAGCATCAAGTCTTCAAGTACAAGAAGATGGTTGAGCGTGGTGTTGAAACTAAGTTTGACATCATCAAGAATCTGATACCTACTTCGTGAAGGAGATGAAGGAGATGTGGTCAAGGAACTGCTCCTCAACGGTGTACTCAGGATACCTGTAAGGCCCGATATGCGGTACTGTTCCAGATCTAGATGTTTCCATCCAGATCCGGGGACGAAGCACATATCGGTCCCACCGTGACATATGACGAATTCATAATCCCCGGATTTCCAACATGATATCACAACATTACAGATACAGGATAAAACATCTCATACAATCGGCATACAACTGCCTTAATACAATACAACATCGGAAGATATATGTCTGAGTACAGACTACAATCAAATTCCTAGTGGCAAATAGAAAAACATCGATTCCCATAACCACACGGGTCCAGGCTCTCCGCCGGGATCCGCCTAACTAGTCGTCGTCGAGTCTCCACGTGAAACGTCGATCACCATACCTGTTGTCGATCAAGAACCCTGAAAAGAGTTTGGGGGTAGTATCATGAGTACAGAAGTACTCAGCATCCAACTATAGTGTTCAACTGACCCAGCAAGGACTTCATCACTCGTCATTCTAGGACAACTAGTAGTTTAGGGTAAGGAAGGGGTAAGTGGTGAGGTTGCTTCCGCACTAGCATTATGAAGTGGCTAACGATCTAGAGAGTGAGATAAGAAGCCAAGCATTCAATGAGGAATCGCCTCCAACAAGTCTTGCTGTCAACTACTTATGCAATCATAACACCTATCCTATCCTTGTCCTCCTCTTCGCATCCCGACGAAGAAGAAGCAGTCAAGGAACACACACGTTGATCAAGTTATAATAAGATTATCTCAGTTGTTGTTGTCTATGAACAAGGAGTAGGTCTCAAGTCGTCCATAACCGTGGACACGGATTTTTGAAAAGATTCAACCCTGCAGGGGTGTACCAACTGCCCATTACAAGGCTCCGCACGCCCGCCCATCTCTCTTAGTTTCTACCCATCATAGGCAGCCATTTTATGAGTTAGTCCCGAGAGATCCGGAACGTCAGGTCCCTCTAACTAACAACGCAGAAATCCGGGTGGCCCCCGATGAGTCGACATCCAACTCAAAAGCCGTCCGCGCTCTCGAATCAGCCTCTACCATCTGGACGAGGTCGGGTTAGTTGCCCAAACAGACGTGGACAACCCCCTAGCTCCCTGGGGTGGACCAACAAGAGAAACCAAGTCTCCGCTGGCCCAAGTTGTTTAAAATCTGCCGGCCGCGGACCAGTCACACACACGTTTCAAATGGTAAATCAGCTTGGGCCACCACTAGAAATGTTTGAAGCTAGGTAGGTAAGAAAAGGGGACCCCATAAAATCCCACACGCGGTTAGGCACGCTCAGTCTTAAAATCTTAAAACCAATACCCGGAACTCGGATCCTAGGTGACTCGAATGGAACAAAGCGTCGGGGGGGGGGGGATAGCCTAGACCTTCCATCCTTCGTCGAATATAGTCAACATTTATAATAATCATATCATCAACAGCAATATAATAATGTGATAGCCCAAACCCATGAGTAACAGGGTAACATCGTAGAATCCTAAGCATGCATACTAAGAAGGGGGTGAGCAACGAGCAATAGTGAAAGCTCAAGAATGATCAGAGGGGGGGTGAATGATCACTTCTAAAAATTCTAAGGAACTTAGAAGGAATTCATGCAAACTGCGAAGGACTAAGGCATCTCGAAGGAAATATAGTGTCGAAAGTAATGCATGGCTCGAAAGGATTGGGAGCGAAGGAAAACATCGAAGACAAACATGCTATGAGTAAGTACTTAATGTAAACGCATGAAGGAAAACGAGCCTGACACGACAATGTTTGGTAAACCAGTTCACACTCTGCAAAGTGCTACATCTGGTTGGAGGGACTGGTTATTGAACACCTGGAGCAAAACTCTCTCCGTCCTATTCTCCACTGCAACAAACTGCTCGAGCTTGTCCAGTTTTAACTCGTGGTAGATGATTCAGGACATCTCCGAGACCTTTACAAACTTCCTTCAGCAGTGACAATTTCTCTTAGACTGCTTGACAGGCGACGCCTAACCGTCTAAGAGACTTGCAGTTCTCCAAGATAAAAAGATCGGGTAATCTCAACCTAAGTCATAGTGAATTGCTCAACTCAGTTCAGACTTGGGATTTTGGTTTTCTCTCGATGAATCTTTCTTGGGATGCTCACAGACTTCTGTCTTAGGATCTTCAGTGGAGCGGCCAACCCGAAATGGCGGGTAGGTGCGGGGTATTTATAGTTGGCGATCCCGATGGGTAAAATGACTGAAGTGACCCGATGCAACCGCTTGACGCGTGTCCACAACGGTCGGATTCCAATCAATGCGCAACTTTAATTGAGGAACAAGTAAGCTGACTTACCGAGCGAGTTCTCTCTCGAAGGCACGAAGTGCGATGACTTTGCCTTCGAGCTATTCACTCGACTCAGTAAGATTTCTCTCGGTAGGCTTTAGTGGGTTTTGGTTGAGCATAGAAAATTCAATTCGACAAAGATCTCAACTAGCAAACCCCTCTTGATAGTACGGTTTTTCCTACGACTCAAGAAAAACAAATAAAAACTAGTAAAAAGACTAAGTCTTCGACCAGCTTCAGCTTTCTCCTCGTTGTGCTTTTACTCGAGAGAGACTATTTCTTCGACTATATTTTTATGGGTCGTCTTCCTTCAAAGGGTTTCGGTAGATGACTGCAGCTCTGCTGCAGTGAGTTGTCCTTCGACCTTCTACTTACAAACTCCATTCTTTCGGAACCTAAGTATCTGTTTATACTCGAAAACAATATTAGTTCCACTTCTGCTTTGCCCAACAATGTCCAAAACCTTCGGGGGCAAAACTTGCTCTTACAATCTCCCCCTTTTTGGAAGATTGTTGACAAAACAGGCATCGATAAATAATTGAAAAAGTTTTGAGTTTTCGATGATAAACCAGTGCTAAGATCGATGAAATACTCCCCCTTGATGTATGCACGGAAGATAAGAGTTTCCTGTGAAGTGCATATTTGACAAATAGAGTCGAGGGAAAAACATCAATAATCTTAGCGAGTGAAATTGCATTCCAGATAATATCCAATGAGAAACATGCAATCTCCTCGAATGACCTGTGAACTTATATGAAAGATAACATCCTGCAAAAGGTTAAGTATCGCAAGCAGCAGATAGATATCTTACGAAAAAGAGTAGCAGTTCATAGTCCTACTTAGAGTTAGTTACAACCAGATCGAATATGAATCGAAAGTTTGTTGAAACTACCCAGAAAACCTCAAAGTTCAAAAGTTTATCGAATGAAAAGCAAAGCCCTTCACCCCGTAGGCAAACTAATTTGTTCGATGCCACTACATCTCCCCCTTTTTGTCACAACGTACAAAAAGTTGAGAGAATAGGGTCGAAAGAAATCCCTACTTGCTGTGGCGGCTCCGGCGACGTCAAGAGGATTCGGCGAGCGTTGGAGCACGACGAATTGGGCGAGCGCCTGGAGGAGTGATCTTCGTGCGGAAGGAGTGTTGATCTCCAGAAGATTCCAGCTGCGATTCCGGAGGGGTCCTGGGGCTTCGAGGGTGTGGAGTGTAAACTCTCGCTGGACGTCGAGGGGCTTCATCTTGCTCGGAGTCGGAGGAGAAGGTGTTCAAAGTGATGTGGTAATAGTCATCCACACTGAGTACATCTCTGTTCTTCGGCAGCCGGGGAATATTGGGATCCGGGCCATCTACTCGATCATCATTAGTCCAATTTCTGTTCAGATGGGGAGGATATTCTTCGAAGCCACATCGTTGAAGTTGACCGAGGGAATTGAATTTCCGCAGTCCTTTCCAATCTCGGCGAAGACATTCACGCAGCATCTGATTGTTGTTCATGGTAATATTGCGCAAATGATTAATTTCGTCCATCAAAGCTTGCTTCTGAATGAAATCTTGGTCGATGTGATGTTGAAGCATTTGCTGGGACCGAAGAGAAACTTCCATGTGATGCACTGGCTTGATAAACTTCGAGCGAACATTACGCTCAGTTAAGTGGGCGCGGATGCCAGTGTGCTCAACATATTGATCGTTGGGTCGAGCAACAATCTGCAATACTTCCCTAACGGGTGGAGTGAAAATCTTCGGGAAAATTGACATGGGGAATGGCACGTCCCGAGAGTAATTGCAGATAGCCATCAGCCATGGTACATACGGCTTGTGGGAATTGTGATCATCAACACAAGACACCAAAGTTCTGATGAAGTAGTCTTCAAAATCGAAAGGATGACCATGGACTAACTTCAACAGAGCAAGTTGTACGTCATTGGGAATAGGAAAATCATCGTGCACATCGAGCATTGGCATCAAAGTCTTCGAAAGAATATAAAACCATGCCTTTGCTTCAAAGACTAAGTGTCTTGGCTTGGGCTCGGCCGGGTAGGTATCTCCTATGACATCTGGATTCATGATCGTTAAAAATTCAGCAGGAGTTGGAGCAGGTATGTCATGAATCTTGTGTGGTAATCCTTCGAACCGAGGTAAATTGATGATGGCCAGAAATTGGTCGACAGTCATATGGAATACTTGGCCTTGGATCATATAATCAAATTTCCACGTCTTTGAGTTCTCGGGATCACCAGTGACATAGAGCGTTGCATAAAATTGCTTGATAAGCTCGGGATTGTAGCCACAATCGAGAGCAAACATCTTGTGAGCATGAAGACCATCAATTGTCTCGGCAACATTCTCGAAACATGAAGTGGAGTACACCGAAGTCATATCGAGGTATTGATGTTGGAAAACTCTAGCCTTGTTGTACAGCACACGAGTATAATAGATGGCTTGCTCTTGGGTCCAAAACTGAAGAGAATATGCACTTCTGGGCTTCTCGTAGGGATTGGTTCCGAAGAAAAATGGCTTGTGTTCATGCCTTTTGAAGATGGGGCCTCCTCGAGGAACATCTGAGCGGAACAGGGGCAGCATTTCTCTCGGATGAGCAGAATGGAGCACCTCATCAACAGGAAAAACTTCGGCAGCATTATCCGGCATCTGGTAAACAGGCTCAGCAGGACGAGGAATTGAAGATGGAACGTTTACAATATCCTGAGCTGGGATGGCTGCAGGAGCATTCTCCTCGGCCTGGGCTTCGACGGCAAGTCCTTCGTCGGTATTAGCATTTTGAGCGGCCTCTTCATTCTCCATGGCCTCCAAATCTTCGTCTAGTTGTGCGAAAGCATCAACCATTTCTTCGTTCGAGGAACTTGATGAGGAGGAGGAAGAACTGTCACTAGAACCGTCATCTCCAGAACTGTTTCCTTCGATGACATCTTGACGAGAGGAAACTGTCGTGATATCAACATCAGCGTCTTCTCCTTCTTGCAGAGTCTGGGCAGAGGAGTAATCTTTCTGAGCAGCTTGCTCGACCTGTGCAAGTTGCTCGGTCTCTGCTTGGGCTGGGGTGGTTGATGGAATAATGTTCGGTGGTGATGATGGTTTTGGTGGTGGCGACGAGGCTTTTGGTGGTGATGGTTGACGCGGTGGAGGTGTTTGTTGGCGAGGTGGAGGTGTGGCTTGGCGAGGTGGTGGAGTTTTCTCACGAGGAGAAATGGGTTGCTTGGTGGGGGTTGGTGCAGTTTCCTGTCATGCTGGAGCAGCAACGACCTCGGTAGAGTTGGCCTTCTTGGAATTCTTTTCGATCTCTGGCGTCCCACGCGCAGAGGTTGGGGTAGCATACTTTCTCTTACGAGATTGTCTGTTGTATAGGGCATCATTGTGCTCTTTGCATACGGCCGACACAATTTGTCGAACCTTTTCATACACAGCGGTCAGGTTTTCCTTCTGTGCCCTTCTGGATGCTTCATCCGAGGCAATCTTGGATTTGAAAAACTTTCGGGACTCAATGTCCTCGGTTTCTTCTTGAAGTTGTCTGGTGTAAAAATTCACTTGCTCCTTGTCCTTGCGATCCTGGGTGATATACCCTTCCCAGAGAATCATGTATCGAGCAACATGCTCTTGGATTTCAGCAGGGACATCATCCTCGGCAGTGACTTTTCTCGGTGTGGTAGCCATCTTCCAGAGGATATGAGAAATATTTGCAGCATCCCAAGGAGCATGGGCAGAAGAATCTCCTTCGTTTGAACTCTCTTCATCGGCACGAGGGCCGGAAACAACAGGTGCAGCAGGTGCAGGTGCAGGAGCTGGTGCGGCTCGAGGAACTGGGACATTCTGAGCCTTTTGCCTAGCCTCCTTGGCTTTCTTCTCGGCCTCCTTGGTGGCTTTGGCAGCAGCAATGGGTTTGGTGACGGCACTAGGGGCCGCAGCTTTATCCTTCGAGGCGCTAGGGGCCTCAGCATTTTTCTTCGCAGCAGTTGTGGCTGCACCCTTTTCCTTCGTGACTGTGGGAGTCACAACTTTCTCGGTGGCACTGGGGGCCACGACCTTTTCTTTCGGTGCATCAGGAATTTTGCCTTCAGCAATTTGTCGACGATACTTTTCACTGACCAAATGTAAAATTCCTAGTTGTTGAGCAACCTGGGCCTTTTTATGCTCGGGCTGGCTGTGAAAGTTCAGGAGCTTGGAATTTGTCAAGTCCTTTGCTTCTTGATCTTTTTGCTTTGCCAGCCTTTCTCTACGTTGAACAAGAGTTTCATCATCCTCAACAACTTGAGCTTGCTTTCCCTTCGATTTGGCAGAAGGTTTTGGTTGGAGAGCTTGAACTGGTGGAGCAGATGAAATGGGAAGATCAGTGACCAAGTTGGTCAAGTCAATATTTGCTCGAGGAGCCTGTGAAGCTGGCTCCTGGATCCTAATGCCTTTACTGCTCGGCTTCTTCTTCAGAGGAATGTACTCGACATCAGCCTCTGTACCAGGGTCTTGATCATCTGAATTTGCTTCTTCATTGGAGCTTGCATATGGTGGCGAGACAATTACCACCCTTTTCTTTCGCTTGGCTGATTTCTTGCCAGCCTTCGATTTGGCACTTGGGCCAACTTCCACGGTACCCTCAGCAGCAGCAGCCTCCTTTTTAGCTTTGGCTTCTTTTCTTTTCTGTGCTCGTGCTTCCCGAGCATCAACCAGCTCTTGAAAATCGGCAGGAGTTTTCAGAGAGGATGGATGAGCATCAGCTGGAGGAGGTGGTCGATTATCTTTCGTCCACTTTGGCCTTAAAGGTTTGACATCAGACAAAGGATTTTTCATAGCAAACAGCCTTTCCCAGCGTGGCATAAGAGACTTGTACTCATACCAACGAAGCGCTTGAAGTCTTCGAATCTCTTGCAGACGGTTTTCTCTCGTACGTACATCCTCAGAACCTTCAGGCGTTCTTATATTCTTTTCGATGATCAACTCCTCTGATAATCCTTCAGAGTTGTTGGTGATTCTTGTTCGGCCTCCTACACACTTGGGTGCTCTGACATTTCTTTCGATCCCAGCCATTTTCCTGCGAAAAAGATAGGTACGAGGGAATATGGAAAGTTGTGAACAAGTACCAGCGGTTTTCGAGGAAAATCATTTTGAGTGCAGTAAACTTATCGATAAGCATGTCTTGCAGCAAATTTTTCAAGCAAGTGCTAGGCTAGATTTCCATCGGGTGCAAATCTAGTGAAGAACTTGTATGAACGAATTGCACAAAACAAGTCTATCGATACGTTTCTGAGGAAATTGCTTAAGTGAGAGAATCCGAGGGATTTCTTACATAGCTCAAATGGGAATCGACAGAAAACGCTAGAAACAGATTTCCCAAGATTCAATGATCCAAACAGATCAGACAGACCTAAGAAAAAGAGAGAAAATCAAGAACAAATCTTGGACTCGATGAACAGCAAAGATTAGAATCGAGTCTTAGAGCCGTGCATACCCTAACTCGGTGATGTACGGCGACTACGGAGACGCGGAAGAAGTTCCTCGTCGACAGGAAGGTCTCCGGCGGCTTCCTTCCGGCAGCAAAGCGGCGAGGGAGTCGACGGCGACGAGCAGCACACGACGCGCGAGAGAGAACTTCGGGGGCAGAGAGAAGAAGTCGAGGAAATTGCGATGGCTGAGCCGGTGGCGTGGATCGGTATTTATAGGGGAGGGGGTCTGACATAACTGTCAGATCTGATCCAACGGCGCAGATTTCGCGTCTCTCCGCATTCAACGGATGGATTTTATGGCGGTAATCGCGGGAAAAGCCCAACGAACCGAAGGAAAGTTGCTCCACGTCCGAGACCAAACTCATCGAACATCGAGTATAAAAGTAGATAAACGTTTGATAGATTTACCTTCGGAATCAATGACATTCGAAGGGAATCTTGATCGAGTACAAATATACATGTTCACGAGAGAAAAAGCAAAGATGGGGTAGGGATAGAATAGAGGGAAAACAGGGTCCGATGCTTAATCAATCCGAGGGAAAAACAACGATAAAACTTGGAGTGGTAAGTGTATAGGATAACACCAAATGAACAAAAACAAACGAAAAAGAAACACGATAGAAAAATAACGTAAGTAAACAACATAGAAAGAAAACATATAATACATAGTACCGATAGTTATGATCTTACTGCACATTGCGTGAGTCCAATATGTTTAACTCACACCTTAGTGCACAGAACCTCTTTTCATCCAAGGGCTTCGTAAAGATATCAGCCAATTGATCTTCGGTGCGTACATGGCTGATCACAATATCTTCTCGCTAAACGTGATCTCGAAGAAAATGATGACGAATGTCAATATGCTTCGTTCGAGAGTGTTGCACAGGGTTATGGGCAATCTTGATAGCACTTTCGTTATCACATAGCAATGGAATTTTCTTCACAAGAATACCATAATCTTTCAGCGTTTGCTTGAGCCACAGAATCAGAGTGCAGCATGAGCCGGCAGCAATATACTCGGCTTCAGCCGTGGAAATAGATAGGCAATTTTGTTTCTTCGAAGCCCAACAGACAAGAGATCTACCGAGAAAATGACATGTGCCTGAGGTAGATTTCCTGTCGACTCGATCACCAGCCCAGTCAGAATCAGAATATCCAACGAGATCAAACTGGGCACCCTTGGGATACCAAAGTCCCAAAGATGGTGTGTGAGCCAGATATCGAAGAATTCGCTTGACAGCAATATGATGTGATTCTTTTGGGTTTGCCTGAAAATGAGCACACATACAAACTGATAGCATAATGTCAGGTCTAGATGCACAAAGGTAAAGAAGCGAACCGATCATCGAGCGATATTTCTTCTGATCGAAAGGTTTGCCCTTCTCATCTGCATCTAGATGAACATTCGTAGGCATTGGAGTCTTGATAGTTTTGCAATTGACAAGATCAAACTTCTTCAGGAAATCTCTGAGATACTTCTCTTGAGAGATGAAAGTCTCATTCTTCTGTTGACGGATTTGAAGCCCGAGGAAGAACTTCAATTCACCCATCATAGACATTTCATATTTCTTTGACATCATACGAGCAAATTCTTCGCTAATATCAGGGTTAGTACAGCCAAAAATAATATCATCGACATAAATTTACACAAATAGATCATTTTTGTATGCACGAGTAAAAAGAGTCGGATCAGTTGTTCCTGGTTTGAAGCCCTTCTTCAGAAGAAAATCCTTCAGAGTTTCATACCAAGCACGAGGAGCTTGCTTTAACCCATATAGGGCCTTGTGCAATCTGTACACCTTATCAGGATTCTTCGGGTCTTCAAAACCTGGTGGCTGCATAACATATACTTCTTCTTCGATTTCACCGTTAAGAAATGCACTTTTGACATCCATTTGATATAGCAGTATACCATTGTAATTGGCAAAATCAAGCATGACACGAATGGATTCAAGTCGAGCAACTGGAGCATAAGTCTCACCGAAATCAATACCTTCGATTTGGGTGTAGCCTTGAGCAACCAGTCGAGCTTTATTCCTTACCACAATGCCAACTTCATCTTGCTTGTTGCGAAAAATCCACTTCGTACCAATGATATTATGCTTCTTGGGATCAGGTCTATCAAGAAGGGACCAGACTTTATTTCTTTCGAACTGATTAAGTTCTTCGAGCATTGCAGTCATCCAGTCTGAGTCCTTCATGGCTTCATCAAATTTCGAAGGTTCTAGCATGGATACAAACGAAAAATTTCCACAGAAGTTAGCTAATCGAGTACGAGAACGATAGGTGGGACGACCTGGTAAACGAATCTCTTCGAGTATTGAGTCGACGTCAACTCTTCTTCGAACACGAGGTAAAACTCCTTCATCGTCTTGTGGATCCGGTTGTCCTTCGGGATCAGCTTGACCTTCAGGATCAGCTTGTCCTTCGGGATCATTTCCTTCGGGTTCAGCTTCTCCTTCGGGTTGGACATTTTCTTCGTTTACGCGTTCTCCTTCGACCTGTACATCATTTGCTTCAGGATGTTGATCTCCAGCGCCCCGGGCTATGTGTGGGAACATTGGACCATCATCATCCTTGTTTTCTTGACGTGCATTTCCTTCGACAGGTCGAATATCTCCAATAGCCATGTACCTGATAACTTCATCCAATGGTGGTTCATCCAGGTTAAGAGGTAATTTCTCTTTTTGAGAGCCGTTAGTTTCATCAAATCGAACATTTACAGTTTCTACAACTTTGCCAAGATGAGAGTTGTAAACTCTGTAAGTGTGAGAATTCGAACCATAACCTAGGAGAAAACCTTCGTGAGCCTTTGGGGCAAACTTGGAGCTGTGATTCATATCTCTGATATAACATGGAGCACCAAAAACCCTGAGATATGAAACATTTGGCTTTTTACCAGTAATAAGTTCATGTGAAGTTTTCTTCAGAAACTTGTGCAGATAAACCTTGTTGATGATATGACATGCAGTATTGATTGCTTCGGCCCAGAACCTGATAGGAGCCGTGTATTCAGCAAGCATTGTTCTGGCCATTTCAATAAGTGTTCGATTCTTTCTCTCGAGCACACCATTTTGTTGCGGTGTATAAGAAACCGAGAATTCATGAGTAAAGCCATATTCATCAAGAAATTCTTCGATATGAGTGTTTTTGAATTCTGTACCATTATCACTTCTGATATGCTTGAGAGATAATTCATATTCAGTTTGAGCTCTCTTTGCGAAGGTTTTGAAGATTTCAACAACCTTGCTATTCTCATCTAGAAAGAAAACCCAAGTATATCGAGAGAAATCATCAACAATAACCAGACCATACTTGTTACCTCCAAGACTAGCATAATTTTGAGGACCGAATAAATCCATATGAAGTAATTCAAGAGGACGAGTAGTAGTCATTATAGTTTTTGCTGAGTGATGTTTCTTGGCAATCTTTCCTTCTTCACAGGCACTGCATAGACGATCTTTATCGAATTTAACATAATCAATTCCAACAATGTTCTTCTTCGAGATAAGAGTTTGAAGATTTTTCATTCCTGCATGACCAAGTCTTCGGTGCCATAACCAACCAGAAGTGGCTTTGGCCATTAAACATGTGGACACTGCAGGTCCCGAAGAAAAATCAACGACATAAAGATCACCTTTGCGATATCCTTCGAACACGAAGGAATAATCATCCTGTGAAAAGACAACACAACGAGAAGCAGAAAACAGTACAAGCATACCCATATCACAAAGTTTTGAGATAGACATAAGATTATATCCAAGTGATTGAACAAGCATAACCTTATCAATATGCTTATCCTTCGATATAGCAACCTTACCCAAACCAATTACTTTTCCTTTGTTGTTGTCACCGAAGGTAATGTATCTCTGTGAAGATTCAGTGAGTTTGTCTTCGGTTAACAAATCTTTGTCTCCGGTCATATGATTTGTACATCCACTATCCATGACCCATTTGGATCCAACGGAGACATAGCCCTGCAGAAGAATTAGTTCTTCTTAACCACCCACAAACGAGCAGGTGTCTTAGAAGGCATGGAAGAGCTAGATGGGGCAGCAATATTATAGCGAACAGGATTGCATTGTCTATCTGGACCATCAAGCACACCATAAATATATTTCCTCGACGAGGGGTTAGAGTACTGATGGGTAACAGCAACTTTGGTGTTATTGTTACGATGGCGATAAACATTTCTATCGACACGATAGTATTCCTTCTAGGGAACATTTGAAGTAGGCACCAAGGGTTCATTTCTATCCTCGAGAGAATAGTAGTGATTCGGTGGTACCGAGGATTTTCCCTGCATAGATTGGTTATGGGGCAGTTTTTCTACGAGAGATTTGCGAACCCAAATCTGTCGCTTATAGAAACCATTCTTTGGAGGAGTACCAACGAATTCAGCCGACGCCTTTCCTTCCTGATCTTGACAAGCTTGTAGTCAGAATCAAGTGATTCATCAACAATGGCTTTATCAATTTTGCAACTGAAACCTGAAAGGTTAGCAATATCAATGGGTTTTCTTTCGCAAGAACCCAGAAAGTTTTAGGATACTGCTCGGGTTCCCAGTAGGTTCCATCAGGATTGATTTTCCTTTCGAAGCCAACTCCTTTGTTTCGAGGATTCCTGTGAAGAAGAGCCTTTCGTAGGATATCACATAGGTACTGGTGTCCCTGCACACTTTTGAACATGCCTGTTTCAAATAAAATTTTCAACCTGAGGAGTTCCTCGGTAATGGTTTCCTCATTCGAGGGGTTAGCATCATCAATAACAATAGGTTGCTTTCCTTTCGATCTCTCAGTAATAGACTCAATTTTACTTCGTTCCAAACAAGTTAAGCAAGGTGAAGTAGATTCATTTTTAGCTTCTGAGCCTTGTTGAGCCATGAGCGTGAGATTGACACTTTCCAACTCTTCATTCTCCTCTCTCAGTTTCTCGAGAGCCATTTTCCTTTGAAGGAATTCATAGGTTACCTTCTCGTAGTCCACTGAGAGAAGATCATGACGAGAGGAAAGTTCGGCATACTTTTCCTTCAGAGCAGCATGCTCATTCGTCAAAGTTTGACCCTTCTCAATCTCATCGATCAACAAAGTCTCAGATTTTTGAATAGTTTCACTTAGAGAATCTAGCTCATCTTGTTGGATAGAAGCAATTTTGGCAAGTTTGGCATAGCTTATCCTAGAGTTACTTTCATAAGTAGATCCATCAGAAGTATCGTAGGAATTCTTAGATGAGGATACCTTAGCCTTGGCCATGAAGCAGTAAGCTGGAGATTCATCTTCGCTGCTTTGGTTGGTGAAGAATGAACTTGAAGTCTTGCTCGAAGCAAATGCTAGACCAGCAACACCATCAGATTCAGAACCAGAACCAGATCTTGGGTTTGATTCAGCTTCGGAACCGGATGCTTCATCTTCAGAGTTCATCTCTTTACCCAGATAGGCTTTGGCACGGTGGGAATTCTTTCGTCGAGAGGAATGTGATTTCGAGGAAGAACCCTCTCGATGCTTGTGATACTTCTTCTTCTTGTCATCATCAGAACCGTCTTTCTTGTCTTTTCTGGACTTTGAATCATATCTCTTCGACTCATAGTTTTTGCTCGATCTGTGAGACTTGCTCGAAGAATTGCTGTTAGAATGCTTTGATCTATGTTCAATTTCCCAGAGAGGACAATCAGCAATGAAGTGACCTGGCTTTTTGCACTTGTAGCAACAGTTATCTTTCGCTGATGAGTTTCTGGATGATGATCGATGCTGTGATGAATTGCTTGAATGTCTTGAAGAGTAGTTTTTCTTCGGTGAAGAGGAGTTCCTTCTCTGAAAGCGATTGAATCTTCTCATTATCAGTGCCAGATCTTTTCCAATGTTCTCGGGGTCATCTGAGGCACAACCCGATGCAGAACTAGCTTCAGGAGAGGAGTGATGTGAAGCTCTGGCCTTCAGTGCATGAGATTTTCTTCGTGTCCCATTAACATCTCGTTTTTCATCTTCTTCCATCTCGAAGGTATTAAGTCTCTCGAGAATATCAGCGGCAACTAGATCCTTGAAATCAGTCCTTTCCTTAATCATCAGCACAATGTGATCGAAGGAATCATCAAGGGAACGGAGCAAAGTTCTGACAATAATCCGATTGGTAATGTCTTCGGCACCGAGGGAAATCAGTTTATTTGACAGCGCAGTGAGTCTGCTGTATATGGAGCTAACTTTTTCTCCCTCGTGCCTCTTGAAACGATAGAACTTGCTTCGAAGGGTGTCAATACGAGCATCTTTCTGAGTAGAGACACCTTCACCAATCTTCTCGACATAGTCCCAAACACCTTTGGCCGAAGGAATATTCTTGACCTCACGATATTTCTCTGGAATCAGATGATTTGTAATGAAGACCCAGACTTTAGCATCTAGCTCTATCTTCTTTGCCTCTTCAGGAGTGATGACTTTAGTGTCTTTGACAGTTACACCATTTTTGACAACTTCCCAAGCGGCAGAGTTGATAGCCATGATATTCCTCTTCATTTTGTCCTTCCAATAGGGATAGTCCTTCCCATTGAAGATAGGGATTGGTTCCCCCGAGCGAACAGCTGCAAACGACATTCTTGACAACACTCTAGGTTGTTAGACCAAAATACGCAGAGCGTAGGGAGTGCCTAGCTCTGATAAAAATTGAAAGCTCAAGAATGATCAGAGGGGGGGTGAATGATCACTTCTAAAAATTCTAAGGAACTTAGAAGGAATTCATGAAAACTGCGAAGGACTAAGGCATCTCGAAGGAAATACAGTGTCGAAAGTAATGCATGGCTCGAAAGGATTGGGAGCGAAGGAAAACATCGAAGACAAACAGGCTACGAGTAAGTACTTAATGTAAACACATGAAGGAAAACGAGCCTGACACGACGATGTTTGGTAAACTAGTTCACACTCTGCAAAGTGCTACGTCTGGTTGGAGGGACTGGTGATTGAACACCTGGATCAAAACTCTCTCCGTCCTATTATCCACTGCAACAAACTCCTCGAGCTTGTCCAGTTTTCACTCGTGGTAGATGATTCAGGACATCTCCGAGACCTTTACAAACTTCCTTCAGCAGTGACAATTTCTCTTCGACTGCTTGACAGGCAACGCCTAACCGTCTAGGAGACTTGCAGTTCTCCAAGATAAAAAGATCGGCTAATCTCAACCTAAGTCATAGTGAATTGCTCAACTCAGTTCAGACTTGGGATTTTGGTTTTCTCTCGATGAATCTTTCTTGGGATGCTCACAGACTTCTGTCTTAGAATCTTCAGTGGAGCAGCCAACCCGAAATGGCGGGTAGGTGCGGGGTATTTATAGTTGGCGATCCCGATGGGTAAAATGACTGAAGTGACCCGATGCAACCGCTTGACGCGTGTCCACAACGGTCGGATTCCAATCAATGCGCAACTTTAATTGAGGAACAAGTAAGCTGACTTACCGAGCGAGTTCTCTCTCGAAGGCACGAAGTGCGATGACTTTGCCTTCGAGCTATTCACTCGACTCAGTAAGATTTCTCTCGGTAGGCTTTAGTGGGTTTTGGTTGAGCATAGCAAATTCAATTCGACTAAGATCTCAACTAGCAAACCCCTCTTGATAGTACGGTTTTTCCTATGACTCAAGAAAAACAAAGAAAAACTAGTAAAAAGACTAAGTCTTCGACCAGCTTCAGCTTTATCCTCGTTGCGCTTTTACTCGAGAGAGACTATTTCTTCGACTACATTTTTAGGGGTCGTCTTCCTTCAAAGCGTTTCGGTAGATGACTGCAGCTCTGCTGAAGTGAGTTGTCCTTCGACCTTCTACTTACAAACTCCATTCTTTCGGAAGCTAAGTATCTGTTTATACTCGAAAACAATATTAGTTCCACTTCTGCTTTTTCCAACAATGTCCAAAACCTTCGGGGGCAAAACTTGCTCTTACAAATAGTAACATAGCAGGACAAGGTTTGCTAGGAGGGGACATGGCTGTATCGGTTTGAAATAGGTTGTAAACATGTGGTAGGATCAAACATCGAACCTAACCTATACTAGCATGCAAACCGATGGTTGAAATAGAATGGATCATAAGTAATGTATAGACCTTGCCTGTTGATAAGTCGGGTTCCAAAGGTGCAGTTGATCGCAAGCTCGCATCGTCTCCGAGAGGTACCCGCGGAAGCACACAAGAGGATAAACACTGGAAGGAAATCAACGAGCAAGCATCTATTACTATGACGCAACCACGAGCAAGCATCAACTAGAAGGCAACACGAGACATCGCACCTACCGTCGAGAGCGGTTACTAACAGGTTAAGTGGAGTACTCGTCACACACGACGATACCGCACATTTACGATGGTTCGAGTTGTTTAGCTACACAAGGTGAGCAACAAAGGTTTTTAACATGGCAAGGCACAGAAGCATGGCATAGCACACAAATATGACATGAGGTGAAGCATAAGGTAAACTATATATGCTAGTCAATTTAAGTGAGGCACAACCTAAACATGGCATAACACTAAGTGTCGCACAACAATTAAAGGATTTGGTAATGTTCTTCCCTAAACCATATTTTAGGTTGGTTAACAAGAGAAAACAATAGCATAAACAAAAAGTACACGAAAAACTAATCAAGTTACATATAAAGAACACCCCAAACGGAGTTGCGGTTAAAAAGATATAAGCAAAACAAGTTTGGAACACAATCTGCCAACATCACGAAGCACACTTTACAGCAATGCATAAACAGGATAATGAGTGCAAACATGCTCACAAATGATATGCAATTAAAGTAGACATGACAGGTAAGGCATGACAAAAAGAATCATGCAAAAAGGCATCAAAGATCAAAAGATATTAAGCATGCAACATGGCATCGGAACGTTACAGACTTAGAGAAAAACAGAGGTGGCTGTCAAAAACAGCAGCATAGCAACTTTAGAGCTCAATAACTATATGAACATCAAGCATATAATGAAAATTCAATACATATAATGGAAGTAGACATGATTCTTAACAATATGCAATTGGAATCAAACAATTCCGATAAACGGTTGCGACGCAACCGTCACCCGAAGTTGCAACAAATTAACAGTTTTCAGCACAGCAGCACATTAACATCAGGGTCACCACTTTGGAGCAAGATTTAATATAGCTAAAGACCCAAACATGACAAGTTAAAGCATGGAAATTAAGTACACATGATGCTTAACACATAGGAAAAAGAATCAATGCAATAGGCCTAATGGATGAGTCACAATCATGACCCAAAGTTGCAACCAAATAACATCAGCAGCACTTGACAGAATTTAGCAACAGTTAACAGTCTGGTGCCTACTTCAACACAGAAATACATATTCAAGATGACATAAAAATAAATAACTTCCTAAAGATGAATTCTAGAGCACACAAAGCACAACAATACAAAAAAAGAGGAGCTACGAGTCAACGGGAATTAACGTTGCAAAACAGGACAGCAGACAAAAAATCCTGGGACTTAGAAAAATTCACAGGGCTAGGAAAAAAACAGAGGCATTAATAAAAAAATAAGGGTGGCGGCCTGGCTCACCATGGGCCGAGGCCTATCTGGCCTGCGCGCTCGAGATGCTGCGGTTGGGCTGGCGTGCTGGGCCGGGGGAGCTGGGCCACACAGAGCAGGCCGACCCACCTGGGCGAGGCCGGTCCGGCCGAGCGGACGCAGTGGCGGCGCTGCTCGGGGCCCCGGTCTCCCGACGGCGGCGGCGGCGGCCATGGTTGACGCCGGCGACGAGGTGGGGCTGGTGCTAGGGGCGGCGCGGCTCGGATCTGGCCGGATCCGACCGGTGGCGAGGCGTGGAGCAGGGCGGCGGTGATGTGGGCGCGGGCGAGCTCGGTTTCGAGGTGGCCGAAGCCATGGCGCGCGGTGGCGCTGCCTTCCACCGGCGGCGATCTTCGGGAGGAATAAAGGGAGGAGGTCAGGGGCGAAGGAAAGGAGGTGGCGCAGGAGAAGAAGGGACGCGGCGGCGCGGCCGCACGGTGTCTGGCCGGCGAGGTCGCCGGAGTCGTGGGCGGCCGGAGGTGCTCCATGGTGAGGCGGCGGTTGGCGGGCCCGCGGGGCCCAAATCTGGACCGGCGGCTGGAGGTGGGAGGAGCCTCGTTGGGGGCAACGTGGAGGGATCCTGGCCCTCAGATCCTCAGATCTGACGGCTGGGAGCTAGAGGAGCTAGGGTTTCAGGACTTTGGGGGTAAAACTGCGAAAATGGGGTGTTTTTGGACCAGATTTGGACAAAGTGGAGGGGGTGGCTGCAATTTTGTGGCTAGGGAAACCCTAGAAATGGGGTGGGAGTGTGGTGGTCTTTATATAACCCAGATTGCTGGCAGTTTGCAAAAACATCCCCGGTTTTTCTCTCGCGCGCGCGGGGCTTACTTTTCTGACCGCCAGGGGTCCGCATGACCTCCGATTCGGGTAAAACTTCGAACTGCGCGATCAACGCGTAGAGCCGACGACGTTCACCTCGCGCTGGAACCGTTCCAAGAACACTTTTCGGCGCGCTATAAAACTATCCCGTTTAATTATTAAACGGGGTTTTTCGTTCCGAGGGTTGCGGCTGGTCTCGTGCGGTTTTCACAACGGTGATCGGGCGAAACCCGGTGTCGCAAAGGTCGAGTGTCATGGTGGCAAGGGCCAGTCTCCGTCCGATACGAGATAAGAGGGGGGAAAATAATCGCCGATCAATAAACCGGAGATGCAAACACCGCAAACAAATCAGACAATCAAACAATTCACACCGAAAACAAATTTTTTATTTTTTTGTGAAAACTGGGTTGTTACAATACAACACCACCAACAAGGGATCTCGTCCCGAGATCCAGGATGACCCGGGGGAGAGAAAAGAGTCGACGATCTTCAACACCACCAACAAGGGACTCTGCTCCATGTCGACGTCGAACTTCTGTCGAGATAAATTTCCGCAGAGAGTCGGCAACGTCGGAAAACGAAACCATCAGTGTCAAGAGGAAGAACGACAATTCAAAGTGACGATCAAGGGAAGCATTCTCACTGAATCGTGAGGATACTCGGAAAGGGAACTGAATTCAACAGAAGACCAAGATGTTTACCCAGAGTCGGAAGAACTAAAGGTACTACAGGATTTCCCAACCTGAGGTCGGAATCGAGACAATGCACTACAAGGAAGTTATTGTAACGGTTCCGAACTCCACACACTCGAGATCCTAGAGCTTGAAGGGGAGGTAAGTCGAGAATAAAACACTTACGACACTTGTCCTGACCAGAGCAAGGGTAAGGAGTAAAAGATTCCTACTCTCCGATAACTAACTTAATAACTACAAAATAGTTTTTGTCTAGACTCGACTTCGGTCAGAAAAGGGATCCTACGGTCGATAAGGCTCTGATACCAAGTTGTAAGGCCCGATATACGGTACTGTTCCAGATCTAGATGTTTCCATCCAGATCCGGGGACGAAGCACATATCGGTCCCACCGCGACATATGACGAAGTCATATGCCCCAGATTTCCAACATGATATCACAACATTACAGATACAGGATACAACATCTCATAAAATCGGCATACAACTTCCTTAATACAATACAACATCGGAAGATATATGTCTGAGTACAGACTACAATCAAATGCCTAGTGGGAAAGAGAAAAACATCGGTTCCCATAACCACACGGGTCCAGGCTCTCCGCCGGGATCCGCCTAACTAGTCGTCGTCGAGTCTCCACGTGAAAAGAGTTTGGGGGTAGTATCATGAGTACAGAAGTACTCAACATCCAACTATAGTGGTCAACTGACCCAGCAAAGACTTCATCACTCGTCATTCTAGGACAACTAGTAGTTTGCGGTAAGGAAGGGGTAAGTGGTGAGGTTGCTGCCGCACTAGCATTATGAAGTGGCTAACGATCTAGAGAGTGAGATAAGAAGCCAAGCATTCGATGAGGAATCGCCTCCAATAAGTCTTGCTATCAACTACTTACGCAATCATAACACCTATCCTATCCTTGTCCTCCTCTTCGCTTCCCGACGAAGAAGAAGCAGTCAAGGCACACACACGTTGATCAAGCTATAATAAGATTATCTCGGTTGTTGTTGTCTATGAACAAGGAGTAGGTCTTAAGTCGTCCATAACCATGGACACGGCTTCTCGAAAAGATATAACCTTGCAGGGGTGTACCAACTGCCCATTACAAGGCTCCGCACGCACGCCCATCTCTCTCAGTTTCTACCCATCACAAGCAGCCATTTTATGAGTTAGTCCCGAGAGATCCGGAATGACAGGTCCCACTAACTAACAACGCACAAATCCGGGTGGCCGCCGGTGAGTCGACATCCAACTCAAAAGCCGGTCGCGCTCTCGAATCGGCCTCAACCGTCTGGACGAGGTCGGGTTAGTTGTCCAAACAGATGTGGACAACCCCCTAGCTCCCTGGGGTGGACCAACAAGAGAAACCAAGTCTCCGCTGGCCCAAGTTGTTTAAAATCTGCCGGTCGCGGACCAGTCACACACACGTTTCAAATGGTAAATCAGCTTGGGCCACCACTAGAAATGTTTGAAGCTAGGTAGGTTATAAAAGGGGACCCCCATAAAATCCCACATGCGGTTAGGCACGCTCAGTCTTAAAACCAATACCCAGAACTCGGATCCTAGGTGACTCGAATGGAACAAAGCGTCGGGGCGGGATAGCCTAGACCTTCCATCCTTCGTCGAATATAGTCAACATTTATAATAATCATATCATCAACAACAATATAATAATGTGATAGCCCAAACCCAAGAGTAACAGGGTAACATCGTAGCATCCTAAGCATGCATACTAAGCAGGGGCTGAGCAACGAGCAATAGTAACATAGCAGTACAAGGTTTGCTGGGAGGGGACATGGCTGTATCGGTTTGAAAGAGGCTGTAAACATGTGGTAGGATCAAACATCGAACCTAACCTATACTGGCATGCAAACCGCTGGTTGAAATAGAATGGATCATAAGTAATGTATAGTACTTGCATGTTGATAAGTCGGGTTCCGAAGGTGTAGTTGATCGCAAGCTCGCATCTTCTCCGAGAGGTACCCGCGGAAGCACACAAGAGGATAAACACTGGAAAGAAATCAACGAGAAAGCATCTATTACTACGAAGCAAACACGAGCAAGCATCAACAAGAAGGCAACACGAGACATCGCACCTACCGTCGAGAGCGGTTACTAACAGGTTAAGTGGAGTACTCGTCACACACGACGATACCGCACATTTACGATGGTTCGAGTTGTTTAGCTACACAAGGTGAGCAACAAAGGTTGTTAACATGGCAAGGCACAGAAGCATGGCATAGCACACAAATATGACAAGAGGTGAAGCATAAGGTAAACTATCTATGCTATTCAATTTAAGTGAGGCACAACCTAAACATGGCATAACACTAAGTGTCGCACAACAATTAAAGGATTTGGTACTGTTCTGCCCTAAACCATATTTTAGGTTGGTTAAAATCAACAAACAATAGCATAACCACAAAGTACACGAAAAACTAATCAAGTTACATATAAAGAACACCCCAAACGGAGTTACGGTTAAAAAGATATAAAGCAAAACAAGTTTGGAACACAATCTGCCAACATCACGAAGCACACTTTACATCAATGCATAAACAGGATAATGAGTGCAAACATGCTCACAAATGATATGCAATTAAATTAGACATGACAGGTAACGCATGGCAAAAAGAATCATGCAAAAAAGGCATCATATATCAAAATATATTAAGTATGCAACATGGCATCGGAACGTTACAGACTTAGAGAAAAACAGAGGTGGCTGTCAAAAACAGCAGCATAGCAACTTTGGAGCTCAATAACTATATGACCAGCAAGCATATCATGACAATGCAATATATATAATGGAAGTAGACATGATGCTTAACAATATGCAATTGGAATTAATCAATTCTGATAAACGGTTCCGACGCAACCGTCACCCGAAGTTGCACCAAATTAACAGTTTTCAGCACAGCAGCACATTAACATCAGGGTCACCACTTTGGAGCAAGATTTAATATAGCTAAAGCACCCAAACATGACAAGTTAAAGCATGGAAATGAATTACACATGATGCTTAACACATAGGAAAAAGAATCAATGCAATAAGCCTCATGGATGAGTCACAATCATCACCCAAAGTTGCAACAAAATAACATCAGCAGCACTTGACAGAATTTAGCAACAGTTAACAGTCTGGTGCCTACTTCAACACAGAAATACATATTCAAGATGACATAAAAATAAATAACTTCCTAAAGATGAATTCTAGAGCACACAAAGCACAACAGTACGAAAAAATAATCACTTCATTCGGAGCTACGAGTCAACGGGAATTAACGTTGCAAAACAGGACAGCTGACAAAAAATCCTGGGACTTGCAAAAATTCACAGTGCTAGGAAAAAAAACAGAGGCATTAATAAAAAATAAGGGGGGCGGCCTGGATCACCATGGGCCGAGGCCCATCTGGCCTGCGCGCTGGAGATGCTGCGGTTGGGATGGTGTGCTGGGCCGGGGGCGCTATGCCACACAGAGCAGGCCGGCCCACCTGGGCGAGGCCGGTTCGGCCGAGCGGACGCAGTGGCGGTGCTGCTCGGGGCCCCGGTCTCCCGACGACGGTGGCGGCGGCCGTGGTTGACGCCGGCGACGAGGCGGGGCTGGTGCTAGGGGCGGCGTGGCTCGGATCCGGCCGGATCCGACCGGTGGCGAGGCGTGGAGCAGGGCGACGGTGATGTGGGGCGCGGGCGTGCTCGGCTTCGAGGTGGCCAAAGCCATGGCGCGCGGCGGCGCTGCCTTCCACCGGCGGCGATCTGCGGGAGGAAGAGAGGGAGGAGGTTAGGGGCGAAGGAAAGGAGGTGGCGTAGGAGAAGAAGGGACGCGGCGGCGCGGCCGCGCGGTGTCGTGGGCGGCCGGAGGTGCTCCATGGTGAGGCGGAGGTTGGCGGGCCCGCGGGGCCCAAATCCGGCACGGCGGCTGGAGGTGGGAGGAGCCTCGTTGGGGGCGACGTGGAGGGCTCCTGGCCCTCAGATCCTCAGATCTGACGGCTGGGAGCTAGAGGAGCAAGGGTTTCAGGACTTTGGGGGTAAAACTGCGAAAATGGGGTGTTTTTGGACCAGATCTTGACAAAGTGGAGGGGGTGGCTACAATTTTGTGGCTAGGGAAAGCCTAGAAATGGGGTGGGAGTGTGGTGGTCTTTATATAGCCCAGGTGGCTGGCAGTTTGCAAAAACATCCCCGGTTTTTCTCTCGCGCGCGCGGTGCTCACGTTTCTGACCGCCGGGGGTCCGCAGGACCTCTGATTCGGGTAAAACTTCGAACTACGCGATCAGCACGTCGATCCGACGGCGTTCACCTTGCGCTGGAACCGTTCCGAGAACACTTTCCGGCACGCTATAAAAATATCCCGTTTAATTATTAAACGGGGTTTCTCGTTCCGCTGGTTGCGGCTGGTCTCGTGCGGTGTTCACGACGGTGATCGGGCGAAACCCGGTGTCGCAAAGGTCGAGTGTTAGGGTGGCAAGGGTCGGTCGTACGATACGAGATAAGAATGGGGAAAATAATCTCCGATAAATAAATCGGAGATGCAAACACCACAAACAAATCATACAATCAAACAATTCACACCGAAAACAAAATTTTTAATTTTTGTGAAAACTGTGTTGTTACAATACCATCGATAGCCAATGAAGAACATCATCTCGGTGAGCATGGCTGGATGCCCACGCACATCGAGGCACCTAGTCAGACGAACAATCTGCCGAGGGGGAAGGTCCGCCATCTGAAATAGAAAGAAGGAGTTTGCAAATGCATCAGATTATGAAGAAACTTGGAATGACTCGGGCAGCATAACAGCTGTAATTGCAAGAAAAGACAATTTCTTACAACATGAAAATAGCACTTACATACGATGTAAGAAATCAGGAAGCATAACAACTATAGAAAACCGAACACGACTTTCCTACGGCTACAAGGAAGCAAACAGCGAGATGTTCTAGCAAGAGATAGATGAGCCTAGTCCTATCTTTTCGTAGAACAAGATGAGGGTGACTCAGAACTCAGAACGATGAGGGTAAGGAGAAAAAAAAGAAGCCTTATGTTGTTCCCTTATATACCCACAGTAACTATATAACTATAGCAAGCTAGACTCGACTTCGGCCAAGGCTGATAATCCTACAGTCAGTCCTGCTCTGATACCAAGTCTGTCGGGACCCGGGGTTAGCGTATGCAAGACTCGTTACAACACAATCATATGGAGAGCCGAGAACCGTAACCACTTGTCTAAGCAGACAAGGCCAAGCACAGAACGTTCTCGGAAAGCATCGAACGTGAGGGGCATCCCATCCAGGCCAGATGATCAACTGAAATGGGTCCTCATCGTCCGCACACAAGTCTAAATGATATGGGTGGTGAACTCCCATACTCATAGACAAGTCGCCTCAACCATACTATCGATTGTATTATAACCCTTACATAGACTTACTCCAGCCCGATCACTTAGTTGGGGTCTAGGGAGGGCTCGATCATACCACAAAGTGTGCACGAGACAGAGTCTCGAGCAATCGCATCGCGATGCCCCAAGCTGCGCACATCTAAGGGCCACTTGGTGTATAACAGACCGCCAGCCAGATCACCACTAAGGTCTCGAAAACCCATACAAAGACATGCATGTTATAAACATACACGCAGCACACATGCCTTGTATGAACAGCATGTATCATTGCAATTCTCTACAAAGTATACATTTTATTGATAACTCTCACAGAGTGCACATAGAGATCACAAGCATGTGATCCAACATTACAACATTCAACGGAAGCAGAGTAGCTCTGAGTACAGACAAACTTAACAAATGGCTTAAGAAGCCTTATTTAAACACAAAGCCCTCCACGAGGGAACCAGTCTGCTGACTGGGACTACACTAGCTTGGTCTTCAGTCATCGAGCTCGAGGAATAATCCACCTTCGGGGTCAGTGGGTTCATCTAAAACATAGAATAAGCAAACGTGAGTACAAAGTCGTACTCAGCAAGACTTACATAGGAGCTATACTACTCATGCACATGTATCAAGGCAAAGGGAGGTGGGGTTCAATTGCAGAAGTGCCAACTTTGACTTGGCTAAACCTGAACTACGAGTACCAGACTTGAGGTAAGAAGCGTACACGAGTCCACTACATCTCCAACCAATTACACCACTATGGTGCCTTCCTCGACTTCCCCACGAGAAAGCACGCCATAGCACTCACGCTTATCTTGGTAAATTTTATAAGTATCCAGCTCAAGTTGCCGAATAATCAATCTAAGCTTTCCAAGCAGTCCTTAACCGCGGACGCGGCTATTCGAATAGTTTTGTTAACCCTGCAGGGGTGTACCGCTACACACACATGTCATCGCTTACCACCTTTTGCGTGTCACCGTTCAAGAGGCGACAGCGAGGATTCCACCACAACTATTAGCTCATAGCCGATCTAGTCCAAGAAATCCGCCTACCTGGGTTGGCTACCACTATCGTGAACCCGGCCGGTTTAGCGAAGTGGACCCAGATGATGTGTGTGTGGTGCATAAGCCGGTCTCGGTTGAGCCGTTCTCTCACTTAGAAGCCAGGCCACAAACCTACCAGAACTCCGAACTACTGCGACATCTGGACATCGAAAGGGATAATTTAGTAGGTTGAGAGGGGTTAGTGAGCCCAATGTGTGGTTGTACTCTTCATCTTGGATCACCACACAAGAACTCGGACATAGGGCGGTGTTCAACGAGAAAACCCACTGTGTACTCCTACACAACCTCTCATCGTTCACCTTGTATTAGGGTAGATTCACCAACACATTTCCACCATCATCAACATGATCACTACCATCCCGACTCACATAACAGTAACAACATTGTATAACTCTAAGCATGCAATAAGAAGTAACAATTGCAGGGGCCACATGATATCAACCAACTCCTACATTTGCTAGGATTGTGGTTTGCTTACTACTGTGACAAATGATAGGTCATGCAAAGGTATGGGTTCATCTATGCGGTAGAAACGTAGCATGGTAATCATCCTAAACAATGCATAAGAGACACTGAGAGGGAAGTGCGATTTTATCGACATGATCAATGGGGGTTTGCTTGCCTTGCTGACGAGGTTCAGGTTCAGGGTCTTCAACGAAGGGGGTGGCCTCCGGTTCCGGTTGCATGTCTATCGAGCAAACAAAGCAATCAAGGAATAAATATACTTGCAATGATCAAGCAAATGATCAACATTGTAGTGTGATGTACATGGTCACAATGTGTTGGCAATTCCATTTAAAAGAAGCCAATTGCAAAGTCATTTGCAAATGTTCTTCAAATTTGAATTCAAATTAAAGTCATATGCACATTTGTCTCTGTTCACCCAATTTAAATTTCTCAAACATAGAAACAAAGTCCATATTCACATTCCTTGGATTTTTCTGATATTTTTACACATATTATTTGTCCAATTTGGAGTTAAAATGAATTAGATATTAATTTCCAAAGTTTTAAGCTTTTTCTGCCTTTTTCTTATTTAAATTAATCATTTAGCAGTTATTGCGTCAGCATGACATCTGTGTGACATCAGGGCGGGGGGGGAGCTGACGTGTAGGTCCCACTGGTCAGTGGCTGGGGCCAAATTAAGTTGTTCTGTTTAATTAGCTGGGGTTAATTACGGGGCCTGGGCCCACTGTAAGTGGCCCAGGGGGGTGGTTAGGCTCGGGTTAGTTTAGGGTTAGGTCGCTAATGGCGAGCTCGCCGGAGACCTCGTCGGAAGTTCACCGGACTTGGGTTTTCGGGCACGGGGAGAGTAGCTAGGGGCACTGCCGGGCTCTGCGAGACGCCGCGCGTCGTTTTTCATAGGAGGGGGTCAAGGGGGGGCTCTGTGGCGACGTCGGCTTCGAAGGAGGCGGCGGCCCGTGGAACTGACCTCGCTGGAACCACGCGAGAGGGCACGGGAGGGCGCAGGAATAGGGGCAAAAGGGAGCTCTGCTCACCGTGAAGTCAAAGGAGTAGACGGCGGGGCCGCGGGGAGCTCGGTGGTGGCGAATTCGAAGCTCGATTCCTCGGTGGCCGGCGGCAATCCCTTGACGCGGGCGTCACGTCGGGAGCTCCTCGGGCTCGATTGCCTGCTTCACTTGGCGTAGACAAACGCTGCGGAGCGTCTGGACATCTTGGCGCACGCTTTGGAGCACGGTGGCCACGCGGGTGCGGCGGCGGTGCTCCCGGGAGTTCTCGACGTTGCATGGGAACGCGAGGAGGAGGAAGGGGAAGAAGCCAGAGAGGTAGGGGACAGGTGCGGGTGTGTGTGAGCTGCTCCGTGGCGCAGAGAGAGGTGAGGGGGAGGCCTAGAAGCCTCGGGGCGTCGAGGTGGCGCTGTGGCCACGCTCTGCCTCCACCGAGCATCTTGGAGCTGCGGGGAGGTAGACGACAGGGCAAAAGGCGGCTGGGCCTGGGCTAGGCCAGAGGAGGTGGGCCTTGCCCTGGGCAACAGGTAAGGTGATCCCTCTTCTTTTTCTTTTACTGTTTTATTTCTGTTATTTGTTGTGCCTTGCTAAAAAAAATAGCTAGGCATTTTATTAAATGCCCCAAATTTTTATATGGCTTCAAAATATATATAGCTAGCCACTTATAAAGTTTGGACATTTTTAAAATTCAAATAATTTGAACTTTAATTCAAATAGGGGTTTAAATTTAAATCCATGCTCCTCTTTGAATATTTGAAAAATCCATGAGCATGGGGTTGGTCCCACATCACTTGATATGTGATCACACTCATTTATAAGACTTTTAAAAAATGCAAAAGGAATTTTTGGAGCAATTTTTTTTGGCCATTTGAATTAATTCATCTGGGGGGGTTCCTTCTCCCATTTTGCATTTGAATTTGATTTCAATTGATTTCTTTTGAAAATTTTAACATGATGCAAAGTTACTTGCTAACCTAGCACATACCTAAACTGGGGTTGTGACACTTGTTCCAAGCTTGGGGGAGTGCCCGGTATCTTTATCTTTATCTTAGTCTTTTAGAGTCAAGAAGAGTCGTATCATGTCTAGGGAAGTTATCTTATGAAATATGTGTTTGCATTGAGGTCTATCACTCCTTTGTGGAGAGTCTTGTATCCGTGAGTGTGGAGTCGTCTTTGATGGAATATTAATGAGAAATCTATTGGTTCCTTCGCTGCACTCGGTTATCTCTTCACGCAATCGACCTTATATGATGATTCTTATGGGGAGTACTGACCTTATATCATGTATGGATTTGTAAACTTTATTTAAATTTTGGCAAACATAGCTTTGGTCATAACAACATGCATGATTTTCTCAAGTAGCGACATAGCCAAAACCTTTATGTTATTATGCTTGAAGTTTTATGTTGACAAGGAAGACAACTTGATGTGTTATGCTTACCTTAATGTTTATGCTTTTAGTGCTTTGCATCTAAGTCATTATCAATTGCCTATTCTCTCAAAGCCTTTGCTAGCCAAACTTCGTGCCGAGCAGATTTCTGCTTGTGCATCCATACCCTGAAACCAATATCTTCCATATGATTCCACCATACCTTCCTATTTGTGGTATTTCACTACCACTCCTAAAAGTATAGAATTTATGTGTTATCCTTAAATGTTCAAAATCTTCTGTTTTGTGCCTCTTTTTTAGCTCATGAGGAAGTAGAATGTATTTCATGATCTTCTTAAGTTGGACAAGTTTTACCCCGGGATTAGATGTCTAATCTGCAAACCCCTAATACGAGGAGGAACTGGTATGATGATGACCCTCAACTGCAGGGGATCGAGAAAGTTTTCGCGGGTAAGATAACCCAATTTATTGATTCGACACAAGGGGAGCCAAAGAATATTCATAAGCTTTAACAGTTGAGTTGTCAATTCAACCGCACCTGAAATATACTTGCTTGAAAAAAATATTAATAGCAACGGTGATATGATAGTGATAGTGGAAACAACGAAAGTAAAAATAGCGAAAGTAAACTACTAGTAACCAGCAGGATTAAAACACTATAGGCTAGGGAGATGGATGGTTGGGCGCTGCTTGGATGAGAGTGAACATGTAATAGATTTTAACACGGGGCAAGGCACACAGAAAAGAAAGGATCATCTAGGAAAATATCAAACATTAGGCATGTATCCCGTAGGTAGTTGTGCGTGCTTGCAATAAGAACATGCACAACATCTTTTGTCCTACCATCGCGCTACGAATGGGGTCAAAAGGAACTTATGGATATTAAGGTGCTCCTATCAAAGAGCACCGGAACAAAGCATTAAACTCAATGGATACATGAAATCCTCAAGTTATAGTCCATCCCCTTTGGTTTCTCGCCACGGGAATAAATAGGGGGGAAGGTAGGGCACCAGAGGAGGTGGGACGCCCCCAGGCGGCCTCTCGGCGCGGCCAGGGGGAGGCCGCGCCAGCAGGGCGCCTGGGTCCCCTCTGCCCCCCCCCATCTGGCCCCACTTCTGGCACATGGAAGCTTCTGGTGCGTGGATTTTCTGTGAATTTCCCCAGAATTTTCTGAGACACCTAAAAATCCATAATCCTGCACACAATAAAACCATACAGGCAGCTCTGCTGAAAACAACGTCAGTCCGAGTTACTTTAGTTCAAATCATGAAAGAATGAGGTCAAAACAATAGCAAAAGTGTTTGGAAAATTAGATACGTTTGAGACGTATCAACTCCCCCAAGCTTAGCATATTGCTTGTCCTAAAGCAATTCAGTTCAACGAACTGGACGCGACAAAGAAAACTTTGACAAACTCTTTTGCTTCATAAGATGTATATAAGCATGTACTACGAAAAGAGTTTAGCAAGTATTAAAACAATGCAATGAGGACAATGCACGAAGCAATCCTTCTTTCAAGTGGTCCATCACAAACAACCAAAAGTAAAAAATATGCCGCCGAAAATCAGGACAAGATCACAATGCACATAGCTTGAACATACTATAGTGGTATCTCGCTAGCCTCTATGAGTGAAGTAAAACGTAAATGTAGAAACTCCCCTGGAGTATTAAAGGAGACTAGAACTAAGAATTTCAGAACAAGAAATATCACAATCATGCAGAAGACAATGTGGTACTTTGGGACAATGCATGTTACACTAAGAATGACAATTCTGCTCTCAATAGTTGGTGCTTTGAAGAAAGAAGGGGAGACTCCCGAACCGTGGATTTTGATGGCAAGGTTGAAAACCCGTGGTTGGAAGCAAAGACTAAACATGTACCAGAGCTCTTGGTTTTGAGAACAGAAACAAAATTCTTTTGGGAAGTGCAACTTTCCAGTCAACGGTAGACGGTAAAGGTCTCTCAACATCTCCCATGCCAACCATATAATGCTTTTTGCGTACACTTTTGTTCCCTTATCCATACATCATTTGACGGTCTATGGTGCCATTTTATTTTGCCTCAAGTATGGAAAGAAGTTTTCTCGTTCCATCTATCATTAGCAGCATTTGGCCCATTTCATTCCATCATCAAGTATGGGGGAGGTGTAACTCTCTTTTTAAAATATAAATTTGACTAGTTAAAACTCTCGTCAAAATATTTTTGGCATTGAAGATACTGATTTTCCCTCAACGCACCATGAACTTGTAAGGTTACAAAAGGGAAGCTTTTGAATAAATTTCGAGATGGCACAAGAAAGTCTAAGTTAGGGATGGCCGGTAATTACCATATATAGGAAGGTATGGTGGACTCAAGTAGAATAACTGGGTTGAAAAGGTGTTTGGATACACAAGCAGAATTCCGCTTAGTGCAAGTGAAGGCAAGCAAAAGACTGGGAAGCGACCAAGTAGAGAGCAATAATGGTCATAATCATGCAGAGTGACAAAGCAACATTGAATCGGGCAAGAAAGTGATATAACTATCCTGAAATAAAAAGATCATCAAGGCATGATAGACTTTTTTAGTCATAAACATGTGTGAACATGTACCAAGTCAATCCAAGAATTCTCCGAAGGGAATTAGCACTTCAGTATGTCAGACCATGAACAATGCAATGCATGCAAATCATTTCAACAACACATTATGCACTCTAGCTATTTGAGATTAGCCACAAAGAAAGCATGAACCACCGGGAAAGCATTGTAAACATAGCACTATGTCGCTACAAGCTGGTCTCTAGATCATAAGTACATGCATATGCACAAAATTAGAAAAAAAGAGTTCATACCGGGTTTCCTTGTTGTATACCTTCCGTCGATCTTCGTCATTACTACCTTGTCACTTGCACGATCGAACGTGGGAAATATAATCTAATGCCATCACGGATTCGAGCTAAACTTTGAAAACAAATCAAACTAAAGAGAGAAAATAAATCTTTTTGGGTTTTTCAAAGGTTTAACGAAAGCAAGAGAAAGGAGAAATCTTTTTGTTGTTTTTGGAAATTAAAGAGAACAAAGAAGAACAACAAAAACTTCGAAAAGATCAAAGAGAACAACATAAAATGGATAATACAAATGGAAAAGGGAGAAGGGAACGTACACCCCCAAGCTTAGGCTTTTGGCCTAAGTTGGTAACAGCTACTGCCCCTAGGAGCCTCCTGCTCCGGGGTGGTACGGTACCGTACGGGTGATTCCAAGGGTCGTATGAGGCTTCCGGTGAAGTCCTCGGATCCTCCCACGAAGAAGGATCCGCGCTCCAAGCAGAGGAAGACTCTTAACCACACTAGGTGACGGTCTCCCCCTGGAAAGGTGGAATCTCATCGTGCTCCTCCTCGTCGGGAACAACCCCCTCCATGGGGTTATGAAACTGATATTGGACCACGAACTCATCGAACTGGATGGAATCAAAGGACCATCCGTTCTCGTGAGAAAAATCAAACAAAAGAGGTGCAGGTAGACGGATCTCGCTTTTCGCGGATGACCCGAAACGCAAGATATAAACAAGGTTACCAAACTCGAAAGTCCTAGTAACTAACTCATGCCTCTTCATAGCAGTAAGATCAAAGCTTAAATAAGTAAATGGCTTATCATCAGGGTGTGGGGTGCCTTTAGGAGACTCAAGGATAAGTGTGGCATAAACGCCACCAAATAAATCTCCCTTGTTACCATTGGTAGCAAGGCGACGAGCAATTAAGGCACCTACATTATACTCACGATCTAACACCCCTCTAGCAATAAAATACGTGAAATACCTGAGGTGAGGGAATAAGATGCTGGAAATCTTCGAACGATGAATATCCCTCATCTCCTGGCTCACTACAAGAAATGTGCTAACTTATGACCTTTTGTCAGTGACCCTGGAAGATATGCTCGTAAATCTATGACCATTTCAAACCAATTGGTTGTAAGCTGTTTGATAGGCTCAAAACTCTAAAACGTAACGACCATTTTAGTCAGAAAGGTCGTAATTTCCTTACTGCAAATGGTCATAAAGCAACAACGTGGATGCATTAATATGATTGGACGCCACCTCATCAATTTTACTTATGTGCCATGTTCATGTGTCAACTTTTCTTCTATGTGTCTTGTCCATGTGTCAATTTCCGCTTACATGTTTGTGTGATCCAACCGCTTTTTCAATGACAGGTGGGGTCAGCCATACCTCCTGGACTAATCTGGACACAAATATAGTAAAGCAGAAAAAAGAGCACCGCCAAGACTCGAACTCGTGACTCCACATTCAACGCTTGGAGAGCAAACCACCGCGCCACGAACAGGCTACTGATAAAACCGCACAAGTACTTTTCTTATTTGAAGAAGTGGCGGGTGGCATGGGGCCTCGGTGGGTTCAGGCCACATTTTTTTTTCGAAATTTTCGTTAGCTAAATCGGGCTTGGCCCATCCAGTAGCATATGCGCGAGATGCGATCAAATTTTCAACAAAAAAACATGCAGTCGGCCTGTAACGTCTAAAAAAATGCCATAACAAACATAGGAAAATAACAGGTTTTCTATTATAGTCTAAAAAATAGGTTATTAACTATATCTCTCTAAAAGAAGATGTTTCATTATAAAAATCTTGAAACAAGTTAAACAATAGAAAATTGTACGAATAGGAAAAATCACGAAGTCATAAACGAATCTTGCTATATGGATTATCACTTAGAAAATGAAAAAATAATTTAACATGCAACCATTTAGTTAATTACACACCGAATATGGCCTCATATTTTTTTAATGAAGTGGTGACATTTTGCAAAACAAATTGTAAGTTTATTCACAAAGAGCCAATTTTCTAGCTAGTGGATGAATCTTAGAAAACTTTTGATGTTTCTCTAATGAAATATTTCCAGTTTGTGAAACTATATTTTATATTGCTTTATAATTGCTAAATCTTTACCAGGACATGACCCTGCCCATAGAACCTCCCTTCACCAATTTTTTTAAACCTATCAACTTTTTAAGACATGATATGTGTGTGACATGATGTAGTTGTAGTTCAAACTTGACCCACTTCCAGCTGAATCAACGGAAATTTGTCTTTTTCACGAGAGGTGGATAAAAACTTTTGACACCCAACCATTTGGTCAATTATACAATAAATATGGCCTAATATTTTACAAAAATGATTTGGTCCAATTTTGCAACAAATATATGGTAGGTCCTTCACAAAAAACTCATTTTGGGCACTCGAAAAATGGAAAATGAACTTTTCGTGCAAAGAAAATGAAAACTCCCTTTAGCAAAATTGTTTGCCATTCCAAGATGCACACTTGTGCACAATATGATATCATTTGAACAAACTATGCCATGAATGTGGCCATAAGATTGATCATTTGGCTTGAAAGCCATGAATCTTCACACATGATAGCTCATTTATAAGAACACTTTTTTAAAAATATTTGTCGTACTAAAAGTTTGTTTTTTGCCATGGTAACTTGGTCACATATAATGACACAATGCGAAGGTTTTCCATTTTTTTAATTTTTCATGCCCATTTGAAAATGTGGTCAAAACGGCGGGCATGACCGTTCCTAGCAAGTAGTTGAGTCTTGGAAAACTTTTGGTGTTTCTCTGATGAAATATATACTTTTATACCTACAAATATTTTTTGGAAAAAATCATGGGCAAAATATGAGGCAGATGTAGTTCAAACTTGACCCACTTCCAACTGAATCGGCGGAAATTTGTCTTTTTCACGAGAGGTGGATAAAAACTTTTGACACCCAACCATTTGGTCAATTATACAATAAATATGGCCTAATATTTTACAAAAATGATTTGGTGCAATTTTGCAACAAATATATGGTAGGTCCTTCACAAAAAAACTCGTTTTGGGGACTCGAAAAATGGAAAATGAACTTTCCGTGCAAAGAAAATGAAAACTCCCTTTAGCAAAATTGTTTGCCATTCCAAGATGCACACTTGTGCACAATATGATATCATTTGAACAAACTATGCCATGAATGTGGCCATAAGATTGATCATTTGGCTTGAAAGCCATGAATCTTCACACATGATAGCTCATTTATAAGAACACTTTTTTAAAATATTTGTCGTATTAAAAGTTTATTTTTTGCCCTGATAACTTGGTCACATATAATGACACAATGCGAAGGTTTTCCATTTTTTTAATTTTTCATGCCCATTTGAAAATGCGGTCAAAACGGCGGGCATGACCGTTCCTAGCTAGTAGTTGAGTCTTGGAAAACTTTTGGTGTTTCTCTGATGAAATATATACTTTTATACCTACAAATATCTTTTGGAAAAAATCATGGGCAAAATATGAGGCAGATGTAGTTCAAACTTGACCCACTTTCAACTGAATCGACGGAAATTTGTCTTTTTTATGAGAGGTGGATAAAAGCTTTTGACACCCAATCATTTGGTAAATTGTACATTAAATATGACCTAATATTTTATAAAAATGAGTCGGTCCAATTTTGCAAGAAATATATGGTAGGTCCTTCACAAAATAACTTATTTTTGGCACTCGGAAAATGGAAAATGAAATTTTCGTGCAAAGAAAATGAAAACTCCCCTTACCTACATTGATTGCCATTCCAAGATGCACACTTGTGCACAATATGAAATCCTTTGAACAAAATATTCCATGGATGTGGCCATAAGATTGATCATTTGGCTTGAAAGCCACGAATCTTCACACATGATAACTCATTTATAAGAACACTTTTTTAAAATATTTGTCGTATTACAAGTTTATTATTTTCCTTGGTAACTTGGTCACATATAATGACACAATGCGAAGGTTTTCCAATTTTTTTGTATTTTTTTGAATTTTCCATGCCTATTTCAAAATACGGTATAAACGGTGGGCATGACCGTTCCTAGCTAGTAGTTGAATCTTGGAAAACTTTTGGTATTTCTCTGATGAAATATATACTTTTATACCTGAAAATATTTTTTGGAAAAAATTATGGGAAAAATATGAGGCAACTGTAGTTCAAACTTGACCCACTTTCAGCTGAATCGGCGGAAATTTGTCTTATTGATGAGAGGTGGATAAAAGATTTTGACACCAAACAATTTGGTCAATTGTACATAAATATGACCTAATATTTAATAAAAACGAGTTGGTCCAATTTTGCAACAAATATATGGTAGGTCCTTCACAAAAAAACTCATTTTGGGCACTCGAAAAATGGAAAATGAAATTTTTGTGCAAAGAAAATGAAAACTCCCCTTACCAACATTGATTGCCATTCCAAGATGCACACTTGTGCACAATATGAGATCATTTGAACAAACTATTCCATGGATGTGGCCATAAGATTGATCATTTGGCTTGAAAGGCATGAATCTTCACACATGATAGCTCATTTATAAGAACACTTTCTTAAAATATTTGCCGTATTACAAGTTTATTATTTGCCCTGGTAACCTGGTCACATATAATGACACAATGCGAAGGTTTTACAATTTTTCGTTTTATTTATTTTCCATGCCTATTTCAAAAGACGGTAAAAACAGCGGGCATGACCGTTCCTAGCTAGTAGTTGAATATTGGAAAACTTTTGGTGTTTCTCTGATAAAATATATATTTTTGTACATAAAAATATTTTCTAAAAAAAATCATGGGCAAAATATGAGGCAACTGTAGTTCAAACTTGACCCACTTCCAGCTGAATCTGTTCAAATTTGTCTTTTTCACGAGAGGTTGATAAAAGCTTTTGACACCCAACCATTTGGCCAGTTGTACATTAAATATGGTCTAATGTTAATTTAAAATATATTGGTCCAATTTTACAACAAAATTTGGTATGTTCTTCAAAAAATTATCCTATTTTTGTCACTTAAATTGTTAAAATGTGTACTGTTTTCTGATTGGTCTAGAGGCATATCACACGGATCAACATCAAACACCGTTGGATATTACCCGATCCAACGGCAGCCCTCAATCCCTCACCTTCTCAGATCCCCACCCGCAGCACAAATAGAAAACCCTAAGTCAGATCCCATCGACCCCTCCTCCCATCGCACTCCTCCTCCCTCGTCCCCATCTCCTCGCCGCCGCCACCTTCTCCCCATCCCCGGCCTCCTTCCGCGACGCGTCCCGCAACAGCACCCACAACGTCGCCTGCCGTCCGCCCTCACAACCAAGGCCGTCGCCGTCGCGCACACACCGAGAACCGGGAGAAGGTGGCCGCGGAGGCCACCGAGGCGGCGAGGAGCCATCGCCGCTGGCGGCGGCCGTCACGCTGCTCCTGCTCCTTCTGTTCCACATCTTCGGTTCATGATGGTCCTGCGCTCCGTCCCCATGGGGGAGACGGCCGTGCTCATGGAGAGGTTCGACTTCGGCACCGCGATATACGCCATAGAGCGGTACCGCGTCACGCTGCTTCCCGCGGTGCCGCCTATCCTGGTGGGCATGATCAAGTCCGTGGAAGCGCGCCGCCGTGACCTCTCCTCGCTCCTCGTCATCGGCGTCGGCGACGCTCCCCTTGCAGGCGAAGATAGTCGATCCGTCCACCAGAGAGGCGCTCGGGCCGGGCGAGCGCGGCGAGCTCTGGATCAAGGGCACAGTCGTCATGAAAGGTGACCACGCAGCAGGAACTGACTTGGTCACTGTTCTGATAATTAAGCACGCGGTTGACCTTTGTCCCTTGTTAGATTAGATGGTGGCTTGATTTGTTTAGTGCCAGTAGTTGGAGTGCTTAGACTGTTCTCGTGAAATTTTAATATGATTGCCTTGATAACGACGTTGATTGATCCCCTAAAACCTTTTACACATCTATTATTATGCCGTGGTTTGATTTTCTCTTTGTGATGTATACTAGTACCAGCACCTTATCATGCGAAAGTTGTGTATGTCCATTACATAGCACCTTACCGTGCGCGACTACTATGAGTTGCAGATCAAGCTGACCGCCTACCAGAAGCAAACCACAGATCAGGAGCCTACGGTAATACATTAACTACTAATTGGAGTTAATAGTTAAGAGCGCTAGTTAACCTTCACCAATTACTGGCTAGCTATCTTGGCCATTATCCAATTATCTAGTCTAGGCATGGTCTAGCTAGAGCTAGGGCTCGTCTTGTGCATGGCCTTAATTATTCTTCCACGTGACACACCATAATTATCATGTGGAATATGGGATTGAATATCTACTTGTAACCTGTATGTAAGCTTAAGCCAACCTAAAAGAGATGTTTGTATTTTTAATAGTGCAGAAAAAGCTTGTTGTCTTTTGGAACTGTATGGATGCATCTTGTATGAAAAAGTCCGTCTATGTAAGCTTAAGCCAACCTAAGAGAGATTCATGTATTTTTAATAGTGCAGAGAAAGTTTGTTGTATTTTTGAACTGTATGGATGGATCTAGTATGAAAAAAGCCTCTTGTTGCATTTCTCAGCTTTGTATAGTGAGCTTGGCAATGAAATTCTTCTATTACTGGTGTCAAATTTAAATTAATAATAATAATCACAAGGCACTCTGTTTTCTTTCTGCAAAATCCAATCAATTAATTAGTCAAGAGATGCTTAAGCCAACCTGACAGAGATGAATGTATATTCAATAGTGAAGAAAAACTTGTTGTAGTTTGGAACTGGATGGATGGATGTATGGATGAAGTATGTAACAGGTCTCTTTTTGTGTGTCCCAGCTTTTGTTAGTCAGCTGGTAATCAAATTCTTTTGTTGCTGGTATTGTTATGCAGGTATGACATTTCCTACTAGAGGGAATTATTGGTAAAACTTTCCTTTAACCCGGGAACCAGAAGCTTCACTTTTTACTCACTCGGGTGCTGCTCCAATTTGACGTCGACTCTGTCCTCGGCGCTGCAACTAAGGTATCCTAAACTGGCAATTTCAGGTCATGCACATACCACAAAAGTTGTGCTAATCTCAAAAGCATCATTATAGGAGCACTAGAAATCTTGATCTAGTCTACTTTAATTAAACCTTATTGTTACTCTTCTGGATGCTATTTCTATGTAATGAGGGTACTTGCTGTTACCAAATAAACCATCAAATGTACTCCTGGGCGGGATAAACATCTTTTTTTAAACATGGGTTGAAGCAGACTGTAATTGCTTACTGAGAATATGAAAACGAAATGTTTTGTTTGCTAATATGAAGATAGCATTGTGTGTAATCCTGTACTGATGGTTGTTTTCGTCCCCAAATAAACTTGTTAATGATGGTGATTTTGTAGCATATAAACTTGTTTTCATTGTCACTTGATACATACTTCACTTGTACTTGAAGTTGTGGGTTAATGATGGTGATTTTGTTTTACTTGGATGCATTGGTACCCCCATCATCGAGCGCACGGTTGCAACAGTGGCAAGAAGATCCTGGCCGTGTGCATCATCAAGCACACCATGGCGATCATCCACCTCCTCACGGATGCTAACTCAATCCAGATCATCGTCGACGCTATCATCCAGAGGTATCTCTCTCAGTTCCCTTTATTCTCTCCTGCGTTAGTGACGTTAGTATGCGTGCTCCGACTAGTAATATGTCAAATCTTACCTTTTGAATGGATGGCTGTGGTAGTAGAATGGTATTGTTGTTTAGGCGCAATGTGTTGCAGTGAAGTTTTTTGCACGACCAACACTTGTGCAATGAATATTCATATTGTGTCTCTATTTTCTTGTATGAATGAGTATCTCATTTTAACTAGCTGGAGAACACAAAGCATGGTTTTTTGAATGTCTGCTCATATTATATTGGTTCCAGTTTTTCTGATTCTTCTTTTTTGATTCATGTAACAGGACGACCGTGGAAGGAATATCACCGTTCTGTTAGCTCAGTACTGACTATGGTCGTTAGTGAGTCCTGACTATGGCCATCCGGTGTAATAACAGCGTGCCTAGTTTGCGCTGTCGAAGGAGCTTCATGCTGAAGAACATAACGCCCTTAGAGCTTCCAAAGTACTGTATCTTGTAAACTACTGTGGAGCTTGTAACTGCGACTGCCATACTGTTATTACACTTGTAGAGCTTGCAAAGTGTATGTTAGAGCTTATTATGTGTTTTTTGTACACCAGGAGCACTGTATTGAATCTGGCTGATAATGTTTGAAGTATTTCGTGTGTTTGTTGTGTGCCAATTTAAATACTGGGTATTTATTTATGTTAAATTGAAAAGTGAAAAATTTGTCCCTGACAACTTGGACCCAGTTACTAGAACCTGACAATGGGGACCCACCTGACTAGTGGACCCATTTTATCAAAAAATAAAAATGAAACTGTTGAGACAAAAAGGCCATGGCCCAAAACAAAGGTTGCAATGTTGGGCTTGGCCCATGATGCCGACAAAAAATTGACAGGAAAAGATATAAATAAGCCGAATTGTTGGGCTCGGCCCATGTGAAGCACCGAACTGGACCGGGCTGATTCTACTCCACGTCAGCTTGCCACGTTGGATCTGACGTGGCCTGGCCAATAAGCCAATGACCAAACCAATTGGTCACAACATCTACGACCTTTGGTTTGGTCACAATCATCTATGACCATATCAAAAAAAAGGTCACAGTGTCCGCTTTGCGACCCTCAGCTTTTGACCAACTGATTTTGGTCACAAAAAGGTCACAAATGAAGAACAGTGACCTTTCAGTGAACAATGTGTAGGGTCACAAGTTAGCATATTTCTTGTAGTGGCTGCAAAGAGAGTTGAAGAGGGTTCTCAGCTCAGAAGGCTGAGAGTTCATCTTCGCCGTCTGTCTAACGTTCGACACACCTATTATTTCACAAAATCTTGCCAAAGACATGGTCAAAAGATCATTGTAAATTTTAAACTCAAAAATTCCAGCATCATGATTATATCCGAAACTATTAATAAAACATGAGTGAATTTATGATACTGAGTAAGACGGCATGTTGCCGTGTCAAACCTGCTTTGGCATAAAGGCCATAAAATTCCTCCTTAGTTCCTGCGGCTTTGAGGAAAGCATCACACGTATACGTCATTGCGTGTGCTGAACTCGTGTCTTCCAACAACTCTAGGGGCACACGATCTTCATTATAGCTCACCCTAGAAGCCGAGGGTGAACCTGCAGCTCTAGTAACTCGATCGGAGCGTTCGGGCTTCTTCTTCCCAAGCCACCCCTTTCCTTTTCCTAGCAAACTCATTTATGATTTTTTTCGAAAATTCACAAAAAACAAGGATTTAAGCAAAGTGAGTTGAGGCAAACTACTCTACTCACTTACCTAAGGCATAAACTTGCATCAAAACTTGGAAGATAAATTTCTACACATGCATGCAAGCTCATAAGAACAACACCAGTAACTAATAAATACTCACAAATGAAGCCACCAATCAAACATCTAATTGGAGGGGTGGAGGAGTTACATACCAGAGAGTATTTGCTCAAAATCCCAGCTCAAATAATGGGTTGTAGAGAGAGATCGAAAACCGTCTCCAAGAACAGCAAGAACGCAAGTCCCAGGTGCAGAACTTGTATTTTTTGAGAGAAAGAGAGAGAGGAAAAGACCTATGGGCCCTAGGCTCCCTGTGGGCGCGGCCAGGGGGCAGGCCGCGCCAGCTGGCCGACTGGGCCACTGGTGGCCCCCCTGGTAGGCCCCAGGTGCCTCTGGGTCACTTTTGATGTGGAAATTTTGATTTTTATTTTTCTGGAATTTTTTTAAAAACTTCACTTTTGAAAAAATTTCGAAGTTCAAAAAGTTGCGAAACTTTCTGAAAACTTGAAACAGTGGTTAGGAACACGAAGCTTTAAAAACATAAAAACTTGGCACAGCAAGGAGAACAAAAGCTAAAGCAAATGAAAACATAACAAGCTCCACTTTTTATCTATATAAAACATGCTAGTTAGCAAGGTTGATCAAGTCTTACCAACAAACCGGCGATATATAGAGAAAAAGGTCTCGCCTCTTATGAAGTAATCATTGCACATTTACTTTAGTGGACACTGTCCCCACCATAATGGTTTTGTATTTGTGGTGCACACGTAGAGGACAATCCCATTCTGCAATCTTCACGGTCTCGATATTCTCTATAGAGTTAAGGGCATGCCTTTTATCGATTATCTTTGGAAAATACACCATATGTTCTTTGTCATCAACGTTGAAAGTAACCTTTCCTTTATTGCAATCAATAATAGCACCTGCGGTGTTAAGAAAAGGTCTACCAAGAATAATGGACATGCTCCCATCCTAAGGCATGTAAAGCATAACAAAATCTGTAAGAATTAAGCAATTAGCAACTTGAACAGGAACATCCTCACAAATACCAATCGGGACAGATGTTGACTTGTCAACCATCTTAAGAGAGATATCTGTAGGGATTAGTTTTTCTAAACATAGACTCTTGTAAAGAGAAAAAGGCATAACACTCACTCCTGCTCCAAGATCACATAAAGCAGTTTTGACATAATTAATCTTCATGGAGCAAGGAATGGTGGGTATACCTGGATCACCAAGCTTCTCAGGAATCTTGCCACTTAAAGAGTAGTTAGCAAGCATAGTAGATATTGACTCATTAGGTACTTTTCTTTTATTAGTAACAATATCTTTCATATATTTTGAATAAGGAGGTAACTTAATAGCATCGATTAAAGGAATTTCAAGAAAAAGAGGTTTCATCCATTCACAAAATTTATTATAGTGCTCTTCTTCTTTGGTTTTGAGAGACTAACCTGGAAAGGGCATGGGTTTATGTACCCATGGTTCGCTTTCCTTCCCATGTCTTCTTGCGATGAAGTCTTCTCTGGTATACTTCTTGCGTTTATCGGGTGCTTCTTCTTCTTCTCGCACCTCGGGAGGATCATTCTTCTCCTTATCCTTTTCGGGCTCAGTACTGTCTTCAGTTTCAGCACCGGAGGTAGATATGTTGTTGGGATCAACAGCGGGTTCTTCACTCGTAATAGGATCATTGGAGTTCTCAGTTTCCTTATGTTTCTTCTTCTTATTTTTCTTCTTTGGAGAGCTAACAATCTCGTCTTCTACCTTTACTTGAGAATCTTGCTCGATCCTCTTCGGATGCCCCTCGGGATAGAGAGAGTCCTGGGTGTGTGTTCCACCCCTAATCTTTATACCATAAGCCTGTATATCCTGTTTGGCATTATTAGCAAGAAAATCTTTTTGCACATTAGAAATTTATTCAAGCTGAGTTTGAGCCATATGAAAACGCTTAACAAGACATTTAACATCATTAACTATTCTACCTAGAACATCAAGTAAACTTTTGATAGCAAGGGAATTGTCATGCAACTGATTTTGTATCCTCCTATTAAAGTGGTTTTCCTTCATAATTAAATTATCAAGATCATCTAAACATTGATCAGGAGGCTTACCTTTAGGGATGTCACTTTCATTAAATCGAAAAGAGAGTGTACCTCTACCAAGGGAGGGTGAGTAGTAAGCTCACACAACTTCTCAATAGGAGGTAGATTCTTCAAGTCTTCAGCTTTAATACCTTTCTCTTTTATAGACTTCTTTGCTTATTTCATATCTTCGTGGCTTAAGACAAGCATGCCCTTTTTTGGGTGGTGGAGGTGGTTCAGGGACGGACCAATCTTCGTAGTTCTTGGCAATCTTGCCCATTATTCTTCGGCATCATCTGATGTTCTTTCCCTGAAAACACAACCAATACAACTATCCAAATAGGCTCTAGATTCATCGGTTAGACCAACATAAAATATATCAAATAATTCATTCTTAGGGACTTCATGTACCGGTCTAGCCTTAATTAAACTACAATACTTCCCCCAAGCTTTAGGTAGGTGCTCATCCTGGAACTGTTTAAAGTTATAAATTCTTGGTAAAGCAGCATGTTGTATATGAGCAGGAAAATATTTATCAACAAAAGATTGAGCTAAGTCCTGAGGACTCTTAAGGGCACCATAGGGTAGTGCATCATACACTGCTTTAGCGTCTCCCTTTAAAGAGAAAGGAAAAAGCTTAGCCACGTAAAAGTTTTGTATCCTCTCATCAGTAGTAAACAAGCCACCTAACTCAGAGAGTTTGGTCAGGTGTGCTATAGCATCATCATTTTCTCTTACATAAAAGGGTTCAGCTTCAACTGTAGATATAAGTGAAAGATCAACAGAGAAATCATAATCAGGATCAGTGATGCATTTGGGAGATGTAGCAAATTCAGGATCAGGAGTAATCTTGTTCTTCATAGAGTGATTTTCACGCAGCTTCTTAACAGCACCAGGGTCAGACTCGGCACACTCTGTAACTTCCCTGCATAAATCATCATCAAGAATAACATAATCATCCTTAAGGAGTCTTTTCTTGAGTCCACTTAGGTCAGGATAATCATAAGTTGCACCAATAGGGTAGCAAGTAACAGGAATTTCAATTCTAGATTGTTTAGCAGCAACAACGATTTGTTTCTCAAGGGAGTAACCAAGTGAACCAATATCATCAAGAGTAGTGCAAGCATCATCAAAAGTATCATACATAGTAACAGACTAACTGGAAGAAGCATGTGGTGGTGGTGAAGCAAACTTACTTATAAATGAAGGTGAATCAAGCGTAGCACTAGTGCTCAACACAATACCTTTTCTTGTAGTGGATGGTAAGATCGGAACCTTGGGGTCTCCTTTCTTACCCATAGTGGATAAAGTGTAGCAGGAAAAATACTTCAAGTAGACTTGTAAATAAAGTTATGCTCCCCGACAACGGCGCCAGAAAACAGTACTTGATGACCCTCAACTGTAGGGGATCGAGATAGTCTTCGCGGGTAAGATAACCCAATTTATTGATTCGACACAAGGGGAGCCAAAGATTATTTATAAGCTTTAAAATTTGAGTTGTCAATTCAACCGCACCTGAAATATACTTGCTTGCAACAAAATATTAATAGCAACGGTGATATGATAGTGATAGTGGTGACAAAGAAAGTAAAAACAGCGAAAGTAAACTACTAGTAACCAGCAGGATTAAAACACTGTAGCCTAGATAGATTGATGGTTGGGCGCTGCTTGGATGAGAGTGAACATGTAATAGATTTTAACACGGGGCAAGGACACAGAAAATCAAGGATCATCTAGGAAAATAACAAACATTAGGCATGTATCCCGTAGGTAGTTTGCGTGCTTGCAATAAGAACTTGCACAACATCTTTTGTCCTACCATCCCTCTATGAACGGGGCCAAAAGGAACTTATGGAGATTAAGGTGCTCCTGTCAAAGAGCACCGGAACAAAGCATTAAACTCAATGGATACATGAAATCCTCAAATTATAGTCCATCCCCTTTGGTGTTCCAAGCTGTCACCTTTGGGATCGCCTGTTCCGGACCATAATAAGTGCATACAACTCATAGATAGGATCAAGAACATAAATATACTCATGAAAACACAAGTGGTTCAGATATGAAAACATGGCACTCGGGCCCAAAGTGACAAGCATTAAGAGCAACAAGTTGTAGAAAAGATGATAAACACCAAAGTAGATGATAGGCAACATGCCCCCAACAATCTGATGAACTATTACATGATCTAACTCATCCAATCCCTACCATCCCCTTTGCCTACAGCAGAGAATTACTCACACATGTGAAGAGAAGTCATGGAGGGAGGATGGACTGCTGATGATGATGACGATGGTGATGATATCCCCTCACCGGAGGCCAAAACAACCTCCAGATTAGCCCTCCCAAAGAAGAACAGCGGGTGGCGGTGGCTCCGCGACGGAAACTGGGAAAATGACTTCTTTTTTGGTGTTTTCTCGCCATGGGAATAAATAGGGGCCTAGGTAGGGCACCAGAGGAGGTAGGACCCCCCAGGCGGCCTCCCGGCGCGGCCAGGGGGGAGTCCGCGCGAGAAGGGCGCATGGGGCCCCTCTGGCCCCACTTCTGGCACATGTAAGCTTCTGTGAATTTTCCCAGAATTTTCTTAGACACCTAAAAATCCATAATCCCGCACATAATAAAACTATACAGGCAGCTCTGCTGAAAACAACGTAAGTCCGGGTTAGTTTAGTTCAAATCATGCAAGAATGAGGTCAAAACAATAGCTAAAGTGTTTGTAAAAGTAGATACGTTTGAGACGTATCACATGAGTGCCCCCAGCTTGTAAGATAATACAAAAACAAACCCTCCTTCATGCTTGGTCTATGAGAAATCGGAAAATTTGGCAGTCATAAACAAAGGTCATTAAGGGGATGTGATCGTCCCCACTTGGGAGCCGTTCCTCGAAACTTGTCCAACTTGAGAAGTAATTGAGCTATCTATTAGAAACCGTTGACAAACTATGCACCTCCCAAATTTGTTTTCATTCTTTTTGATTTAAGGATAGCACATGAGTTTTCCCTACTTCCCTATGATAGGGCATGTCCTCTACTTTTATGTTGAGTCTGTTTCTTCCTACTTCCTTCTTTTCTTAAAGAGAACACACACTTGATGTTGACAAGGATTCATTCATATAATGCTGCATTAAGTTTTTTCATGCCACATCCTTGTTGACATTATCATTTTATAAGTAAGTTGTTTGCGAAAGCTTATGCCAAGCAAACATCTTCCTTTGTGTTTGCACTTTTACTTCATGACTAATAACATGTTCTTTCAAACTCTTCAAATTGTTTCATTATAAAGTGAAAGAGCAAAAGTAAAAGTTAGTAGTTGTCCTTTGACCAAGGATATGTTTGCCATGATTTGATGAGTTTCCTTACCCTACTTTTGATTATAATTGTTACTACTTTTTCATAAGGGCCTTGTGAGTTGAGGTTGCTGTTGAGGATGTTTGAGTTTGGTGAAGAAATCATGATGCTTCTTGTCCGTATTCTATTGATCGACACTTCACTCTCTAAACTTGTGGAGAGGTTTACCGAGCTCAGTATTCGCATGGGGAGAAGCGAGGTCTAAGCTTGGGGGGAGTTGATACGTCCCAAATGCATCACTATTTTATATCGTAATTCACCCCCACTCAACACTTATCAACACAAAACATAGTACCGATACGGAATATGGCGAAAGCACGTGACTATCTCTCCCGTGTGTCCTCAAGAACTCTTTAGCTTTTATAAGTTCAGTTGCTAGGCTTATCCTTGCTCAAAAGGATTTGGCCACTTGTTACTCCTCAGTGTATTTTACTTTGCTTTGTTTTATCTTCTTGTTGCTTATACCGGAAACCCCCTAAACAGCTATCTTTCCGTGTTTGCAGTTATTCCTTTACCAAAGTCACTTATCAATACCTTCTGCTCCTCGTTGAGTTCAACACTCTTACTTATCGAAAACGCTACAATATATCCCATACAGTTGAGGGTCATCAAGTACTGTTTTCTGGCGCCGTTGCGGGGGAACGTAGCGCTATTATTAAGTGATGTTGGTAAGAAAAAATTTATATTTCTGTTTTTATTTTGCTGTTGCTACTCTTTGTCCTTATGGACACCTCTACTCTTGGTTCGTTTATTTTGGGGAAACGCCCCACTACTTTGGTGGTCACTCCTACCCCTACTGAAATTTTGCCTTATAAAATACCAACGTGTATTATCGATTATGTCTTGGCTAATCGTTATGCAGGAGACAGACATCCAGGTGAACACTTGCTATATTTATCACAGCTATGTTCATTATTTAAGCTTGCAGGTGTGTCAATGGAGTTTTTCATGAAGAATTTATTCTCCGTACCACTTATAGATAAAGCTTCAGATTGGTATAAGCTCCTCGATAACTCACATTTGCTTGATTGGCAAGAGTTTATGTCTCTCTTTTATACAAAAATTTTTCGTCTTCATGAAATTTATTGAGACAGGAATTACATCTATAACTTTTGGTCTCGTGACAGAGAAAGCATCGCTCAAGCTTGTGGGAGACTGAAGTCCCTAATGCTGAAATGTCCTATTCATGAGCTCCCCAAGGATATTATACTCAATTTTTTATGCCAGGCTTTCTCGTCGGGATAAGGAGATGTTAGATGCCTCCTATAGTGAGGTATTTCAAACGAGAAGCATTGAAGAGAGATGGGATCTCATTGACAGGATTCAAAAGAACACTGAAGACTGGGAAATTTATAAAGGTATTGAACCCGTTATAAATTATGAGCATGATTATATTGAGAGCTATGTGAAAACTGATTACTGTAATACCTTTCGCTCTAAGATTGGTCTTGATTCTAAACTGATGATTGATTTTTGTAAGAACTTTGCCTCTCATATTGACTCTTCTAAGGAGGAGAAGGATCAGTATCGTAAACCCTTTAAAGAATTACCTGTTGCTATTAATGTTGCTGACCCTATTTTGCCCATAGTTATGTTTGAAAACCCCCTTTTCCCGCAAGGATAAGGGAGCACTCTTTTGTGACAGGCATAATAAATAACAGTGAGAGAATAACTGATGAACCTGAGGACCAGATCAAGTTCGATCCTCAAGTTGCGGTGGTTAAAGATCTAGTTACTAATGATGTTTTAGATTCCAAAATAAATTTTTGTGCTTTTTCCACTAAAATTGTTACGGCCAATAATAAAATCCCAATTTCAGGTACACCAGTTGTACCTGTCAAAATAGGAGATCACAATTATTACGGGCTATGTGATTTGGGATCGAGTGTTAGCGCCATTCTTTATTCACTCTATTAGGAGATCATGGGTGAGATTTCACCCTGTGAACTTGAAGAGGTTGATGTTACTATTAATCTAGTAAAGAAAGAAACTATCTGTCCCATTGGAATTGTGAGAGATGTTGAAGTCCTATGTGGAAAGGTAAAGTATCCTACGGACTTTCTAATACCTAGTTCAGTACAAGACAATTTTCTCCCTATTGTCTTTGGTAGGCCTTCCCTTGAAACTTGTGGAGCTATAATAGATTTCAGGAAAGGTAAAGTTTCTGTGAATTCGATGGTGAGTCGTATGAATTTAACTTTTCTAAGTTCTCTAAGCAGCCTCGTGGTACTGATTTACCTAGTACTGATAAAATTATTGAAGATATTGCTTCCATTTCTATTCCTCCTAATGATCCTTTGCAGCATTATATGGAGGACCACGAGAATGATATGCATATGCAAGAAAGAAATGAGTTAGATGAAATATTCACAAAACAAACTGCTATCCTGAAGCACAACCTTCCGGTTGAACCTTTATAAATCCTTGCACAACCCAAAGAAGACCCGGTGTTTGACCTCAAACCACTTCCCGATACGCTCAAGTACGCTTATTTAGATGAAAAGAAAATATATCATGTTATTATCAATGCTAACCTTTCAGGATTTGTAGAAGAGCAATTATTCTAGACACTTCGCAGACACCGTGGCGCCCTTGGCTATACCCTTGATGACCTTAAAGGGATTAATCCATCAATTTGCCAACATACTATCAATCTCGAGCCCGATGCTAAACCAGTTGTTGATCATCAACGACGGTTGAACCCAACGATGAAGGACGTGGTTAGGACTGAAATTCTCAAGCTTCTAGCTGCAGGTATCATCTATCCTATAGCTGATAATAAGTGGGTTAGTCTAGTTCATTGCGTTCCTAAGAAAGGAGGTGTTACTTTTGTTCCTAATGATAAAAATGAACTAATACCTCAAAGAGTTATTATTGGATATAGAATGTGTATTGATTACAGGAAGTTGAACAAGGCGACTAGGAAGGACCATTACCCGCTGCCCTTCATCGATCAAATGCTAGAGAGGTTGTCCAAAAACACCCACTTTTGCCATCTCGACGGGTACTCTGGCTTCTCTCAAATTCATATTAATACTGCCGATCAAGAGAAGACCACTTTCACATGTCCTTACGGTACTTATGCTTATAGGTGTATGCCTTTTGGTTTATGTAATGCACCTGCTACTTTTCAGAGATGCATGTCTTCTATCTTTCATGGTTTCTGTGAGGAGATTGTGGAAGTCTTCATGGACGATTTCTCCGTCTATGGAACTTCCTTTGACCACTGTCTCCACAATCTTAATAAAGTTTTGCAGCGATGCGATGATACGAATTTAGTGCTAAATTGGGAGTGCCATTTCATGGTTAACGAAGGGATCGTTCTTGGTCGAAAGATTTCCGAAAGGGGAATTGAAGTGGACAATGCGAAGATTGAAGCTATTGAAAGGATGCCCTATCCAAGGGACATCAAAGGTATTCGTAGTTTTCTCGGTCATGCTGGATTCTATAGAAGATTTAATAAAGACTTTTCTAAGACTTCGAGACCCCTCACTAATCTTCTCCAGAAGTATGTTCCTTTTGTATTTGATGAAGATTGTAAGGAAGCCTTCGAAGTTCTTAAGAAAGCATTAATAACCTCTCCTATAGTACAACCACCTGATTGGAAATTGCCCTTTGAAATTATGTGTGATGCTAGTGATTTATCTGTTGGAGCTGTTTTAGGACAAAGGGTTGATACGAAGTTAAATGTTATACATTATGTTACCAAAACCCTTGATAGTGCTCAAAAGAATTATGCTACTACTGAGAAGGAATTCTTAGCAGTAGTGTTTGCTTGTGATAAGTTTGGACCTTATATTGTTGATTCTAAAGTTATTATTCATACTGACCATGCTGCCCTTAAGTATCTTATGGAGAAGAAGGATGCCAAACCAAGGTTGATCCGGTGAGTACTCCTTCTTCAAGAATTTGATTTGCACATTGTTGATAGGCAAGGAGCAGACAATCCGGTGGAAGATAATCTTTCAAGGATGGAAGATATACCGCATGATCCCATTCCAGTCAACGGCAGTTTTCCAGACGAACAACTAGCCGTTGTTAAAGTACAATCTCTCTACGATCCTTGGTTTGTAGATTATGCTAATTTTATCGTTGCAAAGTATTTGCCTCCAGGTTTAACATTTCAACAAAGGAAGAAGTTCTTCCACGATTTGTGGCATTACTTTTGGGATGACCCTCATCTTTTCAAAGAAGGTCCGAACGGGATCGTGAGAAGATGCATAGCGGAACACGAGCAGAAGGACATTCTCAGACAATGTCACGATAGTCCCTATGGAGGACATAACTCCGGTGAGAGGACCGCACATATGGTTCTCCAATCAGGTTTTTATTGGTCAACTCTTTTTAAAGATGCTAGAAATTATGTTCTATCTTGTGATAAGTGTCAGAGAGCTGGTAATATTAATAGGAGGAATGAGATGCCTATGAATTACTCTCTAGTGATTGAGCCTTATGATTGCTGGGGCTTTGATTTTATGGGTCCTTTTACCCCTTCACACAAGTATACTCACATTTTAGTAGTTGTTGATTATGTAACCAAGTGGGTTGAGGCAATCCCCACTAAGAGTGCTGATCACAAAACATCTTTCAAAATACTCAAAGATGTATTTTTTCCTAGGTTTGGTGTACCAAGGTACCTCATGACTGATGGAGGATCACACTTCACACATGGAGCTTTTAGAAAAGATTTAGACAAGTATGATGTCAATCATAGAATTTCTTCACCGTACCATCCTCAAACTAGTGGGCAAGTTGAACTCACCAATAGAGAGATCAAGTTGATTTTGCAAAAGTCAGTTAACAGTTCTAGAAAGGACTGGTCAAAGAAGTTATGAGATGCTTTGTGGGCGTATAGAACTTCTTACAAAAACCCCATGGGCATGTCCCCCTATAAGATGGTCTATGGCAAGGCTTGTCATTTTCCATTAGAGTTAGAACACAAAGCTTTCTAGGCTGTTAGAGAGCTTAATGCTGACCCAAAGTTAGCTGGTGAAAAGCGTCTCATGAACTTGACTTCTCTAGATGAGTGGAGAAGTGAAGCTTATGAGAGTGCTAAAATTTTCAAGGAAAAGGTAAAGAAGTGGAACGATAGAAGGATTCTGAAACATGAATTTAATGTTGGTGATAAAGTTTTGTTGTTTAGGTATTGTTTCAGGTTTTCTCCAGGTAAAATACTTTCCAGATGGGAAGGGCCATTTCATATCGAAGAAGTCTACCGATCCGGGGCAATCAAGATTAACAATTTTGACGGCACAAAACCTCAAGTTGTGAATGGGCAAAGACTCAAGCATTACATGGCGGGAGATCCTGTCAATGTTGATGTGAATTTGATACACACAACAACTCATGAATAATATGTTACAACCCTGTTCCAGACACCAGCAGGAACATAATAAGAAAATTTATGTATTACAGTAAGGAGACATCACGAACCGCCATAAATGATCCATATTACAAGTTTCTGCAAAATTTGGAAAATTCAAGGACTAAGTGGAGACGGAGAGGAGCTCCAGAGGGGCCAGGCACCCCCTGGCACGCCTACCTCCTGCCCGCGTCGGGAGGCCGCCTGGGCACCCCGGATTCCGTCTCCGACCCCACTTTGGCTCGTTACTTTCCTTCTGTTGCAGAATTTTTTGCTATATATTTTCCCGGATCATCCCGGCACCGTATCTCATGATTTCGTGTGTTTTCTTTTCGAGTTGTTTCTGCCAGGAGTTCTTTCAACTAGACCTAGGTGCCATGGCTTCCCCAAGTTCCCCTAAGGACAAGTTCGTCGTCAACGTCGTCAACCCTTACCTCGCTGAGGTAAAGAAGCACCCTCAAACTGTTAGGGTGGAGGATGGTGTCCTCCATCAAGAAGATCTGAAGGGACCTGTCAAGGAGGGGAGCATCGAGGCCAGGCTGGAAGAAGTGGAGCATGAAGTCTTCAAGTATAAGAAGATGGTTGAGCGTGGTGTCGAAGCTAGCTTTGACATCATCAACAATCTGAAGACCTACTTCGTGAAGGAGATGAAGGAGATGTGGTCGAGCATCACCGCATCAGAAGAAAGAGTGATTGAGCTTCAAGGGAGGACTTATCGTCTGCACAACCAGAACTGTGAGTATGAAATTAAGTCTCTACGCATGGGTTTGGGTGCAGAGTGCAGGACCCCGGAGACCGACATCTCTTATGAGACTGGAGAACCCCTGCCATGGAAGCGCTTCGCCAAGGACTACAGTATCAATAGGAACAAGAATGAGGAGTAAAATCTTCTCTGGTAATGGTATCCCCTTGGCTTGTTCCAAGCTTAGGGGAGTGCCCGGTATCTTTATCTTTATCTTAGTCTTTTAGAGTCGTATCATGTCTAGGGAAGTTATCTTATGAAATAGGCGTTTGCATTGAGGTCTATCACTCCTTTGTGGAGAGTCTTGTATCCGTGAGTGTGGAGTCGTCTATGATGGAATATTAATGAGAAGTCTATTGGTTCCTTCGCTGCAATCGGTATTCTCTTCACGCATGCATGATAACAACATGCATGATTTTCTCAAGTAGCGACATAGCCAAAACCTTTATGTTATTATGCCTGAAGTGTTATGTTGACAAGGAAGACAACTTGATGTGTTATGCTTACCTTAATGTTTATGCTTTATGTGCTTTGCATCTAACTCATCATCAATTGCCTGTTCTCTCAAAGCCTTTGCTAGCTAAGCTTCGTGCCGAGCAGATTTTTGCTTGTGCATCCATACCCTGAAACCAATATCTTCAGTATGAGTCCACCATACCTTCCTATTCGTGGTATTTCACTACCACTCCTAAAAGTATAGAATTTATGTGTTATCCTTAAATGTTCAAAATCTTCTGTTTTGTGCCTCTTGTTTAGCTCATAAGGAAGTAGTAGGTAATTCATGATCTTCTTAAGTTGGACAAGTTTTACCCCTGGATTTCATGTCTAATCTGCAAACCCCTAATACGAGGAGGAACTGGCATGAGTGCGCCCAGCTCGTAAGATAATACAACAAACAAACCCTCCTTCACGCTTGTTCTATGAGAAATCAGAAAATTTCGCAGTGATAAACAAAGGATATTAAGGGGATGTGATCATCCCCACTTGGGAGCCGTTCCTCGAAACTTGTACAGCTTGAGAAGTAATTGAGCTATCTATTAGCATTCGTTGACAGACTATGCACCTCCCTATTTTTTTCATTCTCATTGATATAAGGATAGCACATGAGTTTTCCCTACTTCCCTATGACAGGGCCTGTCCTTTACTTTTATGTGGAGTCGGTTTCTTCCTACTTCCTTGTTTTCTTAAAGAGAACAGACACTTGATGTTGACAAGGATTCATTCATATAATGCCACATTAAGTTTTGTAATGCCACATCCTAGTTGACATTATCATTTGATAAGTAATTTTTTTGCGAAAGCTTATGCCAAGAAAACATCTTCCTTTGTGTTTGCACTTTCACTTCATGTCTAAGAACATGTTCTTTCAAAATCTTCAAATTGTTTCATTATAAAGTGAAAGAGGAAAAGTAAAAGTTATTAGTTGTCCTTTGACCAAGGATATGTTTGCCATGATTTGATGAGTTTCCTTAGCCCTACTTTTGATTATAATTGTTACTACTTTTTCATAAGGGCCTTATGATTTGAGGTTGCTATTGAGGATGTTTGAGTTTGGTGAAGAAATCATGATGCTTCTTGTTTGTATTCTATTTGTTGACACTTCACCCTACAGTTGAGGGTCATCAAGTACTGTTTTGTGGCGCCGTTGCCGGGGAGCACAACTTTATTTACAAGTCTACTTGAAGTATTCTGCCTGCTGCACTTTATCCACTATGGTTAAGAAAGGAGACCCCAAGGTTCCGATCTTACCATCCACTACAAGAAAAGGTAAGTTTGCTACACTTGATTCACCTTCCGTTATAAGTAAGTTTGCTTCACCACCACCACATGCTACTTCTACTGAGTCTGTTACTATGTCTGATACTTTTGATGATGCTTCCACTACTCTTGATGATATTGGTTTTCTTGGTCGCTATCTTGAATCTCAAATTGTAAGGTTGCAAAACAGTCTGAGACTGAAACTCTTGTTACATATTACCCCACTTGCAAATCCTTTGGTTACCCAGACTTGAACAAACTCAAGGTGAGACTCCTTGAGGATGATTATATTATTCTCGATGATGATTTATGCAGGGATCTTACAGAGTGTGCCGAATCTGACCCTGGTGTTGTTAAGAAGCTGCTTGAGAAACACTCCATGAAGAACAAGATTACTCCTGATCCTGAATTTTCTACATCTCCTATATGCATCAATGATATTGATTATACCGATGAGAAGATACGAAACTTTTATGTGACTAAGCTCCTTCTTTTCTCTTTGAAGGAGGGTGCTAAGGCATGGTATGATGCACTACCATATGGGTCCATCAAGAGTCCTCAAGATTTAGCTCAATCTTTTGTTGATAAGTACTTTCTTGCTCACATGCAACATGCTGCTTTACAAAGAATTATAACTTTAAACAGTTGCAGGATGAGCACCTCCCTAAAGCTTGGGGGAGGTATTGCAGTTTGATCACGGCTAGACCTGGACATGGAGTCCCTAAGAATGAATTACTTGATATATTTTATGCTGATCTAACTGATGAATCTAGATCCTATTTGGATAGTTGTGTTGGTTGTGTTTTCAGGGAAAGAACACCGGACGATGCTGAAGAACTAATGGGAAAGATTGCCAAGTGATACGTCCAAAACGTATCTATAATTTCTGCTTGCTCCATGCATGTTTTGTGTGACTTTGCCATGTTTTGCTTGAACTTTCATCCACATTTGAGCATATTTGGACTAATCTATTAACCCAGTGCACCCAGCTGCCAGTTGTTGTTTTCTTCTGTTTTTGTATTTCAGGTTTTCCGGCCATTAAAAGTGCTCGAAAAATTCCGGAAAAATTATATAAAAAATGAGCGACGCGGAAGCTTCCGGAATCACCAAGGAAGCGGAGGCGGCCACCACAGGGACTCCAAAAGGGTTCCTGGCGCGGCCCCACCCTAGGCCGCGCCGGGCACCCTCCTGACTGCCCTGTGGGTCCCCTCGATGCCCCCCTTCGCCTATATTTAGCCCTCGGGGTGGAAACCCCTAATACATACCCCTTTTCTCCAGAAGCAATTCCGATCTCCGCTGCCATCGCCATCAAGTTTCGGGGGGACAGAATTCCTGTGCCGGCACCCTGCTGGGACGGGGAAGTGCCCCCGGATTCATCTCCATCGATGTTGCTTCCTCCCTCCATGAAGCGGGAGTAGTTCTTCCTCGGGGCTGAGGTTTCTACCAGTAGCTATGTGTTCTTATCTCTCTCCCATGATGTGATCTTCGTGGTGATCATAGTCTATGTTAATCTAGGGTGATCCCATGATAATTCCCCTTCCTTTATGTATTGGATTGATGTACTCACTTGATCTTATCTAGTATAATCCCCGAGACCATGGTGACAACGGTCTATTGGACATGGGTTAGAAGAATATTATCATGAGTGATTTCCTCTTTTGTGTGTTGATTGAAGATTGAGAGTCTCTTGGTGCTTGTCTTTGACTATCCTTGAGATATGTTGTGGTGATTGTGGTACTCTCTTTGGATGGCCGCGGTGACATTGGGAAATCCATAGATTGAGAACTACGAACTCTGAGGTGTGCTTTTGTAGCCCTACATAATTCTCATCCTCTCTTGACCACAAAGGATTGACCTCTGAGTGCATCTTCATTGCATGTTTTATGGGAAATATCATGTGATTAGACTATGTTAATGTTGTTGAGAGCTGCCACTAGTGAAAGTATGAATCCTAGGCCTTATTTCCACCATTTTTACACCGTTTGCACTCACTTTTGTCACATGTTTGCTTGCTGCACTTTCTATTACAGATTTATATTACCTTGCTTTGCCACACCTATCACCCATATTTTACCATCTCTTCGCCGAACTAGTGCACCTATACAACTCCTAGTTGTATTAGGTGTGTTGGGGGCACAAGAGACTTCTTGTATCTTAATTTCAGGGTTTCTTGAGAGAGACCATCTTCAACCTCTACTTCCCTGAGTTTGATAAACCTTAGGTCATCCACTTGACGGAAATTGCTGCTGTCCTACAAACCTCTGCGTTTGGAGGCCCAACATAGTCTACAAGAATAGGAGCGTGCATAGACATCAAGCTATTTCTGGCGCCGTTGCCGGGGAGGTGGGTGCTTGAAGGTATATCTTTAGATCTTGCAATTAATTCTTTTTGTTTCTTGTTTTTATTTTCACTAGTTAGGCTTATGGAAAACAAAAACAAAATTATGAGAGAGCTTTATGAGCTCTACCTTGAGTTGGGACATGAAGTGTTTGAAGAGAAAATCAAAAAGCCTATGGAGCTTCATTATTTGCACAACACTCATGTTAGTAGCAATGTTATTAGTATGTCTTATTTGAATACCTTTGATCCTAATGATATGCAAAGCTATAAGCTTGGGGATGCTACGTTTTATGAAGATGATCTTTTTAGCCCCCCGAATTTTGATGAGGAAATTTATTTTGATGATACTTTGCCTCCTATCTATGATGATTATTGTGATGACACTTATGCTATGAAGAATAAATGTTTGCAAGTGTATCATGATAAGAATGATTCATGTGATAGCTATTTGCTTGAGTTTGCTCCCACTATTACTAATGAGAAGGATTTTTCTTACGTGGAGAGTAATAAATTTTCTATGCTTGTGGATCATGATAAGAATTTTTTATGTGATACTTATATTGTTGAGTTTATTCATGATCCCACTAGAAATTATTATGAGAAGGGAACACATGCTTATAGATATTTCAATAATATCAAGTTCCCTCTCTTTATGTTGAAGGTTTTGAGGTTGCACTTGTTTTGCCTTCCTATGCTTATTGATTTGTGCTTCAATAAATTATTTCATTGCAATATTCCTATGCATAGGAAGCATGTTAGGCTTCAATGTGTTTCGTATTTGTTTCTTGATGCTCTCTTTTGTTCTTCAACTCTTATTCTTGCGAGAGCATCATTAAAATCTTAAGCCTAGCTAATGGCTTTAAAGAAGCGCTTTCGGGAGGCAGACCGCAACGAATTTAGGCTTTCCTTTTTATTTTTCTTCTGTTTTTAGTGGTCTTGATGATCGTTACTACTGTAGCAACATCATTGTATCTTTACTTTTCAAGCTTTGTGCCCTTTATATCCTCATATGACAAGGGAAGTGAAAGTTGTGACATGCTGTCCAGAAAACAGATTCTGTCCTCTTGACTAGACAAATCGCAGAAAAATCCCAGTTCATCTTTTTGAGCTGAAATTTTTACACAGCGTGCTCTATACAATTAGGGAACTTTCGTATGTTCTGAGTTTTTTTATTTGAGTTGCAGAAGTATCCCTAAAAAATTCTTTACTTTCTGCTGGTCTGTTTTTCACAGATTCTGTCCTATATTGCCTTTTCTTCATTTTGCAAACTTTAAGCTTGCTTTTTCTTTTAACAAACTTTTTGGAAACCTTGAGAAACAGTAGCTCTTCAAGATTATCCTTATTTCCAGTAGATAAAAACTTATTTTATTATGGGTACTAACCTCGCTAATCAGATTATGATGAGTTATGTATGAAGGCAGTTTTCAAGTGTGCGAGGGAAGATGATGAAAGAAGATTCAGGAGTGTCAAGCGCTCAAGCTTGGGGATGCCCCCATGCATCCCCAAGAAATATTCAAGGAGAATCAAGCGTCTAAGCTTGGGGATGCCCCCGTGCACCCCCTTCTCCATCAACAATTATCAGTTCGTCTCTCGTTTTACTATATTTTTATCACTTCATGCGTTATGTGCTATGCTTGGAGCGTCTCGCTCTTAGGTTTTATTTTTAGTTTTCTTTACCTTTGCTTGCTGTTCATAAAAAGTTAGATCCCGTCTTACTTTGTGTGGAAAAGAAACACGCTCCACTTTCAAAATTTATAACACATCATAGGATTCTGCATGCCTATCTTTTTGCTGTTATGTGTTCTTTATCTTTTCGTAGCTACTGTCATGTCTAGTTTTAGTTTGTCTTAGCAAGAGCCTTGGCTTTTGTTTAGTTTGTCGCTGGAACTCTCTTTAGTTTTCATGTTTATCTTGTTAAGAGAGTTGGTTGTTGCACTGAGTTATGTCTTGTTTTTGAGAAGTAGGTGATTGAGGTTGCTATTTAATTCACTACACCACAACACTAAATTCTCAACGGTAAAATCGGTTGGGAAAACAGCTTTCCCTGACAGAAAGTCGGTTGGGAAAGAGTTTTGCCGACCGACTCTGTCTGTTAGGGAAAGTCCAGACGGGAAAGGTCTTTCCCGACCGACAGTTTTTTACCGACTGACAGTTTGTCATTGTTGCAGTAGTTTTCCCGACCGACTTATTTTTTTCGACGGATATTAGTTTTCCCGACCGACACACTTTCCCCGAGCCACAGTCTGATGGCATAGCCTTTCTCGACCAACTTTCCATTGCTAAAGCTCTATGCTTTCCCGACCGACTGTGTGATAGAGATTGCTTTTGCCGACCAACATTGTCATTCATGGGTACATACAACACTAAAGAGATATTTAATAATGGCCACACAGATCAAAGCATCCATTAAATATGCAATCCTCCAAAATATTAAACAAAAATCGAATGACGATTGCATGCATTAATTCACACACTGTTCATTTGTTCTCTATTCACAACATACATTAGATTTACAAAATGACAATGAAAGTTACATGTACAATGAGATAGCATTTTCTCTACTATACAAAGCATCCAATTGATGTGGAAATCCACGAAGACTCATCATGCTCACAGATCATAAGATACATCATATCGCAGCATGTTCCAGCCTCTGCATAATGAAGACAATATTAATATATTTTCTAGTTTAATGATAGGATCTATAATTATAGCAACAAAAGGTGAACTGGGAGCACATATGTTCCACTAGAGCCCTCAAACTCCTCTACTATATCAATACCAAAGAGGGAAGATGGAAGATGAACAAATACACAAGAAAATTTCAAGAAAGATCTCTATTCCTATCACGCTTCAAAGCAAGTCAAGCACTTGGAAAAATAACAACTATGTTATGTCTTATCAACCAAATCAAACTAACCTAGAATGATATCATGACCATAAAAGACATAATGCACATAATCTGCACGTAATGATGGCACATAGTCTGCAGATCAAAGAGTGCAGTGGAGGCAAGAGAGTCTCAAATTGATCACTAGTCGTCAACATAGTACAAGCTAAGTGGATAAAAGACACACGGTTGGTGATTATTTTGCTATATTCAATGGACTTCGATCGTGACGAGGATGCAACTAGAGGTGATGGATGGTAGGAGGCGTTATGTTTTGAGTATATACCTGGCCTTGGTTCATGTTTGCTGCTTGGAAGGATATTCTTAATATCTAACTAGCCACACCCCAGTGTTCTAGTTCTGTGTGCAGACTATGAACTTTGCTTCCTTCGCTTAACTGGGAACAAGGAAATAACAGAGTGAATCTCTAAGAATAACAAATAGTAGCAACACAGATGTATCAGGTATCTGAATCTAGTAATAGAGCATCCACACCCTTTGTCAAGCACAAACAAAAAAACTAGTACAGTGTATCAGGTATTACAATTCTTAAACAACTACCTGAGAATCTAATTCCATGTTTTACTTTCAAAAAACTGACTACAACGAAGAATGGTTCGGATCTTAAACCAATAATAATTTGTCAATGTGACAATGCTGAATATTTATTTGTGTTCACTACTTTTTAGCAAGTTTCAGAATTAATATCCTTCTCTCTCTCCATCTCAAAATAAATGGTAGTTAATAAAATGTGTATGAATGCATATCAAGTGTGAAAAAGTGGCCTTGTTTGCTGGAAAAGAAGTATCTGAAATGAAAAAACATATTAGCTTTTCTTAAGACTCACAAATATTTACCTAAGTAGGAGTTAGAAAGTGTGAACCATATCCAATCAAGTGTTACATAAAAAAATGCAGAACCCATGCCTGAACACAACATAATTCAGATCGGAAAGCTAGCAATCATGGTGCAGATGGTATTCATAGAACTATAACTAAGTAAATAATTTGGCTTATTAGCCCTTCCCTTTAGGTATCTTTTTCCTAGACGTAAAAATATTATAATTAAAATATTTAGTCCTCATCATCTCTACCTTATTTTATCCATCACCTGTTTGTGGACTACCTCTTTGCGACACACCAATATTACAGCTATTCTACAAAGCAGCACAAGATGTTTACGTAGGGAAGGAAAAGAATTTCTTCTTGAGAAATACAATTAATTTATGAAACTGAATGCATGCAGAATTCACATGTACACTATGCACATACAACACAAAATGATGAATACAATTACCTAATCTGTAAAACTATCATTTCAGGACATGAAGACTGCTAATCAACTTCCAGCAGTAGCCATGGATGTGATATAGAAGCCCTCCATCCACTTTTTGTCTATCCATTTTAATGGAAATGCCCCCACTCTACAGTTAACTCAATCAAGCATGTAATAATCAACACACTAAACCAGAAAGCAATCAAACCTTTGCTATGGTAGCAAGACATGGTTATGAACATCACAATTAATTGGACTATGATTGCAATGAGATATAGCTAGGAGTTGCATTGTAGGGTGAACAAAGCTTTATAGTTGCAATGGAAACTACAAGGCTTTTATGGGAACACTTTAAAAGATATACTGTACACACAAAAAACTGCTAGTTAATACGTCACCTGTAGGTCAAAATACATACATGAGTATCAAAATAATCTACTTCAGCAATCAACATGCATGATCGGTTTTCAAGGAAAATACAAAGTGTGATAAGGCCTCTCTAAAGATTCATGACATCCACACATAAGAGAGCCTCTGGACTTGCAGCGGAGAAACTCACCGGAGTGGTTGCTGGAAGCACGCCAGGTGGATGGTGTCTTGAATATGAGCTCCCAAGGTGTAGTCTTCTAAAGAAAAAAATGCATAAGAACCGAATCCTACAAAAAAACATTCAATTCTTGCTTACACTGGATTGGCTGGGAGATGCTAGGAATATGCTAGGATAACAAATCAGAAAATCTTAGAGAAGCTATATTAAGAAAATAAAAAGTACATACTACTTTTAGCCCTATATCTATCCATCAAGCTGCATTCAAATAACTTCAATAAATTTAGGAGCCAAATTAATTATACACAAAACATCACCTAGACATTAAGCTCACCAACTTGTTTGGGATTGACAGGCTTTGTTGTTGTATCTGTTTGTTACCACCATTTCGGATTTAGGATCCAAATTAATTATAGACAAATCATATACTAAAAGCAAGAGTAAGACTTTGGACACTCCACACCTTATGCACCTAAGATTCTAAAACCAAAGCTACTATGAGTCATTGTCAGATCCTAACAAAAGCATAGATCTATGTATCACTTGCATAGATCTGTGTATCACTTGCATCAAAAATTAAACTATTCATGTGCCTCGTAATACCACAGATACAATCAGATCTGACGGAAATGTTACTGCTTCTAATTAAACCAACAAACACATAAAGAGCAAGATATCAATGAAGGAGGGAGTTGCATAACCGAACGCTTGGCATCTGGGTGTTGGTAGCCTCGCAGGGTGCTGGTTTTTCCTCGTTGGACGCTTTCGCACGACGGCTGACCTGCTTGCCGACGGAGAGCAATCGAGCGTGTGTCCGTGGAGGGATAGTGTGGGCCCAGTAGTGGAGGCTGGAGAGGACGAGCAGGAGAGGGCAAGATAACCTCGCCTACCGGAGAGAGAGCACGAGCAGCCGGCGTGGGGTGGGGATGGAGGGGTAGGACGACGTGTGAGGGGCGGTGGAGAGGTAGGACGGCGTGGGTCGGCGGTGGAGTGGCGGGACGATGTTGGAGAGGCAGGACGACGTGGAGGCGGCGGTGAAGAGACGAGTTGCAGTGGAGATCGGCCGGCAGGAGCCTACGGCGGTGTGGTGGGGAACGAGGGGAATGGCTAGGGATTTGGCTTCCTGTGTGCGTGCATGTGGTTTTGGGAAAAACTTCGCGGGCTGGGCCAAAAATTTCACTTAAAACTTTGGCGCGTCCTGAGGCCCGATTACTGACCCACTGTTGGTCGGGGTTATTATTTACCGACCGACGATCTGTGGCCCATAAGCGAGTTCCCGACCGATAGTTTGATGATATAGGTTACAGTATTTCCGACCGATATTATGTCAGTGTACAAATGTTTTCCCGACCCACTGTATGTTAGAATTTTTCTCTCAACACAGATCAGTAGGAAATGTAGTGTCGTGGTGTAGTGATTTCACTAGTAACTTGCAATAGTTTTGAGACATTGATGCGAGTAATGTTTGAACTTTTGGTGTCAAGAGCTCTAGCCTATTAGTGATAGGTGTCGTATTTTGGGCAATCCGTGTTTATTTTCAAAACTTACAAATTAGTTGAGAACTTTAGCTACTAGATGGATCACTACTCTTTCGAGGGATCGAATATTAGACTACACTCACATACCATGAGTCGAGGATGCGCAAGGATAACCAAACCCCCATACACTCCTCCTCGGGGTACTTGTCTATATGTGAATCTCCTTATTAGATTGACAGTTACCGATAATAAGTGCATGAGTTCTTTGGACTAATGTGAGTATTCGAAAGTTGACACTTCCACCTTCCCATATTTTGCTAGCCTCTCCTGTGCCATGCATTGCATTCTTCTCACTCCGAGAGTTGGCGTCCACCTTCGCCGGTACATCCAAATCCTTGGAACGATACGCTCTGTCATCATAAACCTCATTATATCCTTCCTCAAAACAGCCACCATACCTACCTATCAAGGCATTTCCATAGCCTTTCCGAGATACATTGCCATGCAACATCCATCTTCTCAGGACTTGATCTTCATGTCATACATGCTACTTGCTTGATCGATGAGCCGCATGCTAGTTGGTCCTTGCCCTATTCATTGCTACATGACGCGCTAGTATCATTGCATATCCTGCTACACTGGCAGAGGCATACATTTGCATACTTCATGATAGTTTCATTTTCTTTATGTTGAGTACTTTTGTAAAGTGTGAAAGATCTTCTATACTTCTTGTAATATATAGAGTGTTTCCCCTAAAGTGAGGAAAAGATCCCAAAGAGGACAAAATCAAAAGATCACAAAGAGGACAAATGAGAGAAATAGAAAGAGCCATTGAGGCCACCAAAAAAATACAAAAAATAGAAAAAAGAGAAAAAGAAATAAAAAGAGAGAAGGGGGCACACTACTATTCCCTTTGAGAGATCCACACTCGTACTCCCTCTTATATCTTATACTCCATAGAGATTATCATTCATGCATATAGCTATATGGGGACCTTCACACTATAAATCTTGGCTTGTATATTCCAATGATGAGCCTCCTCAAATGAGATCTAGGTCTTCTTGAGCAAACAAGTTGGATGCACCCCCACTAGTTCCATTGGAGAGCTTACCTTATCTCACATGTGCATCCGTTGCATGGCAATCCCTACTCCTCACATCATATCTATCGTTTGGCTTTCTCTCACCTATGATTGTCCTCATTAATGTGAGTCTTTCACACCCTTTTTGTCTTCCTCCTCCACCATATTATCTATTTGCCATCCTAAATGTCAACTTTCTTGCTTACGCTCATCCATTGCATGAGTGCTCAAAATATCGAAAAGGAATGGATCATTTTGACTTGTACCTGGCTAGTGGTCTGGGGATGAGTCAAGATAAGATTCCAAAGAAGACCAAGTGTGAAGCTTTAGTAGATTGAGTTCTCAACACAAAAATACTTTTTTCTTGTATATCCCTATCCCCTTTCTTGCACGCAAACACCATTTGGAGACATTCGAGTCACGGACAGCGAGAGCTCTTGCACCTTTATGTTCTTATGTTGCTTGTTTCAATGCTAATATAGACTCTTGTCTGTTATGACTTGAATTGAATTACATGTCTTGATTTCTTTACTTAAAAGTTCTTATATGATTGGTAGCATGTCACCATAGAAATTATGCTTGTTATCATTGACCTACTCGAGGACGAGCTGGAATTAAGCTTGGGGATATTGATACGTCCAAAACGTATCTATAATTTTTGCTTGCTCCATGCATGTTTTGTGTGACTTTGCCATGTTTTGCTTGAACTTTCATACACTTTTGAGCATATTTAAACTAATCTATTAACCCAGTGCACCCAGATGCCAGTTGCTATTTTCTGCTGTTTTTGTATTTCAGGTTTTCCGGCCATTAAAAGTGCTCCAAGAATTCCGGAAAAATTATATAAAAAAATCAGCGACACGGAAGCTTCCGGAATCACCAAGGCAGCGGAGGGGGGCCACCACAGGGACTCCAGAAGGGTCCCTGGCGTGACCCCACCCTAGGCCATGACGGGCACCCTCCTGGCTGCCCTGTGGGTCCCCTCGATGCCCCCTCCGCCTATATTTAGCCCTCGGGGTGGAAACCCCTAATACATACCCCTTTTGTCCAGAAGCAATTCCGATCTCCGCCACCATCGCCATCAAGTTTCGGGGGGACATAATTCCTGTGCCGGCATCCTGCCGGGACGGGGAAGTGCCCCCGGATTCATCTCCATCGACGTTGCTTCCTCCCTCCATGAAGCGGGAGTAGTTCTTCCTCGGGGCTGAGGTTTCTACTAGTAGCTATGTGTTCTTATCTCTCTCCCATGATGTGATCTTCGTTGTGATCATAGGCTATGTTAATCTAGGGTGATCCCATGATATTTCCCCTTCCTTTATGTATTGGATTGATGTACTCACTTGATCTTATCTAGTATAATCCCCGAGACCATGGTGACAGCGGTCTATTGGACATGGGTTAGAAGAATATTATCATGAGTGATTTCCTCTTTTGTGTGTTGATTGAAGATTGAGAGTCTCTTGGTGCTTGTCTTTGACTATCCTTGAGATATGTTGTGCTGATTGTGGTACACTCTTTGGATAGCCGCGGTGACATTGGGAAATCCATAGATTGAGAACTACAAACTCTGAGGTGTGCTTTTGTAGCCCTACATAATTCTCGTCATCTCTTGACCACAAAGGATTGATCTCCGAGTGCGTCTTCATTGCATGTTTTACGGGAAATATCATGTGATTATACTATGTTAATGTTGTTGAGTGTTGCCACTAGTGAAAGTATGAAGCCTAGGCCTTGTTTCCACCATTTGTTACACCGTTTGCACTCACTTTTGTCACATGTTTCCTTGCTGCACTTTTTATTACAGATTTATATTACCTTGCTTTGCCACACCATCACCCATATTTTACCATCTCTTCGCCGAACTAGTGCACCTATACAACTCCTAGTTGTATTAGGTGTGTTGGGGGCACAAGAGACTTCTTGTATCTTGATTGCAGGGTTGCTTGAGAGAGACCATCTTCAAGCTCTACTTCCCTGAGTTCGATAAACCTTAGGTCATCCACTTGAGGGAAATTGCTGCTGTCCTACAAACCTCTGCGCTTGGAGGCCCAACATAGTCTACAAGAATAGAAGCGTGCGTAGACATCACCAAGAACCACGAAGATTGGCCCATCCTTGAACCACCTCCACCACCAAAGAAGAGGGACATGCTTGTCTTAAGCTCCGAAGATATGCAAGAAGCAAAGAAGTCTATAAAAGTGAAAGGTATTAAAGCTGAAGACGTGAAGAATATACCTCCTATTGAGAAGTTGTGTGAGCCCACTACTCACCCTCCTATGGTAGAGGTACAATCTCTTTTAGATTTCAATGCAAGTGACATCCCTCAAGGTAAGCCTCCCGATCAATGTTTAGATGAGCTTGATAATTTTATTATGTAGCAAAATCACTTTAATATGAGGATACAAAGTCAGTTGCATGATAATACCCTTGCTATCAAAAGTTTGCTTGATGTTCTAGGTAGAACAGTTAAAGATGTTAAATGTCTTGTTAAGCATTTTCATATGGTTCAAACTCAGCGAGAACAAATTTCTGATGTGCAAAAAGATTTGCTTGCTAACAATGCCAAACAAGATGATTTACATGCTTATGGTATAAAGTCTCGGGGTTGAACACACACCCAGGACCCTCTCTATGAAGAGGGGCATCCGAAGAGGATCAAGTAAGATTCTCAAGTGCAAGAAGGAGAAATTGTTAGCTCTCCGAAGAAGAAGAAGAAGAAGAAGAAGAAACACAAGGAAGCTGACAATTCCAATGATCCTATCGGAAATGAAGAGCCTGTTGTTGTTCCAAATAGTATATCTACCTCCGATACTGAAACTGAAGACGGTGCCGAGCCTGAAAAGGATAATGAAAAGAACGATCCAGCCGAAGTTCGAGGAGAAGATGCACCCGACAAACGCAGGAAATACACTAGAGAAGACTTCATCGCAAGAAGACATGGGAAGGAAAGAGAACCATGAGTACAGAAACACATGCCCTTTCCAGGTAAGTCTCTCAAAACCAAAGAAGAAGAGCACTATAATAAATTTTGTGAGTGGATGAAACCTCGTTTTCTTCAAATTCCTTTGACCGATGCTATTAAGTTACCTCCTTACTCGAGATATATGAAAGATATTGTTACTAACAACAGAAAATTCCCTAATGAGGCAATATATACTACGCTTGCTAACTACTCTTTCAGTGGCAAGATCCCTGAGAAGCTTGGTGATCCATGTATACCCACCATTCCTTTCTTCATAAAGAATAATTATGTCAAAACTGCTTTATGTGATCTTGGTGCAGGAGTGAGTGTTATGACTTTCTCTCTTTACAAGAGGATTTGTTTAGATAAACTAATCCCTACAGATATCTCTCTCCAGATGGCTGACAAGTCAACAGTCGTCCCAATTGTTATTTGTTAAGATGTTCCTGTTGAAGTTGCTAATTGTTTAATCCTTACTGATTTTGTTTTGCTTGACATGCCCGAGGATGGGAGCATGTCCATTATTCTTGGTAGACCTTTTATTAACACCGCATGTACTATTATTGATTTCAATAAAGGAAAGGTTACCTTCAACGTGGACGATAAGGAACACACGGTGTATTTTCCGAAGAAGATCGACAAAAGGCATGGCCTTAACTCTATAGAGAAAATCGAGACCGTAAAGATTGGAGATTGGGATTGCCCTCTACATGTGCACCACAAATACAAAATCATTATGGTGGGGACAATGTCCATTAAAGTAAATGTACAGTGATCACTTTATAAGAGGTGAGACTTTCTGCTCTATATATCACCGGTTTGTTGGTAAGACTTGATCAAACCTTGCTAGCTAGCATGTTTTATTTAGGTAAAAAGTGGAACTTGTTATGTTTTCATTTATTTTAGCTTTTGTTCTCTTTGTTGTACCAAAGTTTTATGTTGTTGAAGCTACACATGTCTAACCACTGTCTCAAGTTTCCAGGAAGTTTTACAGCTTTTGGAACTTCGAAAAAAATTCAACGGTGAAGTTGTCAGAAAAATTCCGCAAAAATAAAAATCAAATTTTCTACAGAAAAAGGGACCCAGAGGCACCTGGGGCTGACAAATGGGGCCACCCCTGGTCCAAGCACGGCGCCCACAGGTCGCCTGGCCCCCCTAGGACAGCCACCCAGGTAAGTCTTCCTCCTCTCTCCTTTCTCCCCCAAAACACGAGTTCTTCAGCTAGGACCCGAGTTCTTGCTGCTCTCCACCCAGAATTTCAATCTCTCTCTACAACCCATTGTTTGAGCTAAAATTTTGAGAAAATAATCCCTGGTATGTCACTCCTCCACCCCTCCAATTAGATTTTTGATTGGTGGTTTCACTTGTGAGTATTTAGTAGTTCTTGGTGCTATTCATATGAGCTTGCATGCATGTGTAGAAATTTATTTTCCAAGTTTTGATGCAAGTTTATGCTTTGGGTAAGTGAGTAGAGTAGTATGCCTCAACTCATTTTGCTTAAATCCTTGTTTTTGTGAGTTGTCATTTTTTTCTTCAGAAATGAGCTTGTTAGGAAAAGCAAAGGGATGGCTTGGGAAGAAGAAGCCCGAGCGTACCTACCGAGTTACTAGAGTTGCAACTTCATCCTGAACTGCTAGGGTGAGCTACAATGAAGATCATGTGCTCCTAGAGTTGTTAGAAGAGATATGTTCGGCACGTCCGATGACATATCCGTGCAAAGTTTTCCTTGAAGCTGCAGGTATCAAGTAGGAGTTTTACAACCTTTGTGCTAACGTGGGTTTGACACGGCTTGCAACATGTCGTGTTGCTCAGTATCGCAACTCACCTCCCATTTTATTAAGAGTTTCAGATATAATCATGATACTTATATTGTTGAGTTTAGAATTTATGATGATCTTTTGACCATGCCTTTGGCAAGATTTTGTGAAATAATAGGTGTTCCGAACACTGAAAAGACAGCAAAGATGAAATCTCAGCCCACCAAGCTGAGGACTCTCTTCAACTCTCTTTGTAGCCAAGACACGAAGGATATCCAACGTTCGAAGATTTCCAGCATCTTGTTTCCCCATCTCAGGTATTTTGCTTATTTTATTGCTAGAGGCGTGTTACCTCGTGATAACACGAGCAACAGTTCTGCGCCGGATGCTGCTATCCTGGCAAACTCCCTTTCAGGGGAGAGCATGTATAATGTGGGTGCCTTAATTGCTCGTCGCCTTGCTGCTAATGGGAACAAGGGAGATCTCTTTGGTGGCGTTTATGCCACACTTATTCTTGAGTCTCTTGAGCGCACCGCACATCCTGATGATGAGACTTTTCCTTTTACGAGCTTTGACCTTGCAGCCATGAAGAGGCATGAGCTTCTTACCAGGAATTCTGAGTTTGGTAACCTTAATTATATTCTGAGGTTTGGATTGACCACTATTCGGGAGATCCATCTACCTGCACCTCTTTTGTTTGACTCTACCCGCAGGAACAGATGGTCCTTCAATGTTATCCAGTTCGACGAGTTCGTGGCCCAGCAGCAGTTTCATGACCCCATGGAGGGGGTTGTGCCTGATGAGGAGGAGCCCGTTACCCAGTGGGGTGAAAGGTCTTCTTATGCTTGGAGCATGGAGCCTTCTTCATAGGAGGATACCAGGACTTCGGTGTACGCACCTGAAGCCTCGTATGACCCGTGGACGCACCAGTACCACCCCGGAGCTGGAGGCTCCTGGGGACCGCAGTAGCCGATAGCAACTTAGGCCAAAATCCTAAGCTTGGGGGAGTACGTGTCCTTCTCCCCTTTCTATTGTATTATCCGCTTTATGTTGTTCGCTTTAATCTTTTTGAAGTTTTTTCCTGTTCTTCTTTGTTCTCTCTTAATTTTCAAAAAAACAACAAAAATATTTCTCCATTATTTTTCTTTCTTTTAACCTTTGAAAAACCCAAAAGAACTTCCTTTCTCTCCTTAGTTTACTTTGTTTGCAGAGTTCAGCTCGAGTCCGTGATGGCAATTGCACTTGATTATATTTTCCTACGTACGATCGTGCAAGTGACAAGGCAGTAATGAAAAAGATCGATGGAAGGGATGCAACAAGGAAAACCGGTATGAACTCTTTTTCTTTCTACTTTTGTACATATGCATGTACTTATGATCTAGAGACCAGCTTGTAGCGACATAGTGCTATGTTTACAATGCTTTTGAAGTGGTTCATGCTTTCTTTGTGGCTAATCTCAAATAGCTAGAGTGCATAATGTGTTGTTGAAATGATTTCCATGCATTGCATTGTTCATGGTTTGGCATATTGAAGTGGTATTTCCCTTCGGAGAATTCTTGGATTGACTTGGCACATGTTCACACATGTTTATGACTAAAAAGTCTATCATGCCTTGATGATCTTTTTTATTTCAGAATAGTTATATCACTTTCATGCCCGATTCAATGTTGCTTTGTCGCTCTGCATGGTTCTGACCGTTATTGCTCTCTATTTGGTCGCTTCCCAGTCTTCTGCTAGCCTTCGCTCGCACTAAGCGGAATTCTGCTTGTGTATCCAAAATTCTTTCAAACCAGTTATTCCACTTGAGTCCACCATACCTTCCTATTTATGGTATTTACTCTCCATCCCTAACGAAGACTTTCTTGTACCATCTCAAAATTCATTCAAAAGTTTCCTTTTTTGTAACCTTACAAGCTCATGGTGCGATGAGGGAAAATCAGTATCTTCCATGCCAAAAATGTTTTACTCCTTGACAAAGTTTTAACTAGTCAAAGTTATGAGGCAGAGGCCGGTCTGGAGAATGTCCAGTTCTCATTTGTTTCACAATTTATAAAAAAATTACACTTCCCCCATACTTGATGATGGATTGAATTGGGTCAAATGCTGCTAATGATAGGTGGAACGTGAACTTTCCTTCCATACTTGAGGCAAAATAAAAGTCACCATAGACCGTCAAATGATAGATAGGTAAGGGAACATAAGTGTATGCCAAAAAGCATGGGAACCACCATTAATGTGGTTGGTATGGAGGATATTGAGAAACCTTTACCGTCAACCGTTGACTGGAAAGTTGCACTACCCAAAAAGAAATTTTATCTCTGTTTTCAAAACCACGAGCTCTGGTACATGTTTAGTCTTTAATTCCAGCCACGGGTTTTCAACATCGCCATCAAAAGCCACGGTTCGAGAGACTCCACCTTCTTTCTTCAAAGCACGAACTATTGAGAGCATAATTGTCATTCTGAGTGTAATTTGCATTGTCCGAAAGTACCACATTGTCTTCTGCATGATTGTGATATTACTTGTTCTGAAATTCTTAGTTCTAGTCTCCTTTAAAACTCCGGAGGAGTTTCTGCATTTATGTTTTGCTTCACTCATGGAGGCTAGCGAGATACCACTCTAGTATGTTCAAGCTATGTGCATTGTGATCTTGTCTTGATTTTCAGCAACATATTATTTACTCTTGGTTGTTTGTGATTATTCACATGAAAGAATGATTGCTTCGTGCATTGTCCTCGTACCATTGTTTCAATACCTGCTAAACTCTTTTCGTAGTGCATGCTTATATACATCTAATGAAACAAAAGAGTTTGTCAAAGTTTTCTTTGTCGCGTCTAGTTCGTTGAACTGAATTGCTTGAAGACAAGCAATATGCTAAGCTTGGGGTAGTTGATACGTCTCAAACGTATCTACTTTTCCAACCACTTTTGCTATTGTTTTGGCCTAATTCTTGCATGTTTTGAAGGAAACTAACCTAGACTAACGATGTTTTCAGTAGAGCTGTCTGTATGGTTTTCTGGTGTGCAGGAATATGGATTTTTAGGTACCTCAGAAAATTCCCTGAAAAATCATAGAAAATCCATGCACCCGGAGGGACCCAGGACCAAAAGGTGGGCCAAAGGGGATCCAGAGGGCCCCCAGGCGCCCTGCTAGCGTGGCCACCCCCTGACCGCGCCGGGAGGCCGCCTGGGTGGGTCCCACCCACTCTGGTGACCTACCTTGGCCCCTATTTTTACCCGTCGCGAGAAAACCCCAGGACTGAATTCACTTTTCAAATTCTCATCGCGGAGCCACCGCCACCCTATGTTCTTCTCCGGGAGAGCTAATCTGGAGGCTGTTTTGGCCTCCGGTGAGGGGAGATCATCGCCATCGTCATCATCATCGCCACTCCATCATCCCTCCATGACTTCTCCTTTCATGTGTGAGTAATTCCCTGCTGTAGGAAAAGGGGATGGTAGGGATTGGTTGAGTTAGATCATGTAATTTTGCCGTCTGCATTCCATCGGGGCAGACGGCAAACATCTGACATATGGAAAACGGGTAGTATGCCGTCTGGTTTGCGCAGGCAGACGGCAAAATCTCTTGTGCCGTCAGTCTGCAGGTGGGTCCTCCCAAGCCACGTTCCGAGTGGCGGTTAACGGCAGGTGCTTTGCCGTCTGACCACAGACGGCAGAATTGCCTTTGCCGTCTGGCAACAGATGGCAAAGCCGTGGTACCATTAACACGGCATGGCCTGCCCCCACGCACCTTCCTATCTTTCTCTCTCTCCCACGCCTCCATCTCTCTCCCTCGTCGCCGACGCCGCCCTACCCCACGCACACCCTACCCCTCACCGCCACCAATGAGGCCCGCCCAGCCCTCCCCACGCCGCCACCGGTGAGGCCCGTCGTGCCCTCCCCACCGTCGCCGCGGCCCCGCCACCACCCGCCCCAGCCCGCCCTCTCTCGCCGGATCTCCACCGCCCGCCCTTCCCTCCCTACGTCGCCGCTGCGCCCTCCCCCGCCCCCGCACCTGCCCCCTGCCGTCGTCCCCCACTCCGGCAGGTGAGCCCCCTCCCTCCTCTCTGTTTTTTTTATTTTTTTCTGTTTTAGTTAATTTGTAGTTAGTTTAGTTAGTTGTAGTTAGTTTTAGTTAGTTAGTTGTAGTTAGGTTAGTTAGTTTTAGTTAGAATTTTAGTTTTTTTTTTCTGTTTTAGTTAGTTGTATTTAGTTTTAGTTAGAATTATAGTTCTGTTAGTTGCTAGTATATTGCAATATGCTAAAAATATAAAGGATAATAAAGATTAAATGTAAAGAAAAAAAAGAAAAGGAAAAGATGTATTAGTGTTGTTCACATTGTAGTTTAGTGTTAGGTTAGTCATATTTTAGATTAGAAAATTTAGTTAGGTTAGTATTGTTACTATTTTTAATATAAGTTAGTTAGTTTTTAATTGCTACTGTTTTTAATAGATTTTAGATTAGTGAATTTTAGTATTGTATTAGTTAGTCTATTGTAGTTAGTTAATTTTATTTAGTTTTACTTATTAGTTGTAGTTAGTTTTTTTATTTAAATTTTGTTAGAAGAAGGAAAAGAATTAGAAAAGAAAAATAATTAGAAAAGGAGAAGGAAGAAGAAGAATAAGAAGAAGAAGAGAAGAAGAAGAAGAAGAGGAGAAATAGAAGAGGAAGAAAAAGAAGAAGAGGAGAAAGAATAATAAGAAGAAGAGGAGAAGGAAGTAGAAGAAGAAGAATAGGAGAAAGAAGAATAAGAAGAAGAGGAGAAGGAAGAAGGAGAATAGGAGAAAGAAGAAGAAGAAGAAGAAGAGAAGAGAAGAAGAATAAAAAGAACAAGAGGAGAAAGAAGAATTGGAAAAGAAGATTTAGAAAAGGAAAAGAAATAGATGAAGGAAAAGAAAAAAGAAAAGAAATAGAATAAGAGGAAGAAGAAGAGGAGAAAGAAGTAGAGGTAGAAGATGTAATTACCGGGATAGAATGTCGGTATTGATCGGTTGCTTTTTAATGTGCAGTACTTTCCCTGCGAGGGTCTGGTGTTCGACGACCTCCCCTTGTGTTCGACGATCTCCCCCTGCACTCGAGGGTGAGAAGAACATGTCCTATCCTCCTAATTCCCCTTCCTTTGCTCTGTTCTGGTCTTTGTGCCGATGACACTAGCTAGTTATAGGTAGATTCAATATACAGTCGCGTAACCAGTATGCGTCTCCCGTTCGAAAGGATTACAGTATAAATATGCATTCATTTGCATATTTATAATAGTAATTCTTTAGAATTGTCCAACGTTATCCATGGACAGCCCGAGTATGTGTAGATTGGGTCGTTTTTCCATGCTCTTTTCCTAATCCGACTTGGAATTTCGTCAGCGCCTCCCTGCTGTTCTCCGGATACACAACCTCTCAGCTTGTTGTCGAGACGTGTATTAGGAGAACAGCGGGGAGGTGCTGCCGAAATTCCGCGTCGGGTCGGGAGCAGAGCATGGGAAAACGAACCCAATCTACACATACTCGGGTGGGATTAGGACCTATCTTTACCTATTAGTGTGTAGGTTAATTAATTGCATATGCCGTAGCTATGTATTAAAGCAATAAAACTTGTATATTTGTTGTTTATTAGCTAGCTAGTGACAAGATGAGCGATGATCGTGCCTGGATGTACACTGGTCTCCCTAATCAGAAAGAGATGACCACTGAATGGGCAATGAAAACCAAGGACTTTCTGAGAGCAGCGTTTGCAAATGGTCAGAAAAAAACCTGGTGCCCCTGTGTTAGGTGCGACAACTATAAACATGCAACAGAGGTGGATATGGGGAAACACTTGCAGAAGTGGGGGTTTTAAGACCGATTATACGGTGTGAAATTTCCATGGCGAGTCTGCTGGACGCAGGAGAGATGAGGTGGTCCGCCAGCGCACGGACGAGTACGGAACCGGGATCGAAGACATGGTGCAGGACTTTGACGATACGCGGGATGAGGATGATGAGATGGAGGAAACTGCGAAGGCCTTCTATGAGATGTTGGAGTCCTCAAAACTTCCTCTCCACGCTCACAGTGAGCTTTGTCAGCTCGATGCCATCACACAACTGATGGCTCTGAAGGCACAATTCAACTTGGGCACAGAATGCTACAATGCGATCATGACCCTATTTGGGCGGTTTATACCAAAAGATCATGTTATGCCTGAAAACCTATACCAATCGAATAAGATCCTCAAGGTACTTAAGATGCCCTATGAGCAGATACATGCTTGTGAGAATGGATGTGCTTTATTTAGGAAAGAGTATGCGCGGGAAGACTATTGTCCCAAATGCAAGTCATCCAGGTATGTTGTGGTAGACAATGGTCAAGGTGAGAAGACGCAGACCAAAATACCCGTAAATGTTCGTCGGTATATTCCAGTGATACCAAGAATTCAACGCCTTTACATGATGGAAGAGATAGCCAGACAGATGACATGGCACAAATATGGGAAGAGAACGGAATTTGATGCAGATGGGAAGCCGATGTTGACTCACCCATCAGATGGTTTAGCATGGAAGCACTTCGATGAAAAACATTGGAAAAAAGCTAAGGAGCCAAAGCATTGCCGAATCGCCGTCGGCACGGATTGGTTCAATCCTTTCGGTCTGATGGCAGCCTCATATAGTTGTTGGCCTGTATTTTTCATGCCATTCAATCTCCCCCCCCCCCCTCAGAGAGTATGAAAAGGAAGAACATTTTCCTGACATTGATAATACCAGGGACCAAATATCCAGCGAAGAATATGGATGTGTACATGCAACCGCTTAAGGAGGAATTGCAACAAGCTTGGGATGAAGGGTTCAAGACATACGATGCAGCTAGCAAAAAGACCTTCATAATGCATGTGTGGTACCAGTACTCGATGCGTGACCTGCCGGCATATGCGCTTTTCTTTGGCATGTGTGTTCATGGAAGGTTCGCATGCCCAACATGCAAGGCTGCTCTTCAGTTTCATTTGCTGAAGGCGGGTGGCAATTATTCCTGCTTCGACTTGCACAGACAGTTTTTTCCTCCTAAGCATCCTTTCCGAAGAGACAGGAAGAACTTCATCAAAGGCAAAGCTATCAAAAACCTGGCAGCACCTACGATGACGGGTGAACAGGTCCTGGCTCAGTTGAACTCTCTCGAGCCTGATCCAGAACGTCCCGGGTATTTCAAGGGATATAATTCGGAACACGCATGGACTCACAAGACATGCTTCTGGGATCTCCCCTATTTCAAATACCTCGAACTTCCACACAACACTGATGTGATGCACACAGAAAATAATATCGGTGAGGCCCTATTTGGTACATTTTTCGACATAGATGGGAAGTCAAAGGATAATCCTAAAGCTAGAGTCGACCAGCAGACTCTATGTGATAGACCTTTACAGAACATGCGACAGCCGAAAGGAGGGAAGAATTGGTCGAAGCCAAGGGCCTGGTTCAATCTTGAAAGGGGGCATATGAGGGAAATTCTCTTTTGGGTGCAAAACCGTTTGATGTTCCCCGATGGGTATGCAGCAAATCTGAGGAGGGGAGCTATTCCAGAAAATTTGAAAATATTTGGTCTCAAGAGTCATGATTGGCACATATGGCATGAGCGGGTAATGGCGGTGATGTTGCGCGGCTATATCGCCGAGGAAGAATTGCTAGTACTGGCAGAACTGAGCTATTTCTTCCGTGTTCTTTGTGCTAAAGAACTATCCGATGGCGTGCTAGAAGACATGGAAGAGACGGCGGCTGAGTTGCTCTACAAGTTAGAAAAGATCTTTCCACCGGGTGTTTTTAATCCGATGCAACATTTGATATTGCATCTCCCAACCGAGGGAAGATTGGGTGGCCCTGTGCAAAACCGTTGGTGCTATTCAACCGAGAGAATGCATAAGACGCTTCGAGCAAAATGTAAAAAGAAACGTAGAATTTAAGCATCCATGGCCGAGGCATTCATTACCGAGGAGGCAGCAAACTTCGTGACATCACACTATGAAGCCAAAAATCGCCATTTGCATAATCCAAAGCCTTGATACAATACTGGCGACCCCGAACGACGTCAATCCAACCTCAGCCTATTCAAAGGGAAGCTTGGATCTATTGGTGCTTCGAGAAATATGATTTTGGATCTCGAAGAATGGAGGACCCTTACGTTGTATATCTTCACCAACCTAACAGAAGTGCGTCCGTACATCGAGTAAGTGCTCGGTACGTAATTTTTTTTCAACTTCTTATAATTCTGTTGTCTTATTCACATCAATTGGTACAGTCGATACGTCGCCCAATACTCGAATGGAGCGGTTATTGAAAGGGATTCCATCGCAGAGTATGAGCTTCTCGCCAAACATGGACACGGCAATCCCGGTTTCATCTCTTGGTTCAAACAAACGGTAACTACCATTCATAAAGGGTTTCATTTGTTGGTCATATTTCCGACTAATATACCAATATTTTCCTATTAAACTTATTGGCAAATTCACCTGACGAGCCTATAGACGCCAAATTGAGACAAGTCGCTAATGGTTTTGACTTTAAGGTCCGTACATTTGAGAAATACGACATCAACGGGTATCGCTTTCGTACCGTTGGTAAAGAACAAATAATTCCCGATCGAGCATCTACAAATTTGGGCGTGTCGGCTGTTGGCAAAGGAGGTATTGAATATTATGGAAGAGTTGAAGCAATATACTAACTTCTATTCTATGGTGAAAATCCTCTGAACGCCGTTGTCTTCAAATGTCATTGGTTTCTTCCGTCGGAGACTAGACGGACTCATGAACATGTAGGTCTAGTCGAAATTCGACAAGACACACATTTAAATGTCCACGATGTCTATATTACGGCTCAATAGGCCACCCAGGTTTTCTATCTATCCTACCTGTCAGAACCCCAACTAGGGTAAGTGCTAGGGTTTCTTGTGCCCTTTGCATCATGCAAAAATTTCAAAAGAAATTCAAAAATGGGGAAAAGAAAAGCCCTAAAGAATTTAATTCAAATGGCCAGATAAAAATCTTTTTCCAAAAATCATTTGAATATTTGGAAAATTCCTATCAATGATGGTGATCATTTTAAAAGTGGTTTGGGTTCATTCCCATGCCCATGGAATATTCAAAAATTCAAAAGGTGCCCTGGAAATTAAATTTGACCCTATTTGAATTGAAATTCAAAATATATTGAATTTCAAAAATGTCCAAATTCTATATGTGGCTAGCTACTGGTCACCTAGTATTTATAAAATTAGTTGGGCATTTTTATAAAATGTTTTGGTATTTTTACCAGAGCAAAACAAAAGGCAGAAAAAGAAAAACAGAAGAAAGCAAAGAAGAAAAAGAAAAACTGAAGCCAGCCCACCCCCTATGGCCTCGGGCCCAACTTAAACTTTCCCCAGCCCAAGCCCACCTGAGCTTGTCATCTTCTTCCCCGCGCTGCCAAGCAGCTCGGTGGCAAGCGCCGACGCCACCGCGACGGCCAGGCCGCCTACGTATCTCCCCGGGGTCCCTCTCTTCGCCACGATGACGCCCAGAAGCTCCCCGTCACTTCCCCTCTCCTCTGGCTAACCCTCCACCTCTCCTCCGCCCGTTTTTGTCTCCGTCAGAGAGCTCGCCGGAGTGCGCCACCGTCTCAGCCGTGGCCAATGGCCACCACTCGTCGAGGAAACTCGTCCAGAAGACTCCCCGACGTCGCCTTCGTCTTCACGCGAGAGGAATCGGACCCAGCGGCCCCGAGGATGACGCCTTCGACCCCGTTCCACGCCACGGCCGCCGGGCATCGTCGCCAAAATACGTCGTCTTTCGACCTTCCCCGACGTACCTGACCTCTCCGTCGCGATCAGCGTGAGCTTCCGCTTCGAACTCACCCTTCCTTGCTCAAATCCGTGCCCAAATCGCCGTCTTCGCCTGTACAGCGCCACGGCCGCCGCGCCATCTCGACGCCGGCAAGGCTCCGACCACCCCCTTGCCTCCCCGTGGGCAGCAGCAGACGCGGACGAGCACGAGGAGCGTGCTGGTGGTCTCCCCGTGCTCTCCCATGGCCGGAGATGCCGGCACCCGTGTGCGCCGCCGTGCGGTTTGGTCACCGGCGGCTAACTGCCGGCGGGCCCGATTAGCTTAAGGGGCTAATCCCCTGTTAGTTGACCCTTGGGTCACTGACAGGTGGGCCTTGCCCCCTTAAACCGTCTGGTTAAATTAATTAACCACGGGTTTAACCCCTCTGAGGCTGACAACAGGGCCCTACTAGCCAGAGCCCCCCCCCCCCACGTCATGCTGATGTTAGCATGACGCAGTAAACATAAAAACAGTTTAAAAGAAATTAAAAGAATTCCAGAAATTCATTTAAACTTTGAAAAATCATAGAAAATTCATATTAACTCCAAATTAAACATATAATATATGAAAAATTATCAGAAAAATACAAGGATTAAGAATATGCAATTTGTTTTTATGTTTGACCATTTTAAAATGGGGCAACAGTAGCAAATGTGCATATGGCTTAATTTGAATTCAAATTTGAAGTTTGAATTTGCATTCCAAATGCAATATACTTCAATTAAATTGAATTTGCCACAAATACTTCAATTAAATTCCAAATGCAATATACTTCAATTAAATTCCAAATGCAATATACTTCAATTTAATATACTTCAATTAAGTTGCGGTGAATTTGCATTCCAAATGAAATATACTTCAATTAAATTCCAAATGCAATATACTTCAATTAAATTGTGTTGTGTGCAGGTCCAGGTCAAGGAATCAACGTTTGTCGTAAACGGTGCCATTGTTTTCTTGCCACCTACTTATCATTGTCGGAGTCCTACTGGAGCCAAAGCCTATCCTCTACATAGGGGAAATTTATGCTATCCTACATCTCACCTTCCACTTGGGGTAACCAACGAAGGGCGAGAAACCATTATCATCATCTCGCACATCAATCATCTTTGCTACAACTCATCGCTCTTAATGCTTGTCACTTTTGGCCCGAGTGCCATGTTTTCAGATCTGAACTACTTGTGTTTTCATGAGTTTACTTGTGTTCTTGATCCTATCTATGAGTTGTATGCACCTATTATGGTCTAGAAACGGCGATCCCAAAGGTAACAACTTGGGACACCAAAGGGGATGGACTATAATTTGAGGATTTCATGTATCCATTGAGTGTTAATGCTTTGTTCCGGTGCTCTTTGACAGGAGCACCTTAATCTCCATAAGTTTCTTTTGGCCCCGTTTGTAGCGGGATGGTAGGACAAAAGATGTTGTGCAAGTTCTTATTGCAAGCATGTACAACTACCAACGGGATGCATGCCTAATGTTTGATATTGCCTAGATGATCTTGCTTTTCTTTGTGCCTTGCCCCGTGTTAGAATCTATTACATGTTCACTCTCATCCAAGCAGTGTTTCAATCCTGTTGGTTACTAGTTGTTTACTTTTGCTGTTTTACTTTCGCTGTTTCACCGCCACTATTACCGTTGCCTCCATCACTTCCATATCGCCGTTGCTACTAATATTTTGTTGCAAGCAAGTGTATTTCATGTGCGGTTGAATTGACAACTCAACTGTTAAAACTTGTGAATATTCTTTGGCTCCCCTTGAGTCGAATCTATAAATTGGGTTATTCTTACCCGCGAAGACTATCTCGATTCCCTACAGTTGAGGGTCATCAGTGGTCAATCTGTCCATAGGCGCATAAGTATCAAAGAAATCGTCGCCTTCCTTTTGGGTATAACCCCTGGCTCCAAGCCGTGCCGTATACTTTTTAATTGTACCGTCAGGCCTAAGATTTTTCTTGAACACCTAATGGCACTGAAGTAGTGCTCCTCGTTGGCTACCCCAAGTGGAAGGTTGAGATGTAGCGTAGCTGTAATTTCCCTCGGTGAAGATACCAAGGTTTGTCTCCAGTAGGACTCCGATGACGACCAGTAGGTGGTTCAGCAAGTGATGCGCCATTGATAATCACTTGCTTTGCCCAGAGCTGCACACACAACAAATAACTTTGCTCCCAACGAGTACAGAGAGGTTGTCAATCTCTCCGGTCTTGCCGTTTACAAAGGATCAAACATAAGAGATAAGGGCAGTGATAATGATAAATGCAAAGTAAAGTAAATGCAGTAAAATAAAGTGAGGGTGTAAACAGTGGCGGAAATATGGACCGGGGTCCCATGAAGTTCACTAGTGATGTCTCTCTCCCAAAAGACGATAAATAGCTATGCAAGGTGAACAAATTATAGCCGGGCAATTAACAGGATTAAAAACGCACCACAATTCTAATTGTGCTACAAAAGAAAGGAAGAGGCTCAAAAGCATGGGAAGTACACCAAGACAGGTAGACCGAAATCCATCTGCATCTACTCACTAATCATCCACCTTGAGATATCTATCCAGAACATCTCGCTGGTATTAAGTTGCGAGCCGCACCCAAAGTGTAAACCCAAAGCAACAGACAACTGCATTAAAATAACTTTGCGTAAAGTAAACAATCCTTGCACCCGCAAGTACAAGCACCGTAGTTTTTCCATCGTGGCAACAAAACATCCCATAGACTCATGTTTCTTTCACTCAAGCTAGTCATCGGGGGGCATGAACCCACAATCATGCATAACCCTCCCTCTTGGAGTTACTATCTACTACTTGGCCAAAGCAATAAAAAGAAACGGAGAACATGAACTCAAGAACATAAATATAAAAGGAGAAGAACCAAATATATTACTCATCAAAATCTGAACATAATCTCATAATCCATCATATCTCAGCAAACTCAACATAGCAACAACAGGAAAATTACATATGTGCCTTGATCATGTAGGGCAGCTCACAAGGTCTAAACATTGAAGAACAAAGATGGAGAGAAGACATCACATGGCTACTGATCATGGACCCTTGGTCCAAGGTGGACTACTCACGGATCATCCGGGAAGCATCCATGGTGGTGAAGAAGCTCCCAGAGGTCAATCCTCGCTCCGGCAGGGTGCCGGGACAGGGTCTCCTGGCAGCCCCGATCTCCAAGGACGATCAATGACCTCCCATGTCCCATTAGCCATTATGGAATCCATCTCGCTACACACAACTTCTTTCCAGTAGTCAGCATCAGGAGATGCATAGGCTTCTGAGATAGAAGTGGGAGTGTCATTTATGAGGTATACAATGAAATCTTCACCAAATGAATTTACAGTCCTTTGTCTCTTGCTCTGTCTGGGAGCTTAATTGTTATCCTCCTCAGAGATATCAGTGTTTTTTCTCTCAGGTTGTTCCAATGGAACATAAGGTTCAGGAGTTACCTCTGACCTTTGACTATATGATCTAGACATATTCTTCATAGGAAAAATGTCCTCAAAGAAAGTCGCATCATTTGACTCCATGATTGTACCAACATTCATGTGAGGTACCTCAGTTTTCACCACTATAAATCTATAGCCAATGATATGGAAAGCATAACCCAGGAAAACACAATCAACGGTTTCTGGTCCAACTTTACACTTCTTGGGAATTAGCACATTGACCTTCTGATACGTCCCAAACGTATCTATAATTTCTGCTTGCTCCATGCATGTTTTGGGTGTTATTGCAATGTGTTTGCTACACTTTCATATCTTTTTATAACATATTTTGAAACTAACCTATTAATGGTTGCAAGATTGCATAAGTTCTTGTGTTTTGTACTTTATGTGTAGGAATTACTTGAATTTAGGAAAAATCACAGAGCCTTGTAGGAGTTGGACTCTAACTCTCCCGCAATTTGTCCCCACCAGACAAGTTTTAAAGATTGCGTCGGAAACGCCAGAAGACGACCTCAAACGGAAAAACTTAAAACTACAAAGTTGTAGACAAAAAAATTTCGATGGGTCTGAAAAACACTTTCATCCCAATCGGAGTTTGGATGCTCCCCGTGGCCCCGAAATATCGAAGACGCAATCTGGATGACGGGAATCCAAGAGTCTTTATAAAGAGTGGAAACCTAGGTCAAAGGGCACCACGAAAATTCCTCCCCCGAGGCAGCCATCTTGAGGGGGAGATCAATCTCCACAGCAGCACCATCTCCAAGGAAGAAGAAGGGGGCCAAAGGCCGTTGCCCCCAAGGGTCGTGGCCGCCACAATGGTCGCCGCCGTGGTTGTGTCCGTGGCTGCCGCCGTCTCCTTCATCTCCTCCGGGCTGCACCTCTCCATCAAAAACTCTCTCTCTCTCTCTCTCTCTCTCACCATGTCCATGTGTGAGTAGTTCCCCCTCGGGGCTAAGGCTTGTACCTTGAGCTATGTGATCAATTCTCTCTCCCATGAGTTGATCTTGATTGTGATCATAGGCTATGTTAATCTAGGACGATCCCATGATGTTCCCCTTCTTCTATGTACTAGATTTGATGTACTCACTTGTCTTTATCTATATAATCCCCGAGACCGAGGTGACAGCGGTGACGAGAGGGTGACCCCACGACTCCTATGGATGAGCCTACCCGGTGTCCCAGAAGACAGAAGGCCCACAAAGATGCCACCTGGGCCCAGCCTTGGCCCACTAGTGGCACCGACGTAGGAGTCCGCGAGTCATAAGGAAGGTGCAAACTTTCCGTACGGAACAAGATCATGGTTAGGAAACCTCATCCGTAATCAGGACGGACTCCCCGAGACCTAGCCTAGTATATAAGGGCTAGGAGGGGAGACGTCGAGATCAATCAATACACAATCTGTAAACTAGCCTTGTGCGCACTAGCCTCAGCTCCTTTGTAATCGCCATCGCCAATAAATAATATCGAGCAGGAACGTATCCTCCTGTTAGCCGACGAGTTTATCGTCCAACCTTTGCCTCTCATGACTAACCCAGGGTCCCTGACCAGGGGATTTTCCGGGAACTACACAGGTTGGAATTACGATCTCAGCGGTTCCGTCTCCAGCAAGCCGTAACTCAAGGCAAGAACCAGATGCAATCTACCCGAGGAACTCAAGATCACGGCGAACATCTCTGCCACCCCGACAAGATCGCTCACCCTACAGCCGTGTCAAGATCAATACTACGGCGTCAACCGAGCCCGCCGCCAGCGAAGGAGAACTCGACAACCCAAACGAAAGGCGCAAGGGTTCTACACGGAGATCCCGATCGACGAACTACAACATGAAGAAGAGGACCTGCTGGCCACTCGACGACCCACCGCCACCCAGGCACCCGCCGCACAGCAAGACACTAACTCCGAGCTCGAGATCAGCGACCGTCAAGATCATCGCCAACAAGGAAGAAAACGACGACCCAGAAGGCAGGCGCGAGGATTCTATGAAGCGACTCCACCCGATGAGTCGAACTATACAGCTGCACGATCGCCGACCACTCGACGACCCGCCGCCGCGCGGACAGCCACCACCCGTCAGGGCAGCGACTCCGATACTCAGACCGGCGAATACTACGACCCAGATCGAAGGCCAGATGAATTCGCCAATCTCATAAGGAACCAGAATCTGAGTGCAGGGATCGAAGTCGACCCGCGAGCACACGAGCACCCAGCGGACCACGCGCTATTCTTCCGAATCTCAAGGAGGAAACGACACGACGGATCTAGCAAGCTCACGGTTAGGGAACATCTAGAAGGACCATGCACGATCCACTGCTTCGAAGACAGCTGGGGAAACATCAGATCGAGCCACACCCTGGGAGACTGCCGCCTGTTCAATGAACTCGCCGACAGCCTCAAAGAGGAAAAACAACAAGAAGCCAAGCGCACCCGACAAGCCGAGCAGTCGCCCACTCAAGGACAGGTGTACACGATCCAAGAAGGCAAGGTATCGCAAGCCCAATAGGACGCCCACACCCTGCAGGATAGAGCAGCCGATAATCTTAACGCCGTCGAAGTATACCAGCTACACGACGCAGAAACCAACATCACGTTCTCCTAGAGCGACCACCGCCTGCAGTCCCAAGGCCGGGGCACGCGCCCCTGGTCCTCGACGCTCAAATCGGAGGGTACGACATGGACAGAATCTTCATGGACGGAGGCAGCAGCATGAACATAATATTCGTCAGCACCCTGCGCAAGATGCTGATCCCTCAATCAGTATGGAAGAAATCAAGCACCGTGTTATACGGAGTAGTCCCAGGAGAAGCAGCTACCTCCCTTGGATTAATCGAGCTCGAAGTCGTCTTCGGCAATAGACGCAATTTTGCAAGACGCACCCTCGAGTTCGAAGTACTCGATTGGAAATCACAGTATCACGCCATATTGGGACGTCCAGCGTTCGCACAATTCATGGCGATTCCGCACTACGCCTACCTCAAACTCAAGATTCCAGGATCCTCGGGCGTCATCACAGTCAACAGGAGCTTCATCAAGTCAGACAAATGCGACCGCGATTTCCACAAAGTCTCTGACACCTTCGGAGCCGAGCAAGAACTCACAGAAATAGCCATGGCGACAGACAAGAGTATCTTTCCGCTAGCAAGCCGAAGCGAGTCAAAAGAGTATGGAAGGGACTTCAAGATCGACAGCGACATGGTCACCCACCAGGTGCACCCGACAGACCCAAAAAAAAAATAGTCCGCGTGTACGCCCACCTCCCGTAAGAGCAAGCGACGACCCTCATCACTTTCCTCCGCGAAGAATGGGAAATATTTTCCTGGTGCCCAGCCGACATGCCAGGAGTATCGCGCGAGTTCGCATAGCACGCGCTGCGCATCAAGCCAAACACCAAGCCAGTGAAGCAGACGCTACGAAGATTCTTAGAACCCAAACGCAGAGCAGTCGGAGAGGAAGTCAACCGACTACTCTACGCCCAATTCATTCGAGAGACGAAGAAAGCCACTTGGGTCGCCAACCCTGTGCTGGTGATGACCCACAACCGTAAGGGATCGAGATAGTCTTCGCGGGTAAGTTAACCCAATTTATTGATTCGACACACGGGGAGCCAAAGAGTATTTATAAGCTTTTACAGTTGAGTTGTCAATTCAACCGCACCTGAAATATACTTGCTTGCAACAAAAGATAAGTGGTAATGGTAATACTATAGTGATGGTGGCGACAGCAAAAGTAAACAGCAAAAGTAACAACTAATGACCAGCAGGATTGAAACACTGTAGGCTAGGGAGATGGATGGTTGGGCGCTGCATGGATAAGAGTGAACATGTAATAGATTCTAACACGGGGCAAGGCACACAGAAAAGCAATGATCATCTAGGCAAATATCAAACATTAGGCATGTATCCCGTAGGTAGTTGTGCGTGCTTGCAATAAGAACTTGCACAACATCTTTTTTCCTACCATCCCGCTACGAACGGGGCCAAAGGGAACTTATGGAGATTAAGGTGCTCCTGTCAAAGAACACCGGAACAAAGAAATAAACTCAATGGATACATGGAATCCTCAAATCATGGACCATCCCCTTTGGTGTCCCAAGATGTCACCTTTGGGATCGCCGGTTCCGGACAATAATAGGTGCATACAACTCATAGATAGGATCATGAACACAAATATATTCATGAAAACACATAGGGTTCAGATCCGAAATCATGGCACTCGGGCCCAAAGTGACAAGCATTAAGAGCAAAAAGTTGAAGCAAAGAAGATAAACACCAAAGTAGATGATAGGCAACATGCCCCTAACAATCTGACAAACTATTACATGATCAAACTCATCCAATCCCTATCATACCCTTTGCCTACAGCAGGGAATTACTCACACATCTGAAGAGAAGTCATGGAGGAGGGATGGATTGGTGATGGTGATGATGATGGCGACGATCTCCCCTCTCCGGAGGCCAAATCAGCCTCCAGATTAGCCCCCCCCCGAAGAAGAACAGAGGGTGGCGGCGGCTCCGCGACGGAAACTGGAAAAGTGACTTCTGTTCTGGGGTTTTCCCGTCACGAGAATAAATAGGAGTCGAGGTAGGGCACGAGAGGAGGTGGAGGCCTCCCAGGAGCCCCCCCGGCGCGGCCAGGGGTGGGGCCGCGCCAGCCAGGCGCCTGGGGCCCCTGTGGCCCCCCTCTGGCCCCACTTCTGGCTGGTGGAAGCTTCTGGTGCGTGGATTTTCTGTGAATTTTCCCAGAATTTTTTGAGATACCTAAAAATCCATTTTCCTGCACACAATAAAACCATACAGGCAGCTCTGCTGAAAACAGCGTTAGTCCGGGTTAGTTTCGTCCAAATGATGCAAGAATGAAGGCAAAACAATAGCAAAAGTGTTTGAAAAAGTAGATACGTTTGAGACGTATCAACTCCCCCAAGCTTAGCATATTGCTTGTCCTCAAGCAATTCAGTTCAACGAACTGGACGCGACAAAGAAAACTTTGACAAACTCTTTTTCTTCATTAGATGTATATAAGTATGTACTACGAAAAGAGTTTAGCAAGTATTGAAACAATGCTATAAGGACAATACACGAAGCAATTCTTCTTTCATGTGATCAATCACAAACAACTAAAAGTAAATAATATGCTACTGAAAATCAAGACAGGATCACAGTGCACATAGTTTGAACATACTTGAGTGGCATTTCGCTAGCCTCCATGAGTGAAGCAAAACATAAATGCAGAAACTCCTCCGGAGTTTTAAGGGTGACTAGAACTTAGTATTTCAGACTAGCAATAACACAAGCATGCAGAAGACAATGTAATACTTTGGGACAATGCATATTACACTAAGAATGACAATTAAGCTCTCATAGTTGGTGCTTTGAAGAAAGGAGGGGAGATTCTCGAACCGTGGCTTTTGGTGGCAAGGTTGAAAATCCGTGGTTGGAAGCAAAGACTAAACATGTGCCAGAGCTCTTGGTTTTGAAAACAGAGACAAAAACATTTTTGAGAAGTGCAACTTTCCAGTCAACGGTGAACGGTAAAGGTCTCTCAATATCTCCCATGCCAACTATATTAATAATTTTTTGCTTACACATATTCCCTTATCCATCTATCATTTGACAGTCTATGGAACCTTATTTTGCCTCAAGGATGGAAGGAGTGTATCGTTCCATCTATCATAAGCAGCATTTGGTCCATTTCACTCCATCATCAAGTATGGGGGAGGTGTAACTTTCCTTTTTTTTAAATGACTATTTAAAACTTCCGTCAATATTTTTGGCATGATAGATACTAATTTTCCCTCACCGCACCATGAGCTTATACGGTTACAAAAGGGAAGCTTTTGAATAAATTTCGAGATGGCACAGGAAAGTCTGAGTTAGGGGTGGCCGGTAAATACCACATATAGGAAGGTATGGTGGACTCATATGGAATAACTGGTTTCAAGGATTTTGGATGCACAAGCAGAATTCCGCTTAGTGCGAGCGAAGGCTGGCAAAAGACTGGGAAGCGACCAACTAGAGAGCAATAACTGTCATAATCATGCAGAGCGACAAAGCAACATTGAATCGGGCATGAAAGTGATATAACTATTCTGAAACAAAAAGATCATCAAGGCATAATAGAATTTATAGTCATAAACATGTGTGAACATGTGCCAAGTCAATCCAAAATATTCTCCGAAGGGAAATACCACTTCAGTATGCCAAACCATGAACAATGCAATGCATGTAAATCATTTCAACAACACATTATGTACTCTAGCTATTTGAGATTAGCCACAAGGAAAGCGTGAACACTGGGAAATCATTGTAAACAGAACACTATGTCGCTACAAGCTGGTTTCTACATCATAAGTACAGGCATATGTACAAAAGTAGAAACAAGAAGAGTTCATACCGGTTTTCCTTGTTGCTTCCCTTCCGTCGATCTTCATCATTACTGCCTTGTCACTTGCACGATCGAACGTGGGAAATATTATCAAATGCCATCACGGACTCGAGCTGAACTCTAAAAACAAAGCAAACTAAAGAGAGAAAGGAAATCTTTTTGGGTTTTTTAAAGGTTTAAACGAGAGCAAAAGAGAAAAGAGAAAATCTTTTTGTTGTTTCTGCAAAGAAAGAAAGAAAGAAGGACGGGCAAAAACTTCGAAAAGATCAAAGCGAACAAAAAATAAAACGGATAATACAATGGAAAAGTGAGAAGGGCATGTACTCCCCCAAGCTTAGGCTTTTGGCCTAAGTTAGTAGTAGTTAATGTCCCCAGGAGCCTCCTGCTCCAGGGTGGTACTGGTGAGTCCAAGGGTCGTATGAGGCTTCCGGCGCGTACACGGAAGTCCTCGGATCCTCCCACGAAGAAGGATACGCGCTCCAAGCAGAGGAAGACCCTTCACCAAACTGGGTGACGGTCTCCCCTTGGAAAGGCGTCGAGCAATTAAGGCACCCACATTATAATCAAACCTCCCTGAGAGAGCGGTTGCCAGGATAGCGATATCCGGCGCAGAAATGTTTCTCGTGTTGTCACGAGCTAACACCCCTCTAGCAATATAATACGGAAAATACCTGAGGTGTGGGAATAAGATGCTGGAGATTTTTGACCGCTGAATATCCCTCGTATCCATGCTACAGAGAGAGTTGAAGACGGTTCTCAGCTCGGAGGGCTGAGAGCTTATCTTCGCCGTCAGTCCAATGTTTGGCACACCTATTATTTCACAAAACTTTTCCAAAGGCATGGTCAAAAGATTATTGTAAATTTTAAACTCAAAAGAACCAGTATCAAGGTTATATCTAAAACTGTTGACGAAACAGGAGGTGAGTTTTTGATACTGAGCAACACGGCACGTTGCGAGCCGCGTCAGACCTGCATTAGCGCAAAGATTATAAAACTCCTCCTTAATTCCTGCAGCTTCAAGGAATTCATTGCACTGGAAAGTCATTGCACGTGCTGGATTTGTGTCCTCCAACAACTCTAAGGGCACATGATCTTCGTTGTAGCTCACCCTAGCAGTCGAGGGTGAAGCTACAGCTCTTGTAACTCGATCGGAGTGCTCGGGCCTTTTCTTCCCAAGCCACCCCTTTGCTCTTCCTAGCAAACTCATTTCTGAAATTTTTGACAAATTACAAAAACAAGGATTTAAACAAAGTGAGTTAAGGCAAACTACTCAACCCACTTACCTAAGGCAAAAACTTGCATCAAAACTTGGAAAATAAACTTGTACACATGCATGCAAGCTCATCTAAACAGCACCAAGAACTACTAAATACTCACAAATGAAGCCCCCAACCAAAAATCTATTTGGAGGAGTGGAGGAGTTACATACCAGGGAGTATTTTGCTCAAAATCTCAGCTCAAATGATGGGTTGTGGAGAGAGATCAAAAATCACCTCCACGAACAGCAAGAACGCAAGTTCTAGGGCCAGAACTCGTGTTTTTGGAGAGAAAGAGAGAGAGAGGAAGAAGACTCACCTGGAGGTGGGACCTGTGGGCCCCAGGCGCCCTATGGGCGCGGCCAGGGGGAAGGCCGCGCCAGCTGGCCGCCTGGGCCACTGGTGGCCCCCCCTGGTCAGCCCCAGGTACCTCTGGGTCACTCCCGGCATGGAAATTTTTATTTTTATTTTTCTAGAATTTTTCTGGAAACTTCACTGTTGAAAATTTCTCGGAGTTCAAAAAGATGTAAAACTTTCTGAAAACGTAAAGCGGTGATTAGTATTTTGAAGCTTAAAAAACACAAAAACTTGGTATAGCAAAGAGAATAAAAGCTAAAGAAAATGAAAACATAACAAGCTTAACTTTTTACCTACATAAAACAAGCTCATTAGTAAGGTTGATCAAGTCTTACCAACAACCCGGCGATATATAGAACAAGAAGTCTCACCTCTTATGAAGTGATCATTGCACTTTTAATTTAATGGACAGTGTCCCCACCATAATGGTTTTGTATTTGTGGTACACATGTATTGGAGAGTCCCATTCTCCAATCTTCACGGTCTCAACATTCTCTATAGAGTTAAGGCCACGCCTCTTGTCGATCTTCTTTGGAAAATACACCGTGTGTTCTTTATCATCAACGTTGAAAGTGAACTTGCCTTTATTGCAATCAATAATAGCACCTGCGGTGTTAAGAAAAGGTCTACCAAGAATAATGGACATGCTCCCATCCTCGGGCATGTCAAGCACAACAAAATCTGTAAGGATCAAACAGTTAGCAACTTCAACGGGAACATCCTCACAAATACCAATGGGGACAGCTGTTGATTTGTCAGCCATCTGAAGAGAGATATCTGTAGGGATTAGTTTCTCTAAACAAAGCCTCTTGTAAAGATAGAAAGGCATAACACTCACTCCTGCACCAAGATCACATGAAGAAGTTCTGACGTAATTATTCTTTATGGAGCAAGGAATGGTGGGTATACCTGGATCACCAAGCTTCTCAGGAATCTTGCCACTGAAAGAGTAGTTAGAAAGCATGCAGGGCCGGCTCTGGCCCAGGGCAAGAGGGGCGACGGCCTGGGGCCCGACCAAACTAGGGGCCCATATTTGTTAATTACACAAGTATATATATTATATAGGCCGAAGTAGAGAAAAAAAGGCCCATCTATCAACTATAGACGTACAGCGAGGTTCACGTCCGTAGCAAATACACACTGAACCTGAACATATTTGCAAGCACGCATGGATAGTTTACGCCGGTCTTTAGTTTATCCTGTCATTCAGATAGCCCTGTCTTGGAGGCTTTAAGTTTTGCTAATCTGTTGCAACATTCAGGTGTTCTATCTACTCTTCTTGTAAACGTGTTGCCTAAAAAGCATTTATCTAGCTAAGCATATCACAAGTTTGTGTGCATTGATGTTACCCTTAAGAAAACTGAAGCTGCCGTCTCATATTCTGAGAAGTACAGAAATGAAGGCTTGGTTTCCAATTTGAATAATCTTTAAAACAGAGACAAGAATACATATCAGATATTTGATGCTAACAAAGGTTATCAATGTTTATGGCTTTACTATTATTGTATGCACTCGTGTATTCAATAAAAAAAAATTGGGGCCCATTGATAGAGTTTGCCCTAGGGCCTCTGAAATCCTAGAGCCGGCCCTGCAAGCATGTTAGATATTGCTTCATTAGGAACTTTTCTTTTATTTGTGACAATATCTTTCATATATTTCGAATAGGGAGGTAACTTAATAGCATCAGTCTAAGGGATTTGAAGAAAAAGAGGTTTCATCCATTCACAAAACTTATTGTAATGCTCTTCTTCTTTAGATTTGAGGGACTTACCTGGAAAGGGCATGGGTTTCTGTATCCATGGCTCTTTTTACTTACCATGTCTTCTTGGGATGAAGTCTTATCTAGATTACTTCTTGCGTTTATCAGGTGTTTCTTCTTCTCTTACCTCGGGAGAATCATTCTTCTCAGTGTCCTTTTCTTCAGGCTCGACACCGTGTTCTGTTTCAGCATCGGAGGTAGATATGCTGTTAGGATCAACAGCTGGCTTTTCACTTGTAATAGGATCATCGGGATTGTCAGCCTCCTTGTGTTTCTTCTTCTTTTTCTTCGGGGATCTAACAGTCTCGTCTTCTTCTTGTACTTGAGAATCTTGCTCGATCCTCTTTGGATGCCCCTCGGGATAGAGTGGGTCCTGGGTGTGTGTTCCACCCCTAGTTTTGATGCCATAAGCTTGTATGTCCTGTTTGGCATTATTAGCAAGCAAATCTTTTTGCACATTAGAAATTTGTTCAAGCTGAGTTTGAACCATATGAAAATGCTTAACAAGACATTTAACATCATTAACTGTTCTTTCTAGAACACAACACAAACTTTTGATAGCAAGAGAGTTATCATGCAACTAACTTTTTATCCTCCTATTAAAGTGGTCTTGCTTAATAATAAAATTATCAAGCTCATCTAAGCATTGGTCGGGAGGCTTACCTTTAGGGATGTAGCTTTCAGTAAAGTCTAATAGAGAGTGTACCTCTACCAAGGGAGGGCGAGTAGTAGGCTCACACAACTTCTCAATAGGCGGTAAATTCTTCACGTCTTCGGCTTTAATACCTTTCTCCTTTATAGACCTCTTTGCTTCTTGCATATCTTCGGGGCTCAGAACTAGCATGCCCCTCTTTTTCAGTGGTAGAAGTGGTTCAGGAACGGACCAATCTTCATAGTTCTTGGCGATTTGGCACATTAATTCTTCTGCATCGTCCGGTGTTCTTTCCCTGAAAACACAACTAGCACAACTATCCAGGTAGGATTTGGATTCATCGGTTAAACCAGCGTAAAATATATCAAGCAGTTCATTCTTGGGGACTCCATGTCCCAGCATAACCTTAAGTAAATCACAAAACCTCCCCCAAGCTTTAGGGAGGTGCTCATCCTGCAATTGTTTAAAGTTATAGATTCTTTGCAAAGAAGCATGTTGCATATGAGCTGGGAAATATTTATCAACAAAGAATTGGACTAAGTCCTGAGGACTCTTAATGGAACCATAGGGTAGTGCATCGTACCATGATTTAGCGTCTTCCTTCAAAGAAAAAGGAAAAAAGCTTGGCCACATAGAAGTTTCGTATCTTCTCATCAGTAGTGAATAGGTTACCTAGCTAAGCGAGTTTGGTCAAGTGTGCTATAGCATCATCATTTTCTCTGCCATAAAAGGGGCCAGCCTCGACTGTAGATATAAGTGAAAGATCAATAGAGAAATCATAATCAGGATCAATGATGCATATAGGGGATGTGGAAAATTCAGGATCAGGAATAACTTTGTTCTTCATGGAGTTCTTTTTGAGCAACTCCTTAACAGCACCAGGGTCAGAGTCGACACACTCGCTGAGTTCCCTGCAACAATCATCATCAAGGGTAACATAATCATCATCAAGGATTCTCTCCTTGAGTTCATCTAGGCACCGGTAACCAAAGGTTTTGCAGGTGGGAATATAGGTAGCATGGGTCTCGGTCTTGGATTCTGCTGCAGCCTTAGCAGTCTGAGTTTCAACATAGTAGCCAAGAAAAGTAGTATCATCAAGAGTAGTGGAAGCATCATCAAAAGCATCGGACATAGTGACAGACTCAGTAGAAGCATCATGTGGTGGTGGTGAAGAAAACTTACTCATAACAGAAGGTGAATCAAGTGTAGCACTAGTGTTCAGAACAGTACCTTGTCTTGTACGGGATGGTAAGATCGGAACCTTGGGGTCTCCTTCTTACCCATTGCGGATGATGTGCACCAGGCAGGATATTTCAAGTAGACTTGTAAATATTGCTATGCTCCCCGGCAACGGCGCCAGAAAACGGTACTTGATGACCCACAACCGTAAGGGATCGAGATAGTCTTCGCGGGTAAGTTAACCCAATTTATTGATTCGACACACGGGGAGCCAAAGAGTATTTATAAGCTTTGACAGTTGAGTTGTCAATTCAACCGCACCTGAAATATACTTGCTTGCAACAAAAGATAAGTGGTAATGGTAATATGATAGTGATGGTGGCGACAACAAAAGTAAACAGCAAAAGTAACAACTAATGACCAGCAGGATTGAAACACTGTAGGCTAGGGAGATGGATGGTTGGGCGCTGCATGGATAAGAGTGAACATGTAATAGATTCTAACACGGGGCAAGGCACACAGAAAATCAATGATCATCTAGGCAAATATCAAACATTAGGCATGTATCCCGTAGGTAGTTGTGCGTGCTTGCAATAAGAACTTGCACAACATCTTTTGTCCTACCATCCCGCTACGAACGGGGCCAAAGGGAACTTATGGAGATTAAGGTGCTCTTGTCAAAGAACACCGGAACAAAGCAATAAACTCAATGGATACATGGAATCCTCAAATCATTGACCATCCCCTTTGGTTTCCCAAGCTGTCACCTTTGGGATCGCTGGTTCCGGACCATAATAGGTGCATACAACTCATAGATAGGATCATGAACACAAATATATTCATGAAAACACATAGGGTTCAGATCCGAAATCATGGCACTCGGGCCCAAAGTGACAAGCATTAAGAGCAACAAGTTGAAGCAAAGAAGATAAACACCAAAGTAGATGATAGGCAACATGCCCCTAACAATCTGACGAACTATTACATGATCAAACTCATCCAATCCCTACCATCCCCTTTGCCTACAGCAGGGAATTACTCACACATGTGAAGAGAAGTCATGGAGGAGGGATGGATTGGTGATGGTGATGACGATGGCGACGATCTCCCCTCTCCGGAGGCCAAATCAGCCTCCAGATTAGCCCTCCCGAAGAAGAACAGAGGGTGGCGGCGGCTCCGCGACGGAAACTGGAAAAGCGACTTCTGTTCTGGGGTTTTCCCGTCACGAGAATAAATAGGAGTCGAGGTAGGGCACGAGAGGAGGTGGAGGCCTCCCAGGCGGGCCCCCGGCGCGGCCAGGGGTGGGGCCGCGCCAGCCAGGCGCCTGGGGCACCTGTGGCCCCCCCTCTGGCCCCACTTCTGGCTGGTGGAAGCTTCTGGTGCGTGGATTTTCTGTGAATTTTCCCGGAATTTTCTGAGATACCTAAAAATCCATTTTCCTGCACACAATAAAACCATACAGGCAGCTCTGCTGAAAACAGCGTTAGTCCGGGTTAGTTTCGTCCAAATTATGCAAGAATGAAGGCAAAACAATAGCAAAAGTGTTTGAAAAAGTAGATACGTTTGAGACGTATCAGCTGGTCCCCAAGAAAGACACGGACGTACTGCGAATGTGCGTTGACTACGGGCCAATCAACAAACACTGCCCAAAGGATCACTTTCCCCTGCCAAGAATCTACTATCGTTCCTCGATGCCTACTCAGGATACAATCAGATCAAGAAGAAGGAAGAAGACGAAGAACATATGTCATTCATCACCCCTTACGGCGTATTCTGCTACAGAACAATGCCTTTCGGACTCAAGAACGCAGGTGCTACATATCAGCGAATGATGCAAGCATGCTTAAAAGAGAAAATCGGAAGAAATGTACAAGTCTACGTGGATGACATCGTAATCAAAACCTACAGCGCAAACACACTACTCGACGACCTGCGTGAGACCTTCGCAGCACTCAACCCGAAGAAGTGCGCGTTCGGCGTCCCAACCGGGAAGCTGCTCGGGTACATGGTCTCTGCTCGAGGAATCGAAGCGACCCCCGAGAAAGTTCAAGCAATCACCAGGATGCAGGAACCAACCAACATCACAGGCGTGTGGCAGCTCACCGGAAGACTCGCAGCCCTGAGTCATTTCATCGGCAGATTGGGAGAGCGCACGTTGCCATTCTACCAGTTGCTGAGAAAAGGAGAGAAATTCGAGTGGACTGAAAAAGCCCGCAAAGCATTCGCGGACCTGAAGAAGACACTGTCGACCCCGCCGACCCTGGGGGTACCCAAAGAAAAAGATCAACTATACCTCTACGTAGCAGCACGCAACAGCGTGGTAAGCACAGTACTCGTCGTCGAGCGCACAGAGGAAGGTAAGATCCAGAGCATACAGAGGCCCATCTACCACCTCAACATGCTCTTGACAAAATCCCAGCAGTGGTACCCGCACTACCAGAAGTTACTACTGGCCATCATCACAACCTCAAGAAAGGTGTCACACTACTTCGACGAGCACCCCATCACAATCGTGAGTAGCGCACCACTCGCAGACATTCTCAACAACCCCGGAGCGACTGGGCGAGTCACCGAGTGGAACATTGAGCTCAGTCCGCGGGACCTACAATTCAAACACCCAACAACAATCAAGGCCCAAGTACTCCCAGATTTTCTGGTCGAGTGGACGGAGGTCCAGACACCAGGCCCCCCAGACCTGTCGAACTCATGGACAATGTTCTTCGACGGGTCCAAAAGACAGAAAGGAGCCGGAGCAGGAGTCGTTCTGGTCTCCCCCAAAGGAACCAAACTCAAATACATCCTCCAGATCAACTTCAGCCACGCCTCCAACAACGAAGCCGAATACGAGGCACTGTTCTATGGCATGCGTATGGCCAAAACATGCGGTGCCACTCGCCTAGTAATCTACGGAGACTCCGACCTCGTCGTCCAGCAGGCGATGAAAGAATGCAATGCAGTAGCCGACAACATGGCGGCCTATCAGAAGCTCTATAACGCACTCGAAGGAAGTTTCGACGGCTGTGAGCTCAATTATATCCCCAGAGCAAACAACACAGAAGCCGACGAACTCGAAAACATCGGCTCGACTCGAGGACCAGTACCACCCGGCGTCTTCCTCGAGAGCATCAGCCAGCGATCCATCAAGGAAAAACCAGCAGCACCAGAGGCAGCTGTAGATGACGACACCACAAAGCCAGCACAAGTGGCATCAACAAGTCCATATGAAGGTAACAACAGCCAAGAGGTCGAACCTACGGCTTCAACAGCACTCGAAGGACCAGCATGGACAAAACCGTTCCTCCGATTCCTAATCGAAGGCACACTACCGCAAGACGTCCCAGAAGGTCGACGCATCAGCCGCCGATCCAAGGCATTCACAGTCATCAACAGAGAGTTATACAAGCGAAGCATCACCCAGATACTCCAGAAGTGCATAAATGAAGAAGACGGCAAAGCCCTACTACTCAAAATCCACGAGGGCACCTGCGGGCACCACGCGAGCAGTCGAGCGCTCGTATCCAAAGCATTCCGAGCAGGGTTCTACTGGCCCACTGCGATGAAAAACGTAGAAGAAATTGTGCGACGTTGCATCGCCTGTCAAAAATTCGCTAGCAGGCCGCACACCACAGCCTCAGAACTCAAGACCATACCACTATCATGGCCCTTCGCCACTTGGGGACTCGACATGGTGGGCCCACTGAAGAAATCATCAAAGGGAGGAAGAACTCACCTGCTAGTAGCAGTCGACAAGTTCACCAAATGGATCGAAGCAGTGCCCATCACCAGCTCCACAGCCCTCACGGCGGTGAACTTCATCAAATCAATCATCTTCAGGTTCGGGGTGCCACACAACATCATCACGGACAATGGCACAAACTTCACAGCAGCAGAATTCCAAAACTTCTGCGAAGAACTGGGCATCAAAATCAACCATGCATCATTCGCACACCCACAATCCAACGGCCAGGTGGAAAAAGCAAACGGACTAGTATGCGGAGGACTCAAAAAGAATCTCCTCGCACCACTCGAGCAGGCCGTGGGCAACTGGGTAGAAGAACTCCCTGCCGTACTATGGAGCCTATGCACCACCCCGAATAATGCAACCCAGTACACGCCTTTCTTTATGGTGTATGGGTCGAAGGCGGTGCTACCACATGACCTCAAATTTGGGGCACCCCGGATCTCAGGGTACGAAGAAGAGGAAGCATAAGAAGCGCTGCAAGATGACAAAGACACAACAAACGAAGCAAGGGACACAGCCCTAGCAAAGTCATAGGGATACCAGGACAAACTGCGCACTTACCAAAGCAGTCGCCTGCGCACCAGAACCTTCAATAAAGGCGACCTTGTCCTACGGCTCATAAAAGAGAAAGTTCACAAGATCGCCCCCCAATTGGAAGGACCGTTCATAATAATAGAAGTCATAGGAGGAGGCGCCTATAGACTGAAGTACCCGAAGACTGGCGAGGACGTGGGAAATCCATGGAACGTAGTGAACTTACGCCTGTTCCACCCATAGTCTCCACCATTCATGCTCATTTGGAAGCTCATGTAAACCTTCGATGCAATAAAATGATGTTGCCCAAATCCTACCACAACAAAGCACTCGGGGCCCGAGCACAAAGACTCCCCCCGAGAGACGCTATCGTCGCAATCGCGATCTCTTACCAAAGCACTCGGGGGCTCGAGCACAAAGACTCCCCCCGAGAGACGCTATCGTCGCAATTGCGATCTATTACCAAAGCACTCGGGGGCTTGAGCACAAAGACTCCTCCCGAGAGACGCTATCGTCGCAATCGCCATCTATTACCAAAGCACTCGGGGGCTCGAGCACAAAGACTCCTCCCGAGAGACGCTATCGTCGCAATCACGATCTATTACCAAAGCACTCGGGGGCTCGAGCACAAAGACTCCCCCCAAGAGACGCTATCGTTGCAATCGCGATCTATTACCAAAGCACTCGGGGGCTCGAGCACAAAGAATCCCCCCGAGAGACGCTATCGTCGCAATCGCGATCTCTTACCAAAGCACTCGGGGGCTCAAGCACAAAGACTCCCCCCCGAGAGACGTTATCGTCGCAATCGCGATCTCTTACCAAAGCACTCGGGGGCTCGAGCATAAACTCCTCCTGAGAGACGCTATCGTCCCAATTCACGACCTTTGCACCAAAACACTCGGGGGCTCGATTGCAGCCCGAAAATAAAAAGGGTCCAAGCAAAAAACCCATCGACAAGCACCACCCGTTGAACTCTATCCGGAATCAAACGGAAAAACATGGCTACAACCAGATGGAACACCATGTATGTCGTGGTAATACTAAAGGCATATCCCTAGGCAAGGGAAACCAAGGGGTACCCTTAAGCCCTTGGTTCTCCAAATACTCCCAAACAAAATAAGACCAGTAAAAAACATGGAGCATCAACAATCTCCGAGTAACAAGTTACTTGGAGATCAAAAGCCTCTTCCGAATACACGGCTACTCGGAAGTCCAGCAAGATCCGAGTAGATTGCCACTCGGAAGCAATCGGCGAGTCCTCCCCTACTCGGAAGACAGGAACGCAACGGACAGGAAGCATTCAATACCGCAGGCGTTTCTTCTCCTTTATTAGTAGTAATGGGCAGACCGTTTCTGTAATTAAGTATGCATTCAATCCTGTAATTAAGACCCGTTTAAGCCGAGGCATTAAGAGGGCAGGGGCGCACTCTATATAAGCCCCCCCACCCCTTCGGCGTGGGCACGCGCAACATTCTACACTTCTCAGTATTTCTGAAGAAAGAACACCCCAGTCAGCCTGGGACAGGACTAAGGTTTTGATCTCTACGGAGAGGCCTAACTTGTATAATCCTCTTGTGTCAACCATCTCTATGTACAGATTCATTTAGCTCCGTTCATACCCCTATATCTATTGTCAGGATTATATCCACGACAGTTGGCACCCACCGTGGGGCTGAGTTGATCAGCAATCGTAGAGATGGCGTTTTTCTCATCATCTTCATCGGTTCGTGGCCCCGAGCTCATCGTCGGAGAGGTTTTCCGCTTCAGATCATTGGCTTTCATAGCTGATGATTCGGCCTGGTTGGTGGATTCTCCGCTCCAGGCACAATTGCTGCCTTCAAGAGGCAGCGTCCACTTCCGAGCTGACGAGTCGGGGGCCCTGTGCCTCCAACTGTCGGCCCATCCCCAAGCACCCGCGCCGTTATCTGTCCGCCAAAATAAGAAGCGCTCGGGCCGCCCGCGCGTTCGTCATCGTGGAAAACCGGTCAAGATTCAGCAGGTGGCAGTCATTGACTCGGTGGAGTCAGCCCTGAAGTCCCTGGACGAACTGATCACAAGAGAAGGCTCCAAAACATCTCTCTTGCCTCTGTTCGACTCGGTCGAAGAAGAAGGCATGGCGGCATCTGACCCCGAGTCAGGCGCCGTGCAAGAAGGCAGCAGCGACGCCCCAGTCGCGGTTGCAGAAGTGTGCATGGCCGAGACTCCGCCCTCTCAGCCATCGCCAGCTCGGACAATCACGCCCGAGATGAATCTAACAGCCAATCCAGGGCTGGTGCTCGGGAGCCGACCCAGATATGCTGCCTGACAAGAACATTCCCAAAAAAGAAGATATACCTGCAGTTGTTGACATGGTGTTCGATGTGGAGGTCATTCCCCCCGAGTGGACACTTCCAATCCTCGCTTATCTGCAAAAACAGGAGTTGCCTGATGACGAGATAGAAGCCAAGAAGATTGTCCGCAAGTCCAAGTCTTACTCGGTGATCAACAGGGAGCTATACAGAAACAACATCACTCATGTCCCCCAGTGATGCATCTCCGAGGAGGAAGGCCACTGCATCTTACAAGACATCCATGCGGGAGATTGCGACCATCATGCCTCAATTCGGACGTTGGTAGCAAAAGTTTTCCGAGCTGGTTTCTTCTGGCCCGAAGCCCTCAGCGATGCTCGGTACATCGTGGACCACTGTGAAGGCTATCAGTTTTATGCCAACCAGCCCCACAAACCAGCTTCCAAATTGAAGACAATCCCTCTAGCCTAGTGACGAGGGGGTGACCCCACGACTCCTACAGATAAGCCTACCCGGTGTCCCTGAAGATAGAAGGCCCATGAAGGTCCGCCTGGACCCTCCTTGGCCCGTTAGTTGGCACCGACATAGGAGTCTGCGACTCACAAGGAAGGTGCGAAGACCTGTCGTACGGAGCAAACTAGAGTTAGGAAAGCTTACCTGTAAACGTAGATGAACTCCCCGAGACCTAGCCCAATATATAAGGGCTAGGAGGGGCGACGCCAAAAGGCATCCAATATCATCTATAACCCTAGCCTTGAGCGCTCCAGCCTTGGCATCCACTGTAATCGCATCTCCTTCATCAATAATATCGAGTAGGAACGTGTCCTCCTGTTTGCCGACGAGCTATCGTCCAACCTGTGCCTCTCATGACTAACCCAGGGTCCCTGACCATGGGATTTGCCGGGGTTGATCCCCGTCAATTGGCGCTGTCTGTGGGAACCATGCAGGTTGGGAACGCAATCTCGGCGGCCTCATCATCATCAGCACTCATCGACCCGGTGGCTCCGGCAAGACCCAATCTGTTTGAGTCCCTCGGATTCATGGCCCACCTCCCGGCCCTCCAGCCAGTCTTTACCGATCTACACTCCGGCGTCAACCTGATCTTCGGAGTGTATCAGATCTACATCAACCATTGGGGGAATCTTCGCCTCACCGACGGCACCCGCGCACCCACGGCAACACCTGCAGCAATGACCGGAGCGGACGCCGCCCGCACGGCCAACCCATATGGCAGCTGTAGCCACCCACCCAACTCAAGACTCCACGCCACTCGCGACCGCTCGAGTGGAGCCCCAACATGGAGAAGCACCATCACATGTATCAGCAAGGAGGCGACAAGGAAACCATCGTAGGTGTTCATGGCAGAAGTTGGCGCACCAGCGTCAGGTAACAACGGACGAGTCGACGAACCGGGCACTCGTCAAGACACCCCAACCACCAGCAGGGCGGCAGGTCCTGGCAACACCAGTCAGATGGTCGTAAAGCTAGGAGAACCGGGGTCCGTACCAATGAAAGTCCCGGTGGAACAAGGACCCAGCAATCAAAAAAGCAGTCAGCCGCCAAGAAGCAAGCAGCAAGCACCCGGACAAGGCGGCCAGCCATCACGCAGCAGGCAGCAAACCCCGATTGCAGCGGCAGACGAACCACCCAAAGAAAAAATACACTTGTCCAAGGAATCAATGGCAATGGTAAAGGAAGCAGTCGCCCGCGGCAGGCTACTACCACCAGATGCCTCAAGGGACGAGCTAAGGGCATACAACAAGCTAGCGGGCGAGCTAACCCAGCAGACGAGACAGTGGCGCCTAGCCATGGAGAAGCAAGAGAAGGCGGAAATCGAAAAGAAAAGCAGTCGCAGACAACCTCCCAGAAGTGACTCACCAGGCCACGACTCCCCCACCCGCAACAGATCGAAACTCAACAATCTGCGGAAAACAGTAAGGGCGAGAGTGGTGCGGAAACTCGAAGACGACTTCAGATTAGAGGAAGACGACGACGAAGAAGAGCCCCTCACTCTGGCAGAAGCACTCATAAGCGCCCAGGACTACCTGTCCCGTTCCCAGAAAAGCAGAAAGGGCAAGCCAGATCGCTACACTTCCATTGCTTTGAAGATAATGAAGGACGCCATCGATGCCTCGGTGCCTAAGAAATCCAGCACAAAACGGCAGACTTGAGAGCGGACACCGGACAGGGACCCCGGTTCACCAGACGACGACGACGACAACAACAGTAACGACGACAGGCGCAGACGCTCCGACAGGAACAAGAAGCACGACAGCGACGACAACAACAGGCGCCGCAGCACTCGACGAGATGCGCGAGATGACATCACACAGAACAGAGTCAACCGCAGCAGGCGAAGACGCACAGCACGCGAGGAGTACTCGGACGAAGAGGCTTCCGACGAGGAAATCGAACCATGTGGAGCACTATGCTTCACACGTGCCATACGTGAGACGCGAATGCCAAACGGGTTCAAACTGAACTCCACGACACTAAAGTACAACGGACTCGAGGAGCCAGAGGCCTGGCTCGACGACTACCTAACATCATTCAAGTTTCAGAGAGGAACCAACGTCACGGCAATGCAGTACGTGCAGCTCATGCTCGAGAACTCCGCTCGACATTGGCTGAAAAATCTCCGGCGCGGATCCTTCAGCTCCTGGAGCCAATTCCGAGGAGCCTTCATAGAAAACTTCAAATCCACATACAAGCGACCAGCCTCACTCGAGGAACTGCGGACATGCAAACAAGGAACGAGGGAGACCCTGCGAGCATACATCCAGCGATGGACGATACTCAAGAATTCAGCGGAAGACATCTCGGACGAAAGTGCGATCGACGCGTTCAGGCGAGGTCTACAGCGCGTTGAATTCAAGGAGCAGTGCGGACAGATGAAAGTCCGAACACTCGCACGGCTGATAGAACTAGCCAACAGCTGGGCGGACGGAGAAGATCCTGTTCGTAATGAAACAGAAACCCACACTGCACGATCAGAGTACGACTACGACTACAACGGAGATAGAGGAGCCGACAGAAGAAGGAAGCGACCCAGACGGAACTTCTACGACGATAGAGGACCTGATATGGTCGCCACCAGTTTCTCGTACGATCAGAACGGCAGGCATCGCGACGACAACAGACCACAACAACGAGACAACGCAAAAGACGAGCCCCGGGCTCACAAACGAGAATGGAGGACAAGGCAGCCACGCGACGGCACTCGCGCATTCCGCTCCGCCAAAGAACAACTCGACGGACTGTGTTCTATACACGGATTCAGAAACGAGCGAGGAGAGCTCAGATCGTCCCACACCCTCAGGAATTACAGAAGCTTCAACGAGTTGGCCGAGGAGAAAAGCCGCTCCACGGCCGCAACAGTCCGACCACTCGCAAGCATAGCAGTCGGGCCGGTCGCCCACAACGCGCCACCAGCCCCTCCTCTGCCAACAAGACAGGTGGCCGCCATCTAGGAACGGCAAAGGACACCAAAAGAAGAAGACCAGTACCCAGAAGCCCACGGGAGGATCTACATGATACAAGAAGGCAGGCCTTCCAACAGGCAGCAGAAACAAGTCACCAGACAAGTCTTCCTGGCAACCTCCGCACACTCGGCCGTCCTAGAGTACCTGCGCGGGTCGGAGATAGAAATTGCCTTCTCCCGGGACGACCACCCGCCAGTCGTTCCCCAACCAGGGCACGCCACGCTAGTACTCGAGGCCAGAATCGTAAACTACGACATGTCGCGAGTATTCATGGACGGCGGCAATGGGATCAACATCATCTTCACCCGAACACTCGACGACATGCTCATCCAAAACAACGCACTCAAGTCCTCAGGCACAACCTTCCACGGGATTGTACCAGGAAAAGCAGTTTACCCCCTCGGAAGGATAAGCCTGGAGATAGTCTTCGGGAGCGCGACAAACTTCCGCAAGGAAACGCTGGACTTTGAAGTAGTCGACTGGAAGTCGCAATACCACGCAATCCTCGGACGACCAGCTTTCGCTCGCTTCATGGCCGTACTCCATTACGCCTACCTCAAGCTGAAGATGCCAGGCCCACATGGGGTCATCACATTCAGCGGCAGTTTCGTCAGATCCGACCACTGCGACAAGGAATTCCACAAAATAGCAGAAGCCTTCGTAGCCCACCAAGGCAGCAGGACCACGGGACTCGCAGAAGAAGCGCTCCCGTAGAAGGAAAGGAACATCTCCCAAAGAACCCAGGCACTCGGAGACAAAGCTACCAAGCCTTTAAGGCCACTACATCATCGTTCTAAGCAAAAGGTATCTGTCTTCAACAGAACCCCCCTACTCTTTGTAAGGGACAGCAGGAAAAGTATTACATAAATATTTTTCCCCAAAATCAGTTGGCACTCGGGGGCTCGCCGAAGCAGCCACCCCCCGAGGCGTCCTCCACAATCGCGGCACATTAACTTGGCACTCGGGGGCTCGCCGAAGCATCCATCCCCCGAGGCGTCCTCCGCAATCGCGGCACATTAACTTGGCACTCAGGGGCTCGCCGAAGCAGCCACCTCCCGAGGCGCCCTCCGCAATCGCGCCACATTAACTTGGCACTCGGGGGCTCGCCGAAGCAGCCACCCCCCGAGGCGTCCTCCGCAATCGCGACACATTAACTTGGCACTCGGGGGCTCGTCGAAGCAGCCACCCCCCGAGGCGTCCTCCGCAATCGCGGCACATTAACTTGGCACTCGGGGGCTCGCCGAAGCAGCCACCCCCCGAGGCGTCCTCCGCAATCGCGACACATTAAACTTGGCACTCGGGGGCTCGCCGAAGCTATCACCCCCGAGGCGCTCTTCGCAACCACGACACATAAAAACTTTTACACTCGGGGGCCTGCCGCGGCAACCCCCTGGAACGTCCCCCGCGACAAAACCAAGACACCATGGAATATACACCACCAAGAAGAAGCATATACAACGAAGGGAAGCACCTAATCTTCAGGCTCCAACTTCGCCTTAATAAGTGCACCCAGATGGCGGGCATTCTCTTCGCAAACTCGCCTCACAACCTGGCGTGCAGGTTTATCTACAGCCATGTAGTGCCCATTCATCGGATGATCCCTGCCGCCTGGAGGACCCGCCACCACCTGAGCAAAATCCACCCCCGGCCAATGACTATGGACCAAACCCAAAGCATCTCGGGCTCCAGCACGAATCTGATGATCCATCACTCGACGTAACTCGGTAAGCTGAGAAAATACACGACAGAGCCTCTCAAGGGACGAAGGAACCACCTCCAGCGGATAGAACTCAGCATGGATACCACCCAATACCCGTTGGCAGTATTTGAGAGCATCCGGCACCCACTCAACCCGGAGACGAAGAAAAGCAAATGCTCGAGCACGAGCCCCATCCGCCCAAAAGGGATTTCTCGCCTGCACTCTGGGATCATCAAGCCGTGACATCTCCGACTGAACGACTCTCTCTTCATCCCGAGATCGCCCTGCCAGCACCTCGAAAGTCAAAAACCACGATCAAGACAGAGACAGCAAAACCTACTAAACGGAATCGAGCAACCAAGCAGAGGCGAAACTCACCCCGCAGGAGGTCGGACAACTTCACCACCCACGAAGCAAGGTTCTCAACCATGGCCTCGGCACGCTCGCGCCGAGTACGCTGAACGGCTACGGATCCCTTAAGTCGAACAATCTCCCGCTCATTGTTCTTCAGTCGCAACCAAACGGACTCGTAGGCACCCTCGCGAGCGTCATCCTTCAGCGAATTCCAAGGACGAAGAACGCCCGGAGTGGCCTACCGCAGGATGAACAAAACAAAGAAATCAAAAAGTAGAAAGAGGAACAGCCAAAAAGTCACTCATATAAAGATAGCAAAAGATCAACCATCACAACGGAGTCATGAATTACAGACAAAGTTTCAAAGCGACGCAACACTACTGTGCCTCCCCCTCACCTATGATAGGGGGATCCTGAGCATCTACAACATGTTGCAGGCGACGAGCCAGTTTATCGGCTCGGTCGTTCTTCTCATTAGAATAGTCCGGGATGGTCTCAACCAAGGAATCATCAATGGAAATCCCATGCCCCATAAGGACGACAAGGGTCGTGGAAGAACCACTCACCACACTCTCCGCAACAAGCTCCACCATACGCCCCCCCCATCCGGGCCGAATGCAGCCACCCGAGCGCCCAGGCCATCCGGCACCTTTGAACCCTCTGGCATAAGGTGTTCGTGCGCAAGACCCACAAGATCGGAAGCCCAGGTGCAGACGTCCCCAACCACTGTAACAGCACCTGCAACAGAATCTACAGCACCTTGAAGAACTCCAGACCCTGACGCAGCAGCTTCCATTGGTTTTGCACCTATAGCAGCTGCATCAAGCAAAGAAACGTCATCACGGGAAGACAGTAGGAACAGCAAGACCAATGTATGAATGCCAAACTTACACACAAGCGAGTCCGCCAGAGCGCGAAGACGTTTGCCCTCAACTGCTTCCGCCCTCGTGTTGACCATGCAACTCCGCCTCCTTGGAAGCCAAGGTAGCCTTAAGAAGGGAAACCATCCTCCCCGCCTTCTCGGCTTGCTCCTCGGCAGCCTGGCGACGGTCTGCGAGGCAAGATAGTACTCAAAACAAAAGACGCAGTGGCCAAAACTCAGCAGCGCAAGAATGAAAACTCACCACTCATAGCAGACAAAGCATCCTGGGCAGAATCATGGACCCGTTGCCAACGCTCAGCATCAATCACCAAACGCTCACAGTGTTGGAAAACAGGCTGCAATATCCAGACAATCAGATGATAAGGAAAGACAAGACTACAAGCAGCTGCAAGCAGTTACTTGTAGCCTCGGGGGCTACTCCCACCGGGAGCACTGCCGTGCCCCCAATGATAAAGTCGCACAGGTACGAATCAACTTACCAGCTTGGAGACGTGGTCGAAAACACGAGCCTTGTATTCAATCGCCAGATCAAGCCGGCCAAAGTACGGGGGACCAAGTTCAGTAGGCTTGGACTCAGGAGCAACAGCACCAGGCGCCTCAGAAGAGGGCGCACCAGGAACTACACCCGCAGTCGGAACGGCAGGAGCCGCCGACGGCCCAGATTGACCAGCAGCAACCGAGGGGTCCTCAAGATGCTTGGCTGCCGCCCCAGAGTCCGTCGACTTCAAGTCAGTAGTAGCTGCGCTGGTGCACGAAGCAGCTGGAGCAGTCACAGCACTACAAGATAAGCATTATCAGACGCAGGAACAAGGAAAAGGGAACGGGCAACAATCCAGCAAATTCTTACCCGACACGCGCAGCACGAGGGCACCCCAGCCTCCCAAGCCTGACCCTCTTCGGAGCAGCGGCCGAAGTAGCAGCCGAAGGAGAAGGCCCAGCAAACGGAGAAGCCGGTGGGACAGCATCACCCAATGCATCATGATCTTCAGCGCTCAAGGGGTGCGACCGCTTCACGCGAAAGGGACTCGAATCTTCACTATCTCCAGTTTCCACCAGCACAGCTTCAGCATCAACAGCTGGCGCAGCATCATCAGTTGCGGAAGCACCAGGTTCTTCAAGAATATTGGCGTCCTCCGTCTGCGGAGGATTACACACCGCCGGAGCATGGCCCTGCAAGGCAAGCAATGTCAACAAGAGAGCAAAACTAGGTACTTTTCCAAACAAACGAATGAACACAGACACCAACCGGCGGAGGAGAATGATCAGAAGCGTACGGAAGGACAAGGCGCATTTCCAAAATACTCGAGCACTTGGTCACATGTTGGATGCGAGTCAGCAGGGCGTCAGGTTCAAGCTCTTGAGGCGAGCATCTCGTCGAGTCACCGAGTCCCTCGTACTGCCACATAGGACGAGTTCGATGCTGCAACGGTTGAACTCGCCTCCCCACAAAAACAGAGATGAGCTGACCACCGGTCAAGTTATCCTTCAACACAGCAATCCTCTCCAAAAACAGAGTCAGCTCGGACGACTCCACCTCGGTCAAGGAATGAGACCACGAAGGCTGTCTGACCACCCGCGTTGCCGGATTGAAAGAAGCAAGACCAAATTGTTGACCAACAACACACCGATCCTTCAGATAAAACCAGCCTTTTCACCAGCCACTAACGGAATCGATTTTCTCCAAGTCAAAATACGAATGTTTATCCCCAATGGAGATACCCACCCGACCCACTGCGTACTCAGAGTTCGTACTTTTTATACTAAAAAGGCGCCTCCAAAGTCCCCAATGGGGGTAAATCCCCAGGAAGGCCTCACAAAGAGTGATGAAACACGCAATGTGCAAAATTCCGTTGGGAGTCAGGTCATGCAACTGGAGCCGATAGGAATACAACATGCCACGAACGAAAGGATCCAGCGGAAGAGCAAACCCGCGGTGGAAGAAAGCCTGGAAGCATACCCGCTCGTCCGCCGCCGGCACTGGAATCGACTCATCACCAGGGAGACGCACATCACCCTCCACCACCACATCGTCAGCAACCAGCGCATCCAGATCTCTGGCCCCGAACATGGACCTCTCCCACTTGCCGGACATCTTGGCTGACTCTACAGCAGTACGGGGGCGCTTGGTCATAGATCCCGCAGCAGCCCGCAGAGGAGAAAAGACGAAGGCTCGAGAACAAGAAGGAAACAGAGAAAGAGAGGAAATGCGATGGCTGGGTAAAACCTACAATTTACCCAGCCGCAAGGTATTTAACCCAAGAGCCTAGCAAGAAGGGCCACCGTCCAACCTTATCACCCAGCAAACTTGGCACGATCCCATAAACAGGCGAAAAGTATGGAAAATCCAACCGGCGCAGTAACAACACCGCCCACTACGCGCGCAAAAAGAGGAGCATGATCTCGCGACACGAAAATTTCGGCGGGACAGCGCCAAGTCATTTCCTTCGGAAGGCTACAGTGGTCAAAAACACCAGAATACCATGCCAACGTCATATCACAGCAAGGCGTACTGAGTACGCCATCAAGGCTCAGAGATGCTATCTTTCAGATCTTTTTCCCGATGAACAAAAAAACATCTTACTCCCATCGGGAGAGCACATCATAAGAGTCCCAGGTGCTCCCTCACCCAAAGGTCAGCAATGTGCTCGAGTGGCCACTCGCACTCACGAGAGTCTTGGGTGCTCCCTCAACCCGACGCAAGACAAACATTCACTCGCCAAGATCATACGACGCTAGAGTCTCAGGTGCTCCCTAACCTCAAGAGCCAAAACGGCATTCGAGTGACTACTCGCGAAGAACCCCCCGTCTGAGCACTCGAAACAAGCTCCGCGGGTGAATGAGTGAAAAGCTCGCTTGATGTTTTATTCCAAGCGGGTGCAATACTATTAGGCTCCGCGCCTCAAAAACACACATTCCTGGAACACGATACACTGTGCCCAGATGCCACGCAAGATTAGCGTGTAAGTAAGACCACGCTGCGAAGTTCGGCCGGGCTGGGACATGCCGGGCCGCGCCCTCTGGCCTCCTGGGCTGCTCCCCCTCCTCTGGTGCCCTACCGAGGCTCCTATTTATCCCCGTGATGAGAAAACCCCAGAACATAAGTCGTTTTCCCAGTTTCCGTCGCGGAGCCGCAGCCACCCTCTGTTCTTCTTCGGGAGGGCTAATCTGGAGGTTGATTTGGCCTCCGAAGAGGGGAGATCGTCGCCATCGCCATCACCATCACCACTCCATCCATCCTCCATGACTTCTCTTCACATGTGTGAGTAATTCCCTGCTGTAGGCAAAGGGGATGGTAGGGATTGGATGAGTTTAATCATGTAATAGTTCGTCAGATTGTTGGGGGCATGTTGCCTATCATCTAGATTGGTGTTTATCTTCTTTGCTACAACTTGTTGTTCTTAATGCTTGTCACTTTGGGCCCGAGTGCCATGTTTTCAGATCTGAACCTTATGTGTTTTCATGAGTATATTTGTGTTCTAGATCCTATCTATGAGTTGTATGCACCTATTATGGTCCGGAACCGGCGATCCCAAAGGTGACAGCTTGGGACACCAAAGGGGATGGTCTATGATTTGAGGATTCCATGTATCCATTGAGTTTATTGCTTTGTTCCGGTGCTCTTTGACAGGAGCGCATTAATCTCCATAAGTTCCTTTTGGCCCCGTTCGTAGCGGGATGGTAGGACAAAAGATGTTGTGCAAGTTCTTATTGCAAGCACGCACAACTACCTACGGGATACATGCCTATTGTTTGATATTTGCCTAGATGATCATTGCTTTTCTGTGTGCCTTGCCCCGTGTTAGAATCTATTATATGTTTACTCCCATCCACGCACCGCCCGGCCATCCATCTCCCTAGCCTACAGTGTTTTCAATCCTGCTGGTTATTAGTTGTTACTTTTCGCTATTTACTTTTGCTGTTGCTATCATCACTATCATATCACCGTTACCACTTATCTATTGTTGCAAGAAAGTATATTTCAGGTGCGGTTGAATTGACAACTCAACTGTCAAAGCTTATAAATACTCTTTGGCTCCCCGTGTGTCGAATCAATAAATTGGGTTAACTTACCCGCGAAGACTATCTCGATCCCTTACGCATGTAGGGCATCAAGCAGCGTTTTCTGGCACCGTTGCCGGGGAGAATAGCAATATTTACAAGTCTACTTGAAGTATCCTGCCTGCTGCATATCATCCGCTATGGTTAAGAAAGGAGACCCCAAGGTTCCGATCTTACCATCCCGTACAAGAAAAGGTACTATTCTGAACACAAGTGCTACACTTGATTCACCTTCTGTTATGAGTAAGTTTACTTCACCACTACTACATGATGCTTCTATTGAGTCTGTTACTATGTCCGATACTTTTGATGATGCTTCCACTACTCTTGATGATGCTACTTTTCTTGGTCACTATATTGAAACTCAAACTGCTAAGACTGCAGCAAAATCCAAGACCGAGACCCTTGCTACCTATATTCCTACCTGCAAAACCTTTGGTTACCCGAGCTTAGATGAACTCAAGGAGAGAATCCTTGATGATGATTATGTTACTCTTGATGATGATTTTTCCAGGGAACTCAGAGAGTGTGTCGACTCTGACCCTGGTGCTGTTAAGGAGTTGCTCAAGAGGCACGCCATGAAGAACAAAGTTATTCCTGGTCCTAAATTTTTCACGTCACCTATATGCATCACTGATCCCGATTATGATTTCTCTGTTGATCTTTCACTTATATCTACAGTCGAGGCTGACCCCTTTTATGGCAGAGAAAATGATGATGCTATAGCACACTTGACCAAACTCGCTGAGTTAAGCAACCTATTCACTACTGATGAGAAGATACGAAACTTCTATGTGGCCAAGCCTTTTCCTTTTTCTTTGAAGGAAGACGCTAAATCATGGTATGATGCACTACCCTATGGTTCCGTTAAAAGTCCTCAGGACTTAGTCAACTTTTTTGTTGATAAATATTTTCCGGCTCTTCTGCAACATGCTGCTTTGTAAAGAATCTATAACTTTAAACAGTTGCAGGACGAGCACCTCCCTAAAGCTTGGGGGAGGTTTTGTGATTTACTTAAGGTTATGCCGGGACATGGGATACCCAAGAATGAATTGCTTGATATATTTTATGTTGGTTTAACCGACGAATACAGAACCTATCTGGATAGTTGTGCTAGTTGTGTTTTCAGGGAAAGAACACCGGACGATGCAGAAGAATAATGTGAAAAATCGCCAAAAACTATGAAGACTGGTCCGTTCCTGAACCACTTCTACCACCGAAAAAGAGGAGCATGCTTGTTCTGAACCCCGAAGATATGCAAGAAGCAAAGAAGTCTATAAAGGAGAAAGGTATTAAAGCCGAAGACGTGAAGAATTTACCGCCTATTGAGAAGTTGTGTGAGCCTACTACTCACCCTCCCTTGGTAGAGGTACACTCTCTATTAGACTTTACTGAAAGTGACATCCCTAAAGGTAAGCCTCCCGACCAATGTTTAGATGAGCCTGATAATTTTATTGTTAAGAAAGACCATTTTAATAGGAGATTACAAAGTCAGTTGCATGATAATTCTCTTGCTATCAAAAGTTTGTGTGATGTTCTAGAAAGAACAGTTAATGATTTTAAATGTCTTGTTAAGCATTTTCATATGGTTCAAACTCAGCGTGAACAAATTTCTAATGTGCAAAAAGATTTGCTTGCTAAAAATGCCAAACAGGACATACAAGCTTATGGAATTAAAACTAGGGGTGGAACACACACCCAGGACCCACTCTATCCCGAGGGGCATCCAAAGAGGATCGAGCAAGATTCTCAAGTGCAAGAAGAAGACGAGATTGTTAGCTCTCCGGAGAAGAAAAAGGAGAAGAAGAAACACAAGGAGGCTGACAATCCCGGTGATCCTATTACAAGTGAATAGCCAGCTGCTGATCCTAATATCATATCTACCTCCGATGCTGAAACAGAAGACGGTGCCGAGCCTGAAGAAAAGGATGCGGAGAAGGATGATCCTCCCAAGGTAAGAGAAGAAGAAGCACCCGATAAACGCAAGAGGTACTCTAAAGAAGACTTCATCGCAAGGAGACATGGGAAGGAAAGAGAACCATGGATACAGAAACCCTTGCCCTTTCCATGTAAGTCCCTCAAATCTAAAGAAGAAGAGCATTATAATAAATTTTGTGAATGGATGAAACCTCTTTTTCTTCAAATTCCTTTGACTGATGCTATTAAGTTACCTCCCTACCCGAAATATATGAAGGGTATTGTTACTAATAAAAGAAAAGTTCCTAATGAGGCAATATCTACTATGCTTGCTAACTACTCTTTCAGTGGCAAGATTCCTAAGAAGCTCGGTGACCCAGGTATACCCACCATTCCTTGCTCCATAAAGAATAATTACGTCAGAACTGCTTTATGTGATCTTGGGGAAGGAGTGAGTGTTATGCCTTTCTCTCTTTACAAAAGTCTTTGTTTAGAGAAAATAATCCCTACAGATATCTCCCTTCAGATGGCTGAAAAATTAACAGCTGTCCCAATAGGTATTTGTGAGGATGTACCCGTTGAAGTTGCTAACTGTTTGGTCCTTACATATTTTGTTGTGCTTGACATGCCCGAGGATGGGAGCATGTACATTATTATTGGTTGACCTTTTCTTAACACCGCAGGTGCTATTATTGATTGCAGTAAAGGAAAGGTCACATTCAATGTTGATGATAAAGAACACACGGTTTATTTTCCAAAGAAGATCGACAAGAGGCATGGCCTTAACTCTATAGAGAATATTGAGACCGTGAAGATTGGAGAATGGGACTGTCCACTACATGTGCACCACAAATACAAAACCATTATGGTGGGGACAATGTCCATTAAAGTAAAGGTGCAATGATCACTTCATAAGAGGGGAGACTTCTTGTTCTATATATCGCCGGTTTGTTGGTAAGACATGATCAACCTTACTAGTGAAGCTTGTTTTATATAGGTAAAAAGTCAAGCTTGTTATGTCTTCATTTGCTTTAGCTTTCATTCTCTTTGCTGTACCAAGTTTTTATGTTTTTAAAGCTTCACAATACTAATCACCGCTTTAAGTTTTCAGAAAGTTTTGCAGCTTTTCGAACTCCGAGAAATTTTCAACAGTGAAGTTTTCAGAAAAATTCCAGAAAAATAAGAATAAAAATTTCCATGCCGGGAGTGACCCAGAGGCACCTGGGTCTGACCAAGGGGGGCACCCGTGGCCCAGGCGGCCAGATGGCGCAGCCTTCCCCCTGGCCGCGCCCACAGGGCGCCTTGGGCCCACATGCCCCACTTCCAGAAATGAGTTTGCTAGGAAGAGCAAAGGGGTGGCTTGGGAAGAAGAGGCCCGAGCGCTCCGACCGAGTTACAAGAGCCGCAGCTTCACCCTCGACTGCTAGGGTGAGCTACAACGAAGATCATGTGCCCTTAGAGTTGTTGGAGGACACAAATCAAGCACGTGCAATGACTTTCCCGTGCGATGAATTCCTTGAAGCTGCAGGAATTAGGGAGGAGTTCTATAATCTTTGTGCTAATGCAGGTTTGACGCGGCTCGCAACGTGTCGTGTTACTCAGTATCAAAAACTCACCTCCTGTTTTATTAACAGTTTTAGATATAACCTTGATGCTGGTTCTGTTGAGTTTAAAATTTACAATGATCTTTTGACCATGCCTTTGGAAAAGTTTTGTGAAATAATAGGTGTGCCGAACGTGGGACTGACGGCAAAGATGAGCTCTCAGCCCTCCGAGCTGAGGACCGTCTTCAACTCTCTCTGTAGCATGGATACAAGGGATATTCATCGGTCAAAGATCTCCTGCATCTTATTTCCACACCTCAGGTATTTCGCGTATTATATTGCTAGAGGGGTGTTAGCTCGTGACAACACGAGCAACATATCTGCGCCGGATATTGCTATCCTGGCAACCGCCCTTTCAGGGAGGTTTGATTATAATGTGGGTGCCTTGATTGCTCGACGCCTTTCTATGAACGGTAACAAGGGAGACTTATTTTGTGGCGTTTACGCCACACTTATCCTAGAGTCTCTTAATGGCACCCCACACCCCGATGATAAGCCTTTTACTTATTTAAGTTTTGATCTTGCTGCTATGAAAAGGCATAAGTTTGTTACCATGACTTCCGAGTTTGGTAACCTTAATTATATCTTGCGTTTCGGAGCTACCACAGAACGCAAGATCCGTCTACCTGCACCTATTTTGTTTGATTTTTCTCACAGGAACGGGTGGTCCTTTGATGTTATCCAGTTCGATGAGTTCGTGGTCCAGCATCAGTTTCATAACCCCATGGAGGGTGTTGTGCCCGACGAGGAGGAGCATGGTGAGTTCCCACCTTTCCAGGGGGAGACCTTCACCCAGTTTGGTGAAGGGTCTTCCTCTGCTTGGAGCGCGGATCCTTCTTCGTGGGAGGAGCCGAGGACTTCGGTGTACGCACCGGAAACCTCGTACGACCCTTGGACTCAGCAATACTACCCTGGAGTAGGAGGATCCTAGGGACATTAGCTACTACCAACTTAGGCCAAAATCCTAAGCTTGGGGGAGTACGTGCCCTTCTCACTTTTCCAATGTATTATCCATTTTATTCGCTTTGATCTTTTCGAAGTTTTTGCCCGTTCTTCTTTCTTTCTTTCTTTGCAAAAACAACAAAAAGATTTTCTCTTTTCTTTCACTTTTTTTAACCTTTTAAAAAACCCAAAAAGATTTCCTTTCTCTCTTTAGTTTTCTTTGTTTTCAGAGATCAGCCCGAGTCCGTGATGGAATTTGATTATATTTCCTACGTCCGATCGTGCAAGTGACCAGGCAGTAATGACGAAGATCGACGGAATGGAAGCAACAAGGAAAACCGGTATGAACTCTTCTTGTTTCTACTTTTGTACATATGCCTGTACTTATGATCTAGAGACCAGCTTGTAGCGACATCGTGCTATGTTTACAATGCTTTCCCAGTGTTCATGCTTTCCTTGTGGCTAGTCCCAAATAGCTAGAGTACATAATGTGTTGTTGAAATGATTTACATGCATTGCATTGTTCATGGTTTGGCACACTGGAGTGGTATTTCCCTTCGGAGGATTTTTGGATTGACTTGGCACATGTTTACACATGCTTATGACTAGAAAGTCTATTTTTTCCTTGATGATCTTTTTGTTTCAGAATAGTTATATCACTTTCATGCCCGATTCAATGTTTCTTTGTCGCTCTGCATGATTATGACAGTTATTGCTCTCTAGTTGGTCGCTTACCAGTCTTTTGCTAGCCTTCGCTCGCACTAAGCGGAATTCTTCTTGTGCTTCCAAACTCCTTTTTCAAACGCAGTTGTTCCATTTGAGTCCACCATACCTACCTATATGTGGTATTTACCGGCCACTCCTAACTTAGACTTTCTTGTGCCATCTCGAAATTTATTCAAAATCTTCCCTTTTGTAACCGTACAAGCTCATGGTCCGGTGAGGGGAAATCAGTATCTTTCATGCCAAAAATATTTTGACGGAAGTTTTAACTAGTCAAAACAGAAAAAGAAAAATAAATATATGAGAGTTACACCTCCCCCATACTCGATTATGGAGTGATATGGACCAAATGCTGCTTATGATAGGTGGAACGATACCCTCCTTCCATCCTTGAGGCAAAATAAAAGGTTCCATAGACCATCGAAGGATTCATGGATAAGGGAATATGTGTAAGCAAAAGGCATTATATATGGTTGGCATGGGAGATATTGAAAGACCTTTACCGTTCACCGTTGAATGGAAAGTTGCACTTCTCAAAAATGTTTTATCTCTGTTTTCAAAACCAAGAGCTCTGGCACATGTTTAGTCTTTGTTTCCTTTCACGGGTTTTCAACCTTGCCATCAAAAGCCACGGTTCAAGAGTCTCCCCTTCTTTCTTCAAAGCACCAACTATGAGAGCATAATTGTCATTCTTAGTGTAACATGCACTTTCCCAAAGTATTACATTGTCTTCTGCATGCTTGTGTTATTGCTAGTCTGAAATACTGAGTTCTAGTCACCTTTAAAACTCCGGAGGAGTTTCTGCATTTATGTTTTGCTTCACTCATGGAGGCTAGCGAAATGCCACTCAAGTATGTTCAAGCTATGTGCATTTTGATCCTATCTTGATTTTCAGTAGCTTATTATTTACTTTTAGTTGTTTGTGACTGATCACATGAAAGAAGAATTGCTTCGTGCATTGTCCTTATAGCATTGTTTCATTACTTGCTAAACTCTTTTCGTAGTACATGCTTATTTACATCTAATGAAGCAAAAGAGTTTGTCAAAGTTTTCTTTGTGGCGTCCAATTCGTTGAACTGAATTGCTTGAGGACACGTAATATGCTAAGCTTGGGGGAGTTGATACGTCTCAAACGTATCTACTTTTCCAAACACTTTTGCTATTGTTTTTCCCTCATTCTTGCATGATTTGGACGAAACTAACCCGGACTAACGCTGTTTTCAGCACAGCTGCCTGTATGGTTTTATTGTGTGCAGGAAAATGGATTTTTAGACATCCCAGAAAATTCCTAGAAAAATACCAGAAAATCCACACACCCGATGGAGCTAGGAGCCAGAAGTGGGACCAGAGGGGAGCCCTGGGGGCCCCAGGCGCCCCCCTGGCGCGGCCAGGGGTGGGGCCGCGCCCTCTGGCCGCCTGGGCTGCTCCCCCCTCCTCTGGTGCCCTACCGAGGCTCCTATTTATCCCCGTGACGAGAAAACCCCAGAACAGAAGTCGTTTTCCCAGTTTCCGTCGCGGAGCCGCCGCCACCCTCTGTTCTTCTTCGGGAGGGCTAATCTAGAGGCTGAATTGGCCTCCGGAGAGGGGAGATCGTCGCCATCGTCATCACCATCACCACTCCATCCATCCTCCATGACTTTTCTTCACATGTGTGAGTAATTCCCTGCTGTAGGCAAAGGGGATGGTAGGTATTGGATGAGTTTAATCATGTAATAGTTCGTCAGATTGTTGGGGGGCATGTTGCCTATCATCTAGATTTGTGTTTATCTTCTTTGCTACAAATTGTTGTTCTTAATGCTTGTCACTTTGGGCCCGAGTGCCATGTTTTCAGATCTGAACCTTATGTGTTTTCATGAGTATATTTGTGTTCTAGATCCTATCTATGAGTTGTATGCACCTATTATGGTCCGGAACCGGCGATACCAAAGGTGACAGCTTGGGACACCAAAGGGGATGGTCCATGATTTGAGGATTCCATGTATCCATTGAGTTTATTGCTTTGTTCCGGTGCTCTTTGACAGGAGTGCCTTAATCTCCATAAGTTCCTTTTGGCCCCGTTCGTAGAGGGATGCTAGGACAAAAGATGTTGTGCAAGTTCTTATTGCAAGCACGCACAACTACCTACGGGATACATGCCTATTGTTTGATATTTTCCTAGATGATCATTGCTTTTCTGTGTGCCTTGCCCCGTGTTAGAATCTATTATATGTTTACTCCCATCTATGCAGCGCCCGACCATCCATCTCCCTAGCCTACAGTGTTTTCAATCCTGCTGGTTATTAGTTGTTACTTTTTGCTATTTACTTTTGCTGTTGCTATCATCACTATCATATCACCGTTACCACTTATCTATTGTTGCAAGCAAGTATATTTCAGGTGCGGTTGAATTGACAACTCAACTGTCAAAGCTTATAAATACTCTTTGGCTCCCCGTGTGTCTAATCAATAAATTGGGTTAACTTATCCGCGAAGACTATCTCGATCCCTTACGCCTGTGGGGCATCAACCCCGAGCCAGAGCAAATTCTGTGGTCACTGGCGTGTAATTATCCCTTTTCATCATCTCCGCAAAATCGGCCATGCGCGCTTGCTTGGCCTCCAGGTACGTCCCATACGCTGCATCAAAGGAGAAGATCAGTACACAATGGAAGACTTGGGAGCATTTCCCCACCATAACTCAGATCACAAAAACTCACCAGACAAGGTTTCGCTGAAAATGGCAAACCGCCCAGCGCAATACTCTTCAGCTGTCTTCACTGCCTTCCGAGTTGTTTCCAACTCGGCTTGATGTTTTTTCTCATCCTCGACACGCAGCTCGGATAACTTCTCCAAATCCAACTCCAGCTTCGCGATACATGCTTCATTCTCCTTCACCGCTTGTTTATAATAATGCAGACTTGTATCCAAAGACTTCTGAGCTTTAGCCCGTTTCTCAACCTGGTCTATCTCCTTCTTCATCTTCGCAACGAAATCGTCGTTCTCTTTTACCTTGGCGTCAAAAGCTTTCTTCGCCGCTTCTGCAAACAGAAGTCAAAACGGATACACAGAACGATGAAATACACCAATACAGGAATGCAAGGGTCCTTACCATTGTCTTCAGCATGCTGTTTCTTAAGTTTGTTGTGCTCTTCAAGCAGCACCTCGTACGCACTCTTGGCAGCAGTACTCTCCTCCTGCAACTTCACGAAGGCCGATCCAAATTTGCATGCCTCCTACGAAGACAAGAAGAATACCATGCTGAAATTAAAACCTCCTATCAAAAGACTCCGAATAACTTCACAAAGTTACTCAGAGCCTTGGGGGCTAGACCCAGTGGGTGCACTAAGAAGTGCTCCCACTGGAAGTTCACTGAAATTAAAACCTCCTATCAAAAGACTCTGAATAACTTCGCAAAGTTACTCGAAGCCTTGGGGGCTACACCCAGTGGGTGCACTAAGAAGTGCTCCCACTGGAAGTTCACTGAAATTAAAACCTCCTATCAAAAGACTCCGAATAAATTTGCAAAGTTACTCGGAGCCTTGGGGGCTACACCCAGTGGGTGCACTAAGAAGTGCTCCCACTGGAAGTTCACTGAAATTAAAACCTCCTATCAACAGACTCCTAATAACTACCTATCATGCAATAGGGTGATATTTCTTAACATAATGCATATAGAAAATATAGGTATGAGTATGGTCAAAGCATCACTTTCCTTCTTGCTGGTCCTGACGGTCACAATCCTCACAAAACGAGGCGGCACACTCCGGACAATCTATGCGAGCAAACATAGCACCAATCAATCATATATTCAATACAATTATGCTCAAACAGTAATAGCATTCAAATAACAGTAGCAAAACTTTCCTAACAGTAGCTAAACTTAAAGTACTCGTCAAATAAAAACCAACGCAAAAATAAATGGCGCAAACGGGCGCACCGGTAAAAAGTTACGGCTGCCAGAAGTTCAAATTTGGATCAGCTTGGGATCCAAATTTAAAAACTTCAAACTTCTGTAACACTTGGTCTACTGGCTAGAAAATTACTACACGGTCGCAACGCAACTGGAATCACTCGATTCCGAGTTACGGTTAAGAGGTACTCGCGAAAACGGTATCGGGTGAAAAACGGGATTACCGGGGTGCTCTACTGTAAAAAGGACCCGTACGTAAATAAAAAAATTCTGAAAAACGTGATCGGGTCCCCGGGCGGTTTGCATCCAGATCTGGGGAAAAAATTCGAAACTTTTTTTGATATTTTTTTTCCTAATCTCTTCTTCTTCCACGGGCGCGGGCACAGCACAGGGGAGCCATGGCGCGGCTTGGAACTCCGGCTCCGGCCGGCTGGGGTGGCCGGCGGCCAGCGGCGGCGACTAGGACGGCGACGGCTCGCGAAGATTACCTCGAAAAAACGCGAAAACGCAACTCCGGCGATGCTCCGGCGAAATTCCGGCGATGCTCCGGCGAAACTCCGGCGATGACGTCGGCGGTGGCGGGTCCCGCGGATTAGTTTAGCTAACCCTAAAAAACGCTAAGCGAAAATAATTTAGCCCTAATCGGGGCTATTCATAGCCAGCCCCTAATCCTCTTTTTTTTTAAATCCGAGATAAATACAAAATCGGTATGCGAAAAAAAACCAGACCAGGCCCATTAGGCCCAAAAAAATATTAGAAAAATCACGGAAATTTATTTTAAAATTCTGTCTTTGCCAATATTTTTAAAATAATAAAATTGAATTTTTGGCTTGACCAAAATATTAAAATAAAATAAAAACTTTGCAACTTATTTTTAAATATTTTTAAAATACTTTTCTGGCATTTTAAAAATACTGAAAACTCCGCAAATTGATTTAAAAACTTTTCCGGAGCATAAATAAATTCCCAAAATAATTGTAGAAAATATTTATAACTCCAAAGTAAAATTAAAAAGTCTCCCAAAAATATTTTAAAATATTTTTCAACAAATTAAAAATGGGGATAAGTCCTTTTATATCCTCTCAAATGAATTTTCCTTTAGTTGAAAAAATATTTTGAATACTAAAAAGAATTCCAATAAAGATTTAAAACCTTTTCCAAACTTTTAATAAGTTAAAGGAGTCATATTACCTTCCCTCATTTTATTTTGTTGGTTTTGTTTTTAAATAATAAATTCCAAAACACCAACGGTGAATATTAGGGAAAATCATTTTATTCCCTCTCACTTTAATATTCAATAAACTCCAGAAAGTTTTAAATCCCAGAGAAAATCAAACACATCAAGCAAACAATCATTATCTATTTAATTTTATTAACATTCCAAAATTCTTCGAATTTTGGGATGTTACACACTACCACCCTTAAAAGGAATCTCGTCCTCGAGATTCTAGAAGGCTAGAAAGAAAAGTTAGGGTTTGGGTCTTCATAGCAGTCCATCGATCCTCCGATGAGCTAGGGTGCTACCACCCTTAAAAGGTGTCAGAACCCCAACTAGGGTAAGTGCTAGGGTTTGTTTGATCCCTTTGCATCATGCAAAAATTCCAAAAGAAATTCAAAAATGGGGAAAAGAAAAGCCCTGAGAAATTATTTCAAATGGCCATATAAAACTCTTTTTCCAAAAATCATTTGAATGTTTGGAAAATTCTTAGAAATGATGGTGATCATTTTAAAAGTGGTTTGGGTTCATTCCCACACTCAAGGAATTTTCTACAATTCAAACAATGTCTTGGAAAATTAAAATAACCCCTATTTGAGTTGAAATTCAAATTATTTGAATTTCAAAAATGTCCAAAAGTTCTGAGTGGCTAGCTACTCATATTCTAGGCCCACATAAAAGTTTTGGGTATTTTATAAAATGCCTAGCTAATTGTTTTAGCACAGAAAAACAAATAACAGAAAAGAAAAGAAGAAGAAATAGAAAAGAGAAACCCCTGGCCATTCTGGCCCAACTGAAGCCCCAGCCGGCCCAGCCCAGCTCGCTCGCGTGTCGTCTTCCTCCCCGCGGCTCCAAGCAACTCGCTGGAGCCGGGGCACACGCCGTGGACGCCGAGGACCTTCTAGGCCCCCCTTGCTCCTCTGTGCGCCACGCAACGCCCCTGGACACCCCCATTCTTTTCCCCCTCCTCAGGCTCCCTCTCCCCGTCTCCCTCTCGCGATTCCCGCGCGGCCCGAGCGCACGCCGGAGCACCACCGTGGAGAACCCGTGGCCGACGAGCTCCTCAGCCCTAGCCACCTTATCCATCACGTGCAGCGACGTCGTCTTCGTCGAAGCCCTCTTCGAATCGAGCCGAGCAAGCACCACAAGCGACGGCAGCATCAACGAGTCGCCGCCGGAGCCGCAAGTTTGTCGTCGTCGATTCGCCGCCTCCGTCGCTCCTCGGGCTCTTCCGACCTCTCCAACGTGCTCCTGGTGAGCTTCTGGCCACAAACCCTAACCCCCTCGAAACCCGTAGCGTCTCTGTCGCCGTTCGCCATGACGCCGGAGTACAGCGTCGCCGCGGTGCTCGTCGGCGAGCACACGCAACGCAGACGTGGCCCAGACCACGTCCTTTAGAACCGCCGCACCCGTAGGCATCAAACGCACCTGTCATCTGGTCCTCTAGTGCACTGAGGCGATGCCCGCGTCGCCGCCGTGTCTCTGTCGCCGCCGACGAGGTCGTCGCCGTGCCCCCGGTGCTCCCCTGTGGTCGCCGTGTACTCGGGGCGATGCGCACAAGCAAGGGCTAAGCCCCAGTGCCCGCAGCGTATCCAACCGTGGCCGGGAACCCGATCCCGGCGAGCGCCGCCGTGCCCGAGCCGCCGACGTCAAGCCGCCGGGCACTTAGCCCCTAACCCACCCCTAATCCTAACCCTAACCTCACTGACCAGTGGCCCCCCCTATGCTAATTAACCTCTGTTAGTTTAATCTAACAGGGATTTAAACCCACTGCCACTGACACCCCGACCCCACCTGTCAGCCCCCCTTGTGACATCACCCCCACCTCAGCATGACGCAATAAATCATTTCCAGGAAATTAGAAATGGATTAAAGAAATTACAGAAATTCCAGAAAAATAGCCAAACTTCAATAAATCATAGAAAATTCCTATGAACTCCAAATTGGACAAATAATATATGAAAAATGATCAGCATAAAATTCTCTATCCAAATATGCAACTTTCAACCATGTTTGAGTTGATTTTAAAATGGGACCAGTAGCTTTTGCTATTTGGCTTAATTGGAATTAATTCAAATTTAATTCAAATGCAATTCAAATTTTAACCATTACAATGCAAACATGATCACTTGAACTTCAGAAGCATATCACACACATGATCACATGGTTTCAAATGATCAAACAATTTCAAATGCAATTTGGTTAAATTGAAATTCATATGTGGAGTTTGAATTAGCATCTCAAATGCAATACACTTCATTTAAATCAAATGTACCACAAACCAGCACCATTCACCTCATGGACAACAATATCATGTTCTTGTGCATTTTACTTCCGAAGTTGTCCCCCCTTGTTGATGATTGTTTTTGGTACCAGCTTTTCCGAGACGGTGATCACCCCTGAAGAAGAAGACCACCGTTAAGACCCGTGTATAGTCAGCAAGGCAAGAAAACCCCATTGATCATGTCTATAAAATCCCAATTCCCTCTTAGTCTCGCTTATGCATGTTTAGGAGATCACCTTGTATTGATTCTACCGCATAGTTGAAACCATATCCTTTGCATGACCTATCATCTTGTCACGGTAGTAAGAAAACCACAATCCTAGCTGACATAGGAGTTGTTTGATATCATGTGGCCCCTGCAACTGTTACAGCTTATTGCATGCTTAGTGTTACAGTGAGGTTTCTTTTGTTGTGAGTCGGGATGATGGTGAACATGGTGTCGATGAAAGTGAAACTGTGTTGGTCAATCCACCCTAATACAAGGTGAACGATGAGAGGCTGTGTAGGACTACACAGTGGGTTTCTCGTTGAACACCGCCTTAAGCACCGAGTTCTTGTATGGTAATCCAAGACAAAGATTACAACCACACATTGGGCTCACTGACCCCTCTCGGCCTAGTACCTTGATCCGTGTCGACGTCCAGGAGTCACATTAGTTCAGGCTTTCCATTTGACATGTGCATAGAAAAAGAACGAAAGAACTGGTTGCATCATATAGATATGTGGGTGCACCTGTGAGGCAGAAAAACCATCTGCCAGAGGTGGCGTCTCGGTCACTTACATTGTTTGAGTCCGTTTCGTTGATCCGGCCGGGCTCTCGAGCGGAGGAAAACTCAGATAGTCGACTCCTGGAATAGACCGGTTGTGAGCGAAGTGTCGTGGTGAACATCCTCGCTATCACCTGTTGAACGGTGGCGAGACCTGGCGGTAACCGATGGTCATGTGTGTGTAGCTTACACCCTTGCAAGGTTAACAAAACTATTCGAATAGCCACGTCCGCGATTAAGGACTACTTGGAACCTGTACCTGATTTTTAGACAACTTGAACTGGATACTTCTAAAATACACCAAGACAAGTGTGAGTGCTATGGCGTGCTTTCTCGTGGGGAAGTCCAGAAAGGCACCATAGTGGTGTATTTGGTTGGAGATGTAGTGGACTCGTGTACGCTTCTTACCTCAAGTCTGGTAATCGTAGATCAAGACTAGCCAAGTCAAAGCTGGCACTTCTGCATGATGAAACCCCACCTCCTTTACCTTGATACTTGAGAATGAGTAGTCTAGTTCTGATGTAAGTCTTGCTGAGTATGACTTTGTACTCATGTTTGCTTATTCTATGTTTTAGATGAGAACCCGGACCCCGATGGAGTCACCTTCGTGAAGCTCGACGTTGACTAAGTTAGCATAGTCCCAGACAGCAGTCTGGTCCCTCGTGGAAGGGCATGTATGTTTACAAGGCTTCTCTAAGTCATTTGTTAAACTTTTCTGTACTCAGACCTAATTTGCTTCCGTTGTATGATGTAATGTTGATCACAGACATGTGATCTTTCTATGCTCTATGTGTATATCAATAAAGAGTACTTTGTAGAGTTATATGATGATACCTGCTGTTCATACTAGGCATGTGTGCTGCGTGTGCTTAGACAAGTGGGTACGGCTCTCGGCTCTCCATGTGATTGCATCGTGACTGGAATTACATACGCTAACCCCGGGTCCCGACAGACTTGGTATCAGAGCAGGATTGTCTGTAGGACTATCAAACCCTTGGTCAAAGTCGAGTCTAGCATTCTATAGTTATATAGTTACTCTGGGTATAAGGGAACAACGTAAGGCTTCTTTTTCTCCTTACCCTCATCGATCTGAGTTCTGAGTCACCCTTATCTTTTCTACGGGATGATAGGACTAGGCTCATCTATGTCTGACTAGAACATCTCGTTGTTTGCCTCCTTGTAGCCGTAGGACAGTTGTGGGCGTCCAGACTCATTGTTCTGTTGAGTTCCTTGAAGAAGTTCTGTCCAATTTCTTCGAGGTTGTTTCATTTTCCATCCCGGTGTAGCCGTTATGCTGCCGGATTTGTTCCGTGTTTCTGTGGATCTTTGCCTTTGCATTACAATCTTTCCGCCTTCATCATGTCCTTCTTGTCTTTGATTCCATCGTACAACCTGTTCTGATTGTTGATATTTATCACACAGGATGTCAGGTGGAACTCGTAGTGCTGTTCGTCGGAATCGAGACCGTGTTCGGAATCGAAATGATGATGAACCTCTACCACCGCCTTCTGCGGCGGAAATCATGATGGAAGCTGAGAAGAATCAACGTGACCAAACCCGCCTTCTGGAGCTCATCGAGCAGAATACCGCCCGTCATTGCAATGTGGTTGTGAGCATTCAGGACTTCATCCTCCTCAAGCCACCGGTATTCCGATGTTCTTCTGAGCCCCTTGAAGCTGATGATTGGCTCCGTTCCATCGAGCGTAAGCTTGACACTGCACATGTTGCTCCCGATGACCGAGTTATATTCGCGGCATACTTTCTGGAAGGTGCTGCTGCTGAATGGTGGGAGAACTATGTTGCTATGCAGCCAGATAGTCACGTAGTGACTTGGCAGGAGTTCTGTGTTGCCTTTCGAGGGTACCACCTTCTAGATGAGTTGATGGAGCGCAAGAAGGAAGAGTTCTGCAATCTGACTCAAGGAGAGATGTCCATCCATGAGTATGTGAGAGAGTTCAACCGTCTTGCTCGGTATGCCCAAGATGAGATCACTACCGATGCCAGAAAGCAGGCAAGGTTCCGTAAGGGACTTAGCCGCATCCTTCGTCTGTTGGATATATGCTCTAGAGGCAAATAATATATGATTATTCCAATATATCTAAGCAAGTTCATAACCAGTTTCATATCGTGCTAGAACTGTGTCAATGAAACAATGATGCAGGTGTGGTATAGAAACCCCCAGAGTTCCTAGTTAGCCTCTACATCGATAACTAGTTCATGGTCAACATGATGATCGTGGTTTCGCGATCATGGACAATTAAGTCTCTTGACTATGAGGTCACCTCACTGGTTAAGTGACGTGGTGAACATTACCCAAAGTAAGCATTACAGCATGATCAAATCTTATGAAGGTTCAGTGTTGTAATTACAAAACGTGGTAGACCGTTCCTTTGACTGTGAGTACATGCATAATCACTATCTTCCCGGATGCTTTGACTTACATCCCACCACCTGACTGAAATATGCGGGTCATAACGGTTGTATCTTAGGTATTCCGTGGAGATATGTTGAGGAGTATTGTTACAAGAGCGGGATTTGTCAATCCATATAATGGATAGATACTCGGGGCCCACTCGGTGAGATTCCATCCATAAAGTTGCGCAGCGTGTGACTAGGTCACGGGGATGAATATCACGGGAACGAGTGAATAAGGATTTGTTCGGAACGAGGTTGAACCAGACATAGGATGTCATTGATCAAATCTCGGAACAATCCAGTATCGCTGACAAAGGGAATGCTATACGGCGTAAGGTCCAATCGGTGCTGATATCCGGAATGCACAGGGGTCATTATGGGCATCCAGGTCCCGCTGATGATCATTGACCATAGCCTCTGCGAGGTCATGACTGGAGTGTTCTCGGACCGTAGGGTAACACACTTAAGGGCTCGATGAAATCGGAGACCTTTTCGGAACCATCGGAGCAACCAGAGAATAAAGGAAACAATATCGGAGAAGTACCGTGTTGAACCGAAACAAGTTCGGAGTGAACCGGAAGGTGTTCCGGAGCACCGGGAGATGGAATATTATGTTTTAGTTATTAATTAATTGAATTAATAATTAAAATCATTTTATTTCTAATTAATATGTGCTATGGGCCTTAGTGGAGAAAAAAGGTCCATTAGGGGAATTAAAAAGGGAAAAAGAAAAAGAAAAGAGGGGGGAGGCGCCATGGGCCCTAGGGCCCATGAGGGGTGCGCCCCCTCCCCCCCCCTTGGCTGGCGACCCCCCTTAGCAAGGGACTTTAGTCCCACATTGCTAAGGGAAGGGGGTTGACTCCCTCCCCTCTGCCTATATATAGATAGCCAGGGTGCACATATTTAATACACAGAAATTCGTGAGAAAATAAATATTACTCCGAATTGAGATCGGTTTTCTCCGGTCTTCTCCCCTCCCTTGTCTCTTTCACGGTGGACTCCCTAGTGTGAGTCTATAGTGGAATTGAGGCTTCTATGCTAGAATCGGAGGCCGTCGTGCTGCCGAAGCTCCGTCCGGAGGTCTGCTTCCTCCACCTCCGCTGGATCAGAGAACGGAGGTCGTCATCGAGTGTCGTACGTGTGCGAGTACTACGAGGTGCTGCACGTGTGGCACTACACCCATCCGGGTGCTCAACACAGCCAGGGGGCTGTGAAACTTGATCGGCTACATCAACCACGTTTGCGGGAACGTTTCCCGCGCAGCGGACTACACCCCGAGGTATGTTATTTCCGCACTACTTTCCGTTACGGTAATACGGCTAGCTAGATCTTGGATTATGGGAACGCTAGTTAGAAAATTTTGTGTTTTCTGCTGCGAACCCCAACATCGTCATGATCTCAACCTCCTTGAATTTTCCACCTTTGAGGATTTAGTCAACAGATCCTTCAGAGCTGAGCATGGCAATGAAATTTTCGAGGAGTCCCGCAAGCATGCTCTTGAGCTTGCTCCTTCTTCAAGTTCAGCCCCTCAGAAACGCCGAATTTGGATTCCAACCAGTGTCATACCTCAAAACCTTCTCCAGAGGCCACCACCAAATATATGCCATCCACCCCAACACATTATTCCACCCCGGAATGATGGTGTGCAGCCAAGTAATCCCACTCCCAGCAATTCAGACAGGGTATGCTTTAAGTGTGGTCTTCCTGGCCATTACTATCGTCAATGCCCTCAGATCTTGATGGCACCACGTCATTCTCGACCTAAGCCTCCAAAGAAACCAACCACCAAGACCTTTCTAGCAAAGCCTTCATCCACTAGTAGTGTTTGTGTGAACCAAACCTCCGTTGAGGAAGCCACTGATGCTTCTGACGTCATTCTTGGCACACTCCCAGTCAATCATGTCCCCGCCTCCGTTCTTTTCGATCCAGGAGCTTCTCATTCATTCATGTCGGAGAGTTATGCACTTCGTCATGAGTTCCCCTTTGAAGAAATGTTTTCTCCAATGATCATTCAAACTCCTGGTTCAAAGTGGCAAACTAATAGAGTAAGCCATGGCAATCAAATTGCAATTGAGGGTTTAGTATTCCTTGCTTCATTTATAGCCCTCAAGTCTTCGGACATTGATGTCATCCTAGGAATGGATTGGTTATCAAGGCAGAATGCTTTCCTTGATTGTAAAGCCAAGTCAGTTAAACTCACCCATCCTTCAGGCCAGACCATTGACTACACATCACCCAACTCTAGAACCCAGATGCATACTTTGAATGTGCTTCCCCTTCCAGACCTTGAAGATGTTCCGGTGGTTCATGACTTTCCGGATGTCTTTCCTGAAGAGCTGTCGGGAATGCCACCCGACAGGTGTGTAGAATTCATAGTGGATCTTATACCAGGCACAGCCCCAATCTCGAGACGTCCATATAGAATGGCCCCACATGAGTTAGCTGAGCTAAAAACCCAACTTGATGCTTCATTGGCAAAAGGCTTCATCCGGCCTAGCTCATCGCCATGGGGTTGCCCCGTTCTGTTCGTAACGAAGAAAGATGGAACAGAAAGGATGTGCGTAGACTATCGTCCGCTAAATCTAGCAACGATAAAGAACAAGTACCCACTGCCCAGGATCAATGATCTTTATGATCAACTTGCTGGATCCTCTGTCTTCTCCAAAATGGATTTGAGATTAGGTTATCATCAAATCAAAATCCGAAACGAGGACATTCCAAAAACGGCTTTCACTACTCGTTATGGTCTTTACGAGTATACCGTCATGTCCTTCGGTTTAACCAATGCCCCCGCCACATTCTCGCGCTTAATGAATTCGATCTTCATGGAGTACCTAGATAAATTTGTTGTGGTTTATCTTGATGACATTCTCATCTACTCGAAGAACGAAGAAGAGCACGCAGAACATCTTAGGTTGGTATTGATGAAACTTAGAGAGCATCTCCTTTTTGCCAAGTTCTCCAAGTGTGAATTTTGGCTACCAGAAGTGACCTACTTAGGCCACGTGATTTCTACGAAAGGTGTTGCAGTCAATCCCGAGAGAGTTCAGGCCGTCCTTGACTGGACTCCACCTGAATCGGTTAAGCAAGTTAGGAGTTTTCTTGGCTTAGCAAGCTATTGCCGCCGCTTCGTCGAGAACTTTTCTAAAGTTGCAAAGCCTCTTACTGAACTCCTCAAGAAAGATAAGAAATTCCAATGGACCCCCAAGTGCGAGGAAAGCTTTCAAGAGCTAAAAAGAAGATTGACTTCTGCACCCGTACTTGCACCTCCAGACACCAAAAGGGATTTCGAGATCTATTGTGATGCTTCACGGCAAGGGTTAGGATGCATACTTATGCAAGATAGACATGTGGTAGCTTATGCTTCACGCCAGTTGCGTCCACATGAAGAGAACTATCCTACCCATGATCTTGAACTCTCTGCCGTAGTTCATGCCCTAAAGACTTGGCGACATTACCTCCTTGGTAATCGTTGTGAGATCTATTCTGACCACCAAAGCCTCAAATACATATTCACCCAGCCAGATCTTAATCTCAGGCAAAGACGCTGGATTGAGTTGATAAAAGATTATGACTTAGGAATTTCTTACACCCCAGGCAAGGCCAACGTCATGGCTGATGCACTAAGTCGTAAGTCGTATTGTAACAACCTCATGTTACAACAGTATCAACCACTTCTTCATGAGGAATTTCGAAAGCTCAACCTCGAGATTGTTCCTCGTGGATCTCTTTTCAACTTGGTGGCGAAACCAACACTTGAGGATCAAATCAGAGTTGCCCAAAGGCGTGCACGAGGTGTACGCCGGATCAAGGAGAACATTGCTAGCAGAGTTGCTAAATGTTTCTCCACAGATAGTAAAGGAACGGTATTCTTTGAAAATCGTTTGGTAGTACCTAAGAATAAGGATCTACGGCAACTCATCCTCAAAGAAGCCCATGACACACCCCTCTCAATTCATCCCGGTAGCACAAAAATGTACCGAGATCTACGCCAGAGATTTTGGTGGACTATGACGAAGAGAGACATTGCTCTATTTGTGGCTGAATGTGATGTTTGTCGTCGCATTAAGGCCGAACACCAAAGACCTGCTGGCACACTTCAACCTTTGCCTATTCCCGAGTGGAAATGGGACAAAGTCGGTATGGACTTCATCACCGGCTTTCCAAAAAACCAGAAAGGAAACGATGCCATCTTCGTGGTCATTGATAGACTGTCCAAAGTTGCTCACTTCCTTCCCGTTCGCGAGTCTATAACTGCTAGTCAATTAGCGGACTTGTACGTCTCTAGAATTGTGTCTCTTCACGGTGTTCCTTTGGTAATCAATTCTGATCGTGGTAGCCTTTTCACCTCTAGATTCTGGGGAAGCTTTCAGAATGCTATGGGAACTCATCTATCCTTTAGTACAGCTTTCCATCCTCAGTCTAGTGGTCAAGTCGAAAGGGTTAATCAAATCTTGGAAGACATGCTTAGAGCTTGTGTTATCTCTTTCGGAAAGAATTGGGAGAAATCTCTTCCCTTCGCCGAATTTTCTTATAACAATAGCTATCAATCTAGTCTGAACATGGCTCCTTTTGAACTCCTCTATGGACGACGATGTCGAACACCCTTGAACTGGTCAGAAACCGGTGAGAGACAACTCTTTGGACCGGATATGATCAAGGAAGCAGAAGAGCAAGTTCGCATTGTTCGTGATCGATTGAAAGCCGCCCAGTCTCTTCAGAAGAGCTACTATGATCGTCATCATAGAGAGGAGAGCTACAATCTGGATGAAAAGGCTTACCTTCGGGTTACTCCTCTGAAGGGAACCCAAAGATTCGGTATCAAAGGCAAGTTGGCCCCACGTTACATCGGACCCTTCCGCATCATTGCTAAACGTGGAGAAGTTGCCTACCAACTTGAACTACCCCCTCATCTTTCCCGAGTACATGACGTATTCCATGTGTCACAACTCAGGCGTTGCTTCAAGGACCCCATCCGCGAAGTCGACCATGAAACGCTTGATCTCCAAGATGACCTTTCTTATCGAGAGTACCCTGTTCATATTCTTGATTCAGCTGAGCGTGTCACTCGTCGTCAGAAGATCAAGTTCCTCAAAGTGCAATGGTCACATCACTCCGAGAAAGAAGCAACGTGGGAAAGAGAAGACCGTCTCCATGCCGAGTACCCCTCCTTCCTCCCGACGACTTCTGAATCTCGGGACGAGATTCTTTTGAGTGGGGGCGAGTTGTCAGAACCCCAACTAGGGTAAGTGCTAAGGTTTGTTTGATACCTTTGCATCATGCAAAAATTCCAAAAGAAATTCAAAAATGGGGAAAAGAAAAGCCCTGAGAAATTATTTCAAATGGCCAGATAAAAATCTTTTTCCAAAAATCATTTGAATGTTTGGAAAATTCCTAGAAATGATGGTGATCATTTTAAAAGTGGTTTGGGTTCATTCCCACACTCAAGGAATTTTCTACAATTCAAACAATGTCTTGGAAAATTAAAATAACCCCTATTTGAGTTGAAATTCAAATTATTTGAATTTCAAAAATGTCCAAAAGTTATGAGTGGCTAGCTACTCATATTCTAGGCCCACATAAAAGTTTTGGGTATTTTATAAAATGCCTAGCTAATTGTTTTAGCACAGAAAAACAAATAACAGAAAAGAAAAGAAGAAGAAATAGAAAAGAGAAACCCCTGGCCATTCTGGCCCAACTGAAGCCCCAGCCGGCCTAGCCCAGCTCGCCCGCGTGTCGTCTTCCTCCCCGCGGCTCCAAGCAGCTCGCTAGAGCCGGGGCACGCGCCGTGGACGCCGAGGACCTTCTAGGCCCCCCCCCTTGCTCCTCTGTGCGCCACGCAATGCCCCTGGACACCCCCATTCTTTTACCCCTCCTCAGGCTCCCTCTCCCCGTCTCCCTCTCTCGATTCCCGCGCGGCCCGAGCGCACGCCGGAGCACCACCGTGGAGAACCCGTGGCCGACGAGCTCCTCAGCCCTAGCCACCTTATCCATCATGTGCAGCGACGTCGTCTTCGTCGAAGCCCTCTTCGAATCGAGCCGAGCAAGCACCACAAGCGACGGCAGCATCAACGAGTCGCCGTCGGAGCCGCAAGTTCGTCGTCGTCGATTCGCCGCCTCCGTCGCTCCTCCAGCTCTTCCGACCTCTCCAACGTGCTCCTGGTGAGCTTCTGGCCACAAACCCTAACCCCCTCGAAACCCGCAGCGTCTCCGTCGCCGTTCGCCATGACGCCGGAGTACAGCGTCTCCGCGGTGCTCGTCGGCGAGCACACGCAACGCAGACGTGGCCCAGACCACGTCCTTTAGAACCGCCGCACCCGTAGGCATAATATGCACCTGACATCTGGTCCTCTAGTGCACTGAGGCGATGCCCGCGTCGCCGCCGTGTCTCTGTCGCCGCCGACGAGGTCGTCGCCGTGCCCCCGGTGCTCCCCTGTGGTCGTCGTGTACTCGGGGCGATGCGCACAAGCAAGGGCTACGCCCCAGTGCCCGCAGCGCATCCAACCGTGGCCGGGAACCCGATCCCGGCGAGCGCCGCCGTGCCCGAGCGGCCAGCGTCATGCCGCCGAGCACTTAGCCCCTAACCCACCCCTAATCCTAACCCTAACCTCACTGACCAGTGACCCCCCTATGCTAATTAACCTCTGTTAGTTTAATCTAACAGAGATTTAAACCCATTGCCACTGACACCCCGACCCCACCTGTCAGCCCCCCCTGTGACATCACCCCCACCTCAGCATGACGCAATAAATCATTTCCAGGAAATTAGAAATGGATTAAAGAAATTACAGAAATTCCAGAAAAATAGCCAAACTTCAATAAATCATAGAAAATTCATATGAACTCCAAATTGGACAAATAATATATGAAAAATGATCAGCATAAAATTCTCTATCCAAATATGCAACTTTAAACCATGTTTGAGTTGATTTTAAAATGGGACCAGTAGCTTTTGCTATTTGGCTTAATTGGAATTAATTCAAATTTAATTCAAATGCAATTCAAATTTTAACCATTACAATGCAAACATGATCACTTGAACTTCAGAAGCATATCACACACATGATCACATGGTTTCAAATGTTCAAACAATTTCAAATGCAATTTGGTTAAATTGAAATTCATATGTGGAGTTTGAATTTGCATCTCAAATGCAATACACTTCATTTAAATCAAATGTACCACAAACCAGCACCATTCACCTCATGGACAACAATATCATGTGCTTGTGCATTTTACTTCCGAAGTTGTCCCCCCTTGTTGATGATTGTTTCCGGTACTAGCTTTTCCAAGACGGTGATCACCCCCGAAGAAGAAGACCACCGTTAAGACCCGTGTATCGGGAGCAAGGCAAGAAAACCCCATTGATCATGTCTATAAAATCCCAATTCCCTCTCAGTCTCGCTTATGCATGTTTAGGAGATCACCTTGTATCGATTCTACCGCATAGTTGAACCCATCCTTTGCATGACCTATCATCTTGTCACAGTAGTAAGCAAACCACAATCCTAGCTGACATAGGAGTTGTTTGATATCATGTGGCCCCTGCAACTTTTACAGCTTATTGCATGCTTAGTGTTACAGTGAGGTTGCTTTTGGTGTGAGTCGGGATGATGGTGAACATGGTGTCGATGAAAGTGAAACTGTGTTGGTGAATCCACCCTAATACAAGGTGAACGATGAGAGGCTGTGTAGGAGTACACAGTGGGTTGTCTCGTTGAACACCGCCTTAAGCACCGAGTTCTTGTATGGTAATCCATGACAAAGAGTACAACCACACATTGGGCTCACTAACCTCTCTCGGCCTAGTACCTTGATCCGTGTCGACGTCCAGGAGTCACATTAGTTCGGGCTTTCCATTTAACATGTGCATAGAAAAAGAACGAAGGAACTGGTTGCATCATATAGATATGTGGGTGCACCTGTGAGGCAGGAAAACCATCTGCCAGAGGTGGCGTCTCGGTCACTTACATTGTTTGATTCCGTTTCGTTGATCCGGACGGGCTCTCGAGCGGAGGCAAACTCAGATAGTCGACTCCTGGAATAGACCGGTTGTGAGCGAAGTGTCGTGGTGAACATCCTCACTGTCACCTCTTGAACGGTGGCGAGACCTGGCGGTAACCGATGGTCATGTGTGTGTAGCTTACACCCTATTCGAATAGCCGCGTCCGCGGTTAAGGACTACTTGGAACCTTTACCTGATTATTAGACAACTTGAACTGGATACTTCTAAAATACACCAAGACAAGTGTGAGTGCTATGGCGTGCTTTCTCGTGGGGAAGTCCAGAAAGGCACCATAGTGGTGTATTTGGTTGGAGATGTAGTGGACTCGTGTACGCTTCTTACCTCAAGTCTGGTAATCGTAGTTCAGGACTAGCCAAGTCAAAGCTGGCACTTCTGCATGATGAAACCCCACCTCCTTTACCTTGATACTTGAGCATGAGTAGTGTAGTTCTGATGTAAGTCTTGCTGAGTACGACTTTGTACTCACGTTTGCTTATTCTATGTTTTAGATGAGAACCCGGACCCCGATGGAGTCACCTTCGTGAAGCTCGACGTTGACTAAGTTAGCATAGTCCCAGACAGCAGTCTGGTCCCTCGTGGAAGGGCATGTATGTTTACAAGGCTTCTCTAAGTCATTTGTTAAACTTGTCTGTACTCAGACCTAATTTGCTTCCGTTGTATGATGTAATGTTGATCACAGACATGTGATCTTTCTATGCTCTATGTGTATATCAATAAAGAGTACTTTGTAGAGTTATGTGATGATACCTGCTGTTCATACTAGGCATGTGTGCTGCGTGTATGTTTATAACATGCATGTCTTAGTATGGGTTTTTGAGACCTTGGTTGTGATCTGGCTGGCGGTCTTTTATACACCAAGTGGCCCTTAGATGTGCGCAGCTTGGGGCATCGCGATGCGATTGTTCGTGACTCTGTCACGTGCACACTTTGTTGTATGATCGAGCCCGCCCTAGACCCCGACTAATTGATCGGGCTGGAGTAAGTCTATGTAAGAGTTAGGATCCAATCGATAACATGGTTCAGGCGACTTGTCTATGAGTATGGGATTCACCACCCATAAGCATTTAGACTTGTGAGCGGACGTTGAGGACCCATCTCAGTTGATCATCCGGCCTGGATGGGATGCCCCTCACGTTTGATGCTTTCCGAGAGCGTTTTGTGCTTGGCCTTGTCTTCTTAGACAAGTGAGTACGTCTCTCGGCTCTCCATGTGATTGCATCGTGACTGGAATTACATACGCTAACCCCGGGTCCCGACAAAAGGAAAGCGACTTAGTCTCCAAAAGCTTGCTCCCTCAGCGAGCTCCTCACACATAATCTTCATACTCCATTGGGGCATGGAATTCTTCATCACAAGTGTGGGCTTCCAGTATCTTAATCCATCGATGACATTCTCCGTACAGGTTTCACGTGCGATCTTTGAGGTTTCACGAATTCCTCCTTTGAGGTTTCCATTCCATAGCATGAGAGTGGTCTTCCAAGTACTGAGACTTCATGGCTGACAGGTCAGACACCACTACCAAACAACTATCGATTTTCTCATGGTGGTCATCAAGAATACTTCTACGGGATACCTGCAGCAAATGGTCTTGGTCCATACTCACCGTATAACACAAACGGTAATCTCCTACAGGGGTCACACATCGTACCATTCTATGGTTCAGGTTTAACCTCGTCGTCTCTCTGCTATAGGTAAGTCACTCAAGATTTACTATCCCGCATAGCAAGAGCGAATAATAAGGGTAGTCGTCATGGGGGCCAATCCATTCCGCACCCATATCATTACCTTGTATATGGTTTAGCGAATCTCGCAATCTAACACTCGGTCATCCTCACAAGCATTGCAGAAATTCCTCTTGATCATGAACTGGGTTCAGATAAATCCATGGTTCTGCAAGCCAAACAAAACATCTATCGTTTCTTCACAACACTCAGGTTTACGCAGACTGCTATAAAACGTGTACTGGTGGACTACAACTTTCTTCGGGGTTCTTACTTCAGCAAGATTGTGCTTGCTTGTCGTAAGATCTTGGCACAAGAGGTTAACTTTGAACTCAGCATTAAATTGCATCCATCTTTATCCTCGTCTTGGCATTAGCAGCCATTGCAGTAGCTTCTTCAGGGTAGGGTTTGAGGTGAGAGGGAACAGAATGTAGATAGCGAGGTAGAGAGAGATAGCGAGAGATACCCATACAAACATCACACTAGTTTTGAAACATAAGTTTTGATGTGTAGCTGTCGGTAAAACAAGAAATAACAGCTCATAGAAACGATCTAACGGTAGAAACTTGAATCTTCCAGGTCTTCAAGTCTTCAGGTCTTCAATGACGGTAGCTTCAGTTTCGCATTGTTGAAGTAATCCTCGTATCGTTGAGTCACTTGCCAATTTATTCTTCTTGTTGATGTGCCTTCTTCAGTCTCGAAGCATACCAATTAGATAAGGGGTCTAAGGTAACATAAGCTTATTCTACTCGCATAGAAGAAACACAAAGGGCCACACACAACATCAATCAAAACAAGACATAACAGGGTCACAGGGTACAAGACAAAACTTAACAAAACAATCATGACATAAAACATCTAGTTAATCCATAGCAAAACATGCATCGATACACATCTCCAACTAACAATGAAAAGGTACCACGATACACTTAGTGCACACCATGAGTATTCTATTCTCCAATTGCAAAACATAAGCTTCTTCGAGTCAACATCCTTGCTTCCCCGTTCACAACTTCTCCTTCCCCTTCAATTCTAGACACGTATTGCTGTAGTGTCCCATGTTCCTGCACCGATAGCACTCAATTTGGCTAAGGTCCTTTATCTTCTTCATCATGAGTGCTTCCTTTAATTCTGGACACATGTTGGCATAATGTCCCATATTCCTGCACCGGAAACACTGAATGTGGCTAATGTCCTTCTTTTTCTTCTTCACGGGTTGTTCCTTCAATTCTTGGATAACTTTCTTCATTCCTTCTTTTTGATGTTGAACCACTTGGTGTGTCACGATGAAAAATTGACACTGAGCGGGGTAGTGATCAGTTCCTTCACACGTAAAACATGTGACTTGTGCAGTGGGGCATTCTTCACCCGAGTGAATTTCCTCACAATAGGGACATCCATCTTGGTGTCCCTCATAGGAGTGTCCTGTTTCTCCGCAAATTGTACAGGCGCGGCTCCTCTTAAGGGTTACCGTCCTTTGCGTCGGGGTGACAAGGCGGGATCCCAACAAAATTTTAGTGAACTCCTTCCAAGTAATTTTCCTTCGTGATTCGTCAATCGCTTGGTGCATTCTCCACCAAGTAGCAGCCTCTTCTACCAAGTACATAACAGCATAGGGGACCATGTCCTCACTTCCAACCTTGGTTTATCTTCATGTGCTCCTCCATACTACGAATCCACTGCTCCACCTTCAGTCTCGACGTCGCCCCAGAAAAGGCGAGTCCTACTTCATACTCCATCTATTAAGCCCATACGACAAAGTTTAGGGAAAAACTATAACACCGACAAGAAAACAAACTAAGATAACACCAAGCATATGCACTCAAACAAGAAAGCGGCAAAAACACATACGTTCGACAGTAACACATAACAACAAACAATATAGTCACCAAAGTCAAAACACACAAACAACACCTAGAGTAAGGTCGTATGTGCAAGACATACGATCTCATCATGCTACGTGAATATCGTTCATCTAACTTCACATAAAAGGTGGTCGTCTGATTCTAAGCTTCATCCTTCTCAGCTAAGCTGATCTTAAAGGTTCCTCTCGCGGTGTCGAACTTATTGATCACCGTGGGTTATTCCTTCTAGTTCCGGTAATCATAACTCCAATTGATCCCCGAGGTGGATGATGTTCTTCTCAAATGTCTTGTCTTCAGGGGTAAGAAACTCAGAGGGGTATTTACAGTAAAACAAGATGAGAAGTTTTAGAAGATGAATATTAGATGAGAAATACTAGTGGAGAGAGTAAATAATCAAAGAGTGATAAAATATTTTTGTTCCTATGGATTTTTCTATCCATTTTCTAGGGTCACGACCTACAGTCAACACACTGCTCTGATACCATCTGTAGCGACCCAATTCACACAGAATTGAAGTCTCTGTGCTCAAGTGCCAGTCCCTGGATCGAACTCGCTGGCACACACAGTATTATAGATGTATATCAAAGTACAGGTGCATCATTATTACAGCGTATGATCCAGAGTAAATAAATAACAAGTTGCATCGCTCAAGGCTAGCTTATTCAATATAAATATAGCGGAAGCAAAAGCAAATAACGTGGAGTCCATCAACAGCCACATGCGAACATGCTGAGTGTAGACTCGCAACCCCTAAACGCACCTTACTGATCGTCTGAAAAACCTGCAACACCGAAGGTTACAGCCCGACAACGGGTCAGTACATCTGATTTGTACGGCAAGTGACACGGAAAAGTTTATATAAAGGACCTACAACTACATGCAAGGTAAGTCAAAGGAAATGCTTATGGTTTAGTTTTGCAGAAAGCCAATTTTCTCCTGAACTAAACTAGTCAAAATTTTAAGTTGAACTTACTACTTAAGAACGAACTGGGCACACCAGTTCCAACACCACACCCTTTATTTAATCTTGCCCACTCAATTTATTAAGGTGATTCATATGTCAAGATCCTCCAGTAACAGTAATGTCTAGTAGCTCAAGGATGTCCATAACCAGGGACACGGCTAATCATGATTAGTTTATACTCTGCAGAGGTTAGTACACTTTCCCCGCTGGACTCAACCCGAAGATTGAGACGAAGTATTTCAGAAGAGGTCACCTACACCCAACGGCAAGCCGGTACCACCTATCATATCTACATCTGCTAGCATTGCACGGGAGAGGCTTCCTACATCATACTCGACTAAGCCAGAGCCCATATGGCCAGCGGCTGTACATGTAAGCTTCTAGTCACCAAGTATGTCTGATCTTTTTGTGCCTGGACGGCGCCCACTACGTCAGAGGGTACTCGCCATGACGTGTTGTCAACCACCAAACCAACCATTAGGGGTACCACCTGGTCTCGACCTTAGATAAGGAACGAGCCCCCAGGAAGCACTCCCTGCCCGTCCAGAAGTGATTTCTATTTATTAAACAGTTGCTACACAAGTTATTAAATATCTCACATGCACTCCATGAATTTACATAACCCAAACCACGTCTACAAAGCATAGCAATAAAGCATCAACACGACTAGGTTGATCTATGGTAGACAAGTCAAGACATGTGGCTATCCTAACTGGTTTTGCAGCAACAGAATAATAAACTACCTATCATGCAATAGGGTGATATTTCTTAACATAATGCATATATAAAATATAGGTATGAGTATGGTCAAAGCATCACTTGCCTTCTTGCTGGTCCTGACGGTCACAATCGTCACAAAACGAGGGGGCACACTCCGAACAATCTATGCGAGCAAACATAGCACCAATCAATCATATATTCAATACAATTATGCTCAAACAGTAATAACATTCAAAGAACAGTAGAAAAACTTTACTAACATTAGCTAAACTTAAAGTACTCGTCAAATAAAAAACCAACGCAAAAAGAAATGGCGCAAACGGGCGCACCGGTAAAAAGTTACGGCTGCCGGAAGTTCAAATTTGGATCAGCTTGGGATCCAAATTTAAAAACTTCAAACTTCTGTAACACTTGGTCTACTGGCTAGAAAATTACTACACGGCGGCAACGCCATTGGAATCACTCGATTCCGAGTTACGGTTAAGAGGTAGTCGCGAAAACGGTATCGGGTGAAAAACGGGGGTACCGGGGTGCTCTACTGTAAAAAGGACCCGTACGTAAATAAATTTTTTCCGAAAAACGCGATCGGGTCCCCGGGCAGTTTGGATCCAGATCTGGGAAAACAAAATTCGAAACGTTTTTTGATTTTTTTTCCTAATCTCTTCTTCCACGGGCGCGGGCACAGCACAAGGGAGCCATGGCGCGGCTTGGAGCTCCGGCTCCGGCCGGCTGGGGTGGCCAGTGGCCAGCGGCGGCGACTAGGACGGCGACGGCTCGCGAAGATTACCTCGAAAAAACGCGAAAACGCAACTCCGGCGATGCTCCGGCGAAACTCCGGCGATGACGTCGGCGGCGGCGGGTCCCGCGGATTAGTTTAGCTAACCCTAAAAAACGCTAAGCGAAAATAATTTAGCCCTAATCGGGGCTATTTATAGCCATCCCCTAATCCTCTTTTTTTAAATCCGAGATAAATAAAAAATCGGTCTGCGGAAAAAAAAACAGACCAGGCCCATTAGGCCCAAAACAATATTAGAAAAATCACGGAAGTTTATTTTGAAATTCCGTCTTCGCCAATATTTTTAAAATAATAAAATTGAATTTTTGGCTTGACAAAAATATTAAAATAAAATAAAAACTTTGCAACTTATTTTTAAATATTTTTAATATACTTTTCTGGCATTTTAAAAATAATGAAAACTCCGCAAATTGATTTAAAAACTTTTCCGGAGCATAAATAAATTCCCAAAATAATTTTAGAAAATATTTATAACTCCAAAGTAAAATTAAAAAGTCTCCCAAAAATATTTTAAAATAGTTTTCAACAAATTAAAAATGGGGATAAGTCCTTTTATATCCTCTCAAATGAATTTTCCTTTAGATGAAAAAATATTTTGAATAATCAAAAGAATTCCAATAAAGATTTAAAACCTTTTCCAAACTTTTAATAAGTTGAAGGAGTCATATTACCTTCCCTCATTTTATTTTGTTGGTTTTTTTTAAATAATAAATTCCAAAACACCAACGGTGAATATTAGGGAAAATCATTTTATTCCCTCTCACTTTAATATTCAATAAACTCTAGAAAGTTTTAAATCCCAGGGAAAATCAAGCACATCAAGCGAACAATCATTATCTATTTAATTTTATTAACATTCCAAAATTCGAAGAATTTTGGGATGTTACAGTATCTTCTGGAATAGTGTCCATTCCAGGAAAGTCAGCCACCTTGCAAGTGATAACATCCTCCATAGCTTCGACCTCGAGATCCTCAATCCCAGGAAACGTCTGAGAACCACTCGGACGAACACTACAAAATGAAACAGCTGAGGATGGTCCTGGGAAACCAACAGAGCCTTAAAGCATACGAAAACCAACAACATTACTTGTGAACGGTCTTCAAGCTACGCCTCGCGGGAGCAACCTTGGCCGGACCAGATCCAGCCCCCTTGGCCTTCCCAACAGCAACACCCCCTGGGGGATTAGCCTCTCGGCCCCCAAGTGTGACAAGCTTCTTCTTCTTCATAGGCGCAACCTTCCCAGAACTGAGGCTCAAGGGCGGATGTTTCCCGCTGCCCTCTTCGCCACTCGGAGTATGAGACCTTTTGCGGGTCTGATTAAGCCCCTCCCGCGCCGACTCGCGGTCCTGATTGTTCTTCGAGCACTGTTCGGACGCTACCTGAGCTCGAGCCACCTCGGACTCCAGCTCCTCCCCCGCCTCAACTCCGACCTCTGCACCAGCGGTACTGTCTTCATCCTCCTCGGCAGGATGTTGCGGAGCCAGAGGGATAGAAGATCGGAACTGGGTAAAATCCTAGCAAAAATAAGGAAGTCTGAGTTAGAGCCAACAAGTGAAACGCACGCAAGATACACATGGCACAAATCGGCATACCAAGGTGGGAGGATTCTCGATGCCGAGGGGCCTCACTTGGCCAGTCGTCTGAAGACCGTGGGTCACGCTGGTTATTATCTTCATCTGAAGTTCAAACTCGTCCATGGGCATCTCGGTATGGCTATAACGGGTGTCGTCCTGCAACCCGGAATATGTCCACATCCCCCGAGCTCTGGCCTGGAGAGGCTGAATCTTCCGAACCACAAAGGTGGCTATCAGATCCATGGCGGCTAAGCCGTTTTTCTTCAGCCTGATGACTTCTCGCATCAAGGGGAGCACCTGCTCCTTATCAGCATTGGTAAGTCGGGGATTCCAGCCCTGAGAAGAAGTTAGCCTAACGTCCGAGTAAGGTGGCAAGGTACGCACCCCCGGCCCCTCGGCCACCTTGTAGTAGAACCAACTGTTCTGCCAGTTCTTGACAGAATCAGGCACACTAGAAGGGAAATATTGTACCCCTTGCTTCTTGGCCAAAAACAGGCCGCCGCAAAGATGATTGAACTCAACGCCTCCACCCTTCCCAGACTTCTTCGCCTTCTGAGGCTTGATGGCGTATATGCTACGGAAAAGATGCCAGTGGGGCTCTATGCCTAAGAATCCCTCACAAAGGGTGAAAAAACTAGAGAGGAGGGTCACGGCGTTGGGGACAATGTGATGAAGCTGAGCACCCGTGAAAGCCAAAAAATCCAAGAAGAAGGGATGTGGGGGAAGAGAAAAGCCGCGGTCCACATGCGAAAGCAAGAGAACCCTCTCACAGTCCCGGGGAGCGGGCTCGTCTTCCCCAGCCGCGGGAAGATGGCAGCCCTCGCGGGGAACCAGACCAGCGTCCTGGTACCCCAGCAGCATGTCCTTCGTCACGATCGATGGAAGCCACTCCCCCGCAGACATGGTCGCGGCGGCGGCAGGAGGGCAGCGCGAGTGGCGGCCTCCCAGGATGGAGCACGGGCAGCCGGCGGAGGTGTCTTGGCGGCGAGATTGAGCTGGCAAGGAAGAGGCGGAGTGAGAGAGAGAAGCGGGAGCGGCCGCGCGGGGGAAATGAGCAGATCTGCCCCAAACCAAAAGGTTGGGGCGGTTTTTATAGCCCCAGGGGGCAACTGCCACGCGTCAGATCCGCGCCCCATTATGGGCTTGCCGGTTTCTCTCCCGATAAAACCGCTCCACTTCCCCATGATCCCTCCCACTTCCCCACGGGCAGTTAATTATTATCCTATAAGACCGCCGCGGGAATCGAGGAAACAAGCCCAAACAGTGCGCCCACTTGCCTGGGAAAGAAGATTCTCTGACAGGGCGAGATCCTCTGTAAAAGACCGAATCTGATTTCGTTCCAAAGCTCGGAACCGCCCCAACTACTCGGAAGATCCGAAGCATAACGCACACCGACTAAACTCTCCGAGTACGCCATCACTCGGAAGAAATTACTAAGCTCCCGCAGCGTCCGAGTAAGCTGTCACTCGGAAGTACCACGAAAAGAACCACTTGAGGGTTCCCCGCGAGACAAAAAACCTCGCACCCAGTTACTCGGGCCGAAATCCGAGTAACTAGCTCGCTGGTGGCCCGTCTCTGACGGAGAATGCCAGGCCACCAGTAAGACCCGGCGCAGGGGGTAAAGAATCAATGTCCCACGTGGCATGGCCTAGGACTCGTCACGATGTCCTAGGGCATTGAACTTTACAAATTTGGTTCATATCGAGTTTAAGGCCTTTTACTCCGAGACACGCCTTCCGGGGCCTCAGTCCACCTCTTCTGAGAGACGTTTGAGTGTCGCAAAAATTTTCCGCTAACCTGCCCAACTCATACTCGAGGGAAAAGTTCAAACATCAATAAATCCCTTCCGGGCCTCTTACTGAGTTTAATCTTCGCATACCTCAAAAAAGCTAACAAGTGTCATCCACCTCAGTCACGAGCTCCCGAAAGTGCTTGGGGGCTACTGTCGTGGTAATACTAAAGGCATACCCCTAGGCAAGGGAAACGAAGGGGTACCCTTAATCCCTTGGTTCTCCAAATACTCCCAAACAAAATAAGACCAGTAAAAAACATGGAGCATCAACAATCTCCGAGTAACAAGTTACTCGGAGATCAGAAGCCACTTCCGAATACACGGCTACTCGGAAGTCCAGCAAGATCCGAGTAGATCGACACTCGGAAGTAATCGGCGAGTCCTCCCCTACTCGGAAGACAGGAACGCAACGGACAGGAAGTATTCAATACCGCGGGCGTTTCTTCTCCTTTATTAGTAGTAATGGGCAGACCGTTTCTGTAATTAAGTACGCATTCAATCTTGTAATTAAGACCCGTTTAAGCCGAGGCATTAAGAGGGCAGGGGCGCACTCTATATAAGCCCCCCTCCCCTCCGGCGTGGGCATGAGCAACATTCTACACTTCTCAGTATTTCTGAAGAAAGAACACCCCAGTCAGCCTGGGACAGGACTAAGGTTTTTATCTCTACAGAGAGGCCTAACCTGTATAATCCTCTTGCGTCAACCATCTCTACGTACAGATTCATTTAGCTCCGTTCATACCCCTATATCTATTGTCAGGATTATATCCACGACAATGTACTCTGAAGAAATATGGATGGAGCGCAGAACGCAGACAATTCTTTAAGTCTTCACCTGATCGCCAACGACCACCTAAAGACTCGGGGGCTACTCCCATCAGAAGCGCTGCCGCGCACCCGATGAAAGACAGAAAATAATGGAAGAACGACAAAGGAAACAGATCTCAGCCTATGTTCGACTCTTTGACCCAAACGTAGCCTCGGGGTTACTCCCATCGGGAGCGCTGTCGCGCACCCGATAGAAACCACAGTGCGAGGTTGTCATAGACTTGAAGAAAGTTCTCGGTTGCAAAGGACTCGAAGACAGCTCTCGAACACCAAGGACTCGAAAACAGCTATCGGTCACAAAGGGCTCAAAGACAAACTCCATTGCAAAGGTTCAAGCACAGTTCACACCACAAGGATCATTTTTAGTACAACAAAAATTCAAAGTACATTGGATAGAAGGCAGCTCTGATTACTCGAAGGCAATCCTCATTACATGGAGAACTAACCTAGTTACATAAGGTACAAGCAGCTGATAAGCCTATAAAGAATTATGACTTCTACATGAGTGCCCATACTGGGATGACTGGCACTAAGACAGCGAGCATCATCACAGACAAAGGAGGAGTCGAAGCAGCAGGCTCACGATGTCAATGACATAACAAAAGGTGAAGCTCGACTTATTTGTGGAGAAGTCGAAGATGATACTCCACCAGCTTCTTCTCCTGCTCCACCAGCTTCTTCCCCAGCTCCATCCGAGCTGCCGACGAAGATGACGCTGTCGCCTCCAGTTCTACAAGGTCGCCTGGCGCGCCCGCTTGACAGGTGGTTTGACGTCGAGATCCTCTTAAGAACCGGCGACGGACTCCTCGACCTGGCAGAACCATCACTGCTTGTCTCTGGCCAGTACGGATCCATATGGTTGCCGCTCGAGTCAAAAGCGCGGATGACAAGAGTATCTTTGCCATCAAAACGGCAACAAAGAGTGTCACCATCACGCAAATTCAACCGACGAACAAAAGATTTCCATCCAGAGCCAAGAAAAATCAAGCGAGAACTATTGATCTCCAACTTAACATAAGAAGGAGATCGAGCGCACCCGTGAAGTCGAAGCAGCAAGCCATCAAGGCCACGCTCAGAAACAATGGCAGCAAATGCGGAAGGAAGAAGAATGTGAGCAGCGCCCCGACCACGGACGTGCAGGAGAAAGTCATAACACCAGACACCCTCCTCCGAGGAAGAGGAGGAAGGCACCAACGCTACACCATGACGACCACCGCGAGAAGAGCGCGGAGTACGACCACCACGGCCGCGGCAAGCACGACCATAGCCAGTTGATACGTACAAAACGTATCTATAATTTCTGCTTGCTCCATGCATGTTTTGTGTGATATTGCTATGATCTAGATACACTTTCATACACTTTTGATCATATTTGGACTAACCTATTAACTCAGTGCACCACAGTGCCAGTTCCTGTTTTCTGCTGTTTTTCTATTTCAGTTTTCCCCCATATAAAAAGTGCCAGAAAAATTCCAGAAAAATATAGGAAAAATCAGCGTACAGGAAGCTTCTCGAAGAGCCCGAGTGGGGCCAGAGGGGAGCCAGGGGTGGCCCAGGCGGCCACCCGGTGCGGCCCCACCCCTGGCCGTGCCAGGGGGGCGCCTGGGACCCCTGGTCCACCTCTGGCTGCCCCCTTCGCCTATACATTCTCCGTCACGGGAAACATCCGGAGAGAGAACCCTTTTTCGCGATCTCCCCTCTGTTCCGCCGCCGCCGCGCTTCCGAGATCGGGAGCACCAGAAGACCTCTTCCTGACACCCTGCCGGAGGGAGGACCGACCTCCGGGAGTCTCCTCTCCACCATGGATGCTCCCCGGATGTCTCGTGAGTAGTTTTCCTTGGACCATGGGTCCGTGATCAGTAGATATGTGATGTTCTCCTCCCCTCTTTGTTCTTCATGGTTTAGACCTCGTGAGATGCCCTACATGATCGAGCCACTTTTGTAATCTTTCTGCTGTTGCTATGCTGAGTTTGATGGGATCTGATGGATTATGAGATTATGTTCAGATTGTGATTGAGTAATATATTTTGTTTTTATCTCTTATATTTTTGTTCCTAAGTAATTCTTGCATGTTCTCCGTTGCTGTTTATTGCTTTGGCCAAGTAGTAGGTAGTAACCCCAAGAGGGAACGTTATGCTCGATTGTGGGTTCATGCCCCCCGATGACACGCTTGAGTGACAGAAACATGAGTCTAGGGGATGTGCTGTTGCCACAAGGGGGAAAACAACGGTGCTTGTAACCGCGGTTGCAAGGATTGTTTACTTTACGCAAAGTGCTTTTTAATGCAGTTGTCTGTTGCTTTGGGTTTACACTTTGGGTGGGGCTCGCAACTTAATACCAGCGAGATGTTATGGATAGATATCTCAAGGTGGATGATTAGTAGTAGATGCAGTTGGATTTCGGTCTACTTATTTTGGCGTACTGCCCGTGCTTTTGAGCCTCTTCCTTTATTTTGTAGCATAGTTAGCATTGCGGTGCGTTCATAATCCTGTCAATTGCCCTTCTGTAATTTGTTTACCTCGCATAGCAGTTTTATCGTCTTTTGGGAGAGAGACATCACTAGTGAACATCACGTATCCCGGTCCATATCCTCATTACTGTTTCCACGCTCATTTACTTTTGTTGCATTTACTTTCAGTTGCTATCATTATCCCTTGTGTTTGATCCTTTGTGAACAACAAGACCGGAGAGATTGACAACCTCTCTGAACTTCGTTGGGAACAAAGTTATTTGTGTCTGTGTGCAGGTCCGCGTCAGTTGCGCCGCTGACACCTACTTATCATCTCTGGAGTCCTACTGGAGACAAACCTTGGTATCTTTACTGTGGGAAATTTGCTGCTGTGCTGCATCACGCCTTCCACTTGGGCTCACCAACGAAGGGCGAGAAGACTACACCCGTCAACTCTCGCGCCATCAAGCAAATTTCTGGCGCCGTTGCCGGGGACTCCGAGTGCTAAGATAGGGGAGTTGCACACTACCCATTACCTTTGTTTTTTTAGTCTTGTTAGTTTACCTTTCAGTTTTTACTTTTGTGTCCCTAATCAAAAATACCAAAAATACCTGTTACCTTGCTTGTTGATGTTATCTTTACCATGGGTGTTGAACCACCCAAATATGGTAGGATGGACATGTTTCACTTGGCTCGTCTTCGATCAATTTGTGCTCGCGCTAAAAACCCAACCGATTTGGTTGAGGGGAAATCATTGGATGAGCATGCTCATTATACGCGGCACCGCCTATCTCAGAAAGGGAAACACTTATGGGACCAAAGGTGTTTATGATTACTTTGATGTTGAAAAGATTGAAGAGTTTGTTGCTTTTAAAGGTGCTTATGAGATTTCTTCTTTGATTGAAAAGTATTACGATACTATTCAATAGTCTGAAAACTTTGCTGTTCTTGCTTATTGCTTTGAGAATTATACTTCCAATGCTTATATTGAGGATTTTAAAAATAGAATGCTTGCTGCCCAAGAATAGGCTAATGATTGCTATGAAGAGGAATCTTATGTTTCCGAGGACTTACTTGATACTTCTCTTTCAGATGATTTTGATACTTGCTTTGTTGATGGCCATGATGCCACTATGGATGATGCCTACGAAGATGAACTTGCTATAGTTCCTTATGTTAAGCATGAAATTGTTGCTATTGCACCCACACTTGATTGTCCTATTATCCTTTTGAAATCTCCAACTCATATTCTGGAGAACTGTGCTCTTATTAAGGCTCAATGTGATGGGTTGCATTTATCTTATGATCCTAAAGGCCGTGTTGAAAATTATACACGTGTGCTTGTAGGTCATGCACAACATGATTTATGTGATAGTTATATTCTTGATGTTGTTCATGACACTACTGAAAATTACTTTGAGAGGGGAAAGTTTGGTTGTAGAAATTTCCATGTTGCAAAAACACCTCTCTTCATGTTGAAAGTTTTGAAATTGTTCCTGTTCCACCTTTCTATGCATGTCACTTTGAGCTTCTTTGACTTATTTTCTTATAAGATTCCTATGCATAGGAAGTGGGTTAGGCTTAAATGCGTTTCATATTTGCTTCTTGATGCTCTCTTTTGCTTCAAAATTCTTATTCTTGTTAGAGCATCTTCTATAATCTTTAAGCCTAGCTAATGGCTTTAAAGAATCGCTTTCGGGAGGCATCCCGCAACGAATTTAGGTTTTTATTTTTGCTTTTGTTGTGTCTTGATGTTTGTTACTACTGTAGAAACATCATTGTATCTTTATTTTTCAGCTTTGTGCCAAGTTATAGCCTCTTATGATAAAGGAAGCAAAAGTTGTGACATGCTGTCCAGAAAACAGATTCTGTCCCTTGACAGAAAACTTCGTATCAAATCACCAGGTCATCTTTTTTATCTGAATTTTTTTGACAGCGTGATCTATACAATTGTGAAACTTTCTTATGTTCTGAGTTTTTTGATTTGAGTTGCAGAAGTGCCCCTAAAAAATTCTTTACTACCTGCTGTTCTGTTTTTCACAGATTCTGCCACGTTTTGTCTCTCCTAACTTTTGCAAACCTTAAGCTTGCTTTTTCTTTGCAAAAACTTTTTGGCACTCTTGAGAAATAGTAGCTCTTCAAGAATATCTTTATATCCAGTGGGGAAAAATTATTTTATTAAGGGTACTAACCTCTCTAATCAGCTTATGATGAGTTATGTATGAAGGGAGTTTTCAAGTGTGCGATGGAAGATGATGAAAGAAGATCCGGGAGTGTCAAGCGCTCAAGCTTGGGGATGCCCCCATGCATCCCCAATAAATATTCAAGGAGACTCAAGCGTCTAAGCTTGGGGATGCCCCCGTGCATCTCCTTCTCCATCAACAATCATCAGTTCGTCCTTCGTCTCACTATATTTTTATCACTTCATGCGTTATGTGCTATGCTTGGAGCGTCTCGCTCTTCGGTTTTATTTTTAGTTTTCTTTAGTTTTGCTTGCTGTTCATAACAAGTTAGACCCCGTCTTACTTTGTGTGGGAGAGAAACATGCTCCACTTTCAAAATCTAGAACACATCATAGGATTTTTTCCTGCTTATCTTTTTGCTGTTGTGTGTTCTTTATCTTTTCGTAGCTACTGCCATGTTTAGTTTTAGTCTTAGTTTGTCTTTAGCAAGAGCCTTGGATTTTGTTTAGTTTGTTGCTGGAACTGTTTTTAGTTTTCATGTTTATCTTGTTAAAGAGAGTTGGTTGTTGCACTGAGTTGTGTCTTGTCTTGAAAGTAGGTAATTGAGGTTGCTATTTAATTCTAGTAGTAACTTGCAATAGTTTTGAGGTATTGTTGTGAGTAATGTTTGAACTTTTGGTGTCAAGAGCTCTAGCCTATTAGTGATAGGTGTCGTATTTTGGGCAATCCGTGTGTATTTTCAAAACCTACAAAACTAGTTGAGAACTCTAGCTACTAGATGGATCACTAATCTTTGGAGGGATCGAATATTAGAGAAAACTCACGTACCATGAGTCAAGGATGCGCAAGGATAACCAAACCCCCATACACTCCTCCTCGGGGTACTTGTCTCTTTGTGAACCTCCTTTTTAGATTGAGAGTTACCGATAATAATGCATGAGTTCTTCGGACTAATGTAAGTATTGAAAGTTGACACTTCCACCTTCCCATATTTTGCTAGCCTCTCCCGTGCCGTGCATTGCCTTCTTCTCACTCCGATAGTTGGTGTCCACCTTCGCCGGTACATCCAAACCCTTGGCATGATATGCTCTGTCATCATAAACCTCCTTATATCTTTCCTCAAAACAGCCACCATACCTACCTATCAAGGCATTTCCATAGCCTTTCCGAGATATACTGCCATGCAACATCCACCTCTTCATGACTTGATCTTCATGTCATACATGTTCCTGCTACACTGGCAGCGACATACATTGCATACATCATGATAGCTACATCTTCTTTATGTTTTGAGTACCTTGTAAAGTGTGAAAGATCTTCTATACCCTCTTGTAAATTAGAGTGTTGCCCTTAAGTGAGGAAAAGATCCCAAAGTGGACACAATAAAAGATCCCAAAGAGGACAAATGAGAATTAAATAGAAAGAGCCATTGAGGCCACAAAAAAATACAAAAAATAGAAAAAATAGAAAAAAGAAATAAAAAGAGAGAAAGGGGCAACACTACTATCCTTTTGAGAGATCCACACTAGTACTCCCTTTATATCCTTGTACTCCATAGAGATGATCATTATGCATATAGCTATGTGGGGACCTTCACACTATAGAACTTGGCTTGCGTATTCCAAGGATGAGCCTCCTCAAACGAGCTCTAGGTCTTCATGAGCGAGCAAGTTAGATGCATCCCCACTAGTTCCATTGGAGAGCTTCCTAGCTCGTATGTCCATCCGTTGCATGGCAATCCCTACTCCTCACGTCATATCTATCATTTGGCATCTCTTGCCTATGATTGTCCTCATTGATGTGAGCCTTTCTCATCCTTTTTGTCTTCCTCCTCCGCACTTCTCTCTTTGCCATCCTAAGTGTCAACTCTCGTGCTTACGCTCATCCATTGCATGAGTGCTCAAAATATTGAAAAAGGAGTGGATCAAATTGACTTGTACCTGACTAGTGGTCTGGGGACGAGTCAAGATAAGATTCCAGAAAAAGACCGAGTGTGAAACTTTAGTAGATTGAGTTCTCAACAATAAATTGTTTTTCTCGTTTTCCCTATCCCCCTTCTTGCACGCAAACACCATTTGGAGACATTCGAGTCACAGACAGCGAGAGCTCTTGCACCTAATGTTCTTTTGTTACTTGTTTCAATGCTAATATAGACTCTTGCTTGTTATGACTTGAATTGAGTTTCTAACCTTGATTTCTTTACTTTTCAAAGTTCTTATATGGTTGCTAGCATGTCACCACAGAAATTATGCCGTTATCATTTACCTACTCGAGGACGAGCAGGAATTAAGCTTGGGGATGTTGATACGTCCAAAACGTATCTATAATTTCTTCTTGCTCCATGCATGTTTTGTGTGATATTGCTATGATCTAAATACACTTTCATACACTTTTGATCATATTTGCACTAACCTATTAACTCAGTGCACCACAGTGCCAGTTCCTGTTTTCTACTGTTTTTCTATTTCAGTTTTTCCCCCATATAAAAAGTGCCAGAAAAATTCCAAGAAAAATATAGGAAAAATCAGCGTACAGGAAGCTTCGTGAAGAGCCCGAGTGGGGCCAGAGGGGAGCCAGGGGTGGCCCAGGCGGCCACCCGGCGTGGCCCCACCCCTGGCCGCGCCAAGGGGGCGCCTGGGGCCACTGGTCCACCTCTGGCTGCCCCCCTTCGCCTATATATTCTCCGTCACGGGAAACTTTCGAAGAGAGAACCCTTTTTCGCGATCTGTCCTCTGTTCCGCCGCCGCCACGCTTCCGAGATCGGGAGCACCAGAAGACCTCTTCCCGGCACCCTAACGGAAGGAGGACCGACCTCCGGGAGTCTCCTCTCCACCATGGATGCTCCCCGTATGTCTCGTGAGTAGTTTTCCTTGGACCATGGGTCCGTGATCAGTAGCTATGTGATGTTCTCCTCCCCTCTTTGTTCTTCATGGTTTAGACCTTGTGAGCTGCCCTACATGATCGAGGCACTTTTGTAATCTTTCTGCTGTTGCTATGCTGAGTTTGATGGGATCTGATGGATTATGAGATTATGTTCAGATTGTGATTGAGTAATCTATTTTGTTTTTATCTCTTATATTTTTGTTCCTAAGTAATTCTTGCATGTTCTCCGTTGCTGTTTATTGCTTTGGCCAAGTAGTAGGTAGTAACCCCAAGAGAGAACGTTATGCTCGATTATGGGTTCATGCCCCCCAATGACACGCTTGAGTGAGAGAAACATGGGTCTAGGGGATGTGATGTTGCCACAAGGGGGAAAACAACGGTGCTCGTAACCGCGGTTGGAAGGATTGTTTACTTTACGCAAAGTGTTTTTTAATGCAGTTGTCTGTTGCTTTGGGTTTACACTTTGGGTGGGGCTCGCAACTTAATACCAGCGAGATGTTCTGGATAGATATCTCAAGGTGGATGATTAGTAGTAGATGCAGTTGGATTTCGGTCTACTTATTTTGGCGTACTGCCCATGCTTTTGAGCCTCTTACTTTCTTTTGTAGCATAGTTAGCATTGCGGTGCGTTCATAATCCTGTCAATTGCCCTTCTGTAATTTTTTTTACCTGGCATAGCAGTTTTATCGTCTTTTGGGAGAGAGACATCACTAGTGAACATCACGTATCCCGATCCATATCCTCATTACTGTTTCCACGCTCATTTACTTTTCTGCATTTACTTTCAGTTGCTATCATTATCCCTTGTGTTTGATCCTTTGTGAACAACAAGACCGGAGAGATTGACAACCTCTCTGAACTTCGTTGGGAACAAAGTTATTTGTGTCTGTGTGCAGGTCCGCGTCAGTTGCGCCGCTGACACCTACTTATCATCTCTGGAGTCCTACTGGAGACAAACCTTGGTATCTTTGCTGAGGGAAATTTGCTGCTGTGTTGCATCACGCCTTCCACTTGGGGTTCACCAACGAAGGGCAAGAAGACTACACCCGTCAACTCTCGCGCCATCACCAGTCATACCAGCTCCACGCTTGGGCGCCATGAGAAGAGGAAGAGAAAGAGAAGCAAGATGAGTAGAGGACGAATACCGCTGCTAGAAGAAAAAGAAGGGGCCTATTATAGCACAAGCCCACATATAAGCCCAGACGATGGGAGCCATTAATTAAAATACCAAGCACGTCGGGTGATTCGAAGTTCGAGACAAAGATGCCTTCACACGGGAGGCACAGTGCGCTGGACGCGTCAAGTCTCGCGCGGTTTCATTGCGCGCATCGACAACTCAACAGGCGGCTGCAACACGCCACCAAAAGCCATCATTATGACTAGTCATGCAGACATGACGGTTAGCAGCCAGAGCATCTTTTGACGGTCCTCCAGCAAGGAGATAGTTATCTTCGCCAAACAAAAGGTATATTAAAGAGGAAGTCAGCAGAAGAGGCAGCTTGCAACCTCCATTTTTTGCATAAGTTGAAATACATTTTTCAAATATATCTAACTCCCATCGGGAGCGTATCCACCTGCGTGAGTTTCGGGTGCCTCCTCACCCAGAATAAAAAATGTGCTCGAGTGATCACTCGCACCTACGAGAGTCTCAGGTGCTCCCTCACCTAGAAGTAAAAACGTTCTCGAGTGATTACTCGCACCCATGAGAGTTGCGGGTGCTCCCTCACCATGGCGCAAGATGAGCAGACCTGCACTCGCCAGATCGAGCGGTCCTGGAGTATCGGGTGCTCCCTCACCCGGAGAGCAAAAGCGATATTCGAGTGATTACTCGAAAAACTCTATATACTCAAACACTCGACGAACTCCCGAGAAAATAACCCTCTACATCACTCTTTTCCCGAGCACTCGGAGAAGCTCCACGAGTGACTGCTAAAACCACTCCCTTGATTGTTTATTCCAAGTGGGTGCATTATCTACTAGGCTCCGCGCTTCAATACGAATACATATTCCTGGAAACACGATACACTGTGCCCAGATGCCACACAAGCTTAGCGTGTAGGTAAGACCCCGCTGCAAAGATCGGCCGGGCTGGGACCTGCCGAAGAGCGATTTCACTCCCAACCTTTTCCATGCGCATGCATGATAGAAAAAGCCGGGCAGACGCGCCTAGGCTACGAACTTTACTAGCGGCAATTGATCACTATAAGCCCTGCAGAAGCATGACTTTTGCTAGACACCAGTGTTCCAAACTCATGTCGAGGGACATGGGTTTGATTGGGCTACTGCGGTTTTCGCCACTAGGGAAATTCACCAAGGCTCGATCAGTCGACACATTGGGCCCTTTCAGCTCAGAATCCCTCGAAACAGGTTTTGTCATGGCCCCAGACTGCTAGCGACCCACGGTTGAACCGTGCATACATCAGAACAACGCTAGAGGGGATTCGAGTCCCTGCGCGCCTCTTCGAGTCCCCCAGGCACTCGGGGGCTACTGACGAGGGGGTGACCCCATGAATCCTATGGATGAGCCTACCCGGTGTCCAAGAAGACAGAAGGCCCACAAAGATGCCGCATGGGCCCAGCCTTGGCCCACTAGTGGCACCGACATAGGAGTCTGCGAGTCATAAGGAAGGTGCAAACTTGCCGTACGAAACAAGATCATGGTTAGGAAACCTCATCTGTAATCAGGACGGACTCCCCGAGACCTAGCCTAGTATATAAGGGCTAGGAGGGGAGACGTCGAGATCAAGCAATACACAATCTGTAACCTAGCCTTGTGCGCACTAGCCTCGGCTCCTTTGTAATCACCATCTCCAATCAATAATATCGAGCAGGAACGTATCCTCCTGTTAGCCGACGAGCTTATCGTCCAACCTGTGCCTCTCATGACTAACCCAGGGTCCCTGGCCAGGGGATTTGCCGGGGTACATCCCCGTCAAGCGGCCTATTGGACATGGATTAGAAGAATATTTTCATGAGTGATTTCCTCTTTTGTGTGTGGATTGAAGATTGAGAGTCTCTTGCTGCTTTTCTTTGACTATCCTTGAGATATGTAGTGGTGATTGTGGTACTCTCTTTGGATGGCCGCGGTGACATTGGAAAATCCGTAGATGAGAACTACGAACTCTAAGGTTTGCTTTTGTAGCCCTACACAATTCTCGTCCTCTCTTGACCACAAAGGAATGACCTCCGAGTAGGTCTCCAATGCATGTTTTAGTGGAAATACCATGTGATTAGACTATGTTAATGTTGTTGGGAGTTGCCACTAGTGAAAGTATGAAGCCTAGGCCTTGTTTCCACCATTACAATACCATTTGTGCTCACATTTACTACTTGTTTGCTTGCTGTAATTTTTATTACAGATTTATATTACTTCGTTTTGCCACACCTATCACCCATATTTTCGCCGAACTGGTGCACCTATACAACTCCTAGTTGTATTAGGTGTGTTGGGGACACAAGAGACTTCTTGTATCTTAATTTCAAGGTTGCTTGAGAGAGACCATCTTCAACCTCTACTTCACAGAGTTCGATAAACCTTAGGTCATTCACTTGAGGGAAATTGCTGTTGTCCTACAAACCTCTGCGCTTGGAGGCCCAACATAGTCTACAATAATATAAGCGTGCGTAGACATCACCTTCGCCAAACAACCCCAAGTCCGTAACTATGAGAGTTTAAGCTTTTTTCCTTTCACATTCCTCGAATGCAGTTATCTCTTTATTATTTGTGTGAACTCTATTTAGGACATGACTAGCAGTCATCACTGCCTCACCCCCACCATGCCGTGGAAAGTCCCGCTGCGTCTAACATGGCATTAACCAAATCGGTTAAAGTGTGGTTCTTTTGCACAACAACCCCGTTTGATTGGGGCGAGTGGGGAGGCTTCCTCATGGATTATACCATGTTCCTCACGGAATAGATTAAACTCGTTGTAGAAATACTCTCCACCACGATCTTACCTCAACCTCTTGATCTTTTGATCAAGTTAATTCTCTGCTTTTGCCTTATAGATCTTAAAGTAGTGTAAAGCGTCATCTTTTGTTTTTAACAAATATATCAAGCAAAATCGAGTAGCGTCATCAATCGGAGTCATAAAGTATCTTTTTCCACCCTTTGTCAACACGACATTCATTTCGCAAAGATCCGAATGTACGAGTTCTAATGGTGACATGTTCCTCGCCTCGATAGTCGTATGAGACTTGCGAGGTCTCTTTGCTTGCAGACATACTTGGCAATTAGAACCTTTGACATTTGTGAATTTCGGGATTAAGCTCAAATTTGCTAAGCGCGTCATGCAACCAAAGTTCATGTGACAAAGATGTGAATGCCAAACCTTTGACTCAGTTTCACTGCAAACATGATTTATAGCTTTAGTGCAAAAATCTGACAACGACAGGTGAAACAAGCCTCCGCGCTCATAGCCCTTGCCAACAAAAGTTTCGCATTTAGAAACTACAACTTTATTGGACTCAAACACCAATTTATAACCCTCTCAACACAGACGAGAACCACTGACGAGATTCTTATTTATTTCGGGGACATGTTGCACGTTCTTCAGCTGCACGATCTTTCTCGAAGTAAACTTCAGATTGACTGTACCAACACCATGAACAGAAGCATGAGTCCCATCCTCCAAGAAAAACTTCACGCGAGGCTCTCCACGCTTAGGCTATCCACGTCGCCCGGAATCCTGTGATTGGCCCAAATGTTTTTACGAAAAGGCCCCTCAATTTTGTTAAATCCTGTTTTTGGTCCACCCAGGTCCCTGCTATACAGTAACAGCATTCATTTTTTTCACTCTTAGGTCCTCATAGTATGGAAATCCTACGCCCGAAGAAGGAAAAATTTGGAAACCGTGGCGATTTTTGCAGTTAACCACCCACCTCTCTCTCCCTCTCTTTTCAGCAAAACAAACCTCTTTCTCCCCATCGCTCCTTCCTTCTCCGTCCCGACGTGGGCAAAGCGGCGACGGCGGCCGCGGCGCAAGCAGCAGCGGAAGCTTCCTCCTACTCCCCGCGCGCCGCCTTCCTCCTCCCCCTCTCCCTCCCCCGGTGTGCCATCCTTTTAGTTTCCCTTGCGCTCTCCGCTCGCTGCCTCTGCCGCTATGTCCACGGTGATGGCAGACGCCGTATGCGAGCGGGGTGGTGATGTCTACGCAGGCTTCTATTCTTGTAGACTATGTTGGGCCTCCAATCGCAGATGTTTGTAGGAAAGCAGCAATTTCCCTCAAGTGGATGACCTAAGGTTTATCGAACTCAGGGAAGTAGAGGTTGAAGATGGTCTCTCTCAAGCAACCCTGCAATTAAGATACAAGAAGTCTCTTGTGTCCCCAACACACCTAATACAACTAGGAGTTTTATAGGTGCACTAGTTCGGCGAAGAGATAGTAAAATATGGGTGATAGGTGCGACAAAGCAAGGTAATATAAATCTGTAATGAAAAGTGCAGCAAGCAAACATCTGACAAAAGTGAGCACAAACGGTGTAACAATTGTGGAAACAAGGCCTAGGCTTCATACTTTCACTAGTGGCAACTCCCAATAACATTAACATAGTTTAATCACATGATATTTCCCACAAAACATGCAATGGAGACGTACTCGGAGGTCATTCCTTTGTGGTCAAGAGAGGACGAGAATTATGTAGGGCTTCAAAAGCACACCTCAGAGTTCGTAATTCTCAATCTATGGATTTCCCAATGTCACTGCGACCATCCAAAGAGGGTACAACAATCACCACAACATATCTCAAGGATAGTCAAAGACAAGAACCAAGAGACTCTCAATCTTTAATCAACACACAAAAGAGGAAATCACTCATGAAAATATTCTTCTAATCCATGTCCAATAGACCGCTGTCACCATGGTCTCGGGGATTATACTAGATAAGATCAAGTGAGTACATCAAATCCAATACATAGAGGAAGGGGAAATATCATGGAATCACCCTACATTAACATAGCCTATGATCACAACGAAGATCACATCATGGGAGAAAGAGAAGAACACATAGATACTGGTAGAAACCTCAGCCCCAAGAAGGAACTACTCCAACTTCATGGAGGGAGAAAGCAACGTCGATGGAGATGAATCCGGGGGCACTTCCCTGTCCCGGCAGGCTGCCGTCACAGGAATTCTGGTCCCCAGAAGCTTGTTGGCGATGCCGGCGGAGATCGGAATCGCTTCTGGAAAAAGTACTTCGATATTAGTGATTTCCTCCGCGGGGGCTAAATATAGGCCAAAGGAGGGGGCCAGGGGGCCATAGGGCAGCCAGGAGGGCAGGTGGCGCGGCCTAGGGGGACCCGCGCCGGGCACCCTCCTGGGCCCCTTGTGGTGGCCCTTTTGACATGTCTTGGTTATTCCGGAAGCTTACGGAGCGCTGATTTTTATATAATTTTTCCGCGATTTATTGGGCACTTTAATTATTGGAAAAACTGAAATACAAAAAGAGAAGAAAACAGGAACTGGCAACTGGGTGCACTAAGTTAATAGGTTAGTCCAAATATGATCAAAAGTGTATGAAAGTTCAAGAAAAACATGGCACATAAATCATGCATGGAGCAAGCAGAAATTATAGATACGTTTGGGACGTATCAACATCCCCAAGCTTAATTCCTGCTCGTCCTCAAGTAGGGAAATGGTAACAAGCATAATTTCCGTGGTGACATGCCACACAACCATATAAGTACTTTTAAGTAAATAAATCAAAGCATGCATTTCAATTCAAGTCTTAACAAGCAAGAGTCTATATTAGTATTGACAAAAGCAACAAAAGAACAAAAGGTGCAAGAACTCTCGCTGTCCGTGACTCAAATGTCTCCAGATGGTGTTTGCATGCAAGAAGGGGATAGGGAATACGAGAACAAATTATTTTTGTTGAGAACTCAATCTACTAATGTTTCACACTTGGTCTTCTTTGGAATCTTATCTTGACTCGTCCCCATACCACTAGCCAGGTACAAGTCAATTTGATCCACTCCCTTTCGATATTTTGAGCACTCATGCAATGGATGAGCGTAAACACGAGAGTTGACACTTAGGATGGCAAAGAGAGAAATATGGTGGAGGAGGAAGACAAAGAGGGTGAGAAAGGCTCACATCAATGAGGACAATCATAGGTGAGAAGGCCAAATGATAGATATGATGTGAGGAGTAGGGATTTCCATGCAACGGATGAACATGTGAGCTAAAAGCTCTCCAAGGGAACTAGTGGGGGTGCATCCAACTTGCTTGCTCAAGAAGACCTCGAGCTCGTTTGAGGAAGCTCATCATTGGAATATACAAGCCAAGTTCTATAGTGTGAAGGGTCCCCACATAGCTATATGCATGATAATCTCTATGGAGTACAAGGATAAGAGGGAGTACTAGTGTGGATCTTTCAAAAGGAATAGTAGTGTTGCCCCTTTCTCTCTTTTTATTTATTTTTCTCTTTTTTCTATTTTTTTGTATTTTTTGGTGGCCTCAATGGCTCTTTCTATTTAACTCTCATTTGTCCTCTTTGGGATCTTTTATTTTGTCCACTTTGGGATCCCTTCCTCACTTAAGGGAAACACTCTAATTTACAAGAGGGTATAGAAGATCTTTCACACTTTACCAGGTACTCAAAACATAAAGAAGATGGAGCTATCATGATGTATGCTATGTATGCCTCTGCCAGTGTAGCAGGAACATGTATGACATGAAGATCAAGTCATGAAGAGGTGGATGTTGCATGGCAATATATCTCAAAAAGGCTATGGAAATGCCTTGATAGGTAGGTATGGTGGCTGTTTTGAGGAAAGATGTGAGGAGGTTTATGATGACAAAGCGTATCATGCCAAGGGTTTGGATGTACCAGCGAAGGTGGACGCCGACTCTCGGAGTGAGAAGAGGGCAATGCACAGTACCGAAGAGGCTAGCAAATATGAGGAGGTGGAAGTGTCAACTTTCAATTCTTACAATAGTCCGAAGAACTCATGCACTTATTACCGGTAACTCTCAATATAATAAGGAGGTTCACAAAGAGACAAGTACCCCGAGGAGGAGTGTATGGGGGTTTGGTTATCCTTGCGCATCCTCGACTCATGGTACGTGAGTGTACTCTAATATCCGATCCCTCCAAAGATTAGAGATCCATCTAGTAGCTAGAGTTCTCAAATAGTTTTGTAGGTTTTTGAAAATAAACACGGATTGCCCAAAATACGACACCTATCACTAATAGTCTAGATCTCTTGACACCAAAAGTTCAAACATTACTCACATGAATACCTAAAAAATATTGCAAGTTACTACTAAAATTAAATAGCAACCTCAATTACCTACTCTGAAGACAAGACATAACTCAGTGCAACAACCAACTCTCTTAACAAGATAAACATGAAAACTAAAGAGAGTTCCAGCAACAAACTAGACAAAAGACAAGGCTCTTGCTAAAGACAGACTAAGACTAAAACTAGGCATGGCAGTAGCTACGAAAATATAAAGAACACACAACAGCAAAAAGATAGGCATGAAGAATCCTATGATGTGTTCTAGATTTTGAAAGTGGAGTGTCTTTCTCTCCCACACAAAGTAAGAAGTGATCTAACTTGTTATGAACAGCAAGCAAAGCTAAAGAAAACTAAAAATAAAACCTAAGAGCGAGACGCTCCAAGCATAGCACATAACGCATGAAGTGATAAAAATATAGTGAGACGAAGGACGAACTGATGATTGTTGATAGAGAAGGGGATGCACGGGGGCATCCCCAAGCTTAGACGCTTGAGTCTCCTTGAATATTTGTTGGAAATGCATGGGGGCATATCCAAGCTTGAGCGCTTGACACTCCCGAATCTTCTTTCATCATCTTCCATCGCACACTTGAAAACTCCTTTCATACATAACTCATCATAAGCTGATTAGAGAGGTTAGTACCCTTAATAAATAATTTTTCCCCACTGGATATAAAGATATTCTTGAAGATCTACTGTTTCTCAAGATTGCCAAAAGGTTTTTGCAAAGAAAAATCAAGCTTAAGGTTTGCAAAAGTTAGGAGAGACAAAACGTGGCAGAATCTGTGAAAAACAGAACATAAGGTAGTAAAGAATTTTTTAGGGGTACTTCTGCAATTCGAATCAAAAAACTCAGAACAAACGCTCGAAATTCAATTGTATGGAGCACGCTGTCAAAAAAATCAGATCAAAAAGATGATCTGGTGATTTTAGTCTAATTTTTTCGTCCAAGGACAGAATCTCTTTTCTGGACAGTATGTCACAACTTTTGAAATTTCTTGCAATCGGAGGCTAGACTTGGCACAAAGCTTGAAAATAAAGATACAATGATGTTTCTACAGTAGTAACAATCATCAAGACCACTAAAAACTCAAAGTAAAAACTCAAACTAAAGATAACAAGGTTTTTCTCCCTAGAGCTCTTTCTTTATAACCATAAAGATAGGCTTAAGATTTTAATGATGCTCTCATAGGAATAAGGAATAAGAGTTGAAGAAAAAAAGTGAGCATCAAGAAGCAAATAAGAAACACATTTAAGTCTAACATGCTTCCTATGCAAAGGGATCTTGTAGAGGAATAACTCATTGAAGCATAAAGATATTAGCATAGGAAGGCAAAATAAGTGCAACTTCAAAACCATCAACATAAAGAGAGGGAACTTGATATTATTGAAATATATATAAGAATATGTTCCCTTCTCATAATAATTTCCAGTAGGATCATGAATAAACTCAACAATATAAGCATCACATAAAGCATTGTTACCATGATCCACAAGAAAAAAGGTACTCTTACTCTCCACATAAGCATAATCTTTCTCATTGGTAATAGTGGGAGTAGAACTATCATAAACAACTTGAACAATATAGATTAATTGTGTATTAGGAAGATGGTGTTCAACAAGGGAGTAATTCCCTCCATGATTATGACAAGTTTCATAAGGATAATTTCTCCTTATGTCATAGGTTCCCTTATAATCACAATAGATAGGAGTTATAACATCATCATAGTGGAGAAGAGCATTATCATTGCTAGCAAATATATTTGTAAACATGTTGTCTTTATTATTACTAGCAAAAGCATTATCAATTACCACATCACTAATGGGTAAAGTACTTGCAATCCTATCATCCCCAAGCTTAGAGTTTTCCATATCATCACTCTCAGAGTTGGTACCAAAAAGATTTTCAAGATCATAAGTAGTATTATCATCATTTTCCTAATCAAAAAAACTAACATGCATATCATAATCAAAATCATCTTCAATAGTGCCTATGTACTTAACATCAGGATAATAATGAATGCAATCAAGCTCACCGTCCTCCAAAAATTTCTGTTCGTTAGGATAAAAATTGATGCGAGGGATATACTCAGGCCAGGTTGATACCCATTCTTCTTCCTTCTTGCTCCTCTTCCTCCTCCTCTTCTTTTTCTTCTTATTCACCTTAGGAGGGAGTGGTTAGAGATGATGTTTCTCCACATATCCTAGTTTATCATTAGAAACAATAGGGAAAACTTGGGAGAAACTCTCCTTTTTATTAGTACAGATATAAGAGACATTTTTATACTTTTGGAAAGTTCCCTCCTTTCTAATCTTACTTATGTAATCATTTTCATGGAAATTAACAACACAATAGAGATGGCAATTTTGCAAAGTGTTGCTAATTCCTAAGGCATTAACATCTAGCAAAGAAGTCTTTTCTGATAACTCTTCACACATCAAAAATAACATAAGTTCATCATAAAGATTAGAAGTGATCATGTTACCACACAACTGATTAACAGTTATGCTTTGAAAGTTCATGCATTGAAAATTAAAGTGACCCTCTATACAGCAAAATTCACAAGTAAAAGGGTAAAGGTCACACAATTCTCTAGCAATTTAATTTAAATCTTTGACCCAAGTGATTGTTCTTTCATGCTTATGTTGCTTACAATACTTCTCTTCTTCAATCATAGGCCTTTCACAAGGTCTATCCACTCCACAAAAATTAACATGCTTATATAAAACTTCATTTTCAGGTATTGGATCATGCATGTTGCAATCATCATGAACAATTTCATTTTCTTTGCAAATCTCTTTAAAAGGTTCATGATGCTTGATCCAATTTTCCTTGGGCATATTAAGATGTGAAGCAAAAGATTTGAGGTAATCAACAAGGAGATGAGAATCAAGGCCAAACTTAGCACTAAACTTATTAAAACTTGCAGTTTTAACAAAGGACTTAATGCAATCATACTCATAATTTATACCTGACTCTTTACCTTTGTCGATCTCCCAATCTTCAGTATTGCGTTGAATTCTTTCAAGGATTTTCCATTTAGTATCAATCTTTTCATTTGTGAAAGAACCCATAGAGGAGGCATCAAGCAAGTCTCTATCCTGTCGAGAGAGCCTTGCATAAAAATTAGTAATAATTATATCTTTCGGGAGCCCAAGGTTAGGACATTTTAGCATTAAAGTTTTCAGTCTCCCCCAAGCTTGAGCTATGCTCTCTCCGTCGTGAGGATAGAAATTATAAATATAATTCCTATTCTCATGAACTTCATGAAGAGGATAAAACTTGGAGTAAAAGAGAGACTTGATCTCTTCCCAATCCCGTAGGTGAGAATCATCTAGTAGCCTATACCATTCCAATGCATTTCCTTTCAGTGACAAGGCAAATAATTTCTTCATGACTTCACCTCTTGTCAAACCTGAAACCTTAAATAACTCACAAAGTTCTGTAAGTTTCAAGAAATGAATACTAGGATTGACTGTCCCATCATAACAATCATTAATAATTATTTCAACTATCCCAAGTGGTATTTTGAACGGGATACATTCAGTAGGTGGAGGAGACTTCTCTACCACGGGCGTGGTAAAGCGGCCTTCCTCAAACAGCGAACTAAGAGTGCAGTTTTCCATAAGCATAACTAGTGAAACTAAAAACAATAAACGAAAAGATTTAATTGCAAGATCTAAAGATATACCTTCAAGCACTCACCTCCCCGACAATGGCACCATAAATAGCTTGATGTCTATGCACGCTTCTATTCTTGTAGACTATGTTGGGCCTCCAAGCGCAGAGGTTTGTAGGACAGCATCAATTTCCATCAAGTGGATGACCTAAGGTTTATCGAACTCACGGAAGTAGAGGTTGAAGATGGTCTCTCTCAAGAAACCCTGCAATTAAGATACAAGAAGTCTCTTGTGTCCCCAACACACCTAATACAACTAGGAGTTGTATAGGTGCACTAGTTCGGCAAAGAGATAGTAAAATATGGGTGATAGGTGTGACAAAGCAAGGTAATATAAATCTGTAATGAAAAGTGCAGCAAGCAAACATGTGACAAAAGTGAGCACAAACGATGTAACAATGGTGGAAACAAGCCCTAGGCTTCATACTTTCACTACTGGCAACTCCCAACAACATTAACATAGTCTAATCACATGATATTTCCCATAAAACATGCAATGGAGACGTACTCGGAGGTCATTCCTTTGTGGTCAAGAGAGGACGAGAATTATGTAGGGCTACAAAAGCACACCTCGGAGTTCGTAGTTCTCAATCTATGGATTTCCCAATGTCACCGTGGCCATCCAAAGAGAGTACCACAATCAGCACAACATATCTCAAGGATAGTCAAAGACAAGCACCAAGAGACTCTCAATCTTAAATCAACACACAAAAGAGGAAATCACTAATGAAAATATTCTTCTAATCCATGTCCAATAGACCGTTGTCACCATGGTCTCGGGGATTATACTAGATAAGATCAAGTGAGTACATCAAATCCAATACATAGAAGAAGGGGAAATATCATGGAATCACCCTAGATTAACATAGCCTATGATCACAACGAAGATCACATCATGGGAGAGAGAGAAGAACACATAACTCCTGATACAAACCTCAGCCCCGAGAAGGAACTACTCCCGCTTTATGGAGGGATGAAGCAACGTCGATGGAGATGAGTCCGGGGGCACTTCCCCGTCCCGGCAGGGTACCGGCATAGGAATTCTGGTCGCCCGAAGCTTGTTGGCGATGGCGGCGGAGATCGGAATCGCTTCTGGAAAAAGTACTTCGATATTAGGGATTTCCTCCGCGGGGGCTAAATATAGGCCAAAGGAGGGGGCCAGGGGGGCCACAGGGCAGCCAGGAGGGCAGGTGGCGCGGCCTAGGGGGGACCCACACCGGGCACCCTCCTGGGCCCCTGGTGGTGGCCCTCCTGCCATGTCTTGGTTATTCCGGAAGCTTCCGGAGCGCTGATTTTTTATATAATTTTTCCGGGATTTATTGGGCACTTTAATTATTGGAAAAACGTGAAATACAAAAACAGCAGAAAACAGGAACTGGCAACTGGGTGCACTGAGTTAATAGGTTAGTCCAAATATGATCAAACGTGTATGAAAGTTCAAGCAAAACATGGCAAAGTCACACAAATCATGCATGGAGCAAGAAGAAATTATAGATACGTTTGCGACGTATCAGGTGGCGCGGCTGCGGCCACCCTTCTCTCCCTCGTCCACCCCGCCAGCGTGGCTGCTTCCCGGCACCTCCTCCTCCCTCCCCTGTGCTACAAGAAACCCTAGGTACGTCTTAATTCGTTCTTCAGTAAACCCTAGGTGCATGTACGGTGGCAAAACGGCAGCGGCGACGAGTGTTCTGGTGGCCGGTTGTTGCAGGCTCCATCACCCACGAGGTAGGACCACCCCCCCCCCCCCATCTCTTCCATTGGGAAATCGAGCGACGAAACCCTAGCTTTCAAATCGAAGTTCAGAAATTAGGTCCGTAGAAGCCAAATATGGTTCTCGGTGTTTTGATATGGGAAGGAATCCTAGATTGTATTCTTATTCTGGGAAAAATACGATCTTTGTTAGGAGTAATTTTCATGATTTAGTGAGAAGTATGCACTGATCCTAGGATTTGTCCAAATATAGCACGTGCATGTTCACTCATAGTAGAAAATTATTGTTCTTAATTGTTCAGGATTCTTGTGCTGGACCAAATGTTTACTTCAAGTCATCATTAGATCTAATCTGGTAGTAACATTGCGCAGACACATGCTTGTGCTCTTCTTGTGTATGACCGAAGGTGAGGGAGGCGCTCCTTGCCCACGATTCGGCTGGCCTACTTCGTCATCCTAGCTTAGCGAGGTTGTCATCCGTGATGTGTTCAAGGTTATTGATGGTTGCAACCAAATGCTGAATTGGTAGGTATGCCACTGTCCTACAGTTTAGAATTTCAATTTACAGATTGTAATCTTTACTTTGACACGAAGGCTATACTGAATTGATCACTATTGGTTGAAGGACTGCAAAGGATAGCTATATTACAAGATTGAAAAATGCTTCAGCATGACTCAGGAGAATGAGGAACATGCCTGCCCCCTGTCGTCAGCCAAGTCTGAGATTTCTCTAACAAAAAAAAGGTCTATGACTTCATCCTTCTTGCTGGTGGAATTGTTGCAGTTTAAAAGGTATGATAGCCTTTGGTCCCATCTCATTTCTCTGCTGGAAACTTTCCTTTGGTCTCCCTCATTGGTTGACCCAAAGAGGTTCCATGACTTCATCATTATTTATTTTCAAGTATTCATGCAGCCTAGAAGCAGATACGTTCTCTCTTGTATTTTTTGGTTACTCCAGCGTGCATTAGTCCTCCCATTACAGAGCTAAAAATTATGGTAGTTGGGCCCTTTGCTTGCTTCAAGCTGCATGATACGTCTTATCTGAAGAGTGTTATGGCTTTCCAGTTGGATTAAGAATTACTAATGTACATTGTTGTTATAGTATGCAGCAAACAACTCACCTGAAATATGTTCTTATGTGTGCTAGAAATATTTTTATTTATCTCTCTTATCTGTTCCCACTCTGCCTATTTATTCACACCGGACAAACCCATCCCACAAGCTAGAACAGCAAGCTTTCTTTGCTTAAGGTAATCACACACCATTCTAATCATCACACCTTCAGCGCTACGTTCTAATTGATTTATGTTTGTCATTCAGGGAAGTGCAATGGAGAAAGTGAAAATCCACCCGAAGATCCTCTTTGTCAGGATGTGTTGACACATGAACACGTCACGTGTACCCTCGACGCCGGGGGTGATGCACCGCGCAGCTCACGCTGAAGGAGACCCGACCGGAAGCGCGATACGCAAGCAATCCGGTGGGTGCTTTTGAAGAACCCGAAACCCCACACGCCCGGGAGGGACCCCGTATGGGCGCATGACGACTATGGGATGCCCTAGGTCGACCTGATCGCCCCTAGGGCCTCGTGGATCGTTGCCCTGCAAGAAAAAGAACGAACGAAGAACGAGAAGAAAAATACAAGGGAGCGAGATAAAAATAGGGTTTGGAAGTGTAGATATGTTTGTTCGTTTGTGTGTTGTCTCAATCGGCCGTCACCTCATCTATATATGAGGAGGCTGGACTTTCCGTACAAGAAAAGGACTTCAAATCCCGTTCAAATCTCTCCAAACTTAACCGAACTCGGATTACAAGTGGGCCTGGGACAGTAGTTCGGTTTTCGGTAGTTTTGGGGCTTTAAACGACCTCAGATGAAAAAAGTCAAAGCATCAAAATTGTATCCCTAGAAATTTCCAAGAAGTTTCATGTTGAACGTTTTTTGATTCGGAGGGATCTTCAAAGGGTTTTGAGCTGATTTCTAGCTCAGGTCAGAGAAAAACGCGAATCTGAAAAGTTTTCCCGAATCACGTCGCCAAAATCGGACGTCCGTCGTCATTCGGACGTCTGACTCGTCGGATGCCCGATTCCCGTCGGAAATCTGGTCAAAATCGGAGGTCTACTGACCTTTTCCCGTCAAAAAATGTTGGACTTCCGATTTCCGTCGAACGTCCAAACTTTTCTGAGAGGCTGTGTGACTTGCTTTACAACAGCATACCGTTTTGGCCGTAATTTTTTCATACGAACTCGGATGAGGACGTTTCAAATATCAAAATCGGCCGGTTTGTCGATCCGAAGCTGCCCCATGTAGAACATTTCTCCATTTTTGGATGTCTTGAAGGCCTAATTGGCACAATAGTACTTGGAATGCCAGGATCCTATCGCTTCCAACATAGTTTTGGCCTCCAAAATGGAATCAAATGAAGATGGTTCGAACTACAAAGATGTTCATATCGATGATACAAAACTTTTTCATTTATAACACTTTTTCATTTGAGGCTATCTTGTATATGAATATTGTCGTGCCAAAAACTGGTGTCAACACATGCCCCCCTGTTTTTCGGCAAAAATTGTGTGCCGAAAAATAATTTGTACCACATAGGGCCTAAGGACGATGTCAACACTCCATCGGCCATGCATACTCTTAGGGATATAAACGTATATCGGTCATGTTTTGTCCTTAGGGCGATAATTACATATCAGCCATTGTCTTATTCAAGCTTCTTGCCACACACTTGGGTGGTACTTCTTCAAATACTTTCCATTGAGAGCTTTAGGCAGCAGCGTTCCTTGTATGGATTCCACCAAATACGAGTTTCCTGGAACTATTCTTATAATCTTGAAAGGACCTTCCCAACTTGGCGACCACTTTCCGAATTTTCTATCTTTTGCACCAATTGGTAAAATCACCTTCCACACAAGATCTCCAATCTGAAAATTCTTCAACTTTACTTTCTTATTGTAAGCTCTTGCCACCTCAACTTATCTTTCTATATGGCTTTCAACGCAGCCAAACGCTTATCAGTGACCTCATCAATATTATCCATCATCAAATTATAAACGTCCACCGCTGATAAATCATTTTGTTTTGCTATCCTCAAGGCATTCAAATTAACTTCCACAGGTAGAACAACTTCTTGACCATATACAAGCTCATACAGAGTTACCTTTGTAGCACCATGCCTTGAAATCCTATGTGCTCACAAAGCTTCAGACAATAGCTCATGCCATCTCCTTGGATTATCTTCAATTTTCTTCTTGACGAGCTTGATGAATATCTTATTACTAGATTCAGCTTGTCCATTTGCTTGGGCATAATACGGGGAGGAATTGAGCAACTTTATATTATAAGATTCGACAAATTCTCTAACCTGATGTTCCATGGAAGACTAACCTTGATCCGTAGTCAATGTTTGAGGGATACCGAATCTATGAATAATATGCTCGGTTATAAATTTAATTACCTCCACATGCGTCATATTCCTCAGAGGTACTGCTTCACACCACTTGGTAAAATAATCAGTTGCCACTTGGTAAAATATTCCTCAGATGCCCCTTTGAAGAGGAAGGATGAATTTGTCCAATGAAATCTAATCCCCAACCTCTGAAAGGCCACGGCTTAATAATAGGATGTAACATAGCAGCGGGATCCAACTAAATATTACCAAACTTTTGACAGGCTTCACATCCTTTGTAGTATTTAAAGCAATCACTAATCATAGTCGGCCAATAAAATCCAGCATGTCGCAATAACCACTTCATGTTTGGAGCTGACTGATGAGTACCACATATTCCTTGATGTACCTATCCCATAGCAACTCTTTCTTGATCATCATCCAAGCACTTTAAAGAAACATCAACAACCTTTCAGCGATAAAGGTCATCATCTCTCAACTCATACTTAAAAGCTATACGCCGAACAATCCTGTCCACCCTTTTACTAGGATCACGCAAATAATCAATAATGGGCTTCCTCCAATCTTGATTTTCACCTGCACTAGATATCTCATTAGTGGCCGAAGTAGTAAGTTCTAATTCGTCCTCTTCTATGCTGGCAAGGCAAAACATCGGTTGTTGAGAAATATGAAACATGCCATGATCAACATGATAACCAGATGCTTGTTGTGCCAATTCATTTGCTTTCCAATTGTCATGTCTAGGTATATGAGCAATACTAAAATGATCCAAAGTAGAAACTACATCTAGAGATTTATCAAGATAAACATTGAGTGATTCATCAAAACATTTAAACACTCCAGAAACTTGCTGCACTACCAATAGTGAATCACCAAAAGCCTCCATATGTACAGCACCTATATCAAGCAACATCCTTAAGCCGAATAATAACATCATATTCAGCTTTGAATGTTTGTGCAACCGTATTTAAGCGGCATGAGGCTTCAACACAGCACCATGAGGAGATATATAAACAATACCAACACCTTGGCCGTTGCTACAAACTAAACCATCAAAATATAATCTACATGGCACTAATGAGATAAGGTTTATGTCAATATCATGCTCATCATCAATACGATGCTCAACAATAAACATAACAATGATTTGGCTTCTCATAGTTTCAATAAATAAATTAGGCAGATCATATTTAGCCAAAGCATAATCTCACCCACCAATTTTGCAACTATGAATTGGTCTATGCAACGTATCTTAAATAAATGTGCACCTTGTCTCGGTTTCCAATAGGACTAAGGAAGATGATTAGAAAACCACACCGGACATGTTTAGATGTATTCTTAGGACGATAGAACAAACATCGGCCATTAGTATAAACCACATGTAGAATTCATCCACCAAAGCATATATAGACGAAACAAGCAAATGAAATAACAAATCAAATATTTCGGCCCCTTTAATCAGCAACAAAAATGTAACTAATCAAATGTATAGTGACATAGTAATCCCCTATCATGATGTAAGAAATTGTATTGCATCCATGGATCAAAACAAGTCCATGGAGGGTAACCAATCATACCTGAGGATGAATTCCATGATAAAGGCATCAATGACATGTTTGAATAATATGAATGATGTGCTAATGGAAGATTCCGGTTGGATGATGGAAACCTTCGGCTTAATAATTTATGAGATGATTTCTCCTTCTTGACTTTGGTTGTATTCTCTAAAATAGAAGCTTGCACATCATTTTTGGTTTGACTGTTCTTCTTGGCAACCCATTTGAAAGTGCAATATATCGACCAGAGGGGGGTGAATGGGAGATTTTCAAATATCTTGAGGAATTTCTATTTCCTCAAGATTGAGGCAATACGAAATTGAGGAAGTTAAAACCTGAGGAAGAACAAATGAAGTACAAAAGCTATGGCGTGAATGGAAAACAACCTACTGCATAGCTAAGGTAAGATTGACGCACGAACAGAGGAATCAGTGAAGAGTGAACTCAGAAAGTAAGGCATCAGGATAAGTCATCAGTGCATAAACGTAATAACTGAGGTTGAAGAAATAGCACCAGGGCACTGAAGACGAAGACTTGATGAACCAGTTCGAGTTGTTGTGACAACTCTACGTCTGGTTGGAGAGGCTGAGATTGAACTCAGTAGACATAGTCTTCACCTTATTCTCCTTGAACTAAAGTCCTCAGACTCCGTCCAATAACTCAGGTGAGTCTTCAAGGTAGATGTGACGCCCCCAAAATTAGACCGGGTACAGTAATCATACACGCAAGGTACACGATCGAGATCAGGGACTCACGGTGAGATATCACAACACAACTCTACAAATAAAATAATACAAGCTGTTTAATACAAGCCAGGGGCCACGAGGGCTCGAATATAACAGCTCGAGAGCACAAAGTCAGCGGAAGCAATAGTATCTGAGTACAGACACAAGGATACAAGGTTGCCTTAAGAAGGCTAGCACAAAATCAACACTCGATCGAAAAGGCGAGGCCTCCTGCCTGGGAACCTCCAAACTACTCCTGGTCAAAGGGGAACTCGACGTCGTAGAAGGCAGCGGGGATCTTCACGTTGCGGTGGTCGGCATCTGGGTCCTCCTGCTCCTGGGCTTCAACGTCGGCTGCAGCGGCCGATCAGGCAAAACAGTAAAGGAAATAAAGTAGGTGAGTATCTAGCATACCCGCGAGTCTTACGTCCGCTACTAAGCATTATGCATTGTATCAACGGAAAGAAGAGGCTGTATATAGTGGACTGAAAGACAGAAAATCCAGAGCAAGGGTAAGAAGCTAGGCCTAACGAAGACTAGCATCTTCCAACGATGTCTTGCAGCATGAGGTAAGAATCAGCCAACAGTTTATATAAAGCATAAAGTAACAGTGCAGCAGAAGTTGCTGCAGCATTGTATAATAATAAGTTGTAATACTTAACAATGCCTTCGAGTTCACCTCCTCGACATCCCCGCGAGGAAGAAAACCCGGAACCATACAATTTAATAATAATAGTTTCTAGTGGTAAGATCCAGCTTCAGCATAAAGCGTCCTGTTACCGTGGACACGGCTATTCGAATAGATTAATCTTCCCTGCAGGGGTGCACTTGTGTTACGCTACACGCACGGATCTCCAGGGTGGCGGGAACCTTGTTAGGGAACGCTCCACCGAGGCTATCCGACACTTCATAGCCCATCTTTCAAACTCAACAGAGAGGCCATCCGCCGGTCTAAATCCTAAGTACTCAGGGCCTTGGACCCCAACCCTGACGTACTCCTGCACGGTGCGTGGGTGGCCGGGAAGCCGTAACAAAAACAACACAGCTCGAGCCAAGAAGACAGCGCACTTCCCGGCAATCAGCCCGCGGTACTGCTGACGTCTGAAGAGTCCTCGGACGACACTACGAAGCAGAGGAGCCCATAACTCGTAATTCCCACGGGTAGGTAGTGCGTACATGGCATATAGCCAACTCAAGACATTCACTGAACCATTTAGCATTTTAATTAACCTGCGTGACAACCGTTATCGTTGTCTCGACTTAACTGACCCGCGGACAACGACAGCAGTCAGGACCACCAGTATATCGGTGCCTGCCCTCTCGTCCCACCAAGTCACTGCGGTTACCAACAAGGTGAACCGTCTCCTTAGCTTGTCTCGCGTGTGCTCTTGGTAGAGCTCGACTTTTCGTAGTTTGGTAACTCTCGCGAGATACGAGCAGGGGCCAAGCACGCCAGTAACGTCGGTCGTACCCTCTCTGTCGCTCCCGACAATATACCGCTCGCGGGCACCGTTGGGTCGCCCGACTCTTACCTTTAAGGACACCAGTTGATTCGAGTGCCTACCATTAAGTGAAACCAGGAGGTATCACCCTCGATGGCACACTTAAAGAGGTTTGACAGAGACATCAGCGGAATGAACTAAAGAGGTAAACCTCGTATCATTCCGGTGATGCTATGCTACTGAGCCGACGAGAGTGAAATACGAGTCCATTCCACTCGTAAGTCAAACTCGAAGCGACTCGGCAGAGTCTCGCCGTTGTAGGTTCCCTAGGGCGTCTGCATTGATCCATACCTGTTGCAGTTGTATATGTTTTGTATCCGCGTCACTCCCCTGAGTGGTCACGGCCCGCTATCTAATCCTAGCTAACAATGCGCAGGGCTCACTGCTGAATAATGCATAATTATAATTGGCAGCATAGGATAAGGAAGGTACATCAAGGGCGACAAAATCAGGCTATGCAATTGAATAGGGTTGTAACGTAGCAGCAACAGTAACAATGCCTAGTGCAAGAAAGTACGGAAAGGTAGGCGATATCTGGGGAAGAGAATGGCTCTGCTTGAGGGCAAGCTCGACGGTAGGGGTAGGGTCGTCGACGAAGTAGTCGTACTCGGCAACGATGTAGTCGGCGGCAGTGTCGAGGTCTATCGGAGAATACAGCGGGGAGAAACAATAAATACACATCAATAATAGCAATACAAATGCAAGACATATCAGATACAAAGCAACGGGGCTCTAACGCAGTGTTAAGTATTTTTAGGCGGAGCGGGAAATTATCCGGGGATGACTCATTAGTACCGGTTGATTACCGGACCGATGATCCGGAGGGGGAAAGTTCCATGCCTGCAGTGTTAGAGACATCTGACAAACATGTGGATAGTGTAACCGTGCTAGTTGAACCATTCCGAACAACTTTCATGTTCAGAACAATTTCATCCGAAAAGTTTTACCGGCTCCGGTCGTCTGACAAACAGATGAGCCGGAGGGGAAATGTTCCGTGTTCAGTATGTCAGAGGGATGTGGTGGATACACAGGTGGCGTATCCGTATTCGTTATATTTTTCTGAGCAAGGTTCATATATAAAATATTTTAATCAGAGATACAGTTTAAAAGATATTGAATTTTCCAATTAAAACCATTTTAAATCATTTCTGGAATTTATTTAATTATTAATTCAACATTATCTAAACAATGAAGTTGACTGGTCAACTGCTAGGTGGGACCCATCTGTCAGCAATCTGACCGGTCAAACCTGACAGGTGGGCCTAGTGGGGTCAAGTCCACAAGGTCAAAGTGGGACCCATATGTCATTGACCCACTTTGGGTTTTCTGAAATTTGGTTAAGTGTGAGAATATTAACATTTTTAGCAGTTTTAAAACTTTTATAACTAGTGATTTATAAATCCTATGAATTAGTGACCTATATCAATTTCTATCAGCATTATGTGATCTATAATCTGGTACATGATTCATCTATATTGGAGTACATTTGTCTAATTGAATCTTTCCTTGAAAAGTGCTACTTGATGTCAATTTCAACAATTGTTAAAAGATACCAAATTTTCTTGATCATTGACATTAATATATAGCTCAAATGGAAATGTATCCTATAGATGTTTTGTACTACAACAAGAGTACAACCATGGCATGCCTACAATTGGCATGATAGATCATTACAACTTGTTCATCAAAGGCTCTAAAGTAGCCATGCCCAAAATTTGTTTCTGACATTTCTTATCTTTACAGAAACTTCCCTTTTGTGAATTTTATAGGATTTAATTCATGCACTATCTGACCATGGTCCATTAGAACAAAACGAAGCTTGTTAAGTGTACTATAAGTTTGCATAAATTTCAGCTATGTTAAACTTCATTTGTTTGTTGTTTGTTGCTGCCAAAGGTAGTGTCTAGCAAAAGTATGCAGCACTTAGCATTCTCAGCAGCAAGCACATTCAGTAGAAGCACACAGCAGCAGCAAGTTGCAGCGGCAACAGGAAGCAGCCAGCAGCGGCATGGCCAGGCGCGGCCTGTGGCGGGGCTCGTCGGAGTTGGCCGGGTCGACGACGTCCAGGCGGGAGAGGGGGCGGGGCCGAGAGGGCTGGCGGCGGCGGCCAGATGGAGGAGGGGGTCGGGAGGGGGATCGGGGAGGGAGGAGACGAGATCGAGGGAGAGATGGGGATCGAGCCGGCTCGGGCTAGGTCTAGGCGCCAGCGTGGGCTGTTAGGTCGTCCTGGGCCGGCTGGGCACTAGGCCCAGTTGGCTTGGGCCGCTTTCTTCGTTTTTTTTCTTATTTAATTATTTATTATTTACTATATTTAATTCTTTTAGCTAGCATTATAATTTTGTAAATTATAGGACTGGCTCTAATATTAGTGTTGTAACCCACACAAGTGCTACAAAAGGTTCAGACTTTAAACAAAATCATTTAGTATTTTATTTAAATATTAAACCAGTAAAATGGACTTTTTAGGCTACTATTCGAATTGTTTAAAATATTAAAGTGTTATAATAAATGCCCCAGGTTGGTTTAACACAGCCCACTGACCTTTAGGGATTTAGCAAAATTGATTGCACAATTTTTGTTCAAGGTTTATTTTCCACTTTTATTTGGAATTTTTATTTGGGATGAATCTGGATGACTATGATCAAGGGTGATCATCCATGCTTAACCACAGTGACCTGGCAACAGTAAAAGTGATTACTGTTGCTTGACACTGAGGGTGTTACAAATCTCCACCACTACAAAGAATTCTCGTCCCGAGAATTAAAAGTAGGGCAAGGGGTAAGGTTTCGGTTTCGTATTCTAACGATTCTTCTCGTTCTTGTTGTCCTTCTCGAAGAAGTTAATCATTTTCGTTGATGTCCTCATTTCTCTGCATCAGTGCATCTCGACGAGTTGTCATCCTTCTTCGGGGTCTTCATCGTACTTACGAATAGGTTGGGGGTAAACTCAAAGGGGGTCGGATCGGTACCAGGTTAATCAACCGAGGTTGTCCGAGGGAAGATGTAAAAAGTATCTTCCGAGTTTAAACTCAGAGGAATACATTAAGAGAAACAAAAGAAGGTATGAGCATCTCAAGCGGATAAGCATGCATTCGATGCCGATGACGGATGATGGACAGGGGTTCAGAGCATTAGGCATAAGCATGATATCGGGCCGAATATCGCAAGGTAGATGACAAGAGTCAGGTTTCGATCCTGTGGAACTGTGGGTTATGGGCCCACATTGAGCAAGAAGGGTGGTGACAAACAATGCGATCAAGTTGCAAGGTTAGTCAGAGAACAGCTTGTTAACTATGTTGGAAACAACGTCGGCACCAGGAGCAGTGGACAAAGAGAACCATTTCCTGCTCGTTAATACGAGGCGGACCAATTGGCAAAGTTCTCGTCCCGGTGGTTACCGAGATGTTATCAACAATGGCAACATGGGTTACTGACGAGGTAGTACACCGAGGTGTTTACATAAGCAGGGAATCATCGCTGCTCAGATAATTTATATCACAAGAAAGATTAAGCAGACCAATGGAAGGTAAAACATGGTTGTCTGATCAAACAGACCAACGGAAAGGTAAATGTCATTGTCTGATCAACAGACCAATGGACGGGAAAAGTGATGATACACAAGTATCACGTGTATAACCTTCCCAAGGGAAAGCAGAGCACGATATATATGATCAAGTTGTATTGGCATGGAGACAAGGGAGGTTGTCGACGATAACACAAATCATCGAGGGGCATGGAGGGTATTTCACACGATGAATCCAATTGGATCATGGAATAAGCCATGTAAGAATAGTCGGATAGTAATCCACAAAAAGGTCGGATGGTTCGCAAAGGATCCGATGTGAGTATGGGCACTCAACCAGAAGGGGAAAGAATGCCAAGGCATCGGGTGACAGAAGCACCGAAATAACTTGATGCTTAAGTACACGGAAATTGTGATTTCCAGATCGGGAGGTGGATGCAATTATCCACACGGACTTATCGGTGGCATGGGATTGCAAAGGCGATGAACACGTAGGATCTCGGGAATTGATCAGAGAGTAATCGTCGAAATCTTCAGGTGGATCAGGCGATCATCGAGAATGCAGAGCTCTCCGGGAGGAAGGAGGTACGTGAACCTAAGTCAGATTTATTAAAACTTTACCAGCAAGGATAAGAGAGCAGAGTCCCAGAGCATAGGTACGGAGAAAAAGATCCTAATACCAAAGATATCACACGTAGTGACATCGATGTTTGCCCGTAAGCCAAACATTAAGTTAGCAAGTAGTTTTGCAAATACTAGACTCGACTTCGACCAAGGAGTGGTTAGGGGCTTCCTACAGGCAGTCGGCTCTGATACCAACTTGTGACGCCCCCAAAATCAGACCGGGTACAGTAATCATACACGCAAGGTACACGATCGAGATCAGGGACTCACGGTGAGATATCACAACACAACTCTACAAATAAAATAATACAAGCTGTTTAATACAAGCCAGGGGCCACGAGGGCTCGAATATAACAGCTCGAGAGCACAAAGTCAGCGGAAGCAATAGTATCTGAGTACAGACACAAGGATACAAGGTTGCCTTAAGAAGGCTAGCACAAAATCAACACTCGATCGAAAAGGCGAGGCCTCCTGCCTGGGAACCTCCAAACTACTCCTGGTCAAAGGGGAACTCGACGTCGTAGAAGGCAGCGGGGATCTTCACGTTGCGGTGGTCGGCATCTGGGTCCTCCTGCTCCTGGGCTTCAACGTCGGCTGCAGCGGCCGATCAGGCAAAACAGTAAAGGAAATAAAGCAGGTGAGTATCTAGCATACCCGCGAGTCTTACGTCCGCTACTAAGCATTATGCATTGTATCAACGGAAAGAAGAGGCTGTATATAGTGGACTGAAAGACAGAAAATCCAGAGCAAGGGTAAGAAGCTAGGCCTAACGAAGACTAGCATCTTCCAACGATGTCTTGCAGCATGAGGTAAGAATCAGCCAACAGTTTATATAAAGCATAAAGTAACAGTGCAGCAGAAGTTGCTGCAGCATTGTATAATAATAAGTTGTAATACTTAACAATGCCTTCGAGTTCACCTCCTCGACATCCCCGCGAGGAAGAAAACCCGGAACCATACAATTTAATAATAATAGTTTCTAGTGGTAAGATCCAGCTTCAGCATAAAGCGTCCTGTTACCGTGGACACGGCTATTCGAATAGATTAATCTTCCCTGCAGGGGTGCACTTGTGTTACGCTACACGCACGGATCTCCAGGGTGGCGGGAACCTTGTTAGGGAACGCTCCACCGAGGCTATCCGACACTTCATAGCCCATCTTTCAAACTCAACAGAGAGGCCATCCGCCGGTCTAAATCCTAAGTAGTCAGGGCCTTGGACCCCAACCCTGACGTACTCCTGCACGGTGCGTGGGTGGCCGGGAAGCCGTAACAAAAACAACACAGCTCGAGCCAAGAAGACAGCGCACTTCCCGGCAATCAGCCCGCGGTACTGCTGACGTCTGAAGAGTCCTCGGACGACACTACGAAGCAGAGGAGCCCATAACTCGTAATTCCCACGGGTAGGTAGTGCGTACATGGCATATAGCCAACTCAAGACATTCACTAAACCATTTAGCATTTTAATTAACCTGCGTGACAACCGTTATCGTTGTCTCGACTTAACTGACCCGCGGACAACGACAGCAGTCAGGACCACCAGTATATCGGTGCCTGCCCTGTCGTCCCACCAAGTCACTGCGGTTACCAACAAGGTGAACCGTCTCCTTAGCTTGTCTCGCGTGTGCTCTTGGTAGAGCTCGACTTTTCGTAGTTTGGTAACTCTCGCGAGATACGAGCAGGGGCCAAGAACGCCAGTAACGTCGGTCGTACCCTCTCTGTCGCTCCCGACAATATACCGCTCGCGGGCACCGTTGGGTCGCCCGACTCTTACCTTTAAGGACACCAGTTGATTCGAGTTCCTACCATTAAGTGAAACCAGGAGGTATCACCCTCGATGGCACACTTAAAGAGGTTTGACAGAGACATCAGCGGAATGAACTAAAGAGGTAAACCTCGTATCATTCCGGTGATGCTACGCTACTGAGCCGACGAGAGTGAAATACGAGTCCATTCCACTCGTAAGTCAAACTCGAAGCGACTCGGCAGAGTCTCGCCGTTGTAGGTTCCCTAGGGCGTCTGCATTGATCCGTACATGTTGCAGTTGTATATGTTTTGTATCCGCGTCACTGCCCTGAGTGGTCACGGCCCTCTATCTAATCCTAGCTAACAATGCGCAGGGCTCACTTCTGAATAATGCATAATTATAATTGGCAGCATAGGATAAGGAAGGTACATCAAGGGCGACAAAATCAGGCTATGCAATTGAATAGGGTTGTAACGTAGCAGCAGCAGTAACAATTCCTAGTGCAAGAAAGTACGGAAAGGTAGGCGATATCTGGGGAAGAGAATGGCTCTTCTTGCCTGCAAGCTCGACGGTAGGGGTAGGGTCGTCGACGAAGTAGTCGTACTCGGCAACGATGTAGTCGGCGGCAGTGTCGAGGTCTATCGGAGAATACAGGGGGGAGAAACAATAAATACACAACAATAATAGCAATACAAATGCAAGACATATCAGATACAAAGCACCGGGGCTCTAACGCAATGTTAAGTATTTTTAGGCGGAGCGGGAAATTATCCGGGGATGACTCATTAGTACCGGTTGATTACCGGACCGATGATCCGGAGGGGGAAAGTTCCATGCCTGCAGTGTTAGAGACATCTGACAAACATGTGGATAGTGTAACCGTGCTAGTTGAACCATTCCGAACAACTTTCATGTTCAGAACAATTTCATCCGAAAAGTTTTACCGGCTCCGGTCGTCTGACAAACAGATGAGCCGGAGGGGAAATGTTCCGTGTTCAGTATGTCCGAGGGGTGTGGTGGATACACAGGTGGCGTATCCGTATTCGTTATATTTTTCTGAGCAAGTTTCATATATAAAATATTTTAATCAGAGATACAGTTTAAAAGATATTGAATTTTTCCAATTAAAACCATTTTAAATCATTTCTGGAATTTATTTAATTATTAATTCAACATTATCTAAACAATGAAGTTGACTGGTCAACTGCTAGGTGGGACCCATCTGTCAGCAAGTTGACCGGTCAAACCTGACAGGTGGGCCTAGTGGGGTCAAGTCCACAAGGTCAAAGTGGGACCCATATGTCATTGACCCACTTTGGGTTTTCTGAAATTTGGCTAAGTGTGAGAATATTAACATTTTTAGCAGTTTTCAAACTGTTATAACTAGTGATTTATAAATCCTATGAATTAGTGACCTATATCAATTTCTATCAGCATTATGTGATCTATAATCTGCTACATGATTCATCTATATTGGATTACATTTGTCTAATTGAATCTTTCCTTGAAAAGTGCTACTTGATGTCAATTTCAACAATTGTTAAAAGATACCAAATTTTCTTGATCATTGACATTAATATATAGCTCAAATGGCAATGTATCCTATAGATGTTTTGTACTACAACAAGAGTACAACCATGGCATGCCTACAATTGGCATGATAGATCATTACAACTTGTTCATCAAAGGCTCTAAAGTAGCCATGCCCAAAATTTCTTTCTGACATTTCTTATCTTTACAGAAACTTCCCTTTTGTGAATTTTATAGGATTTAATTCATGCACTATCTCACCATGGTCCATTAGAACAAAACGAAGCTTGTTAAGTGTACTATAAGTTTGCATAAATTTCAGCTATGTTAAACTTCATTTGTTTGTTGTTTGTTGCTGCCAAAGGTAGTGTCTAGCAAAAGTATGCAGCACTTAGCATTCTCAGCAGCAAGCACATTCAGTAGCAGCACACAGCAGCAGCAAGTTGCAGCGGCAACAGGCAGCAGCCAGCAGCGGCATGGCCAGGCGCGGCCTGTGGCGGGGCTCGTCGGAGTTGGCCGGGTCGACGGCGTCCAGGCGGGAGAGGGGGCGGGGCCGAGAGGGCTGGCGGCGGCGGCCAGATGGAGGAGGGGGTCGGGAGGGGGATCGGGGAGGGAGGAGACGAGATCGAGGGAGAGATGGGGATCGAGCCGGCTCGGGCTAGGTCTAGGCGCCAGCGTGGGCTGTTAGGTCGGCCTGGGCCGGCTAGGCACTAGGCCCAGTTGGCTTGGGCCGCTTTCTTCGTTTTTTTTCTTATTTAATTAATTATTATTTACTTTATATAATTCTTTTAGCTAGCATTATAATTTTGTAAATTATAGGACTGGCTCTAATATTAGTGTTGTAACCCACACAAGTGCTACAAAAGGTTTGGACTTTAAACAAAATCATTTAGTATTTTATTTAAATATTAAACTAGTAAAATGGACTTTTTAGGCTACTATTCGAATTGTTTAAAATATTAAAGTGTTATAATAAATGCCCCAGGTTGGTTTAACACAGCCCACTGACCTTTAGGGATTTAGGAAAATTGATTGCTTAACCACAGTGACCTGGCAACAGTAATAGTGATTACTGTTTCTTGACACTGAGGGTGTTACAGTAAACTCCCGAAACCTTCACAGACTCAGTCACTCAGGGAAGTCATAATTTCATCTTGACTTCCTCAGACCAAAGACTTCTACACCAGTTGGAAGATCACAGTCTTCAAGAGTAAAAAGCTTCGGATCACTCGAACCGACTTCCTCAGAAATGCTCAACTACTCAGGCTGGTGGTTTTCCTCACTTAGGTTCTTCAGTGTCCTCAGATGTGGGTTTCTCTCAAATGACAAGTGTCAGTTTTTCTCTCGGAGCAGCCAACCCACAAATGGGGCTGGGGTGGCTATTTATAGCCGCAGAGCAACCCCAGGTGAAAGGACATAAATGCCCATGCACGCAATTACTCTCGTGCCCTCGGATATGACCGTTGCTAGACAAGTTCTAGCCTCTCACCACGCAACACGTGGCATGGTCAAACTATTCTCTCTCCTCACAATCTTAAGAAGAATCGCACTGGCGATCTCCAGACTCCTCAACTGAAGTTAGTTGCCTCAGTGTCCTGAAGAACAACGTCTCAGACACCCGAGCACTGAACTTCTACTGCAGGAGATTTCCTCAGGGTTTTCTTCAGGATTTCTAATTGAGCACTTCCTCAGAAATACAGAACTCATTTTCCTCAACCCCTCCAACAGTGCGGTGTTTTCCTACGACTCAAGAAGTATAAAAAAGTCTTGGCGAAGACTACGCTTCCACTTCGTCTTCAGCGCGAACGTCCTCAGTATCGTCGTCAGGATCTGGTACAGCTTCATCTTCAGCCGAACGCTTCAGGATCCTGATTCCTCATGATTTCGCACAACTTCAGTCTTCAGGAAACACACCGATTTCTCCAATGTTCCTCAACATTTTGGGGGGGTCGACAATGGTGGTTAACCTCATCCTCAGGGACTGTTTTCCTGTATATACTCACAAACACATCAGTCCCTTAACCGTTTTGTCATCAAATACTCCAAAACTTCAAAAGGGGCACTAGATGCACTTACAATCTCCCCTTTTTGGTGATTTGATGACAATCAGGTTAAAGCTTCAACAGGATAAAATAAATAATTTTGAGGAAAGACTTGAAGAAAACAATTCATTGTTTCCGGATATAGAGATGCTCCCCCTGAGCATATGCATGTTTTGAGGACTTGATATAATTTTTGAAAAACATGAGGAGCTCCCCCTATATCCCGGAATATTTGAAACAGTGCATCACATGGAATAATTGAGAAATCAAACATAGCACTGAGTAATGTGGTTGTTGAGGAATAACATGAGTAATAGATAAACTTGAAGAATAGCATGAGGTAACTTAAGAGTATCAGAAACCACACAAAATATCAGTGTACAACTCATTACAAAAATGATCGGAAGAACGAGAGTTGTAACTGAGGAACCCATAAGAACCCACTTGAAGACAACTAAATTTCTCCCCTTTGTCATTAAATGAACAAAAAGGAGAGACTACTGCTAACGTGCCAAAGAAGTGCCTCAGGGCTGAGCATCAGGGCGGAGGCACGCTGTGGCACTGTGAGGACAAGCCGCAGTTTCTTCAACTTCTTCAGGCGAGAATTCTTGCGCTGAAGAAAAGGAGTCCATCGCCAGAGGTGGTGTCTTGCTTTTGGTGAACTGACGTGGAGGCCGAATCTCAGGAAGTGGAGGTTGTCTGAGACCGAGATTGGAGAGATCTTTAGTAGTGATCACCTCAGTAGAAAAAGCATCAAGTCGCTGATACGCATGATGAGCATATTGATGAACTTTCTTCTGAGTTGTGTGCATCTGCGCCATATAGCTGAGGATGTCTCCGATCTGACGCTTCGTCCAGTCATGATTCTGATCCACCTTCTAATGTAGACTGATGAGGAGATCACGATCAGTCATCAGGCGAGCTTGAGTTGTTTCCTCAGTCGAGGCATGGGTGCGCTCCTCATGAGTGGTGCGGGACTGAGGTTGACGAATATTTCCATCGAGCGAGTCCTTAGGAAGTACTGCTTCATAAAAAGGCGCTTTGCCCTTGGCATTAGCGTCAAGAGTGTGTTGAAGCACTTCAACCGGAGGAACATACGGATGATGATTAGCCTGATCAGGTTTGAAGTTGATGCCATTCTTGGTGCAGATAAGCTTCATAATCCATGGAGCGTATGGCTTCAGAATATGAGGATTCTGAGCAGCATCCACCAGCATCCTGAAGAAGAAGTCTGAGACATTAAGCGGAGCCGACATGCATAGGCTATATAGAATGTTCTTCATGATGCCCACGACTTCCTCAGCAGATGATTCATACCCCTTGATGGGGCAGAAGGACTTAGCCAAAATTCTGTACAAGGTGTTGGGCAGATACTAAAGCTCAGAAACCAGGAACTTAGTCCGGGGTGGAGCTTCAGGGGCTTGCGGCTTCATCAGCATATTCATCAGGTCATCCCGAATAAGTGGAGCACCGTATGTGCTGGGGAATGAGGCTTCAGAAGGAGGGAGCTGAAGAATGTCCACAATCTCTGGTACTGAGGCAGTGTAGTGCTGATGTTGAGTCATCCATTCAAGCACCCAAGTGTTGGTGTCTTTGGGGTCCCCAGAGACATACAGCATGGCATAAAATTGAAGCACAAGTTCTTCATTCCAATGGATGCATTCGGAGCAGAATTGAAGCAGCTTGGCATGATACAAGTTTTGCAACACATTGTTGAAGCAAGGGATGTCCTCCATATCCAAGTGAGGAATATGTTTATGAGGAAACACCTTTTGGGCCATGTAGAGGACTGAGGCATAGTAGTTCTTCTGAGTGGCCGTCCAGAACCTCAGGAGCTTGCTGGGCGGAGGGGAATGATACTGATTTTGGATCCCAGCCTGAAAGAAGCTCATGGCGTTGAAGAATGCATCAGTGTTGAAGTTGGGACGTGCATCAGCTTCAAGATTGTGATAGAACGGCTTCTTCTGCTTTGGGCACAGAGAAATGGCTGAGGCAGTCTCCTGATAAGCCGGTGAGGCTGAAGCAGAGGGTGGCGGCTGTGGAGAGGCATGGTCTTCAGCATGTGACTTAGGCACAGTTTTTGGCAAAGTTGCAGGTGCTGAGGGAGATGTAACTTGTCGATTCTCAGTGCGATCTGGTGCAGCCTCAGTATCAGCATTGGTGCTGTGCTCGGCTTTAACTTCAGCTGCGGGGGGATCAGTCTCAGGCTCAGCAGTTGTTTTTGCCGCAGCATCAGTAGCAGCAGCAGAATTTGGGGTGCACTTGTGGCTTCAAGTTCATCAGCATCAGAGGCTGAGGACGATGCACCAACAGATTCTTCAGACCGCAGAGAGGTATCAGGAAGCACCTCGGTCACAGTGGGAGAGTGAGGCTCTAGGGAGAAGATTGTATGAGTGGGGGAGTTTGCCAGCTCAAATTCCTCATCATGAACACGAGGAGTACCATGATCCATAATATCAACATCCATGTCTTCAATCTCAGTGATGATCGGTGGAGGTGGACACTGAGGTGTTGGAACAATGGGTGTAGCCGCAGTTGGTGGGGTGAATACGATGATGTTGCGCTGAGTATTTGTGGGTGGAGGTGAAGCAGCAGTGGAGTGAGATGTGGTATCAACAGCCCTAGATGCCGGAGGAGCCGAGGAGAGTGGCGTAGCATCAATTGGGTCCTCAACTGTGGGCTCCAGTGTGGGCTTATTCGCAGCTGGTGGAGTTAAGGGTTGGGCATCGGGCAGGCGCTTGAGGCCTTTGGTGGGATCCGTAGTCACAGTATAAGTAGGGGCTGAGGCAGCAGGGGGTGCTGAGGCAGCAGGTTGTCGAAGCTTCATTAACTTTTTCATCTGATGAGACATCCGTTCCTTGGATTTGCCGATGTAGGCGCACTTGGCGGCATACTCAGTGTTGAGGCGATGAACCTCACATTGATGCCCGATGAACTCCTGAGGAGTAACATCCGTGACAGGTTTATTTATGAAGTCACTGTGGACTTTCTTCAGTTGAGCCTTCAACTGTTTCTGAAGATCACGTTGATGAATCTCATTGATGAGGAACTACTGAACGTAGAACTTGATGTCTTTAGGTATGTCCAAATCATCAAGAGGAGTATCAGGCTTGATAGACCAGATTTCAATGTATTCCAAGATCTTCTTGGGATCAAGGAGAAGCGGGATTTCAGAACCCGTTGCTTCAGCTTTGCGTCTGGCTGCATCATGCACATGTTCAATCTTGTCTTCTTCAGTGGCGATGAATCCGGCCAAATCTTCAAATTCATCTTCATCATCAGAACTCTATGTATCATGATGAATGGCACCACGCATAGCGGTTTTCTTGGGTGAGGGTCGCGGGCCACGTTGAAGAATCGTTTTGGACTTCAGCTGAGGCTGAGGCATTGTGGTTGAGGCCTGAGGAGCACTGCCATATTCATCATTACGGATTCTTGAGGCAGGTGCAGCACCGTCCGTGCGTTGACATGAAGAACTCGGAGCAGGAGGGTGTGCAGAGGACTTCTTTGAGGGCTTGATGCCAGGAGTCTTTCTGCGATGCTGAGCCGGTGGTTGTGGCTTCGGCTGAGGCTGAGGCTGAGGTGGAATCTGCACTGAGGCGGCCAAATCATGAGCCAGATTACGAGCGAGATGTGTCGTTCGCTTGAGATAACGCTGATAAGCCTCAGGGAAATCATCACGGGTCTTCAGGATTGAAGGATGAGGAATAACACTCGGTGCAGGAGGAGGACGAGCCTTGATGCTCAAGGTCTTCAGTGGTGGATTGACTGCGAATGATTCCTCATGCTCAGGATTGATCCATTCATAGGCAGCCCATCGTTTAGCCCATTGATACGTCCAAAACGTATCTATAATTTCTGCTTGCTCCATGCATGTTTTGTGTGATATTGCTATGATCTAGATACACTTTCATACACTTTTGATCATATTTGGACTAACCTATTAACTCAGTGCCTCCCAGTGCCAGTTCCTGTTTTCTGCTGTTTTTCTATTTCAGTTTTCCCCCATATAAAAAGTGCCAGAAAAATTCCGAGAAAAATACAGGAAAAATCAGCGTACAGGAAGCTTCGCGAAGAGCCCGAGTGGGGCCAGAGGGGAGCCAGGGGGCCCAGGAGGCCACCCGGCGCGGCCCCACCCCTGGCCGAGCCAGGGGGCGCCTGGGGCCCCTGGTCCACCTCTGGCTGCCCCCCTTCGCCTATTTATTCTCCGTCACGGGGAAACTCCGAAGACAGAACCCTATTTCGCAAACTCGCCTCTGTTCCGCCGCCGCCGCGCTTCCGAGATCGGGAGCACCAGAAGACCTCTTCCCGGCACCCTGCCGGAGGGAGGGCCGACCTCCGGGACTCTCCTCTCCACCATGGATGCTCCCCGGATGTCTCATGAGTAGTTTTCCTTGGACCATGGGTCCGTGATCAGTAGCTATGTGATGTTCTCCTCCCCTCTTTGTTCTTCATGGTTTAGACCTCGTGAGCTGCCCTACATGATCAAGGCACATTTGTAATCTTTCTGCTATTGCTATGCTGAGTTTGATGGGATCTGATGGATTATGAGATTATGTCAGATTTTGATAGAGTAATATATTTGGTTTTTATCTCTTATATTTTTGTTCCTAAGTAATTCTTGCATGTTCTCCGTTGATGTTTATTGCTTTGGCCAAGTAGTAGGTAGTGACTCCAAGAGGGAACGTTATGCTCGATTGTGGGTTCATGCCCCCCAATGACACGCTTGAGTGACAGAAACATGAGTCTAGGGGATGTGCTGTTGCCACAAGGGGGAACCCAACGGTACTTTTAACCGCGGTTGCAAGGATTGTTTACTTTACGCAAAGTGCTTTTTAATGAAGTTGTCTGTTGCTTTGGGTTTACACTTTGGGTGGGGCTCGCAACTTAATACCAGCGAGATGTTCTGGATAGATATCTCAAGGTGGATGATTAGTAGTAGATGCAGTTGGATTTCGGTCTACTTATTTTGGCGTACTGCCCGTGCTTTTGAGCCTCTTCCTTTCTTTTGTAGCATAGTTAGCATTGCGGTGCGTTCATAATCTTGTCAATTTCCCTTCTGTAATTTTTTTACCTCGCATAGCAGTTTTATCATCTTTTGGGAGAGAGACATCACTAGCGAACATCACGTATCCCGGTCCATATCCTTATTACTGTTTCCACGCTATATTTACTTTCCTTCTTTTTACTTTCAGGTGCTATCATTATCCTTTGTGTTTTACCCTTTGTGAACAACAAGACCGGAGAGATTGACAACCTCTCTAAACTTCGTTGGGAAAAAGTTATCTGTGTATGTGTGCAGGTCCACGTGAGTTGCGCCGCTGACACCTACTTATCATCTCTGGAGTCCTACTGGAGACAAACCTTGGTATCTTCACTGAGGGAAACTTGCTGCTGTGCTACATCTCAACCTTCCACTTGGGGTAACCAACGAAGGGCGAGAAGCCATCAAGAGAATTTCTGGCGCCGTTGCCGGGGACTCCGAGTGCTAAGAAAGGGGAGGCGCACACTACCCTTTACTTTTGTTTTTTAGTCTTGTTAGTTTACCTTTCAGTTTTTATCTTTGTGTCTTTTATCAAAATTTACAAAAAAAATATTTATCTTGTTGTTAGTAGTCCTCCTTGTTTAGATAAACATGTTAGGGCTAGGTGCTTTGCGGGAATCGGAAGTTCTCGATTTCCGTCAAAGGGATGGAGAAAATATGAAGAAGGCATGGGACAGAATCTCTGAAGCACATAAAAGAATTATGCCTTGGATACCTATAAAAATTGTGCTTAGAAATTTTTACCATGGTCTTTTTAAGTGGTGTAAACACTCTCTTGACATTATAGCTGAAGGAGATTTTCTAGAGTGTGACGAAGATAGGGCTCTTGATATTTTTCATATTCTATCTAGTTATTTTTGTTTATGATCGTAGTATTGATACTGTCATAGATAGACTTGCCACTATTGAAAAAAGATTGGATGCTCTAGACTTGAGTAAAGTAGAGGAACTTAAGTCCAACAAGAAAGAAATGTTGGAGATAGATGATGATTGGGAGCCCTTTGTTAGGATTAGTATCTCTAACCAAAGCTCCCTTGCTCTTTGTGATATTGGATCCACAGTTTCTACTATGCCAAAAATAGTTTATGATTCTTTGAAACTAGATATGGATAAATTATCATCTTATCATGAACATTCTAATGGAGGTATTTCAGAGATTAAAGGAAAGGTAAAAGAAGTCCAAGTTGCATTCCTTCATAGAACTGCACCAATGGATTTCTTCATCATGGAGCCAAACCAAAGTAATATTGTGCTCAGAAGAGACTTCCTCCGTGCTATGAAAGGCTTCATTGACATTGGTAACAGGCACATACGCTTACGCGGTATGGATAAAGGTAAGTATCTCTTTCCTAGTAAGAAGAAGAATGAGCTTATTGAAAATCAATTTGAAGGTTTTTATGATTCCGATCTTGGATGCCCTTGATTCTTCTTTTGCATCATGCCTAGCTTAAAGGCATAAAAGAAAGCGCTTTCGGGAGGCAGCCCGCAACGAATTTAGGTTTTTCTTTTTGCTTTTGTTGTGTCTTGATGATTGTTACTACTGTAGCAACATCATTGTATCTTTATTTTTTTCAGCTTTGTGCCAAGTTATAGCCTCTTACGGCAAGGGAAGTAAAAGTTGTGACATGCTGTCCAGAAAACAGATTCTGTCCTCGTGACCAGAAAAATTCCAGAAAAATCCCAGTTCATATTTTTTATCTGAAATTTTTACACAGTATGCTCTATACAATTACGAAACTTCCGTATGTTCTGAGTTTTTTTATTTGAGTTGCATAAGTGCCCCTAAAAAATTCTTTACTACCTGCTGTTCCATTTTTCACAGATTCTGCCACGTTTTGTCTCTCCTAACTTTTGCAAACCTTAAGCTTGCTTTTTCTTTGCAAAAACTTTTTGGCACTCTTGAGAAACAGTAGATTTTCAATAATATCTTTATATCCAGTGGGGAAAATTATTTTATTAAGGGTACTAACCTCACTAATCAGCTTATGATGAGTTATGTATGAAGGGAGTTTTCAAGTGCGCGATGGAAGATGATGAAAGAAGATCCAGGAGTGTCAAGCGCTCAAGCTTGGGGATGCCCCCATGCATCCCCAACAAATATTCAAGGATACTCAAGCGTCTAAGCTTGGGGATGCCCCCGTGCATCCCCTTCTCCATCAACAATCATCACTTCGTCCTTCGTCTCACTATATTTTTCTCACTTCATGTGTTATGTGCTATGCTTGGAGCGTCTCGCTCTTAGGTTTTATTTTTAGTTTTCTTTAGCTTTTCTTGCTGTTCATAACAAGTTAGATCCCGTCTTACTTTGTGTGGGAGATAAACACGCTCCACTTTCAAAATTTAGAACACATCATAGGATTTTTCCTATTTATCTTTTTGCTGTTGTGTGTTCTTTATCTTTTCATAGCTACTGCCATGTTTAGTCTTAGTCTTAGTTTGTCTTTAGCAAGAGACTTGGCTTTTGTTTAGTTTGTTTCTGGAACTCTTTTTAGTTTTCATGTTTATCTTTTTAAAGAGAGTTGGTTGTTGCACTGAGTTGTGTCTTGTCTTGAGAGTAGGTAATTGAGGTTGCTATTTTCATCTAGTAGTAACTTGCAATAGTTTTGAGGTATTGATGTGAGTAATGTTTGAACTTTTGGTGTCAAGAGCTCTAGCCTATTAGTGATAGGTGTCGTATTTTGGGCAATTCGTGTCTATTTTCAAAACCTACAAATTAGTTGAGAACTCTAGCTGCTAGATGGATCACTACTCTTCTGAGGGGTCGAATATTAGAGTACACTCACGTACCATGAGTCGAGGATGCGCAAGGATAACCAAACCCCATACACTCCTCCTCGGGGTACTTGTCTCTTTGTGAACCTCCTTATTAGATTGAGAGTTACCGATAATAAGTGAATGAGTTCTTCGGACTATTGTAAGTATTGAAAGTTGACACTTCCACCTTACCATATTTTTCTAGCCTCTCCTGTGTCGTGCATTGCCTTCTTCTCACTCCGAGAGTTGGTGTCCACCTTCTCCGGTACATCCAAACCCTTGGCATGATACGCTCTGTCATCATAAGCCTCCTTATATATTTCCTCAAAACAGACACCATACCTACCTATCAAGGCATTTCCATAGCCTTTCCGAGATATATTGCCATGCAACATCCACCTCTTCATGACTTGATCTTCATGTCATACATGTTCCTTCTACACTAGCAGCCACATACCTTGCATACATCATGATAGTTACATATTCTTTATGATTTTGAGTACCTTGTAAAGTGTGAAAGATCTCCTTTACCTTCTTGTAAAATAGAGTGTTGCCCTTAAGTGAGGAAAAGATCCCAAAGTGGACACAATAAAAGATCCCAAAGAGGACAAATGAGAGTTAAATAGAAAGAGCCATTAAGGCCAAAAAAATAGAAAATAGAAAAAAAAAGAGAAAAAGAAATAAAAAGAGATAAAGGGGCAACACTACTATCCTTTTGCGAGATCCACACTAGTACTCCCTTTATATCCTTGTACTCCATAGAGATGATCATTATGCATATAGCTATGTGGGGACCTTCACACTATAGAACTTGGCTTGCATATTCCAAGGATGAGCCTCCTCAAACGATCTCTAGGTCTTCATGAGCGAGCAAGTTAGATGCACCCCCACTAGTTCCTTTGGAGAGCTTCTTAGCTCGTATGTGCATCCGTTGCATGGCAATCCCTACTCATCACATCATATCTATCATTTGGCATCTCTTGCCTATGATTGTCCTCATTGATGTGAGCCTTTCTCATCCTTTTTGTCTTCCTCCTTCGTACTTCTCTCTTTGCCATCCTAAGTGTCAACTCTCATCCTTACGCTCATCCCTTGCATGAGTGCTCAAAATATCGAAAAGGAGTGAAACAAATTGACTTGTACCTGGCTAGTGGTCTGGGGATGAGTCAAGATAAGATTCCAAGGAGGACCAAGTGTGAAATTTTAGTAGATTGAGTTCTCAACACAAAAATACTTTTTCTCGTATTCCCTATCCCCCTTCTTGCACGCAAACACCATTTGGAGACATTCGAGTCACGGACAGCGAGAGCTCTTTCACCTAATGTTTTTTTGTTACTTGTTTCAATGCTAATATAGACTCTTGCATGTTATGACTTGAATTGAATCTCTAACCTTGATTGCTTTACTTTTCAAAGTTCTTTTATGGTTGCTAGCATGTCACCACAGAAATTATGTTGTTATCATTTACCTACTCGAGGACGAGCAGGAATTAAGCTTGGGGATGTTGATACGTCCAAAACGTATCTATAATTTTTGCTTGCTCCATGCATGCTTTGTGTGATATTGCTATGTTCTAGATACACTTTCATACACTTTTGATCATATTTGGACTAACCTATTAACTCAGTGCACCCCAGTGCCAGTTCCTATTTTCTGCTGTTTTTCTATTTCAGTTTTCCCCCATATAAAAAGTGCCAGAAAAATTCCGGGAAAAATACAGGAAAAATCAGCATACAGGAAGCTTCGCGAAGAGCCCGAGTGGGGCCAGAGGGGATCCAAGGGGGCCTAGGCGGCCACCCGACGCGGCTCCACCCCTGGCCGCGCCAGGGGGGCGCCTGGGGCCCCTGGTCCACCTCTGGCTGCCCCCCTTCGCCTATTTATTCTCCGTCACGGGGAAACTCCGAAGACAGAACCCTATTTCGCAAACTCGCCTCTGTTCCGCTGCCGCCGCACTTCCGAGATCGGGAGCACCAGAAGACCTCTTCCCAGCACCCTGCCGGAGGGAGGGCCGACCTCCGGGAGTCTCCTCTCCACCATGGATGCTCCCCGGATGTCTCGTGAGTAGTTTTCCTTGGACCATGGGTCCGTGATTAGTAGCTATGTGATGTTCTCCTCCCCTCTTTGTTCTTCATGGTTTAGACCTCGTGAGCTGCCCTACATGATCGAGGCACTTTTGTAATCTTTCTGCTATTGCTATGCTGAGTTTGATGGGGTCTGATGGATTATGAGATTATGTTCAGATTGTGATAGAGTAATATATTTGGTTTTTATCTCTTATATTTTTGTTCCTAAGTAATTCTTGCATGTTCTCCGTTGTTGTTTATTGCTTTGGCCAAGTAGTAGGTAGTGACTCCAAGAGGGAATGTTATGCTCGATTGTGGGTTCATGCCCCCCGATGACACGCTTGAGTGACAGAAACATGAGTCTAGGGGATGTGTTGTTGCCACAAGGGGGAAAACAACGATGCTTGTAACCGCGATTGCAAGGATTGTTTACTTTACGCAAAGTGATTTTTAATGCAGTTGTCTGTTGCTTTGGGTTTACACTTTGGGTGGGGCTCGTAACTTAATACCAGCGAGATGTTCTGGATAGATATCTCAAGGTGGATGATTAGTAGTAGATGCAGTTGGATTTAGGTCTACTTATTTTGGCGTACTTCCCGTGCTTTTGAGCCTCTTCCTTTCTTTTGTAGCATAGTTAGCATTGCGGTGCGTTCATAATCCTTTCAATTGCCCTTCTGTAATATTTTTACCTCGCATAGCAGTTTTATCGTCTTTTGGGAGAGAGACATCACTAGCGAACATCACGTATCCCGGTCCATATCCTTATTACTGTTTCCACGCTATATTTACTTTCCTGCTTTTTACTTTCAGTTTCTATCATTATCCTTTGTGTTTTACCCTTTGTGAACAACAAGACCGGAGAGATTGACAACCTCTCTGAACTTCGTTGGGAACAAAGTTATCTGTGTCTGTGTGCAGGTCCACGTCAGTTGCGCCGCTGACACCTACGTATCATCTCTGGAGTCCTACTGGAGACAAACCTTGGTATCTTCACTGAGGGAAACTTGCTGCTGCGCTACATCTCAACCTTCCACTTGGGGTATCCAAGAAAGGGCGAGAAGCCATCACCCATTACCTCGTGATTTTCTGAACCCTTTTCTTTCGCTCATTCGCGGTTTCATGTTCGAGAGTCTTCAGCTTCTCATAGAGCTCAGGAGGCAGGTCTTTAGCAGTATCATTGAGCTTACGCCTAGGAGCCATTTTCTTCAGTGGTGGAGACTGAGGAATGGTACGTTCAAGCTGAGCTCCAAATGACGTGAGACTATGAGAACCATACGATTCCTCAGCAGACATGTACTTGTGACAGAATTAAGTTGCGAGGGAAGTGGGGTACGGTTATATGCGTTCATGAGTAATAGGCTGAGGAAAGCAAAATAATGAAGCAAAGGTTTTACGTCTCAGAAAGCTAGCAATACTGTTGAGGAATGTAGTGGCATGAGGAAATGGGAAGGTTTCTTGAGGACATAACAGTACTGAGGAATAAGCGACTGAGGCATAAGCGTACCAGAACTGAGGCAATGGCTGAGGAACCACGAGTTAGTCTTCCCCGGCGACGGTAGCACGAGAGCTTGAGGAGCTCAAGGGCGGCGGCGCGAGAGGGAGAGGAGAGGTGGGGGGAAATGACCGTGGGGTGGATGGCTATTTATAGATGGGTGAAATCTGAGGGGTTGCGATATTTGTGGAAAAGATTTCCCCTGATGGTTGGCATCCTCAGTGGTTATCATAATGGTGGATAAGAACGACATGCGGTAAAATCGCAACAGAATAAATAAAATCGTAACTGATAATCCTCAATTTTGGGAACCTGAGGACAAAAGCTGAGGATGAAGACAAATGGTCTCAGGCTGAGGAATACATGATTTCCAAACGAACGCATATGAGATAGACAGAATTGATAAGTGAGCATAGAGGGACGGGTCTGATCACGTTCACCTAGATGAAGAAGCAAATGCTGAAGAACAATAACTATAGGTGAACGCTGTTGAGGACAAACACGGTAATCATCAGCGATGAAGACTTCAACTGAGGAAACTGAGGAACAACAGATCCTGAGGAATTTGGGCGGTGGCGCTACCCACCTTATAGGGAATGAGACACTTGATACCATACAATTGTAGTATGGATCTTGAGTCAATTCCACGTTAATTGCTTCACACTTAGCAAGGTAGTTCCTCATGAAATGAGGAGTACGACGCATCGTGTGTTGTACATCAGGATTCTTCAATATTTTTTAAGCATTAGGATGTGTGTCTATTCACTGGACGTTTGAGGAATCTAAGATATTTAGCTCACACCTCAGAGTGCCAAATCGCTTCTCATCCAAAGGCTTAGTGAATATATCAGCAAAGTTGATCTTCAGTCTTCACGTGGCTGATGACGATGTCTTCCTTCAATACATGATCCCGAAGAAAGTGATACCGAATCTCAATGTGCTTCATCCTTGAGTGTTGTACTGGGTTCTGAGAGATCTTGATGGCGCTCTCATTGTCACATAGTAGTGGTACTTTCTTCAGGTTGATGCCGTAGTCCTTCAAAGTTTGCTTCATCCAAAGAAGCCGTGAGCAGCTAGCACCAGCAGCAATGTATTCAGCTTCAGCAGTGGAGAGGGAGACGCAGTTCTGCTTCTTCGATGACCAGCACACCAGAGAACGTCCGAGGAAATGACATGTTCCTGAGGTAGACTTCCAATCCACTCGATCTCCAGCATAATCTGAGTCTGAGTACCCAACGAGATCCAGCTGTGTGCCTTTTGGATACCATAAGCCTAGCGACGGGGTGTGAGCCAAATATCGAAGAATTCGTTTCACCGCTTGGTGATGCAATTCCTTAGGTGCCGCTTGGAATCGGGCACACATGAAAACTCTCAACATTATATCAGGCCTAGATGCACATAGATATAGCAGAGAACCTATCATGGAGCGGTATACCTTTTGATCGTAGTCCTTGCCATTTTCATCAGGGCCAAGTTGCCCATTTTTAGGCATCGGTATCTTGATACCCTTGCAATCTTGCATCCCGAATTTCTTCAGGCACTCCTTGAGGTACTTCTCCTGAGAGATGAATATGTCGTTGCGTTGTTGACGAATTTGAAGCCCTAAGAAGAACTTCAGTTCGCCCATCATGGACATCTGATACTGTTCACTCATCAAGAATGCAAATTCTTCACTGTATTTCTTGTTAGTGCATCCAAATATAATGTCATCAACATAAATTTGACATATGAATAAAGCATCATCATATCGTTTTGTGAAAAGAGTTGGATCGAGGGAACCAGATTTGAAGCCCTTGCTGATGAGGAAGTCCCTTAGTGTGTCATACCAAGCCCGAGGGGCTTGCTTCAGTCCATAGAGGGCTTTCTTCAATCTATACACCATATCAGGTTTCTTTGCGTCTTCAAAGTCTGGGGGTTGAGCAACATATACTTCTTCCTCGATATTACCATTGAGGAAAGCACTTTTCACATCCATTTGATATAACTTGATATTATGATGGTTAGCGAATGCAAGCATAATACGAATGGACTCAAGTCTAGCAACATGAGTGAAGGTTTCACCAAAGTCGATCCCCTCGACTTGTGTGTATCCTTGTGCTACGAGACGAGCTTTGTTTCTGATGACTTGTCCATCTTCATCGAGTTTGTTGCGGTAGATCCACTTCGTGCCGATGACATTGTGAACTTGAGGATCAGGACATTTGACTAACTCCCAAACATCATTTAGTTTGAACTGAAGAAGTTCGTCTTGCATTGCCTGAATCCATTCCGCTTCTTGGAATGCCTCAATAAATTTGGTGGGCTCTGAAATTGATACAAACGAGAAATTCCCACAAAAGTTAGCTATACGATTAGCTATTGCACGAGTGAGAGGACCTGGTAGATTGACGTCGGCGAGGATTCTGTCCACTTGAACTTCATTCGCCACGCGAGGAAGACGAGGAAGATGATCTTGAGGCGCATCTTCGTCACTACTGTCAGGTTCATTTGCATCTTCTTCAGGTGCTTCAGGAGCTTCGGGGGTATCAGGAGCCTCAGGATCAGGATCATCATCAGGATTGTTTGCATCAGGATTTGGATGTTCTTCAGGAGCAGGAGGTATGTGCGTTTCTTCAGGATGATCCACAGGAATGATATCACCAGCACCCATCTTCTTGATTTGTTCTTCAGGTGGAGCTTCATCATTAGCTCATATGATGTTTTATTGAAGAACTTGTGAAGATACACTCGATTGACGATGTGGCATGCAGTGTTGATTGCTTCAGCCCACCACTTGAGTGGAGTGTTGTACTCGTCCAGCATCGTGCGTGCAATCTTGATGAGGGTTCGGTTCTTCCTCTCAACAACTCCATTTTGCTGAGGAGTGTAAGGCGCAGAGAATTCATGAGTGATTCCCAAGTCGTCGAGGAATTCTTCCACACCGAAGTTCTTGAACTCAGTGTCGTTGTCACTTCGAATGTGCTTGATCTTCAGGTTGTATTTGTTCATGACTCGCTGGGCTAAGTGCTTGAGGATTGTTGGGGTTTCTGACTTATAGAGAAGAAAATGCACCCAAGTGTATCGTGAGAAGTCATCAACAATAACAAGACCATACATATTACCTCCAAAGCTTGAATACTTTGGAGGGCCGAATAGATCCATGTGAAGCAATTCCAGAGGTCTTGTAGTAGTCATGATGGTCTTCGCTGGATACTTGGCCTTGGTCATCTTTCCAGCCTCGCACACACCACACAGCCGATCCTTTGAGAATCTGATTTCCTCAATCCCGAGGACATGTTTCTTCAGCACCAGCTTCTGGAGATTCCTCATTCCAGCATGGCCGAGTCTTCGATGCCATAGCCACCACTCTGAGGCTCGAGCCATGAGGCATGTAGCAACCTGAGGACCTTCAGAGAAATCTACAATATACAGATCACCTTTCCAAACTCCACTGAAGACAATGGAGTTATCGCTAACCATATAGACAGCACAACCATATTTTCCGAAGAGAACAACGAGATCAAGATCACATAGCATAGAGACAGACATCAAGTTGTATCCAAGGGATTCAACAAGCATGACTTTTTCAATGTGTTGGTCTCGAGAGATAGCAACTCTGCCGAGACCCAATACCTTACTTTTACCTTTATCGGCGAAGGTGATGGTTTTCTTTGAAGAAGGACCCAGAGATGATTCCATAAGAAGGCTTCTGTCACCAGTCATGTGATTTGTGCATCCAGTGTCCATCACCCATTCAGTCTTTCCCTGCAAAGGAATTAGTATCTCATACAACAAGTTATGAGCCAGAATCAGTTTGAGGATTTTATGGTTCCTCAGAATTAATTCCTCAGGACGTTCCTCAGGATTGATTCTATGAAACCAAACAATATAAATGTCCTTCAACTGACTCAAATGATGTTGTCCTGTGCATATGATCTGCAGAATTTATGATTGCCTCAGGACATGTCCCTGCAAAGATGATCAGCTCTTCTTTACCACCCACATCTTAATGGGTGGTTTTGAGGTATATGAGGACTGATGAGAGCGATGAGACCTAATGGGACGTGAGATGGTGGTATTAGGATAAACAAATGAATAAGCATTCTTATGAGGGGCTTCCCTGTGAACAAAATGGTTAGCTGATACATGATGATAACCATTTCCATTTGAGGTATCGTCTTCAGATGATACCCTCAGCTCATTTGCATCTGCATTCACAAGAAGGTTAGTGATGAGGTCCTTTTGAACCCAGATCTTCTTGACTGGAGGACCGTTCCTGCAGTTAGTTCCGATGTATCTGGCGAATACCTCACCATTAACATCCTTAAACAGTTTATAGTTTGAGTCAAAAGACTCAATTACCACATCTGAGGAAACAACATCATAACCAGATAAAGTGTAGGGATCAGGAGGAGGCATCTTTGCCCGAACCCAAGTGGTCTCTGGATATTGTTCAGGTTTCCAGTAAGACCCATCAGGGTTGAGTTTCCGAGTGAATGCGACACCTTCTTTCCTCGGGTTCCTGTTGAGAATCTGTTTCTTGAGGATGTCACAAAGAATATGATGTCCTTTCAGACTCTTGAACATGTCGGTTTCCAGTAGACTCTTCAACCTAGAATTTTCTTCAATAATGTCTATGGTATCCTAAGATGAGGGGTTAGATACCACAGAAGCAATAGAAATAACAAAGTCTAAAGACATTGAAGAACTAGGCACAGAGGTAATACGGTCATGTTCAATGCATTTCAACCAGGGAGGATTAAATCCTTCTTGCGGCATGATGATCTGTTGGGAGAGGAGTGAATCATTTTCTTTCCTCAGATCATCATGAGACATCCTCACGCGTTCAAGTTCTTGCTTCCACATGAGGAACTCATGAGCCAGCTTCTCATGATCGGTGAGGAGTGCCTCATGACGACTGAACAAGTCGTCAAACTTTGACTGAAGAATTTTTGATTCATCAGTCAATTTTTGAGTCTTCGTCATTTCCTCAACCAACATATCATCACTCTTGTTTAGTGAGATCTGAATCTTTTCAAGTGTACGTTGTTGCTTAGATGTAAGTTTAGCATAGTTTTCATCAGGTTCTTCATCAGAGAGATCATCCGATGATGAGTAAGTAGATACCTTGGAGGACTTGGCCATGAAGCAGAAGGCAGGGGTTGTGTCTTCAGCTTCATCATCAACATGTGATGGATCAGATTCCTCAGTGCTGAAGATTGACTTGGAGACAAGCGACGTGGAAAGAGCCAGACCAGCCACACCCTCAGATTCTTCAGATTCTTCTTCCTCAGCATTAGGGTCGGAACCAGATTCTTCAGAGTCTAATTCTTTTCCAAGATATGCGCGAGCCTTACGGGAGTTGCTATTCCTGTATCCAGCAGACTTTGTGGATCTTGAGGATTTCTTCTTTGTCTTTTCATCAGAACTATCATCTTTCACTTTCTTCTTCTTCTTCTTCAGTCTAGCTTCCTTTTCCCATAGAGGACACTCAGCGATGTAAGCCCAGGTTTCTTGCACTTGTGGCAGACTCTCTTTCTTGTTTCAACAGAGTCATCATCTTTGCTTTTTCTTGAGGAAGATCTTGAAGAATTTCCGAAGAGATTCTTCTTCGTGAATCTTTGGAACTTTCTGGTGAGGAGAGCAAGTTCCCGGCTGAGGGTTTCAGGATCATCGGTATCAGCCTCAGACTCTTCATCAGAGGACACTCTTCGTGCTCTAGCTTTTAGCGCGCAGACTTTAGGCGTGGAGTTGTACAAGTCTCGTTTTTCAGAGAGCTTCAGTTCATGAGCATTGAGGCGCTCGAGAATGTCAGCAGGATCCAGAGTCTTGAAGTCAGGCCTTTCTTGAATAATCAGCGATAGGAACTCAAATGAGTCATCCAGTGACCTCAGTAGTTTCTTCACCACCTCATGGTCTGTGATATCAGCGGCACCCAGTGCTTGAAGTTCATTGGATATGTCAGTGAGTCTGTCAAAGGTTTTCTGCACGTGCTCGTTGTCCAGTCTCTTGAACCTGTTGAAGAGACTGCGGAGTGTATCAACTCGTGAGTCTCGTTGAGCAGAGACTCCTTCATTGACTTTTGACAGTCTTGTCCATATCTTCTTTGCAGTATCCATACCACTAATACGGTTGAACTGAGCCTTGTTGAGATGACCACCAATAATGCTTCGAGCTTTTTCATCAAGCTGCCAGTCTTCTTGACAACTTCAGGAGCAGTCATCAGAGTTGCTTCAGGAATTCCTTGATCAACAATATCCCACAGATCCTTGTCAATGGCTTCAAGATGCATCCTCATCTTGTTCTTCCAGTACGGGTAGTCTGTCCCGTCGAAGATGGGGCAGTTTGAGGCAACGCTCATTGTACCTGAGGTCGACATAACTAAAACTCCAGGTGGTTAAACCGAATCACACAGAACAAGGGAGTACCTTGCTCTGATACCAATTGAAAGTGCAATATATCGACCAGAGGGGGAGTGAATGGGAGATTTTCAAATATCTCGAGGAATTTCTATTTCCTCAGGACTGATGCAATACGAAATTGAGGAAGTTAAAACCTGAGGAAGAACAAATGAAGTACAAAAGCTATGGCGTGAATGGAAAACAACCTATTGCATAGCTAAGGTAAGATTGACGCACGAACAGAGGAATCAGTGCAGAGTGAACTCAGAAAGTAAGGCATCAGGATAAGTCATCAGTGCATAAACGTAATAACTGAGGTTGAAGAAATAGCACCAGGGCACTGAAGACGAAGACTTGATGAACCAGTTCGAGTTGTTGTGACAACTCTATGTCTGGTTGGAGAGGCTGAGATTGAACTCAGAAGACATAGTCTTCACCTTATTCTCCCGGAACTAAAGTCCTCAGACTTTGTCCAATAACTCAGGTGAGTCTTCAAGGTAGACTCCCGAAACCTTCACTGACTCAGTCACTCAGGGAAGTCACAATTTCATCTTGACTTCCTCAGACTGAAGATTTCTACACCGGCTGGAAGATCACAGTCTTTAAGAGTAAAAAGCTTCGAATCACTCGAACCGACTTCCTTAGAAATGCTCAACTACTCAGGCTGGTGGTTTTCCTCACTTAGTTCTTCAGTTTCCTCAGAGGTGGGTTGCTCTCAAATGACAAGTGTCAGTTTTTCTCTCGGAGCATCCAACCCACAAATGGGGCTGGGGGTGGCTATTTATAGCCGCGGAGCAACCCCGGGTGAAAGGACATAAATGCCCATGCACGCAATTACTCTCGTTCCCTCGGATATGACCGTTGCTAGACAAGTTCTAGCCTCTCACCACGCAACACGTGGCACAGTCAAACTATTCTCTCTCCTCACAATCTTCAGAAGAATCGCACTAGCGATCTCCAGATTCCTCAACTGAAGTTAGTTGCCTCGGTGTCCTGAAGAACAATGTCTCAGACACCCGAGGACTGAACTTCTACTGCAGGAGATTTCCTTAGGGTTTTCTTCAGGATTTCTAATTGAGCACTTCCTCAGAAATACAGAACTCATTTTCCTCAACCCCTCCAACAGTGCGGTGTTTTCCTACGACTCAAGAAGTATAAAAAAGTCTTAGCGAAGACTACGCTTCAACTTCGCCTTCAGCACGAACGTCCTCAGTATCGTCCTCAGAATCTGGTACAGCTTTAGCTTCAGCCGAACGCTTCAGGATCCTGATTCCTCAGGATTTCGCACAACTTCAGTCTTTAGGAAACACACCGATTTCTCCAATGTTCCTCAACATTTTGGGGGGTCGACAACGGTGGTTAACCTCATCCTCAGGGACTGTTTTCCTGTGTATACTCACAAACACATCAGTCCCTTAACCTTTTTGTCATCAAATACTCCAAAACCTCAAAGGGGGCACTAGATGCACTTACACCATGCCATATTCTTTTTTTCAAGTTCTCGTGCACTAAGATTTTGCAATTTCTTCTTCTGCCAATACGATAAACCGAATGGACATCTTGGTTGTGATTCTTTTTCAGGCAGCGGGAATTCCTTTTTGACCTTTTGCACTCTCAACTCCTTTTGTTCAGATTTGGCATCTTGATTTTGAAGATTAGTTTGCTCCTCTTCTTTGCCTTTAGCAGCCAATGTCAACACTTTCATTGGCTCTTTATCATTTGAAATAAAATCTGATGTGGCACATTCATGACCATCCCTTTTGACACGATATACTCGCTTGACCACCTCTTTCTTCTTCCTTGAGCTCCGGACCGATGCCCTTTGATTGAAACGGTTTTTGTTACGCGATTGTTCATCAAATGTGGACCTTCTTGGAGCTGCATAATCTTGATGAGACGGTTCAAAATAAGATGGATAATGTGCCCTAGAATTATACCTGCCCCGTGATGTATATTGATTCTTATAAGCATAAGGAGGTATCCATGACGCTGGTATTGGTGGCCCAAAATAAAGATATGAGTATGATGTATTGAAATTATCACTTTGCCAATACCGGTCAGATTTGCTCCTAAGGGGTGATCTTAATGCTTTTGAATTACTTGGCCGATGAGAATTTTTCTCCTCACTTATCTTCTGATATTTTTCCAATAGTTGCGCGAAAGTGACCTTTGATTTCTTACCCTTGCGCTTATCTCGGCCTTTCCTTTCTTTGGTTGTAATAGCATCGATCTTAGGATTTGCTTGCTGCCCCCTAGTGCTTAGCGTCTTCACCATAACTTTGATAGAACCTTCGCCCTCAAGAATGTCATCATTGTGCTCATGAATAATTTGTTGTGTTCTTGAAAGCTTGATCCCATCACTTGTAGTCGTTACATTCTTATCTTCAAATGAATCGGCTTAAAGCAGCCAATGCAAAAACTTTTTCCCATCAGGACCAATAGGAATAGCATGATGATCCCTTGGTGTTTTAACAAGTTTCAATCGTCCTCTATCATTGGGCGATTTAACTATTTGACGAAACATATGGCAGTCCTAAAAATTATGCTTGAACGAATCATGTAACTTACAATACATTCGTCCTTGGATCGATGGCTCAACATGGTGATCAAGAATTCTAATATAATCACTCTTCAACAACAAATCAAAGATTTTATCACACATATTTGAATTCAAGGTGATCTTTTTGTTTTTTAGCCGGTCTTGCTACGAGAACGGCTTTGGAAGTAAGCAAACGAATGGTTCATATTTTGCATCACCCCATTCGGCTATGCATTGTGCTTCGCACTCCATCTCCGATGACTTTGAATAAAAAATTATACTATCATCGGTTTTCTCAAAAGATTCAAATCTTGGCTTTATTTTTCTGAAATCAAAACTGTTATAACATATATGTCTCACTTAAGACCAAATGTAAGCCAAGTATGAAACTAGCAAAGTTATCCATGTATACACAAACTTTAAATGAAACCATGAGAAAATCTTTTGCTGTAATAATAAGTCACTACCGGTCTCTCTAAGTGGCACAATGTGTTGACCGATATGCTTCGTTATAATTGTATTGCTAACAAGTAAATTATCCTTCTTCATTGGTCTCTCAAGATTTGTTATAAGAATTTTGCTAATAGTTGCATCAACAATAAAATTATGACCAAATCTGAAAATAGATAAATTACTTGCTAAACATACCTTTTCATACACGTTGGGAGAGAATGATGGTTGCGTGAATCGAATAATAGCTTGTTCCAGTTTTGGATGACTCTCCAACGTCTTGTCCTCATCTTTTTCTTTGTTCCGTGCTTCTTCACTCGAATGATTGTCACGTGAACTTTCCTCGGCTGCACGCTTGTGTTCTTGATGTTCATCATTAACCAAACTTTGTTCAGCCATATCACTTTGTTCTTGATGCTCATCAATTTATGTGGCACGGAACTCAAAGGGCAGGAAATGGGTCCCCTTAGCTTCAGAAAAATCAAGCATGGTTGTTATATGCTGGCCATGCCCTTTCTCAATGGTGCTTGCCTCTTTGGATTTGATGGATTCGGAACACACACTAGTTGATTCGGCTTTTCTATCCTAAGAACTTTCAATCTTCGAATCGTCACTCTTTTCATAAATTGGCAAGGCTTCTTTTTTTTGAGCCAATTCTTTTTCTATTTGCTCCAAACGGCGAGCAGCTGATTTAGCTTTAAGCTTCTTCTCAAGCTCAGCCCACCCTGGACAAGATTGCCCCCCCCCCAATGCCATTAGCTTTAAGCTTTTTCTCAATCTCAGCCCACTCCGGGTAAGATTGCCCTCCAATACTTTTAGACTCTTTCGGCATTGGAACTTGAGTGTTGCCGAAACTTTGCAATTGTATAGGGGGTATATAGTATGACGGAGCAATAGGAGAAGACATATGCATTGGTGTGGAACTATATTTTTCCTGGCATAACCTATCAATTGGCAATGATTCATCTTCTTGCAAAACTCTAGCTTTTATTTCATTATAGTCAGGAGACAAACCACTAAGATATAATTCCATACAAATATCACTAATCCTCTCATTTTGGGCTTTCTTCCTTTCTAACGCAGCTACCTCACCAAAACTTTAGATGAAGGTATGTATGCTCTTGTAGATTGATCACTTATTTGGCTATAACCATGAAGGTGTGGAGACGAATTATGAGTATCAACAGTGTCATATGGTACTGACGGATTAGTAGCATGAGTTGTAGCATATGATGGTTGATGGTTATTGACGGAATAACTAGTGCTAGCATGGCCAATTCCCCTATCCATCGACATATTAGGATTAACATATTGCAAGTTAGGTGCCGATGAATAAAAAGGTGAAACACTTTGTTGCATGTTATTGAAATTTCCTACATGGGGTGTTTCAACTCTACTAACCGAGCTCATCATGTTGTTCATCGGCATATGGATTTCTGGGGTTGCCGATGCATGAGAGTTGGAATACATATGGTGCATGTTACTAGTATCATAAGAAGTTGAAGCATGTAAATTACTTTCAATCGGCCCTTGCATGTAATTAGATATATAATTGACAAAACTAGGGTTGGCCGATAGAGTATACTCATTGAACGATCTAGTAACACCATATGAGTTATTTGCATCTACATGCAGGGATTGAATATTCATATTACCTTCATAGATAGCAAATCCTTGATGACGATATTTTCATAGCAAGAACGGGCCGGAGACCGTTCAAAGCTTCGTCCCCAGCGGAGTCGCCAAAAAGTGTGTTGACACACGAACACGTCACGTGTACCCTCGACGCCGGGGATGATGCACCGCAGCTCACGCCGAAGGAGACCCGACCGGAAGCGCGATACGCAAGCAATCCGGCGGGTGATTTTGAAGAACCCGAAACCCCACACGCCCGGGAGGGACCCCGTCTGGGCGCACGACGGCTATGGGCTGCCCTAGGTCGACCTGATCGCCCCTAGGGCCTCGTGGATCATTGCCTTGCAAGAACAAGAACGAATGAAGAACGAGAAGAAAGATACAAGGGAGAGAGATAAAATTAGGGTTTGGAAGTGTAGATATGTTTGTTCGATTGTGTGTTGTCTCAATCGGCCGTCACCTCATCTAAATATGAGGAGACTGGACTTTCCGTACAAGAAAAGGACTTCAAATCCCGTCCAAATCTCTCCAAACTTAACCGAACTCGGATTACAAATGGGTCTGGGACAACAGTTCGGTTTTCGGGAGTTTTGGGGCTATAAACGACCTCGGATGAAAAAACTCAAAACACCAAAGTTGTAGCCCTCGAAATTTCCAAGAACTTTCATGTTGAACGTTTTTAGATTCGGAGACATCTTGAGAGGGTTTTGAGCTGATTTCTAACTCAGGTCGGAGAAAAACGCGAATCTGGAAAGTTTTCCCGAATCCCGTCGCCAAAATCGGACGTCCGACGTCATTCGGACGTCTAACCCGTCGGACGTCCGATTCCCGTCGGAAGTCTGGTCAAAGTCGGAGGTCTACTGACCTTTTCCCGTCAAAAAATGTCGGACTTCCGATTTCCGTCGGACGTCCGAACTTTCCTGGGATGCTTTGTGACTTGTTTTACATCAGCATACCGTTTCGGCCGTAACTTTTTCATACGAACTCGGATTTGGACGTTTCAAATATCAAAATCGACCGGTTCGTCGAGCCGAAGCCGCCTCATGTAAAACATTTCTTCATTTAAGGATTTCTTGAAGGTCTAATTGGCACAATAGTACTTGGAATGCCAGGATCCTATCACTTCCAACATAGTTTTGGCCTCCAAGATGGAATCGAATGAAGATGGATCGAACTACAAAGATGTTCATATCGACGATACCAAACTTTTTCATGTAGAACACTTTTTCATTTGAGGTTATCTTGTATATGAATATTGTCGTGCCAAAAACTGGTGTCAACAGGATGATGTATGCGCTTGGCCTGCCGCAGCCTACGTACCGCCAAAGGTGCAACTACCTACCATGGGGCCCCTATGGTCATGGTTATCTTCTTCACATCGCTGGCCAACCTGCATGACGTCCATGTGCTGGTTGCACTAGAGTCTGGAAAGTCCCGTCTGATCGGGAGGAGCTGCTTTACTGTGAGCCACACCCCATGTCCAATATTGGTGGCTCTAGGATGACTGTGGGTGGAATGAAGGCGGAGGAGACTGATGGGTACGGTTTCGATGACAGCCTCTACAACACAACTAGAAGGCTGCGCTCCCTCCGTTCAAGCACTTACCGCGCGCTGCTCACCATGGTGTACTCCTTTTTCTGTTCTTCGATACGACTATACAAGGGCCATTTATACCCTTGTGGACAACCTATCTTTCATAATATATTTTGTTTTGATGCGTTCATCGTCATTTGTATCTTCCATTTTTGAATATGTCGTGATGGGGCGCGCCTTCAGCCATTAGTTTTTCATCATTACGGGTGTAGTTCTTGCGACCTGACAAGAAGAAAACATGCTTATGTCATAACACAAATGCCTAATTATTCAACAGATGATAGAACTTGTGGTGGATGCTATGCCTTCTATCGAAAAACTGGATGGATTGGCCGGGTTCCTTCCATGAAGATGCCTAACTAATTTTGCATATCACCTTCTTCTTCGGTTCATGGTGCCTCAACGACAGTATACCTTCCTACAAATTGACCCCGCTCTGACTATCACCGCTCACCAGCCAGCACGGCGCTCGAAAGGTCAAACGAGTGACCTCCAACTCCAATGTCCCATGCTCCTCCCAGCACTCCAGCTGTGAGCACAGGCGGAGAGTCCCCTTCCCACGCTGACATGCCACAAAGCTCTCCAAGTGGCCAAGTCCTCTCCCTCCCGAAGTCATTACAGCCAAGCCAAGCAGAGCAGCATCTCCACCCGCCGCCATTACTCCCCGGCCCGTGCTACTTCTCCGGCAATAAATGTAGCCGCTGGCGCCGTCCACCCACCACCAGCAGATCTAGCTCCCCCCTCGCCGCGACGGGACGAGAAGCAAAGCAGGAAAATTCACCACGCCACCCTCCACATTTACTCCACCCCACCCCACCCCACCCCACCATGCCTCGACCCTAGCTAGCCGCTCGATCGACGCACACCACCCCACTCGCGCACACCGCCGATGCCATTCCTCCACTTGCCCACTGCAAAACCATATCGGCCTCACCGCCGACACGATCGCCATGTCGTCGTCCACGTCCCTCCTCTCCTCGCTCGCCACGCTCGGCCTCGGCTACTCCATCGCCATCGCGCTCGGCTTCCTCGTCCTCCTCGCCTCCGTCCTCCTCGCGTCCTACTTCTGCTTCCGGCACGGCGAGAGCGAACGCGGCCACTTCGCCGGCGCCGTCACGCCCACCTCCAGCTCCAGCCACCTCTCCATCACCGTCCCGCGCGTGCTGTTCGTCGCCGAGGGGTCCGAGTCCCCCGAGGCATACTCCTCGGCAGCCGCGGCGGCCTCGTCGCCGGTCGGGCTCGACCCCGCCGCCATCGCGTCGTATCCCAAGGCCCCCTTTTCCAGGGCCGCCGGCGGCGACGCCATGTGTTCGATCTGCCTCTGCGAGTACATGGACGGCGAGATGCAACGACTGATGCCCGAGTGCAGGCACAGGTTCCACGTCCTTTGCCTCGACGCATGGCTGCGCAGGAGCGCGTCGTGCCCCGTTTGTAGGTCGTCGCCCATCCCCACGCCCGTCACCACGCCGCTCGCGACGCCACTTTCGGAGCTCGTCCCGCTCTCGCAGTACGCCGCCGACCGGAGGCGCAGCAGGTGACCGGTGCTCCACATTGGTGCACCTCGCTGCTCTCCATGGTTACTCATTTTTAGCAGTTTTTATTTTGCGTTGAGGGTTCTGTAAATTTGTGGATGGTTTGATTGGTCAGGATACATGAGGCTGAGGGTTATTAGTTGGTAGTTCGACTGGTGGTGTGCTTAGGATTTGTAAAGAGTTGCTTGGTTCCATTATTATTATTTTCGAGAAAATTTTGTAATGTAGAAGTAGATGTTGGGTTTCTCGGAAAAGAAGTAGATGTTGGGTTTCTCGGAAAAGAAGTAGATGGTGGAGCAAGGCATACTTGTGAATACAATGTTGCTGGTTTATGCTACGGAGTGCCTTATTATGAAGTTGTATGATTTAATTATAGGACACATAGTATATGAGAATAGTAAAAAAAAAATACAAATAATTGATTTATTTTGCAACATACATTAATAAAAAGTTTTACATACATAGTATTTGAGCTCCTGCTCAAAGTAGCTTAGATGAGCAGTAAAATAATAATAAATCAAATAATTTACTCCCTCAGATCCATATTAATGGACTTAAGTTTGTTAGATACACACGCATCTAGTCTAAATACTTAACTAGATACATACGAATCTAGACAATGTTGAGTTCATTAATATGGATCGGAGGTAATATTTATTTTGCAAGAAAAATTAATAAAAGTTCTACATACATACAAAAGTTCATGATTAATTAACATTTATGGATGTTTGGACAAAAAATATAAAACTGTTTCTAAAAAAACTATTTTGAAAACATTTTGGATTATCAATTTTCTTTTATTGTAGCTCATACCTCTACGAATGTTATTAGATCATGAAATTTTGCATGTATTTAAAACTTTTCTCAATATTTGTTGATCTATTGCTATTGCTACAATAAGATTTGCTATCGCTACAATATGAGAAGTTCATAGCTCAACAATTAGAGATTTGTTGCACAACTTTGCATTGCATTTTTCTGTTGCGATCATGAGGTGGCCACTAAACTTTTTCAATTTGATTGTAGGCTGTTGAACGTATATATCTTGAAAGTTAGCATAATGTATTTGTTATCCCGTTGCAATGTTTGTAATTTGTTGTCGTATTTCTAACAACTTGTACTTCTAGCATGTATAAATCATTGTGTTTAAGTTGAAGTTTTTACTCCGTCCTTTCCATTTTAAAATGGGCTACCTCGAATTTTTATTTGTTATATCCATTTTTATTGCTCTTCATCACCTATTTAGATTTTGAGACACATTAAATCATTCTATGTGAAGATTAAAATGAAGCACACCAAAGCATGTAAAAGTTCATGCTTATTCGGTAAACACATTCTTTTTGAGAAAAAAAAGTCGGTTAATTAAGTATTTTTTTCTAAAAAAAATCAAGTCACCAAACATTTGTCTTGGTTGGGAAGTTTTTTTAAATTTTTCTCTTTAAACCAAAAAGGAGTCAGTATGTGTCAAGGGGCACTCGTATCATGAAACCACACAATCATGTTACTGCAATAGATATTATCATTCATATGATACTAGTAGATGAACTCCGTAATTTATAGTATTATATATTAGTATCATAGATGGTTTTATTTATTGACATGCAAAATACATATTAGTATAACACTTAATATGATACAGTAGCATATGATACTCAAGCTTTCCTTTCCTCATTAAATATTTAAATTGTATGCTACCTCATTAAAATTAGTATGCATGATTCAGTACTATTAAGGGCTCTCCCAATGCATTGTATCTTAGCACAATATCATAGGAGCAATAAACACTTAAGATGCAACCACCACAATGCATTGTTTCTTAGGGGTTGTATCTTATTTAATGATTTTGGTCTCATGCATACATGTGATTGGTTTAACAATGATTTTTGCATATGGCCACGTGCAAGGGTTGTATCTTAGATAAGATACAACATCACCCTCTTTCTTCATTAAGTGTTATGCCACATAAGAAAAATGCCTATGATATCGTGCTAAGATACTAGTGTCGTGGTCATACCTAAGGCATACCCTTAAGTATCGCATATCATGGGGTACCCTTAACTAAATGATAGCTTGTCAACATTCACCTAAGCCTTTCCAGAAACAAAGGAGAAATCAAAAACATAATTACCGAGTTATAAGTAACTCAGGAATCATAAGGTGCTCGGAATGAATTATCTCCGAGCTGTTAGTTACTCGGAAGAAAGACGATCTCCAAGCTGCCCGTTACTCGGAAGAAAGGACTATCTCCGAGCTGCCCGTTACTCGGAAGAAAGGACAACCGAGCTGCCTATTACTCGGAGGAACATCAAAACGACACTGGAAGCATTGAAGCCCAAGGCGTTACCTCCCATTTAAAGAGCAGTAATAGGTAGATTAATAAGTAGCCGTTTCATGTATTTATGATAGGGCATTACTTGTAACATTAAACATCATCAAAGCGCCATGACCAGCCCTTACAACTCCCAAGACGCACTCTATACAAGTCATGGGAGAACATTGGGTTGGGGGGAGGCTGGACTCTCTTCTTCTTTCTCACTTCTTCTTCTTCCTCTCCCATGGAAATGATCACATGTACATCTTGTTCTTACAAAGATAAGGAAACCCTCCGGGGAACCAGACGTAGGGATTTTACCTCCTCCGTGAGAGTCCCGAACTCGATAAAATCGCCTGCGTCACCCGTTTGCATCTCGATAGATCATGCTCCGTTCTAACCCCTATTCTTATTGTCAGGATCATATCCACGACAGTTGGCGTCCACCGTGGGGCATGGCGTCTATCGAACCATGATGTGAACGGTTTATTTTCTCTCTCACAACTTTTTTTCTTCGCTCTTCATGCACGTTGTGTTTGCCAAGAACAGCTCTGCGCATCGGTCGTGGTCGCTTCCACCATCGAGCTCGCCGGGTTGACCGCGGCCGCCTCCAACTCTCTCCAACCGGGCGTGCTCCTGGCTCCTGCAACGAGCACATCAAGCTAACTCATACAAGCGCACAATGAACAGTACCTTGGTGGATAAATAGTACCTCCGCTCGTTGCACAACTTGGTGCTCCTCTTCAAATTGATCGCCGGTGCTTCGTCTTCCTTCAACGACAACTCAGTGGCCCACTCGACGAACTGCAGGCGTCGCATTCCTCTCCTCGTTGCGTTGTCGTGCCTATCCATGGCCGCCACGGCTCCGGCCCCGGTCGTTGCAGCCCGCTCCTTGACGACGACTCCTTCCCCAGCATCGGCCGCTGAACGAAGGTACAGGTCTGCCTCAGCAGGTGAAACACCCTCTCCCATTATTTTTTTCTTCGAGCTTCTGCGCGAAAAGTGCGATAGTTAAACTCCCGCGTAATTAAATACCGGCAATTCACAGTGGTGGAATGGGCGTAATTGATTGCCTGCAAAACTGTAGCAAGTTGCATGCAGTCCGCGGGGACCATAATTGCATGTTAATACTACCTTTTTCTGTTACCACACTACTAAAAAGGCAATTAATGTGTTGCCTTTGCACCCAAGTTTTTTGCACTGAGTAATTTGCAGGTCTGCTTAATTGTACTTTTTATTCGGACGGGTTGAGACACACAACTCGAACGTTTACCCCGATGAAACTCGGACTAGACGCAATGGCTGCTCATCTCTAACTCAGCGCTGATGGATGAGCAGTCAATGATGGATAAGTGAACAAGTATAACGCACGTACAAGATAGACTCCAGAGGAACCCGTGGATAGCTCCGGCCTCGCTCCAGCGCCGCCCATCTACCTCCGGCCTCTGCTTCAGCGCATCTCCACTACTCGGACGACGACCAGCGGCTTCAACTCGGACGCAGACTTCCGCCCGACCTACAGCAACTCGGATGACTTCCCGACCTGTAAGTTTGCAACGGCTAGGGTGCTCGGCATTTGTTAGTGTCGGCTGTTCAGCAACACCAGCAGCGACGCAACTCGGCTAGTCGGCTTCACCTCCTCCCATGACGCGAACGCAAACGCCTGATGCCATGCCTCTTTCCTTGTATCTTTATGTGCATCCACTCGGCTGCGCAGTGGCTCATCAGTGCAACTACTCGACCACTCGTCTAACAGATGCAGGTGTGTTCTAGCTGCTCGCTCCTACAATGACTCGGCTGCATTTCTACGCTGCTCCAACTTTGACCTGCGCCACGCCTTCGCCATAACCCGGACGAGCTACGCCCTCCTTCGGCGACTCGGCGCTGGATCGACTTCACCCGGACGAGCAGTTTTTTCTCACTTTACATTCTCATAAACGAATGAGCTTTTACATTTTGCTGCTTACGCATAATTATTTCCGGATAAGACATGTACTCAGGATTGCCCCGGTATTGATCGTTTGAGTAACTATCAATTCGAAGCCGTGCTACTAGCCGAACGCCGTCTCTTGCTCCAACTTAGAGCGACAACTCGGCCTCGACCCAACTCGGACGGATGAGATGCAGCGACGCCCGCGACCAGCTCCGGCCTCCGCTCCAGCATCCATGGCGCCGCCACCTGCGCCCATGCGGACGCCGTACACTCCGGCGCCGTCGCTCTCCGGCGAGGTTTCGGCGAACCCGCAGCCACCGGCTCCCCTGCACGGCGTGCGGTGCTCACGGCTCCAGCAGCTCGTCGCGGTCGACCTCCTCCCCGACTTACCTTCAATTCGGAGCTGCCCCCGACTTGGCTGCGGCTCGGACGACAGCCCCCCGACTACTCGGAAGCGCCGACCTGCTCCAACCTCGCCTATACTCGGGGCCGCTCCGGACCACGTTTCTATTTGGACTCAGCGTCATCTCGGATTCAGCGCCGTCTCCAACACAACGTCAACTCGGCTCTGCATGTTCGCTGCTTCGACTACGACCTGTGCCACGACCTGGTGTTGCTCCGACTCGGCGGCCACTCGAAGCTACGCGCTCCTTCCACGACGTTTCTTCCGTGATGACATTTGTGATGACTCGAACGAGGTATGCATTGACCATGCTCGTTTTCTTTCCGCAATGACATGTGCTCCGACTTGAATGAGCTACAAGTTCCAACCGCAATTCCACGCTGCAACAAACTCGGCCGAGACTCAACCACAACTCCGCGCCGCATCGACTTGACATCGATGACCCGGAAGAGTACGCTGCAACGATTCAAACAAGAATGCTTCTTCGTCGCGTCACGACTTCATCGACTCCGACTGCATCACCACGCGGAAACAGCTAAGTTTCTCATACAACCAAACTTCGTATTACATATTTTTAGCGAGTTCGTCTCTCCCGAGAATCACTCGGGAGCCATTTCTCGCATTTACCCGGTCCGCCGCCTGAAGTTGTAACACACTCGGGGGCTACGCCACACCCGGGGGCTACATCTTAATTAGGATCACATTTACCTTTATGGGCGGCTCTTTGCTTCCCCCCAATGGATGCGCCGCCAGTCGGCAGGTTCTTTACTTGGTTTTCTCTTATTCTTCATGAAACGCCTATACGTGCTCGGTACCTAAACGCCTACTCTTCGTCTCCAACCCGGTCGCAACCTGATTGCCTAGTTGGCAAGAGCAAAAGCTAATGGTCTACCGACTCATTAAATGGCTAAACACGAGAAACCAAATAAACCAAGTGAGATATATTACTATCTGCAAAGTTTGAGTTCTACACTTTATTTATGCAAAGTTTAAAGTTCCGCGTTTTCACCCAGCTTTCTGGGTATGAATACTATAATACTTTCATTCTCTATATTTTTGCATTTTCTTTCAGGTCAATGAAGGAAATATCTTTAGTTTCATTCCGCGCCCGCGCACAACGAGATTCCAAATTCCTTCAAGAAACAACACTCAAGAAAATGTTCCGTGTCCACGCATGATGAAACAATTTTGTATAGCTTCAGCAAAAAACTCCAACTAACTACCAGTAGTTAGTCGGAGCCTTGGGGGCTACACCCAGTGGGAGCACTGGAAGGAAAATTAACCCGAGTAGATCTTCACTCGGAAGAATGACATGTCGAGTAAGGCATCACTCGGATACACCCAATGGGTAGCCAATAAAAACCGAGTAAGTTACCACTCGATTACTCAACAAAACCGAGTAAGTCGTCACTCAGAGTATTTTTGAGAGAAGCTATTCCGCAAGCATGAAACAGTTTCGAACCCGATAATACTCGGGACTAAGTGACATGCATGAATGCAGCCATATTTCAAAATACGCAGCAAACGGAAAATCTTGTATTCATTAGTTATTCGAGAAAAGTTCCGAGTAGCTAATTCACTAATAGTCCGTCTCTGACGTAGATTGCCAGATTACTAGTAGGATAAGGTGCAGGGGGTAAAGATTTGATATCCCATGTGGTATGATCTAAAGCTCATTTTACGATGCTTTAGAATATCAAACTTTACAAATCTGGTTCGAATGGAGTTTAAGGCCTTTTTACTCCGAGACACGCCCTCCGAGGCCTCAGTCCACCTCTTCCGAGAGACGCTTGAGTGTCGCCAGATGTTTCCGTTAACTTGCCCGACCCACATTCGAGGGAAAAATTCAAATATCAATAAAGTCCTTCCGGGCCTCTTATTGAGTTTAATCTTCATATACCTTATGAATATGTCATCAATAGGAAGAGCACTCTCCTTCGATGAAATCAATTATCCTAATTAATAAAAAGTCTCCAATCAAAAGACTCCGAGTAACTTCAAGAAGTTACTCGGAGCCTTGGGGGCTACACCCACTGGGTGCACTAAGAAGTGCTCCCACTGGAAGAATTTATACAACAAATCTCTAATCTAAAGACTCCGAGTAACTTCAAGAAGTTACTCGGAGCCTTGGGGGCTACTATCGTGGTCATACCTAAGGCATACCCTTAAGTATCGCATATCATGGGGTACCCTTAACTAAATGATAGCTTGTCAACATTCACCTAAGCCTTTCCAGAAACAAAGGAGAAATCAAAAACATAATTACCGAGTTATAAGTAACTCAGGAATCATAAGGTGCTCGGAATGAATTATCTCCGAGCTGTTAGTTACTCGGAAGAAAGGCGATCTCCGAGCTGCCCGTTACTCGGAAGAAAGGGCTATCTCCGAGCTGCCCGTTACTCGGAAGAAAGGACAACCGAGCTGCCCATTACTCGGAGGAACATCAAAACGACACTGGAAGCATTGAAGCCCAAGGCGTTACCTCCCATTTAAAGAGTAGTAATAGGTAGATTAATAAGTAGCCGTTTCATGTATTTATGATAGGGCATTACTTGTAACATTAAACATCATCAAAGCGTCATGACCAGCCCTTACAACTCCCATGACGCACTCTATATAAGTCATGGGAGAACATTGGGTTGGGGGGAGGCTGGACTCTCTTCTTCTTTCTCACTTCTTCTTCTTCCTCTCCCATGGAAATGATCACATGTACATCTTGTTCTTACAAAGATAAGGAAACCCTCCGGGGAACGAGATGTAGGGATTTTATCTCCTCCGCGAGAGTCCCGAACTCGATAAAATCGCCTGCGTCACCTGTTTGCATCTCGATAGATCATGCTCCGTTCTAACCCCTATTCTTATTGTCAGAATCATATCCACGACAACTAGCATTGGGAGTGCCCTTATAATACTTTCATAAGAGGGAGACTAAGCGACTACATTTTTCATTAAAGCCATTTTATATAGGAATTATGATTTTTTGTGGGTCCACGGGGCTTTTGACTCGGGATGATTGATGAGTTGGACGCTGCGTGAATGTTGATTGCTAGGTCAAAGAGGGAAAAAAAACTTGATTCTCTTGCTAACCTTTGTGGGTACATGAACAATTAATTCTGTGATATTTGTTAGTACTAATATGTTCTTTTCTATTCTATAGAGAAATTACATGAGATTATAGGTTTACAGGAAGCAGAAAGCAGGACAGAATTTGTCGTAGTAAATGTCAACCTACCACTTTTAAAAATTTCTCCCATGCCATAATGATGACATATTGATATTTCATGTACGCATTGAATTGCTGCTTTGCTAGTACCCTATCTTACACTGTACGTACCGTGTATGTTTGTTGGCAAAGTCATCGTATCGCAGTGTTGTCATTTGGAGTTACTCTTTGTACACTTGAAAGGGCTTCAAATGGGCCCACTTAAAGTGCAAAAGGCCAAAGTAATATTATGGGGTTAAGAATATCTTCAACACTAGTTCCTAAAACGAATATTGCATTCGATTCACTAAAAAAGAGACCAGATCGTGGATATTGAGGCGAGAATCGGTTATCCAACCTTGACTGCAAACATTTTAACTGAAATACAATAAATTCACTCAATTATACGAATTAGATGGATTTCATTCAGATTTAAATAATGGGCGTGTCTAGGGCTCATCTAGGTTAACGTTATCATTTCTTTATTTTTTTATTGTTTATCTTTTTTGCTACTGTTCCTGACGAGGCTTTTTTTTTCTTTTTAAAAAATCACCAAGTACGGCTAATCCGTATGTGAACCGCATGATCAATCGTACTATAGTTTTATTCTTGTTCATGTACGATTGCGCGTTCACTGCCTTTTTTTATAGGCTAGTGTACGTATAATTTATATATTTTACTTTTTATGATTTTTTCTTTCAGATTTATTTTTTCTTCTGGTTTTGTTCTAGTTATTTTTTTCCTTTTATATAGATTCGGTATTAATAACATTGTTTTTTATATATGTTGATTTTTTTTAAATACACACAGGATATTATTTTTCATATATGGTGGATATTTGTTTAAATGTGCGCTGAACACTTTTTTAATACAAGGTAAACATTTTTAGATACACGCTGAACCAAAAAATTATTATATGATGAAGCTTTTTTAATATACATTGTGAACTTTTTTTTAATATATACGGTAAACCTTTTGCCAAAAACACACTACATAAATTTACAAATGCACTTTGAAAGTTTCTAATAAAATAAACAAATAGAAGAGAAAAATAAAAAACCAACTAGAAACTAAAAACATGTTCACGTATTCAAAAAATATCCGTGGTTATAAAAATGTTTGTGAATTCAATATTTGTTTGCAAATTCAATAAATATTCAAGATCTTCCACGATCAAATGCCCGTGACCGCTGTCGATTCACGTGAAAGACCGGTTGCGAGTTAAGGGTGGACTTACAACTCAGGCAACAAGAACTACAAGACCAGTTGCGAGTTGATTATGGATTTTGCAATTGGGGCAACTACAAACAGCAAAAGCTCGGTTGCGAGTCTAGGTTGGATTTGCAAGTGGAACAATTACAAAGTAGAAAAACAATTGCGAGTCATTATTGTTGTGACTTGTGAAGTCACAAAGCATGGTATTATTAGTAGAACCCATGCCAGTAGCAGCAAACTAGAACAAGGTAAATGATTTTGTAAGGTTTTCGGATAAAAACACACAAGCAAAGATAAAAACTGACAAGTAAACTAACAAGACTAAATATCAAAGATTAAAGGTAGTGTGCAACTTCCTATATTGATGAAGGGTTGCGTATCAGAAAACAATAATTTTTATAAATAGCGTACGCCCAACGTCTAACATCTATCTAGGAATAATGTTGTAATGGGGAAAATCGGTAACATACCCGGATGTAGGTCGTTAAGAGGAAAACGTTCTCAGATGAACGTGATTGATATAGTCGTACACGTGCATTCTCGATGTCGTGAAGTCCTCGCACGACTCCAGACATCGCTCACTGATGACGGGATTACGTCCCCGTCAGAACATTGTAGGTGAAGAAGTACGCCCATGACGACCTCATGACCACATAGATGCTTCAGCGAGGACGAGTGCCATACGTGCAACATCTCGTAGTACTCGCACACATACGGTGTATTCCATGTCCCCGAGGCTCTGATCCAGCAGAGGCAACGGAAGAAGATAGACCCGGACCGGGAGTCCAGCAGCACGACGACGTGAGTATGATGGAGAAACTTTCCATCTTAAGTGTAGGCTCCAAACTTTGAGAACCACACATGAGAAAGAGAAAGAGAGAAAATAACTCTTCGAAATTTTATGAAAATTTTCTTTTATTTTTAATGTAAAAAAATTAGCATCCTTATCGTTATATAGGGAAAAACGGATAGCGCCCTAGCCACCACAACCAATGTCGTACTAAACCGCATGGTTGTGGCCGTGGTGCATGGGGGTGTGGTGGACACCACCATGGCTGCCGACAACTAGGTAGGCCTAGGCCCATGGCGCCACCCCCTCCTCCTCTCTCTCTTTTTTCTTTTAAAACAAAGGATGGAGCTTCTCCCCTAATGGGTTCAATGCGACCCATTAGGAGTAATCCATTTTATTTAATTAAATAAAATATTTTATTTTTAATTATTATAATTAATAATTAATATATATTTTGAAACCCTTTTTCCCTGTAACACCTTTCGGATCACTCTGAACAATTTTCGGATCCACACAAAACTTTTCCGATTCCTTATTTTCGTTTCTCTGGTAATCTTGATGACCTCCGAATATATCCCTAAGCATATATACAGTTAAGTGTGTTACCCAACGATTCGTGAACACTCTAGACATGAACGGGACCACTCTCTGATCAATGATCATTAGCGGGACCTGGATGCCCATAATGAAACCCGTGCATTTGATGAGTCCTATTACCTTTGTTACTTTTGTCGGCCCAGTGAGAACCGGGGTACCTTGGACCATGCCTAGGGCCCAGGACGCCCCTAAAGAAGCCCCGCACCATGCGGCATTTCCCCAAGGAGATCTTCCCAAGTTATTAGCTCCTGAAGGGCATCCCCTGTCAAAGGGCACTACTCTAGAAGCTCATCCCCAGCAAACACCCCGCGAGCCCCCTCCTGAAGCACTCCCCAACTCGAGAATCACGCTCCCTCAAGATGGACCCAGTGCCAAAAACAACAACCACCCTATCTTTTTTACTTTGACAAGGGGAGGTAGCTTTAGCTAGGATAAGGACAAAGTATTTCCCACACACTTCGCCTCATGTGGCATCCCTTCCCACCAAGCTATGGGGGAAGAGGACCAAGGCATACATAAGTGCCAATGAGAGCACTATAGAGTGCATTGACCAATTCGGACCCCAAAAACTTGTAGCTCTCCATGTTCTCCACCTGAGCAATCCCAGACATGAAGGAGTAGGGCTTTACACCACAACGGTGGCCTGGACCTGGGTTGATCCTTGCGTCCCCGTCGTGTGCTTGCCTGACTTGTTCGCAGATCCGGTCATCTTCACCGTCGTCACCTTCGAGATTGCGAAGCTAAGCCCCCCGTGTTTGAACTAAGGTTTTGCGGGATTTCCTTCACAAAAATCTCTGACATTTGGCGCGCCAGGTAGGGGGCTTTGTCTTTGCATCTCCGACCTCGAGATGGTTGAGATCTGCATCGACCACGTCCAACCCATATTGTTGTGACGCCCCCAAAATCAGACCGTGTACAGTAATCATACACGCAAGGTACACGACCGAGATTAGGGACTCACGGTGAGATATCACAACACAACTCTACAAATAAAATAATACAAGCTGTTTAATAGAAGCCAGGGGCCACGAGGGCTCGAATACAATAGCTCGAAAGCACAAAGTTAGAGGAAGCAATAGTATCTAACACAGACACAGGGTACACATGATCTTCCTTAAGAAGGCTAGCACAAAAGTAACAACGATAAAAAAAAGGCGAGGCCTCCTGCCTGGGAACCTCCAAACTACTCCTGGTCAACGGGGAACTCGACGTCGTAGAAGGCATCGGGGATCTTCATGTTGCGGTGGTCGGCATCGGGGATCTCCTTCTCCTGGGCTCCAAGGCTCCAACGTCGACTGCAGCGGCCGATCAGGCAAAACAAAAAGGGGGAAATAAAGCAAAGGTGAGTATCTGGCATACCCGCGAGTCTTACGTCCGCTACTAAGCAGTTATGCATTGTATCAAATGGAAAGGGGAGGCTATATATAGTGGACTACAAGATAGAAATCAGAATAAGGGTAAGAAGCTAGGCCTATCGAAGACTAGCATCTTCCGACGAGTCTTGCAGCATGAGGAGAGAATAGCCAAAGTTTATATAAAGCATAAAGTAACAATGCAGCAGAAGTTGCTGCAGCATTGTATAATAATAAGTTGTAATAATTAGCAATTCCTCTAAGATCCCTTCCTCGACATCCCAGCGAGGAAGAAATCCCGGAACCATACAGTTTAGTAATAATAGTTTGTAGTAGTAGGATCTGGCTTCAGAATAAAGTGTCCTGTTACCGTGGACACGACTATTCGAATAGATTAATCTTCCCTACAGGGGTGCACTTGTGTTACACTACACGCACGGATCTCCAGGGTAGAGGGCACCTTGTTAGGGAGCGCTCCATCGAGGCTATCCGAAACTCCACAGCCCATCTTTCAAACTCCACAGAGAGGCCATCCGCCGGTCTAAATCCTAAGTACGTCGGGCCTTGGACCCCAACCCGAACGTACTCCTGCATGGTGCGTGGCTGGACAGTGAAGCATAAGCAAACCAAATAAGACATCACCGCGCGAGAAAATAAGACAACACCACTTCCCGGCAATCAGCCCGCGATACTGCTGACGTCTGAAGAGTCCTCGGACGAGACTATAAAGCAGGGGAGCCCATAACTCGTAATTCCCACGGGTAGGTAGTGTGTACATGGCATATAGCCAACTCAAGATTTCCACCGAACCATTAGTCATTTTATTATCTTGCGGGACAACCGTTGTCGTTGCCTCGACTTAACTGACCCGCGGACAATGACAACAGTCAGGACCACCAGTACATCGGTGCCTGCCCTGTCGTCCCACCAAGTCTCTGCGGTTACAAACAAGGTGAACCGACTCCTTACCTGGTCTCGCGTGTGCTCCTTGAGGAGCTCGACTTTCGTGGTTTGGTAACTCTCGCGGCCAACGATCTGGGGCCAAGCACACCGGTACACTGGTCGTACCCTCCCTATCATCCCGTCGCAATACCACTCACGGGCACCGTTGGGTCTCCCGACTTCTTACCTGAAGGACAACCGTTACTCAGGTACCTAGAGCGGCTATACAGAGTCAGCAACGAGTGGAGTACAAGGATTTCTCCTTGATATCTCACACTTGGTGGTGGCTCAGCAGAGCCAAGCTAGGCGACCTTAGGTGGTGTCTGCATTGTACCGTACGTGTGTAGTTGTAATAAGTTGTATCCGCGTCACTCTCCTGACGAGGGGGTGACCCCATGACTCCTGCATATGAGGCTACCTGGTGCGTATGAAGGCAGAAGGCCCGGTGGGAAGCCACGACCGGCCCACGACTGGCCTGACCAGGCGCCGACATAGGAGTCCGTGACTAGTATGGAAGGCACAACTTGGCGTACAAGGCAAGACTAGAACTAGAAACTATCTCTGTAACCTAGTACGGACTCCCCGAGACCTAGCCTAGTATATAAAGGTTGGGAGGGGAGACGTCCAGATCAATCCAATACACATCTACTCATCTAGCCTTGCGAGAACTCGCTTTGGCCTCCATTGTAATCGCCCCCTTTACGCAATAATATCGAGAAGGAAGTGCTTCTCCTGTTAGCCAACGAGTATCGTCCAACCTGTGCCTTCTCTATGACTAACCCAGGGTCCCTGACCATGGAACTTGCCGGGATTGATCCCCGTCAATTGGCGCCGTCTGTGGGAAATACATAGGTTGGAACCGCGATCTTGGCGGCCTCATCACCAGCACTCGTCAAAACGGAGACTCCGTCAGCACTTCGCCGACTTGCGCACCGGTGTCAACCTGATTTTCGGAGCATACCAAATCTACATCAACCATTGGGGAGTCCTCCGTCTCACGGATCGCACTCGAGCACCCGCGACAGCAGATCCTACATCAGCAATCGAAGCAGCGCCCGCCCGCATGACGACTCCACGAGTCAGCCACGACTCCCAACCCGACTACTCGAGTGGTCCATGGAGGAAGCGCAACATGCACGCAAGCAAGACGACAGTCAAGGCAGTGTCCCAAGTGTTCATGACAGACGTCCACGAGCCAACCACAGATGACAAAAGCCAAGATGACGACCCGGGCAATCGCCGAGACACTCGCTCAAACAGCAAAAATAGTGACCCCGACAACACCGGCCAGGTCACCGTCACACTTGGAGAACCAGGAACCATACCAAAGAAAACATACAAAGGAACGAAGCATAGCAATTGTAAGGCCCGATATGCGGTACTGTTCCAGATCTAGATGTTTCCATCCAGATCCGGGGACGAAGCACATATCGGTCCCACCGCGATATATGACAATGCCATATGCCCCGGATTTCCAACATGATATCACAACATTACAGATACAAGGATACAACATCTCATACAATCGGCATACAACTGCCTTAATACAATACAACAGCGGAAGATATATGTCTGAGTACAGACTACAATCAAATGCCTAGTGGCAAAGAGAAAACATCGATCCCATAACCACACGGGTCCAGGCCCTCCGCCGGGATCCGCCTAACTAGTCGTCATCGAGCCTCTACGTGAAACATCGATCACCATACCTGTTGTCGATCAAGAACCCTGAAAAGAGTTTGGGGTAGTATCATGAGTACAGAGGTACTCAGCATCCAACTGTAGTGGTCATCTGACCCAGAAAGGACTTCATCACTCGTCATTCTAGGACAACTAGTAGTTTACGGTAAGGAAGGGGTAAGTGGTGAGGTTGCTGTCGCACTAGCATTTATGAAGTGGCTAACGATCTAGAGAGTAAGATAAGAAGCCAAGCATTCGATGAGGAATCGCCTCCAACAAGCCTTGTTATCCACCTACATACGCAAACATAACACCTATCCTATCCTTGTCATCCTCTTCGCATCCCGACGAAGAAGAAGCAGTCAAGGCACACACACATTGATCAAGTTATATTAAGATTATCTCAGTTGTTGTTGTCTATGAACAAGGAGTAGGTCTCAAGTCGTCCATAACCGTGGACACGGCTTCTCGAAAAGATTTAATCCTGCAGGGGTGTACCAACTGCCCATTACGAGGCGTCGCATGCTCGCCCATCTCTCTCAGTTGCTACCCATCACAGGCAACCATTTTATGATTTAGTTCCAAGAGATCCGAAACGACGGGTCCCTCTAACTAACAACGAGCAAATCCGGGTGGCCCCCGGGGAGTCGACACCAAATCCAAAAGCTGGCCACGCTCTCGGATCGGACTCTTCCGTATGGTAAAGGTCGGGTTTAGTCTCACCTATATAACAGGGGACTTCCCTAGCTCACCAGTGTGGACCAACAGAGGAACTATGTCTCCGCTGACCCGAGTTGTTTGAAAACTACTGGCAGCTGACCAGCACACACACGGTTTCAAATGGTAAATCAGCTTGGGCCACCTCTAGAAATGTTTGAATCTAGGTAGGTAAGAAGAGGGGACCCCATAAAATCCCACACGCGATTAGGCACGCTTAGTCTTAAAACCAATACCCGGAACTCGGATCCTAGGTGACTCGAATGGAACAAAGCGTCGGGGCGGGATAGCCTAGACCTTCCATCCTTCGTCGAATATAGTCAACATTATAATAATCATATCACCAACAACAATATAATAATGTGATAGCCCAACCAAGGAGTAACAGGGTAACATCGTAGCATCCTAAGCATGCATACTAAGCAGGGGCTGAGCAACGAGCAATAGTAACATAGCAGTACAAGGTTTGCTGGGAAGGGACATGGCTGTATCGGTTTGAAAGAGGCTGTAAACATGTGGTAGGATCAAACATCGAACCTAACCTAGACTAGCATGCAAACCGCTGGTTGAAATAGAATGGATCGTAAGTAATGTATAGTCCTTGCCTGTTGATAAGTCGGGTTCCGAAGGTGTAGTTGATCGCAAGCGGGCATCGTCTCCGAAGGTATCCGCGGAAGCACACAAGATGGTAAACACTGGAAAGCAATCAACGAGCAAGAACTCTATTACTAAGTGGCAACACAAGATCAAGAAGACATCACACGACACGGCAACGCGATACGGATCTATCGTCGAGAACGGTTACTAACAGTTTAAGTGGGGTATAGGTCACACACGACGAATACCGCACGTTTACGTTGGTTCAAGTTGCTTAGCTACAGGTGATCAACAAAGGTTGTTAACATGGCAAAGCACAGAAGCATGGCATAGCACACAAACATGGAAGGAGGTGAAGCACAAAGTAAACTATCTATGCTAGTCAATTTAAGTGAGGCACAGCCTAAACATGGCATAACACTAAGTGTCGCACAATGATTAAAACATTTGGTACTGTTCTGTCCTAAACCATATTTTAGGTTGGTTAACAACAGAAAACAATAGCTTAAACACAAAGTACACGAAAAACTAATCAAGTTACATATAAAGAACACTCCAAACGGAGTTACGGTTAAAAAGATACAAGCAAAACAAGTTACGGGCACAATCTGCCAACATCAGGAAGCACACTTTAGAGCATTGCATAAACAGGATAATCAATGCAAACATGCTCACAAATGATATGGAACTAAAGTAGACATGACAGGGAAGGCATGGCAAAAAGAATCATGCAAAAAGGCATCATAGATCAAAATATATTAAGCAAACAACATGGCATCGTGACGTTACAGACTTGGAGCAAAACAGAGGTGGCTATCAAAAACAGCAGCACAGCAACTTTGGAGCTCAATAAATATATGACCAGCAACCATATCATGACAATGCAATACATATAATGGAAGTAGACATGATGCTTAACAATATGCAACAAGAATCACTCAATTCCGATAAATGCTTGCGACGCAACCGTCACCCGAAGTTGCAACAAATTAACAGTTTCAGCAACAGCAGCACATTAACATCAGGATCACCACTTTGGAGCAAGATTTAATATAACTAAAGCATCCAAACACGACAAGTTAAATCATGGAAATTAAGTATACATGATTCTTAACACATAGAAAAAAGAATCAATGCAATAGGCCTCATGGATTTGTCACAATCATCATGCAAAGTTGCAATAAAATAATAACAGCAGCACTTAACAGGGAATAATAGCAATTAACGGCCTTATGCCCACTTCAACACAGATTTGCAACATCAAGATGACCTCAAATCAAAATGCTCACAAAAGATGGATTGAAGTACACACAATTCTAAGCAATTTCCTTTTTGGGCGCAACGTGATCCGAGCCACAGATTTACCGCAAAACTACTCGCAAAATTGAATCAGCAGCAATTAATTCCAGGACTTCGAAAAAATTACAGGGTGCTAAGGAAAAAAAACAGAGACAATAAAAAAAGGGCGGCCTGGCTCACCATGGGCCGAGGCCCATCTGGCCGAGGGGAGGCGGACTGGGCTATGGGGGCGCGCCGGCCCACACGAGCCGCAGCAGCGGTTGGCTGGCGGCCACGCCTGCACGCGGGATCCAGGCCGAGGGGCCACGGCTGCGTGGAGGCCGCCGAGGATCGCCGGCCTGCTCTCCGGCGAGGCAGCGGGCAAGGCAGGCCACTGGGAGGGGCGCGGCGGCGCCGGATGCACAGGGGGCGGCAGATCCGGTCCGGGCGCTGGTGGCCGGTGCTCCAGTTCGGCGCGGGGTGCCTCGATCTCGGCCGTGAGCCGTCCATGGCAAGAAGGTGGTCGGCGGCGCTGGTGTTCCTGCGAGGAGGAGACGAGGGTGAGAAGCGGGAGGAGAGAGGGAGGAAGAGAGGAGAAGCGCGGGGAGGAGAGAGGAGGCGCCGCGGCAGCACGGCCGGAGTGGCTCGCCGGCGTGGCTCCTCACGGGAAGCTCGGGAGTCAGCGAGGCGCGGCCCAGATCGGTCCCGGGTGCGGCCCTGCAGGTCCCGGCGGCTGGAGGACGAAGGTGGAGGGGCTGGAGGCGACGTGGCAGCCCCAGGAGCGTCGATCTCGCGATCCGATGGCCCGGGTGCGCTGGGATCTAGGGTTTCGAGGTGCAGGGGATTTTGAGCAAAATTTGGAGCAAATCTGGGGGTGTGGCTGCAATTTTGTGGCTAGGGAAACCCTAGAAAGGGGAGTGTGGTGGTGTATATATAAGGCAGGGTTGGCTGGTCAGTTTACGCAAATGCCCCCGGTACCCCTCTCGCGCGTCCGGTGCTCACGTTTCTGACTGCCGGGGGTCCGCGGTACCTCTGATTCGGGTAAAACTTTGAACTGCGCGATCAGCGCGTCGAGATGGAGGCGTTCACCTCGCGCTGGAACCGTTCTGAGAACACTTTCCGGCGTGCTATAAAAATAACCCGTTTAATTATTAAACAGGGTTTTCGTTCCGTTGGCTGCGGCTGGTCTCGTGCGGTTTTCGCGACGGTGATCGGGTGAAACCCGGTGTCGCAAAGGTCGAGTGTCAGGGTGGCAAGGGTCGGTCTCCATCCGATACGAGATAAGAGGGGGAAAAATAATCGCCGATCGATAAATCGGGGATGCAAACACCGCAAACAAATCAGACAATCAAACAATTTACACCGAAAACAAATTTTTTAATTTTTGTGAAAACTGGGTTGTTACAGCAATCACAGGAGCGACGAGCCAGAAAGCAGCAAGCATCAGACCCCGGGCATGGCGAAAGAGGACCATCACGTAGAAAAAATCTACCTGTCGAAGGAAGCAATCGCCAGAGTAAGGGACGCAGTCAAACGCGGCAAACTACTCCCGGAGAATGCAACACGAGATGAGCTCAGAGCATGCAACAAGCTGGCGAGTGACGTCACCAAGAGAGCAAGACAACAACGCTTAGAATTAGAGAAACAAGGAAAAACTGCAATCGACCCAAGGAACAACCGCAGGCCATCTCCCAGAAGTGACTCCTCCGACTACGACTCCCCCGTTCGAGCCAGATCCAGATTCAGCAATCTGAAACACACGGACAAGAAGAAGGCGGCCCGCAAGCTAGATGACGACTGTAGGAGATATGCCCTAGAGGCAGTAATAACAGTTATTTTGTATCTCCGAGTTTGTAATGAATGTTTATGTTCCATGCTATAACTGCAATGATTCTCGAGTCTGCAATATCCACGAGGCTCGGAGGGAAACTCATGTGCACGTGTGGTATAATAAACAGTAAAATTTATTCCTAGTCATGCCTCTAAGACTGGCTCATGTAGTGCATGATGATCCTGTTTTCCTGATCATGGGCATGTCTATGCCGGCAATTTTGAGGGCACAATGTTAGAAGAACATTTGTGTTGAATCGACCCGAATTGATGTTATGCTATGAGATACATTCGTCACAAGTTAATGGTTAATAACACAGAGAAAGTTGTGCGTTTGCATAATTCCTTAGACCATGAGAGTATCGAGTTCCTTCGTACTTGCTTCGTGAACTTTGGGGTTTTGTTAAACGTCATCTGTAAAATGGTGGCTATTACGGCAGCTTGCGGGTTCACGGAAAAGTATGACAAGGAACTAGGTAGCTCGAGATTGGGATTTGCTCCTCCGTCGTTGGAGAGATATTCTTAGGGCCCTCTCGGTGTTACGGTATCCACCATCGTCTGGCCAGACACAGTGTGATTTGATCACAGGGATGCCGGAACGCGGGAACGAGAAAAGAGAACAATACCAGGAACGAGGTAACTGGCATAGTGGACAAGTTGTTGATTCACGGGGATGCCAATAAGTCTCACCTCGGGTATTTGTAATATATCGCGAAGCAACAGGAATAGCACACAGCAACTAAAGGTTCACTTGAATAATTCTTCGTATGGGTATAGGGATCAATATGGATGTCCTCGGTTCCGCTATTGATCATTGATCGGAAAGTGTTCCGGTCATGTCTATACTTCATCGAACCTACAGGGTCACACGCTTAAGGGTCATCTATCTGTTGAATACTAGACAGGGAGTCTGAGATAAAGTCACCGGAAAGGTTTCGGAGACGGCGGAAAAGTTCCGAGAGAGAAAACCGAAAAGTTGTTTCGGGGTAAACCACTAAGCCGAAAAGGTTTCGGAGAGCACCTGGTAATTTTGGAGAGTGCCAGAATTGTTCTGGTAACTTCTGGAATTTTTCTGGAGAAAAGATTAAAATATTTTTTTCGGAAATATTTCGGAGCTGCCGGAAATGTTCCGGAGCTGCCGGAAATGCTTAGGTTGCTTTTCGCAGATGAAAATCACTAATCCGGAATTGTTTCGGAATGCGCCCAAAATCATTTTAGTGGGTGTTGGAATTATTCTAAGACCCACAGAAATATTTTCGGAATTTTCGGACGCGAAAAAGTGGTGTCATGAATAGTAAAAAGTACTACTTGAGATATTTTTGGAAAGCCTTCTAGAAGGACTTGGGAGCCAAGAAAGCCCCCTTGGGTTTCCTATAAATAGAGGTGTGAGGGCAGCCCCATATCCTTGATCCAAGCTCTCACTTGAGTTCTCAACACATGCCATGCAATTATCTGGCTTCTTCTCTCCCTCACACGAAAGAGTTTCGTAGAGCCGAAAGGCTGTCTGGGTTCCGGCAGGAACTAGTTCTGGACGGCGAAGCCCTGCTGGATAGCTGACACCGTATGTGTGCAACTTGGTAGAGAGGTCGTTGTTTCGATCTTAGTTCGAGTGTGCCTCCCGAAGGGCTGTCCGAGTTACAGATTGAGTTTCGAGGGTCCTCCCGAAGGGCTGTCCGTGACATCGTCCGAGGGACTGTCCGACCGCCTCCCGGAGCGCTGTTCGTGGGGCAGACGAGGGAATACATTCTCGCGGTTGGGAGGTTGTAAATCCTAGCTGCGGGGATCTACACCGACGATCTTCATCGACTCTACTTCCCGCTGCGCTACGAGTCGGTAACGATCAGATCAAAACCTTGTATGCGTCTCCATAGTGGTCCTGGGCGTGCTCGCTATACCGAAAATTTTTGTTTTCTGTTGCGTTCCCCTACAGTGGTATCAGAGCCGTGCTATGCGTAGATGCATGTTATGATCTAGAATACATGGAGATGTATGGGTATTGCATAATATAATTTTGGAGTAGATCAGATCTATTGCTGAAAATTATTTATGCGGGTGGCAGATGAAATCTGTTACCCGATATTCTTGTTGCTTCCCTAGAATTTGCGTATTTCCGATCTCGAGACAGCATGGTGGAATTTTACAAAGTTCTGGCAATCCGCGATCTTGATTGATCAACGAAGTGCTATCAGTTCTTTGGGTTCCGCCATAGTCAAAAGAAAGATGAAATTCGCAGACTAAAGGGCAATGCAGATATGATCTGCACGGGGATCACGCGTATGACGAAGTTCAGTATGGGGTTCGAGATTTTATTATCTCGTGCTTCATACACCCCGCAATGTTAATCTAGTGACTTGAATAATCATACTTGATGATAAAACGTTGGTAGTTGCGGTTTAAGTCAAAACCTTAGAAGCCACGTAAAATAAAATTTTGCATAAACCGGTTTAGAGGCATCTAACTTGTTTTTGCAGGATGTGCATGTGATGTGGTATAGCAAAGCTCATATTAATTCGATTATGTATGAGATGACTGTATAATGTAAATTTATTAACATGACCTGCGTGTCATGATTCGGCATGATGGCTGGAGCCATATGATTGTCACTTTAATGACCTGCGTGTCAACCTTAGGTAATGCACTTATTCATTTGCTATAAAGATAGCAATATTATTTGGTGCATCGACAAGGTGGTGGCAATCTTCGCGAAGGTGAACTTCGACGCAAATGCCAAAGACGAAGAAATACTTGACTTCTCCGTCAGAAGGGGCTATACCATATCATGCTATTATGAATTGCATGGGATGTTTATCCCTTATGTTGCACCCTTCTTGATTGCGCGGTAGTCGCTTTTTATTAGGGTGATCTCTCACTTAAAATATCAAGTAGTTAGTGTTCTCCCAAGTGTAGCGCCGTCACAGCATCTATACTCTCGGGGTGCGCCATGGATGCATGGGTACGAACGATTGGAGAAATGTAAGGCGGGTGAGGTCAGACCTCGCAGCAAGATCACTTGGTTTTCTTGACGTTCATGGCAGGATCGTCCTGAGCTCGGAACACACGCATCGAAAGATGAACAAGAGTCACATAGAGATGTGATCGGCAAGTTGGCCTACCAAATCAAAATCCTCGTCATGAGATGATGATTCTATGGCGTTGTATTGATATTTGGATCTTGAATCACTCATAATCAATTTTGAGAGATATTGATTTAAGTGGGAGCACACTTTAGAATAAAATTGTTTATTCACTAGTGCAAAAATCATTATGAACAAAGTCTAAGTGAAACTTGTGTTTACCGTTGTAGATCAAATGGCTCGCAACACCGCTTTCAACTTGGGGCCATTGTTAGAGAAAGAAAAGTTAGCTGCGACTGGAAAAAACTATGCGGACTGGGTCCGTAACCTGAGGATTGTCCTCAGGAGCGCTAAGAAAATCTATGTGCTTGAAAAAGCTCTTCCAGCTAAACCGGCGGCAGGTGCCTCGGAAGATGAACAAAATGTCTGGGCCACTCAGGATGATGATCACAACGCAGTACAGTGCCTCATGCTAGCTTGCATGAGTCCAGAGCTCCAAAAACGTTTTGAATTCCATAAACCCCGTGATATGATCCGGGAATTGGATGCTCTGTACAAGGAAACCGCAAGGTCTGAACGTTTTGATATCATGAATATCTTGATGAATTTAAAGATGGCTGAGGGCGGTTCAGTTGGCGAACACATAGTCAAAATGATTGGCTATGCTGAAAGGCTTAAAACCCTGGAATTTCCAATTCCAGCATCCCATATGATGGACATGATGCTTTCTTCACTCCCCCCGTCTTACAACGGTTTTGTCATGAATTACAACATGAGTGGGATGGAGAAAACACCAGAAGAGGTGCTCGCCATGCTGAAAACTGTGGAAGAAGGACTACGGAAAAATCACAAGCAAGTGTTGCTTGTGAATAAAACCGCCAGTTTCAAAAAGAAAGGCAAGCCAAAGAAGGGCAAGGGTGCCGGTAAGACCGGCTCCCAAAGCAACTCTAAGGGCGGAGCCAAGAATGAAACCGAGTGCTTCTACTGCAAGGGCACAGGACACTGGAAGAGAAACTGCAAGAAGTATCTGGCCGATAAGAAGTCCGGGAAAACCGGAAAAGGTATAATTGTTATACAAGTTAATGTCATTGATCTTTTGCTTGCTAGCGAAAATTCTAAGTCTTGGGTATTTGATACCGGATCGGTTTCTCACATTTGCAACTCGATACAGGGACTGCAGAAGGTCCGCAAGCTAGCAAAGAATGAAGTCATGATGCGCGTCGGGAACGGCGCTGGGATCGTCGCTCAAGCCGTCGGCATTATGCCTCTACGTCTCCCTTCAGGATTTATCTTAGAGCTAAATAAATGTTATTTTGTTCCACTATTGTGTAGAAACATTATCTCTGGATCATGTTTAGTACACGATGGGTATTCGTACAAGTCTGAGAACAATGGTTGTTCACTTTATTGTAAGGATATGTTTTATGGATTTGCACCCATTGTTGGGGGCCTTTTCATACTAAATCTTGAATGTGAAAATGATGTCTTTAACATGAATGCTAAACGCCTTAAGAAGGTTCATACCACAACCACTTATTTGTGGCACTGTCGGCTTGGCCACATCGGAAAGAAACGCATGCAAAGACTCCAAAGAGATGGAGTTTTACCGTCCTTTGATTTTGAATCATTTGACACATGTGAAGCTTGTCTAATGGGAAAAATGACCAAGATGCCGTTCAAGGGTCATCCTGAACGGGCGGGTGAATTATTGGAAATAATACATAGTGATGTATGTGGTCCAATGAGCACAGCCGCACGGGGTGGGTATTTCTACTTCGTGACTTTTACTGATGATTTAAGTCGGTATGGCTACATATACTTGATGAAGCATAAGTCGGAAACCTTTGAAAAGTTCAAGGAATTTCAGAATGAGGTAGAAAATCATCGTGACAAAAAGATTAAGTTTCTGCGGTCTGATCGCGGAGGCGAATACCTTAGTCATGAGTTTGGCCAACATCTAAGTGATCGTGGAATCGTTTCACAGCTTACGCCTCCCGGAACTCCACAGCGAAATGGAGTATCGGAAAGACGTAACCGAACCTTGTTAGACATGGTAAGGTCGATGATGTCTCTTACAGATCTGCCGATATCTTTTTGGGGTCACGCACTAGAAACTGCCGCTCACACACTAAACCGAGCACCGTCTAAGTCTGTTGAAACGACACCACATGAGATGTGGAATGGGAAGAAACCCAGTTTGTCGCACCTTAAAATTTGGGGATGTGAGGTACTTGTAAAACGTTTACAACCAACCAAACTCGATCCCAGATCAGACAAATGTAACTTTGTAGGTTATCCAAAAGAAACAATTGGGTATTCCTTCTACCTACCCTCCGAGCACAAAGTGTTTGTCGCTAAAAGCGGAGTCTTTTTGAGAAAGAGTTTCTCGCCAAAGAAGTAAGTGGGAGGACAGTACAACTTAATGAGATTAGTGAATCTTCGGCGACCGTTGCTATGGCTAAAGAACCGGAAGTAATTCCGCAAATTATCCCTACAACCGAGCTGGAAGTTGTCGCATATAATGCAAAAACTTCAGACAGTGTTGTAACTGAACCGCGTAGATCAGGTAGGGCTGTCCAGCCACCTGAGTGGTTTCATGATGAAATCTTCATTCTTGAAGACGATGAACCTGCGCACTACAAAGAAGCGATGGTGGGGCCCAGCTCAAGGGAATGGCACAGAGCCATGAAATCCGAGATGGAATCCATGTACGAAAACCAAGTTTGGAACTTGGAAGAACTTCCAGAAGGCGTAAAGCCCATTGGTTGTAAATGGATTTTCAAAAGAAAGACGGACGCGGATGGTAACATTACTATCCACAAAGCTAGACTTGTCGCGAAAGGGTTCACGCAAGTTCCAGGAGTGGACTACGACGAGACGTTCTCGCCAGTAGCTATGCTTAGGTCTGTACGGATATTAATAGCAATTGCTGCTTATTTCGACTATGAAATATGGCAGATGGACGTCAAAATGGCTTTCCTAAATGGAAACCTCAAAGAGGATGTATACATGATACAGCCAGAAGGTTTTGTCATTCATAAGGATGCTAAAAAGGTATGCAAGCTTCAGAAAGCCATTTATGGTCTGAAGCAAGCATCAAGGAGCTGGAACATTCATTTTGATGAAGTAGTCAAACGGTTTGGCTTCATCAGGAATGACGAAGAATCTTCTGTTTACAAGAAGTTTAGTGGGAGCGCAAAAGCATTTCTAATCTTGTATGTGGATGACATATTGTTGATTGGAAATTATGTGAATTTCCTTAGCGAAATAAAAGACTCATTGAAAAGGAGTTTTTCAATGAAAGACTTAGGCGAAGCGGCATATGTATTGGGCATTAGGATCTATAGAGATAGATCAAGACGCCTGATAGCGCTTAGCCAAAGCACGTACATTGACAAGGTGTTGAAAAGGTTCAACATGGAGAACTCCAAGAAAGGCCTACTCCCCATGTCACCTGGCACAGTGCTTTGCAAGAATCAGTGTCCTCGGACTCTCGATGAGCGAGTACAAATGAATGATGTTCCATATGCCTCGGCAGTTGGTTCTATTATGTATGCCATGCTATGTACAAGACCGGACGTTTCCTATGCGCTAAGTGTTAGCAGCCGGTACCAAAGTGATCCAGGATTGGAACACTGGGCCGCAGTCAAGGGTATTCTTAAGTGCCTCAAACGGACCAAGGATTTACTCCTTGTGTACGGAGGTGATGAAGAGCTCATTGTAAGTGGTTACACTGATGCAGGCTTCATGACTGACCCAGATGATTTCAAATCTCAATCAGGCTATGTTTTCATATTGAACGGCGGCGCAGTTGATTGGAAAAGTTCCAAACAAAAGACTGTGGCGTATTCTACGACAGAGGCGGAATATGTTGCTGCTTCAGAAGCCTCCAAAGAGGCGGTATGGATCAAGCAATTTCTTGAAGACCTTGGTGTGGTTCCAAGTGCTCTGGAGCCGTTGGAGATCTATTGTGATAATAGTGGCGTCGTGGCTCAGGCAAGGGAGCCAAGTTCGCACCATAAGACAAGACATATTGAACGGAAATATAAACTCATTCGACATCATGTCGAAGCGGGTTTAGTGAAAGTACGCAAAGTTCACACGGATCTGAACGTGTCAGACCCGATGACAAAGCCTCTACCACGAGCAAAGCATGAGCAGCACCGGATAGCCATTGGTGTTAGGGAAGCCATGTAACTGGATTATGACTCTAGTGCAAGTGGGAGTCTGTAGGAGATATGCCCTAGAGGCAGTAATAACAGTTATTTTGTATCTCCGAGTTTGTAATGAATGTTTATGTTCCATGCTATAACTGCAATGATTCTCGAGTCTGCAATATCCACGAGGCTCGGAGGGAAACTCATGTGCACGTGTGGTATAATAAACAGTAAAATGTATTCCTAGTCATGCCTCTAAGACTGGCTCATGTAGTGCATGATGATCCTGTTTTCCTGATCATGGGCATGTCTATGCCGGCAATTTTGAGGGCACAATGTTAGAAGAACATTTGTGTTGAATCGACCCGAATTGATGTTATGCTATGAGATACATTCGTCACAAGTTAATGGTTAATAACACAGAGAAAGTTGTGCGTTTGCATAATTCCTTAGACCATGAGAGTATCGAGTTCCTTCGTACTTGCTTCGTGAACTTTGGGGTTTTGTTAAACGTCATCTGTAAAAGGGTGGCTATTACGGCAGCTTGCGGGTTCACGGAAAAGTATGACAAGGAACTAGGTAGCTCGAGATTGGGATTTGCTCCTCCGTCGTTGGAGAGATATTCTTAGGGCCCTCTCGGTGTTACGGTATCCACCATCGTCTGGCCAGACACAGTGTGATTTGATCACAGGGATGCCGGAACGCGGGAACGAGAAAAGAGAACAATACCAGGAACGAGGTAACTGGCATAGTGGACAAGTTGTTGATTCACGGGGATGCCAATAAGTCTCACCTCGGGTATTTGTAATATATCGCGAAGCAACAGGAATAGCACACAGCAACTAAAGGTTCACTTGAATAATTCTTCGTATGGGTATAGGGATCAATATGGATGTCCTCGGTTCCGCTATTGATCATTGATCGGAAAGTGTTCCGGTCATGTCTATACTTCATCGAACCTACAGGGTCACACGCTTAAGGGTCATCTATCTGTTGAATACTAGACAGGGAGTCTGAGATAAAGTCACCGGAAAGGTTTCGGAGACGGCGGAAAAGTTCCGAGAGAGAAAACCGAAAAGTTGTTTCGGGGTAAACCACTAAGCCGAAAAGGTTTCGGAGAGCACCTGGTAATTTTGGAGAGTGCCAGAATTGTTCTGGTAACTTCTGGAATTTTTCTGGAGAAAAGATTAAAATATTTTTTTCGGAAATATTTCGGAGCTGTCGGAAATGTTCCGGAGCTGCCGGAAATGCTTAGGTTGCTTTTCGCAGATGAAAATCACTAATCCGGAATTGTTTCGGAATGCGCCCAAAATCATTTTAGTGGGTGTTGGAATTATTCTAAGACCCACAGAAATATTTTCGGAATTTTCGGACGCGAAAAAGTGGTGTCATGAATAGTAAAAAGTACTACTTGAGATATTTTTGGAAAGCCTTCTAGAAGGACTTGGGAGCCAAGAAAGCCCCCTTGGGTTTCCTATAAATAGAGGTGTGAGGGCAGCCCCATATCCTTGATCCAAGCTCTCACTTGAGTTCTCAACACATGCCATGCAATTATCTGGCTTCTTCTCTCCCTCACACGAAAGAGTTTCGTAGAGCCGAAAGGCTGTCTGGGTTCCGGCAGGAACTAGTTCTGGACGGCGAAGCCCTGCTGGATAGCTGACACCGTATGTGTGCAACTTGGTAGAGAGGTCGTTGTTTCGATCTTAGTTCGAGTGTGCCTCCCGAAGGGCTGTCCGAGTTACAGATCGAGTTTCGAGGGTCCTCCCGAAGGGCTGTCCGTGACATCGTCCGAGGGACTGTCCGACCGCCTCCCGGAGCGCTGTTCGTGGGGCAGACGAGGGAATACATTCTCGCGGTTGGGAGGTTGTAAATCCTAGCTGCGGGGATCTGGACCGACGATCTTCATCGACTCTACTTCCCGCTGCGCTACGAGTCGGTAACGATCAGATCAAAACCTTGTATGCGTCTCCATAGTGGTCCTGGGCGTGCTCGCTATACCGAAATTTTTTGTTTTCTGTTGTGTTCCCCTACAACGACTTCAAGCTAGAAGAGGACGACGACGAGGAAGAACAACTCACGCCAGCCTAAGCCCTTTTAACTGCCCAAGAATACCTATCTCGTGCTCAGAAAGGCAAGAAAGGCAGCTTAGATCGCAACACGATGATGGCACTCAAAATAATGAAAGACGCCATCTCAGCCCCCAAGAGAGCAGGCGCAAGACGAATCCCCCGCGAGCAGACCCCGGACAGGGACCCCAGTTCACCCGACGACAACAGCAGCGACGACTGGCACAAGCACCCAAACAAAAACAAAAACAACAACAGGGACGACAACAGCAACAGACGCAACAACAATCGGCGAGACGCACGCGACGACATAACACAAAACAAAATCAACCGTGGAAGGCGAAGGCGAGCAGCCCGCGAAGAGTACTCGGATGAGAAAGCTTCAGACGAGGACAAATAACCATGCAGAGCACTGTGCTTCGCACGATCCATACGAAACAAGGATGCCTAAAGGTTTCAAGCTAAACTCTGCAACGCACAAGTACGACGGGCTGGAAGAGCCAGAGGCATGGCTCGACGACTACCTAACGGCCGTAAAATTCCAGCGCGGAACCAATATCACAGCAATGCAGTACGTACAACTCATGCTCGAGAGCTCGGCACGACACTAGCTGAAGAACCTACCACGAGGATCAATCAGCTCCTGGAAGCAGTTCCGCAGCGCCTTCATCGAGAACTTCAAGTCCACTTACAAACGACCGGCATCACTCGAGGAGGTGAGGGCCTGCAAACAAGGATCCAGAGAATCCCTGCGAGCATACATCCAGCGATGGACCATACTCAAAAACTCAGCCAAGGACATATCAGACGAAAGCGCAATCGACGCATTCAGGAGGGGTTTCCAACGCATTGACTTCAAGGAGCAACTCGGGCAGATGAAGGTCCGAACACTCGCACGACTGCTAGAGCAATGTAACAGCCTAAGTTTTCACAAAAATTAAATTTTTTGTTTTCGATGTGAATTGATTGATTGCCTGATTTGTTTGCGGTGTTTGCATCCCCGATTTATCGATCGGCGATTATTTTCCCCCTCTTATCTCGTACCGGACGGAGACCGACCCTTGCCACCCTGACACAAGACCTTTGCGACACCGGGTTTCGCCCGATCACCGTCGCGAAAACCGCACGAGACCAGCCGCAGCCAACGGAACGAAAACCCCGTTTAATAATTAAACGAGATATTTTTATAGCGCGTCGGAAAGTGTTCTCGAAACGGTTCCAGCGCGAGGTGAACGCCACCGGCTCGACGCGCTGATCGCGCAGTTCGAAGTTTTACCCGAATCAGAGGTCCTGTGGACCCCCGGCGGTCAGAAACGTGAACACCGCGCACGCGAGAGAAAAACCGGGGATGTTTTTGCAAACTGCCAGCCACCGGGGCTATATAAAGACCACCACACTCCTACCCCTTTTTAGGGTTTCCCTAGCCAAAAATTGCAGCCACCCCCTCACATTTGCCTCAAAAATCCGCAATTTTCGTCCAAAACCTAGCTCCTAGATCTGGGATCCAACCCAATGGGTTCTGGACCGTCAGATCGGCCGATCTGACGGCCCTGGATGTGCCACGTCGCCCCGTGGAGCTGCCCGAAGCCCCACGCCCGTGCTCCTCGCTCCCGACCACGCCGCCTCGTGCCTCTGGCTGCACCACGCCGGCGAGGGCAGCCGCTGCCGCGCCACCCCGGCGAGCCCCCCCCCCCACCCCCCCGCAGGTCGCGCTCCCTCCTCTCCTCCTCCTCTCTTCTTCCGTCTCTCTCCTTCCTCTAATCTCTCCTTCCCTCTTCTCCTAGGCGCGCCATGGGCCGGACCGCCATGGAGGTCGCTCAGAGGACGCCGGCTCCTTCCTCGTCGCCAGATCCGGTGCCGACGCGTCCGTTCCCGCCGTTCCCAGCCTCCCCCGTTGCCCAGCGCCGCCGCGCCATGCTCGCTGGAATCCCGCCGGTGCCTCCTGTAGTCCGCTCGGGAGGAGGACGAAGGCACAGGCGTGCCCGCTCGCCCGTGCTGTGGGCCAGGCGCCCCTCCAAGGCCCAGCTGGCGCGCCCACCACGGCCAGCCCAGCGCAGCCCAGCCAGGCCGACACCCAGCCAGATGGGCCTGGCCCATGGTGAGGCGCCTCCCATCCTTTTTTTTCTTTTTTTTTATTTTTTTTCTTTTCTGCTGTTGGGCCCAATAGCACTAGTTTCGGCCCGGTAGTGTTTTTTTTATTTTCCTAGGTTTTTTTAATAGGCAGATTATATAGTTTTTTTGCGATGCTTATATCTTTTCATCGGTAGCTCCGATGGAGACGCTTTCTACATGAAAGTTGCTCCGTTTTGCGCGTAGATTAATAAAATGTTGCTTGTTGCCATGTTTGACTTTGTTTACATGCTGTTTACTTGCTAATTACAACTTCTTGCCAGTGTAAAATTGTTTATTCAATAACTTTTTAACCGTACCTCTGATTAAAATGTTCTTTATATGTAACTTGACTAGAATTGCATGTAGATTGTGTTTATGCTGCTCTTGCTTGCTAATAAAAATAATAAAATATTGTTTAGGGCAAAATAGTACCAAATTCCATTTTATCGTGGGGTCCGCAATAGTTGCCATGTGTAGGTTTTACCCCCACTTAAAGTGACTAGATTAGATAGTTTATTTTGCTTCACCTCTTGCCATGTTTGTGTGCTATGCCATTCTTCTGTGCTTGCCATGTTAACAACTTTGTTGATCATCTGTAGCTAAACAACTTGAACCACCGTAAACGTGCGGTATTCGTCGTGTGTGACCGATACCCCACTTAAAATGTTAGTAACCGTTCTCGACGATAGATCTGTATCGTGTTGCTGTGTCGTGTGATGTCTGCTTGCCCATGTTTGCCTCGTAGTAATAGATGCTTGCTCGTTGATTGCTTTCCAGTGTTTATCGTCTTGTCTGCTTCCGCGGGTACCTCTCGGAGACGATGCGAGCTTATGATCAACTACACCTTCGGAGTCCGACTTATCAACAGGCAAGGACTATACATTACTTATGATCCATTCTATTTCAACCAGCGGTTTGCATGCTAGTCTAGGTTAGGTTCGATGTTTGATCCTACCACATGTTTACAACCTCTTTCAAACCGATACAGTCATGACCCCTCCCAGCAAACCATGTACTGCTATGTTACTATTGCTCGTTGCTCAGCCCCTGCTTAGTATGCATGCTTAGGTTGCTACGATGTTACCCTGTTACTCCTTGGTTTGGGATAACACATTATTGATTATATTTGTTGTGGATGATATGATTATTATAATGTTGACTATATTCGACGAAGGATGGAAGGTCTAGGCTATCCCGCCCCGACGCTTTGTTCCATTCGAGTCACCTAGGACCGGAGTTCTGGGTATTGGTTTTAAGACTGAGCGTGGCTAACCGCGTGTGGGATTTTATGGGGTCCCCTTTTCTTACCTATCTAGCTTCAAACATTTCTAGTGGTGGCCCGAGCTGATTTACCATTTGAAACCCCGTGTGTGTGCTTGGTGGATCCCCTCGTAGTTTTTAAACAACCCGGACCAGCGGAGACATGGTTTCCCTGTTGGTCCACGTTTGACCGGCGAGGGCCCGAGGCCTCACGTGAGGCGTCTCGGTAACCCAAACCCTGTTGAGACGGAAGAGTCCGATCCGAGAGCGTGGCCAGCTTTTGGATTGGGTGTCGACTCCCCGGGGGCCACCCGGATTTGTTCGTTGTTAGTTAGAGGGACCTGTCGTTTCGGATCTCTTGGAACTAAATCATAAAATGGTTGCCTATGATGGGTAGCAACTGAGAGAGATGAGCGTGCATGCGGAGCCTTGTAATGGGCAGTTGGTACACCCCTGCAGGGTTAAATCTTTTCGAGATGTCGTGTCCACGGTTATGGACGACTTGAGACCTACTCCTTGTTCATAGACAACAACAACTGAGATAGTCTTAATATAACTTGATCAATGTGTGTGTGCCTTGACTGCTTCTTCTTCGTCGGGATGCGAAGAGGAGGACAAGGATAGGATAGGTGTTATGTTTGCGTAAGTAGTTGATAGCAAGACTTGTTGGAGGCGATTCCTCATCGAATGCTTGGTTCTTATCTTACTCTCTAGATCGTTAGCCACTTCATAAATGCTAGTGCGGTAGCAACCTCACCACTTACCCCTTCCTTACCGTAAACTACTAGTTGTCCTAGAATGACGAGTGATGAAGTCCTTGCTGGGTCAGATGACCACTATAGTTGGATGCTGAGTACCTCTGTACTCATGATGCTACCCCCACACTCTTTTCAGGGTTCGTGATCGACAACAGGTATGGTGATCGACGTTTCACGTGGAGACTCGACGACGACTAGTTAGGCGGATCCCGGCGGAGGGCCTGGACCCGTGTGGTTATGGGGATCGATGTTTTTCTCTTTTCCAGTAGGCTTTTGATTGTAGTCTGTACTCAGACATATATCTTCCGCTGTTGTATTGTATTTGAGGCAGTTTTATGCCGATTGTATGAGATGTTGTATCCTTGTATCTGTAATGTTGTGATATCATGTTGGAAATCCGGGGCATATGACTTCGTCATATGTCGCGGTGGGACATATATGTGCTTCGTCTCCGGATCTGGATGGAAACATCTAGATCTGGAACAGTACCGCATATCGGGCCTTACAAGCAAGCCAACAACTGGGTAGATGGAGAAGACTCCGTATGGAACGAATCAGAGATCCAGACTGCGCGCTCAGAACGCGACTACCACTACCACACCAGTGATAGAGGATTCGACAGAAGAAGAAAACGCCCGAGGCGCAACTTCTACGACGACAGAGGACCCGATATGGTCGCGGCCGGCTTCCCGGATGACAGAGAAGGCAGACATCGCGACGACAGGAGGATACAGCACAGGGACAACCAAGAAGAAGCACCCCAAGTTCAAAAACGGGATTGGAGAACAAGGAAGCCACGAGATGACGCCTGAGCATATCGCTCGGCCAAAGAGCAGCTCGACGGACCGTGCACAATACACGGGTTCAGAAACGAGCGTGGAGAGCTCAGATCAGGACACACCCTCAGGATTTGCAGGCGCTTCATCGAGCTCTTAGAAGAAAAAAGCCGATCTACAACAACAACAGCACAGCCTCTCGCAAGCGTAGCAGTCAGGACCATCGCCCACAATGCACCACCAACACCTGCAATACCAGCAAGGGAAGTAGCAGTAATCCAAGAACGAAACACGACACCCGAGGAAGAAGAAAAATACCCAGAAGCGCACGGCTGGATCTACATGATACAAGAAGGAAGACCATCAAACAGGCAGCAGAAGCAGGTCACCAGACAAGTTTTCCTCGCAGTCTCCTCGCACCCTGCTGTCCCAGAATACCTGCGCGGGTCCGAGATTGAAATCACCTTCTCCTGAGAAGACCACCCGCCAGCCATCCCGCGCCCAGGACATGCCGCACTAGTACTCGAAGCAAGAATCGGAAACTATGATATGTCACGGGTCTTCATGGACGGCGGCAGCGGAATCAACATCATATTCACCAGAACCCTGGAAGAAATGCTCATCCAAAACTCAGGACTGAAAACTTTAGGCACAACGTTTCATGGAATCGTGCCAGGGAAAGCAGTCTACCCCCTTGGAAAAATAAGTCTCGAGGTGGTTTTCGGCAGCACGAGCAACTTCCGCAAAGGGACATTGGATTTCGAAGTGGTCAACTGGAAATCACAATACCATGCCATCCTAGGGCGCCCAGCCTCGCGTGTTTCATGGCAGTGCCACACTACGCCTACCTCAAGATGAAAATGCCAGGCCTGCGAGGAGTGATCACAGTCAGCGACAGCTTCATCAGATCCGACCGTTGCGACAAAGAGTTCCACAAAATATCAGAAACCTTCGGAGCACACCAAGCCAGCGGAGCCACAGCGTCAGAGAAAGAGGCCCTACCATAGAAGCAAAAGGGAGCCACAACAATCTACCGTCCTTAGGGCTACTAAGCCATCGATCCAAATAAAGGGGCTGTCTTCAAGCAGCAGCCCCCCCTCGTGTAAGAAACAAAAGGAAAAATATTGAAAATATTCTTCCAAAAAGTCTTTTGCTCATTGGCACTCTGGGGCTCGCCGCAGCAGCCACCCCCCGAGGCGTTCTTCGCATACGCGACCCTAAAAGATTGGCACTCGGGGGCTCGCCGCAGCATCCACCCCCCCCCCCCCCGAGGCGTTCTTCGCATACGCGAATCTAAAAAATTGGCACTCGGGGGCTCGCCTCAGCAGCCACCCCACGAGGCGTTCTTCGCATACGCGATTCTAAAAATTAGCACTCGGGGGCTCGCCGCAGCAGCCACCCCCCGAGGCGTTCTTCGCATACGCGACTCTAAAAAATTGGCACTCGGGGGCTCGCCGCAGCAGCCATCCCCCGAGGCGTTCTTCGCATACGCGACTCTAAAAATTTTGCACTCGGGGGCTCGCCGCAGCAGCCACCCCCCGAGGCGTTCTTCGCATACGCGACTCTAAAAAATTGGCACTCGGGGGCTCGCCGCAGGAGCCACCCTCAAGGCGTTCTTCGCATACGCGACTCTAAAAAATTGGCACTCGGGGGCTCGCCTCAGCAGCCACCCCCCGAGGCGTTCTTCGCATACGCGACTCTAAAAATTCGCACTCGGGGGCTCGCCGCAGCAGCCACCCCCCGAGGCGTTCTTCGCATACGCGACTCTAAAAAATTGGCACTCGGGGGCTCGCCGCAGCAGCCACCCCCCGAGGCGTTCTTCGCATACGCGACTCTAAAAATTTTGCACTCGGGGGCTCGCCGCAGCAGCCACCCCCGAGGCGTTCTTCGCATATGCGACTCTAAAAAATTGGCACTCGGGGGCTCGCCGCAGCAGCCACCCTCAAGGCGTTCTTCGCATACGCGACTCTAAAAAATTGGCAATCGGGGGCTCGCCGCAGCAGCCACCCCCCGAGGCGTTCTTCGCATACGCGACTCTAAAAAATTGGCACTCGGGGGCTCGCCGCAGCAGCCACCCCCCGAGGAGTTCTTCGCATACGCGACTCTAAAAAATTGGCACTCGGGGGTTCGCCGCAGCAGCCACCCCCCGAGGCGTTCTTCGCATACGCGAGTCTAAAAAATTGACACTCGGGGGCTCGCCGCAGCAGCCACCCCCCGAGGCGCTCTTCGCCTACGCGCCTGTAAAAATAGCAAGAGGGGACCGTTACTCAGGTACCTAGAGCGGCTATACAGAGTAAGCAACGAGTGGAGTACAAGGATTTCTCCTTGATATCTCACACTTGGTGGTGGCTCGGCAGAGCCAAGCTAGGCGGGGTTAGGCGGTGTCTGCATTGTACCGTACCTGTGCAGTAGTAATAAGTTGTATCCGCGTCACTCCCCTGAGTGATCACGGCCCGCTATCTAATCCTAGCTAACAATGCGTAGGGCTCACTGCTGAAAATAATATATGTAATAGGCAGCATAGGATAAAGGAAGTTACATCAAGGGGCGACAAAAACAGGCTATGAATTGAATATGATTGTAACGTAGCAGCAGCAGTAATTCCTAATGCAAGAAAAGTACGGAAAGATAGGCGATATCTGGGGAAGAGAATGGCTCTGCTTTCCTGGAAGCTCGACGGTAGGAGTACGATCGTCGACGAAGTAGTCGTACTCAGCAGCGGTGTAGTCGGCAAAAGTGTCAAGGCCTACCGAAGAATAAAGGGGGAAGAAAAACAATAAATACACAACAATAATAGCAATAAAAAGGTATGACATAGCAGATACAAAGAAACGGGGCTCTAACGCATTGTTCGGTGATTTTCCCGGAGTAGGAATTTATCCGGGGATGACTCATTGGTACCGGTTGATTATCGGACCGATAATCCGGAGGGGGGAGGTTCCATGTCTGCAGTGGTAGAGACATCTAACAAACATGTTCATAGTGCATCCGTGTTCGTTGATCCATTCAGAACAACTTTCATGTTCAGAACATTTCCATCCGGAAAGTTTTACTGGCTTCGGTCGTCTGACAGACAGATGAACCGGAGGGGAAATGTTCCATGTTCGGTATATTAGAGGGGTGCGGTGGACACACGGGTGGCGTATCCGTATTCATTATAATTTTATGATCATTTTATATATATAAATTATTTATATCGGAGTTGCGGTTTAAAAGATATTAAATTTTAAAGTTTAAATCAATTTCTGGGATTTTCTTTTATTTATTAATTCAACATTATCCACAACAGTGGGTTGACTGGTCAAACTGACACCTAGGACCCACATGTCAGTCTCACAGTATTAATAATTCATTTAATTAAATTCAAATAATCACTGGGCGCACATGTCATTCGCTATGTATTTTTATTAAATCACTTTATTTAATATCTTACAGGTGGGTCCCAACTGTCACTGACAGAGACAATTAATAGGCTATTTATTTACACAAATGGCCCGGGGCCCACATGTCATTCTAATAGGGGGTTATCTCTGTTTATTGAAACGTGGAATAATTAGAGATGCTGGGCCCGCAGGTCAGTGGCTCATTAGTGGGGTAATTAGTGTTAAACATATCTCTTACGCGCGGGACCCACATGGCAGTGTCACCGGAGTCTCGCCGGAGAAAGTACGCCGGCGACGTCGACGGCGGTGATGCTACGGGGCACGGGAGGAGCTCGCTCTTGGTCCAATCGAACGATAAGGCGACGGGGAGTCTTTTGGTGGCGGTGGAAAGACCTAGGGTCACCGGAATCGGTGCCGGCGACGAGCTGCGGCGGCGGCTGCTTTCGGTCATCGATGGAATCGTGGCTACGGTGCAAATCCTCACGCGCACTCTACCTAAACGGGAGCAGCAAGTTGCTAGTAACCCACCCGTGCCACTGGAGGCCAAAGGCGTGCTCTGGGGCCACGGCGCGGTCGACGCCGAGCGGCGACGGAGCTCGGCTCCAATGGTGGTGCCGGCTACGGTGCACGGTGAGATAAGAGGGGGCTTGGGGGAGGTAGAGAAGCTCACCGCGAGCACGTAGAGGCTGGCATCGGGCTCGGGGGTGGCTTGACGGTGGCTGAATTTCCCTGCAACCACGACGGCGGCGATTTGGGGGAAATTGACCGTGCGCTTCGCGTGGGGCTCCTCTGCTCGATTCCACGCGCAGGTTGACGAATACGACGCCAGCGCATACAGTGGACACGGCGTCTTGGGCTAGTACGACGAGTGGCCGCGCAGGTCCATGGTCATGGCCACGGCGGTGCTCGGGTGCTTTTCCCCCGAGGCGTGCGAGGCGAGGGGGAGGGGAAATGGAGCGGGTGAGATCCAGACGGGCCGTGGGGGCATGCTTATCGTCTACGGCACACAGGGGAGGTGGGGGAGGCCGGCAGAGGCGTCCACCACGGCGCGCACGCCACGGCGACGGGGCAGGTGGGAGTGGGTGGGGGAGGAAGATGACAAGGGGAGGGGGTGGGCTGGGCCGAGGTGGGCCTCGCCCTGGGCAAGGTTTAGTTGCTTTTATTTCCTTTAATCTTTTTGCTTTCTGTCCTTTTTCTTTGTATTTGTTTTAATTGCTTTTACATTTTTATAAAAGGTTTTAGTTGTTTCCATATTAGTGTTGCACCTTACTTAAGTGCCACAAAAAGTTTGGGGCCAATATAAAATCATTTGAGTCATTGTTGTGTTTAAAATGATTAAATATTGTTGTTTCGCTACTGTTAAGATTTGTTTGCAATATCTAAATATTCAAATAAATACCCAATGTTGGTTGAACATGGTCTACTGATTTCTAGGGATTTTCCAAAATTGGTTGCATGAATTTTGGGCCATATTTTATTTTCCACCTATTTTTAATAACCACCAAAAGGCATTTGAATTTGTTTTGATTCAAAGTTGATCAAGACCAAGATTAGTAACAGTGATTAGCAACAGTAATAATCAACAGTCAAAGTGATTACTGTTACAGACACTGAGGGTGTTACAGTTGTTTTCAGAATTTTTCGAAACATTCAAATATGGTTTCCACGAAGGTTCCTTTGAAAGTTGGTTTCCATATAATATTCTCCCGATCTGGATGTGATGGATTAAGAAACTTGCGAGTTGACTCATACACAAATTAAAATCGTGGCGAGCATGCCAATATATGTACACTCTGATCGATCGATGAATCATCCGGTGCCCATCACCCACACAAACTGTACTACGTAGTACTAGTTAATCTTACTCTCGTACCGATGTGATGAAGAATTAATTAATGACAAGCTTTGACTAATGATCCTAACTCAAAGCAAAGCTTTGACGGATTCAATGGCGCCTCGACGTCGTGAGGCTCGTGCTGATAACGTGGAAGACAGCAAGTCCGGATCCTCAAGTTGTTCCGTTTAACTCGGCCCTTTCCGGGGGTCGTATGGACAGAAGAAATCATCATCTCTCGCTCTGCACCGTGTATATAAGCTACTCACTAGCTAGCTATCAATCGCACAACCTATCACCACAGTTACCTGCTCTGAGCAATGGCCCAAATGTGGCAACTCAGACCTCTTCTCCTGCTCGTCGCCGTCACGGCATGCATCATGGCGTGCACGGTGGCCGGCGACGGCGGGAAGCCCGTGGTCACGGCCATCAGCAAGGACCCCTCCACTTTGCTCTACGGCATGGGCGCCCCCGTCATGGCGCAAGGAGGACCCACCAACCAAATCGTGCTCGACCTCTCCGGGCCCCTCATCTGGACAAGCTGCCCAGATGACCACGTCACGCTGAGGTGTACCAGCGTCGCCTGCATGCAAGCGCGCCGGTTCCACCCGCCCAACTGCCCCCCGCAGACCGGCTACGGCAAGCCCTACCGCTGCAAGTGCACCGCCCACCCGCACAACCCCGTCTCCGGCGACACCGCGTCGGCCGACATGACGCAAGTCACGACCTACGCCAACGCCACCGACGGGAAGAACCCGCTCTACGTGGTGCCGGTTGAGTTGACGACATCCTGCGCGCCGGACTCCTTGTTCGCGGGCCTGCCGGAGGAGTCCGTCGGCGTCGTGGGGCTCGGGCGCTCCGACCTCGCGCTCCCAGCGCAGATCGCGGCCACGCAGAAGGTGGAAAAGATGTTTGCGCTCTGCCTCCCGGGCGGCAGTGGTAACGCCGGCGTGGCCATCTTCGGCGGCGGCCCGCTCTTCCTCCTCCCGCCGGGAGGCCCTGACATCGCGGCGTCCCTGGTCGGCTATACGCCGCTGGTCAAGCACGGTGACTCCCCCGGGTACTACATCTCGGCCGAAAAAGGCATCGCCGTGAACCACGTGAAGTTGCCGCTCGACGGGCTACTCGTCGGGCTCTCCTCGACTAACCCGTACACGGCACTCCGCTCCGACGTATACCGCGCGTTCATCAAGGCATTCGATGCGGCCACGGCGGGGAGGGCGAGGATGCCGGCGGTGGCACCGTTCGAGCTATGCTACGACTCGGCACAGCTGGGGTCGACGCGCGTGGGCTACGCCGTGCCGGAGATCGAGCTGAGGCTGGCGGGCGGCAAGAACTGGATACTCTTTGGCGGCAACTCCATGGTGGACGTGAAGGGCGGCAAGAACACGGCGTGCCTTGCGTTCGTGGAGATGAAGGGGGATGGAAAGCAGGCCGGATACGGAGGAACCGAGGCGCCGGCGATGGTCATCGGAGGGTTCCAGATGGAGAACAACCTGCTGGTGTTCGACGAGAAGAATCAGCGGCTTGGGTTCAGCTCGCTGCTCTTGTTCAGGCAGACGACCTGCAGCAACTTCAATTTTACCATGGCTGCCTAGCTAGTAGTTTACCCATCTTGACCACGTGTTCCTGTGCTGCGTCATTGTATGAGCACTGTGTTTCTAGCGTTAAATTTGCCTTGTACTATGAATAATAAGTTAATTTGAGTTTTCACGTACTGGTTTGGATCATACAGTAAGTAGTTCGCATTCCAGCCCAGGTTCTTCAGGATTTTTATCGAACATCGTATGTGTACACACCGAGATAAATCGAACACGCTAGGAAAAAACTCTTCTTTGGTTTGATTAATCCACGGGTCTAATACACCATGTCCCATTTTGATCCACACGGAAAAAAATACACGCTCTTTAGGCATGGAATAAATCCACGATAAATCGCTGGGATTGCCAAGAAAATTTGCGCGGTCAACGCCGATACACGTGTTGGTCAGTTCCACCCGTGGATTATGGAGAAATAACCAAACAAAGCCTTCGTTAGCCTGGCGACGCGACCCGCACCCTACCTCCGGCCCTCTTCCTCCTCTCCTCCCTTGCCGCCGCCGGCGGGACCCACCGGGCAAAGACCGCATTCTATTTTTGTATGTGATAATTTTTTATAAATGTTTATATGTAGGTGCTATAATTGTTTTGGATTTTGTCAATGGTAATGTCTTCGTTGTCTCTACTCAACGTTGTTTTTATCTCATAAATAAAAACAATTTTTTTACTAAATTAATAAAACAAAATAAATAAATCACAGTTTTTTCATAAATAAATAAAAATTACTCTAAACAATATTTCTTCCAAACAAGAATTTATAATCAAGTTATATCATATTTCATACAAAATTCATATTTTAAAGCATTAAATTATTTATTAACAATTTCCGCGGAGAATTATCTAGTTTCCCTAATAACTAAACACATCGCAAGCCCCAACGTCTAACAACCCCCCATGTTTCTAATGTAATTTTACCATATTTATTTGATTCTTGAAGTAGCTCACCATGCCTTCCGCATGGTCTATCTCATTTTTGCACACTACCTCGATGCTAGACGTACAAAAAGTTACATAGAGAATTTACAGGGGAGGATGTGGATTGGAAATGGAGGGATGAAGAAGCCCACCCCGGTTGAAGTCAGGGGCGATAATCCTACACCTAGGTAAAGCTACGAAATTGTTGGCATGTTAGGCAATTTTTTGTAGGCAGCCCGTAGGTCTAGGATTATCGACCATGCTTAGCAGTATTTGTAAATTTTAGTGATCGAGAGTCGCGATACAAAAAGTTGAGAGATGACGCAGATAAAGCGAGATAATTCTAGAGAGTACATGACGTCAGGTAAATGTCTAAAAAAACAAGGTTGTTAACCTACCAGTCTGTCTAGAAATCGATTTCGTAGGTTTGCTCTTGTTCTTATAGTGTGGACAAGAACCGGCCTAAGCAATACAGAGTTGTAAAGTTTTGTCCTTAATATATATAATTTCATAAAGTTGAACACCGTGATATAATTACATGACTAAAAGGCAACTTATAATTCACATACCGATACATAGCTCAGAGAAAAGGAGCATCCATGGCAACAAATCCGTGAAGAATAAGAACTGGAGGATCCGGAGAGCAAAAATGTAACAGAAAATATCATCCTATAAGCAGTGATTGATCACTTATTCACTTCACGTTTGCAACGCAGTCCGTAGTTTTACTCTGCACTGAGCTAAAGGCGCCGACCTCCAAGGTAATGGAGCAGTTCACCTTGATGTCGAGGTCCCTCTTGTAGATCCCCAGCACGCTCACTCTCCCGCTGATCTCCGTGTAGCTGGTGAGGTCGTAGTCCTCGCCGAAGATGAGGTCGGTGACGTTGATGTTGGGGGAGATCCGGTCGGCGAGCGCATCCAGCGTGACGTTCATCCGCACGGTCCGGCCGGCGCCGACCTCGCCGTCGGGCGCGTACGCCACGCCGACCGTCTCCCCCTTGTAGTAGAAGTTCGTCTCGCTCCGGTCGTAGCTGAAGGAGGCGACGTTCGGGTTCTTGATGGAGATGTCGGCGTTGAGCGTGGCATTAACGGACAGCGGGTGCCGCTCATCGGTGCCGAGGAAGTCGCCGTCGACGTCCTCAAGGGTGACGTCGTTCATGGTGAAGACTGGATCCTTGACCTTGAACACGGTGAGGGCGAGCACGAGGACGACGATCCCGGCGATGAGCACGGAGGTGACGCAGCAGCAGCCGCAGCAGAGCACGGACCGCCGCGTGCGGAGGCACTGCAAGGGGCCCCGGCGCTTGGCGGTGGTCGCGGCGGCATCTTGTGCCTCGACGTCGTCGTCGGTCGCCGGGTGGACGGACGGGGACGGGTAGGCGAGCGGCCTCGTCGGCTCGTTCTTCTCGCCCGCTGCGTTGTACGGCCCGACGACGGTCGCCATGGCGTGCGTGGAATGGACTATGGACAAGAAGAAGCAAGCAGATATGGGAGGATTGTGTAGATTGTTTTTGAGTTCAGTACCTGACGAGCAATTCAGTTGCTAGATGATGGCGTGGTCCTGTTATACCACGGTGGAGCTTGGACAAGTCGTTTTGGGCGGGCCGCGCGCGGCATGTACGTGTTGCTGTTCTGTGAGACTGTGGACTTTGACAGTTAATAAATGGATTGCCGGCTAATAAATGGGGCATGCAGGCTTCCGTTGATACAGGTTGACACCACCAACGATCTGCCAAAAGGTCTTTGTGGCATAGTTAACCGGACCGAACCGGCAATCCAACCGAAAAACAGGAACCTGTGCCTCTTTTCTTTTTTTTTTGCGAATCAGGAACCGGTGCCTCATCTCGTTTTTATGACGTGTGTAACGTTTTTTTAATTTAAAATCGGTTTTGCTAATTCTTATGTACATGAGATTAGTTAAGGTCACATGTAAGTTGTTTTTTTCCTTAAAGAGAGATGCGTCGGCCCTCATAATTTTTCTCTTATGTTTTTTTCCTATTATTTTTCTGTTTCAAATTTTTTGGTTTTTCTTTTGTTTCTCTTTATTTTCCAATATCATATTTTAATTCATTTTATTATTATGTTTTCATTTTTTATAACTTTTCATGATATATGGTGAATACTTAATAAATACTTAAAATAAATTTATTATGCTGAACTAGTTTTAAATATACATTGATTTTTATATAAGTTGAAAATATTTAATGTAGAACGACCATTTTTCATATTCACTAATTTATTATATTATATGACAAATATTTTTTAATAGACACTAAGTATTTTTTAAACATAGAATATAGTTTTTTAATACGAAATTGTTAAAACACATGTACATGCAAAATATCGAAGTTACATATGAATCCGCTGCCGTGTGATTTTTCTGTTTTTAAAAACTGCGAGCGTGGATCGAGGGTTGCAACTATAATTTTTCGCCAACCCAGTTGCAAGTCGTTTATCGAATCGCAACTAGGTTTTATGTCGCAAAACCCAGTTGCTAGTCATGTTCCCATTTCGAGAGGCACGTCGTGCCTCTCGAGAAAGTAAACATGTTCCTCCATGAGAAGCATGATCATGCCCCCAAAAAAATACATTTTTATTTATTTTCAAGAGGCATGAGCGTACCTCTCACAAAAACAAATATGTGCCTCAACGAGGCAAAATTGTGCTTCTCGAAGAAATCGTGTTTTCCTTTTTTGAGAGGTACGAAACGTGCCTTTCACGGAATCATATTTGCACCTCCATGGGTGGCACTGTTTTGCCTTTCGGTAAGAAAAACATGTTTTAACCTTTTCGAGAAGAACAACATTACCTATCGTGGAACCAAACCTTTGCCTTCACATCGTGTCTTCATGTAAAAAACACTTAACTTTTTTGTAAAAGGTACGAATACCCGCGCGAAATTGATAAACAAAAAAACTCATCAAACCTTCGAAAGCATGTAAAAAATAAACCCCGAGGTAGTTTTTCAACACGAGACACCTGGTGCGGTCAGCACACCAAAAATAATCCTTGCAGGGCTTCCGTAAATAATTCTTTTAGTTAGTTGCTCTCCAAACAAACACACAAAAGAATAAAGTTCGATAGCCAAACCAAGGTTTGTCTTTTGAGGTAGCTTTGCTGACATCCTACGGTTTTTAAAATGTATTTTCAAACACATTTGAGATGTTAAAAAATTCAGATTTAAAATTTTGGGTGTACATCCTGACGCTTTATGTGTTCACAACGTCATTCCGCGGAAAATCGTTATTTTTTTGTCGTATTTAAAAAAAAAATGTTGCCAAAATAATTTTCACGAGATATTTTTTATCCTTATATATAGAGGCCATAATTTTTTTTGGGTTTCCACAAAATTTACCATGCGCACTTAGAGTATTGAAATGTACATATCAAATTTTTGGTCTGAAGTTTTCAATATTTAAAAATATTATTTTCGGAAAGCAGGATCATATCCCTACCGCAAAGCAGCGACTATATCTAGCTTCATGTGACTTATATCATACTCTCACATGAAGAATTTTCTTTCTCGTTCTTTTTTTTGCGGGAAATAGACTCTCATTACTCAGCCCCCAACACTGGGCAAATCCAACTTACAAGCATCGACAACCGGCATTGGACCACTCCCAAGCCAAACAGAAGTTCTAGACTCAGAAAGAGCAAGTTTAGCTATAAAATTTTACTTTTAAGTCTATCTTTATATTTATAATACATTTTTGTATACATCAAGAATATTTTGTATGTACATGTTTCACAATTCAAAATACATGATTAACATTTTCATAAAAAAATTTTGATATCTGCTTTCTCCTAAACATTGTAATTTTTTGTACATCAGAACATTTTATATATAAAGACAAAAGACATCCTCTTTCCGGGCCAAAAAAGGGGCTAAAAGAGCTTAGGCGATTTAGGTTCCCACCCACCCACCGCCGTCTGCCACTCCGGCGGCGGCGTCCACCAGCCCTGAGCTTGCCGGCGGCCACTCCGGCCCCGGCGCCCAACCCACCTCTCTGCCCTTCGCCCTTCTTCCCCCCCCCCTCCCCCGCCAAGCCATGGAGTTCTCAAGCGGAAGCGCAGCCGCGACTGGCTCGCCGTCGGGGACAGATGGGCCGTCCTTCGCTTCGGAGAGCGGCGCGTCGAGGCGGCTGTACTGTGAGGTGCTGCGGAGCGGGAGCCCCAGCGTGGAAGGTGCTGCGCGGGGGTCTGCCTCCCCTGCGGCAGTCACCTCGCGGCCAGAGTGCGCGCAAGGTGTTCGACGCATTGCGTCTGTGGTGGTCAGAACCCAGGAAGTGCCAAGGGACGATGGCGGAGGCCAGTGGTACACTGCGGGGCGCAAGAAGAAGCGTCGTTGTGTCCCGTCGGAGCCGCTGCCGTCCATGGTGCTGAGGAATGGGCTGCCGGCGGGACTTGCCGGGCGCTGTTTCAAGTGTCTCGAGCCGGCGCACGTCGTGGGGAAGTGCGAAGGCAGGATCAAATGCCTTCGCTGCAAGCGGGACGGGCACATCGCGAAGGAATGCCATCAGCGTCGTAGCCCGCCGGGGAGGCCCTTCGTGCGGGTGCCGATTCAGAGCAGAATCTCGGCGGCGCCAGCGGGGGCCTTCGGGGTTGCGGACACGCAACCGGTGCAGCGGCAGGCTGCAGTGAGTGGGAAGCAGCAGCAGCACCAGGGCGCCGGGAGAGGACAAGGAGACGTTTGGCACCGTCTCGGTGGCCAAGGTGAGGCTTTTGAGCCAAACCGAGGTGATTTTCCCAGTCTGGAAGGGAGGAGGACTGGAGAGCAACACAACAATGGCGCTGGGCAGCCGCGTCTGATCAGGAGATCTGGCGAGACCAACAGGGAAGGCGGGGGCCGTGAGGAAACGGAGAAGTGCATCATCTCGCGGTCGCCGAAGATCGTGGAGGCGGAGGAGGCGCTCCGCTGGAGCGTCGTGGCCTTTGTGGCGGGAGCAAGGCCACGGGTCGCGCTGCGGACAGCGGTCGAGCTGGTTGCTAGGAAGCTGAGCATGGACACTCGGTGCTTCTCCGCGCACAAGTTTTGGCCAGCGGACTTCCTCTTCGTCTTCCGCCGCAGAGAGGACCGTGATGCGGCCATTGGGGCAGGGGCGATGTTTGGGGATGGCTTCTCCATTCGCTGCTCGCCATGGAACCGGCAGCTGCAAGCAATTGGGAGGAAGCTGCGCTATAGAGTCAACATTCAGATGGAAGGGGTGCCGCCTAACACTTGGAGCATGGCAACGGCAAGGAGGTTGTTGGGTTCGGCGGCGTGGGTGGAGAGGCTGGACACATCGACGGAGAGCCGTGAAGACCTCAGCAGTTTTGGGGTGACGGCGTGGACAGCGAGCCTCTCGTCCATCCCGACGCGCAAGCTGTTGTGGGTTGAAGAGCCAATGGCAGTGGACTGTTGGATTGCTGATGACATCCGCATCCCGGCAGACCAAGTGATCCCTTCCATGGTCGACATGCTCGAATACCCAATCACCATCTCGGTGCAGAGCTCGGTGGACATGGAGGCGGGGTCTGACGACTCGCCGCCTGGTGGAGACTGGCCCTCGAGTGATGAGGAAGGGAATGCTCGCTTCAATGGAGGCGAAGGCTCCTCGCGAGGCCCGCGGCGCCAACTGTACCTCGGCGCGAGGGAGACGGAGCGGGGACGGGGCCGGCCCAGCACGGGGCGAAACGTGCGTGGCAGGCACCATTTGGTGAACCGAGAGCAGGGAGACGCGACGCCCATCTCCTTCTCCAGGGACCCCCAGGTGGAGGTGGAGATGCAGAGACAAGATGTGACAGCAACAGCGCGGGTTGACCCCATGCTTTGCGAGGTGGAGGCCTCTCGGAGGCTTCCTGTTTCCAGCAGCTCGAGCGGGGGCTGCCTCCGGAGCAGCCCTTCAATCCAAGCAGCGGCTGACATGGTCGTTCCCTTGGGGAGCGACGGGGACGGTGAGCCGCAAGGCGGCGACGCGCGGCGTGAACTGGTCGCGCCGAGCTCGGAGGAGGGCCAATCCTGGTCCCCTGCGGCGCTTCGCGGCGAGTGGAGTTGTGGCGCTCCTGCACGGCTCACGGCGAGCGCGAAGGAGAGCGTCACGGCCATGTCGATGTTCGAGATGGAGTTGTCACAGGAGAAGGACGACGCGGACGGTGGGATGGCGAAAGCTGCCTCGCCCACGGCTGAGGCGCAGCACGAGGCGGCGCCGTGCACGCCTGAGCCAGGAACAACTCGCACCCAGGAGGATGAAGATGCGGTGGAATCCTTCCGCAGCAGGCTGAGGAAGCCGACGGTGCACGTTCTGCCGCGGCCCCAGCTGAGGAGGCCCAGGGCGAAGAGAGCAGCTCCGTCGGTGGTGAAGAGGAGTCGCAGAATTGCGGGTCTGTTTTCTTCAGGCTTGGCGATCCGAAGGCAGCAGAGGGTACTGATCACATGGCTTCAAATTGCCAGGGAGGGCGATGTGATTGGAGAGGAAGCTTTGCAAGCCTATCTCCGGCTGTTTGACGAGCCGCTTGGAGACGACAAGATCGCGGCCATTTTGGCACTGTTTGGCTGGGCACCGGAGGTACTTCAGGAGCAGGAGGAGCTTGGGCTCGTGGAAGTTGCAGTCTAGACTGCAGCTTGTTCGTTGCCTTTTGGCGTTGTCAAGTTGATCAAGTCAAACGTTTAACAACCTAGTTTTAGTAGTGTGGAATGTGCGAGGCCTGAACTCGCTGGTTAAGCGACTCGCAGTAGCTAAAATAGTAGAAGAGGCTGGGTCTAGTTTCATTTGCTTCCAGGAGACGAAGTTGGCTGTTATAGACCTTCAAATTGTAAGAGAATGTGCAGGGCCGTCCTTCGACGGTTTCCATTACTTGCCGGCGGACGGTACGCGTGGTGGTGTGCTGGTGGCGTGGAAGTCCACTGACTTGAGGGTCTCAAACCCACACGTCATGGACTACTCTGTCACGGTACATGTTCAGGAGGCGGCTGGCTCCGCTCCTGGGTGGTGGTTCACGGGAGTTTACGGCCCCCAGGACATGGATGGCAAGGTCGCGTTCCTCCAGGAACTGTTGGACGTCCGCGACCTCCATGCCGGGCCGTGGATGATGACGGGTGACTACAACCTCATCGTAGACCCGGCCGACAAAAACAACACTAATATTAACCGTCGTGTTATGGGAAAGTTCAGAAAGGCCTTGAGGGACCTTGAGGTTTCAGAGCTATACCTAAATGGTAGAAGCTACACGTGGTCTAATGAAAGGGTGCAGCCAACGATGGAACGACTTGATCGGGTGTTTGCGTCGATTGAGTGGGAGACGGACTTTCCTAGAGCTTTCCTCTCGGCGATGAGCTCCTCCACCTCCGACCACTGCCCGCTCAAGCTGTGTTTGGAGGCGGACCTGCACGTGGGAAAGAGGTTCCACTTTGAGGCGTTCTGGCCCAAGGTGGACGGGTTCTTGGACGTGGTTAGGGATGTATGGGAGTCAGTACCCCGTAACCCCAACCCCTTCAAGAATGTGGATGATAAGCTGAGGGCTACGGCGCGTAGGCTCACGAGCTGGGGAGACAAGTTTGTGGGAAATGTGAAGTTCCAGATACTAGTGGCGCATGAGGTAATCCTAAGGCTCGATGTGGCAATGGAGAAAAGGGCTTTGACAGCGGCCGAGATAGGGCTTAGGAGGCTGCTCAAGAAGAAGCTTCTTGGCTTGGCGTCGCTTGAGCGATCGATTGCGAGGCAGCGATCGCGGTTGCTTTGGTTGCAAGAAGGAGAAGCGTGCACGAAGTTTTTCCACCTACACGCGAGCCACCGCAAGAGAAATAATTTTATTGCGGAGCTCAAGGTGGATGGGCGGGTCGTGACTGACCACACGGAGAAGGCCGAAGCGATTGATGATTTTTACGATGATCTGTTGGGGTCCGCAGCGGACCGAGGATTCACTTTGGACCTAGACGAGCTGCAAATGCCGGTATTCGACCTCACTCATCTTGAGGAGCCTTTTAGTGAGGAGGAGATCTGGGGTGCGGTCAAATCCCAGGCGTTAGACAAGGCGCCGGGGCCAGACGGGTTCTCGGGACGCTTCTATGTGGCTTGCTGGAGCATTATCAAGCATGACGTGATGGAGATGTTCCGGGCTTTTGAGCGCGCGGAATTTCGGGGTTTTGGCTCGATCAATCGAGCGTTGATCACCCTGCTACCCAAGAAGCAGGATGCTATGGAGGTCAAGGACTTTCGACCGATCAGCCTAATTCACAGTTTGCCCAAACTCATTGCAAAGGTGATGGCGAACCGACTGACTGTGGACCTCCCGAGGTTGATTGGGACGCACCAGGTCGATGTCTGCACGATAACTTTATGCTCGTGCAACAGACGGCGCGGAGACTACATGCTACAAAGAGGGCGGCGGTGTTGCTTAAGCTGGACATAACTAAAGCATTTGATACGGTCGACTGGGCTTTCCTTTTGGAAGTCTTGCGCAAGTTGGGCTTCGGTCGGAGATGGATCTCTTGCGTGTGCGGACTGCTCTCCACGGCAAACACGCAGGTTTTGCTAAACAGAGTGGCAGGTAGACGGATCTATAACCGGCGTGGTTTGAGGCAGGGGGACCCTCTCTCCCCTATGCTTTTCATCATGAAGATGGAGGTGCTCCACTTTATGTTCCAGCGGGCAGCCGAGCTGGGTGTGCTCACAAGGTTGGCCCCGCGAGGTTTTAGGCGTCGGACTTCGATTTTTGCCGACGACGTGGTCACTTTTATTAGGCCGACGTGGAAAGATATTCATGGGTGCGAGGCCATCTTGACGGACTTTGGGGAGGCATCTGGGCTACGCACAAACTTCAGTAAGTGCTCAGCTCACTTGATCAGATGCTCAGAGGAGGAGCGAGAGATGACGACCAGGGAGCTGGGCTGCCCGATCATGCCCCTGCCATGTACTTACTTGGGCCTTCCTTTGGGCACGAGAAAGGCGACGGCGGCCCAGCTGCAGTTCGTGGTTGATGGCTTGGGTGGCAAGCTACCATCTTGGCGTGCCTCGCTGCTGAGAAGGGGTGGCCGGCTCATGCTAGTCAAAACGACCTTAGCGGCCATACCGGTGTTTGCCATGATGGTGTTGGATCTACCGGCCAAGACTCTAACGGCCGCGGAGAAAATCTGCCGAGGGTTCCTCTGGCAAGGTAAAAAACAGGTCAATGGAGGACATTGTAGGGTTGCTTGGAAGAAGGTTTGCTCCCCCAAGTCGGTGGGGGGGCTAGGCATTCCAAACCTTCAATACTTCAACACGGCGCTACGGGTTAGATGGCTTTGGTTGACGAGGACCGACGCGGATAGGCCTTGGGGGGAGTTCAACATCACGGTACCCCCCGAGGCGTTGGACATCTTTGAGGCAGCCACTAGATCTCATGTGGGAAATGGCCGAGATACGCTGTTTTGGTCGGATAGATGGCTCGAAGGAGGAAGGTTTAAGGAGTTGTTCCCGCGGCTTTGGAGCCGTGTCAAGAAGAAAACCATGAGCAAGCGCACGGTGGCCGAGGCTTGCAATGGAGACTGGCTAGCAGATGTAGGTCCGGATCTGCTACCGGATGAGCTTGACGAATTCCTGACGCTGTGGTGTGTGATGAACCAGGTCCAGCTTTCGGACGAGGCTGGCAGGTTGGAATGGATGTGGGAGAAGGACGGAGAGTACTCAGCACGATCGGCCTACAAGGCGTTCTTCGGAGGTATGACTTTGGACCCGACGGGTGACCAAGTGTGGAGGTCGCGGGCGCCGCTGAGCCTCAAGTTTTTCGCCTGGTTAGTGGCAAAGAATAGGTGTTGGACGGCGGATAGACTGAGGAAGAGGGGGTTGCAACACCCACCTCGATGCCCGCTATGTGACCAGGAGCAGGAAGACATTGAGCACCTCCTCATTGGATGCGTCGTGTCGAGGGAAGTGTGGCACGAGGTCCTAGAGGAATGGCACATGCAGGAATGGATGCCACACCCGGGTGCGAGGCTAGTTGACTGGTGGACGATGGTACCACCGATGAGGAGCCAGAGAAGGGATGCTTGGTCTGTCATCATCCTAGTTATGTGGAGCATTTGGACACATCGGAACGACGTCGTTTTCAACGGTGCCGCCGTTTCGGTGTCCACAGTGGTCGATAAGATCAGAGGCGACACAGAGTTGTGGAGGAGGGCAAAGCTGCTGCGAGGAGAACGATTCCGTTTTCAGGCCATAGAGCCGTTGAGGGAGCACGAGGGCGAGTAGTCGCATAGTTAGTGAGTGGTAGCCAGACAAAGTTTCTCGTGTAGGTGAGAGCGCGTTTTTCTTTTGTTCGGGTGCCCGTGTTTGTAAGCCTTCGGGCGTTGGACTGGCCGCTTGGCCACTTCTTTCTATGAAAATGATACGCCTTTCCATGGCGTATTCTTATATAGAACATTTTATATATACATGTTTAGAAATATCCGAATACATGATTAATTTTTGTTCTCCCTACTTTCTTCAGAAACATTATACATTTTTTATACAGTAGGAATATTTTACATATACAGGTTTAACTTTTTCTAAATACATAATTAACATTTTGAATATTTTTTTAATATGTATTTTTTTCTTACACACTGTACATTTTTTTATATGTCAGGACTATTTTCTTATATATCTTTAACATTTTTAATACATTCTTAATATTCTTGAAAATATATTTATTCTTAATATCTACTTTTTTCATACAATTTTTGTATACATTTTTGCATAATTAAAAGCATTTTTTTATAAATATTTATCATTTTTAAAATAGATAACTAAATTTAAAAATATACTATAATATCTTGTATTAACATCAGTATAAATGTAGGTAAAAAATAAAGAAAAAACAGAAAACAACAACAAAGTAAGCCCTTTTGAGGCCCGAGGCCTTCTACACGCTGGTCCATCCTAATCTTGGGCTTGCTTCATACGAGTAGGCCATACATCTTGCTTGGAACGAGATATAGGCGCGCGCCCCTATCGCAAAAACATCGCTACAAGGCAAAGATTGCACTGCCTATACTGTTTGTCGTAAAGTACATGAAAATGCTCGCGTACATCAATAAAAACTTAACCGCACCAACATCTTGTATTCCACTGGAATACACCCTAATTTTATCGTGCATTATATATATATTACTCCCTCCGTAAAGAAATATTATCTATATGCTCTTATATTTCTTTACGGAGGGAGTACGTAAGTAGAAACTGAAGCCTTTCAGAGCTTGACGCGGCTGCGGGGTGCTAAAAGTGAAGTAGTGTGCATCTTTATTGAGGAGACAATTACTGAAAAGACTGAAATGTTCGATTGTCATGAAAAAGCCACATAAACGAAGGCAACAAATAAAATTGGGATCTAGCCGAGCAAACGTTAATGTTCACACCAACACCGCATGGTGGCCAGCACGAGGAATGAAGCCATCAAATCTGATGTTCACACCTATATTAAGGGCATCTCCAATACTATTCCTTAAAACGGACGCCGAATCTGTCTATGGACCGGTTCGGACAAGTCCGTGGGGACTAATGCGGGACTCGACCATCCAACAATATCATCATCCGTTCACTAGTATTTAAAAAATTTATGCCAAATTCGCACAAAATTGAATGGATTTCATTCAGATTTGGATATAAGTTACATAAACCGAACGCATTTCATGTAAACCGAATGAAATACATGAGTTTAACCTAGTTTTAAACTATGTCAGTGGCTGGATAAGACGTCCTTGCTTTTCGCTAGCTCCGGGGCTTCCAGTGGCGAAGAAGCTTCATTGCACCTGATATCCAGCAAGGTACGCCGGTCGTCTGCACCAACCGGCGTCTGCACCAACGACGCTCAGACGCCAAGCCTTCCTGACCAGCATCGCTCCACTCAGTCCTTGCACTTATAGATGTTCAAGGGGAGCGCCAACCAATGCTGGAGCAGGAGACCACCCTCTACCTCCCCTGTGTAGCGCCCCGGTCGACTCATTGTCGACCATGCTTGGGAGAACAAAAGTGGTGGCCTTCATGGGATACAAACCGGTGCGCAACCCTCCCGCGAGGAGAGGTATTGCTCGTAATCGCATCCTCCACAGTCGCTAAGCCCAAATTTTTGAGAAGTGTTGTTGTCCGTAATAAATGTTGTTTGGTCTCCGAACCGATCTTTATCGCATAAGAGCTTAGAGCTCGAAGTCATGGTAGAGATGGGGAAGAAGAAAATGGAATGAGTTAATGTGGTGTGTTCCAAGATCTTGCAAGTGCCTGTTTAAATAGTCGGATGGGTAGGGGAACTGAGGAGCCGGTTTGAATGGGGGAGGAGGAGTGAGTTTCTTGGCCGGTATGTTGGTTTAATGCCGACAGGGCGACGGTAACACCCTCAGATCCAGTACAGTAATCACTACAGTGATTCCACTGTTAGTGATCATTACTGTTGATAATCAAGCCATGATCACATTTGATCATAGCTCAGTCAGATTCTCACCCTGTTAAAATTTTCAAATAAAAGTGGATCATAAAACTTTGCTCCAAGAGTTGTGGGTGCCAGTCAATCAACTTGGTCTTGGTTAAACCAAATCCAACTAGCCATGTGAATAATCACAAGTCAATAATAATTATGTAACCAATCTTGTGGTGTCATCAAAATTTATTTTTGAAAGTTAATATAAAAAAATGGAAATCTTAGTTGAACCAAAATAATGGAATCTATTTTAAAAAAAATGCCTAGCAATCTTAAGCCAGGATAAATAACAATGGATATTTTATTAAAGTGATTTAGTAATATGAAATAAAATAAATGTTTGGGAAATTATTAAATGGCTATGGTAAATTTAATAAACAAGTAGGAATTTTAAATGCAGTAAAAATTGTGAAACCAATTTTATTAAATGCCTAAAAATCAGTGGGTCTTATAAATATTGGTATGGGAAATTATAAAGTTATTTAAATAATTAAATTAAATGATAACAGTAGCAAAACAGTGGCTTTTAATACCTTTTAAATAAAAGGAGATATCAAATGATTTTTATAAATCACAAAAACTCTTATTAATATTACATAATATATAACACGAATATTGGGGCCAGTCCCATGCTTTTTACAATTTAATAAAGTAACTAAAATAATTAAAAAACAGAAAAGAAACAAAGAAATGAATAAAATAAAAATAAAAAAAAATACAAAACCCTAATCTACCGCCTGGGGCGAGGCCCACCCCAGGGCCCAGCCCCGTCCCACTCCTCCTTCCCTCTTGTCTCCTTCCCCCACCTAACCCCCTTCCCCACCCCGACGCGCCATGGCAGAGGAGGCCACGGGCGCCATGGCCCCCCTCCTACCTGCTCCCCTCACCTCACCTCACCTGCCCCCGTCGTGGATAAGAGTACCCCAAGCCCCGCTTCCCCTGCCCCTCCTCCATTCCCCTCCCCCCTCTCTCTGGAACAAACTCGCCCGCGCAGCCATGGACTCGCCGTCGTCACGGCGCGGCCAACGAGCCCCCCTTGCCCGTCAGAGATGTCCAGTGAACTCGCCGTCGTCGTCTTCGTCGACTCACGGGAGGAATTGAGCCAAGGACCTCTACAGCAAGCGCCTCGTCGTCATCTTCTTCCTCGTCGCCGGCGAGGTTGCGGTGCGATTCCGGCCGCCACGAGCCTTCCCCGAGCCAGCTTCCCACCCCTACGCCTTCTTGGTGAGCCCCCGGTCCTTTTCCCCCCATCCCGGGCTCGCGTCGTCGTCGTAATCACCATGAACTCCGTACCCAGCTTCGGCCGCCGCTGTTCGTCGTTGGCGACATGGCTCCGGCCACCCTTACCTCCAGACGTTGGCTCCGTTCGACGCGCCGCGCCGAGGGCGTCCCGTAGCACCAAACCGGGGGCCGAATGGTGGCCTGTGCGCCATTGTCCGGGCGCCGCCGCCCTCACCGTGCTCGCCGGAGCAACCCCGGCGTGCTGCCGACGTGGGCATTAGGTCCCCTAACCCCCCCCCCCCCCGGCTAGCCCTATGACATGTGGGGTCGGCCCTAGTTTAATTAGAGTCTAATCCCGGTTATCATAAACCCCATTTAATTAAACAGTGAATAACCCCCCTGTTAAGCATTTGTGTCTATGACATGTGGACCCCATGTGCTATTTAGTTATTTCATGATTTTATTAGACCCTGTGACAATGACATCTGGACCCCACCTGTAAGCATTTAAAATAAATAGAATTTTTTTTATTAAAATTGTTAGTATGACATGTGGGCCACCCCCTGTTTTTATTAATAAAAATGCTTTATTAGAATTGGGTCACTGACATGTGGGACCCACTGGTCAGTTGACCAGTCAACCTTACAGGTGGGTCCCCTCTGTCAGGTTTGACTAGGTCAACCACTGTTCTGGATAATGTTTGAATAAATGAATTAAATAAATTCATAAAATCTTTTATAATGATTTAAACTTTGAATTTGGATAACTTTTAAACCGTAACTCGGATCGAAAAACTTTATACATGAAAGTTGATCAGAAAAATACAACGAATAAGAATACGCTATCCGTGTGTCTACCCCACCCCCCTAACACACCGATCATCGACATTCCCCCTCCGGGCTGCCTGTCGATAATTCCCGGTACCGATAAAAGTTGTCCAGATGAAAAACTTTTGTATACGAAAGTTACTCGGAACGGATCAACGATTACAGATACGATACCCATATCCTCACCACACCCCTCTAACATACCGATCATCGAACTGTTCCCCCCTCCGGTGGCACTGTCCGATAGATTGCCCGATAACCGTTATACTGTCCGGTACTGTTAGAGTGCCCGGATGAATTTATTCCGAACACGAATGTTGTTCGGAATAGATCAACTAACCCGGATACACCAACCACACATGTGTCGGATGTCCACGACACCTCCGGCATGATATCTTCCCCCTCCGGACACCTTGTCCGATAATCACCCGGAGCCGGTATTTCATCCCCGGATGAATTCCCGCTCCGAGCATATTGCATTACACTGTGTTAAAACCCCGTTTACAATTCATCTGATATGTATTGCATTTGTATTGCTATTATTGATGTGTATTTATTGTTCCTTCCCCCCCCCCCTTAATCTTCGGTAGACCCCGCTGCTGCCGACGACTACACCGCTGCTGAGTACGACTACGTCGTCGACGTCCCTACTACTACCGTCGAGCTTGCAGGCAAGCAGAGCCATTCTCTTCCCCAGATATCGCCTATCTTTCCGTACATTTCTTGCACTAGGCATTGTTACTGCTGCTGCTACGATTACAATCCCATTCAATTGCATAGCCTGTTTTTGTTGCCCCTTGATGTACCTTCCTTTAATCCTATGCTGCCTGTTATTACTTATGCATTATTCAGCAGTGAACCCTGCGCATTGTTAGCTAGGATTAGATAGGGGGCCGTGATCACTCAGGGGAGTGAACGCGGATATTAATATTATAGCTGCACAGGTACGGTACAATGCAGACACCGCCTCAGGCCCTTATCTGGGTTATGCCTAGTCACCTCAAGTGTGAGCTATCAAGGAGTAATCTTTGTACTCCACTCGAGGCTGACTTTGTCTTACCGCCATAGGGTTTTGAGTAACGGTTGTCCTAAAGGTAAGAAGTCGGGCGACCCAACGGTGCCCGCGAGAGGTATTGCGACGGGACGACAGGGAGGGTACGACCAGTGTACCGGTGTGCTTGGCCCCTGTTCGTTGGCCGCGAGAGTTACCAACCCACGAAAGTCGAGCTCCTCCAGGAGCACACGCGAGGCAAGGTAAGGAGACGGTTCACCTTGTTGGTAACCGCAGTGGCTTGGTGGGACGACAGGGCAGGCACCGATGTACTGGTGGTCCTGGCTGCTGTCGTTGACCGCGGGTCGGTTAAGTCGAGGCAACGATAACGGTTGTCACGCAGGTTAATTAAAATGCTAAATGGTTCAGTGAATGTCTTGAGTTGGCTATATGCCATGTACGCACTACCTACCCGTGGGAACTACGAGTTATGGGCTCCTCCGCTTCTTAGTGTCGTCCGAGGACTCTTCAGACGTCAGCAGTACCGCGGGCTGATTGCCGGGAAGTGGTGTTGTCTTATTTGCCGCGGCGTGTGATTTGGATTTGCTTTAACTTCACCGGCCAGTCACGCACCGTGCAGGAGTACGTCGGGGTTAGGGTCCAAAGCCCCGCGTACATAGGATATAGTCCGGCGGATGACCTCTCTGTTGAGTTTGAAAGATGGGCTATGAAGTGTCGGATAGCCTCGGTGGAGCGTTCCCTAACAAGGTTCCCGTCACCCTGGAGATCCGTGCGTGTAGCGTAACACAAGTGCACCCCTGCAGGGAAGAATTGATCTATCGATAGCCGTGTCCACGGTAACAGGACGCTTTATGCTGAAGCTGGATCTTACCACTAGAAACTATTAATATTAAACTGTATGGTTCCGGGTTCTTTTCCTCGCGGGGATGTCGAGGAGGTGAACTCGGAGACATTGCTAATTATTACAACTTATTATTATTCAATGTTGCAGCAACTTCTGCTTCATTGCTACCTTACTGTTTTATATAAACTGTTGGCTGATTCTTACCTCATGCTGCAAGACACCGTCGGAAGATGCTAGTCTTCGTTAGGCCTAGCTTCTTACCCTTGCTCTGAATTTTCTGTCTTCAGTCCACTATATATAGCCTCTTCATTCCGTTGATTCAATGCATAATGCTTAGTAGCGGACGTAAGACTCGCGGGTATACTAGATACTCACCTGCTTTATTTCCTTTACTGTTTTGCCTGATCGGCCGCTGCAGCCGACGTTGGAGCCCAGGAGCAGGAGTACCCCGGAGGCGCCTACTACGACGTCGAGTTCCCCGTTGACCAGGAGTAGTACTGTGGATCCCAGGCAGGAGGCTTCGCCTTTTCGTTCTGTATCTTTGATGTGATTTGTGCTAGCCTTCTTAAGGCAAAACTTGACTAACTATGTCTGTACTCAGATATTATGGTTTGTATGACTTATATATTCGGGTCCGCGTGACCCCTTCTATTGTAATATAATTGTTTATCCTTTTGTGTTTAGTGTTGTGCTGTGATATTATCACCGTGGCACCCTAATCTCAGTCGTGTACCCTGTGTGTATGATTACTGTACACGGTCTGATTTTGGGGGCGTCACAAGTGGATAGCCATCCTATTACGTCTCTTTGGCATTGAACAAGCGTGGAGACCGAGGCTCTCGGTTGGCGAGCCATACGTCCCTCCAGTGAGAGGTCGCGTTAGTACTGGTAGGGCATCAATATTGGACGTAGTGGTCGGTTGCACATGGGACTGAACTGCATCCAATACAAGCGACCTCCATGACGTCCAAGATAGATGGTTGTTGTTACTCAAGCTACTCCCACCACTATTACTCCAATCCTAAGACCACTATCCAACATTCATATAAAAGTATTAAGTTCATACAGACGGAGTAACGCCATAAGCAAGATGAAATAATGCAAGCAAAGAAAGGAATGCAATACTACCAAACACCATTGTTTTTCCCTTAATAGAAACAATACAAATACGTGTCTTATCCCAAACAAGGTCACTAGGCTATAGAACAAGGTAAAGAATGAACATAATGCTATGCACCACCTCCTCCAAAGATCCGTCGATATCATGAATTAAGAGTATTTAGTATTAGATTAATATTAAAAAAATTAAAAATTTGTTAGGAGCTTACTATCCGAAGTGGTTTATTATTTAGAGGAAATACTTCTGAAAACCTTTGGTCTTCTGGATGCTTTGGAGTTAATCTCATAGTAAAATAAGAAGTCTCGAAGAAAACATCAAAGAAAAGGAATTCAGGGAAATCTCCGGTGCATTGGCAGTCACGCTGCTTGGGAGGAGGACTAACAGAGAGCATGGTTTTCCGAGACGGCTCACGATACGAGTGACACACCCGTACGACTTCTGTTATCTCTCCCTGATCGAAAGCAATCGAGAGCCAAGTTTCCTAGGACAATACACGGTATGAGAGAACGCTCGTATTGTGGCTTGTACCACTCTTGGACGAAAGTACCCAAGATCAAGAATTTCAGCAATGGTTCACTGTATGCGCGACATACTCGTATTGTCACCCGTACCGCTCCATGATGAAAGGTAACAGAGAGCCTCAATTTTGAAGGCGTATTAAGGTTTGATCGGAGGGATCATACTGTTGATAACACCGACCCTCAACCGTCACCAATTCATATGGAAAAGGAAGAAGAACAGAAAGGCTTGAGATGATCCATGATATGAGCGGCAATACGTCCGCACTCATCGATATTGAAGGTCATCGCAACCTTTGGAACTCCTGAGTCTTTTCAAACTTTGTTTTGATTTCCTTCTAACTCCCTCTCTAAAATTGATCTCAAGAATATGAGGGTTCCTAACCAATATATAAAACCAAGAGGGTCACATCCCTTGACCCGGTATGAACATAATCTCTAGTCTTTGTTGCATACCACCTCTTCACCAAGCCTTGTTCTATAAAATAGAGGACTCAGTCGCCGTCATGATCAACGGATCATCCTCAACTTTCATCAAGGTCATCCCATTTTCTAGCTTGGAGGAGTTCTTGTAACACCCTCAGTGTTTGCAACAGTAATCACTTGTACTGTTGACTAATCACTATTGCAATCATGCCATGATCATCTTTGCTTTTGATCACATTCAAAAATGCTTTTTGGTTAATATAAAAAATCATGTGACAATTAAACTTTCCCCTAAAATTGTGCAACCACTTTTGTTAAATACAAAATAATCACTGGACCATGGTAAACCAACTTGGAGTATTTATTATGCCTCTGGAAAATTCAAACAATTCATACACAAGCCAAAACAGCACTATTTGCCAATTGCTTAATAAAAATAAATATCAAAAGAGTTTAGAAAAACCCTAAATTTTTTGTGGAACTCTAGAAATATGCCTTACTAATTATGGGCCAGGTTGTACATTTTACAAAAACCCCAAAGCTACACAAACAAATAATACGCAGAAAAGAAAAGAGAAAGGAGTAAAGAAAACAGAAAAACCTATCACTCGCCCTGGGCGAGGCCCACCTCGGCCCAGCCATCCCTCCTTCTTCTTCCCTTGTACGGCCATCAGAACACGTGCATGGAGGCCATCCACGGCACCGCACCGCCGTGGCACGCATCCGCCGGCTAACCGGCGTTGTTAAGTCAGCCGCGCCCCCCTCGCCCCCGGGACGGAACCCTAGCCCCCACAAATTGTGGATCGAGCCCTAGCCCTTCTCCATACTCTCTCCTTGTGCCATTTCACTGGACCCCGAGCTCCCTGTCGACGCGCCGCGGCCTACGCGGCCAACCTCCTCCCCCAGCCTCGAGACCACGTCCAGGGGCTCCGCCACGCCCGTCTACGTCGCCCTCGACGATGAACGTGAGCGCTCGGCCACCGAACGCTGCGAATCGAGCCCCTCCCCAACCTCAACCACGGCGAGCGACGTCGTCGATTACCTCGGCTACGCTCCGCCCCGGATCTCCATTCCGCGCCGTCGAGCTCCACGGTGAGCTTCCGCCTCACCCCCCTCTTCTCACGCTTGAAACCGTGCCCCGGGTGGTGTTCCCCCACACCGCGCACTCCGGCCGCCGCCGCGTTGGTCGCCGCCGTCGAGTACGACCTTCCCGGTGACAACCGAGTAGCTAGGGTGGTGCGGGCGAGCACGAGGCGCGTTCCGGTTGTAACGACCCAATTCACACAGAATTGAAGTCTATGTGCTCAAGTGCCAGTCCCTGGATCGAACTCGCTGGCACACACAGTATCATAGATGTATATCAAAGTACAAGTGCATCATTATTACAACGTATGATCCAGAGTAAAGCAAATAACAAGTTGCATAGCTCAAGGCTAGCTTATTCAATATAAATATAGCAGAAGCAAAAGCAAGTAACATGGAGTCCCATCAATAGCCACATGCGAACATGCTGAGTGTAGACTCGCAACCCCTAAACGCACCTTACTGGTCGTCTAAAAAACCTGCAACACCGAAGGTTACAGCCCGACAACGGGTCAGTACATCTGATTTGTACGGCAAGTGACACGGAAAAGTTTATATAAAGGACCTACATCTACATGCAAGGTAAGTCAAAGGAAAGGCTTATGGTTTTGTTTTGCAGAAAGACGATTTTCTCCTGAACTAAACTAGTCAAAGTTTTGAGTTGAAAACTACCTGAAACACACAGCAACCCATGCTACTGACTAGTTGCTCAAAATTCGTCCGTAACCGTGGACTCGGCTAATCATGATCAGTTTATACGCTCTGCAGAGGTTGTACACGTTCCCCACTGGATTCAACCCGAAGATTGAGACAAAGACTTTCTGAAGAGGTTGCCTCCACCCTTTGGTAGCCGGTACACCTAACACACATCTACATGAGCTAGCTACCAGGGCCAGGTTCTCCACAACGTACTCGTGCTAAGCCAGAGCCCATATAGCCAGTGGCTGTACACGGAAGCTACTAGTAATATTGCATGTCTGATCTTTTTGAGCCTGGACGACGCCCACTGCGTTCAGAGGGTAGACACCATGTCGCACCCGGTTCACCACCAAAACAACCATTGGGTGCATTTAACCCCGGCACTGTCCTTACACAAGGCACAGCCACCGGGATGCAACCCGCCCGTCCAGAAGTGATTTCTATTTATTATAAAGTTGCTACACAATTTATTAATAGCTCACATGCACTCCATGAAATTCTCACAACCCAAACCACGTCTACAAATCATAGCAATAAAGTAACAACACGGCTAGGTTGATCTACAATATACAAGTCAAGACATGTGGCTATGCTAACTGGTTTTGCAGCAGCAGTAAAGTAAACTACCTATCATGCAATAGGGTGATATTTCTTAACATAATGCATATAGAAAATATAGGTATGAGTATGGTCAAAGAATCACTTGCCTTCTTTCTGTTCCTGACGATCACAATTCTCACAAAACGAGGCGGCGCACTCCGGACAATCTATGCGAGCAAACATAGCACCAATCAACATATATTCAATACAAATATGCACAAACAGTAATAAACGTTCGAAGAACAGTAGAAAAAATTGCCTAACAGTAGCTAAACTTAAAGTACTTGTCAAAATAAAACCAACGCAAAAAGAAACGAGGCAAACGGGCGCACCGTTAAAAAGTTACGGCTACCGGAAGTTCAAATTTGGATCTGCTTGGGATTAAAATTTGAAAACTTCAAACTTCTGTAAAACTTGGTCTACTGGCTAGAAAAATTCACCACAGTCGCAACGCAACAAGAATTACACAATTCCGAGTTACGGTTAAAATGTACTCGCGAAAACGGTACCGCGCGAAAACGGTATCTAAAATGCAAACATGGACCTATCCGTAAATAAAATAACGCAAAAAAACGCGATCGGGTCCCTGCGCCAGATCTCGCCGGATCTGGCCGGCGGCGGCGGCTCGGCCCGGCGGCCTGCTGCGGAGGCCCGCAGCGGCGCGGCAAGGGGCGGGGAGGTGGGGCGGCGCGACGGCGGGATTCGGCGGGTCGGGCGGCGCTTAGCGGATCGGGTTTCAGGAGGAAACCCTAGCGCCCGCGGGTCCGCGGGTTTTTATAACCCGATCCGCGGAGTTTTTTTAAAATCCGAATTAAACTCAAATTCGGCCTGGCGAAAAAAAACAAAGCGGCCCGTTAGGCCCAAAATAGTTTTAGAAAAATGACGGAATGTTATTTTTAATTTCCGTCTTCGCCAATATTTTTAAAATAATAAAACTGAATTTTTGGCGTTACCAAAAATATTAAATAAAAATAAAAACTTTGCCACTTATTTTTAAATATTTTTAAATACTTTTCTGGCACTTTAAAAATACCGAAAGACTCCGAAAATGATTTTAAAACTTTTCCGGAGCATAAATAAATTCCCAAAATATTTTTAGAAATTATTTATAACCCCAAAGTAAATTTAAAAAGTCTCCCAAAAATATTTTAAACTATTTTCCAACAAATTAAAAATGGGGATAAGTCGTTTTATATCCTCTCCAGCGAACTGCCATGTGTTGAAAAATGTTTAAAAATATTTTAAAACTCCAGAAAAATGCGGAAGCAGCATGAGATGCATATGATGATCTATTAACATCCGAATTCAGAAAATTTGGATATTACAAACCTACCCCCCTTAAGATGAATCTCGTCCTCGAGATTCGGGCTGGCTAGCAAAGAGATGCGGGTGGTCTTGCTTCAGATCTTCTTCACGCTCCCAAGTTGCTTCCTCTTCGGTATGATGACCCCACTGAACCTTGCATAGCCTGATCGTCTTGGTAAGGGTAACTCTTTCTGCAGTCTCCAGAATCTTCACAGGTTTCTCCTCATAAGTCAGGTCACTCTCCAACTGAATTGCCTCAAGTGGCACTGTATCTCTCAAAGGAATATTTGCCATCTCTGCATGACACTTCTTCAGCTGGGACACGTGAAACACATCATGAACTCCTGACAAAGCTTCTGGCAACTCCAACTGATAAGCTACCTCTCCTCTGCGCTCCAAGATCTTGTAAGGCCCCACAAAACGTGGTGCTAACTTGCCCTTGATTCCAAACCTCTTGATTCCGCGAATTGGTGAAACTCTGAGATACGCACGGTCTCCAACCTCATAGGTTACATCCTTGCGCTTAGCATCTGCATAACTCTTCTTCCTGTACTGTGCTATCTTCAATCTATCACGGATCAACTTGACTTTCTCCTCAGCATCTCTGATCAGGTCTGGTCCAAACAATTGACGCTCTCCTACCTCATCCCACATCAACGGAGTCCTGCACTTCCTTCCATACAGTAACTCGAATGGTGCCATCCGAAGACTAGCCTGGTAACTGTTGTTGTATGAGAACTCAGCATACGGTAAGTTGTCATCCCAACTCGAACCATAATCCAACGCACAAGCCCTCAACATATCCTCCAAGATCTGATTGACTCTCTCGGTCTTCCCATCTGTCTGAGGATCGAATGCTGTACTGAACTCCAGAGTGCCCAAAGTCTCATGCAACTGACGCCAAAACTTCGAAGTAAACTGAGTACCTCTATCAGACACAACCTTGCTTGGAACTCCATGCAAACACACGATCCTGGACATATAAATCTTGGCTAGCTTGGCACTGTTATAAGTTGTCTTCACTGGAATGAATTGAGCAACCTTGGTCAAACGATCAACAATCACCCAAATAGAATCATATCCTGACCGAGTCCTGGGTAAACCAGTAATAAAGTCCATACCTATCTGATCCCACTTCCAATCTGGTATAGGCAAAGGCTGCAACAATCCTGCTAGCTTCTGATGCTCAGCTTTGACTCTTTGGCAAACATCACACAATGCAATATACTAGGCTATCTCTCGCTTCAGGCCAGGCCACCAAAATCTCTCCCTCAAATCCAAATACATCTTGGTATTCCCGGGATGAATAGAATAAGGTGAATCATGTGCCTCCCGAAGAATCAACTTCCTGATCTCTGCATCTTGCGGTACACAAATACGCTTCTCAAACCAAATGGCTCCATGCTCATCCTCACGGAAACCCTCTGCTTTTCCTTTGGTCATATTCTCCTTTATCTCATCAATTTCTGCATCACCCTTCTGAGCTTCTCTGATTCTTTCCAACAGATTTGGCTTCACTTCCAATGTTGCCACATATCCCTTAGGAACTATCTCCAACCTGAGATTATTGAACTGCTCACATAACTCACGTGGCATATCCTCAACATTAGCAACATTGGCATGACTCTTACGGCTCAATGCATCAGCAACCACATTCGCTTTACCAGGATGATACTGCACATTCAAATCATAATCCTTAATAAGCTCCAACCATCTACTCTGCCTGAGATTCAACTCCTTCTGAGTAAAGATATACTTCAAACTCTTATGATCAGTAAAAACATCACAATGATTTCCAACAAGATATTGCCTCCATGTTTTCAATGCATGAACAACTGCAGCTAACTCCAAATCATGTGTAGGATAGTTCTGCTCATGGTTCTTAAGTTGACGTGAAGCATAAGCAATACCTCTACCCCCTTGCATCAAAACACAACCAAGTCCTCGACGAGATGCATCACAATATACATGGAAATCCTTATGTATATCAGGCAAACATAAAACAGGTGCAGTTACTAACCGTTTCTTCAACTCCTGAAAGCTGGTTTCACATGCCTCACTCTAAACAAACTTATTCTCTTTCTTCAACAGCTCAGTCATTGGTTTTGCAAGCTTGGAGAAATTCTCAATGAACCTCCTATAATATCCTGCGAGACCTAAGAAACTGCGAATGTCTCCAACTGTCGCGGGTGTCTCCCATTCAGTAACTGTTGAAACCTTGGATGGGTCCACAGCTACTCCTTCTCCTGACACAACATGTCCAAGGAATCCTACCTCCTTCAACCAAAACTCACACTTGCTGAACTTGGCATACAATTTGTGCTCCCTGAGCTTCTCCAATACTAAACGCAGATGTGCCTCATGCTCTTGCTCATTCTTGGAATACACCAATATATCATCAATGAACACCACAACGAATTTATCCAAGAACTCCATAAACACCTTGTTCATCATATTCATGAAGTATGCAGGAGCATTAGTCAATCCAAATGACATAACGGTATACTCATACAACCCATACCTTGTAGTAAAAGCAGTTTTCGGAATATCCTTCTCCCGAATCTTCACTTGATGATAACCAGAACGAAGATCAAACTTAGAGAATACACAAGCTCCCTCCAACTGGTCAAATAGATCATTAATCACAGGTAAAGGATACTTGTTCTTGATAGTAACATCATTCAGAGAACGGTAATCCACACACATCCTCTGGGTTCCATCCTTCTTCTCAACAAACAACACTGGAGATCCCCAAGGTGACGAGCTCGGGCGATTGAAACCCTTTGCCTGCAACTCTCTAATCAGTTCCTTTAATTCTGCAAGTTCATTAGCGGGCATCCTATACGGTCTCTTAGCAATAGGCCCCGTGCCTGGTATTAAATCAATAAGAAACTCAATCTCCCTATCCGGTGGCATACCTGGCAACTCCTCCGGAAACACATCCGGATAATCCCTCACAACACGCACATCATCCAGGCTACCCCCTTAAGAGAATTCACCTGAGCGTGCTGATGCTTATACTTGGACACATATCTGATCTTCTGCCCATTCGGTGTACGGAGAGTGATAGACCGACTGGCACAATCAATAACACCTTGGTACTTAGCTAGCCAATCCATGCCCAATATAATTCCCAAACCTTGTGACTTCAATACAATCAAATCTATAGGAAAAACATGCTTCCCTATGGCTAGGCTCAACTGATAGCATCCCAAACTAGCTGACATCTCTGCTCCCGCTGAACTTATGAGCATAGAAGACTTAAGAACTACGGTAGGTAACTCATGCTTATCCACAAATACCCTCGATATGAAAGAATGCGATGCACCAGAATCAAATAGAACAAGTGCGGGTACTGAATTGATAAAGAACTTACCAATCACAACATCAGGCTCATCATAGATCTCCTCCACATTGACATGGTTCACATGTCCCTTGTTGAAAGGATTGGGCTTGACGAATCCATTCCCATTGGACTCTGGGCAGTCTGTGGCATAGTGTCCCATGTTCTTGCACCTGAAACACTGGATGTTACTCAAGTCCTTTGGTGCCTGGCCATTCTGACGGTTGTTTCCATTGCCTCCATTGGCTCCATTGCTTCTCCCATTCCCATTGTTCCTTCCATTGCCATTGCCATTCTTGTTACCATTGTGGTGGTTGTGGCTGTTATGGTTGTGACCATTCCCACCATGATGGTTGTGTCCCCCACTGTGAACATGGCCATTCCCACCATTGTGGTTATGTCCATGGTTATGTCCTCCATTGCCAACATAAGAATTGCGTTGCTTCTGATGCGGTCCAGAGTTATACTTGCCACCATTGTTGTTGTTGTACTTCCTCTTGCGGTTCTCAATGGCCTGCTGCTTTCCTTCCAACACAATAGCTTTGTCTATGAGCGTCTGGCAGTTAGCAAAAGTAGCCACTGTCAACTGGACTCCCAACTCATCATTCAGCCCCTCCAAGAACTTCTCTTGCCTTGCTGCATCATTCCTGACATCATCTGGAGCATATCTGGCAAGCTTGTTGAACACCTCAACATACTCGGCCACTGAACGGCCTCCCTGATGCAAACTGCGGAACTCCTTCTTCTTCAAGCTCATGGCGCCTGCTGAAACATGTGCGGCGCGAAAGGCAGACTGGAACTGCGCCCAAGTGATGGTGTCAATGGGATAAGTCAGCAAGTAGTTGTCCCACCATGCTGCGGCAGGACCCTCCAGCAAATGTGAGGCAAACCTCACTCTCTCTGCCTCAGTACAGCCAACTATCTCCATGTTCCGGCCCACTGAACGGAGCCATTCATCCGCCACTATGGGCTCAGGAGTGCTAGAGAACCTCTGAGGATTCAACCTCAGGAACCTCGCCAGCGTGTCCACAGGTGGTGGTGGTGGCACATTGTTGTTGTTGTTGCCCATGTTCTGAGTGAGCAACTGGATCAGCTGAGCTTGTCCTTGAAGTAACTGTTGTATGTAAGCTGGCACTCCATTGTTGTTGTTCTCATTCCCTGTGGGATCACGTCTCGGCGGCATCTGTTGGGCAAGAATAGGTAAGTTGTAGACAGAAAGTAGCTAGGGAAATATACTCCTACCCATATGCATATTATGATCATGGCAAGCATTATATATACAATACATATATCACCAATCAACTTCACCAAACAATATCACCATAGCATCAAACATATAACAATCATCAACCAATGCACTCATACGAAAAACCATCACATATCACACCATATAGTTTAAAATATATTTTATAACTGATATAAGATCCTCAAAACAACCACGGGTAATATAAGATGCTCAACATAACCACGAATAACATAAGAGTATATCAAGCAACCTAGTATTGCCACACCGAATAAGTCGACATGGTCAAATACTCTAACACGATAACGACAGTAAACTAATTGCCGGTGAAGTAATTCCGAATGCTGTCTTTGCTAAACAGCATGCGGTATTCGCGCCCGCTAATGCGGTTGCGCCTTTTGGGACTCGGCTCCTCTTCTTCTGCCGAGGTCTCTACTTCTGGATCCTCTTCTGGTTCTTCAATCCCATTGGCCTTCATCTTCTCCTTCAGCCTTGTTATCTCTGCTTGCATCTCCAACCTCTCCTTCTTCAGCTTGTTGTTGTCCCTCTTGAGCCTGGTGTTCTTCTGCTGCAACTCAATGATGGTGTAGAGGTCTGACTGGATGTCCTTCTCCTGGCAATGGATGTGCTTCTCCAGGCTCTGGATGAAGTAGCTAGTTGTACCTGGCCAAATGGCCCCATGCACATACTTGAACTTCTTGGGCCATATTTTCCCCGATGGAAGAATCTTGGTCATCTCCGCGTACACCGTGCCCTTGAGTCGGCCGACATACTTCTCAACAATGCGTCCAAGAGCTATGTGAGCGGCTATGCGCACACACTGCTCCTTCTCCTGGGCATGCACCTCGAATGACTCCGTGATCACCCTTTCCTCGTTCGTCATGCTCCCTAGGATAAAAGTCTCCACTTGCCAGTAGTCATCAGCTCCCCTTGTCTTCACTATGTCCGGCTGAAAGACTGGCGCGTAGATGTTCAGGTAGTGGAAAATCCCCCTGAGCTCAGGTCCAAACGCCATAGCGCGGTATGACAAAGTGGTCATCTATAATCAAAGAGAGGTAAGGCAAGATTAGAACAGGTATGAATACGAGATAGAGAAGGTAAGTAAGTACAAGACAGAGTGATGTAAAGTAATATTTTTTTCATTTCTATGGCCTTTCTAATCCATTTTCTAGGGTCACGTCCTACAGTCAACACACTACTCTGATACCATCTGTAACGACCCAATTCACACAGAATTGAAGTCTCTGTGCTCAAGTGCCAGTCCCTGGATCGAACTCGCTGGCACACACAGTATCATAGATGTATATCAAAGTACAAGTGCATCATTATTACAACGTATGATCCAGAGTAAAGCAAATAACAATTTGCATAGCTCAAGGCTAGCTTATTCAATATAAATATAGCGGAAGCAAAATCAAGTAACGTGGAGTCCCATCAACAGCCACATGCGAACATGCTGAGTGTAGACTCGCAACCCTAAACGCACCTTACTGGTCGTCTGAAAAACCTGCAACACCGAAGGTTACAGCCCGACAACGGGTCAGTACATCTGATTTGTACGGCAAGTGACACGGAAAAGTTTATATAAAGGACCTACATCTACATGCAAGGTAAGTCAAAGGAAAGGCTTATGGTTTTGTTTTGCAGAAAGCCAATTTTCTCCTGAACTAAACTAGTCAAAGTTTTGAGTTGAAAACTACCTGAAACACACAGCAACCCATGCTACTCTTTCCCACCAAAATTATTATTAAGTGTTCATCTGTCAAGATCATTCAACAACAGTACTGACTAGTTGCTCAAAATTCGTCCGTAACCGTGGACTCGGCTAATCATGATCCGTTTATACGCTCTGCAGAGGTTGTACACGTTCCCCACTGGAATCAACCCGAAGATTGAGACAAAGACTTTATGAAGAGGTTGCCTCCACCCTTTGGTAGCCGGTACACCTAACACACATCTACATCATCTAGCTACCAGGGCCAGGTTCCCCACAACGTACTCGTGCTAAGCCAGAGCCCATATAGCCAGTGGATGTACACGGAAGCTACTAGTAATATTGCATGTCTGATCTTTTTGAGCCTGGACGACGCCCACTGCGTTCAGAGGGTAGACACCATGTCGCACCCGGTTCACCACCAAAACAACCATTGGGTGCATTTAACCCCGGCACTGTCCTTAGACAAGGCACAACCATCGGGATGCAACCCGCCCATCCAGAAGTGATTTCTATTTATCATAAAGTTGCTACACAATATATTAATAGCTCACATGCACTCCATGAAATTCTCACAACCCAAACCACGTCTATAAAGCATAGAAATAAAGTAACAACACGGCTAGGTTGATCTACAATATACAAGTCAAAACATGTGGCTATCCTAACTGGTTTTGCGGCAGCAGTAAAGTAAACTACCTATCATGCAATAGGGTGATATTTCTTAACATAATGCATATAGAAAATATAGGTATGAGTATGGTCAAAGCATCACTTGCCTTCTTGCTGTTCCTGACGATCACAATTCTCACAAAACGACGCGGCGCACTCCGGACAATCTATACGAGCAAACATAGCACCAATCAACGTATATTCAATACAAATATGCACAAACAGTAATAAACATTCGAAGAACAGTAGAAAAACTTGCCTAACAGTAGCTAAACTTAAAGTACTTGTCAAAATAAAACCAACGCAAAAAGAAATGGCGCAAACGGGCGCACCGTTAAAAAGTTACGGCTACCGGAAGTTCAAATTTGGATCTGCTTGGGATTAAAATTTGAAAACTTCAAACTTCTGTAAAACTTGGTCTACTGGCTAGAAAAATTCTCCACGGTCGCAACGCAACTGGAATCACTCAATTCCGAGTTACGGTTAAAAAGTACTCGCGAAAACGGTACCGCGCGAAAACGGGGTCTAAACTGCAAACAGGGACCTATCCGTAAATAAAATAACGCAAAAAAAAACGCGATCGGGTCCCTGCGCCAGATCTCGCCGGATCAGGCCGGCGACGGCCTGCTGCGGCGGCCCGCGGCGGCGCGGCGAGCGGCGGGGAGGCGGGGCGGCGCGGGGCTCACTGTGGCCGCGACGGGCGGCGCGGCGGGCTCCGGCGACGGGCGGCGCGACGACGGCGGCGGCGGTGCGAGTCGGCGGGTCGGGCGGCGCTTCGCGGATCGGGTTTCGGGCGGAAACCCTAGCGCCCGCGGGTCCGCGGGTTTTTATAACCCGATCCGCGGAGTTATTTTTTTTAAATCCGAATTAAACTCAAATTCGGCCTGGCGGGAAAAAAACAGAACGACCCGTTAGGCACAAAATAGTTTTAGAAAAAGCACGAAATATTATTTTTAATTTTCGTCTTCGGCAATATTTTTAAAATAATAAAACTGAATTTTTGGCGTTACCAAAAATATTAAATAAAAATAAAAACTTTGCCACTTATTTTTAAATATTTTTAAATACTTTTCTGGCACTTTAAAAATACCGAAAAACTCCGAAAATGATTTTAATATTTTTCCGAAGCATAAATAAATTCCCAAAATATTGTTAGAAATTATTTATAACCCCAAAGTAAATTTATAAAGTCTTGCAAAAACATTAAACTATTTTCCAGCAAATTAAAAATGGGGATAAGTCCTTTTATATCCTCTCCAGCGAACTGCCATGTGTTGTAAAATGTTTAAAAATATTTTAAAACTCCAGAAAAATGAGGAAGCAGCATGAGATGCATATGATGATCTATTAACATCCGAATTCAGAAAATTGGAGTGTTACACCGGTAGTCTTCCCGTGCCTAATGGTGCCCGAATCTGTGAGTTCCGGCGTCGCCGTCGCACTGATGCTCGCCGGCGTCAAGCCGCCGGCCTGGCCAGCGTGGCCACGCTGGGTTAAACCAGTGGGCTCACTCCCACTAACTGGTGGCCCCACCACTGCGATTAGCAACTAATCACACTTAAAACGAAATAAACCCAGTTAATTAACCCTTCAGCGGATGACAAGTGGGCCCTAGGCCAGTTAAAATAATTTAAACAGATATTTAGCACTGTTACACTTACACCTGGGCCCACTGGCTTATTAGTTTATTTTAAATGGATTATTAAAATGAGTCACTGGCCTATGGTCCACCCTACTGTTTTGTTAAATAAAATTGATTTATATTAGATGTGAGGCTGACCAGTGGGACCCACTAGTCAGGTTTGACTGGTCAAATGTCAATTGTGGATAATGTTTAATATAATAATAAAATAAATTACAAAATCATTTTAATTGATTTAAACTTCAGAAATTAATATCTTTTAAACCGTAGCTCTGATTGAAAAACTTTATACATCAAAGTTGATCAAAAAATTATAACGAATACGAATACGCTATCCGTATGTCTACCACACCCCTCTAACACAATGAACATCGAACCGCCCCCCTCCGGACCGACTGTCCGATGATTGCCCGATACCGATAAATTATCCAGATGAATTTATTCTGAACACGAAAGTTGTTCAGAATGGATCAACTAACATGGATACACCCTTCACATGTTTGTCGGATGTCCACGACACCTCCGGCATGGTACCTCCCCCCTCCGGACACCCTGCCCGATAATCACTCGGAGCTGGCAGTTCATCCCCGGATGAATTCCCGCTCCGAGCATAATACTTTGTCCTGCGTTAGAACACCGTTAACATTGCATCTGTCATGCCATGCACCTGTTTGTATATGCTTGCTTTGTATTTACTGTTTCTTCCCCCCTAATCTCCGATAGACCCCGCTGCTGCCGCCGACTACACCGCTGCTGAGTACGACTACTTCGTTGACGACCCTACCCCTACCGTCGAGCTTCCAGGCAAGCAGAGCCATTCTCTTCCCCGGAATCGTCTATCTTTCCGTACTTTTCTTGCAGTATGCATTGTTACTGCTGCTGCTACGTGTGACGCCCCCAAAATCAATCCGTGTACAGTAATCATACACGCAAGGTACATGGCTGAGATTAGGGTGCCACGGTGAGAATATCACAGCACAACACTTAACACAAAAGGATAAACCAATATGTTACAATACCAGGGATCACGAGGATCCGAATACATAAGTCATACAAGCCATAATATCTGAATACATACATAGTTAGTCAAGTTTTGCCTTAAGAAGGCTAGCACAAATGACATCAGAGATACAGATCAAAAAGGCGAGGCCTCCTGCCTGGGATCCACCGAACTACTCCTGGTCAACGGGGAACTCGACGTCGTAGTAGTCGCCTCCGGGGTACTCCTGCTCCTGGGCTCACACGTCGGCTGTAGCGGCCGATCAGGAAAAGCGAAAAGGGGGAAATAAAGCAAAGGTGAGTATCTAGCATACCCGCGAATCTTACGTCCGCTACTAAGCAATTATGCATTGTATCAAATGGAAATGGGAGGCTAAATATAGTGGACTGCAAGGTAGAAATTAGAATAAGGGTAAGAAGCTAGGCCTATGGAAGACTAGCACCTTCTGACGAGTCTTGTAGCATGAGGAGAGAATAGCCAACAGTTCATATAAAGCATAAAGTAACAATGCAGCAGAAGTTGCTGCAGCATTGTATAATAGTAAGTTGTAATAATGAGCAATGCCTCCGAGATCACCTCCTTGACTTCCCTGTGAGGAAGCAAACCCGGAACCATACAGTTTAATAATAATAGTTGGTAGTGGTAAGATCCAGCTTCAGCATAAAGCGTCCTGTTACCGTGGACACGGCTATTCGAATAGATTAATCTTCCCTGCAGGGGTGCACTTGTGTTACACTACACGCACGGATCTCCAGGGTGGCGGGCACCTTGTTAGGGAACACTCCACCGAGGCTACCCGTCACTCCGTAGCCCATCTTTCAAACTCAACAGAGAGGCCATCCGCCGGTCTAAATCCTAAGTACGCCGAGCCTTGGACCCCAACCCGAACGTACTCCTGCACGGTGCGTGGCTGGCCGGTGAAGTTAAAGCAAATCCAAATAAGACACCACCGCGCGAGCAAATAAGACAACACCACTTCCCGGCAATCAACCCACAGTACTGCTGACGCCTGAAGAGTCCTCGGACGACACTACGAAGCATAGGAGCCCATAACTCGCAATTCCCACGTGTAGGCAGCGCGTATAAGCCAAAAGGCTACTCCATTCATCCGCCGAACCAGTAGTCATTTTATTAACTTGCGGGGCAACCGTTATCGTTGCCTCGACTTAACTGACCCGCGGACAACGACAGCAGTCAGGACCACCAGTACATCGGTGCCTGCCCTGTTGTCCCACCAAGTCTCTGCGGTTACCATCAAGGTGAACCGTCTCCTTACCTTGTCTCGCGTGTGCTCCTGGAGGAGCTCGACTTTCTTGGTTTGGTAACTCTCGCGGCCAACGATCAGGGGCCAAGCACACCGGTACACTGGTCGTACCCTCCGTGTCGTCCCGTCGCAATACCACTCGCGGGCACCGTTGGGTCGCCCGACTTCTTACCTGAAGGAAAACCGTTGCTCAGGTACCTAGAGCGGCTATACAGAGTCAGCAACGAGTGGAGTACAAGGATTACTCCTTGATAGCTCACACTTGATGGTGGCTCGTCAGAGCCGAGCTAGGGTGCCTTAGGCGGTGTCTGCATTGTACCGTACCTGTGAAGTTATAATCATCGTATCCGCGTTCACTCCCCAGAGTGATCATGGCCTGCTATCTAGTCCTAGTTGACTAACAAGGCGCAGGGCTCACTGCTGAATATAATACATATAATAGGCAGCATAGGATAAAGGAAGGTACATCAAGGGGCGATAAAAAACAGGCTATCCAATAGAATAGGATTGTAACGTAGCAGCAGCAGTAACAATGCCTAGTGCAAGAAATGTACGGAAAGATAGGCGATATCTTGGGAAGAGAATGGCTTTGCTTGCCTGGAAGCTCGACGGTAGAAGTAGGGTCGTCGACGAAGTAGTCGTACTCAGCAGCGGTGTAGTCGACGACAACAGCGGGGTGTAACTCCCCGGGTGTCATGCTACAGTAATCACCTACAGTAATCAGGATTACTATTGCTAATCACTGTTGATAATCTTTGTTTCTCAAACTGGCCTTAATCAAAATTTGGTTTTTGTTAATCTTCAGATCATGATGGGGGTATTGAATCCAATGTACCCATCATGCCTTGATCAAACTTTACAGTTGATCATGTTCTGAATCATAATGGTTGATATCAATAAACCATGTGCTAAGTGTGCCTTGATCATCATCTTCCAAATCAAAGTCCAACCCCCCATCTTGATCTGGATCATAAAAATAAAGTGGCAAATAAACTTTGCCCAAAAATTATGAAACCACTTATATAAATTCACTAATATTCAGTGGACCATGTTACACCAACTTTGGTATTTCTTGTGAGCTATAGATTAATTCAAACCATTAAAGGAGTAGCTTGATTTTCCTTTGAGGAATATTAAAAAATAGGTGAAATAAAACCTTGTCCAAAAATTGTGCTTCCACTTTTATTAAATCACTAATACTCAGTGGAGCATGTCACACCAATTTGGGGATTTTATTAATCTCTAGATTAATTCAAATAAATCTAAACAGTAGCTAAAACCCCAAATTAATCATTTAATATTTAATTCAAATATTAAATGACTTTTAAAATTTCCCTAAACTATTGTGGCACTGGCCTTTGGTGGATACTAAATTATGGGACACTTGCCACATTTTAATAAAATTCCTAGGTTTATAAAATAAATACAAAAAGAAATAACAGAAAAAGAAAAAAGAAAAGAAAATGAAAAATAATAATAAAAAAACCTACCTAACCCCACCCGCTGGGCAAAGCCCAACCGAGCCAAGCCCACCTACCACCACCCCTGTTCCCGTTCCCCCACCTTGCTACAGGAGTGCACGACCGGGGAGGCCATGGCGACCGAACCCGGCACCCCGACCGGACCCGACCACGTCCCCGAGCTGCTACAGTGCCGGCGTCGAGGGGATAAGGCCCCGACCCCTCCAACCCTAGAGGCCCCGCCAGATCTCGCCGTCCTCCCTCTTGCTTGCTCCCGCTGTGGTTCTCTCGTGGCCGCCGCCAACCACTAGTGGCCGCACCGCCGTGCTCACCGCGGACAACGGCAACGGCAAGCCAAGCAGCCGTGTCCGGCGGCTGCCCCAGCATCCTCCCCGTCTCCCTGCGTTTCCAGTTGCTCCCGGAAGACCCCAAGCGCGACGCCCCGATCTTCTTCCCCCGCAACGGCCGCGGTACCCCGGAGTCCAATTCGCCGTGCTCCGACCACCCCGACGTCGTTCGCGCTCGCCATCGGCTCCCTCCTTGTGAGCTGCACCCAATCCCCTCTTTCCCCGCTCGATTTGGCCGTCGTAGATCCTCCCCCCATCGACGTAGTTGCCATGGCCTCCATGGACGGGAGCTCGAGCTCCCGTGCCGCTCGTCGCTGTTGTTGCCTGCTGGTTGTCGAGCTGCGGCAAGAAGTGCGCACGCCTGCCCACGCTGTCCACGTCCCGAGCGCCCCTACTTCCCCCCCCCTTGCGCGCTCGTCGTCCATGGATTCCGGCGACCTGACCCGTGGTGTTCAGGCCGCATCGTCCGCACACGCCCACGGCCGCAGGCCCGCCGCTAGTGCTGCTGCTTGCCTCGCCACGCGGTTGCGCCCTCGCAGCTATTTGCCGCCGGCTGCCGCGCCCCCGCCTCTTGGGCTGTCGGCCTCGCCGGGCTCTGCCTCGCCGGCGGGCACACGTGTGTCAGTTTAATCCGGGGCTAACCCCCCCCATTAGTGTTAAACCCCATGTTTAACTAACCCCCCCATGCTAACTAATCTATGACAGTGCTCCCCTGAAATAACTTGTGAGTTAGTTGAAACAGAGAATAACCCCCAACAGTGAATGACAGATGGGCCCCAGGCCCTTCATTAATTAAAATGGAATTATATTAACATTGTGTCACTTACACATGGGTCCCACTGTCAGTTTAACAATTAAAATGATTTTGCTTTTAATGAGAGTATGACATGTGGGTCCAGTGGTTAAATAAATTTAATTTAATGTTTTATTAGCAGTGTGAGGCTGACAAGTGGGTCCCACTGGTCAGGTTTGACTAGTCAACAGAACTTGTGGATAATGTTTTTATTTAATTAATAAATTAAATTCAGAAAATCTTTTAAAATGATTAAAACTTTGAATTTAAATATCTTTTAAACCGTAAGTCAGATTCAAAAACTTTATACATCAAAATGGATCAGAAAAATACAATGAATACGGATACGCTATCCGTATACCCACCACACCCCTCTAACTCAACGAACATCGACATCCCCCTCTCCGGGCCGTTTGTCCGATGATTTTTCCGGTACTGTTAAAGTATCCGGATGAATTTATTCTGAACATGAAAGTTGTTCGGATTGTTTCAACTAGCACGGCTACACCATCCACACGTTTGTCGGATGTCCATGGCACCTCCGACATGGAACCTTCCCCCTCCGGGTCGTTTGTCGATAATCACCCGGAGCCGGTATTTCATCCCCGGATGAATTCCCGCTCCGAGCAATACACCTTGCACTGCGTTAGAACACCGTTAACATTGCCTTTTCCATGTCTTGTATTTGTATTGCTATTATTGTTGTGTATTTGTTGTTTCTCCCCCCTCTCTTATTGTTCGATAGTCCCGACGACCGCTGCCGATGCCCCTGTGATCGACTACGTCGTCGACGACCGTGTACCCCTACCGTCGAGCTTCCAGGCAAGCAGAGCCATTCTCTTCCCCAGATATCGCCTACCATTTCCGTACTTTATTGCACTAGGCATTGTTACTGTTGCTGCTACGATTACAATCCTATTCAATTGCATAGCCTCTTTTTGTCGCCCCTTGATGTACCTTCCTTATCCTATGCTGCCTATTATAAATTATGCATTATTCAGCAGTGAGCCCTGCGCATTGTTAGCTAGGATTAGATAGCGGGCCGCGACCACTCGGGGAGTGACGCGGATACAAATATATACAACTGCAATAGGTACGGATCAATGCAGACGCCCTAGGGAACCTACAACGGCGAGAATCTGCCGAGTCGCTTCGAGTTTTACTTACGAGGGGACTGACTCGTAATTTACTCTCGTCGGCTCAGTAGCGTAGCATCACTGGGATGATACGAGGGTATTCCTATTTAGTTCATTCCGCTGGTGTCTCGGCACCACCGGGGTGATACGAGAATATTCCTCTTTAGTTCATTCCGCTGATGTCTCTGTCGAACGTCTTTAAGTGTGCCATCGAGGATGATTCCTCCTGGTTTCACTTAATGGTATGTGACGCCCCCAAAATCAATCCGTGTACAGTAATCATACACGCAGGGTACACGGCTGAGATTAGGGTGCCACGGTGAGAATATCACAGCACAACACTAAACACAAAAGGATAAACCAATATGTTACAATAAAGGGGGTCACGCGGACCCGAATACATAAGTTATACAAGCCATAATATCTGAGTACAAACATAGTTAGTCAAGTTTTGCCTTAAGAAGGCTAGCACAAATAACATCAGAGATACAGATCGAAAAGGCAAGGCCTCCTGCCTGGGAGCCTCCGAAACTACTCCTGGTCCTGGTCAGCGGGGGTCTCGACGTAGTAGTAACCTCCTCCGGGGTACTCCTGCTCCTGGGCTCCAACGTCGACTGCAGCGGCCGATCAGGCAAAACAATAAAGGAAATAAAGCAGGTGAGTATCTAGTATACCCGCGAGTCTTACGTCCGCTACTAAGCATTATGCATTTGTATCAACGGAAAGGGGAGGCTGTATATATAGTGGACTGCAAGATAGAAATCAGAATAAGGATAAGAAGCTAGGCCTATCGAAGACTAGCATCTTCTGACGATGTCTTGCAGCATGAGAAGAGAATCAGCCAACAGTTCATATAAAGCAATACAGTAGCAATGGAGCAGAAGTTGCTGCAACATTGTATAATATAAGTTGTAATAATTAATAATAATAATGCCTCCGAGTTCCCCTCCTCGTCTCCCTGTGAGGAAGAAAACCCGGAACCATACAATTTAATAGTAATAGTTTCTAGTGGTAAGATCCAGCTTCAGCATAAAGCGTCCTGTTACCGTGGGCACGGCTATTCGAATAGATTAAACTCCCTGCAGGGGTGCACTACTGTTCAGCCTGCACGCTCGGATCTCCAGGGTGGCGTGAACCTTGTTAGGGAACGCCCCACCGAGGCTATCCGACACGACGCAGCCCATCCTAGGCTCAACAGAGAGGCCATCAGCCGGACTATATCCTATGCGCCAAGGGGTCTAGGTCCCTCACCCTTGCACGCTCCTGCACGGTGCGAGTCTGGCCGGTGAAGCAAAAGTGAAAGTGCAATATATCGACCAGAGGGGGGGTGAATGGGAGATTTTCAAATTTACTACAGGATTTTGTTTTTCTTCAGGGCTGAAGCAATCATGAAGCTGAAGAAGTAACCAAAATCATGAAGAAATAAAACTTTGCAGAATGTAATCATTAGGGCAGCACATCATAATGCAACAGAAATAAATCAATTCAGATAAGCAGAAGTGCTTCAGATCCATAGTATGAAGACAATTAGCAGAGGGAGAGCTGAAGCACAGGAAGTCACCATAGATACTGAAGACATAATACTGAAGCTTAAGAGATTGAAGAGATGTCACCAGTAATTGAAGACATTGGTTTGGTAGACCAGTTCAAGTTGCTGTGACAACTCTACGTCTGGTTGGAGAGGCTGAGATTCAACTCAGAAGACATAGTCTTCACCTTCTTCTCCTTGAACTAAAGTCCTCAGACTCCGTCCAATAACTCAGGTGAGTCTTCAAGGTAGACTCCCGAAACCTTCACAAACTCAGTCACTCCGGGAAGTCACAATTGCATCTTGACTTCCTCAGACTGAAGACTACTACACCGGCTGGAAGATCACAGTCTTCAAGAGTAAAAAGCTTCGGATCACTCGAACCGACTTCCTCAGAAATGCTCAACTACTCAGGCTGGTGATTTTCCTCACAAAGGTTCTTCAGTTTCCTCAGAGGTGGGTTGCTCTCAAATGACAAGTGTCAGTTTTCCTCTAGGAGCAGCCAACCCACAAATGGGGCTGGGGGTGGCTATTTATAGCCGCGGAGCAACCTGAGGTGAATGGACATAAATGCCCATGCATGCAATTACTCTCATGCCCTCGGAACAGACCGTTGCTAGATAGGTTCTAGCCTCTCACCACGCAACACGTGGCACGGTCAAAGTATTCTCTCTCCAGACTCCTCAACCGAAGTTAGTTACCTCAGTGTCCTGAAGAACAACGTCTCAGACACCCGAGGAACTGAACTTCTACTGCAGGAGATAACTCTCTTCAGGAGAACTGCACTCGCAGTCTCCAGACTCCTCAACCGAAGACAGATTCCTCAGTGTCCTGAAGAACAACGTCTCAGACACCCGAGGAACTGAACTTCTACTGCAGGAGATTTCCTCAGGGTTTTTCTTCAGGATTCCTAACTGAGCACTTCCTCAGACCTTTGGAACTCGTTTTATTCAACCCCTCCAACAGTGCGGTGTTTTCCTATGACTCAAGAAGTATAAAAAGTCTTAGCGAAGACTACGCTTCAACTTCGTCTTCAGCGCGAACTTCCTCAGGATCGTCTTCAGCTTCAGCTTCAATCGAACGCTTCAGGATCCTATTTCCTCAGGATTTCGCGCGACTTCATTCTTCAGGAAACGCACCGTTTTCTCCAATGTTCCTCAACATTTTTGGGGGTCGACATTGGTGGTTAAACACCTCATCAGGGACTGTTCTCCTATGTATACTCACAAACACATCAGCCCCTTAACCGTTTTGTCATCAAACTCCAAAACCTCAAAGGGAGGGCACTTGATGCACTTACAATCTCCCCCTTTTTGGCGATTTGATGACAATCAGGTTAAGCTTCAATGGGGATAAAATTATGAGTTTGAAGAATAAAAACTTTGAAGAACATTTTTATCATTAAACTGAATATAGTAAAGCTCCCCCTGAGGATATACATATAAGTAGAAGAATGTTTAAAATCAAAAGCATTTTGAGGTATATGAGGAGCTCCCCCTATATCCAGGTATTTTTGTATCAGTGCATGTTCTGAAATGTTTGAGGATTTAACCACCGCACTGATGTTTGCAGAGACAATCACATGCATATATGATAAATGTGAGAAAATAGCATGAGATAACTGAGAAAAAGTATCAGGCAAACACCAAAATAACAGTTTACAACTCATTACAAAAATGTCTGAAGAACGAGAGTTGTAACTGAAGAACCCCATAATTAAGACCCGCTTGAAGACTAACAAACTTCTCCCCCTTTGTCATATAATGAACAAAAAGGGAAAAACTGAAGCTAACGCCCGTTGGTAGTTGCTTCAAGGCTGAGGTGAGTCACGCCTGAGGCAGTCCGTTGCGGTATGAGGGCAGGCAGCTATGTCTTCAGCTTCTTCAGCAGTCATCTCCTGGTTTGAGGAATAAGAATCCATGGCCGGAGGAGGAGTCGTGCAGCGTCTGAATTGCCTCGGTGGTTTGATTGCTGGAATCGGAGGCTTTTGAAGATCCAACTGTGCAATGTCTTCAGGAGTGAGTACTTATTTCATCAAGGCATCAAGATGTTGATATGTATGATGAGTATACTGATGTACTTTCTTCACTGAAGAATGTGTCTGAGCCATATAGCTGAGGATCTCAGAAAACTGACGCTTTACCCAGTCATGATTTCTGTCAACTTTCTGATGAAGGCTAATCAAAAGCTCTCGATCAGTCATCACTCGAGCCTGAGTTGTATCCTCAGTTGAAGCATGAGTGCGGGTTTCATCAATTGTGCGAGACGGAGGATGACGAATATTTCCAGCGAGGGAATTGGTCGGGAGAACTTCTTCATAAAAGAGGCCTTTGCCTTTGTCATTTGTGGCAATTGTATGCTGAAGCACTTCGACAGGGGGCAGATAGGTCCTGTGATTCGAGTGATCAGGTTGATACTCAATTCTTGTGACTGCGCGGATGAGCTTCATGATCCATGGCGCGTATGGCTTCAGGATGTGTGGATTCTGTGCAGCATCAGCAAGAGTTCTGAAGAAGAAGTCAGGGACGTTGATTGGCCCAGACATGCAGAGGTTGTGAAGGATGTTCTTCATGACGCCAACAACTTCTTCAGCTGAGGATTCATAGCCTTTGATGGGGCAGAAGGTTTTCGCCAGAATCCGATACAATGTACTTGGCAGATACTGAAGCTCAGAGACAGGAAACGTCGTGCGAGCTGGGGCTTCAGGGGCCTGAGGCTTCATGAGCATGTTCATCAGGTCATGGCGAAGAATCTGAGACCCATAGGTGCAGGCCGCAGGGGAAGTGCACTGAGGCAACTCAAGTATCTCAATTGCGTCAGGAACAGTGATGGTGTAGTGATGATGCTCAGTCATCCACTCGAGGGTCCAGGTGTTGATATCGAGAGGATTTCCTGAAACATACAAAGTGGCATAAAACTGAAGCACAAGCTCTTCATTCCAGTGTATGCATTCAGAGCAGAATTGAAGCAGCTTGGCATGATGCAGATCCTGAAGCACATTGTTGAAGCAGGGAAGAGCTTCCATGTCCATCAGAGGAATGTGCTTGTGAGGAAACAGTTTGTTTTGCTTGTAGAGCACTGAAGCATAGTAGTTCTTCTGAGTGGCAGTCCAGAACCTCAGCAGCTTTCGAGGTGGAGCAGAGTGATACGGATTTTGAATCCCCTCTTGAAAGAAACTCATGGCGTTGAAGAAATCAGTAGCATCAAAGCTTGGAGTATCATCAGCTTCAAGGTCACGGAAGAATGGTCGCTTCTGCTTTGGACACAAGGACCGAGCTTGAACAGGGCCTTGAGGTGGGGAAGGCACTTGAGGCACTTCAATCTGAAGAGTAGCTTGAGGCGGAGTCGCTGCAGATGCATCAGGCACAGATGTGTTAATGTCCTTGGGGAGACGAGGTGATGTGGCCTGTTTGTCTTCAGAGCCATCCTTCGAGGCTTCAGCATTTGTACTGGTTTCTGCTTCAGGAGGGGCAGTTGGGTCTGGCTGAGGATCAGCAGTTGTAGTGTCAGCTGCATCAGTATTAGCAGCAGAATTTGTTGGAGCACAAGAGGCTTCGGGGTTATCAGCATCAGACGCTGAGGACGATGCACCAACAGAGGCTTCAGACTGCAGAGAAGTGTCAGGAAGCACCTCGGTCACTGTGTCGGAGTGAGGTTCAGGTGAGAAGACAGTATGAGTGGGTGAGTTTGTCAGCCCATAGTCCTCATCATAGATGCGAGGAGTTCCATCATCCATGATATCAACGTCCATGTCTTCAACCTCAGTGATAACTGGTGGCGGTGGGGACGGTGGAGTTGGAACAAAGGGTGTTGCAGCAGGGGGTGGAGTGAAGACTATTAAGCTGCGCTGAGGATTTTGAGGTGGAGTTGAGGCAGCAGTGATATGAGTGGTGGTATCAGCGGGCTGTGTTGTGGGAGGAGCTGAGGAAAGAGGTGTAGCATCAATGGGATCCTCAACAGCAGGCTTCTTTGCAGCAGGTGGTGTTGAGGGTTGTGCTTCAGGCGTGCGCTTGAGGCTTTTGGCAGAGTCATCAGCAGGCTGTCGAAGCTTCATCAACTTGGTCAGCTGTTGTGAGATCCGTTCCTTGGATTGAGCAATATAAGCACGATTGGCAGCGAACTCAATGTTGAGACGTTGAACTTCGCATTAATGCTCAGTAAACTCCTGAGGAGTAACTTCAGTGATAGGTTTCTTCTTGAAGTCACTGTGGACTTTCTTCAGTTTGGCCTTCAACTGTTTCTGAAGATCACGTTGATGAATCTCATTTATGAGAAACTGTTGAACATAGAACTTGATGTCTTTCGGAATGTCCAAATCATCAAGCGGAGTGTCAGGCTTAACAGACCAAATTTCAATGTACTCCAAGATCTTCTTGGGATCAAGGAGAAGCGGGATTTCTGAACCCGTTGCTTCAGCTTTGCGTCTGGCCGCAGCACGCACGTATTCAATCTTATCAGCTTCAGTGGCGACTAAGCCGGCCAGATCCTCAAATTCATCTTCATCATCAGAAGATTGAGGAGTATGATGAATGGCGCCACGCATAGCAGTTTTCTTTGGTGAAGGACGAGGGCCCCGTTGAAGCACAGTTTTGGTCTTCAGGTGATGCTGAGGCATTGTGGTTGAGGCCTCAGGAGCACCAGATTCATCAGTACATATTCTTGAAGAGGGGGCAGCACCATCTGTTCGTTGACATGAGGAGCCAACAACTTGAGGCTTAGTTGAGGTCTTAGAGAAAGGTTTCATGCCCGGAGCCTTTTTGCGGTGCTGAGGCGGAGGTTGTTGTCTAGGTTGAGACTGATCTTGAGACGGAATTTGTATTGAAGCAGTCATGTCACGGACCAGATTTTTGACACGGCTGCGAGAGCGTTTGAGGTAAAGCTCATATGCCGCAGGAAAGTCTTCAGGTCTGCGCAGTGTGGTTGGATCAGGAACAACACCAGGAGCTGGTGGAGGTCGAGCCTTGATACCCAAGGTCTTCAGGGGCGGATTGACTGCGAACATTTCCTCATGTTGAGGATTCAGCCATTGGTAGGCCACCCAACGCTTGGCCCATTCTCTTGTAATTTTCTGAACCCGTTTCTTACGTTGTTCACCGGTTTCTCTTTCGGGAGTCTTCAGCTTTTCATATAGCTTGAGGGGCAGGTCTTTTGCGGTATCAGTGATTTTACGTCGAGGAGCCCTTTTCTTCAGCTGAGGAGACTGAGGAATTGTACGTTCGAGCTGAGCTGCAAATGAAGTGAGACTATGAGAACCATGCGATTCTTCAGCAAACATGTACCTGTGACAGAATTAAGTTGCGAGGGAAGTGGGGTACGGTTATATGCGTTCATGAGGAATAGGTTGAGGAAAACAAAGGATTGAGGCATAGGTACAGGTTTCAGTGAGCTAGCAGCACAGTGGAGGATGAACAGTACTGAGGAATGTTGTGCTGAGGAATAAACCACTGAGGAATAAGCATACCAGACTTGAGGCGAATGCTGAGGAACAATGTGTCTTCGTCCCCGGCGACGGCGAACGCCGGCGATGTTAGCGCTCGAGCGTGAGGAGCTCAAGGGGCGGCAATGCGAGAGTGAGGGAGGCGTTGGGGGGTAAATGACCTGGGGGGAGGTAAGAGAGCTATTTATAGAGGGGTGGGAGCTGAAGAGGTGGCGAAATTTGTGGACGAGAGAGCCCCTGATTGTTGGGATCCTCAGTGAATATCGTGATAGTGGATAATTACGACGTGCGGTAAAATCGCAACAAATTGAAGACAGTTGTAACAGAAAATCCGTGATTTGAGGACATTGAGGATAATGGCTGAAGACAAAGACAAATGATCTCAGGCAAATGATGATGACAGGTCTCATGCCAGAGGAATATAATCTCCTGATGAACGCATATGAGATAGACAGATTAGATAAGTGAGCACAGAGAGATGGGTCCGATCACGTTCACCTAGTTGAAGAAGCAAAAAAAATTGAAGATCAATAACTATAGGTGAACGCTGTTGAGGACAAACACAATAATCATCAGAAATGAAGACTTCGAATCTTGAGGAAGATTATATAAAAAAAACATCAACTCCTGAGGTAGTTGAGGATCACCCAATCCTGAGGTGTTTGGGCGGTGGCGCTACCCACCTTATAGGGAATGAGACACTTGATACCATACAATTGTCGTATGGATCTTGAGTCAATTCCACGTTAATTTCTTCACACATAGCAAGGTAGTTCCTCATGAGTTGAGGAGTACGACGCATCGTGTGTTGTGCATCAGGATTCTTCAATATTGTTTAAGCGTTAGGATGTGTGTCCATTCACTGGACGTTTGAGGAATCTAAGATATTTAGCTCACACCTCAGAGTGCTAAATCGCTTCTCATCCAAAGGCTTAGTGAATATATCAGCAAGTTGATCTTCAGTCTTCACGTGGCTGATGTCGATATCTTCCTTCAAGACATGATCCCGAAGAAAGTGATACCGTATCTCAATATGCTTCGTCCTCGAGTGCTGTACTGGGTTCTGAGAGATCTTGATGGCGCTCTCATTGTCACATAGTAGTGGTACTTTCTTCAGGTTGATGCCGTAGTCCTTCAGGGTTTGCTTCATCCAAAGAAGCTGTGAGCAGCTTGCACCAGCAGCAATGTATTCAGCTTCAGCGGTGGAGAGGGAGACGCAGTTCTGCTTCTTCGATGACCAGCATACAAGAGAACGTCCGAGGAAGTGACATGTTCCTGAGGTAGACTTCCGATCCACTCGATCTCCAGCATAATTTTAGTTTGAGTACCCGACGAGATCCAGCTGTGTGCCTTTTGGATACCATAAGCCAAGCGACGGGGTGTGAGCCAAATATCAAAGAATTCGTTTCACCGCTTGGTGATGCGATTCCTTTGGTGCCGCTTGGAATCGGGCACACATGCAAACGCTCAACATTATATCAGGCCTGGATGCACATAGATATAGCAGTGAACCTATCATGGAGCGGTATACCTTTTGATCGTACTCCTTGCCATTTTCATCGGGGCCAAGTTGTCCGTTTGTAGGCATCGGTGTCTTGATGCCCTTGCAGTCTTGCATCCTGAATTTCCTCAGGCACTCCTTGAGGTACTTCTCCTGAGAGATGAAGATGCCGTTGCGTTGTTGACGAATTTGGAGTCCTAAGAAGAACTTCAGTTCGCCCATCATCGACATCTGATACTGTTCACTCATCAAGAATGCAAACTCTTCACTGTATTTCTTGTTAGTGCCTCCAAATATTATGTCATCAACATAAATTTGACATATGAATAATGCATCATCATATCGTTTTGTGAAGAGAGTTGGATCGAGGGAACCAGATTTGAAGCCCTTGCTGATGAGGAAGTCCCTTAGTGTGTCATACCAAGCCCGAGGGGCTTGCTTCAGTCCATAGAGAGCTTTCTTCAATCTGTACACCATATCAGGCTTCTTGGCGTCTTCGAAACCTGGAGGTTGAGCAACATATACTGCTTCCTCGATATTACCATTGAGGAAGGCACTTTTCACATCCATTTGATATAACTTGATATTATGATGATTAGCGAATGCAAGCATAATACGAATAGACTCAAGTCTAGCTACAGGAGCAAAGGTTTCACCGAAGTCGATTCCCTCAACTTGAGTATATCCTTGAGCTACGAGACGAGCTTTGTTCCTGATGACTTGTCCATCTTCATCAAGTTTGTTGCGGTAGATCCACTTCGTGCCGATGACGTTGTGAACTCTAGGATCAGGTCGTTTGACTAGTTCCCAAACATCATTCAGTTTGAACTGAAGAAGTTCGTCTTGCATTGCCTGAATCCATTCCGCTTCACGGAATGCCTCGGAGACTTTGGTGGGCTGTGAAATTGACACAAACGAGAAATGCCCACAAAAGGTAGCTATACGATTAGCTCTTGCACGAGTAAGAGGACCTGGTAGGTTGATGTCAGCGAGGATTTTGTCCACTTGAACTTCATTTGCCACACGAGGAAGTCGAGGTGGATGATCTTGAGGTGCATCTTCGTCACTGCAATCAGATTTGTTTGCATCAGCTTCAGGTGCTTCAGGAACTTCAGGCGTGTCTGGTGCCTCAGGATCTGGATCATCATCAGAGTTATTCGCTTCAGGATTTGGGTGTTCTTCAGGAGCAGGAGGTACGAGGATTTCTTCAGGATGATCCACAGGAATGATGTCACCAGCACCCATCTTCTTGATCTGTTCTTCAGGTGGTGCTTCACCTAAATCATGTGGCAGGTGCTCTCTTTGGGAGCCATCAGACTCATCAAAACGCACGTCTACAGTTTCAACAATTTTATAATGACTAATGTTGAAGACTCTGTAGGTGTGCGAGTTGATACCATAACCAAGCATGAAACCCTCACATGCTTTGGGTGCAAATTTGGATTCGTGGTGAGGATCACGTATCCAGCAAGGTGCACCGAATACTTTGAAGTAACTTACATTGGGTTTCTTACCGATCATTAACTCGTATGAAGTTTTATTGAAGAACTTATGAAGATACACTCGATTGACGATGTGGCATGCGGTGTTGATTGCTTCAGTCCACCACTTGAGGGGAGTATTGTACTCAGCCAGCATCGTGCGAGCCATCTCGATGAGGGTTCGATTCTTTCTCTCAACAACACCATTTTGCTGAGGAGTGTATGGCGCTGAGAATTCATGAGTAATTCCCAAGTCATCGAGGAATTCTTCCACACCGAAGTTCTTGAACTCAGTGCCGTTGTCGCTTCGAATGTGCTTGATCTTCAGGTTGTAGTTGTTCATGACTCGCTGAGCGAAGCACTTAAGAATTGCTGGAGTTCCTGACTTATAGAGAAGAAAATGCACCCAAGTGTATCGTGAGAAGTCATCAACAATAACAAGACAATACATATTACCTCCAAAGCTCGAATACTTTGGAGGACCAAATAGATCCATGTGAAGTAATTCCAGTGGTCTCGTAGTGGTCATGATGGTCTTCGCTGGGTGGTTGGCCTTGGTCATCTTTCCAGCTTCGCAGGCTCCACAGAGCCGGTCCTTTGTGAATCTGATTTCCTCAATCCCGAGGACATGTTTCTTCAGTACTAGCTTCTGAAGATTTCTCATTCCAGCGTGGCCGAGTCTTCGATGCCATAGCCAACACTCTGAGGCTCGAGCCATGAGACATGTAGCAACCTGAGGACCTTCAGAGAAATCTACAATATACAGGTCACCTTTCCTAATCCCACTGAAGACAGTGGATTTATCACTAACCATGAAGACAATACAACCATGTTTTCCGAAGAGAACAGCGAGATCAAGATCACACAGCATAGATACAGACATCAAGTTGTACCCAAGAGATTCAACAAGCATGACTTTATCAATGTGTTGGTCTCGAGAGATAGCCACTCTGCCGAGACCCAATACCTTACTTTTACCTTTATCAGCGAAGGTGATGGTTTTCTTTGAAGAAGGACTTAGTGATGATTCCATAAGAAGACTTCTGTCACCAGTCATGTGATTTGTGCATCCACTATCCATAACCCATTCAGTCTTTTCCTGCAAATGAATTAGTATCTCATACAGCAAGTTATGAGCCAGTTTCAGTTTGAGGAGTTTAAGATTCATCAGAATTAATTCCTCAGGATGTTCCTCAGGATTGATTCTATGAAATCAAACAATATAATTATCCTTCAACTGACTCATTAGTTATTGTCCTGGGCATTTGATCTGCATAAATTGTAATTGCCTCAGGACATGTCCCTGCACGGATGATTAGTTCTTAACCACCCACATCTTTATGGGTGGTCTTGAGGCACATGAGGATTGATGAGGATAATGAGACTTAATGGGGTGTGTGATGACAGTATTAGGATAAACAAATGAATAAGCATTCTTATGAGGAGCTTCCCTGTGGACAAAATGGTTAGCAGATACATGATTATAATCATTTCCTTTTGAGGTATCGTCCTCAGATGATATCCTTAGCTCATTTGCATCTGCATTCACAGGAAGGTTAGTGATGAGGTCCTTGGGCACCCAGATCTGCTTGACTGGAGGACCGTTCCTGCAGTTAGTTCCAATGTATCTGGAAAATACCTCACCATTACAATTTTTAAACAGTTTATAGTTTGAGTCAAATGACTCAATCATCATATCTGAAGAAGCAGCATCATAACCAGATAAGGCATAGGGGTCAGGAGGAGGCATCATTGCTCGAACCCAGATGGTCTCAGGATCAGTAACATGCCTAGTGCAAGAAATGTACGGAAAGATAGGCGATATCTGGGGAAGAGAATGGATCTGCTTGCCTGGAAGCTCGACGGTAGGGGTAGGGTCGTCGACGAAGTAGTCGTACCCGGCAGCGGTGTAGTCGGTGGTAGCATCGGGGTCTACCGGAGAATAAAAGGGGGGGGGAGAAACAGTAAATACAAAGAAATATATACAAACAAATACATGGCATGACGCATGTAAAGTTAACGGTGTTCTAACGCAGTGCAAAGCACGTTGCTCGGAGCGGGAATTCATCCGGGGATGAACTGCCAGCTCCGGGTGATTACCGGACAGGGTGTCCGGAGGGGGGGAGGGTTCATGCCGGAGGTGTCGTGGACATCCGACAAAGATAAGGGGGGTGTATCCGTGTTGGTTGAACTATTCCGAACAACTTTCGTGTTCGGAATAAATTCATCCGGGTACTTTTATCGGTACCGGGAATTATCGACAAACAGCCCGGAGGGGGGAATGCCGATGACCGGTGTGTTAGGGGGGTGGGGTAGACATACGGATAGCGTCTCCGTATTCGTTATATTTTTCTGATCAATTTTGATGTATAAAGTTTTTCGATCCGAGTTACGGTTTAAAAGATATTCATTTCTGAAGTTTAAATCATTTTTAAAAGAATTTGTGAATTATTTTTATTATTAAAACAGAACATTATCCAGAACGGTTTGACTAGTCAAACCTGACCAGTGGGACCCACTGGTCAGCCTCACAGTGATAATAAAAACAATTAATCAATTTAAATAGGGCCAGGGCCCACATGTCATACACTGACTAATATCAATTATTCAAAATATTAAATTAACAAGGGGGTGGGGTCCACGTGTCATTGACACAGAAGATTAATTAGGAAAATAAATTAATTAGAAAGGCATGGGCCCATATGTCATAGGCTGGGGTTTTATTTCCAGTGTTATTTAACAGAGTGATTAGTGGATATTAAGTGGGGGTGGACCCACTCGTCAGTGGGTCAGGGGGGTACGCTAACAGGGGAAGTTAACCCCGGCGATGGTGGCCACCGGACATGCTCCGGCGAGCCCGTACGGCGGCGAGGACCAAGGGCATTCCGGCGACCAAAAACACGGCGGAGGGGCGGAATTGGGCGAGGGCGACATCGCGCTTCTACCGGAGCCAACATCACCGGCTAGGGCGGCCTGTGCTCGCCGGGACCATGCCCGCGGCGGCGACCGGAGCGCGGTCCAGTGGGGACGGCGACGCAGTGCACGAGACGCGACGCCGGGTGAGGGGAAACGTAGCCCAGCTCACCGTGGAGCACGAAGAGGAGGCAGTGGGCTCGAGGACGCGAAGACGGCGACGAATTTGTCGCCGGAAGCCGACGACTGCAGCGGAGGGGAACGCCGCGATTTGCAGCGTACGGTGTCCGTGAGCTCGTGTTCGTCGGCGAAGGGGACGTAGTCGAGAGCGGGGGTTCCTCCTGGCGTGCTCGCCCGACCTGGAGAGGCGGGTGGCCGCGCCGGTGACCACGTTGTTCCCACGGCGGCGCTCGGATGTGCCGCGGGGGAAGGAGAGGGAGGCGCGAGGGAGGAAAGGTGAGGGGGCTAGGGTTTCGGGGAAAAAGGGGGCGCGTTGGGGACTTAAGCTCGACAGTGGCCACCGGATGGCCGCCACAGCGATGGGGGCAGGCGTGGCCGGCGTGGATGTCTCCACGGGGTAAGTTGAGCAGTAAGAGGAGGAAGATGGAGAGGGATTTGGCGGGTTGGGCCGGGAGGAGGTGGCTCGGCCCAGTAGCAGGGGAGAGGAGAGGGGTGGGGTGGGCTCCTTTGCCTTTTATCCCTTTCTGTAATTTCTTTTCAGCTTTTGTTCTTTTCTATTTATATTAGTTGCTTTGGCCTTTTTGTAAAATATGTAGTAGGTTCTAAAATTAGTGTAACACCATATATTACTGCCACAAAAAAGATTGGCAATAATAAAAGTCATTTAATATTTGATTTAAATATGAAATGATTTAAATAGGGGTTTTGGCCACTATTTTGATTTGTTTAGAATTTTCCATAGCACAATAAATACCCAAACCCATATGGATTTGGTCCAGTGATTATTTGGGATTTTATAAAAGTGGTTCCAAGATTTTTGGAAAAGATTTATTGTCACCCCATTTTAATATTCATCAAAAGGCATTTTTGGGTTTGTTTGAATTTTATTTCAAATGGCTTGGACTTTGTTTTCATGCATGATGATCAATGCCCATGGTTCACTTTGCTTGCAACAATATCAAAGGATAATTTGAATTTGAACTGAACCAGCTGATCAAACAAAAGTTTTGAACAGTGCTGGGGAACAGTAATGGTGATTACTGTTCATCTGACAGTGAAAGTGTTACATGGTAGGCACTCGAATCAACTGGTGTCCTTAAAGGTAAGAGTCGGGCGACCCATCGGTGCCCGCGAGCGGTATATTGTCGGGAGCGACAGGGAGGGTACGACCGACGTTACTGGCGTGCTTGGCCCCTGCTCGTATCTCGCGAGAGTTACCAAACCACGAAAAAGTCGAGCTCTACCAAGAGCACACGCGAGACAAGGTAAGGAGACGGTTCACCTTGTCAGTAACCGCACGCTTTGACGGGACGACAGGGCAGGCCCCGACGTTACCGGTGGGCCTTGTTGTTGTTCGTTGTCCGTTGTGTTGTTAGTCAGACAGCGATAACGGTTGTCTGCGAGATAATATTAAAATGCTAAATAGTTCGGCGGATGACTTGAGAGACCCGTTGGTCTGTACGCACTACCTACACGTGGGATTACGGTGTGGGCCTCCGCGTCGTAGTTCGTCCGAAAGCTCTTCAGACGTCAGCAGTACTGCGGCCTGATCGCCGGGAAACCGTCTTGTCTTATTTTCTGCAGCAGGTGTGATTGGATTTGCCTTTGCTTCACCGGACAGACTCGCACCGTGCAGGAGCGTGCAAGGGTGAGGGACCTAGACCCCTTGGCGCATAGGATATAGTCCGGCGGATGGCCTCTCTGCTGAGCCTAGGATGGGTTGCGTCGTGTCGGATAGCCTCGGTGGGGCGTTCCCTAACAAGGTTCACGCTACCCTGGAGATCCGAGCGTGCAGGCTGAACATTAGTGCACCCCTGCAGGGAGTTTAATCTATTCGAATAGCCGTGTCCACGGTAACAGGACGCTTTATGCTGAAGCTGGATCTTACCACTACAAACTATTACTATTAAACTGTATGGTTCCTGGTTTTCTTCCTCGCAGGGAAGTCGAGGAGGGGAACTCGGAGGCATTATTATTATTAATCATTACAACCTACTATTATACAATGTTGCGGCAACTTCTGCTTCATTGTTACTTTATTGTTTTATATGAACTATTGGCTATTTCTCTTCTCATGCTGCAAGACATCGTCAGAAGATGCTAGTCTTCGATAGGCCTAGCTTCTTACCCTTATTCTGATTCCTATCTTGCAGTCCACTATATACAGTCTCCCCTTTCCTTCGATAGAAATGCATAATGCTTAGTAGCATACGTAAGACTCGCGGGTATGCTAGATACTCACCTTTGCTTTATTTCCCCCTTTATGTTTTTCCTGATCGGCCGTTGCAGTCGACGTTGGAGCCTAGGAGCAGGAGTACCTCGGAGGCGGATACTACTACGTAGAGACCCCCGCTGACCAGGACCAGGAGTAGTTTCGGAGGCTCCCAGGCAGGAGGCCTTGCCTTTTTGATCTGTATCTCTGATGTTATTTGTGCTAGCCTTCTTAAGGCAAAACTTGACTAACTATGTCGGTACTCAAATATTATGCCTTGTATAACTTATGTATTCGGGTACGCGTGACCCCCCTTTTATTGTAACATATTGGTTTATCCTTTTGTGTTTAGTGTTGTGCTGTGATATTCTCACCGTGGCACCCTAATCTCAACCGTGTACCCTGCGTGTATGATTACTGTACACAGATTGATTTTGGGGGCGTCACACGGGGTCTACCGGAGATTAAAGGGGGGGGGGGGGAGAAACAGTAAATACAAAGCAAGCATATACAAACAGATGCATGACATGACATATGCAATGTTAACGGTGTTCTAACGCAGGGCAAAGTATTATGCTCTCGAGCGGGAATTCATCCGGGGATGAACTGCCTGCTCCGGGTGATTATCAGATAGGGTGTCCGGAGGGGGAAGGTACCATGCCGGAGGTGTCGTGCACATCCGACAAACATGTGAAAGGTGTATCTGTGTTAGTTGATCCATTCTGAACAACTTTCGTGTTCAGAATATATTCATCCGGATAGTTTATCGGTATCGGGCAATCATCGGACAGTCGGTCCGGGGGGAGACGGTTCGATGTTCGTTGTGTTAGAGGGGTGTGGTAGACATACAGATAGCGTATTCATATTCGTTATATTTTTCTGATCAATTTTGATGTATAAAGTTTTTAAATCTGAATTACGGTTTAAAAGATATTGATTTTCAAAGTTTTAATCATTTAAAAAAAAGTTTTGAATTTCTTTTAATATTTAAAATAGAAACATTATCCACAAGTCTATCTAGAACAGTGCTGACATGTGGGACCCATATGTCAGCCTTTGTTTATTAATAATTCAATTAACTAAATTTAAATATCCTCTGGACCCACATGTCATTCACAATAACTTATACTAGTACAATTTTAATTAATCTAACCATAGTGGGGCCCCGCAGTCAGTGATACTAACTTAAACTAACAGTTAATTTAATTAACAAATAGCTAGGGCCCACTTGTCAATGACACTGGGTGGTTAATCTAACAGTTTTCCATTTGTTTTAAAACACAGCTTAATTAACAGTGGGGTGGCCCACTGTCAGTGGCACATTAGGGCTTAACTAAGCCCCTGACAGTGGTGGCCCACCTGGCAGTGACTCCGGCGAGCTCGCCGGCGGCTGGACTCCGGCGAACTCGAGGTAGCGCTCGATATAGGGCATCATTTTGCACGCCGCTTGTTGCTACATGTTCAGTGAGGTGCGCCGCGTCGATCCTTGGTGGGGGAGTGTGGGGTGGTGGACGGAGCCGAGCACAAGCTCAACAATGGCGGAACATGGATCTCGGAGGTCCATGGCGAATCGCGATTCGTGATGCATACGAGCAGCCTAACGCGTCAAATTGGAAGTGCAGACCAGCAGCAACTTGTGCACGCCAAATTCGTGAGCTGGGGCGTCCTGTGTGCACGACTACGATGACAAACCGCGGCTGCCGGAGCAAGAAAAAGGGGGCTTTTGCACTGGAGCAAATCGGGCGGTGATGAATACTTGGCGACGACGCCACTGCTCACCGGGATCGTGCAGAACGTGGCAGTGGGCTTGGGGATGAATCGGGGTGGACGAAATCGCTCAGGGATCTCGTCGGAGCCGAAGAAGAAGAAGACGCCGCGCTCATTGTAGTCGATCCCACCGCAATTCCAAGCGCACGCAGACGAAGTCGACCACCGCACGCACGCCAGACACGTTGTTGTCGCACGGGGAAGTCACTGCCCACGGTTGCTCACCACGGCGGCTCGGCGGAATTTTTTCCCGACGATGCGAGAGGAGGAGGAGGGGAAAATGGAAGCGGGGGTGTCCAGGGGGTGGTTGAGGACGATCTTATCGTCGCCGGGTGCACAGGGGAGGTGGGGGCAGCCGAGAGAGACGCCAGCCACGGCGAGCTTGCCACGACGACGGGGGCAGGTGGGGATGGGATGGGGGCAGTTGGAGAAGAAGGGGCCCGGGGTGGGCCTGTCGCCCTGGGCGAGGTTTAAATATTTTTCCTTTTTTCTGTTTCTTTTGTTTACTGTCTTTTCTGTTTTGTATTTGTTTTTAATGTTTGACATTTTTACAAATCATGTTAGGTGTTTGTAAATTATAGTTGTATCTTGACGGGGATGTACCCCGTCAAATCCCATGGTCAGGGACCCTGGGTTAGTCACGAGAGGCACAGGTTGGACGATTGCTCGTCGGCTAACATGAGGATATGTTCTTGCTCGATATTATTGCTTGGAAATGATGATTACAGGGGAGCCAAGGCTAGTGCGCACAAGGCTAGGGTTACAGATTGTGTATCGCTTCCTCGGACGGTGGATAAGCGACACATGGGGCACGATTTACCCAGCTCCAGGCCCCCGGAGGGAAAACCCTACATGTTGCTTGTCTGATCTTGTATTGATGATGGTGTACACAGGTGCCGTGAGGGCTTTGATGGAGAGAGATCTTGTCTAGTCCTATGCGTGGGGGTTGAGAGCTTCTGTTGTCTTGAGTTGATGGGTTGTGATCTGTCTAGAGAGGTGCCCCTGCCTCGCTTTATATAGATAGCCAGGTAGGGGTTTACATGAGTCCTATTCGACTACAAGTAGGAGTCCTTGTATTGCGCCTCAAGTCTTCTGCTTCACGTCTTATTCCATTATGTCGGTGTCCACGAGTGGGCCTCTGGTGGGCCGCCAGCCATGACACGCACCAGGTACCCTCACGTAGAGGAGTCGTGGGGTCACCCCCTCGTCAGTAGCCCCCGAGTGCCTGGGGGACTCTAAGAGTCGCGCAGGGACTCGAATCTGCAGTAGCCGCCTTAGTGCGTGTCGATCATTTGATGATGAGCGGTCGAAGATGTCGTGAGTATGCTCCCGATGGGAGTATTTTGATGAACCATCGAAATTGCAGTCCGGTTCATCTTCTTGTTTCATCGTCGGGTGGGGAGAAGTTTCCCAGTCGAGCGGTCGTCGGGTGCACGTCAGCGCTCCCGATGGGAGTAGCCCCCGAGGCTATGTACGACTCGTAGAGTCGGGCATAGGCTCAAGTTGTTTTTAAGCTAACCCCGTCGTTCTTGTCAGCTGTGCGAGTAGTGCTCGTCGGGTACGCGTCAGCGCTCCCGATGGGAGTAGCTCCCGAGTCTATGTTCGACTGCTTGCAGTCGAGCATAGACTCAAGAATTCTTCGTCTTCGAGTAATTGTCATCCGAGGAAGTGCTCGACTCGGGTCTTGCGTCGTAGGTGTGAGTTGTTGTAGGGATCAGTCGTGGACGAGGAGGTTGACGTCGCCGCATCACGAGGGCGCCCAGCCCCCGAGCATCTGCTAAGAAGGAGAAAAAGGTGCAACTGTATTAAGGTGTACTTGTACGAAAAACAATTGTAAGGTACGTGATTTGTAGACATTGCACTTTTGTCGAGTGGAAAATGTAGCTGCATATACGGTTTAAGCGTGTCTTTTTGTGAGTAGGCCCACTAGCAGCAAACTCCTGCCGGGTAATAGGGACGCGATGCCAGACTTGTCGAACCCGGAGACAAGAGCGGCCTTTTGGTACCCAGCCTCACTATTTTGACGTATGCAAATAAACATCATATAAATATGCGCATGATCCAAAGAATGATTTTGTAGCCTCCAGATGTTTGTGTGCGACTGTGTAGTCGTCTTTGGCGACTGATCGAGAAAGTATAAAGGTTTTGGAGTCATAGCATAAGAATGTAAAGAAAACTTAGCTGTAGGATTGACGCGGCGGAGGATGTCGAAGATGAGCAGTCGACGATGAGCAGTCAACGATGCGAGAATGGAGTCGATGTGATGGCGACTGCGATGTTCAGCCCCCGAGTCCGCGAGCCCCCGAGTTCGCAAGCCCCCGAGTGTTGAGGTGGCGGAGTTGCGCGGCGAAGTCGTCGTGATGAATTTATCCGGTGAGTGACGAGAGGACTCGATGCGGCGATTCCTGCGCGATGGAGCTCGGTACGGGAGAGCCCATACAAAGGAGCTCGGGCGTAGGATGATATGTGTGCTTGGAGTCGATGGTGCGGCGAGTGCCCGAGAAGGACTCGACGCGTCGGGCGGAGTCGACGTGACGAAGTTTCGCGGCGTGTATCCGCACTGGAGCCGATGAAGTTTATGTCGTTGTTGATGTCGAAAAAGTGCCAGCCTTTGAGCATCGAGTGCGCGTCGTGATTCGCCCGTGGTTGATGTGTCGGACGGAGTCGATGCCTCGCCCGTAGACGTGCGTAGCCTGTTTCCGCAATATGTTGCGGCGACGGTTTCGACTGCGTTTTTTTCTTCTTCCATCTGGATCTTCATAGTGAATCATTGTTGATGTAGTCGCTGAGTCGTTGAGTTGTCGATTGCTCGTCGTGTGCTGTTGTTGTAGCGGATCGAGTTGATGTAGAAACATTGGCGAGTCATCCATGGCATGTCGAGTTGGAGTAGAAGCCTTGTGGGTCAAGATTGAACCCAAATTCGTGATTGGAAATTCGCGATCTCGCGTAGATGAAAAAACGCGTTGCAGTGCGAGAGCCGCCGACGGAGATCTAACCGTTGGAATTTTCTGAAATGTTTTGTGCTTATGTAGGATTGAATCCCGCATGCTTTCACCGGAGGTAATGTCAGGAATTTATTTTCTGGAGTCGCGCGGAGTTCCGTCAGATTTCGAGAGTGCTTCAGTGCGCGGGTCGCCGAGGGAGATCCAACCGTTGGAATTTGCTGAAACTTTCACAGATTTTCAAAAATTGGATTCCACCGAAGGGAGTGCCGAGATGAGCTCCGAGTCGCCGCCGCGAGTGCCCGCAACACAGACGTTTTTTTGTTCTGTAGGCTGCGCGAGAGCACTTTTGTTGATGTCGATCTTCGAGTGGCGCGCTCAAAATTTTTCTTTTTTTCTCCGTGAGCTTGACGTAGATCTTGATGTAGTTGTTGAAGAAGCCCTTGATTTGTGACTTGCTGGAAACGGGACCGCCGATATCGTGATTCCATCTTGTGCGGTTCCCACAGACGGCGCCAATTGTCGGGGATGTACCCCGGAAAATCCCCATGGTCAGGGACCCTGGGTTAGTCATGAGAGGCACAGGTTGGACGATAGCTCGTCGGCTAATAGGAGGATACGTTCCTACTCGATATTATTGCTTGGAGATGATGATTACAGGGGAGCCAAGGCTAGTGCGCACAAGGCTAGGGTTACAGATTGTGTATCGCTTCCTCGGACAGCGGATAAGCGACACATGGGGCACGATTTACCCAGCTCCAGGCCCCCGGAGGGAAAACCCTACATGCTGCTTGTCTGATCTTGTATTGATGATGGTGTACACAAGTGCCGTGAGGGCTTTGGTGGAGAGAGATCTTGTCTAGTCCTATGCGTGGGGGTTGAGAGCTTCTGTTGTCTTGAGTTGATGGGTTGTGATCTGTCTAGAGAGGTGCCCCTGCCTCGCTTTATATAGATAGCCAGGTAGGGGTTTACATGAGTCCTAGTCGACTACAAGTAGGAGTCCTTGTCTTGCGCCTCAAGTCTTCGGCTTCACGTCTTATTCCATTATGTCGGTGTCCACGAGTGGGCCTCTGGTGGGCCGCCAGCCATGACACGCACCAGGTACCCTCACATAGAGGAGTCGTGGGGTCACCCCCTCGTCATATCCCATTTAGGTGATACAACAAGTTTGGTGCATTTTAAAATTCATTGGATATTTCAAATAGAATATAAATGATTAAAATGGACTTTATGAGCTACTGTTTTAATTGTTTGTAATTTTACATGGGTCAACAAATACCCAAAGGTAGTCCAACATGGTTCTATTGATTTTTGGCAATTTACAAAATTGGTTTCAGAATTTTTTATCAAGGTTTAATTTGCCACAATTTTCCTAATCTCATTTGAATAGGATTTTGACTTTGGGTTTGACTTCAAGTGATCATGCACATGGGGCATGGGTTGTTGATCACCTACATCAAGGTTTTGATTAAGCTCAACACAAAGTTTGAGTAATGACAGGGGAGCAACATGGATTAATCAATAGTGATGATCAACAGTGTTAGTGATTACTGTTACAGATACTGATGGTGTTACACTACGTTACAATCCTATTCAATTGCATAGCCTGTTTTTATCGCCCCTTGATGTACCTTCCTTTATCCAATGCTGCCTATAAATAAATATATATTATATTCAGCAGTGAGCCCTGCGCATTGTTAGCTAGGATTAGATAACGGGCCGTGATCACTTAGGGGAGTGACGCGAATACAACTTATTACAACTGCACAGGTACGGTACAATGCAGACACCGCCTCAGGCCCCTACCTCGGTGATGTCAACGCACGCTTCTATTCTTGTAGACTATGTTGGGCCTCCAAGCGCAGAGGTTTGTAGGACAGTAGCAATTTCCCTCAAGTGGAGGACCTAAGGTTTATCGAAGTCAGGGAAGTAGAGGTTGAAGATGGTCTCTCTCAAGAAACCCTGCAATTAAGATACAAGAAGTCTCTTTTGTCCCCAACACACCTAATACAATGGAAAATTGTATAAGTGCACTAGTTCGGGGAAGAGATGGTAAAATACGAGTGATAGGTGTGGCAAAGCAAGGTAATATAAATCTGTATTAAAAAGTGCAGAAGGCAAACATGTAACAAAAGTGAGTGCAAACGGTGGAACAATGATGGAAACAAGGCCTAGGCTTCATACTTTCACTAGTGGAAACTCCCAACAACATTAACATAGTCTAATCACATGATATTTCCCATAAAACATGCAATGGAGACGCACTCGGAGGTCATTCCTTTGTGGTCAAGAGAGGATGAGAATTATGTAGGGCTACAAAAGCACACCTCAAAGTTCGTAGTTCTCAATCTATGGATTTCCCAATGTCACGCGCGGCCATCCAAAGAGAGTACCACAATCACCACAACATATCTAAAGGATAGTCAAAGACAAGCACCAAGAGACTCTCAATCTTCAATCAACACACAAAAGAGGAAATCACTCATGAAAATATTCTTCTAACCCATGTCCAATAGACCGCTGTCACCATGGTCTCGGGGATTATACTAGATAAGATCAAGTGACTACATCAATCCAATACATAGAGGAAGGGGAAATATCATGGGATCACCCTAGATTAACATAGCCTATGATCACAACGAAGATCACATCATGGGAGAGAGAGAAGAACACATAGCTACTGGTAGAAACCTCAGCCCCGAGGGAGAACTACTCCCGCTTCATGGAGGGAGGAAGCAACGTCGATGGAGATGAATCCGGGGGCACTTCCCCGTCCCGGCAGGGTGCCGGCACAGGAATTCTGTCCCCCCGAAACTTGATGGCGATGGCGGCGGAGATTGGAATTTCTTCTGGAGAAAAGGGGTCTGGAATCAGGGTTTCCTCCTCGGGGGTAAAAATAGGGCCAAAGGGGGGCACCAGGGGGGCCACAGGGCAGCCAGGAGGGCAGGTGGCGCGACCTAGGGTGGGGCCGCGCCAGGCACCCTCCTGGGCTCTGGGTGGTGGCCCTCCTGCCATGTCTTGATTATTCCGGAAGCTTCCGGAGCACTGATTTTTTATATAATTTTTCCGGTATTTATTGGGCACTTTAATTATTGGAAAAACCTGAAATACAAAAACAGCAGAAAACAGGAACTGGCAACTGGGTGCACTGAGTTAATAGGTTAGTCCAAATATGATCAAAAGTGTATGAAAGTTCAAGCAAAACATGGCAAAGTCACACAAATCATGCATGGAGCAAGCAGAAATTATAGATACGTTTGGGACGTATCAACATCCCCAAGCTTAATTCCTGCTCGTTCTCGAGTAGGGAAATGATAAGAAGCATAATTTCTGTGGCGACATGCCACACAACCATATAAGGACTTTTAAGTAAATCAATCAAAGCATGCAGTTCAATTCAAGTCTTAACAAGCAAGAGTCTATATTAGCATTGACACAAGCAACAAAAGAACAAAAGGTGCTAGAGCTCTCACTGTCCGTGACTCGAATGTCTCTAGATGGTGTTTGCGTGCAAGCAGGGGACTGGGAAAAAGAGAGAAAAAAGGTTGTTGAGAACTACTATCTACTAAAGTTTCACACTTAGTCTCCTTTGGATTCTTATTTGGACTCGTCCCCAGACCACTAGCCAGGTACGAGTCAAACTGATCCACTCCCTTTCGATATTTTGAGCACTCATGCAATGGATGAGCGTGAGCAAGAAAGTTGACACCTAAAAGGCGAAACAGAAAGAAGGTGGAGGAGGAAGACAAAAAGGTGTGAAAGGCTCACATCAATGAGGACAATCATAGGCGAGAGAAGGCCATATGATAGATATGATGTGAGGAGTAGGGATTGCCATGCAACGGATGCACATGTGAGCTAAAAGCTCTCCAAGGGAACTAGTGGGGGTGCATCTAACTTGCTTTCTCAAGAAGACCTAGAGCTCGTTTGAGGAGGCTCATCATTGGAATATACAAGCCAAGTTCTATAGTGTGAAGGTCCCCACATAGCTATATGCATGATGATGATCTCTATGGAGTACAAGGGATAGAGGATGAAGTACTAGTGTGGATCTCTCAAAAGGAATAGTAGTGTGCCCCTTCTCTCTTTTTATTTCTCTTTTTCTATTTTTTCTATTTTTTGTATTTTTTTGGTGGCCTCAATGGCTCTTTCTATTTAACTCTCATTTGTCCTCTTTGGGATCTTTTGATTTTGTCCTCTTTGGGATCTTTTCCTCACTTTAGGGGCAACACTCTATATTTTACAAGAATATAGGAGATTTTTCACACTTTACAAAGGTACTCACATAAAGAAGATATAACTATCACGATGCAAATGTATGCTTCTGCCAGGATAGAAGAATATGCAATGATACTAGCACGTCATGTAGAAATGATTAGGGCAAGGCCCAAGTAGCATGCGGCTCATCGATCAAGCAAGTAGCATGTATGACATGAAGATCAAGTCATGAGAAGATGGATGTTGCATGGCAATGTATCTCGGAAAGGCTATGGAAATTCCTTGTAGGTAGGTATGGTGGATGTTTTGAGGAAATATATAAGGAGGCTTATGATGACAGAGCATATCATGCCAAGGGTTGTGATGCACCGGCGAACTATGCGCCAACTCCCGAGGTGAGAAGGGCAATGCACGGTACCGAATGAGGCTAGAAAAAGTATAGGTGGGTGGAAGTGTCAACTTTCGAATACTCACATTAGTCCGAAGAACTCATGAACTTATTATCGGTAACTCTCAATCTAATTCGGAGGTTCACAAAGAGACAAGTACCCCGAGGAGGAGTGTATGGGGGTTTGGTTATCCTTGCGCATCCTCGACTCATGGTATGTGAGTGTACTCTAATATTTGAACCCTCCAGAGGTTAGTGGTCCATCTAGTAGCTAGAGTTCTCAACAGGATTTTTGGTTTTCTAAAATCACACGGATTGCCCAAAATACGACATCTATCACTAATAGGCTAAAGCTCTTGACACCATAAGTTCAAACATTACTCTAGTCAATACCTCAAAACTATTGCAAGTTACAACTACAAAGAGAACAACAACTTCAACTACCTACTTCTAGTCAAGACACAAAACTCAGTGCAATAGGCAAACTCTCTAACAAGATAAAACATGCAACCTATAGAAAGTTCAACCTAAAACAAAAGAAAAGCTCTATAAAGACTAAAGCACTACAACTAAACAGAGCAGCAACTAAGAAAAGAAAAAGAACAGCTCACAGCTAAAAGAATAAGCATGCAAATCCTATGAGGAGTTCTAGTTCAAGCGGAGCGTGTATCTCTCCCACACAAAATAGTAAGCTTGGGTCTAACTTGTTACTACAGCAAACAAAGAAAAAACAAACCTAGAAAAGTAAAGAGCGAGACGCTCCAAGCATAACACACAGCGCATGAAGTGATAAAAATATAGTGCAACGAGGGACGAACTGATAATTGTTGATGGAGAAGGGGATGCACGGGGGCATACCCAAGCTTAGACGCTTGGGTCTCCTTGAATATTTGTTGGGGATGCATGGGGTCATCCCCAAGCTTGAGCGCTTGACACTCCCGAAACTTCTTTTATCATCTTCCATCGCACACTTGAAACTCCCTTCATAAATAACTCATCATAAGCTGATTAGAGAGGTTAGTACCCTTAATAAATAAAAAAATTCCACTGGATATAAAGATATTCTTGAAGAGATACCTCAAGATTTCGAAAAAGTTTTTTCAGAGAAAAAGCAAGATTAAGGTTTGCAAAAGTTAGGAGAGACAAAACGTGTCAGAATCTGTGAAAAACAGAACAGCAGGTAGTAAAGAATTTTTTAGGGGTACTTCTTCAACTCGAATCAAAAAGCTCACAACAAACGCTCGAAAGTCAATTGTATGGAGCACGATGTCAAAAAAATTCAGATCAAAAAGATGATCTGGTGATTTTAGGCTAATTTTTTCCGTCCAAGGACAGAACCTGTTTTCTGGACAGCATGTCACAACTTTTGAACTTTCTTGCAATCAGAGGCTAGAATTGGCACAAAGATTGAAAATAAAGATACAATGATGTTGCTACAGTAGTAACAATCATCAAGACCACTAAAAACTGAAAGTAAAAACTCAAATTAAAGATAACAAGGGTTGTCTCCCTAGAGCTCTTTCTTTATAGCCATAAAGATAGGCTTAAGTATTTAATGATGCTCTCATAGGAATAAGGAATAAGAGTTGAAGAACAAAAGAGAGCATCAAGAAGAAAATAACAAACACATTTATGTCTAACATGCTTCCTATGCAAAGGTATCTTGTAGAGTAAAAACTCATTGAAGCATAAAGATATTAGCATAGGAAGGCAAAATAAGTGCAACTTCAAAGCCTTCAACATAAAGAGAGGGAACTTGATATTATTGAAATATCTATAAGAATATGTTCCCTTCTCATAATAATTTCCAGTAAGATCATGAATAAACTCAACAATATAAGTATCACATAAAGCATTGTTACCATGATCCACATGCAAAAGGGTACTCTTACTCTCCACATAAGCATAATATTTCTCATTGGTAATAGTGGGAGTAGGACTATCATAAACAACTTGAACACTATAGATTAATTGTGTATTAGGAAGATGGTGTTCAACAAGGGAGTAATTACCTCCATGATTATGACAAGTTTCATAAGGATAATTTCTCCTTATGTCATAGGTACCTTTAAAATCACTATAGATAGGAGTTATAACATCATCATAGTAGAGAAGAGCATTATCATTGCTAGCAACTATATTTGTAAACATGATGTCTTTATTCTTACTAGCAAAAGAATTATCAATTACCACATCACTAATGGTTAAAGGACTTGCAATCCTATCATCCCCAAGCTTGGAGCTTTCCATATTATCACTCTCAGAGTTGGTACCAAAAAGGTTTTCAAGGTCATAAGTAGCATTATCATCATTTTCCCAATCACAAAAATTAACATGCATATCATAATCAAAATCATCTTCAATAGTGCCTACGAACTTAACATCAGGATAATAATGAATGCAATCAAGCTCACCGTCCTCCAAAAATTTCTGTCCGTTAGGATAAAAATTGATGCGAGGAATATGCTCATGCCAGGTTGATACCCATTCTTCTTCCTTCTTGCTCCTCTTCCTCCTCCTCTTCTTTTTCTTCTTATTTACCTTAGGAGGGAGTGGTTGGAGACGAAGTTTCTCCACATATCCTGGTTTATCATTAGAAACAATAGGGGAAACTTGGGAGAAACTCTCCTATTTATTAGTAGAGATATAAGAGACATTTTTATACTTTGGTAAAGTTCCCTCCTTTATAATCTTACTTATGTAATCATTTTCATGGCAATTAACAACACAATAGAGATGGAAATTTTGCAAAGTGTTGCTAATTCCTAAGGCATTAACATCTAGCCAAGAAGTCTTTTCTGATAACTCTTCACACATCAAAAACAACACAAGTTCATCATAAAGATCAGAAGCGATCATGTTATCACACAACTGATTAACAGTTATTCTTTGAAAGTTCATGCATTGAAAATTAAAGTGACCCTCTATGCAGCAAAGTTCACAAGTAAAAGGATAAAGGTCACACAATTCTCTAGCAATTTCATTTAAATCTTTGACCCAAGTGATTGTTCTTTCATGCTTATGTTGCTTACAATACTTCTCTTCTTCAATCATAGGCCTTTCACAAGGTCTATCCACTCCACAAAAATTAAAATGCTTATATAAAACTTCATTTTCAGGAATTGGATCATGCATGTTGCAATCATCGTGAAAAATCTCATTTTCTATGCAAATCTCTTTAAAAGGTTCATGATACTTGATCCAATTCTCCTTAGGCATATTAAGATGTGAAGCAAAAGATTTCAGGAAATCAACAAGGAGTTGAGAATCAAGCCCAAACTTAGCACTAAACTTATTAAAACTTGCAGTTTCAACAAAGGACTTAATGCAATCATAATCATAATTATACCTGACTCTATACCTCTGTCGATCTCCCAATCTTCAGTATTGCGTTGAATTCTTTTAAGGAGTTCCCATTTAGCATCAATCTTTTCGTTTGTGAAAGAACCCATAGAGGAAGCATTGAGAAAGTCTCTATCCTGTCGAGAGAGCCTCGCATAAAAATTAGTAACAATTATATCTTTGGAGAGCCCATGGTTAGGACATTTTAGCATTAAAGTTTTCAGTCTCCCCCAAGCTTGAGATATTCTCTCTCCGTCATGAGGATAGAAATTATAAACATAATTACTATTCTCATGAACTTCATGAAGAGGATAAAACTTGGAGTAAAAGAGAGACTGGATCTCTTCCCAGTCCCGTAGGTGAGAATCATCTAGTAGCCTATACCATTCCAATGTTTTTCCTTTCAGTGACAAGGCAAACAATTTCTTCATGACTTCACCCCTTGTCAAACCTGAAATCTTAAATAACTCACAAAGTTTTGTAAGTTTCAACAAATGAATACTAGGATTGACTGTCCCATCATAATAATCATTAATAATTATTTCAAGTATCCCAAGTGGTATTTTGAAAGGGATACATTCAGTAGGTGGAGGAGACTTCTCTACCACGGGCGTGGTAAGGCGGCCTTCCCCAAACAGCGAACTAAGAGTGCAGTTTTCCATAAGCATAACTAGTGAAAATAAAAACAAGAAACAAAAAGATTTAATTGCAAGATCTAAAGATATACCTTCAACGCTTACCTCCCCGGCAACGGCGCCAGAAATAGCTTGATGTCTACGCACGCTTCTATTCTTGTAGACTATGTTGGGCCTCCAAGCGCAGAGGTTTGTAGGACAGCAACAATTTCCCTCAAGTGGATGACCTAAGGTTTATCGAACTCAGGGAAGTAGAGGTTGAAGATGGTCCCTCTCAAGCAACCCTGCAATTAAGATACAAGAAGTCTCTTGTGTCCCCAACACACCTAATACAATTTCAAATTGTATAGGTGCACTAGTTCGGCGAAGAGATGGTAAAATACGAGTGATAGGTGTGGCAAAGCAAGGTAATATAAATCTGTAATAAAAAGTGCAGCAAGCAAACATGTAACAAAAGTGAGTGCAAACGGTGTAACAATGATGGAAACAAGGCCTAGGCTTCATACTTTCACTAGTGTCAACTCCCAACAACATTAACATAGTCTAATCACATGATATTTCCCATAAAACATGCAATGGAGACGCACTCGGAGGTCATTCCTTTGTGGTCAAGAGAAGATGAGAATTATGTAGGGCTACAAAAGCACACCTCATAGTTCGTAGTTCTCAATCTATGGATTTCCCAATGTCACGCGCGGCCATCCAAAGAGAGTACCACAATCACCACAACATATCTAAAGGATAGTCAAAGACAAGCACCAAGAGACTCTCAATGTTCAATCAACACACAAAAGAGGAAATCACTCATGAAAATATTCTTCTAACCCATGTCCAATAGACCGTTGTCACCATGGTCTCGGGGATTATACTAGATAAGATCAAGTGAGTACATCAATCCAATACATAGAGGAAGGGGAAATATCATGGGATCACCCTAGATTAACATGTCTATGATCACAATGAAGATCACATCATGGGAGAGAGAGAAGAACACATAGCTACTGGTAGAAACCTCAGTCCCGAGGGAGAACTACTCCTGCTTCATGGAGGGAGGAAGCAACGTCGATGGAGATGAATCCGGGGGCACTTCCCCGTCCCGGTAGGGTGCCGGCACAGGAATTCTTTCCCCCCGAAACTTGATGGCGATGGCGGCGGAGATCGGAATTGCTTTTGGAGAAAAGGGGTCTAGAATCAGGGTTTCCCTCCGCGGGGCTAAAAATAGGGCCAAAGGGGGGCACCAGGGGGGCCACAGAGCAGCCAGGAGGGCAGGTGGCGCGACCTAGGGTGGGGCCGCGCCAGGCACCCTACCGGGCTCCTGGTGGTGGCCCTCCTATCATGTCTTGGTTATTCCGGAAGCTTCCGGAGCGTTGATTTTTTATATAATTTTTCCGGGATTTATTGGGCACTTTAATTATTGGAAAAACCTGAAATACAAAAACAGCAGAAAACAGGAACTGGAAACTGGGTGCACTGAGTTAATAGGTTAGTCGAAATATGATCAAACGTGTATGAAAGTTCAAGAAAAACATGGCAAAGACACACAAATCATGCATGGAGCAAGCAGAAATTATAGATACGTTTGGGACGTATCACTCGGCTCTGCCGAGCCACCATCAAGTGTGAGATATCGAGGAGTGATCCTTGTACTCCACTTGTTGCTGACCTATATAGCCGCTCTAGATACCTGAGCAACGGTTGTCCTTCAGGTAAGAAGTCAGACGACCCAACGGTGCCCGCGAGTGGTATTGCGACGGGACGACAGGGAGGGTACGACCAGTGTACCGGTGTGCTTGGCCCTTGATCGTTGGCCGCGAGACTTACCAAACCATAAAAGTCGAGCTCCTCCAGGAGCACACGCGAGACAAGGTAAGGAGGCAGTTCACCTTGTTGGTAACCGCAGAGACTTGGTGGGACGACAGGGCAGGCACCGATGTACTGGTGGTCCTGACTGCTGTCGTTGTCCGCGGGTCAGTTAAGTCGAGGCAACGATAACGGTTGTCCCGCAAGTTAATAAAACGACTAATAATTCGGTGGATGTCTTGAGTTGTCTATATGCCATGTACGCACTACCTACCCGTGGGAATTACGAGTTATGGGCTCCCCTGCTTCATAGTATCGTCCGAGGACTCTTCAGACGTCAGCAGTACCGCGGCCTGCGCCGGGAAGTAGTGTTGTCTTATTTTCCGCGGTAGTGTGATTTGTATTTGCGTTGATTTAACTTCACCGGCCAGCCTCGCATCGTGCAGGAGTACGTCGGGGTTAGGGTCCAAAGCCCCGCGTACATAGGATATAGTCCGGTGGATGATCTCTTTGTTGAGTTTGAAATATGGGCTGTGGAGTGTTGGATAGCCTCGGTGGAGCATTCCCTAACAAGGTGCCTGCCACCCTGGAGATCCGTGCGTGTAGTGTAACACAAGTGCACCCCTGCATGGAAGATTAATCTATTCGAATAGCCGTGTCCACGGTAACGGGACGCTTTATGCTGAAGCTAGATCTTACCACTACAAACTATTATTATTAAACTGTATGGTTCCGTGTTTGCTTCCTCGCAGGGGAGTCGATGAGGTGATCTCAGAGGCATTGCTAATTATTACAACTTACTATTATACAATGCTGCAGCAACTTCTGTTGCATTTTTTACTTTATGCTTTATATAAACTATTGGCTATTCTCTCCTCATGCTGCAAGACGCGTTGGAAGATGCTAGTCTTCGATAGGCCTAGCTTCTTACCCTTATTCTGATTTCTATCTTGCAGTCCACTATATATAGCCTCCCCTTTCCATTTGATACAATGCATAAATGCTGGTAAGTTTTACTAACACTGACATTAGGATCACGTTCTCTTGATTCCACCCGGCGTTCTGGTGCTACCCCATTGATTGAGTCGTGTCGCAGGAGTTCTACCCCATGTCCCGGACCGCGGATACCATTATCATTCTGGGCAGGCCGCGCGTTCTCTGGCATTAACTCCTGTGGCCAACAGTTTTCTTGCGGCGTGATTGACATAGTGGAATCTATGTCGCGTCATGTAATCCTTACCGCGGTCTGCGCGCCGCCTAGTGAGTCCTTTTTCCTTAATTTCTACGATGTTACGCTGCCCGATTTTCGATTGACTCCGTGTGTGAATGTGCATGTCTTATATGAATACTCCTATATATCCGCGCCTCCTCTTCGTTGTCGCTTTACTTCAGGCTTGATTCTGGTATCTCGTTAAATTTTCATCGCTGAAATACCCCTGTTAAATTCTAGCAGGATGGCTGGTCGTGGTGGTCGTGGTCGTGGTGCCAACGACCCACCTCTGCCGCAGGATTACATGGCCGCGATGATGCAACAGTTCGAGCTGAACCGTCGGTTCATGCAGAATGTCATGGCTCAGTTCCCCCAACCGAATCAGAATGGGCACCACCATCAGCATGCCACAGTGACTGCACGACTTCACCCGCCTCAACCCCACTATGTTCCACAACTCTGTTCGGCCATTGGATGCTGATGACTAGCTTCGCAACATCACTCACGAGCTGGAGTCTGCTAATGTTGATCCAGCCGACTATGTGAACTTTGCGTCTTATCATCTGAAAGGCGCCGCTGCTCAGTGGTGGAGCACCCACAAGCGTTCACTGCCAGTTGGCGAAGTCATCACTTGGGATGAATTTCAGTCCGCCTTCCGCGCCCGCTACATTCCTCAGGGGATCATGAATCGTAAGGGGGAAGAATTCCGCAACCTCACTCAGGGTAACATGACCGTTGAAGCCTATCAGCGCGAGTTCCTCAACCTCTCTCGCTATGCGGAAGAAGAGATCACCACTGATGCTCGAAGACAGCAGAAGTTCCGTCGTGGCCTCAATTCAGACCTCAGGCTCGCTCTTGCCGTTCACGATTTTTCCAACTTCGCCACCATGGTGAAAAAGGCTATCACCGTCGAGACTTCCTAGACGGAGCACAAGAACTCACTGAAACGCTATCGTGACATTGGCTCATCTTCGGGCGCAACCCAGAAGCGTCGTATCTGGCTCCCTACCAGTGTGACCTATTCACCTGTACCTGCTCCAAGGTCGTCTTATGTTGCACCCCGTCTGCCTTCGCCATCGCAGATGCCAAGAGCTCTGCCTCCACCACCCAATGCTACACCCCTTCGTCCTCAGGATGGATTATGCTTCACGTGCCGCCAACCTGGGCATTTTTCCAGGGAGTGCCCCCAGAAACAGAAGCAACTGGTAGTTCACCCCGCTGGCCGCGGAAATGGTCGTGGCAACAACAGGACCCCCAACTATAATACTGGGTCCTGCTTATGCTCGTGGACATGCTAACAATATTAATGTTGAAGAAGCTCAGCAACAACCCGCTACCGTGATGGGTACCCTTCTCGTTAATTCCGCACCTGCTACTGTTTTATTTGATACAGGAGCATCACATTCATTCATGTCATAAGCATTTGCATTTTCGCATAACTTCAAGTATGAAACGATGAAACCACCGATGGTTGTTCGCACCACGATAGGCCAATGCCGAACCACCATGCTTGTGCCAAACACCATCATTGAAATCGAAGGAATTAAATTCTTTGCTTCGCCCATCCTCCTGAAGTCTTCCACCATAGACCTCATTCTGGGCATGGATTGGTTGAAAGTCCACGATATCGCACTGTATTGTGGCACCAGTTCTGTCCAACTTTTTCATCCCTCCGGCGAGATTGTTTACCACACCACCCGAATTACCCGTAATGCTGAAACGCAGATATTTATGATGAATGCTTTGAATGCCTCCCCCCTCGAAGGAATCGAGAACATTCCAGTCGTTCGTGATTTCCCCGACGTCTTCCCCGAAGAACTGCCAGGAATACCGCTGATCCGAGAAGTCGAATTTGTCATCGACTTGAAGCCCGGCACCACCCCTATTGCTAAGCGTCCTTACAAGATGCCACCGCACGAGCTCCTTGAACTTAAGAAGGAGATCGACGAAGCACTTCGGAAGGGTTTCATTCGCCCAAGTTCCTCAGCTTGGGGAGCACCTTCACTTTTTGTCAAGAAGAGCGATGGGACAAACCGATTGGTCCAAGATTACCGGCCCATTAACCAAGCCACCATCCAGAACAAATACCCACTTCCCCGGATCAACAATCTGTATGATCAACTTTCCGGATCCAAGGTGTTCTCTAAACTCGACTTGAGGTTGGGTTATCACCAAATCCGAGTCCGTGATGAGAAAATTCCGAAGACTGCCTTCATTACTCGCTATGGTTCATACGAGTACACTGTCATGTCCTTTGGCTTAACCAATGCTCCATCCACCTTCTCCAGATTGATGAATTATATTTTCATGGAGTACCTCGACAAGTTCGTCGTGATTTATTTGGATGATATATTGATATATTCCAAGAATGAGGAAGAACATGCTGAACATCTTTGTCTTATACTGGAAAAGCTTCGACAACACAAACTCTACGCTAAGTATTGTAAGTGTGAGTTCTGGCTTCCCGAAGTAACCTACCTTGGACATGTGATTTCCAAGGATGGCATTGCCGTCACCCCAGAACGTGTCCAGGCTATTCTTGACTGGACTCCTCCCAAGACCGTCAAGCAAGTCCGCAGTTTCCTCGGGCTCGCTAGCTATTGTCGCCATTTCGTTGAGAACATCTCCAAGATTGCCAGGCCTCTGACTAATCTGCTTCACAAAGGCGTCAAGTTCGAGTGGACAGATAAATGCCAAGAAAGTTTCGAATCCCTCAAGGCCAAGCTAACTTCTCCCCCAGTGCTCGCTCCCCCGGATACTCAGAAGGACTTCCTGATTTATTGCGACGCGTCTCGTCAAGGATTAGGTTGTGTCCTAATGCAAGAGCGCAAAGTGATTGCTTATGGCTCTCGTCATTTACGTGCTCACGAAGACAAGTATCCAACACATGATCTCGAATTGGCAGCAGTAATTTATGCATTGAAGCTGTGGCGACATTACCTCGTCGGTAATCGTTGCGAGGTCTACACCGACCACCAAAGTCTGAAGTATTTGTTTACTCAGCCAGACATGAATCTTTGTCAACAACGATGGCTCGAGACAATAGCTGACTTCAACAGGGATATTTCGTATACCCCTGGCAAGGCTAATGTGATGGCCGATGCCTTGAGCCACAAAGCTTACTGTTCTGAACTTGAGGTTCAGGTACAACAACCACATTTGTATGAAGAGCTTCGCAAGCTGAACCTGGAGATTGTTCCTCAAGGTTACGTCAATAACCTGGTTCTCGAGTCAAAACTCGACGCCCTCATCAAGAGTAGACAAACTCTTGACGCTGACATTGTGAAGATCAAGCAAGACATCACAGAAGGAAAGCCCTCCTCTTCTACCATTGATACCAATGATGGTGATAATGTGTACTTCAAGGGCCGCTTAGTAGTTCCTGTGAGCCAGGCCAACATTAACTGTGGCCCGGATATCATGGAAGAAGCCCATAATTCTCCCTTGTCAATCCACCCTGGTAGTACCAAGATGTATAAAGACCTTCGTCAACGGTACTGGTGGCCTTACATGAAGCAAGACATCGCCCGCTATGTTTGCCAATGTGACGTTTGCAGTCGCTTCAAGGCCGGACATCAGAAACCCGCTGGCTGGTTGCGACCACTCCCTCTTCCTGATTGGAAGTGGGACAAAGTCGAAATGGACTTCGTCACCGGTTTTTCCAAGTCACAGAAAGGTAACGATGCCATCTTTGTCGTCATCGAACGATTCTCCAAGATTGCTCACTTCCTGCCAGTCAAGGAGAAGATCACTGCTAGTCAGTTAGCAGACTTGTATATCTCCCGAATTGTGTCACTCCACGGTATTTCGCTGGAGGTCAGTTCAGACTGTGGCAGCCTTTTCACCTCACAATACTGGAAGAGTTTCATGGAAGCATTCGGGACTCATCTGTCTCTCAGCACCGCTTACCACCCCCAGTCGCAAGGCCAAGTTGAACGAGTCAATCAAGTGCTGGAAGACATGCTTCACGCTTGTGTCCTTTCATTCGGCATGAACTGGGAGGAATCTCTCCCGTACGCGGAATTCTCGTACAACAATAGCTATCAGGCTAGCTTGAAGATGGCCCCCTTCGAAGTTCTATACGGGCGTAAATCTCGAACCCCCCTGAATTGGTCAGGAACTGGGGAACGACCCTACTTCGGACCGGATCATGTCCAACAAGCTGAAGATCAGGTTCGCGTTGTGCAAGAAAATCTCAAGGCCGCCCAGTCTCGTCAAAAGAGCAATTATGATCACAAACACCAGGAAATGGTCTATCAACCTGGTGAATACGCCTACCTCCGTGTCACTCCCATGAGGGGCACACATCGCTTCGGTATCAAGGGCAAGTTGGCTCCTCGCTATGTTGGCCCGTTCCGTATCCTTTCCAGGAGTGGACCCATGGCATACCGGTTGGAATTGCCGCCGAACCTCTCCCAAGTCCACGATGTCTTCCACATGTCGAAACTTCGTCGCTGCTTCAAGGACCCTGTCCGCGAAGTGGAACATGATATGATCGAGATGCAACAAGACTTGAATTATCGAGAACATCCGAGCCACATTCTCGATCAGTCTGAACGTCGAACCCGCAACAAGACCGTCAAGTTCCTCAAGGTTCAGTGGTCGAACCATTCTGAAGATGAATCCACCTAGGAACGCGAGGATCGTCTTCGCGATGAATACCTCGATCTTTTCCTCGCTACCACTTAAATTCTCGGGACGAGAATTCTTGTAGTAGGGGGAGATTTGTAACACCCTCAGTGTCTGTAACAGTAATCACTTGTACTGTTGACTAATCACTGTTGCAATCATGCCATGATCATCTTTGCTTTTGATCACATTCAAAAATGCTTTTTGGTTAATATAAAAAATCATGTGAAAATTAAACTTTCCCCCAAAATTGTGCAACCACTTTTGTTAAATACAAAATAATCACTGGACCATGGTAAACAAACTTGGAGTATTTATTATGCCTCTGGAAAATTCAAACAATTCATACACAAGCCAAAAAAGAACTAGTTGCCAATTGCTTAATAAAAATAAATATCAAAAGAGTTTAGAAAAACCCTAAACTTTTTGTGGAACTCTAGAAATATGCCTTACTAATTATGGGCCAGGTTGTACATTTTACAAAAATGCCAAAGCTACACAAACAAATAATACGCAGAAAAGAAAAGAGAAAGGAATAAAGAAAAGAGAAAAACCTATCACTCGCCCTGGGCGAGGCCCACCTCGGCCCAGCCACCCCTCCTTCTTCTTCCCCTGTACGACCATCAGAACGCGTGCGTGGAGGCCATCCACGGCACCGCGCCGCCGTGGCACGCATCTGTCGGCTAGCCAACATTGTTTAGCCGGCCACACCCTCCTCGCCCCCAGGATGGAACCCTAGCCCCCGAAAATTGTGGATCGAGCCCTAGCCCTTCTCCCTCCTCTCTCCTTGCACAATTTCCCCGGACCCCGAGCTCCCTGTCGACGCGCCGCCGCGGCCTGCGTGGCCAACCTCCTCCCCTAGCCTCGAGACCACGTCCAGGGGCTCCGCCACGTCCGTCTACGTCGCCCTCGACGACAAACATGAGCGCTCGGCCACCGAACGCCGCGAATCGAGCCCCTCCGCGTTCGGTGGCCGAGGTAATTGACGGTGCCCCTCCCCAACCTCAACCGAGTCGAGCTCCACGGTGAGCTTCCGCCTCATCCCCCTCTTCTCACGCTTGAAACAGTGCCCCGGGTGGGTTCCCCCATACCGCGCGCTCCGGCCGCCGCCGCGTTGGTCGCCGCCGTCGAGTATGACCTTCCCGGTGACAACCGAGTATCTAGGGTGGTGCGGGCGAGCACGGGGCGCGTTCCGGTAGTCTTCCCGTGCCTAATGGTGCCCGAATCTCTGAGTTCCGGCGTCGCCGCCGCACTGATGATCGCCGGCGTCAAGCCGCCGGCCTGGCCAGCGTGGCCACGCTGGGTTAAACCAGTGGGCTCACTCCCACTGACTAGTGGCCCCCACCACTGCGATTAGCAACTAATCACACTTAAAACGAAATAAACCCTATTAATTAACCCTTCAGCGGATGACAAGTGGGGCCCAGGCCAGTTAAAATAATTTAAACTGATATTTAGCACTATTACACTTACACCTGGGCCCCACTGGCTTCTTAGTTTATTTTAAATGGATTATTAAAATGAGTCACTAGCATGTGGGCCACCCTACTGTTTTATTAAATAAAATTGATTTATATTAGATGTGAGGCTGACCAGTGGGACCCACTGGTCAGGTTTGACTGGTCAAATGTCAATTGTGGATAATGTTTAATATAATAATAAAATAAATGGGAAAATAATTTTAATTGATTTAAACTTCAGAAATTAATATCTTTTAAACCGTAGCTCAGATTGAAAAACTTTATACATCAAAATTGATCAGAAAATTATAAAGAATACGAGTACGCTATCCGTATGTCTACCACACCCCTTTAACACAATGAACATCAAACCGTCCCCCTTCGGACCGACTGTCCGATGATTGCCCGATACCGATAAACTATCCGGATGAATTTATTCTGAACACGAAAGTTGTTCAGAATGGATCAACTAACACAAATACACCCTTCACATGTTTGTCGGATGTCCACGACACCTCCGGCATGGTACCTTCCCCCTCCGGACACCCTGTACGATAATCACCCGGAGCTGGCAGTTCATCCCCAGATGAATTCCCGCTCTGAGCATAATACTTTGCCCTGCGTTAGAACACCGTTAACATTGCATCTGTCATGCCATGCACCTGTTTGCATATGCTTTCTTTGTATTTACTGTTTCTTCCCCCCCTTAATCTTCGGTAGAACCCGCTGCTGCCGCCGACTACACCGCTGCTGAGTATGACTAATTCGTCGATGACCCTACCCCTACCGTCGAGCTTCCAGGCAAGCAGAGCCATTCTCTTCCCCAGATATCGCCTATCTTTCCGTACTTTTCTTGCACTAGGCATTGTTAGTGCTGCTGCTACGTTACAATCCTATTCAATTGCATAGCCTGTTTTTGTCGCCCCTTGATGTACCTTCATTTATCCTATGCTGCCTATAAATAAATATATATTATATTCAGCAGTGAGCCCTGCGCATTGTTAGCTAGGATTAGATAGCGGGCCGTGATCACTCAGGGGAGTGACGCGGATACAACTTATTACAACTGCACATGTACGGTACAATGCAGACACCGCCTCAGGCCCCTACCTCGGCTCTGCCGAGCCACCATCAAGTGTGAGCTATCGAGGAGTGATCCTTGTACTCCACTCGTTGCTGACTCTGTATAGCCGCTCTAGATACCTGAGCAACGGTTGTCCTTCAGGTAAGAAGTCGGACGACCCAACGGTGCCCGCGAGTGGTATTGCGACGGGACGACAGGGAGGGTACGACCAATGTACCGGTGTGCTTGGCCCCTCATCGTTGGCCGCGAGAATTATCAAACCACGAAAGTCGAGCTCCTCCAGGAGCACACGCAAGACAAGGTAAGGAGAAGGTTCACCTTGTTGGTAGCCGCCGAGAATTGGTGGGACGACAGGGAAGGCACCGATGTACTTGTGGTCCTGACTGCTGTCGTTGTCTGCGGGTCAGTTAATAAAATGACTAATGGTTCGGTGGATGTCTTGAGTTGGCTATTTGCCATGTACGCACTACCTACTCATGGGAATTACGAGTTATGGGCTCCCCTGCTTCATAGTCTCGTCCGAGGACTCTTCAGACGTCAGCAGTACCACGGCCTGCGCCGGGAAGTGGTGTTGTCTTATTTGCCGCGGCAGTGTGATTTGTATTTTCTTTGATTTAACTTCATCGGCCAGCCTCGCATCGTGCAGGAGTACGTCGGGGTTAGGGTCTGATACGTCCCAAACGTATCTATAATTTCTGCTTGCTCCATGCATGTTTTGTGTGACTTTGCCATGTTTTGCATGAATTTTCATACACTTTTGAGCATATTTGGACTAACCTATTAACCCAGTGCACCCAGCTACCAGTTGCTGTTGTCTACTGTTTTTGTATTTCAGGTTTTCCGGCCATTAAAAGTCAGATAAAAAATCAGCGACCCAGAAGCTTCCGGAATCACCAAGGTAGCGGAGGGAGGCCACCAGAGGGACTGCAGAAGGGTCCCTGGCACGGCCCCACCCTAGGCCGCGCCCCCTCTGCCTATATTTAGCCCTCGGGGTGGAAACCCCTAATATCGATCTCTTTTCCGCAAACTCGCCTCTGTACCGCCGCCGTCGTCGTTTCTAGATCGGGGCTGCCTGGAGAAGCTGCCCCGACACCTTGCCGGGAGGAGGACCCCCCTCCGGGAGACCATCCATAGCCATGGATGCCTCCCGTATGTACCGTGAGTAGTCTCCCTTGGACCATGGGTCCGTGACCAGTAGCTATGTGATGTACTTCTCTCCTCTTTGTGCTTCCACTTTCGAGGCCTCGCGAGCTGCCTCACATGATCGAGGCACCTTTGTAATTTCCTGCTGTTGCTATGCTGAGTTTGTTGGGATATGATGGATTATGAGACTATGTTCAGATTGTGATGAGTAATATATTTGGTGCTTCTCTTTTATATTTTGTTCTTGATTAAATTCTTGCATGTTCTCCGTTGCCGTATTTTACTTTGGCCAAGTGATTTGTTGCAACTCCAAGAGGGAGCGTTATGCTTGATTGTAGGTTCAGCCCCTTGATGTCTACCTTGAGTGACAGAAACATGAGACTAGGGGATGTGTTGTTGCCACCAGGGATAAAACAACGGTGCTTGTATCCGCGGGTTCAAGGATTATTTACTTTACACAAAGTTCTTTTAATGCAGTTGTCTGTTGCTTTGATTTTACACTTTGGGTGGGATTCACAACTTAATACCAGCGAGATGTTATGGATAGATATCTCAAGGTGGATGATTTGTAGTAGATGCAGTTGGATTTCGGTCTACTTACCTTGGCGTACTGCCCATTGCTTTTGAGCCCTTCCTTTTTTTGTAGCATAGTTAGCATTGCGGTGCCTTCATAATTCTGTCAATTGCCCAACTATGATGTGTTTAACTCGCTAGCACTTTTATCGTCTTTTGGGAGAGAGACATCACTAGTGAAAATCACGGGACCCCTGCAGGGAAGATTAATCTATTCGAATAGCCGTGTCCACGGTAACAGGACGCTTTATGCTGAAGCTGGATCTTACCACTACAAACTATTATTATTAAGCTGTATGGTTCCGGGTTTGCTTCCTCGCAGGGGAGTCGAGGAGGTGATCTCGGAGGCATTGCTAATTATTACAACTTACTATTATACAATGTTGCAGCAACTTCTGCTGCATTGTTACTTTATGCTTTATATAAACTGTTGGCTATTCTCTCCTCGTGCTGCAAGACGCGCTGGAAAATGCTAGTCTTCGATAGGCCTAGCTTCTTACCCTTATTCTGATTTCTATCTTGCAGTACACTATATATAGCCTCCCCTTTACATTTGATACAATGCATAAATGCTTAGTAGCGGACGTAAGACTCGCGGGTATGCTAGATACTCACCTTTGCTTTATTTCCCCCTTTTCGTTTTTCCTGATCGGCCGCTGTAGTCGACGTTGCAGCCCAGGAGCAGGAGTACCCCGGAGGCGACTACTACGACGTCGAGTTCCCTGTCGACCAGGAGTAGTTCGGTGGATCCCAGGCAGGAGGCCTCGCCTTTTCGATCTGTACCTCTGATGTCATTTGTGCTAGCCTTCTTAAGGCAAAACTTGACTAACTATGTCTGTACTCAGATATTATGGCTTGTATGACTTATGTATTCGGATCCTCGTGATCCCTGGTATTGTAACATATTGGTTTATCCTTTTGTGTTTAGTGTTGTGCTGTGATATTCTCACCGTGGCACCCAAATCTCAGCCGTGTACCCTGCGTGTATGATTACTGTACACGGATTGATTTTGGGGGCGTCACAGTTCTTCTCTATAGGGTGGGAATACTTAAGGATGATAGGCCTCAAGGAGGATATGTCACTTGAGGTGGAGAACTTCAAAGATAAGATCAAAAAGGAGGAGATCATCAAGGAGGAGAAGTAAGATGAAGAAGAAGTAGAATAAGTGGTGGAAACATAAGATGAGTATCCCCAAAATCCCTACCAGTTTAAAATCCAACAATCAATTCCTCTATTTCCTCTCGGGACAGAACCATGTGAATGGGAAGAGGAACCCCCAACCACTGAGTAGATAAAGGAAAGTATCAAGGAGATCAAGAAAACCTATAAAGCATGCATTACTACTATTGGTGACGGGATCTATTCTAATTGAATGATTAGAAAAGATCGTGAAGCTAGGGTCGATGGTCCTCCATAAGATATCTCTTATTGTTTACACTATCAATAAGGATCCTCCGTAGATTGAGTTCCTCATGATGGTCATCAAAAATCCGCAGAGAATAATTACAGGGATAGCATCTTGCCTTAAGTGCAGTGACACCGCATGTGACTCGGGAGAAGACAAGTATCCCAAGGAGGATATCAATGAGGATTTACCCTTTGAGCCAAAATACAACCAGGTACAAGGACCACATCGTCTTAATTGTAAGCTTGGGAGAGATCATGAAGTACTATGTATCTTTACTTTTAAGAATTTATTTTCCGCAAGTCGAGATTAACTCGTCCTTCTTTGCTAAATACATTTGCACTATGTAGTCCTATTACAATAAAGGAATATTCTTTTCTGATGAGTAAGGGATATTGTAATGCATAGTATTATTGCTCAAGTGGAAATATATATGGGATGATTATAAAATTTGAGTGTTAGGACATGATCATCCACATGATGATTATAAGTCTTCCACACCCTTGGTATTAATTTATTCGATAAGTAAAATAACTCCATGATTAAAGTTGCTAAAATATAAAAAATATGTAACAAAAAAACTTGACGCATAAAGTCTGTTCAAACAATTACAAAAGAGCGAGTGCAAGAGAAAGGACACTCTCTGAAGTAAATTTTGAGTTTTGTAAAAGAGAATCTCAACTGAGAATTATGTTCAGCCTCCTTCTCATATAAAAAAAATAACAGGTGTGAGATGGGCATAAAAACATACTCCTCTACAAGAAGCAAAAGAATTGGGTCGAATATTTGATAAAAATAGAGGAACCCTGGCCATTTGCTCGATTGAAATATTGGGTAGCTTAATGAATGAAGTTGTAACACATTCACATTCACTAATGGGTTAGTAGCATGTATGGATGCCCAAATTATCATTCTAATGGTGGACGTATGCTAATATTCGTTGGGATCTCTTATTTTACACGAGCTTTGCGTACTTGTGATGGACTCAGGCTTCTTTGTGTATCTGCACCTCATAAAACCAGATGAACTTTTTCTTAGAAGTTGTGGTGCTTGCTCAGGGTGAAGCAAAATTTAACCTTGGGAGAGTTGATGATTGTAACAACCCAGGACCTCAATAGGAATGATAGACTACTCATATCAATAAGGAGCACCTTTTTTCCGGGATCCCATTGATACATCCCAAACGTATCTATAAGTTTTGCTTGTTCCATGCTTCTTTTGTTGACATTGTTACATGTTTTGAGGAAATCCATACCATTTGGAACATATTTGGGACTAATCTATTAACCTAGTGCACAGTGCCAGTTTATGTCTGTGTTTGTCCGTGCAATGCACAAAATAGTTGAAAAATCAAAGTGCTCGAAAAAATCTAGAAAATTTCTAGAAATTCTTTTATAACGGAAGACTCCAGAAATCCAAAGTTGAGCCAGAGGGGGCCAACCCCTGGCCAGGTGGACCCACCTATGACGCCCCCTTTGGCCTATATTTACACCTGTTCCAAAACCCTTGGTGAGGACTTCTTTCCGCCATCTACGCCATTGTTCCCCCGGCACCGCGATTCCAAGATCGGGGTCAGAAGAAGTTCCTATCACGGCACCCTGCTGGAGGGAGGATTGATCTCCGAAGGCCCCTCCATCACCATGATTTCCTCCGGGATGCTCCGTGAGTAGTCCCTCCTTGGAGCATAGGTCCATGGAAGCAAACTAGTAGATCTTCTCATCAATCTTGTGCTTCATTGTCTAGACCTTGTGAGCTGCCTATCATGATCAAGGCATATTTGTTATAATTCCTATGTTGTTATGCTATGTTTGCTGGGATCCAATGGATTATGAGATTATGTTTAGTTTGTGGAAGTAATATATTTGGTTCTCTTTTATATTTGTGTTCTTCAGTAGTCATGCATGTTCTCTGTTACAGTTTGTTGCTTTGGCCAAGTAGTAAGTTGTAACTCCAAGAGGGAGCGCTATGTTAAATAATGGGTTCATGCGTCCCGATATCCGGCTTGAGTGACCGAAACATGGGACTAGGGAATGTGTTGTTGCCATTAGGGGTAAAACAACGGTGTTTGTGTCATAAGGATTGCTTACATTACGCATAGAATGTTAAGGAAGTTGTTCGTTGCTTTGAATTTGCAACATTAGTTGTGGCTCGCAACTTAATACCAACGAGATGTCCTGGATAGATATCTCAAGGTGAATGATTACTAAGTAGATGTTGATGGAAAACGATCTACTTGTCTTGGTGTAATGCCCATACGATTGAGCCTTTTACTTTCTATAGCGTAATTAGCATTGCGGTGCATTTATAATTCTATCAATTGCCTAGCTGTAATTTTTTTCACTAGCATAACTGTTTACTGTCTTTAGGGAGTGAGACACTACTAGTTTGCACCATGGTACCCCGGTCTATATTCCCAACATAAGTTTGCCACTACTTTTATTTTCTGTTTTACTTTTCCTTTCTTTGCACTACTATTACCTTTGCGTTTTAAACTATGTAAACATCACTGCCAGAGAGACTTACACTCTCTTTGTACTTGTAGGGAGAAAAGTTAGTTGTGTCTTGTGTGCAGGTCTAGGTCAAGAAAACAACTTCTGGTTTTGTGGCACCAGAATAATTTCGACGTTGTTGCTTGCTTGCAGTCCTGGTCCGGTAAACCTTACAGTCCTCAAGTAAGAGAAATTAACGCTATCTGCATCATAACGTTCCACTTGGGGTAACCAAGGAGGAGGTGTTATCTGCACCCATCAAGAAAATTTCTGGAGCCATTGCCAGGGATTCCAAACTTCAAGATATGGGAGTTGTACACTACCTTTTAACTTTTAGTTTTTATCTTTGCTTGTGTGTATTATATAAAAAAACCAAAAAAGTTATTTATCTTGTTCTAGTTTCCTGCTATTATTATGGGTTCCACTAAAAATACCAAGCTTGTCTTATATCCAAAAACCAAACAATAATGACTTTATTTGCACTCCTATTGCTCCACCAGCCACCTCGGCAGTTTCTTATGAAATTAAACCTGATTTGCTCAATCTTGTCATGAAAGAGAAATTTTCTGGAGTTGAAGAAGATGTTGCTTTACACTTAAACAACTTTGTTGAACTTTGTGGTATGTAAAAGTATAGAGAAGTAGATGGTGATATTTTTAAGCTCAAGCTTTTCCCTTTCTCATTGAGAGTGAGAGCTAAAGAGTGGCTTCAGTCCTTATCTAGGAGATTCTTGGGATAAATGTAAGGATGCTTTTATTGGGAAGTACTATCCACCTGCTAAAATTATTCAATTGAGGGGTAAAATTATGAACTTTAGACAACTTGATAATGAACATGTTGCTCAAGCTTGGGAACGTATGAAGTATCTTGTTAAGAATTGTCCTACTCATGGATTGAATAGTTGGATGGTTATCCAAACTTTTTATGCAGAATTAAACTTTGCCTTGCGGAATCTGTTAGACTCGTCCGCGGAAGGAACCTTTTATGTCCACTACACTCGCTGCTGCTACAAAACTACTAGATGATATGATGACAAACTACTCTCAATGGCACACCGAACATTCTCCAACAGGTAGAAAGGTAAAATCTGTTGAGGAGATATCCTCTTCAAATGAAAAGGTAGATTTGATTATTTCTATGCTCACTAAGAAAGTGTCTATTGATACATCCCAAACATATCTATAATTTCTTCTTATTCCATGCCCTTTTATGTGACATTGCTACACTTTTATATCATTTTACACATATTTGGACTAACCTACTAACTCAGTGCACCCAGTGCCAGTTTCTGTCTGCTGATGTCTATAAGTTGTAGGTATTTTCCCCCAATTTACAGAGCTCCAAAAATTCCAAAAAAATAAGATAAAAAATCAGCACGGCGGAAGATTCGGGAATCACCAAATGGGAGCCGGAGGGGGGGGCACCCCCTCCCAGGCGGCCAGGTGGCGCGGCCCACCCCTGGCCGCGCCACCAGGGCGCCTGGGAGGTGGGGACACACCCTGGTGCCCCCCTTCAGCCTATATTACCTCCTCGTCCCAAAAACCCTCGAGGAGAACACCGCATCGAGAATTTCCTCTATGTTCCGCCGTCGCCGCGCTTCCAAGATCGGGAGCACCAGAAGCCCTCTTCCCAGCACCCTGCCAGAGGGAGGATTGGCCTCCGGAAGCTTCTCCACCACCATGGACGTTTCTTGGATGTGCCGTGAGTAGTCCCCCTTGGACCACGGATCCATGACCAGTAGCTATGTGATGTCTTCTCTCTAATCTTGTTCTTCAATTCTTAGCCCTTGTGAGCTGCCCTACATGATCAAGGCACCTATGTAATTTTCCTGCTGTAGCTATGCTGTGTTTACTAGGATCCGATGGATTATGAGATTATGTTCAGATAGTGATGAGTTATATATTTGGTTTACCTTTTATATTTTGTTCTTGAGTAATTCTTGCATGTTCTCCGTTACTTTTTATTGCTTTGGCCCAGTAGTAGATAGTAACTCCAAGAGGGAGCGTTTATGCATGATTGTGGGTTCATGCCCCCCGTTGTCTAGCTTGAGTGACAGAAACATGAGACTAGGGGATGTGTTGTTGCCACCAGGGAGAAAACAACGGTGTTTGTAACCGCGGTTGCAAGGATTGTTTACCTTACGCAAAGTTTGTTAATGCAGTTGTCTGTTGCTCTGATTTTACACTTTGGGTGGGGCTCGCAGCTTAATACCAGCGCGATGTTCTGGATAGATATCTCAAGGTGGATGATTAGTGAGTAGATGTACATGGATTTCGTTCTACTTGTCTTGGCGTACTGCCCATACTTTTGAGCCTCTAGCTTTCCAGTAGCATAATTAGCATTGTAGTGCGTTTATAATTCTGTCAATTGCCCAACTGTAATTTGTTTACCCAGCTTAGCTATTTTATCGTCTTTTAGGAGAGAGACATCACTAGTGAACATCATGGGACCCCGGTCCATATTTCCACCACTCTTTACACCTTCACTTTATTTCCTGCTTTTACTTTCCGTTGCAATTATCACTATCACTATCCCCTTGCGTTTAATCCTTTGTAAACAACAAGGTCGGAGGGATTGACAACCCCTCTGAACTCGTTGGGAGCAAAGCCATCTGTTGTGTGTGCAGGTCCAGGTAAAGCAAGTGATTATCATCAAATAGAGCGTCACTTGCCGAGCCACCTACTTGCAGTCCTTGGAGTCCTACTGGTCGAACTAACCCTTGGTATCTTTGCCAAGGGAAATTTGCTGCTACGCTACATCTCAACCTTCCACTTGGGGTAGCCAACGAGGTGCACTATTTCAGTGCCATCAAGCTAAATTTTTGGCGCCGTTGCCGGGGACTCTAATCTTCAAGATAGGGGAGTTTCACACTATCTTTTATCTTTGCTTTTTTGTCTTTTTATTTTACCTTTAAGTTTTTATCTTATTGTCCTTTATCAAAAACCACAAAAAAATTGTTTGCTTTGTCCTTGCTTGCTGCTACCACTATGGGTTCCACTGAAAATACTAAGTTGTGTGACTTCACTAGTCACAACAACAATGACTTTATCAACACTTCTATTGCTCCAATTGCCACTATGGGCACCTATAAAAGTAATAGACCTTGTGACTATGTTAGTTATTACGGAGAATTATTCACATGGCATGGTCTCCCAGGAAAGAAATTTGATCATTGGTTTGAATTTGCTCCTACACGTCCCCAAACTTGGGAAGGCGTTCAAACTCTTATATTATAAAGGAAATTAAATATAGAGGATGACACTACAATTTTACTTAATAGTGATGAAATTGATTTTGATAATTGTAGTCTTTCTGAAGTTATCACTTTTTTGCAAAGAATGGCTAAAGACCCCCACACTAGCACACTTAACATTGCCTTCACCGAGCATGTTACTAATGCTCTTATCAAACTAGGGAGGAGAAGCTCAAGCTAGAGACCTCCATCCCTAGGAAGCTAGAAGATGGTTGGGATCCTATAGTAAAAATTAAATTGAATAATTTCTCTTGCTTTGCTTTATGTGATGTTGGAGCTAGTGCCTCCATTATGCCCAAAAGAATGTATGATATTCTCAATTTGAAACCTTTTGATACATGTTCTTTTGGTGTTCCTCTTGTTGATTCTTCCGTAAAGAAACCTTTAAGAAGGGTCCATGATGTTCTTATTATAGTCAATGATAATTATGTTCCCGTTGATTTTCTCGTTATGGATATTGAGTGTGATCCCTCATGTCCAATTATTTTGGGACATCCTTTTTTCCGCACTGTTGGTGGTATCATTGACATGAAAGAAGGGACCATTAGATTCCAATTCCCCCTTAAAAAGGGAATGCAACACTTACCTCGAAAGAAGATTAAGTTACCTTATGAGTCTGTTACACGGGCAAGCTATACTTTTGATGTTGAAAAAACTTGATCTTCGTTGTATCATGCCTAGCTAAAAGGCATAAAAGAAAGCACTTGTTAGGAGGCAACCCAAGATGTTTTTACTTTCAGTTTTATTGGTCTTGATGCTTGTTACTACTGTAGCAACATCATTGTATCTTTATTTTCAAGCTTTGTGCCAAGTTTTAGCCTTTGATTGCAAGAAAGTTCAAAAGTTGTGACATGCTGTCCAGAAACATATTGTGTCCCCTTAACAGAAACATGATCTGAATTTTTTTGACAGCATGCCCTATACAATTAGCTTTAATGCGTCTGTTCTGAGTTTTTTTATTTGAGTTGCAGAAGTACTCCGAAAACATTATTTACTACCTGTTGGTCTGTTTTTCACATATTCTTCCACGTTTTGCGTTTTCTTTGTTTTGCAAACCTTAAGCTTGCTTTTGCTTTGCAAAAACTTTTTGGCAATCTTGAGAAACAATAGCTCTTCAAGAATACATTTATTTCCAGTGGAGATATTTTTTATTTTATCATGGGTACTAACTACTCTAATCAGCTTATGATGAGTTTCGTATGAAGGGAGTTTTCAAGTGTTCGAAAGAAGATGATGAAACAAGATCCGGGAGTGTCAATCGCTCAAGCTTGGGGATGCCCCCATGCACCCCAAGAAATATCCAAGGAGACTCAAGCGTCTAAGCTTGGGGATGATCCTCGTCAAATAGGCTCAAGCTCTTGGCACCCTAATGTCCAAACATTAATCAAATCAATACATAAAAAATGTTGCATGTTACTACTGATGTGCGAGGTAATGATTGTGATTTCTCGCCCTTCGTTGGTGAGCCCCAAGTGGAAGGCGTGATGTAGCACAGCAGCAAATTTCCCTCAGTAAAGATACCAAGGTTTGTCTCCAGTAGGAATCCGAAGATAATAAGTAGGTGTCAGCGGCGCTACTGACGTGGACCTGCACATAGACACAAATAACTTTGTTCCCAATGAAGTTCAGAGAGGTTGTCAATCTCTCCGGTCTTGTTGTTCACAAAGGATCAAACACAAAGGCTAATGATAGCAACTGAAAGTAAAAGCAGAAAAGTAAATGAGCGTGTTAACAGTGATGAGGATATGGACCGGGATACGTGATGTTCACTAGTGATGTCTCTCTCCCAAAAGACGATAAAACTGCTATGTGAGGTGAACAAATTACAGAAGGGCAATTGACAAGATTATGAACGCACCGCATTGCTAACTATGCTACAAAAGAAAGGAAGAGGCTCAAAAGCATGGGCAGTACGCCAAAATAAGTAGACCGAAATCCAACTGCATCTACTACTAATCATCCACCTTGAGATATCTATCTAGAACATCTCGCTGGTATTAATTTGCGAGCCCCACCCAAAGTGTAAACCCAAAGCAACAGACAACTGCATTAAAAAGCACCTTGCGTAAAGTAAACAATCCTTGCAACCGCGGTTACAAGCACCGTTGTTTTCCCCCTTGTGGCAACAGCACATCCCCTAGACTCATGTTTCTGTCACTCAAGCGTGTCATCGGGGGGCATGAACCCACAATCGAGCATAACGTTCCCTCTTGGGGTTACTACCTACTACTTGGCCAAAGCAATAAACAGCAACGGAGAACATGCAAGAATTACTTAGGAACAAAAATATAAGAGATAAGAACCAAATATATTACTCAATCACAATCTGAACATAATCTCATAATCCATCAGATCCCATCAAACTCAGCATAGCAATAGCAAAAAGATTACAAAAGTCCCTCGATCATGTAGGGAAGCTCACGAGGTCTAAACCATGAAGAACAAAGAGGGGAGGAGAACATCACATAGCTACTGATCACGGACCCATGGTCCAAGGAAAACTACTCACGAGACATCCGGGAAGCATCCATGGTGGAGAGGAGACTCCCGGAGGTCAACCCTCCCTCCGGCAGGGTGCCGGGAAGAGGTCTTCTGGTGCTCCCGATCTCGGAAGCGCGGCGGCGGCGGAACACAGGAGAGCTCGCGAAAAAGGATTCTGTTCTCGGAAGTTTCCCGTGACGGAGAATATATAGGCGAAGGGGGGCAGCCAGGGGGGCCACCAGGGGTCCAGGCGCCCCCTTGGCGAGTGCAAGCCCTAGGGCGCGCCACCAGGGCGCCTGGGTCCCTGGTGGTGGCCCTCTGGCCCCACCCAGGTTCTTCCGGAAGGTTCCTTCACGCTGATTTTTTATCTGAATTTTCCCGAATTTTTGGAGCACTTTTTATATGGGGGAAAACTGAAATAGAAAAATAGCAGAAAACAGGAACTGGCACTGTGGTGCACTGAGTTAATAGGTTAGTCCAAATATGACCAAAAGTGTATGAAAGTGTATCTAGATTATAGCAATATCACACAAAACATGCATGGAGCAAGCAGAAATTATAGATACGTTTTGGACGTATCAACGTCCCCAAGCTTAATTCCTGCTCGTCCTTGAGTAGTTAAATGATAACAGCATAATTTTTGTGGTGACATGCTAGCAACCATATAAGAACTTTGAAAAGTAAAGCAATCAAGGTTAGAAATTCAATTCAAGTCATAACATGCAAGAGTCTATATTAGCATTGAAACAAGTAACAAAAGAACATTAGGTGCAAGAGCTCTCGCTGTCCGTGACTCGAATGTCTCCAAATGGTGTTTGCGTTCAAGAAGGGGGATAGGGAATACGAGAAAAACAATTTATTTGTTGAGAACTCAATCTACTAAAGTTTCACACTTGGTCTTTTTCTGGAATCTTATCTTGGCTCGTCCCCAGACCACTAGCCAGGTACAAGTCAATTTGATCCACTCTTTTTCAATATTTTGAGCACTCATGCAATGGATGAGCGTCAGTACGAGAGTTGACACTTTAGGATGGAAAATAGAGGAGTATGGTGGAGGAGGACAAAAAAGGAGGAGAAAGGCTCACATCAATGAGGACAATCATAGGCAAGAGATGCCAAATGATAGATATGATGTGAGGAGTAGGGATTGCCATGCAACGGATGCACATATGTGCTAGGAAGCTCTCCAATGAAACTAGTGGGGGTGCATCTAACTTGCTCGCTCATGAAAACCTAGAGCTCGTTTGAGGAGGCTCATCCTTGGAATATGCAAGCCAAGTTCTATAGTGTGAAGGTCCCCACATAGCTATATGCATAATGATCATCTCTATGGAGTACAAGGATAAAGGGGGAGTACTAGTGTGGATCTCTCAAAAGGATAGTAGTGTTGCCCCTTTCTCTCTTTTTATTTCTTTTTTTCTTTTTTCTATTTTTTTCTATTTTTTTGTGGCCTCAATGGCTCTTTCTATTTAACTCTCATTTGTCCTCTTTGGGATCTTTTATAGTGTCCACTTTGGGATCTTTTCCTCACTTTAAGGGCAACACTCTATTTTACAAGAAGGTATAGGAAATCTTTCACACTTTACAAGGTACTCAAAATCATAAAGAAGATGTAACTATCATGATGTATGCAATGTATGTCGCTGCCAGTGTAGCAGGAACATGTATGACATGAAGATCAAGTCATGAAGAGATGGATGTTGCATGTCAATATATCTCGGAAAGGCTATGGAAATGCCTTGATAGGTAGGTATGGTGGCTGTTTTGAGGAAATATATAAGGAGATTTATGATGACAGAGCGTATCATGCCAAGGGTTTGGAAGTACCGGCGAAGGTGGACACCAACTCTCAGAGTGAGAAGAAGGCAATGCATGGCATGGGAGAGGCTAGCAAAATAAGGGAAGGTGGAAGTGTCAACTTTCAATACTTACATTAGTCCGAAGAACTCATGCACTTATTATCGGTAACTCTCAATCTAATAAGGAGGTTCACAAAGAGACAAGTACCCCGAGGATGAGTGTATGGGGGTTTGGTTATCCTTGCACATCCTCGACTCATGGTACGTGAGTGTACTCTAATATTCGATCCCTCCAAAGATTAGTGATCCATCTAGTAGCTAGAGTTCTCAACTGGTTTTGTAAGTTTTGAAAATAAACACGGATTGCCCGAAATACGACACCCATCACTAATAGGCTAGAGCTCTTGACACCAAAAGTTCAAACATTACTCACAACAATACCTCAAAACTATTGCAAGTTACTACTAGAATTAAATAGCAACCTCAATTACCTACTTTCAAGACAAGACACAACTCAGTGCAACAACCAACTCTCTTTAACAAGATAAACATGAAAACTAAAAAGAGTTCCAGCAACAAACTAAACAAAAGCCAATGCTCTTGCTAAAGAAAAACTAAGACTAAAACTAAACATGGCAGTAGCTACGAAAAGATAAAGAACACACAACAGCAAAAAGATAGGCAGGAAAAATCCTATGATGTGTTCTAGATTTTGAAAGTGGAGCATGTTTCTCTCCCAAAAAAAGTAAGAAGGGATCTAACTTGTTATGAACATCAAGCAAAGCTAAAGAAAACTAAAAATAAAACCTAAGAGCGAGACGCTCCAAGCATAGCACATAACGCATGAAGTGATAAAAATATAGTGAGACGAAGGACGAACTGATGATTGTTGATGGAGAAGGGGATGCACGGGGGCATCCCCAAGCTTAGACGCTTGAGTCTCCTTGAATATTTATTGGGGATGCATGGGGGAATCCCCAAGCTTGAGCGCTTGACACTCCTGGATCTTCTTTCATCATCTTCCATCGCACACTTGAAAACTCCCTTCATACACAACTCATCATAAGCTGATTAGAGAGGTTAGTACCCTTAATAAAATAATTTTTCCCACTGGATATAAATATATTCTTGAAGAGCTACTGTTTCTCAAGAGTGCCAAAAGGTTTTTGCAAAGAAAAAGAAAGCTTAAGATTTGCAAAACTGAAGAGAGGCAAAACGTGGCAGAATCTGTGAAAAACAGAACAGTAGGTAGTAAAGAACTTTTTAGGGGCACTTCTGCAACTCAAACAAAAAAACTCAGAACATACGGAAGATTCACAATTGTATAGAGCACGCTTTCAAAAAAAATCAGATCAAAAAGACGATCTGGTGATTTGATTCGAACTTTTCCTTCAAGGAACAGAATATGTTTTCTGGACAGCACGTCACAACTTTTGCTTCCCTTATCATAAGAGGCTATAACTTGGCACAAAGCTGAAAAATAAAGATACAATGATGTTGCTACAGTAGTAACAAACATCAAGACACAAAAAAAGCAAAAATAAACCTAAATTCGTTGCGGTCTGCCTCCCGAAAGCGCTTTATTTTATGCCTTTAAGCTAGGCATGATGCAAAAGACGAATCCAGTTTTATCAAGAGAAAGAGAATAACTAGCCCGTGTAACGGACTCAAAAGGTAACTTGATTTTCTTTCTAGGGAAGTGTTTCATCCCCTTTTTGAATGGGAATTGGAATTTTATATTCCCCTCTTTCATGTCAATAACCGCACCAACGGTGCGAAGAAAAGGACCTTGCGAGCCCCACCCAAAGTGTAAACCCAAAGCAACAGACAACTGCATTAAAAAGCACCTTGCGTAAAGTAAGCCCCATTTTAGAACATCTCGCTGGTATTAATTTGCGAGCCCCACCCAAAGTGTAAACCCAAAGCAACAGACAACTGCATTAAAAAGCACCTTGCGTAAAGTAAACAATCCTTGCAACCGCGGTTACAAGCACCGTTGTTTTCCCCCTTGTGGCAACAGCACATCCCCTAGACTCATGTTTCTGTCACTCAAGCGTGTCATCGGGGGGCATGAACCCACAATCGAGCATAACGTTCCCTCTTGGGGTTCCTACCTACTACTTGGCCAAAGCAATAAACAGCAACGGAGAACATGCAAGAATTACTTAGGAACAAAAATATAAGAGATAAAAACCAAATATATTACTCAATCACAATCTGAACATAATCTCATAATCCATCAGATCCCATCAAACTCAGCATAGCAACAGTAGAAAGATTACAAAAGTGCCTCGATCATGTAGGGCAGCTCACGAGGTCTAAACCATGAAGAACAAACAGGGGAGGAGAACATCACATAGCTACTGATCACGGACCCATGGTCCAAGGAAAACTACTCACGAGACATCCGGGGAGCATCCATGGTGGAGAGGAGACTCCCGGAGGTCGGTCCTCCCTCCGGCAGGGTGCCGGGAAGAGGTCTTCTGGTGCTCCCGATCTCGGAAGCGCGGCGGCGGCGGAACAGAGGAGAGATCGCGAAAAAGGGTTCTCTTTTCGGAAGTTTCCCGTGACGGAGAATATATAGGCGAAGTTGGGCAGCCAGAGGTGGACCAGGGGCCCCAAGCGCCCCACTGGCACGGCCAGGGGTGGGGCCGCGCCGGGTGGCCGCCTGGGCCACCCCTGGCTCCCCTCTGGCCCCACTCGGGCTCTTCGCGAAGCTTCCTGTACGCTGATTTTCCTATATTTTTTTCAGGAATTTTTCTGGCACTATTTATATGGGGGAAAACTGAAATAGAAAAACAGCAGAAAATAGGAACTGGCACTGTGGTGCACTGAGTTAATAGGTTAGTCCAAATATGATCAAAAGTGTATGAAAGTGTATCTAGATCATAGCAATATCACACAAAACATGCATGGAGCAAGCAGAAATTATAGATACGTTTTGGACGTATCAGCCCCCGGGTGCCAATTTCCAAGTCGCGTAAGAGAATAACGCCTCGGGGGGTGGCTGCTGTGAGCGAGCCCCCGAGTGCCAATTTTCAAGTCGCGTAAGTGAATAACGCCTCGGGGGTGGCTGCTGCGAGCGAGCCCCCGAGTGCCAATTTTCAAGTCGCATAAGCGAATAATGCCTCGGGGGGTGGCTGCTGCGAGCGAGCCCCCGAGTGCCAATTTTCAAGTCGCGTAAGCACATTTTTGGAAAATTATTTCAGTATCTTTCCTGTTATTCTTACACGAGGGGGCTGTTGAAGACAGCCTTTTATTTGGGTCGATGGCTTGACAGTCCTAGGAATGTAAAGTTGCTGCTAAGATAACTTGAGTCTTTGGCGAGTGAGGCCGGCGTGTCCTCTGGTTGCGACTTGGCTTCTAAGGGAGCGCTTCTTCTTCTTGTTTCGCGGTTTTGCCGGTTTGGTGTGCTTCGAAGGTTTCTGATATCTTGTGGAATTCTCTGTCGCAGCGGTCGGATCTGATGAAGCTGTCGATGACTGTGATGACTCCTCGTGGGCCTGGCATTTTCAGCTTGAGGTAAACGTAGTGCGGTACTGCCATGAAGCGTGCGAAGGCTGGTCGGCCGAGAATGGCATGATATTGTGATTTCCAGTCGACCACTTCAAAGTCAAGTGTTTCCTTGCAAAAGTTACTCGCGTTGCCGAAGACCACTTCCAGGCTTATTTTCCCGAGGGGTAGACTGCTTTGCCAGGCACGATTCTGTGGAAGGTTGTGCCTGAGGTTTTTAGTGCTGAATTTTGGATGAGCATTTCTTCCAGGGTTTTGGTGAATATGATGTTGATTCCGCTTCCACCATCCATGAAGACTTGCGACATGTCGTAATTTCCAATTCTTGCTTCGAGTACACGCGCGGCGTGTCCTGGGCGTGGGATGGCTTGTGGGTGATCTTCTCGGGAGAAGGTAATGTCAGTCTCAGACCCGCGCAGGTATTCTGGGATGGCGGGGTGCGAGGAAACTGCGAGGAAGACTTGTCTGGTGACCTTCTTCTGCTGTCTGTTTGATGGTCTTCCTTCTTGGATCATATAGATTCGGCCATGTGCTTCTGGGTATTTTTCTTCTTCGCCTTGTGTCGAGCACCGCTCCTGGATGGCTGCCACCTGTCTTGCTGGTGCGGCCGGCGCAGGTGGTGCATTGTGGGCGATTATTCCGACTGCTACACTTCCGAGAGGTTGTGCTGTTGGTGTTGTGGACCGGCTTTTTTCTTCTGAGAGTTTGGTGAAGAGCCTGCAGTTTCTTAGGGTGTGTCCTGATCTGAATTTTCCGCGCTCGTTTTTGAACCCGTGTAGTGTGCAGGGCCCATCGAGCTGTTCCTTAGCCGAGCGGAATGCTCGGGTGTCGTCTCGTGGCTGCCTTGATCTCCAGTCTCGTTTCTGGACTTGCGGTGCTTCTTCTTGGTTGTCCCTCCACTCCATTCTGCTTTCGTCGCGATGTCTGCCGTCTCTGTCGTCTGGGAAACCGTCCGCGACCATATCGGGTCCTCTGTCGTCGTAGAAGTTACGCCTGGGATGCTTTCTTTTTCTATCATACCCTCAGTCTTCGGTGTAATAGTCATAGTCGCGTTCCGGGCGTGCTGACTGGATGTCTGATTCGTTTCATATGGAGTCTTCTCTGTTGGCCCAGTTGTTGGCTTGCTCTAGTAACCGCGCGAGTGTTCGGACTTTCATCTGCCCGAGTTGCTCTTTGAAGTCGATGCGCTGTAGGCCCCTTCTGAATGCGTCGATCGCACTTTCGTCTGATATGTCCTCAGCTGAGTTTTTGAGTATGGTACACCGCTGAATGTATGCTCTCAGGGACTCTCTAGTCCCTTGCCTACAGGCTCTCAGATCCTTGGGTGATGCTGGTCGTTTGTAGGTGGATTCGAAGTTCTCGATGAAGGCGCTGCGAAACTGTTTCCAGGAACTGATCGATCCTCGTGGTAGGTTCTTCAGCCAGTGCCGCGCCGAACTCTCAAGCATGAGCTATACGTACTGCATTGCCGTGATGTTGGTTCCGCGTTGGAATTTGACTGCTGTTAGTTAGTCATCGAGCCATGCCTCTGGCTCCTCCAGTCCGTCATATTTGTGCGTTATAGAATTTAATTTAAAGCCTTTCGGCATCCGCGTCTCGCGTATAGATCGCGTGAAGCATAGTGCGCCGCACGGTTCTATATCTTCGTCACATGTGTGCTCGTCTGAGTACTCTTCGCGGGCTGCGCGCCTGCGTCCTCCTCGATTGACTTTGTTTTGTGTTATGTCGTCGCGTGCGTCTCGTCGATTGTTGCTACGTCGCTTGCCGTTGTCATCCCTGTCATGGTCTTTTCTTCTGTTTGAGCGCTTGCGCCAGTCATCGTTGTTGTCGTCTTCGTCGTCGTCTGGTGAGCTGGGGTCCATGTCCGGTGTCTGTTCGCGAGGCACTCGTCTTGTGCCTGCTTTTTTGGGTGTCGAGGCGGTGATGGCGTCCTTTATCACCTTGAGTTCCATCGTTGTATTGCGATCTACTGCGCCCTTTCTGCCCTTCTGAGCGCGAGAAAGATATGCTTGGGCAGTTATGAGAGCTTTTGCTGGTGTGAGTTGTTATTCTTCTTTATCGTCCTCTTCGAGCCTGAAGTCGCCGTCTAGATTTTAGATTTGCCTCGGGGGGGGCAGCCGTAGTCGGATGAGTCACTTTCGGGCGGTGCTTTGCGGTTGGTCCTCGAGTCGATAGCGATTTTTCCTTGCTTCTCCAGTTCTAGTCACTGCTGCCTTGTTTTCTTGGTGATATCACTCGACAGCTTGTTGTATTCTCTAAGCTCGTCGCGAGTTGCGTTCTCTGGGAGTAGTTTTCCGCCATTTACTGCGTCTTTTACTCTGGCGATTGCTTCTTTGAATAGGTAGATTTTCTTTATGGATTGGTCCTCTTTTGCCGCTTCTGAGATTTGGTGCATGCTGCTCTCCGGCTTGTCGTTCTTGCGGTTGATGTGCTCCTGTCTTTTAAATTATTTTCTTGGTATGGTTCCTGGTTCTCCAAGGGTGACGATAATCTATCCAGTATTGTCAGGATCACTTCTTTCGTTGTTTGAGCGTGCGTCTCTATGACTGCTCGGATCATCGTCTTGGCCTTTGTCCTCTGAGGTTGGCTCGCGGGTGTCTGCCATGAACATCTGGAACGGTGCCCTAGTTGCTAGCACGGTCGCGTCTGTGTTGTGTTTCTTCCATGTTGGCAATCCACTCGAGTAGTCGCGAGTGGTGCAGTGTTTTGTGTTGGGGTGAGAGTCGTGGCTGACTCGCGGAGTTGCCTCGTGGGCGGGTGCTTCGTATTTGACTGCTACCGTCATGACGAATGTTGATGCGGGTGCTCGAGCGCGATCCGCGAGGCGGAGAGTGCCCCAATGGTTGACGTAGATCTGGTACCCGCCGAAGGTCAGGTAGTGCGCAGGTCGGCGAAGGCTGGTCGCAGGATCGGAAGATGAGCCACGAAGCCGAGGGACCTGAATAGATCGGACTCTGCTCGAGTCATGGAGTCGACGAGTGCTAAAGGAGTCATTGACTTGATGGGTGCTGATGAAGAGGCCGCCGAGATCGTGATTCCAACCTGCGAAATTCCCACAGACGGCGCCAATTGACGAGGATCATCCTCGGCAAATCCCATGGTCAGGGACCCTGGGTTAGATCGTAGAGAAGGAACAGGTTGGCGATAATCGTTGGCTAACAGGAGAAGCACTTCCTGCTCGATTGTATTATGAGAGGGGGCGATTACAGTGGAAGTCTAGGCGAGTTCCAGAGGTGTTGATTGTAGATTGGATGTCCCTGAGGCGTCCCCCTCCGAACCTTTATATACTAGGCTGGGTCTCGGGGAGTCCGTCTCAGGTTACAAGGACGATTGCCTAATTCTAGCCTTGCCTTGAACGCCAAGTCTTGACTTCCATATTGGTCGCGGACTCCTACGTCGGTGCCTAGAGTGGGCCAGTCGTGGGCCTTTCAAAACCTCCAGCGGGCCTTTTGTCTTCGTATGCACCAAGTATCCTCACACGCGGGAGTCGTGGGGTCACCCCCTCGTCACTATTAGTGATAGGTGTCGTATTTTGGGCAATCCATGCTTATTTTCAAAAACTACAAATATTAGTTGAGAACTCTAGCTATTAGATGGATCGCAAACCTCTGGAGGGGTTGGAACATATAGAGTACCCTCACGTACCATGGGTCGAGGATGCGCAAGGCTAACCAAACCCCTATACACTCCTCCTCGGGGCACTCATCTATTTGTGAACCTCCCGATTAGATAGAGAGTTACCGATAATAAGTGCATGAGTTCTTCGGACTAATGTGAGTATTCGATTGTTGCCACTTCCACCTTCCATATTTTTCTAGCCTCTTCGGTATCGTGCATTTCCTTTTGTCATCTTGAGAGTTGGTGCATATTTCGCCATTGCATCCAAACCTTTGGCATGATACGCTCTGTTATCATAAACCTCCTTATATCTTTCTCAAAACAGCCACCATACCTACCTATCAAGGCATTTCTATAACCTTTCCGAGATACATTGCCATGCAACATCCACAATCTCATGACTTGATCTTCATGTCATACATGCTTTTTCTTGATCGAGGAGCTGCATGATAGTTGGGCTTTGCCCTTATTATTGCTACGTGACGCGCTAGTATCATTGGATATCCTGCTACGCTTGCAGAGGCATACATTTGCATACATCATGATAGTTTTCATCTTTCTTTATGTTTAGTACTTCTTGTAAAGTGTGAAGATCTTCTATATTCTTGTAACATATAGAGTGTTTCCCTTAAGTGAGGAAAAGATCCCCAAGAGGACAAATTAAAAGATCCCAAAGAGGACAAATGAGAGATAAATATAAAGAGCCAAAGTGGCCACAAAAATACAAAAATAGAAAAAAGAGAAAAAGAAATAAAAAGAGAGAAGGGGGGAAACACAACTATTCCTTTTGAAATATCCACACTCGTACTTCATTGTTATATTTGTAATCCATAGAGATTATCATTCATGCATAACTATGTGGGGACCCTTACACTATATAACTTGGCTTGCATATTCCAAGGATAAGCCTCCTCGAATGAGCTCTAGGTCTTCATGAGCAAGCAAGTTGGTTGCACCCCTACTAGTTCCATTGGAGAGCTTACCTTAGCTCATATGTGCATCCGTTGCATGGCAATCCTTACTCCTCACATCATATCTATCATTTGGCTTTCTCTCGCCTATGATTGTCCTCATTGATGTGAGCCTTTCATACCTTTTTGTCTTCCTTCCCCATCGTTTCTCTCTTTGCCATCTTCAGTGCCAACGTATCTTGCTCGCGCTCATCCATTGCATGAGTGCTCAAAGTCGAAAGGGAGAGGATCAGTTTGACTTGTACCTGACTAGTAGTCTGGGGATGAGTAAAAATAAGATCCCGAAGGAGACTAAGTGTGAAACTTTAGTAGATTGAGTTCCCAATTAAACTATATATTATTTTTTATTCTCTAAACCCGTCTCCCACTTCTTGCATGCAAACACTATTTGGAGACATTCGAGTCACGGATAGCGGGAGCTTTTGCACCTTTATGTTCATGCTTTGCTAGTTTCAATACTAGATATAAACTCTTGCTTGTTATTATCTTGACTTGAATTGCACATGGTTATATGTGTGTTAGCATGTCACCACATAAACTATCTGTGTTATCATTTACATACTCGAGGACGAGCATGAATTAAGCTTGGGGATGTTGATACGTCCCAAACATATCTCTAATTTCTGCTTGTTCCATGCCCTCTTATGTGACATTGCTACATGTTTTGCAACACTTTTATATCAGTTTACACATATTTGGACTAACCTACTAACTCAGTGCACCCAATGCCAGTTTCTGTCTGTTGATGTCTGTAAGTTGCAGGTATTTTCCCCCAATTTATAGAGCTCCAAAAATTCCATAAAAATAAGATAAAAAATCAGCACCACGGAAGCTTTCGGAATCACCAAAGGGTTGACGGAGGGGGGGCACCCCCTCCCAGGCGCCCAGGTGGCGTGTCCACCCCTAGCCGCGCCACCAGGGCGCCTGGGAGGTGGTGACACCCCCTGGTGGCCCCCTTTGGCCTATATTACCTCCTCGTCCCAAAAACCCTCAAGGATAACCCCGCATCGCAAATTTCCTCTCTGTCCCGCCGCCGTCGCGCTTCCAAGGCCGGGAGCACTAGAAGACCTCTTCCCTGCACCCTACCGGAGGGAGAATTGACCTTTGGGAGCTTCTCCACCACCATGGATGCTTCCCGGATGTGACGTGAGTAGTCCCCCTTGGACCATGGGTCCATGACCAGTAGCTATGTGACGTCTTCTCTCCAATCTTGTTCTTCAATTCTTAGCCTTGTGAGCTTCCCTACATGATCAAGGCACCTATGTAATTTTCGTGTTGTTGCTATGTTGTGTTTTCTGGGATCCGATGGATGGTGAGATTATATTTAGATCGTGATGAGTTATATATTTGGTTTACCTTTTATATTTTGTTCTTGAGTAATTCTTGCATGTTCTCCGTCACTTTTTATTGCTTTGGCCAAACAGTAGATAGTAACTCCAAGAGGGAGCGTTTATGCATGATTGTGGGTTCATGTCCCCCGATATCTAGCTTGAGTGACAGAAACATGAGACTAGGGGATGTGTTGTTGCCAACAGGAATAAAACAACGGTGCTTGTAACCGCGGTTTCAAGGATTGTTTACCTTATGCAAAGTTTGTTAACGCAGTTGTCTGTTGCTTTGAGTTTACACTTTGGGTGGGGCTCGCAACTTAATACCAGTGAGATGTTCTAGATAGATATCTCAAGGTGGATGATTAGTGAGTAGATGCATATGGATTTCGGTCTACTTTTCTTGGCGTACTGCCCATACTTTTGAGCCTCTAGCTTTCCAGTAGCATAATTAGCATTGCAGTGCGTTTATAATTCTGTCAATTGCCCAGCTGTAATTTGTTTACCCATCTTAGCTATTTTATCATCTTTTGGGAGAGAGACATCATTAGTGAACGTCATGGAACCCTCGTCCATATTTCCACCATTGTTTACACCTTCACTTTATTTCCTTCTTTTACTTTCTGTTGCAATTATCACTATCACTATCCCATTGGGTTTAATCCTTTGTAAACAACAAGGACGGAGGGATTGACAACTCCTCTGAACTCGTTGGGAGAAAAGCTATCTGTTGTGCATGCAGGTCCAGGTAAAGCAAGTGATTATCATCAAACGGCGTGTCACTTGCTGAGCCACCTACTTGCATTCCTTGGAGTCCTACTGGTCGAACTAAACCTTGGTATCTTTGCCAAGTGAAATTTGCTGCTACGCTACATCTCAACCTTCCACTTGGGGTAGCCAACGAGGTGCACTACTTCAGTGCCATCACCTATTGATCCTCGTGATGTTCCTTTAAATTCCTTCGTTGCTCAAGATAAAGAGAAAATTGATGTTAATTTTATTTCTAGGAACAACTTTAATAACAATACTTATAGGAGTAATTTTGGTAACAACAATCCTAGACCGTTCCCTTCTGACCACTCTTATGGGAACTCTTATAACAACACCTATCCTAGTACCAAAAGCTCCACTTTGGAACTTGAGAGCATGTTTAAAGAATTCATTACTTCTCAAAAGGCTTTCAATAAAAATGTAGAAGACAAATTAGAGAAGTTAAATAGTCTCCCTCTCAAGCTTGATAATATTTCTCATGGTGTTGAGATGCTTAAAATTAGAACCTCGCCCTTAGAGCATGACAAGATTAAACATTTGAATGCTATTCAAGTCCAAATAGATGAGAAAATTAGAATGCTAGCCAAACTAAAGTATAGATGGGCTAGAGAGAAAGAATAGGAAGAGAGAGTTAAGAGCCTTCCTACACATACTCACTTGCTACCATTAATGTTATTGAGGATTTGAAAACTTTCAACACCCATCACACCCCTAGTCCAAACAATGGACCTCTTAATGGGAATATTAAAGCCTCAAATCAAGGACAAGAGAGTCCTATTAGCTCGGAGAATATCAAAGTTGATGTAGAGAAAAGTAAAATGAATTTAGACAATAACACTCCCACTTTAATTAATGGTCGTGAACTTGACTTTGAAAATTGCAATCTATCCGAAGTTATTCAATTCCTATAAAAGATGGCCAAAGATACCCACACTAGTTCACTCAGTATGGCCTTTACCGAGCATATCACTAATGCTCTTATCAAACCTAGGGAAGAAAAACTTAGCCTAGAAGTTTTTATCCCTAGAAAATTATAAGATGGTTGGGATCTTGGAGCTAGTGCCTCCGTTATGCCAAAGAGACTTTATGATATGCTTGATTTGAAATCTATTGATCCTTGATCTTTGGGTGTTCGACTTCTTGAATCTCCCATTAAGAAACTTTTAGGAAGAATAGATGATGTGTTTATTGTTGTCAATGATAATTATGTTCCCGTAGATCTTCATGTCATGGACATTGAATGTGATCCCTCATGTCCAATTATTATGGGAAGACCTTTTCTTCAAACCATTAATTGGTGCAATCATTGACATGAAAAAATGGATTATAAGACTCCAATTTACCCTCAAGAAGGCCATGTAACATTTCCCTAGAAATAAGATTAAGTTACCTTTTGAGTCCTTTATAGGGGCTAGCTATGCTTTTGATATTGATAAGACTTGATCTTGTGATTCATGCCTACCTAAAAGGCGTAAAAAACGCTTATTGGGAGGCAACACCATTGAATCTTTAGCAACACCATTGTATTTTAAGTTTTAGTGTGTCTTGGTTTTTTTACTACTATAGCAACACCATTGTATCTTTATTGTCAAATTTTGTGCCAAGTTTTAGCCTCTAGTGAAGGGGAAAGAAAGAGTTGTGACATGTTTTCTAGAAAACAGATTTTGTTTGGTTCATTGCAAAATTCTAAAAAATTCGTCAGATCATCTTTTTATCTCATTTTTACACAACATTCTCTATATAATTTCCGAACTTTTGTTAGTTTTGAGTTTTCCGATTTGAGCTACAGAAGTGCCTTCAATAAATTGAGTTTCACCTACTATTTTGTTTTCCTAGATTTCTGTCATGTTTTGCATTTTCTTCTTTTGGGCACTTTGTTCATGGTTTTTACTTGCAAGAACCTTCAAAAAGTTGGGGATACGTAGATAATGTTTAAATTGAGTGTCCCGTTGCATTCCAACAGTACCAAAGGGAAACTTTATTATTTATTGGCACTAACCGCTCTAATCAGTTTATGAGAAGTTTCGTGTGAAGGAAGTTTTCAAGCGTTACGAAGGGAGATGATGAAAGAAGATCCAAGGGTGAAAAAAGATTAAGCTTCGGTATGCCCCCGGCACCCCCAAGAAATATCCAAGAATACTCAAGCGTCTAATCTTGGGTATTTCCACGTGCATCCCCTTCTTCATCAACAATTATCAGTTCGTCTTTCTTAGCACTATTTTTTATTGCTTCACATGTTATATATGTGCTTTGCTTGGAGCGTCTTGCTCTGTACTTTTTATTTTAGTTTAGTTTAGTTTTGTTTAGTTTTGTTTAGTTTTGTTTGCCCAAGTTGGACCCTAGCATGCCTTGTTTCGGAGAGAAACACGCTCCACTTTTGCCTAGAATTCTCATAGTTTTCATTTTTTTTCTTTTTGAGTGTTCAATCTTTATTTCTAGTTCCTGCCATCTTTAGCTCTTGTTTTTCATGTTTATTTATTTCTAGGAGCTTAGAATTAGAATTTCTAGAACTCTCTTGAGTTTCATGTTTATCTTGTTTAGAGAGTTGGCTTTGTTGCACTAGGTGTGTATCTTACTTTGAGTAGGTAATCAAGGTTGCTAAGTTAAGTTTAGTAGTAATTTGCAAAGTTTTGAGGTGTTGATACAAGTAATATTTGGACTTCTATGTGTTAAGATCTCAAGACTATTAGTGATAGGTGTCATATATTGGTTCAACGTGCTTATTTTTGAAAACTAAAAAAATTAGTTGAGAACTCTAGCTACTAAAAGCATCACTAATCTTTGTGCGATTGTAAAAAGGTACCCTCATGTTATCATGGGTCAAGGATGTGCAAGGATAACCAAACCCCCAAACACTCCTCTTAGGGTGCTTGATCTTTGTAAATCTCCTGAATAGATAGAGAGTTACCGATAATAAGTGAATGAGTTCCTTTGAGTAATGTGAGTATTTGATTGTTGACACTTCCACCATCCTTATATTTTGCTAGCCTCTTCAGTACCGTGCATTGCCCTTCTCGTGGGAGTTGGTGAAAAATTTCCGGTTCATCCAAATCCTTGGCATGATACGCTCTATCATACATAAGACTCATTATATCTTCCTCAATATAGCCACCATACCTACCTATCATGGCATTTCCATAGCCATTCTGAGATACATTGCCATGCAACATCCATCTTCTCATGAGATGATGTTATTCTTCATTGTCATGCATGCCTTTTCTCGATCATAGAGTTGCATGATAGTTTGGCTTTGGCCTTACATCTTATTGCTACATGACGCGCTAGTATCATTGCATATCCTACTACACTGGCATATGCATACATTGCATACATCATGATATAGTTTCAGTTTCATTATGAGTACCTTGTAAAAGTGTGTTGATCTTGTTCATCTTTGTATATACAGAATGTTGCCCTTAAAGTGAGGAAAAGATACCAAAGAGGACACATTAAAAGATCCCAAAAGAGGACACATACTATTCTTCTTTTTAAAGATCCACACTAGTGCTTCAAAGTATCAATTGTACTTCATAGAGTGTTTTCATATCATTCATGCATAACTAAGTGGGGATCCTTACACTATAGAACTTGGCTTGTATATTCCAATGATGAGCCTCCTCAAAAGAGCTCTAGGTCTTCTTGAGCAATAAAGTTAGATGCACCCCCAACTAGTTCCTTTTGAGAGCTTGCACATACTCATAGCTCTATGTGCATCTGTTGCGTGGAAATCCCTACTCCTCAGATCATATCTATCATTTGGCTTTTTCTCGCCTATGATTGTCCTTATTTATGTGATCCTTTCTCACTTTTTGACTTCCTACCCCCATCATTTATACTATTTGCCATCCTAAGTGCCAACTAATCTTGATTGCGCTCATTCATTGCATGCATGCTCAAAGTCGAAAGGGAGATGATCGAATTGACTTGTACCTGGCCGACAGTCTAGGGATGAGTCATAATAAGATTCCAAAGAGACCATGTGTGAAATTTAGTAGATTCAGTTATCAACAACTAATAAGTATTTTTATGCTCTAAGCCCATCTCCCATTCTGCACGGGAACACCGATTGGAGACATTCGAGTAACGGACAGCAAGAGCTCTTACACCTTTATGATCTTAATTTTCTAGTTTCAATACTAGATATAGACTCTTTCTTGTTATTATCTTGACTTGATTTACATCTCTTGCTTGTACTTTAAAGTTCTACTTATGTTGATAGTATGTCACCAAAAAAAATATCTTTGTTATCATTTACCTACTCGAGGACGAGCAGGAATTAAGCTTGGGGATGTTGATACCTCCCAAACATATCTATAATTTTTTCTTCTTCCATGCTTCTTTTGGTGACAAGCTTACATGTTTTGAGGCACTTTCATACCATTTGCAACATATTCGGGACTAACCTATTAATCTAGTGCTCAGTGCCAGCTGTTGTCTGTTTTTATCCATGCAATGCAGAAAATAGCTAAAAAATCAAAGTGCTCAAAGAAATGCAGAAAATTTCTACAAATTATTTTATAAAGGAAGACTCCAGAAGCGCGGGGGGGGGGGCACTACTGGAAAGGCGGCCAGAGGCTGGTCACGCCCCCTAGTCGCCTGGCCAGGTGTCCCCACCTCTGATGACTCCTTTGGCCTATATTTATACCCCGTTACGAAAACCCTCGGGGAGGACTTCTTTTCACCATCTACGCCAAAGTTCCACCGCCGCCGCGATTCCAAGATTGGGATCAGCAGAAGTTCCTGTCACAGCACCCTACCAGAAGGAGGATTGATCTCCGGAGGCCCCTCTATCACCATGATTGCCTCCGGGATGCTCCGTGAGTAGTCCCTCCTTGGACCATGGGTCCATGGCAGCAAGCTAGTAGATGTATTATCTCCAATCTTGTGCTTCATTGTTTAGACCTTGTGAGCTGCCTATCATGATCAAGGCATATTTGCTATAATTCCTATGTTGTTATGTTGTGTTTGTTGGGATCCGATGGATAATGAGATTATGTTCAGTTTGTGGAAGTAATATATTTGGTTCACTTTTATATTTGTGTTCTTGAGTAGTCATGCATGTTCTCCGATACAGTTTGTTGCTTTGGCCAAGTAGTAAGTTGTAACTCCAAGAGGGAGCGTTATGCTAGATAATGAGTTCATGCCTCCTGATGTCCGGCTTGAGTGATAGAAACACATGACTAGGGAATGTGATGTTGCCATTAGGGTTAAAACAACGATGCTTATGACTACGTTCCATAAGGATTGCTTACATTACGCATAGAGTGTTAAGAAAGTTGTCTGTTGCTTTGAGTTTGGAACATTAGTTATGGCTCGTAACTTAATACCAGCGAGATGTTCTAGATAGATATCTCAAGGTGGATGATTAGTAAGTAGATGCTGATGAATAAACTATGTATTTGTCTTGGTGTAATGCTCATACGATTGAGCCCTTTATTTTCTGTAGCATAATTAGCATTGCGGTGTATTTATAATTTTGTCAATTGCCTAGGTGTAATTTGTTCACCCAGTATAACTGTTTACTGTATTTTAGGAGAGAGACACTACTAGTGAGCACCATGGTACCCCGGTCCATATTCCCATCATAAGTTTTCCACCACTTCTATTTACTATTTTACTTTTCCTTTCGTTGTCATACTATAAGCCTTTGCATTTTAAACTTTGTAAACAGCAAGGTCTGAGAGACTGACACTCTCTCCATACTCGTTGGGAGAAAATTTAGTTGTGTCTTGTGTGCAGGTCTAGGTCAAGCAAACAACTTCTGGTTTTGTCGCACCAGAATAATTGCGGCATCATTGCTTGCTTGCCACCTTCTTAACGTCTTAGGAATTCTCCTGGCTCGATAAACCTTACAGTCCTCACGTAAGGGAAATTACCGCTATCTACATCATAACCTTCCACTTGGGGTAACCAATGAGGACGTGTTATCTGCACCCATCACCCATCAGGAAAGAACTACCAGGTTAGGCGTGCTAGGCTTGTAGTAGTCTTGGTATGGGTGACCGACCGGGAAGTTGATCCCGGGTGCGCACGAGTGAGGACAAAGTGTGCAGTAAATACTAGTGTTGGTATGTGAGGACAGTCTGGATCCCAGGCGCATCGACCATGGATTTGGTGGTTAACAGGTGGGTTTGATCGAGGCGTTATAGTTGGTATCAGAGCCGACCCTGGCGGTTACACGGTGTGTGTGCCGGTCAATACGACTTAGATGGGGTAAATGTGGGATGTCTGCAAAGGGGAACGTTCCTGCTGGGTCGACGGGGACGTCGGTTCCTTTGAGGGTGGTGGTGTATGTAACAACCCAGGACCTCAATAGGAATGATAGACTACTCATATCAACAAGGTGCACCTTCTTTTCCGGGAGCCCATTAGGAAATAACTACCAGATTAAGCATTTTAAGCTTGAAGTCTTGGGATGGGTGATCGACCGGGAAGTTGATCCCAGGTGTGCACGAGTGAGGACAAAGTGTGCAGAAAAGACTAGTGTTGGTATGTGAGGACATTCTGGATCCCAAGGGCATCGACCATGGAATCGGTGATTAACCGATGGGTTTGGTCGGGGCGTTACAGTGATTCTAATCTTTATAAAATTGTCATTATTGGTTTGTTCCTATGTGGTAGGCTTTGCTGGATTTTCTTGCATTGCCGTAGTTGTTTTTATCTATTTCATCACAATGTGTTTCGAACATGTTTGGAAGTTTAAGAAAGAATTCGAAATAAAGATAATAAAATCACGTCATTAAAATGATGGATTATTACCTTAAGAATGAAGCTCTAGGGAGAATACATGATCCGGAAGGAAGCATTGAAGGAGCACGTCGACGCACAGTATAGGGACACACGCTTGCATCAGCATCCGTAGCATGCACCACCGCCTTTGCCTGATCAACTATTTCACCTCCTTCCTATAACGCCCCGGTCACACACCGGTTCTCAGCCGTTACGCTTGGCGAGATCTAGACTGACCTCACAGACCAACACTAGTATTTCCTGCGCACTTTGTCCTCACTCGTGTGCACCCGATAACAACTTCCCGGTCGGTCACCCATCCTCAAATCGCTCCAAGCAAAGCCACTTAACTTTGGAGTTCTTTGGATCTGGGCTCCCAAAAAAGAAGGTGCACCTTGTTGATATGAGTAGTCTTTCATTCCTACTAAGCCAAAATGTCACACACACCCACTCAAAGGAACCAACGTCCCCGTTGGCCCACAGGAACATTCCCTCTTGGCACACGTCTGTGCGTCTAGTGCTGACACATGGCTCACCCATGTTCGGGCACTGACCCGCACACGCTTGTGTAACCGCGAGGGTCGGCTGTGATACCATTTGTAACGCCCAGTCATACATCGGTTGTCGGCCGTTACACTTAGCGGGATCTAGACTGACCTCACAAACCAACACTAGTCTTTCATGCGCACTTTGTCCTTACTCATGCGCACCCGAGAACAACTTCCCGGTCGATCACCCATCCTCAAATCGCTCCAAGCCAAGCACGCTTAACTTTGGAGTTCTTTGGATCTGGGCTCCCGAAAAAGAAGGTGCACCTTGTTGATATGAGTAGTCTTTCATTCCTACTAAGCCAGAATGTCACACCCCCATGAAATTGGATCACGATTTAGAGACACACGAACACCCAAAACTCATCCACAACAAAAATCCTAGCCTCTAAAAGTCATTCAGACGGGGAATTTGCAAGGAGCAACCCGTCGTCATCACCACTCGTGCAAGGAGACGTCGACATCAAGCATCATCATCATCATCATCATCATCTTCTTCATCTTCATCTTCATCTTCATCTTCATAATCATCCATCTTCATCTCGTTGCAATACCAAACCCTTATGAATCACTACATGTATTACTGGTTTATTACACTTATGTTCACTACCACTTATCGTATGATGTTTGTCGTTGGTATGTGTGAGTAGTTCCCTTAGTTCTCGAAGATATGGATGAACCTTGATATGTATATAAGCAAAAATGTTAATAAGAACATGACATTCCTTGTTCAATGTTTGGTTTAATAACGTTCATGAATGTTGTGAATGTGTTTTTCTAGGCATTGCCGCCAAAAGGCCACGAATCATATTACTATTGTTGTAAAGGTTGACATGTTGAGCTAATTATAGGTGATAGTAAAAACCTCTCTATATAGTCTTTGCAATTGATAGGGAAATAACGATGATACATTAATGAGGCCGTATACACGAGAAAACTCTTGATTACCACGTGAGAACTCGAGAGAGGAACGTATTTCATAACTGGATCCATTCAATTACATATGGTTTGGATTGGTGGATTTGATGTGGGTTGAAGGAGGGCACTTCATGCCGGCGAGGCGGCATGATGGTGACAGAGTTATGCATGCCGCTTGACGGGAAGAGCAATATGCGCAGGACTGTGAGCGCATTTGTAAGAAAGTTTTTTAACACAATACAACGCAAACACTTACATACACGAGCATACACTTATCCCTATGAGCATCTTCGCAATGTTGAACTATCACATCATCTTGAGATTGACAAATTCATCACAAACGCCTTGTAATCAACAAAAAAGTTCTTTCCCATTGAAATCATATTGCGGAAAAGATTGAAATAAATTCAAAAAAATGCGAGCACGTATTTTAAATCTAAGACTTAAACTCTAATAGAATGGGGAACCACTATTATCCTAACCATCTCAAACACAGATTGATTTGCGCATTTGTAAGAAAGTTAACCGTCGGTTCATGCTTTCGAGTTTGTAGGTAGCATTCTTAAAGTGCATTCTGGGCATAATTAAGGACCTGCAGTTATGAAAGCCCACTTGCGTGTGGATCCAATCGTTCGTTTCAATGCGGAACATTGCCGATTCAATTGCCTAAACGAGCTACCAAAAAAACGCCAGCAGCCGTAACAAACAGTGGTGGGTCGGTGTTCATTTAAACCATAACATGGGCACATTCTACTACTGTTTTCTCCGTGCCCAAAAGAGGCTTCTATGCATGTGTTCGGTTTCAAACAAAACAAGGTAGTAATAATTCATGGGGTGCCCATGGGATGAGAGCTCCAATGTTAGACGTACTCACGTTCCCAACTTCGTGGTGGGCGCTGGTGTCACGACTAATGGGGCAAAATTAACACTTTGCAAGGATGGACGGATCTAGCTGGCTCGATCGAGATCCCAGATACCCGCTCTACAAACATTCATGCGTGTGTGCATGTTTGACTGTTTTCACTCTGGATCCGGCATGGCCGCCCATCCACTACGGATTTATATCGCACACCCGGGCTAAGAAGACGGGAGCAACTAATTAGGAGTACTCGTTCGCAAATATTTATATTTCTGGACGTAAGAAAAAAAAATTAAATTAGCCCGTTTCAGCGAACAGCGCCACGTGTCGCGCTCACAGCGATCCCTCAGGATTTCATTTGTTTTATTTTTGTGTACGCGTTTTTGATGTTTAAAATTGGTTTTTTTGGTGGTTTTTTCGATTTTTCCGGTTTTCGCACGTTTTTTCTATACGTTTTGGTGAAAAAAAAATCAAAAAAAAATTTCGAAAAAAAAGAGGCACGACCTTACCTCCGCGGGAGGCACGAGTCGTGTCTCGTGCCTTTTTTGAGGCACTCGTGCCTCCTTTTTTTATGCACTCGTGCCTTTAAAAACAGGAAAAACAGAAAACGTGAAAAGGCACTCGTGCCTCTTTTTTTGAGGCACTCGTGCCTCTTTTTTGAGGCGCTCGTGCCTCCTTTTTTAAGGCGCTCGTAACTTTTTTTTAGGCACTCGTGCCTCCTTTTTTGAGGCACTCGTGCCTCTAAAAAACAGGAAAAACGGAAAAGCACCTGCGGTACTCGTTGCAACGAGTACTCTTAAACTAGTGATTTCGTAAGAAGACTCGGGGAAGTGATTGTGGCCGGCCAACCGATCGAAGCTAGCCCACCAACAGTCACTGTCCCCATTTTCGCTACGTATGACACATCATAAATGTTGTAACCATAGTATTAAATGCTACTATCTATATTATTTATGCATGGGTACATTCCACTATCAGTACTATCATATTAAAATGCTACTACATCGATCTATATTATTTTTCGTTAAATAAATATATTTAAATGTATTTTAGTGCCAAGCACGTCCATTTGATATCATGATATAAAATGTTACTAATGATTTTTGCTACAACAAAAAAAAGTGTGATCGGTGATGTGTCCTAAATTTTGTTGCAACCGTTATAAATTTTTGTTGCATCCATGTACCAAAAAATTTGCAACCAATGAGACAATTTTGCTGCAAAGAAATATCTGAGGAATATCTGGGAATATTTTTGTTACACATAATGTTGATAATGTTGCAACCGTTTAACTTTTTCCTTCCACCTTTGTCTATTTTTGTTACTACTGTTGAGAGTTTTTGCTACAATCAAAAATGTTAAACTGATTAGCGGCGACGGGGTATGATTTTTCGTTGCAACAGATAGTAAAAAATGCTACCACCAACGATCAAAATTTTCTACCACCATTCTTATGCTGCAAAAAGCACTAAAAATAAAAAGTTACATCCGTGTAGAAAAAAGTTGCAAATATACCGTAAATGTTGCAACCATATAATTCGAAGGGGTACGCGCGAATCTGATCCATTGGATCGCGGGACATCGAACGGCTGCAGTCTGATCGGCCCAAACTGGGCCGGTCGACCGGCGCCCTTGCCTACGTTCATTACCTCTTTATTGATGGCAAAGAAAGAAAACAATGAATCCCCTATTTGGGAAGCTATTATGACGACGACAACAACAACAACAAAGCCCGTCACTCCCAAACAAGTTGGGATAGGCTAGAGCTGAAACCCAAAAGATATTGTAACCAAATCACGGTTCTGGCACGTGGATAGCTAACTTCCACGCACCCCTGTCCAGAGCTAGATCTTTGTTGATAGCCCAGTCCTTCAGATCTCTCTTCACAGACTCCTCCCAAGTCATGTTTGGCCTCCCCCGACCTCTCTTGACATTATCAGCACGCCTTAACCGCCCGATATGCACAGGCGCTTCAGAAGGCCTACGCTGGATATGCCCAAACCATCTCAAACGATGTTGGACAAGCTTCTCTTCAATTGGTGCCACCCCAACTCTCTCCCGTATAACATCATTCCGGATCCGATCCTTCCTTATGTGGCCACATGCCCATCTCAACATGCGCATCTTTGTCACCCCTAGTTGTTATGAAAGTTTCAAAAAATACTATATGACTAGCCGAAAGGTTGTGGTTAAGGTTGAGATATTGTGAGAACTAAATGATACCCCGCGCATTGCTGCGGAAATTATTAAGAAATAATTTGATGTGTTTGAAACACGTGAAAAATTAAGAAATATAGTATAATTTGAATATAAATTATTTTTTGAAAGAAATATTGTTAAAGTAAAAAATGAGTTTGATTTTGTTTAATTTAATTACTTGACAATATATTGGCAAGGTGATATGAGACGAAAACAACATCGAGTAGAGACAGTGAAGACGTGTCCACCCTTGCCTAAATCTAAAACAATGATAGCAACTTTGGATGTGTATTAATAAAAATAATGTCACATAGACAAATAAAATGTTATGTAACTCATAATTTGATTTTCGATAAAAAAAATCTTATAAATTGTGAGGTTGAGTGTATAAAAAGTTTTATTTAATTGTGATAGCATGCATTCACATACAAAGTTAATGGGAGCATGTGTATCAAGAGTTTGTGGAAGATTTTTTACATAGTGGACCTATTTAATGATGTGGAGCTTGGATGTCAAGATAAATAGGTTAGTGGGATGGAATATTTATGTATTATAGATAAAAAAAGATCCTATTGATGATAATCCTCATTTTTGTTACAAATTTCCCCTACTCTTGTTCATTTACAACTTCCTGATATTACTGTTGCCTAGTGTAAATTCAAAATGTTTTTTGATTTATCCAGAAGAAAGTTGGGGGTGACCTAGGCGACTAGTGGGGTCAAACTAAAATGATTATATATAAATGTGGCCATTGTAATGCACCTGGTCGTATTGAATGGGCACTTGGGGGGTAAAAAAATGGTTTCTACAAAACTGATGTACGGAAATATAGAAAAACCTTTAGTTGGGTGTGATTATAGATGGATTTAGAGAGCTAATATTCAAAATTTCCTTCGACAAATATTTCAAGATGTTGTTTTGACCAGATATATTACGGTGAGAAGAAAATGGGTTGGTAACCATAAGTATTTTTATAGATAAGTGTTGGAAATATGCCCTAGAAGCAATAATAAAATATTATTATATATATACTTCCATGTTTGTAATTAATGTTTATATTTCTGTGCTATAATTGCAATGACCCTGACTGTGAGATTCAGAAGAAAACTCATTTGCATGTGTGGAAATATAAACACCAAGAGTTCCTTGTTTAGTCTCTAAGGCCAACTCATGTGCTAACTGATGATTACATTTTCTTAATCATGGACATTGTTCTTGTAACAAGCATGTCAGTAGCAATGAGAACATATTGTTAGCAGAACAATAATGTTGAACCGACCCAAGTATTGAATGCTTAGAGATCACATCGTAACAACCTTTATAAGTCATATCATGAAATGTTATCATATATGTAATTCCTTAGACCATGAGAGTATCGAGTTGCTTCACGCAGGAAGATATACTTTGGTTCTTAGATTAATCTTCCCGTTACTGGGAAGTAGTAAAATAAGTTTTGGGTACATCAGATAGTGTGTCTAGTAACTACGATAGTTCAAGACTGGGATTTGCTCCTTTCACGATGAAGAGATATTTACTTCGGTCCCACTCGGTATGACGGTATCCATTATAATCTGGCCAGACGCAGTGTGACATAGTCACGTGGATACCGGAATACGATAACGAAAAAAGGGGCAAACGGGCAAAGAGGATAACATGTGGCTTGTGTTCAAGAAGTTGTTACACATGGGTGCCAAACTTCTCTCCTCTAACTTTGTCATATATCGCGAAGCAAAGGGGATGGTACATGACTAAATATAATGGTTCACTCGAAGTTTCTTCGTCTATGTGCGGGAGTCAACATGGGTGTCCATGGCTTCGCTGTTGATTATTGACTATTGACAGAAGGATGTTTTCCTATGTCCTGAAGATGTTCTGGGTCATGTCCGCATAATACCGAACTTATTGGGTCACACACTTAACGAGCAGTAGTCTGTTAGAATACTGGAATGGTAGAAGGTCTAGTGCAAGCAAAGCAGAATAGTTCATACGGGCACCGGAAGTAGTTTCGGGTATTTATGGAATAGTTCTGGGAATTTAAGATATGTACGGATTACTCTGGAATAGTGCTAGGTGGTTCCGGAACATATGAGAATGCTACTGGGGAAGTCCTGGATCGACTGGAATAGTTTCCAGTTAATCGGTGGACGTCCCGACAAACTTACATGGTCATCGGATTTCTTAGATTGTAACTCAGATGGTCCCGGAACCTATCCAGATAGTTCTGGAACGTCCGAAAACGGTCCCGAAAGGTCTTGGGGGTGTTACAAAAGGTTTCGGAATGTCCCGAAACCATCCTGGAAGGGCCCAAAATGGCCGAGAATGGTCCCAAAGGGTCTTGGAAGGTCCTGGAAGGTTTCGAAAGGTTCTGGAAGGTTCCTCAAGTTTCCGGACAGTACCATATGCGCCCCACCACCCTTAGCCTTGGGGGGAAAGGCACCCCAAGGGGGCTGTTCGAAATTAGGTGGTGGGGGTGCCCTACTTTAGGAGGAGTCCTCCTTGGAATCAGACTCCCCGGTGAGAAGGTCTCCCTTTGGGAGTAGGAGTCTCAAGGGGACTCCACAAGTCCCAGGACGGTCAGGACAGCCCCCAAGGCACCTATATAATGACGGGAGGGTGTGGGGGCGCATCAAATCAAACCCCAAGGCCCCTGCGCCACCCTCCCTCACTCTAAACCCCGTTGCTCCATAATTAGACCCCGGTTTAGACGTTGTTCTAGATCGAAATCTGTTAGGGTTTTCTCCCTCTAGTTTTCTCGGTTGCGTTCTTCTCTGGACGGCGGAGCGCTGCTGGATTTCTGCTACGGGATCTGTGTATACTAATGGAGGGGTCGTTCCTTCGACCCTTCTTAGAGGAGCTTGTTCGCGGGACTAGATCGCGGACGGTTCAAGGGATCGATATCCTCGCGGTTGGGAGGTCATTAAAATTCCTAGCTATGGGGATCTGCACCGACGGTCTTCACCAACTCTACTTCCTCTACATAGGTTGCTGAGCCATGACCTAATACCTTGTATGAAATCTTCCTAGATGATCTTGGGTGATTGCTACGTAGGCCAAATTTTTTTTCTACTGCGTTTCCTAACAATAAGCGCCTTCATAATAAAGCCAACAAGCAATAGTTCAACATCCCAGCAAACCATCAAACCGAGGGCAACAATACGATTAAGACCCAACATAAACAGTATGATAATGGCATGCATGCCCACAACCTATGTCTGAACAGGGTAATTAAAGGCTACAAAACACCAGCGTAAACCGAAGCAACGTTGATCACTTGGTCAGTAGAGGTAAGATGTAATGTCGTAAAGCGGATGCGGGATGTAAGATTCTCTAGGCCTTCGACGCCCTCGCTTTAATCACTGATTTCCACATGTGTAATAGAGAAAAATATATTATATAGGCAATCAACATACTTGTTAGGAAACTTATGTTTGATAGAAAATTTATTTATGGTAATCCAAAGAACCCAGTCACTACTAGGGAAATAGCTATACATGGAAAGCTTATTAGTGGCGCATATAACAGGCCATGCGCCACCATCTATTAGGGGTGGTGCACTAGAAAATAATGCGCCACCCATAAGACCTTAGGGATGGCGCATTATTTCCCAGTGCGCGACCCCTAAGAGTGGGTCAGCCTGGATGATCTTATACATGGCGCATTTAGTAATATGCGCCACCCCTAAGAACCTTATAGGTGGCGCATTTCCATAATGCGCCACCCCTAAGATCTTATGGGTGGCGCATTCTGTAAATGCGCCACCCATAAGGTCCTTAGGGGTGGCGCATTATGGGAATGCGCCACCCATAAGAGCTTAGGGGTGGCGCATTTCACCAATTCGTCACCACCGACTTGCTATATGCGCCACTAAATGCCTAGAGCTGCCCTTATCTACTCCACCCCACCTACCACCTCTCATTCACTCCACACAATTCTCAAACTAGATCCACTCTTCTCACCCTAGATCTATTCGGTTTTCTCCTCCTCCCCACCTCATTTCTTTCATTTATCCATCGATACTTGGCATTACATCTATTTTGTTTCATATTGAAGTAAGTGGACCTCCTCCCAAACTCTTTTGTTCCATTTATGACCCATATACTTGCCTTTATTATCTTGGGGTTTGTTGTATATGTGAAGCTTGGGTTTGATGTATATGTGAAGCTTGTGGTGGTTTGATGTATATGTGAAGCTTATGGTGGTTTGATGTATATGTGAATCTTGAGTGGCCAATGTTTTGCCGAAATGTCGATTCATTTCCGTTTCGGCAAATTTCTGGCGCACTCTCCACATGCTCCCATGCATTATTAGGGAAGGTCATGCCGAATTTTTCCGGCGACGACTGTGATATATAATTGTGTTGCTCTCTCCATGCACGCAGGTGATCGACCATGGTCTGCGAGATGTTGAGCGATATCACCGTGGCTAGGTGGATGCAATGTGCGACAAACGACATGCTAAGGAATAATAGGTCGGATATAAGATGTCTGTGTCGGAGATGCAAACTGCAGTGCGTGACCGAGCCTGATTCCGGAATATTGCAAAGACACCTGAAGCGTAATGGTTTGATGGATGTCTACACACGGTGGATAAGTGATGAAGCTGGTGAGGAGGAGGACGTCAATGATGGGGCACCAGTAAATGAGGAAGGGCAACCAGACAACAGCGACGGGCGAGAAGACGAAGAGCATCCCGTACATGATCATGAAGAAGATGACGCGGATCATGTAGATCAAGATGCTGGACATGAAGATCAAGATGCTGGACAAGAGCTGCTTGTCAAAGAGGTGTTGAACGCAAGAGGTGCAACTAGAGAGAAAGCCAAGATGGCGCAACTCGAGAAAGACGCGGTTACGAAGTTGTACGAAGGATGCAACGACGGGGATACCCGCTTGAATGTAACACTTGGGGCTATGGAGATGAAGGCAAAACACAAATGGACCGACGAAAGCTTCGATGATAACATGTCATTCTGGCACGATCGTCTTCCGAAGGGCAACACGTGCCCAACTAGTATCACTGAGGCCAAGAAAGTCCATTGCCCTCTCGATCTTCTGCACGTTAAATACCACGTCTGCATAAATGATTGCATGATCTATCGGGGTGAGGACGAAGATAAAACCACATGTTCGGTGTGCGGTGTTAGTCGATACAAGAGAGGGAAGAAAGTTCCTAGAAAAGTGGTATGGTACTTTCCGATCACTCCTCGTCTGCAGAGGTGTTATGTAGATCCCGAGGAAGCAAAGCTCATGACCAGGCACGCGGATAGAAAGAAGATAAAAGAGGATGACCCGAACCCGGATCCGGAAAAGGAGGACATGCTGAGGCACCCTTCAGATGGTAGCCAATGGACTTCGTTGGACCTCGAATACCCAGATTTTGGGAAAGAACCAAGGAACCTCGGGATTGGTGTGAGCGCCGATGGAGTCAATCCGTTTGGCGGCCAGAGCAGCACACACAGTACCTGGCCCGTGTTTGTATGCATATACAACCTTCCCCCCTGGAAGTGCATGAAGAAAAAGTACATAAAAATGTGTATGCTAGTTCAAGGGTCGAAACAACCAGGTACGGACCTCGATCTACATCTGCAGCTATTGAAAGAGGAGCTAGAAATGTTATGGAAAGACGGAGTCAATACATGGGATGCCACGGCAAAAGAATATTTCCCAATGAAAGCCGCGGTGATCACGACGGTGCACGACTATCTCGGATACGGATATTTCTCAGGGCAGGTGGTCCAAGGATTCCGTGCATGCCTTAGGTGCATGGATAATACAACGTACCGCCAGCTACCAAAAGATCCCGGATCTTCAAAAACCGTGTTCTAGGGGTCTCGGAGGTGGCTTCCCAAGAAACACGCGTGGAGAAAACAAGGACATCTGTTCAATGGAAGCGAGGAGCTCCGAGCACCCCCAGCTCGAAGGAGCGGCAAAGAAATCGACAACTTGCTGAAAACTTGGAAAGAGTGCCCCGCGCCGGGAAAGAAAAAAAAGAAGACTCAGCCGTTGATGAGGGTATGGAAAGCGAGGTCTGTTTTTTGGGATTTGGAATACTGGAGTCTCCTCCGCAGTCCTCATAGCCTTGATCTCATGCATACCACAAAGAACGTGTGAGAGAGCTTGTTTGGCATGCTGCTCAACATGTCGGAGAAGACCAAGGACGGGCCAAAAGCAAGGAATGACTTGAAATTTATGGGCATCAGGAGGGAACTTCACCCCCCTAGTGACGACGATGATGAACCGGAGGAGGAAGAGGATACAGAAATGCAAAACTCTCGCAAACAAAAAAGGGCGACCAAGAAGAAGACCGGTATTGATCACTACCCCTCGGCATGCTTCACTCTATGCGAGGAGGAGATCAAGCGGTTTATCCACTGCCTCATAGGAGTAAAATTTCCGAACGGCTACGCGGGGAAGATAAGCAGATACCTAGACGAGGCGAAGCAGCGTTTCAGCGGGATGAAATCTCACGACTGTGCCGTGCTGATGACGCAGATTCTCCCGGTTGCGATGCGAGGGATAATGGACGAGCACGTCCGTAAAACGTTGTTTGGCCTTTGCAACTTTTTTGACGCCATCTCCCGGATCTCGATTTGCGCAACGCAACTCAAAAGGCTACAGGAGAAGATCGTGCTCATACTATGCGAGCTTGAGATCTATTTCCCGCCCGCGTTCTTCGACATTATGGTGCATCTGCTGATCCACGTCGTGGAGGATATCGTCCAACTCGGGCCTGCGTTTCTGCGCAGCATGATGCCGTTCTAAAGGATGAATGGACACATCAAAAAATACGTTCGTAACAGGTCCCATCCAGATGCAAGCATAGCGAAGGGCTTTCTAACCGAAGAGTGCATCTCTTTTTGCACGAATTATCTCAACACCGAGAACCCTGTTGGTTTGGCCGTCAACGAGCACTTTGGCAGGACCGATGGGTGTGGTCACCACGAGGGAAGCCACGCAATGCATGTCAACTTTGACGGTCGAGACATCGACTTTGAAAGAGCAAGCCTAGTCGCGCTACAACACATCCAGCTGGTCGATCCTTGGATAGTAAAGCACAAGGATTTAATCAGGAAGAAGTACAGTGACCAGGGCCTGCAGATAACGGACCGAGATCCACGGCTAATCAAAGAGCACAACTCCGGTTTCATGACTTGGTTCAGGGACGAGCTTCGTGCTAATCCCCGCGAAGGAACGCTTCCGAGGACGAAAAGATGATATTCACCTTGTCACAGGGTGCCGCACGCAACCTGATGACCTATCAAGCGTATGATATCAACGGCTACACATTCTACACGGAGGAAAAGGACAATAACTGCGATTACCAGAACTCAGGGGTAACGGGGATATTCTACACCGATGACGTCAAGGAAAGATTATATGGAAGGATCGAGGACATATGGGAGCTCGACTACTGTGGACAGAAGGTGTCGATGTTCCGTGTGAGATGGGCCAAGAGCGTTGTGGCACCCCGGCTCAGAGGACAGGAACGCCCCGTGCACCAGCCCAGAGATCAAGTCTTCTGGCACACGGCACTGATTGATATAGAACTGAACAGCTTTCTGATGTGCGAGGTAATGATAGTGATTTCTCGCCCTTCGTTGGTGAGCCCCAAGTGGAAGGCGTGATGTAGCACAGCAGAAAATTTTCCTCAGCAGCAGTTTTATGAAGGAATGCAACTTGGACTTCTTTTACCTTTCCTTTAATCTCTGAAATATCTCCATTAGAATGTTCATGATAAGATGATAATTTATCCATATCTAGCTTCAAAGAATCATAAACTATTTTTGGCATAGTAGAAACTGTGGATCCAATATCACAAAGAGAAAGGAAGCCTTGGTTAGAGATGCTAATCCTAACAAAGGGCTCCCAATCATCACCTATCTCCAACATTTCTTTCTTGTTGGACTTAAGTTCCTCTACTTTCCTCAAGTCTAGAGCATCCAATCTTTTTTCAATAGAGGCAAGTCTATCTATGACAGTATCAATACTACGATCATAAACAAAATAACTAGATAGACTATGCAAAATATCAAGAGCTCTAACCTCATCACACTCTAGAAAATCTCCTTCAGCTATAATATCAAGAGTGTTTACACCACTTAAAAAGACCATGGTAAAAATTTCTAAGCACAATTTTTATAGGTATCCAAGGCATAATTCTTTTATGTGCTTCAGAGATTCTGTCCCACGCCTTCTTCATATTTTCTACATCTCTTTGACGGAAATCGAGAACTTCCGATTCCCTCAAAGCACCTATCCCTAACATGTTCATCTAAACAAGGTGGACTACTAACAGCAAGATAAAAAAAAATTGTGATTTTTGATATAAGACACAAAGATAAAAACTGAAAGGTAAACTAACAAGACTAAAAAACAAAGGTAAAGGGTATTGTGCAACTCCCCTAACTTAGCACTCGGAGTCCCAGGCAACGGCGCCAGAAATTTGGCTTGATGTGCGAGGTAATGATAGTGATTTCTCGCCCTTCGTTGGTGAGCCCCAAGTGGAAGGCGTGATGTAGCACAGCAGCAAATTTCCCTCAGTAAAGATACCAAGGTTTGTCTTGTCGGGACCCGGGGTTAGCGTATGCAAGTACAGTTAAGACATAGTCATATGGAGAGCCGAGAACCGCAACCACTTGTCTAAGCAGACAAGGCCAAGCACTGAACATTCTCGAAAAGCATCGTACGTGAGGGGCATCCCATCCAGGCCGGATGATCAACTGAGATGGGTCCTCATCGTCCGCACACAAGTCAAATGATATGGGTGGTGAACTCCCATATTCAAAGACAAGTCGCCTCAACCATACTACCGACTATCTCAAAACTCTTACATAGACTTACTCCAGCCCGATCACTTAGTCGGGGTCTAGGGCGGGCTCGATCATACCACAAAGTGTGCACGAGACGGAGTCTCGAGCAATCGCATCGCGATGCCCCAAGCTGCGCACATCTAAGGGCCACTTGGTGTATGAAAGACCGCCAGCCAAAACACAACTAAGGTCTCGAAAACCCATACAAAGACATGCATGTTATAACCATACACGCAGCACACATGCCTTGTACGAACAGTAGGTACCATTGCAATTCTCTACAAAGTGTACATCTTATTTATAACTCTTATAGAGTACACACAGAGATCACATACATGTGATCCAACATTACAACATAAAGCGGAAGCAAATTATGTCTGAGTACAGACAAGTTTAACAAATTGGCTTAAAAAGCCTTATTCAAACATAAAGCCCTCCACGAGGGAACCAGTCTGCTGACTGGGACTAGACTAGCTTAACTTCAGTCGTCCAGCTCGATGAAGAAGCCACCTTCGGGGTCAGTGGCGTCATCTAAAACATAGATTAAGCAAACGTGAGTACAAAGGCGTACTCAGCAAGACTTACATAGGAGCTATACTACTCATGCACATGTGTCAAGGTAAAAGGAGGTGGGGTTCACTTGCAGAAAATGCCAGCTTTGACTTGGCTAATCCTGAACTACGAGTACCAGACTTGAGGTAAGAAGCGTACACGAGTCCACTACTTTCACCAACCAATACACCACTATGGTGTCTTCCTCGACTCCCCCACGAGAAAGCACGCCATAGCACTCACACTTATCTTGGTGTGTTTTAGAAGTATCCGGTTCAAATTATCTAATAATCAAGCTAAGCTTTCCAAGTAGTCCATAACCGCGGACGCGGCTATTCGAATAGTTTTGATTACCTTGCAAGGGTGTACCGCTACACACACATGACCATCATTTACCGCCTTTGATCTCGACACCATTCAAGGGGTGCCAGCGAGGATGCTCACCACAACTGTTACCTCATAGCCTATCTAGTCCAAGAAAGCCGCCTACTTGGGTTGGCTACCACCATCGTGAACCCGGCCGGTTTACCGAAGTGGACCCAAGCGATGTGTGCGTGGTGCATAAGCCGGTCTCGGTTGAGCCGTTCTCTCACTTAGCATCCAGGCCACAAGCCTACCAGAACTCCGAACTACTGCGACATCTGGACATCGAAAGGGATGAGTTAATAAGTTGAGAGGGGTCAGTGAGCCCAATGTGTGGTTGTACTCTTCATCTTGGATCACCACACAAGAACTCGGACTTAGGGCGGTGTTCAACGAGACAACCCACCGTGTACTCCTACACAGCCTCTCATCGTTCACCTTGTATTAGGGTCGATTCACCAACACTTTTCTACCATCATCCACATGATCATTACCATCCCGACTCACATCATAGTAACAACATGGTATCATACTAAGCGTGCAATAAGCGATAACATTTGCAGGGGCCACATGATATCAAACAACTCCTACAGTTGCTAGGATTGTGGTTTGCTTACTACTATGACAAAATGATAGGTCATGCAAAGGAATGGGTTCATCTATGCGGTAGAAACGAAGCATGGTGATCATCCTAAACAATGCATAAGCGAGACATGAGAGGGAAGTGGGATTTTATCGACATGATCAATGGGGTTTTGCTTGCCTTGCTGACGAGGTTCGGGTTCTGGATCTTCAGCGAAGGGGGTGACCTCTTGCTCCGGTTCCACCTCTACTCGACAAACAAAGCACGAAGTAGCAATCAATATGAATGCAATGCTCAAGCACATGATTGAATGTTAAAGCTTGAAGTATAAGTTTTGATGTGTGAGGCAATTCCATTTAAGTGGAATATATTGCATTTAAAATGCAAATTCAAACTCCACATATGAATTCAACATTAACCAAGTTATATGTGATATAGTTTGATCATTTTGAATCATCTTCAAATGTGTATGATATGCCTCTGATGTGTAAGTGAAATGTAGCATGTTGCCATGGTTCAAGTTGCAAAATTATTTGAATTGAATTTGATTTAATTCCATTTAAATCAAATAACAAATGCTACTGATCACATTTTAAATTCAACTCAAACAGAGTTGAAAGTTGCATATTTGGAAAGATAATTTTCTCCTGATCATTTTTCATATATTATTTGTCCAATTTGGAGTTAATATGAATTTTCTATGAATTTCCAAAGTTTGGGGTATTTTCTGGAATTTCTGGATTTGTTTAAACCATTTTGCTTTTCTGGAAATTCAATTAAATGATTTACTGCGTCAGGCTGACATCAGGCTGGCGTCAGGGGGGGGGGGCTGACATGTGGGGCCACCCTGTCAGTGGCTGGGTTAACTTAACCCGTGGGTTAAATTAATCCAGTGGCTTAATTAAGCCACTGGGCCCACTTGTCAGTGACCCAGGGTCACTTAATTGGTGAAAACAGGGGGGGTTTAGCACTGACACGCCGGCGGCTAAACGCCGGCGGCCTGGCCACGGCGGCGCAGCACGGGAACACGATTCCGGCCACGGGAGGGGAAACGGAGGGCACCGGATTGCTCCTGGAGGTCGTCCGCGTCTTCTGGAGGCCTCGGGGGTCCACGGGAAGCTCTGTAACGACGACGGCGACGACTCCGGCAGCAGCAGAACCACGGCGAAGTCGCATTCATCGTTGTGGTGCATGGTTCGGGCTGATTTGTGGCGCGTTCGAGTGCTGGCACACGCGGGAGTCAAACGCGTGCACTGGGGGTTCACGACAAGCACTGGAGCGAGGAGGACGACGACCATGGCGGCGAGGTGCTCGGGTTCCCATGGCGGATCCGGCTAGAGGAAGCAATCGAGGGGGAGAAGTGAGGGGTTTCACTTGTAAGCTAACCCTGAATCCAGCAGAGGTGGTGGCAAGGTCTGGGGTGGCTCAACGGCGGCTTAATCGACGAAGTCCTCCACGGCGGCCGGCAGGAGCTCGAGGAAGATTCCGGCGTCTACGCGGGCTCTAGGCTCGATTCCTTCTGCAGTTCGTCGAAGTCGACGACGACGAAGCGCTGGGACACCTTGGTTCAAGCTCTAGGGCACGGTGGCCGCGAGTTCTTGCGACGGCGAGCAGCGGCTGCTCTCGGAGAAGAAGGGGAAAACGAGGAGAGGAAGGGAGAGCACGAGAGAGGAGGGGGAAATGATTCACGGCTTCACGGCGGTTCTCCAGGACACGAGAAGATGGCACGGGGCGGCCTGGAACGTCCTGGGCGTCGAGGTGGCGTCCACGGCGTCGACGCCGCGCCACCGAGCTGCTTGGCAGCGCGGGGTGGAAGACGACAGGGGAGTTCGGGTGGGCTGGGCCGGCTGGAGAGGTGGGCCTCGCCCCTGGCGGGAGGTAAGTCTTTTTCCTATTCTGTTTAATCTTTCCTTTCTGTTTTTCTGTAATTTGTTCTGTTTAGCTAAAATAAATAGCTAAACATTTTATTAAATGCTGAAAACTTTTATGTGGCCTCATAAAAATATCAACTAGCCACTCATAAACTTTCAACATTTTTAAAATTCAAATGATTTGAATTTTAAATCAAAAAGGGGTATTTCATTAATTCCAAGGTACTGTTTGAATATTTGAAAAATCTATGAGCATGGGATGGGTCCCACATCACTTGATATGTGATCACACTCATTTATAAGACTTTTCAAAACTCTAACATGAATTTTTGGAAAATATTTTTATCTGGCCTTTTGAATTAATTCATCTGGGGGGTGTTCCTTCTCCCATTTTGATTTTGAATTTGATTTCCAAGATTTCTTTTTGAAATTTTGACATGATGCAAAGGCACTAGCTAACCCTAGCACATACCTAACAGAGGGTTCTTGACAACTCGCCCCCACTCAAAAGAATCTCGTCCCGAGATTCAGAAGTCTGCGGGAGGAAGGAGGGGTACTCGGTATGAGACGGTCTTCTCTTTCCCATGTAGCTTCTCTTTCAGAGTGGTGTGACCATTGCACTTTCAGAAACCTAATCTTCTGACGACGAGTGACACGCTCTGCGGAATCAAGAATACGAACGGGGTATTCTCGATAAGAAAGGTCATCTTGGAGATCAAGCGTTTCATGGTCGACTTCGCGGATGGGGTCCTTGAAGCAACGCCTGAGTTGGGACACATGGAATATATCATGTACTCGGGAGAGGTGCGGAGGTAGTTCAAGTTGGTAGGCAACTTCTCCATGTTTAGCAATAATGCGGAAAGGTCCGATGTAACGTGGGGCCAACTTGCCTTTGATACCGAAACGTTGGGTTCCCTTCAGAGGAGTAACCCGGAGGTAAGCCTTCTCATCCAGATTGTAGCTTTCTTGCCTATGATGACGATCATAGTAGCTTTTCTGACGAGACTGGGCTGCTTTCAATTGATCACGAACAATGCGAACTTGCTCTTCTGCTTCCTTGATCATGTCCGGTCCAAAGAATTGTCTTTCACCGGTTTCAGACCAGTTTAGTGGTGTTCGACATCGTCGTCCATACAGGAGTTCAAAAGGAGCCATGTTCAGACTAGATTGAAAACTATTGTTATAAGCAAATTCGGCAAATGGAAGAGAATTCTCCCAATTCTTCCCGAATGAGATAACACAAGCTCTGAGCATGTCTTCAAGAATCTGGTTAACCCTTTCGACTTGACCGCTAGACTGAGGATGGAAAGTCGTACTAAAGGAGAGATGAGTTCCCATAGCACGTTGGAAACTTCCCCAAAATCTAGAGGTGAAAAGGCTACCGCGATCAGAATTGATTTCCAAAGGAACACCGTGAAGTGATACAATTCTGGAGATGTACAAGTCCGCTAACTGACTAGCAGTTATAGACTCGCGAACCGGAAGGAAGTGAGCAACTTTGGAAAGCCTATCTATGACAACGAAGATGGCATTGTTTCCTTTCTGGGTTCTTGGAAAGCCGGTGATGAAGTCCATACCGACTTTGTCCCATTTCCACTCGGGAATAGTCAAAGGTTGAAGTGTACCAGCAGGTCTTTGATGTTCTGCCTTAATGCGACGACAAACATCACATTCGGCAACAAATTGAGCAATGTCTCTCTTCATTCTAGTCCACCAAAATCTCTGGCGTAGATCTCGGTACATTTTTGTGCTACCGGGATGAATTGAGAGGGGTGTGTCATGGGCTTCCTTGAGGATGAGTTGCCTTAGCTCCCTATTCTTAGGTACTACTAAACGATTTTCAAAGAATACTGTTCCTTTGCTATCTGTGGAGAAACATTTAGCAACTCCGCTAGCAATGTTCTCCTTGATCCGGCGAACACCTCGTGCACGCCTTTGGGAAACTATAATTTGATCCTCAAGAGTTGGTTTCGCCACCAAGGTTGAAAGATAGCCATGAGGAACAATCTCAAGATTGAGCTTGCGAAAGTTCTCATGAAGAAGTGGTTGATACTGCTGTAACATGAGGTTGTTACAGTACGGCTTACGACTTAGTGCATCAGCCATGACATTGGCTTTGCCTGGGGTGTAAGAAATTGCTACGTCGTAATATTTTATCAACTCAATCCAGCGTCTTTGCCTGAGATTAAGATCTGGCTGGGTGAAAATATATTTGAGGCTTTGGTGGTCGGAATAAATCTCACAACGATTACCAAGGAGGTAATGTCGCCAAGTTGTTAGAGCATGAACTACGGCAGCGAGTTCAAGGTCATGGGTAGGATAATTCTCTTCATGTGGCCGCAACTGGCGTGAAGCATAAGCTACCACATGTCGATCTTGCAGAAGTATGCATCCTAACCCTTGCCGTGATGCATCACAATAGATCTCGAAATCCCTTTTGGTGTCTGGAGGTGCAAGTACGGGTGCAGAAATCAATCTCCTTTTTAGCTCTTGAAAGCTTTCCTCGCACTTGGAAGTCCATAAGAATTTCTTATCTTTCTTGAGGAGTTCAGTTAGAGGCTTTGCAACTTTAGAAAAGTTCTCGACGAAGCGACGGCAATAGCTGGCTAGGCCAAGAAAACTTCTAACTTGCTTAACCGATTCAGGTGGAGTCCAGTCAAGGACGGCCTGAACTCTCTCGGGATTCACAGCAATGCCTTTTGCAGAAATCACGTGCCCTAAGTAGGTCACTTCTGGTAGCCAGAATTCACACTTGGAGAATTTAGCGTACAGGCGATGCTCTCTAAGTTTCATCAATACCAGCCTTAAGTGTTTGGCATGATCTTCTTCGTTCTTCGAGTAGATGAGAATATCATCGAGATAAACCACAACAAATTTATCTAGGTACTCCATGAAGATCGAATTCATCAAGCGTGAGAATGTGGCGGGGGCATTGGTTAAACCAAAGGACATGACGGTGTACTCGTAAAGACCATAACGAGTAGTAAAAGCCGTTTTGGGAATGTCCTCGTTTCGGATTCTGATCTGATGATAACCTAATCTTAAATCCATCTTGGAGAAGACGGAGGATCCTGCAAGTTGATCATAAAGATCATTGATCCTGGGCAGTGGGTATTTGTTCTTTATCGTCGCTAAATTTAGCGGGCGATAATCTACGCACATCCTTTCTGTTCCATCTTTCTTCTTTACGAACAGAACGGGTCAACCCCATGGCGATGAGCTAGGGCGGATGAAGCCTTTTGCCAACGAAGCATCAAGTTGGGTTTTTAGCTCAGCTAACTCATGTGGGGCCATTTTATATGGGCGTTTGGAAATTGGTGCGGTTCCTGGAACAAGATCCACTATAAATTCTACACATCTGTCGGGTGGCATGCCCGGCAGTTCTTCAGGAAAGACATCCGGGAAGTCACGAACCACCGGAATATCTTCAAGTTCGGGAAGGGGGAGCACATTCAAAGAATGCACTTGGGTTCTTGTTCTGGGTGAGGTATAGTTGACGGTTGTGCCTGAAGGGTGGGTGAGTTTCACGGATTTGCCTTTGCAATCCAGGTAGGCATTTTGTCTTGATAGCCAATCCATGCCAAGGATGACATCAATGTCTGAAGACTTGAGGGCTATGAGTGAAGCAAGGAATACTAAACCCTCAATTGCAATTTGATTACCATGGCTCACTCTATTAGTTTGCCATCTTGATCCTGGAGTTTGAATAACCATCGGGGTGGACAATTCAACAAAGGGTAACTCATGACGAAGTGCATAACTTTCCGACATGAATGAATGAGATGCTCCTGGGTCGAAAAGAACGGAAGTAGGAACAAAATTGACTGGGAGCGTACCAAGAATGACGTCAGTGGTGTCGTCAGTCTCTTCAGTGGCAACCTGGTTCAGACGTCCACGAGTGGCGGGAGGAGCGGGTTTGGCGGTGAATACCTTCTGGGGTGGCTTGCCACGACCAGTGTGGTTGTTGTTGTTGCCTCCGGCACGTGGTGGAGCATTTTGGTTCCGGACCTGGTTCTGGGGGCACTCGCGAGAGTAGTGGCCTGCCTGACCACACTTGTAGCAAGCTCCGAAAACAGTGCGTGGAGCTGGGTGGTTTGGTGGAGCTGGGTGGAACTGGGTGGGTGGACGAGGCGCCACATAGGATGGCCTCGGTGGGTTGTTCTGGCGGAACATGCTATTGGGGATCCAGATCTTGCGCTTCTGGGAGCTAGAACTGGATGATCCGTCATCTCTGGGGTGTTTGCGAAAGTCGTTGGGGGTGTTCATGTCCTCTGCCTTGATGGCCTTGTTGACAAGGACCTGGAAAGTGGCAAAGTCATGAAGGTTGAGCTCGCGACAGAGTCCGGAGTTGAGGCCACGACGGAACCTCTCTTGTTTCTTGGAGTCGGTGGAGACTTCTTCAGTTGCATAACGAGCAAGTCGGTTGAACTCACGACTAAACTCGTCCACGGATCTCCTGCCTTGAGTGAGGTTACAGAACTCCTCACGTTTGCGGTCCATGAGACCCTTGGGGATGTGGTGCTCGCGGAAGGACGTACAGAATTCCTCCCAAGATGCTGGTGGTCCAACGGGACGCATATTCAGAAAATTCTCCCACCAAGAGCTTGCTGCACCTTCAAGGTGATAGGTGGCATAGTTGACCTTGTCGCCATCTGCAACATGGCCGGCTTGGAGCTTCCTCTCGATGCTGCGAAGCCAGTCATCGGCGTCAAGGGGCTCGGTGGAGTAACTGAAAACCGGGGGATGAAGCCGGATGAAGTCGTTCAGAGACACTAGCTCATTGCGCTGCTGAGTGGTGTTGCGTGCGATGACTTCCAGCAGGTGGTGAGAGTCACGGCGGTTCCTCTCGACCTCCATCAGAACTTGGGCCATCGTGGGTGGGGGTGGAAGGTTGTCTTCCTCCTGGTTGTTCCCACGACCTTGGTTACGACCAACCTGGCCACGAGTTCCTTGAGACATCCTGAGGTGGAAAAACCAAAGTCAAAACAGAGTTGATTTCAAGAGTCTAATCAAGGTATTGAAGTACTGGAAGGATTACAGAGCAAAGGAAGTAATCATCTTGACAACATGGTCATAAAAGCATACAAGCCATATATTCACAAGCTGTCATACAAACCATACATCATTTTAGTACAAGCACTAAGCTAATACAAACGTGATGAAGATGATACATCCTTCAGAGGCACTCTGACTTCCTATACATTATTTATCTAAGCCTCTGGAACTTAGACACCTTGCTTACAATATACTAGGATACTACTACATCCTCACTAAGTAAGACCACAGGCGGTCTCACTCATCTCCATCTCCATAGTAGTCCTCATAAAATTTACCCGCGTATCCCGGTAGCTGGAGGTGACCATCGGAAAACACGGAGGCTTGTGGACCCTGATATCCATTTGGGCAAGGATGGGGCCTAGGTCCAGTGTAGGGTGGAAGCAAAGGACCACGGGGTGGAAAAATTCCTCCAATCTCGGGCCAAGCAACTCGAGAAGGCATCTGGGTCCTTACTAGATAGATCGCATCGTACTCCAGTGATCCCACGCTCACAAAGGGTGCCAAGAGCGTCAGTGCTCGGTACAGACGAACACGAGTAGCGTGGAGCTCAAAACGGAGAGCACGTGCATCACGATCTCTGTCACTAGCAAACCTAGCAGTCACCTGAAGTGCCGGATCCTCCGCAGAGTGATCTGAGTAGAGTCCGGTGTAATATCCCTCTTCTCCTGGAAGTGCAGCAGGGATATAGAGGAATGAGGTCTCTCTCAGAAAAGTGTGCTCCTCTCTCAGCAGTGTGATACATGAGTATGTAGCATCCTGCACAGCCATGTTCTCGGTAACGCCGATGCCATGTCCAAAGTGGATAGGCTGGGTGACTCCAACGTGGTGCGGGTAGATCCGGACAATGCAGTGGAACTACGTCTGGTTGAAGTCGTGGAACTGCTCCTCGATGGTGTACTCAGGGTACCATCGATATCCCACATAGGACATCATCTCGATCAACGTGGCGGGATGGCCACGCACACCGAGGCACCTGGTCAAACGAACAATCTGCCGAGGGGGAAGATCTGCCATCTGAAACAGAAAGGAGTTTGCAAATGCATCAGATTATGAGATAAACCTGGAATGACTCGGACAGCATAACGGCTGTAATTGTAAGAAATGACAATTTCTTTCAATCATGAAAACAGCACTTACATAATACGATGTAAGAAATCAGCATTATAACAATGCTAGGAAAACCTGACACAACTTTCCTACGGCTATAATGAAGCAATCAACGAGATGTGCTAAACAGACAGAGAAGAGCCTAGTCCTATCTTCCCGTAGAACAAGATGAGGGTGACTCAGAACTCAGAACGAAGGGGTAAGGAGAAAAATGAAGCCTTACGTTGTTCCCTTATATACCCAGAGTAACTATATAACTATAGCAAGCTAGACTCAACTTCGGCCAAGGCTACTAGTCCTACAGTCAGTCCTGCTCTGATACCAAGTCTGTCGGGACCCGGGGTTAGCGTATGCAAGTACAGTTAAGACATAGTCATATGGAGAGCCGAGAACCGCACCCACTTGTCTAAGCAGACAAGGCCAAGCACTGAACATTCTCGAAAAGCATCGTACATGAGGGGCATCCCATCCAGACCGGATGATCAACTGAGATGGGTCCTCATCGTCCGCACACAAGTCAAATGATATGGGTGGTGAACTCCCATATTCAAAGACAAGTCGCCTCAACCATACTACCGACTATCTCAAAACTCTTACATAGACTTACTCCAGCCCGATCACTTAGTCGGGGTCTAGGGCGGGCTCGATCATACCACAAAGTGTGCACGAGACGGAGTCTCGAGCAATCGCATCGCGATGCCCCAAGCTGCGCACATCTAAGGGCCACTTGGTGTATGAAAGACCGCCAGCCAAAACACAACTAAGGTCTCGAAAACCCATACAAAGACATGCATGTTATAACCATACACGCAGCACACATGCCTTGTACGAACAGTAGGTACCATTGCAATTCTCTACAAAGTGTACATCTTATTTATAACTCTTATAGAGTACACACAGAGATCACATACATGTGATCCAACATTACAACATAAAGTGGAAGCAAATTATGTCTGAGTACAGACAAGTTTAACAAATTGGCTTAAAAAGCCTTATTCAAACATAAAGGCCTCCACGAGGGAACCAGTCTGCTAACTGGGACTAGACTAGCTTAACTTCAGTCGTCCAGCTCGATGAAGAAGCCACCTTCAGGGTCAGTGGCGTCATCTAAAACATAGATTAAGCAAACGTGAGTACAAAGGCGTACTCAGCAAGACTTACATAGGAGCTATACTACTCATGCACATGTGTCAAGGTAAAAGGAGGTGGGGTTCACTTGCAGAAAATGCCAGCTTTGACTTGGCTAATCCTGAACTACGAGTACCAGACTTGAGGTAAGAAGCGTACATGAGTCCACTACTTTCACCAACCAATACACCACTATGGTGTCTTCCTCGACTTCCCCACGAGAAAGCACGCCATAGCACTCACACTTATCTTGGTGTGTTTTAGAAGTATCCGGTTCAAGTTATCTAATAATCAAGCTAAGCTTTCCAAGTAGTCCATAACCGCGGACGCGGCTATTCGAATAGTTTTGATTACCTTGCAAGGGTGTACCGCTACACACACATGACCATCATTTACCGCCTTTGATCTCGACACCATTCAAGGGGTTCCAGCGAGGATGCTCACCACAACTGTTACCTCATAGCCTATCTAGTCCAAGAAAGCCGCCTACTTGGGTTGGCTACCACCATCGTGAACCCGGCCGGTTTACCGAAGTGGACCCAAGCGATGTGTGCGTGGTGCATAAGCCGGTCTCGGTTGAGCCGTTCTCTCACTTAGCATCCAGGCCACAAGCCTACCAGAACTCCGAACTACTGCGACATCTGTACATCGAAAGGGATGAGTTAATAAGTTGAGAGGGGTCAGTGAGCCCAATGTGTGGTTGTACTCTTCATCTTGGATCACCACACAAGAACTCGGACTTAGGGCGGTGTTCAACGAGACAACCCACCGTGTACTCCTACACAGCCTCTCATCGTTCACCTTGTATTAGGGTCGATTCACCAACACTTTTCTACCATCATCCACATGATCATTACCATCCCGACTCACATCATAGTAACAACATGGTATCATACTAAGCGTGCAATAAGCGATAACATTTGCAGGGGCCACATGATATCAAACAACTCCTACAGTTGCTAGGATTGTGGTTTGCTTACTACTGTGACAAAATGATAGGTCATGCAAAGGAATGGGTTCATCTATGCGGTAGAAACGAAGCATGGTGATCATCCTAAACAATGCATAAGCGAGACATGAGAGGGAAGTGGGATTTTATCGACATGATCAATGGGGTTTTGCTTGCCTTGCTGACGAGGTTCGGGTTCTGGATCTTCAGCGAAGGGGGTGACCTCTTGCTCCGGTTCCACCTCTACTCGACAAACAAAGCACGAAGTAGCAATCAATATGAATGCAATGCTCAAGCACATGATTGAATGTTAAATCTTGAAGTATAAGTTTTGATGTGTGAGGCAATTCCATTTAAGTGGAATATATTGCATTTAAAATGCAAATTCAAACTCCACATATGAATTCAACATTAACCAAGTTATATGTGATATAGTTTGATCATTTTGAATCATCTTCAAATGTGTATGATATGCCTCTGATGTGTAAGTGAAATGTAGCATGTTGCCATGGTTCAAGTTGCAAAATTATTTGAATTGAATTTGATTTAATTCCATTTAAATCAAATAACAAATGCTACTGATCACATTTTAAATTCAACTCAAACAGAGTTGAAAGTTGCATATTTGGAAAGATAATTTTCTCCTGATCATTTTTCATATATTATTTGTCCAATTTGGAGTTAATATGAATTTTCTATGAATTTCCAAAGTTTGGGGTATTTTCTGGAATTTCTGGATTTGTTTAAACCATTTTGCTTTTCTGGAAATTCAATTAAATGATTTACTGCGTCAGGCTGACGTCAGGCTGGCGTCAGGGGGGGGGGGGCTGACATGTGGGGCCACCCTGTCAGTGGCTGGGTTAACTTAACCCGTGGGTTAAATTAATCCGGTGGCTTAATTAAGCCACTGGGCCCACTGGTCAGTGACCCAGGGTCACTTAATTGGTGAAAACAGGGGGGGTTTAGCACTGACACGCCGGCAGCTAAACGCTGGCGGCCTGGCCACGGCGGCGCAGCACGGGAACACGATTCCGGCCACGGGAGGGGAAACGGAGGGCACCGGATTGCTCCTGGAGGTCGTCCGCGTCTTCTGGAGGCCTCGGGGGTCCACGGGAAGCTCTGTAACGACGACGGCGACGACTCCGGCAGCAGCAGAACCACGGCGAAGTCGCATTCATCGTTGTGGTGCATGGTTCGGGCTGATTTGTGGCGCGTTCGAGTGCTGGCACACGCGGGAGTCAAACGCGTGCACTGGGGGTTCACGACAAGCACTGGAGCGAGGAGGACGACGACCATGGCGGCGAGGTGCTCGGGTTCCCATGGCGGATCTGGCTAGAGGAAGCAATCGAGGGGGAGAAGTGATTGGTTTCACTCGTAAGCTCACCCTGAATCCAGCAGAGGTGGTGGCGAGGTCTGGGGTGGCTCAACAGCGGCGTAATCGACGAAGTCCTCCACGGCGGCCGGCGGGAGCTCGAGGAAGATTCCGGCGTCTACGCGGGCTCCGGGCTCGATTCCTTCTACAGTTCGTCGAAGTCGACGACGACGAAGCGCTGGGACACCTTGGTTCAAGCTCTAGGGCACGGTGGCCGCGAGTTCTTGCGACGGCGAGCAGCGGCTGCTCTCGGAGAAGAAGGGGAAAACGAGGAGAGGAAGGGAGAGCACGAGAGAGGAGGGGGAAATGATTCACGGCTTCACGGCGGTTCTCCAGGACACGAGAAGATGGCACGGGGCGGCCTGGAACGTCCTGGGCGTCAAGGTGGCGTCCACGGCGTCGACGCCGCGCCACCGAGCTGCTTGGCAGCGCGGGGTGGAAGACGACAGGGGAGTTCGGGTGGGCTGGGCCGGCTGGAGAGGTGGGCCTCGCCCCTGGCGGGAGGTAAGTCTTTTTCCTATTCTGTTTAATCTTTCCTTTCTGTTTTTCTGTAATTTGTTCTGTTTAGCTAAAATAAATAGCTAAACATTTTATTAAATGCTGAAAACTTTTATGTGGCCTCATAAAAATATCAACTAGCCACTCATAAACTTTCAACATTTTTAAAATTCAAATGATTTGAATTTTAAATCAAAAAGGGGTATTTCATTAATTCCAAGGTACTGTTTGAATATTTGAAAAATCTATGAGCATGGGATGGGTCCCACATCACTTGATATGTGATCACACTCATTTATAAGACTTTTCAAAACTCTAACATGAATTTTTGGAAAATATTTTTATCTGGCCTTTTGAATTAATTCATCTGGGGGGTGTTCCTTCTCCCATTTTGATTTTAAATTTGATTTCCAATTTTGAAATTTTGACATGATGCAAAGGCACTAGCTAACCCTAGCACATACCTAACAGAGGGTTCTTGACATGTCTCCAGTAGGACTCCGGAGATGATAAGTAGGTGTCAGCGGCGCTACTGACGCGGACCTGCACACAGACACAAATAACTTTGTTCCCAACGAAGTTCAAAGAGGTTGTCAATCTCTCTGGTCTTGTTGTTCACAAAGGATCAAACACAAAGGATAATGATAGCAATTGAAAGTAAAAGAAGAAAAGTAAATGAGCGTGTAAACAATGATGAGGATATGGACCGGGATACGTGATGTTCACTAGTGATGTCTCTCTCCCAAAAGACGATAAAACTGGTATGCGAGGTGAACAAATTATAGAAGGGCAATTGACAGGATTATGAACGCACCGCAACGCTAACTATGCTACAAAAGAAAGAAAGAGGCTCAAAAGCACGGGCACTACGCCAAAATAAGTAGACCGAAATCCAACTGCATCTACTACTAATCATCCACCTTGAGATATCAATCCAGAACATCTCGCTGGTATTAAGTTGCGAGCCCCACCCAAAGTGTAAACCCAAAGCAACAGACAACTGCATTAACAAGCACCTTGCGTAAAGTAAACAATCCTTGCAACCGCGGTTACAAGCACCGTTGTTTTCCCCCTTGTGGCAACAGCACATCCCCTAGACTCATGTTTCTGTCACTCAAGCGTGTCATCGGGGGGCATGAACCCACAATCGTGCATAACGTTCCCTCTTGGGGTTACTACCTACTACTTGGCCAAAGCAATAAACAGCAACGGAGAACATGCAAGAATTACTTAGGAACAAAAATATAAGAGATAAGAACCAAATATATTACTCAATCACAATCTGAACATAATCTCATAATCCATCAGATCCCATCAAACTCAGCATAGCAATAGCAGAAAGATTACAAAAGTGCCTCGATCATGTAGGGCAGCTCACGAGGTCTAAACCATGAAGAACAAAGAGGGGAGGAGAACATCACATAGCTATTGATCACGGACCCATGGTCCAAGGAAAACTACTCACGAGACATCCGGGAAGCATCCATGGTGGAGAGGAGACTCCCGGAGGTCAACCCTCCCTCCGGTAGGGTGCCGGGAAGAGGTCTTCTGGTGCTCCCGATCTCGGAAGCGCGTCGGCGGCGGAACAGAGGAGAGATCGCGAAAAAGGGTTCTATTCTCGGAAGTTTCCCGTGACGGAGAATATATAGGCGAGGGGGCAGCCATGGGGGCCACCAGGGGTCCAGGCGCCCCCCTGGCGCGGCCAAGCCCTAGGGCGCGCCACCAGGGCGCCTGGGTCCCTGGTGGTGGCCCTCTGGCCCCACCCAGGTTCTTCCGGAAGGTTCCTTCACGCTGATTTTTTATCTGAATTTTCCCGAATTTTTGGAGCACTTTTTATATGGGGGAAAACTGAAATAGAAAAACAGCAGAAAATATGAACTGGCACTGTGGTGCACTGAGTTAATAGGTTAGTCCAAATATGATCAAAAGTGTATGAAAGTGTATCTAGATCATAGCAATATCACACAAAACATGCATGGAGCAAGCAGAAATTATAGATACGTTTTGGACGTATCACTTTCTAATATCGAGGATAGGGGTACACGAGGTCCATTACAACGCTAGCGGAGACACAACCTGCTCCTCCGACTAGCCACAGCTCTACACCATGCAGCAGCATAACTCTAGCAGCGGAATAACGACGGCAGCGGAACAATAACGGCGATGATGAACTCAAATCCAGAGAGACACTGGCTGGGACACCTCCTTTTTTTGCGAATACGTCGAAGCGTATCATTTCATTGATAGTTAGAGTGAGTTACAAACCGGCAGCCTAAGTAACGTACACCGAGAAGGGGGGTATTATAGTAGGCGCCAAAGAGCGGGAAGAGGGGTTGCTCAGCCCCAAGCTACAGGGCCTATGTTGCGGGAATGATGGTGGCCATGCCGCTCACGCTCGCTTGCAACCAGCGCCGCGCCTCATCCTTGATGGAACTGACCAGAGCCGTTGTAGAGGGTTGCGCCTTGTCGAAGATGCATGCATTGCGGTGCCTCCAAATGGTCCAGGCAGTGAGCGCGATTAGGGAACCAAGGCCCTTGCGGAGGGGGGCAGGAGACGCCTCGACGGCCGACGACCACCAGTCATAGAACCTCGTGGTGCCGTCCGGGGGCTCAATGGTGCTTCGACACCAGGAAAGGATTTCGTGCCAGGCAATGCGGGAGAACACGCAGCCGGCCAGCAGGTGATGCATCGTCTCATCCTCTTGGGCGCAGAGGGGGCAGACGGGCTCATGGGGGAGGCCATGCCTAGAGAGGCGCTCGGCAGTCCAACAGCGGTCTAGCGACGCGAGCCATAGGAAGGCATTTATGTTTAGTGGTGCGCCGTTCTTCCAGATGAGTTGGCAGTGCGGTGCGGTGGTCGAGCCATGAAAAAGCGCCAGGTAGCAGGATTCCGCGGTGTAAGTGCCGCTATCAGTCCAACGCCATGAGATCCGGTCAGGGCACTCGGAGGTCGTGATCGCGCGCAAGCGCCGCCAAAGGTTGATGTATTCAACCTGAGCCCTGGCGCCCAGGGCCCCTTGGATGTCTCGGATCCAGGCACGGTCGACGAGCGCATCATGAACAAGGCGAGACCGTCGGACTCTCCTGGGAACCAGAGAGACCAAAGTGGGCGCGATCTCTGGGATGGAATGACCCTCGAGCCAGTGGTCGGACCAGAACTTGCAAGTGCGCCCATCGCCCAGAGTCCAGGAAGTGGATGCTCGAAAGATGTTGTAGACGTCCTTGTCGACGGGAAGCTGCAAGTGGCGCCAAGGACGTGAGCTATTAGTAGCCTGGAACCAAAGCCAGCGCGTCTGAAGGGCAATCCCGACGCGCTTGAGGTCACGCACGCCCAGGCCGCCCAGCTCAATCGGGAGGCAGACGCGCGGCCAACTAACCAAGCACGCTCCCGCGCAAGTGTCTTTGCGGCCCTGCCAGAAGAACTCGCGGATGATGTGGTTGACGCGCCGGAGGATGGTAGGGCTAAGGGACATCGCCATGAGGATGTGGGCGGGCATGGCAGAGAGCACCTGTTTGACCAGGGCAAGGCGTTCGCCGCGATTCAGAAGAGCAGCCTTCCAGGTTGCTAGTTTCTTCGCCATCTTGTCCATAATGGGCTCCAGGGAGGAGGCGGAGGGCTTGCAGGTTGATAGCGGCAGGACCAGGTATGTGATCGGGAATTGGGTTACTGGGCAGGCCAGGGAGCCTCCAATCTCATCCGCCACCTCAGGCGGGCACTGGATAGGTGTGATCGAGCACTTCGCGAAGTTCGTGCGGAGACCCGACGCGTCTCCGAACACACGAAGAATTTCACGCACTGTTGTAATCTCCTCCGCATCAGTGTGGCAGAATATAACCACGTCATCCGCGAAGAGGGAGACGCTGGATGCGGCATGTCGCCGGGTGAGTCGCTGCAGAGTGCCGACGGCCACGGCGTGCTGGATGAGGTTGTTCAGCGCGTCGATGACAATGATGAACAACATGGGAGAGAGCGGGTCGCCCTGCCAAAGACCTCGCGCGTGGGAGATAGGGGGGGCCCGATTGCCGTTGATCAACACGCGAGTAGAAGCCGTGGATGCAAGGATGGAAATCCACTCACACCATCGCCGTCCAAAGCCCGAGTGCTGGAGCACTTGCAGCAGGAAAGGCCAGGACACCGAATCGAATGCTTGCGCAATGTCCAATTTGAGAAGAGCTCGCTGTGCTCGGAGGTTATGCAATTGGCGCGCAGTTTGTTGCACGAGAAGGAAGTTGTCATGAATGTTGCGGCCGGCGATGAATGCACTTTGGTTGGAGGAGATGAGCTGGCCAAGCCTGGGCGCAAGACGCAGGGAGAAGACCTTGGCAAACAGCTTCGCGATCAGGTGGATGAGTCTGATCGGTCTGTAGTCGGACAGAGATGCGGCGTCGGCGCGCTTGGGAAGCAACGTGATGAGCGCCTCATTGAGCCGCTGGAATCCCATGCCATTGAGGGAGAACAACTTGTCGAACACCGCGCATATATCCTCTTTAATGATCGGCCAGGAGGTCTTCAGAAACTCCGCAATAAAGTCGTCGGGCCCGGGCGCCTTGCCAGAGGGCATCCGCTTGATAGCAGCCAAGATTTCTTCCTCTGAGAAAGGGATCTCGAGCGCGGAGAGGTCAAAGATCCGGTGATCGAACGCCTGGAAGTCAAGGGAGAGAGCCCTCTGTTCGTCCGTGCCCAAGACGCGAGTGAAGTGTTCATAGGCCGCCCAGGACATCCCCTCCTCATCAAAAATAGGCACGCCACTGTCGAGCAGGCTGAAGATCCGATTCTTCTGGCGGCGGTGCGCGGCGTGGATCTTGAAGAAAGCAGTGTTCGTATCTCCATCCTTGAGGCACGCAATTTTGGCTCGTTGCCTGGCAATGGATCGCTAGAGTGAGGCGAGCCCAAGATAGGTCCGTTTAAGCTCTTGACGTAGCCAGGTCTCCCTGGCCTCCAGGGGGCGATGATCCTTGGCCTCGTCGAGCCGAGCAATCAGCTCCCGCGCAAGGAGGATCATGGTGGATATCCCACCCACAGTGCGCGCGCTCCAACTTTGCAGATGGCGCGCCGTGAGCTTCAGCTTAGCATACACCCTCCGAAAGGGATCGTCCTCAAGGACCTCAGAGTTCCACGCGTCGGACACAACCCGGGAGTAGCCCTCGAGCCATGTCCAAAAAGGCTCAAAATGAAACCGGCGACCGCCGGAGAGGGAGTAGCACAGTTAAGGAATAGGGGAGCGTGATCGGAGGCTGCCGAGGCAAGGCATCGCAGGGAGCAGTTAGGGTGCGCCGCTTCCCAGGAAGAGGTATATAGGACACGATCATTGCGCACGAGGACAGGGTTTTGTTGCTCATTGGACCAGGTGTAACAGCGCCCATGGAGATAGACGTCATGGAGCTCAAAGTCCGCAATGAACCTCCGAAACCGGTTCATCGTGCGGCGGTTGATGAGGGTGTTATTCTTATCCTCCGCGCAAGTAATCATGTTGAAGTCGCCGCCAATGAGCCATGGACCAGCAATGAGAGCGCGTAGGTCTTGGAGCTCGGTCATGAAGGCCATCTTCTCGGCCTCCCCTTGAGGGCCATAGACTCCGGTGAGCCACCAGGGTGCGCCACCAGAGGGTGAAGATACTACGGCCGTCACATGGTGAGCGCCAATGTCAGGACTAGACAAGCTCACGCGTGCGCCGTCCCAGGCCAGGATGATGCCACCACGGGTGCCGATCGCGGGGAGATAGAAGAAGTCTTGGAAGTTAGGCCCAAGAGTCTCGATGACAAGGGAGGACGAGACCATCGAAAGTTTAGTCTCCTGGATACACACAATACATGGGTTTGCAGCGGACAACACGCTACGCACGGCCGTGCGCTTAGCCCCGTAGTTAAGGCCACGCACATTCCAGAAAATGATCTTAAGGGAACTATCCATCAGAAACATTGAGGACACGGGGGGGGGGATCAAGAGATCCAACTAGGCCGCAAGGACCGCAGCAGCCGACTGTGTCGGGGCGAGGCCATCCATCATCCCAGGAGGGATCTTCCAGCCGTAGAAGTCCGCAAACGCTTGCACCACGTCAGCGGCAAGGGAGCGCTCGAACAATATGTTGTAGCGCGCCAAGGCCTCGGGGGAGATCGGTTCGTCCTCGCGCAGCAGCCCAAGGCGGAGAAGAAGGACACGCTTGGCCTTGGCCTCCGAGTCAAGTCCCCGGTCAGCCATTGCGATCCTGGAGCTGCGACGTGAAGTCGAGCGGCGCATAATTATTGCGGCGGCGCGGCGGGTTCGGAAGGAGCGCACCAGCACTGCGCTGCACCGTGGACAAGAAGGCGTCCAAGTTGCGTTTGGCTGGTGGGGGAAGCCTACGACGCCATGCGGGGGTGTTGCATATGGTTGCATGGGGGCACGGGGGACGAGGGGCCTGGCGAAACCTCAGCCACAGAACGCGCCGGTGGGTTTTGTCCCAGCTGGCCGCCCAATCCGCCCTGCATATTGCCATGCAGCTCCTGTGCATCCACACAGATTGAAGCATGCAGGCCCAGCTGGGACACCTCCTAGCTCGCAAACACCGGGAACGTCGTCCTACGCATCCAAAGCACGGCCTGCAAATCTGGCATAACACGCCAGGTCAGTACATTGAATGTACTTGCAAGCTCGCAACAACCATGCAACAAGGCAAAACAATAACATGGCAACAAGTTAAGGTATATTAGTGAATTAAACAGGTGAGCAACAATATCATACAAACAGATATTCATCAAGCATATCATCAACATTAAGGCTGATGCACACACAATGGACCCCACATGATCGTCGCACGATCACGTGGCTTACCTCGGAGTCCTTTTAGACTCAAGCACCGGGTCACTTCGTGACCAATCACTTCCACGGGTCATCGCTTGACCGAACGGGTCATCGCACGACCATTCAACGGGTTTGGTGTCCCTCGTTACCACCCAACCAATCCACTTATCATATAACCATCCACTTACCACAAACTTACCACCGAACTCAAGTTGATCATATGGTGTGACCTAGTACAAACTGTGTCCCATGACCAAGGACGCGGCTATTCGAATAGTTTTGACTCTGCAGAGTTTGTGCACGTTACCCACATTATGGAGTTCTTCCTCCATCCAGCACCCTGGTACTTTTCCCACATGATCCTTGGAACTCGCACCGCAGGAGTGAACTAGGACTTCTCCAACGAGACCGATATACCGAGTGTCCCTCTTACCGTATCACTGACATTCCGTCTTGGGTAGCCCTGTGGTTAGGTGTCCATGTTACCACCAGAACCACTCGGCCACCTTGTGGCAAAAACTGTCCCAACGAGGACTGAGCTCATAACAACACTGGCTGTCAGGACTACCGCCGCCAGGGTGATCAGGGCAGCGCGAGCGCATAGCCCCCCCTACTTGGTGATACAAATAAGAGAACCCACCGGCAGACCGAATCAAGGCCCGCCCATACAGGCAAATGTGGCTGCACGGATAAGCCCGGTTCGGTGGCACCTGATCAACTTGTTACGAAGCATATCTCCAACAGGGAACACAAGCATCAGGTGCAACATGAGTATCAGATCATAGCAATGCATAGCATATTAGCATAATGATTTCAGATATGATCAAGCACATTTTAGATGGTGAACTTATCTGTGTTACAAAGATTAAGTTGTTAACATGGCAACATTATGAATGCAGCTAGGCATGACTTAGGCATAACCTGCACTAACATAACGATAATATGAGCAACTTAACATGATGTTGGTATGTGGTGGTTACGATGATGCATAGCATAACATGACAGTGATCAAAGCATGGCATGGATGTAACATGGAAAAACATAGCAATAGCATATTCAAGGATAGCATGGCAGTATAACATCAATCATAGCATATAATCGAAAAGAAATTTTTCAAGCACGTCAAAGCTTTGCAAAGGTGCAAAGGGTATTGTGGCTTGCCTTTCACCAGAGGAGTGTGGAACACTCCCGGTCTTCGACACCAACAAAGCCCTGCAAAAATATTTCAAATAAAGCAACGAGCAAAAGTCAAACATCATCTTTGGTTTGACCAGCAAATAACAGCATAGAAACATGGCATGAAATCTACGCCAACACGAAGAGGAGCTCGATACGAAACCAACGCAAAAAGAATCAACCCGTTTGGACTTACGGTTGCGGAGATATCAATGAAACGGTGCCGGGGCTGGATGATTTGGGTGGAATACGCTTTCCGTGACAGAAAGCGCCTTTCTGGCTGAAGAAGAGAAGAAAATGCTTCTTCTGAAGGAGTACGCTTTCCGTTTGGGGAAAACGCCTTTTCCCGGAGTGCACGACCAAACCAAACTGGCGGGCCCGGAACTCAACCGCTGCCAGGCGGGGCCTACTCGGCAGCCTCACACCCTCCTACTCTGCTTTCTCCTTGCCCCCGACGCAGAACAGATGAGACAGGGGAGGGCCGCCGGGGCGCTGCTGCCATCGAGGCCGGAGCAGGAGGGGGCTCGGCACCCGGACCGTGGCCGCCTGCCGGGCCCCAGGTCTCGGGCGGCGCCGCCCACGCCCGTTCCCGCAGGCCGAGGGGGCCGAGGCGGCGGAGCTGTAGCCTTGGCGGACTATGGCCACGGGCCTGCGGGTGCCCGGCGGCGTGGCTGAGGTGGGGCACCGGCGGGGTTGCGGAGGGGCGCGGTCAGGCTAGGGGGTGGCACCGGCGAGGTTCAAGGGGAGGGGCGGCTTCGTGTGGCGCCAATTTCAGAGGGGGCGACGGCGGTCATGGCAGCCATGGGAGAGCAATGCGGTGCTCCGGGGAGAAATTGGACGGGGAAAACGGGCTAGGAGGAGGTGGGGTGTTGTGGGAGTGCTGGGAGGCCTTGGGGAGGCTCCTATTTAAAGGAGGAGGGAGATGCTCAAGCTCGGGCCGAGACAAGAAGACGGCGGCCATGGCGTGCGGCTAGCTGGCGGCCACGAGAGGCTTCGAGAGGGGGCACGCGGCGCACGCGAACTGCAGAAAGCCGTGCGGCGCGGCTAGACAAGGATAAGACGATGCGCGCACACTGTGGCATGAGGTAGACGTGTCGAGCACGCGCGGTGCGCGGCCAGAGCACGCCTGGTGCTGCCAAGAGCATTGCCACAAAGGGGAGGGTGCAACCGGGGGAGTTATATCGTGTCCAAAGGTGTCTACAGTGGAGTCCTTCGAGTGAGGATCACAGTGATGGGCCTGGATGGCCACATGGGCTACTGTGGTGAGCTCTATCTCATCCTGAAGTTTGATGCAGCAAACTTTGAGCAGAAGCAAAGCTCACACAGGGTGGATTTGGATAGGACAAAGCTGTCTTTTGGGATGAAAATAGGAAGGACTAGGCTTCTGTGGAGTTTGGGCTCAAAAAAAACAATGTACATGGTATTTGCTTTGTAAATGTAGCAATGCTGCAGAAGGTGTTTGTGCTGTGGTGTGGCTTGTACATTGCTCCCCTAGGCATGATATTTTTCATAGCTCAATAATACACTAGTATGAGTGTGTACACCAAGTTTCACATCATTTGTACCAATATTTTTGGTACTTACTTTGTAAAGCACCAAATAGGTCAGAATGCATTGGTGAGGCTAGCATCTCACTAGATTGTTGGAATTGGCTGAAAATGGGTGTAGCTTGGTTATTTGGCATGGTGAACATGTGTATACAATTTCATAGTCATTGGACACACATAGATAGCACTTGCTTCACAATGTGGCCCACTGACCAAAAACTTAAACATGATGGTGCACACACATGGTTGATTGGATTTGGCTCAAATCTGGTTTGGTCATTTGGTGGTAGGATCATGCACAAAAAGTTTCAAGGAAAATGGGATCCCCTATCACGCACTTGCTTCACAATGCCCCTTTGCTGCACCCAAACTTTGGGAATTTATTGTGGGAGTTTGGCTAAGAAAATGGTGGTGGAATTTGGTGGAGATCAATGACATGATCATATGAGATTTCACAAAAAGTTTCACCAGCAATGGATCAAGATACATGGCACTCCCTTCACAAAGCTCCAATCCGCCCTCACAGATAAATGAATTTTTCCAGAGGAAAAATCCACTTGGGCTATGAAATGTTTTTGGAGCATTTGTCAAGATATGATGTCCATGACATGTGGGAATTATTTGAGGATTTATGGAGCAACATAAATAGGGGTTGCTTCAGAAACCTCAAATAATAGGAATATCCCTTTTAATGGAAAAAGGAATATATGGGTTGAATAAAATTGTGGCTTGGGTGAGATGGATCCATGGAATGGAATGGGAAAGGCTTGGATCAAGGGTCACTTGAGCATGGAAATAAAATATGCTCAAGTTTCAAGTCCAATGAGGTGATCAAAATCAAATCCAATCGCAAATCCAGAAATAAATCAGCAAAGTTTTCAACAAAAGAAAGTTCCAAAATCCAGGGTGTCACAAACCTATCCCCCTTATAAAAATCTTATCCGCGAGATTTGGTTGCTCAGGGAACCATCGCAAACTTACCGTCCTTCGGAAACTTGCTGCTTCTTGAATTTCCTTTTTACGCATACTGTTCCCATAGTAGCATCCAATATATCTCTGCTGAGGGGGTTTGCTTTCACCCGATCTGTAGCTCTGACAAACTGTTCTTCCTTGATACCTCACATCCTTTCCTGCTGATTTCAATCCTCATATCTTCTGACTTGTATGATAACAGGATGTCTTGTCATAGGCTGAATGCTGACGATGCCCATGCTATGTCTAGGGTATCTCGGGCGTTATTCGTGGTACGGTCTTGAATCCTTTGCATTGGCCTCTTCGACAAGAGTTTATCCTTCATCGGTAGTGATATCTCAGAATGTCTGCCATCAGGATCTTGACTGACGGCACGTGGGGTTGCCTCGCTTTTCTTTTGGCCTCTCCATCGTGCTCAAGGATTCGAAGCGGGGCACAAGTTCTGGACATGTACTCATGCTGAGGTTTGCCTGACTGACTACTCATTCCGGGTGGCGATAGGTTGTGATACGCTTCAATCTGGTTCTTGTATTTAAAATGCCGAGCTGAGCGCGTGGCCTTTAATGAAGCAAACTGGGGTATCTCGTCAAGACGGACGATTCTGAACTTGAGTAACTGCTCAGGCTAACTGGATCGGTACACGGTCGTTGTCCCATAGTGAATGAGTTTTCTTTATGGTAGATATCCACGGTGGTCCACATGACTTCAACTGATCGCGGCAAATTTGACTTGAGGTTCATGCGATTCATTCTGCCTGACCCGTCGGCCTCGAGAGTTGCATACCTCTGACAACTTGCGAGGTGCCTCGCTTTCTCAGTTTGCAGCAAGGTTTGACATCTACCGTGTCTATTTGTCCTGGGTCTTGCCTCTGCGGCAATCACCTTTCTTGTACTGGCTTTTCTTTAGCCAGGGTTCTTTTCTTCTTGCATCACGGCTTATTGTTCTGCCGCAATCTTCGAGATAGACAGGTTACCATCACCTTTTGTCTCTTGTTTCATCCTGATAACCTTGGTTGCAACGACCGGGGTCTCCAGATTATTCTGCCTCGAGGACTTGTCGGTCGTGAGGAGCTGACCTTCATGACGGGAGCAGGATTCATTGCTCCTTTCTTACTTTCTTCAGGGTGACTTTCTCAGTCTTTCTTCCAGGATGAGATGTGTATCCGCCTCTTCTGCTGACTTGTTTCAAGAGAGCTGTGGTTCTTCATCGTCGTTCATATGCATAATTCTTCCCTTATTACGAGCATGGTGGTATCCACACCGGGGTAGCTTGCATACTTGAGAAGGATGCCCATAAGATGTTCGGGTCCTGACGATGCGGAAATTTTCACTGTCCTGCATGGCTGGATTTCTGACAATACTGTTGCAGATATGATGACGCGTCGAGGAAGACTGGTATCTTGTCCGCGAAGCTTGGGGTAGCTTGCTGGGGAAGTTTGGGTACCGTACCCTAGAAGTTTGCTCCGGTGGCGTATCGAGGAAGGCAGGGTGTCGTACACGGGAAGCTGCCTCGATATCTTGCTGAAGAAGGCTGGGTGCCTTGTCTTGGAAGCTTTCTTAATAACTTACTAACGAAGATGGGTCGTCTTGTCACGGAAGTTCGCCTCTTGCATCGTGGACATACCGGTCCCTTCTGCTGGAAGTTTCTGCGGCAATTCACTATAGACGGCCGGGCGGCTTGTGCTGGAGTCCATCCCTGTGGCGTACCGAGCACGATCGAGTGTCTTGCACTGTAAGCTTCTGTCGGTGGCTTGTGGAGGAAGGGTGACACACTGTACAAGTCGGTTGTGCCTGGTACCTTGTCACGGAAGGCTGAAGTTCCTTCTGCTGAAAGCTTTCCCTCAATGACGTGGAGACCGATCTGACCACGGTGTCTGATGGGCTTCTGGCTGCCGGCTGGTGAGGGAGAAACATCCTTCTGATCATCTGGGCTTCATGATATGTCTTGGCCACCTTCCGGAATATAATGAATTAATTTGTATTGCATAGGACTATAGCTGGTGTTTGTCCTGCCTTGGGTGCATATGCTCGTGGGTCACAGATTCTGCTTATCTTTGCATGAATCTTTGCGACTGCCGTAGTCGATGTCGACGGGACTCAATCGATAGCTTGGGTAGCGTCCATTCGTGAGCCACTTGCTTCCAACGCAGCTGGGTAAAAGTCCTGTTTGACTTGCTGATTTCCCGCATCATTGCGGCCTTTGACTTCTGATTCTTCAGGCCATTCTGGTTGCAGAAGAAATGCAGGCCTGATGGTTGCCCCATGATTCGCACTTGAGCAAAATGCGTGAGATGCGACCGGGTATGCTTCATTCATGTCTGGTTGATTTTCATCATTTATCGGTGGTCTTCCACTGATAGAATCTTCATGACTGTAACAGCCACCGGAAAAATGCTGACTTGGTTCATTCAGGCAGAACTCATATGGGGTTGAATACTTCTGCTGCAAGCTGGTGTGGGTCCTTGACTTGGTGTCTTCACACTGCTCTGTGGTATTGCACTGGTTCTTTGAGGTATGCGGGGTTATGAGCAACTTTCCATCGGGTGGATAAAGTGACACCAAAGAACCAAACGAAGAACCAACGAAGAAAACCACGGAGCAAAAGCAAACGAGAAGAGGCTTGCTACTTCATCAGCTTTAGCGGTGGTCGATGATTATCCGGACTCCTTGCAAAGAAAAACAGCGAATAACCCAGTAGCCACCAGAATGGTTTTTACAACTCTGGTTTGGGACTTGTACTGGAATAGCTCAAGCACTGCTCAAGACGGCCGACCTAAATCAGCTCAGAGCATGAGGCAATGTTGATAAGAAGAATACAGAGGTCCCCTAAGACGGCCGAGAAAACAGCTCAGAGCATAGGGTCTCCACTGCGAAAATAAACTCAACAACTACCCGAGACGGCCGAAAAGCAGCATAGAACACGGGTCGGTTGTTGAAAAGAGAAATCTAAAACAGGCATCCACTCCGGACGGCCGACAATGCATCAGCTCAGAGCTAGACGTGGTGCCAATATCGAAGAACAATGAGCCAGGGGTCCGTCCAAGTCATCTAACACCTGCCAAAACAGAGTTAGTAACTGCCGAGGAAACTAAACAAAGAACCAACAACTAAAACCAACTAAGCAGGAAAATCAATGTTGAACAAGCACTGATATCACACGCAGGATCTCAACTTATTGCTACGCACATCAACATGCAAGAGGCAACATGCAACACTACTACTCATGCATTACGAACTACGCGAAGCTCAGGCGTTCTGATCTGACGGCAGGTTGCCGGGGGTCGCAGACGAGGATCCTGTGTAGCCCACCGGGTATTCCGACATCTACACTCGTCAGATCAGATCGTTAGCGAAAACATACCGTCTATATGCAGCAAACAAACGGAACAGGCAATAGCATCACACAAGCAAGCTATACTCTAGATCTAACGTCAATCTAATGTCCTTCTAACGTTCGCGCGGGCTAGCGGGACCTACAGCCTGTCTTGCTCTGATACCAACCATTGTGGCACCCCGGCTCAGAGGACCGGAACGCCCCGTGCACCAGCCCAGAGATCAAGTCTTCTGGCACACGGCACTGATATATATAGAACTAAACAGCTTTCTAATATCGAGGATAGGCGTACACGAGGTCCATTACAACGCTAGCGGAGACACAGCCTGCTCCTCCGACTAGCCTCAGCTCTACACCAAGCAGCAGCATAACTCTAGCAGCGGAATAACGACGGCAGCGGAACAATAACAGCGATGATGAACTCCAATCCACAAGGACACTGGCTGGAACACCTCCTAGCTCGCAAACACCGGGAACGTCGTCCTACGCATCCAAAGCACGGCCTGCAAATCTGGCATAACACGCCAGGTCAATACATTGAATGTACTTGCAAGCTCACAACAACCATGCAATAAGGCAAAACAATAACATGGCAACAAGTTAAGGTATATTAGTGAATTAAACAGGTGAGCAACAATATCATACAAACATATATTCATCAAGCATATCATCAACATTAAGACTGATGCACACACAATGGACCCCACATGATCGTCGCACGATCACGTGGCTTACCTCGGAGTCCTTATAGACTCAAGCACCGGGTCACTTCGTGACCAATCACTTCCACGGGTCTTCGCCTGACCGAACGGGTCATCGCACGACCATTCAACGGGTTAGGTTTCCCTCGTTACCACCCAACCAATTCACTTATCATATAACCATCCACTTACCACAAACTAACCACCGAACTCAAGTTGATCATATGGTGTGACCTAGTACGAACTGTGTCCCATGACCGAGGACGCGGCTATTCGAATAGATTTTGACTCTGCAGAGTTTGTGCATGTTACCCACATTATGGAGTTCTTCCTCCATCCAGCACCCCGGTACTTGTCCCACAGGATCCTTGGAACTCGCACCGCAGGAGTGAACTAGGACTTCTCCAACGAGACCGATATACCGAGTGTCCCTCTTACCGTATCAGCGACATTCCGTCTTGGGTAGCCCTGTGGTTAGGTGTCCACGTTACCACCAGAACCACTCGGCCACCTTGTGGCAAAAACTGTCCCAACGGGGACTGAGCTCATAACAACACTGGCTGTCAGGACTACCGCCGCCTGCCTGATCAGGGCAGCGCGAGCGCGTAGCCCCCCTACTTGGTGATACAAATAAGATAACCCACCGGCAGACCGAATCAAGGCCCGCCCATACAGGCAAATGTGGCTGCACGGATAAGCCCAGTTCGGTGGCACCTGATCAACTTGTTACGAAGTATATCTCCAACAGCGAACACAAGCATCAGGTGCAACATGTTGGGGTTCGGGGCAGAAAACACAAATTTTTCATAACCTACGAGACCCATACCCAAGACCTATGCTATGGCGATGCAAGTAACGGAAAGAAATAGATCACATACCAGTATGTAGTCCGTTAAGCGGGAAACGTTCCTGCATGAACGTGGTTGATGTAGTCGTACCGGCAATCCCCGATGCCGCGCAGATCCACGATGACTCATGTAGCCACCCGATCCTTGTAGACCGATGACAGGATTACGTCCCCGTCGGAACGTTGCTGATGAAGACCTCGCGATACGACCACGACAATGAAGTAGCACCACAAGTGTAGTGCCTCGAGGGATTATACACATACAGTATACCCGACGTCCCTCCGGGCTCCAAACCAGTAGAGCAGCGGAAAGAAGATGGATTCCGATCCAGATTCCAGCAGCACGACGGCGTGCGTATGGTGGAGAAATCCCCAACCAAGTGTAGACTCCAAACAAGGGGAGTCCACTCGAGGAAGGAGAAAGGAGGGAGAGAGAGAGATGAGAACTTATCTCAAAAATATCATGATTAAAAGGGCACCTCTACCCCTCCTTATATAGGCCAAGGAGGGGTGCCACCCCCCCCCCTCCACTTCCGGGGTGGGACTAATCCCAAAGGGAGGGGTAGCGCACCTATTAAGGGGGGTGGGCCCCCTCATGGCGCCATGGCCCATGGGGGAGGACTCCCTCTCCCCCTAATGGGCCCTATGAGGCCCATATGCCTTTTAATTCATTTTTTAATTATATTTAAATACATTTTAATATTTAATTCAGATAATTAAATAATAAAACATATATTAAACATTATTAAATATATTTTGAACCTTTCAAAATACCCGGAACAACTTCCGGCCTTCATCGGAACAATTCCGGTGTTCTCTCCAATTTCTCCGGTGATCCCGAATCAATCCTTACTGCGTAGAGTACCCTTAAGTGTAACACCCTACGGTCCGGGAAACAGCAGACATGATCGAGAAAATTCTCATTGATCAATGACTAATCAATTGGACCTGGTTACAATCCTTGATAGCCCCTGCGCTTCCATCGAATGAACTTCAATCGCTGTTGGATCCGTTAACCGTGTGCATGTTCCCTTTGTCCTGGGGTACTTTGCTTGTCCGAGGTTTGATCATCGGTATCCACTATACCTAGTTCGTCCTCGTTCTCAACAAACAAGTTTACTCGTTCCCGTGATATTACAACTCCGTGACCTAGTCACACGTTTGCAAACTTCATGATGTAACATCACCGAGTGGGCCCAGAGTACCTATCCTTCACACAGATGGACAAATCCTGCTTTGATCTATTTGCATACTCATTAACATATCTATTCGGAATACCTGAAGTACTCCTTTATGGCCAACATATTACAATCAGGCGGTGGGTAGCAAATCAAGGCATCCTAATAGACAGTAATTACGTATGATCATTACGGTCTAAGGATCTGGTCACTACGTTATAGTTATCGCAATGTCAAACTATGTGACTTGATCACATCGCAACACTTCTGGTGGGTGTATGTCCATCATATCATTATCCAATGATACGACTCCATTGTCAACAGACGCCATTGTCTCATGATCAGGAAACCTTGATCATCAATCGCCCAATGTACTAGTATACTAGGGTTGACTAGGGACCTGGTTGTTTGTATACCACACCTGTATTAATGTTTCCGCTTAATACAGTTATAGCATAGTATCAAACATATTATGAACTAATGGAATATGCTCGATAAAACATATTTTATTTTCCTCTAGGGCACATTCCCAACACAACATGAGTATCAGATCATAACAATGCATAGCATATTAGCATAATGATTTCAGATATGATCAAGCACATTTTAGATGGTGAACTTATCCGTGTTACAAAGATTAAGTTGTTAACATGACAACATTATGAATGCAGCTAAGCATGACTTAGGCATAACATGCACTAACATAACGATAATATGAGCAACTTAACATGATGTTGGTATGTGGTGGTTACGATGATGTGTAGCATAATATGGCAGTGATCAAAGCATGGCATGGATGTAACATGGCAAAACATAGCAATAGCATATTGAAGGATAGCATGGCAGTATAACATCAATCTTAGCATATCATCAAAAAGCACTTTTTAAAGCACGTCAAAGCTTTGCAAAGGTGCAAAGGGTATTGTGGCTTGCCTTTCACCATAGGAGTGTGGAACACTCCCGGTCTTCGATACCAACAAAGCCCTGCAAAAATATTTCAAATAAAGCTACGGGAAAAAGTCAAGCATCATTTTTGGTTTGACCAGAAAATAACAGCATAGAAACATGGCATGAAACCTATGCCAACACGAAGAGGAGCTCTATACGAAACCAACACAAAAAGAATCAACCCGTTTGGACTTACGGTTGCGGAGATATCAACGAAACGGTACCGGGGCTGGATGATTTGGGTGGAATACGCTTTCTGTGACAGAAAGCGCCTTTCTGGCTGAAGAAGAGAAGAAAATGCGCCTTCTGAAGGGGAAGGAGTATTTCAGCCTGAGAATAGAAGGAGTACGCTTTCCGTTTGGGGAAAACTCCTTTTCCCGGAGTGCACGACCAAACCAAACCGGCGGGCCCGGGACTCAGCCGCTGCCAGGCGGGGCCTACTCGGCAGCCTCAAACCCTCCTCCTCTGCTTTCTCCTTCCCCTCGACACAGAACAGAGGAGACAGGGGAGGGCCGCTGAGGCGCTGCTGCCATCGAGGCCGGAGCGGGAGGGGGCTCGGCACCCGGACCGTGACCGCCTGCCGGGCCCTAGGTCTCGGGCGGCGCCGCCCACGCCCATTCCCGCAGGCCGAGGGGGCCGAGGCGGCGGAGCAGTGGCCGTGGCGTACTATGTCCACGGGCCTGCGGGTGCCCGGCGGCGTGGCTAAGGTGGGGCACCGGCGGGGTTGCGGAGGGGTGCGGTGAGGCTAGGGGGGGCACCGGCGAGGTTCAAGGGGAGGGGCGGCTTCGTGTGGCGCCAATTTCAGAAGGGGCCGACGGCAGTCATGGCGGCCATGGGAGAGAAATGCGGCGCTCCGGGGAGAAATTGGACGGGGAAACAGGCTAGGAGGAGGTGGGGGTGCTGTGGGAGTGCTGGGAGGCCTTGGGGAGGCTCCTATTTAAAGGAGGAGGGAGATGCTCAAGCTCGGGCTGAGACAAGAAGACGACGGCCATGGCGTGCGGCTAGCTGGCCGCCACGAGAGGCTTCGAGAGGGGGCACGCGGCGCACGCGAACTGCAGAAAGCCATGCGGCGCGGCTAGACAAGGATAAGACGACGCGCGCGCACTATGGCATGAGGTAGATGTGTCGAGCACGCGCGGTGCGCGGCCAAAGCACGCATGGTGCTGCCAAGAGCATGGCCACAAAGGGGAGGGTGCAACCGGGGGAGTTATATCGTGGCCAAAGGTGTCTACAGTGGAGTCCTTCGAGTGATGATCACAGTGATGGGCCTGGATGGCCACATGGGCTACTGTGGTGAGCTCTATCTCATCCTGAAGTTTGATGCAGCAAACGTTGAGCAGAAGCAAAGCTCACATGGGGTGGATTTGGATAGGACAAAGTTGTCTTTTGGGATGAGGATAGGAAGGACTAGGCTTCTGTGGAGTTTGGGCTCAAAAAAAACAATGTACATGGTACTTGCTTTGTAAATGTAGCAATGCTGCAGAAGGTGTTTGTGCTGTGGTGTGGCTTTTACATTGCTCCCCTAGGCATGATATTTTGCATAGCTCAATCATACACTAGGATGAGTGTGTACACCAAGTTTCACATCATTTGGACCAATATTTTTGGTACTTCCTTTGTAAAGCACCAAATAGGTCAGAATGCATTGGTGAGGCTAGCATCTCACTGCATTGTTGGAATTGGCTGAAAATTGCTGTAGCTTGGTTATTTGGCATGGTGAACATGTGTATACAATTTGGCCACACATAGATAGCACTTGCTTCACAATGTGGCCCACTGACCAGAAACTTAAACATGATGGTGCACACACATGGGTGATTGGATTTGGCTCAAATCTGGTTTTGTGGAGTCATTTGGTGGTAGGATCATGCACAAAAAGTTTCAAGGCAAATGGGATCCCCTATCATGCACTTGCTTCACAATGCCCCTTTGCTGCACCCAAACTTTGGGAATTTATTGTGCGATTTTGGCTAAGCAAATGGTGGTGGAATTTGGTGGAGATCAATGACATGATCATATGAGATTTCAAAAAAAGTTTCACCAGCAATGGATCAAGATACATGTCACTCCCTTCACAAAGCTCCAATCTGCCCTCACAGATAAATGAATTTTTCCAGAGGAAAAATCCACTTGGGATATGAAATGTTTTTGGAGAATTTGGCAAGATATGATGTCCATGACATGTGGGAATTATTTGAGGATTTATGTAGCAACATAAATAGGGGTTGCTTCACAAACCTCAAATAATAGGAATATCCCTTTTAATGGAAAAAGCAATATATGGGTTGAATAAAATGGTGGCTTGGGTGAGATGAATCAATGGAATGGCATGGGAAAGGCTTGGATCAAGGGTCACTTGAGCATGGAAATAAAATATGCTCAAGTTTCAAGTCCAATGAGGTGATCAAAATCAAATCCAATCGCAAATCCAGAAATAAATCAGCAAAGTTTTCGAAAAAAGAAAGTTCCAAAATCGAGGGTGTCACAAGCGTCGTAAAAGAAGACCGGTGCTTCACCACCATGGTTATACCCAAAGCCAAATCCAAGTCTGCGGGCGCAAACGTCACCACGAAAAATGAGCCATGGGTACTGGCTAGCCAAGTGGACCAATGCTTCTTCATTACCGACCCATCAAAGCCGAGCCGTGTTGTAGTGAGGAGAGGCAAAAGAAACATCATCGGAATGGATGGAGTCGCCAACGAGCAAGACTTTGACAAGTACGGCGACCGGAAGATGGAGGATGACTACGCCGCTCAGGATACATACACCACAACCCTACCGAAGAAAGGTCTCCTCCCGTTCAAGAGGAAAAGTGAAGGCGTCCCAGGCCTAAATTATTCAACCACGACAAAGAAGGGCAAGAAGAAGATCGTGAGGAAACGATAGCTAGATAGCTAGCTCCAAATTTAAGAAAAATATTCTTGCATAATGCGCCACCCCTAAGCCTTAACCTCCACGGGTCCCTCCCCTTGCTCGTGCACAGTACCCATTCGAGCCCTAGCGCGCCGCACCGGATCCCTAGCCACTGCACTGGAGCCCCAGCCGCCGCACCGGAGCCGCCTCGCGCCACCGGAGTCCCCCATCTCCTCGCCGACTGCCTCCACCGGAGACGCCCCCGCCCCCGCCCCCGCCGTTCACCGGAGCAGCACCAACCCCTCCACGGTGACCTAGGCGACGCCCCTCCACCGCCAGGTACCCCCTCCCTCCCCTTGCTGGCTTCCAACGACGGCTGTGGTGGCCATGGCGCCGCCCCCAACCCCCACTCCCACTGTTGCTCATAAATCCTTTGGGGGGATGGGTTAGATGTTGCTGTTAGTGTTAGTGGGAAGAGGGATTAGTGTTAGGGGGAAGAGAGATACACTCCACTCTTAGTGCATATTGACCACGTTCTTTAAAGCTGGTGCAATTTTGAATTTTGAATCAACAAGCAATTGATTTTGGCAAAATGTGCCCCTGTTCATGCAATTGTGTGTGTGTTTCCTGTGTGTGTGTGTGTGTGTGTTTGTCCCGTGTGTGTGTGTGTGTGTCATGCCCCTGTTCAGATAATAGATCACTAGATCCTAGATGATCCTATCCTTTGTTGTCGTGGGCAGGTTTCATAAAAAAATACTAAAGAGCAGCATGTTTATGCTTTGCTAAGAAGCTAATTAATTGTTGGTACATATCCATCAACTGAGTTTTTGATTGCTCACTGTCATTAGTTAGAAAAGTTCATAGGTCAAAGGCCATTTCTAGGATTATTTTTAGGATTATTGCTAGGATTATTGTTGTTGATTTTGATTATTGCTAGGATTATTGCTGTTGATTTTTTTGAAGTGAAATTGGTTATGTGCCATGTACAATTTCTAGTATAAATAAAAATACAAATTCTGAATTGGTCATCTTCAATTATATAGTCAAACATTGTACAAATTTTGATTTGATGCATAGCATATGTTCTTATTAATGGAACACAAGTTTTTTGTTTTGTGTCGTAGCAATGGAATAGAATTTTAAATGACAAGTGCATTGCTACAGCTGTTGTTTTTGTTTTTAAATGATGTTTTTTAGTGCATTGACAAGATGCTTTTCTTATCAATATTTTTATGCACTGTTTAGTTCATTGCTAGAATATTTTTATGTTGCTTGTGCCTACATGTAGGCATTTGTTTTGTGCAGGTACAAATCATTATCCCCTTTCTCCCGAAATGTTGATTAACTTCCGTTTCGGTTCAGAATGGGGCACTCTCATGTTAAGAAAAATAGCAAAGGTCTACCTTTGCTATATTTCTTAACATGAGAGTAGTTACATTTATTTATTGTGCTAATTAATTATGTAGTTGCATTTCTTAATATTGTACTAGTGCAAACATGTCGACCGGAGCCGACGCCGGTCCTTCTTCTCAGCCGGGAAAAAAAGGAAGAAATTTTGGGAATACTCCCAGGAGGAGGTCGAGGAGCTGAGAGAAGAGGAGGTACCTCCGGGCAAGGAGGAGTATGAGGAGGAGATAGAGTCGGAGTCCGACTCATCGGATGATCACTTGGAGGAGGAGGCCGGTACGACAGACGGCGAGAGGAACATCGGCGAGGATGATGGGACCGGTGGCTCCAACACAGATGGTACCCATTCGAAGAAAAGGAATCGAAAACCGACCAAGGTCGGCGCCATCAGTCAAGAGTTTACTGTTGTGACCGCCGTCGGGATTTCTAAACAGCCCGAACGTTTTTCGGATGTGTACGGCCGTCAAGTCGCGGCGATCCTCCGCAACACCGTTCCGATCACCATGATTAACCTCAGGAGTCGTGAGAATATTCATTATTGTCAGCTTCTTATCAACAAGTTGCACGGACGATACAAGTTTCCGAAGCCGTACGATAACACCAAACTCAAAGGGAACAAAGTAAACACAAGGGCCCTCAGGAAGATGAGCAAGGCCTTGTCCAGTTGGAAAACCCGGGTGAAGAGGGCAATTATTGAAAAGAACAAAACCTGGGAGGAGCTCAAGGATAAAGAGTTGTTGATCGACGAAGCTACCTACAACCTTTTCAAGGCTAGGTGTGAGTCCGAGCAAGCCAAGGCCGCGAGTGCAAAGGGCAAGGCCATGCGGTCGCAGGTCATTGATACGTCTCAAACGTATCTACTTTTCCAAACACTTTTGTTATTGTTTTGCCCTCATTCTTGCATGATTTGGACGAAACTAACCCGGACTAACGTTGTTTTTAGCAGAGCTGCCTGTATGGTTTTATTGTGTGCAGGAAAATGGATTTTTAGGTATCTCAGAAAATTCCGGGAAAATTCACAGAAAATCCACGCACCAGAAGCTTCCACCAGCCAGAAGTGGGACCAAAGGGGAGTCCTGGGGGCCCTAGGCGCCCCCCTGGCGCGGCCAGGGGTGGGGCCGCGCCCTCTGGCCGCCTGGGAGCCTCCCCGTCCTCTGGTGCCCTACCTCGACTCCTATTTATTCCCGTGACGCGAAAACCCCAGGAGAAGAGTCGATTTTCCAGTTTCCGTCGCGGAGCCGCCGCCACCCTCTGTTCTTCTTCGGGAGGGCTAATCTGGAGGCTGATTTGGCCTCCGGAGAGGGGAGATTGTCGCCATTATCATCACCATCACCAATCCATCCCTCCTCCATGACTTCTCTTCACATGTGTGAGTAATTCCCTGCTGTAGGCAAAGGGGATGGTAGGGATTGGATGTGTTAGATCATGTAATAGTTCGTCAGATTGTTGGGGGCATGTTGCCTATCAGATAGATTGGTGTTTATCTTCTTTGCTTCAACTTGTTGCTCTTAATGCTTGTCACTTTGGGCCCGAGTGCCATGTTTTCAGATCTGAACCCTATGTGTTTTCATGAATATATTTGTGTTCTTGATCCTATCTATGAGTTGTATGCACCTATTATGGTCCGGAACCGGCGATCCCAAAGGTGACAGCTTGGGACACCAAAGGGGATGGTCCATAATTTCAGGATTCCATGTATCCATTGAGTTTATTGCTTTGATCCGGTGCTCTTTGACAGGAGCACCTTAATCTCAATAAGTTCCCTTTGGCCCCGTTCGTAGCGGTATGGTAGGACAAAAGTTGTTGTGCAAGTTCTTATTGCAAGCACGCACAACTACCTACGGGATACATGCATAATGTTTGATATTTGCCTAGATGATCATTGCTTTTCTGTGTGCCTTGCCCCGTGTTAGAATCTATTACATGTTCACTCTCATCCATGCAGCGCCCAACCATCCATCTCCCTAGCCTACAGTGTTTTCAATCCTGCTGGTCATTAGTTGTTACTTTTGCTGTTTACTTTTGTTGTTGCCACCATCACTATCATATTACCATTACCACTTATCTTTTGTTGCAAGCAAGTATATTTCAGGTGCGGTTGAATTGACAACTCAACTGTCAAAGCTTATAAATACTCTTTGGATCCCCGTGTGTCGAATCAATAAATTGGGTTAACTTACCTGCGAAGACTATCTCGATCCCTTACATCTGTGGGGCATCAAGCAGCGTTTTCTGGCGCCGTTGCCGGGGAGCATAGAAATATTTACAAGTCTACTTGAAGTATCCTGCCTGCTGCACATCATCCGCTATGGGTAAGAAAGGGGGCCCCAAGGTTCCGATCTTACCATCCCGTACAAGAAAAGGTACTGTTCTGAACACTAGTGCTACACTTGATTCACCTTCTGTTATGAGTAAGTTTACTTCACCACCACCACATGATGCTTCTACTGAGTCTGTCACTATGTCCGGTACTTTTGATGATGCTTCCACTACTCTTGATGATACTACTTTTCTTGGTTACTATATTGACACTCAGACTGCTAAGGCTGCAGCGGAATCCAAGACCGAGACCCCTGCTACCTATATTCCTACATGCAAAACCTTTGGTTACCCGTGCTTAGATGAACTCAAGGAGAGAATCCTTGATGATGATTATGTTACTCTTGATGATGATTTTTGCAGGGAACTCAGAGAGTGTGTCGACTCTGACCCTGGTGTTGTTAAGGAGTTGCTCAAAAAGCACTCCATGAAGAACAAAGTTATTCCTGATCCTAAATTTGCCACATCCCCTATATGCATCATTGATCCTGATTATGATTTCTCTGTTGAACTTTCACTTATATCTACAGTCGAGGCTGACCCCTTTTATGGCAGAGAAAATGACGATGCTATAGCAGACTTGACCAAACTCGCTGAGCTAGGTAACCTATTCACTACTGATGAGAAGATACGAAACTTCTATGTGGCCAAGCTTTTTCCTTTTTCTTTGAAGGAAGACGCTAAATCATGGTACGATGCACTACCCTATGGTTCCATTAAGAGTCCTCAGGACTTAGTCCAATTCTTTGTTGATAAATATTTCCCAGCTCATATGCAACATGCTACTTTGCAAAGAATCTATAACTTTAAACAATTGCAGGATGAGCACCTCCCTAAAGCTTGGGAGAGGTTATGTGATTTACTTAAAGTTATGTCGGGACATGGAGTCCCCAAGAATGAACTGCTTGATATATTGGTTTAACCGATGAATCCAGATCCTATCTGGATAGTTGTGCTAGTTGTGTTTTCAGGGAAAGAACACCGGACGATGCAGAAGAATTAATGTGCAAAATTGCCAAGAACTATGAAGATTGGTCCGTTCCTGAACCACTTCTACCACCGAAAAAGAGGGACATGCTTGTTCTGAGCCCCGAAGATATGCAAGAAGCAAAGAAGTCTATAAAGGAGAAAGGTATTAAAGCCGAAGACGTGAAGAATTTACCGCCTATTGAGAAGTTGTGTGAGCCTACTACTCACCCTCCCTTGGTAGAGGTACACTCTTTATTAGACTTTACTGAAAGTGACATCCCTAAAGGTAAGCCTCCCGAGCAATGCTTAGATGAGCTTGATAATTTTATTATTAAGCAAGACCATTTTAATAGGAGGATACAAAGTCAGTTGTATGATAACTCTCTTGCTATCAAAAGTTTGTGTGGTGTTCTAGAAAGAACTGTTAATGATGTTAAATGTCTTGTTAAGCATTTTCATATGGTTCAAACTCAGCTTGAACAAATTTCTAATGTGTAAAAAGATTTGCTTGCTAATAATGCCAAACAGGACATACAAGCTTATGGCATCAAAACTAGGGGTGGAACACACACCCAGGACCCACTCTATCCTGAGGGGCATCCAAAGAGGATCAAGCAAGATTCTCAAGTACAAGAAGAAGACGAGACTGTTAGCTCTCCGAAGAAAAAGAAGAAGAAGAAACACAAGGAGGCTGACAATCCCGATGATCCCATCACAAGTGAAAATCCAGCTGTTGATCCTAACAGCATATCTACCTCCAATGCTGAAACAGAAGACGGTGCCGAGCCTGAAGAAAAGGACAAGGAGAAGGATGATTCTCCCGAGGTAAGAGAAGAAGAAACACCTGATAAACGCAAGAAGTACTCTAGAGAAGACTTCATCGCAAGAAGACATGGGAAGGAAAGAGAACCATGGATACAGAAGCCCATGCCCTTTCCAGGTAAGTCCCTCAAGTCTAAAGAAGAAGAGCACTATAATAAATTTTGTGAATGGATGAAACCTCTTTTTCTTCAAATCCCTTTGACTGATGCTATTAAGTTACCTCCCTATTCGAAATATATGAAAGATATTGTCACAAATAAAATAAAAGTTCCTAATGAGGAAACATCTACTATGCTTGCTAACTAATTTTTCAGTGGCAAGATTCCTGAGAAGCTTTGTGATCCAGGTATACCCACCACTCCTTGCTCCATAAAGAATAATTACGTCAGAACTGCTTTATGTGATCTTGGTGCAGGAGTGAGTGTTATGCCTTTCTCCCTTTACGTTGTTTTCAGCAGAGCTGCCTGTATGGTTTTATTGTGTGCAGGAAAATGGATTTTTAGGTATCTCAGAAAATTCCGGGAAAATTCACAGAAAATCCACGCACCAGAAGCTTCCACCAGCCAGAAGTGGGACCAAAGGGGAGTCCTGGGGGCCCTAGGCCCCCCCCCTGGCGCGGCCAGGGGTGGGGCCGCGCCCTCTGGCCGCCTGGGAGCCTCCCCGTCCTCTGGTGCCCTACCTCGACTCCTATTTATTCCCGTGACGCGAAAACCCCAGGAGAAGAGTCTCTTTTCCAGTTTCCGTCGCGGAGCCGCCGCCACCCTCTGTTCTTCTTCGGGAGGGCTAATCTGGAGGCTGATTTGGCCTCCGGAGAGGGGAGATCGTCGCCATTATCATCACCATCACCAATCCATCCCTCCTCCATGACTTCTCTTCACATGTGTGAGTAATTCCCTGTTGTAGGCAAAGGGGATGGTAGGGATTGGATGAGTTAGATCATGTAATAGTTCGTCAGATTGTTGGGGGCATGTTGCCTATCATCTAGATTTGTGTTTATCTTCTTTGCTTCAACTTGTTGCTCTTAATGCTTGTCACTTTGGGCCCGAGTGCCATGTTTTCAGATCTGAACCCTATGTGTTTTCATGAATATATTTGTGTTCTTGAGCCTATCTATGAGTTGTATGCACCTATTATGGTCCGGAACCGGCGATCCCAAAGGTGACAGCTTGGGACACCAAAGGGGATGGTCAATAATTTGAGGATTCCATGTATCCATTGAGTTTATTGCTTTGATCCGGTGCTCTTTGACAGGAGCACCTTAATCTCCATAAGTTCCCTTTGGCCCCGTTCGTAGCGGGATGGTAGGACAAAAGATGTTGTGCAAGTTCTTATTGCAAGCACGCACAACTACCTACGGGATACATGCATAATGTTTGATATTTGCCTAGATGATCATTGCTTTTCTGTGTTCCTTGCCCTGTGTTAGAATCTATTACATGTTCACTCTCATCCATGCAGCGCCCAACCATCCATCTCCCTAGCCTACAGTGTTTTCAATCCTGCTGGTCATTAGTTGTTACTATTGCTGTTTACTTTTGTTGTTGCCACCATCACTATCATATTACCATTACCACTTATCTTTTGTTGCAAGCAAGTATATTTCAGGTGCGGTTGAATTGACAACTCAATTGTCAAAGCTTATAAATACTCTTTGGCTCCCCGTGTGTCGAATCAATAAATTGGGTTAACTTACCTGCGAAGACTATCTCGATCCCTTACGTCTGTGGGGCATCAGTCATAGGTAACCACCGTCTCAGAGCCGGTGGTTACAAAAGTTCCAAGCCTAAATGGGACAAGGAGGATGCCGAGTACGCCGCTGCGGGCATACCTAACCCCTTCTAGCAATACAAAGATGATCCGCAGACCGAATTCTTTGTGAGGGCCCGGAGCTATTAGGACAAAGCAACCTTGAAAATAATTATCGATCCTAAGATTCAGGAGTTTATGACTGCCGTGGTAAGTAGTTTACCACGCGACCTTGTCGATTGAATTCTCGAGTGAAGTTCACAATTTCTTAACGTTTCACATTCTTTTTGCAGCAAGCGGAAATGAAAATCGCCTCATCGCAGGAGTCGTCGGTTAAGCCGTCCGGCCCGTGGGACAACGCCTTTAACAGGGCGTTGAACAAGGTCAAGAAGGTTGACGACGTGACGTCGAAGCCATCGTCAGCCGGCCGTGTGGTCGGCTTTGGTGCGGACCTAAATTGGTCCGAATATTATGGAAAACCGGAGGAGCAGTCCGGTTCGAGGGGGCGCAATGCGAGAAGGACCGAAGAAGACGCCGCTTATGTTCATGGACTGGAGGAAAAGGTGAACATGCTTCCGCAGCTTGTCCAGGACGAAGTGGCGAAGACGATGAATGCTCTCCTTCCAGATATGATGCAGTCACTCACGAATTGGCAAGCGTGTGGTGGACAAGAGCCCATACCAGTCCCCAGCATGGTCGGCAGCAAATCGGGCACCGCGGCGCCTGCAGTCCCGACTCCCGCCGTAGTGGTGGCTCCTGCACCGACTCCCGGCATATTGGTGACTCCGGCCGCCAACACCGCGGCGGCGGCACCGGGCGTGATGGTAACTCCTCCAGCCACGATCGAGCAACCGGGGCATAACAATAATGCACCCGGCGGCATCGCAAATAGGGCGACCGGCGCCACGGGAGGCAGCGCGCCCTCCGTCTCTTGCATGCCAGCCGTCATCGGCGGGATCTCTTCACTAGCCGACCTCGATGCCCTCAAGGAAACTATAAGCGTCTGCAACTCAAACGAGGACTTCATCTCCTTGCCTTTTTAGTGGAATCTCTCTGATGCCTACATGCATATATCTCTTTCGCAGGAGGACACTCCATGCATTCTATTACAAGTCGTGGACGGCGAGTTGAAGGATGTTTCCAAAGGTAAAATCATTCAACCACAAAATCTAATCATGCACAATATGCCGATGGCACCGGAGATGCATAGGGTTCAAATCTCTCTCGTGATTTCGGGCTACGAGAGAGTTGAACCTCCCATTCAACCCCCCGGATACGTTGAGGACGAGTCGGCAGTCCTCAGTGACTGTTTCGGCCAAATATTCCCATGGCCGAAGAGCCAAATGCGTTTAATGACGGGGGAAAGGGGCGCCACACCTAGAACAACACCGCTAGTCATCGTGTCGGCGCCACATGATCCCATCGGCGCACAACAAGAAGACGATGATCTTGATGATGATATCAACGCCAACCAGTTCATCAATACTTTGTATGATGCTGATGACTTATTCATGCCTCCTGCTGAAGGAGCCTATCAACATGACGAGGAAGCTCGCGGTCCATCTGATCCTGCGGCGAAGCCTGCTTGCTCCACGCGTCTCTTCGCTGATTCTCAGGAGATGTCTCCAGCAGCTTGCGCCTTCACCGAGCCTCAAGCAGATGCCACAAGGAGATCTATTCTCAGCCCGTCCACACTCCATAAGGCGGCCACTGAGCAGATAAAGGCCGGTGACTGCTCGAAATCAGAAAAGAAGAAGGGACGGAAAAGAAAGAAGAGCATCACTTCGAGTAGCCAACCTTCGATGTCGATCCGGTCTCAGGACGGGCCACCAAGACCCAAGGATCTCTCATTTGAAATCCATGTGGCTGGTAGGACGATGCTACCTAAGGACATGCTCGACCTTGCAACTTCGGATATGCAGTGTGTGCATCATAGTATTATGGCATTAGAGAAGATTCTTCTTCGAGAAGAGAATCCCTCGTACCCGGTTTTCATGGCCAAGGTGTCACTCAACATGGGCTTCATCAACACTATCCCCGCGGATATGATAATCCTGCGGTTTTCGGAGATCTTCAATTTGTACCATCTCAAGTGGCTGGACCATAGCCTTATCCATCTGTTCTCGCTCAACCTTTTTATGAGTATCAGGAGAGATAAGACCCCGAGCGTCGCGATATTGGACCCCTTCTGCATGCATGAAAGCATCTTGATGGACGACGGGGACGCGGCTCTCGCGGCGGGGTACATCACATACTTCATGCTACAGAACGCCGACAAGGATTCATTTCTTATGACCTAGTCTCCCAAGTAAGTCATTCGCTCGCCGTCGTAGCATATATGCTTTCTTAGCTTTCCATTGTCCTCTTCCAACATTCCTTTTGGATTGTTTTAATTATGCAGTGAGGATCAAGACTGCGTGCTCATCTGCTTTTCACCGCAACACTCGCATGCCGTGTATTTAGACTCGGGGAGTGTGAACAAGAAAGATTACAAGTATATCATGAGAGTTTTGGATGATGCTTTCGCCGGCTACATAAAAGTCGGAGACAAGATGGTGAAGCACAAGTTCAGGAAGAATCAGCCTGACGTGAACGTGTTCAGCCACGTAACGCAGTTCCCGTGCATCAAGCAGTCGGCTGGCAGTGTGAGGGATGCGTACTACGCCCTTCATCACATGAGGGTGATTGTACAGGAACAACGCAACCTTACGCTGCCAAGTCATCTCAGAGCGTGGGCCGAAGGAAGGCGGAAATCGCCGATGCAAATCTTAAGGAGGAGTTCTTTCACATCCAAGCGCAGATGGTGACTATCATCTGTCATGAAGTACAAATGAGGGGGTCGATCTTCCACTCGAACATTGCACCATCCAATGGGGAGATAGAAGTCCGCCTAAAGGCCTTGCGTGACACAAGGCCTTTCATGAGGAAAGAAGGATGCCGCCCATTCCCCGAGCCGAGTCAGAACAATTGAATAATTTATGTTATATATGGAAGTCGTTTCATGAATGTGTGCCCTACATGTAATTTGGATGTACTCTTTGTGTAGTAGATGGTAGTGTCAAATACTCTTGGTGCTCTTTGTGTATAAAGGTCACTGCATATGCATTTTTATGCATATGTGAATGCTCCTCGCAATTGATCGACTTGCTTTATGTTGTTGATAAGAATAGATGCTACATTGCGTTGTTCTCCTTTGGTATGAATTCATATGGATGTGACCTCTAAAGCTTTGTGTTTGTGCAGGTTGAAGAGCAAACAAGAGATGATGACGAAAGTAGCTTTCTGTTTTCAATAATTGTCGGACTCATTGTAATATTGTGATGGATGTAATCTTGTGAATCTTGTTGGCTTCTAAACCTTTGTAAATATTTGTAATAAGAATTATAATGCAATTCTTTTGTATGAATAATTGTTGGGCTCATTGTAATATTGTATTTTGCATTTCTGTAATATAATAAAAATATCTGTAATGTTTTTATTATTTTCTGTAATTGTTTTTTTTTGTTTTCTGTAACCCATTTAGTGGCGCATTTTGTCTGGCTTTAGTGGCGCACTGGGAATGCGTCACCCCTAAGAAACCTTAGGCGTGGCGCATATCAGAATGCGCCACCCCTAAGAGCTTATAGGTGGCGCATTCTGATATGCGTCAGCCTAAGGGCCTTAGGGGTGGCGCATCCAGAATGCGCCACCTATAAGCCCTTATTAGTGGCTTGTAGTTAGTGGCGCATCCATAATGCGCCACTAAACAAAAAAAAGGACGCCACTAAAAGGGTTTTCCCTAGTAGTGAGTAACAAGGAGAAAAGAATGTCTTCTAATCCTTTAGTTAAAAATTGATAAATATTTATTTATATATTCACATCAATATAAATAGATAAACTATAAATTAAGATACTAAAATATTTATATCTCTTTGTAATACTTGGACATAGTTCCAGTTAAAATAAAATTACCTTATTATAGTCTAGGTTTTTTTTTAGAACACATTACAACTCTGACGCTCACATACACGAGTATGCAATCGCCCCTATGACGCACACCCTACCATTATGAGCATCTTCGCAATACTGAGCCGGCACATCATCTTGAGATTAACGAAGTCACCACCTCGTCTTCGACGGGAACGTCTCCTCCCAATGAAAGTGCATCACCGGAAGCCCTGTAATAAATCCAGGAAAATGCGAGCATCATTATCAAATCTGTGATTTGAACTCTGGTGGGCTGGGGATACAACCATCCACCTGACCAACTCAACCACAGGTTGATTCGCATTATAGTCTAGGTTGCATGTCGTAGCTAGTATCTCAGCGCATGCACGCACGTATCTGTGTGGACCTATAAGAGGTGTCTGATTTCAGTGATTGGTAATGGTAACATAGAAAGTATCAGATTAAATAGGGAAACAGAGTGGTAACGCTCAATGGCCATCTTATTTGGTTTTGCTGTGTAAAAGAAACAGGTCCTTAACAGTGTTTGGTTTGGCACAATAATAAGAACACACCAGCATATGATTTTAGAGAATCAAATGTACATAATACAATAAAGTTATCTTCAAATTTATCAAATAAGGCACAACTTCACCAATAATTTGCAAGTGCTTCACCAGCACAACTTCAAATTTTCATCAAACAAAGCACATAATCTACTAGTTTCAAATTCATCAACATGCAATTTGCAAGTGTTGTACCAGCACAACTTTAAATTCATCAAACAAGGCCCCGTTTTATATAAGATAAATAGAAAGGCAATCTCATCAATCTCCATGCACACATCCAGTTTTATGAGATAAATAGAAGGGCATGTCCTAGAATTTTTATGCTAGTGGTTTAATTAGTTAATCAGAATACACACCTTGACACATGAAAAAATACTTCAGAATGAGACATTGTCCACATTGTAATATTTTATTTGATTATTTCTGCTAGTATACAGATTATGTGTGCTACCTAAGATCAAAAACTCATCATTAGATTACAAAACCAGCAGGTGGTACTAATACTATTTATGCAGCAGCAAAAAACTACTACCAAACCAGCAGCACAAGATCCGCTAGTAGCAAGAAACTAGTACCACATCGATAAGTGGTGTCCACCCAAGTGATCTAATTTGACAGATCAAGAACACACCAACAAATATAAAAATGAAGATGCTATATATTACTCAACTATTTGCATCACCCTAGAACAAATCGGATACAATTAAAATTTATAAGTAGTATAGATCAGCAAGAAAAAAATCAAGAACATATTAGATCAGTACTAACCATAATCTCAAAAGATATGGAGCAGGAGCTTGATGGAGGAGATGGCGTGGAAATCCGGAGATGAATCTTGATGCTCTAGGGCGACGGCCTCAACGGTATATCCTCGTTGGAGTAAACGCATCTCCTAGCCGAGATATATGCCGACGGCTTCAATGACTGGTGTGGCAGGCATGTGGGAGGAGGGGATCGCAGGGTCATAGTAGGAGTGGCTACTTCGTGTAGTGCCTTCACTGCCGACACTCGTTATCTCTGTACTCGTCAATAGTGAGGTAGCTAGGTGAAGCCAGCGTTATCCCAATGGAAGACACGACTGCTTGCAACTCTGGTGAAAAGATTTCCAGTACAGATCCTTATTTAAAGGATCTCGATAGTTGCCATACGTGTGAGCGGAGTGGTGACAATTTTTGCTTCAATATGATAATTTTGGCTCATAATTGCAATCTATACATAACTAAAATTATCATCTAAAAACGTGTGGGTGGAAGCACTCCGCCCACACGTTGGTGCGTATCATTTCCGTATTTAAAACCATATATCCACACAATCATTACGCAATCATATTTTATTATTACCTCTGATCCATACAATGGACTCAATTTTGTCTAGATTCGTATGTACTTCCTCCGTTTCTTTTACTTCGCATATAAAGTTTGGTCAAAGTCAATCTTTATAAAGTTTGATCAACTATATCGAAAAATCTATCAACATTCACAATATGAAACAATTATCAATAGATTTATCATGAAATTAATTTTCATATTATATAACTTTGATATTGTAAATATTGATACTTTTTAATATAAACTTGGTCAAACTTTATAAAAATTGACTTTGACCAAACCTTATATGCGGAATAAAAAGAAACGGAGGGAGTATCTAATTAAGTATTTAGACTAGATGCATGTGTATCCTGTATCTAGACAAATCTAAGTCCATTAATATGGATTGGAGGGAGTATTATTTTGTCTATTCGAAGAAAGAACATATTTTCGATATCCTTTTAATGAAAAGATCATACAGAACGGACTACAATTTTGTGGGATTCATCAAATAATACAAATACTACATCAAATCAACATCATCGGCCTATACTTTGTAGCCTGTCATTGTCCATCCAGCAGTGCGTATATAATTATAATCACACAAGTACTCCTAAGTAAGGTAACACGAAGCTATGATTCCTTAAACCCTTCCTCATGCGGCATGATCCAAATCTACGTGATGATGTAGACAGCAGAGTGCTCCCCCCTCACATGTCCTTGTCGATTTCCGGCAGCTGCACGGGGTAGCGGGCGATGCACTCTGCCCACGGCCCGTCGGCGTCGCCGGCCGGCTTGACGCACTCCCACGCGACGCTGTTGCAGTCGAAACCGGCGCCGAAGGAGATCATCCACACCCTGTCCCCTTTCTTCATCCGCCCCTTGGCCTCCAGGTACGCCAGCTCGTACAGCACCGAGCTGCTGGACGTGTTGCCGAACCTGTGCAGCGTCATCCGCGACGCCTCCACGTCCTCGTCGGAGAGCCCGAGGCCGTCCTGCACCTCGTCGATCACGCCGCGCCCGCCCGCGTGGATGCAGATGTGCTCGAACGCGGTGCGGAAGTCCGGCCGGTACAGCCTCACCTTGGCGCGCCCGCTCAGGAGCTTCCGTTTGAGCAAGGACAGCACGACGAGGATCTGCTCCGACGCCGGCAGCACGAGCGGCCCGAACGCCGCGATGTTGTTCTTGAGCGCGTAGGCGGCGGTGGTGGCGAGGTCCTTGGAGAGGCGGATGCCGGTGTTCCCCTTGTCGTCCTCCTCCTGGAACACGCAGCGGTAGTCCGCCTCCCGCGCGGCGGTGACGGTGCGCACCACGCGGCGGAGACGGAACCGCCCCTCGGCCGGGGAGTTCGAGAGAATCATGGCCGCGGCTCCCATGCGGAAGAGGCAGTTGGGCAGCAGCATCGCACGCTCGGTGCCGACGTAGTACTGCGACGAGAGGATCTCCGTCGACACTATCAGCACGCGCGTGCCCGGCGCCGCCGCCTGGAGGATGTTCTTGGCGAGGCCGACGGAGACGAGCCCGGCGCTGCACCCCATCCCGGACAGGTTCATGATCTTAACGTCGGAACGGAGCTTGTACTTGTGGACGACCATGTCGGCGAACACCGGAACCGGCGTGAAGATGCTGCAGTTGACGATGAGCACGTCGATGTCGGCGGGCTTGATCGCGGCCGTCTTGGCGAACACTTCGTCGACGGCGGCGAAGATGACCAGCTCGGCCTCGTCCCGGGACGCCTTGAGGCTACGGTCCGGGGGCATGTAGTGGTACGCGTCCGGCACGCACGTCTCCTCGCCGAGCCCGGACCGCTCGAGCAGCCGCATCGCGAAGGCTACGCTCTCCTCGTCGACGAGGTACGGCATGAGGTGCGCATGCTCCAGGCACGTGGCGAAGGGCGTGCGGTAGCAGGACTTTGGCCGGAAGCAGCCGTACTCCACGAGGTACACGTCCCGCAGCCGCCGCATGCGCCGCATCTTCTCCACGGCCGCCGCCAGGATCGCCGCCATAAAGACTCGAACCGGCGGCAAGGCCAGGATCTCTTCTACGATCTCTTCGCGGCGAATGGGCCACGCCCTCACGACGACGGCAGCGGCGACGGCCACCGCGACGACGGCAAAGAAGTTGTCCACGACAAGTCGGCTCACCATCTTGAGGAGTTTGACATGAGGGGACGAACCCATGGCGTGTGCTTCGTTTTTGCTCGTTGGACTGAAGAAGTGTGTTGTGAGAGTGTGGAGAGGCAGTGGTCAGTGGTGTGGTTTAAAAGGCGCGCGAGAGATGGGCATTTCCGGAAGCGCGAAATATCAAGGGGTAGAAGGGTAAAAGGGAGCCGGACCAGTTGCGCAACTGGCAACCGTGCCAGCGAACAGTTTAAATGCGTTGCCCAACATAGAAAAGAAAAAAAAGCGGGCAAGTGAATAGTTTTTTTTTTGCGGTATGGGCAAGTGGAATAGTTTAACTTGCAATAGTATCAGGATTTACATCGTCGACCAGCTGCTTCTGTTTGCAATAGTATCAGCATTTAAACAGTACTTTCTCTGAATGAAAATATAAGTCAGATATAAGAAGTTACGTGAGGTTGAAAAGAAAAAATAAGAATAAAAAAGTGGAGGTTGCGATACCACAACCCTCCACTCGTAGACATCAGAAACTTAAGAAGGCTTCATTGTGTGCTGGTAAGACTGTCGTGCTTACTGGCAGATCTACCAGAGGTTTAAAACCCACTAGATATATATAAACAGATTTGCTAGGGCACATCTAGATGTGCCCTAAGATAAAGCACATCTAACTTCTATAAAATTGATTTAAATGAGGATTTGTGTATATATATTTTTTAATATTTTTTATTTTTATTTTTAGTTTGATTTAACCACTTAGATGTGCCCTAACTAGAGCACATCTGACCCCGCAAAAAAAAACTAGAGCACATCTAGATGTGCCTTAAAAAACCCATATATAAATGATGAATGGCCTATTCTAAAACTGTAGATGGGTGGGAAAGATCGAAAGGGCGATCTAAATATTTTCATAAAATTGTTAAGGACCTTAACCTATCCTATGTGGGTATTCAGGAAACAAAAAAAGTTGGGTTACCTTAGCAAAATTAACCCAGCAGATAACTTTGTTTGGAATTAGGTTCCTGCAATTGGTCAGTCTGGTGGTATCTTATGTCGTGTTAAGAAGGAAACACTGAAGGTTGTTTCCTAGTTGTTGGGAGATTATATCCTGGTTGTGGTGTATGATGTGCGTAAGAAATGATCTTAGGCTTTACTTGCTGTTTATGAAGCGTCGCACGAGGAGAAGAAAGATGATTTCCTGTGTGAACTTGGATCCTTCCTTTCTAGCTTGTCGATCCCGTACTTAATCGGGGGTGATTTTAATATAATTAGACATAGTGGAGAGAAGAATAAAAGATGCAAAAGTCTAAACATGTTGCACAGTTTAATGATATCATAAACTCGTTCAATCTGCGTGAGATCCATCACGTTGGCGGTGTATATACGTGGTCAAACAATCGAAGCCATCCAACTCTTGAGAAACTTGATCGTGTACTTATGGATGATAAATGGGAAGGGTTTTTCCTCTAGTGAATGTGAGGAAAATTGATAGAGATGTTTCCGACCATAATCCGTTAGTCTTGAATGGGAAAATGAGTGTGTTTCGAAGAAACTGGGATGTGAGTTTCGCTTTGACTTAACCTGACTTTAAGATGATAAGTTTGTTTCCCTGGTCATGGAAATTTGTAAAAAAAAAAGTTTTCTCTTACGATCCCATCGATATTTGAAACATCAAACTGAAAAGATTCAAGAAATTTTTTAAAGGATGTGATGCTAATTCCTTTGGCCATGCTAAAAAAGGAAAAAAGATAGATACAACAGGAATTGCGGAAATTGGATGCTCTTGAGGAGGTTGGGGACGCTGAATATTGAATTATTGAACCTTAGATCGACTATTTGTCAGAACCCTAATTTAGGTTTGTGTTTAACCTAGCTTGCATTTTTGCATCATGAAAAATTTTGCAAAAGAAAAAGAAATGAGGAGAAGAAAAGCCCCAAAGCATTTTAAATAAAAAGGCCAGAAATAAATCTTTTTCCAAAATTCTTTTGGATATGTTGAAAAGTCCTAAAAATGAGTGTGATCATTTTAAAAGTGATTTGGGATTAATCCCATGCTCATAAATTTTTAAAAAATCCAAACAGTGGCTTGGAAATTAAATCAATTGTCTATTTGAATTGGAATTCAAATAATTTGAATTTCAAAAATTCCCAAAACTTGGGGTTGACTTCTATAGAGTCATCTAGGTTTAATAAAAATAAATGGGAGTTTTTATAAAATGCCCTAGTATTTATTTTAAAGGGGCAAAAAAAATAACAGAAACAGTAAAAAGAAAAGAACAGAGGAAACCTTACCTTGCGCCTAGGGCGAAGGCCCATCTGGCCCAGCCCACTCCAGCCGCCCTTGTCTTCTTCCCCTTGCCAGAAGGAGAGACAAAGGAGCCGTGCGCTGCGGGCATGGCCGCCACCTCCTCCTCTGGCCAGCGCAGGCCCTCCCCTCCTCTTCCTCTCTTGCCACGCAGCGTCTGGAAGGCTCCAGGCCATCTCCCCCCCCCCCCTCGCTGGCTCGTTCCTCTCCCTCTCTCGCCGAATTCAGCGCACACCGAGGACCTCACCTTGCCGCCGACGTGCACACCCGCGGCCAACAGCCTCCTCTCGAGTAGCCGAGTTGTCCAGACGCTCCCGTGCCCTCGTCTCCATCGAGCTGTAACCCCAATCGAATCCGAGGACGACTCCAGGCGACTCCCGCATCAAATCTTCGCCGCCGGCCGCCATTAACCCGAGCTCAAATTCGCCGTCCCCGACCTTCCTCCGGCTCCGTCGAGTGTGTCATCGCCTTCTGGTGAGCACCCAGCTCTGATTCCCCCCATTTGTGCATCTCCCCGTGCTCTCTGTGTTGTTTCGCCATGAGCAGGACCACGGCCGCCGCCGGGCTTGAACCCCCCCCCCCCCCCCCGTCGCTCCCGTGCTCGCCTTGGTGCGTGGATGGCACCAGCGCACGCGGGTGGACCAGGCTACTCCCCAGTACCCCTTGCCCCCTCTCTCGTGCCCTCCAGCCAACTCCGGCGAGGTCTCCGACCAGCCGCCGGCCAGCCCGAGCCTAACCCACCTCCCCTCTCTCTCTGACTAGTGAGTCCATTAACCCTAATGACCTAGCTAACTAACCCCCTGACCCACTGACTTGTGGGGCCAGGCCCCCCTAATCTAATTAGAGTTAGTTAGTTAACTCTCTGGTTAACCCAGAGAGGCTGACAAGAGGGCCCCACTGACAGGGTTGACTGGTCAGCCCCCTGACGTCATGTTGATGCCAGCATGACGCAGTAAATCTTAAATCAATTATTTAATCAGTAAATTACAGAAAATACCCTAAACTTTGAAATTGAATATCTTTTAATCTATAACTCCAAATGCAAAGTGTAATATATGAAAAATGATCAGGAGAAAATCATCTATCCAAATTTCCAACTTTCAACTTTGTTTGAGTTGATCTTAGAATAGGACCAGTAGCTTTTGCTATTTGGTTTAATTGGAATTATTTCAAATTGAATTCAAATGCTTTACCCACTTCAACCAATGCAATGCAAAGATGACCACTTACACTTCAGAAGCATTTCACATACATGATCACATGGTTTACAATGAACAAACTTTAGCAAATTCAAGTTGACCTAAATTGAATAACATTTGGAGTTTGAATTTGAATTTACTTTTCAAATCAACTTCAATTAACATGTTGCAATTTAAACATAGGTCACCTCAGCACCTTGCCATGCTATGTTTTGCATATTGCTTGAGCATTGTAGTTCATTGATTGTGCTTTACTTCCAGTGCTTTGGTGATTGCGTCTTCTCGGTAGAGTTGATCTCGGAGACGAGTTCAACCTCACGTCAGAAGTACAGTACCTCATGATCGTCAGCAAGGCAAGCACCCCCTCTTTGATCATGTCGATAAAATCCCAGTTCCCTCTCATTCTCGCAAATGCATGTTTAGGATGTCACCATGATACGTTCTACCGCTAGTTCAACCTATTCCTTTGCATGACCTATCATTTTGTCACAGTAGTAAACAAACCACAATCCTAGCAGATGTAGGAGTTGGTTGATATCTTGTGGCCCCTGCAACTGTTACAGCTTATTGCATGCTTAGAGTTTACAGTGAGGCTACTTTGATGTGAGTCGGGATGGTAGTGATCATGTGAATGATGGTGGTAACGTGTTGGTGAATTTGACCTAAACAAGGTGAACGATGAGAGGCTGTGTAGGAGTACACAGTGGGTTGTCTCGTTGAACACTGCCTTAAGCCCGAGTTCTTGTGTTGTTATCCAAGACTAAGAGTACGACCACACATTGGGCTCACTGACCCCTCTCGGCCTAGTACCTCACCCCGGACCTGTCCAGGAGTCGCAAGTAGTTCGCCCTTTAACGATCTCAAGCAGGTGGAACCAAGGTAAGTGGTTGGCGTAGGTTGTGGGCACGTTGAATCAAGTGATCATGATCGAGTTGAGCTTGATGGCGGTCACACAACGTTTGAGTCCGCATCGGAAAAATCGGCCGGATTCCGATCGTGGTCCCAACTCAAATAGGCAACTCCCTAGGACTAGAGATGGTGCCGTGAGTGAAGTGTCGTGGTAGCATCCTCGCCGATACTCACTTGAAGGGTCCATCCCCAGGCGGTAACTGATGAGGCGTGTGTGTAGTAGTACACCCCTGCAGGGTTAATGAACTATTCGAATAGCCGTGTCCGCAGTCATGGACTACTTGGAGACCTTTACTTGATCATAGACAACTTGAACAGTTACTCTTAAAACTTGCCAAGATAAGTGTGAGTGCTATGGCGTGCTTCCTCGTGGGGAAGTCGAGGAAGTATCCATAGTGGTGTATTGATTGGAGACTTGTTACTTGGACTCGTGTACGCTCCTTACCTCTTTCTGGTATTCGTAGTACAGGACTAGCCAAGTCAAAGCTGACACTTCTGCAATGAAACCCCACCTCCCTTTGCCTTGATACATGTGCATGAGTAGTATAGTTCCTATGTAAGTCTTGCTGAGTACGTCTTTGTACTCACGTTTGCTTATTCTATGTTTTAGAGACGAGGCCACTGACCCTGATGGTGGCCTCTACCTCGATCTCGACGTGGACCAGGTCGTATAGTTCCAGACAGCAGCCTGTGCCCTTTGGAGGGTCGTTGTATTTTCTTTCAGGCTTCTTAAGCCATTTGTTAACCTTGTCTTTACTAAGACATAATTTGCTTCCGTTGATGTTTGATGTAATGTTGGATCACAACCCTGTGATCTCTGCTTGTAATACAACTACTATGTCTGCTCTGTTTAGCAGAAGTTATAAAGACTATGAGTTTGTAGAGTTCATGTTGTGATTACCATCTGTTTATACTAGACATGTGTGTTGCGTGTATGATTATAACATGCATGTCTTAGTATAGATTTTCGTGACCTTAGTTGTGATATGGCTGGCGGTCTTTTATACACCAAGTGGCCCTTAGATGTGCGCAGCTTGGGGCATCGCGATGCGATTGCTCGTGACTCTGTCACGTGCACACTTTGATGTATGATCGAGTCCGCCCTAGACCTCGACTAAGTGATCGGGCTGGAGTAAGTCTATGTAAGGGTTATGATTCAATCGATAACATGGTTGAGGCGACTTGTCTATGAGTATGGGATACACCACCCATAAGCATTTAGACTTGTGAGCGGACGATGAGGATCCATCTCAGTTGATCATCCGGCCTGAATGGGATGTCCCTCACGTTCGATGCTTACCGAGAGTGATCTGTGCTTGGCCTTGTCTGCTTAGACAAGTGGGTACGGCTCTCGAATCTCCATGTGATTGCATTGTGACCGGAATTACATACGCTAACCCCGGGTCCCGACACTATTTGTGTGGAATTAAATGAACTACTTTGTGTCTTTTAGCTTCAGTTATCAAACGAGAGATGGCTATTGAAAGGAGATCGAAACAATGCCTTCTACCACTGAGTTGCTAATGTGCGTAAAAGAAAGAACATAATTTTTAGGTTGACTGGTGATGTGAATAATACCATTGAGAAGACCGACAATCTGCTTGCGCATGCGATGGATTTTTATTAAAAAAATATTTTTGTTCCTGACCCTAGTCGTCGTTTTACTCTCTCTCTCCTGGTACGTGGTCTGATGGGGAAAATGTGAGTCGAGAAGATAATACGCTTCTAACTTGTCCTTTCTTGTAGGAAGAAGTGAAAAAAGGCTTTATTTTCGATGGGTAACAAACTAACAATAAGGCTCATGGTATTGATAATATGTCGATTGAATTTTATCAATTTTGATGGTAGGTGGTGAAACAGATATTATGAAATTCTTTGATGCTTTCCACAAGGGTACACTCGATATTGAACGGTTGAACTATGGTGTAATTACACTTATTCCTAAAATTTTAGGTGCTAAAATTTTAACAATTCCACCCTATATGTCTCCTAAGGTGCCCATATAAGCTTGTGACGGAAGTGCTGGATAACCGCGTCGAATTGTCTGCAGATAACTTGATCAGCAAGCACCAAAATGATTTTGTGGGCAAACGTAATATTATGGATGGTACCCTTTCTTTGCATGAAGTCTTACATCACACAAGTGTTTAGAGTTGACATTGTCCTAAAACTCGATTTTGAGAAAGCGTATGAAAAAGTTGATTGGGGCTTTTTACTAGATTGTCTTCGTATGAGTGGTTTTCATGAGACTTGGGTCGGTTGGATTTGGAAAAATTTATTCATTGGCATGATATGTGTCAAGCTTAATGGTAAAAGTGGGCCTTACTTTGTGAGTCACAAAGGGGTTCATCAAGGGGATCCGTTATCGCATTTTTTTTCTTCAACTTGGCTGCTGAATGTTTATAAAAAATGATCTTGAATGCCCAGAAAGAGGGTGTTTTAACGGGCTTGGCCCCTTATCTGATCGATAATGGGGTAGTTTTTCTTTAGTACGCTGATGATACGGTGATTTGTATTGAACATGACCCTGTACAGGCGCTGAACCTTAAACTGTTATTCATGCCTTTGAGATTATGTTTGTGCTCAAAATAAATTTCGTGAAAAATAAGATCTTATGTGTGGGTGGCGATGATAACATCATGGTATGTTATGTGGATCTTTTAAACTATCAAATAGGCCACCTCCCCATGTTGTACATGGGTGTGCAAGTTAGTCATACCCATCTACGAGTCGTGGATTGGACTTACATGGAGACTAAGTTAGCAAAGCGATGTGAATCGTGGATTGGTAAGGTGGGAGTAGTAAAAAGAGATATGATCGAGTCAAATGTGTTAAACTTCATGCACTAACCAACGCAATAAAAATTCCGAACACATTGAAAGGGCTAGGCAATTCACATATATACTTCAACACCCCCTCTCATGTTTGACGCGGAAAGTCAGCACGTGGATAAACTCAGAGGTATGGCTCAAGAGTCTCGTACGTGGACAAAGGGGGGCCAACAACAACTTTTAGATAAATTGTGAAAGCTAGAACTTGAACTCAAGACCTTAGAATCTGATACCATGTTAAGCTTCATGCACTAGCCAACGCAACCAAAAGGCTGAACTGATGAAAAGGACTTGGCAATTCACATATATATACACTTCAACAAATGAGCTAGAGTATGTAGATCCAAGAACAAAGGAGGCCTAGGAGTAAAAGATTTACGTAAACAAAATATAAGTCTATTGGTGAAATCATGGTGGGAGTTAGATATGACCAAGGGTATGTGACAAGATGTGGTACACACGAAATATACGAGGAAAGATTCTATGGCGATTGTGAAAGCTAGATTTAGTGATTGCCCTATTTGGAAAAATCATCTGAAAGTTAGAAAATACTACATCGAGGAGAGGAAAATTATCACAAGATCTGGAAACCTATCTCCCGTCTTCGGTTTGACCCTATTTGACAAAATCCTGCTTTGAAAGAGATATATCCTCATGTACTTAGTGTCTCCAACTTTGATACGTCTCAAATGTATCCATAATTTGTGCTTGTTCCATGCTTTTTTTGGTAATGTCGCTATATGTTTTGATGCAATTTCATATCATTTAAAACATATTTTGGACTAACCTACTAATTCAGTGCCCAGTGCCAGTTTATGCCTGTTTTTGTCCGTGCATTGCAGAAAAAGGTGAAAAATAAAAGTGCTCGAAAAAATCCAGAAAACTTCCAGAAAAATATCCTCAACGGAAGACTCCAGAAGCCTGAAGGGAGGCCCAAGGGGGCCCACCCCCTGGCCAGGCGCCTCCCTGGCGCGGCCAAGGGGTGGTCGTGCCACCTGGCCGCCTAGGCCAGGGGGCACCCCTCAGGCTCCCCTTTGGCCTATATTTAACTCTCGCCCCGCAAACCCTCGAGAGGAACCCTGTCACGGTGATTTAATCTATCGTTCCGCCGAAACGACGATTTTGATCTCGGGATAGCCAGAAGAACCTGTCCCGGCACGCTGCCGAAGGGAGGATTGACCTCCGGAGACTTCTCCATCACCCTGATCACCTCAGGGATGTGCCATGAGTAGTCCCCCTTGGACCATGGGTCCATGATCAGTAGCTAGATGATGTCTTCTCTCCAATCTTGTGCTTCAATGTTTAGCCCTTGTGAGCTATCTATCATGATCAAGGCACCTATGTATTAATTAATGCTTGTTATGTTGTGTTTGCTGGAATCCGATGGATTATGAGATTATGTTCATTTTCTGTTGAGTAATATATTTGGTTTACCTTCATATTTAAGTTCTTGAGTATTCTTGCATGTTCTCCATTGCGTTTGTTACTTTGGCCAAGTAGTAGATTGCAACTCCAAGAGGGAGTGATATGCTTGACTGTGGGTTCATGCCCCCTGATGTCTAGCTTGAGTGACAAAAACATGAGACTAGGGGGTGTGTTGTTGCCACTAGGGGTAAAATATTAGTGCTTGTGACTGTGTGTTGCAAAGATTGCTTACATTACGCATAGAGTATTAAGGCAGTTGTCTGTTGCTTTGAGCCTATAATTTGGTTGGGTTCGCAACTTAATACAGCGAGATGTTATGGATAGATATCTCAAGGTGGATGATTAGTGAGTAGATGCTGATGAAAACGGTCTACTTGTCTTGGTGTAATGCCCATACGATTGATACTCTTTACTTTCCAGTAGCATAATTAGCATTGCGGTGCGTTTATAATTATGTCAATTGCCTAGCTGTAATTTGTTCACCCAACATAGTTGTTTACCGTATTTTGGGAAAAATACATCACTAGTGAAAGTCATGACACCCCGGTCCATACTTCCATCATAGTTTACACCATTCTCATTTACTGCTTTTGTTTCCTTTCAGCCGCATAATTATTATTTCCCCTTTTGTGTTTGATCCTTTTTAAACAGCAAGACCGAAGAGATTGACAACCTCTTTGAACTCGTTGGGAGCAAAGTTATTTATGTCTTGTGTGTAGGTCTAGGTTAAGCGAGTAATATCTTTTAGACGACGCGTTGCTCACTTTGCCACCTTCTTGTTGAGCTAGGAATCCTACGGGAGACATAAACCTTTGTATCTTTACTGAGGAAAAATTGCTGCTATCTACATCATAACCTTCCACTTGGGGTAACCAACGAGGAGGTGTTATTTGCACCCATCAAACTTGCAGAACATTACCCTTGATAAATGGAGGAAGATTGATAAGAATACTCTCTTCCGGAGACGATTACATGCCTCGTTGGACTCAGATTGGAATGAGATCTGTAACCTGGTCTCCACCATATAGTTTTTCGATCGTGATGATCGTGTTAGATGGCCAATGGATTCGAAAAAAATGTTTTCCTACCAGGTCTATGTACGAAATCCTTGAAAAATATCAGTAAATGCAGTTCCTGGTGGGTTTAGCATGTTTGTATCCCTTTGAAGATACAAATATTCTTATGGCAACTTTTCCAAGATTCTATCCTAACTAGGGAGGTGATGAAAAAACGCAATTGGCGGGGAAATACTGAAAGGTACTTTAGTAATGAATTAGAAACATACCAAACGCTTTTTTTCCTGTGTCCAAGTTGCGCGTGTGGTCTGGAGGGCAGTTGGATATGTGTTGGGATAGAACTTTGTCCAGATAATCGTTGGCAATATTATGTGTGGTGCTGCTCGTTTTTGTCACATGGGGTGAGGTTTTACACTTATGGTCTAGCTATTATTTGTTGCTCTATATGGAATTGTCGAAACAGAGTGATCTTCGAGTTTAAATGGCCTAAGTCCCCTTTTGAAGTGGTTTTTACATAAATCACCTATTTGGCTAATTGGACATGTTTACTAAAGCTGAAAGACATGCAAGTGATGAATCAATGTGCTTTGCTGCTGAAGAAGAACGCTACTCAGCTCATGTGTCTCTACGCTCCTCAGAAGACATAATGAGCGGTTGATGATGTTTTTGATGCCTACATAGAATCTATTTTGCGTAGTTAAGCTCTCTCTCCGGCTCTGCGCGAGCGTATGGTTGCTCATCTGTGAGCATCTCTTTAGACTGTAATGCCTTCTCGTGATACTTTGTTTTGGTAGGTTTTGCTTGAATGTTCTAGTGTTGATTGTTTTTTGTCCCTCAGATGATGTCTCAATTGCGAGCACTAGTGGAGAATTTCCCGTACAATGCTGGAGCCCGCTCCTCCCTCCCCCCCCCCCCCCTTCTCGTTTTGGACATGTGTATTTCCGTTATTTTGTTAAGCGGCCCGGCCCATTTTATTGCTTTAAATGGACACAACGGACTGCTTTCGAATGCAACCCATTTATTCTAATTAGGAAATATGCCCGTGCGTTGCAATGAAAAAAATAAAACCTTATATACCCTGATGGCGTGTCATATTTGAATCACACGCAACGCACAATAATACTGGCTAGGTCGATGAACACTGATGGCATCGATGAGGATTGTGTCATTGATGGACGTGCGGGCCAGTTGTGCGAACAAACGCTTTTTGCCTGTGCTTCATCGCATATTCCAAGTCGCTAACTCATAAATCATCCAAAAAGGAAAAAAAAGCTAATTACAGCCAATTATTTTCACCATGCGCGCCTAAATATCCATGCAAGCCAATCACCACACCATGCCTCTAACCACAAGTCTGAATATGCAACGCACATCTCCCACTTAATTACAACCAATTATTTTCCTTTCTATATGTTTTTAGCGGGACTAAATCCTCGTTTCTTCGTTCACGTTTAATTAGCCCACAAGCCTGAATCCATGCAAGTCAATCACCACACCATGCATCTCAATCCTCCTCCTTCCTTTCTTCACATTTAATTAAACCACGGTATATTTCCAGCAGGACTGAAATCTCTTTCATTCCTGTTTAACTAGCCCACAGCTGGACTCATATCTTTTCCTTTCTTATCCTGTTGATTTGAGTTGATTGGCAACCAATAACTCTAAAACGTATATAAGAGATAAAGGCACTGGAAGTTCATAAACTTGCGCGGTGTGTGAAGGTTTGTTTCAGCAACTTGCGAAACGCTACTCCACCACACATAAACTTGTATTCTAGGTGAAAAAAACCCAAAGCTAATAATAAGCTGACATTTGGCATTGTACATTTTACAGAAAACCCCTTATATTCATAAGAATTAGGGTGCAGGTACATAAGAAGAAAAAATACAAAGAAAAATTACCTGACCTATGGGGAATCGATCCCCTGACCTCTGTTCCTGTGTGACATTGCTAACCACCATGGCCAACACAATCGTACACATATTTCCAAAAATATAACTTATATATATCATACAAAACGAGATACATAAGTTGAGTTCGCTCGCACAAAGTGACATTGCATTTATTTTAATTTTATTATAGGTTAAAGATGTTTCTTTTTTGGGGAAATATAAAGACGTTTCAAGCGTTGCACGCATAAATTTCGCGCACCTTGGATTGTTTGAGGATTTTTAAAAAATCATAAATCAATATGTTTATTTGAATTTGAATATTTTTTATTCTATTTGCAGACCGCGCAAAAAATCCTATTTGCAGGGTTGGATACTTCTAAATTAAATAATTATATAAAATAAAATGTAGCGTAGAATGAACGTGAAAGCATTTGAATCTTGATGGGTAGTCGTCTATAAACTTTAGAACTTTAGAGCTAGTAAATTAGGTGCGTGCTCAAATTGACATTTATATGTACTTAATTTCTACATACTTGATGAATTGAACATGAGCGACAAATTGACACATACATACGTCATCGCATAAATGTATGTATTTCAAACATACAAACATTTTTATTAGTTAAAAAATAGCACACATGTGTACTTCCACAATGATAAATACATTCACTCAATCCATTTATTTTCTTCAATTAGTTACTTGTATGTTTTTCTGTTGATTATACTAGACTGCGTGAAAATATTGTTTTGTTAATTATATAAACTAAAGTACTTGCAAATATGTAATCTATCACTAAATAAATATATTAAAAAAACTAGGAAGAGTTCATGGAAGACATGACGTGATCTTTGTTTTTATACCAATACGTATTCTTAATATAATTGTACATATATAATTTATCACCCTATATAACAAGTAAATCAATTTGGTTTAGTGGTCAGGAAACCACGTAGCTGTGGTTAGGGGTTCGAATCCCTTTTTGTGCGTATTGGTTTTTCTGCTGCTAATTTCTTCTTTCTCTGCGTCGTACTGACATATGGGCCCTTTATAGTTCACTTTAATTCTAAAGATCATAGGGTGTTTTCAATAAAATGTATAGTGCCAAATGTCAGCTTAGTATTGGCTTTGGATTTTTTTTGCATCCAAAATGCAAGTTTATATGTGTCTGAGTAGCGTTTTGCAAGTTGTTGGATCAAACCATCACGCACCGTGCAAGTTTGTGGACTCCTAGTGCTGATTCATCGATGGGAAGTAGAGGCAGCGAATGAAGAAGTGTTGCCCAAAAAAACGACACGAAGCGTTTTTTTAGCAGAGGAAGCCCAAAGGCCCTTAAAAATAGTCACTTCTAACATATATAATTTTAAAAACATAAATATAATTAAATTATGAATTGCAGAAAAATAGATAAAAATTTGTAAAAAAATAAAGAACTAAAATAATATATGATTATTTTCGAATAAATGGAATTTATATATGTTCTCAAAAAAATATTAAGGTAAATAAAATTTAAAAAGTAAGTTTTAAAATAATTCATGATTTTATAAAATACCAAGAAATTTTCGTAAATTAATATTACTTGTATGTATATTATTTGTAACAACAAGTATATTCTAACATTAATATTATTATATGATTGTAAAAATTAATGACCCTTTTTAGGAATTAAATGTATTATTCCACCCCAATTATTTTTATTAATATTTTTTTTTATAAAATAGATAAAATATTAAATTCAATTGAATATAAAAAATTGTCAATTTATAAATATTAAAAATATCAAAAATATAAAATTTAATAAAATTTATAGTTTCCATTTGACAACATTTATAAAATGTTGGTGTTATTTACAAAACATGTGTTATTTTCAAAAATGCTTACATAATATAAAAATATTTGCGAATTAGAAAATTCTTTCCCTAATTTAATAAAATAATTACAATTTGTTTTGCATTGATAATTTAATTACATGTATTTCGAAATAAAATAAAAAATTATTTAGAATTTTATTTATTATTTTAATATATACTCCCTTCGATCCTAAAAAAAGTGTCTTAAAAAAACAAGAGATATTTTACGGTACATCATACTACCGTAATTGATGGGTAGTATATAATTAATCTAATGGTTATTATTGATCCCTTAATTTGGAGCTTTATGACATTTTGGTAATTGAATGTTATGGTAGATTTATCCTTTGTTAATGTTAATTGTGATATAATTAATCTCAGATTACTAAAAGTACAATGACAAACATCTTCTTAGATCAGCCGAACACATAGTCGATCGATCACATACTACGCATGTACAACCGCCTCTCCTCGTCTCACAAGGTTGTCTGTGTCGCCCCGATATCTCTACCAAGCAGCCGTCTCATGCCGTATCGCCCCGACCCCCCGGCTCGCCGCCGTACAGGACGCAGCCGATCCGCGCTCCCTCGCTCACGGCCTCACTGTGCAGGATGCAGGCGCCCCGCTCCGGTCGGCGACCATCCCATGAACTCTGACTGGCGCTCGGAGGGATGTGAAGGCGAATGGGCAGCTCGTACGCTCCTTCGACGACCTGCTCCACATCCCGCAGGAACGAGCGGAACAAGAACGTCGGGGCACTTGCGGCGGGGTCATTGCGCCGATGACGACTGCCGCCTAGGATAGGAAGGGGAAAAAGCCGGATTGCAGCCTCATCCAGCCTACGGCGCCGCTCAAAATCCTAGCGCCTGCATAGACAACGCGGAGATCTTTCACGACGATTAGGGGCTCACCGTCGTACTCCTCTCGACTTAGCGCTGCGGGCGGTTACATGTTTTTGTCATCGTCTATATGAAAGACTGTGCAAAGGGTGGGCCGTGGCCCGTGGGATGCGGCTAGCGATTTGCAGCAAATATTGGAAATAAAAATTGAACAGATTATCGAAACTGCCCTTTATCATGATATATACTCCTAAAATTCTGCAATAGTATTTTCAAATCTGGACCGTCCAACCATATAAATAAACGGCTAATATTTTTATGATGTACTGTAAAAAGTCTCAAAAACAACTAAGATAATTATAGTTTGTAGTGTAACTTGTGACATTTTTTTAAGATCAGAGGTAGTAGTATTTATAACACGGGATTAAATTTATATACTATGTTTTATGAAAGTTGAAAAAATACGAACAATGTTAAATAGGCTGTTGTAGCCCGTTTATGTTCGAACCATATATCATCATTCATTAATGTATCTAACTAGGAAAACTAAGTTCTTTCGCTCTAGGAGTCAGTATAGCACGCCCACCCGCAACCAATATCTCGCCATCCAAACCCAACGGTGCACAATTCTTTTGATACATTTTATTTTGGGTGTTTCACTAACTGATGGAACCTATGCGATGTTAGTATAAAATTTCTAATCATTGTATTATTTTTTGTCAGTGAGACCACAATCACTTATTTATTAAATTTATGCATTACAATAATCATCGTATCTAGGTTCTATGATTCTATGTGTATTTACCTCTAATTATTACGTTCATTTGCTGCTTAACACTGATGAAATTTATTGTAAATCAAATTGATTGAATAGATCGAACACAACACTGATTTGATTGATGATTAGGCAGTTGTCTGGCAACCACGATATATACAAAGGAGTATTATTTCCTAACTACATGGATTAATTAAATTCTATCACTTTTGTTAATCCTCGCTTGTCATTGAAACCGATCATCCTTCAAATAATTTTAGTGTAGAAAAAATGTGGAAAAACATACAATATGCCATGAAAACTTCATTAAAATGCAATAAAAAAAGATACCGATATCGCATACACCCAAACTTCATATTGTCCCGTTCATATTGTACCAAACTTCATATTGTCCCATTAAAACCAGTTGGTCAGAAAAACTCTTACTTTTCCCACAGACAAGAAGCCGCTAGAAAGTATGTAAAGAGCGCATTTGGAGTGCTCTAAGCCCGTCTTGCAGTTGTCCAAGGATCGGATAAAATATGAGATTCAAGATTTGTAGGAGATGATGACATTGTGTGTGATCATACATAACATGATTATGAAGGATGAGGGGAAAGATGTTACCGAAGGTCTGGAATTGGAGAACATGGATGATCCTATTCAACTTTCATATAGGAATTCGATTATATTTGCTGAATTTGACTAAATGCATCAATAAATTGAACATTGTATGCTTATTTATGGATTGTTAAAAGAGACAATTAAAACATATGTGCGAGTTCAATTCAATTTGAACACATTATTGAATTGCAATATTTAGATTTGAATTTCAAAGTGTTATAGACTTAAGAAATAACAGAGGCAAACATTTAGAAGATAGGATTGGATGGCCGACTTCCGTAATACTGTTTGCGGACTAGTCCAGACTAGTCCATAAACAGATACATATCCATTTTAGTCCTTGTTCGATTAATCTTCCTTCCAAGGGGATTGAAAAGATTGATGGAGAATTTATCCTGTAGGAAATTAAATCACCCTCAATACCTACCAAACCTTTTTAAATCCACTTCAACTAAACAAGGCCTTAAGGATCGGTGTCGAAGATGCCCTAAGAATACACCAGGTTTTTTTTTTTGAGAAAGTATGCTTGCATTCATAATACAAAACAATATAAAGTTCTAAATATGTACAAAAATACTCTAACACACACGTTTCAACAATGTAATAAAGAGAATCCTAAAACAATTTATAAAAACACTAAGATCTCAGAAACTCTGCGACAGACTGCGAGCACACTTGAATCTTGTGACAGACCATGCATAAAAAAAATATTTGTGGCACACTGCTTAACCTTTTCTTTACTGTGGCACCAAAAGGATAAGATCACATTTGTGCATCCAACAAATTTGTATTAGCCTTTATCATCTGTAGATCTAAGTACCGCTATATGTACCTGTTTCGGATGGAAGAGAATTTGTTGGGGCAAAGCAGGACAGCTTTTCAAGAGCAACACACACAAAAAGAAGCTTTATCTCCCCAAACCATCAAGAAGAAAGGTTAATGTCAACCGCATATATTTTCCAGAATATTATTTAATTATTTGACATAACATATATTTCAAAGTTTTCACTGAACAGTCTCATAACATTCCTCAAGTTCCAGTGCAAATACAAAAATCCAGCTAGCAACAGCCCTTTGTCATGACCCCTGGACGATTCAATCGTTTGCTGAAATCTTCAGACTATCCAGGAAGTCCACAAGTGCTGCCCTTGAGGATCCACCGATCTTCAGCGCATCTGCAGCCATCTCTTGCGCCAGCGTCATCCTCTTCCTGATCTCCTCTCCCTGCTCGGACTCCATGACCAACCTCAATTTCGCTTCCACCTCTCCAGATTTCACCATCACCTCGTCGTAGCCGTCCATGGCCACCCCAAGCTTCATGTCATCCACCACGAACACCTTGTTCATCCTCTGCTCCGCGTACATGGGCCAGCACAGCATCGGCACCCCCGCCGTGACCGCCTCCAGCGTGGAGTTCCATCCGCAGTGCGTCAAGAACGCTCCAGTCGCCGGGTGCCGGAGCACCTCCACCTGCGGCGCCCAGGACGACACCACCATACCCCGTCCCCTTGTTCTGTCCAAGAATCCCTCCGGCAGCAGAGCATCCACCGCCACCTCATCCCGCCCCTCGAACCTCTTCGTCGAGTCAACGTCCGGCGCGACAGGCGCGCGCACAGCCCAGAGGAACGCGTGGCCGCTCTTCTCCAGGCCCACGGCTATCTCATTTAGCTGCTCCGCCGGCACCGAGCTCGCGCTCCCGAAGCAGACGAAGACCACGCTCCCCGCCGGCTGCTTGTCCAGCCACACCAGGCACTCGTGCTTCGCGTTGCTCCCTCTCTCCTCACCGACCAATGGACCTACGCAGAACAGTTTCGGCAGTGACTCGCCGGAGCGGGGAATCCCATCATTTATCGCCTTCACGGCGAGGGGCTCCAGCCACTCGAAGGTGTTCGACAGAATGCCCTTCGCCCTTGGCAGCTGCTCGAAGAGGCCAAGAATGGTACTGTACTGCCTGTTGTCGCGATCGAGCAGGGCTTCCGGCAAGTCGGACACCGGAATCGGGTGAACTCCAGGGAAATGCAGCAAGGAGCGGCCCATCTCCCCGAAGGAGACGGCGGAGCGCATGACGGGGAAATGCAGGAAGGTAGCAAGAGCCGATGCGCAAAGGGAGAAGAACACGTAGGCTGGGACGCCCAGCTCCGCGGCGGCGTCAAGCCCGTACGCGCAGAAAAAGTCGGCGACGAGAGCCTTCACGGACGGGAGGGATCTCAGAAAGGTGAGGAGGGCGGCGTTGGTGGCGCGGAGGTCGGCGATGAGGGTGATGAAAGGGTCGGCGTTTGGGTCGGCCGCGTCCACGGAACGGGTTGTTGCCGGAGGTAGCAGGTGGAAGGACACAGAAGGGTAGGATTCAGAGAGGCGGGCAATGGTTTGTGAGGATTCACCTGTAGACGGAACATCGGCGACGGCGACGGTGACAGGAACGCCATGTCCGGCGAGGTGATTTGCGAGCTGCGTCATGGGGTGGAGGTGACCCCTGACCATCCATGTGTAGAGCACGATGGTGCTCTGCATATTTGCTTCTGTTTACGTGTTTCAGTGGCTGTGTTGTGAACTCTGAAGGAGAGAGAGGCAGGAAAGCAATCGATCGGGTGAGTTATATTAGTGGCGAGATGGTGTGCTCTACTTTGCTACTTGAGTAAGGAAACTGAAGGGGAGATGGGTGCCAATCTCTCTTATATTAGTGGCGAGCAGGATGAGATAAGCTTGTCGTGAATCCTTAGTCGTCGGCTAGTGATAGCTGGCCAAGTATAGTTGGTGATGACCCATGCCAGGCGGCTACAACCAAAATTAAAGCGTTTTCTTGCCATGGAGTGATCCTGTATGCGGCCGATGTTTCGCTGTCTTAGGCAAAGTTTACAACCAAAAAAACAAACAAACTTTGTACCCATATATATGGAGTACTTAGGGCATCTCCAGCTGTTGGAGGCCCCCAAGAGCACCTCGGCGCTATTTTGAAGAAAAAAACACATCACCGGCGTTATTTCGGTGCTTGGGGACGTTTGGAAGGACAAGTTTCCAGTCATATTTCCATCCCAAGCAAAAGTTATCTCACAATATTTTAGTGTGGGCCCAAAAAAAAGACACATGGAAGGACATGAGTGGTTGTAGTTTCATCCGGCGCCGGCGCTATTTCGGCGCTTGGGAGGGCGCTTGGCGGCGCGAGTGAAGGATTTTTGGTCAATTCGAACGTAAAAAGTGGCCTCAAAAGGCGCTTTGAGGACGACTGGAGATGCTCTTAAAAGCGCAGGTGCGCTAATTAGCGTTCGCGAGCGCATCCTCCTCCAACCATTCGGCTCTGCACCAACCACGTGCAGTGTTTTTTTCCCATTGTCTCATCTATCCTACACACCTAGTACATGACAAATAGCAGCCAATGGATGGCTATAGTGGTGAGGGATCGCACCTCATGCATGTGAACGGAGGAGACTGTGCACACACAGATGTGCTGACATCATTATTTATTCCGTTTTGTTTTTTCTAAAAAAAGCTACAACTTTTGAACCGAGTGTCGGAAAGAAAATCCGTTTTCACCGTTAGGTTTCTCGCGACGAGATTTTCAAAACTAGATCTCGTATGAATATGTTTTGACGATTTTTTAAAACAAGTAACTTTGATGCTAAACGAGGCAACTTCAATGTTAAACATAAGCAACTATCGTACATTATATGTACTAATGACTGAATCAAACAAGTATCTCATAGACCATTTAGAAATCATGGCAAACAATTTTCACCATATACAGACAACTACGCATTATCGGTAGGCATCTTTGGCGACAACAACGTATTTGATGGCACCCTTTTCCCATAAAATTTGTACATACTCTTTGGATAGCAAGGAATTGGTACACGAGAGGCATTTTCGGTAATATAGTTGCTTGATTTTTATTATGACAATAGCTTGATTTTGTTAAGACAGTTCATTGGTTTGTTAGGATAGTTGAGAGCAAGCAGGATTAGTACACGAGAGGCATTTTCCCCTTCCAATATGGCAATGTAGTTGTTGGGTTTTATTATGAAAAATTCTTGATTTTGTTAAGACAGAGAATTGGTTTGATAGGACAGTTGCTTGGTTTTGCTAAGACAGTTCTTTGGTTTTGTTATGAAAGTTGTTTGATTTTTTGTTAATACCGTTGCTTGGTTTTGTTAGGATAGTTGCATAGGTTTGTTAGGACAATTGCTTGGTTTTGTTAGGACAGTTGCTTGATTTTGTTATGAAAGTTGTTTGATTTTTTGTTAAGACAGTTGCTTGGTTTGTTAGGATAGTTACTTAGTTTCGTTATGATAGTTGCTTGCTTTGTTATAAAAGTTATTTGATTTTTTTGTTAAGACAGTGGGTTGGTTTGTTATGATAGTTGCCTGGTTTGTTAGGACAGTTGCTTAGTTTTTTAGGACATTGTGTATTGTGTGATATGCTAATATAGTTGCTTGGATTTGCTCTGATAGTTGCTTGGTTTTGTTAGAATAGTTGCTTAATTTTGTTAGAATGGTACCTTGATTTATTATAAGAGTTTATTTATTTTTTTGGAAAAGAAGAATATATTAATATCGAAGAGATACCAATTACACCCGTCCTCTGCAACTACACAATGCCCAAAAGGCACTACGGATGCACTCAACCAAACAAAAACAAAAAGGGAAGAAAGAAAAATGAATAGTCCCGCTATAGAGTTACAATCCTCGCAGCCGCAGCACAATCACCACCAAGCCAACACCTGATGTCCAATTCTTCAAAAACAACGCCTTAAAGAAGGTCAGTGACAGGCACAACCAATTAAGGCCAGACCTTGGGTTTTCACCCTGAAGATAGTCCCCGCTCTCAAAACAATGTCTTCAGCAAGACCATTGCCAGGCACAACCAATTAAGGCCAGACCTTGGATTTTCACCCTGGAAGGTAGAACTTTGAACTTCACCTGTGTTGTCGCCCCCGCTTACATACTGCTACTACGATTCCTGAAACTCCGAGCCAGTTCCTCATCAACGCAAAGGCTCCGTACACCATTGCCAGTACTCTGGTCACATCTTTCATGACATTCTCCCTCTGACTTCACGATGGATTTGCCCATGATGGCAACATAGTAGAGCTTCGCGCTGATTTTTCCGGCACGATCGAATACCACCCGATCCAGAAATCTCTAGGCATAAACGCCAGTGGGAGATCGCCGACGGAGCCTTCCGAAACCCGACACTCCGGCTAGATCGAGGAGGACAGGCGTCAGGTAGATTTGTTGTCTTGACAGGCGTCACGTAGGTTTATTGGTTTTATTAGAACAATTGCTTAGTTTGCTAGGAATAATTTTGCATTCTGTTTTTAGTAATAAAGTTGATTGTATTCTGCTAGGACATGTACTTGATTTTGCTATGATAGTTGCTCGGTTTTCCTACAACATTTTTTCATTGTGTTATTGGTAATATTGTTCCTTGGATTTATAAGTTTTTTTGCTAGGGATAGTTGCTTTGGATCTTGCTAGAACATTATAGTAATTGATCATCAACGTTGGGCAACTGAGCAGTCATGAAAAGCAAGTTAATAAAATTCATGGAAGGACATAATGCAATAAAGTTGCTTTTATTTAGCACTAAAAATGCATCATATTTTGTATCATTTTCTCGGTTTTACACAAACCAAACTGATAAAAAGTCATACTACACAAATAGGAAGAGTTGCTTACTTATAGCACTAGAGTTGCTTACATACCAACCAAAGTTGCTCAATTTTAGTTTTTCGTCGAAACCTATCCATATGGGATCTAGTTTTGAAGAACTGGTCACGAGAAACCCAACGGTGAAAACGGATCTGAATTTCGATACTCGGTTCAAAAGTGATAGCTTTAAAAAAAATTAAAATAAAAAATACATGCACGTACTAGCTCTGAACCAAAGTAGCGTGAGGGTAAAGAGTGGACTGGTTCTTTCTCTTTTTAGACATGAAGACAGCGCGGAGGTGGTATTTTATTTATTAGGAAAGGCCGCCCGGTACAACCGCTGGGCGCGCGGGCGCTCCCTAGCCGTGTCCTCAACTTTGTATGTATCCTTTTGTGCCTTTCTCCGTCAATAATTATTACGACCTCATGAATTTTGAGGGGTTCACGATTCGATGTGCAGCAGAATTTGGCTTTGTTCTACACCCAAGAAATGCAAAATCTTTGTGTGGCTCTCTATGAAAAACAGGATTAAAGTCCGGCCAATTTTGAAAAAAATAAAGGGCGGTCGATGATGAAAGTTGTCCCTTTGGTTGTGGCAATCCTGAAATGGTATCTGCCTGAGGGCAAACGCAAATCTTGGGAGCTAGTTGCAATCGCCGCTCTTTGATTGATATGGTTGGTGTGCAACCGAAAGGTTTTTGACAGCGTGACTATCCCACTTGGAGTGGTGGCGAATCAATGTATTGATTTGGTTAAACTCTGGGCACATAGAGCGAGTAGAGTGGAACTCATGTCTCTACACAGGTGGATCAATTGTTGTCCTATCTAGCTTGTAACTTTTCTTTCTTCTCAGACGAGCATTTAGCCTCTGAAAGCTCCCGAGCGGCGCGCGCTACTCCGGCGTCGGCGTCCACCTCTCGCACTGCCCCCCCCCCCCAGGGTGCCACTCCGGGCCCGACGTCCATCGCTCTCATGGCTGGCTCCTCCCCTAAGTCCGTCCACCGCTCTTCGTCATCGATCTTAAAAAAAAGTTTTCTCTCTATCTTATTTTCCCCCAAAAGGAAATAAATGTTTGCTCATTTAGCAGATCTCCTATTCTAAATTTTTATTTTGCCAAAATATCATCAACACCTGGTGAATCAAAATTGGTCATAGTTCACATGGGTCTCACACATTCGCGCAGTCATCGGAGCATCACCATCGTCGCTGCCAACATATATCTCAGCTAAGATAATGCCACGAGTCAACTCTCAATATTATCTTAGCTTTTCTTTCATCTCGCTGGGAACCATCCACGTGGTATCATGTTTCTTCGCCACACTCTTTGTTCCTTTGTTCCCCGAACTTTAATGCAAGTTTTTTCTCTACAATTTCAATCTTTTTTTTCTTCCCAACCTCTAATTTGAACCTTTTCACATCAAGTTCAGATCCTTTTTATTTTGCTACACATATTTCTCCTCACTTGCCCTCTTTGCCTCCACTTCTTCTCTTCCATCAACCCTTTCTCATAAAACAAGTCATCTATTCCTCCTTCCAGACGATCATCAATGCCCTTTTAACCTCCATCATCACAATTATCTCTTCATTGTATGCTCTAACAACACTATTCCTCTTGGCATGGCAATGTCTTGGGCGTTTAATCTGTGCCTTTCAATTAATTCTTATAAGAAAGTGGTGGCATCATCTTGCAATTTTTCGCTACAAAAGCAAATGAAAAACCTATCAATAACTTCACATCATGCATCACTCTCTTAAGAAATTGATAAGCAAAAACAAAATAAAAAGTTACCTTGCGGGCATATCCTCGAGCATGCCGTCCTCACTTATTGTGTCGTACAAATCCAGGTCATCATTCGCTACCGGAGGTGACGGAAGTGGCGGCGAGGCTACAAGAAGACACGTAGTACTCATTGGCGCCGCGATAGGTTGAAGCGGAAGTGCGGGGGAGGCTAGAGAATTTTTCTTCGACACAAGAAGTACCATGTTCGACACCGCCTTGGTCGACGATAATTACCTTGTTTGGCGGTCGGGTGTTGATGGCGGTGCAGTTAATAGGTTTAGTTGGGTTGCCTCCCTTGTTAACCGCGCCAATAAACGATTCTTGATAACCCACAAGTCTAGGGGATCAATTGTAGATTTTCGATAAATAAGGATGTCGATCCCAACGAGGAGCATAAGGTGCTGATAAGTGACACTGGATAAGGAAAGACTGCACACACTCAAAGGTAAATATTTAGGGGTTTTTGCTTTAAGCAACAGAAAAGTAAAAGACAAGCAAAGTAAACAGGGTAACTAAGGAGTAGCAAGTGGCCCAATCCTTTCACAAAGTTAAGCCTAGGAACTAAACTTATAAAAGCTAAAGCGTTCTCAAGAACACACGGGAGAGATAGCCAAGTTACTTTCACCATACTCCGCCAAGTAATATGTATTGTGTTGATAAGTGTTGGTGGGTGGATCAATGCTAGTACACCTTCTAGACTAAGATAAGTGTACTCTTATGATTACACACCTTGCAAGCATACGCACATACAAGGTAGTAATTAAGGCATAAGCCTAACCACATCATTACGATCAAGGATCCATAACTCCCTTGTGCAAAAGTGTGCGAACTGGGGTTCAGGTTTTTGTCACTCCGGCAACCCACCATAAGCATCCTTTGTGCACAATGTATTCCTCTAGGTCCATGAAAGGTGAAGTGTTAAGTGTTCGACTCACATAACACCACTAGAGAAATAACAACACAACTTAAGTATCAAACAACACATAGCACTTCAACATCATATGACTACTAACAACTAGACTTCTCCCATGTTCTCAAAAACTAAAGTAACTACTCACAAGACATAAAAGAGATCATGATCAGAGGTGATATATGGGTGGCAAACAATCTGGACACAATGTTATTTCTCCAACAAAACTCAATAGCATTCACCAAAAAGTAGTAATCAACACCAACAGAGTAGAGAGGATAGATAGTATGGATTACAACACAAGTTGCAATTGTGAGATGAGATGGGATGGTGATGGAGATGGTGATGATGTTGGGGATGATGTTGATGATGATCTCGATGATGCCCGTGACGATGATGATGGCGACGATCTCCCCTTCCGGGAGGTGATCTCCTCGGTGGAATCTGCCCGTCGGAGATGGCTTTTCTCCTCTGTAGGTTTCCGCCCCGTGGCGGCGGCGAAACACGGAAACTCTTCTTCTTGTAGGGTTTTCACCCCAGGGGGTCTTATAGGCGAGAGGGGGCACCGAGGGGGGCCACCAGGCATCCAGGAGGGGGCCGCGCTAGGCACCCTTCTGGCTGCCTGGTGGGTCCCCTCACCTCAATCCTCGGTGATCCCCAGTCAATCTTCATAAAAATACTCCCCGTAAATTTTCATCGCATTTGGACTTGATCTGATTCAGCAACTTGGTGTCCACTTTTCACCGCTGAATTCTGGTTCTGCTGCTTCGGCACCGGAAAGTTGTAAACTGTGTAAAACAAGCCAAACCAACATAAGAACAATACTTTCAAGTGGAATATATCAATGAATAGGATGAAATTGCAATATAAAACAGTGATGCATTTTGGACGTATCAACTCCCACAAGCTTAGACCTCGCTTGTCCCCAAGCGATTGCTGAGCTCGGTAAACCTGTTCACAAGTTTAGAGAGTGAAGTGTCGATAAAATAATACGGACAAGAAGCATCAAGATTTCTCACCAAACTGAAGCATCCTCAACAGCAACCTCAACTCATAAGGTCTTTATGAGAAAGTAGTAACAATTATAACAAAGTAGGACCTGGAAAACTCATCAAATCATGGCAAACATAGCCTTGGTCAAGGAACAACTAATAACTTTTACTTTTGCTCTTTCACTTATAATGGAACCAGTTGAAGCTTTGGAAAGAACATGTTATCAGTCAAGAAGTGCAAATGTTAACACAAAGGAAGATGTTTACTAAGCATAAGCTTTTGCAACAACTCACTTATCAAAAGATAATGTCAACAAAGATGTAACATGCTAACTTTCAATGCAGCTTTGTATGCAAGAATATTTATTAACATCAAGTGTCTGTTCTCTCTCAAGAAGGAAGGAAGTAGAAAGGGCTGACTCAGCACAAAATAAAGGATAAACCCCGTGCAAAAGGGTAAGCAGGAAAAACTCATGTGCCATCTCTAGATCAAACAGAATAAAAACAGACTTTTAGGAGGTGCATGATCCGTCAACTACTGCTGATGGATAACTCACTCACTTCATGATTTGGACAAGTTTCGAGGAACGGCTCCCATGTGGGGACGATCACATCCCCTTAAATTCCTTTGTTTATCACTCATAAATGGGCGAAGGAACTTGTGCATTAGTATTTATCTTTTACGAGCTGGACACTCATGCCAGTCCCTTCTCGTATTAGGGGTTTGCAGATTAGACATGCAATCCCAAGATAAAACTTGTCCAAATTAAGAAGATCATGGGTTACCTACCACTTCCTCGTGAGCTGAATCAGTGGCATAAAAAAGAAGATTTTGAACATCTAGAGATAGCACATAAATTATATACTTTAGGAGTGGTAGTGGAATACCACAAATAGGAAGGTATGGTGGACTCAAGTGGAAGATGTTGGTTTCAGGTTATGGAAGTACAAGCAGAATTCCGCTTAGTACAGAATTTTGGCTAGCAAGGATTTGAGAGACCAGGCAATTGATGACAACTTAGATGCAAGCAATACAAAGCATAAACATTGAAACTAGCATGAAACATCAAGTTGTCTTCCTTGTCAACATAACACTTCAAGCATAATAACACAAAGGTTTTGGCTATGTCGCTACTTTGAGAAACATGCTTGTTGTTATGACCAAAGCTATACTTGCCAAGATTTAAATAAAGTTTTCGAAGCCACACCTGATATAAGGTCAATACTCCCCATAAGAATCAGCTCATAATGTCGATTGCGTGAAGAGAATACTGAGTGCAGCGAAGAAACCAATAGACTTCTCATTAACATTCCTTCATAGACGACCCCACACTCACGGATACAAAGCTCTCCACAAAAGGAGTGATAGACCTCAAAGCAACACCTGTTTCATAAAGTAACTTCCCTAGACATGATACGACTCTACTTGACTCCTAAAGACCAAGATAAAGATAAAGATACCCGACACTCCCCCAAGCTTGGAACAAGCTAAGGGGATGCCATTACCCGAGGAGATTTACTCCTCATTCTTGTTCTTGTTGGTCACGTACTCCTTGGCGAAGCGCTTCCATGGCAGCTGTTCTCCAGTCTCAAAGGACATTCCCGTCTCCAAGATCCTGCACTCAGCACCCAAACCCATGTGCAGAAACTTTAGTTCATACTCACAGTTCTGCTTCTGCAGATCATAGATCTGTGCTTGGAGTTCATAAACTTTTTCTTCTAGTGCGGTCAAACTTGACCACATCTCCTTCATCTTCGTCTTGTCGGAAGCCTCGATCTCGTTCATGATGTCGAAGTTAGCTTCAACACCACGCTCCACCATCTTCTTGAACTTGAAGCCCTCATGTTCCATCTCCTTTAGCCGCTCCTCGGTGCTCCCTTCCTTGACTGGTCCCCTCAAATCTTCCTTGTGGATAACACCGTCCTCCACACGAAGGACCTGGGGGTGCTTCCTCACCTCAGCGAGGTAAGGGTTGATGACGTTGACGACGAAATTGTCCTTGGGGGAACTTGGGGAAGCCATGGCACCTAGATCTGCTGAAAGTTTTCCTGGCAGAAACAGACCGAGAAAGAAAACACACGAAATCGCTAGATACGCTGCCGGAACGATCCAGGCAAATATATAGCAAAAATTTATGCAACAGGAGGAAGGTTTCAAGCCTAGGTGGAGTCGGAATCGGAGTCCAGGGCACCCAGGAGGGTGCCTGGCGCGGCCAGGAGGGGGGCCGCGCCAGGAGGCCTCCTGGGCCACCTGGAGCTCCTCTCCGGCTCCACTCGGGCTTGGAATTTTCCTAAGTTTGCAAAAACTTTGAAAAGTAAACTTTTATTGACGTTCGCGATGTTTCCTTACCGTAATACATACCTTTTCTTATTTTTCTCCTGCCGAAGTCTGAAACTGGGCTGCAACATGTTCTTCATGAGTCTTTGTATATATCATGTTTGCATCCACATTGATTGGATCACCTGCCATATAATGGTCAAAAAAATTAAATAATACATTTCTTTTTATAAATTACAAAAATAATACACATTTCTGAAAATTTTCATAAATAATACACCGTCGGTCTAGCCGTGGCCGACTGGGTCCAATCGGCCTAGCCGTGGCCGACAGGATCCAATCGGCCTAATATAAGCCGATTGAAGAGCTGGGCAGACGCCAGTCCATGCACTTGGCCCAGCCTAGGCCGACAGGCCACTCGGCCAGGCCAAGGCCGACAGGCCGGCCACCTTTTAAGCAGCAGCACGAGGAGCGCGTAGCATTGGCCAGGAGAGATCTTTTGAGCCTAGCTTTCTTGTGTGCATGTAGCAACATAACATAGAACAAAGAATTGATCCAACTAGCTTCACGTGAGATACTAGTTTCCTCCACCGATAATAGAAGTACTAGTTGCAATTAGCAGGCAGACGGTGATCGGCCTTCACGTCTGAAAGACAGCAGCTGCTGCAATAAACCGTCACGAGACTAGGAGCAGAAGCGGCCAGAACTCGGCGGAAGCAGCAGCTTGGCGGAAGAAAAACCAACGTACCACACGAGAACTTCCGGAGAAATCACCCGTGCAGCAGACTTTGGCTCGGACTCGACGGCCTGTCGGCCTTGGCCTGGCCGAGTGCGTGGAAACTTTCTATCGGCCTGGATGTGGCCAATTGCATGGCTAGTTGGCCCGTCTGGCTCCAGTCGGCCAGGCCGTGGCCAACTAGGATCCTATCGGCTAGGCCGTGGCCAACTGGATCCAGTCAGTCAGGCCGTGACCAACTGGGATCCTGTCGGCCAGGCCGTGGCCAACTGGATCCAGTCGGCCAGGCCGTGACCAACTGTGATCCTATCGGCCAGGCCGTGGCCAACTGGGTCCAGTCGGCCAGGCCGTGACCAATGGTGTATTATTTTTATAAATTATAGAAAACGTGCATTATTTTCATAATTTATTTAAATAAATGTATTATTTAAAAAAAGTTTCCATATAATGTTTGAGTCTTTGTCCATTCACAACTTGAGGTTTGGTGCCTACGAAATTATTGATCTTGATTGCACCAGACCGATATACTTCTTCGATATGAAAAGGTCCTTCCCATCTGGAAAGTAGTTTACCTGGAGAAAACCTGAAACAAGATCTAAATAACAAAACTTTATCACCAACATTAAATTCACGTTTCAGAATTCTTTTATCGTGCCACTTCTTTATCTTTTCCTTGAACATTTTAGCGCTCTCATAAGCTTCACTCCTCCACTCATCTAGAGAAGTCAAGTTCATGAGACGCTTTTCACCAGCTAACTTTGGGTCAGCATTTAGCTCTCTGACCGCCCAGAAAGCCTTGTGCTCTAACTCTAATGGTAAATGGCAAGCCTTGCCATAGACCATTTTATACGGAGACATGCCCATGGGGTTTTTGTAAGCAATTCTATACGCCCACAAAGCATCTCCTAACTTCTTTGACCAGTCCTTTCTAGAACTGTTTACTGTCTTTTGTAAGATCAACTTGATCTCCCTATTGGTGAGCTCAACTTGCCCACTAGTTTGAGGGTGGTACGGTGATGCAATTCTATGATTGACATCGTACTTGGCTAGAGCTTTCCTAAAAGATCCATGCGCGAAGTGTGACCCTCCATATGTCATGAGGTACCTTGGTACTCCAAACCTAGGAAAAATTACATCCTTGAGCATTTTCAAAGATGTCTTGTGATCATCACTCTCAGTGGTGATTGCTTCAACCCACTTGGTTACATAATCAGCAGCAACTAAGATGTGTGTGTACTTGTGTGAAGGAGGAAAATGACCCATAAAATCAAAACCCCAGCAATCGAAAGGTTCGATCACTAGTGAGTAATTCATAGGCATCTCATTTCTCCTGCTAATGTTACCAACTCTCTGACACTTATCACAAGATAGAACGTACCTTCGGGCGTCCTTAAAAAGAGTAGGCCAATAAAAACCTGATTGTAAAACTTTATGTGTGGTCCTTTCACCGGCATGATGTCCTCCATAGGGACTATCGTGACATTGTCGAAGAATGTCCTGCTGCTCGTGCTCCGATATACATCTTCTCACGATCCCATCCGGACCTTCCTTGTAAAGATGTGGATCATCCCAAAAGTAGTGCCTCAAATCCGTGAAGAATTTCTTCCTCTGCTGAAATGTAAAACCTGGAGGCAAAAACTTTGCAACGATAAAATTAGCATAATCTGCAAACCAAGGGTCGGAATGAGATTGTACTTTTACAACAGCAAGTTGTTCATCTGGGAAACTGTCGTTGACTGGAATAGGATCGTGCGGGATATCTTCCATCCTTGAAAGATTATCCGCCATCGGATTGTCTTCTCCTTTTCTATCGACAATCTGCAAATCAAATTCTTGAAGAAGGAGTACCCATCTAATGAGTCTTGGTTTGGCGTCCTTTTTCTGCATAAGATACTTAATGGCAACATGGTCAGTATGAATAATAACTTTAGAATCAACAATATACTGCCTAAACTTATCACAAGCAAACACCACTGCCAAGAATTCCTTCTCGATAGTAGCATAATTCTTTTGAGCACTATCAAGTGTCTTGCTGGCATAGTAGATGACATTCAACTTCTTGTCAACCCTTTGTCCTAAAACAACTCCAACAGCAAAATCACTAGCATCACACATAATTTCAAAGGGCAAATTCTAGTCAGGTGGTTGTACTATACGAGCGGTTATCAAGGCTTTCTTAAGAGCTTCGAAAGCTTCCTTACAATCTTCATCAAATACAAAAGGAGAATCCTTCTCGAGAAGATTGGTAAGGGGTCTCGAGGTCTTAGAAAATTCCTTGATAAATCTTCTATAGAAACCAGCATGACCTAGAAAACTACGAATACCTTTGATGTCCATTGGATAGGGCATCCTTTCAATAGCTTCAATCTTTCCCTTGTCCACTTCAATTCCCCTTTAGAAAATCTTGTGTCCAAGAACTATCCCTTGGTTAACCATGAAATGGCACTTTTCCCAATTGAGCACCAAATTCGTTTCTTCACATCTCTGCAAAACTTTATTAAGATTGTGGAGACAGTTGTCAAAGGAGTTTCCATAGACGGAAAAGTCGTCCATGAAAACTTCTACAATCTCCTCACAGAAACCATGAAATATTGCAGACATACACCTCTGAAAAGTAGCAGGTGCATTACGAAAACCAAAAGGCATACGCCTATAAGCATAAGTACCGTAAGGACACGTAAAGGTGGTCTTCTCTTGATCCGATGTGTTAATGTGAATCTGGGAGAAGCCAGAATACCCATCAAGATAGCAGAAGTGGGTGTTTTTATACAGCCGCTCGAGCATCTGATCAATAAAGGGCAGAGGATAGTGGTCCTTCCTGGTGGCCTTGTTCAACTTCCTGAAATCAATACACATTCTATATCCAATAATAGTCCTCTGAGGTATTAGTTCATTTTTATCATTAGGAACAACAACCATACCTCCTTTCTTAGGAACACAATGAACGGGACTTACCCACTTACTATCAGCTATAGGATAGATGATACCTGCGGCTAGAAGTTTGAGAACCTCCGTCCTAACCACGTCCTTCATCTTTGGGTTCAACCGTCGTTGATGATCAACAACTGGTTTAGCATCGGGCTCAAGATTGATAGTATGTTGGCAAATGGATGGACTAATACCCTTGAGATCATCAAGAGTATATTCAATAGTACATCGGTGTCTGCGGAGTGTCTCCAATAATCGCTCTTCTTCATACCCTGAAAGGTTAGAATTGATAATAACAGGATATACTTTCTTTTCATCTAAATAAGCATACTTGAGCGTATCGGGTAGTGGTTTTAGATCAAACACCGGGTCTTCTTTTGGTTGCGAGAGGATTCCTAAAGGTTCAACCGGGAGGTTGTGCTTCAGGATAGGAGTTTGTCTTAAAAATATGTCTTCTAGTTCATCACTCTCCTGCATATGTATGTCATTCTCGCGGTCTTCCATAAATTGCTGCAAAGTATCATCAGGAGGAATAGCAATAGAAGCAATTTCTTCAATAATTTTGTCATTACTTGACAAGTCAGTACCACGAGGCTGCTTAGAAAACTTAGAAAAATTAAATTCACCGTTGAATTCAACAGAAACTTTACCTTTCTTGCAATCTATTATAGCTCCACAAGTGCCGAGGAAGGGCCTACCAAAGATAATAGGGCAAAAACTATCTTGCACTGAACCAAGTACAAGAAAGTCAGTAGGATATTTTACCTTCCCGCAGAGTACTTCAACATCTCTCACAATCCCAACTGGAGAGATTGTTTGTTTATTTGCAAGATGAATCGTGAAATCAATGTCCTCGATCTCACACGGCGGAATCTCGTGCATGATCTCTTGATAAAGTGTGAAGGGAATAGCGCTGACGCTAGATCCCAAATCACATAGCCCATAGTAATTATGATCTCCTATTTTTACAGATGCAACTGGTGTACCTGAAATTGGGCCTTTGTTCTTGGTTGTGATAATGTTAGTGGAAACAACACAAAAACTAATAGTGGATTCTTCAATATCACTGGTTACCAGATCCTTGACCATTGCAACTTGAGGCTTGACCTTGATCATGTCCTCAGGTTCGCCAGTGGTCCTTCTGTTTTTGTTTAGAATACCTGTAACAAAAGAGTGCTCCTTTATCCTTGAGGGATAAGGAGGTTGTTCATACACAACTGCAGGTAAAATAGGATCAGTAACATTAATCTCAATAGGCGACTCCTTGAAAGGTTTATGATGTTGACTCTCCTTCTTCTTAGAAGAATCAATATGAGAAGCAAAGTCCTTGCAAAAGTCAACCATTAGCTGGGAATCAAGACCAATTTTAGAGCAAAAGGTATTAAAGTAATCAGTCTTCACATAACTCTCAATGTAGTCATGCTCATAGTTTATAGCGGGTTCAATACCTTTATCAATTTCCCAGTCTTTAGTGTTCTTCTGGATCCTTTCTATAAGATCCCATTTTTCTTCCATACTTCTGGTCTGTAATACCCCGCTAGAGGAGGCATCCAACATCTCCCTGTCCTGACGAGAAAGCTTGGCATAAAAATTTGTAAGTATAATTTCCTTGGGGAGCTCATGGTTTGGGCATTTGAGAATCAGGGACTTCAGTCTCCCCCAAGCTTGAGCGATGCTCTCTCCGTCGCGATACCAAAAGTTGTAGATGTAGTTCCTGTCTTGGTGAATTTCACGAAGAGGATAAAACTTTGCATAAAAGAGAGACATAAGCTCTGGCCATTCAACCAGATCAGAGTTATCGAGTAGCTTATACCAATCTGAAGCTTTATCTTTGAGTGATACGGAGAATAGTTTCTTCATGACGAACTCCATCGTTACACCTGCAAGCTTAAATAAAGAACATAATTGTGATAAATATAGCAGGTGTTCTCCCGGATGTCCTTCTCTTGTATAACGATTAGCCAAGACATAATCAATAATACCAGATGGTATTTTATAGGGCACAATTTCAGTAGGGGTAGGAGTGACCACCACAGTCGTGGGGCGGCTCCTTACCAACAACGAACCAACAGTAGAAGAGTCCATAAGGACTGAAGGTAACAACAGAAAATAAAGGTTTCCTTACCGGCTTCACTTACCAGTAGCGCTACACTCCCTGGCAACGGCGCCAGAAAAGCTCGTTGATGGCGATGAAGTTAATAGGTTTAGTTGGGTTGCCTCCCCTGTTAACCGCGCCAATAAACTATTCTTGATAACCCACAAGTCTAGGGGATCAATTGTAGATTTTCGATAAATAAGGATGTCGATCCCAACAAGGAGCAAAAGGTGCTGATAAGTGACACTGGATAAGGAAAGGCTGCACACACTCAAAGGTAAATATTTAGGGGTTTTTGGTTTAAGCAACAGAAAAGTAAAATACAAGCAAAGTAAACAGGGTAACTGAGGAGTAGAAAGTGGCCCAATACTTTCACAAGGATAAGCCTATGAACTAAACTTATAAAAGCTAAAGCGTTCTCGAGAACACACGGGAGAGATAGCCAAGTTACTTTCACCATACTCCGCCAAGTAATATGTATTGTGTTGATAAGTGTTGGTGGGTGGATCAATGCTAGTACACCTTCTAGACTAAGATAAGTGTACTCTTATGATTACACACCTTGCAAGCATCCGCAAATACAAGGTAGTAATTAAGACATAAGCCTAACCACAGCATTACGATCAAGGGTCCATAACTTCCTTGTGCAAAAGTGTGCGAACTGGGGTTCAGGTTTCTGTCACTCCGGCAACCCACCATAAGCATCATTTGTGCACAATGTATTCCTCTAGGCCCATGAAAGGTGAAGTGTTAAGTGTTCGACTCACATAACACCACTAGAGAAATAACAACACAACTTAAGTATCAAACAACACATAGCACTTCAACATCATATGACTACTAACAACTAGACTTCTCCCATGTTCTCAAAAACTAAAGTAACTACTCACAAGACATAAAAGAGATCATGATCAGCGGTGATAGATGGGTGGCAAACAATCTGGACACAATGATATTTCTCCAACAAAACTCAATAGCATTCACCACAAAGTAGTAATCAACACCAACAGAGTAGAGAGGATGGATAGTACGGATTACAACACAAGTTGCAATTGTGAGATGAGATGGGATGGTGATGGAGATGGTGCTGATGTTGGGGATGATGTTGATGATGATCTCGATGATGCCCGTGACGATGATGATGATGATGGCGACGATCTCCCCTTCCGGGAGGTGATCTCCTCGGCGGAATATGCCCGCCGGAGATGGATTTTCTCCTCTGTAGGTTTCCGCCCCGTGGCGGCGGCGAAAGACGAAAACTCTTCTTCTTTTAGGGTTTTCACCCCAGGGGGGTCTTATAGGCGAGAGGGGGCACCGAGGGGGCCACCAGGCATCCAGGAGGGTGCCTGGCGCGGCCAGGAGGGGGGCCGCGCCAAGCACCCTTCTGGCTGCCTGGTGGGTCCCCTCACCTCCATCCTCGGTGATCCCCAGTCAATCTTCATAAAAACGCTCCCCGTAAATTTTCATCGAATTTGGACTTGATCTGATTTAGCAACTTGGTGTCCACTTTTCAGCGCTGAATTCTGGTTCTACTGCTTCGGCACCGGAAAGTTGTAAACTGTGTAAAACAAGCCAAAACAACATAAGAACAATACTTTAAAGTGGAATATATCAATGAATAGGATGAAATTACAATATAAAATAGTGATGCATTTTGGACGTAACAGGTGCGCACTCATGTCCATTGTTTCGCAGACCGCTACCGCTGGAGCTGCCATTTGCGTCAGGATCGACGACGAAGCCATCGATCACATTCTGCGAAATCAGTCATTACTTACTACACGAAGTGGATCGAGTGATTTGCGTTGGAGGAGTTGAGATATGGCACTTCATGATGGAGAAGGAGAAGAAAGAGCAATGGTTTCTTCGCCCCCGTGACGCCCCCAAAATCAGACCGTGTACAGTAATCATACACGCAAGGTACACGATCGAGATCAGGGACTCACGGTGAGATATCACAACACAACTCTACAAATCAAATAATACAAGTTGTTTAATACAAGCCATGGGCCACGAGGGCTCGAATACAACAGCTCGAAAGCACAAAGTTAGCGGAAGCAATAGTATCTGAGTACAGACACAAGGGTACAAGGTTGCCTTAAGAAGGCTAGCACAAAATCAACACTCGATCGAAAAGGCAAGGCCTCCTGCTTGGGAACCTCCAAATTACTCCTGGTCAAAGGGGAACTCGACGTCGTAGAAAGCATCGGGGATCTTCATGTTGCGATGGTCGGCATCGGGGATCTCCTGATCCTGGACTCCAACGTCGACTGCAGCAGCCGATCAGGCAAAACAATAAAAGGGAAAAAAAGCAGGTGAGTATCTAGCATACCCGCGAGTCTTACGTCCGCTACTAAGCATTTATGCATTTGTATCAAATGGAAAGGGGAGGCTGTATATAGTGGACTGCAAGACAAAAAGTCAGAGCAAGGATAAGAAGCTAGGCCTATCGAAGACTAGCATCTTCTGACGAGTCTTGAAGCATGAGAAGAGAATAGCCAACATTTCAATATAAAGCATAAAGTAACAATGCAGCAGAAGTTGCTGCAGCATTGTATAATAATAAGTTGTAATAATTAGCAATGCCTCCGAGTTCACCTCCTCGACATCCCAGCGAGGAAGAAAACCCGGAACCATACAGTTTAATAATAATAGTTTGTAGTGGTAAGATCCAGCTTCAGCATAAAGCGTCCTGTTACCGTGGACACGGCTATTCGAATAGATTAAACTCCCTGCAGGGGTGCACTATTGTTCAGCCTGCACGCTCGGATCTCCAGGGTGGCGGGCACCTTGTTAGGGAACGCTCCACCAAAGCTATCCGACACGTCGCAGCCCATCCTAGGCTCAACAGAGAGGCCATCCTCCGGACTATATCCTATGCGCCAAGGGGTCTAGGTCCCTCACCCCTTGCACGCTTCTGCACGGTGCGAGGCTGGACGGTGAAGTAAAAGCAAATCCAAATACACCGCTCGAGCGAAGAAGACACACCGCTTCCAGGCAATCAGACCGCGATATTGCTGACGTCTGAAGAGCTTTCGGACAAACTACGACGCAGGGGAGCCCATAACTCCTTATCCCACGTGAAGGTAGTGCGTACAGACCAACGGGCCTCTCAAGTCATCTGCCGAACCATTTAGCATTTTATTATTATCTCTCGGGACAACCGTTATCGTTGCCCCTATCCGGGTGAGTCGCGGACAACGATAGTAGCCAGGTCCACCAGTAACATCGGTGACTGCCCTGACGTCCCACCAACTCGTGCGGTTACCAACAAGGTGAACCGTCTCCTTACCTTGTCTCGCGTTTGCTCCGAAGAGCTCGACTTTCGTACAACAGGATATCTGTCGGCCACGAACAGTACCAGGCCCGCCGCACACCGGTGGAATACACCTGACCTGTCGTTCCGCTAAGATACCCTGCGCGGGCACCGTTGGGTCACCCGACTCCTTACCTGTAAGGACACCAGTTGATTCGAGTGCCTACCATCAAGTGAAACCAGGAGGAATCACCCTCGATGGTACACTTGAAGAGGTTCGACAGAGACATCAGCGGAATGAACTAAAAAGGAATATTCTCTTATCATCCCGGTGGTGCCGAGACACCAGCGGAATGAACTAAAGAGGAATACCCTCGTATCATCCCAGTGATGCTACGCTACCGAGCCGACGAGAGTGAAATACGAGTTCGTCCACGCGTAAGTCAAACTCGAAGCGACTCGGCGGAGTCTCGCCGTTGTAGGTTCCCTGGGGCGTCTGCATTGGACCGTACCTGTTGCAGTTGTATATATTTTGTATCCGCGTCACTCCCCTGAGTGGTCACGGCCCGCTATCTAATCCTAGATAACAAAGCGCAGGGCTCACTAGTGAATAATATATATATATATATATATATATATATATATATATATTTATAGCAGGCAACATAGGATAAGGAAGGTACATCAAAGGGCGACAAAATCAGGCTATGCAATTGAATAGGATTGTAATCGTAGCAGCAGCAGTAACAATGCCTAGTGCAAGAAAGTACGGAAAGATAGGTGATATCTGGGGAAGAGAATGGCTCTACTTGCCTGGAAGCTCGGTAGTAGGGTACAGTCGTCGACGAAGTAGTCGTACTCGATGGTGTCATCAGCGGCAGCAACGAGGTCTACCGGAGAATAAGGGGGGAGAAATAGTAAATACACAACAATAATAGCAATACAAATGTATGACATAGCAGATACAAAGCAACGGGGCTCTAACGCAGTGTTAGGTGATTTGCTCGGAGCGGGAATTTATCCGGTGATGATTCGTCAGTACCGGGTGATTACCGAACAGGGTGTCCGGAGGGGGAAGGGATCATGCCGGAGGTGTCGTGGACATCCGACAAACGTGTGGATGGTGTAACCGTGCTAGTTGAAACAATCCGAACAACTTTCGTGTTCAGAATAAATTCATCCGGAAAGTTTTACCGGCTCCGGTCGTCTGACAGACAAATGAACCGGAGGAGAAATGTTCGATGTTCGATAGGTTAGAGGGGTGTGTTGGGGGTATGGGTAGCGTATCCGTATTTGTTGTATTTTTCTGATCAATTTTCATGTATAAAGTTTTTTCATCAGAGTTACGGATTAAAAGATATTAAATTATTAAGTTTAAATCAATTTAAAAGCATTTTCTGAATTATCTTTTAATATTTAAATACAATATTATCCATAAGGGGTTGACTGGTCAAACAGACCAGTGGGTCCTATCTGTCATAGACACAGCTCTAATAAATTCATTTTATTTATTCAGATAATAAAGGGGGACCCACATGTCATTGGCACAGGGGCAATCAAATTAACTTAATCTATTTAAATAGCCAGGGGGCCCACCTGTCATAGAGACAGTGATATATTGATCAGTTTAATTAATCCAAGGGTTATTTAAAGTGCTGGGCCCACATGTCATAGGTACAGGGGGTTTGTTTCTTTTATCAATTTTATCAGGGGGTACTTAGCAAGGTCGGGCCCATTTGTCAGAGACCAAAGGGGGGTGGTTAACAGGGGGGGTTAGCCCCGTGGCCACCCGTACGGGCTCGCCGGCGGCGAACCAAATCAGGCCAACGGGGGGGGGGGGGGGGGGGGGGGGGCGCCGAGAGGAGCAGGGCGTGGCCAGCGTGCGCGCGTGCACGCGCGGCACAGGGGGGCGCGGCTGGGGCTTGTCCAGGGCAAGGCAGGGCGCGCCCCGGGGCGCGGCCATGGTGAGCGGCGATGGCCGGAGCAAGCTCGCTGGCGACGGTGTTACGACGAGCAAATGGAGTAGGGGAGAGGGGAAAACGATGCGAGGCTCACAGTGGATGCGATGGAGGGCGTCGCAGTGGCCAGGGAGTCGCCGGAGTAGCTCGGAACGGGGCGGCGGCACGGTGGCCGTAGGCGAGGGAGAGGACGAGGGCATCAAGCGGGGGCCTCCTGGCTCGAACAGACGGTCGGTGAGGAAGCTAGGGTCGCGGGCGATTCTTCATGACACGGGGGCGAGGCGGAACGGCGACGGTGGCCATGCGGATGCGGCGGCGCAGCCACGGCTGCGATTATTGGAGAGCGAGGCAGCGCGATGGAGAGCGACGGCTCGAGGGGAAATGGGAGGAGCGTGGTGCTAGGGTTTCCAGAGGAGGGGGGCTCGTGGATCTTATCCACGAGGAGCACCGCGGGATGGGCGACAGCGGCGCATCAGGCGCTGTGGACGGCCATGGCCATGGCCACGCAAAGGGGATGAGCAGTGGGAGGAGGAAGAAAAGAGGGGTGCTGGATTAGGCCGGAGTGGGCCTTGCCCTGAGCAAGGAATAGAATTTTGCTATTTTCCCGTGTGACAGCTGTGCATTCATTCTGTTCCATTTTGTTTTAGCACCAAAACAATTTTTTTGATAATGAATCTTGTTGGTAAATTTGTACTTCTCAATAGGGAGGTGCCAAAAAAAGTTTGATGATTAATAAAAATGATTTGCTATTTATTTTTCAACTGCAACTAATTAAATGGGGCTTTTGGCTACGGTTTATATTTGTTTTATTTATTTTAGAGCTCAATAAATTCCAATGCACATATTACTTTGATCTACTGATTTTTGTGCAATTTAAAAAATTGTTTGCAAGATTTTTGGGTGCACTTTATTTTTCACTTTACTTTTGTAATTTATTTTGAGTTTGGACTTGGACTTGGGCATGATCAAATTGATTAGTGATTCCCAAATACATGACTTGGCATTTAATAAGGTGATCACGGTTGACTGACACCGGGGGTGTTACAGCCCAAGCCACTACCATATAACATCAACATCTATTATAGTTCATCGGTTCATATGGCTCTATTAGACAGCTAGCTACAGGAGTTGTTCCCCGAGGAGAGCCTGTCACTTAAGGTAGTCAAAATTGTGATTCCAAATTGGGAGCTTCGATGATAACATCGCAAATCATAAAATCGTGAGTATTAGAAAAAATAAAGATAGATTCTACTAACTAAAATTGTATAATCTAAGAGGTTAATATCGTAAAGTTGTAGAATAAAATTAAAAGAATCATGATTTCCATAATCTTATCACACGACCGGTGTTCTTGGTTTGGAGGGGCTCCTCTCCTCCCCCGAGTAGACTAATGTCGCCGGCAAGATTCCAACCCTAGAAAGAGTGGCTGAATGTATAGTGATGATGTAGGGTTCCATTTCCTCAATCATGTGAGTGGCGGATGATCAACGCCACTGGTTCCGATGACTATGGTGTGGTCGACGGCCGTGTACACATTTTTTTTCCGAGAGTTGCCTTTGTTGGACTAAATGAATTTTAAAAGATGGCTCAATGCAAACTTGTAATTGTAAGGAATTATACATTTAAAAGATCTGTTGTTTATGAATTAATTTCTTATACAACTTTTTTTTTATTTAAATGGCTTTGTATCATATTCGCAACAAGTATGGTCTTCTTGTAACTGGTTTCTGTCTTCTATAAAACTATAGTTCCCCTAGGCATACTCTCAAAAACAAAATGTAAAACAATTTTTAACACTATAAAAATATATAAAATCGTTTTATATTATGTTACGGAGACAGTAGCATTTTGGATGAGATACACTGAACAGTTCAAAAATTCTGCAGATACACTGAGGCTGCTCGTAGTGAAGAGTAACTTAGACTATTAACATACACATGTTACTAGTCTATATTACTACTCTTATAGTGGGTAGTGTCATATAAGTAGTAACATAGAGAGTTTCATTAATTGCTTTGTAGACTTATTTTGCATTTAAAACCGTTATGTGATAATAACATATTGAAGGTGTTTGTTTCATAGAGCAGCAACGTAAATGGTAATGGAATGGGTTCACGGTGGTATGGGAGTGTAATAAGATATTTTCCTTTTCTGTTTGGTTGTGCCAGTGTAAAGAAATCCGTGCGGCGAGTGATAGGATGAGCGGTAAGGTTTCCGTTACCGGACGGAGATTGGCGTAATCGAGAATGAACAGGGATGTAAACTAATTATGCGGTATCCCTTTACAGCCCAGCTAAACCAAACGCATGTAATGTTTTCAGGTGCCTCGGCAATGCGATGACGGCTAAAAATGTGCGAATCAAAAACATCCATTTTATGTTACTCTATTTGCTTCTTTCTTCATTAATTATTTATCACATCATCTTTTTTGCTTATATGACACTTATATTACTAATTATGTTACTTTTACTATGGCTAGTCTAAACAAGGCGTCACGAATGGTTAAAAACATAGTCAACGATTCATCAATCGAGCATCAATATCTCGAGATTATCCAGGAAGTCAACAAATGCTGCCGCCGAGGATCCACCGATCTCCAGCGCATCGGCAGCAATCACTTGCGCTGTCGTCATCCTCTCCCTGACCTCCTTCCCTTGCTCGGACTCCATGATCAGCCTCACCTTCGCCTCTACCTCGTCCGCTTTCACCATCCCCTCGTCGTAGCCGTTCATGGCCACACCAAGTTTCATCTCCTCCACAACGAACACCTTGTTCATCCTCTGCTCCGCGTACATCGGCCAGCACAGCATCGGCACCCCGGCTACGACAGCCTCCAGCGTCGAGTTCCATCCGCAGTGCGTCACGAACGCGCCGGTCGCCGGGTGCCGGAGCACCTCCATTTGCGGCGCCCAGGACGAAACCACCATCCCGCGTCCCTTCGTCCTGTCCAAGAACCCCTCCGGGAGCAGCGGCTCCACCGCCGCCTCGCCCCGCCCCTCGAACCGCTTCGTCGAGGCGGCGTCCGGCGCAACGGGCGCTCTCACGGCCCATAAGAACGCGTGCCCGCTCTTCTCCAGTCCCGCGGCGATCTCCATTAACTGCTCCGCGGGAACCGAGCTCGCGCTCCCGAAGCAGAGGAACACCACGCTCCGCGCTGGCTGCTGGTCCAGCCATCTTAGGCATTCGTGCTTCACGTCGCTTCCCCTCTCCTCGCCGACCAATGGACCGACGCAGAACAATGTCGGCACCGACTCGCCGGGACGTGGGGTCCCGTCTTTTATCGCCTTGACGGCGCCGGGCTCCAGCCACTCGAAGGTGTTCGACAGAATGCCCTTGAACCTCGGCAGCTGCTTCATAAGGCTAAGAATTGTCTTGTACTGGCTGTCGTCGCGATCGAGCAGCACTTCCGGCAAGTCAGACGCCGGGATTGGGTGAACTCCGGGGAAGTGCAGCAGGGAGCGCCCCATGTCTCGGAAGGAGGCGGTGGATCGCATGACGGAGATGTGCAGGTAGGTAGTAAGGGCAGATGCAGCGGAGGTGAAGAAAAGGTAGGCTGGGACGCCGAGCTCTGCGGCGGCGTCAAACCCGTAGGCGCAGAAGAAGTCGGTGACTAGAGCCTTGACGGACGCGACGGACCTCAAGAAGGCGAGGAGGGCGGGGTTGGTGGCGCGGAGGTCGGCGATAAGGGCGATGAAAGGGTCGGCGTCCGGGTCAGCCGTCTCGGCAGAACGGGTCGGTGCCGGCGGGAGTAAGTGGAAGGAGACAGAAGGATATGATGCGGCGAGGCCGGCGATGGTCTCAGTGGAGTTGCCTGTGGACGGAACGTCGGCGACGGCGACGGCGACAGAAACGCCATGCCCGGCGAGGTGTTGGGCGAACTGTGTCATGGGGTGGAGGTGGCCCCTGACCATCCATGTGTAGAGCACGATGGTGCTCTGCATATTTGCTTCTGTTTACGTGTTTCAGTGGCTGTGTTGTGAACTCTGAAGGAGAGAGGCAGGAAAGCAATCGATCGGGTGAGTTATATAGTGTGCTAACTATGTTTCGTAGCCGCCGGCGAGGCGGCGACTAACAGCTGCAAAGTTGGACATATATTGCCAGTTTCTCACTACGCAATGCTTACATGTTAACTGATAATTGCATGTAAGAGCATCTTCAGCCGCGCCCTCAAGAGACCCCAAGCCTGCGCTATTTGCTCCGGACGAACGAAATTTGTCCAGCCACGTCCCCAAGAGTCCAATTAGCGCCGGATTGGACAGAAAGTAGATCCGGCGATCCCAAGCCGACCCCGACGCGCTGGGGGCTCTTGGAAACGCCGGACGAAACGAAACGTCGCGTGGGGCCGCTCTGTCGGCGAGATACAACTCATCTCCCGCCGTTTTCCAGCCCACCCCCCCTCGCCCTCAGCTCCCGCCATTTCCCCCCAGATCTGCCCCATGCCGCCGAAGAAGAAATATGCGGCCCCTCGCCGCGCCGATGAGCCAGCTCAGCCCCCCAAGCAGAGGAAGTCGAGGGCGCCGCTACCAAGACCGGAGGGTTGGACGGACGCCCGGTGAAAGGCCGACGTGTTGCGCCGCGAGGTGACCTCCGCTTCTCGGTGCAGCAGGCTCGAAGCCAAGCTCCTCCGGGAGAGCATGGAGGCTGCCAAGCAGAAGGCGGCGAAGGATCTGGAGGTCATCCAAGAGGCGGCGGGTGTGGCCAAGCACGACCTGCGGGAGGCCCTTGCGGCGGCGGAGGTCGTTCGCTCTGGTGCGTCGCAGTTTCGCCCCCCCAACTCAGCAGAGCGTCGCCTCCCCCGCCGGTAACTTCTCACCTTCGACGCCGTCGGCATGGGGGGAACACAGTCGCCTGATTCCAGCGGCTTCGACCCCAACCTCGCCTTCCCCCACGCCCCCCTGCGAACGGCGACGGCTTCCGGCTCGCCTGCCTACTCGCCGGCCTACACGTCCACCCCGTCCCTGATGCGCAGGGAAGCCATCCCCTTCACCGTCGACTCCGATTCTTTCGCCGCGGAGATAAAACACATCATCACCGTCGGTTCCCGAGTTTTTCGCCGGCTCGGAGGCTTTCGCCGCCCAGGACGACGACTTCACCCATGACGCCGGCGCCGAAAAAGAGGAAGAACGACGAGGTTGCGCTGAACCGCGTCAAGTGGTCGGCCAAGGAAGACGAATGTCTCGCCGAAGCATGAAAGACGGTGAGTTTGGACCCCATCACCGGCGCCAACCAGAACGGCGACACGTACTGGAACCGCGTCAAGGCCGTGTTCGACGAGCGGAAGTAGGTCGACCTCGCCTTCGTCGGCATCTTCATGGACCGCGGCGCGAAAGCCATGGCGTCCCACTGGTCGGCCATCCAGGAGGCGTGCAACAAGTGGCACGACATCCAGGAGGAGGTGCATGCCAGGCCCAAAGCGGCGCAAGCAACGACCAAAAGGTATGCTCTCATCTTGAACTCGTCGTGAACTCGTCTGTCCTGACCTCGCCGTGCAGATCGCGCGCATGTTCGCCATGTACTGTGAGGACAATGGCGTCGAGTTCAATTTCATCACCGTCTTCAACCGGCTCTAGTCGTGCGAAAAATGGAAGGAGCTCCGCGTCCAGCTCTCGAAGACGAAGAACGGCGTCTACGACCCAAACGCGCCGGCACCGGCGGCCTCCGCGGGTCGCCCGGCCGATGGCAACAAGAAGGCCAAGGCGGCGAAGGCCGCGGAGAGGCTGCATCCGTCCATTGAGAAATGCATCGCCCGACGCCGCAAACAACGCCGCGATCAGGGAGGAGAAGGCCCAGGCGAGGTGGTCGGAGCTGCTGACAAAGCAAGACCTCCTCAGGACAAACGCCGCCACAAAGAAGAGGAACACTAACCTCACCTTCCTGGCGACAATGGCGACGATGAATTTGGCCGAGATGGACGCGCCGGTCAGGGAGTGGTTCATCGCCGAGCGTGCAAGATCTTGGCCCAACTGGCGCCGCTAGTGGTCACGCCACCCGCGCCGCCCGCCTCCTCGACTACGCCGGATGCTGCGCCCACCTCCTCTACTACGCCGGTTGCTGCGCTCACCTCGCCCAGGAGCACGCCGTCGACCCCAGGCACGCCGTCCACACTTCCCGATGGATTCCACCAGGACATTGGTTCTGTCGTCGACCTGGACGGGCCCCTTTGTTGAGCCATCGCCGACCTACTTTTTTGTTCCCTGCAGATCATGCCGCCTGTGGCATGTTTGATCGCCAAACCATGGCGTGTTGATCGCCGAACTTTGCAGTTTTTAAAGCGGGAAGACGACCATTCGAATCTATGTGCAAATCGTCGTTCTGTTGGGGCCGCCTTTGAGACCGCAACTGGGGAACCGGTCAACCCCTAGCGATTTCGCCGCCCGGGCGACCCCAAGCGGTGTTAAAATAACGCCGAAAAACGATTTGCGGACCGAACGACTGGAGATGCTCTAAGAAATACGTATGCAATATCTCACTGAAGGACGATTTTCGCACAAGTGCTGAAATACGAGTTCGACACGCACACGCCTTAGACCCTACAATATCTCAATGAAGGAAGCAACTGCACCTTCTTTCCCTCACTCATTTTTTCTCTCAGAAAGAGTGAACCCAGCACAATTTCTGGCCGGAGCTGACGCATCTGGATCATGCACATCCAACATTCTGACGGTGGCTTTGGCGTTCTTCGAACTTGTTCAGCTCCAGATGCTTCAAGAATGCGTGAAATGCCAAATCGGACGACCCACCTGTCTTGACGGCGTCCGTGGCCATCTCTCCCGCCATGGCCACCCTCTCCCTAAGCTTCTGCCCTTCCTCAGACCCCATCACCAGCCTCACCTTGGCTTCCACCTCCTCGGCCTTCACCAACTCCCCCTCGTAGCCCTCCACCGCCACCCCAATCTTCATCTCCTCCACCAGGTGCACCTTGTTCAGCCTCTGCTCCGCGTACAGCGGCCAGCAGATCATCGGCACGCCGGACATGACGGCCTCCAGCGCCGAGTTCCAGCCGCAGTGCGTCACGAACGCTCCCACGGCCTCGTGCCGCAGCACCTCCGCCTGTGGCGCCCAGTTCTTGAGAACCAAGCCCTTGCCACTGGTTCTCTCCAAGAAACCTTCAGGAAGCAACGCCTCCAAGTCCGGCTCGCCGGACTCGCTCTGTTCCTCGCGTGGGCTGCGCACGGCCCAGAGGAACCCGTGCCCGGAGTTCTCTAGCCCGCGAGCCATCTCTCTCAGCTGAGCCGCCGAGAAGACGCCGCCGCTGCCGAAGCAGAGGAACACCACGCTCTGCTTTGGCTGCATGTCCAGCCACTTGAGGCAGGCGTGCCTGTCGCTGCTTTCCCCGTCCAGGCCGCCGTCGACCAGTGGCCCGATGCAGTATATTTGTGGCGTGGGGCGGCAGCCGGACACGCAGAGGCCATCCCGGAGCGCTTTCACGGCCCTCGACTCCAGCCACTCGAAGCTGTTCACCAGAATGCCTCTCGCTTCCGGCATCCGCGAGAGCTGCTCCACTCGTCTCCTGCACAGGTCGCTCTCCCGGTCTGCCATGGTGTCCGGCATGTCCAGAGCGCGAACCGGCGGCACGCCGGAGAAGGGCAGCACCGTGTCTCCCATGTCCTTGAACGAGGAAGGCGCCACGCGGCAGCGATCAGGGACCTGGAGGTAGATCGCGAGGTCGCCGGCGGCGGACGCGTAGAACATGTACGCCGGGATGGCGAGCTCCGCGGCGACGTCCAGCGCGTCGATGCAGAACATGTCGACCACGATGGCGTCGACGGCGGGGAGCGACCTGAGGAAGTCTCGGAGCACAGGGCTCGCGAGGCGGAGCTCGTCGAGCATACGCAAGGCTTGGTTGGAGTTGTGACTATTGGTGCTCGCGGGCTGGATGGGGAGGAGGTGGACTGCCATGGAGGGACAAGCGACGGCGAGGCGGGTGACCGCGGCTTCCAGCACGGGGTCCTTCCCCGGCGGGTTGACGACGGCGATGATGACGGCCACGCCGCGGCGGAGGAAGGCCTTGGCCAGCTGCACCATGGGATTCAAATGGCCTACGCCCAGTGAGGGGTAGAGGACCACCGTCTTCTCCGCCATGGCCGGCTCACAAGATTGGCAACTCGCCGGAGGTTGGGCTGATTATCAGAGGGGAGCTAAGGGTGAGTGGTGGTGAACCGGCGATCCTCGGATCTATAGTCGGTTCGCGGCCGTAGTACTCCTAGTTGGCTTTGGCTAGAGCGCAGCCACTTGCCATGATATATCAGCCACACACGCAAATCAGAGCCCACCCCTTTTCAGAAGGACATGACCGGGAGGCTAACCAAAGGTAGTGCCGGCAATACCCATGAATGACTCGTCAGAGAGGACATTAGCGGCGAGCCAACGAACCCGACGAGCATTCACGGGATTACTATCTTGGGCTCTTGGCCGGTACTTCGTGCTTTGCGATTTATAGGGTTCAACTTTATAATTTTTCTAACCAAAATAGATGATGAGTGACAAAATAAATTTCCTAGTTTATAAAAGTACTTAATTAACAGTATGTTTAAAAAATGTGTTTACTGATGCATACTTACAACACATGCATGCATCATCACTAATATATTGGTTAATTCTTTTTATATCTTTTCATGCGGTGATTCAATGCATCTTAAAAATCTAAATATGCGATTGAATGTAGTTGACACTAATAAAACGGGAGAATCTATTTTTTTGAGATAACCCTATAAATCAGAAAAAGGGAGTACTCTTGTAGTTGAAGGCGTGGAACTTGAAAAAAAGGAAAGCTCTTCCAACTACCAAGGCATCACCAACACGGATTCTCAAAACGAACACCGCATTTGTTCGTGAACCGATCCGCGGTTACTGATGTTAGAGCTGGCCATCCAACCATAACCGCATCCATCCACCAATAGTTTTATCAAAATACGTTAAATTCACACAAATTCATATAAATTTCATTCAGATTCAGATATAATTTACATAAACTGAAGGCATTTCATGCAAATCAGACGAAATACGTGAGTTTAACCTAGTCTAAAACATTGTCGGCTATCGGATGGACCGTCCTTGCTTTTTGTTAGCTTCAAGGCTCTAGGTGGCGAAGAAGCTTGAGTGCAGCTGATATCCAGCGAAATACAGTCGGTCGTCTGCACCAACAATGCTCATCCGCCAAGCCTTCCTAATTGGTGGCGTTCCACTTAGTCCTTGCACTAATAGGTGTGCAATGAGAGTGCCTCCAGTGCCGGAGCAGGGGACCACCCTCCTACTCCCCGATAGGCCGGCTCATCATCAACAATCGCCCATGCTTGGGAGGTTAGAAGTGGTGGTCTTCATGGGATAGAAGCCGGATCATAGCGCTCCTGCGAGGAGAGGTTTTTCCTGTAATCGCAGCGTACACTTGAATTTTGGAAAAGAGTTGTTGTCTGCAGTCGATGAGCCGGCCTCTATGCCATAATAGGTTGTCGGGACGGGATGTGTTTGGTGTCCGGACTCCCGCAACCCCCCTCAGTTTAATCCAGGCTTTACGGTTAAACGGGCAGGCAGACAAGCCCGCTGACGAGTACAGAACCACATTGGATGAAAAAACTGGATCAGACAATCTAGTCTGAACGGGTGCGGCAGGATATTCACGTTGAATATTCCCTTAATATCTCAACACTGTCTTGAAGGTCTTCTTTTTTTACAATTTAATTTAATATGAATCTTTGGTTTGAAGGGATCCAATGACTAGTAATACTCTATGTTTCATATTAACTAGTATCACAATAAATATATCTAAATGTAGTTTAACAGTATATTCTTATAAAAATCTCTAAGGGAGCATTACTCTTATCTCCCTGCAACGCTACTATAAAATTTGCATTTTTAATTACAAATATAAGACCATGCAACAATATGATGACTAGTACTCCTTCATTTCATATTAACTGTTCCTAAAACAGATATATCTAAACACTATTTTCAGTGCTAGATACATCTGTTTCAGCGATGGTTAATATGGAACGAAGTGTATATTATAGATGACAATTAAGAAATTTTGATGATGGAGCTTCAGGATTAACGCGGTGGAGCAGCGTGATATCCATGATTCCATCTGGTCTGAGCACAAGGTCACTTCAAACTGCCGCTCCCTTCACGAGATGGAAACAAAGAAGAAGGAAGCCTTTACAGGCATGAGGTCCGATGATGAGCCGATCGAGGAGATGGATGTGCAATGTGACGATGAGAAGACAAATGACAAGTAAATTAAGTATTTTTTAAATTATATAATTCTATTTTATGTAGTTGCTAGCAAAAAGATGCCCGTGCATTGTAATGATTGTTTTTGCGTTCGGCTAGAAGAACATAGATATCTAAAACAAACATAATTATTTGGTCGATGATCGACATTACCTTCAACCAAAGAAGAATTATGTTTGATTATCTTACTTTCTTCACATAGCCAGCGGCTTTCCCACTCGATCATCCTCTCTTCCTAAGGTCACTCGATCACTTTTTAAATGAATCATTTTATGTATACATGAAACTTGTACAAAATCAATTATATTACGAACAAATGTTTGTGCTAAGTGTTGAATGATCAACTTCCGTATTTGTATTTGTTCATGCGTTCGGATCAATCCACAAACAAAAACTATGTTTCGTTTAAAGGTCGGTGTCCAAGACGCTCTAACCTATTTGAGATCCGTCTTATTAGATGTATTTGGAATCTGCTTTTGTTTGGAAATACAGATCTGAGCAAACCCGCCGCCGCTCGCGACTAGCGCCTCCAACGCAGCCTTCCCAACGCTGGCAATCTCTCTTCCACAACGCCCCTCCTCTCCCCTCCGCCGCCCCCCGCGCGGGCGGCTGAGGGGCCCCTACCCTGACCGCCACCACCTGCAGCACTCTTCCCCCACCCCTTCTGTCGCTGCCTAGGTTTGGCGTCGGGCTAAGCCTGTGCGTTGGCCGGCGATGGCGGGGGGCCGTTCCTCCTCTCCCGGATCGTAAGGCGGCGAGGGCGCTGGATCCGTGGGGTGTGGCTGTCTCGACCCACGGCGGCACGGCGGCTCCCGGCGGCGGCGCTTGCAGCGCGGGTGGAGCTCAGCTGGGCGCGGCGCGGAGATCGGCTGGGGCATAGCCAGGGGATGGAGGTGGGGTTGGACGAGGCCGATGACAACAGCGTCGTCCGACCCAGATCCGGTCTTGGAAGACGCGACGATGACTCCGGCCCGGATCCGAACATGGCGGCGGCGGCGTCCCCTCCGCCGGGAATGACGAGCCAGATGGTGGGTCCTCGTGGCGGCGGATCTTGGGATCCCGCACTCGGGGACGTTGCAGGATGCGCGTGGCGGCCGGAGCTTCCTCGGCGTCGACGACGCGTGATGCGGGACTGCGGCGACGGTTGCTATTGTATGGGCGACGACAATGGCTGGCGCATCGGTGGGTGCTCCCTGTAGCGCCCGAAATCGGGCCCCTCTTCATCAACGGCGGTGGACTCCAGGATCGTGTGGGCGATTCGGAGTCTGGATCTCAAGGTGGTGACGGCCTTATGAGGCCGGTGGCGGTATGGGACGTCCCTTCCATCAACAGATCAGGTTCGATGCGGCTCGGCAGGTGACACATGTGCCTCTTTCGGAGTTGTCGGGTGGTGCCTGTCGCCAGCAGGTGAAGCCACTGGTGGATGCGCTACCGACGGATGCTACGCACGACGTCTTATATGGAGACGTCGAGTCATGCTTGATACCGACAAGTGATGCACGGTGGCTCTGGCGGAGGTGTCATGTTTAGCTTGTTGCTGTCGGATCGAAGGTGGAGCGACAGTAGCGGGAGGCAGACGGTATGGGACATCTTTGTGTTTCGTTGTATCCTCCAGCGGTATCCGGCTATCGAGGTGTCGGTAGACGGATAAGGGCGGATGATACAGACGGCTTCAGCGACGAGTTTATGCACTCTTGTGGAAACACAAGATCTCTGATCAGACTATGTCGTCGCGCGCCTGTGTCGTGTCCTTGCTGAAGGTGGTGGATTAAAGCTTGGCTTTGGGGATGAGAATCTGGAGTTCAACCTCTTGATGAACTCACCATCATCGGCGCACGTGCGACGAATCCTTTTTGAAGGCGTAGCCTAGGAGTTGTGTATTTTTTGTTTATGTTGTGTCTTATATCGTAGGGATTAGTGGCTATCTGGGGAAGGTATTGTCGCGAGGTATACAGCCTTAGGGTTTGTTTGTCGAGTTATTTCCGGATCGATAGAGTTCGGTTGTCGAATTTTAAACTATTAATTAATAATATATGACTGCATGCATCGTACTGATGCATAGGCTGGGGTTAACCTTCTTTTCCAGATAAAAGTTTAGGAATACATATCATTGTCATTCCGCAACAAAAGAAGCGTTTGCCAACCAAACAGAGTGCGATGTGCTTGTAAACAAAGCAATCGTATACACGTGTTGATACTAGATACCAAGGGTTAATCTTTTTGGTGTGATTTTGAAGAATCATTACCTGAAGAACTAAAATCGCAAAAAAACTCATCTCTGTCTAAAAAATTGTCTAGAATCATTAAAGAATCATCAGTGTATCTAAGAATCACCGAAAATTTACGATTCTGATGATTCTAGGCAGTCCCTTAAAAGAAAACGGTTCATTTGGATACTTTATCCTTATTTGATGAGAAATAACTTTCAAAATACCACTTGAATAGATTATTATACAATAATCATAAACTAGAATCACATAAAAAAATTGAATGATTGATTTCATAAACAAACGATTTTATGACAGTTTTCTAAAATTAGATTCTGCATTATCAGGAGACAAAAATAACTGACCCCAAATACCGCTTACGGCACAAATTGCATCCTATGATACCGTACACGGCACAAATGAAAGCGCGCAACATGCAAACGGTGTGGAGGATCAGAGGATGTGTCCAACCGAAATACTGTCCTTTGTCTACATCCACTTTTCTCCAGACCTCTCAGAACGGCACTTCTCGTCCCTTCTCCAAGTCCTCCAAGAACTGGTGAAACGCCACGTCGGACGACCCGCCTTCTTCCAGGGCGGCCGCCGCCAAGTCCTTAGCCGCCGCGAGCCTCTCCCTGAGCATGATCCCTCCCTCCGACGACATCACCAGCCTCACCTTCGCCTCCACCTCCTCCGCCTTCACCAGTTCCCCCTCGTAGCCCTCCACGGCCACCCCGACCTTCATCTCCTCCACCACGTGCACCTTGTTCATCCTCTGTTCCGCGTACAGCGGCCAGCAGATCATCGGCACGCCGGACACGATCCCCTCCAGCACCGAGTTCCACCCGCAGTGCGTCACGAACGCGCCGACGGCCCCGTGGCGCAGCACCTCGGCCTGTGGCGCCCAGTTCTTCACCACGAAGCCCCTGTCTGCCGTCTTCTCCAGGAAACCCTCCGGCAGCGATGCCTCCAAGTCCGGCTCGACGGACTCGTCCTTCTGCAGCTCCGGCGGGCTGCGCACCACCCACAAGAAACGTTGGCCGGAGTCCTGTAACCCGCGTGCCACCTCTGCTAGCTGCGCCGCCGAGAAGGTGCCCAGGCTGCCGAAGCAGAGGAACACCACGCTCCTATCCGGCTGCGCGTCAAGCCACTCGAGGCATGCGTGTCTCCCGCCGGCGTTGCCTCCTCCCGTTTGTCCAGGGAGGACTAGTGGGCCGATGCAGTAGACCGGCGGCGTTGCGCGGCCCGGCGTGCAGAGGCCGCGCCTGAGTGCTTCCAGCGCCCTCGCCTCCAACCAGTCGAAGCTGTTGGCGAGGAAGCCTCTCGCCTCCGGCATCCGCGTGTAGTGGCGTAACCGTTCCTTGGCGATATCGCTCTCCCGGTCCATCATCGTGGTCGACATGTCCAGGGCGCGGATCGGCGGCACGCCGGGGAAGCGGAGCACCGTCTTGTCCATGTCCTTGAACGAGCACGGGGCGGCGGGGTAGTAGTACGGGAGGTGGAGCATGATGGCGAGGTCGCCGACCGCGGACGCGAAGAAGAAGTACGCCGGGATGCCGAGCTCGGCGGCGACGTCGAGCGCGTCGACGCAGAACATGTCGACCACGAGCGCGTCCACGGCGGGGAGCGCGCGGAGGAACTCCCGGAGCGAGGGGTTGGCGGCGCGGAGAACGTCGATGGTGCGCAGGACCGGGTGGGAGTAGTCGTGGTCCTTGCCGCAGGACGGCGCGGGCAGGAGGCGGAACGTGATGGCTGGGTTGGCGGTGGCGAGGCGAGCCATCGCGTCTTCCGGCACGGCGTCCTTGTCCGGTGGGTTGACGACGGCGATGACGACGGCCTGCCCGCGGCGGAGGAAGACCTTGGCCAGCTCCACCATGGGGTTGAGATGGCCCACGCCCAGCGAGGGGTAGAGCACCACCGTCTTCTGCTGCGTCATGGTAACGGACACGCTTCTCGTGTGACGGAAATGAAATGTGGAGAGTGGCCACGCCGACTTGCGTATACACGCATATGTAAACTCATTTCCGGTAGCAGGGAGGCTTTTGTTTTCTAGAAGCGCGAATGAGCAGGCAACCTGTGTGGCACAAAGCATTTGCCACGTGGTCGAATGGCTTTCTTCTAGGCTTGACACGTAGGGGGGTCATATGCTTCCAATTCATCATGTAGGATGGCACGGCAAGTTGGCATTGGCAACTGGCAAGCGCTATCTTTTTTAGATAAAAGGCTAGGCCCGACTTTATTGCTAAAGCCAAACGACAACGGAACGATTCCAATCATACAAAAGTACGACAAATGACCATCATAAAAAGCCACAGGCGGCATCACGTCACCCAACAACAAACTAGCATAAATGACCAGAGTCTAAAGGCATAACAACCAAGGTAAGCACAGAGGCGCGAAACTAAACTAAAGGAGCCACTACTCAAATAGCGTTGGAGGTCGAAGGAGCCCGAGGCTGGGAGGGAGCTTGCCGAGGAAGAAGTTGTGCCGCCAGTATTTTAATCCGTTGGATAATGGCCTTCAATTTCCTCCTTGTCTTCGGACTTACTCATCGGAATCCATCTCTGGAGCAAGGCAACCAATTTAAACAAGCAATCAACAGGGCATATGAGAAATGCCTTTTCAATAGTAAACTTGTTAAGTAGTCCAAAGAATCCAACAAAACGCGGAAAACACAATCCAAAAAATTCTCCGAGAGGAAGAAGGCAACACTTTAGCCAATGCCCACACCTCCCCAAAGGAAGACGGGTTCCAGGTAACGCCCATTCACGAACGGACACAACTCCACATAAAAAGAGCCAATTGACATTGAAAAAAGATATGCCTCGTATCCTCAGAGAGACCACATAAGCAGCAGGCATCAGACGTAATGCCTTTGCGTTTAAAAATCTGATCAGAAGCCGGCAGTTTACCCCTAAAGGCTTGCCAGAGAAACACCCTGATTTTGGGAGGCACCCTTGCCTTCCAAACAGGGGAGAAACGGCCGGATCGACGACCACCCACAAGTGTCGTGTACAGGGATTTAACCGAGAACTTAGAAGAGGCCGATAAGGACCAAGAGATGGAGTCCTCTCCCTCCGAGAGCACAGGGAGCATGCCAACAAGACGTTGCCAGTCTTCCAGCTCTACAGGAGAAAGGGAGCTCCGAAGCTCAAGGTCCCAATTCTTAGCCGCAAGATCCACAATAGAGATAGCCCGATCCGAACAATACGAAAACAAAACTGGGAACACCTCCGAAAGTCTACCTTCGGGGTGCCACAAATCAATCCAAAATCGAACAAAGCGCCCATTCCGCACAGAGAATTTGACATGGGACAGAAACAAGTCCCTAACTTTGCATATAGATCGCCAGAACTGAGAGCCACCATAAGACGGGGCCAAAAGAGGGGTCGAGGATGGGAAATATTTGCCTTGAAGGAAACGAAACCAAAGAGGTTTGGGCCCCGGGTCACCAAACACCGAGGAAATCCTCCACCACCATTTAACTAACAAACAATCGTTCATAACAGAGGTATTAAGAATGCCAAGGCCACCAGCCTTCCTAGGTCAGCAGATCAAAGTCCACTTAACCATGCGATACTTCTTCTTATTATCAGCCGCATTCCAAAAGAAGTTACAAAGATGTTTGTCCATAGCCTGATGAGAAATTCCAGGCATCCTATAGAATCCCATCGTATACTTAGGGGGGAGGATAGACAAGCGTTGATAAGGCAAATTTTAGCCGCTTGGGAGTGGTGCCGCCCTCGCCACGGCATCACCCTATTGCCCACTTTAAGGACAATTGGGGCAAGGTCTTTGGAACAGATGGAGGAGGGAGAGATGGGGATCCCCAAGTACTTGAAGGGGAAGACGCCTAACTGGCAATTCATCAAATCAGCAATTCCGCGAGCCTCCACACCAGAGCCTCCCAAAGAAAGGAGCTCACTCTTGGCAAAATTGATCTTGAGGCTTAAGATAGCCTAGAAGCACAGAAAGATAAACTTGAGGTTGGTCAGACTCAAGTTATCATTCTCAATCAAGATAATCGTATCCTCAGCATATTGGAGGTGAGTCACACCGTTAGGGATCAGATGAGAAGCCACCGACTTGATGTGATTATGAGCAACTGCTCGGGTCAGAATGTTGGCTAACGCATCCACCACAAAATTAAACAACAGGGGTGAGATCGGGTCACCTTGTCTAAGGCCCCGACCATTGGGAAAACGGGGTCTGTTCCCCGTTGATAGACACAACCATATGGCCACCACCAACTGATACGTCCAAAACGTATCTATAATTTCTGCTTGCTCCATGCATGTTTTGTGTGATATTGCTATGATCTAGATACACTTTCATACAGTTTTGATCATATTTGGACTAACCTATTAACTCAGTGCACCACAGTGCCAGTTCCTGTTTTCTGCTGTTTTTCTATTTCAGTTTTCCCCCATATAAAAAGTGCCAGAAAAATTCCGGAAAAAATATAGGAAAAATCAGCGTACAAGAAGCTTCGCGAAGAGCCCGAGTGGGGCCAGAGGGGAGCCAGGGGTGGCCCAGGCAGCCACCCGGCGCGGCCGCACCCCTGGCCGCTCCAGGGGGGCGCCTGGGGCCCCTGGTCCACCTCTGGCTGCCCCCTTCGCCTATATATTCTCCGTCACGGGAAACTTCGGAGAAGAGAATCCTATTTCGCGATCTCGCCTCTGTTCCGCCGCCGCCGCGCTTCCGAGATCGGGAGCACCAGAAGACCTCTTCCCGGCACCCTGCCGGAGGGAGGATTGACCTCCGGTAGTCTCCTCTCCACCATGGATGCTCCCCGGATGTCTCGTGAGTAGTTTTCCTTGGACCATGGGTCCGTGATCAGTAGATATGTGATGTTCTCCTCCCCTCTTTGTTCTTCATGGTTTAGACCTCGTGAGCTTCCCTACATGATCGAGGCACTTTTGTAATCTTTCTGCTTTTGCTATGATGAGTTTGATGGGATCTGATGGATTATGAGATTATGTTCAGATTGTGATTGAGTAATATATTTGGTTTTTATCTCTTATATTTTTGTTCCTAAGTAATTCTTGCAAATTCTCCGTTGCTGTTTATTGCTTTGGCCAAGTAGTAGGTAGCAACCCCAAGAGGGAACGTTATGCTCGATTGTGGGTTCATGCCCCCCGATGACACGCTTGAGTGACAGAAACATGAGTCTAGGGGATGTGCTGTTGCCACAAGGGGGAAACAACGGTGCTTGTAACCGCGGTTGCAAGGATTGTTTACTTTACGCAAAGTGCTTTTTAATGCGGTTGTCTGTTGCTTTGGGTTTACACTTTGGGTGGGGCTCGAAACTTAATACCAGCGAGATGTTCTGGATAGATATCTCAAGGTGGATGATTAGTAGTAGATGCAGTTGGATTTAGGTCTACTTATTTTGGCGTACTGCCCGTGCTTTTGAGCCTCTTCCTTTCTTTTGTAGCATAGTTAGCATTGCGGTGCGTTCATAATCCTGTCAATTGCCCTTCTGTAATTTGTTTACCTTGCATAGCAGTTTTATCGTCTTTTGGGAGAGAGACATCACTAGTGAACATCACGTATCCCGGTCCATATCCTCATTACTGTTTCCACGCTCATTTACTTTTCTGCTTTTACTTTCAGTTGCTATCATTATCCTTTGTGTTTGATCCTTTGTGAACAACAAGACCGAAGAGATTGACAACCTCTCTGAACTTCGTTGGGAACAAAGTTATTTGTGACTGTGTGCAGGTCCGCGTCAGTAGCGCCGCTGACACCTAGTTATCATCTCTGGAGTCCTACTGGAGACAAACCTTGGTATCTTTACTGAGGGAAATTTGCTGCTGTGCTGCATCACGCCTTCCACTTGGGGCTCACCAACGAAGGGCGAGAAGACTACACCCGTCAACTCTCGCGCCATCAAGGCAAATTTCTGGCGCCGTTGCCGGGGACTCCGAGTGCTAAGATAGGGGAGTTGCACACTACCCTTTACCTTTGTTTTTTAGTCTTGTTAGTTTACCTTTCAGTTTTTATCTTTGTGTCTTGTATCAAAAAATATATATATATATATAGTATGTCTAGTTCCTTACTTGCCAATCAATGTCTAACTTCTTTGAAACTAGATCTTATTGGCATGGAGGATTCAGCGAGGATCAACAAGAATATTACAAGGAATACCGCTTGTCTCAAAAAGGGATACACTTATGGAGACTCATACATCAATCGTATGAGTATGCTAAAAATTTGTGCTCAATATATAATATATCTTTATGCAGGGATGAATCTTGTTGCTTTATGAGGCACAAACACCTTGCTTTCCAATGTGAGTACAATGAGGATGAAACCTTAGCTTCTTATGCTAAGGGAAATTATGATTTTTATGATGCAGAACAAATAGAAGAATTTGTTGCTTTTAAGGGTGCCTATGAAATTACTTCTTTTCTTGAAAATATTGATGAAGCCCATTAAAAATCTGAGAGTCTTGCTATACTTAACTATTTTTTGGAAAATTATAATGCAAATTATTATATTACTGATCATCTTGAGAGAATCTCTCCCCAAAAGGAAGAGACTAATGTTTTGCAAGACTCTATAGAAGAAGAAATTACTGAACCTGAAAGCTCTTTGGATGAAGAAGAGGAGGAGAGTGACGAACAAAAGGAGGAAGAATGGAGCCATCCATGTCTACCTTCTAATGAGAGTAACTCTTTGACTCTCACCTTATATGAGTATTATGATCCTATGGATTCTTTTGAAATATCCCTTTTTGATGAAGTTGATGCCTTCTATGCTTATGGCCGTGATGCCACTATGGATGATGCTTACGGAGATGAACTTGCTATAGTTCCTCATGTTAAGCATGAAATTTTTGCTATCGCACCCACACTTGAGTGTCCTATTATCCTTTTAAAATCTCCAACTCCGGGGAATTTTCCTCTTATCAAAGCTCAATGTGATGGGTTCCATTTATCTTATGATCCTAAAAACCGTGTTGAAAAAAATACACGTGTGCTTGTAGGTCATGAACAATATGATTTATATGATAGTTATATTCTTGATGTTGTTCATGATATTACTGAAAATTACTTTGAGAGAGGAAAGTTTGGTTATAGAAACTTCCATGCGACAAAAACGCCTCTCTCTAAACTAAAACTTTCGAAGTTGTTCTTGTTCCACCTTCCTATGCATGTCACTTTTTTCTTATTTGATTTATTTTCTTACAAGATGCCTATGCATAGGAAGTGGGTTAGGCTTAAATGTGTTTCAAATTTGCTTCTTGATGCTCTCTTTTGCTAAAATTCCCATTCTCTTGTGAGAGCATCTTTTATAATCTTTAAGCCTAGCTAATGGCTCTAAAGAAGCGCTTTTGGGAGGCAGCCCACAACGAATTTAGGTTTTTCTTTTTGCTTTTGTTGTGTCTTGATGATTGTTACTACTGTAGCAACATCATTGTATCTTTATTTTTCAGCTTTGTGCCAAGTTATAGCCTCTTATGGTAAGGGAAGCAAAAGTTGTGACATGTTGTCCAGAAAACAGATTCTGTCCCTTGACAGAAAAATTCAAATCAAATCACCAGATCATCTTTTTGATCTGAATTTTTTTGAAGCGTGCTCTATACAATTGTGAAACTTCCTTATGTTCTGAGTTTTTTGATTTGAGTTGCAGAAGTGCCCCTAAAAAATTCTTTACTACCTGCTGTTCTGTTTTTCACAGATTTTGCCACGTTTTGTCTCTCCTAACTTTTGCAAACCTTAAGCTTGCTTTTTCTTTGCAAAAACTTTTTTGCACTCTTGAGAAACAGTAGATCTTCAATAATATATTTATATCCAGTGGGAAAAATTATTTTATTAAGGGTACTAACCTCTCTAATCAGCTTATGATGATTTATCTATGAAGGGAGTTTTCAAGTGTGCGATGGAAGATGATGAAAGAAGATCCAGGAGTGTCAAGCGCTCAAGCTTGGGGATGCCCCCATGCATCCCCAATAAATATTCAAGGAGACTCAAGCGTCTAAGCTTGGGGATGCCCCCGTGCATCCCCTTCTCCATCAACAATCATCAGTTCGTCCTTCGTCTCACTATATTTTTATCACTTCATGCGTTATGTGCTATGTTTGGAGCGTCTCGCTCTTAGGTTTTATTTTTAGTTTTCTTTAGCTTTGCTTGCTATTCATAACAAGTTAGATCCCGTCTTACTTTGTGTGGGAGAGAAACACGCTCCACTTTCAAAATCTAGAACACATCATAGGATTTTTCCTGCCTATCTTTTTGTTGTTGTGTGTTCTTTATCTTTTCGTAGCTACTGCCATGTTTAGTCTTAGTTTGTCTTTAGCAAGAGCCTTGGCTTTTGTTTAGTTTGTTGCTGGAACTCTTTTTAGTATTCATGTTTATCTTGTTAAAGAGAGTTGGTTGTTTCACTGAGTTTTGTCTTGTCTTGAAAGTAGGTAATTGAGGTTGCTATTTAATTCTAGTAGTAACTTGCAATAGTTTTGAGGTATTGTTGTGAGTAATGTTTGAACTTTTGGTGTCAAGAGCTCTAGCCTATTAGTGATAGATGTCGTATTTTGGGCAATCCGTGTGTATTTTCAAAACCTACAAAACCAGTTGAGAACTCTAGCTACTAGATGGATCACTAATCTTTGGAGGGATCGAATATTAGAGTACACTCACGTACCATGAGTCGAGGATGCGCAAGGATGACCAAACCCCCATACACTCCTCCTCGGGGTACTTGTCTCTTTGTGAACATCCTTATTAGATTGAGAGTTACCGATAATAAGTGCATGAGTTCTTCGGACTAATGTAAGTATTGAAAGTTGACACTTCCACCTTCCCATATTTTGCTAGCCTCTCCCGTGCCGTGCATTGCCTTCTTCTCACTCCGAGAGTTGGTGTCCACCTTCGCCGGTACATCCAAACCCTTGGCATGATACGCTCTGTCATCATAAGCCTCTTTATATCTTTCCTCAAAACAGCCACCATACCTACCTATCAAGGCATTTCCATAGCCTTTCCGAGATATATTGCCATGCAACTTCCACCTCTTCATGACTTGATCTTCATGTCATACATGTTCCTGCTACACTGGCAGCGACATACATTGCATACATCATGATAGTTACATCTTCTTTATGATTTTGAGTACCTTGTAAAGTGTGAAAGATCTCCTTTACCTTCTTGTAAAATAGAGTGTTGCCCTTAAGTGAGGAAAAGATCCCAAAGTGGACACAATAAAAGATCCCAAAGTGGACACAATAAAAGATCCCAAAGAGGACAAATGAGAGTTCAATAGAAAGAGCCATTGAGGCCACAAAAAAATACAAAAAATAGAAAAAGAGAAAAAGAAACAAAAAGAGAGAAAGGGGCAACACTACTATCCTTTTGAGAGATCCACACTAGTACTCCCTTTATATCCTTGTACTCCATAGAGATGATCTTTATGCATATAGCTATGTGGGGACCTTCACACTATAGAACATGGCTTGCATATTCCAAGGATGAGCCTCCTCAAACGAGCTCTAGGTCTTCATGAGCGAGCAAGTTAGATGCACCCCACTAGTTCCATTGGAGAGCTTCCTAGCTCACATGTGCATCTGTTGCATGGCAATCCCTACTCCTCACATCATATCTATCATTTGGCATCTCTTGCCTATGATTGTCCTCATTGATGTGAGCCTTTCTCCTCCTTTTTGTCTTCCTCCTCCGCACTTCTCTCTTTGCCATCCTAAGTGTCAACTCTCGTGCTTACGTTCATCCATTGCATGAGTGCTCAAAATATTGAAAAAGGAGTGGATCAAATTGACTTGTACTTGGCTAGTGGTCTGGGGACGAGTCAAGATAAGATTCCAGAAAAAGACCAAGTGTGAAACTTTAGTAGATTGAGTTCTCAACAAATAAATGTTTTTTCTCGTATTCCCTATCCCCCTTCTTGCACGCAAACACCATTTGGAGACATTCGAGTCACGGATAGCGAGAGCTCTTGCACCTTTTGTTCTTTTGTTACTTGTTTCAATGCTAATATAGACTCTTGCTTTTTATGACTTGAATTGAGTTTCTAACCTTGATTGCTTTACTTTTCAAAGTTCTTATATGGTTGCTAGCATGTCACCACAGAAATTATGCCGTTATCATTTACCTACTCGAGGACGAGCAGGAATTAAACTTGGGGATGTTGATACGTCCAAAACGTATCTATAATTTCTGCTTGCTCCATGCATGTTTTGTGTGATATTGCTATGATCTAGATACACTTTCATACACTTTTGATCATATTTGGACTAACCTATTAACTCAGTGCACCACAGTGCCAGTTCCTGTTTTCTGCTGTTTTTCTATTTCAGTTTTCCCCCATATAAAAAGTGCCAGAAAAATTCCGGGAAAAATATAGGAAAAATCAGCGTACAGGAAGCTTCGCGAAGAGCCCGAGTGGGGCCAGAGGGGAGCCAGGGGTGGCCCAGGCGGCCACTCGGCGCGGCCCCACCCCTGGCCGCGCCAGGGGCGCGCCTGGGGTCCCTGGTCCACCTTTGGCTGCCCCCCTTCGCCTATATATTCTCCGTCATGGGAAACTTCGGAAAAGAGAACCCTATTTCGCGATCTCGCCTCTGTTCCGCCGCCGCCGTGCTTCCGAGATCGGGAGCACCAGAAGACCTCTTCCCGGCACCCTGTCGGAGGGAGGATTGACCTCCGGGAGTCTCCTCTCCACCATGGATGCTCCCCGGATGTCTCGTGAGTAGTTTTCCTTGGACCATGGGTCCGTGATCAGTAGCTATGTGATGTTCTCCTCCCCTCTTTGTTCTTCATGGTTTAGACCTCGTGAGCTGCCCTACATGATCGAGGCACTTTTGTAATCTTTCTGCTTTTGCTATGCTGAGTTTGATGGGATCTGATGGATTATGAGATTATGTTCAGATTGTGATTGAGTAATATATTTGGTTTTTATCTCTTATATTTTTGTTCCTAAGTAATTCTTGCATGTTCTCCGTTGCTGTTTATTGCTTTGGCCAAGTAGTAGGTAGCAACCCCAAGAGGGAACGTTATGCTCGATTGTGGGTTCATGCCCCCCGATGACACGCTTGAGTGACAGAAACACGAGTCTAGGGGATGTGCTGTTTCCACAAGGGGGAAAAAAACGGTGCTTGTAACCGCGGTTGCAAGGATTGTTTACTTTACGCAAAGTGCTTTTTAATGCAGTTGTCTGTTGCTTTGGGTTTACACTTTGGGTGGGGCTCGCAACTTAATACCAGCGAGATGTTCTGGATAGATATCTCAAGGTGGATGATTAGTAGTAGATGCAGTTGGATTTCGGTCTACTTATTTTGGCGTACTGCCCGTGCTTTTGAGCCTCTTCCTTTCTTTTGTAGCATAGTTAGCATTGCGGTGCGTTCATAGTCCTGTCAATTGCCCTTCTGTAATTTGTTTACCTTGCATAGCAGTTTTATCGTCATTTGGGAGAGAGACATCACTAGTGAACATCACGTATCCCGGTCCATATCCTCATTACTGTTTCCACGCTCATTTACTTTTCTTATTTTACTTTCAGTTGCTATCATTATCCTTTGTGTTTAATCCTTTGTGAACAACAAGACCGGAGAGATTGACAACCTCTCTGAACTTCGTTGGGAACAAAATTATTTTTGTCTGTGTGCAGGTCCGCGTCAGTAGCGCCGCTGACACCTACTTATCATCTCTGGAGTCCTACTGGAGACAAACCTTGGTATCTTTACTGAGGGAAATTTGCTGCTGTGCTGCATCACGCCTTCCACTTGGGGCTCACCAACGAAGGGCGAGAAGACTACACCCATCAACTCTCGCGCCATCACCAACCAGCTGCATAATTCTATGGACATAAGCACCATCAAAACCACGGGAAATCAGAACTGAGCGAAGAAACGACCAGCTGACCGAATCATACGCCTTTTCGAAGTCTAACTTAAGAATAATAGCATTAGTCTTACGACGCTCGAGGTCATGAACCAGCTCATGAAGGACCAAAATGCCATCCAAGATGAATCTACCCTTGATGAGGGCAGATTGAGTCGGTGCAATCACCCGATTGGCAATCGGGGAGAGCCTGGACACAAAGGCCTTCGCAGGGAATTTGGCTATATTATTGATCAAAGCGATGGGCCTGAACTGGCGAATACAGTCCGCCCCTTGAACTTTGGTGATAAGGGACAAGACCGCATAATTAAGACGAGATATGTCCACAGTGCCATGGCAGAAGCCCTGGATGATGGCATACACCAAATGTTTAAGGACCGGCCATAATTTCTCTAAGAACGCATTGGAGAACCCATCCGGACCAGGAGCAGAATTGGAATTGGACGAAAAGACCGCATCATCAATCTCCTCACAAGAAAGGGTGGTCAGAAGAGAAACATTCTCCTCAGCCGAGACGCGAGCGGAACCATCCCATAAGGACGAGGATAAAGAAACAGCCACCAAACGTTTAGCACTAAGAAGAGACGCAAAAAATTGAAGATATGTTCTTGGATAACAGAGGGCTACTCCACCAAGGAACCATTGATCAACAGACGACAGATAACACTTCTACGCTTACGGCCATTGGCAATAGCAATAAAGTAGCTCGTGAGCCGATCCCCTTTTAACAACCAAGACACACGTCCATGTTGCCTCCAAAACTCCTCTTCGATCGCATGAAGCTGAATAAGCGAGTCTTCCAACACATAATGCTGCTTCCAACCAGCATCATCAAGACCAACCGAGTCAGCCAAACCATCAAGGGCAGCAATGCGAGAAAGAAGGTCACCCTTGGCCTTACGGTCAGCAGCTGCGCGGTTGGCCGACCAATCTCTAAGAAACTGACGGAGAAGCCTCGTGCAATGCCTCTAGCCATCCACATGGCCAAAAGAACGATGGCCATCAAGGAAAAGCGAAAAAATCTTAGACGAGAGAAGAGGCACAAAGTTCTCCACCAAAAGCCAGGAAGAATCAAAGAGGAAGATACTAGGTCGAGCCACAACAGGGGACACCGAGGAGAGCAACAAGGGGGTATGATCAGAACCAACATGAGGGAGCGTGACCAAAGAAGACCCAGTGAAGAGGCCATCCCACTCAGGGGAGATGAGGACCCGGTCAAGGACCGATTGAATAGGAGAACACTGATGATTAGACCAAGTATATCGGGCCCCCAAGCGTGGCAGCTCGCGAAGGTCCTCCTCAGCGATAAAATCATTAAACAAGGACGCCCTGGTCCAACAAAAATTGGACGAACTCTTCTCAGACGGGTGCCTAAGTAAATTAAAATACCCACCAATGGCAACAGGAAGTGTGGAAAAGCCAACTTGGCGGATAGTTCCGCAATAAACGCCGGGGCAAAGGAGTGGTTGATACGTCTCAAACGTATCGATAATTTCTTCTCGCTCCATGCATGTTTTGTGTGACATTGCTATGATCTAGATACACTTTCATACACTTTTGATCATATTTGGACTAACATATTAACTCAGTGCACCCCAGTGCCAGTTTCTGTTTTTTGCTGTTTTTCTATTTCAGTTTTCCCCCATATAAAAAGTGCTCCAAAAATCCGGGAAAAATCAGATAAAAATTCAGCGTGAAGGAAGCTTCCAGAGCCCCGAAGGAGGGCCAGGGGGACACCACCAGGTTCCAAGGAGGCCACCTGGACCCCTGGTGGCCCCCCTTCGCCTATTTAATCTCCGTCATGGGAAACTTCCGAGGACAGAACCCTTTTTCGCGATCTCGCCTCTGTTCCGCTGACGCCGCGCTTCCAAGATCGGGAGCACCGTCAGGACCCTTCCCGGCACCCTGCCGGAGGGAGGATCGACCTCCGAGAGCTTCCCCTCCACCATGGACGCTTCCCGGATGCGCCGTGAGTAATTTACTTTGGACCATGGATCTGTGATCAGTATCTATGTGATGTTATCCTCCCCTCTTTGTTCTTCATGGTTTAGACCTCGTGAGCTGCCCTACATGATCGAGGCACATATGTAATCTTTCTGCTTTTGCTATGCTAAGTTTGATGGGATTTGATGGATTATGAGATTATGTTCAGATTGTGATAGAGTAATATAATTGGTTCTTATCTTTTGTATTTTTGTTCCGAAGTGATTCTTGCATGTTCCCTGTTGCTGTTTATTGCTTTGGCCAAGTAGTAGGTAGTAACTCCAAGAGGGAACATCATGCTCGATTGTGGGTACATACCCCCTGATGACACGCTTGAGTGACAGAAACATGAGTCTAGGGGATGTGCTGTGGCCACAAGGGGGAAAACAACGGTGCTTGTAACCACGGTTGCAAGGATTGTTTACTTTACGCAAAGTTCTATTTAATGCAGTTGTCTGTTGCTTTGGGTTTACACTTGATACGTCCAAAATGCATCACTATTTTATATTGTAATTTAACCCTATTCATTGATATATTCCACTTTAAAGTATTGTTCTTATGTTGTTTTGGCTTGTTTTACACAGTTTACAACTTTCCGGTGCCAAAGCAGCAGAAGCAGAATTCATCGGTGAAAAGTGGACATCAAGTTGCTAAATCAGATCAACTCCAAATTTGATGAAATTTGACTTGGATCATTATTTTGGAGATTCACTGGAGGAGACCAAAGATTGACCAGAGGGGACCCACCAGGGCTCCAGAAGGGTCCCTGGCGCCCCCTAGGGCGCGCCAGGCACCCTCCTGGATGCCTGGTGGCCCTCCTCGGTGCCCCCTCTAGCCTATATTACCCCCTGGGATAAAAACCCTAAAAATAGAGGAGTTTCACCGCCGCCTCGTGGCAGAAACCTACAGAAAAGAAAAATCCATCTCCGGTGGGCAGATTCCGCCGGGGAGATCACCTCCCGGAGGGGGAGATCATCGCCATCGTCATCATCATCGTCACGGGAATCATCGAGATCATCATCAACATCATCCCCAACATCAGCACCATCTCCATCTCCATCCCATCTCATCTCACAATTGCAACTTGTGTTGTAATACGTACTATCTATCCTCTCTACTCAGTAGGTGTTGATTACTACTTTGTGGTGAATGCTATTGAGTTTTGTTGGAGAAGTATCATTGTGTCCAGATTGTTTGCCACCCATCTATTACCTCTGATCATGATCTCTTTTATGTCTTGTGAGTAGTTACTTTAGTTCTTGAGGGCATGGGAGAAGTCTAATTGTTAGTAGTCATATGATGTTGAAGTATTATGTATTGTTTGATACTTAAGTTTTGTTGTTATTTCTCTAGTGGTGTTATGTGAGTCGAACACTTAACACTTCACCTTTCATGGGCCTAGAGGAATACATTGTGCACAAAGGATGCTTATGGTGGGTTGCCGGAGTGATAGAAACCTGAACCCCAGTTCACACACTTTTGCACAAGGGAGTTATGGATCCTCGATCGTAATGCTTTGGTTAGGCTTATGCCTTAATTACTACCTTGTATTTGCGGATGCTTGCAAGGTGTGTAATCATAAGAGTACACTTATCTTAGTCTAGAAGGTGTACTAGCATTGATCGACCCATCGACACTTATCGACACAATACATACTACTTGGCGGAATATGGTGAAAGTAACTTGGCTACCTCCCCCGTGCGTCCTCGAGAACGCTTTAGCCTTTATAAGTTCAGTTCCTAGGCTTATCCTTGTGAAAGGATTGGGCCACTTGCTACTCCTTAGTTACCCTGTTTACTTTGCTTGACTTTTACCCTTCTGTTGCTTAAACCAAAAATCCCTAAATATTTATCTTTTAGTGTTTGCAGACCTTTCCTTATCCAGGGTCACATGTCAATACCTTGTGCTCCTCGTTGGTATTGACATCCTTGTTTATCGAAAAGCTACAATTGATCCCCTGGACTTGTGGGTCATCAAGAATCGTTTATTGGCGCGGTTGACAGGGAAGGCAACCCAACTAAACCTATCAACTTCACCGCCATCAACGAGCTTTTCTGGCGTCGTTGCCGGGGAGTGTAGCGCTATTGGTAAGTGAAGCCGGTAAGGAAACCTTTACTTTGTGTTGTTATTTTTATTTTTGCTGTTGCTACCCTCAGTCCTTATGGACCCCTCTACTGTTGGTTCATTGCTAGTGAGGAGCCGCCACGCAACTGTGGTGGTCACTCCTACCCCTACTGAAATTGTGCCCTATAAAATACCAACTGGTATTATTGATTATGTCTTGGCTAATTGTTATACAGGAGAAGGACATCCGGGAGAACACCTGCTATATTTGTCACAATTATGTTATTTATTTAAGCTTGCAGGTGTAACGATGGAGTTCGTCATGAAGAAATTATTCTTTGTATCACTTAAAGATAAAGCTTCAGATTGGTATAAGCTATTCGATAACTCTGATTTGCTTGAATGGCAAGAGCTTATGTCTCTCTTTTATGCAAAGTTTTATCATCTTCATGAAATTCACCAAGACAGGAACTACATCTACAACTTTTGGTCTCGCAACGGAGAGAGCATCACTCAAGCTCGGGGGAGACTGAAGTCCCTGATGCTCAAATGCCCCAACCATGAGCTCCCCAAGGAAATTATACTTACAAATTTTATGCCAGGTTTTCTCGTCAGGACAAGGAAATGTTGGATGCCTCCTCTAGCGGGGTATTCCAGACCAGAAGTATAGAAGAAAAATGGGATCTTATTGAAAGGATTCAGAAGAACACTGAAGACTGGGAAATTGATAAAGGTATTGAACCCTCTATAAACTATGAGCATGACTACATTGAGAGTTATGTGAAAACTGATTACTTTAATCCTTTTGCTCTAAAACTGGTCTTGATTCCCACCTAATGATTGACTTTTGCAAGGACTTTGCTTCTCATGTTGATTCTTCTAAGAAGAAGGAGAGTCAACATCATAAACCTTTCAAGGAGTCACCTATTGGGATTAATGTTACTGATCCTGTTTTACCTGCAGTTGTGTATGAACAACCTCCTTATCCCGCAAGGATAAAGGAGTACTCTTTTGTCATAGGTATTATAAACAAAAATGGAAGGACCACTGATGAACCTGAGGACCTGATCAAGGTCAAGCCTCAAGTTGCAATAGTTAAGGATCTGGTAACCAGTGATATTGAAGAATCTATTATTAGTTTTTGTGCTGTTTCCACTAACATTGTCATAGCCAAGAACAAAGGCCCAATTTTAGGTACACCAGTTGTATCTGTAAAAATAGGAGATCATAACTACTATGGGCTATGTGATTTGGGATCCAGTATCAGCGCTATTTATTTCTCACTTTATCAAGAGATCATGCATGAGATTCAGCCGTGTGAGATCGAAGACATAGATGTCACGATTCATCTTGCAAATAAACAAACAATCTCTCTAGTTGGGATTGTGACAGATGTTGAAGTTCTCAGCGGGAAGGTAAAATATCCTACTGACTTTCTTGTACTTGGTTCAGTGTAAGATAGTTTTTTCTCTATTATCTTTGGTAGTACCTTCCTCAACACTTGTGGAGCTATAATAGATTGCAAGAAAGGTAAAGTTTCAGTTGAATTCGACGATGAGCCGTATGAATTTAACTTCTCTAAGTTTTCTAAGAAGCCTCGTGGTACTGATTCGTCTAGTAATGACAAAATTATTGAAGAAATTGCTTCTATTGCTATTCCTCCTGACGATACTTTGCAACAATTTATGGAAGATCACGAGAATGACATGCGTATGCAGGAGAGGAATGATCTAGAAGACATATTTTTAAGACAAACTCCTATCCTGAAGCACAACCTCCCGGTTGAACCTTTAGGAATCCTCTCGCAACCAAAAGAAGACCCGGTGTTAGATCTCAAACCACTTCCCGATACGCTCAAGTATGCTTATTTAGATGAAAAGAAAATATACCCTGTTATTATCAATTCTAACCTTTCAGGATTTGAAGAAGAGCGATTATTGGAGACACTCCGCCGACACCGAGGTGCTATTGGCTATACTCTTGACGCTCTCAAGGGTATCAGTCCTTCCATTTGCCAACATATCAATCTCGAGACCTATGCTAAACCGTTTGTTGATCATCAACGACGGTTGAACCCAAGGATGAAGGACGTGGTTAGGACGGAGGTTCTCAAACTTCTAGCCGCGGGTATCATCTATCCTATAGTTGATAGTAAGTGGGTACGTCCAGTTCATTGTGTTCCTAAGAAGGGAGGTATGACTGTTGTTCCTAATGATAAAAATGAACTAATACCTCAGCGGACTATTATTGGATATAGAATGTGTATTGATTTCAGGAAGTTGAACAAGGCCACCAAGAAGGACCATTATCCTGTGCCCTTTATTGATCAGATGCTTGAGCGGTTGTCTAAAAACACCCACTTTTGCTATCTTGATGGGTATTCTGGCTTCTCTCAGATTCATGTCAACACTGCGGATCAGGAAAAGACCACTTTCACATGTCCTTATGGTACTTATGCTTATAGGCGTATGCCTTTTGGTTTGTGTAATGCACCTGCTACTTTTCAGAGGTGTATGTCTGCTATATTTCATGGTTTCTTTGAGGAGATTGTGGAGGTCTTTATGGACTACTTTTCCGTCTATGGAACCTCCTTTGACCATTTTCTCCACAATCTTAATAAAGTTTTGCAGAGATGTGAAGAAACAAATTTGGTGGTCAATTGGGAGAAGTGCCATTTCATGGTTAGCGAAGGGATAGTTCTTGGTCACAAGATTTCCTAAAGGGGAATTGAAGTGGACAAGGAAAAGATTGAAGCTATTGAGAGGATGCCCTATCCAAGGGACATCAAAGGTATTCGTAGTTTTCTCGCTCATGCTGGTTTCTATAGAAGATTTATCAAGGACTTTTCTAAGACCTCGAGACCCCTCACCAATCTTCTCCAGAAGGATGTTCCTTTTGTATTTGATGAAGATTGTAAGGAAGCCTTCGAAGTTCACATGATCAAAGAGGGAGGCATGCCTTTGTTGTTGAGTCCATCTTCAGTAACTTGAGTTTGTCCATGTCCAATAACGTCACTCCCTACTCGTTGTAACGATAACAAATGAAAACAAATAAATACCAAAGCAAAAGTAATTCCAAATAACATCCATAAGAAATTAAGATTGGATGGATAGCAAGATATTGATCAAGATGGTTATTTCGAAATGGAATAACACGATAGGGAAGGTAAGTTGAGAGGATTCAATGAATATGCAAGGTTTGGATTGATATGGCCAAGGAAGACTCAACGATCAATACTAACGTTCTAATAAGAACTATGATACTAGCAGCTAGTAGTGCTCACTACACATCTCGAATAACTATATAGGAAACTATTATATAACAAACACAATGGCATCAACACATGGAATGAAATCATCCTATGCATTTTAACTACACAATCACAACATGTCATTTCGAAGCTACAAGTTAACCACAAATAAATATTTAGATATAATCTAAATATTTATAATGGTCAACAACAAGCATAATCACACATCAACCATTAAAAATATTAGCATTCTTTACTATAACAAGATACAATCCAATACCATGGAAAAAATGAACTAAGCAATTAAACAATAAGACACATGGCATACAAGGCATGTGAACATAGAATCATAAATATGTTTTCACTAACAACACAAGCATCAAGCATATGAGTTATCATGAGAAGATACTAAACTAGGACATGCTCTTAATAATAAAGAACTACTAATACTAATGACCACTAGGTATTATATCATCACCATATGCTTAAAATAACAAAGCAAGATGCACACACTAAGAGTATGATCAAAGCACAACTCTAAAAACATCATATATGACTCATCCTAAGCATATGATGTGTCATAGCAACAAGTATTAAAGCACTCATAATACTAACATGAGACATAAGTAATCCTCTATAAGTACACAAACTAAGTATTCAACTATCACACATGGAGCATAATAAAACACTACTTAGGCATACCACAAATCAAGATATAATTCTAAGCATGGGGATGATCATCACGCGAGATGCTAAACTATACTATCTATAAAATATAACTCGTATATATGCGATAACTTAGTTCATATCAACCAACATAAAAGATCAAGCATGACAATATCACCCAACTCTAAATTACCAGTTATGACATGTAAGAATAAGAAAGCGTTGCATTATCACACAACACTAGCATGCTAGAAATAACATATACGCACAGTGAGAAATCATAATGAGCATGTAGGCAAGTAAACAACTAGATCATGGTATCAACGAAATCAACATGTAATATAATAGCATGAACATGATAACATGCATTTCTATTTAGTACGATCTACACTTAATCAATAAATATATAACAAGTAGGTATCATACAAGATGTGAGTTGATACCCATGCAATACATTCTAGTTATAAAATCACAACAACATGGCATGTTATTGATAAAGAACAAATTACTCAAATAAACAATGTACGAGATCAAGAAATTACTAACATGTAAAACTACAAAGTGAAGGCTAACCATAACCATGCACTTGTAATACTAACTAGCAATTTGTAACACAAAACAAGATAGAATCAAAACATGAATTTGACTAAGAGCTAGTGCCAACATGACATGCGAATAAACTATAATAAATAAGCACACATGATAATTAACAAGATATAATAAACTAAGTTATATGCCACAAGCATAACTATATGTAACACTAATAATCTAAGAATGGCACAAACCAACAATGAAATCTAGCATAATAATCATCTACAAAATAAGAGGATCATCTAGGCAATAATATGATATGCGGCAAAGAACCACGATGTATTTGCTATCACACAAGAAATCATTTCATAACATCTAGCATAAAGAAACTATGCAACAATACATACAAAAATATATAAACATCTACATAGACATGACATGATTTAGAATCAATAAATCAAACATGCAACATGTATAAAGATGAATATGTACCAAAATCTAAGATATATCACCATGCTAAGCAAAATAAAATAATCAAGACATGAAGTATTTCATGATTTGATAAACAAGGCAAAGACATAAATAATCCTATGGAATTATAAGGATGGCGAACATTCACCAAAATTTGTACGCATGTAAAGAACGGACTACATAATTTATAAAGAAGATAATAACACGATACAACATATGAACTATATTTAATAACACAACAAAAAGCTAGACGCTAATAGTATGCCTACAACAAGCAATATACCGCAAGAACGGCTATATTCTAATTTGACATATCGATTCACGACAACTACTATAAGGGAACGGAAAAATAAATAACTAGATTGACAAACAACAACAATAGGCCTGACATGATTTTGTCTATATAAAACACAGATCTTACATGGATGTACAAGAATATATCAATCATACCAACATCTTCATGCTACATAAGAATAAAAATAAAAAATGCAATATTTTATAATCAAACAAATCTGAAAATCATCATACATAAATCTACACATGGAAATTATTCACAAATCCTAATAAAGAAGCATATGATGCAGTTGCATAGGATCAACGAAAAATATCAACATGTTAAACAATATTTACTTAACCGTAAACGGTTAAACAAATAAATCTAGTAAAACACACGTGACACAAAAATTATAAAGACAAGCCATGTATTCCTAGACATATCACAAACATATGAGAAACACATATTAACACACAATTTAATCGATCTTGGCCAAAAACGACTTTAATAAACACTAAAATTTTGATTGATGGAACTAGTGATCTAAATTCACCATAGGGCTACAATTCTCATATTGAACACAAGATCATTCAACGGATAGAAACTAGAGAGACAAGCTAATGCCATCGAACGACGCTTATTTTTGGATGAGCGTAGACAACGATAGAAATAGGTTGACGCATGATGTCTAATGGATGTCAACGGTTGGAGGGGACACGGCTGGAAAAGGAATCGGAAAAATACTCACCATGGACGAGGGAACGATGCGATGAGCTCGAACGAACTGAGTCAAATAAAAAAATGTACGCGTAGCTTTAGCGCAAGATTACGAACAACACATAGCATCTCTGGACAAAGTTTAAGAACGAAAGTGGAGGAGTAAGGAGAGAGACGCGTGAGGCTCACCTCAGCTCCTCCTTTTATAGGCTGTGGAGGGAGATCGAAGATCCAATGCCATCCATTGACATTCGGTGCATCAGTTTCTAGTGGAAGATTAAGGCCATAATACGTGAAATAAATTTCCTGAATGAGTTCTTCGTTGAATGGGGAGTAACTTTTGTGTTGATGGCAAGCTGAAATGACGAAGAAATTAATGGGGCAAGAGAGAAAGAGAGGAACGGCCATGGCCTTTCTTCTTCTGTGCGAGTGCGTTCATGAGGAAGATGAAGAAGAAGGAAAGCTCTCACTCATCACGTGAAGCAAATTGGCTGGGCCCATGTGCAAAAGGGAACGAGGAAAGAAAATAAAAACATATTGAGCTACGCCCAATCGGGTTGAATAAACAAAGATGTAGGCTTCACATAGAAAATGTTTTTAAAAGATACCGTGCTAGAGAATTTTGGATAAAGTTTATTAGAGGAAAGGAATTAGATTATTCCCTAAAACAAAAATATAAAAAAAGAAGATCTAATAAAAACCAAATAAAATTTCAAAATACAAATGCGCATAATTTAATATGCCAAAGAAAAAAAAACTTGGCGAAAACAGAACAAGAAAACATAAATCTTAATTTAAGTTTGCATTATTTCAATTTAAATCCTCCAAATTAGAAACATAATAATTTAAGCTTTTATTAACCAAATAAACAAACGAAATTTTCTGGCCCTATTTTTTGTTTTTTTACATTCCGAGCATCGGGATGTTACAGCCTTGATAACCGCTCCTATAGTACAACCGTCTGACTGGAATTTTCCCTTTGAAATTATGTGTGATGCTAGTGATTTTGCTGTTGGAGCTGTTTTAGGACAAAGGGTTGATAAGAAGTTGAATGTCATACACTATGCTAGCAAAACCCTTGATAGTGCTCAAAAGAATTATGCTACTACCGAGAAGGAATTCTTGGCAGTGGTGTTTGCTTGTGATAAGTTTAGGCAGTATATTGTTGATTCTAAGGTTATTATTCATACTGACCATGCTGCCATTAAGTATCTTATGCAGAAGAAGGATGCCAAACCAAGGCTCATAAGATGGGTACTCCTTCTTCAAGAATTTGATTTATAGATTGTCGATAGAAAAGGAGAAGACAATCCGGTAGCAGACAACCTTTCAAGGATGGAAGAAATTCCGCATGATCCTATTCCAGTCAACTACAGTTTTCCAGATGAACAACTTGCTGTTATAAAAGTACAATCTCATTCCGACCCTTGGTTTGCAGATTATGCTAATTTTATTGTTGCAATTTTTTCCTCCAGGTTTTACATTTCAGCAGAGGAAGAAATTCTTCATAGATTTGTGGCAATACTTTTGGGATGACCCACATCTTTTATAAAGAAGGTGCAGACGGGATCGTAGGAAGGTGTATACCGGAGCACGAGCAGAAGGACATTCTTCGACAATGTCACGATAGTCCCTATGGAGGACATCATGCCGGTGAGAGGACCGCACATAAAGTTCTACAATCAGGTTTTTATTGGCCTACTATTTTTAAGGACGCCAGAAGGTATGTTCTATCTTGTGATAAGTGTCAGAAGTTGGTAACATTAGTAGGAGAAATGAGATGCCTATGAATTACTCACTAGTAATTGAACCTTTTGATTGCTGGGGTTTTGATTTTATGGGTCCTTTTCCTCCTTCACACAAGTACACACACATCTTAGTTGCAGTTGATTATGTAACCAAGTGGGTTGAAGCAATCCCCACTGAGAGTGCTGATCACAAGACATCTTTGAAAATGCTCAAGGATGTAATTTTTCTCAGGTTTTGTGTACCGAGGTACCTCATGACAGATGGAGGGTCTCACTTCACTCATGGAGCCTTTAGGAAAGCTCTAGCCAAGTACGATGTCAATCATAGAATTGCATCTCCGTACCACCCTCAAACTAGTGGGCAAGTCGATCTTACCAATAGAGAGATCAACTTGATCTTACAGAAAACAGTGAACAGTTCTAGAAAGGACTGGTCAAAGAAGTTAGGAGATGCTTTGTGGGCGCACAGAACTTCTTACAAGAACCCCATGGGCATGTCTCCGTATAATATGGTCTATGGAAAAGCTTGCCATTTGCCATTAGAGTTAGAGCACAAAGCTTTCTGGGATGTCAGAGAGCTGAATGCTGACCCAAAGTTAGATGGTGAAAAGCGTCTCATGAACTTGAATTCTCTAGATGAGTGGAGAAGTGAAGCTTACGAGAGCGCTAAAATGTTCAAGGAAAAGGTTAAGAAGTGGCACGATAAAATGATTCTGAAACGTGAATTTAATATTGGTGATAAAGTTTTGTTGTTTAGATCTCGTTTCAGGTTTTCTCCAGGTAAACTACTTTCCATATGGGAAGGACCTTTTCATATCAAAGAAGTATATCGGTCCGGTGCAATCAAGATTAATAATTTTGAAGGCACCAAACCTCAAGTCGTGAATGGACAAAGACTCGAACATTACATCGCAGGTGATCCTATCAACGTGGATGTGAATATGATATACACAACAACTCATGAAGAACATGTTGCAGCCCAGTTTCAGACACCGGCAGGAGCAGAATAAGAAAAGGTATGTATTACGATAAGAAAACATCGCGAACGTCAATAAAAGTTTACTTTTCAAGGTTTTTGAAAAATTAGGAAAATTCCAAGCCCAAATGGAGCCGGAGAGGAGATCCAGGGGGCCCAGGAGGCCTCCCGACGCGCCCCCCTCCTGGGTTCCCCGGACTCCGACTCCGACCCCACTTTGGCTCGAAACCTTCCTTCTGTTGCAGAAATTTTTGCTATATATTTGCCCGGATCGTCCCGGCACCGTATCTCACAATTTCGTGTGTTTTCTTTCTCGATCTGTTTCTGCCAGGAAAACTTTCAGCAGATCTAGGTGCCATGGCTTCCCCAAGTTCCCTCAAGGACAAGTTCGTCGTCAACGTCATAAACCCTTACCTCGCAGAGGTGAGGAAGCACCCCCAGATCCTTCATGTGGAGGATGGTTTCCTCCACAAGGAAGATCTGAAGGGACCAGTCAAGGAAGGGAGCACCGAGGAGCGGCTGAAGGAGATGGAACATGAGGTCTTCAAGTTCAAGAAGATGGTGGAGCGTGGTGTTGAAGAAAACTTCAACATCATCAACGAGTTAAAGGATTTCCACAAGAAGGAGATGAAGGAGATGCTGTCAAGTTTGGCCGCACTAGAAGATAAAGTTTATGAGATTCAAGCACAGATCTATGATCTGCAGAACCAAAAGTGTGAGTATGAACTTAAGTTCTTACGCATGGGTTTGGCTACTGATTGCAGGATCTTGGAGACTCAGATTTCCTTCGAGACTGGAGAACCTTTGCCCTGGAAGCGCTTCGCCAAGGAAAACATGGTCAACTTCAACAAGAACAAGGATGAGGAGTAAATCTCCTCGGGTAATGGCACCCCCTCAGCTTGTTCCAAGCTTGGGGGAGTGCCCGGTATCTTTATCTTTATCTTTGTCTTTAGGAGTCAAGTAGAGTCGTATCATGTCTAGGGAAGTTACTTTATGAAATAGGTGTTTCATTGAGGTCTATCACTCCTTTTGTGGAGAGTTTTGTATCCGTGAGTGTGGAGTCGTCTATGAAGGAATATTAATGAGAAGTCTATTGGTTTCTTCGCTGCACTCGGTATTCTCTTCACGCAATCGACATTATGAGCTGATTCTTATGGGGAGTATTGACCTTATATCAGGTATGGCTTCGAAAACTTTATTTAATCTTGGCAAGTATAGCTTTGGTCATAACAACAAGCATGTTTTTCTCAAAGTAGCGACATAGCCAAAACCTTTGTGTTATTATGCTTGAAGTGTTATGTTGACAAGGAATAAAACTTGATGTGCCATGCTAGTTTTAATGTTTATGCTTTGTATTGCTTGCATCTAAGTCATCATCAATTGTCTGGTCTCTCAAAGCCTTGCTAGCCAAAACTCTGTACCAAGCGGAATTCTGCTTGTACTTCCATACCCTGAAACCAACATCTTCCACTTGAGTCCACCATACCTTCCTATTCGTGGTATTCCACTACTACTCCTAAAGTATATAATTTATGTGATATCTTTAGATGTTCAAAATCTTCTGTTTTGTGCCTCTGATTCAGCTCATGAGGAAGTGGTGGGTAACCCATGATATTCTTAATTTGGACAAGTTTTATCTTGGGATTGCATGTCTAATCTGCAAACCCCTAATACGAGAAGGGACTGGCATGAGTGCCCAGCTCGTAAAAGATAAATACTAACACACAAGTTCCTTCGCCCATTTATGAGTGATAAACAAAGGAATTTAAGGGGATGTGATCGTCCCCACATGGGATCCGTTCCTTGAAACTTGTCTAAATCATGAAGTGAGTGAGTTATCTATCAGCAGTCGTTGACGGATCATGCACCTCCCAAAATATGTTTTTATTCTGTTTGATCTAGAGATGGTACATGAGTTTTCCGTGCTTGCCCTTTTTCACGAGGTTTATCCTTTATTTTGTGCTGAGTCAGTCCTTCCTACTTCGTTCCTTTATGAGAGAGAACAGACACTTGATGTTGATTAAGATTCTTGCATATAAAGTTGCATTAAGAGTTAGCATGTTACATCTTTGTTGACATTATCTTTTGATAAGTAAGTTGTTTTCAAAAGCTTATGCCTAGTAAACATCTTCCTTTGTGTTAACATGTGCACTTCTTGACTAATAACATGTTCTTTCAAAAGCTTCAACTTGTTTCATTATAAGTGAAAGAGCAAAAGTAAAAGTTATTAGTTGTTCCTTGACCAAGGTTATGTTTGCCATGATTTGATGAGTTTTCTTGGCCCTACTTTGTTATAATTGTTACTACTTTCTCATAAGGGCCTTATGAGTTGAGGTTGCTGTTGAGGATGCTTTAGTTTGGTGAGAAATCTTGATGCTTCTTGTCCGTATTCTTTTATCAACATTTAACTCTCTAAACTTGTGGACAGGTTTGCCGAGCTCATTAATCGCTTGGGGACAAGCGAGGTCCAAGTTTCGGGGAGTTGATACGTCCAAAATGCATCACTATTTTATATTGTAATTTAACCCTATTCATTGATATATTCCACTTTAAAGTATTGTTCTTATGTTGTTTTGGCTTGTTTTACACAGTTTGCAAATTTCCAGTGCCAAAGCAGCAGAAGCAGAATTCATCGGTGAAAAGTGGACATCAAGTAGCTGAATCAAATCAACTCCAAATTTGATGAAATTTGACGTGGATCATTATTTTTGATATTCACTGGAGGAGACCAACGATTGACCAGAGGGGACCCACCAGGGCTCCAGAAGGGTCCCTGGCGCCCCCTAGGGCACGCCAGGCACCCTCCTGGATGCCTGGTGGCCCTCCTCGGTGCCCCCTCTAGCCTATATTACCCCCTGGGGTAAAACCCCTAAAAAGAGAGGAGTTTCGGAGTTTCGCCGCCGCCTCGTGGCGGAAACCTATAGAGAAGAAAAATCCATCTCCGACGGGCAGATTCTGCCGGGGAGATCACCTCCCGGAGGGGGAGATCATCGCCAACGTCATCATCATCGTCACGGGCATCATCGAGATCATCATCAACATCATCCCCAACATCAGCACCATCTCCATCTCCCTCCCATATCATCTCACAATTTCAACTTGTGTTGTAATCCGTACTATCTATCCTCTCTACTCTGTTGGTGTTGATTACTACTTTGTGGTGAATGCTATTGAGTTTGTTGGAGAAATATCATTGTGTCCAGATTGTTTTCCACCCATCTATCACCTCTGATCATGATCTCTTTTATGTCTTGTGAGTAGTTACTTTAGTTCTTGAGGATATGGGAGAAGTCTAGTTGTTAGTAGTCATATGATGTTGAAGTATTATGTATTGTTTGATACTTAAGTTGTGTTGTTATTTCTCTAGTGGTGTTATGTGAGTCGAACACTTAACACTTCACCTTTCATGGGCCTAGAGGAATACATTGTGCACAAAGGATGCTTATGGTGGGTTGCCGGAGTGACAAAAACCTGATCGTAATGCTGTGGTTAGGCTTCTGCCTTAATTACTACCTTGTATTTGCGGATGCTTGCAAGGTGTGTAATCATAAGAGTACACTTATCTTAGTCTAGAAGCTGTACTAGCATTGATCCACCCACCGACACTTATCGACACAATACATACTACTTGGCGGAATATGGTGAAAGTAACTTGGCTACCTCTCCCGTGCGTCCTCGAGAACGCGTTAGCATTTATAAGTTCAGTTCCTAGGCTTATCCTTGTGAAAGGATTGGGCCACTTGCTACTCCTCAGTTACCTTGTTTACTTTTCTTGTCTTTTACCTTTTTGTTGGTTAAACCAAAAATCCCTAAATATTTATCTTTTAGTGTTTGCAGACCTTTCCTTATCCAGGGTCACTTGTCAATACCTTGTGCTCCTCGTTGGGATCGACATCCTTATTTATCAAAAATCTACAATTGATCCCCTAAACTTTTGGGTCATCAAGAATCGTTTATTGGCGCGGTTGACAGGGAATACAACCCAACTAAACCTATCAACTTCACCGCCATCAACACCTTGGGTGGGGCTCGCAACTTAATACCATCGAGTTGTACTGGATAGATATTTCAAGGTGAATGATTAGTAGTAGATGCAGATGGATTTCGGTCTACTTATTTTGGCGTACTGCTCATGATTTTGAGCCTCTTCCTTTCTTTTGTAGCTTAGTTAGCATTGCGGTGCGTTTATAATCCTGTCAATTTCCCTTCTGTAATTTGTTTACCTCGCATAGCAGTTTTATCGTCTTTTGGGAGGGAGACATCACTAGTGAACATCACGGGACCCCGGTCCATATTCTTATCATTGTTTACACGCTCATTTACTTTTCTGCTTTTACTTTCAGTTGCTATCATTACCATTATCCCTTGTGTTTTATCCTTTGTAAACAACAAGACCGGAGAGATTGACAACCTCTCTGAACTTAGTTGGGAGCAAAGTTAATTGTGTTGTGTGCAGGTCCACGTCAGTTGCGCCGCTGTCACCTACTTATGATTGCGGAGTCCTATGGGAGACAAAACCTATCCTCTACATAGGGGAAATTTGCTGCTATCCTACATCTCACCTTCCACTTGGGGTAACCAACGAAGGAGAGAAGCCATTATCATCTCTCGCGTATCAAGAAATTTTCTGGCGCCGTTGCCGGGGACTCCGAGTGATAAGATAGGGGAGTTGCCCACTACCCTTTACCTTTACGTTTTAGTCTTGTTAGTTTATCTTTCTGTTTTTATCTTTGTGTCTTATATCAAAAATTACAAAAAAATCTGCCACACTTGCTGCTACTATGGGTTCCTCTAAAAACACCAAGTTGTGTGACTTCACTAGTCACAACAACAAAGACTTTATCTGCACTCCTATTGCCATACCTTCCACTTCAGCTATCTCTTATGAAATTAAACCTGCTTTGCTAAACCTTGTTATGAGAGATCAATTCTCTAGTGCGAGAGATGATGCTGCTTTACACTTGAATAATTTTGTTGAATTATGTGATATGAAAAAGTATAAAGAAGTAGAAGGTGATGTTTTTAAGCTCAAGATTTTTCCTTTGTCTTTGGGGAAGGAGCTAAAATCTGGTTTCAATCGATGTCTAGGAATAACATAGATTCTTGGGATAAGGGCAAAGATGCTTTTATTGGGAAGTACTACCCACCTGCTAAAATTATCCAATTAAGGAGTAACATTATGAATTTTAGGAAATTGGATAATGAACACGTTGCCCAATCTTGGGAACGTATGAAATCTCTTGTTAAGATATGCCCTACATATGGTTCGACTACCTGGATGGTTATCCAAACTTTTTATGCAGGCTTGAACTTTACCTCGCGGAACCTGTTAGATTCGGCCGCGGGAGGAACCTTTATGTCAACTACACTTGGTTCTGCCACAAAGCTTCTCGATGAGATGATGACCAATTATTACCAATGGCACACCGAACGCGCTCCAACAAGTAGGAAGATAAATTCTGTCGAGGAAATTACCTCCCTAAATGAAAAAGTTGACTTGATTATGTCTCTACTTACCAAGAAACCCTCTATTGATCCTCAAGATGTTCCTTTAAATTCTTTGGTTGCTCAGGAACAAGTAGATGTGAACTTCATTGCTAGAAACAACTTTAATAATAATGCTTAGAGGGGCAACTTTGCTAGTAATCCTAGACCGTTTCCATCCAATTATGGGAACAACAACACTTACCCTAGCAACAAGAACCCCTCTTCTAAATTAGAGAGCATGCTTAGAGACTTTATCACTACCCAAAAACCTTCAACAAGAATGTAGAAGAAAAGTTAGCCAAATTAGATAATCTTTGTTTGAAGGTAGACAACTTAGCCCTTGATGTTGAGATGTTAAAAATTAGAACCTCTCCCATTGAGGAGATTAAGGCCACTCCTATTAATTCTATCCAACTACAAATTAATGAAAATATTAGGATGATGGCTAAACTTAAAGAAAGATGGGCTAGAGAAAAAGAGGAAGAGGATAGAATTAAGAGCCTTCCTACACACCACACATTTTCCACTATCCAAATTGTTGAGGACACTCAAGATATTAGCACCCAATGCACTCCTGGTCCCATTGGACCTATTAATGGTGATGCTAATACCTCAACCGTAGAAGAAGAAACTCCTATGAACATAGAGGGTTTCAAACAAATGAGCCTAGATGACACTACTACCACCTTTGATAGTAGTGACATTGATTTTGATAGTTGCACCCTCTCAGAAGTTATTACTTATTACACAAAATGTCTAGAGACCCCCACACTAGCACACTCAATCTTGCCTTCACGGAGCATATCACAAATTGTCTCATCAAAGCTAGGGAGGAGAAGATTAGGATAGAAGCCTCCATACCTAGGAAGCTAGATGATTGTTGGGACCCTATGATCAAAATAAAATTAAATAACTTCTCTTGCTATGCTTTATGTGACGTTGGAGCTAGTACCTCGTCATGCCCAAAAGAATGTAGGATATGTTTGAATTGAAACCTTTTGATTCCTGTTCTTTTGGTGTTCGTCTTGTCGATTCTTCCATACAAAAACCTTTGGGGAAGATTGACGATGTTCTTATCATTGTCAATGACAACTATGTTCCCGTTGATTTTATTATTATGGATATAGAGTGTGAACCTTTACGTCCAATTATTTTGGGACGTCCTTTTCTTCGCACCGTTGGTGCTATTAGTGACATGAAAGAGGGGAATATAAAATTTCAATTCCCTCTCAAAAAGGGGATGGAACACTTCCCTACAAATAAAATCAAGTTACCATTTGAGTCCGTTACACGGGCTAGCTATTCTCTTTCTCTTGATAAAACTTGATTATTTTTTTGCTTTATGCCTAGCTTAAAGGCGTAAAAGAAAGCGCTTGTTGGGAGGCAACCCAAGATGTTTTTACTTCTGTTTTAGTGGTCTTGATTATTGTTACTACTGTAGCAACATCATTGTATCTTTATTTTCAAGCTTTGTGCCAAGTTATAGCCTCTTATGACAAGGGAAACAAAAGTTGTGACATGCCGTCCAGAAAATAGATTCCGTCTTCGTGACGAATTTTTTTGGATCAAATCACCAGTTCATCCTTTTGAGCTGAATGTTTTACAAGGCGTGCTCTATACCATTGCGGAACTTTTGTCTATTCTGAGTTTTTTGATTTGAGTTGCAGAAGTACCCCTAAAAATTGTTTACTACCTGCTATTCTGTTTTTCATTGATTCTGCCACGTTTTGTCTCTCCTTACTTTTGCAAACCTTAAGCTTGATTTTTCTTTGCAAAAACCTTTTGGAAATCTTGAAAAACATTAGCTCTTCAATAATATATTTATATCCAGTGGGGAAAATTATTTTATTAAGGGTACTAACCTCTCTAATCAGCTTATGATGAGTTATGTATGAAGGGAGTTTTCAAGTGTGCGATGGAAGATGATGAAAGAAGATTCGGGAGTGTCAAGCGCATAAGCTTGGGGATGCCCCCATGAATCCCCAACAAAAATTCAAGGAGAATCAAGCGTCTAAGCTTGGGGATGCCCCCATGCATCCCCTTCTCCATCAACAATCATCAGTTCGTCCTTCGTCTCACTATAATTTTATCACTTCATGCGTTATGTGCTATGCTTGGAGCGTCTCTCTCTTAGGTTTATTTTTAGTTTTCTTTAGCTTTGCTTTCTGTTCATAACAAGTTAGACCCCGTCTTAATTTGTGTGGGGGAGAAACACGCTCCACTCCAATCTAGAACACATCATAGGATTTTTCATGCCTATCTTTTTACTGTTGTGTGTTCTTTATCTTTTCGTAGCTACTGCCATGTTTAGTTTTAGTCTTAGTTTGTCTTTAGAAAGAGCCTTGGATTTTGTTTAGTTTGTTGATGGAACTCTCTTTAGTTTTTATGTTTATCTTGTTAAGAGAGTTGGTTGTTGCACTGAGTTGTGTCTTGTCTTGAAAGTAGGTAACCGAGGTTGCTATTTAATTTTAGTAGTAAGTTGCAATAGTTCTGAGGTATTGATGTGAGTAATGTTTGAAATTTTGGTGTCAAGATCTCTAGCCTATTAGTGATAGGTATCGTATTTTGGGAAATCCGTGTTTATTTTCAAAACCTACAAAACTAGTTGAGAACCCTAGCTACTAGATGGATCGCTAATCTTTGGAGGATCGAATATTAGAGTACACTCACATACCATGAGTCGAGGCTGCGCAAGGATAACCAAACCCCCATACACTCCTCCTTGGGGAAATTGTCTCTTTGTGAAACCTCCTTATTAGATTGAGAGGTACCGATAATAAGTGCATGAGTTCTTCAGACTAATTTAATTATTGAAAGTTGACACTTCCACCTCCTCATATTTTCTAGCCTCTCATGTGCCGTCCATTGCCTTCTTCTCACTCCGAGAGTTGGCGTCCACCTTCGCCGGTACATCCAAACCCTTGCCATGATACGCTCTGTCATCATAAACCTCCTTATATCCTTCCTCAAAACAGCCACCATACCTACCTATCAAGGAATTTCCATAGCCTTTCCGAGATATATTGCCATGCAACATCCACCTCTTCATGACTTGATCTTCATGTCATACATGTTCCTGCTACACTGACAGCGGCATACATTGCATACATCATGATAGCTACATCTTCTTTATGATTTGAGTACCTTGTAAAGTGTGAAAGATCTTCTATACCCTCTTGTAAATTAGAGTGTTGCCCTAAAGTGGGGAAAAGATCCCAAAGTGGACAAAATGAAAGATCCCAAAGAGGATAAATGAGAGTTAAATAGAAAGAGCCATTGAGGCCACCAAAAAATACAAAAAATAGAAAAAAGAGAAAAAGAAAAATAAAAAGAGAGAAAGGGGCAACACTACTATCCTTTTGAAAGATCCACACTAGTACTCCCTCTTATCCTTGTACTCCATAGAGATGATCATTCATGCATATAGCTATGAGGGGACCTTCACACTATAGAACTTGGCTTGCATATTCCAAGGATGAGCCTCCTCAAAAGAGCTCTAGGTCTTCATGAGCGAGCGAGTTAGATGCACCCCACTAGTTCCATTGGAGTGTTTTTTAGCTCGTATGTGCATCTGTTGCATGGCAATCCCTACTCCTCACATCATATCTATCATTTGGCCTTCTCGCCTATGATTGTCCTCATTGATGTGAGCCTTTATCACCTTTTTGTCTTCCTCCTCCACCATATTTCTCTCTTTGCCATCCACAGTGTCAACTCTCGTGCTTACACTCATCCATTGCATGAGTGTTCAAAATATCGAAAGGGAGTGGATCAAATTCACTTGTACCTGACTAGTGGTCTAGGACGAGTCAACATAAGATTCCAAAGAAGGCCAAGTGTGAAACTTTAGTAGATTGAGTTCTAAACTTTTTTTCTCGTATTCCCTATCCCCCATCTTGCACGCAAACACCATTTGGAGACATTCGAGTCAGGGACAGCGAGAGCTCTTGCACCTAATGTTCTTTTGTTGCTTGTTTCAATGCTAATATAGACTCTTGCATGTTATGACTTGAATTGAATCACATACCTTGATTGCTTTACTTTTCAAAGTTCTTATATGGTTGCTAGCTTGTCACCACAGAAATTATGCTTGTTATCACTTACCTACTCGAGGACGAGCAGGAATTAAGCTTGGGGATGTTGATACGTCTCAAACGTATCGATAACTTCTGCTCGCTCCATGCATGTTTTGTGTGATATAGCTATTATCTAGATACACTTTCATACAATTTTGATCATATTTGAACTAACCTATTAACTCAGTGCACCCCAGTGCCAGTTTATGTTTTCTGTTGTTTTTCTATTTCAGTTTTCCCCCATATAAAAATTGCTCCAAAAATCCGGGAAAAATCAGATAAAAAATCAGCGTGAAGGAAGCTTCCAGTGCCCCGAAGGAGGGACAGGGGGCCACCACCAGGTGCCCAGGCGGCCACCTTGCGCGGCTAGGGGCCTGGCCGCGCCAGGCGGGCGCCTGGACCCCTGGTGGCCCCCCTGGCTGCCCCCTTCGCCTATTTAATCTCCGTCACGGGAAACTTCCGAGGACAGAACCCTTTTTCGCGATATCGCCTCTGTTCCGCCGCCGCCACGCTTCCAAGATCGGGAGCACCGTCAGTACCCTTCCCGGCACCCTGCCGGAGGGAGGATCGATCTCCGGGAGCTTTCCCTCCACCATGGACGCTTCCCGGATGCGCTGTGAGTAGTTTCCTTTGGACCATGGGTCCGTGATCACTGGCTATGTGATGTTCTCGTCCCCTCTTTGTTTTTCATGGTTTAGACCTCGTGAGCTTCCATACATGATCGAGGCACATATGTAATCTTTCGGCTTTTGCTATGCTGAGTTTCATGGGATCTGATGGATTATGAGATTATATTCAGATTGTGATAGAGTAATATAATTGGTTCTTATCTTTTGTATTTTTTTTCCGAAGTAATTCTTGCATGTTCTCCTTTGCTGTTTATTGCTTTGGCCAAGTAGTAGGTTCTAACTCCAAGAGGGAACGTCATGCTCGATTGTGGGTACATGCCCCCTGATGACACGCTTGAGTGACATAAACATGAGTCTAGGGGATGTGATGTGGCCACAAGGGGGAAAACAATGGTTCTTGTAACCGCGGTTGCAAGGATTGTTACTTCACACAAAGTTCTTTTTAATGTAGTTGTCTGTTGCTTTGGGTTTACACTTTGGGTGGGGCTCGCAACTTAATACCAGCGAGATGTTCTGGATAGATATCTCAAGGTGGATGATTAGTAGTAGATGCAGATGGATTTCAGTCTACTTATTTTGGCGTACTGCCCATGATTTTGAGCCTCTTCCTTTCTTTTGTAGCATTGTTAGCATTGCGGTGCGTTTATAATCCTGTCAATTGACCTTCTGTAATTTGTTTACCTCGCATAGCAGTTTTATCGTCTTTTTGGAGAGAGACATCACTAGTGAACATCACGGGACCCCGGTCCATATTCTCATCATTGTTTACACGCTCATTTAATTTTCTGCTTTTACTTTCAGTTGCTATCATTACCATTATACCTTGTGTTTGATAGTTTGTAAAAAACAAGACCGGAGAGATTGACAACCTCTGAACTTTGTTGGGAGCAAAGTCAATTGTGTTGTGTGCAGGTCCACGTCAGTTGCGCCGCTGTCACCTACTTATCATTGCTGGAGTCCTACGGGAGACAAACTCTATCCTCTACATAGGGGAAATTTGCTGGTATCCTACATCTCACCTTCCACTTGGGGTAACCAACGAAGGGCGAGAAGCCATTATCATCTTTCGCGTATCAGTGGTCAGCAGGCCCATACACCACAACCTGTTCCCATGAGCAACGGGACACAACATAAGTAAGTTCAACACTAGTAAAATATGTGCCAAGTCTAACAACATTAACAAAAAAATCATCACAAGCCGCCCCCACAAGAATACCACTGGCCGACCCTACGGCGGGAAGCCAGTTCCACACAAATCGGTCCACTCCACCAATAGCATCAAGCTCAAGAGCCGAGAAAGACTCTCTTTTGGTTTCCAGGAGACAAAGGAGGTTAATAGAATGGATTCGAAGGTAATCACGCAGCTGGTCTCGGCGCCCCCTAGCACCGATCCCACGAATATTCCATATGAGGGCGTTCATTTGGTAAGGTTTTTTATGCAAAGACTTGACCGCCGAACCGCGGGACAAGTAGCAACTTTAGCAGTGCGTTTCCTTCCTCGAGTGGGCAACCGGGTTGGGCCACTAACCAACCCATCTCCAACAACCGGAACAGGTTCAGATCCAACCATACTGACAGGAGGCGGACGCGCCGCAGCCTCACTGGCCTTGGCAATAGCAGGATGTGCCAACTCATTCGCACGGAGAACCTACAGAACCGCACGGGGTGATAACCCTAGATCACCCAAGACAATCCCGGAATCCGCAGCGACGGAGAAAAAATGCGCATCGGGGAGGGAAGACAAGACCTAACGAACAGGTGAAGGACTGGGGTTCGGAGAAGCAAGATACGTACCAATCAGAGCATCATGGGCTTCCTTCCGCTGTTCAGCGCGCTGGATCACCGAGAGCCCTCCTCCCGAGATCCGCTTGCTCTTCCTCGCAGTAGACACCGGAGTTCAGATCACACGAGAGGGACTGGAAGGCGAGGAGACAAAGTCCTCAGCAGCGGCCCCCAGTTCCTACTCAAGGTTGCGGAAGAGACCCGCCTGAGATGATATGAAGAGCGCCGCAGCCTCTGCCGCCCTAGTTTTGTCTCTGGCAGACGTCTTGTGAACCGTCTAGCGCCTACGGGAAACCGAGAGCTCGACATCCTGAGGCCCCGCTGAATGGGATGGCGAGACGACGATGCCCGAGAGCGAAGGAGATCCAGCCTGCTTCAGTCGATTGGAACAAACAGCCGAGCCCGGAGATGCAACGGGATCCTGATACGTCCAAAATGTATCTATAATTTCTGCTTGCTCCATGCATGTTTTGTGTGATATTGCTATGATCTAGATACACTTTCATACACTTTTGATCATATTTGGACTTACCTATTAACTCAGTGCACCACAGTGCCAGTTCCTGTTTTCTGCTGTTTTTCTATTTCAGTTTTCCCCCATATAAAAAGTGCTCCAAAAATTCGGGAAAAATCAGATAAAAAATCAGCGCAGAAGAACCTTCCGGAAGGACCTGAGTGGGGCCAGAGGGCCACCACCAGGGGCCCAGGCGCCTTGGTGGCGCGCCCTAGGGGCTGGCCACGCCAGGGGGGCGCCTGGACCCATGGTGGCCCCCCTGGCTGCCCCCTTCGCCTATATATTCTCTGTGACGAGAAACCCTCAGAAGAAGAACCCTTTTTCGCGATCTCGCCTCTGTTCCGCCGCCGCGCTTCCGAGATTAGGAGCACCAGCAGACCTCTTCCCGGCACCCTGCCGGAGGGAGGGCCGACCTCCAGGAGTCTCCTCTCCACCATGGGTGCTTCCCGGATGTGCCGTGAGTACTTTCTTTTGGACCATGGGTCCGTGATCAGTAGCTATGTGATGTTCTCCTCCCCTCTTTGTTCTTCATGGTTTAGACCTCGTGAGCTGCCCTACATGATCGAGGCACTTTTGTAATCTTTCTGCTGTTGCTATGCTGAGTTTGATGGGATCTGATGGATTATGAGATTATGTTCAGATTGTGATAGAGTAATATATTTGGTTCTTATCTTTTATATTTTGTTCTTAAGTAATTCTTGCATGTTCTCCGTTGCTGTTTATTGCTTTGGCCAAGTAGTAGGTAGTAACCCCAAGAGGGAACGTTATGCTCGATTGTGGGTTCATGCCCCCTGATGACACGCTTGAGTGACAGAAACATGAGTCTAGGGGATGTGCTGTTGCCACAAGGGGGAAAACAACGGTGCTTGTAACCGCGGTTACAAGGATTGTTTACTTTACGCAAAGTGCTTTTTAATGCAGTTGTCTGTTGCTTTGGGTGGGGCTCGCAACTTAATACCAGCGAGATGTTCTGGATAGATATCTCAAGGTGGACGATTAGTAGTAGATGCAGTTGGATTTCGGTCTACTTATTTTGGCGTTCTGCCCATGCTTTTGAGCCTCTCCCTTTCTTTTGTAGCATAGTTAGCATTGCGGTGCGTTTATAATCCTGTCAATTGCCCTTCTGTAATTTGTTCAGCTCGCATAGCAATTTTATCGTCTTTTGGGAGAGAGACATCACTAGTGAACATCACGTATCCCGGTCCATATCCTCATTACTTTTTCCACACTCATTTACTTTTCTGTTTTTTACTTTCAGCTGCTATCATTATCCCTTGTGTTTGATCCTTTGTGAACAACAAGACCGGAGAGATTGACAACCTCTCTGAACTTCGTTGGGAAAAAAGTTATTTGTGTCTATGTGCAGGTCCGCGTCAGTTGCGCCGCTGACACCTACTTATTATCTCCAGAGTCCTACTGGAGACAAACCTTGGTATCTTTAGTGAGGGAAATTTTCTGCTGTGTTACATCACGCCTTCCTCTTGGGGTTTACCAACGAAGGGCGAGAAATAACTATCATCACCTCGCGCAAGCAAAGAATTTCTGGCGCCGTTGCCGGGGACTCCGAGTGCTAAGATAGGGGAGTTGCACACTACCCTTTACCTTTGTTTTTTTAGTCTTGTTAGTTTACCTTTCAGTTTTTATCTTTGTATCTTATATCAAAAATCACAAAAAAATCTGCCACACTTGCTGCTACTATGGGTTCCACTGAAAACACCAAGTTGTGTGACTTCACTAGTCACAACAACCAAGACTTTATCTGCACCCCCATTGACACACCTGCCACTTCAGCTACCTCTTATGAAATTAAACCTGCCTTGCTAAACCTTGTTATGAGAGATCAATTCTCTGGTGCTGGGGATGATGCTGCTTTACACTTGAACAATTTTGTTGAATTATGTGATATGCAAAAGTATAAAGAAGTAGAAGGTGATATTGTTAAGCTCAAGCTCTTTCCTTTCTCTTTAAGGGGAGACGCTAAAATCTGGTTTCAATCTTTGCCTAGGAATAGCATAGATTCTTGGGATAGGTGCAAAGATGCTTTTATAGGGAAGTACTACCCACCTGCTAAAAATATCCAGTTAAGGAGTAACATTATGAATTTTAAGCAATTGGATAATGAACACGTTGCCCAAGCTTGGGAACGAATGAAATATCTTGTTAAGAAATGCCCTACACATGGTTTGACTACCTGGATGGTTATCCAGACTTTTTATGCAGGCTTGAACTTTACCTCACGGAACCTATTAGATTCGGCCGCGGGAGGAACCTTTATGTCAACTACACTTGGTGCTGCCACGAAGCTTCTCGATGAGATGATGACCAATTATTCCCAATGGCACACCGAACGCGCTCCAAAAGGTAGGAAGGTAAACTCTGTCGAGGAAATTACCTCTCTCAATGAAAAAGTTGACTTAATTATGTCTCTACTTACCAAGCAACCCTCTATTGATCCTAGTGATGTCCCTTTAAATTCTTTGGTTGCCCAAGAACAAGTAGATGTGAACTTTATTGCTAGAAACAATTTCAACAACAATGCTTATAGGGGTAATTTTGCTAGCAATCCTAGACCATTTCCATCCAAGTATGGGAACAACAACACCTACCCTAGCAACAAGAACCCCTCTTCTGAATTAGAAAACATGCTTAGAGATTTTATCACTACCCAAAATGCCTTCAATAATAATGTAGAGGAAAAATTAGCTAAATTAGATAATCTCTCTTTGAAGGTAGAAAGCTTAGCCCTTGATATTGAGATGCTTAAAATTAGGACCTCTCCCCTTGAGGAGAATAAGGCCACTCCTATTAATGCTATCCAATTGCAAATTAATGAAAATACTAGGATGATGGCTAAACTTAAAGAAAGGTGGGCTAGAGAAAAATAGGAAGATGATAGAATTAAGAGCCTTCCTACACACCACACAGTTACCACTATCCAAATTGTTGAGGACACCCAAACTATTAGCACCCAATGCACTCCTAGTCCCGTTGGACCTATCAATGGTGATGCTAATACCTCAACCGAAGATGAAGAAACTCCTATGAACATAGAGGGTTTCAAAAAAGTGAGCCTAGACGACACTAATACCACCTTTGATAGTAGTGATATTGATTTTGATAGTTGCACCCTCTCAGAATTTATTAGCTTGCTACACAAAATGTCTAGAGACCCCCACACTAGCATACTTAATCTTTCCTTCACGGAGCTTATCACAAATGCTCTCATCAAAGCTAGGGAGGAGAAGCTTAGAGTATAAGCCTCCATACCTAGGAAGCTAGATGATGGTTGGGACCCTATGATCAAAATTAAATTAAATAACTTCTCTTGCTATGCTTTATGTGATGTTGGAGCTAGTACCTCCGTTATGCCCAAAAGAATATATGATATGTTTGAATTGAAGCCCTTTGAGCCTTGTTCTTTTGGAGTTCGTCTTGTTGATTCTTCCGTAAAGAAACCTTTGGGGAAGATCGATGATGTTCTTATCATTGTCAATGACAACTATGTTCCCTTTGATTTTATTGTTATGGATATAGAGTGTGAACCTTTGTGTCCAATTATTTTGGGACGTCCTTTTCTTCGCACCGTTGGTGCGGTTATTGACATGAAAGAGGGGAATATGAAATTCCAATTCCCTCTCAAGAAAGGGATGGAACACTTCCCTAGAAAGAAAATCAAGTTACCTTTTGAGTCCGTTACACGGGCTAGTTATTCTCTTTCTCTTGATAAAACTTGATTCTTCTTTTTGCATCATGCCTAGCTTAAAGGCATAAAAGAAATCGCTTTCGGGAGGCAGCCCGCAACGAATTTAGGTTTTTATTTTTGCTTTTGTTGTGTCTTGATGTTTTTTACTACTGTAGCAACATCATTGTATCTTTTTTTTTTCAGCTTTGTGCCAAGTTATAGCCTCTTATGATAAGGGAAGCAAAAGTTGTGACATGCTGTCCAGAAAACAGATTCTATACTTGGACAGAAAAATTCGAATAAAATCACCAGATCATCTTTTTGATCTGAATTTTTTTGACAGCATGCTCTATACAATTGTGAAACTTTCGTATGTTCTGAGTTTTTTGATTTGAGTTGCATAAGTGCCCCAAAACAATTCTCTACTACCTGCTGTTCTGTTTTTCACAGATTCTGCCACGTTTTGCCTCTCTTCACTTTTGCAAACCTTAAGCCTGCCAACTGGTCTGAGGTTGATAAGCGGTACAGAACAACACTGTTGTACCAATGGCCTTTTGAAAGGCCTGCCAGAACATGGAGGTGAAAAGGCTGCCTCTATCAGAACTGATCTTCTTGGGAATGTCGTGCAAAGATACAACTCTTGCGGTATACAAATTGATACGTCCCAAACGTATCTATAATTTCTGCTTGCTCCATGCATGATTTGTGTGACTTTGCCATGTTTTTCTTGAACTTTCATACACTTTTCATCATATTTGGACTAACCTATTAACTCAGTGCACCTCAGTGCCAGTTCCTGTTTTCTGCTGTTTTTGTATTTCAGGTTTTCCGGCCATTAAGAGTGCTCCAAAAATTCTGGAAAAATTATATAAAAAATCAGCGTCCCGGAACCTTCCGGAATAACCAAGACATGGTAGGAGGGCCACCACCAGGGGCCCAGGAGGGTGCCCGGCACGGGTCCACCCTAGGCCGCGCCACACACCCTCCTGGCTGCCCTGTGGCCGCCCTCGGTGCCCCCTTTGGCTCCTATTTATTCTCCCGTCGCCAAAAACCTGAGGCCAGACCCCTTTTCTCCAGAAGCAATTCCGATCTCCGCCGCCATCGCCAACAAGCTTCGGGGGACCAGAATTACTGTGCCGGCACCCTGCCGGGACGGGGAAGTGCCCCCGGATTCATCTCCATCGATGTTTCTTCCTCCCTCCATGAAGCGGGAGTAGTTCCTCCTCGGGTCTGAGGTTTCTACCAGTAGCTATGTGGTAAATTCTCTCTCCCATGATGTGGTCTTCGTTGTGATCATAGGCTATGTTAATCTGGGATGATCCCATGATATTTCCTCTTCTTCTATGTATTGGATTGATGTACTCACTTGATCTTATCTAGTATAATCCCCGAGACCATGGTGACAGCGGTCTATTGGACATGGGTTAGAAGAATATTTTCATGAGTGATTTCCTCTTTTGTGTGTTGATTGAAGATTGAGAGTCTCTTGGTGCTTGTCTTTGACTATCCTTGAGATATGTTGTGGTGATTGTGGTACTCTCTTTGGATAGCCGCGGTGACATTGGGAAATCCATAGATTGAGAACTACGATCTCTGAGGTGTGCTTTTTTAGCCCTACATAATTCTCGTCCTCTCTTGACCACAAAGGAATGACCTCCGAGTGCGTCTCCATTGCATGTTTTATGGGAAATATCATGTGATTAGACTATGTTAATGTTGTTGAGAGTTGCCACTAGTGAAATTATGAAGCCTAGGACTTGTTTCCACCATTGTTACACCGTTTGTGCTCACTTTTGTCACATGTTTGATTTTTTGCACTTTTTATTATAGATTTATGTTACTTTGCTTTGCCACACCTATCACCCATATTTTACCATCTCTTCGCCGAACTAGTGCACCTATACAACTCCTAGTGGTATTAGGTGTGTTGGGGACACAAGAAACTTCTTTTATCTTAATTGCAGGGTTGCTTGAGAGAGACCATCTTCAACCTCTACTTCCCTGAGATCGATAAACCTAAGGTCATCCACTTGAGGGAAATTGCTGTTGTCCTACAAACCTCTGCGCTTGGAGGCCCAACATAGTCTACAAGAATAGAAGCGTGTGTAGACATCAAGCTATTTCTGGCGCCGTTGCCGGGTAGGTAAGGCTTGAAGGTATATCTTTAGATCTTGCAATTAAATCTTTTTGTTTCTTGTTTCTATTTTCACTAGTTATGGTTATGGAAAACTGCACTCTTAGTTCGCTGTTTGGGGAAGGCCGCTTTACCACGCCCGTGGTAGAGAAGTCTCCTCCACCTAATGAATGTATCCCGTTCAAAATACCACTTGGGATAGTTGAAATAATTATTAATGATTGTTATGATGGGAAAGTCAACCCTAGTATTCATTTGTTGAAACTTACAAAACTTTGTGAGTTATTTAAGATTTCAGGTTTGACAAGAGGTGAAGTCATGAAGAAATTATTTGCCTTGTCACTGAAAGGAAAAGCATTGGAATGGTATAGGCTACTAGATGATTCTCACCTACGGGATTGGGAAGAGACCCAGTCTCTCTTTTACTCCAAGTTTTATCCTCTTCATGAAGTTCATGAGAATAGGAATTATGTTTATAATTTCTATCCTCATGATGGAGAGAGCATAGCTCAATCTTGGGGGAGACTGAAAACTTTAATGCTAAAATGTCCTAACCATGGGCTCCCCAAAGATATAATTATTACTAATTTTTATGCGAGGCTCTCTCGACAGGATAAAGACTTGCTCAATGCTTCCTCTATTGGTTCTTTCACAAACAAAAAGATTGATGCTAAATGGGAACTCCTAGAAAGAATTCAACGCAATACTGAAGATTGGGAGATCGACAAAGGTAAAGAGTCAGTATAAATTATCAGTACGATTGCATTAAGCCCTTTGTTGAAACTTCAAGTTTTAATAAGTTTAGTGCTAAGTTTGGGCTTGATTCTCAACTCCTTGTTGATTTCCTCAAATCTTTTGCTTCACATCTTAATATGCCTAAGGAGAATTTGATCAAGCATCATGAACCCTTTAAAGAGATTGTCAAAGGAAATGAAATTGTTCATGATGATTGCAACATGCATGATCCAATTCCTGAAAATGAAGTTTTATATAAGCATGTTAATTTTTGTGGAGTGGATAGACCTTGTGAAAGGCCTATGATTGAAGAAGAGAAGTATTGTAAGCAACATAAGCATGAAAGAACAATCACTTGGGTCAAAGATTTAAATGAAATTGCTAGAGAATTGTGTGACCTTTATCCTTTTACTTGTGAACTTTGCTATATAGAGGGTCACATTAATTTTCAATGCATGAACTTTCAAAACATAACTGTTAATCAGTTGTGTGATAACATGATCACTTCTGATCTTTATGATGAACTTATGTTATTTTTTATGTGTGAAGAGTTATCAGAAAAGACTTCTTTGCTAGATGTTAATGCCTTATTATTAGCAACACTTTGCAAAATTGCCTTCTCTATTGTGTTGTTAATTTCCATGAAAATGATTACATAAGTAAGATTAGAAAGGAGGGAACTTTACCAAAGTATAAAAATGTCTCTTATATCTCTACTAATAAAAAGGAGAGTTTCTCCCGAGTTTCCCCTATTGTTTCTAATGATAAACCAGGATATGAGGAGAAACATCATCTCCAACCACTCCCTCCTAAGGTGAAGAAGAATAAAAAGAAGAGGAGGAGGAAGAGGAGCCGGAAGGAAGAAGAATGGGTATCAAGCTGGCCTGAGCATATCCCTCGCATCAATTTTTATCCTAACGGACAGAAATTTTTGGAGGACGATGAGCTTGATTGCATTCATTATTATCCTGATGTTAAGTCTGTAGGCACTATTGAAGATGATTTGATTATGATATACATGTTACTTTTTGTTATTGGGAAAATGATGATAATGCTAATTATGATCTTGAAAATCTTTTTGGTACCAACTCTGAGAGTGATGATATGGAAAGCTCTAAGCTTGGGGATGATAGGATTGCAAGTCCTTTACCCATTAGTGATGTGGTAATAGATAATTCTTTTGCTAGTAAGAATAAAGACACCATGTTTACAAATATAGTTGCTTGCAATGATAATGCTCTTCTCCACTATGATGATGTTATAACTCCTATCTATAGTGATTATAAAGGTACCTATGACATAAGGAGAAATTATCCTTATGAAACTTGTCATAATCATGGAGGGAATTACTCAATTGTTGAACACCATCTTCCTAATACACAATTAATCTATAGTGTTCAAGTTGTTTATGATAGTCCTACTCCCACTATTACCAATGAGAAAGATTATGTTTATGTGGAGAGTAAGAGTACCCTTTTGCATGTGGATCATGGTAACAATGCTTTATGTGATTCTTATATTGTTGAGTTTATTCATGATCCTACTGAAAATTATTATGAGAGGGGAACATATGCTTATAGATATTTCAATAATATCAAGTTCCCTCTCTTTATGTTGAAGGTTTTGAAGTTGCACTTATTTTGGCATCCTATGCTAATATCTTTATGCTTCAATGAGTTATTTATCTACAAGATCCCTTGGCATAGGAAGCATGTTAGACTTAAATGTGTTTGGTCTTTGCTTCTTGATGATCTCTTTTGTTCTTCAACTCTTATTCCTACGAGAGCATCATTAAAATTTTAAGCCTATCTTTATGGCTATAAAGAAAGATCTATAGGGAGACAACCCTTGTTATCTTTACTTTGAAGTTTTTTTTACAATCAGTTTTTAGTGGTCTTGATGATTGTTACTACTGTAGCAACATCATTGTATCTTTATTTTCAAGCTTTGTGCCAAGTCTAGCCTCCGATCGTAAGAAAGTTCAAAAGTTGTGACATGCTGTCCAGAAAACATATTCTGTCCATGGACGGAAAAATTAGCCTAAAATCACCAGATCATCTTTTTGATCTGAATTTTTTTGACAGAGTGCTCCATACAATTGAATTTCGAGCGTCTGTTTTGAGTTTTTTGATTTGAGTTGCAAAAGTATTTCTAAAAAATTCTTTACTACCTGTCGTTCTGTTTTTCACATATTCTGCCACGTTTTGTCTCTCCTTACTTTTGCAAACCTTAAGCTTGCTTTTTATTTTCAAAAACCTTTTGGCAATCTTGAGAAACAGTAGATCTTCAAGAATATCTCCATATCCAGTGGGGAAAAATTATTTATTAAGGGTACTAACCTCTCTAATCAGCTTATGATGAGTTATGTATGAAGGGAGTTTTCAAGTGTGCGATGGAAGATGATGAAAGAAGATCCAGGAGTGTCAAGCGCTCAAGCTTGGGGATGCCCCCATGCATCCCCAATAAATATTCAAGGAGACTCAAGCATCTAAGCTTGGGGATGCTCCCGTGCATACCCTTCTCCATCAACAATCATCAGTTCGTCCTTCGTCTCACTATATTTTTATCACTTCATGCGTTATGTGCTATGCTTGGAGCGTCTCGCTCTTAGGTTTTCTTTTTAGTTTTCTTTAGTTTTGCTTTCTGGTCATAACAAGTTAGACCCCATCTTACTTTGTGTGGGAGAGAAACACGCTCCACTCCAATCTAGAACACATCATAGGATTTTTCCTGTTTATCTTTTTGCTGTTGTGTGTTCTTTATCTTTTCGTAGCTGCTGCCATGTTTAGTTTCAGTCTTAGTTTGTCTTTAGCAAGAGCCTTGGCTTTTGTTTAGTTTGTTGCTGGAAATCTCTTTAGTTTTCATGTTTATCTTGTTAAGAGAGTTGGTTGTTGCACTGAGTTGTGTTGTGTCTTGGAAGTAGGTAATTGAGGTTGCTATTTAATTCTAGTAGTAACTTGCAATCGTTTTGAGGTATTGGTGTGAGTAATGTCTGAACTTTTGGTGTCAAGAGCTTTAGCCTATTAGTGATAGGTGTCGTATTTTGGGAAATCCGTGTGTATTTTCAAAACCTACAAAAACTAGTTGAGAACTCTAACTACTAGATGGATCACTAATCTTTGGAGGGATCGAATATTAGAGTACACTCACGTACCATGAGTCGAGGATGCGCAAGGATAGCGAAACGCCCATACACTCCTCCTCAGGGTACTTGTCTCTTTGTGAACCTCCTTATTAGATTGAGAGTTACCGATAATAAGTGCATGAGTTCTTCGGACTAATGTAAGTAATGAAAGTTGACACTTCCACCTTCCCATATTTTGCTAGCCTCTCTCGTGCTGTGCATTGCCTTCTTCTCACTCCGAGAGTTGGTGTCCACCTTCGTCGGTACATCCAAACCCTTGGCATGATACGCTCTGTCATCATAAGCCTCCTTATATCTTTCCTGAAAACAACCACCATACCTACCTATCAAGGCATTTCTATAGCCTTTCCGAGATATATTGTCATGCAACTTCCACCTCTTCATGACTTGATCTTCATGTCATACATGTTCCTGCTACACTAGCAGACGCATACATTGCATACATCATGATAGTTACATCTTCTTTATGATTTTGAGTACCTTGTAAAGTGTGAAAGATTTCCTATAGCTTCTTGTAAAATAGAGTGTTGCCCTTAAGTGAGGAAAAGATCCCAAAGTGGACACAATAAAAGATCCCGAAGAGGACAAATGAGAGTTCAATAGAAAGAGCCATTGAGGCCACAAAAAAATACAAAAAAATACAAAAAAAAGAGAGAAAGGGGAAACACTACTATTCTTTTGAGAGATCCACACTAGTACTCCCTCTATATCCTTGTACTCCATATAGATGATCATTATGCATATAGCTATGTGGGGACCTTCACACTATAGAACTTGGCTTGCATATTCCAAGGATGAGCCTCCTCGAACGAGATCTAGGTCTTCATGAGCGAGCAAGTTAGATGCACCCCCACTAGTTCCATTGGAGAGCTTCCTAGCTCATATGTGCATCCGTTGCATGACAATCTCTACTCCTCACATCATATCTATCATTTGGCATCTCTTGCCTATGATTGTCCTCATTGATGTGAGCCTTTCTTTTCCTTTTTGTCTTCCTCCTCCACCATATTTCTCTCTTTTCCATCCTAAGTGTCAACTCTCGTGCTTACGCTCATCCATTGCATGAGTGCATAAATATTGAAAAAGGAGTGGATCAAATTGACTTATACCTGGCTAGTGGTCTGGGGACGAGTCAAGATAAGATTCCAGAAAAAGACCAAGTGTGAAACTTTAGTAGATTGAATTCTCAACAAATAAATATTTTTCTCGTATTCCCTATCCCCCTTCTTTCACGCAAACACCATTTGGAGACATTCGAGTCACGGACAGCGAGAGCTCTTGCACCTAATATTCTTTTGTTACTTGTTTCAATGCTATTATAGACTCTTGCATGTTATGACTTGAATTGAATCTCTAACCTTGATTGCTTTACTTTTCAAAGTTCTTATATGGTTGATAGCATGTCACCACAGAAATTATGCTGTTATCATTTACCTACTCGAGGACGAGCAGGAATTAAGCTTAGGGATGTTGATAAGTCCAAAACGTATCTATAATTTCTGCTTGCTCCATGCATGTTTTGTGTGATATTGCTATGATCTAGATACACTTTCATACACTTTTGATCATATTTGGACTAACCTATTAACTCAGTGCACCACAGTGCCAGTTCTGTTTTCTGCTGTTTTTCTATTTCAGTTTTCCCCCATATAAAAAGTGCTCCAAAAATTCGGGAAAAATCTGATAAAAAATAGCACAGAAGAACCTTCCGGAAGGACCTGAGTGGGGCCAGAGGGCCACCACCAGGGGCCCAGGCGCCCTGGTGGCGCGCCCTAGGGGCTGGCCGCGCCAGGGGGGGCGCCTGGACCCCTGGTGGCCCCCCTGGCTGCCCCCCTTCGCCTATATATTCTCCGTGACGAGAAATCCTCAGAAGAAGAACCCTTTTTCGCGATCTCGCCTCTGTTCCGCCGCCGCCGCGCTTCCGAGATCGGGAGCACCAGCAAACCTCTTCCCGGCACCCTGCCGGAGGGAGGGCCGACCTCCGGGAGTCTCCTCTCCACCATGGATGCTTCCCGGATGTGCCGTGAGTAGTTTCTTTTGGACCATGGGTCCGTGATCAGTAGCTATGTGATGTTCTCCTCCCCTCTTTGTTCTTCATGGTTTAGACCTCGTGAGCTGCCCTACATGATCGAGGAACTTTTGTAATCTTTCTGCTGTTGCTTTGCTGAGTTTGAGGGGATCTGATGGATTATGAGATTATGTTCAGATTGTGATAGAGTAATATATTTGGTTCTTATCTTTTATATTTTTGTTCTTAAGTAATTCTTGCATGTTCTCCATTGCTGTTTATTGCTTTGGCCAAGTAGTAGGTAGTAACCCCAAGAGGGAACGTTATGCTCGATTATGGGTTCATGCCCCCTGACGACACGCTTGAGTGACAGAAACATGAGTCTAGGGGATGTGCTGTTGCCACAAGGGGGAAAACAATGGTGCTTGTAACTGCGGTTACAAGGATTGTTTACTTTACGCAAAGTGCTTTTTAATGCAGTTGTCTGTTGCTTTTGGTTTACACTTTGGGTGGGGCTCGCAACTTAATACCAGCGAGATGTTCTGGATAGATATCTCAAGGTGGATGATTAGTAGTAGATGCAATTGGATTTCGGTCTACTTATTTTGGCGTTCTGCCCATGCTTTTGAGCCTCTCCCTTTCTTTTGTAGCATAGTTAGCATTGCGGTGCGTTTATAATCCTGTCAATTGCCCTTCTGTAATTTGTTCACCTCGCATAGCAATTTTATCGTCTTTTGGGAGAGAGACATCACTAGTGAACATCACGTATCCCGGTCCATATCCTCATTACTGTTTCCACACTCGTTTACTTTTCTGTTTTTTACTTTCAGCTGCTATCATTATCCCTTGTGTTTGATCCTTTGTGAACAACAAGACCGGAGAGCTTGAGAACCTCTCTGAAATTCGTTGGGAAAAATTTTATTTGTGTCTGTGTGCAGGTCCGCGTCAGTTGCGCCGCTGACACCTACTTATCATCTCCGGAGTCCTACTGGAGACAAACCTTGGTATCTTTACTGAGGGAAATTTTCTGCTGTGCTACATCACGCCTTCCTCTTGGGGTTTACCAACGAAGGGCGAGAAATAACTATCATCACCTCGCGCAAGCAGATCCGCAGACACGGAGACAGTAGGGGCAGGTGTAGGAGAGAAGTCCTTTTAAAGAATAGATTCCATGGCATCTTTGAACACGCGCTTGTGACCATCATAGCCAGGGGAGCCCCAATTCAGGTACAACTTCTGAATCCTAGCCCAAGCGCCTCCCACTCCTGCGGGGTGAACGGCGGGCCACTCGGGCCACTCCCCTCCTGGCTACCATCATTGGGGTCTTCATCACGAGGGGCGGGGTGCGGATGGGGAGGAGGAGGAGGGGTAGAGGTCACAGGCGCCCCCTCCACCCTCACTTTGATGCGATACGCCTTAATCCGAGGGATGAACTTGATGACCCTCAACTGTAGGGGATCGATTGTAGTGTTCTCGCGACTAAGTTAACCCAATTTATTGATTCGACACAAGGGGAGCCAAAGGGTATTTATAAGCTTTGACAGTTGAGTTTTCAATTCAACCGCACCTGAAATATACTTGCTTGCAAAAAAATATTAATAGCAACTATGGTATGATAGTGATAGTGATGGCGGTAACAGCAAAAGTAAAACAACATAAATAAACTACTAGTAACCAACAAGATTAAAGCACTGTAGGCTAGGGAGATGGATGGTCGGGCGCTGCAGGAATAAGAATGAACATGTAATAAGTTCTAACACGGGGCAAGGAACATAGAAAAGCAATGATCATCTAGGCAAATATCAAACATTAGGCATGTATCCCGTAGGTATAGTTGTGCGTGCTTGCAATAAGAACTTGCACAACATCTTTTGTCCTACCATCCCGCTACGAAAGGGGCCAAAGGGAACTTATGGAGATTAAGGTGCTCCTGTCAAAGAGCACCGGAACAAAGCAATAAACTCAATGGATACAAGGAATCCTCAAATTATGGACCATCCCCTTTGTTGTCCCATTCTGTCACCTTTGGGATCACCAGTTCCGGACCATAATAGGTGCAAAGAACTCATAGATAGGATCAATAAAATTGATATACTCATGAAAACATAAGTGGTTCAGATCTGAAAACATGGCACTCGGGCCCAAAGTGACAAGCATTAAGAGCAACAAGTTGTAGCAAAGACGATAAACACCATAGTAGATGATATGCAACATGCCCCCAACAATTCGACGAACTATTACATGATAAATCTTATCCAATCTCTACCATCCCCTTTGCCTACAGTAGGGAATTACTCACACATGTGAAGAGAAGTCATGGAGAGATGATGGATTGGTGATGGTGATGACGACGACGAGGATCTACCCTCTCCGGAGGCCAAATCAGCCTCCAGATTATCCCTCCCGAGGAAGAACAGAGGGTGGTGGCAGCTCTGCGACGGGTTCTAGAAAAGTGACTTCTGTTTCAGAGTTTCCTCGTCATGAGAATAAATAGGGGCCAAGGTAGGTCACCAGAGGGGGTGGGACCCACCCAGGTGACCACTCGGCGCGACCAGGGTGGTGGTCGCGCCAGCTAGGCGCCTGGTCCCCCCTGGCTCCCCTCTGGCCCACCTTCTGGTCCTGGGTCCCTCCGGGCGCGTGGATTTTCTGTGTTTTTTCTGGGAATTTTCTGAGATCAAAAATCCAATTTCCTGCGCACAATAAAACCATACAGGCAGCTCTGCTGAAAACAACATCAGTCCAGGTTAGTTTAGCTCAAATCATGCAAGAATGAGGGAAAAACAATAGCAAAAGGGTTTGGAAAAGTAGATACGTTTGAGACGTATCAACTCCCCCAAGCTTAGCCTATTGCTTGTCCTCAAGCAATGCAGTTCAACGAACTGGACGCGACAAAGAAAACTTTGACAAACTCTTTTGCTTCATAAGATGTATATAAGCCGGTACTACGAAAAGAGTTTAGCAAGTATCAAAACAATGTTATGAGGAAAATGCACGGAGCAATCCTTCTTTCAAGTGAACAATCACAAACAACCTAAGGTAAATAATATGGTGCCGAAAATCAAGAAAAGATTACAATGCACATAGCCTGAACATATCAGAGTGGTATCTCGCTAGCCTCTATGAGTGAAGCAAAACATAAATGCAGAAACTCCTTCGGAGTTTTAAAGGAGACTAGAACTAAGAATTTCAGACTAGCAATATCACAAGCATGCAGAAGACAATGTAATACTTTGGGACAATGCATGTTACACTAAGAATGACAATTATGCTCTCAATAGTTGGTGCGTTGAAGAAAGAAGGGGAGACTCTCGAACCGTGGCTTTTTGATGGCAAGGTTGAAAACCCGTGATTGGAAGCAAAGACTAAACATGTGCCAGAGCTCTTGGTTTTGAAAACAGAGACAAAATTCTGTTGAGTAGTGCAACTTTCCAGTCAACAGTGAACGGTAAAGTTCTCTCAATATCTCCCATGCCAACCATATTAATGCTTTTGCTTACACTTTGTTCCCTTATCCATAAATCCTTTGACGGTCTATGGGACCTTTTAGTTTGCCTCAAGTATGGAAGGAGTTTATCGTTCCATCTATCATTAGCAGCATTTGGTCCATTTCATTCCGTCATCAAGTATGGGGGATGTGTAACTCTTTTTTTATATGACTAGTTAAAACTTCCGTCAAAATATTTTTTGCATGGCAGATACTGATTTTCCCTCACCGCACCATGAGCTTGTACGATTACAAAATGGAAGCTTTTGAATAAATTTCGAGATGGCACAAGAAAGTATAAGTTAGGATTGGCCGGTAAATACCACATATAGGTAGGTATGGTGGACTCAAGTGGAATAACTGGTTGAAAAGGAGTTTGGACACACAAGCAGAATTCCGCTTAGTGTGAGCGAAGGCTAGCTAAAGACTGGGAAGCATCCAACTAGAGAGAAATAATTGTCATAATCATGCAAAGCGACAAAGCAACATTGAATCAGGCATGAAAGTGGTATAACTATTCTGAAATAAAAAGGTCATCAAGGCATGATAGACATTTTAGTCATAAACATGTGTGAACATGTGCCAAGTCAATCCAAGAATTCTCCGAAGGGAAATACCACTTCAATATACTAAACCATGAACAATGCAATGCATGTAAATCATTTCAACAACATATTATGCACCCTAGCTATTTGAGATCAGCCACAAAGAAAGCATGAAAACTGGGAAAGCATTGTAAACATAGCACTATGTCGCTACAAGCTGGTCTCTAGAACATAAGTACACACATATGTACAAAAGTAGAAACAAGAAGAGTTCATGCCGGTTTCCCTTATTTCTTCCCTTCCGTCGATCTTCGTCATTACTGCCTTGTCACTTGCACAACCGAACGTGGGAAATATATAATCAAATGCCATCACGGACTCGAGCTGAACTCTGAAAACAAAGAAAACTAAAGAGAGAAAGGAAATATTTTTGGGTTTTTCAAAGGCTAAATAAAGGAAAAGAAAAGAGAAATATTTTTGTTGTTTTTGCAAATTAAAAGAACAAAGAAGAACGGGCAAAAACTTCGAAAAGATAAAAGAAAACAAAATAAAAACGGATAATACAATGGAAAGGTGAGAAGGGCACGTACTCCCCCAAGCTTAGGCTTTTCGCCTAAGTTGGTAGCAGCTACTGGCCCCAGGAGCCTCCTGCTCCAGGGTAATGGTAAGTCCAAGAGTCGTATGAGCCATCCAGTGCGTACACCGAAGTCCTCGGGTCCTCCCATGAGGAAGGTCCTGCGCTCCAAGCAGAAGAAGACCCCTCACCCTGCTTGGTGAAGGTATCCCCCTGGAAAGGTGGGAACTCACCATGCTCCTCCTCGTCGGGCACAACTCCCTCCATGGGATTATGCAGCTGATACTGGTCCATGAACTCATCAAACTGGACATCATTGAAGGACCATCCGTTCCTGCGAGTGTTATCAAACAAAAGTGGTGCAGGTAGACGGATCTCACGAGTAATGTTCTTTTCAAACCTCAAAATATAAACAAGGTTACCAAACTGGGAAGTCATGGTAACAAACTTATGCCTCTTCATAGCAGCAAGGTAAAGACTTGTGTAAGCAAAGGGAACATCATCAGGATGCAGGGTGCCGTTAAGAGACTCAAGGATGAGTGTGGCGTAAACGCCACCAAATAAATCACCCTTGTTACTGTTCGTAACAAGGCGCCGAGCAATTAAGGCACCCACATTATAATCATTCTTACCAGAGAGGGTGTTCGCATAGATAGAAAAATCTGGTGCAGAACCGTTGCTTGAGTTGTCACGAGCCAACACCCCTCTAGCAACGAAGTACGCAAAATACCTGAGGTGGGGAAACAAAATGCTGGAAATCTTTGTACGCCAAATGTCGCTCTCCTCCTGGCTACAAAGGGAGTTGAAGAGTCCTCAACTCGGAATGCTGAGTGTTCATCCTCGCCGTCTGACCAGTGTTCGACACACCTATTATTTCACAAAACTGTGCCAAAGACATGGTTATAAGATTATTATAATTTTAAACTCGACGGTTCCAGCATCATGGTTATAACAAAAACTGTTAACTAAGCAGGAGGTGAGCTTCTTATATTGTACCACACGGCATAGTGCTAGCCATGTCAAACCAGCGTTGGCGCAAAGGCCATAAAAATCCTCCTTAATTCCTACAGCTCCAAGAAAATCATCGCACGGGTACAACATTGCGCATGCTGGACTTGTGTCTTCCAGCAACTCCAGGGGCACATGATCTTCATTGTAGCTCACCCTTGCAGCCGAGGGTGAAGCTGCAGCTCTAGTAACTCGATCGGAGCGCTCGGGCTTCTTCTTCCCAAGCCACCCCTTTGCTTTTCCTAGCAAACTCATTTCTGAAATTTTTGACAATTCACAAAAACAAGAATTTAAACAAAGTGAGTTGAGACAAACTACTCTACTCACTTACATAAGGCATAAACTTGCATCAAAACTTGGAAAATAACGTTCTACACAGGCATGCAAGATCATCAAAAAAACACCAAGAACTACTAAATACTCACAAATGGAGTCGCCAATCAAAAATCTAATTGGATGGGTCAAGGAGTTACATACCAGGGAGTATTTGCTCAAAATCTCATCTCAATTGGTGGGTTGTAGAGAGAGATCGAAAATCGCCTCCAAAAACAGCAAGAACACAAGAACTGGAGCAGAACTCGTGTTTTTGGAGAGAGAGGAAGGAGGAGGGAGAAGAAATACCTGCAGGTGGGGCCTGTGGGCCCCAGGCGCTTATACGTCTAAAACGTATCTATAATTTCTTCTTTCTTCATGCATGTTTTGTGTGATATTGCTATGATATAGATACACTTTCATACATTTTTGATCATATTTGGACTGACCTATTAACTCAGTGCACCACAGTGCCAGTTCCTGTTTTCTGCTGTTTTTCTATTTCAGTTTTCCCCCATATAAAAAGTGCCAGAAAAATTCCGGAAAAATATAGGAAAAATCAGCGTACAGGAGGCTTCGCGAAGAGCCCGAGTGGGGCCAGAGGGGAGCCAGGGGTGGCCCAGGCGGCCACCCGGCACGGCCCCACCCCTGGCCGCGCCAGGGGGGCGCCTGGGGCCCCTGGTCCACCTCTGGCTGCCCCCCTTCGCCTATATATTCTCCGTCACGGGAAACTTCGGAAAAGAGAACCCTATTTCGCGATCTCGCCTCTGTTCCGCCGCCGCCGCGCTTCCGAGATCGGGAGCACCAGAAGACCTCTTCCCGGCACCCTGCCGGAGGGAGGATTGACCTCCGGGAGTCTCCTCTCCACCATGGATGCTCCCCGGATGTCTCGTGAGTAGTTTTCCTTGGACCATGGGTCCATGATCAGTAGCTATGTGATGTTCTCCTCCCCTCTTTGTTCTTCATGGTTTAGACCTCGTGAGCTGCCCTACATGATCGAGGCACTTTTGTAATCTTTCTGCTTTTGCTATGCTGAGTTTGATGGGATCTGATGGATTATGAGATTATGTTCAGATTGTGATTGAGTAATATATTTGGTTTTTATCTCTTAGATTTTTTTTCCTAAGTAATTCTTGCATGTTCTCCGTTGCTATTTATTGCTTTGGCCAAGTAGTAGGTAGCAACCCCAAGAGGGAACGTTATGCTCGATTGTGGGTTCATGCCCCCCGATGACACGCTTGAGTGACAGAAACATGAGTCTAGGGGATGTGCTGTTGCCACAAGGGGGAAAACAACGGTGCTTGTAACCGCGGTTGCAAGGATTGTTTACTTTACGCAGAGTGCTTTTTAATGCAGTTGTCTGTTGCTTTGGGTTTACACTTTGGGTGGGGCTCGCAACTTAATACCAGCGAGATGTTCTGGATAGATATCTCAAGGTGGATGATTAGTAGTAGATGCAGTTGGATTTCGGTCTACTTATTTTGGCGTACTGCCCGTGCTTTTGAGCCTCTTCCTTTCTTTTGTAGCATAGTTAGCATTGCGGTGTGTTCATATTCCTGTTCATTGCCCTTCTGTAATTTGTTTACCTTGCATAGCAGTTTTATCGTCTTCTGGGAGAGAGACATCACTAGTGAACATCACGTATCCCGGTCCATATCCTCATTACGGTTTCCACGCTCATTTACTTTTCTGCTTTTACTTTCAGTTGCTATCATTATCCTTTGTGTTTGATCCTTTGTGAACAACAAGACCGGAGATATTTACAACCTCTCTGAACTTCATTGGGAACAAAGTTATTTGTGTCTGTGTGCAGGTCCGCGTCAGTAGCGCCGCTGACACCTAATTATCATATCTGGATTCCTACTGGAGACAAACCTTGGTATCTTTACTGAGGGAAATTTGCTGCTGTGCTGCATCACGCCTTCCACTTGGGGCTCACCAACAAAGGGCGAGAAGACTACACCCGTCAACTCTCACGCCATCAAGGCAAATTTCTGGCGCCGTTGCCGGGGACTCCGAGTGCTAAGATAGGGGAGTTGTACACTACCCTTTACCTTTGTTTTTTTAGTCTTGTTAGTTTACCTTTCAGTTTTTACTTTTGTCTCCCTTATAAAAAATAGCAAAAATACCTACTGATGCTATCTTCACCATGGGTGTGGAACCACCCAAATATGGTAGGATGGACATGTTTCACTTGGCTTGTCTTCGATCAATTTGTGCTCGCGCTAAAAACCCAACCGACTTGGTTGAGGGAAAATCATTGGATGAGCATGCTCATTATACGCGGCACCGCCTATCTAAGGAAGGGAAAAACTTATGGGACCAAATACAAACTTCTTATTGCTATGCCGAGTGTTTATGCCACATTTATGATTTTACTTGCTTCTCTAATATAGAGCGTAAACACCTTCCTTTCCAATGTGAGTTTAATGAAAATGAGATCCTATCTTCTTATGCCAAAGGTGTTTATGATTACTTTGATGTTGAAAAGATTGAAGAGTTTGTTGCTTTTAAAGGTGCTTATGAGATTGCTTCTTTGATTGAAAAGTATTACGATACTATTCACAAGTCTGAAAACTTTGTTGTTCTTGCTTATTGCTTTGAGAATTATACTTCCAATACTTATATTGAGGATTTTAAAAATAGAATGCTTGATTCCCAAGAAGAGGCTAATGATTGCTATGAAGAGGAATCTTATGATTCCGAGGACTCACTTGATACTTTCCTTTCTGATGATTTTGATACTTGCTTTGTTGATGGCCATGATGCCACTATGGATGATGCCTACGAAGATGAACTTTCTATAGTTCCTTATGTTAAGCATGAAATTATTGTTGTTGCACCCACACTTGATTGCCCTATTATCCTTTTGAAATCTCCAACTATTCCGGAGAATTTTTCTCTTATCAATGCTCAATGTGATGGGTTGCATCTATCTTATCATCCTAATAACCGTGTTGAAAATAATACACGTGTGCTTGTAGGTCATGAACAACATGATTTATGTGATAGTTATATTCTTGATGTTGTTCATGATGCTACTGAAAATTACTTTTAGAGAGGAAAGTTTGGTTGTAGAAACATCCATGTTACAAAAACACCTCTCTTAATGTTGAAAGTTTTGAAGTTGTTCTTGTTCTACCTTCCTATGCATGTCACTTTGTGCTTCTTTGATTTATTTCCTTACAAGATGCCTATGCATAGGAAGTGGGTTAGGCTTAAATGTGTTTCATATTTGCTTCTTGATTCTCTCTTTTTCTTCAAAATTCTTGTTCTTGTGAGAGCATCTTCTATAATCTTTAAGCCTAGCTAATGGCTTTAAAGAAGCGCTTTCGGGAGGTAGCCCGCAACGAATTTAGGTTTTTATTTTTGCTTTTGTTGTGTCTTGATGTTTGTTACTACTTTAGCAACATCATTGTATATTTATTTTTTAGCTTCGTGCCAAGTTATAGCCTCTTATGGTAAGGGAAGCAAAAGTTGTGACATGCTGTCCAGAAAGCAGATTCTGTCCCTTGACAGAAAAATTCAAATCAAATCACCAGATCATCTTTTTGATCTGAATTTTTTTGACAGAGTGATCTATACAATTTTGAAACTTCCGTATGTTCTGAGTTTTTTGATTTGAGTTGCAGAAGTGCCCCTGAAAAATTCTTTACTACCTGCTGTTCAGTTTTTCAAAGATTCTGCCACGTTTTGTCTCTCCTAACTTTTGCAAACCTTAAGCTTGATTTTTCTTTGCAAAAACTTTTTGTCACTCTTGAGAAACAGTAGCTCTTCAAGAATATCTTTATATCCAGTGGGAAAAATTATTTTATTAAGGGTACTAACCTCTCTAATCAGCTTATGATGAGTTATGTATGAAGGGAGTTTTCAAGTGTGCGATGGAAGATGATGAAAGAAGATCCAGGAGTGTCAAGCACTCAAGCTTGGGGATGCCCCCATGCATCACCAATAAATATTCAAGGAGACTCAAGCGTCTAAGCTTGGGGATGCCCCCGTGCATCCCCTTCTCCATCAACAATCATCAATTCGTCCTTCGTCTCACTATATTTTTATCACTTCATGCGTTATGTGCTATGCTTGGAGCGTCTCGCTCTTAGGTTTTATTTTTAGTTTTCTTTAGCTTTGCTTGCTGTTTATAAAAAGTTAGATCCCTTCTTACTTTGTATGGGAGAGAAACACGCTCGACTTTCAAAATCTAGAACACATCATAGGATTTTTCCTGCTTATCTTTTGCTGTTGTGTGTTCTTTATATTTTCGTAGCTACTGCCATGTTTAGTTTTAGTCTTAGTTTGTCTTTAGCAAGAGCCTTGGCTTTTGTTTAGTCTGTTGCTGGAACTCTTTTTAGTATTCATGTTTATCTTGTTAAAGAGAGTTGGTTGTTGCACTGAGTTGTGTCTTGTCTTGAAAGTAGGTAATTGAAGTTGCTATTTTAATTCTAGTAGTAACTTGCAATAGTTTTGAGGTATTGATGTGAGCAATGTACGAACTTTTGGTGTCAAGAGCTCTAGCCTATTAGTGATAGGTGTCGTATTTTGGGCAATCCGTGTTTATTTTCAAAAACCTACAAAACTAGTTGAGAACTTTAGCTACTAGATGGATCACTACTCTTTGGAGGGATCGAATATTAGAGTACACTCACGTACCATGAGTCGAGGATGCGCAAGGATAACGAAACCCCCATACACTCCTCCTCGGGGTACTTGTCTCTTTGTGAACCTCCTTACTAGATTGAGAGTTACCGATAATAAGTGCATGAGTTCTTCAGACTAATGTAAGAATTGAAAGTTGACACTTCCACCTCCTCATTTTTGCTAGCCTCTCCCGTGCCGTGCATTGCCTTCTTCTCACTCCGAGAGTTGGCGTCCACCTTCGCCGGTACATCCAAACCCTTGGCATGATACGCTCTGTCATCATAAGCCTCCTTATATCTTTCCTCAAAACAGCCACCATACCTACCTATCAAGGCATTTCCATAGCCTTTCCGAGATATATTGCCATGCAACTTCCACCTCTTGATGACTTGATCTTCATGTCATACATGTTCCTGCTACACTGGCAGCGACATACATTGCATACATCATGATAGTTACATATTCTTTATGATTTTGAGTACCTTGTAAAGTGTGAAAGATCTCGTTTACCCTCTTGTAAAATAGAGTGTTGCCCTTAAGTGAGGATAAGATCCCAAAGTGGACACAATAAAAGATCCCAAAGAGGACAAATGAGAGTTAAATAGAAAGAGCCATTGAGGCCACAAAAAATACAAAAAAGAGAAAAAATAAATAAAAAGAGAGAAAGGGGCAACACTACTATCCTTTTGAGAGATCCACACTAGTACTCCCTCTATATCCTTGTACTCCATAGAGATGATCATTATGCATATAGCTATGTGGGGACCTTCACACTATAGAACTTGGCTTGCATATTCCAAGGATGAGCCTCCTCAAACGAGCCCTAGGTCTTCTTGAGTAAGCAAGTTGGATGCACCCCAATAGTTCCATTGGAGAGCTTTTCTTAGCTCTTATGTGCATCCGTTGCATGGCAATCCATACTCCTCACATCATATCTATCATATGGCCTTCTCTCGCCTATCGTTGTCCTCATTGATGTGAGCCTTTCTCACCCTTTTTGTCTTCCTCCTCCACCATATTTCTCTCTTTGCAATCCAAAGTGTCAACTATCATGCTTACGCTCATACATTGCATGAGTGATCAAAATATCGAAAAGGAGTGGATCAAATTGACTTGTACCTGGCTAGTGGTCTGGGGACGAGTCAAGATAAGATTCCAAAGAAGACCGAGTGTGAAACTTTAGTATATTGAGTTCTCAACAAATATACTTTTTCATCTCGTATTCCCTATCCCATTTCTTGCACGCAAACACCATTTGGAGACATTCGAGTCACGGACAGCGAGAGCTCTTGCACTCTTTGTTCTTTTGTTGCTTGTGTCAATGCTAATATAGACTCTTGCTTGTTAAGACTTGAATTGAATTGCATGCTTTGATTGCTTTACTTAAAAGTCCTTATATGTTTGTGTGGCATGTCACCACAGAAATTATGCTTGTTATCATTTACCTACTCGAGGACGATCAGGAATTAAGCTTGGGGATGTTGATACGTCCCAAACGTATCTATAATTTCTGCTTGCTCCATGCATGTTTTGTGTGATATTGCTATGCTTTTGATACACTTTCATATCTTTTTATAACATATTTTGGAACTAACCTATTAATGGTTGCAAGAGTGCTCAAGTTCTTGTTTTTTTACGTTATGTGTAGGAATTACTTGGATAAAGGAAAAATCACAAAAAGGAGCCTTGTAGGAGTTGGACTCTAACTCTCCTGAAATCTGTCCCCACCAGACAGGTTTTAAAGATCGTCTCGGAAACGCTATAAGACGGCCTCAAACAGAAAAACCTAAAATTACAAAGTTGTAAGGAATTTTTTTCCGGTGGATTTGGACATAAAATTCGGCCCAATCGGAGTTCGGATGCTTCCAGTAACCCCGATACAGAAGACATAATCTGGATGACGGGAATCCGAGAGTCTATATAAAGAGAGGAAACCAAAGGGCACCACGAAAATTCCTCCCCTTGGCAGACGTCTTGAGGGGGAGATCAATCTCCACAGAAGCACCATCTCCAAGGAAGAAGAAGGGGCCAAGGGCTGCTTCCCCCAAGGGCCGTGGCCGTGGGCGCCGCCGCCGTCGTGGCCGCCGCCGTCGTCGTCTCCTTCATCTCCTTCGGGATGCACCTCTCCATCAACAACTCTCCCTCTCACCATGTCCATGTGTGAGTAGTTCCCCTCGGGGCTAAGGCTTATATCTTGATCTATGTGGTTTCTCTCTCTCCCATGATGTGATCTTTGTGGTGATCATAGGCTATGTTAATCTAGGGTGATCCCATGATATTTCCCCTTCCTCTATGTATTGGATTGATGTACTCAATTGATCTTATCTAGTATAATCCCGAGACCAAGGTGACAACGGTCTATTGGACATGGGTTAGAAGAATATTTTCATGAGTGATTTCCTCTTTTGTGTGTGGATTGAAGATTGAGAGTCTCTTGGTGCTTGTCTTTGACTACCCTTTAGATATGTTGTGGTGAATATGGTACTCTCTTTGGATGGCCGCGGTGACATTGGGAAATCCATAGATGAGAACTACGAACTCTGAGGTGTGCTTTTGTAGCCCCTACACAATTCTCGTCCTCTCTTGACGACAAAGGAATGACCTCCGAGTACGTCTCCATTGCATGGGAAATATCATGTGAATAGACTATGTTAATATTGTTGGGAGTTGACACTAGCGAAAGTATGAAGCCTAGGCCTTGTTTCCACCATTGCAATACCGTTTGTGCTCACGTTTACCACTTGTTCGTTTGCTGCATTTTTTATTACAGATTTATATTACTTTGTTTTGCCACACCTATCGCCCATATTTTACCATCTGTTCGCTGAACTAGTGCACCTATACAACTCCTAGCTGTATTAGGTGTGTTGGGGACACAAGAGACTTTTTGTATCTTAATTGAAGGGTTGTTTGAGAGAGACCATCTTCAACCTCTACTTCCCTGAGTTCGATAAACCTTAGGTCATCCACTTGAGGAAAATTGCTGCTGTCTTACAAACCTCTGCGCTTGGAGGCCCAACATAGTCTACAAGAATAGAAGCGTGCGTAGACATCAGCAAGTTAGATGCACCACCACTAGTTCCATTGGAGATCTTTTCAGCTCATATGTGCATCCGTTGCATGGCAATCCCTACTCCTCACATCATATCTATCATTTGGCCTTCTCGCCTATGATTGTCCTCATTGATGTGAGCCTTTCTCATCCTTTTTTATCTTCCTCATCCACCATACTTATCTCGTTGCTATCCTAAGTGTCAACTCTCGTGCTTTTGCTCATTCATTGCATGAGTGCTCAAAATAACGAAAAGGAGTGGATCAAATTGACTTGTACCTGGCTAGTGGTCTGGGGACGGGTTAAGATAAGATTCCAAAGAAGCCCGAGTGTGAAACTTTAGTATATTGAGTTCTCAACACAAAAGTACCTTTTTCTCGTATTCCCTATCCCCCTTCTTGCATGCAAACACCATCTGGAGACATTCGAGTCACAGACAGCGAGAGCTATTGCACGTAATGTTCTTTCGTTGCTTGACTCAATGTTAATATAGGCTCTTGCACGTTATGACTTGAATTGAATTACATACCTTGATTACTTTACTTTTAAAAGTTCTTATATGGTTGCTAGCATGTCACCACAGAAATTATGCATGTTATCATTTACCTACTCGAGGACGATCAGGAATTAAGCTTGGGGATGTTGATACGTCTCAAACGTATCGATAATTTCTGCTTGCTCCATGCAATTTTTGTGTGATATTGATATGATCTAGATACACTTTCATACACTTTTGATCATACTAGGACTAACCTACTAACTCAGTACACCCAGTGCCAGTTTCTGTTTTCTGCCGTTTTTCTATTTCAGTTATCCCCCATATAAAAAGTGCTCCAAAAATTCGGGAAAAATTGGATAAAAAGTAAGCGTAATAGAGTCTTCCAGAAGCACCCAAGTGGGGCCAGAGGGCCACCACCAGGGGCCCAGGCGGCCACCTGGCACGGCCAGGGGCTTGGCCGCGCCAGGGGGGGGGGGCTGGACCCCTGGTGTCCCCCTGGCAGCCCCCCTTCGCCTATTTATTCCTCGTGACAAGGAAACTCCGAAGACAGAACCCTATTTTGCAATCTCTCCTCTGTTCCGCCGCCGCCGCACTTCCAAGATCGGGAGCACCGTCACGACCCTTCCCGGCACCCTACCGGAGGGACGATCGACCTCCGGGAGCTTCTCCTCCACCATGGACGCTTCCCGGATGTGCCGTGAGTAGTCTACCTTGGACCATGGGTCCGTGATCAGTAGCTATGTGATGTTCTCCTCCCCTCTTTGTTCTTCATGGTTTAGACCTCGTGAGCTGCCCTACATGATCGAAGCACATATGTAATTCTTCTTCTGTTGCTATGTTGAGTTTGATGGGATCCGATGGATTATGAGATTATGTTCAGATCATGATAGAGTAATATATTTGGTTTTGATCTCTTATATTTTTGTTCCTAAGTAATTCTTGCATGTTCTCCGTTGCTGTTTATTGCTTTGGCCAAGTGGTGGATAGTAACTCCAAGAGGCAACGTTATGCTCGATTGTGGGTACATGCCCCCTGATGACACGCTTGAGTGACATAAACATGAGTCTAGGGGATGTGCTGTGGCCACGAGGGGGAAAACAACGGTGCTTGTAACCGCGGTTGCAAGGATTGTTTACTTTACGCAAAATTCTTTTGATGCAGTTGTCTGTTGCTTTGGATTTACACTTTGGGTGGGACTCACAAATTAATACCTGCAAGATGTTATGGATAGATATCTCAAGGTGGATGATTAGTAGTAGATGTAGATGGATTTCGATCTACTTATTTTTGCGTACTGCCCATGCTTATGAGCCTCTTTCTTTATTTTGTAACATAGTTAGCATTGTGGTGCGTTTATAATCCTGTCAATTGCTCATCTGTAATTTGTTTACCTCGCATAGCAGTTTTATCGTCCTTTGGAAGAGAGACATCACTAGTGAATATCATGGGGCTCTGGTCCATATTATCATCATTGCTTACAAGCTTATTTGTTTTGTCACATTTACTTTCAGTTGCTATCATTATCATTACCCCTTGTGTGTTTGACCCTTTGTAAACAACAAGACCGGAGAGATTGACAAACTCTCTGAACTTTGTTGGGAGAAAAGTTAATTTTATCGTGTGCAGGTCCGCGTCAGGTGCGCCACTGACACCTACTTATCATCGCCGGAGTCCTACGGGAGACAAACCCTATCCTCTACATAGGGGAAATTTGCTGCTATCCTACATCTCACCTTCCACTTGGGGTAACCAACGAAGGGCGAGAAGCCATTACCACTTCCACGCCATCAATTGTCCCTCTACCAAGAATAATGGACATGCTCCCATCTTTGGGCATGTCAAGCACAACAAAATCTGTAAGAATTAAGAAATTAGCAACTTCAACGGGAACATCATCACAAATACCTATCGGGACGGCCGTTGACTTGTCAGCCATCTGAAGAGAGATATCTGTAGGGATTAGCTTATCTAAACATAGACTTTTATAAGGAGAAAAAGGCATAACACTCACCCCCTGCTCCGAGATCACATAAGGCGGTTTTGACATAATTATTTTTAATGGAGCAAGGAATGGTGGGTATACCTGGATCACCAAGCTTATCAGGAATCTTGCCACTGAAAGAGTAGTTAGAAAGCATAGTAGATATTGCCTCATTACGAACTTTTATTTTATTAGTAACAATATCTTTCATATATTTGGAATAAGGATGTAACTTGATAGCATCAGTCAGGGGAATTTGAAGAAAAAGAGGCTTTATCCATTCACAAAATTTATTATAATGCTCTTCTTCTTTAGATATGAGAGACTTACCTGGAAAGGGCAAGGGTTTTTGTACCCAAGGTTATCTTTCCTTCCCATGTCTTCTTGCTATGAAGTCTTCTCTAGTGTACTTCTTGCGTTTATCAGGTGCTTCTTCTTCTTGCACCTCGGGAGGATCATTCTTCTCCTTATCATTTTCTTCGGGCTCAGCACCGTCTTCAGTTTCAGCATCGGAGGTAGATATGCTGTTAGGATCAACAACGGGTTCTTGACTTGTAATAGGATCATTGGAGTTGTCAGCTTCCTTGCGTTTCTTCTTCTTCTTTTTCTTCTTTGGAGAGTTAAAAATCTCGTCTTCTACTTGTACTTGAGAATCTTGCTCGATCCTCCTTGGATGCCCCTCAGGATAGAGTGGGTCCTGGGTGTGTGTTCCACCCCTGGTTTTGATGCCATAAGCTTCTATGTCCTGTTCGACATTGTTAGCGAGCAAATCTTTTTGTACATTAGAAATTTGTTCAAGCTGAGTGTGAACCATATGAAAATGCTTAACAGGACATTTAACATCATTAACTGTTCTTTTTAGAACACCAAGTAAACTTTTGCTAGCAAAAGAATTATCATGCAACTGACTTTGTATCCTCCTATTAAAACGGTCTTGCTTAATAATAAAATTATCAAGCTCATGTAAGCATTGGTCGGGAGGCTTACCTTTATGGATGTCACTTTCTGTAAAGTCTAATAGAGAGTGTACCTCTACCAAGGGAGGGTGAGTAGTAGGCTCACACAACTTCTCGATAGGCGGTATATTCTTCAAGTCTTCAGCTTTAATGCCTTTCTCCTTTATAGACTTCTTTGCTTCTTGCATATCTTCGGGGCTTAGAACAGGCATGCCCCTCTTCTTCGTTGTTGGAGGTGGTTCAGGGACAGACCAATCTTTGTGGTTCTTGGCAATCTTGCCCATTAATTCTTCAGCATCGTCCGGTGTTCTTTCCCTGAAAACACAACCAGCACAACTATCCAGATAGGATCTAGATTCATTGGTTAGACCAGCATAAAATATATCAAGTAATTCATTCTTAGGGACTTCATGTCCCAGTATAGCCTTGATTAAGTCACAATACCTCCCCCAAGCTTTAGGGAGTTGCTCATCCTGCAATTGTTTAAAGTTATAAATTCTTTGCAAAGAAGCATGTTGCATATGAGCAGGAAAATATTTATCAACAAAAAATTGAACTAAGTCCTGAGGACTCTCAATGGAACCATAGGGTAATTCATCGTACCATGATATAGCGTCTTCCTTCAAAGAAAAAGGAAAAATCTTGGCCACATCGAAGTTTCGTATCTTTTCATCCGTAGTAAATAGGTCACCTAACTCAGCGAGTTTGGTCTGGTGAGCTATAGCATCATCATTTTCTCTGCGATAAAAAGGGTCAACCTCGACTGTAGATATAAGTGAAAGATCAACGGAGAAATCATAACCAGGATCAATGATGCATATAGGAGACATGGCAAATTTAGGATCAGGAATAATCTTGTTCTTCATGGAGTGCTTTTCTAGCAGCTCCTTAACGGCATCAGGGTCAGAGTCGACACACTCTCTGAGTTCCCTGCAAAAATCATCATCAAGAGTAATATAATCATCGTCAAGGATCCTCTTCTTGAGTTTATCTAAGTCTAGGAGACCAAAGGTTTTGCAAGTAGGAATATAGGTAGCAGGAGTCTCGGCCTTGGATTCTGCTGCAACCTTAGCAGTCTGAGTTTCAATATAGTGACCAAGAAAACTAGTATCATCAAGAGTAGTGGAAGTATCATCAAAAGTATCGGACATAGTAACAGACTCAGCAGTAGTAGCATGTGGTGGTAGAGGTGAAGCAAACTTACTTATAACGTAGGGTGAATCAAGCGTAGCACTGGTACTCAGGACAGTACCTTTTCTTGTAGTGGATGATAAGATCGGAACCTTGGGGTCTCCTTTCTTACCCATAGCGGATGAAGTGTGGCAGGAAAGATACTTCAAGTATACTTGTAAATATTGCTATGTTCCCCGGCAACGACGCCAGAAAACTATACTTGATGACCCTCAACTGTAGGGGATCGATTGTAGTGTTCTCGCGGGTAATTTAACCCAATTTATTGATTCGACACAAGGGGAGCCAAAGAGTATTTATAATCTTTTGACAGTTGAGTTTTCAATTCAACCTCACCTGAAATATACTTGCTTGCAACAAAATATTAATAGAAACTATGGTATGATAGTGATAGTGATGGCGGTAACAGCAAAAGTAAAACAACATAAATAAACTACTAGTAACCAACAAGATTAAAGCACTGTAGGCTAGGGAGATGGATGGTCGGGCGCTGCAGGAATAAGAATGAACATGTAATAAGTTCTAACACGGGGCAAGGAACATAGAAAAGCAATGATCATCTAGGCAAATATCAAACATTAGGCATGTATCCCGTAGGTATAGTTGTGCGTGCTTGCAATAAGAACTTGCACAACATCTTTTGTCCTACCATCCCGCTACGAAAGGGGCCAAAGGGAACTTATGGAGATTAAGGTGCTCCTGTCAAAGAGCACCGGAACAAAGCAATAAACTCAATGGATACAAGGAATCCTCAAATTATGGACCATCCCCTTTGGTGTCCCAAGCTTTCACCTTTGGGATCGCCGGTTCCGGACCATAATAGGTGCATACAACTCATAGATAGGATCAAGAAAATAAATATACTCATGAAAACATAAGTGGTTCATATCTGAAAACATGGCACTCGGGCCCAAAGTGACAAGCATTAAGAGCAACAAGTTGTAGCAAAGACAATAAACACCATAGTAGATGATAGGCAACATGCCCCCAACAATCTGACGAACTATTACATGATCAATCTTATCCAATCCCTACCATCCCCTTTTCCTACAATAGGGAATCACTCACACATGTGAAGAGAAGTCATGGAGAGATGATGGATTGGTGATAGTGATGACGATGGCGATGATCTCCCCTCTCCGGAGGCCAAATCAGCCTCCAGATTAGCCCTCCCGAGGAAGAACAGAGGGTGGCGGCGGCTCCGCGACGGGTTCTAGAAAAGCGACTTATGTTTCGGAGTTTCCTCGTCACGAGAATAAATAGGGGCCAAGGTAGGTCACCAGAGGGGGTGGGACCCACCCAGGTGACCACCCGGCGCGACCAGGGCGGTGGTCGCGCCAGCTAGGCGCTTGGGCCCCCCTGGATCCCCTCTGGCCCACCTTCTGGTCTTGGGTCCCTCCGGGTGCGTGGATTGTCTGTGTTTTTACTGGGACTTTTCTGACATGTCCAAAAATCCAATTTCCTCCGCACAATAAAACCATACAGGCAGCTCTACCGAAAACAGTCAGTCCGGGTTAGTTTAGCTTAAATCATGCAAGAATGAGGGCAAAACAATAGCAAAAGGGTTTGGAAAAGTAGATATGTTTGAGACGTATCCACTCCCCCAAGCTTAGCCTATTTCTTGTCCTCAAGCAATTCAGTTGAACAAACTGGACGCGACAAAGAAAGCTTTGACAAACTCTTTTTCTTCATAAGATGTATATAAGCCGGTACTACGAAAAGAGTTTAGCAAGTATCAAAACAATGCTATGAGTACAATGCACGAAGCAATCCTTCTATCAAGTGAACAATCAAAAACAACCTAAGGTAAATAATATGCTGCCGAAAATCAAGACAAGATTACAATGCACATAGCCTGAACATATCAGAGTGGTATCTCGCTAGCCTCTATGAGTGAAGCAAAACATAAATGCAGAAACTCCTTCGGAGTTTTAAAGGAGACTAGAACTAAGAATTTCAGACTAGCAATATCATAAGCATGCAGAAGAAAATGTAATACTTTGGGACCCTATGATCAAAATTAAATTAAATAACTTCTCTTGCTATGCTTTATGTGACGTTGGAGCTAGTACCTCCGTCATACCCAAAAGAATGTATGATATGTTTGAATTGAACCTTTTGATTCTTGTTCTTTTGGTGTTATTCTTGTCGATTCTTTCGTAAATAAACCTTTGGGGAAGATCGACCATGTTCTTATCATTGTCAATGACAACTATGTTCCCGTTGATTTTATTATTATGGATATAGAGTGTGAACCTTTATGTCCAATTATTTTGGGACATCCTTTTCTTCGCACCATTGGTGCTATCATTGACATGAAAGAGGGGAATATAAAATTTCAATTCCCTCTCAAAAAGGGGATGGCACACTTCCCTAGAAATAAAATCAAGTTACCATTTGAGTCCGTTACACGGGCTAGCTATTCTCTTTCTCTTGATAAAACTTGATTCTTCTTTTGCTTTATGCCTACCTTAAAGGTGTAAAAGAAAGCGCTTGTTGGGAGGCAACCCAAAATGTTTTTACTTCTGTTTTTAGTGGTCTTGATGATTGTTACTACTGTAGCAACATCATTGTATCTTTATTTTCAAGCTTTGTGCCAAGTTATAGCCTCTTATGACAAGGGAAAAAAAAGTTGTGACGTGCCGTCCAGAAAACAGATTCCGTCTTCGTGACGGAAAAAATTGGATCAAATCACCAGTTCATCTTTTTGAGCTGAATGTTTTACACAGTGTGCTCTATACAATTGCGGAACTTTCGTATGTACTGAGTTTTTTGATTTCAGTTGCAGAAGTACCCCTAAAAAATTCTTTACCACCTGCTGTTCTGTTTTTCACAGATTCTGCCACGTTTTGTCTCTCCTTACTTTTGCAAACCTTAAGCTTGCTTTTTCTTTGCAAAAAACTTTTGGCAATCTTGAAAAACATTAGCTCTTCAAGACTACATTTATATCCAGTGGGGAAAAATATTTTATTAAGGGTACTAACCTCTCTAATCATCTTATGATGAGTTATGTATGAAGGGAGTTTTCAAGTGTGCGATGGAAGATGATGAAAGAAGATTCGGGAGTGTCAAGCGCATAAGCTTGGGGATGCCCCCATGAATCCCCAACAAATATTCAAGGAGACTCAAGCGTCTAAGCTTGGGGATGCCCCCGTGCATCCCCTTCTCCATCAACAATCATCAGTTCGTCCTTCGTCTCACTATATTTTTATCACTTCATGCGTTATGTGCTATGCTTGGAGCGTCTCGCCCTTAGGTTTATTTTTAGTTTTCTTTAGCTTTGCTTGCTGTTCATAACAAGTTAGACCCCGTCTTAAGTTGTGTGGGAGAGAAACACGCTCCAATCCAATCTAGAACACATCATAGGATTTTTCATGCCTATCTTTTTACTGTTGTGTGTTCTTTATCTTTTCGTAGCTACTGCCATGTTTAGTTTTAGTCTTAGTTTGTCTTTAGCAAGAGCCTTGGATTTTGTTTAGTTTGTTGCTGGAACTCTCTTTAGTTTTCATGTTTATCTTGTTAAGAGAGTTGGTTGTTGCACTGAGTTGTGTCTTGTCTTGAAAGTAGGTAACTGAGGTTGCTATTTAATTTTAGTAGTAAGTTGCAATAGTTCTGAGGTATTGATGTGAGTAATGTTTGAAATTTTGGTGTCAAGAGCTCTAGCCTATTAGTGATAGGTGTCGTATTTTGGGCAATCCGTGTTTATTTTCAAAACCTACAAAACTAGTTGAGAACCCTAGCTACTAGATGGATCGCTAATCTTTGGAGGGATCGAATATTAGAGTACACTCACATACCACGAGTCGAGGATGCGTAAGGATAACCAAACCCCCATACACTCCTCCTCGGGGAACTTGTATCTCTGTGAAACCTCCTTATTAGATTGAGAGGTACCGATAATAAGTGCATGAGTTCTTCAGACTAATGTAAGTATTGAAAGTTGACACTTCCACCTTCTCATATTTGCTAGCCTCTCATGTGCCGTGCATTGCCTTATTCTCACTCCGAGAGTTGGCGTCCACCTTCGCCGGTACATCCAAACCCTTGGCATGATACGCTCTGTCATCATATACCTCCTTATATCCTTCCTCAAAACAGCCACCATACCTACCTATCAATGCATTTCCATAGCCTTTCCGAGATACAGTGCCATGCAACATCCACCTTCTCATGACTTGATCTTCATGTCATACATGCTACTTGCTTGATCGATGAGCCCCATGCTAGTTGGGCCTTGCCCTAATCATTGCTACATGACGCGCTAGTATCATTGCATATCCTGCTACACTGGAAGAGGCATACATTTGCATACTTCATGATAGTTACATCTTCTTTATGATTTGAGTACTTTTGTAAAGTGTGAAAGATATATACTTTTTGTAATATATAGAGTGTTGCCCCTAAAGTGAGGAAAAGATCCCAAAGAGGAAAAAAATTAAAAGATCCCAAAGAGGAAAAATGAAAGAAATAGAAAGAGCCAGTGAGGCCACCAAAAAAATAAAAAAAGAGAAAAAGAAAATAAAAAGAGAGAAGAGTCGTGATGATCTGCAGGTTCAGCAAAGGCCTCGTTTTGCTCTGGGGTGATGAAATAAGGGTCCAGACGAATCAGATCTTTAGGCCATAGCACTGGCCAAGACAAGAATTATTCAAGGTTCAACTCGCTATCGGCTTCGGGGGTTGAGTCGGAGGATCCAAATTTGCGCTACCCGGAAACACCCGGTCCAATGTAACCCTAAACATGGTATCAGCCATAGGCACCGTGTGGAACACACGGTTAAGTGGTGTCACGATACGTGCCTTTGCCACGTCCTTCAACTCATTGTTGACTTGTAATAGCAATGTGCATCCCACCTCGTCGGCCTGCGAAAACATGTAAGGCGTTAGAGAGGGCAAGCAAGCGCCAATTAAACTAGTCGAGACTTTTGCGGCGCTTATTCACCGTTAGGGCGTTGAGCTCGTCTAATGACGAAGGACCGCGGACGGCCACCGGCGTGTAAGAGATGGAAGGGATGCTACGAGGCGCGGTGCCGGCCGACGATTCATCCCTCACACCTTGTGGTGTGTTGTCGGCCGCCGTCGTATTGATCTCCACAATAGGCGGCTCATTATTCGAGTTGCTGGCACCTAAGGTGATTGTGGGGAGAGGCCCTTGTCGGCCTCCGTCGATCCAATCCACGATCGACTTCATCATGGTAGGAAGGAGGTTGTTGACAGTCTGTGTCACTTGCGCATTGATTATGTTGGGCATGTCAGCTTTCACGGTCTCTAATTCTTCCCTCACATTCTTCTCCTCGTTCCTCTTCCTCTCCTTTCGTGCCTCCTTGGTCTCGGGGTATTAAAAATGAATGTTTGTGCCTCCTTGTTTAGCGCCCTTTCAAAAGAGGCGTCATACAACAGATGGGTTGAGGATCCTTGAGATTGAGCTAATTATTCTTCCTCCCGATTTTTTTTCTCAAGCTCCCTGACCTTCTCGTTTGTGCATAGCTCCTTGGTTTTGGGATTTACCTTGTATCGGGCCCGCGCAAATCGATTTCCGAGCGGTTTTTAAAACTTCGGGTAGGGGTCCGGCCCTTTCCTTTCTGCGTCCTCCTTATCCCAAACTGGCTGCTTTCCGGGGTAACCACGGCTTCCGAGATTGTAGGGAGCTACGTTCTTCTCGTGCATATCTTTCCCCCACTTCCTAAGCGCCTTTGTTGAAGGTAGGTCATAGTTGGCCTTGAAAACATTGAATTCATCTTCCAAAATTGATGGCTAGTGGCTTTGGATCTTATCAAAATCGTAACCCGCATCAAACTCCTTCCTCACATACCCTTTCCAACTGGACAAGGCTTTGCTGAACCTGCCTAGGGCGAATGTGTTCACCAGATTTTTCTTGATATCAAGGTTATCATAGGGTTCCGGGAATTTGTATCGCGCGTGCAGCCTCTGAATGAGGAGGGTGGCCACATGTTCCTTTCTTTTTTCCCTAATGTCCTCTTCATTGATGTTGACGAGTTCTCGAGGATGCATCCAATGCTGATGCCGTACCCTTTTGCAACATGAGTCGGCTATGTAGGCAAACCGCTAGCGGGGTCCACCTCCGTAAATTCTTCTCGGATGGTGCGGAGCTTGTTTGGGCCCCTTTCCTTACGCTGCCGCTTGGCTTCGCTACCAGATGTCCCGTTGCCATCCCCAGCACCACTAGTAGTGGTCGCGTTGCCATCCCCGGCACCACTAGTAGTGGTGCCATTGCCATCCCCGGCACCACTAGTAGTGCTCTCGTTGCCTGCATCCCCGCCTTCATCATGTTGATCGTCAAGATGTTGAGCCGCAAGCATTGAGAAATAAGGATGACCCTCTACGGGATCGACAGGTACCCGAGAACAACCGGCTTCCTCGTTTGACATTTATTATCACCATTTAAAAATACTACTAGTAAGTGGGATAGGTTAGTGAAAAATGAGTTATAAAAAAGTAGCATGTGTGTATGCATCATGTTTACTGCCTCTAGGATATGGTTGCAATTGCAACCTCTAATCAACAAAAAATCATAGAGGATATATCCATCAAGTTCAAAGTTCAGAAAGTAAGGATTCATAGCAACGTCTCAGGTGGAACTCGATGTGCTACTACCTATACAGAACATGAAGTGCCGAATAAATTTCCATTTACCTATAGAACAATATATCACTAAGTTCCGTTCATATCTTATATTAGTCATTTAAACAGTAGCAAAATGAGTTAAAGTTCTCATTTTCAGTATTTTTAGCATGTCCTATTTTTAGCATAAGTCATGCCAAAATTCATGGAAAATTTTGGCATGACCTCTGCTGAAAATAGGACATACGGATTACCCGAATTTGCCGGAACGGAAGTTAATCAACATTCCGGCAATCTCAAGGCCTCATGGGTACCTGCAAACTGGACCATAGCATATATAGCTACAAGACAGCATCACAACCAGCAACACAAAACTTATATAGACCACAACAAGCACACACCCAGCAGCACACACACCCAGCAGCACACACCCAACAGCACCAAAAATCCCATATAAACCATAACCAGGGAAAACACACAAGTAGCAGCAGCCATGAAGAGATCACCTCAAAGGTTGGAGCACACGGGGCTGTGGTAAGGCGTCCTGGATGCGGTGTGGCGGCTCGTGATACGTCCAAAACGCATCTATAATTTCTTCTTGCTCCATGCCTCTTTTGTGTGATATTGCTATGATATTGATGAACTTCCATACACTTTTGATCATATTTGAACTAACTTATTAACTTAGTGCACCCCAGTGCCAGTTCCTGTTTTCTGCTGTTTTTCTATTTTAGGTTTCCCCCATATTAAAATTTCTCCAAAAATTCGGAAAAAATCCAATAAAAAATCAGCGATGCAGAAGCTTCGGGAATCATCGAGGGGGGCCAGAGGGGACCCACTAGGCCCCCAGGCGCCCTCCTGGCACGCCCTAGGGTGGGGCCGCGCCAGGGGGCCGCCTGGACCCCTGGTGCCCCCCTGGCTGCCCCCCTTCGCCCATATATTCTCCGTGACGTGAAACCCCCGTGACGAGAACCCTTCTTTGCGATCTCTCCTCTGTTCCGCCGCCGCTGCGCTTCCATGATCGGGAGCACCACGAGAACTCTTCCCGGCACCCTTCAGAGGGAGGAACCACCTCCGGGAGTTTCTCCACCACCATGGATGCTTCCCGGATGAACCGTGAGTAGTCCACCTTGGACCATGGGTCTATGATCAGTAGCTATGATGTTCTCCTCCCCTCTTTGTTCTTCACGGATAAGACCCCGTGAGCTGCCCTACATGATCGAGGCACATATGTAATCTTTCTGCTGTTGCTATGTTGAGTTTGCTGGGATCTGATGGATTATGAGATTATGTTCAGATTGTGTTTGAGTAATATATTTGATTCTCCTCTTTTATATTTATGTTCAAGAGTAATTCTTGCATGTTCTCCGTTGCTGTTTATTGCTTTGGCCAAGTAGTAGGTAGTGACTCCAAGAGGGAGCGTTATGCATGATTGTGGGTTCATGCCCCCTGATGACTAGCTTGAGTGACAGAAACATGAGTCTAGGGGATGTGATGTTGCCACAAGGGGGAAAACAACGGTGCTTGTACTTGCAGGTGCAAGGATTGTTTACTTTACGCAAAGTTCTTTAATACAATTGTCTGTTGGTTTGAGTTTACACTTTGGGCGGGATTCGCAACTTAATAACAGCGAGATGTTCTGGATAGATATCTCAAGGTGGATGATTAGTAGGTAGATGCAGATGGATTTCGGTCTACTTGTCTTGGCGTACCGCCCATGCTTTTGAGCCTCTTCCTTTCTTTATAGCATAATTAGCATTGGTTTGCACACATAATCCTGTCAATTGCCCAACTGTAATTTGTTTACCTTGCATGGCTATTTTATCGTCTTTTGGGAGAGAGACATCACTAGTGAACATCATGGGACCCCGGTCCGTATTTCCAATACTGTTTACACCCACTATCAATTTACTGCTTTATTTACTTTTCCGTTGCTATCACTATCATTATTATCCCGTGTGTTTTATCCTTTGTAAACAACAAGGCCGGAGGAATTGAAAACTCCTCTGTACTCGTCGGGAAGCAAAGTTATTTGCTTTGTGTGCAGCTCCAGGTGAAGTAAGAAACCTTGAGTTGTGAACGGCGCCATTGTTCACTTCACCACCTTCTTGTATCTGTTGGAGTCCTATTGGTCTGACACTCAACCTTAGCATCTTCACTCAGGGAAATTTCCGCTACGCTACATCTCAACCTTCCACTTTGGGTAACCAACGAGGGGCGAGAAGTAAACTCTCGTGACATCAAAGCAATTTCTGGTGCCGTTGTCGGGGACTCCACTCTTCAAGATAGGAGAGTTGCACACTATATTTTATCTTTGTTTTTTAGTCTTGTTAGTTTACCTTTCAGTTTTTTCTTTAGTGTCCTTTATCATAAATCAAAAAAATAGTTATCTTTCTTGCTGCTACTATGGGTTCCTCCGAGAACACCAAGTTGTGTGACTTCACAAGTCACAACAACAGTGACTTTATCTTCACTCCTATTGGTACACCTGCCACTTCAGCACCTTCTTATGAGAATAAACCTGCTTTACTGAACCTTGTTATGAAAGATCAATTCTCCGGTGCTGGAGATGATGCTGCTTTGCACTTCAATAATTTTATAAAGCTCTGTGATATTTAAAAGTACAAAGAAGTAGATGGTGATATTGTTAAGCTTAAGCTTTTTCCTTTCTCCTTGAGAGGAGGAGCTAAAATCTGGTTTCAATCCTTGCCTAGAAATAGCATAGATTCTTGGGAGAAGTGCAAGAATGCTTTTATTGGGAAGTACTACCCCCCTGCTAAGATTATCCAATTGAGGAGTTATATTATGAATTTTAAGCAATTGGATAATGAACACGTTGCCCAAGCTTGGTAACGCATGAAATCTCTTGTTAAGAATTGCCCTACGCATGGTTTGACTACTTGGATGGTTATCCAAACTTTTTATGCAGGCTTGAACTTTACCTACCGGAACTTGCTAGATTCGGCTACGGGAGGAACCTTTATGTCAACAACACTTGGTGCTGCCACAAAACTTCTCGATGAGATGATGACCAACTATTCCCAATGGCACACCGAAAGAGCTCCAACAGGTAGGAAGGTAAACTCTGTCGAGGAGATCTCCTCCCTAAATGAAAAAGTTGACTTGATCATGTCTCTACTTACCAAGAATTCTCCTATTGATCCTCATGATGTTCCTTTAAATTCTTTGATTGCTCAGGATCAAGTAGATGTGAACTTTATCTCTAGAAACAACTTCAATAACAATGCTTATAGGAGTAATTTTGGTAGCAATCCTAGACTGTTCCCCTCCACCAACTAGGGGAACAACAACACTTATCCTAGCACCAAAAACTCCACTTCTGAATTAGAAAGTATGCTTAAAGACTTTATCACTACCCAGAAAGCCTTCAACAAGAGTGTAGAGGAAAAACTAGACAAATTAGATAATCTCTCGTCGAAGGTAGATAATTTCGCCCATGAAGTAGAATTGCTTAAGATTAGAACTTCTCCTCCTGAGGAGAGGAAAGTCACTCCTATGAACGCTATCCAAGTGAAAATTAATGAAAACATTAGGATGATGGCTAAACTTAAAGAGAGATGGGCTAGAGAAAAGGAGGAAGAAGATAGAATTAAGAGCCTTCCTACACACCATACCATTGCTACTATCCAAGTGGTTGAGGATATCCACACTCTTAGCACCCAATGCACCCCTAGTCCCATAGGACCTATTAATGGTGATATTATGACCTCAACCGTAGAAGAAGAAATTCCTATGACTATAGAAGCGACCAAAAAAGTGAGCCTAAAGGACACCACTACCACTTTACTTGATAGTAGTGACCTTGATTTTGATAATTATCCTTTCTGAAGTTATTCGTTTCCTTCACAAGATGTCTAGAGACCCCCACACTAGCACACTTAATCTTGCCTTCACGGAGCATATCACTAATGCTCTCATTAAAGCTAGGGAGGAGAAGCTTAGGGTAGAAGCCTCCATACCTAGAAGGCTATAAGATGGTTGGGATCCTATGACTAAACATTTGGGGAAGATCGATGATGTTCTTATTATTGTCAATGACAATTACGTTCCCATTGATTTACTATTATGGACATTGAATGTGAACCTTCTTGTCCAATTATTTTGGGACGTCCTTTTCTTCGCACCGTAGGTGCTATTATTGATATGAAAGAAGGGATTATTAAATTCCAATTCCCTCTCAAGAAAGGGATGGAACACTTCCCTAGGAAAAAGATTAAGTTGCCTTTTGAGTCCGTCACACGGGCTAGTTATTTTCTTGAAAAGACTTGATCTATTTGCATTAAGCCTAGCTAATGGCTTTAAAGAAGCGCTTTCGGGAGGCAGCCCGCAACGAATTTAGGATTTACTTTTTGTTTTTCTTTTGTTTTTAGTGGTCTTGATGATTGTTAATACTGTATCAACATCGTTGTATCTTTACTTTTAAAGCTTTGTGCCATTTATAGCCTCATATGACAAGGGAAGTGAAAGTTGTGACATGCTGTCCAGAAAACAGATTCTTTCCTCGTGACTGGAAAAATCACAGAAAAATCCCAGTTCATCTTTTTTAGCTGAAATTTTTTACACAGCCTGCTCTATAATATTACCGAACTTTCGTATGTTCTGATTTTTTTTATTTGAGTTGCCGAAGTATCCCTAAAAATTCTTTACTACCTGCTGGTCTTTTTTCACAGATTTTGTCCCGTTTTGCCTTTTCTTCATTTTGCAAACCTTAAGCTTGCTTTTTCTGTGCAAAAACTTTTTGGCAATCTTGAGAAACAGTAGCTTTTCAATATTATCATTATTTCCTGTAGAGAAAAAATTATTTTATTATGGGTACTAACCTCGCTAATCAGATTATGATGAGTTATGTATGAAGGGAGTTTTCAAGTGTGCGAGGGAAGATGATGAAAGAAGATCGAGAAGTGTCAAGCTCTCAAGCTTGGGGATGCCCCCATGCATCCCCAAGAAATATTCAAGGAGACTCAAGCGTCTAATCTTGGGGATGCCCCAGTGCATCCCCTTCTCCATCAACAATTATCAGTTCGTCTTTCGTTTCACTATATTTTTATCACTTCATGCGTTATGTGCTATGCTTGGAGCGTCTCGCTCTTAGGTTTTATTTTTAGTGTTCTTTAGCTTTGCTTGCTGTTCATAGCAAGTTAGAACCCAGATTTCTTTGTGTGGGAGAGAAACACGCTCCACTTTCAAAATCTAGAACACATCATAGGATTTTTCATGCCTATATCTGTGTTGTGATTGTTCTTTATCTTTTTCAAAGCTACTGTCATGTTTGGCTCTTAGTTTTCGTGCTTATCTTTTTAAAGAGCCTTTTTTTAGTTTTTTGCTAGAACTCTCTTGAGTTTTCATGTTTAGAGAGTTTGCATGTTGCACTGAGTTTTGTGTCTTGACATGAAGTAGGTAATTGAGGTTGCTATTCAGTTGTAGTAGTCACTTGCAATAGTTTTGAGGTATTGCTTTGAGTAATGTTTGGACTTTTGGTGTCAAGAGCTTTAGCCTATTAGTGATAGATTTCATATTTTGGGCAATCCGTGTTTATTTTCAAAACTTACAAAATTAGTTGAGAACTTTAGATACTAGATGGATCACTACTCTTTGGAGGGATCGAATATTAGAGTACACTCACGTACCATGAGTCGAGGATGCGCAAGGATAACCAAACCCCCATAAACTCCTCCTCGGGGTACTTGTCTCTTTGAGAACCTCCTTATTAGATTGAGAGTTACCGATAATAAGTGCATGAGTTCTTCGGACTAATGTGAATATTCGAAAGTTGAAACTTCCACCTTCCCATATTTTTCTAGCCTCTCATGTGTCGTGCATTGCTTTATTCTCACTCCGAGAGTTGGCGTCCACCTCCGCCGGTACATCCAAATCCTTGGCATGATACGCTCTGTCATCATAAACCTCCTTATATCCTTCCTCAAAACAGCCACCATACCTACCTATCAAGGCATTTCCATAGCCTTTCCGAGATACATTGCCATGCAACATCCACCTTCTCATGACTTGATCTTCATGTCATACATGCTACTTGCTTGATCGATGAGCCCCATGCTAGGTTGGCCTTGCCCTAATCATTGCTACATGACGCGCTAGTATCAGTGCATATCCTGCTACACTGGAAGAGACATACATTTGCATACTTCTTGATAGTTACATCTTCTTTATGATATGAGTACTTTTGTAAAGTGTGAAAGATCTTCTATACTTTTTGTAATATATAGAGTGTTGCCCCTAAAGTGAGGAAAAGAACCCAAAGAGGAAAAAATTAAAAGATCCCAAAGAGGAAAAATGAGAGAAATAGAAAGAGCCAGTGAGGCCACCAAAAAAATAAAAAAAAGGGAAAAAGAAAATAAAAAGAGAGAAGGGGGCACACTACTATTCCTTTTGAGAGATCCACACTCGTACTCCATCCTATATCTTGTAGTCCATAGAGATTATCATTCATGCATATAGCTCTGTGGGGACCTTCACACTATAGAACTTGGCTTGTATATTCCAATGATGAGCCTCCTCAAATGAGCTCTAGGTCTTCTTGAGCAAGCAAGTTGGATGCACCCCCACTAGTTCCATTGGAGAGCTTACCTTAGCTCATATGTGCATCCGTTGCATGGAAATCCCTACTCCTCACATCATATCTATCATTTGGATTTGTCTCGCCTATGATTGTCCTCATTGATGTGAGCCCTTCACACCTTTTTGTCTTCCTCCTCCACCATATTATCTCTTTGCCATCATAAGTGTCAACTTTCTTGCTTACGCTCATCCATTGCATGAGTGCTCAAAATGTCGAAAAGGAGTGGATCATTTTGACTTGTACCTAGCTAGTGGTCTGGGAATGAGTCAAGATAAGATTCCAAAGAAGACCAAGTGTGAAACTTTAGTAGATTGAGTTCTCAACACAAAAATACTTTTTCTCTCGTATATTCCTATCCCCTTTCTTGCACACAAACACCATTCGGAGACATTCGAGTCACAGACAGCGAGAGCTCTTGCACCTTTATGTTCTTATGTTGCTTGTTTCAATGCTAAATATAGACTCTTGCCTGTTATGACTTGAATTGACTTACATGCCTTGATTGCTTTACTTAAAAATTATTATATGATTGTTAGCATGTCACCACAGGAATAATGCTGTTATCATTTACCTTACTCGAGGACGAGGAGGAATTAAGCTTGGGGATGTTGATAGGTCCAAAACGTACCTATAATTTATGTTGCTCCAGGCCTCTTTTGTGTGATATTGCTATGATATTGATGAACTTCCATACACTTTTGTTCATATTTGGACTAACTTATTAACTTAGTGCACCCCAGTGCCAGTTCTTGTTTTCTGCTGTTTTTCTATTTCAGGTTTCCCCAATATTAAAAGTGCTCCAAAAATTCGGGAAAATCCAATAAAAAATCAGCGATGCAGAAGCTTCGGGAATCACCGAGGGGGGGGGGGGACAGAGGGGACCCACCATCGCCCTAGGCGCCCTCCCGGCGCGCCATAGGGTGGGGCAGCGCCAGGGGGTAGCCTGGACCCCTGGAGGCCCCCCTTCGCCCATATATTATCCGTGACATGAAACCCCCGTGACGAGAACCCTTTTTCGCGATCTCTCCTCTGTTCCGCCGCCGCCGCGCTTCCAAGATCGGGAGCACCAGGAGACCTCTTCCCGGCACCCTGCCGGATGGAGGAAACACCTCCGGGAGCTTCTCCACCACCATGGATGCTTCCTGGATGAACCGTGAGTAATCCACCTTGGACCATGGGTCTATGATCAATAGCTATGTCATGTTCTCCTCCCCTCTTTGTTCTTCAAGGATTAGACCTCGTGAGCTGCCCTACATGATCGAGGCACATATGTAATCTTTCTGCTGTTGCTATGTTGAGTCTGCTGGGATCCGATGGATTATGAGATTATGTTCAGATTGTGTTTGAGTAATATATTTGATTCTCCTCTTTTATATTTATGTTCTAGAGTAATTCTTGCATGTTCTTCGTTGCTGTTTATTGCTTTGGCCAAGTAGTAGGTAGTGACTCCAAGAGGGAGCGTTATGCATGATTGTGGGTTCATGCCCCGTGATGACTAGCTTGAGTGAAAGAAACATGAGTCTAGGGGATGTGTTATTGCCAGAAGGGGGAAAACAACGGTGCTTGTACTTGCGGGTGCAAGGATTGTTTACTTTACGCAAAGTTCTTTAATGCAGTTGTCTGTTGCTTTGAGTTTACACTTTGGGTGGGATTCGCAACATAATACCAGCGAGATGTTCTGGATAGATATCTCAAGGAGGATGATTACTAGGTAGATACAGATGGATTTCGGTCTACTTGTGTTGGCGTATCGCCCATGCTTTTGAGCCTCTTCCTTTCTTTATAACATAATTAGCATTGGTTTGCGCACATAATCCTGTCAGTTGCCCAGCTGTAATTTGTTTACCTCGCATGGCTATTTTATCGTCTTTTGGGAGAGAGACATCACTAGTGAACATCATTGGACCCCGGTCCATATTTCCAATACTGTTTACACCCACTATCAATTTACTGCTTTATTTACTTTTCGGTTGTTATCACTATCATTATTATCCGTTAGTTTTATCCTTTGTAAACAACAAGGCCGGAGGAATTGACAATTCCTCTGTACTCGTTGGGAAGCAAAGTTATTTGTTGTGTGTGCAGGTCCAGGTGAAGTAAGCAACCTTGAGTTGTGAACGGCGCCATTGTTCACTTCACCACCTTCTTGTATATGTTGGAGTCCTATTGGTTCGACACTAAACCTTAGCATCTTCGCTAAGGGAAATTGCCGCTACACTACATCTCAACCTTCCACTTTGGGTAACCAACGAGGGGCGAGAAGTAAACTCTCGTGACATCAAAGCAATTTCTGGCGCCGTTGCCGGGGACTCCACTCTTCAAGATAGGGGAGTTTCACACTATCTTTTATCTTTGCTTTTTAGTCTTGTTAGTTTACCTTTCAGTTTTTTCTTTAGTGTCCTTTATAAAAAATCAAAAAATAGTTATCTTGCTTGCTGCTACTATGGGTTCCTCCGAGAACACCAAGTTGTGTGACTTCACTAGTCACAACAACAGTGACTTTATCTGCACTCCTATTGCTACACCTGCCACTTCAGCACCTTCTTATGAGATTAAACCTGCTTTGCTGAACCTTGTTATGAAAGATCAATTATCCGGTGCTGGAGATGATGCTGCTTTGCACTTAAATAATTTTGTTGAGCTCTGTGATATGCAAAAGTACAAAGAAGTAGATGGTGACATTTTTAATCTTAAGCTTTTTCCTTTCTCCTTGAGAGGAGGAGCTAAAATCTTGTTTCAATCCTTGCCTAGAAATAGCATAGATTCTTGGGATAAGTGCAATAATGCTTTTATTGGGAAGTACTACCCCCCTGCTAAGATTATCCAATTGAGGTGTTATATTATGAATTTTAAGCAATTGGATAATGAACACGTTGCCCAAGCTTGGGAACGCATGAAATCTCTTGTTAAGAATTTCCCTACGCATGGTTTGACTACTTGGATAGTTATCCAAAGTTTTTATGAAGGCTTGAACTTTACCTAGCGGAACTTGCTAGATTCGGCCGTAGGAGGAACCTTTATGTCAACAACACTTGGTGCTGCAACAAAACTTCTCGATGAGATGATGACCAACTATTCCCAATGGCACACCGAAAGAGCTCCAACAGGTAGGAAGGTAAACTCTGTCGAGGAGATCTCCTCCCTAAATGAAAAAGTTGACTTGATCATGTCTCTACTTACCAAGAAATCTCCTATTGATCCTCATGATGTTCCTTTAAATTCTTTGATTGCTCAGGATCAAGTAGATGTGAACTTTATCTCGAGAAAAAACTTCAATAACAATTCTTATATGAGTAATTTTGGAAGCAATCCTAGACCGTTCCCCTCCAACAACTATGGGAACAACAACACTTATCCTAGAACCAAAAACTCCACTTCTGAATTAGAAAGTATGCTTAAATACTTTATCACTACCCAAAAATCCTTCAACAAGAGTGTAGAGGAAAAACTAGAAAAATTAGATAATCTCTCGTCGAAGGTAGATAATTTAGTCCATGAAGTAGAATTACTTAAGGTTAGAACTTCTCCCCCGAGGAGAGGAAAGTCACTCCTATGAACGCTATCCAAGTGCAAATTAATGAAAGCATTAGGATGATGGCTAAACTTAAAGAGAGATGGGCTAGAGATAAGGAGGAAGAAGATAGAATTAAGAGCCTTCCTACACACCATACCATTGCTACTATCCAAGTGGTTGAGGATATCCAAACTCTTAGCACCCAATGCACCCCTAGTCCCATAGGACCTATTAATGGTGATGCTATGACCTCAACCGTAGAAGAAGAAATTCCTATGACTATAGAAGCTACCAAACAAGTGAGCCTAAAGGACGCCACTACCACTTTACTTGATAGTAGTGACCTTGATTTTGATAATTGTACCCTTTCTGAAGTTATTCGTTTCCTTCACAAGATGTCTAGAGACCCCCACACTAGCACACTTAATCTTGCCTTCACGGAGCATATCACTAATGCTCTCATTAAAGCTAGGGAGGAGAAGCTTAGGGTAGAAGCCTCCATACCTAGAAAGCTAGAAGATGGTTGGGATCCTATGATTAAAATTAAGTTGAATAATTTCTCTTGCTATGCTTTATGTGATGTTGGAGCTAGTACCTCCGTTATGCCCAAAAGAATGTATGATATATTTGAATTGAAACCTTTTGATCCTTGTTCTTTCAGAGTTCGTCTTGTTGATTCTTCCGTAAAGAATCCTTTGGGGAAGATCAATGATGTTCTTATCATTGTCAATGAAAATTACGTTCCCGTTGATTTTACTATTATGGACATTGAATGTGAACCTTCTTGTCCAATTATTTTGGGACGCCCTTTTCTTCACACCGTACGTGCTATTATTGATATGAAAGAAGGGATTATAAAATTCCAATTCCCTCTCAAGAAAGGGATGGAACACTTCCCTAGGAAAAATATTAAGTTGCCTTTTGAGTCCGTCACACGGGCTAGTTATTTTCTTGAAAATACTTGATCTATTTGCATTATGCCTAGCTAATGGCTTTAAAGAAGCGCTTTCGGAAGGCAGCCCGCAACGAATTAAGATTTCCTTTTTGTTTTTCTTTTGTTTTTAGTGGTCATGATGATTGTTACTACTGTAGAAACATAATCATATCTTTACTTTTCAAGCTTTGTCCCATTTATAGCCTCATATGACAAGGGAAGTGAAAGTTGTGACATGCTGTCCAGAAAACTGATTCTGTCCTCGTGACTGGAAAAATCACAGAAAATTCCCAGTTCATCATTTTGAGCTGAAATGTTTACACAGCGTGCTCTATACAATTACGGAACTTTCGTATGTTCTGAGTTTTTTTATTTGAGTTGCAGAACTATCCCTAAAATATTCTTTACTACCTGCTGGTCAGTTTTTTTTACAGATTCTGTCCTGTTTTTTCTTTTCTTCATTTTGCAAACCTTAAGCTTGCTTTTTCTTTGCAAAAACTTTTTGGCAATCTTGAGAAACAGTAGCTCTTCAAGATTATCCTTATTTCCAGTAGAGAAAAAATTATTTTATTATGGGTACTAACCTCTCTAATCATATTATGATGAGTTATGTATGAAGGGAGTTTTCAAGTGTGCGAGGGAAGATGATGAAAGAAGATCCAGGAGTTTCAAGCGCTCAATCTTGGGGATTCCCTCATGCATCCCCAAGAAATATTCAAGGATACTCAAGCGTTTAATCTTGGGGATGCCCCCGTGCATCCCCTTATCCCTCAACAATTATCAGTTCGTCTTTCGTTTCACTATATTGTTATCACTTCATGCGTTATGTGCTATGCTTGGAGCGTCTCGCTCTTAGGTTTTATTTTTAGTTTTCTTTAGCTTTGCTTGCTGTTCATAACAAGTTAGAACCCAGATTTCTTTGTGTGGGAGAGAAACACGCTCCACTTTCAAAATCTAGAACACATCATAAGATTTTTCATGCCTATATCTTTGCTGTGATTGTTCTTTATCTTTTTCATAGCTACTGTCATGTTTAGCTCTTAGTTTTCGTCCTTATCTTTTAAAGATCCTTTTGTTTAGTTTGTTGCTAGAACTCTCTTGAGTTTTCATGTTTATCTTGCTTAGAGAGTTTGCATGTTGCACTGAGTTTTGTGTCTTGACTTGAAGTAGGTAATTGAGGTTGTTATTCAGTTGTAGTAGTAACTTGCAATAGTTTTGAGGTATTGCTTTGAGTAATGTTTGGACTTTTGGTGTCAAGAGCTTTAGCCTATTAGTGATAGATGTCGTATTTTGGGCAATCCGTGTTTATTTTCAAAACTTACAAAATTAGTTGAGAACTTTAGCAACTAGATGGATCACTACTCTTTGGAGAGATCGAATATTAGAGTACACTCACGTACCATGAGTCGATGATGCGCAAGGATAACCAAACCCCCATACACTCCTCCTCGAGGTACTTGTCTCTTTGAGAACCTCCTTATTAGATTGAGAGTTACCGATAATAAGTGCATGAGTTCTTCGGACTAATGTGAGTATTCGAAAGTTGACACTTCCACCTTCCCATATTTTTCTAGCCTCTCCTGTGTCGTGCATTGCTTTCTTCTCACTCCGAGAGTTGGCGTCCACCTTCGCCGGTACATCCAAATCCTTGGCATGATACGCTCTGTCATCATAAACCTCCTTATATCCTTCCTCAAAACAACCACCATACCGACCTATCAAGGCATTTCCATAGCCTTTCTGAGATACATTGCCATGCAACATCCACATTTTCATGACTTGATCTTCATGTCATACATGCTACTTGCTTGATCGGTGAGCCGCATACTAGTTGGGCCTTGCCCTAATCATTGCTACATGACATGCTAGTATCATTGCATATCCTGCTACACCGGCAGAGGCATACATTTGCATACTTCATAATAGTTATATCTTCTTTATGAGTTCAGTACTTTTGTAAAGTGTGAAAGATCTTCTATACTTTTTGTAATATATAGAGTGTTGCCCCTAAAGTGAGGAAAAGATCCCAAAGAGGACAAAATTAAAAGATCCCAAAGAGGACAAATGAGATAAATAGATAGAGCCAGTGAGGCCACCAAAAAATACAAAAAATAAAAAAAGAGAAAAAGAAAATAAAAAGAGAGAAGGGGGCACACTACTATTCCTTTTGATAGATCCACACTCGTACTCCATCCTATATCTTGTACTCCATAGATATTATCATTCATGCATATAGCAATGTGGGGACCTTCACACTATAGAACTTGGCTTGTATATTCCAATGATGAGCCTCCTCAAATGAGCTCTAGGTCTTCTTGAGCAAGCAAGTTGGATGCACCCCCCCACTAGTTCCATTAGAGAGCTTACCTTAGCTCATATGTGCATCCGTTGCATGGCAATCCCTATCAATTGCCCATCTGTAATTTGTTTACCTCGCATGGCTATTTTATCGTATTTTGGGAGAGAGACATCACTAGTGAACATCATAGGACCCCAGTCCATATTTCCAATACTGTTTACACCCACTATCAATTTACTGCTTTATTTACTTTTCCGTTGCTATCACTATCATTATTATCCCGTGCGTTTTATACTTTGTAAACAACAAGGCAAGAGGAATTGACAACTCCTCTGTATTCGTTGGGAAGCAAAGTTGTTTGCTGTGTGTGCAGGTCCAGGTGAAGTAAGCAACCTTGAGTTGTGGACGGTGCCATTGTTCACTTCACCACCTTCTTGTATCTGTTGGAGTCCTATTGGTTCGACACTCAACCTTAGCATCTTCGCTAAGGGAAATTGCCGCTATGCTACATCTCAATCTTCCACTTTGGGTAAACAACAAGGGGCGAGAAGTAAACTCTCGTGAAATCAGCTCGTCTTGCTTTTCTACAATATAAGAACATATATTAGCACCATCAAAAAAAGCACGTACAAGTTAGTGAACTGCTTCATGTTTGCAAGGTCGCTAGTTATTTTAATTATGAAACAAGTCTATCCTTGAACTCTGAACTCTTGTGCTAGCTCTTTCTTCAACTCTATCCTATGAAAACAGTTTTGTATTAACTGTGGAACTTTTCAAAACAATAAAAAATGAACCAAAACCAGTTCATAAAAAGTTTATACTATGTTAAATTGTAGCATCCCCCATGTTTATGATTTTTTCTACCTTTTTCTGACACTTGAAAGATGTCAAACCACCCCAAATAATCAAGTTAAGGTTTTGAAGATGTTTTTTTCATTCAAGGTTCTAAAACAATCTAAAGCAGTTCAGGGTATGGAGAATGCTATAAAGTAAAAGCAAAAATAAAATCATCAACCAATATGATCATTAATCAGTGCATGTATTTGCTTAGCTAGACAAATTAATTAAGCAGCCTCACATGAGTGTGTGTGGGTTTGTATGTGATCATCCAAAACATTCAAAAATGATTTTAGATGCTATATATACTATTCCTCCCTAGTACCAGACCATGTACATGAGGTGAGGGCATGATCGCCTTAACTGCAAAGCTCACATGGCGCCGCACTCAAATTAGTTTGAGCCTAGTACATTCATCTCCATTTTAATACCAACTTTATTTCAACTGCTAATTCTTCAAAGTGAAATGTTGGATTACCAGCAAATATCCTAAGTGCTACTGCTACTGCTAATATCCTAAGTGCTACTGGTACCAGTACTGCTACTGCTACTACTCTCTGTTTTTAAAAAGGTTAGAGCCATATGTTGGATTACCACCAACATATGTTTTTAAAAGGTTGGAGCCATTTTTTGATTAACAGCAAATCAACAAATGTTGTCTACTAGGAACTAACAAATGCTACTACTACTGCTACCGCTAACATATGTTGTCTACTAGGAAATAACAAATCAACAACTAGCAACAACTAACAACTAACAAATTAAATCAATTACCATTGCACTTTGCTGTCTACTGTAAAAGGTTGGAGCCATATGCTAGCAACAATGCTATTAACAATTCTAGCAACAACTAACAAATCAATTACCAGGAGATGGGAGAGCTCACCTTCGTTCTCTCTCTGTAGCTGAAGCAGAGGAGGAGGTGCAAGGGACGAAGAGGCTGACCGGCGAGAAGGAGGTGAGGAGGGCGCGAGCGGCTGGAGGCCGGAGACGACAGTGTCCAAAACCCTAGCGCCGATGATGGCGACGAACCCTAGCACGACGGTGGGCGCGCGCCTGCAGGGGGTTAGTACGGTGAGATGGCGGCGACCCTTGAGATTCTTGGTGCGACAAGGAGGGGTGGGACGACGGAGGGGGGTGGGGCGCCGGTGTGAGATGCACTGTGGAGAGATGTGCCGCCGTCGCCGCCTACGGTTGGGACGGGAAGCAAAGAGGAGTGGAGAGAGTGTGTGGGGTGGGATGGCACATAGCCAATAGGTACCTAACATATCGCTGGCAGACAGACATCGACGTCCTCTAGTGATTCTTTTTTTTCTCTGGCGGTCCACAGGAGGGCGTCCGCCAGAGATGACCCTACCAATGGCCTACACAAGTCCTGGACGCCAGTGGTCCTTCTATTATTTGTTTTTTGTATTTGCTTTTTTTATTTTCTTTTTTTTCTATTCTTGTATTTTATTTTCTCTCTATTTTATTAAAAGGGTTGTTTTCATATAAAAATGGTCAAAATGTATGAATTAATAAAAGAATTGCAAGTCAAAGATATATATTATATACAAATGAGAGGTACATATAATAAGAGTGTCATCGATAATATTAGTTCATCGATACAAGTTTGTAGTCTCATACAAAAGTGAAATCAATACATAGTTTCTTCGCACACATTGGACGTCTTTCTCAGCGTTTGGTAATTTTCTTTCCTTTTTTTTGTCGCAGTTGCATAATTTAGCCCGACATCATGACTACTTCTTTTGAACGGACGACCTGACCTAGGTCGTTTCGTTCTGCTCCTTCTTGTGGTGTATTTTGCCTTATCGTCGTCCTCTTCATCATCTTCCATATTTGGGTCACCGAACATGTCGAAGTCGTCTTCGTCGGCCATTCCTATGATGTTTCTTTTGCCTCTCCTCACGACCACACGGCTAGGCCTACAGGGGTCTGTTATGAAGAAGCATTGGGACACGTGCTTAGCCGATACCCATGGCTCATTTTACGCAGTGACGTTCACTCTTGATGAAGTGTTGCCGGCTTCGGGTATAACCATGGTGGTGAAGTATTTGTTTTCTTTCATGACGGTTGATCTCCTAGCCCATCTGACATGAAACATCGGCACCTTCTCTCCAGAGTAGTCAAGCTCCCATATCTCCTCGATCCTTCCGTAGTATCGTAATTTTTCATTACCGATTGAGGATACCATCGTTACTCCTGAGTTTTGATAAGCAGAAATTTTATCCTTTTCTTCCGTGTAGAATGTGAACCCATTTATATCATATGCCTGACACGTGGCAAGGTTGGATGAGGGACCATTTGACAAAGCATATAAGAGTCTGCCTTCTGGACAATCCATCGGTGGATTAGCGATAAGGCATTCTTTGAACCAACGCAAGAAAGTGGAGTTGTGCTCTCTGATTACTTCCCCATCTGTCCTTTCCCTACCCTTGTCAGTGTACTTCTTCCTAATGATGTTTTCGTTCTCTTTGCACCAGGGATCGACCATTTCAAGGTGTTGTAGAGCTACCAAGTTTGCCCTGTTAAAGTCGACGCGTCGTTTTTCAAAGTCTACATGCAATTCCCTCCGACCATTCTTGTGGCCTACTCCGTCGAGCCTGCCAAGGTGCCTGTTTCTGGGCAGGGCAACAGGGTCATCGACTTCGCCCAGGAGATTCGTGCAGAAAGAGATGCACTCTTTGGTGAGATAGCCCCTGAACGATGCTTCCTTCTGGACGGGCCCTGTTACGAACGAATCCTTTGATGACTCCATTCATCCTTTCGAACGGCATCATGTTTTGCAGGAACGCCAGTCCGAGGTGGATGATATCTTCCACGATATGGACCAACAGATGCACACAAATGTCAAAGAATGCGGGTGGAAAGTAAATCTCAAGTTCGCATAATGTCACAACGATCTCTTCCTGCAACCTTGATAGTTTCTTCCGTGTAATCGACTTTCGAGAGATCGCGTCGAAAAAGTTACAGAAATCGAAAAGGGTTTCACGTACGTTCTTGTCCATTATCCCTCGAATCGCAACCGAAAATATCTGCGTCATCATCACATGACATTCATGAGACTTCATCCCGCCGAACCTTTGTTTCTGCTGGTCTAGATTTCTTCTTATCAGCCCACAGTAACCGAAAGGGATTTTGACTCCTAGAGGGCACTTGATTAATTGTTGAAGCTCATTCTCACTTAGAGTGAAACAGGATGGGGGCAGTGATAGTCATTTTTCTTAACCTTTTTTCCCTTGTGTCGATTCGTCTCCTCATCCAATGACTCAATTCCCCCGAGAAGCTCTTCTCTGATACCTATATGTATCAGGTCATTTCTTGCTTTCGACCCATCTTTGGTTTTTTCCGGCATGTTGAGCAGAGTGGCAAACAAACTCTCGAACACATTCTTCGTGATATGCATTAGATCAAGGAAATGAGGCGTATCGAGAACGGGCCAGTACTTCAAGTCCCAAAACACGGACCTCGTCTTCCATACATCCAGGAGCGGTTTTGGTGCCTTTTGCTTCTTTCCTGGCTTAGGGCACTGATCCCAATCATTCAACAACTCATATATTTCTTCACCGCACCTCTTACGTGGAGGTCCCCGGAGCTCATCTTCACCATTGAAAAGTCTCCATGCCTTCTCCACGGGTCATCCTTGTGTAACCACCTTCGATGCCCCGTGTAGACAGTTTTTGAAGACCCGGGATCTTTCTTAAGCTTCATAAATGTTGGATCATCCATGCACCTCATACATCCCCAATGTCCGTGGCAAACCTGGCCTGCAACATATCTGTGGCCGAGATAGTCGTGCACCGTACAAAGCAAGGCGGCTCTCATAGGGAAATATTCTTCTGCGGCGGCGTCCCATGTGTTCACCCTTCCCATAACGTGTCTAGCGCATCTTTCAGTAGCTTTAGATACAGATTCATGTCGTTGACAGGTTGTTTTGGCCCTTGAATTAGCTTGCACATGTGTATGTACTTACTCTTCATTCATAACCAAGGGGGAGGTTGTATATCCATACGAACACAGGCTAAGTGCTATGTGTGCTGCTCTGATTGCTGTATGGATTCACTCCATCGGTGCTCACACCCAACTTGAGGTTCCTCGGATCTGTCCCGAAACTTGCATCTACGCCGTCTAATGCTCTCCACTGTCTTGCGTCCGAAGGTTGTGTCAGAACTGCCTTTTCACACCGTTTTGGATCTTTCAATACTACATTTTTTCTGTCCGCGTGCCACCGCATGAGCTTGGCTTCCTTGTAGTCCACGAAATACCGCTGCAAACGGGGAATGAGCGGAAAATACCACACAACTTTCCGAGGTTCTTTCTTCCCTTTCTTGTATCGAGCAGCATTTCACACCAGACATGTGATAATGTTTGCGTCCTCTTCCAATAAATGTATAAATCATTGATGCACACGTGGTATTTTTCATGCGGTAAATCAAAGGGGCACACGGATTTCTTGGCCTCATCACAACTTGTAGGACACGAGTTGCCCTCCGGAAGCTTACTCTGCCAGTATTGCAGGCTAGCGTCGACGCTTATGTCAGTCCATTTGTGTTGTGCCTTCATTTTGAGAACATCGAGCGCTACTTTCAAGAGAGAGTCTTCCGATCCGCAACCTGGATACAAGGGAGTATTCGAGTCTACCTCCAGTTGTGCCAGCTTAGCTTGCTCTATACTAGAAGATCTGCAGTCAGTCATCTTCTTTAGAAGCAACTCTTTGAGATGAGGGTCCCGCACGGCTGAAGCTAGCAGTGTTTGCATGTAATCGTCTTCGGTTATGTTTTGTTCAGCATCTTCTAGATCTCCAACATCATGTGCGGGAGGATCATCAGGCGGCTCTTCGTCTTCTTTCCCGTGATCGTTATTATTTTCATGATGATCATGATCCACCGCACCATCATGGACTTCATCATCATCATCATCTTCATCAAGCCACTGAGTGTGGCCATCCATGAAACCATGTATGAGCAGATGCTCCAGAAACTCTCCCGAAAATGGGTTCAGCAAGCCCACTTTTTTGCATTTGCGACAGGGACATCTTATCTCCCTGCGGTTATTTTTTATCATGTCGTCTGTAGCGTATGTCAAATATTTGTTCACGACACGTTCACTCATATGGCCGGGCGCCATATCGATCGCCTGCACGTCATAGAACCACAAGACAAGTAAAACAATCATTTTTCATTAAAAATTTCGGCATGACCTTTCTACAAATAGGACTAAGAGAGTTCCAAAATTTGCCGAAACAGAAATGAATCAACATTCCGGCAAAATATTGACATCATTTCCTGCACAATAAGAATAGCACATATATGCATCATCACATATCCGGAAAAATTTCATCATCTCATATATGCATGCATGCATCATCATCAAGAATATATAGCACATATGCATCATCACATATCCGACACAATACAAGAATAGCACATATATGTTGATCCCTCACCTTAAGAGAGACAATGTGGGAGAGAAGAGAGATGTAGATAGATCTAGCTAGACCTATAGAGATGATATATTTGGATCTCACCAAAATGAGCTAAATTTGGTTCTTTTGTGGCCATTTCTTTTGGTAGAAAGGACATTAGAAGGGTAATGGAGCTAGATCTATCACATAAACTAGTTTTAATTGGTTAAAAGAGTGGTGGAGATGGGGGAAGGGGAGGAACTTTGTGCTAGTGAGAAGAGCAATAATGGAGGTGCAATAATGGAGGGAATTGATGGCAGCCCGAGCACCAATAATTGCACAGAATACCTCTGGCGTACAAGCGATCTGTCCTCCATAGGTAACAAAGTTGGCGCTGGCGTACAAACCAACCGCCCGCCAGCAAAAACATCTGCAATTTAATATATTTCGTGGGAAAACTTCCTCTGGCGTACGAGCTAATCTGTACGTCAGCGGAAATAGAAATAGCGCTGGAGGGCAGAACTTCTGTACGCCAGTGGAAGTTGGATCCGATGCCTAGCCCGGGGCAAGTCGTGCCTTTGGCGTGCACAAAACCTTGTATGCCGGCGGTAACTTCTATTTCCCTGACGTCCACTTAACTATGTACGCTAGTGAAAGTAGCGCCGACGTACAAATTTTGGCGTCCGCCAGCAATGAGCTAGCGGCTATAGCCTATTTCCTACTAGTGCATGGCACTCAGGCCCAAAGTGAAAAGCATTAAGAGCAACAAGTTGTAGCAAAGACGATAAACACCATAGTAGATGATAGCCAACATGCCGCCAACAATCTGATGAACTATTACATGATCAATCTCATCCAATCCCTACCATCCCCTTTGCCTACAGCAGGGAATTACTCAAACATGTGAAGAGAATTCATGGAGGGATGATGGATTGGTGATGGTGATGACGATGGTGATGATCTCCCCTCTCCGGAGGACAAATCATCCTCCAGATTAGCCCTCCCGAGGAAGAACAGAGGGTGGCGGCGGCTCCGCGACGAGTTCCTGAAAATCGACTTCTGTTTCAGAGTTTCCTCGTCACAAGAATAAATAAGGGCCAAGGTAGGTCAGCAGAGGGGGTGGGACCCACCGAGGCGACCACCCGGCGCGGCCAAGGGGGTGGCCGCGCCAGCTAGGCCCCTGGGCCCCTGGCTCCCCTCTGGCCCACCTTCTGGTCCTGGGTCCCTCAGGGTGCGTGGATTTTCTGTGTTTATTCTGGGAATTTTCTGAGATGTCCAAAAATCCATTTTCCTGCGCACAATAAAACCATACAGGAAGCTCTGCTGAAAACAACGTCAGTCCGGGTTAGTTTCGCTCAAATCATGCAAGAATGAGGGCAAAACAATAGCAAAAATGTTTGGAAAAGTAGATACGTTTGAGACGTATCAGAACTCCACAAACCCATGCACCAAAGACGGATTACGAACCCAGACAGACACCCACGCTGGCCCCTAACAACAAAGAGAGCCCCCATCCACAGCCACATGCTTGCCCACAAGCTCAAAAAACGCAAGGATACCAGCAACATAACGCATCTCAGGTGGAACATCATCAAACAACACCATAGCTTCAACGAACGAACCAAAGGAACGGTACACATCAGTAGTTTCCTTAATAGAGATGACAAGGTGGTGGATCGGTAGCGTGAAGGATACACTCTTAGAGACCATGCGGAGGCATTCCTTGGAGGGGAAAACCGCCCCAAACTCCTTCACCGAAATCTGCTCTAGCTGCCAGTCCCACTCTTCAGCCCCCCATTCCCGTAGTTCCTCAGCCAGACCTTCCAGAGACGCCTCCCCTTCCAAGATAGAGATGACAAAAACGTTGAGGATCTTGGGGGCAGCCACCACTGCCTCCCCGCCCCCTTCGAGACCAAAGAAACCACATCTAGGGAGCCCATGCCCATACTGCTTGACCACCGGAGGAGGGTATTGGGAGGTACACTCAGCCGTAATGTGCCCATCCTTCCGGAAAATCACACAAAACGACGGCGACTGGCACTGAGACTGGAAATGGTCCGGCTTGTGACAAGAGAATTAGGTGAGGTGGCCCGAAGCGCCCTTGCTCCCTCCCATCATACCAGATCCGCCACCAGAGGAGCTTGCCGTGGGGGAAGAACACCTGGGCCCGCGAACGATCCGCCACCACCATTCCGGTCGCCAAACTTCCGCTTGTTCAAGAAACCTTCCCCTTCCCCCACCAAAGTTGCGGCCGTAGGACGGATTGTACTGGTTTGGGCCACGCCGCATGCCAGATCCAGCGTTGGGGTGGCGATGAAATGGGGGAGGAGGGGGAAGCGCATCAGAACCATCAGATCTAGACGAGCCGCCCACCTGGCCCGCCGCGGAGCGAGGGCGCGCAACATCCGCATCCACCTCCTAGGGATCCACCGTCGTCGCCACGGCCTTGCGGTTCTGCTCCACAAAGAACCAGGGAGGCGGGGGCCCCCCAATCTGCAGAGCCCTTGGAGGCATTCTCCCTGGATTACTTCTCAAGCTCCAAGCGAGCGCGCAAAGACGCCTCCACCTTGGCGCCATTGGCGGCGTCCTCCGGCCGCACATCCTGCCAGCACCCTGCTGAGCGTCAGCAGAATCGGGCCGGTCCATGGAGACCACAAAAGCAAAGGGTCGGAGGAGGGGAGGTGGGGAGGGGGCTAGGAAAATGCAGCGCGGAAGGAGAGGGAAGAAGAGGGAGCGGCGGAGGTCGTGGGGGGCAGCGGGGAAACCTAGGTTTAGGTCACGACACCCGCGCTGAATCCATAAGTAGCCACGAGGGACAGGCCGGGGTGGGCCAGAAAGGGACAGGCCGGGAGGAGGCCGCGCAATGGGCCCAAGCCTGGCGGATGAAGGGTTCACCAGAGGCAGAAAATCATGCGCAAAAAAGGAAAAAGGGTTGGGACCTGGAGGCCTCACATCCGGCCCACCAGTGCAGTCCGGCCCAACAGCAGAGAACACGGGCAACCCCTTCGAACCCAACCCTAGGGTTCCCACCCCCACCGGCGGCGCCGCCACCAGAGGCGACGACGAATCCTCCGCGGTCAACCCTGAGCCCGGTGACCCGAGAGGCAGCAGCGAAGCCTCCACGGCCCGCCCTGAGCACGGAGACCCAAGAAGGCTAGGGAGAGGAGAGGGAGGGGGCGCACGCTTGGCGCCACGGCAGCGAACATGGTTCCAACCCGGCTCCAATGGCGCCACCACACGAGCAAAGCACCGGCTCCGCCCCTCGGGAGCAAACTTCCGACGGGAACCAACCTCCACCGCCGAAAAGGGAACCAGAGGCGAGCTCCCCTTGGGATCCTCATCCTCCGAGTACGATGAGATCTCACCATCCAGCGCGCAGAACTTGTTTGGTCTACAACAATACAACCCTGCCGCCGGCACCCCAGCCGCAACAGGGACCACAGGGCACACCAGAGGGGGAGGGGAAGAAGGGGGAGGAGAGCCAACAGGTAGGGAAGAAAGGGAGGTCACCATCGTCAGGGAGGAGATATGTCCGGCGGGGGAGAGATATGGGAGGCGGAGGAGGAGAGCGTGGAAGGAGAGAGGAGCGGGGAGCACAGCGGAGCCATCCTGATCGACAAGCGCTACCCTTGAGTCCATAAATTTTTTACCATCGCGGTTTGATTCAAAATGGGGAAGGTCCGTATTTATTCATATTTTCGATTTAAGTTGGATCTAAATTTAGAACCGTTCTACGTTCCTCGGATAGAAGGTGGAACATCTGCGAGTTCGCGTGCCTTTCTCTACATTCGTCCCGACCCTGCCTAGCAGCCACATGATGATGCTTTGAATGCCCACGTGGTGTGCACCGGTCCCATTTCATAGGACCGGCCGCTTCCCACTAGTCCAACTTCACTCTCCTCCGCCACCCACCTCGTTCCTCATCCCTCCCGCACGTCGGCCCCCATGTCGAACAACCGAAATGTTGACGGCTCCTCGGGAGGCGGGCATCGTCCATGCAAGCACCCGCACCACGTCCCCATCGGCATTGAGGACACCATCTGGTACTGGCAGAACGACGTGCTGGTGTCGTTGTCGGACATGAAGCTCCCCAACCACTGGCATCTGATACGCGAGAGATGAGAATTGCTTCTCGCCCTTCATTTGTTACCCCAAGTGGAAGGTGAGATGCAGCGTAGCGGCAAGTTTCCCTTGGTGAAGACACCAAGGTTGAGAGTATCGACCAGTAGGACTCCAACAATGACAAGTAGGTGGCAAGGAAATAATGGCACCGTTTTAGACAAAAGTTGCTTCCTTGACCTGGACTTGCACACAGACACAAATAACTTTGCTCCCAACGAAGTTCAGAGAGGTTGTCAATCTCTCCGGTCTTGTTGTTTACAAAGGATCAAAATACAAGGGATAATGATAATGATAGGAACTGAAAATAAAAGCAGAAAAGTAAATAAGCGTGTAAATAGTGATGAGAATATGGACCGGGGTCCCGTGATGTTCACTAGTGATGTCTCTCTCCCAAAACACGATAAAAATGCTATGCGAGGTAAACAAATTACAGATGGGCAATTGACAGGATTATAAACGCACCGCAATGCTAACTATGCTACAAAAGGAAGGAAGAGGCTCAAAAGCATGGGCAGTACGCCAAAATAAGTAGACCGAACTCCAACTGCATCTACTACTAATCATCCACCTTGAGATATCTATCTAGAACATCTCGCTAGTATTAAGTTGCGAGCCCCACCCAAAGTGTAAACCCAAAGCAACAGACAACTGCATTAAAAAGAACTTTGCGTAAAGTAAACAATCTTTGCAACCGCGGCTACAAGCATCGTTGTTTTCCCCCTTGTGGCGACATCACATCCCCTAGACTCATGTTTCTATCACTCAAGCGTGTCATCAGGGGGCATGAACGAACAATCGAGCATAACGTTCCCTCTTGGAGTTACTACCTACTACTTGGCCAAAGCAATAAACAGCAACGGAGAACATGCAAGAATTACTTAGGAACAAAAATATAAAAGATGAAAGAAAATATTACTCTATCACAATATGAACATAATCTCATAATCCATCGGATGCCATCAAACTCAGCATAGCAACAATAGAAAGATTACATATGTTCCTTGATCATGTAGGGCATCTCACGAGGTCTAAACCATGAAGAACAAAGAGGGGAGGATAACATCACATAGATACTGATCACGGACCCATGGTCCAAAGGAAACTAATCACGACACGGAAGCGTCTATGGTGGAGGGGAAGCTCCGGAGGTCGATCCTCCCTCCGGCAGGGTGCCGAGAAGAAGTTTGCTGGCGCTCCCGATCTTGGAAGCGCGGCGGCGGCGGAACAGAGGAGAGATCGCGAAAAAGGGTACTGTCCTCAGGGATTTTGCGTCACGGAGAATAAATAGGCGCCAGATCCGAGGCCACGCCAGATGGCCTCCTGGGCCCCTGGTGGTGGTCCTCTGGCCCCACTTCGGGACTCCGGAAGCTTCTGTTGCGCTGATTTTTTTATCTGATTTTTCCCGAATTTTTGGAGCACTTTTAATATGGGGGAAAACTGAAATAGAAAAACAGCAGAAAACAGAAACTGGCACTGGGGTGCACTGAGTTAATAAGTTAGTCCAAATATGATCAAAAGTGTATGAAAGTGTATCTAGATCATAGCAATATCAGACAAAACATGCATGGAGCAAGCAGAAATAATCGATACGTTTGGGACGTATCAACATCCCCAAGATTAATTCCTGCTCATCCTCGAGTAGGTAAATGATAACAAGCATAATTTCTGTGGTCACATGCTAGCAACCATATAAGAACTTTGAAAAGTAAAGAAATAAAGCTATGTGATTCAATTCAAGTCATAACATGCAAGAGTCTATATTAGCATTGAAACAAGCAACAAAAGAACATTAGGTGCAAGAGCTCTCACTGTCCGTGACTCGAATGTCTCCAAATGGTGTTTGCGTGCAAGAAGAGGGATAGGGAATACGAGAAAAAGTATTTTTGTTGAGAACTCAATCTACTAAAGTTTCACACTTGGTATTCTTTGGAATCTTATCTTGACTCGTCCCAAGACCACTAGCTAGGTACAAGTCAATTTGATCCACTCATTTTCGATATTTTGAGCACTCATGCAATGGATGAGCGTAAGCACGAGAGTTGACACTTAGGATGGCAAAGAGAGAAATATGGTTGAGGAGGAAGACAAAAAGGGTGAGAAAGGCTCACATCAATGAGTACAATCATAGGAGAGAAGGCCAAATGATAGATATGATGTGAGGATTAGGGATTGCCATGCAACGGATGCACATATGAGCTAGAAAGCTCTCCAATGGAACTAGTGGGGGTGCATCTAACTTGCTCTCTCATGAACACCTAGAGCTCTTTTGAGGAGGCTCATCCTTAGAATATGCAAGCCAAGTTCTATAGTGTGAAGGTCCCCACATAGCTATATGCATGAATGATCATCTCTATGGAGTACAAGGATAAGAGGGATTACTAGTGTGGATCTTTCAACAGGATAGTAGTGTTGCCCCTTTTTCTCTTTTTATTTCTTTTTCTCATTTTTTATTTTTTTTATTTTTTTGGTGGCCTCAATGGATCTTTCTATTTAACTCTCATTTGTCCTCTTTGCGATCTTTTATTTTGTCCACTTTGGGATCTTTTCGTCACTTAAGGGAAACACTCTAATTTACAAGAGGGTATAGAAGATCTTTCACACTTTACAAGGTACTCAAACATAAAGAAGATGTAGCTATCATGATGTATGGAATGTATGTCGATGCCAGTGTAGCAGGAACTTGTATGACATGAAGATCAAGTCATGAATAGGTGGATGTTGCATGGCAATATATCTCGGAAAGGCTATGGAAATGCCTTGATAGGTAGGTATGGTGGCTGTTTTGAGGAAAGATATAAGGAGGTTTATGATGATAGAGCGTATAATGCCAAGGGTTTGGATGTACCGGCGAAGGTGGATGCCAACTCTCTGAGTGAGAAGAAGGCAATGCACGACACAGGAGAGGCTAGCAAATATGATGAGGTGGAAGTGTCAACTTTCAATACTTATATTAGTCCGAAGAACTCATGCACTTATTATCGGTAACTCTCAATCTAATAAGGAGGTTCCACAAAGAGACAAGTACCCCGAGGAGGAGTGTATGGGGGTTTGGTTATCCTTGCACATCCTCGACTCATGGTATGTGAGTGTACTCTAATATTCGATCCCTCCAAAGATTAGTGATCCATCTAGTAGCTAGAGTTCTCAACTAGTTTGTAGGTTTTGAAAATAAACACGGATTGCCCAAAATATGACACCTATCACTAATAGGCTAGAGCTCTTGACACCAAAAGTTCAAACATTACTCACATCAATACCTCAAAACTATTCCAACTTACTACTAAAACTAAATAGCAACCTCAGTTACCTACTTTCAAGACAAGACACAGCTCAGTGCAACAACCAACTCTCTTAACAAGATAAACATGAAAACTAAAGAGAGTTCCAGCAACAAACTAAACAAAAGCCAAGGATCTTGCTAAAGACAAACTAAGACTAAAACTAAACATGGCAGTAGCTACGAAAAGATAAAGAACACATAACACCAAAAAGATAAGCATGAAAAATCCTATGATGTGTTCTAGATTGAGTGGAGCGTGTTTCTCTCCCACACAAAGTAAGATGGGGTCTAACTTGTTATGAACAGAAAGAAAAGCTACAGAAAACTAAAAATAAAACCTAAGAGCGGGACGCTCCAAGCATAGCACATAACGCATGAAGTCATAAAAATATAGTGAGACGAAGGACGAACTGATGATTGTTGATGGAGAAGGGGATGCACGGGGGCATCTGATACGTCCAAAACGTATCTATAATTTCTGCTTGCTCCATGCCTCTTTTGTGTTATATTGCTATGATATTGATGAACTTCCATACACTTTTGATCATATTTGGACTAACGTATTAACTCAGTGCACCCCAGTGCCAGTTCCTGTTTTCTGCTGTTTTTCTATTTCAGGTTTCCCCCATATTAAAAGTGCTCCAAAAATTTGGGAAAAGCCAATAAAAATCAGCGTGCAGGAAGCTTCGGGAATCACCGAGGGAGGCCAGAGGGGACCCACCAGGTCCACAGGCGCCCTCCCGGCGCACCCTAGGGTGGGGCCGCGCCAGGGGGCCGCCTGGACCCCTGGTGGGCCCCCTGGCTGCCCCCTTCACCTATTTATTCCCCGTGACGCAAAAACCCCGAGATGGGAATCCTTTTTCACGATCTCTCCTCTGTTCCTCCGCCGCCGCGCTTCCAAGATCGGGAGCACCAGAAGACCTCTTCCCGGCACCCTGTCGGAGGGAGGAACCACCTTCAGGAGCTTCTCCACTACCATGGACGCTTCCCGGATGAACCGTGAGTAGTCCACCTTGGACCATGGGTCTATGATCAGTAGCTATGTGATGTTCTCCTCCCCTCTTTGTTCTTCATGGATTAGACATCGTGAGCTTCCCTACATGATCGAGGCACTTATGTAATATTTCTTCTTTTGCTATGCTGAGTTTGCTGGGATCCGATGGATTATGAGATTATATTCAGATTGTGTTTGAGTAATATATTTGATTCTCCTATTTTATATTTATGTTCTTGAGTAATTCTTGCATGTTCTCCGTTGCTGTTTATTGCTTTGGCCAAGTAGTAGGTAGTGACTCCAAGAGGGAGCGTTATGCATGATTGTGGGTTCATGCCCCCTGATGAGTAGCTTGAGTGACAGAAACATGAGTCTAGGGGATGTGTTGTTGCCACAAGCGGGAAAACAACGGTGCTTGTACTTGCGGGTGCAAGGATTGTTTACTTTACGCAAAGTTCTTTAATGCAGTTGTCCGTTGCTTTGAGTTTACACTTTGGGTGCGATTCGCAACTTAATACCAGCGAGATGTTCTGGATAGATATCTCAAGGTGGATGATTAGTAGGTAGATGCAAATGGATTTCGGTCTACTTGTCTTGGCGAACCGCCCATGCTTTTGAGCCTCTTCCTTTATTTATAGCATAATTAGTATTGGTTTGCACACATAATCATGTCAATTGCCCAACTGTAATTTGTTTACCTCACATGGCTATTTTATCGTCTTTTGGGAGAGAGACATCACTAGTGAACATCATAGGACCCCGGTCCATATTTCCTACACTGTTTACACCCGCTATCAATTTACTTTCAGTATTTACTTTTCCGTTATTATCACTATCATTATTGTCCCCTCCGTTTTATCCTTTGTAAACAACAAGGCCGGAGGGATTGACAACCCCTTTGTACTCGTTGGGAGCAAAGTTATTTGTTGTGTGTGCAGGTCCACGCCAACCGCCAATCTCTGGCGCCGTTGTCACCTACCTGTCGTTGTCGGAGTCCTACTGGAGACAAACCTTGCTATCTTCACCGAGGGAAATTGCCGTTGTCTACATCTCAACCTTCCACTTTGGGTAACCAACGAGGGTGCGTTAATTCGTACCATCAGCATCCCCAAGCTTAGAAGCTTGATTCTCCTTGAATATTTGTTGGGGATGCATGGGGGCATCCCTAAGCTTGAGCGCTTGACACTCCTGGATCTTCTTTCATCATCTTCCATCGCACACTTGAAAACTCCCTTCATACATAACTCATCATAAGCTGATTAGAGAGGTTAGTACCCTTAATAAAATGATTTTTCCCCACTGGATATAAAGATATTCTTGAAGAGATACAGTTTCTCAAGATTTCCAAAAGGTTTTTGCAAACAAAAAGCAAGCTTAAGGTTTGCAAAAGTAAGGAAAGCCAAAACATGGAAGAATCTGTGAAAAACAGAACAACAGGTAGTAGAGAATTTTTTCGGGGTACTTGTGCAACTCAAATAAAAAAACTCAGAACATACGAAAGTTTCACAATTGTATAGAGCATGCTGTGTAAAAAAATAGCTCAAAAAGATGAACTGGTGAGTTGATCCGATTTTTTTCGTCAAGACAGAATCTGTTTTCTGGACAACATGTCACAACTTTTGCTCCCCTTATCATAGGAGGCTATAACTTGGCACAAAGCTTGAAAATAAAGATACAATGATGTTGCTACAGTAGTAACAATCATCAAGACCAATAAGAGCAGAAGTAAAAATATCTTGGGTTGCCTCCCAACAAGCGCTTTCTTTTACGCCTTTAAACTAGGCATAAGGCAAAAGAAGAATCAAGTTTTATCAAGAGAAAGAGAATAGCTAGCCCATGTAACAGATTCAAAAGGTAACTTGATTTTCTTTCTAGGGAAGTGTTCCATCCCATTTTTGAGAGGGAATTAAAAATTTATATTCCCCTCTTTCATGTCAATAACGGCACCAACGGTGCGAAGAAAAGGACGTCCCAAAATAATTGTATATAAAGGTTCACACTCTATATCCATAATAATAAAATCTACGGGAACATAATTGGCATTGACAATGATAAGAACATCGTCGATCTTCCCCAAATGTTTCTTTACGGAAGAATCAACAATACGAACAACAAAAGAGCAAGAATCAAAAGGTTTCAATTCAAACATATCATACATTCTTTTGGGCATGACGGAGGTACTAGCTCCAACGTCACATAAAGCATAGCAAGAGAAGTTATTTAATTTAATTTTGATCATAGGGTCCCAACCATCATCTAGCTTTCTAGGTATGGAGGCTTCTATCCTAAGCTTCTCCTCCCTAGCTTTGATAAGAGCATTTGTGATGTGCTCCGTGATGGCAAGATTAAGTGTGCTAGTGTGGGGGTCTCTACAAATTTTGTGTAACAAGCTAATAACTTCTGAAAGGGTGCAACTATCAAAATCAATATTACTACTATCAAAGGTGGTAGTAGTGTCATCTAGGCTCACTTGTTTGAAACCCTCTATGTTCATAGGAGTTTCTTCTTCTATGGTTGAGGTATTAGCATGACCATTAATAGGTCCAATGGTACCAGGAGTGCATTGGGTGCTAATAGCTTCGGTGTCCTCAACAATTTGGATAGTGGCAACTGTGTGGTGTGTAGGACGGCTCTTAATTCTATCCTCTTCCATGGGGATAACTTCTGGTTTGGCTGTCATTTGATTTATCAAAGTAGATTGGGTGTGGGATATATTTGAAACATGGGTTTCAGTGGCGGTAAGTCTAGTTTATAGATTAGAAATCTCACTGTTCAGGCTCTCAAGTTGTTCACTAATGTTTTGCAGAATGGCAGTGTGCTCACCTATTTTCTTAGAGAAGGCTTTGTTTTGTTCAAAATGGGTATGCATAAAATTCTTAGTAGCCTTCTCTATTTCTACCAATTTCTCATAGCTAGGTAGGTCTCTTTCCTTGTAAGTAGGGTCATAGGAGTTGTTTCTAGGATAGGTGTTGTTTTTCCCATAGTTGGATGGAAACGATCTAGGATTGCTAGTAAAATTTCCCTTATAAGCATTGTTGTTAAAGTTGTTTCTAGCAATAAAAGTTCACATCTACTTGTTCCTGAGCAACCAAAGAATTTAAAGGAACATCATGAGGATCAATAGAGGGTTGCTTGGTAAGTAGAGACATAATTAAGTCAACTTTTTCATTTAGGGAGGTAATCTCCTCGACATAATTTACCTTCCTACCTGTTGGAGCGCGTTCGGTGTGCCATTGGGAATAGTTGGTCATTGTCTCATCGAGAAGCTTTGTGGCAGCACCAAGTGTAGTTGACATAAAGGTTCCTCCCGCGGCCGAATCTAACAGGTTCCATGAGGTAAAGTTCAAGCCTGCATAAAAAGTCTGGATAACCATCCAGGTAGTCAAACCATGTGTAGGGCATTTCTGAACAAGTGATTTCATACGTTCCCGAGCTTGGGCAACGTGTTCATTATCCAATTGCTTAAAATTCATAATGTCACTTCTTAATTGGATAATTTTAGCAGGTGGGTAAAACTTCCCAATAAAAGCATCTTTGCACTTATCCCAAGAATCTATGCTATTCCTAGGAAAAGATTGAAACCAGATTTTAGCTCCTTCCCTCAAAGAGAAAGGAAAAAGCTTGATCTTAAACACATCACCTTCTACTTCTGTATACTTTTGCATCTCACATAACTCAACAAAATTATTTAAGTGTAAAGCAGCATCATCTCCAGCACCAGAGAATTGATCTCTCATAACAAGGTTTAGCAAAGAAGGTTTAATTTCATCAGATGTAGCTAAAGTGGTAGGTGTGGCAATAGGAGTGCATATAAAGTCTTTGTTGTTGTGACTAGTGAAAGAACTTGGTGTTTTCAGTGGAACCCATAGTAGCAGCAAGTGTGACAGATTTTTTTGTAATTTTTGATATAAGACACAAAGATAAAAACTGAAAGGTAAACTAACAAGACTAAAAATCAAAGGTAAAAGGTAGTGGGAAACTCCCCTATCTTAGCACTCAGAGTCCCCGGAAACGGCGCCAGAAATTTGCTTGATACGCGAGGGATGATAATTGCTTCTCGCCCTTCGTTGGTTACCCCAAGTGGAAGGTGAGATGCAGCGTAGAGGCAAGTTTCCATTGGTGAAGACACCAAGGTTGAGAGTATCGACCAGTAGGACTCCGACTATGATAAGTAGGTGGCAAGGAAACAATGGCACCGTTTTAGACAAAAGTTGCTTCCTTGACCTGGACCTGCACACAGACAGAAATAACTTTTCTCCCAACGAAGTTCAGAGAGGTTGTCAATCTCTCCGGTCTTGTTGTTTACAAAGGATCAAAACACACGGGATAATGATAATGATGGCAACTGAAAGTAAAAGAAGAAAAGTAAATAAGCGTGTAAATAGTGATGAGAAAATGGACCGGGGTCCCGTGATGTTCACTAGTGATGCCTCTCTCCCAAAAGACGATAAAACTGCTACGCGAGGTAAACAAATTACAAATGGGCAATTGACAAGATTATAAACGCACCGCAATGCTAACTATGCTACAAAAGAAAGGAAGAGGCTCAAAAGCATGGGCAGTTCGCCAAAATAAGTAGATCAAAATCCAACTGCATCTACTACTAATCATCCACCTTGAGATATATATCCAGAATATCTCGCTGGTATTAAGTTGCGAGCCCCACCCAAATTGTAAACCCAAAGCAACAGACAACTGCATTAGAAAGCACTTTGCGTAAAGTAAACAATCCTTGCAACCGCGGTTACAAGCACCGTTGTTTTCCCCCTTGTGGCAACCACACATCCCCTAGACTCATGTTTCTGTCACTCGAGCGTGTCATTAGGGGGCATGAAACCACAATCGAGCATAACGTTCCCTCTTGGAGTTACTACCTACTACTTGGCCAAAGCAATAAATAGCAACGGAGAACATGCAAGAATTACTTAGGAACAAAAATATAAAAGATAAGAACCAAATATATTACTCTATCACAATCTGAACATAATCTCATAATCCATCAGATCCCATCAAACTCAGCATAGCAACAGCAGAAAGATTACATATGTGCCTCGATCATGTAGGGCAGCTCACGAGGTCTAAACCATGAAGAACAAAGAGGGGAGGAGAACCTCACATAGCTACTGATCACGGACCCGTGGTCCAAAGGAAACTAGTCACGGCACATCCGGGAAGCGTCCATGGTGGAGGGGAAGATCCCGGAGGTCGATCCTCCCTCCGGCAGGGTGCCGGGAAGAAGTCTACTGGCGCTCCCGATCATGGAAACGCGGCGTCGGTGGAACAGAGGCGAGATCGCGAAAAAGGGTTCTGTCCTTGGGGATTTCACGTCACGGGTAATAAATAGGCGAAGGGGGGAAGCCAGGGGGACACCAGGAGTCCAGGCGCCCCCCCTGGTGCGGCCAAACCCTAGGCCGCGCCAGGTGGCCGCCTGGGCCCCTGGTGGTGGCCCTCTGGCACCACTTCGGGACTCCGGAAGCTTTTGTTGCGTTGATTTTTATCTGATTTTTCCCGAATTTTTGGAGCACTTTTAATATGGGGGAAACTGAAATAGAAAAACAGCAGAAAACAGAAACTGGCACTAGGATGCACCGAGTTAATAGGTTAGTCCAAATATGATCAAAAGTGTATGAAAGTGTAACTCGATCATAGCAATATCACACAAAACATGCATGGAGCAAGCAGAAATTATCGATACGTTTGGGACGTATCAGCATCTCAGCCCGGTGAGAGGCTGGTCCCACCGCCAGACGAAGTGGCCGCCTACGCCCCCCTCTCTGCCGCGACGTCCACATGCGAACGGTGGTGGACGAACTGCCACCGTCCCAACGTCGGTCCCGTCCACCGATACGCGGAGGAGGCCTGCATATCCGTGAAACGGCGCGAGCGACGCCGCCATCCTTGAAGACCGAGAGGCCCCCTCCCCTCTGCGGTTGATACGTCCCAAACGTATCTATAATTTCTGCTTGCTCCATGCATGTTTTGTGTGACTTTGCCATGTTTTGCTTGAACTTTCATACACTTTTGAGCATATTTGGACTAATCTATTAACCCAGTGCACCCAGCTGCCAGTTGTTGTTTTCTGCTGTTTTTGTATTTCAGGTTTTCCGGCCATTAAAAGTGCTCCAAAAAGTCCGGAAAAATCAGATAAAAAATCAGTGACCCGGAAGCTTCCGGAATAACCAAGGCAACGGAGGGGGGCCACCACAGGGACTCCAGAAGGGTCCCTGGCGCGGCCCCACCCTAGGCCGCGCCAGGGGGCCTCCTGGCTGCCCTGTGGGTCCCTTCGACACCCCCTCCGCCTATATTTAGCCCTCGGGGTGGAAACCCCTAATATCGATCTCTTTTCCGCGAACTCGCCTCTGTACCGCCACCGCCGCCGCCGTTTCTAGATCGGGGCTTCCTGGAGAAGCTGTCCCGGCACCCTGCCGGGAGGAGGAACCCCCTCCGGGAGACCATCCATAGCCATGGACGCCTCCCGTATGTACCGTGAGTAGTTCCCCTTGGACCATGGGTCCGTGACTAGTAGCTATGTGATGTACCTCTCCCCTCTTTGTGCTTCCACTTTCGAGACCTCGTGAGCTGCCACACATGATCGAGGCATATTTGTAATTTCTGCCGTTGCTATGCTGAGTTTGATGGGATCTGATGGATTATGAGACTATGTTCATATTGTGATGAGTAATATATTTGGTTCTTCTCTTTTATATTTTGTTCTTGAGTAAATTCTTGCATGTTCTCCGTTGCAGTATTTTACTTTGGCCAAGTAGTTTGTTGCAACTCCAAGAGGGAGCGTTATGCTTGATTGTGGGTTCAGCCCCTTGATGTCTAGCTTGAGTGACAGAAACATGAGACTAGGGGATGTGCTGTTGCCACCAGGGATAAAACAACGGTGCTTGTATCTGCGGGTGCAAGGATTGTTTATTTTACGCAAAGATCTTTTAATGTAGTTGTCTGTTGCTTTGAGTTTACACTTTGGGTGGGATTCGCAACTTAATACCAGCGAGATGTTCTGGATAGATATCTCAAGGTGGATGATTCGTAGTAGATGCAGTTGGATTTCGGTCTACTTACCTTGGCGTACTGCCCATTGCTTTTGAGCCCTTCCTTTCTTTGCAGCATAATTAGCATTGCGGTGCCTTCATAATTCTGTCAATTGCCTAGCTGTGATTTGTTTACCTCGCTAACACTTTTATCGTCTTTTGGGAGAGAGACATCACTAGTGAAAATCACGGGTCCCGGTCCATCTTCACATTATTGTTTACTTCCAGTCTTTACTTTCAGTTGCCACTATTATTATCTCTTGCATTGATCCTTTGTAAACAGCAAGGCCGGAGGAATTGACAACTCCTCTGTACTCGTTGAGAGCAAAGTTATTTGTTGCTGTGTGCAGGTCCACGTCAAGCGCCGTGACACCTTCTTGTATCTCTTGGAGTCCTACTGGTTCGATAACCTTGGTGTCTTTACTAAGGAAAATTTGCTGCTACGCTACATCTCACCTTCCACTTGGGGTAACCAACAAGGAGTGAGAGATCCTCACCGTATCAGCGGTACATCCCGCCGAATTACGACAAGGAAGAGGCCCTCCGACGGGCCATCGAGGAGATCGAGCAGGCCGAGAGGGAGCAGTGGTAAAGGATTGACCACATGTTGGTGGTCACGGCCACCTTGGCGCCCGACGTCGCCGCCAACGCTTCCCCGCCACCTCCACCGCCACTACCACCAGCGCCTTAGTACGAGGATTTTCCTCCGCCATCGCGGCCCGCTGACGACGTTGAGGCCCAGGTGCGTGAGGTCATACGTGACCTCGTCGGGATGCGCTGGACGTTCCACTGTGACCCATTGGCGCTACTCCCTTCGCCGCCGCAACCCCCTCCACCGCCGCCAACGCAGGGCTATTGGACACCCAACGTATCATGGTCGCCGTTGGCCTTCATCGACCTCAGCGGGAACGACGACGGCGACGTGGAAGAAGAGTAGGCGGCCTAGGAGTGACCGACGATGAGCTACAGTTGAGGAGATTTTTTTTTCATTTTTAAATGTTTAATTATGACTTTTTTATTCATATTTTGATCTAAATTTACGTCCTTCTCGCACGCTGCAGAGTCGGCGACCCAAGCGGACAAAGGGCGGGCATTTAGTCCACCGGGCCGATGCAAACAAATAAATGACGGACCAAATCGCGGTTCGTTTAGATCGGCCCTTTGAAGTTACACTTAAGACCACCACAATCCACAGAACTATCGAGTTTCTATCAAATGCTCACTTTGTGCAAGTGAAATATGAAAATACACTATGAAGTATGAACGAATCTCTCACGACGCGATGATAGCCGTTCAAATTGTTTTGCATGAACCTCCTCACACACACAGTGATTGTTGACTTAACTTTTATGCATCGTTCGCTCGTTGAGCTAACTGGGTTGCACCCACTCGATTTTTCTTCTCGAATCGGTCACATTACCTCGTTCCATTAACATCATAACAAAAAATACCGCAGTCTGGATTCGAAACAATCCACAAATCGAAAGGGTAGAAAGGAAAAGGGGACCAAATGCAATCGAAGCTACTGAAGAACCTACAACATAAAGATTCTTTATCGAATCAAAGCTATGGACAAAAAACCAAGTAACAAGGCGCATCTTTGAATGTAAACTACTTACTCATGTATATAATCATTTTTTGAGTATAGATTCACTCATTTTACTTTTTTGTAGCCCGTATTGAAATCTTTAAAAGAATTATATTTAGGAACAGGGGGGTACCATGGTTGGACGGCGGCGCGGCATGAATGCCCCATGTATCGCCGAGGTGTCCCACTCTTCAAAGTCGCAAGCAAAAGAGGAGAATGTGCAAGCTCGGTTTTAGGTTTGTCCATACTTTTGGCCTCTCGCCTCATTGATTTCCCTTTTCCAAGAAGTTTCATTCCATCTGCAACGACGTAGTAGCGGAGTGTACGGGCATCTTGGAACGTTGATTTCATATTGTCCGGAGATCGAGAGGTTAGTTCATGAATATTGATGTGGAAATCGGTCATTCAACCATAGTTAGGAGGTTTTTTTTATTTTCTAAAATTTATAATTATGACTTTTGTATTCATATTTTGAAATCTAAATTTACGTCCTTCTCGCACGCTGGGGACTCGGTGACCCAAACAGATATAGGGCAGACATTTGGTCCACCGGGCCGATGCAAAAAAATAAATGACGGACCAAATCGCGGTTCATTTAGATCGACCCTTTGAAGTTACACTTAAGACCACCACAATCCACAGAACTATCGAGGTTCTGTCAAATAATCACTTTGTGCAAGTGAAATATGAATATACACTATGAAGTATGAACGAATCTCTCACGACGCGATGATAGCCGTTAAAATTGTTTTGCATGAACCTCCTCACACACATAGTGATTGTTGACTTAACTTTTATGCATCGTTCGCTCGTTGAGCTAACTGGGCTGCACCCACTCGATTTTTCTTCCCGAATCAAACACATTACCCTGTTCCATTAACATCATAACCTAAAATACATCAGTCTGGATTCAAAACAATCCACAAAACGAAAGGGGAGAAAGGAAAAGGGGACCAAATGCAATCGAAGCTACTGAAGAACCCACAACCTAAAGATTCTTTATCGAATCAAAGCTATGGACAAAAAAACAAGTAACAAGGCGCATCTATTTGAATGTAAACTACATACTGATGTATATAATCATTTTTTGAGTATAGATTCACTCGTTTTACTTTTTGTGTAGTCCGTATTGAAATCTTTAAAAGAATTATATTTAGGAACAAGGGGGGTACCATGGTTGGACGGCGGCGCGGCATGAATGGCCCATGTATCGCCGAGGTGTCCAACTCTTCAAAGTCGCAAGCAAAAGAGGAGGATGTGCAAGCTCGGTTTTAGGTTTATCTGTACTTTTCATCTCTCGCCTCATTGATTTCCCTTTTCCAAGAAGTTTCATTCCATCTGCAACGAATTATTAGCGGAGTGTACGGGCACCTTGAAATGTTGATTTCATATTGTCCGTAGATAGAGAGGTTAGTCCATGAATATTGATGTGGAAACTAGTCATTCAACCATAGTTGTAAAAGTTGGTCAACAGTTGAACTAAATTTTAGTAAAATGGGATAAATTCAGGTAGAATTCATTTAAATTCGTATATAATTTATATATACCGAACACATTTCATGCAAACCGAATGATTTTCATAAGAACGAGACTTTAACTTAGTTTAAACCCACACCGGCGCCCGAGCACAATGGTTCTGAGCTTCATGAATTGTAGCTGCCTCAGTGTTTCTCTGAGTCATCGACATAGAAGCTCCCGGAATTGATACAAAAACACAGCGGCTGGACTACTTCCTGGTCCTAAGTGGAGCTAGAGGTGGTTGTGACGATACAAAAGATGATCGTCTAGGAATACCTACAAATCATATGAATAGGAATAAAAAAATTCATTTAGTTCACATTATAGTAAATTTTTCATTGAATCTAGGCTAAAATTTATTTCTCTTTAAATGTGAAGGATAGAAACCAATCCTATGTAGCAATAGAAACTCGTTCCTAGGAACAAAAGTTCCCTTAAAGAAAATTTCCCATAAAAATCCTATCCTGTAGAATTCATATCAATTCCTTCAAACCAAAGGAAGCCCTCGATTACAACGAGTGGTTTGTCTAGTTTTTCAAATTTATATAATATGAACTTCTTTTCTGATGATCAATGTTGAACAATTTATCGTGTTATTTTTTTTGAATTTTTGGTACGGATAGAGGATCTGTTCTAGCGAAAACTTAGTGGTACCGTTTAACAATTATAGAGGCGGCCCTTATAACGATTTTACATAATGAATATACAGCGAATCTGCTAGAATTGCTCTAATGCTAAATACGTGATCGTTCCCTCAAGATGGGTCACTTCCAAAAAGCATTAATTCTATAGCATACTAGATACATACACACCTTTTTGCGAACAAATAATATGGTCCGCAAAAAACCGATTCCTTGAATAATATAATTAACTAGATGGCAAAAATTAAGTTGACTAAAACTTAATGAAACTTTGGTCAGCGAGGCAACCATTAGATATGCAGATCGCACGACTCTAGAACATTGCAACAAAAAGCTTGTTGCAAAGCCGGCTTTGCAACAAGGAACTTGTGCAACGACCTGAATGTAACAGAGATTTGATTGCAAAGTGTTTGCTTTTTAGGCGATGCTACACGTTCGCCGGCAGATGTTTTGAAAAGATCCGCCGTCTGCGTAGCCGTACAATGGGAATATTCGTATGGGGTCCGCCTGAAAACAACGAGCTTTGCAACAGAGCCTCTGTCGCGGTCGGACCATTGCAACAGAGCCTCTGTCGCGGTCGGACCATTGCAACAGAGCCTCTGTTGCAAAGAGATCCAACCTTTTTTTTTTGGAAAAAGTGCTCACCTGAGACAAAGAGCTTTGCAACAAAGACTCTGTTGCGGTCGGACCATTGCAACAGAGCCTCTGTTGCAAAAGGATCCAACCATATTTTTTGCGAAAGTACGCACCTGAAACAAAGAGCTTTGCAACAGAGGCTCTGTTGCGGTCGAACCATTGCAATAGAGCCTCTGTTGCAAAGGGATACAACCTTTTTTTGCGAACGTGCGCATCTGAGACAACAAGCTTTGCAACGGAGGCTCTGTTGCGGTCGGACCATTGCAACAGAACCTCTGTTGCAAAGGGATCCAAGCATTTTTTTTGCATCAGAGAAGGGGATTCATACCACCATTGTTGTAGAACTTTGCTACATCGGTAGCCATGGTTGTTCACCTCCGTGCTCCTCATGGACCACAGCGACGCGGAACGGCAGGCAACGGCCAACGACCAATGTCACTTTCACGGCGACGTGCCTCGCGGAGGTGGGCAATGGCGGGGCGGTTCAATCCCCTGGTGAAGCCTATGAGAGAGAGAGAGAGAGAGAGAGAGGAGGCGCGGGCGGCAGAAGCTTGGGATCCACGGTGGATTGTTGCGCGTAGGGCGGAGGAACTCGCGTTGAGATCCAAAAGAAGCAAACGAAAAAATAAGAAGTCATGGAGAAATGATGTGCTTGTGGCAGGAAAGAAGATGTAGCTAAGAGCCATCTGACGGTCACGAAGGCGACCGATGCGCGCGTACGGATCTACCGGGTGACGGAGATCTTTTTCCTTGCTTTTTACGAATAGTGATTTGCATTCAAAGAATCTATTGCAATGACATGAGCGCAACAAACTGTAATTATTACGCTGTTATTAGTTCGATTCTGAAGCATAGACAAACCCTATGATTAATATCAAGCGCGACAAATCAAAAATTAGAATGGGTTTACATGACATCAATGCCGCACGGTTGCTACCATGGAAGTGTCCAGGTCGTTGAGGAACTGGACAAACGCCAAGTGAGACGAGCCCCCTTCCTTGAGCGCCTCGGCTGCTGCGTCCTTCGCTGCCGCCACCCGCTCCCTGAGTTTCTTGCCGTCCTCGGACGACATAACCCACCTGACCTTGTCCTCTATCTCTTCGGCTTTAACGACCTCTTCGTTGTAGCCTCTCATCTCCACCCCGAGCTTCATCTCCTCCACAATGTGCACCTTGTTCACCTTCTGCTCGGCGTACAGCGGCCAGCACAACAGTGGCAACCCTGCCGTGATGCCCTCCAGCGTCGAGTTCCAGCCGCAGTGCGTCATGAATGCGCCGGTCGCTATGTGGTTGAGGACCTCCACCTGCGGCGCCCAAGACTTGACCACGAACCCTCTGTCTCTGGTCCTCTCCAAGAATCCTTCCGGCATGAGCGCGTCGAGATCCGGCTCCGGCACCGAATCGCCGTACTTGTAGTCCGGACTGCGTGGGCTCCGCACGACCCACAGGAATCTCTCCCCTGATTTTTCCAATCCAACTGCAATCTCATGGAGCTGCTTACCGGAGAAGGTGCCCATGCTGCCGAAGGAGAGGAACACCACGCTCTGGTCCGGCTGCGCGTCCAGCCACCGGAGGCACTCGTGCTCCTTGTCCCCGCCTGCGGAAACCAACGGCCCGATGCAGAAGACCGGTGGCGTGGCACGATCAGGGACGCAGAGTCCGTCCTTGAGAGCGCGCAGCGCGCTCGGCTCCAACGCGTCGAAGGAATTAACGAGAATTCCGTTGGCGGCTGGCATTCGGTCGAACATGCCCAAGATGGCGTCTCCAGCTTCACTGTCGCGGGTAAGTTCGGAGGGTAAGTCCGAAGCTTTCAACGGAGGAACACCAGGGAAAGTGATGATAGAGTCGCCCAGCTCCTTTATCTTTGCCGTCCCACCAGCGAATTTCCTCGGCAAGTTGAGGAAGAGGGAAAGGTCGGCGGCGGCTGACGCGTAGAAGTAGTAGACCGGCAGCTTGAGCTCGGCCGCGACGTCTTGTGCGTCGACGCAGAACATGTCGAGGACGAGCGCGTCGACGGAGGGTAGCGAGAGGAGGAAGTCGCGGAGGGGCGCATTCATGGAGGTGAGGAACCGGAAGATTTGCATGACGGGGTTCGCTGGCTTGCCGTCGGAGTTCGAATCGGCGGGCGGCGGCGGCGGGAGGACGTGGAAGGCGACGGATGGGTTGGACGCCCTGGCGCGGGCGACCGCGGCGGAGAAGTCCGTGGACTCGGCCTGTGGCTCGACGAGCGCCACGTTGACGGCCAGGCCGTGCTTAAGGAACACCTTGGCGACCTCGACCATGGGCACCAGGTGGCCGACGCCGAGGCCAGGGTACAGGACCACCGTCTTCTTCATCGCTTCAGTCTCAGATTACGGATTGCTGTTTGGGTATGTTTTGGTGTGGAGACGGCTGTTTTCTTCTGCTGTGCGAACAACCCAACGGGACCGGTGCTATAAATACGACACGAATCCAACCGAATTTGGACTTGGATTGATGGTGGTAGGGCCAGGGCAAAGCATGGCCGCGTGAGACCGATCGATGGAGTCTTGTTCAAGGAGTTTGAGGATTGCGTTTCACGGCACATCCACCAAGAACAAGGTCCAAGCAATCCAGCTGCCACGATGCCAGAAGCCGTTGAGGTAAGAGATAGGTATGGCCGGTCGTGGCTGCCGCCGGTCCACTTGTCCTCGTCTGGACTAGCACTGCAACCAATGGTGGTCTGGCGCCAACGTCACCCGTGACGGTACTGTTCGTGGAGCCTTTCTTGCTCAGAGTTTCCGATATGCCGATCGGCAATTGGCATGGCATCGACGCCGACGCAAGGTTGTGCTTTGCTGGCTGTTCATATCATAGCCACACACAATTCGGAGATTGCTCGTGGCCCAGATGACTCATAGAGTTGTTGGGATTAGGGGTTTGTAGATAATTAGATCAGACGAAACGAGACATTTTGTTCTAATTATCTGAAATATCAAATCGTGTATACGTTTCGCTAGAAGAGAATTAGTGATATCACGCCTAACTTTTTTTTCCTTCATATGATGTAGTTTTCACATTTATGCTGTCCCGAATGCTCACATGGAGACCTTTTCACGGGTCAGGAATTTTCTCTCCAGCTATAAATTGTGCCCGTCGGGCTTATCCATCTTTACAGGAACCTTTCTCTTCTTCATGGGTCACACTCACACACAAAGGGATAAAAGAAACAATAAGGAGTGAGAGCGAGAGAAAGCACATTACGCATTCAGCTTTACCTGTTCCTTTTATTTCTTCCTTCATGTTTCCATTTATTTTCGAGATGATATTTTTCCTTTCTATATATCACCCTTTTTTATTTTTAAGACAATTTTGTACTGAATTTATTTTCTAATCTTTGTTGTTGTTGTTCTCCGTTTTAGTTTTACTTTTTTCATGTTTTTAATTCATGGTCTTTTTAGTAGGTGAGCACTTTTGATGTGGAGGAAACTTATTAAAATTCATAAATTTTTGAGAATGTTTTCTTGAATTTGTGATTTTTTAAAAATTCATAAAAGTTTATTTTAAATGAACATTTTTAAATCGGTATTCTAGATAAAAATTATCTATGTCATATATAAATGCTCAATCACATGATTAATTGTTATAAAATTCGTGCAAATTGTATTGTCAACGTATGATTGTAGTTTCTTTTTATCTTTGTTTGTCATGCTTAGCCACGTTTGTGTTCGTTTCTTGGCTAGAATGTCGTGTCGTTTTGCGTTCCTGTGATGCAGGCCACGTTATCATGTTTCCTTAACGTGTCTTGTATTTCTTTTTTATTTGATGAGTTGTGATTTTTTTCCAACCACCTAGATGTCTAACATCGATATGCAACTCGCTATTAATCCAATCAGTTGCAAGCCCACTATCGTCATGGATTTAGAACTCGATCCAGTTGCATGTTCTTCATCCACATGCAATTATGTGACCCAGTTGCATGTCCACCAAAGACACGAAACTCATCTGATTTGTACTAGTTGCATAACCATCATCTACACATAACTCGTAACTAAACCAAACTTAGTTGCATGTGCACCATCGATACACAACTTTATCCGAACCTAACACGCAACATATCGCCACCGACCTGATCTAGTTGCATGTGCACCATCGACACAACTTTGCCCGACACTAACACGCAACATCGCCATCGACCTGATCTAGTTGCATGTGCACCATCGACACAACTTTGCCCAACCCTAACATGCAACATTGCTACCTACACGATCTAGTTGCATGTGCCCCATCGACACAACTTTGCCCGACCCTAACACGCAACATCGTCGCCGACCTGATCTAGTTGCATGAGCACCATCAACACAACTTTGCCCAACCCTGACATGCCACATCGCCACCAACACGAGACCTAGTTGCATGTATGCCATCGACACACAACTCGTCCCAAGCCGACCAGTTGTATGTGCACGCTCGACACACAACTTGCCCGAACCTAACTCAGTTGCATGTCCACCATCGACATGCGGTTTTCATTGACCCGACATGGTTGCATGTTCATTCTACACACACAACTTTCCCCCGACACCAATTGCATATCACCCTTCAACATTTAACTAGCCATGAACCCTTTTTTCTCTCAATTTCAGGCCCATCCTCGACATGCAACTAGGTCCACCTCTTTGTATTATAGTCACAAGCCCACCCTTTGACACACAATTGGGCCCGCCCCTTTCATGTTCCAGTATGCAAGTCCACACCAAAAACACAACTGGATCTGATTTTTTATTGTCTCATTTGCAAGTCCATCCTCAACGTGCAACTTGACCCGACCTTTTTAGTTCAAGTTGAAAGACCTCATCGATATGGAAAATGACCTTGCCTTTTGTGTCAGTTGCAACTCCATCCTCGACACATAAATGACCCTTGGCCTTTTTCGTTCAAGTTGTAGGCCCATCCTTGACCTGCAACTTGCCCCCGACCTTGTTACAATTGCAAGTTCATCCTCTACATGCAAGTGACCCTGATATTTTTTTCCCTAGTTGCAAGTCCACACTCGACACACAACTAGTTGAAAATTCACCATTAACATACACCTTGGCCCTACACTTTTCTGCTACTTGCCTCCCATGCCACTACCTTGAAACCTTTTTTTATCCCAATTGCTTGTCCTTCATCAAGACACAACTTATCTAGACCTTTTCCCTATTTTCAAGTCCATCATATTTGTAAGTTCAACCTCGACATGATGATGTGTTATACTAGGGTGACCAATGCATAGCTTAGTCGGGCTGCCCGACGGACCAAGGAGCACTTGGTGCGCATCTCAGCAGGTCTCCATAGGTGCACATAGCCCTATTTATATAACCATCATTAACTTGATGCATAAGACTAGGACTTCCTTTTATCCTTTAGTTATAGGACGACACGACCTTGTAACCCTAGGCCTCGACCCCCCATATATAAGGCGAGTCCCAAGATAGCTTGAGGGACATGGACTTATAGTAAAATATCCTGGTAGCTTAAACGCAATTGTAACCACCTTTCATGAAGAGCTCATACAACCATAATCAAATAAAAAAGAAGTAGGGTCGTACCTCCATCATGAGGCCTTGAACATGGATAAATCTGTTGGGATACGGGGCAGAAAACACAAATTTTTCATACCTATGGTACCCGAACCCAAGATCTATGCTATGGCGATGTAAAGTAACGGAGGGAATCGGTGTTCATACCTTTGAAGACCGAAAGAGGGAAAACGTTCTTGCGAACGTGGCTGGTGTAGACTCGGAACTACGACCTCCCTGTCGTGTAGTAGACCACTGGCGAGGATGACTCCCGATTGACCTCCAGCGATGAAGTAGCACCACAGATGTAGTGCCTCGAAGAGATTATACACGTACGGTACAATCGATGTTCCTCCCGGGCCCCGAACCAGGCGAGCAGCGGAAGAAAGACGGATTCGGATTCCGACTCCAGCAGAGCGACGACCTGCCTTATGGTGGAGAACTCCAATCCAGATGCAGACTCCAAACAAGGTGAGTCCACTTCCAGGAAAGGAGAAGGAGAGAGAGGAATTATTGTGTGTTGGAAAAAGGGGGGTGTACCCCTCCTTATATAGGCCAAGGGGGGGTGCTATCCTCCTCCCCTCCCCCATGTGGGACTAAACTCCCAAGGGGGGAGTGCGCCGGCCAAGGGGGGGGGATGGGCCCCACCCATAGGCCCATATAACCTTTTTCATATATATTTTTAATTATTTTAATATGTTTAAATATTTAATTCTGATAATTAAATAATAAAACATTATTAAAAAAATTAAACTTTATTTTGAACCATTCAAAATGTCCGGAACAACTTCCGTCCTCCTCCGGAACTATTCCGGTGATTTCTCCTATTTCATCGATTGATCCCGAAACTGTCCTATGCATCGATTGCCCTTAAGTGTAACACCCTAACGGTCCGGGAAACAGAAGACATGGTCGAGACTCTTCTCATTGACCAATGACTAGTCAGTTGGACCTGGTTACAATCCTTGACAGCCCCTGCGCTTCCATCGAATGACCTTCAATCGCTTTTGGAAATCGTTAACCATACGACGTAATCCCTTTGTGTTGCGGTACTTTGTTTGTCTGAGGTTCGATCGTCGGTATCCCACATACCGTGTTCACATCTCGTTCACAACAAACAAGTTTACTCGTCCGTGCCTATTGCATCTCCTGTGACCTAGTCACCTGCTTGCAAGCTATTGATGCAATATCACCGAGTGGGCCCAGAGTACCTGTCCTGTAACAAGGACTGACAAATCCCGCTCTGATCTATTAACATACTCATCAACCATCTATTTTGGAATAACCAAAGTGCACCGTTATAGCCAGCATATTTCAGTCAGGCGATGGGATACAAATCAAAGTCTCCTTATAGATGACAATTACGTATGATCATTACGGTCTAAGGACTAAGCCATAAGTTACAAAGTCATCGCAACGCTGAACTATGTGACTCGATCACATTGCAATAATTTAGGTGGGTGTATGTCCATCACATCATTCCCCAAATGACATGACCTCATTGTCAATGAACTTAAGTGTTGCCATGATCAGGAAAGCTTGATCAATCAATTACCCAATGAGATAGTTTACCCGAGTTAAACTACGGAACTATGTTTATACTACACCTGTATTAGTATTTCCAAGTAATACAATTATAGCACAATATAAAACGTATTATGAACAAAACGGATATCTGACAAATATCTTTATCAATTTGTCTCTAGGGCACATATCCAACAGTCTCCATGTCAGAACCCCAACTTGGGTAAGTGCTAGGGTTTGAGTGCCCCTTTGCATCATGAAGAAAATACAAAAATAAATTCAAAAATGGGGAAAAGAAAAGCCCTAGAGAATTTAATTCAAAAGGCCAGATAAAAATTGCTTCAAAAAATTCCTCTGGTATTTTTGAAAAGTCTTATAAATATGCATGATCACATATAAAGTGAAGTGGGTCTCACTGCATGCTCCAAGATTTGTCAAAAATTCAAAAAAGGGCTTGGAACTTAAATAATACACCTATTTTAATTTTAATTCAAATAGTTTGAATTTCAAAAATCTTTAAATTTTGGGAGTGGCTAACTATAAGCCATGTAAGTCCATATAAATTATTTGGGGATTTTATAAAATGTTTTGATATTTTATTCAAAGCAAAACAAACTACAGAAAAATAAAACAGAAAGAAAGGAAAAAGAAACCACCCTGTCCTTTTGGCCCAACTGATCCCCCCCAGCCCACCAGGAAGCCCAGGCCCACCACAGAGCCTTGTCGTCTTGCCTGACGACGACAAGTAGCTCTGTGGCGCGCATGCGACGCCGCGCGAGGTGGCCCGGGGCCACCTAGGCTCCCCTGCCCCTCTTCTCGCGCCGCAGAGGTTGCCACGCACCCGCCCCACCTTTTCTCCACTCCTCTGGTCCGTTCCCCGTCGTCTCCGGTGATTTTCCGCGAAGCCCCGAGCGCCCCGAAGAACGTCGTCGAGCCTCCGCGTGCCCAACGGCGACGAGGTGCCGCGCTTTGTTGTCTGCAAGCTTCGCCGTCGTCCTCTGCGTCGTTTGCCCCCTTCAATTTGCGCCAAGACCCACGGGAGGCGACACCCACGACGAGATCTTCCCGACGGCCGCCGCAGCTCCGGCGAGGCATTCCGGCCGCGCTCGCTCACCCCCAACCTCGCCGTGTTCCTCGTCTCAATCCTGGTGAGCCCCTCTTGCTTCTGCACCATCTCCCGCGTCTGCCCGTGGCTCCGTTCGCCGTTTTCATCGAGGCCAGTGGCCAGCACGCCGCGATCGTCGCCATAGCCGCGCCCCGAGAGCTCCATCTTGACCCCCTCCTACTCCATCACATGCGGAAGCCCGCGAGGAGCACGTCCATATCCTCCAACCCCCACCCCGTGCAAAAAAGGGCAACTCCGGCGAAGCTCCGGTGACATTCCGGCGAGCCCGCCATTAACCCTAATTAACCACCCAGCTAATCCGCCCCTCACAGCCAATGACAGGTGGGCCCAACCCCCTAATAAACCCCCCCTGTTTAATTTAAATAGGGGATTAACCCCACAAAGGCTGACCAGTGGGTCCCCCTGGTCAGAGGCCCCCTGACGCCAGCATGTGGTCATGCTGACGCAATAAACCTTTTTTCTATTTATTAAAAGAAATTACAGAAAATCCAGAAATTCAATTAAATTTGAAAAATCATAGAAAATTCATACTAACTCCAAATTAAACATATAATATATGAAAAATTATCAGAAAAATGCAAGGATTATGAATATGCAACTTGTTTCTATGTTTGAACATTTTAAAATGGGGCAACAGAAGCAAATGTGCATATGGATTAATTTGAATTCAAATTTGGAGTGAATTTGCAAATGACTTTGCATTCCTCTTCTTTTAAATGGAATTGCCAACACATTGTGACCATGAACATCACACTACAATGTTGATCATGTGCTTGAGCATTGCAATTATATTTATCCCTTGATTTCTTTGTTTGCTCGATAGAAGTGGAACCGTAAGTGAAGGTCACCCCGAAGAAGAAGTTCGATAAACCAGTGTATCGTCAGCAAGGCAAGAAAACCCCATTAATCATGTCTATAAAATCCCACTTACCTCTCAGTCTCGCTTATGCATGATTAGGAGACCACCTTGTTATCGATTCTACCGCATAGTTGAACCCATATCCAATGCAGGACCTATCATCTTGTCACCGTAGTAATCAAACCACAATCCTAGCTGACATAGGATTTGATTGATATCATGTGGCCCCTACAACTGTTACATCTTATTGCATGCTTAGAGGTTACATTGAGGTTACTTTGATCTGTGAGTCGGGATGGTTGTGATCATGTTACTGATAAAGGTGAAACTGTGTCGGTGAATCCACCCTAATAAAAGGTGAACGATGAGAGGCTGTGTAGGAGTACACAGTGGGTTGTCTCGTTGAACACCGCCTTAAGCCCGAGTTCTTGTGTGGTGATCCAAGACGAAGAGTACTACCACATGTTGGGCACATGGACCCCCGCTCAACCTACTAACTCACCCCAGTTCAAGTCCAGGAGTCACTAGTTCGGGCATTCCATTTGGCATATGCATAGAAAAAGAATGAATGAAAGTTTGCATCATTTATATATGTGGGTGGACCTGTGAGACAGTAAAACCATCTGGTAAGGTGGCGTCTCGGTCGCCTGCATTGTCTGAGTCCGTATCGTTGACCCGGCCGGACTGTTGAGCGGTGAGCAACTCAGATGGTTGATTCCTGGATTAGGATTGGCTGTGAGGTAAAAGTTGTGGAAATTATCCTCGCCGACACCCGCTTGAAGGGTGACGAGATCCCGGCGGTAACTGATGGTTTCATGTGTGTAGCAGTACACCCCTGCAGGGTTAACAAAACTATTCGAATGGCGGCGTCCGCGGTAAGGGACTACTTGGAAAGTTGTGTTTGATTATTAGTCAACTTGAATGGATACTTCTAAAACTCACAAGATAAGCGTGAGTGCTATGGTGTGCTCCTCGTGGGGAAGTCGAGGAAGTATCCATAGTGGTGTATTGGTTGGAGACTTGGTAGTGGACTCGTGTACGCTTCTTACCTCAAGTCTGGTACTCGTAGTTCAGGACTAGCCAAGTCAAAGCTGGCACTTCTGCATGTTGAAACCCCACCTCCTGTACCTTGAAACTTGAGCATGAGTAGTGTAGTTCTGATGTAAGTCTTGCTGAGTAAAACTTTGTACTCACGTTTGCTTATTCTATGTTTTAGATGGAAACCCAGCTCCGATGGAGTCACCTTCCTGAAGCTTGACGTTGACTAAGTTAGTATAGTCCCAAACAGCAGTCTGGTCCCTCGTGGAAGGGCATGTATGTTGAACAAGGCTTCTCTAAGCCATTTGTTAATCTTGTCTGTACTCAGACCTAATTTGCTTCCGTTGTTTGATGTAATGATGGATCATAGTCATATGATCTTTGTATGCTCTATGTGTAAGTCAATAAAGATATACTTTGTAGAGTTCATGCAATGAGTACCTGCTGTTTACACTAGAAATGTATGCTGCGTGTATGGTTATAACGTGCATGTCTTAGTGTGGGGTTCAATAGCTTAGTTGTGCTCTTGCCGGCGGTCTTTTATACACCAAGTGGCCCTTAGATGTGCGCAGCTTGGGGCATCGCGATGCGATTGCTCGTGACTCTGTCACGTGGCACACTTTGTTGTATGATTGAGCCCGCCCGAGACCCCGACTAAGTGATCGGGCTGGAGTAAGTCTATGTAATTGTTATAATTCAGTCGATAATATGGTTGAGGCGACTTGTCTATGAGTATGGGATTTCACCACCCATAATCATTTAGACTTGTGAGCGGGCGATGAGGACCCATCTCAGTTGATCATCCGGCCTGGATGGGACGCTCCTCACGTACGATGCTTTCCGAGAGTGTTCTATGCTTGGCCTTGTCTTCTTAGACAAGTGGGTACGGCTCTCGGCTCTCCATATGATTGAGTTGTGACTGGAATTACATACGCATATTCCGGGTCCCGACAGACTTGGTATCAGAGCAGGACTGTCTGTAGGATTATTCAACCCTTGGTCGAAGTCGAGTCTAGCATTCTATAGTTATATAGTTACTTGGGTATAATGGGAACAACGTAAGGCTTCTTTTTCTCCTTACCCTCATCGATCCGAGTTCTGAGTCACCCTCATCTTTTCTGCGGGAAGATAGGACTAGGCTCATCTATGTCTTACTAGAACATCTCGTTGATTGCTTCTTTGTAGCCGTAGGACAGTTGTGGTCGTCCAGACTCATCGTTCTATTGAGTTCCTTGATGAAGTTCTGTCCAATTTCTTCGAGGTTGTTTCATTTTCCATCCCGATGTAGCCGTTATGCTGCCCGATTTATCTCGTGTTTCTATGAATCTTTGCCTTTGCATTATGATCCTTTCTTCAGAAATCATGTCCTCTTATCTTTGATTCCATCGTACAACCTGTTCTGATTGTTGATTTTTATCACACAGGATGTCAGGTGGAACTCGTAGTGCTGTTCGTCGCAATCGAGACCGTGATCGGAATCGAAGTAATGATGAACCTCCACCACCGCCTTCTGCGGCGGAAATCATGATGGAAGCTGAGCGGAATCGACGTGATCAAACACGCCTTCTAGAGCTCATCGAGCAGAATACTGCTCGTCAGCGCAATGTGGTTGTGAGCATTTAGGGTTTCATTCTCCTCAAGCCACCGGTATTCCGATGTTCTTCTGAGCCCCTTGAAGCTGATGATTGGCTCCGTTCCATCGAGCGTAAGCTTGACACGACACATGTTGCTCCCAATGATCGAGTTATATTCGGGGCATACTTTCTGGAAGGTGCTGCTGCTGAATGGTGGGAGAACAATGCTGCAATGCAGTCTGATGGTCACCTAGTGACTTGGCAGGAGTTCTATGGTGCTTTTCGAGGGTACCACCTTCTAGATGAGTTAATGGAGTGCAAGAATTAAGAGTTCTGCAATTTGACTCAAGGAGAGATGTCCATTCATGAGTATGTGAGAGAGTTCAACCGTCTTGCTCGTTATGCCCAAGATAAGATCACCACCGATGCCCGGAAGCAGGCAAGGTTCCGCAAGGGACTTAGCCCCATCCTTCATCATGATCTCAACCTCATCGAATTTTCCAACTTTGAGGATTTAGTCAACAGATCCTTCAGAGCTGAGCATGGCAATGAAGTATTCGAAGAGTCTCGCAAGCATGCTCTTGAGCTTGCTCCTTCTTCAAGTTCAGCCCCTCAGAAACGCCGAATATTGATTACAACTAGTGCCATACCTCAAAACCTTCTTCAGAGGCCACCATCCCATATATGCCATCCACCTCAACACATTGTTCCTCCCAGGAATGATGGTGTGCAATCAAGTAATCCTGCTCCCAGCAATTCAGGCAGGGTGTGTTTCAAGTGTGGTCTGCCAGGCCATTACCTCCGTCAGTGCCCTCAGGTTTTGATGACACCACGTCATTCTCGATGCAAGCCTTCAAGGAAATCCACCTCCAAACCCTTGCAAGCAAAGCCTGTTGGGATACGGGGCAGAAAACACAAATTTTTCATACCTACGGTACCCGAACCCAAGATCTATGCTATGGCGATGTAAAGTAACGGAGGGAATCGGTGTTCATACCTTTGAAGACCGAAAGAGGGAAACGTTCTTGCGAACGTGGCTGGCGTAGACTCGGAACTACGACCTCCCTGTCGTGTAGAAGACCACCACTGGCGAGGATGATTCCCGGTAAACCTCCAGCGACGAAGTAGCACCACAGGTGTAGTGCCTCGAAGAGATTATACACGTACGGTACAATCGATGTTCCTCCCGGGCCCCGAACCAGGCGAGCAGCGGAAGAAAGACGGATTCGGATCCCGACTCCAGCAGAACGACGGCCTGCCTTATGGTGGAGAACTCCAATCCAGGTGCAGACTCCAAACAAGGGGAGTCCACTTCCGGGAAGGAGAAGGAGGAAGAAGGAGATACTGGTGTGTTGGAAAAAGGGGGGTCTACCCCTCCTTATATAGGCCAAGGGGGGTGCCATCCTCCTCCCCTCCCCCATGTGGGACTAAACTCCCAAGGGGGGGAGTGCGCCAAGCCCAAGGGGGAGACCCCCTCCTCCCTTAATGAGCCCATGGGCCCATTTAGCCTTTTTCCCATTTTTTTAATTTATTTAATATGTTTTAAATATTTAATTCAGATAATTAAATAATAAAGCATTATTAAAACAATTAAACTTTATTTTGAACTATTCAAAATGTCCGGAAACTATTCCGTCCTCCTCCGGAACTATTCCGGTGATTCCTCCTATTTCACCGATTGATCCCGTAACTGTCCTATGCGTCGATTGCCCTTAAGTGTAACACCCTAACGGTCCGGGAAACAGCAGACATGGTCCAGACTCTTCTCATTGACCAATGACTAGTCATTTGGACCTGGTTACAATCCTTGACAGCCCCTGCGCTTCCATCGAATGAACTTCGATCGCTTTTGGAAACCGTTAACGATACGACGTAATCCCTTTGTGCTGCGGTACTTTGTTTGTCCGAGGTTTGATCGTCGGTATCCTACATACCGTGTTCACATCTCGTTCACGACAAACAACTTCTCTCGTCCATGATCATTGCATCTCTTGTGACCTAGTCACGTCCTTGCAAGGTGTTGATGCAATATCACTGAGTGGGCCCAGAGTACCTGTCCTGTCACAAGGACTGACAAATCCCGCTCTGATCTATTAACATACTCATCAACCATCTATTTCGGAACACCCAAAGTGCACCGTTATAGCCAGCATATTTCAGTCAAGCGGTGGGATACAAATCAAAGTCTCCTCATAGATGACAATTACGTATGATCGTTACGGTCTAAGGACTAAGCCATACGTTACAAAGTCATAGCAACGCTAAACTAGGTGACTCGATCACATTGCAATACTTTAGGTGGGTGTACGTCCATCACATCATTCCCCTTAACGATATGACCTCATTGTCAATGGACTTAAGTGTCGCCATGATCAGGAAAGCTTGATCAATCAATTGCCCAATGACATAGTTTACCCGAGTTAAACTACGGACCATGTTTTATACTACACCTGTATTAGTATTTCCAAGTAATACAGTTATAGCACAGTATAAAACGTATTATGAACAAAACGGCTATGTGACAAATACCTTTATTAATTTGTCTCTAGGGCACATATCCAATAGTCTCCCACTTGCACTAGAGTACAAATTACACTAGTTTACATCAGGTATGTATCTAACACCAATGGTCTCTCGGTGTTCTTCAAACTTTCCCTGTGGAAGAGGTTTAGTCATCGGGTCTGCTGCGTTCAGATCCGTATGTATCTTGTGAATCCTAGTGTGTCCATCCCTGACGTAGTCTCGCGTCACATGGAACTTTCGGAGGATGTGCTTGGCTGTAGAGTGAGTTCTTGGCTCCTTCACGTTAGCAATGGAACCCGTGTTGTCGCAGAAGATTCCCACGGGGTCAGTGCAGCTGGGAAAGACGCCAAGCTCGATCACGAACGTCTTCAGCCACAGCGCCTCGTTTGACACTTCGCAAGCGGCAATATACTCCGACTCCATTGTAGATTGGGCGAAGACTGACTATTTGCCGCTCCTCCAGCTAATTGCGCCACCGTTCAACATGAAAACATATCCCGTCTGGGATTTCGAGTCATCTAGATCTGAGCCGAGGCTTGCGTCAACGTAACACTTTACGGTGAGCTCCTCATCAACTCCTCCATAAACGAGAAAGAGATCCTTGGTTCTTCTCAAGTACTTAAGGATGTTCTTTACTGTTGTCCAGTGAGCTATTCCCGGGTTACTCTGGTAGCGATTAGTCATACTAATGGCCAACGCTAAATCCGGTCTGGTACATAACATAGCATACATGAGAGAACCTATGGCTGAGGCATAGGGCTTTGAGGACATCTCCTCCTTCTCTTTTGCTGTGGTTGGGCATTGAGTTACGCTTAATTTGACACCTTTTATAACTGGCAAGAGGCCTCTCTTGGATTTACCCATGCTGAACCTTTTCAATATCTTGTCAATATAAGTGCTCTGACTCAAGGCCAACCGTCGATTAGGTCTATCTCTATAGATATTAATCCCCAATATGTACGCAACTTCACCTAGGTCCTTCATGGAAAATTGTCCATTCAGATATTCCTTCACTTCCTCTAAGAATTTCTTACCGTTCCCTATTAGTAATATTTCATCTACATATAACACAAGGAATGCTACAGAGCTCCCACTCTGTTTCTTATAGACGCAAAATTCTTCGACGTTTTGGACAAATCCAAAAGCTTTAATGACCTCATCAAATCGAAGATTCCAGCTCCGAGATGCTTGCTTCAACCCATAGATGGACCGTTGAAGCTTGCACACCTTACCAGCGTTCCTTGGATCGACAAACCCCTCTGGTTGCATCATATACAACTCTTCCTCAATGTTGCCATTTAGGAATGCAGTTTTCACATCCATCTGCCATATCTCATAATCATGATATGCATCTATTGCTAGTAGGATCCGAATAGACTTTATCATCGCTACAGGAGAGAACGTCTCCTCGTAGTCAACTCCTTGAATTTGTCGGAACCCCTTCGCGACAAGTCGAGCTTTGTAGACAGATACGTTTCCGTCTGCGTCAGTCTTTTTCTTGAAAATCCATTTATTCTCGACGGCCTTGCGGTCCTCGGGAATATCCACCAAAGTCCATACTTTGTTGGTGTACATGGAGTCTATTTCGGATTTCATGGCTTCAAGCCATTTCTCGGACTCGGGTCCCTCCATTGCTTCTTTGTAACTTGTAGGTTCATCCGACTCATCAACCGAGTTTGCATTCACAAGCTGTCCGTAAAACTCAGTAGGTTGACGGACTCTTGATGACCTACGGGGCATAAAATGTTCCTCTTCATTCTCATCATGATCATCATCAATGTCATGATCATTATGAATGTCGTTCTGGCCATTCTCTTCAGCTCCCACTTTGGAAGATGGTTCCAGAACAATTTCCGTAGCCGTTTCTTCCGATTGGAGTGATTGGTTAGTCACTTCATCGAGGTCTATTTTCCTCCCACTCAACTCTTTTGCGAGAAACTCCTTCTCAAGAAAGTGTCCCGTCTTGGAAACAAACGTTTTGCTGTTAGGCTTGTTGTAGAAGTTGTATCCACAAGTTTCCTTGGGATAGCCCACAAAGATGCACTTATCCGCCTTGGATTCAAGTTTGTCAGGCTGTAGTTTCCTAAAATAAGCCTCACAACCCAAAATCTTCAGGTGAGACAACTTAGGTTTCGTGCCATGCCATTCTTCAAATGGTGTTGTCTTTACGGATTTGGATGGTGCCCTATTAAGAATATGAGCGGCAGTTTCTAATGCATACCCCCAGAATGACACAGGCAAATTAGTATGAGACATCATCGATCGTACGCTATCCAATAGGGTTCGATTACGTCGCTCAGCCACACCGTTTCTCTGAGGTGTGCCTGCCGGCGTAAGCTGTGGTACTATGCCACAAGACTTCAGATGATTGCCAAACTCGTGACTCAAATACTCGCCGCCTCGATCCGATCGAAGGTGCTTGATTTTCTTTCCGAGTTGATTTTCGACCTCATTACGAAAATCCTTGAACTTTTCAAAGGTTTCAGATTTGTGCTTCATCAAGTAAATATACCCATATCTACTCAAGTCATCAGTAAAGGTCACGAAGTAACGAAGACCATTGCGAGTGGGGACGTTCATGGGTCCACATACATCCGTGTGTATGATCCCCAATAAGTCATCCGCACGCTCCATTATCCCATTGAATGGAGTCCTTGTCATTTTTCCCATGAGGCATGGTTCACATGTATCAAGGGATCCAAAATCCAATGACTCAAGAAGTCCATCCTTATGGAGCTTCTCCATGCGCTTTATACCAATATGACCAAGTCGGCAATGCCACATCTTCATGTGATCTTCATCATTCTTCAATATTTTGGCCTCAATATTGTTAATGTGACACACGTCACCATCGAGATCAAGTACGAATAAACCATGCAACTCCGGTGCGTGAACATAAAACATTTCATCCTTATAAATAGAACAACCAATTGTATCAGACTTAAAAGAGTATCGGTCTCGCTTCAAGAAAGAGCCACTAACGATGTTCACACTCAACGCGGGTACATAGTAGCAATTATTCAGAACTAGAACCAATCCCGAAGGGAGACTAAGATGCTTCGTGCCGACCGCCAATACTTCAATTTGACAGCCATTCCCCACGCGCATCGTCACTTCATCCTTGAGCAAGCGTCTCCTATTCCTTAGTCCCTGAATGGAATTAGAAATATGAGCGATAGATCCTGTATCAAGTATCCAGGATGTGTTCCCGGCGCTTGTCAAGAGAAGATCAACAATATGTATATCAAATATACCTTCGTCTCTCTTGGCGACCTTGCCAACCTTCTTGTCCTTTAGGTACTTGGGGCAGTTGCGTTTTCAGTGACCTTCACCCTTGCAGTAGAAGCACTCCACTCCGGGTTTAGGCTTGGGTGCCTTGGGAGGAGCGGAAAATGACTTGCCATCCCTCTTGGGGCCACCTCTCTTGGCCTTCTCCCGCCTGCTTGACTTCTTGAAGTCAGTGGTCTTGTTGACCATGAAGACGGCGTGCTCCTTCTTGATCTCAACCTCGGCGCTCTTCAGCATGGCGAACAACTCAGAAGGGGTTTTGGTCATCCCCTGCATGTTGTAGTTCAGCACAAAGCCTTTGTAGCTAGGGGTAAGCGACTGCAACACCCTATCAACAGCAAGTTCATCTGGAATCTGGCATTCCAGAGCATTCAAGCGCTGAACGTAGCCAGACATTTTGACTACGTGCTCACTCATGCTGACGTGCTCGTCCATCTTTGCTGAGAAGAAGGCTTCAGAAGCCTCGTACCGTTCAGCCCTGGCTTGAGGTGCGAAGACCGTCTTGAGGTCGGTGATAATCTCATATGCACCCATCCTCTCAAAGAGTTTCTGCAGCTCAGCCTCCATGGAGTAGAGCATGCCACTTTGGACAAGGTTGTAATCATCAGTCCTGGAGAGATAGACATTCTTCTCGTCCTGACTGGCATCATCTGCTGGTGCGTCACCTAACGCGCCCTCTAGTACGTATGCCATCTTGAGGGAAACGAGGAGAATCCTCAGTGTGCGGAACCAGTTGGTGAAATTTGTCCCATCTGTTTTTAGCTTATCTTTCTCTAGGAATGATCCTAAGTTGAACGAGGGGCGAGGTGCTACCATCTACAAGGTTGATTCACAAGGATACATATTTAGACTTTTTTTCATAATGTGGAGTTTCAATTTAATCTCAAAATTCTAGAAAGCTCCCACTTAGATAAACACCTCTCAATTTAATTAAGTGATTACACAATCCGAGCCCCCATACCTCCCCCGATCGTCACGTCCATCAGTATGCGAACCAGGTAGGCCTCTAAGCCAATCACATCAGGCATGTGACTCGTGCTTGACCTTTCGGTCTCCTGTGTTCCAGGCCCGCATCTACATACGTCAAGCCTGCCAATCGAACCTTGATGTTAGCTGTTCAGCAAGGCCATATCTGCATATGCCAGGCTTGCCGAACCCAACCTCATGCGAACTCCGTTGAATATGTAGGACAACTCCGGTATGTACGGAGCATCAAGCCATATGGGAGAACCTTCCAGGCGGTGCCCACCAAGGGAGAACACAATGTTGGTATTGTGAGAGATGGTCCTGTTTCGTGCTACCGTCGATATATCTAGCATACTAGCATAAAACAGAAAGTAAAACTGTAAATCATACAACCTATGATCCCCCTTCATGCAAAGCAAAGTTAAACGCCTTTCTACTTTAGCTTGTGCAAGTTTTACGTGGCTGCTAGGGGTTTCGAGAGAGAGAAACGTTTCTATCCTGCGAAAAACATGCCACAACACCGTCTCCCATCCGTCTCTATTACACCCCTGTCGGAGCCCTCCGTTGCAAACATCTTCACATCGCTAATGCAGAGAGACAGACACCCCCAGCCACTTTATATGGTACAAGCCATATGTCAAGCGTGGAACCAGTCTCGCGTAAACGCGTAAGGTCGGTCGGGGGCCGCTTCATCAAACATTGCCGCACCGCTAAATGAGTACACGTGGGAGGGTAACGAAGGAAGATTCGATGCCCACATCCTAGATGTGTTCTACCCGTACAATACATCTACGCATAGCTAGCTCATGATACCACTGTTGGGATACGGGGCAGAAAACACAATTTTTTCATACCTACGGTACCCGAACCCAAGATCTATGCTATGGCGATGTAAAGTAACAGAGGGAATCGGTGTTCATACCTTTGAAGACCGAAAGAGGGAAACGTTCTTGCGAACGTGGCTGGCGTAGACTCAGAACTACGACCTCCCTGTCGTGTAGAAGACCACCACCGGCGAGGATGACTCCCGGTAAACCTCCAGCGACGAAGTAGCACCACAGGTGTAGTGCCTCGAAGAGATTATACACGTACGGTACAATCGATGTTCCTCCCGGGCCCCGAACCAGGCGAGCAGCGGAAGAAAGACGGCTACGGATCCCGACTCCAGCAGAACGATGGCCTGCCTTATGGTGGAGAACTCCAATCCAGGTGCAGACTCCAAACAAGGGGAGTCCACTTCCAGGAAGGAGAAGGAGGAAGAAGGAGATATTGGTGTGTTGGAAAAAGGGGGGTCTACCCCCTCCTTATATAGGCCAAGGGGGGGTTCCATCCTCCTCCCCTCCCCCATGTGGGACTAAACTCCCAAGGGGGGGAGTGCGTCGGCCAAGGGGGGTGGTGGGCCCCACCCTTGGCGCCAAGCCCAAGGGGGGAGACCCCCTCCTCCCTTAATGGGCCCCATGGGGCCATTTAGCCTTTTTCCCACTTTTTTTAATTTATTTAATATGTTTTAAATATTTAATTCAGATAATTAAATAATAAAACATTATTAAAACAATTAAACTTTATTTTGAACTATTGAAAATGTACGGAAACCATTCCGTCCTCCTCCGGAACTATTCCGGTGATTCCTCCTATTTCACCGATTGATCCCGTAACTGTCCTATGCATCGATTGCCCTTAAGTGTAACACCCTAACGGTCCGGGAAACAACAGACATGGTCGAGACTCTTCTCATTAACCAATGACTAGTCAGTTGGACCTGGTTACAATCCTTGACAGCCCCTGCACTTCCATCGAATGAACTTCGATCGCTTTTGGAAACCGGTAACGATACGACGTAATCCTTTTGTGCTGCGGTACTTTGATTGTCCGAGGTTTGATCGTCGGTATCCTACATACCGTGTTCACATCTCGTTCACAATAAACAACTTCTCTCTTCCATGATCATTGCATCTCTTGTGACCTAGTCACGTCCTTGCAAGGTGTTGATGCAATATCATCGAGTGGGCCCATAGTACCTGTCATGTCACAAGGACTGAGAAATCCCGCTCTGATCTATTAACATACTCATCAAACATCTATTTCGGAATACGCAAAGTGCACCGTTATAGCCAACATATTTCAGTCAGGCGGTGGGATACAAATCAAAGTCTCCTCATAGATGACAATTACGTATGATCGCTACGGTCTAAGGACTAAGCCATACGTTACAAAGTCATAGCAACGCTGAACTATGTGACTCGATCACATTGCAATACTTTAGGTGGGTGTACGTCCATCACATCATTCCCCTTAACGATATGACGTCATTGTCAATGGACTTAAGTGTCGCCATGATCAGGAAAGCTTGATCAATCAATTGCCCAATGAGATAGTTTACCTGAGTTAAACTACGGACCATGTTTTATACTACACCTGTATTAGTATTTCCAAGTAATACAGTTATAGCACAGTATAAAACATATTATGAACAAAACGGATATGTGACAAATATATTTATTAATTTTTCTCTAGGGCACATATCCAACAAAGCCTTCATCCACTAGTAGTGGTTGTGTGAACCAAATCTCAGTTGAGGAAACCACTGCTACTTCTGACGTCATCCTTGGTACACTCCCAGTCAATCATGTTCCGTCCTCCGTTCTTTTCGATCCAGAAGCTTCTCATTCATTCATGTCGGAGAGTTATGCACTTCATCATGAATTCCCTTTTGAAGAAATGTTTTCTCCAATGATCATTCAAACTCCTGGTTCAAAGTGGCAAACTAATAGAGTAAGCCATGGCAATCAAATTGTAATTGAGGGTTTAGTATTCCTTACTTCTCTTATAGTCCTCAAGTCTTCAGACATTGATGTCATCCTAGGAATGGATTGGTTATCAAGACAGAATGCTTTCCTTGATTGTAAAGCCAAATCAGTTAAACTCACCCATCCTTCAGGCCAGACAATTGACTACACATCACCCAGCTCTAGAATCCAGATGCATACTTTGAATGTGCTTCCCCTTCCTGACCTTGAAGATATTCCGGTGGTTCGTGACTTCCCGGATGTCTTTCCTGAAGAGCTGTCGGGTATGCCACCCGACAGATGTGTAGAATTCATAGTGGATCTTATACATGGCACAACCCCAATTTCCAGACGCCCATATAGAATGGACCCACATGAGTTAGCTGAGCTAAAAACCCAACTTGATGCTTCGTTGGCAAAAGGCTTCATCCGCCCTAGCTCATCGCCATGGGGTTACCCCGTTCTGTTCGTAACGAAGAAAGATGGAACAGAAAGGATGTGCGTAGATTATCGCCCGCTAAATCTAGCGACGATAAAGAACAAGTACCCACTGCCCAGGATCAATGATCTTTATGATCAACTTGTTGGATCCTCTGTCTTCTCCAAAATGGATTTGAGATTAGGCTGTCATCAAATAAAAATCCGAAACGAGGACATTCCCAAGACGACTTTCACTACTCGTTATGGTCTTCACGAGTACACCTTCATGTCCTTCGGTTTAACCAATGCCCCCGCCACGTTCTCGCGCTTGATGAATTCGATCTTCATGGAGTACCTAGATAAATTTTTTGTAGTTTATCTTGATGACATTCTCATCTACTCGAAGAACGAAGAAGAGCGCGCAGAACATCTTAGGTTGGTATTTATGAAACTTCGAGAGCATCGCCTATATGCCAAGTTCTCTAAGTGCGAATTTTGGCTACGAGAAGTGACCTACTTAGGCCACGTGATTTCTGCAAAAGGCATTGCTGTCAATCCCGAGAGAGTTCAGGCTGTCCTTGACTGGACTCCACCTGAATCGGTTAAGCAAGTTAGGACTTTTCTTGGCTTAGCAAGCTATTGTCGCCGCTTCGTTGAGAACTTCTCCAAAGTTGCAAAGCCTCTAACTGAACTCCTCAAGAAAGATAAGAAATTCCAATGAACTCCCAAGTGCGAGGAAAGCTTCCAAGAGCTAAAAATAAGATTGACTTCTGCACCCGTACTTGCGCCTCCAGACACCAAAAGGGATTTCGAGATCTATTGTGATGCTTCACGGCAAGGGTTAGGATGCATACTTATGCAAGATAGACATGTGATAGCTTATGCTTCACGCCAATTGCGTCCACATGAAGAGAACTATCCTACCCATGATCTTGAACTCGCTACCTTAGTTCATGCCCTGAAGACTTGGCGACATTACCTCCTTGGTAATCGATGTGAGATCTATTCCGACCACCAAAGCCTCAAATACATATTCACCCAGCCAGATCTTAATCTTAGGCAAAGACGCTGGATAGAGTTGATAAAATATTATGACTTAGGAATTTCTTACACCCCAGGAAAAGCCAATGTCATGGCTGATGCACTATGTCGTAAGTCGTATTGTAACAACCTCATGTTACAACAGTATCAACCACTTCTTCATGAGGAATTTCGAAAACTCAATCTTGAGATTGTTCCTCGTGGATTTCTTTCTACCTTGGTGGCGAAACCAACCCTTGAGGATAAAATCATAGCCGCCTAGAAATGTGATAGTGGTATTCGAGAGATCAAGAAGAACATTGCTAGCGGAGTTGCTAAATGTTTCTCCATAAATGATCAAGGTGTCGTTTTCTTTGGTACTCGATTGGTTGTACCACGAAAACACAATCTTAGGAGGCTAATTCTTAAGGAAGCTCATGACACTCCCCTTTCGATTCATCCTGGTAGCACAAAGATGTACCGAGACCTACGCCAGAGATTTTGGTGGACTAGGATGAAGAGAGAAATTGCTAAGTTCATTGCTGAATGTGATTTTTGTCGTCGCATTAAGGCCGAACACCAAAGACCTGCTGGTACTCTTAAACCATTGCCTATTCCCGAGTGGAAATGGGACAAAGTCAGTTTGGACTTCATCACTAGCTTTCCAAAAACCCAGAAAGGAAATGATGCCATCTTCGTTGTCGTTGATAGGCTTTCCAAAGTTGCTCACTTCCTTCCAGTTCGCGAGTCTATAACTGCTAAGCAGTTAGCGGACTTGTATGTCTCTAGAATTGTGTCTCTTCATGGTGTTCCTTTGGAAATCAATTCTGATCGTGGTAGCCTTTTCACCTCTAGATTTTGGGGAAGCTTCCAGAATGCTAAGGGAACTCATCTCTCCTTTAGCACAACTTTCCATTCTCAGTCTAGCGGTCAAGTTGAAAGGGTTAATCAAATCTTGGAAGACATGCTCAGAGCTTGTGTTATATCTTTCGGAAAGAATTGGGAGAAGTCTCTTCCATTTGCGGAATTTGCTTATAACAATAGTTTCCAATCTAGCCTTAACATGGCTCCTTTTGAACTTCTCTATGGACGAAGATGTCGAACACCCCTAAACTGGTCAGAAACCGGTGAAAGACAATTCTTTGGACCGGATATGATCAAGGAAGCAGAAGAGAAAGTTCGCATTGTTCGTGATCAATTGAAAGCCGCACAGTCTCGTCAGAAAATCTACTATGATTGTCATCATAGGCAAGAAAGCTACAATCTGGATGAGAAGGCTTACCTTCGGGTTACTCCTCTGAAGGGAACCCAACGCTTCGGTATCAAAGGCAAGTTGGCCCCACGTTACATCGGACCTTTCCGCATTCTTGCCAAACGTGGAGAAGTTTCCTACCAACTTGAACTACCCCCGCACCTTTCCCGAGTACATGATGTATTCCATGTGTCACAACTCAGGCGTTGCTTTAAGGACCCCATCCGCGAAGTCGACCATGAAACGCTTGATCTCCAAGATGAACTTTATTATCGAGAGTACCCTGTTCGTATTCTTGATTCAGCAGAGCGTGTCACTCGTCGTCAGAAGATCAAGTTCCTCAAAGTGCAATGGTCACATCACTCCGAGAAAGAAGCAACATGGGAAAGAGAAGATCGCCTCCGTGCCGAGTACCCCTCCTTCCTCCCGACGACTTCTGAATCTCGGGACGAGATTCTTTTGAGTGGGGGCGAGTTGTCAGAACCCCAACTTGGGTAAGTGCTAGGGTTTGAGTGCCCCTTTGCATCATGAAGAAAATAAAAAAAGAAATACAAAAATGGGGAAAAGAAAAGCCCTAGAGAATTGAACTCAAAAGGCCAGATAAAAATTGCTTCAAAAAATTCCTCTGGTATTTTTGAAAAGTCTTATAAATATGCATGATCACATATAAAGTGAAGTGGGTCCCACTGCATGCTCCAAGATTTTTCAAAAATTCAGAAAAGGGCTTGGAACTTAAATAATACCCCTATTTAAATTGAAATTCAAATAGTTTGAATTTCAAAAATCTTCAAATTTTGGGAGTGGCTAACTATAAGCCATGTAAGTCCATATAAATTATTTGGGGATTTTATAAAATGTTTTGATATTTTATTCGAAGAAAAAAAACTACAGAAAAATAAAACAGAAAGAAAGGAAAAAGAAACGACTCTGGCCTTTTGGCCCAACTGATCCCCCCCAGCCCACCAGGCAGCCCAGGCCCACCACAGAGCCTTGTCGTCTTGCCCGACGACGGCAAGCAGCTTTGTGGCGCGCATGCGACGCCGGCGAGGTGGCCCGAGGCCACCTAGGCTCCCCTGCCCCTCTTCTCGCGCCGCAGAGGTTGGCACGCACCCGCCCCACCTTTTCCCCCTCCTCTGGTCCGTTCCCCGTCGTCTCCGGCGATTTTCCGCGAAGCCCCGAGCGCCCCGAAGAACGCCGTCGAGCCTCCGCGTGCCCAACGACGACGAGGTGCCGCGCTTTGTTGTCTGCAAGCTTCGACGTCGTCCTCTGCGTCGTTTGTCCCCTTCAATTTGCGCCAAGACCCACGGGAGGCGACACCCACGACGAGATCTTCCCGACGGCCGCCGCAGCTCCGGCGAGGCATTCCAGCCGCGCTCGCTCACCCCCGACCTCGCCGTGTTCCTCGTCTCAATCCTGGTGGGCCCCTCTAAGAAGAAGAAGTATCATCATCATAAACCCTTCAAAGAATTACCTATTGATATTCATGTTGCTGACCCTATTTTGCCTGCAGTTATATATGAAAAGCCCCCTTTTCCTGCAAGGATAAGGGAGTACTCTTTTGTGACAGGCATAATAAATAAAAGTGAGAGGAGAATTGATAAGCCTAAGGACCAGATCAAGGTCGATCCTCAAGTTGCATTGGTTAAGGATCTTGTTACTAATGAGGCATTAGATTACAATATAAATTTTTGTGTTGTTTCCACTAACCTTGTTACAACCAAGAATAAAGGCCCAATTTCAGGGACTCCAGTAGTATCTGTTAAAATAGGAATCACAATTATTATGGGCTATGTGATTTGGGATCGAGTGCTAGTGCTATCCCGTATTCACTTTATCAAGAGATCATGGGTGAGATTTCACCTTGTGAACTTGAGGAAGTTGATGTTATTATTCATCTTGCAAATAGAGCAACTATCTCTCCTATCGGAATTGTGAGAGACGTTGAAGTCTTATGCGGAAAGGTAAAATATCCTACCGACTTTCTAGTACTTGGTTCAGTAAGGGATATTTTTTGTCCTATTATTTTCGGTAGACCTTTTCTCAGAACTTGTGGAGCTATAATAGATTGCAAGAAAGGTAAAGTTTCTGTTGAATTCAATGGTGAGCCATATGAATTTAACTTTTCTAAGTTCTCTAAGCAGCCTCGTGGTACTAATTTGCCTAGTAATGATAAGATTATTGAAGATATTTCTTCCATTGCTATCCCTCCTAATGATCCTTTGCAGCAATATATGGAGGACCACAAGAATGATTTGCATATGCAGGAGAGGAATGAGCTGGACGAAATATTCTTAAGACAACCTGCTATCCTAAAGCACAACCTTCTAGTTGAGCCTTTGGGAATTTTATCGAAACCAAAAGAAGATCCAGTGTTTGATCTTAAGCCTCTCCCCGATACACTCAAATATGCTTATTTAGATGAAAGGAAAGTATATCCTGTTATTATCAATTCTAACCTTTCAAGGTATGAAGAAGAGAGACTATTGGAAGTACTTCGCAAACATCGAGGTGCAATTGGGTATACCCTTGATGACCTTAAGGGGATTAGTCCATCTATTTGTCAACACACCATCAACCTTGAGCCTGATGCTAAACCAGTTGTTGATCATCAACGACGGTTGAATCCGAAGATGATGGATGTTGTAAGGACTGAGATCCTCAAGCTTCTAGCCGCAGGTATTATCTAACCTATAGCTGATAGTAAGTGGGTAAGCCCGGTTCATTGTGTTCCAAAGAAAGGAGGTACAACTGTGGTTCCTAATGATAAGAATGAACTAATACCTCAGAGAATTATTATTGGATATAGAATGTGTATTGATTACAGGAAGCTGAACAAGGCAACCAGGAAGGACCACTACCCGTTGTCGTTCATCGACCAAATTCTTGAAAGGTTATCCAAAAATACTCACTTTTGTTATCTTGTGTCGGGACCCGGGGTTAGCTATGTAATTCCAGTCACGATGCAATCACATGGAGAGTCGAGAACCGTACCCACTTGCCTAAGAAGACAAGGCCAAGCATAGAACATTCTCGGAAAGCATCGAACATGAGTTGCATCCCATCCAGGCCGGATGATCAACTGAGATGGGTCCTCATCGTCCGCTCACAAGTCTAAATGCTTATGGGTGGTGAATCCCATACTCATAGACAAGTCGCCTCAACCATGTTATCGATTGAATCCTAACTCTTACATAGACTTACTCCAGCCCGATCACTTAGTCGGGGTCTAGGGCGGGCTCGATCATACAACAAAGTGTGCACGTGACAGAGTCACGAGAAATCGCATCGCGATGCCCCAAGCTGCGCACATCTATGGGCCACTTGGTGTATAAAACACCGCCAGCCAGATCACAACTACGGTCTCGAAAACCCATACTAAGACATGCATGTTATAAACATACACGCAGCACACATGCCTAGTATGAACAGCAGGTATCATCACATAACTCTACAAAGTGTATCTTTATTGACTTACACATAGAGCATACAAAGATCACATGTCTGTGATCAACATTACATCATACAACGGAACCAAATTAGGTCTGAGTACAGAGAAGATTAACAAATGGCTTAGAGAAGCCTTGTTCAACATACATGCCCTTCCATGAGGGACCAGACTGCTGTCTGGAACTATACTACAATGGTCAACGTCGAGCTTCACGAAGGTGACTCCATCGAGGTTCGGGTTCTCATCTAAAACATAGAATAAGCAAACATGAGTACAAAGTCGTACTCAGCAAGACTTACATCAGAACTACACTACTCATGCTCAAGTTTCAAGGTAAAGGAGGTGGGGTTCAATATGCAGAAGTGCCGGCTTTGACTTGGCTAGTCCTGTACTACGAGTACCAGACTTGAGGTAAGAAGCGTACACGAGTCCACTATCAAGTCTCCAACCAATACACCACTATGGATACTTCCTCGACTTCCCCACGAGGAAGCACGCCATAGCACTCACGCTTATCTTGCGAGTTTTATAAGTATCCATTCAAGTTGTCTAATGATCAAGTAAAGGTCTCCAAGTAGTCCATAACCGTGGACATGACTATTCGAATAGTTCATTAACCCTGCAGGGCTGTACATCTTCACACGCATGTCATCACTTATCGCCACATTCTTGTCACCCTTCAAGAGGGTGTCGGGCGTGGATGAAACCAAGGCACTACCCTCACATCACCTTCTCTAATACAAGAGTCTACTACCTGAGTTTGTCACCGCTCGAGAGTCCGGCCGGTTCTACGAAACGGACTCAGATAATGCAAGGGACCGAGACGCCACCTTTGACAGATGGTTTCGCTGCCTCACAGGTCCACCCACATATCTATGGTTAAGTAAAATGGAAAGCCCGAAACTAGTATGACTCCTGGACCGGATCGGGTACGTAAAGAGGCCAAACGGGGCTCCCATAAACCATGCATGTGGTCATACTCTTTGTCTTGGATCACAAACATGAACTCGGGGCCTAGGGCAGTGTTCAACGAGACAACCCACTGTGTACTCCTACACAGCCTCTCATCGTTCACCTTTGTTTAGGGTGGATTCACCAACACGTTATCATCGGCATCACTGTGTTCATTCCATCCCGACTCACAATTATAACATCCTCATTGTGACACTAAGCAGCAATAAGCAGTAACAGTTGCAGGGGCCACATGCTCATCATTCAACTCCTAAATCTGCTAGGATTGTGGTTTTCTTAATACGGTGACAAAATGATAGGTCATGCATCGGAATGGGTTCAACTCTGCAAAAGAACGTGTCTCGGTGATCTCCTAAACATGCATAAGAGAGACTGAGAGGGAAGTAGGATTTTATAGACATGATCAATGGGGTTTGCTTGCCTTGCTGACGATACACGGGTCTTAACGGTGGTCTTCTTCTTCGGGGGTGATCACCGTCTCGGAGGCACTGTTACCGGCACAATCATCAACAAGAGGGGGCAACATTGAATTTAAATGCACAATCACATGATAATGTTGTCCATGATGTGAATGGTGCTGGTTTGTGGTACATTTGATTTAAATGAAGTGTATTGCATTTGAAATGCAAATTTAAACTCCACATATGAATTTAAATTTAACCAAATTTCAATTGCTATTGTTTGTTCTTTGAAAACCATGTGATCATGTGTGTAATATGTCTTTGATGTACAAGTGACCAAGTTTACATTGTATTGGTTCAAAGTGGAAAAGCATTTGAATTAAATTTGAATTAATTCCATTTAAACCAAATAGCAAAAGCTATTGGTCCCATTTTAAATTCAACTCAAACATAGCTTAACGTTCTATATTTGGATAGATTATTTTCTGCTGATCATTTTTCATATATTATTTGTCCAATTTGGAGTTAATATGAATTTTCTATGAATTTTAGAAGTTTAATTGAATTTCTAGATTTTTCTGAATTCTTTTAATTGGATAAAATGGTTATTGAGTCAGCATGAGGTCATGCTGACGTGGGGGGGGGGAGCTCTGACCAGTGGGCCATGGATGTCACCCTCAGGGGGTTAAATCCCGATTTAATTAAATTAACAGTGGCTTAATTAAGCCACTAGGGCCCAGTGTCAGTGAGGGTTAGTGGGTGGTTAGGGGTGGGGTTAGGCTAATTAAAACAGGCCCGCCGGCGACATGACGACGGCGACCCAGAGGACGGCGGCGCCTCGCCGGAGTGCCATTTTGGCCACGACTTGGCATGGGGATTGCACTGGAGTGCTCCTCGTGCACGTCCGCATCACCTTGTGCCCACGGGGAGGGCTGGGGATGGTCGTAGCCTCGCCGGCGTTGAGGTGCGGCGGCAGTCGGAGCTCGGCTCGACGGACATGGCGATTTGGGGCATGGTTTTGAGCAAGGAAGGGTGGGTTCGAAGAGGAAGCTCACGCTGATCGCGACGGAGAGGTCAGGGACGTAGGGGAAGGTCCAAAGACGGCGTATTTGGCGACGACGTCCGGCGGCCGTGGCGTGTAACGGGGTCGATGGCGTCGTCCTCGGGGCCGCCGGGCTCGCTTCCTCGCGCTTGAAGACGAAGGCGACGTCGAGGAAGACGCTGGACACGACGGTGGAGCTTCTAGTCGCCGTTGGCCACGACTGCGCTCTACGGTGGCCGGCGGGGAGCTTCTGCTGCGCGCGGGAACGATGACGAGGAGGAAGGGGGGAAAGCTAGAGGACGGTGGGAATGGAGGAGGAGGCCCTAGGCGTGTCCACGGCGAGAGGGTAAGGACGGGGAGGCTGCGAGGGACGTGGCGACCACGGCGTCGTCGGCATGCCAGGGGTAGACGACAAGAGGGTGGCTGGGCTGGGGTTCAGTTAGTTGGGCCCGAGGCCATAGGGGTGGGCTGGGATTCCTTTTCTATTTTCTTTATGTTTCTGTTTTCTGTTTTCTTGTTGTGCCTAGAATTAAATAGCTAGGCATTTTAGTAAAATGCCCAAATATTTTTATAAATCCTAGGTGACCAGAAGCAAGTCACTTTTAGCATTTCGGCACTTTTGAAATTCAATTAATTTGAATTTCAATTCAAATAGGGGTCAAATTTAATTTCCAGCGCACATTTTGAATTTTTGAATATTCCATGGGCATGGGAATGAACCCAAACCACTTTTAAAATGATCACCATCATTTATAGGAATTTTCCAAATATTCAAATTATTTTTGGAAAAAGATTTTTATCTGGCCATTTGAATTAATTTCTCAGGGCTTTCTTTTCCCCATTTTTGTTTTTATTTTGAAATTTTCACATGATGCAAAGGGGCACTCAAACCCTACCACTTACCCAAATTGGGGTTCTGACATCTTGATGGTTATTCTGGCTTCTCTCAAATTCATGTTAACACTGCTGATCAATAGAAGCCCACTTTTACTTGTCCCTATGGTACTTATGCTTACAGGCGTATGCCTTTTGGTTTAAGTAATGCCCCTGCTACTTTTCAAAGGTGTATGTCTGCTATATTTCATGGTTTTTGTGAAGAAATTGTGGAGGTATTCATGGACGATTTCCCCGTCTATGGAACCTATTTTGACCACTGTCTCCACAACCTTAATAAAGTTTTGCAGAGATGTGAGGAGAAAAATTTGGTGCTTAACTGGGAAAAGTGCCACTTTATGGTCAACGAGGTAATTGTTCTTGGGCACAAGATTTCCAAGAGGGGAATTGAGGTGGACAGGGCCAAGATCGAAGCAATTGAAAGGATGCCCTACCCAAGGGACATCAAAGGTATTCGTAATTTTCTCGGTCATGCTGGTTTCTATATAAGATTTATTAAAGACTTTTCTAAGACTTCGAGACCCCTCACTAATCTTCTCCAGAAGGACGTTCCTTTTGTTTTTTATGAAGATTGTAAGGAAGCCTTCGAGGTTCTTAAGAAATCTTTAATAACCGCTCCTATAGTACAACCACCTTATTGGAATTTACCTTTTGAAATTATGTGTGATGCTAGTGATTTTGCTGTTGGAGCTGTTTTAGGACAAAGGGTTGATAAGAAATTGAATGGTATATATTATGCTAGCAAAACCCTTGATAATGCTCAAAAGAATTACGCTACTACTGAGAAGGAATTCTAAACATTAGTGTTTTCTTCTAATAAGTTTAGGCAGTATAATGTTGATTCTAAGATTATTGTTCATACTGACCATGCTGCCATTAAGTATATTATGGAGAAGAAGGATGTCAAACCAAGACTCATCCGATGGGTACTCCTTCTTCAAGAATTTGATTTGCAGATTGTCGATAGGAAAGGAGCAGACAATCCGGTGGCGGATAATCTTTCAAGGATGGAAGATATACCGCATGATCCCATTCCAGTCAACGACAATTTTCCAGACGAACAGCTAGTTGTTGTAAAAGTACAATCTCTCTCCGATCCTTGGTTTGCAGATTATGCTAACTTTATCGTTGCAAAGTTTTTGCCTCCAGGTTTAACATTTTATTAGCAAAGGAAGAAGTTCTTTCATGATTTGAGGCATTACTTTTGGGATGACCCACATCTTTTCAAAGAAGGTCCAGATGCGATCGTGAGGAGATGCATACCGGAACACGAGCAGAAGGACATTCTTAAAAAATGTCACGACAGTCCATATGGAGGACATCATGCCGGTGAGAGGACCGTGATACGTCCAAAACGTATCTATAATTTCTTCTTGCTCCATGCCTCTTTTGTGTGATATTGCTATGATATTGATGAAGTTCCATATACTTTTGATCACATTTGGACTAACCTATTAACTCAGTGCACCCTAGTGCCAGTTCCTGTTTTCTGCTGTTTTTCTATTTCCGGTTTCCCCCATATTAAAAGTGCTCCAAAAATTCGAGAAAAATACCATAAAAAATCAGCGCAGAAGAAGCTTCGGGAATCACCGAGGGGGGGCCCAGAGGGGACCCACCAGGGCCCCAGGCGCCCTCCCGGCGTGCCCTAGGGTGGGGCCGCGCCAGGGGGCCGCCTGGACCACTGGTGGCCCCCCTGGCTGCCCACCTTCGCCTATATATCCCTCGTGACGTGAAACCCCCATGATGGGAACCCTTTTTCGCGATCTCTCCTCTGTTCCGCCGCCTCCGTGCTTCCAAGATCGGGAGCACCAGAAGACCTCTTCCCGGCACCCTGCCGGAGGGAGGAATCACCTCCGGGAGCTTCTCCACCACCATGGATGCTTCCCGGATGAACCGTGAGTAGTCCACCTTGGACCATGGGTCTAAGATCAGTAGATATGTGATGTTCTCCTCCCCTCTTTGTTCTTCATGGATTAGACCTTGTGAGATTCCCTACATGATCGAGGCACATATGTAATCTTTCTGCTGTTTCTATGCTGAGTTTGCTGGGATCCGATGGATTATGGGACTATGTTCATATTGTGTTTGAGTAATATATTTGATTCTCTTCTTTTTTTATTTATGTTCTAGAGTAATTCTTGCATGTTCTCCGTTGTTGTTTATTGTTTTGGCCAAGTAGTAGGTAGTGACTCCAAGAGGGAGCGTTATGCACGATTGTGGGTTCATGCCCCCTGATGACTAGCTTGAGTGACAGAAACATGAGTCTAGGGGATGTGATGTTGCCACAAGGGGGAAAACAACGGTGCTTGTACTTGAGGGTGCAAGGATTGTTTACTTTACGCAAAGTTCTTTAATGTAGTTGTCTGTTGCTTTGAGTTTACACTTTGGGTGGGATTCGCAACTTAATACCAGCGAGAGGTTCTGGATAGATATCTCAAGGTGGATGATTAGTAGGTAGATGCATATGGATTTCGGTCTACTTGTCTTGGCGTACCACCCATGATTTTGAGCCTCTTCCTTTCTTTATAGCATAGTTAGCATTGGTTTGCGCAAATAATCATGTCAATTGCCCAGCTGTAATTTGTTTACCTCGCATGGCTATTTTATCGTCTTTTGGGAGAGAGACATCACTAGTGAACATCATAGGACCCCGGTCCATATTTCCAATACTGTTTACTCCCACTATCAAGTTACTGCTTTATTTACTTTTCTGTTGCTATCACTATCATTATTATCCCGTGCGTTTTATCCTTTGTAAACAACAAGGCCGGAGGAATTGACAACTCCTCTGTACTCGTTGGGAAGCAAAGTTATTTGCTGTGTGTGCAGGTCCAGGTGAAGTAAGCAACCTTGAGTTGTGAACGACGCCATTGTTCACTTCACCACCTTCTTGTATCTGTTGGAGTCCTACTGGTTCGATACTCAACCTTAGCATCTTCGCTAAGGGAAATTGCTGCTATCTACATTTCAACCTTCCACTTTGGGTAACCAGAGAGGGGGCATTAAATCGTACCATCAAAAGAAATTTCTGGCGCCGTTGCCGGGGACTCCACTCTCCAGGATATGGGAGTTGCACACTATATTTTATCTATGCTTTTTAGTCTTGTTAGTTTACCTTTCAGTTTTTTCTTTAGTTCTCTTTATCAAAAATCAAAAAAATAGTTATCTTGCTTGCTGCTACTATGGGTTCCTCTAAGCACACCAAGTTGTGTGACTTCACTAGTCACAACAACAGTGACTTTATCTGCACTCCTATTGCTACACCTGCTACTTCAACACCTTCTTATGAGATTAAACCTGCTTTGCTGAACCTTGTTTTGAAAGATCAATTCTCCGGTAATGGAGATGATGTTGCTTTGCACTTAAATAATTTTATTGAGCTCTGTGATATGCAAAAGTACAAAGAAGTAGATGGTGAAATTGTTAAGCTTAAGATTTTTTCCTTTCTCTTTGAGGGACGGAGCTAAAATATGGTTTCAATCCTTGCCTAAGAATAGCATAGACTCTTGGGACAAGTGCAAGGATGCTTTTATTGGGAAGTACTACCCACCTGCTAAGATTATCCAATTGAGGAGCTATATTATGAATTTTAAGCAATTGGATAATGAACAAGTTGCCCAAGCTTGGGAAGGCATGAAATCTCTTGTTAAGAATTTCCCTACGCATGGTTTGACTACTTGGATGGTTATCCAAACTTTTTATGCAGTCTTGAACTTTACCTCGCGGAACTTGCTAGTTTCGGCCGCGGGAGGAACCTTTATGTCAACTACACTCGGTGCTGCCACAAAAATTCTCGATGAGATGATGACTAACTATTCCCAATGGCACACCAAAAGAGCTCCAACAGGTAGGAAGGTAAAGTCTGTTGAGGAGATGTCCTCCCTAAATGAAAAAGTTGACTTGATTATGTCTCTACTTACCAAGCAATCTCCTATTGATCCTCATGATGTTCCTTTAAATTCTTTGATTGCTCAAGATCAAGTAGATGTGAACTTTATCTCTAGAAACAACTTCAATAACAATGCTTATAGGAGTAATTTTGGTAGCAATCCTAGACCGTTCCCCTCCAACAACTATGGGAACAACAACACTTATCCTAGCACCAAAAACTCCACTTCTGAATTAGAGAGTATGCTTAAAGAGTTTATCACTACCCAAAAAGCCTTCAACAAGAGTGTAGAGGAAAAACTAGACAAATTAGATAACCTCTCTTCGAAGGTAGAAAATTTATCCCATGAAGTAGAATTCTCAAAATTAGAACTTCTCCTCTTGAGGAGAGGAAGGTCACTCCTATGAATGCTAGTCAACTGCAAATTAATGAAAACATTAGGATGATGGCTAAACTCAAAGAGAGATGGGCTAGAGAAAAGGAGGAAGAAGATATAATTAAGAGCCTTCCTACACCCCATATTGTTGCTACTATCCAAGTTGTTGAGGATATCCAAACTCTTAGCACCTAATGCACCCCTAGCCCCATAGGACCTATTAATGGTGATGCTATGACCTCAACCGTAGAAGAAGAAATTCCTATGACTATAGAAACTACCAAACAAGTGAGCCTAAAGGACACCACTACCCCTTTACTTGATAGTAGTGACCTTGATTTTGATAATTGCACCCTTTCTGAAGTTATTCGTTTCCTTCACAAGATGTCTAGAGACCCCCACACTAGCACACTTAATCTTGCCTTCACGGAGCATATCACTAATGCTCTCATTAAAGATAGGGAGGAGAAGCTTAGGGTAGAATCCTCCATACCTAGAAAGCTAGAAGACGGTTGGGATCCTATGATTAAAATTAAGTTGAATAACTTTTCTTGCTATGCTTTATGTGATGTTGGAGCTAGTACCTCCGTTATGCCCAAAAGAATGTATGATGTATTTGAATTGAAACCTTTTGATCCTTGTTCTTTTGGTGTTCGTCTTGTCGACTCTTCTGTAAAGAAACCTTTGGGCAAGATCGATGATGTGCTTATCATTGTCAATGACAATTATGTTCCCGTTGATTTTACTATTATGGACATTGAATGTGAACCTTCTTGTCCAATTATTTTGGGACGTCCTTTTCTTCGCACCGTGGGTGCTATTATTGATATGAAAGAAGGGATTATAAAATTCCAATTCCCTGTCAAGAAAGGGATGGAACACTTCCCTAGGAAAAAGATTAAGTTGCCTTTTGAGTCCTTCACACGGGCTAGTTATTTTCTTGAAAAGACTTGATCTATTTTCATTAAGCCTAGCTAATGGCTTTAAAGAAGCGCTTTCGGGAGGCAGCCCGCAACGAATTTAGGATTTCCTTTTTGTTTTTCTTCTGTTTTTAGTGGTCTTGATGATTTTTACTACTGTAGCAACATCATTGTATCTTTACTTTTCAAGCTTCGTGCCTTTTATAGCCTCATATGACAAGGGAAGTGAAAGTTGTGACATGCTGTCCAGAAAACAGATTCTGTCCTCGTGACTAGAAAAATCACAGAAAAATCCCAGTTCATATTTTTGAGCTGAAATATTTACACAGCGTGATCTGTACCATTACAGAACTTTCGTATGTTCTGAGTTTTTTTATTTGAGTTGCATAAGTATCCCTAAAAAATTATTTACTACCTGCTGGTCTATTTTTCACAGATTCTGTCCTGTTTTGCCTCTTCTTCATTTTGCAAACCATAAGCTTGCTTTTTCTTTGCAAAAACTTTTTTGAAATCTCGAGAAACAGTAGCTCTTAAAGAATATCTTTATTTCCAGTAGATAAAAAAATATTTTATTATGGTTACTAACCTCGCTAATCAGATTATGATGAGTTGTGTATGAAGGGAGTTTTCAAGTGTGCGAGGGGAGATGATGAAAGAAGATTCAGGAGTGTCAAGCGCTCAATCTTGGGGATGCCCCCATGCAACCCCAAGAAATATTCAAGGAGACTCAAGCGTCTAAGCTTGGGGATGCCCCCGTTCATCCCCTTCTTCATCAACAATTATCAGTTCGTCTCTCGTCTCACTATATTTTTATCACTTCATGCGTTATGTGCGTTGCTTGGAGCGTCTCGCTCTTAGGTTTTATTTTTAGTTTTCTTAAGCTTTGATTTCTGTTCATAACAATTTAGAACCCAGCTTTCTTTGTGTGGGAGAGAAACACGCTCCACTTTCAAAATCTAGAACACATCATAGGATTTTTCATGCCTATATCTTTGTTGTGATTGTTCTTTATATTTTTCATAGCTACTGTCATGTTTAGCTCTTAGTTTTCATGCCTATCTTTTTAAGAGCTTTTGTTTATTATTTTGCTGGAACTCTCTTGAGTTTTCATGTTTATCTTGTTTAGAGAGTTTGCCCGCTGCACTGAGTTTTGTGTCTTGACTTGAAGTAGGTAATTGAGGTTGCTATTCTTTTGTAGTAGTAACTTGCAATAGTTTTGAGGTATTGTTTTGAGTAATGATTGGACTTTTGGTGTCTAGAGCTTTAGCCTATTAGTGATAGATGTCGTATTTTGGGCAATCCGTGTTTATTTTCAAAACTTACAAAATTAATTGAGAACTTTAGCTAGTAGATGGATCACTACTCTTCTGAGGGGTCGAATATTAGAGTATACTCACGTACCATGAGTCGAGGATGCGCAAGGATAACCAAACCCCCATACACTCCTCCTCGGGGTACTTGTCTCTTTGTGAACCTCCTTATCAGATTGAGAGTTACCGATAATAAGTGCATGAGTTCTTCGGACTAATGTGAGTATTCGAAAGTTGACACTTCGACCTACCCATATTTTTCTAGCCTCTCCTGTGTCGTGCATTGATTTCTTCTCACTCCGAGATTTGGCGTCCACCTTCTCCGGTACATCCAAACCCTTGGCATGATACACTCTGTCATCATAAACCTCCTTATATCCTTCCTCAAAACAGACACCATACCTACCTATCAAGGCGCTTCCATAGCCTTTCCGAGATATATTGCCATGCAACATCCATCTTCTCATGACTTGATCTTCATGTCATACATGCTACTTGCTTGATCGATGAGCCGCATGCTAGTTGGGCCTTGCCCTAATCATTGCTACATGACGCACTAGTATCATTGCATATCTTTCTACACTGGCAGAGGCATACATTTGCATACATCATGATAGTCACATCTTCTTTATGATTTGATTACCTTGTAAAGTCTGAAAGATCTTCTATACTTTTTGTAATATATATAGTGTTTCCCCTATAGTGATGAAAAGATCCCAAAGTGGACAAATTAAAAGATCCCAAAGAGGACAAATTAAAAGATCCCAAAGAGGACAAATGAGAGATATAGAAAGAGCCATTGAGGCCACCAAAAAAAATACAAAAAAATAGAAAAAAGAGAAAAAGAAATAAAAAGAGAGAAGGGGGCACAGTACTATTCCTTTTGAGAGATCTCTCCTCTGTTCCGCCGCCGCCGCGCTTCCAAGATCGGGAGCACCAGAAGACCTCTTCCCGGCACCCTGCCGGAGGGAGGAATCACCTCCGGGAGCTTCTCCACCACCATGGATGCTTCCCGGATGAACCGTGCGTAGTCCACCTTGGACCAAGGGTCTATGATTAGTAGCTATGTGATGTTCTCCTCCCCTCTTTGTTCTTCATGGATTAGACCTCGTGAGCTGCCCTACATGATCGAGGCACATATGTAATCTTTCTTCTGTTGCTATGCTGAGTTTGCTGGGATCCGATGGATTATGAGACTATGTTCAGATTGTGTTTGAGTAATATATTTGATTCTCTTCTTTTATATTTATGTTCTAGAGTAATTCTTGCATGTTCTCCTTTGTTGTTTATTGCTTTGGCCAAGTAGTAGGTAGTGACTCCAAGAGGGAGCGTTATGCATGATTGTGGGTTCATGCCCCCTGATGACTAGCTTGAGTGACAGAAACATGAGTCTAGGGGATGTGCTGTTGACACAAGGGGGAAAACAACGGTGCTTGTACTTGCGGGTGCAAGGATTGTTTACTTTACGCAAAGTTCTTTAATGCAGTTGTCCGCGGCTTTGAGTTTACACTTTAGGTGGGATTCGCAACTTAATACCAGCGAGATGTTCTGGATAGATATCTCAAGGTGGATGATTAGTAGGTAGATGCAGATGGATTTCGGTCTACTTTTCTTAGCGTACTTCCCATGCTTTTGAGTCTCTTCCTTTGTTTATAGCATTGCTAGCATTGGTTTGCGCACATAATCCTGTCAATTGCCCAGCTGTAATTTGTTTACCTCGCATGGCTATTTTATCATCTTTTGGGAGAGAGACATAACTAGTGAACATCATAGTACCCCGGTCCATATTTCCAATACTGTTTACACCCACTATCAATTTACTGCTTTATTTACTTTTTCGTTGCTATTACTATCATTATTATCCCGTGCGTTTTATCCTTTGTAAACAACAAGGTCGGAGGAATTGAAAACTCATTTGTACTCGTTGGGAAGCAAAGTTATTTGCTGTGTGTGCAGGTCCAGGTGAAGTTATTTACCTGCAGGTCCAAGCAGAGTTATTGACCTGCTACTTCAGCACCTTCTTATGAGATTAAACCTGCTTTGCTGAACCTTGTTATGAAAGATCAATTCTCCGGTGCTGGAGATGATGCTTCTTTGCACTTAAATAATTTTATTGAGCTCTGTGATATGCAAAAGTACAAAGAAGTAGATGGTGATATTGTTCAGCTTAAGCTTTTTCCTTTCTCTTTGAGGGACGGAGCTAAAATCTGGTTTCAATCCTTGCCTAAGAATATCATAGACTCTTGCCAGATCACAAGACATCTTTGAAAATGCTCAAGGATGTAATTTTTCCTAGGTTTGGAGTACCCAGGTGATACACGAGATACTTCTCGGTCCTCGTTGGTTACCCCAAGTGGAAGGTGAGATGTAGCGTAGCGGCAAATTTCCCTTGGTGAAGATACCGAGGTTTAAAGATTTTCTCCCGTAGGACTCCAAGGTCGACAAGTAGGTGGTTCGGCAAGTGAGGCGCCGTTTGAAGATAATCACTTGCTTCTCCTGGACCTGCACACACACAGATAGCTTTGCTCCCAACGAGTTCAGAGGAGTTGTCAATTCCTCCGGCCTTGTTGTTTACAAAGGATAAAACGCACGGGATAATAATGATAGTGATAGCTACTGAAAAGTAAATACTGAAAGTAAATTGATAGCGTAAACTGTGGTAGAAGTATGGACCTGGATCTCATGATGTTCACTAGTGATGTCTCTCTCCCAAAAGACGATAAAATAGCCATGCGAGGTAAACAAATTACAGCTGGGCAATTGACAGGATTATGTGCGCAAACCAATGCTAATTATGCAAAACAGAAAGGAAGAGGCTCAAAAGCACGGGCGGTACGCCAAGGCAAGTAGACTGAAATCCATCTACATCTACCCACTAATCATCCACCTTGAGATATCTATCCAGAACATCTCGCTGGTATTAAGTTGCTAATCCCACCCAAAGTGTAAACTCAAAGCAACGGAAAACTGCATTAAAGAACTTTGCGTAAAGTAAAAAATCCTTGCACCCGCGAGTACAAGCACCATTGTTTTCCCCCTTATGGCAACAACACATCCCCTAGACTCATGTTTTTGTCACTCAAGCTAGTCATCGGGGGGCATGAATCCGCAATCATGCATAACGCTCCCTCTTGGAGTCACTACCTACTACTTTGCCAAAGCAATAAACAACAACGGAGAACATGCAAGAGTTACTCAAGAACAAAAATATAAAAGAAGAGAATCAAATATATAACTCAATCACAATCTGAACATAATCTCATAATCCATAGGATCCCAGCAAAATCAGCATAGCAACAGCAGAAAGATTACATATGTGCCTTGATCATGTAGGGCAGCTCACAAGGTCTAATCCATGAAGAACAAAGAGGGGAGGAGAACATCACATAGCTACTGATCATGGACCCATGGTCCAAGGTGGACTACTCACGGTTCATCCGGGAAGCATCCATGGTGGTGGATATGACGCCCCCAAAATCAGACCGTGTATAGTAATCATACACGCAAGGTACACGATTGAGATCAGGGACTCACGTTGAGATATCACAACACAACTCTACAAATAAAATAATACAAGTCGTTTAATACAAGCAAGGGGGCATGAGGGCTCGAATACAATAGCTCAAAAGCACAAAGTAAGAGGAAGCAATAGTATCTGAGTACAGACACAAGGATACAAGGATGCCTTAAGAAGGCTAGCACAAAATCAACACTCGATCGAAAAGGCTAGGCCTCCTGCCTGGGAACCTCCAAACTACTCCTGGTCAAAGGGGAACTCGATGCCGTAGAAGGCATCGGGGATCTTCATTTTGCGGTGGTCGGCATCGGGGATCTCCTGCTTCTGGGCTCCAACGTCGACTGCAGCGGCTGATGACGCAAAACAAGAAGGGGGAAAAAGCAAGGGTGAGTATCTAGCATACCCGCGAGTCTTACGTCCGCTACTAAGCAATTATACATTGTATCAAATGGAAAGGGGAGGCTATATATGGTGGACTGCAAGATAGAAATCAGAATAAGGGTAAGAAGCTAGGCCTAACGAAGACTAGCATCTTCCGACGAGTCTTGCAGCATGAGAAGAGAATAGCCAACAGTTTAAAAGCATGAATGTAATAACAATGCAGCAGAAGTTGCTGCAGCATTGTATAATAGTAAGTTGTAATAATTAATAATAATATATGCCTCTGAGTTCCCCTCCTCGACTACCCTGCGAGGAAGAAAACCCGGAACCAACAGTTTAATAGTATTAGTTTGTAGTAGTAGGCTCTGGCTTCAGCATAAAGCGTCCTGTTACCGTGGACACGGCTATCCGAATAGATTATCATCCCTGCAGGGGCTGCACTACTGTTACCCTGCACGCTCGGATCTCCAGCGTGGCATACACCTTGTTAGGGAATGCCCCACCGAGGCTATCCGACACGCCGAGGCCCATCCTACGGCTCATGAGAGAGGTCCCCGCCGGTCTACAGTCCTAAGAGCAAGGGGGTCTTGGACCGTCGCCCCTGACCCTCCGGGTCGTTGTGTGCCAGGTGATTCCACACAACTCTTTCAGGATGCGGATCGACCTAACCACAATGATGAACTGGACGTCTTTTAGAGCTTTCGAACGAGACCACAACGCGGAGGGCCCACACCGTAATCCCATGTGGAGGTAGTGCGTATAGGGCACGTCGACCCACTCAAGTCATCCACCTGAACGATTAAGCATTTTATTATTTTCTGTCGGGACAACCATTATCGTTGCCCCTTACTGAATGAGTCGCGGACAACGACAGCAGCCAGGACCACCAGTAACGTCGGTGCCTGCTCTGACGTCCCACCAACTCGCGCGGTTACCAACAAGGTGAACCGTCTCCTTACCTTGTCTCGCGTTTTCTCCGAAGAGCTCGACTTTCGTACAACAGGAAATCTTTCGTCCACGAACAGTACCAGGCCCGCCGCACACCGGTGGAATACACCTGACCTGTCGTTCCGCTAAGATACCCTGCGCGGGCACCGTTGGGTCACCCGACTCCTTACCTGTAAGAACACCAGTTGATTCGAGTGCCTACCATCAAGTGAAACCAGGAGGAATCACCCTCGATGGTACACTTGAAGAGGTTCGACAAAGACATCAGTGGAATGAACTAAAGAGGAATATTCTCGTATCACCCCGGTGGTGCCGAGACACCAGCGGAATGAACTAAAGAGGAATACCCTCGTATCATCCCAGTGATGCTACGCTACTGAGCCGACGATAGTGAAATACGAGTCCGTCCACTCGTAAGTCAAACTCGAAGCGACTCGGCAGAGTCTCGCCGTTGTAGGTTCCCTAGGGCGTCTGCATTGATCCGTACCTGTTGCAGTTATAACATTTTTTAATCCGCGTTCACTCACCGGAGTGATCACAGCCCGCTATTCTAAACCTAGCTAACAATGTGCAGGGTTTACTTCTGAATATTATATATATTTATAGGCAGCATAGGGTAAAGGAAGGTACATCAAGGTGCGACAATGACAGGCTATGCAATGAATAGGAAAGTAACGTAGCAGCAGTAGTAACAATGCCTAGTGCAAGAAATGTACGAAAAATATAGGCGATATCTGGGGAATAAAATGGCTCTGCTTGCCTGGAAGCTCGACGGTAGGGGTACATTCGTCGACGAAGTAGTCGTACTCGGCAACGGTGTAGTCGACGGCATCAACGGGGTCTATCGGAGAAATAAAAGGGGGCAGAACAATAAATACAAAGCAATAATAGAAATACAAGTTCAAGACATGGCAAACATGGTGTTGGCGGTGTTCTAACGCATGTTAAGTATTTTTAGGCGGAGCGGGAATTTATCCGGAGATGACTCATCAGTACCGGTTGATTACCGGATAGATGATCCGGAGGGGAAGGTTCCATGTCTGCAGTGTTAGAGACATCTGACAGGCATGTGGATAGTGTATCCGTGTTAGCTGATCCATTCTGATAAACTTTCATGTTCAGAATAATTTCATCCGGAAAGTTTTACCGGCTCCGGTCGTCTGACAGACAGATGAACCGGAGGAGAAATGTTCCATGTTTGGTATGTTAGAGGGGTGTGGTGGATACACGGGTGGCGTATTCTTATGCATTGTATTTTTCTAAGTAATTTTGATGTATAAAATATTTTGATCCGACTTACGGTTTACAAGTTATTCCATTTCGAAGTTTTATTCATTTTAAAACAATTTCTGGATTTATTTTATTCAATAATTCAACAATATCTAAAACAGTATAATTAACCAGGTCAACCCTGACATAAGGGACCCACATGTCATACTCTGGCATTTAAATAAATCCTTATATTTATTCAATAGCAAGTGGGGCCAACTTGCCATTGTCTCATTGGGCTCCACCGAAATTTTACTAAGTCTGGGATTTTGCGGTGTTAATCATCCATTAGCACATTCGGAAGGTTATGATTTAGGGTTCTACTCCTCCGATGAATTTGTGCTCAACATCAACCTGCATCAGTTGTCTGTGATCTCGAATCCGGTACGGATGTTATTTAGGTTAGGGTTCATCTACTCAATTAAAACCTGGCCGAAAAAGTGTTGCCCGACGTTAATTCTCAGAATTGTTAAGAGATGCAAGGTTCGTCCGATGATTGTCGTTGATCCGTAGCTCAGATGGAGATGCATCCAACACGTTTTTTGCGCTATAACATTTGTACAATCATGCCATGTCCTTCAATGGCATGACAGATACCTACATCAAGTTCATCCATAGGACAAAATTGGCTATCGAGTCAACTTCAATTTGCGATTTAATATAAATCCGCATTTTTCAAATTTGGTAGGAATTAATCCATGCATTTTCTGAAGTTGCTCCAATGGAACAAATTGAAGCTTGATACATCTACTTTCAATTCATACCATTTTTAGCTATTTTTGTCTTGGGTTAGCTGATGTTTTATTGCTCTCAAAGTGCTGCATTAGCAGCACTAGCAAGTTCAGTTACAGCAGCAAACAACGCATCACATCGGGGGACATCCATCAGCAACAACAGCACAACAAAGTTCAGCAGCACCCAACGGCACAAGGCACGGGGTGGTGCCCAGGTCGTGGCCAGAGGCGGCCGACCACGGCCATGTCGTGCGCTCAGCGCGGACAGAGCGTGGCCACGCGACGGTGAGCGCGGCAAGAGCGCGAGCGTGCGGCCAGGAGATGGCGTGGTGCGCATGGAGCGGCGACCCCGGCGGCGATGTGTGGTGTTAGGGCGAGAGGGGGGGGTTGTCACAGCGGGCGGGGACGGCGACGGTTTTGGCTGCGGCAGGGCGGAGCAGTCCGGCGAGGCGCCGGTGACCATCTCGGGCATGGCCGGGCCGGAGTGGCGGTGGAGGCGGAGCTCATGCGGAGGCAGCGACTTGGTCGTGGGAGAGGCGACGCGTCGCGAGGCCAGTGAGGAGGGCGAGCGCGGGAGAGCTGTGGAGGCGGCTGGGGCCACGGCGGGCGGTCGGGGCTCGCCGGTGCTGGCCGGAGTAGCCTGCGGCGGCCATGGGGGGAGAGAGGGAGGCGGGGGCGACGTCCTGCGGGGAGGAGGAGATCAGGATCGGGGATGGAGTCGGGAGAGAGATGGGGATCGTGGGGGGGGGTTGACTCGGGTTGGAGTTATGGCTAGGGGTGGGCCTAGGTGGGTTAGGAGAGGTGGGCCGAGGCAGTTGTGCCCAAGGGCGATAGATAGCCCTTTTCCTTTTGTGTAATTCTTTTATTTCCTTTTTCTTCTGTTTGCAATTAGTTTAATAGGCTAGGCATTTTTATAAAATATAATGCATGCACTACAATTAGTACTGCATCATACAAGAGTGCCACAAAATGAATTGGGCTTTAATAAACTCTTTTAATAATTGTTTGGAATTTGCAAATGGCAATTGGTGTTGTCCTGCTGCCATAAAGAATTGTTTGGATTTTGCAGAGGCATAACAAATAACAACAATCACATGTACATGGCCCACTGATTATTAGTGATTTTATAAAAGTAGTTTCACAATTTTTGGACAAGATTTAATTGTCACATGATTTTTAATATAACCCAAAAGGCATTTTTGAATGGGATCAAAAGCAAAGATGATCATGGCATGATTAGCACAGTGATTAGCAACAGTAATAGGCAACAGTAAAAGTGATTGTTGTAGGTGATTACTGTAGCTTGACACCCGGGGTGTTACAAATCTCCCCCACTACAGGAATTCTCGTCCCGAGAATTTGAGTGGTAGAAGAAAAAATTTCCGTATTTTTCGTGAAGGTGAACTTCACGTTTAGGAGTGGCTTCATTCTCAACATGATTTGACCACCGAACCTTAACGAACTCGACGGCGTTTCAGAGGTTATGGTGCAGTTCACCATCTCAGGAAGGGTGAAAAGTTGAACAACTTTAGTGTGACAATAGATTGCAGCCGCGGGGGTTTTCAACCAAACCATCACCAAAACAAGGTTGATGGTGACAAGCTTGAGAATGTGTGGGTGGGGGTAGCAAGGATCCCAACTCCTTCAACTTCGACGGTGATGTTAGGAGCCATCATGCCAACATGACACTGGCATCTGAGGGTTACGACGGATTATCGGGGTATGCGTAGCACATCGGGAGAATAAAAGAACGCATGAGAAGTCTCAGGCGGATAGGCATGCATTTGATGTCGATGACGGATTATAAAAAGGGGTATAGGGCATCAGGCATAAGCACAACATCTGATATCGGGTTGAATACCCCAAGGCAAATGACTTCGTGAATTACATACGAGGTCGAGCAAGAGGAATAACCTCAAAAACAGGAAGGTACAGGAGAGTCAGGTTTCGATCCTATGGAACTGTGGGTTGTGGGCCCACATTGAATAAGAAGGGTGGTGACATTCCATGCGATCACGGTGCACGGTTTGTCAGAGAATAGCTTGTTAACGACGTCGGCAACAACATCGGCACCAAGGGCGAGGGAAGAAGAGAACCATTTTTGTGCTCGTTAAGACGAGGCGGACCAATTGGCAAGGTTCTCGTCCAAAGGTGGTTACCGAAAGGTTTTCAACGATAGCAACAGGTTATACTGATAGAGTGGTACACCGAGGTGTTTAAAAAAGCAGGGAATCATCACTGCTCAGATAAGATAACTTTCAAGAAAGACTAAACAGACCAATGAAAGGGAAAATGTGATGATACACAAGTACCAGATGTATATCCTTCCCAAGGGAAGGCAGAGCACGATATACACGACCAAGTGCATTTTCAGGGAGTCAAGGGAGGTTGTCGATGATAACACAAATCATCGAGGGGAAAGGATGGTATTCCACACGATGAATCCAATTGACACATGGAAGAAGCCAGCTAAGATTAGTCGGACAATAATCCACCAAAAATCGGGTGGTGTACAAGAATCTGGTCGGAGTATCGGTACTCAACCACGAAGAAATAATGCAAAGGCATCAGATGGTAGAAGCATCGGAATAATTTGATGCTTGGATTCAAAGGAATCATGATTTCCAATAGGGGAGATCAGAAGCAAACGTTCTGACCATGGGTATACAAGTTGAACGGACTTATACGGACAATCAACGAAGGTTTGATTTACCGTGATCCAGCTCATGTCTGGAATGACGTCTGAGCCATAAGAATTAGTTCATAAGGTTAACTGATGACTGTGTGCACTCGCGCACACGATGACTTCCATAAGATCAGCATGACAAGGACAAGGGATGTCGATGAAAAATGCACGGGCATATGGAAGCAACCATAATGCAAGAAGGTAAGAAGAACCTCATAAGCAGTAGGCTGCAGAGTATTATCGAGACATCGGAGAGTATTCCGGGGCATCCTGCAAACACAGGAGCATCGTGGAATGAAGGTACCAATAGCAAGGATGGGTAGTTATCCACGGGGATTTACCGATGGTAGAGAATTATAAAGGCAATGGACACATAGGTACTCGAGAATTTATCGGAGAGTAATCTTCGGGATCTCCAGGTCAAAGCAAGCGATCATCTGGAATGCAGGGCTCTCCGGGAGGAAAGGGGTACCAGAACCTAAAGTCAGAGTTAGTAAAATCTTACCAGCAAGGATAAGAAGGTAGAATCCCAGAGTCATAGGTAAGAAGAAAATGATCCTAATACCATAGATATCACACGTAGTGACATCGATGTGGGCCCGTAAGCCAAACAGTAAGTTAGCAAAATAGTTTTTGCAAATACTAGACTCAACTTCGACCAAGGAGTGGTTAGGGGGTTTCCTATAGGCAGTCGGCTCTGATACCAACTTGTGACGCCCCCAAAATCAGACCGTGTACAGTAATCATACACGCAAGGTACACGATCGAGATCAGGGACTCACGGTGAGATATCACAACAGAACTCTACAAATAAAATAATACAAGCCGTTTAATACAAGCCAGGGGCCACAAGGGCTCGAATACAACAGCTCGAAAGCACAAAGTTAGCGGCAGCAATAGTATCTGAGTACAGACACAAGGATACAAGGTTGCCGTAAGAAGGCTAGCACAAAATCAACACTCGATCGAAAAGGCAAGGCCTCCTGCCTGGGAACCTCCAAACTACTCCTGGTCAAAGGGGAACTCGACATCGTAGAAGGCATCGGGGATCTTCATGTTGCGGTGGTCGGCATCGGGGATCTGTTGCTTCTGGGCTCCAACGTCGACTGCAGTGGCTGATCAGGCAAAACAAGAAGGGGAAAAAAGCAAGGGTGACTATCTAGCATACCCGCGAGTCTTACGTCCGCTACTAAGCAATTATGCATTGTATTAAATGGAAAGGGGAGGCTATATATGGTGGACTGCAAGATAGAAATCAGAATAAGGGTAAGAAGCTAGGCCTAACGAATACTAGCATCTTCCGACGAGTCTTGCAGCATGAGAAGAGAATAGCCAACAGTTTAAAAGCATGAATGTAATAACAATGCTCTAGAGGAAAATAATATATGATTATTCCAATATATCTAAGAAAGTTCATAACCAGTTTCATACCGTGCTAGAACTGTGTCAGTATAACAATGATGCAGGTGTGGTATAGAAACCCCCAGAGTTCCTAGTTAGCCTCTACATCGATAACTAGTTCATGGTCAACATGATGGTCGTGGTTTCGCGATCATGGACAATTAAGTCTCTTGGCTATGAGGTCACCTCAGTAGTTAAGTGACGTGATGAACATTACCCAAAGTAAGCATTACAGCATGATCAAATCTTGTGAAGGTTCAGTGTTGTAATTACAGAACGTGGTAGACCGTTCCTTTGACCGTGAGTACGTGCATAATTGCTATCTTCCCGGATGCTTTGACCTACATCCCACCACCTGACTGAAATATGCGGGTCATAACGGTTGTATCTTGGGTATTCCGTGGAGATATGTTGAGGAGTATTGTTACAAGAGCGGGATTTGTCAATCCATATAATGGATAGATACTCGGGGCCCACTCGGTGAGATTCCATCCATAAAGCTGCAGCGTGTGACTAGGTCACGGGGATGAATATCACGGGAACGAGTGAATGAGGATTAGTACAGAACGAGGTTGAACCAGACATAGGATGTCATTGATCGAATCTCGGAACAATCCAGTATCGCTGACAAAGGGAATGCTATACGGCGTAAGGTCCAATCGGTGTTTGATATCCGGAATGCACAGGGGTCATTATGGGCATCCAGGTTCCGCTGATGATCATTGACTGTAGCCTCATCTCGGTCATGACTGGAGTGTTCTCGGACCATAGGGTAACACACTTACGGGCTCGATGAAATCGGAGACCTTTTTCGGAACCATCGGAGTAACCAGAGAATAAAGGAAACAACTTCGGAGAAGTACCGTGTTGAACCAAACAAGTTCAGAGTGAACCGAAGGTGTTCCGGAGCACCGGGAGATGGAATATTATGTTTTAGTTATTAATTAATTGAATTAATAATTAACATCATTTTATTTCTAATTAATATGTGCAATGGGCCTTACTGGAGAAAAAGGCCCATTAGGGGAAGAAATAAAAGGGAAAAAGAAAAAGAAAAAAAGGGAGTGGGGGGAGGCGCCATGGGCCCTAGGGCCCATGAGGGTGGCGCCCCCTCTCCCCCCTTGGCCGGCCACCCCCTTAGCAAAGGGACTTTAGTCCCACATTGCTAAGGGAGAGGGGTTGACCCCCTCCCCTCTGCCTATATATAGATGGGCAGGGTGCACATATTTAATACACAGAAATTTGTGAGAAAATAAATATTACTCCGAATTGAGATCAGTTTTCTCCGGTCTTCTCCCCTACCTTGTCTCTTTAACGGTGGGCTCCCTAGTGTGAGCCTATAGTGGAATTGAGGCTTCCCTGCTAGAATCGGAGGCCATCGTGCTGCCGAAGCTCCGTCTGGAGGTCTGCTTCCGCCACCTTCGCTGGATCGGAGAACGGAGGTCGTCATCGAGTCTCGTACGTGTGCGAGTACTACGAGGTGCTACACGTGTGGGACTACACCCATCCGGGTGCTCAACACAGCCAGGGGGCTGTGAAACTTGATCGGCTATATCAACCACGTTTGCGGGAACGTTTCCCGCGCAACGGACTACACCCCGAGGTATGTTATTTCCGCAGTCCTTTCCGTTACGGTAATACGGCTAGCTAGATCTTGGGTTATGGGAACGCTAGTTAGAAAAAATTGCGTTTTCTTCTGCGAACTCCAACAGTGGTATCATGAGCTAGGTCTATGCTTAGTATTACTGTACGGATATAACACATCGGGGATGTGGGCGTTGATTGTATGATTGTTACCCTCCCACGTGTACTTGTTCACATCTGCGGCATTGTTTGATGAAGCGGCCCCCGACCGACCTTACGCGTACGCTTACGCGAGACTGGTTCCACGCTTGACATACGGCTTGTACCGTATAAAGTGGTTGGGGGGGTGTCTGTCTCTCTACTTTAGCCGATGTGGCATTTGCAACGGAGGGCCCCGTGCGGGGTGTAATAGAGACAATCGTATGGTTGACGTTGTGGTTGACTCGTAGGTTAAAACCTGTTTAACTATGAAATCCCTAGCAGCCATGTAAAACTTGCAATATACAACTAGACCGTCTAAACCTTGTATTGCTAAGTGGGGGCTATCATTCGTTTGTTTGTGATGTAGCGATAGCTTTTCTATGTGTTACTAGTAAGTAGTAATCGTCATCATAAAACAAACTAAAATGGAGACACTGTAGACTTAGTGTTGCCATAGCTCAGACATCTTAAAACTTGCTAGTATAGGATACACGACGGTAGCATGTGATAAGATGATCCCTTAACAAAGCCAAACACAAGTATTCTACCGAAGTGTGCACCGCCTGGAAGGTTCTCCCATATGGCTTGATGCTCCGTACATACCGGAGTTGTCCTACATATTCAATGGAGTTCGCATGAGGTTGGGTTCGGCAAGCCTGGCATATGCAGATATGGCCTTGCTGAGCAGCATATAACATGGAGGTTAATTTGGCGAGCCTAGCATATGCAGATATGTCCTCGGAATACTAGAGATCGAAAGATCGAGCATGAGTCACAGTACATATAAGATAATGTGATCGCACAAGTTGTTGTCTACCTTTGAAACTGACCCGTCGGCCGTGTGATATTCGAGATCGGGCAGTGAATCTGGATCAAGTAATCACTAAAACTTCCTAGGGATGAATTGTTTTAGTGCGAGCTCATTTATAATATGATTATATGAACTCATTGTTGTGAACTAGTCTTAATTGTGTTCCTTGCAATTATGTTTGTAGAAAATGAATGCACTAGAGCAACGTGAACTATCTTTCTTCATGGAAGGTGAAAGACTTAGAGAAAATGGGTCAAACTTTGCTGACTGGTACTTACGCCTTGGGTTCGTACGTGAGTTCAGAGTTGCCAGTTTTGAGTTAGAAAGAAAGTTTCTATCTACAAAGATGGAAGAACGCACAAGCCTTGGTGATCACTTGGACAGGATGCATGAGATGTACCTGACCCTAGTGGAGGACTATGAATATTGGACAATGAACGAAAGCACCACAGAAGAGTTTGCAATAAACACGTTATTGCACTCACTCCCTCCGAGTTATGGTGATTATGTTCATAGCTATGTCGGAAGAGGAGCTAATATGAGTCTCCAGAACTTCATGACTGATCTCTTGGCCGCGGACATTGCTCCTATCGAGGATGCAGAAGTCGTGGATGGAGAAGGTATATACTTGATATACTTTATAAATGTTTACTCCCTTAGACAACATTTGCAGTAAATGAGTATCTGATACTTATTTTGTTTTACGAAAACAGGACATGTCGTTGCATGGACGGGAAGAGGTGAAACCGAGGATTGATGGATATCAAGTCAGTTGATGGCCAACATGGATTCCGTCGAGACATTTATCATAGGAGATACTTAGAGTATTAGATAAATCTTATGTAATCATTATAGTATGAACACTTAGTTGTGTGTCTTGCATCTCGCGAGACAAAGTTATTCATGTAATGAGACAAGTCAGTTGTTCCATCTTTATGAATAAAAGTGTGCTTATACTTTGATAACGTCTTCATTTATGATATGATAAAAAGCATTTATAATACTGCTATTATTGTCAAGAGATATTCAATGTTTAATGATAAAGTTGTCTTGATTATAACAAGTCAAAGATTTGATTGCATGAGGTGACTTCATAACTGATGAATTCATTAAATGTATGATCTATTAACTTGTGAGTTCATTATCGAATGAAAGTCATAACTTGATTTCATGAGATGGATTAGATACACGATCTATGAACCTCTGCAATAAATATAACCATGACAAGGTTATAGCAAGTAGAACTTGTGCCAACCATTATACACAAATGATGTACTAAATGGGCACGTGAGTTATCATTAAAGACTTCATATGATTAATTGAAAGTTGTATTCAATTGAGATCATAAAACTGAGATTCAGGAATCACAGTGAGAAGTGAGAATACAAGGATACATATCACTACGCTACGATCCGAAGTGATAAGTATTGATATTGACATAATGAGAGACTTGTGGAAGTTGTACCACAAACTACGATGGAAGTTGAAAGTGCTAGACTACTTAAACCATTCGTAGTCATACTAAACCGTAGTATGGTCTAAACGTTCTTTCCCCTAGCACTATAGTTATTGTCGAATAAGGTTGTTTAATTCATTAAGTTAAAACACCCACTTCATGATTAGGAAACCATCCCGAATCTAATGAGACAAGATAGCTCCATAATTTATGGTGTTATAAGGTTTCTTAAAAGAAAGAATTTCTTTGTAATAAAACTACAAGCAATTGAAATTACATATTCTCCCCGAATAGCAAAATGTGTGTTGCTTGATTGGTAATGCGAGAAGAAGTCTCTCGACACGGATCCAATGGGAGATAATGGAAACTATGACAGGGGTATTGGACCTTGCCTTCAGAATATCAGAGTATTGCAACGGAAGCATGTTCCGCTGTAATGACATTGTATAAGGAAGGATGTGCCATAGATGATTAATCTTGGTATATGAATTGAAGTCATTGTTGAATTTAGAAGGTTGTCATGAATACGTTCTGTACAGAACAATAATCATGAGTCTTCTTAATAAAACAATAAAGAATAACATTGCTTGAGACACAAAGGAATGATGGTAGCCTAGAACACGAGGAGAAATGAAATAATATTGAGTTACATATAGGATGGCTCACGTCCCGTGAGATAAATCGGTTATTTCATATTCTCGACAAACTGGAGAGTTATTGAGAATAATGTAATGGGCATAAGGCATTATTTGGTTATGACCAAAGTTCAATGGTGATTGACTACGGAAACGTAGGAATGATTTAATCAATAAAATATTTCATTTACACTACGATGGACCATAGCCTGAAATTGCATCTCAGTCAAATTTGGGATTTGAAAGAGAATTGCAATGGGCATGACGAAGGTTATTTCGTTAAAAGGATGGACTATAGTACCTCAAGACAGGAACCCTCAACCTTGATTTAATCAAGTGATTTTGTGATGACCAAAATATTGAGTGGGCTTGCAGTTTCATGAAACTGAGTGGGATCTTTGAAGACTTCCCGAAAACTTGGAATGCAGAGGGCATTTTCTGAGTGGGAGCTTTGGAAGCATTGCCATTATGTGAGACATAGTGAACAATAAAATGACTTGATGAAAGCTGAACCACAAATATATGAGTATATGATGGATATATTTGAGTGGGAGCATGATCATTGTCTCAAACATATATGCATTGATATGTGTGAAGAATGATCTCATATGTATATATATGGATATGCTTGATTGTGTATATAGAGAATCGTCTTATATACATATGTGCATTATGATATATATAGAGCATAAGGCAAATAAAATACAAGATTGCAAGAATCTTCTTTTATGTGAAATACCAACACATTACACGTTGAAATCTATATGAGTAGATTAAGATACGGATAATGAAACGAAGTGAAGGTTGGAATAATCTTCTAAGACAAGAAATAGGTTCTTGTGGCTAGAAATTATACAATGGATGAAATCCAAATATCACAAGCAATGTCTTGATGGAAGAATAGAGATGCACCATGTACTGGACATGTGATCTTATATGTTCTTGACATATGATTCTACCATATAACATGCATTGTGAATCCAACAACAGAATGACTCAAAAGTTCTTGGAAGAAGAACAGATTCCGATGTGCTTTAGAGTAAAACACAGAATCTGAATAAAGTCCATGCATTCAGTATATGAGGAATACTGAGGACTATTCTCTAAAATATAGAAAGGATAATAGACTTGAATGTAATACAAGATTACAATTGCAAGCCATATTATGGGTCTATATGGAATTAGAGACATCACCAAAAACATGAAAGAAATGTGAACAAAATTCACGGCACTACAAACATAATACTACTTAAGAAAGTAGACGTATGGATAAAAGTTTAGCGTTAGAAGTATTGGACTTCTGGTTGAGTGTATTTTCCAGTATATATGACTATGGATGAGTCTTCTAAAGACTGAACCAAGAGATCATTGGAGGATACTGTGAAATAATAGTGTCACTCTCCCGCGAAACTTATATCCAACCATTATATGATAATGAGTGGTATGTCAAAAGAGATTTTGACCTGTACTAGTTGCAAAGGAAACATACGAATCTGAATTGGTGCAGTTCATTGACGAAACCTCTTCCATGAGCATGCATGATCAATGAACACTTATGTGATAAGATGATTATGATCGGAAAAATGCGGCTAGATTATTAGCACTCTAGTGCAAGTGGGAGACTGTTGGATATATGCTCTAGAGGCAAATAATATATGATTATTCCAATATATCTGAGCAAGTTCATAACCAGTTTCATACCGTGCTAGAACTGTGTCAGTGAAACAATGATGCAGGTGTGGTATAGAAACCCCCAGAGTTCCTAGTTAGCCTCTACATCGATAACTAGTTCATGGTCAACATGATGGTCGTGGTTTCGCGATCATGGACAATTAAGTCTCTTGGCTATGAGGTCACCTCACTGGTTAAGTGACGTGATGAACATTACCCAAAGTAAGCATTACAGCATCATCAAATCTTGTGAAGGTTCAGTGTTGTAATTACAGAACGTGGTAGACCGTTCCTTTGACCGTGAGTACGTGCATAATTGCTATCTTCCCGGATGCTTTGACCTACATCCCACCACCTGACTAAAATATGCGGGTCATAACGGTTGTATCTTGGGTATTCCGTGGAGATATGTTGAGGAGTATTGTTACAAGAGCGGGATTTGTCAATCCATATAATGGATAGATACTCGGGGCCCACTCGGTGAGATTCCATCCATAAAGCTGCAGCGTGTGACTAGGTCACGGGGATGAATATCACGGGAACGAGTGAATGAGGATTAGTTCAGAATGAGGTTGAACCAGACATAGGATGTCATTGATCGAATCTCGGAACAATCCAGTATCGCTGACAAAGGGAATGCTATACGGCGTAAGGTCCAATCGGTGTTTGATATCCGGAATGCACAGGGGTCATTATGGGCATCCAGGTCCCGCTGATGATCATTGACCGTAGCCTCATCTCGGTCATGACTGGAGTGTTCTCGGACCGTAGGGTAACACACTTAAGGGCTCGATGAAATCGGAGACCTTTTTCTGAACCATCGGAGTAACCAGAGAATAAAGGAAACAACATCGGAGAAGTACCGTGTTGAACCGAACAAGTTCGGAGTGAACCGGAAGGTGTTCCGGAGCACCGGGAGATGGAATATTATGTTTTAGTTATTAATTAATTGAATTAATAATTAACATCATTTTATTTCTAATTAATATGTGCAATGGGCCTTAGTGGAGAAAAAGGCCCATTAGGGGAAGAAATAAAAGGGAAAAAGAAAAAAAGGGAGCGGGGGAGGCGCCATGGGCCCTAGGGCCCATGAGGGTGGCGCCCCCTCTCCCCCCTTGGCCGGCCACCCCCTTAGCAAAGGGACTTTAGTCCCAAATTGCGAAGGGAGAGGGGTTGACCCCCTCCCCTCTGCCTATATATAGATGGGCAGGGTGCACATATTTAATACACAGAAATTTGTGAGAAAATAAATATTACTCCGAATTGAGATCGGTTTTCTCCGGTCTTCTCCCCTCCCTTGTCTCTTTCACGGTGGGCTCCCTAGTGTGAGCCTATAGTGGAATTGAGGCTTCTCTGCTAGAATCGGAGGCCGTCGTGCTGCCGAAGCTCCGTCCGGAGGTCTACTTCTACCACCTTCGCTGGATCGGAGAACGGAGGTCGTCATTGAGTCTCGTACGTGTGCGAGTACTATGAGGTGCTACACGTGTGGCACTACACCCATCCGGGTGCTCAACACAGCCAGGGGGCTATGAAACTTGATCGGCTACATCAACCACGTTTGCGGGAACGTTTCCCGCGCAACGGACTACACCCCAAGGTATGTTATTTCCGCACTCCTTTCCGTTACGGTAATACGGCTAGCTAGATCTTGGGTTTTGGGAACGCTAGTTAGAAAAAATTTGTAATCCGCGTTCACTTACCAGAGTGATCACGGCTCGCTATTCTAAACCTAGCTAAAAATGCGCAGGGTTTACTGTTGAATATTATATATATTTATAGGCAGCATAGGGTAATGGAAGGTACATCAAGGGGCGACAATGACAGGCTATGCAATGAGTAGGAAAGTAACGTAGAAGCAGTAGTAACAATGCCTAGTGCAAGAAATGTACGGAGAAGATAGGCGATATCTGGGGAAGAAAATGGCTCTGCTTGTCTGGAAGCTCGACGGTAGGGGTACAGTCGTCGACGAAGTAGTCGTACTCGGCAACGGTGTAATCGACGGCATCAACGGGGTCTATCGGAGAAATATAAGGGGGGGGGCAATAAATACAAAGCAATACTAGCAATACAAGTTCAAGACATGGCAAACATGGTGTTTGCGGTGTTCTAACGCATGTTAAGTATTTTTAGGCGGAGCGGGAATTTATCCGGAGATGACTCATAAGTACCGGTCGATTACCGGACAGATGATCCAGAGGGGAAGGTTCCATGTCTGCAGTGTTAGAGACATCTGACAGGCATGTGGATAGTGTATCGGTTTTAGCTGATCCATTCTGAACAACTTTCATGTTCAGAATAATTTCATCCGGAAAGTTTTACCGGCTCCGGTCGTCTGACAAACAGATGAACCGGAGGAGAAATGTTCTGTGTTTGGTATGTTAGAGGGGTGTGGTGGATACACGGGTGGCGTATTCTTATGCATTGTATTTTTCTGAGTAATTTTGATGTATAAAATATTTTGATCCGACTTACGGTTTAAAAGTTATTCCATTTCAAATTTTTATTCATTTTAAAACAATTTTTGAATTTATTTTATTCAATAATTCAACAAAATCTAAAAAAGTATAATTAACCAGGTCAACCCTGACAGAAGGGACCCACATGTCATACTCTGGCATTTAAATAAATCCTTATATTTATTTAATAGCAAGTGGGGCCAACTTGTCATTGTCTCATTGGGCTCCACCGAAATTTTACTAAGTCTGGGATTTTGCGACGTTAATCATGCATTAGCACATTCGGAAGGTTATGATTTAGGGTTCTACTCCTCCGATGAATTTTTGCCCAACATCAACCTGCATCAGTTGTCCGTGATCTCGAATCCGGTACGGATAGTATTTAGGTTAGGGTTCATCTACTCAATTAAAACTTGGCCGAAAAAGTGTTGCCCGACGTTAATTCTCAGAATTGTTAAGAGATGCAAGGTTCGTCCGATGATTTTCGTTGATCCGTAGCTCAGATGGAGATGCATCCAAGACGTTTTTTGCACTATAACATTTGTACAATCATGCCATTTCCTTCGATGGCATGACAGATACCTACATCAAGTTCAACCATAGCACCAAATTGGCCATCGGGTCAACTTCGTTTTGCAATTTAATATAAATCCGCATTTTGCAAATTTGGTAGGAATTAATCCGTGCATTTTCTGAAGTTGCTCCAATGGAACAAATTGAAGCTTGATACATCTACTTTCAATTCATACCATTTTTTCTATTTTTGTATTGGGTTAGCTGATGTTTTATTGCTCTCAAAGTGGTGTAGTAGTAGCACTAGCAAGTTCAGTTACAGCACCAAACAACGCATCACATCGGGGGACATCCATCAGCAACAACGGCACAACAAAGTTCAGCAGCACCCAACGGCACAAGGCACGGGGTGGTGCCCAGGTCGTGGCCAGAGTGTGGCCACGCGACGGTGAGCGCGGCAAGAGCGCGGGCGTGCGCCCAGGGGATGGCGTGGTGCGCATGGAGCGGCGACCCCGGCGGCTATGTGTGGTGTCAGGGCGAGAGGGGGGGTTCTCACAGCGGGCGGGGACGGCGACGGTTGCGGCTGCGGAAGGGTGGAGCAGTCCGGCGAGGCACCGGTGACCAGCTCGGGCATGGCCGGGCCGGAGTGGCGATGGAAGAGGCGCTCATGCGGAGGCGGCGGCCTGGTCGTGGGAGAGGCGGCGCGTCGCGAGGCCATCGAGGACGGCGAGCGCGGGAGAGCTGTGGAGGCGACTGGGGCCACGGCGGGCGGCCGGGGCTCGCCGGTGCTGGCCGGAGTAGCCGACGGCGGTCATGGGGGGAGAGGGGGAGGCGGGGGCGACGTCCTACGGGGAGGAGGAGATCTTGATCGGGGGAGATCGAGTCGGGAGAGAGATGGGGATCGTGGGGGGGGGGGTTGACTCGGGTGGGAGTTATGGCCAGGGGTGGGCCTAGGTGGGTTAGGAGAGGTGGGCCGAGGCAGTTGTGCCCACGGGCGATAGATAGCCCTTTTTCTTTTGTGTAATTATTTTATTTCCTTTTTCTTCTGTTTGCAATTAGTTTAATAGGCTAGGCATTTTTATAAAATACAATGCATGCACTACAATTAGTACTGCATTATACAAGAGTGCCACAAAAAGAATTGGGCTTTAATAAACTCTTTTAATAATTGTTTGAAATTTGCAAATGGCAATTGGTGTTGTCCTGCTGCCATAAAGAATTGTTTGGATTTTTCTGAGGCATAACAAATAACCACAATCACATGGACATGGCCCACTGATTATTAGTGATTTTATAAAAGTGGTTTCACAATTTTTGGACAAGATTTAATTGTCACATGATTTTTAATATAACCCAAAAGGCATTTTTGAATGGGATCAAAAGCAAAGATGATCATGGCATGATTAGCACAGTGATTAGCAACAATAATAGGCAACAGTAAAAGTGATTGTTGTAGGTGATTACTGTAGCTTGACACCCGGGGTGTTACAGTGGAGAAGCTCCCGGAGGTGAGTCCTCCCTCAGGCAGGGTGCCGGGAAGAGGTCTTCAGGTGCTCCCGATCTTGGAAGCGCGGCGGCGGCGGAACAGAGGAGAGATCGCGAAAAAGGGTTCTGTCTTCGAGGGTTTCTCGTCACGGGTAATAAATAGGCGAAAGGGGGTAGTCAGAGGTGGGCCAAGGGCTCCAGGCGCCCCCCCCTGGCGCGGCCAGGGTCCTGGTCACGCCCTCTGGCCGCCTGGACCCCCTGGCTCCCCTCCTGGGCTCTTCGCGAAGCTTCCGGTACGCTGATTTTTCCTATATTTTTCCTGGAATTTTTTTGGTACTTTTAATAAGGGGGAAACCTGAAATAGAAAAACAGCAGAATACAGGAACTGGCACTGGGGTGCACTGAGTTAATTGGTTAGTCCAAATATGATCAAAAGTGTCTGGAGGTTCATCAATATCATAGCAATATCACACAAAAGAGGCATGGAGCAAGCAGAAATTATAGATACGTTTTGGACGTATGAACATCCCCAAGCTTAATTCCTGCTCGTCCTCGAGTAGGTAAATGATAAAAAGCATAATTTCTGTGGTGACATGCTAACAACCATATAAGAACTTTTAAGTAAAGTAACCAAGGCATGTAATTCAATTCAAGTCATAACAGGCAAGAGTCTATATTTAGCATTGAAAGAAGCAACATAAGAACATAAAGGTTCAAGAGCTCTCGCTGTCCGTGACTCGAATGTCTCCAAATGGTGTTTTTGTGCAAGAAAAGGGGATCGTGATATACGAGAAAAAGTATTTTTATTGTTGAGAACTCAATCTACTAAAGTGTCACACTTGGTCTTCTTTGGAATCTTATCTTGACTCATCCCCAGACCACTAGCCAGGTACAAGTCAAAATGATCCACTCCTTTTCGACATTTTGAGCACTCATGCAATGGATGAGCGTAATCAAGAAAGTTGACACTTAGGATGGCAAAGAGAGAATATGGTGGAGGAGGAAGACAAAAAAAGGTGTGGAAGGCTCACATCAATGAGGACAATCATAGGAGAAAGAAAGCCAAATGATAGATATGATGTGAGGAGTAGGGATTGCCATGCAACGGATGCACATATGAGCTAAGATAAGCTCTCCAATGGAACTAGTGGGGGTGCATCCAACTTGCTTTCTCAAGAAGACCTAGGGCTCATTTGAGGAGGCTCATCATTGGAATATACAAGCCAAGTTCTATAGTGTGAAGCTCCCCACATAGTTATATGCATGAATGATAATCTCTATGGAGTACAATATACAAGATGGAGTACGAGTGTGCCTCTTCTCAAAAAGAATAGTAGTGTTCCCCCTTCTCTCTTTTTATTTCTCTTTTTTTCTATTTTTTTAATATTTTTTGTATTTTTTTGGTGGCCTCAATGGCTCTTTCTATTTAACTCTCATTTGTCCTCTTTGGGATCTTTTAATTTGTCCTCTTTGGGATATTTTAATTTGTCCTCTTTGGGATCTTTTACTCACTTTAGGGGCAGCACTCTATATATTACAAAAAGGTATAGAAGATCTTTCACACTTTACAAAGTACTCGAATCATAAAGAAAATGTAAATATCATGATGTATGCAAATGTCTGCCTCTGCCAGTGTAGCATGATATGCAATGATACTAGCGCGTCATGTAGCAATGATTAGGGCAAGGCACAACTAGCATGCGGCTCATCGACCAAGCAAGTAGCATGTATGACATGAAGATCAAGTCATGAGAAGATGGATGTTGCATGGCAATGTATCTCGGAAAGGCTATGGAAATGCCTTGATAGGTAGGTATGGTGGCTGTTTTGAGGAAGGATATAAGGAGGCTTATGATGACAAGGCGTATCATGCCAAGGGTTTGGATGTACCGGCGAAGGTGGACGCTAACTCTCGGAGTGAGAAGAGAGCAATGCACGGCACAGGGAAGGCTAGCAAAATATGGGAAGGTGGAAGTGTCAACTTTCGAATACTCACATTAGTCCGAAGAACGCATGCACTTATTATCGGTAACTCTCAATCTAATAATGAGGTTCACAAAGAGACAAGTACCCCGAGGAGGAGTGTATGGGGATTTGGTTATCCTTGCGCATCCTCGACTCATGGTACGTGAGTGTACTCTAATATTCGACCCCTCAGAAGAGTAGTGATCCAACTAGTAGCTAAAGTTCTCAACTAATTTATAGGTTTTTGAAAATAAACCCAGATTTCCCAAAATATGACATATATCACTAATAGGCTAAAGCTCTTGACACCGAAAGTCCAAACATTACTCAAGCCAACACCTCAAAACTTTTGCAAGTTACTACTACAAAAAGAATAGCAACCTCAATTACCTACTTCAAGTCAAGACACAAAACTCAGTGCAACAGGCAAACTCTCTAAACAAGATAAACATGAAAACTCAAGAGATTTCCAGCAACAAATTGAACAAAATCTCTTAAAAATATAAACATGAAAGCTAAGAGCAAAGCATGACAGCAGCTACGGAAAGACAAAGAACAAACACAACAAAGATAAGCATGAAAAGTCCTATGTTGTGTTCTAAATTTGGAAGTGGAGCGTGTTTATCTCCCACACAAAGAAATCTGGGCTCTAACTTGTTATGAACAGCAAGCAAAGCTAAAGAAAACTAAAAACAAAACCTAAGAGCGAGACGCTCCAAGAATAGCACATAACACATGAAGCGATAAAAATATAGTGAAACGAGAGACGAACTGATAATTGTCGATGGAGAAGGGGATGCACGGGGGCATCCCCAAGCTTAGACTCTTGAGTCTCCTTGAATATTTCTTGGGGATGCATGGGGGAATCCCCAAGCTTGAACGCTTGACACTTCTTAATCTTCTTTCATCATCTTCCCACGCACACTTGAAAACTCCCTTCATACATAACTCATCATAATCTGATTAGCGAGGTTAGTACCCATAATAAAATAATTTTTCTCTACTGGAAATAAAGATATCCTTGAATAGCTACTGTTTCTCAAGATTGCCAACAAGTTTTTGCAAATAAAAAGCAAGCTTAAGGTTTGCAAAACGAAGAAAAGGCAAAACAGGACAGAATCTGTGAAAAACATACCAGCAGGTAAAAACGAATTTTTTAGGGTACTTCTACAACTCAAATCAAAAAACTCAGAACATACGAAAGTTTCGTAATTTTATATATCACGCTGTGTAACACATTCAGCTCAAAAAGATGAACTGGGATTTTTCTATGATTTTTCTAGTCACGACGACAGAATCTGTTTTCTGGACAGCATGTCAAAACTTTCACTTCCCTTGTCGTATGAGGCTATAAAAGGCACAAAGCTTGAAAAGTAAAGATACAATGATGTTGGTACAGTAGTAACAATCATCAAGACCACTAAAAACAGAAGAAAAACAAAAAGGAAAACCTAAATTCGTTGCGGGCTGCCTCCTGAAAGCGCTTCTTTAAAGCCAATAGCTAGGCATAAAGATTATAAAAGATGTTCTCATAAGAATAAGGACTTGAAGCAAAAGAGAGCATCAAGAAGCAAATATTGTAACACCCTCACTGTCAGTGAACAGTAATCAGGGTTACTGTTCATTTGTACTGTTCAAAATTTTTGTCTGATCAATATGGTTCAGTTCAAATTCAAATTACCCTTTGATATTGTTGCAAGCAATGTGAACCATGGACCTTGATCATCATTGGCCAACTGAAGTCCAAGCCATTTGAATTGAAATTCAAACAAACCCTAAAATGCCTTTTGATGAATACTAAAAATAGGGTGACAATAAATAATTTCCAAAAATCTTGGAACCACTTTTATAAAATCCCAAATAATCACTGGACCAAATCCATATGGGTTTGGGTACTTATTGTGTTATGGAAAATTCTAAACAAATATAAACAGAGGCCAAAAACCCCAAACAAATCATTTAATATTTAAAGTAAATATTAAATGACTTTTATAATTGCCCAAATCTTTTGTGGCACTGACCTTAGGTATAACATAACTTATGGGGCACCAACCCCATTTTACAAAAATGACTAAGACATTAAAATAATTACAAAAGAGAATAAACAAAAAGAAAAAGATTAAAAAATGGAAACCTAAACCTACGCCTGGGGGCGAAGCCCACCAGGCCACCTCCTCCTTTCTCCCCCTGGGCCACCCAGCCCGCCAAGACCTTGTCTTCTTCCTCCCTCCCCTGTACACCGTGCGTGGCACGCATCCGAGACGCCGCGGCCACGGCTGTCGCCGTGGCGGCCATCCCACGGCCACCTCCCGGCATAAGGTCGCCCCCCTGCGTCCCTGGAAAACCCAAGCCGCCCCTGCCCTTTTCCCCTCCTCTCCATCGCTCCCTAGCCCCTCACCGCGCGAGCTCCCTCACGGCCGTCGCCGCGCCACCGTGCGCAGCCGCGGCCAACCTCTGCCTCGAGCTTCACGGGCGTGTCTAGGAGAATCTACATCGACGTGTACTTCGCCGGGGCGCAGCAATTTGGGCCGGGACAACCTTGGAGCTCGCAATCGCCGCCGTCTTGCCGCCTCTGACCGGAGCTCCTCGCCGTCGATTCGCTCGCCTCCGGCCTCCCCGGCCCTCCCTGACCGTCGCTCTGAGCTCCCTGGTGAGCTCACGCCGCTTCCCCCCTCCTTAACTATCGTTCCGGCCGCCATGGCCCCTCCCCTCCGCGTATCGGGAGTCACCGTGGTCGCTAGGGCCAGGCGCGAGCTCGCCGCGCCCAGGCTCCCCTGGCCATGCCCAACGCACCCTGGGTGCGCCCCCGACGTACTAGCGCGTACGTGCGAGGCCACACACGCCCCGCCTTGAACCCCCTGTCCTCGCCGCCGTGCGGGCTCGCCGCCGGTGTGCCCTGCGTGGGCGCTCCCGTGGTCAAGCCAGTGGGGTTGTCCCACTGACTGGAGGGCCCCGCCTTGTTTAATTACTCATAAGCATCAGATTAAAGTTAACACCCCTGTTAAACAAACTATGTCAATGACACATGGGCCCCATACCCCCCTAATTACTTGTGAATTAAAATGACCAGAGAAAACCCCCTTAGGAGACTTACATGTGGGGCCCCAGGCGTTTATCTGTTATTTAAATTGGAGGTTAGCACATGTGTCACTTACTGGTGGACCCCCCTTTTTTTTAAGTATATAAAAAAATATAATGCAATTATTAAAACGAGTCAATGACATGTGGCCCCACTACTATTTAAGTTAAATAAAATGTTTTATAAATAATATGAGGCTGATATGTGGGACCCACTGGTCAGTTGACCAGTCAACCTTACAGGTGGGTCCCCTCTGTCAGTTTTGACCAGTCAAACAGTTGTGGATAATGTTACTGTTTTATTAATAAAAATAATTCCAGAAAATCTTTTAAATGATTTAAAACCTTGAAATTCAATAACTTTTAAACCGTAAGTCAGATTCAAAAACTTTATACATGAAAATTGATCAGAAAAATATAACAAATACGAATACACTATCCGTATGTCTACCACCCCCCCTAACACACCGATCATCGACATTCCCCCCTCCGGACTGTCTGTCGATAATTCCCGGTACCGATAAAAAGTACCCGGATGAATTTATTTCGAACACGAAAGTTGTCCGGAATGGTTCAACTAACACGGATACACCCCCCTTATGTTTGTCGGATGTCCACGACACCTCCGGCATGAACCCTCCCCCTCCGGACACCCTGTCTGGTAATCACCCGGAGCCGGTAGTTCATCCCCGGATGAATTCCTGCTCCGAGCAACGTGCATTGCACTGCGTTAGAACACCGTTAACATTGCATACGCCATGCTATTCATCTGTTTGTTTATGCTTGCTTTGTATTTACTGTTTCTCCCCCCCTTTATTCTCTGGTAGACCCCGCTGCTACCGCCGACTACACTGCTGCCGGGTACGACTACTTCGTCGACGACCCTGCCCCTACCGTCGAGCTTCCAGGCAAGCAGAGCCATTCTCTTCCCCAGATATCGCCTATCTTTCCGTACATTTCTTGCACTAGGCATTGTTACTGCTGCTGCTACGATTACAATCCTATTCAATTGCATAGCCTGTTTTTGTCGCCCCTTGATGTACCTCTTTTATCCTATGCTGCCTATTATTATTATGCATTATTCAGCAGTGAGCCCTGCGCATTGTTAGCTAGGATTAGATAGCGGGTCGTGATCACTCAGGGGAGTGAACACGGGTACAATATATACAACTGCACAGGTACGGTACAAAGCAGACACCGCCAAAGGCCCCTATCTGGGTTATGCCTAGTCACCTCAAGTGTGAGCTATCAAGGAGTAATCCTTGTACTCCACCCGAGGCTGACTTTGTCTTGCCGCCCTAGGGTCCTGAACATCGGTTGTCCTTAAGGTAAGAAGTCGGGCGACCCAACGGTGTCCGCGAGAGGTATATTGCCGGGAACGACAGGGAGGGTACGACCGACGTTACTGGCGTGCTTGGCCCCTGCTCGTATCTCGCGAGAGTTACCAAACCACGAAAGTCGAGCTCTACCAAGAGCACACGCGAGACAAGGTAAGGAGACGGTTCACCTTGTTGGTAACCGCAGTGACTTGGTGGGACGAAAGGGCAGGCACCGATGTACTGGTGGTCCTGACTGCTGTCGTTGACCGCGGGTCGGTTAAGTCGAGGCAACGATAACGGTTGTCACGCAGGTTAATTAAAATGCTAAATGGTTCGGCGGATGACTTGAGAGGCCCGTTGGTCTGTACGCACTACCTACACGTGGGATTACGGTGTGGGCCCTCCGCGTCGTAGTTCGTCCGAAAGCTCTTCAGACGTCAGCAGTACCACGGGCTGATAGCCGGGAAGCGGTCTTGTCTTATTTGCTGCAGCACATGTGTTTTGGATTTGCTTTTGCTTCACCGGTGTAACAGCCCACATGTAATAAGTGCTATCACCATGTATTTTACTTTCTCTGTTGGACTTGTAACTTGGTATGGTGGAAGTTTACATCTTTTCATGTGGTGATTTAAATTGGCATGGAGGTTGGAGTCATTTTGGGTTGGTTTCTTTTGCATGCAAAGTGGCTCAAGAAGGGCAGTCATGGAATTTTCCTTGCCACATGCTCACTTCACTTGACCCCAAACTTGACCTAACCATTTCATTTCATGTGGCAAGGGTTTTAAAACCCTCAAGGCATTTTTGCCACTAACAAAAACAGTAGCCCTAGTTCAAAGTGTTTTGAATTCAAAAACAGGGCCACATTTTTGTTGTTGCCAAAATTGGCCAAACCATTTTTGAAAAATCTAGAAAAATTCAAGGATTAAGAATTTCAAACTCATGGAATTTTGAACCTTTTATTTTTCTCTCAAAAACTCTTCAAAGTCCTTTTCTATTTATTTTTAAATAGAAAAGGGTACTGTTTTGCTTGTGGAGATTTTTCACTGCATGCAAAATGATCAAACCAATTTTGGATGATCAAACATCGATTTAGGGGTTTTCTAAAAATATTTGGAATATTTTTCTGACCTCTAATCTTTTCCTTTTTCTGTTATTTCCTCCTGCTGCTCTTTTTCTTTTGGAAAAGGGCTGGTTTTCTCCTTTCCTCTCTCCTCCAGCCCAGCTGGGTCGCATGGCCTCGGCCCACCCGAGCGCGCCGTTTCTTTTTCTTTTTCCTTCACCCCTCTCTCCCGCTGCCAGCCAGGGCCCGCTTGTCATCCCCCTCCTCCCTTCGCTTTTCCCTGCACGCACATGGCGCCGTGGAGGGAATGGCTGGACCTCCTGCGTCCACGTCGCCTCCCCCCTCTCCTTTATATGCGCCCAGCCTCCCTCCTCCAAACCCTAGCCTTCTTCCTCCGCGGGCGCCGCCGCCTCTCCCGATCCCCTCCTCTGTTTCCGGCCGATTCCGCCATGGACAGGAGGTCCATGGCCTGAGCTCAGCGTTGCACGAGCCGCCTTCGTCCACGACGCCGACAGCCAGCAAACCGGCGACCTCCTCCGAGCCCGCTCGATCCCTTTTGCCCCGCTGTGAGCTCCGTTCGCCTCCTCCCCTGTTTCTTCAGACCGGTTCCGCCGTGAAGTTCCGTCGAGGCGTAGCTTCTATTCGTAGCACGGCGAGGTGATCCTAGCGCAAAAATGGATTCGCGGCACATCCAACTCCGACCAGTAGGATCCTTAGTTGGGCTCAGACGTTCCCGTGGGTGGATTTATGTGTAGCCCTCTCTAGGGCAATTTGTATCTTGACCGTACTCGGTCCGACTTGCTTCCGCTTGATGTACTGATGACATGTATTCATGAGAATGTTATATATTTTGGACAGTGGCGTTGTATGCCCTGCTCTATTATCTCTATATGTATTTCCTTTTCTTGTAGAGTTGTGTTCTTATACCTGTTGTCGAGAATCCGGCAGCGACACGAGTGCGAGTGTCGAGCGCCGGTGGCGTTTGATGCGCTTCTAACTCCGACCGGACGCGAAAGCGACTAGTTAGAGTTAGTACCGCATCAGGGGCCTTACAACTTTGTTCTCAGAGATCGTCGACCAGGCTATCAGACAGGAGTCAGCTGAGGCAGAGCGTTCCGCAGAGAAGAGGAAGCAGAGAGAGCACAGTTCAGCAGTGATGATCCACAAGAAGGCCAAGTCCTGGGTTTCAGAGTCACAGCCTCAGCCGCAGCGCCAGCAGTTCCAGCAGAGGGGGGCAGTTGTCCGCACTTTTGCCCGCCCTCCCGTCCCAGTGCAGCACGGACCTCGCTCTACTCCACCACACGCGAGGCCTCCTGCTCCACAGGGCCAGCCCAGGCCAGAGATCACGTGCTTCAAGTGTGGCAAGCCGGGTCACAAGTCTCCGCAGTGCACCGACCCTCGTTACGCCAGGCTGCCTCCGCCCCCACCTCGCTCTACACCGAGCAACGCGATGGTGCGGGCCCAGCCACGAGCGCTCAGGGTGAACAACGTGACTGTGGCAGAGGCTCAGCAGTCGTCCGAGATTGTGCTTGGTAGGTTGCTTGTATGTTCAATTCCAGCGACAGTGTTGTTTGATTCCGGAGCTTCCCACTCCTTCATATCCAAGTCCTTTGCTCAGAGATTTGACTTCCAGTCAGAGGTGATGCCTTCACCTTTGGCCATTTCTTCCCCGGGTTCCAAGATGAGCTCAGCTGTCAGAGTTCCTGATGTGCAGATTCAGATTCAGGGTCTTCCGTTCTCAGCATCCTTGATCTTGCTTCCAAGTTCCGACATCGATGTCATTTTGGGCATGGATTGGCTTGTCAAGTACAAGGCCAAGATTGATTGCCCGTCCAAGACCGTGTTACTGACGCACGATTCAGGCGCAGAGATTTGGTACACTTGTGGCTCGACAGCAGGATCAGCACAGTTGTATGCTCTGAACGATGGAGTTGCTCCATTGATCGAGGAGGTCAGAGTTGTTCGAGAGTTCGCAGATGTCTTTCCAGAGGAGTTGCCAGGTATTCCACCCGTGCGTGCTATTGAGTTCGTGATCGAGCTAGAACCTGGTACACAGCCGATATCTCGGCAGCCGTACAAGATGTGTCCGGAAGAGCTGATCGAGTTGAAGGAGCAGTTGGTGAAGCTTGAGAAGGATGGGCTCATTCGTCCGAGCACTTCCCCTTGGGGTGCCCCGTGTCTTTTTGTGAAGAAGAAAGATGGTACTAGTCGGTTGGTTCAAGAATACCGTGGTATCAACAAGAAGACGATCAAAAACAAATACCCTTTGCCCAACATCAATGACTTGTTTGAACAGTTGCATGGAGCAAAGGTGTTTTCAAAGCTTGATCTAAAGATGGGGTACCACCAGATTCGTGTCCGTGAGGAGGACATTCCTAAGACAGCCTTCCGCACTCGATATGGCCTGTACGAGTTTACGGTCATGACGTTTGGCTTTTCAAACGCTCCTCCAACGTTCATGAGGGCCATGAACTATCTCTTCCAAGAGTGGCTAGATGTGTTCGTACTCCTCTACCTCGACGACATCCTTGTCTTTTCTAAGTCAGAGGCTGAGCATGAGGAGCATCTCAGATTGGTGTTGCAGAAGTTGAGAGATCACCAGTTTTATGCAAAGTTTTCCAAGTGTGAATTCTGGATGAACAAGGTCAACTTTCTTGGCCATGTCATTTCGTCAGAGGGCATTGCTGTTGACCCAGACAGAGTCCGGACGATTCAGGATTGGACTCCGCCGAAAAATGTCAAGCAGTTGAGGAGCTTTCTCGGACTTGCCAGCTATTGCAGGAAGTTTGTCGAGAATTTCTCCAAGATAGCAAAGCCGATGACCGAGCTGTTGTGCAAGGGCAAGAGGTACGTTTGGTCACAGGCTTGCCAGGCAGCTTTTGATGAGTTGAAGATAAGGCTGACCACAGCTCCGATCCTTACGCCGCCAGATGAGTCACAGCCGTTTCAGGTGTTCTGTGATGCCTCGTTGAATGGCCTTGGCGGAGTATTGATGCAGGGAAAGAGTATTGTGGCGTACACCTCCAGACAGTTGAAGCAGGCTGAGAGGAACTATCCGACCCACGATCTTGAGCTGGCTGCAGTGATTCATGCGTTGGTTACTTGGCGACACCTCCTCCTAGGGAGGAAGGTTGATGTGTTCACCGATCACAAAAGCTTAAAGTACTTGTTCACGCAGCCTAACCTGAACTTGAGGCAAAGGAGGTGGCTCGAGACTATTACTGAGTACTCTGTGGATATTCAGTATACGCCTGGCAAGGCGAATGTCATAGCTGATGCGTTGAGCCGCAAGGGTGATTGCAACAGTGTCCAGGTGCAGAAGATACACCCCGATTTGTGAGAGGCCTTTCGCAGGCTCAATCTTGAGCTAGTTCCAGCAGGCTATCTAGCCAACCTTGTGGTAGAGCCCACTATCCGTGAGAAGATTCGTGAGGCTCAGTCTGGTAGCTTGATGATTCAGAAAGTCAAGCAGGGTGTTGCCGCCTCAGTTCCGAAGTACGGTTCCTTTGCAGTGCATAATGACGGCACCATGATGTTCGAGGAGAGAGTTGTTGTTCCCAAGGAAGGAGGTCTCAGAGAGGTCATATTGAAAGAAGCCCATGACTCAAAGCTGTCTATCCACCCTGGTAGCACCAAGATGTATCAGGACCTCAAGCAGAGCTTTTGGTGGACTCGTATGAAGCGGGATGTTGCCCGTTTTGTCTCCCAGTGTGATGTGTGCAGGAGAGTGAAGGCACAGCATCAGAAGCCTGCAGGGCTACTTCAGCCAATTGAAATTCCAGAGTGGAAATGGGATCACATTGAGATGGATTTCATCATGGGTTTTCCTTTGTCGCAGAAGAAGAACAATGCCATCTTTGTTGTCATTGACAATCTCTCCAAAGTTGCCCACTTCTTTCCAGTGAAGGACTCCATTTCAGCAGCTCAGTTGGCGGATTTGTACACCGCACGAGTTGTATCTTTGCATGGCATCCCCAAGAAGATCAGTTCTGATCGAGGCAGTCTTTTCACCTCCAAGTTCTGGAAGGCTTTTCAAAAGGCCATTGGTACGACAGTGTTGTTCAGTACCGCTTATCACCCTCAGACTAGTGGGCAGGTTGAGCGTGTGAATCAAATTCTTGAGGACATGTTGAGGGCATGTGTCATCTCGTTTGGCATGAAGTGGGAGGAATGCTTGCCGTATGCTGAGTTCTCATACAACAACAACTATCAAGCAAGTCTGCAAGCAGCACCGTTTGAAGTGTTGTATGGTCGCAAGTGCAGGACACCTTTGAACTGGTCCGAGACAGGCGAGAGGCAGCTGTTCGGTCCAGATGTGATCCAGGAGGCAGAGGACACAGTGAAGATTTTCCGAGAGAACCTAAAGGCAGCACAGTCTAGGCAGAAGGCTTATTATGACCAGAAGCACCGAGGTGTTGACTTCAAAGTTGGTGACTTCGCATACCTCAAAGTGTCCCCACTTCGAGGCACTCACCGCTTTGGGATCAAAGGCAAGTTGGCTCCCAGATTCGTTGGTCCGTTCCGCATTCTTGAGACTCGGGGACCTCTTGCGTTCCGCCTCGAGCTTCCAGACAGCTTGGCTATGGTGCATGATGTGTTCCACCTGTCTCAGTTGAAGAAGTGTTTCAAGCAGCCAGAGCAGGCAGTGGACTTGGGAGAGATCCAGCTCAGTGCGGATCTTTCTTACTCAGAGCGTCCAGTCCGTGTTCTCGACTCGTCAGAGCGCAAGACTCGCAACAAGACCGTCAAGTTCCTCAAGGTGCAGTGGGCACATCACTCGGAGAAGGAAGCAACGTGGGAGCGTGAAGATCATCTCCGTTCCGAATATCCCGAGCTTTTTCATGCTTAGATCTCGGGACGAGATCCTGTGTTGGTGGGGGAGAGCTGTAACAGCCCACATGTAATAAGTGCTATCACCATGTATTTTACTTTCTCTGTTGGACTTGTAACTTGGTATGGTGGAAGTTTACATCTTTTCATGTGGTGATTTAAATTGGCATGGAGGTTGGAGTCATTTTGGGTTGGTTTCTTTTGCATGCAAAGTGGCTCAAGAAGGGCAGTCATGGAATTTTCCTTGCCACATGCTCACTTCACTTGACCCCAAACTTGACCTAACCATTTCATTTCATGTGGCAAGGGTTTTAAAACCCTCAAGGCATTTTTGCCACTAACAAAAACAGTAGCCCTAGTTCAAAGTGTTTTGAATTCAAAAACAGGGCCACATTTTTGTTGTTGCCAAAATTGGCCAAACCATTTTTGAAAAATCTAGAAAAATTCAAGAATTAAGAATTTCAAACTCATGGAATTTTGAACCTTTTATTTTTCTCTCAAAAACTCTTCAAAGTCCTTTTCTATTTATTTTTAAATAGAAAAGGGTACTGTTTTGCTTGTGGAGATTTTTCACTGCATGCAAAATGATCAAACCAATTTTGGATGATCAAACATCGATTTAGGGGTTTTCTAAAAATATTTGGAATATTTTTCTGACCTCTAATCTTTTCCTTTTTCTGTTATTTCCTCCTGCTGCTCTTTTTCTTTTGGAAAAGGGATGGTTTCTCCTTTCCTCTCTCCTCCAGCCCAGCTGGGTCGCATGGCCTCGGCCCACCCGAGCGCGCCGTTTCTTTTTCTTTTTCCTTCACCCCTCTCTCCCGCTGCCAGCCAGGGCCCGCTTGTCATCCCCCTCCTCCCTTCGCTTTTCCCTGCACGCACATGGCGCCGTGGAGGGAATGGCTGGACCTCCTGCGTCCACGTCGCCTCCCCCCTCTCCTTTATATGCGCCCAGCCTCCCTCCTCCAAACCCTAGCCTTCTTCCTCCGCGGGCGCCGCCGCCTCTCCCGATCCCCTCCTCTGTTTCCGGCCGATTCCGCCATGGACAGGAGGTCCATGGCCTGAGCTCAGCGTTGCACGAGCCGCCTTCGTCCACGACGCCGATAGCCAGCAAACCGGCGACCTCCTCCGAGCCCGCTCGATCCCTTTTGCCCCGCTGTGAGCTCCGTTCCCCTCCTCCCCTGTTTCTTCAGACCGGTTCCGCCGTGAAGTTCCGTCGAGGCGTAGCTTCTATTCGTAGCACGGCGAGGTGATCCTAGCGCAAAAATGGATTCGCGGCACATCCAACTCCGACCAGTAGGATCCTTAGTTGGGCTCAGACGTTCCCGTGGGTGGATTTATGTGTAGCCCTCTCTAGGGCAATTTGTATCTTGACCGTACTCGGTCCGACTTGCTTCCGCTTGATGTACTGATGACATGTATTCATGAGAATGTTATATATTTTGGACAGTGGCGTTGTATGCCCTGCTCTATTATCTCTATATGTATTTCCTTTTCTTGTAGAGTTGTGTTCTTATACCTGTTGTCGAGAATCCGGCAGCGACACGAGTGCGAGTGTCGAGCGCCGGTGGCGTTTGATGCGCTTCTAACTCCGACCGGACGCGAAAGCGACTAGTTAGAGTTAGTACCGCATCGGGGGCCTTACAACCGGCCAGTCTCGTACCGTGCAGGAGCGTGCAAGGGTGAGGGACCTAGACCCCTTGGCGCATAGGATATAGTCCGGCGGATGGCCTCTCTACTGAGCCTAGGATGGGCTGCGTCGTGTCGGATAGCCTCGGTGGGGCGTTCCCTAACAAGGTTCACGCCACCCTGGAGATCCGAGCGTGCAGGCTGAACAGTAGTGCACCCCTGCAGGGAGTTTAATCTATTCGAATAGCCGTGTCCACGGTAACAGGACGCTTTATGCTGAAGCTGGATCTTACCACTAGAAACTAGTATTATTAAACTGTATGGTTCCGGGTTTTCTTCCTCGCGGGGATGTCGAGGAGGTGAACTCGGAGGCATTATTATTATTGTTAATCATTACAACTTATATTATACAATGTTGCAGCAACTTCTGCTTCATTGTTATTTTATTGCTTTATATGAACTGTTGGCTGTTTCTCTTCTCATGCTGTAAGACACGTCAGAAGATGCTAGTCTTCGATAGGCCTAGCTTCTTACCCTTATTCTGATTTCTATCTTGCAGTCCACTATATATACAGCCTTCCCTTTCCGTTGATACAAATGCATAATGCTTAGTAGCGGACGTAAGACTCGCGGGTATACTAGATACTCACCTGCTTTATTTCCTTTACTGTTTTGCCTGATCGGCCGCTGCAGTCGACGTTGGAGCCCAGGAGCAGGAGTACCCCGGAGGCGGATACTACTACGTCGAGACCCCCGCTGACCAGGACCAGGAGTAGTTTCGGAGGCTCCCAGGCAGGAGGCCTTGCCTTTTCGATCTGTATCTCTGATGTTATTTGTGCTAGCCTTCTTAAGGCAAAACTTGACTAACTATGTCTGTACTCAGATATTATGGCTTGTATAACTTATGTATTCGGGTTCGCGTGACCCCCTTTATTGTAACCTATTGGTTTATCCTTTTGTGTTTAGTGTTGTGCTGTGATATTCTCACCGTGGCACCCTAATCTCAGCCGTGTACCCTGCGTGTATGATTACTGTACATGGTTTGATTTTGGGGGCGTCACAAATATGAAACACATTTAAGCCTAACCCACTTCCTATGCATAGGCATCTTGTAAGAAAATAAGTCAAAGAAGCACAAAGTGACATGCATAGAAATTTTGAACATGAACAATTTCAAAACTTTCAACATGAAGAGAGGTATTTTTGCAACATGGAAGTTTCTACAACCAATCTTTCCTCTATCAAAATAGTTTTCAGTAGTATCATGAACAAAATCAAGAATATAACTATCACATAAATCATATTGTTCATGACCTACAAGTACACGTGTACAGTTTTCAACACGGTCTTTAGGATCATAAGATAAATGCAACCCATCACATTGAGCCTTAATAAGAGCATAATTCTCCGAAAGATGATTTTGAGATTTAAAAAGGATAATAGGACAATCAAGTGTGGGTGCAATAGCAAAAGTTTCATGCTTAACATGAGGAACTATAGAAAGTTCATCTCCGTAAGCATTATCCATAGTGGCATCATGGCCATAAGCATAGAAGGCATCAACTTCATCAAAAAGGGATATTTCAAAAGAATCCATAGGATCATAACACTCAAATAAGGTAAGATTAAAGGAGTTACTCTCATTAGAAGGTAGACATGGATGGCTCCATTCTTCCTCCTTTTGTTCATCACTCTCCTCCTCTTTTTCATCCAAGGGGCTTTCAGTTTCATAAATTTCTTCCATAGAGTCCTGCAAAACATTAGTCTCTTCCTTTGGGGGAGAGATTCTCTCAAGATGATCAGTAATATAATAATTTGCATCGTAATTTTCCAAACAATAGTTAAGTATAGCAAGACTCTCAGATTTGTAAGGTGCACCATTAATATTTTTAAGAAGAGAAGTAATTTCATAGGCACCCTTATAAGCAACAAATTCTTCTATTTGCGCTACATCATCGAAATCATAATTTCTCTTAGCATAACAAGCTAAGGTTTCATCATCATTGTACTCACATTGGAAAGCAAGGTGTTTGTGCCTCATAAAGCAACAAGATTCATCCCTGCAGAAAGATATAGTATATATTGAGCACAAGTTTCTAGCATACTCATACAACTGGTGTATTTGTTTCCATAAGTGTATCCCCTTTTGAGACAAGTGGTGTTCCTTGTACCACTTTTGTTGATCCTCAGTGAATCCTCCCTGCCAATAAGATCTGGTTTCAAAGAAGTCAGACATTGATTGGCAAGTAAGGAACTAGACATACTATATATTTTTTTAGATTTTTGATAAAGGACACGAAGATAAAAACTGAAAGGTAAACTAACAAGACTTAAAAGCAAAGATAAAAGATAGTGTGCAACTCCCCTATCTTGAAGAGTGGAGTCCCTGGCAACGGCGCCAGAAATTTGCTTGATACACGAGATACTTCTCGCTCCTCGTTGGTTACCCCAAGTGGAAGGTGAGATGTAGCGTAGCAGCAAATTTCCCTCGGTCAAGATACCGAGGTTTAAAGATTGTCTCCCGTAGGACTCCAAGGTCGACAAGTAGGTGGTTCGGCAAGTGAGGCGCCGTTTGAAGATAATCACTTGCTTCTCCTGGACCTGCACACACACAGATAGTTTTTCTCCGAACGAGTTCAGAGGAGTTGTCAATTCCTCCGGCCTTGTTGTTTACAAAGGATAAAACGCACGGGATAATAATGATAGTGATAGCTACTGAAAAGTAAATACTGAAAGTAAATTGATAGCATAAACAGTGGTAGAAGTATGGACCTGGATCTCATGATGTTCACTAGTGATGTCTCTCTCCCAAAAGATGATAAAATAGCCATGCGAGGTAAACAAATTACAGCTCGGCAATTGACAGGATTATGTGCGCAAACCAATGCTAATTATGCAAAACAGAAAGGAAGAGGCTCAAAAGCACAGGCGGTACGCTAAGGCAAGTAGACCGAAATCCATCTGCATCTACCCACTAATCATCCACCTTGAGATATCTATCCAGAACATCTCGCTGGTATTAAGTTGCGAATCCCACCCAAAGTGTAAACTCAAAGCAACGGACAACTGCATTAAAGAACTTTGCGTAAAGTAAACAATCCTTGCACCCACAAGTACAACCACCGTTGTTTTCCCCCCTTGTGGCAACAACTCATCACCTAGACTCATGTTTCTGTCACTCAAGCTACTCATCGGGGGGCATGAACCCACAATCATGCATAACGCTCCCTCTTGGAGTCACTACCTACTACTTGGCCAAAGCAATAAACATCAACGGAGAACATGCAAGAGTTACTCAAGAACAAAAATATAAAAGAAGAGAATCAAATATATAACTCAATCACAATCTGAACATAATCTCATAATCCATCGGATCCCAGCAAACTCAGCATAGCAACAGCAGAAAGATTACATATGTGCCTCGATCATGTAGGGAAGCTCACGAGGTCTAATCCATGAAGAATAAAGAGGGGAGGAGAACATCACATAGCTACTGATCATGGACCCATGGTCCAAGGTGGACTACTCACGGTTCATCCGGGAAGCATCCATGGTGGTGGAGAAGCTCCCGGAGGTGATTCCCCCCTCCGGCAGGGTGCCGGGAAGAGGTCTTCTAGTGCTCCCGATCTTGGAAGCACGGCGGCGGCGGAACAGAGGAGAGATCGCGAAAAAGGGTTATGTCTTTGAGGGTTTCTCGTCACGGGGAATAAATAGGATAAAGGGGGCATCCAGAGGTGGGCCAGGGGCCTGGACGCGCCCTCTGGCCGCCTGGCCCCCCTAGCTACCATCTGGCCCCTCCTGGGCTCTTCGCGAAGCTTCCGGTACGCTGATTTTTCCTATATTTTTCCTGGAATTTTTCTGGTACTTTTAATAAGGGGGAAACCTGAAATAGAAAAATAGCAGAAAACAGGAACTGGCACTGGGGTGCACTGAGTTAATAGGTTAGTCCAAATATGATCAAAAGTGTATGGAAGTTCATCAATATCATAGCAATATCACACAAAAGAGGCATGGAGCAAGCAGAAATTATAGATACGTTTTGGACGTATCACCAGGTACCTCATGACTGATGGGGGTTTGCACTTTACACATGGAGCTTTTAGAAAAGCTTTAGCCAAGTACGATGTCAATCATAGAATTGCTTCACCGTACCACCCTCAAACTAGTGGGCAAGTTGAGCTCACCAATAGAGAGATCAAGTTGATCTTACAGAAGACAGTCAATAGAAATAGAAAAGATTGGTCGAATAAGTTAGGGGATGCTCTGTGGGCGTATAGAACTGCTTACCAAAACCCCATGGGTATGTCTCCCTATAAGATGGTCTATGGCAAGGCTTGCCATTTGCCATTAGAATTAGAACACAAAGCTTTCTGGGCTATTAGAGAGCTTAATGCTGACCCGAAATTAGCTGGTGAAAAGCGTCTCATGAACTTGACTTCTCTAGATGAGTGGAGAAGTGAAGCTTACGAGAGCGCTAAAATGTTCAAGGAAAAGGTAAAGAAGTGGCACGATAGGAGAATTCTGAAACTTGAATTTAATGTTGGTGATAAAGTTTTGTTGTTTAGATCCCTTTCAGGTTTTCTCCAGGTAAACTACTTTCCAGGTGGGAGGGCCATTTCATATTGAGGAAGTCTACCGCTCGGGTGCAATCAAGATTAACAATTTCAAAGACACCAAACCTCAAGTTGTGAATGGGAAAAGACTTAAGCATTACATAGCAGGTGATCCTGTCAATGTTGATGTGGATTTGGTATACACAACAACTCATGAAGAACATGTTGCAGCCCTGTTTCAGACACCAGTAGAAGCAGATTAAGTAAAGGTATGTATTACAGTAAGGAAACATCGCGAAACCGCCATATAAGTTCCAGATTACGAGTTTTTGTAAAATTAGGAAATTTTGAGCCCGAAGTGGAGCCGGAGACTAGCTCCAGGGGGCCAAGGCGCCCCCTGGCGCGGCCCCACCCATGGCCGCTCCAGGAGGCCGCCTGGGAACCCAGGAGTTCGTCTCCGACCCCACTTTGGCTCGTTACCTTCCTTTCTGTGCAGAAATTTTTGCTATATATTTGTCCGGATTGTTCCGACAACGTATCTCGCGATTTCGTGTGTTTTCTTTTCGATCTGTTTCTGCCAGAAAATCTTTCAGCTAGACCAAGGTGCCATGGCTTCCCCAAGTTCCCCGAAGGACAAGTTCGTCGTCAACGTCATCAACCCTTACCTCGCTGAGGTGAAGAAGCACCCCCAGATCCTTCATGTGGAGGATGGTGACCTCCATAAGGAGGATCTGAAGGGACGAGTCAAGGAGGGGAGCACCGAGGAGCGGCTGAAGGAGATGGAACATGAGGTCTTCAAGTTCAAGAAGATGGTGGAGCGTGGTGTTGAAGCTAACTTCGACATCATGAACGAATTAGAAGCTTCCCACAAGAAGGAGATGTGGTCAAGTTTGTCCGCACTAGTAGAAAAAGTTTATGAACTCCAAGCACAGATCTATGATCTGCAGAACCAGAACTGTGAGTATGAACTAAAGTTTTTGCGCATGGGTTTCGGTGCTGAGTGCAGGATCCTGGAGACAGGAATGTCCTTTGAGACTGGAGAACAGCTGCCATGGAAGCGCTTCGCCAAGGAGTACGTGACCAACAAGAACAAGAATGAGGAGTAAATCTCCTCGGGTAATGGCATCCCCTTAGCTTGTTCCAAGCTTGGGGGAGTGCCCGGTATCTTTATCTTTATCTTTATCTTTGTCTTTTAGAGTCGAGTAGAGTCGTATCATGTCTAGGGAAGTTATCTTATAAAATAGGTGTTTGCTTTGAGGTCTATCACTCCTTTTTGGAGAGTTATGTATCCATGAGTGTGGAGTCGTCTATGATGAAATATTAATGAGAATATTGATCCCTTCGCTGCACTCGGTATTCTCTTCACGCAATCGACCTTATGATGATTCTTATGGGGAGTATTGACCTTATATCAGGTATGGCTTTGAAAACTTTATTTAATCTTGGCAAACATAGCTTTGGTCATAACAACAAGCATGATTTTCTCAAAGTAGCGACATAGCCAAAACCTTTTTGTTATTATTCTTGTAGTGTTATGTTGACAAGGAAGAAAACTTGATGTGCTATGCTTGTTTTAATGTTTATGCTTTATATTGCTTTGCATCCAATTCATCATCAATTGTCTGTTCTCTCAAAGCCTTTGCTAGCCAAACCTCTGTACTAAGCGGAATTCTGTTTGTACATCCATACCTGGAACCAGTATTTTCCATACGAGTCCACCATACCTTCCTATTCGTGGTATTCCACTAACACTCCTAAAGTATAGAATTTTTGTGTTATCCTTAAATATTCAAAATCTTCTATTTTGTGCCCCTGTTTTAGCTCATGAGGAAGTAGTAGTTAATTCATGATCTTCTTAAGTTGGAAAAGTTTTATCCCGGGATTGCATGTCTAATCTGATAACCCCTAATACGAGGAGGAACTGGCATGAGTGCGCCCAGCTCACAAAAGATAATACAACAAAAACCCTCCTTCACTCTTTGTTCATGAGAAATCAGAAAACTTTGGCAGTGATAAACAAAGGATATTGCGGGGATGTGATCGTCCCCGTGTGGGAGCCGTTCCTCGAAACTTGTCCAATCTGAGAAGTAATTGAGTTTTCTATTAGCATTCGTTGACAAATCATGCACCTCTCAAAACTTGTTTTCATTCTGTTTGATTTAAGGATAGCCCTTGAGTTTTCCCTGCTTGCCTTTAACAAGGCCTTTCCTTTACTTTTATGTTGAGTCAGTTTCCTACTTCTTCCTTTCCCAAAGAGAACAGACACTTGATGTTGATGAGGATTCATCCATATAATGATGCATTAAGTTTTGCCATGCCATATCATTGTTGACATTATCTTTTGATAAGTAAGTTGTTTGCAAAAGTTTTTGCCAAGCAAACATCTTCCTTTGTGTTAACATTTTCACTTCAAAACTAATAGCATGTTCTTTCAAAGGTTCCAAATTGTCTCTTCATAATATAAAAAGAAAGAGCAAAAGTAAAAGCTATTAGTTGTTCTTTTACCAAGGAACATGTTTGCCTTGATTTGATGAGTTTCCTTAGCCCTACTCTTGATTATAATTGTTATTACTCTTTCATAAGGGCCTTATGAGTTGAAGATTACTGTTGAGGATGTTTGAGTTTGGTAAATAAACCATGATGCTTATTGTCCGTATTCTATTTATCGACACTTCACTCTCTAAACTTGTGGACAGGTTTACCGAGCTCAGTTTTCGCTTGGGGACAAGCGTGGTCTAAGCTTGGGGGAGTTGATACGTCCAAAATGCATCACTATTTTGTATCATAATTCCTCCTTGTTCATTGATATATTCCACATTACGATGATGTTCTTATGTTGTTTTGGCTTGTTTTACACAGTTTGCAACTTTCCGGTGCCGAAGCAGCAGATGCAGGATTCAGCGGTAAAAAGTGGACGCTGAGTTACCGAAGAAGAACACCTCCAAATTACCTGAAAATCGACGGGGGGTATTTTTAAGAAGATTGACGAGGACTCGCAAAAGAGGGGCCACAGGGGCCCCAGGCGGCCACCTGGAGCGGCCGCACCCCTGGCCGCGCTAGGAGGGCGCCTGGAGCTCTGGGGCCACTCCCGGCTCCCCCCTCTAGCCTATATACTCCTCGTTACCCCAAAACCCTAAAAGAGAGAGTTTTTACGGAGTTCCTCCGCCGCTCCGTGGCGGAAACCTACAGAGAAGAAAAGGGCTCTCCGGCGGGCAGATTCCGCCGAGGAGATCACCTCCCGGAAGGGGAGATCATGGCCATCTTCATCACCATCGTCACGGGCATCATCGAGATCATCATCAACATCATCCCCAACATCATCAACATCTTCATCTTCATCCAATCTCATCTCACAATTGAAACTTGTGTTGTAACTCGTACTATCTATCCTCTCTACTCTACCGGTGTTGATTACTACTTTTTGGTGAATGCTATTGAGTTTTGTTGGAGAAATATTGTTATGACCAGATCTTTTACCACCTATTTATCACATCTGATCATGATCTCTTTTATGTCTTGTGAGTAGTTACTTTAGTTCTTGAGGACATGGGAGAAGTCTAGTTGTTAGTAGTCATATGATGTTGAAGTAATATGTGTTGTTTGATATTTAAGTTGTGTTGTTATTTTCCTAGTGGTGTTGTGTGAGTCGAACACTCAACACTTCGCCTGAAGGGGAATACATTGTGTATAAATAATGCTTACGGTGGGTTGCCGGAGTGACAGAAACCTGAACCCCAGTTTGCACAGTTTTGCTCAAAGGAATAATGGATCCTTGATCTTATTGATGTGGTTACGCTTTGCCTTAATTTCTATCTTGTATTTGCGGATGCTTGCAAGTTGTTTAATCATAAGAGTGCACTGATCTTAGTCTAGAAGGTGTGCTAGCATAGATCCACCCACTCAACACTTATCAGCACAACACTTGTTATCGATACGGAGTATGGCGAAAGCACGTGACTACCTCTCCATGTGTCCTCAAGAACGCTTTAGTCTTTATAAGTTCAGTTGCCAGGCTTATCCTTTGCTCAAAAGGATTGGGCCACTTGCTGCTCCTCAGTACTATTTACATTGCTTGCTTTTATCTTATTGTTGCTTATACCGAAAACCCCTAAAAAGTTATCTTTCAGTGCTTGCAGTTTTTCCTCGTCCAAAGTCACTTATCAATACCTTTCGCTCCTCGTTGGGTTCGACACTCTTACTTATCGAAAAAGCTGCAATAGATCCCCTACGGTTGTGGGTCATCAGTCATCCAGCCACAAATCTTCCCAAAACCTAGTATTGCATCCATTCCCCACCTTTTTCCTACAATTCTTATAAAGAGATCCTTAACTGCCAGAATATTTTTCCAAAAGTAATCCCCTGATTTAGGTTTAACTCCAGCCAGACATTTAGTCCCCACATATTTCCTAAGAAGAATTTCCTGCCATAAATCTTGTTCAGTTTCTAATTTCCAAAACCATTTAGTCAACAGAGCTTGATTCATCAAGTCCAGATTTAAGATGCCCAGCCCACCTTGGTCTTTTGGCAAACAACAAGTTTTCCAATTTACCAAATGATATTTCCTTTTCCCCTCATCAGCCTGCCACACCAATCTTGATCTAAAGAAATCTAATTTCTTTCTAACTCCAACTAGGATGGGGTAAAAGGACATCATGTATAATGGCATATTGGTTAGGCAGGATTGAACTAAAGCAGTTCTTCCTGCCATATTCAGGAGTCTGCCTTGCCAGCAGCTGCATCTCCCTTCCACCTTATTCAGCACCCCATCACACAGACTATTATTAATTCAGCCCTTAGAAACAGGTATCCCCAGGTATTTTAAAGGTAACTTACCCACCTCACATGTAAATATGTCCTGATATTCCCTAATTCTATCTTTCACCTCTCCCAAAGCAAACAATTCACTTTTATGATAGTTAATTTTCAAACCAGACATCTGCTCAAAATCCCCTAAAATGAACTTCAATCTTCTAGCATCCTCCAGATCATCTTGTAGAAGAAAAATTGTGTCATCAGCATATTGCAGCATGTTTACTCCCCCTTCTATCCATTCAGTCATCACTCCTTTCACTAGATTGTTAATCTTAGCTTTTTCTAAAATCGCTGCCAAAGAATTAGCAGCTAGATCAAAAAGGAGAGGGGACAAGGCCTCCCCTTGTCTAAACCCTTTTTGTGTTTTGAAATAAGGCCCAATGTTATCATTGACTCTGATTCCCACTTTTCCTCCAATCATAGATTTCATAACCCAATCACACCATTTATCAGAAAATCCTTTCATTTTAAGCATTTGATATACAAAAGGCCATTTGATTTTGTCATATGCTTTTTTCAAAATCCACCTTGAATAACAGAGCATTCTATTTTTTTGTGAATGTCATTTATTGCTTCATGAAGTATAAAAATCCCTTCCATTATATATCTCCCTTTAATAAAGGCAGTTTGGTTTCTGGAAATTATTGGGTGCACTATTCTGCTTAGTCTATTCATTAAGACGTTGGTGATGATTTTAAAGCTTACATTGAGTAGACAAATAGGTCTATATTTTTGTATTTTTTTAGCATCCTTCACTTTTGGGATGAGTTTAATAATTCCATAATTCTACCTGGCAAGATCAAGTTGACCATTGTGGAATTCATCAAGCAGACTTTTGAGGTCCCATTTTACAACATCCCAAAAATTTTGGTAGAAGTCAGCTGTCAATCCATCTGGTCCAGGACTTTTGTTTTTCTTCATATTTAACACCACTTCTTTAATTTTCTTTAAATCAAATTCAGTTGTCAAAGATTCAGAGTCTTGTACTGAGAGTTGATTCATTTGTTGGTCACACAGAGATATAGAGGAAATCTCAGGTGTTCCAAATAAGGTTTTATAATATTGAGTTATATATTCAATGAGATTTTTTTCTACCTCAATAATCCTATACTCTTGTTCAAGGGACACAATCCTATTTTTTTCTCCTTCTGCCATTAACTTTGGCATGATAGTATTTAGAATTGCAATCCCCATCTTTAATTTCCTCACTCCTATATCTTTGAAGCCATCTCACCTCTTCTTGCTCCAACAATCTATTAAGTTGATCTCTCAATTCTTTTTTTTTCTTGATAATTATGAGTTGTAAGTCCCATCACCTCAGCTTCTTTATCAATTTTCTCTAACTTCCCCAATATTTCTAATTTAAGTTTTCTGCTGAGGGCTTCAGCATTCTTAGTCCAGCCTTTCATTTTCCTCCTAATGTTTCTCACTCTAGCTTGCCATCTATCCATATTATTATCAGCTACAGGTTTCCCCCAGCTCTTTTCCACAAAATCTTTGAAGCCTTCCTTCAACATCCAGGCATTCTCAAATCTAAACAAAGGAGTATGAAAAGAGCATTCTCCAGAGTCAACAATTAAAGGAGTGTGATCAGACAATTCTCTATCTAAAGAAGATAGGAATGCCAAAGGGTAGTGCTCTTCCCAATCAGGACAGAATAAAACTCTATCAAGTTTTTCATAGGTAGGATCTTCCAGATTGTTAGCCCAAGTGTACAATCTATCAGTCAGAGGTAACTCTCCTAGACCAGCATGTTCAATGATAGCATTGAACACAAAGCTCCAGTGCCCAGGAGTGTTGGGTTTATTCTTTTCACTACTTTTCCTAATGATATTAAAGTCACCTCCCACCAGACATGGGTGTATGTTATTTTGATTTACTCTTGATAGCTCAGCTAGAAAAGTTGCTTTCCCATCATTTGGGCATCTCCATACACCACAATCAGGTTCCATTTGAACTTGGCTTTCTTATCATATAAGAACACCCTAACAAAGTACTCACCTTGTTCAAATTGCTCCAAATCAAAGCAATCTGCATTGATTCCAACCAATATACCCCCATATCTGCCTCTTGGGCTAGACCAGTTCCAGCAGAAGTTTCTTCCTCCACACAAATTGTGTAGTTCATTTTTAGTGAAATCATCTTTGATGGTTTCAGTTAAGCCCAAGAAATCAAGCTTTTTTTCAGCAATTAGGTTTCTAATAAAGGTTTTCTTCACCTCATTATTGATCCCTCTAACATTCCAAAATAAACCTTTCATTTTTTTAGTATTACTTGTAGTTTTTCTACCCACCACCACTGAGTGTCTCTTGTAACCATCAGTTACAGTACCTCTCTTATTCTTGGTTTGACTAGAAAAAATCTTACTCAATTGATCTAAGTGCAATATTTCTAGTTCCATATCCTCTCCTTCTATATCAGAACAAAGCTCACTTAAATCAGCATCCCCAGTGTCAATTAGACCTGGGGAGATTAAATCATTATTTTCTCTATTAGGAACAACTAGCTTCTGGTTATATATATCCCTGGCAGCCTGTTCCATTTTAGAAATGAGATCCAGGTTGTGCTGCACCATTTCAATAGTACATCCCAAATCCACACCCACTAGTTTAGACATATGAAGTAAAGAGAGTTTTTCATCATTAAGATTTTCAGGATTTTGAATATTACCATAATTGTCTCTCTCAGCAGCTGTTTCCTTGGCAAGATCTTCAATTTTAGAATCCTCTCTGTCTTTAAGTCTGGGGCATCTCCTGGGATCAGCTTCATTTTCAGTGTTGTTAATGAGAGATGTAGTGGATCCAGAGGGCACCCCAACTTTTGTCCCAAAAGATTCCACAGATTCCTGGCTAGGATTGTAGTATAATTTCTCATCATATTTGTTGTAGTCCCCTTCCCCTTCTCTATTTCCAATATCATCAGTATTTGGATCTTCATGCTCATCCTCGGTGTTTTCCAACTCTTTCTCTAGATCATATCTCCTTTTAATCCTATCAGCCAACATTTGCAACAACTGATCCTGTCTAAGGACTTCCATTTCTAACTTAGTTTTGTCTCTTTCAAGTTCTGCAATCTTCCTCTCTTCTCTTGATGCCACAGCATCAGCCCTAGCTTTGGCTTCATCCATTTCAAGCATCTTGTTTCTGATGGCAGCCATCTCCTCAGCAAACTTGAGCATTAGGGCATTATCATCCCCTTTGTTTCCCTTGGATGCAGCCTCCTCATATTGAGCCAAAGAAAGACTGTCCAAAGAGATAGTCTCTTGTGTTCTGTTCCCCTTCAGTATTTTCCTGTTCTCTCCATCTAACTCCAACTCAGTCCCTTCGTTCTCATATTCAGCAGCTCTTTTAGCATCAGAGAACCAACCTTTTTCAACCACAGATTCCAGCTCAATGTGTATCCTATAGATCAGCAGATCATTTTTTGTGAAGTCAGTGTCTTTAGGGATTTTATGGGTATCTCTCACCCCCACCTTTGCTCTGATTTTTTCAGCATTAATAGTGTCCATGTCAATCTCCAGTACAGGGCCCAGAGAAGCAGAAACCTCACACATTCCAAAGAAATGTCTGTATTGTTCAGGAACCTTTTCAAATTTCACCCAGACAGTGTGCAGTTTCCAATAGACTGACTTTCCAAAGTCCAGGGTTGAACATTCACCACCACCCCTGTGCCAAGCAGCACAAAGTCCTTGAAGTTTGCTAATTCCATCAGCTTAGCCTTGTTAGGGAACCTCATCAGATATCCATCTTTGTTTTTCCAGTTCCAATTGAACATATATTGAAACCCCTCAAGGAACTCAGTCTCATTGAGCTTGTCAGAATTGACCTGGATAAGGCCCAAAGGATTACTGTGTGCCATCTCCATGGAATCCTTAGAATTTTGGACTAAAAGGATCCCCAAGCCTATGGCAGTAAACCCCACATATTTTGGGGTGGGTTTCAGTTGTTTTAGCCAGGCACATTCATCAGTAATGTGAGAATCTTTCCCACAAATTACACAATTTCCCAGCTTGCATTCTTTAGTGCCATGAGATGAGCTCTTGCATTTGTTGCATACTCCTCCTCTGAATCTGCTCCCATCACCATACCCACCTTCATTTGTTCCTTTCTCCCCTCCTACTTTCCCTTTCCCTTTAGACATATCCACAGAACAAATCATAGCACCCCCACTCTTCTCAGCCCCTTTGGAACCCCCATTACCCAGACTTTGGGATGAATTGGCACTGGTAGATCCAGCAGTAACAGCAGCAGTCGTCCCAACACCCCCCAGATTTTGAGCTTGGGCCAATTGAGCCACTAGAGCACTTAACAAGTTCTGTTGGGCTAGTAAATCTGAGGAAGAGGGGTAGAATTTGTGACAGTAGATCTCTCACCTCCAATAGAACTTTTGATTCTTCCATCCTCACCTCCCAACTCAGATCTCCTTCCACCATCAAAGTGTTGATTGAATTCTACAGATCTCAGATCCCTCCTGTCTTGAGAGAAATTAGGAGGTGGCCTCTCTTGTCTGCTTGAGAAAGAATTTCCACCCCCTCCTGGGCCTCCAAAATTGTCCCTCTCATCAAACCTCCATCCTCTCCCCTGAAAATTGTTCCTACCTCCTCTAAAGGAATTATTGTTGAAACCTCTCCCTCCTCCACGATTGAAGGCCATCTCTGGCGGCGCAAGTGGGAACCCTAGTTTATCCTTCCTCTCAGCCTCCACAGGTGGGGGGATATATATACCATCCAAAAGTCCCACAGGGGACCCACCTGTCATGCCTTCGCCAAGTAAAGAAGGGGAATCTTCCACATTTAGAAAAAAGAACCCAATAGATTCATTGCCCTCTTCTCTTTCTTCCTCATAGATTTTTTCAGCATCGCTGTCCTCATTATAATCTCTTATAACGTTTAAATCTAACTCTAATATGGGAAACATCAGATTTAAAGGCTCATAAACCTTTCTGACCTCATGTCTATCTTTGATGATTGCTAGATTGTCACAAACATCCTCACCAATTTTATTATCTAAGCATCCCACATCAAAATCAATCCTATCCTCAACATTATAGTTGAGAATCGGCAAGCAAGCATCACTATCACACCAGTTTTTAACATATATCCCAGGGGTAATTTCCCCATTACCATTCCCAATTACCCATGCCTTGCTAGGATTCAAAATCCTTTTGTTTTCATTCACCTGACGCTCAATTTTACCCTCAGGCAATTTGTTTTTACTCTTGAATCTAGCCCGCTTAGAACACACAGGAGAAATTGAGGCGCAATCAAGCATGTACCGAGAAGCATTACCATGTCTTGAAGCAGAATGCATACCTGGCAAAGTCGAGTCCTCCTCATCCGAGGAGATCTCCCCTGCTAGCAACCATAAGCGGCTACCAGCAGGAGAGCCCCCTACGCATGGCGTGTACGCACCGCGAGGCCTAGATCCTTGCCGAGCGGCGAGGAAAGCGGGGAGAGCGGCGGGGTAGAGTCGTCATCTTCCAATTCTTCGGCGGCGGCTTGATGCGCAGAGGGACCGGCGGCGCCACCACCTCTGGCGATGGTTCCCTGCCCCCAAAGCTGTTGAAGTAGCGTCTCATCGGCGGCAGAGTCAGCACAAGCACTCCACTGACCTTCTCCGGATCGTCTTCCGCAAGCGGATGCTCCATGCGTGACCTCATCCCCCACCAATTCTTCTTCGTCCTTGGATCCGGCGAGTCTGTCCTCTCCATCGCCCACACCAACACCTCTATTGGATCTACCGCTCGAACTCCAAAGGCAGCATCCCATTCCCTCTTCGTCATAGATCCCGCTACCTTGTCTGCAAACCTTGCCATGGCACGCTTGTGCGGGAACCAAGAGCGGATCTCGAACATCCTCACCCTCTTGTCGTCGTCGCCCGCTAGATCCATGTACTGGAGGTATTCCATCACAGTCGCCATGGGGGGACATAGGGGAGCAGCAGTGTACCGCCTCGCTCTCGTCACTGGATCTTGAAATTGGGGAAAGTGGGGGAGATGGGGGGTCGGGGAAGAAGACCAACTCCTCAGGGTCCCGACTAGTCTCATCGACCCCACCTTTCACGCCGCAACTCGAGTCTGGTCCGCCATTACTGTGCCTCCTGTGTACCCGCGGGCGCACGAAGTTCATGTACACCTTAGATGTGACGCACTGCGCCACATGCAGTCCGAACGTGGCCGAATCCCCCACCACCAGATCATCACCGGCAGCGAGCTCCGTCCAGTCGATTAGGCAGCCCTTCTCCGTCAACAGCTCCAATCTCCCCCATCGGCGCCTGATCAGGCCAGGCCGAAACTTGGGCGGTGACGTCGACGTCTTCGAGAACATGACTTGCGAGAAGAGACGCTCCACACGAACCTCCTCTCCATCCTCTCGTCGTTCGCCGTCGTACCCGCGCCTCGTGGTGGCCCAATCGCCGTCCAGGGCGGCGGGATCGCCAACCCTAGCCTCATCTCCAGTCGCCATCTCTCCCAAGTACTTCATTTTTTTCCATCTAATACTCGGTATATGAGCTTTGCTAGATTCACGGGCTTTTACTTGGCTTTACGGGGTAGGGTTGCTTTTAGCCAATTCTAATTGGATTAAGGGTGGGGCAGGTTAAATCAGGGGAGGCAGTTTATGATTAGGGAAAAGAGGATTCCGTAAAAGCCTGTATTGCCTCGTGCGTGTAGCATTTTTGCTCGGTATATGATATGGGTGCATGCGTTCACTAAAATGCTTCACATCACTCGTGGGCTGTTGTGACCATGGAAGTGTCCAGGTCGTTGAGAAATTGAACAAACGCCAAGTGAGACGAGCCCCCTTCCTTGAGCGCCTCGGCGGCTGCGCCCTTCGCTGCCGCCACCCGCTCCGTGAGTTTCTTGCCGTCCTCGGAAGCCATAATCCACCTGACCCTCTCCTCTACTTCCTCTGCCTTCACCAGCTCTTCATTATAGCCTCTCATCTCCACCCCGAGATTCATTCCCTCCACTATGTGAACCTTGTTTACCTTCTGCTCCGCGTACAACGGCCAGCACAGCAGCGGCAACCCTGCCGTGATGCCCTCCAGCGTCGAGTTCCAGCCGCAGTGCGTCATGAATGCGCCGGTCGCCCTATGGCGCAGGACCTTGACCTGCGGTGCCCAAGACCTGACCACGAACCCTCTGTTCTTCGTCCTCTCCAAGAATCCTTCAGGCATGAGCTCGTCGAGTTCGGGCTCTGGCACCGAATCGCCGTACTTGTAGTCGGGGCTGCGCGGGCTCCGCACGACCCACAGGAACCTCTCCCCTGATTTTTCCAATCCAATTGCAATCTCCTCCAGCTGCTTGCCGGAGAATGTGCCCATGCTGCCAAAGGAGAGGAACACTACGCTCTGGTCTGGCTGCGCGTCCAGCCAGCGGAGGCACTCGTGCTCCTTGTCTCCGCCTCCGGAAACCAACGGGCCGACACAGTAGACCGGCGGCGTGGCAGGACCAGGGACGCAGAGCCCGCCATTGAGAGCGCGCACCGCGCGCGTCTCCAGCGACTCGAAGGAATTGATAAGAATTCCTTTGGCATCTGGCATTCGGTCGAACATGGCCAAGTTGGCCGAGAGTAGTTCACCGCGGTTTGCAACTTCGGATGGTAAGGCCGAAGCTTTCAACGGAGGAACACCCGGGAAAGTGATGATGGAGTTGCCGAGCTCCTTTATGCTTGCCTTACTGCCGTCTAGCTTGCTCGGCAGGTTGAGGAAGAGGGCGAGGTCGGCGGCGGCCGACGGGTAGAGGTAGTAGACCGGAAGCTTGAGTTCGGCCGCAACATCTTGGGCATCGACACAGAACATGTCGATAACGAGCGCGTCGACGGAGGGTAGCGAGCGGAGGAATTCTCGCAGGGGCGGGGTCATGGCGTTGAGTACCCTGAAAATCTGCATGACGGGGTGCGTGGGCGCGCTGTCGGAGTCGGAATCGGTGAGCGCGGCCGGCGGCGGTTGCAGGACGTGGAAGGCGATGGAGGGGGTTGAGGCCTTAGCCCTGCCCACCGCAGCGGAGAAGTCCGTGGACTCGACCTGCGGATCGACGAGCGCCACGGTGACGGCCAGGCCGTGCTTGAGGAACATCTTGGCGAGCTCGGCCATGGGAACCAGGTGGCCGACGCCGAGGCCAGGGTACAGAACCACCGTCTTCTTCATCGCTTCACTCTCCGACCGAGTACAGATTACGGAATGCTGTTTGGTTTGTTTTGGTGTCGAGACGGCTGTTCGATCTGTTCTGCTTTGTGAACAACCAACCGGTGCCGGGGCTATAAATACGAACCCTGCCAAAACTGGACTTGGATTCATGGTGGTATGGGCATGGCCGGGTGAGACCGTGAGCTGAGCTCAGCGCCGCATGCGAACGATCCAGTACTTTCAGGATCGAGGAGGAGTTTCAGGATTGCGTTCCACGGCACAATCACCTTCAAGAGCAGGATCGAGGACCCGCCACACTGAAGCCGGTAAGGTAAGAAGACGAGCTGGCGGTCCAAGGCTGCTGCCGGTCCTGATCGATCATGATCTGGAGTTTCGGCCATGCCGATCGGTTCTTGGTATCGACGCCGTCATCTTTACATGGTTTTTCTGTGCTTGCTCTTCAGGCCATAGCCACGAGCACAAAGTGCATTTCTTCTACTCAACCTGCCGATGTCCCGATCGTATGGCTATATATCCATCTATCCATCCATGGACGACCACTGCCATAATGCTACATTGACGTAACGGATGAGTTCAGCATGGACCCACATGTTCTTGCTAGGAGCCTAGGATATACTTGGGGGCATTAACGACAAAACATTCTTAATTAAGAAGAAAAGAACTATCCAGTTTCCAAAACTAATCGAACCAAATGAAAATTATTGCAATCTTGATCATATCTAGTGATTGTGTTATTTTTTCGTCTTTGTTTGTTAGGACTGACTCCCTATTGGGCCTGCTCAGTTTATGGGAGTCAGACCGCCCTTGACCATCCAAGACCAAATGAGTGCAACAACATGTCGTCTGGTGGAGTTCCTTTCGCCACGTGTCGGCTCCCCTTCGTGCTTCTTACTCGGTGCGTAGTGGAGAAAGAGGTGTAAGGGCTCTCCCAATGCATCGTTTCTTAGCACAATATCATAGGAACAATTAAAACTTAGGATACAAGTACCATAATGCATTGTATCTTAGAGATTGTATCTTATTTAATGATTTTACCTTCATGCATACATATAATTGGTCTAGTCATGTTTTTTACATATGACCACGTGCAATGGTTGTATCTTAACTAAGATACAACATCCCTCTCTTTCTTCATTAAATACCATGCCACATAAGAAAAATGCCTATAATTACGTGCTAAGATACAAGAATTGGGAGTGCCCTAAGAGCATCGTTAATAGTATAGCCAGCTGCTGGCTATAAAAAGATGTCATGTCATCTATAGCTAACATTATAGTCAACAAGTACAATAGTAAGGCTATAAGGAGTAGTACTTTAGCAATATATGGCCCACATGTCTATCTCACAAAATGCCTAGAAACACGTGTTGCAGCTGGCTACTAATTAGTAGCCCGCTTCTCTTCTCTCTCCTCTTCTCTCTCCTTCAACTAAGCACAAATATACTATTTTAATCCTTATAGCCAGCTGACTAGGCACTATTGTACATGCTCTAAGGGCTTGTTGCGGTGCGCCGGTCACTGATTCATTCTTTTCGCGCTTCGCCTCTTTTCCTCCTATGTTCGTTCCCTTTCGATGTTCCCATCGACGGTTTTGTTGCGGAGGTGAGGGTGTGGTGGTTTCTCCGAGCATCATCGGTTAAGGGGGCAACTTCGATTTCCTCCGCGATGTTCCTACTTACAACTGGTGCACTTGCGGTGTCGGGTGCTTGGAGGGGTTGCTTCCTCTGCTACCCCCTTCTAGAGCCAATGTGGTATGTCGCCTTTATATTGAGTCAATTGCATTATTACTTTAAGAACCAGCCATGGAGCATGGGAATCACTGCTAACTTGTATGCATTTTTGTAACATAAATGTGTTGAGTGATGCATGAGTATGATGGTTTGTCTTCAAGTTTGGGTGCGTAGTCATCATCCTTATTTCATTGATGTCGCAAGGTACCTAGTTATCACATGTCATGTTGAACTTGATATAGGTATGCTTCTTGTTATTAGAACTGTCATTCTGCATGTGATCAAAGCTTTACTCCGTTATACCATTCAAACTTAAAAAAATATTCATTTTATCATCTACCTTATCGAGGATGAGTAGGTATTAAGCTTGGGATTGTTCATATGCCTTCGAGGTATCTATATTTTTTTGAAGTATTCTTGCTATATTCATATCATTTATATAGGGTTTTGGCACCCTTTTATACAATTTTAGGACTAATTATTAATCGAGGGTTGTTTTTTATATTGCAGAAAAATGATTTTTCCAAAGACGGAAAAAAAGAAACAAAAATATCTCGACAAGGTTCATCACCAGGGATACCCATCGGACTTGGGATCGCCTGAAGGAGCCCCAAGGTCCTCCGCATGCCCCGCCCTGGCGGCCTCTACCCTATTCGAGAGCTCCTACCGTGTGGCTAGCGGGCACATAGGTTAAGGACTCCATTTAGCCACAATCTTGCTTCGGAGGTTTCCGAATCACCCTATGTTTTTTATGTACAAATCTCCTGTGGCAAATAAAGTAATAACGAAACTCCAATTTTATATATAGAAAAATACTTCTCGAGGAGAGATCCAATATCAGAGGGGATTCTCACCCCGGGCTGCTTGAACACTAGGTACCATAGGCATAAACATTCGCCCACCTAGGGGCAAAGAGGATGGCAGACTCTATCCCTCTCTTATGATGGCATCAGAGCACCGCTGGGGGGGGGACCTTTATCCCAGTCATCACGGTGGTCATCTCCATCGACTTCACCACCATCTCAATTGTCTTCCTCTCTACGCAATGATTCACTCTCTCGCAAACCTCTATAGTCCCCTATATGATAATTACATTTTATGTTATAAGTTACTATTCAGTGATTTGTTGCATTTTTGTTATGTCTATGCAGAACCTTTTTGTCCTATGGTGATTGGTGATCTATGATGATTGATTTGACTGTGTGTTATGATATTGTGTTTCCCTTTGGTGCCTGATGTATGAGTGTGTGTATGTTGGATCCCATGTTAGTACTTTTAGTACGTTGAGATGAATATGGGGTGACAAATATTATTGTGCCAGTATAGGAGTTGATGCATATGGGATATTGAGGGGCCATATATCATAAGGATATGGTTGAATTATATTTTAATGAATTCAGAAGATTTCTAAGGGTTTAAATCATAAGTACTCCCTCTGTGCCGGAATATAGGTCTTTGAAGTATACTAGTTGTAGTATACTCCAAAGACCTATATTTTGGTACGGGGGAAGTACATGTTAGACAATGAATTTTGATGCATGTTTGCATAGGCCTCTCCCATATATAAATTGCAACACAATGATTATCGGTAGAATTTGAGTCAATTTCCCAAGGAGTAATGCTCAATACCTACCACTATAAATACACATTTGGTATCCTTTACTTTATTGTAATTAAACTAGATGATGTCCCGCACGTTGTGTTGCAAAACTTTTTTACAAAATATTTCAGTGAAAATGTTTGGTTAAATGAAGCATGTATATTTGAAACAATAACTTTTAAACTAATATATGAATTTAATATAAATATCATAATAAAATAAAAATTCCCATGCATGCATATTGCATGTGGATTTTTATTATGTATAGTGGCATATTGAGGTGGGTCTTTCTCGTGCATGTTGGATGATGAGGTGGCATGCTTGCATGTTGAGAGAAATATGCTAGTGGAGGGTGATTTGGCATGCATGATGAGGTGGAGTGTGTGCGTGTTAAGAGAATTGGTAGTAGTGGGGAGCAACTTCTTAAGAATGTAAGATTAGATCATCTCACTTTTTATTTATAGGTATTTAAAAATCGTGCAACTGGATATAGTATCATCAGTTATTTCATCTGGATAAAGCAAAACTTTGATGTGTGTAAGGTTGTGTCATTGGCAAACATAACATTCGAGAATAAAATTCCTACCTTTGGCTCATTTTGGGATTGACACTTTATAGATATCACTTCCACTTTGAAAAGTGTTACAATACTCCTTGCGCTTGGATACAATCATATATTTGTCTGGTGGGTATGCGTACTTACTCACGTGTGTGGTGGCTGCCTCATAAATTTTTCATCTTCTAGATAGCTTTATTATGTATTGCATGCAATGCTTCCTTCTCCCCATGCATGTCATTGAAGCCATGGACAACAAATGCACTCTTTTTTTATGGTCCAACGATGATATGTACTCTAGGGGTAGTTTCTTGGCCGTGTAGGACAATGTTTGCACTCGAAGAGCTACAAGTGGTCTTGGGGTAAAAAATATCCAGGTACAATTTTTTGCCTCGTGCTGATTTTTTTCTTATAAACTATCAATATAAACATTCCTTGGAAGGACTTGATTCTTCATCACTCTCCCTTCATACTGACCTTCATAATAATAGCTCCTTTCTAGATAAAAATGTTTAAAAACACCTACATATACAGCTTGAGGGGTATTTCTAAGAGCAGTGTTATTAATGGCACTTGAACCTTCTTGTTGCATGATCAATGGATCAAACGTGTGCCCCTTGCTTTTGTTCTCCACTCTTCTGACACCATACCTCTCAAAAATTTCTCTTACTACTACAACGTTAGGAAGAGTTCATTTCGGTGTTCGTTATCAGCTAAACTTGATAGCTTCTCAAGAATTGGGTAGCTTGGGATATTTGTTTCAAGACTTCACTCTTGTACTCCACCTTGACCTTTTGAATAGTCGAGTAAAACTACACCACAAGAAATCATTCAAGAAAAAAGTTGACTGAGATTTAATCACATGTCTCGGATGATGCACATCTATTCTGGCAATCACAATCAGGCCAAAATTCAACCCCCATCATCCACCTTTGGGTCTACTACATGCCATCTCACTTGTCTCGGACCATAAATGTGTTCATACTCCTCGCCGCTCTATGGAAAATCGGGATGCACAAAATCAAAAGGTGTTCCAAAATACAGACCTAACATCGTGGTCTAATGGACTAAAATAACCATAACTTGGGGATCTTGGCAGCTTGATCTTGATGAAGTCACCACAAATGCATTGCACCTGGTGCCTCATAATCGGCAAAAAAATATGGTCTTTCACTGAACAAACATCACTGAAAATTCTACATTAAATCCAGAAAAATACGAGTACTCGTGCCAAGTCTAGGATTTGCACCCGTGGAGGGGGGTCAACTAAAAATAACATGATCATCTGAGGTACACCGAGTTTCGATATTTCACATTTTTTGAAATCACATCAACCTTTGGAGTAAAGTTCAAAGTATTTTCTATGCAACTCTAGATGTGCAACTTTGGTTGACTCGACATAATGATTTATAAAATGTTTCATAAATAGCATATATGAATAATAATTTACTAAACACGGGAGTTCAATGCTCGAAAGAAAGTCGAGTGCAAAAAAAAATTGGAAAACAAAATAAGCATTGAAGTTTTAAAAATATTAGAAATACACCAATTTCGTATGTAATATCAAAATTATGTACGGTACCACTGATTCAACATTAGATAGGTGCCCTAAGCATAGATACCTTACATACTTAGGTTTCTTGTGGTAAAATCAACCCATCCGAGTTTAAGTTTTAGACTTGACATGGATGCTTCAATATTTTCTTGATTTATTTTTTATTTTATCCACTACTTTTTCAATTGCACTATGTGCCCGTCAACTACGAGTTGCCTATGGCTACTTCACGAAATCACTCTCTTTATGGTGCTCATAAGAAAGGATTTGTGTGCATGCACGTGTGTTGTGAGCACTATTTGCGAGTCCTATATATGTTTCTTGGGAGGTATTTACGCAGAACAATCACTTATGGCTAGGGTACCCATGTCGGCATCATTTTTAGAACAACTCGCATAAAACCACAAAAAATGTGCCTAATGAGTGAAAATTAGCATTGACCATCACTTGAGCTCATGAAAACAGCGAAACTGAGAGGTTGAACCTCGTATCAGGTTGATCAGGCGTGCTATTGTGGACAATACACTAAATTGAATGAGCGCACCACATATAAATGACTCAAATGTTTTCTTCTTCTTATTTTACTTCTTCATTTTTACCATGGCATGCCAACGAAGATCTTGTGAGTGTTGCCTCTTTGTTCTGCGCTGGCGCACGGTAGTGCCCCCCCCCGAGACACAAACACACAACACGTCCATGTCGCACTCGCCCGCAACCTCCACACCTCGCCATGCCCAGCACCTTCCCCAACCGCTCACCTTCATGTCCCCGATGGGGTGGCTCGCTACCTATGGCACGAGCATGCCAACGGATAGAAGTGTAGTTGGGGTATCGAACGTAGGCCAAGAAGTGCGCTGCCCGTGGCGGTAATGGCCCCGCTAATGCACGATGGTTGGCTGATCGGGTGACGTTAGAAAGGCGGGACGGGCGAGCAAGGGAGTTGCCGTCCATGAGCAGCTTTGATCAGGGTAGGTGACTGGGCGCAGAGGAGAAGAGGACCTGGTCCATGCAACGATAGGTGGCCCTTCGGTGACTGGTTGCCAGCTACGGCCGAGCACAACGACGCTTACTCGCGAGCTCAGGAATGGTTCGGGGTCCATGGGATGGTAATGAGGAAAAGGGGAGTCAAAGGGCTAACGAGAATCGGCCCACGCTCGTCGCGGTATTTGGGAGAGAGTGAGATAGGGGAGGAGCACGATGGTGTGTTCTCCGAAGCATAAGAGAGAGAGAGAGAGAGAGAGAGAGAGAGAACTTAAGATAGGGTGAGGGAGAAAAGTGAGGAAGAATAAGAAAATAGAAGGAAATTATGTGAGGTTGATAGGTGGGTCATTTGTCCATATCAATTCAATCTTACATTTAGGTCCAATTGGTTAGTTTTATTGTTTTCGCGTGCTTATGAAATGATCAGTGCTTTGTGTTACTGGTTAAGCCTAAAATGGTGATTCTTCGTGAGTTTTATTAAATAGGGTATTAAGTTTTTTTTTGAACGGATAATAGGGCATTAACTTGTTACCTTAGCTTCATATGTGATGGTTTTGAATAATTACCTCATTTGTTCAAAAAAATACATTTAACATTTAATTGGGTTTACAAGTTGGGTCTATCTAGAACTCAGTCGACTGAGACTTAAGGAAGTCTCAGTCGAGTGACGTCAGCATAGATTTTTTGCTGCAAGCGGCACAACTAAATGCTACAACCGGTGATAAAAAAATGTTGCGATGATTTTGTCAACAACGAATTCTAATGTTGCAACTGGTGTGACTAAAATGCTACAACCATGAATGATAGATGTTGCAACCGGTGTGATGATGTGCTACAACCAGTTAAAAATGGCATGCTACAACCTACAAAATAAATGTTGCAACCGATAAAAAATATGTTGCAAACGGCGGAACAAAATACTGCAAAAACGAATGAGACTTGGTTAAATAAAACTTAGTTAAATTTCAGTGGACTGAATTTTAGCAAATCCGTTACAAGTTTTACATCACTGGTGTAGTGTTGCGACCATCAAAGTGTCCAGGTCATTGAGGAATTGGACAAACGCCAAATGAGACGAGCCCCCTTCCTTGAGCGCGTCGGCTGCTGCATCCTTCGCTGCCGCCACCCGCTCCCTGAGCGCCTTGCCGCCTTCGGACGCCATAATCCACCTGACCTTCTCCTCCACCTCTTCGGCCTGGACAATCTCTTCGTCGTAGCCTCTCATCTCGACCCCGAGCTTCATTTCCTCCACAATGTGCACCTTGTTCACCTTCTGCTCGGCGTACAGTGGCCAGCACAGCAACGGCAACCCGGCCGTGATGCCCTCCAGCGTCGAGTTCCAGCCGCAATGCGTCATGAATGCGCCGGTCGCCCTGTGGTTCAGGACCTCGACTTGCGGTGCCCAAGACTTGACCACAAACCCTCTGTTCTTGGTCCTCTCCAAGAACCCTTCCGGCATGAGTGAACCGAGATCAGGCTCCGGCAGCGGATCGCCGTGCTTCTGATCGGGACTGTGCGGGCTCCGCACAACCCATAGGAACCTCTGCCCTGACTTCTCCAATCCATTTGCAATCTCCTGGAGCTGCTTACTGGAGAACCTGCCTAGGCTGCCGAAGGAGAGGAACACTACGCTCTGGTCCGGCTGCGCGTCCAGCCAGCGTAGGCATTCGTGCTCCTTGTCTCCGCCTCCTGAGACCAACGGCCCGATGCAGTAGACCGGCGGCGTGACACGACCAGGGACGCAGAGCCCGTCCTTGAGAGCGCTCACCGCGCGCATTTCCAGCGATTCGAAGGAATTGATAAGAATTCCGTTCGCCTCTGTCATTCGGTCAAACATGTCTAAGACGTGCACGAGCGCTTCATCGTCGCCGATAACTTCGGAGGGCAAGTCCGAAGCTTTGAACGGAGGAACACCCGGGAAAGTGATGATGGAATCGCCGAGCTCTTTTATGTTTTGCCTATTGCCGGCGAGCATGCTCGGCAGGTTGAGAAATATGGCGAGGTCGCTGGCAGCGGAGGCGAACGAGTAGTAGACGGGCAGCTTGAGCTCGGCGGCGACGTCTTGGGCGTCGACGCAGAACATGTCGAGGACGAGCGCGTGGACGGAGGGCAGCGAGCGGAGGAAGTCGCGGAGGGGCGCATTCATGGCGGCCAGCAGCTGGACGACCTTCACGACGTGGTGCTGTGGCGGGCCTTCGGTGCTCGAATCGGCGGGCGGCGGCGGCGGCAGGACGTGGAAGGCGACGGAGGGGTTGGAAGCCCGAGCGCGGGCGACCGCGGCGGAGAAGTCCGTGGACTTGACCTGTGGCTCGACGAGCGCCACGGTGACGGCCAGGCCGTGCTTGAGGAACACCTTGGCGAGCTCGACCATGGGCACCAGGTGGCCGACGCCGAGGCCAGGGTACAGGACCACCGTCTTCTTCATCGCCTCGCTTCTCTCTTGTAGTACGAAATGCTTCTGGTTTACTCTGCAAACAAACCCACCGGGACGATGGCTAATATAGTGGAGCTTTGCTCTTCGAATCAGATCAAAAACTTCAAAATTGGATGGCCGCGTGAGACATTGAGCCACATCTGGACAGCAGTGCCTGAAGCCGCCAGTGTGGTGGGTGTTGGCGCCTTTGTGAAGGCCAACGTCAGCCGTGACGGTACTGCCCGTGGAGCCATTCTGCAGCGAGCTTCCGCGATGCCGATCGGATCTTGGTATCCACGCCGTCCTCTTCTAGAAGGCTTTGCCTGCTCGCTCTTCGGAGCATTGGCACGGTGACAAAATGCATTTCTCCTACCCATTATTGATTCTATCCATGGGCGACCATGCATGACCCTAGTGCTGCACTGACGTAATGAATGAGTTCAACATGGACACATGTTCCTGTTTGATAAATTATCAATTTATAGGTGATTTTATACATGAATAAATCATGATGACAGTGTAATAATGTTAATTATGTACTATTATATTAATAGCTTAATATTTAAGATGTATTATGCATAAAGTAGAAAAGAAATTGTGTAAACAACTAGTATGATTAATATATGAACAAAAATGAGAGGGATGAATGGATCATGCCCTATAGCCTCTTAATCAAAGCCGCAACGACGGTGACAACATCCTCGATAGCATTTTTCTTGGCAACCTCAGAGTTGTTATACATGTCGATGAAGAGGTCGATGATGTTGTTGAAGTGGAGGAATGGAAATGAGATGTCGTGTCTAAGACGATTAGGTGACAGATAGAATTGTCAACCCCTACAATACATATGTGGTCAGGCAGGGAAACGTGAGGTAAGGCCCAAGACGTACTCCCTCCGTCCCATAATATAGTAACGTTTTGAAAACTAGCATAGTTTGCAAAACGTTACTATATTATGGGACGGAGGGAGTAGTTGATAAGGTCTGGGCTCAACTCAGCTCATCCATCAAATTCGACGTGCGTACAATCGCGAGGCGGGCAATGGAGGAGGATTGTGTATGTGTACCACTTCTCTTGGCAAACTCCAATAGGATATGAAAGGGAGAATCTCTAATAAATTGGTTTCAACTCTCATGTACTAATATAGTGGGAATAAATTTTTCACATGAACCTTTGAGATTTTCCAGGAACTATTGTTTATATGGGCCTAAAGCCCATATAAAATTCAATAATTCCCCATCAGATCTCAAAGGCACATTATGTTATCCTCTTTTCTGAACACTATTTGATGTACATGTATTTTTAATGGAGACCCGTCAAAGTTAAACATTCATCTAAATCAAAAATCTATACTTCACGACAAATGAACAATGAATTATGCCTTAAATTATCAGTTCAATACTAGACCAATTGTTTTATCAATACTAGACTGCTGAAGGCTAATCAACCAGGTGGAGCATATTAGTGACAGTCCTAGCTTATTTATGATCTTATTAGAGGATAAATTGCTTCATAGGCTGTGACCAGCAGTCGAACTCATACATGTGTGTTCTTTCAAAGATTACTCTATAGGATAGCATCTTTCTTATACAAGTCTTAGAACATATTAAGACAAAAATCAATATGACATACAGTTTGTGAGACTAGTGTAGCTTCAACGGAGTAGGTTATTATTGGAGTGTAGTGTAAACTCTTACACCAGAAGTCAAATGACTGTAGTTTATTAGTTTGCCTAGGGGCTACAAAGCTTAGTGTTCCCTTTGGTGTTAGTGAAAATGCAAAGACATGTGTGTCCTATACAGTTTCATGCCTCTTTTGAATGTGATACTCCCTTCAGCCGGAATTACTTGTCACTAAAATGAATGTATCTAGCACTTTCAAGTAATTCCGGTCGGAGGAAGTACGCTACTCATGTGGTGGTGGGATGTAATATAAGGCTATATAAAGACTGCATATGCTTTTGAATCCCTCTTGGGGGGGGGGCTCATATGATCTTGGAGAGGTGCTGGAGGTCTAAACCTAGTGACGTGAGCACTTTACTTAGTCTAGTATTTTTGTTCTTGCCTTCATCGATACCCATGCAACGGTCACGATCCACCCCTTATATAGTGTTGGAGGGCACCACAATGGCCTTATGGAACTAATTTGAACACTCATGGAAAATGGTAGGAGTCGAAGTCCACGAATAAAATGAGGTCATATCATGTCCCGATCAAAGATAACCGAGCGCGTGCAGTCGCTAAGGTACTCAAGTGCTCTCTATCCGCAGGTAATCCTTCATCGGGTCCCATGCGCCAGGGTCACGTTCTCAAGCACGAGGCAGTGGGTGTCGATGACAAAAGTAGAGCACTGTGTTGTCGTTGTCACATCTCCGACGAGCTAAACATCTTATCGCATTGTCACGATCATGATGACCCTACTGGGCCTAGACTATGGCGCCCTATGGCCATAGAGAGTATGTTCCCAGTTAACAATCGGTCCTCTCGATCATGTGGGCTATTAGTCGATGGGTCCAGCATGTTTTCCCTTCGTTGTTTGGGACCCTAAGGTCGTGTTTATGATAGTTTCACCCTTCTCATTGATTGATCTTGGCTTCTAATGTGGTTACCTCATAATATTGGCCTTGGAATTGGGAATGGTGTCTAACAATCTGCTGAAGTACATTGATATTATGGATCGGAATTTCTCTGATGTTGGTTCTATTAGCTTCGGGTCCTTCGTGGCGCCATTCTCTTTCCACCGATAGGTGACTCCAAACCTTCGTGTAGATGTCGGGTCCACATAGTGGTGGGTACGATCTTTTTGGTCATGACAATGTCGTCTACATAGACCTGGACGTTCCTTCCGATCTGGTCTCTTAGACATGCTTGCATCATCCGCTGGTACGTGGCTCCGGCATTTTTTAGTCCGAAGGGCATAGTTTGGTAACAGAATACTCCGTAGGGGGTAATGAACGAGGTGTGCTCTTCGTCTTATTACTTCATCCTGATCTGATTGTATCCTAAGTATGCGTCGAGGAAAGATAGGAGGTCGCATCCTGCTGTGACGCTACCGAACGCGCATAGCCACGCCTCACCCCGTGCGCGGATTCGCCGTCCTCGACGTCGCCACCGTACGGGTCCCCGCCTTCGTCGTCGCCGGCGTCATTCCGGTGACCCCCCGACCACACCACCACCACCAGTGCACTCGCCGTCGTCTTCCGGTTCGAATGCACCAAGCCCCGAGGCGAACGGTGCCCCCTAACCCAATTCCGTCGCCCTCCCGTGGCCTCCGCCGTGTTGGGCACGCCGGCGGCTAGCCGCCGGTGCCCCCTGACGTGGCACCCCTGGGGCAACCCCCTGGGTCGCTGCCAGTGGGTCCCCGTGGACCAGTTGACTGGGTTGACCAGTCAACTATGCTGACTGGACAACCCTAGTCACTGACAGGTGGGTCCCCCTGGAATAATTAAACTAAATGATTTAGATTAATCAGATAATTAAAATTGAGTCACTGACATGTGGGTCCAGTGGTATTTTCTAATTTAATGAAGTGTTTTATAAATAACAGAGGCTGACATGTGGGTCCCACATGTCAGCACTGTTCTGGATAATATTGTGGATAATGTTTCGGATAATGTTTAAATGAATAATAAAAGAAATCCAGAAAATCATTTAAATTGATTTAAACTTCGAAATTCAATAACTTTTAAACCGTAACTCGGATTCAAAAACTTTATACATGAAAATTGATCAGAAAAATATAACGAATACGAATACGCTATCCGTATGTCTACCACCCCCCTCTAACACAACGAACATCGAACCCTCCCCCTTCGGACCGGCGGTCCGATAAACTGTCCGGTACTGTTAGAGTGCCCGGATGAATTTATTCCGAACACGAAAGTTGTTCGGAATGGATCAAATAGCACGGATACACCCCCCTTATGTTGTTCCGATGACCACGACACCTCCGGCTTGATCCTTCCCCCTCCGGACACCCTGTCCGGTAATCAACCGGAGCCGGTAGTTCATCCTCAGGTGAATTCCCGCTCCGAGCATATTGCATTGCACTGCGTTAGAACACCGATAACATTTCATCTATCATGTCATGCATATGTTTGTATATTATTGTTGTGTATTTACTGCTTCCCCCCCCCCTTAATCTTCGGTAGACCCCGCTGCTGCCGTCGACTACACCGCTGCTGAGTACGACTACTTCGTCGACGACCCTACTACTACCGTCGAGCTTGCAGGCAAGCAGAGCCATTCTCTTCCCCAGATACCGCCTATCTTTTCGTACATTTCTTGCACTAGGCATTGTTACTGCTGCTGCTACGATTACAATCCTATTCAATTGCATAGCCTGTTTTTGTCACCCCTTGATGTACCTTCCTTTAATCCTATGCTGCCTATTATTACTTATGCATTATTCAGCAGTGAACCCTGCGCATTGTTAGCTAGGATTAGATAGAGGGCCGCGATCACTCAGGGGAGTGAACGCGGATATTAATATTATAACTGCACAGGTACGGTACAATGCAGACACCGCCTCAGGCCCTATCTGGGTTATGCCTAGTCACCTCAAGTGTGAGCTATCAAGGAGTAATCTTTGTACTCCACTCGAGGCTGACTTTGTCTTACCGCCATAGGGTCTTGACAACGGTTGTCCTAAAGGTAAGAAGTCGGGCGACCCAACGGTGCCCGCGAGAGGTATTGCGACGGGACGACAGGGAGGGCACGACCAGTGTACCGGTGTGCTTGGACCCTGGTCGTTGGCCGCGAGAGTTACCAAATCACGGAAGTCGAGCTTCTCCAGGAGCACACGCGAGACAAGGTAAGGAGACGGTTCACCTTGTTGGTAACCGCAGTGACTTGGTGGGACGACAGGGCAGGCACCGATGTACTGGTGTTCCTGGCTGCTGTCGTTGTCCGCGGGTCGGTTAAGTCGAGGCAACGATAACGGTTGTCACGCAGGTTAATTAAAATGCTAAATGGTTCAGTGAATGTCTTGAGTTGGCTATATGCCATGTACGCACTACCTACCCGTGGGAACTATGAGTTATGGGCTCCTCTGCTTCTTAGTGTCGTCCGAGGACTCTTCAGACGTCAGCAGTACCGCGGGCTGATTGCCGGGAAGTGGTGTTGTCTTATTTGCCGCGGCGTGTGATTTGTATTTGCTTTGATTTAACTTCACCGGCCAGCCACGCACCGTGCAGGAGTACGTTTGGGTTGGGGTCCAAGGCCCGGCGTACTTAGGATTTAGACCGGCGGATGACCTCTCTGTTGAGTTTGAAAGATGGGCTATGAAGTGTCGGATAGCCTCGGTGGAGCGTTCCCTAACAAGGTTCCCACCACCCTGGAGATCTGTGCGTGTAGCGTAACACAAGTGCACCCCTGCAGGGAAGATTGATCTATCGATAGCCGTGTCCACGGTAACAGGACGCTTTATGCTGAAGCTGGATCCTACCACTAGAAACTATTACTATTAAACTGTATGGTTTCGGGTTCTCTTCCTCGCGGGGATGTCGAGGAGGTGAACTCGGAGGCATTGTTAATTATTACAACTTATTATTATTCAATGTTGCAGCAACTTCTGCTTCATTGTTACCTTACTGTTTTATATAAACTGTTGGCTGATGCTTACCCCATGCTGCAAGACATCGTCGGAAGATGCTAGTCTTCGATAGGCCTAGCTTCTTACCCTTGCTCTGAATTTCTGTCTTTCAGTCCACTATATACAGCCTCTTCTTTCCGTTGACACAATGCATAATGCTTAGTAGCGGACGTAAGACTCGCGGGTATAATAGATACTCACCTTCTTTATTGCCTTTACTGTTTTGCCTGATCGGCCGCTGCAGCCGACGTTGGAGCCCAGGAGCAGGAGTACCCCGCAGGCGCCTACTACGACGTCGAGTTCCCCGTCGACCATGAGTAGTTCTGTGGATCCCAGGCAGGAGGCCTCGCCTTTTCGTTCTGTATCTCTGATGTGGTTTGTGCTAGCCTTCTTAAGGCAAAACTTGACTAACTATGTCTGTACTCAGATATTATGGCTTGTATGACTTATATATATTCGGGTCCGCGTGACCCCCTCTATTGTAATATATTTGTTTATCCTTTTGTGTTTAGTGTTGTGTTGTGATATTACCACCGTGGCACCCTAATCTCAGTCGTGTACCCTGTGTGTATGATTACTGTACACGGTCTGATTTTGGGGGCGTCACAAGTTGGTATCAGAGCCGACTGCCTGTAGGAAGCCACCCCACCACTACCTGGTCGATGTTGAGTCTAGACTTTGAAAAACTATTTTGCTAACTTAATATTTGGCTTACGGGCCCACATCGATGTCACTACGTGTGATATCTATGGTATTAGGATCCTTTTCTCCTTACCTATGCTCTGGGGATCTACTCTCTTATCCTTGCTGGTAAGTTTTGCAAAAGCTGACATTAGGATCACGTTCTCTTGATTCCACCCGGCGTTTTTGGTGCTTCCCCCATTGATTGAGTCGTGTCGCAGGCGTCGTACGCCAGATCCCAGACCGCGGATCCCATTCTCATTCTGGGCAGGCCGCGCGTTCTCTGGCATCAACTCCTGTGGCCAACAGTTTTCTTGCGGCGTGATTGACATAGTGGAATCTATGTCGCGTCGTGTAATCCTTACCGCGGTCTGCGCGCCGCCTAGAGAGTCCTTTTTCCTTAATTTCTACGACGTTACGCTGCCCGATTTTCGGTTGATTCTATGTGTGGATGTGTATGTCTTATATGACTACTCCTATATATCCGCGCCTCCTCTTTGTTGTCACTTTACCTCTTACTCGTTTCCGGTATTTTCGTTAAGTTGTTCATCGCTGAAATACCCCTGTTAAATTCTAGCAGGATGGCTGGTCGTGGTGGTCGTGGTCGTGGTCGTGCTGCCAACGACCCACCTCCGCCGCCGGATTACATGGCCGCGATGATGCAGCAGTTCGAGATGAATCGTCAGTTCATGCAGAATATCATGGCTCAGTTCCCCCAGCCGAATCAGAATGGGCACCACCATCAGCATGCCACCGTGACTCTGCACGACTTCACCCGCCTCAACCCCACTATGTTCCGCAACACTGTTCAGCCGCTGGATGCTGATGACTGGCTTCGCGACATCACTCACGAGCTGGAGTCTGCTAATGTCGATCCAGCCGACTATGTGAACTTTGCGTCTTATCATCTGAAAGGCGCCGCTGCTCAGTGGTGGAGCACCCACAAGCGTTCCCTGCCAGTTGAAGAAGTCATCACTTGGGATGAATTTCAGTCTGCCTTCCACGCCCGCTATATTCCTCAGGGGATCATGGATCGTAAGGCGGAAGAATTCCGCAACCTCACTCAGGGCGACATGACTGTTGAAGCCTAACAGCGCGAGTTCCTCAACCTCTCTCGCTATGCGGAAGGAGAGATCACCACTGATGCTCGCAGGCAGCAGAAGTTCCGTCGTGGCCTCAACCCTGAACTCAGGCTCGCTCTTGCCGTTCATGATTTCGCCAACTTCGCCACCATGGTGAACAAGGCTATCACCGTCGAGACTGCCCAGATGGAGCACAAGAACTCTCTGAAGCGTTATCGTGACGTTGGCTCATCTTCGGGCGCAACGCAGAAGCGTCGTATCTGGCTCCCTACCAGTGTGACCCACGCAGCTGTCCCTGCTCCGAGGCCGTCTTATGCTGCACCCCGTCTGCCTCCTCCACCGCAGATGCCAAGAGCTCTGCCTGCACCACCCAATGCTACACCCCTTCGTCCTCAGGATGGATTATGCTTCACGTGCCGCCAACTAGGGCATTTTTCCAGGGAGTGCCCCCTGAAACAGAAGCAACTGGTAGTTCACCCCGCTGGCCGTGGAAATGGTCGTGGCAACAACCGGACCCCCAACTATAATACTGGGTCTGCTGCTTATGCCCGTGGACATGCTAACAACGTCAATGTTGAAGAAGCTCAGCAACAACCCGCTACCGTGATGGGTACCCTTCTCGTTAATTCCGTACCTGCTACTGTTTTATTTGATACAGGAGCATCGCATTCATTCATGTCGGAAGCATTCGCATTGTCGCATAACTTCACGCTAGAAAAGATGAACCCACCGATGGTTGTCCGCACCCCAATAGGCCAATGTCAAACCACCAAGATAGTGCCCGGAACCATCATTGAAATTGAAGGGATTGAATTCCTTGTTTCCCCCATCGTTCTAAAGACTTCCACCATAGACCTAATTCTGGGCATGGATTGGTTGAAATTTCACGATGCCGCACTGTATTGTGGCACCAGCTCTGTCCGAATTTTACACCCCTCAGGCGAGATTGTTACCCACACCACCAGAGTAACCCTTAATGCTGAAACACAGATATTTATGATGAATGCTTTGAATGCCGCCCCCCTTGAAGGCATCGAGAACGTTCCAGTCGTTCGCGACTTTCCCGACGTCTTCCCAGAAGAACTGCCGGGAATACCCCCGATCAGAGAAGTTGAATTCGTCATCGACTTGAAGCCGGGCACTGTTCCTATTGCCAAGTGTCCTTACAAGATGACGCCACATGAACTCCTTGAACTTAAGGAGGAAATCGACAAGGCACTTCAGAAAGGATTCATTCGCCCCAGTTCCTCAGCTTGGGGAGCACCTTCACTCTTTGTCAAGAAGAGCGATGGGACAAACCGATTGGTCCAAGATTATCGGCCCATTAACCAAGCCACCATCCAGAATAAATACCCACTTCCCCGGATCAACGATCTGTATGATCAACTTGCCGGATCCAAGGTGTTTTCTAAACTCGACTTGAGGTTGGGTTATCACCAAATCCGAGTCCGTGATGAGGACATTCCGAAGACTGCCTTCATTACTCGCTATGGTTCATACGAGTACACTGTCATGTCCTTTGGCTTAACAAATGCTCCAGCCACCTTCTCCAGATTGATGAATTATATTTTCATGGAGTACCTCGACCAGTTCGTCGTGGTTTATCTGGATGATATATTGATATACTCCAAGAACGAAGAAGAACATGCTAAACATCTTCGTCTTATACTGGAGAAGCTTCGAGAACACAAACTCTACGCTAAATATTCCAAGTGTGAGTTCTGGCTTCCCGAAGTAACCTACCTTGGACATGTGATTTCCAAGGATGGCATTGCCGTCACCCCAGAACGTATCCAGGCTATTCTTGACTGGACTCCTCCCAAGACCGTCAAGCAAGTCCGCAGTTTCCTCGGGCTCGCTAGCTATTGCCGCCGTTTCGTCGAGAATTTTTCCAAGATTGCCAGGCCTCTGACTAATCTGCTTCACAAAGGCGTCAAGTTTGAGTGGACAGATAAATGTCAAGAAAGTTTTCAAGCCCTCAAGGACAAGCTAACTTCTCCCCCGGTGCTCGCTCCCCCTGATACTCAGAAGGACTTCGTGATATATTGCGACGCGTCTCGTCAAGGATTAGGCTGTGTCCTATTGCAAGAGCGCAAAGTGATTGCTTATGGCTCTCGTCAGTTGCGTGCTCACGAAGAAAAATATCCAACACACGATCTCGAATTGGCAGCAGTAATTTATGCATTGAAGATGTGGCGACATTACCTCGTTGGTAATCGTTGCGAGATCTACACCGACCACCAAAGCCTGAAGTACTTGTTTACTCAGCCCGACCTGAATCTCCGCCAACAAAGATGGCTCGAGACAATAGCCGATTTTAACATGGATATTCATTACACCCCTGGCAAGGCTAATGTGATGGCTGATGCCTTGAGCCGCAAAGCTTATTGTTCTGAATTGGAGGTTCAGGTGCAGCAACCCCTTCTGTATGAAGACTTTCAAAAGTTGAACCTCGAGATTGTTCCTCAAGGTTGTGAAAATAACCTGGTCATTGAACCGGATCTCGTCAAATCCGTCAAGTGTATACAGTTCTATGATGATTTCGTACACAATATTAAGCGCGATATCGCCAATGGGAGACCCTCACCCTTCACCCTTGATAGTAATGGTGCGGCGTTCTACCAGAACCGATTAGTGGTTACTCATAGCAAGGGCAGGCATGAGAACCTGGATATGACTCCGAAGGTCATGAAAGCGGCTCACGATACCCCATTGTCCATTCATCCTGGAAGCACCAAGATGTACCAAGACATTCGTCAACAATTCTGGTGGCCTAACATGAAGCAAGACATTGCCCGATATGTTTCTGAATGTGACGTTTGTCGTCGCGTCAAGGGGGAACATCAAAAACCCTCTGGAACTCTACAACCACCTGAAATCCCTGTATGGAAGTGGGACAAGGTTCAGATGGACTTCGTCACCGGTTTTCCCCGATCACAGAAAGGTAACGATGCTATCTTTGTCGTCATCGACCGGTTCTCCAAGGTTGCTCACTTTATACCAGTCAAGGAGAAGATCACGGCGGCTCAGTTAGCGGAATTATATATCGCCCAGATCGTGTCGCTCCACGGTATTCCGTTGGAGATTAGTTCAGATCGTGGCAGCCTTTTCACCTCAAGATATTGGCGGAGTTTCCAAGAAGCTCTGGGGACTACTCTGCATCTCAGCACCGCTTATCACCCCCAGTCACAGGGCCAAGTCGAACGCGTCAATCAAGTACTTGAAGATATGCTTCGAGCTTGTGTCATCTCCTTCGGCAAGAAATGGGAGGAATCTCTTCCATTTGCTGAATTCTCGTACAACAATAGCTATCACGCTAGTCTGAAGATGGCACCCTATGAAGTTCTCTATGGACGTAAGTGTCGGACCCCTCTGAGTTGGTCAGAAACTGGGGAACGTGCACTCATTGGCCCGGATATTATTCAGCAAGCTGAAGACCAAGTTCACGTCATCCGTGAACATTTGAAGGCCGCTCAGTCCCGCCAGAAGAGCAACTATGACCGCAAACACCGTGAAATGGAGTATCAACCTGGTGAATACGCTTACCTTCGTGTCACTCCCATGAGGGGCACTCATCGCTTCGGTATCAAGGGCAAGTTGGCTCCTCGCTACATTGGCCCGTTCCGTATCCTTTCCAGGAGTGGACCCGTGGCATACTGGTTGGAATTGCCGCCGAACCTCTCCCAAGTCCACGATGTCTTCCACGTGTCGCAACTCCGTCGCTGCTTCAAGGATCCTATCCGCGAAGTGGAGCATGATATGATCGAGCTGCAACAAGACTTGACTTATCGAGAACATCCGAGCCGCATTCTCGATCAGTCTGAGCGTCGAACCCGCAACAAGACCGTCAAGTTCCTCAAGGTTCAGTGGTCGAATCATTCTGAAGATGAAGCCACTTGGGAACGCGAAGATCGCCTTCGCGATGAATACCCCGATCTTTTCCTCGCTACCACTTAAATTCTCGGGACGAGAATTCTTGTAGTGGGGGAGATTTGTAACACCCTCAGATGCCTGTAACAGTAATCATCATCACTGTTGACTATCACTGTTTGTTAATCACTGTTATCCCCTGTCCTTAATCAAACTTTGCTTCTGCTCTTTTCAAACCATGCTGGTTGGGGATCAAATCCCCAAAGCCCAATGCATCTAGCTCATCATGAAATCAAACCCTAGTTGGAACTACTTTAAATAAAAATTAAAACAAAAGTGCTCAATTAAAGTTGTTCCAAAAATCATGAAACTATTTTGTAAATTGCCTAAAATCATTATAATCATGTTGGAACAACTTTGGTAATTTTTGGAGTTGCAGAAAATTCCAAACAATTCAAACAGTAGGCTAGAACCCCTACTTTGGGCATTTAATATTTAAAAGAAATACCTAATGGATTTATTTTGCTGCAAAACTTTTTGTGGCACCTCAGTAATATATAAACCTAATTTACAATCACCAATAATATTTTACAAAAATGCTAGAGCTAATAAATCAATTACAGAAAAGAATGTGAGCAAACAGAAAAGAAAACAAATGAAACAAAGACTAAAGCCCGCCCAGTGCGAGGCCCACCTTGGCCCAGCCCACCCCGGCCCGTCTTCCACCTCCCACCTGCCCCCGTCCTGTCGGCCACCTGCTCGACGCCGTGGCGCCGCCGTGGCCACGGGCGCCCCTGGAGCCCTCCCCTCCCTCACCTGCTCCCTCCCGCCATGGACACGCTAAGACCACCCCGGCCGACACCCTGGACAACTCCCCCACCCCATTCCTCTCCTCCTCCTCTCGCCATCGTCTGGGAAAATTCCCCCAAGCCCGCCGTCGCCATGACCGCGCACCACCGCGGCCGCTGACCTCGAGCCGCCTCACCACCTTGTCCAGTGTGTGTCTCGCCGTCGCCTTCGTCACCGAGCGCAAGGAATCGAGCTCGGAGCCGTTACGGCGAGCACACGGTCATCTCCCCCAACTCCGGCCGCCGCGGCGTCGCGGAGGAAATCCGGCGCCACCCCGACGCCACTGAGGCCGCTCTCTGCACCGTTACGTTTATGGTGAGCTCCTTCACCATCCCCATGTCGCCGTTGAGGTTCCCGTGTCCCATAGTCGTGCGCGCCATTAGGGCAGAGCAACCTCGCCGCCGGCGAGCGCCCAACCGCGGCGTAGAGCTTGCATTTGACGCCCTACTCGCGTCATTTCATTTCCCTGGACGCCAGCTACCGAACGCGCATAGCCACGCCTCACCCCGTGCGCGGATTCGCCGTCCTCGACGTCGCCACCGTACGGGTCCCCGCCTTCGTCGTCGCCGGCGTCATTCCGGTGACCCCCCCGACCACACCACCACCACCAGTGCACTCGCCGTCGTCTTCCGGTTCGAATGCACCAAGCCCCGAGGCGAACGGTGCCCCCTAACCCAATTCTGTCGCCCTCCCGTGGCCTCCGCCGTGTTGGGCACGCCGGCGGCTAGCCGCCGGTGCCCCCTGACGTGGCACCCCTGGGGCAACCCCCTGGGTCGCTGCCAGTGGGTCCCCGTGGACCAGTTGACTGGGTTGACCAGTCAACTATGCTGACTGGACAACCCTAGTCACTGACAGGTGGGTCCCCCTGGAATAATTAAACTAAATGATTTAGATTAATCAGATAATTAAAATTGAGACACTGACATGTGGGTCCAGTGGTATTTTCTAATTTAATGAAGTGTTTTATAAATAACAGAGGCTGACATGTGGGTCCCACATGTCAGCACTGTTCTGGATAATGTTGTGGATAATGTTTTGGATAATGTTTAAATGAATAATAAAAGAAATCCAGAAAATCATTTAAATTGATTTAAACTTCGAAATTCAATAACTTTTAAACCGTAACTCGGATTCAAAAACTTTATACATGAAAATTGATCAGAAAAATATAACGAATACGAATATGCTATCCTTATGTCTACCACCCCCCTCTAACACAACGAACATCGAACCCTCCCCCTCCGGACCGGCGGTCCGATAAACTGTCCGGTACTGTTAGAGTGCCCGGATGAATTTATTCCGAACACGAAAGTTGTTCGGAATGGATCAAATAGCACGGATACACCCCCCCCTTATGTTGTTCCGATGACCACGACACCTCCGGCTTGATCCTTCCCCCTCCGGACACCCTGTCCGGTAATCAACCGGAGCCGGTAGTTCATCCTCAGGTGAATTCCCGCTCCGAGCATATTGCATTGCACTGCGTTAGAACACCGATAACATTTCATCTATCATGTCATGCATATGTTTGTATATTATTGCTGTGTATTTACTGCTTCCCCCCCCCCTTAATCTTCGGTAGACCCCGCTGCTGCCGTCGACTACACCGCTGCTGAGTACGACTACTTCGTCGACGACCCTACTACTACCGTCGAGCTTGCAGGCAAGCAGAGCCATTCTCTTCCCCAGATACCGCCTATCTTTCCGTACATTTCTTGCACTAGGCATTGTTACTGCTGCTGCTACGATTACAATCCTATTCAATTGCATAGCCTGTTTTTGTCGCCCCTTGATGTACCTTCCTTTAATCCTATGCTGCCTATTATTACTTATGCATTATTCAGCAGTGAACCCTGCGCATTGTTAGCTAGGATTAGATAGAGGGCCGCGATCACTCAGGGGAGTGAACGCGGATATTAATATTATAACTGCACAGGTACGGTACAATGCAGACACCGCCTCAGGCCCTATCTGGGTTATGCCTAGTCACCTCAAGTGTGAGCTATCAAGGAGTAATCTTTGTACTCCACTCGAGGCTGACTTTGTCTTACCGCCATAGGGTCTTGACAACGGTTGTCCTAAAGGTAAGAAGTCGGGCGACCCAACGGTGCCCGCGAGAGGTATTGCGACGGGACGACAGGGAGGGCACGACCAGTGTACCGGTGTGCTTGGCCCCTGGTCGTTGGCCGCGAGAGTTACCAAACCACGGAAGTCGAGCTTCTCCAGGAGCACACGCGAGACAAGGTAAGGAGACGGTTCACCTTGTTGGTAACCGCAGTGACTTGGTGGGACGACAGGGCAGGCACCGATGTACTGGTGTTCCTGGCTGCTGTCGTTGTCCGCGGGTCGGTTAAGTCGAGGCAACGATAACGGTTGTCACGCAGGTTAATTAAAATGCTAAATGGTTCAGTGAATGTCTTGAGTTGGCTATATGCCATGTACGCACTACCTACCCATGGGAACTACGAGTTATGGGCTCCTCTGCTTCTTAGTGTCGTCCGAGGACTCTTCAGACGTCAGCAGTACCGCGGGCTGATTGCCGGGAAGTGGTGTTGTCTTATTTGCCGCGGCGTGTGATTTGTATTTGCTTTGATTTAACTTCACCGGCCAGCCACGCACCGTGCAGGAGTACGTTTGGGTTGGGGTCCAAGGCCCGGCGTACTTAGGATTTAGACCGGCGGATGACCTCTCTGTTGAGTTTGAAAGATGGGCTATGAAGTGTCGGATAGCCTCGGTGGAGCGTTCCCTAACAAGGTTCCCGCCACCCTGGAGATCCGTGCGTGTAGCGTAACACAAGTGCACCCCTGCAGGGAAGATTGATCTATCGATAGCCGTGTCCACGGTAACAGGACGCGTTATGCTGAAGCTGGATCCTACAACTAGAAACTATTATTAAATTGTATGGTTTCGGGTTCTCTTCCTCGCGGGGATGTCGAGGAGGTGAACTCGGAGGCATTGTTAATTATTACAACTTATTATTATACAATGCTGCAGCAACTTCTGCTGCATTGTTACTTTATGCTTTATATAAACTGTTGGCTGATTCTTACCTCATGCTGCAAGACATCGTCGGAAGATGCTAGTCTTCGTTAGGCCTAGCTTCTTACCCTTGCTCTGGATTTCTGTCTTTCAGTCCACTATATACAGCCTCTTCTTTCCGTTGATACAATACATAATGCTTAGTAGCGGACGTAAGACTCGCGGGTATACTAGATACTCACCTGCTTTATTTCCTTTACTGTTTTGCCTGATCGGCCGCTGCAGCCGACGTTGGAGCCCAGGAGCAGGAGTACCCTGGAGGCGCCTACTACGACGTCGAGTTCCCCGTTGATCAGGAGTAGTTCGGTGGATCCCAGGCAGGAGGCCTCGCATTTTCGGTCTGTATCTCTGATGTGATTTGTGCTAGCCTTCTTAAGGCAAAACTTGACTAACTATGTCTGTACTCAGATATTATGGCTTGTATGACTTATGTATTCGGATCCGCGTGGCCCCCTCTATTGTAACATATTTGTTTATCCTTTTTTGTTTAGTGTTGTGTTGTGATATTATCACCGTGGCACCCTAATCTCAGTCGTGTACTCTATGTGTATGATTACTGTACACGGTCTGATTTTGGGGGCGTCACAGCTGTGGAGTCAATTATTTGATCGATTCTTGGCAGGGGGAAGTGGTCTTTTGGGCAATGCTTATTGATAGGCCCATAGTCGACGCACATCCTCAGTACCTCGGTGTCCTTTTTAGGGACTAGGACTGGGTTTGCTATCCATGTTGCTTTCTTTGTTTCTCTGATGAACTGTGCGTCGAGTAGTCGATTGACTTCTTCTCCGATTGCTCTGCGTTTGGGCTCTGAAAACCGTCGCAGCGCCTGTTTTACTGGCTTCGTGTTTGGCTTGATGTGGAGCGCGTGTTCTGCGAATTCTCGCGGTATCCCTGACATATCAGCTGGGCACCAGGCAAAAAAATCCATTCTTCATGAATGAAGGTTATGAGGGCGGTTGCTTGCTCTTCTGGAAGGTGGGCATATACGCGGACTGTCTTCTCTGGGTCTGTTGGGTGTACTTGGTGTGTGATCGTGTCGCTGTCGACGCTGAAGTCCCGACCAAATTCCTTGCTAGTGGAAATATGCTTTTGTCCGTCACCATGGCTATTTCTTGGAGCTGTTGTCGGGCTCCGAATGTGTCGGAGACTTTGTGGAAGTCGCGGTCGCACTGGTCTGATTTGATGAAGCTTCCCTTGACTGTGATGATTCCTGCAGGTCCTGGCATCTTGAGCTTGAGATATGCATAGTGTGGGACCGCCATGAACTGTGTGAACGCCGGTCGCCCGAGTATGGCGTGATACTGCGACTGCCAGTCGAGTACTTCGAACTCGAGTGCCTGCTTTGCGTAGTTGCGCTTGCTGCCGAAGATCACATCAAGTTGTATTGCTCCGATGGAGGTGGCTGCTTCGCCCGGGACTACGCCGTATATTGTGGTTCCTGACTTCTTCCACACTGATCGTGGGATGAACATCTTGCGTAGAGTGCTGGTGAAGATTATGTTTAGACTGCTGCCTCCGTCCATGAAGATTATGTCCATGTCGTATCTCCGATCTGCGCTTCGAGGACCAGGGGTGCATGCCCAGGCCTCGGGACTGCGGGCGGATGGTCGCTTTGTGAGAAGGTGATGCTGGTCTCGGCGCCGCTCAGTTGGTAGGTTTCAGTTGTCTTTAGGTCTTCGGCTGCTTCGGCCTGCAAGGTGTAGGCATCTTGCTTTGCTTTCAAGGGTCTTCCTTCTTGGATCATGCAGATTCGTCCCTGGGACGCGGGGTATTGCTCCTCTGCACTCGGTGCAGGTGACTGCGTGCTTCTTCGAGTGCGTTTGGCTTCACGCTGCTTCTCCTCCTTGAGGCTGTTGGAGAGTTCGGCGAATAGGCGGCAGTCTCCCAGTGTGTGGCTTGCTCTTAGGTGTCCTCGACTTTCTTCAAAACAATGGATCGCGCAAGGTCCTTCCAATTGCTTTTTAGCTGTGAGTTTGCTGGAGCCGGCGTGCCTTCTTGTCCTTGAGACTTGGAAGATCTGCGAGCGGTCTTCTGCTCGACCGTGAACTCTTGGGTTGAGCTCTATCCCGTCGCTGAGTGATTGATTTCGGATGAAGTTGGCGAATTCGTCTGACCTTTGATCTGGGTCGTAGTAATCTCCGGTCTGAGTCTCGGAGTCGCTGTCTTGGCGTGTCGTGGGAGTCCGGGTGGCGGCGGGTCGTTGACTGATGGGCGAGCCTTCGGCCACGCGCCGCGACTCCTCGAGTGGGATTCTCGAGTAGCCTCCTTGCGCTTGTCTTCTAGGTCGCCGAGTTCTTTTCCGTCGGTGATGGATCTGGCAGTCGTCGAGGTGCTTGACTTGGTTCTACTGCAGGCTGGGTGGTCCTGGTGGGGTGACGGAGACGCTTGCGGTGAACTTGAATCTCTCGAGCGGATTGGATCTGACTCTAGTCCTCGAGTCTTGATCTGTTGAGGTCGGGACCGCCGAGATCGTGATTCCAACCTGTGTAGTTCCCACAGACGGCGCCAATTGACGGGGATCAACCCCGGCAAATCCCATGGTCAGGGACCCTGGGTTAGTCATAGAGATGGCACAGGTTGGACGATACCCGTCGGCTAACAGGAGAAGCACTTCCTGCTCGATATTATTACGTGAGGGGTGATTACAGTGGAGGCCAAGGCGAGTTCTCGCAAGGCAAGGATGAGTAGATGTGTATTGAGTTGTCCTGGACGTCTCCCCTCCTAGCCTTTATATACTAGTCTAAGTCTCGGGGAGTCCGTGCTAGGTTACATAGGTAGTTTCTAATTCTAGCCCTGCCTTGTACGCCAAGTCGCACCTTCCATGTTTTTTTTGAGCATTAAGGACGACTTTATTCAACCGAATTTAAACGTACGGGGATACACACTGGATCATGTGGGTTGCATAACCGCACATGTCTACCTTGATCTAAAGAAGTACTGAATTTAACTACTTTGACAGCCTCTCTAGCAGAGGCACTCTTTTTTAACTTAAAAATACAAGAATTAAACAAAGCTATTCTAGACTTAATTTCTTTGATAATCATCCCATTCCTCCCATTTGAACCTTGATTGATCTCTTCCACCACATTTCGATCTTCACATGTGATGACAACATCTTGTAACTGCAGATCTTCTGCTAGTGCTTGCGCTTCCCGACATGCTATGGTAGCTAAGCACTTTTCCCCCATGCCTCCCGGGCACACAAGAGAAGATGATCCAAGGTACCTCCCCTGCTCGTCCCTTACAAGAGCAGCGGCTGCACCAGAACTCTCATTATTGGACTTCCCCCAAGCAGTATAGATCATATGTGCAACCCTTCCACCTGGCGCCGGTATTTCATGTGGTGTGGCTGTTGTTATCGCATGTAGCCCGGACCTCCCCTGTTCTTGCTGACCCCTTGGTCGTTGGAGAGGCAGACCTCCCAATTCCGCAATAAACCGGGCAATGAACAAGTGCGTAGACATGGGGCTTTGATTGATGTCCTCGTGGATAAGTTTCCTCCGCGCGTGCCAAATTGCCCAAAGGGTAACTACCATCGTTGTCAGCTCATCCTTTTTTAAGGAAGAGATAAGCGTGAATAACCACTGCTTGGCATTTGTTTCCCTTGTCTCCATCATATGATCAACCAAACTTTCATCTGATAGGGCCCAGACACACCTGCTACTCGAGCACTCTAGTAAAGAATGCCTCCAGGAGTCTGGCATACCACACAATTGGCACTCTTCTCTTTCAGCCATCTTCATCTTCTTCCTCACATCCTCAGTTGGGATTGATTGCCTTCCAAGTCTCCATAAAAAGTGACGGATCTTCCCAGGTACTTGGACTCTCCATAGGGACCTCCATCCACTTGCATCGCGCTCAATGTTTGAGTGACCCGGACGGCCTTCTAACCAATCAGTCCTCCTCTGAACCGTGGCAGACAACATTCTATAACATGATTTAACCGAGAAAGAGCCCTTCCTCTCAAAGTTCCATCCCCATTCATCTTCTGCATCACTTGTAACTATCGGGATCTTAAGAATTTCGGCAACATCAGCAGGAAGGAAGTTTGCCTGCAACACCTCCTTATTCCAACACGCATTTGAGGCATCAATCAGATCGCTCACCAGGTCAGGTCCATGATCATGTAGACGTACCAACGGTCTCATGTTTATGTCCCTCGGTATCCAGTTATGCCCCCAGATACTGGTTGTCTTTCCGTTGCCAATCCTCCTGATCAAACCCTGCTTCATAATATCCCTGCCTTCTACAATTGATCGCCAAATTAGTGAAGGATGATTACCCAGCTCAGCAGACAGAATGTCCCTCGAGGGATAATAGACTGCCTTGAGAAGTCTAGAGCATAGGGTAGTAGGGGTTGTCAAAAGCCGCCACGATTGCCTCGCCAACAAAGATAGATTAAAGAGCTCAAAGTCCCTAAAACCTAGACCGCACCTTCCATGTTAGTTGAGGACTCTTGCGTCGGTGCTTGGTTGGGCCAATCGTGGGCTTGTCGTATCTTCCCAGCGGGCCTTCTGTTTTCATACGCACCAGGTAGCCTCATATGTAGGAGTCGTGGGATCACCCCCTCGTCAGGAGCATGCCGTGATTCCTCGATGGTTGATGGCAGCGATGTGCCGATGTGTGGCAATTCGTTCTCTGAGTAGTACTGTATGAAAGATGGCCCACAAGGTTACAACAACACGAACGAATCTATCGTGTGATAACTCTTCCTGTAACCTAAACAACCACAACTTTGGGTCCGGGATATCATTGTTTATGATCACCTCAATCAGCTCATCGATCGTCAGCAAGAGACCACATGCCGCCATTGAACACTTTAGCAGAGAATGAGACCATGAATCTGGCATACCACACAGAAAGCAATCTTCAACTGGACTCATATGATGACGCTTCCTTATATTGTTGGCTGGGAGATCCTAGCAAGGCGCCATAGAAATCTTTTGATCTTGGAGGACACACAAATACCCCAAAGTGATGACTATATATGCTCCCATGTGCCGAGTCGAATTTCTCACGAGTATATGACTACTTCTTAGTGGAGCCCAGCCCACCTCACGGGCCTAAGTTCGACACAAGTCCACAATATTAGTCACACAGCCGACGCGGCCCTCACAGCTCCGCCGTCGTGGCGGGCGGAGCACTGGAGAGGGCAGCGCCAGCGATGTCCGCCACCGCGGAGGCTCCCTCTCAAATTCGCCGGCCACCGTAAGTTCGCCCGCCGTCGTCCTCTCAATTTCTGGACTCTTGAACACCGGAGAAGCAGAAGTGCCGCTCGCCTCGCTGATGCTACATTGGGCTGGGCAGGTGAGTGAATCATGGCGGTTCCAGATTTCAACACGAGCATTATATACAGCGATACATTACTTGCTTTTCCCTTTACTGGTCACAGTCACAACTCACAACTCACAACAATGTCATATGCCTGAATGTGGGTGGTACGAGCCTTGAACCAATCAGCAGCGACGCACTGTATATACTTACAGAATTACAGGTTGCAAACGCTCGAATCGTGTATACATTTTCTTTCTTTCTTCACTTTAGTTTCTTCTTTTTTTGCATGTAAATACAGCCACGATCGTACTTCTTGTCTCAGTTAGACACTCAGCTGAATAAAAATATACAGTTAATTAGCCTTGTGGCTCGTGGTTCCTTTCCTATGTCCTATATCACCATCATCATCCTATAATCCCAACTATGTTCAGGAGAAGCTCAAGGTCTTCCGGTGGTCTCCGAATCTCCTCGCAGGTCCATTGTTGTAAAATCCATGATGGACGCCACATGTAATTCTACACGATTACCCACAATCCTTCTTGTTTGGGGCTTGGGCGATGACTCTGCTTGCTTCTCCACCTTGGCCTCTCCTGTCCTTTATAAAGAATATACCAGGACAAAAATTTCTGTACAGGTAGTATATTCTCCAATCCTGTTTCCTGTCAAGTATCTACTTGGAATTCAGAAATACTCCTTGTGGAACTCGAATTTTGTGGTGCATTTTCCGTTGAACTCGTGGCAAAGTTTGGCAAGTTCTTGTGCCAGGACTGGAGCTCCACAGTAGAATACACCTGTATGCAAAATACATAATTATGGACTTTGATTATCTAGATAAGGTTTGATATTACTGGTAACTAAACGCAAGTTGTGGTCTTCGTTGCAGTGTATGTTAAATCTGAAATAGCAAATGGTGTGGAATTTCAAGTCCCGTCTTCTCCCTACTTCCGATAAATACATCCCCCTGAACGTTTTGCATAAGTACTAGTGTTGCACATGATAACTCTAGCATAGATATACAATAATAACTTTGATGATGGTGGATAAATTCTGGTGAAAATGTATGTCCATGACCTCAACAAATCAAATAACGTTTGATTAGGTTGAAATACGAATACTGACCTATCTTGGCATACGGGTGCTTGGAGGCAATTTTGGCTAGGACCTTTTTCCAATTTGGTCTTGCAAAATGTGTCCGGACCTGCAAAATGAGTTCACTGGTAGTCAAATGGAAGTAGTAGCAGTACAAGGTAAGTGTGCACCTCTTTTAAACATTTATGCCAATAAATAGGGAGAAACAGCTTAATGTTTTGATGCATTCACTTCACAGCCTGAGCGAAGCTGATAGTAGCCTTATATCACTGCTTACTTTAGTTCCAGAGACAATGTCAACGCCATTCTTGGCATGGTTCAGAGCTTGAAGCATTGTGATGAGCGCTGACCGAGCATCCCCTTCCTCGTAAACGCTGGTGAGGTAGTTGTGCATCTCAATGATATTCTACATGGATCAAAGGTAAGTTTAAGTACAACTTCATAAGGGGAACCTATTGTGAAATTTCTGAAGATAACAGACTGCTCTGCAAACAAAATCAACAGTCACTTTAGGTATTTACCCTTTGATCCATTTCAGCAATCTCATTCATGACTCCTTTAAACCAATCAAAAGATCCTTGCTCACGTGTCACCCAATAAAAGTAAGCATTTGTAGTCTTTAAAACCTTCTTTGGTTTTGTGGTGACCCTCATAAGTGTACCCAGATCAACATGTGGCTTATTCCGGCCAATTGGTGGATACAGATCCGTAGAAGCATCCTGCAGTTATGCTTGTCAGTGGAAATTAAACGATAGAAAGAAGATGCAAATGATGTTTTATTTCACTTCTATTATGAAGATGACTGGCTGATGATACGGAGAATACAACGAACCTCATCTTCCTCCATCTGAATGATATTGTTTAGGAGATCTTTCAATATGCTGATGAAGGGTGTTGCACCAATTCCTAATCCAACAAGTAGTAAGACATCATACTTTCCGTAATCCTGGGCAGGAGAACCATAAGGGCCATCGATCAGAAGCTTAGGCAAGCTGCATCGCCAAAATACAGTATTATATAAACTGTGAAGTGTCCACAGAACACAAAGTTAACTGCTAAAATATAAGGGTGTTCATACGTTTTCTTAGTTGTCTCGTCTGCTCTAAGAAGGCCACTTTTTCCACTCACTGGGGGCTCGCAAGCCGCAGAAAATACTCTCTTGAGCTCTCGTGTCCAGTCACCGAGTTGCCGAACATGAATACTGAGATATTCATCCCCAGGTGCTGAAGTGATTGAGAAGGGATGCCTGAAAGAGATGAAGTGTTCAAAGTTTAATGTAGTCAGCCAATCCGCCTTCCGCAGAAACAAAATGTACAAGAAATTACGCATTATCTATCCTAGAAGATGAAATTAGCACACGACTGAGGGCCACAGGTACAGTGATAATATACCATTCAAAGGGCGACACTGCTGGACACTGAACAAACATATATTGCCCGCTCTTATAACGAAAGGTCGCAGGTTTGGACATTTGCAGCGTCAAAACATTACCAGGATAAATGGCCACCTGCAGATACATGGCACCATGTTAGTACAGGGCACAAAACCAATGCTTAAGTTTCTGATGTATTCGTACTGACCTTCAAGAGCCTGACAGCATAACTGCCAGACCTGAAGAACCTTAGAATCCTCTCCCCTAGATACAGGCACACAGGCACTGTAAGATACATCCATGTCTGCATCAAAACAAAAATATAAGAATGCTTACAAATCCAACTGTTTTCAAGTAAAAGAATGAAAGACAAATACATAAGTATCTCACCGATTTTCTGTACCAGACGCGAACAAGGTACACACACTGGCCATGAACAATGAGAGCCACGTACACAATGGCAAACAAATGGTGAGAGTACCAGAAAGCATTGAAGCCAGTCAACTTGTCGAATGGCTTTGGAAGCTTTACCAGGCTACGCCGGAACCACCGGGTCGCTAAAGTAAAAGCGATTATCATGCACACAACCATGATTCCCCCAGTGATGCCCTCCACTCCTTTGATCAATGCAAGATATGTTGGCTTTGTTTCCCCGAAATACATTCCCAAAGGAGCATACACTTCATCTGATGAACGTATAAGTCGTGGGAAATCGCATACAAGATGGTTCCCTGCATGGAGAATAACACCAACCACAATTGCTGCTGCAATAGTCTGCCATTACAACAAATACACAACTTCTTGTTATTATTTTAGTGAATTTCATGTAAATCAAATCTACAGGCATTCACGTCTGTGAAAGCGTAATTTAACTTGAGAAGAGAAAATGATATGCGTCTAACCTTGTGGAAGTTAATATTGTCATCAAATGGTAGTACACGTGCAGCCCTTGTATTCCGCAACCAAGTAATGGTGTTGCGGCATACTGGCAGGAGGATGATGGCCATGTTTAGCTTCAAGGTTTCGGCAGCGCCTTTCGCGGTTGTCACGCAGTAGCCCATCACATTGAAAACATAGCGCTCGCGGTACTGAATGAACTTCCAGGTGAAGAGTCCTGCCATTATCACAATCCACAATGCGAGCACCCACAAGCGTTTCCAGTTGTCCTCCAAATAGTAGATCAAAGAGTTGCTTATCTTGCGGATAGAGCCCTTCTTCCTCAGCGCCAAGTTTTGGCTCAGCGCCTGGCTTGTGTAACTTAAAGCCTGGCTGTAGTTCACGTACGTGTCTTTCTGCAGCAGAAGTGTCTCCAATTGCCAGAGCTGAAATGATCAACAAAAACAAGCATTGTACTTTTCAGGAGCCAGTAAAATACTAAAATTACAACCATTGATTCAAATTTAGACCGAAAGGCATAGGTTATAGTAGCATTACTTAGGTAACTACAAGGCCGGTGAACATTACAGTTACAGGGTACAGGCCAACCTAAAAGAAGTTTGCAATGAACTGGGCAGAGGAGCGAGGCAAAACAGAAATTTATGCTAGCTAGCTAGCTGGTCCACAGCTGCTCACCAGCCCAACCTGTATCGATATAAATGATGATGGGTAAGAACTGCCCATCTTCATTCAGATTCAGCCCATTGATTTCAATGGTGCGCCTCGCTGCAAGTGGTTGGGGCCCTTCAATGTACAGTAACGAGTAAAAAAAATTACCACAATCATCAGGGTGGTGTGACCTCACCTGCCAACGTTTTTCTGACGGTACTAGCAGCTTGTTTCGCCACCCATCACCCAGCAACGCGTGAGACAAATAAAAACGATGTACGACTCTGGCTAGTTCTATACTGACATATTGTATGCCCCTGCCGGTACAACTCCACTGGCTTGCCGATGCAGACAACCCAGGTCAACTACTCCTAAAAATTGCAGCGGGTCTTGTGGGTCGAAGTTAACAACGAAGGTTTACCTAATAGAGCATGATGGCATTGTTTAACAGGCCCGCACAAAAACATTAGTATGTACTCCAGTACTTACTAGAATTTCAGTTTATTAATTCATGCTGGTCAGCTGGTGTGAAAGAAGTGGTCGCTGACAGGCCTAGCACGCAGGGCAGGAAATCAAAGAAAAAACGAGCTCACCTCGATGTACCCCAGCTCCTCGGGGTCGAGCTCCTCCATGATCAACGCGGCGTACTCCTCCGCTTGCTCCTTGAGCCTCGACAGCTTGTTGGCGGACGCGCTCAGCATGATGATCTGTGGAAAGGCAACGTGAGATTTGTGCTGAAACTGAAGATGATGCTAGTAACATTTTCCAAACCTGACTGACTCTGACTGGGACTCATTTTACACGGTGGCGATGACGTGAGTGAAAGGCACATAAGGTTTTGAGTTTGAGTGGATCAAAAAAATATCAGCGGGCAATCACGGGAATGCCCCTCACCTAATCCTGCCCGGCAGACTGCTCTTCAAAGCGTTCTAGAAGAAAGAAAGAAAGAAAGAAAGAAAGAAAGAAAGAAAGAAAGAGAGCTGCCCTTTTCCTGAATGGAACGAGCGTCCAAGAAAACTTGGCAGGTGGGATGGGAATTTCGTTTGCCGAGTTGGTGAGAAGCGGACATGATGTCTGGTTCAGCTCACCGACTCTCCGTTTACACGTCCTCAGGTGTTAATTAACAAACCCCCTCCTTGCATGCATGTCGGATTATTGTGCTAGTATAAAGTACCCCACTGCTTAATTAAGAGTTTGTCCTGGTCCTCTCTAATAAGCACGTAGTAGTAGTAGCAAGAGAAATGATAAACTAGTGGTACTAGAGAATGTCATCTTGGTAAGCTACGGGATGGTGAAACCCTCGACAGATTTCGATATGATATGAGGATGGAGGAGATGGACAGCTCCGTCGACCGAATCAATGCCCAAATAATCAGATTTGATTGATATCCTCAAATAGTGGTAGTAGCAATATTTGAAAGAAAGAAAAAAGGAACCAAGCACGGCATAGTCGTGGGCATGGAGCGTTTGCTCACCTCTTTCACCTCCGCCTCGCCGATCCGGCCGTCCGCATTCTTATCCACCCTGATTAATTGAAACGAAACCAAGCAAAATGTTGTGACGAAACGGCTAATAAGTGACTGACGGTAATGCTGAATTGCACAGCTGAGTGGATGAATGAATTACATGTCGAAGAAGATTTGGAGGCGGGAGTCGAAGCTGTTGTCGGTGATCTGCTGCCAGATTTCCCGCAGCTCCTCCTTGCTGATGGTGTCCAGCTTCATCTGCCGCCGCCGGCTCAGCGTGTCGAACAGCTCCACCGCGAACTCCTTGGATTCCGTCATCCCTGCGCGTTACCACACCTCGCCGGCGTTGTTTGAGCATACAATTCTATCGAACGGGACAAAAATGGAGTGTTGTGCACAAGAAGGTTGGCAATGGAGGTACCTATGCATTCCGCGAAGTCGGAGCGGGAGAGGTAGCCGTCGCGGGCGAGGCGGTCGAAGTTGGCCTGCACCTCCCGCCACGCGTTGCTCGCCTTGTTGCTGCTGATGAAGCGGAGGCCGCGCAGCGCCCTGTGCGCGCCGGACCGCGTGCGGTCCAGCTGCGCGCGCTGCCGCCGCGCTGCGCGGGCGGCGAGCGCCGACTCGATGCCGGACGACGCCGACGACGCCGGCGGCAGGTGGTGGTGGGCTTCGTCGCGGCTGTGGCTGCGGCTGAACCGCTTGGTGAGGTCCTGCGAGAACTGGCGCGCGCCGGCCATGAGCTCCTGCGACAGCTGCAGCAGCCGGTACGACGACGTCCGGCGCATCGACGGCGATCGCGACGACGACGACGACGCGCCGTCCGCCGGCAGCCGAAGCGCCCCCGGGGCCGACGACGACGCCGGCTCCACGCTCCGCAGCACAATGGTGTCGTCGTCCTGCAGGTCCAGCGTGACCTCCACCAGCTCCTCCCCGTCCTCGGACGCCGGCTCCGACCCGCGCGGCGAGGACCCCGTGCTGAGCGACCGTGGCGTCGTCCCCGCGGAGGAGCCCCATCGCTGCTGGCCCCTCATCGCCGGCCACTGATCACAGTGTCTCTCCCGCCGCTCGGAATCTCTGGGGAAAGGCGGCGGCGACGCGTCGGGACGGGAGCCCGAGCCCGAGCCCGGCCGAGGAAGCAACGGGATATATGCGGCCCCAGAAGCAGAGCAAAAAAAATTACAAAAGTGAGCGAGGACTAGCAAGCAGCGGCGGGCAGCAGCGGATTATAAGTACGGGGAGATTAGTGGGGGGAAATGCGCTGGGGAAAATGACGGATACGCCCGGCGTTTTCACTTTTTCCGTTTCATCTGGTCTCGTTCATATGGCGGGCAATTAGGAGGGATGTAAAACGGATCTTATTTAAACCCCATTTAACCCGCTTATTGTCTAACCGCTTTATAAAGTTGTTTGTGTCAAAAAAAAAGTTGTTTGTTTTTATGAAAATGACTTATCAAGCTAGTTAAAATGATGTTTAACTGCCATTTACTACATCCCGACGGGCAATCGACTTGCTGAACTCTTGTTTTGAAATGGCAAAGCCCTGGCCCCCGAGCCTCTTGGAAGAAGAAATCGATACACTTCTCACTCTTTGGGACAAAGGCAGACGCTGTGTCAATTCCATTCAGATAGAAAATTCCAAAAAATGTGAGTCCGTGATTTTTCTACTAGCTTCGACGAGTAGTGCATTATGGGCTGCATTCTGTTGAGAGTCGTATGCACTGCATAATCCTAATTATTTGGGTAAATAACAGTGGAGTGGAGGAAGCGTGGAAGGCAGTGCGCCCGCCCCCCGTGCATTTAGGGGTGTAGTTTGTTTGGGCTCTCCGTGTTAAGTTAACAAGATGATTCTGTCGCTGTAGCGGAGTCAACTGTTGCTGTGGTCTCACCTTCCCTAACGCTCATGATGATGTTCAGGTGGTTAGCGTTTGGACCAAGTTCTTACGTATAATTGGAACGTAAAAATACGATACTATTGGTACGTACGTACGTGTGGATTTTGCGAATGAAGGGTTACGGTACAAGTTCAATGTAATAACAATTAGGTAAAATCTATTCCTTCTGTATCGAAATATAGGTAGTTATATTAGTTGTAGTATGTTGTAAGAGTGATTACCACTCTAAATATACTAGCACGAGTGACTTCACCCTAAATTTGTTCATAAACACAGTGCATACAAACTTCACACTACAAGTTAACCGATGGCGTTCTCACACATTGACGTCGAGGTACAACTTATCGGTCGTCTTGCAAAGCGTGTGGGCGAGCGTGCAATCCTCTTTGAAGGTGGCGAGGAGGTCGAGAGTGTCTTCTTCTCCATTCGCCGGCGTGTTGCGAGTTGCGACGAGCTCCGCATCAGCAGCGTGGGCACCACTTGATATGCGACGAGTCATGCTTCTCGAGCACATTGAAGCCGACCCAAAGATTTCATCTGCCGTTTCGGGAGAACCGGCCACGGTCCTGCGCCTGTGTCAACCTCCATGGAGCCATGACGTGGCTGGAGCTATCGTTCACCGCGTCGACCCGAGCGTGCTTGCGCGTAGGCGCTCCGACATGGCCGCCACGACTTTCACCCTCACCGTCGACCATGGATCTTACGAAGAAGAGGGAAAGGAGAGGAGAAGCGCGGCAAATTGCTCGCTAAAGTAGGGTAAACCTAGTGGCGGTCAGGCGGAGTACACGAAAAGCGGCAAAAGGGACCCGGGGGCTAACCCTAAATGCCTCCCGGGCCCTTACAAATAGCGGCGGAGGGGCGCATATCCTGGTGCCGTTATATCCTCATTTAAGGGGGTTGCTAAATCTCAATCGACTAAGACTTGACTAAGTCTCAGTCAATGTTATTCATAAGATCGTGTGTGAAGATTTGTATAAAACTGTTTTTTTTTTCATGTTCTACCACTTGACTGAAACTTTGTTAAATCTTAGTCGACTGAGATCTAGACACACTCATAGTTTAATTGTAAACCCAATGGTATGCAGTTTAATCTGACCTAGATTTATAGACATCTATAATACTATAATAGATCATCCCCACTATCTTATCTATCTCAACATGCAAGCATGCCACATCATCAAAGGCCCACCACAATATGCATGAGGACAAGTTCTTCGTTATTAGTTGATCTCATGCACACATCTATTTAATGACACATGCAACCTCCCTCAACATGCATGAATTTTTTCCTAATATATTACATCATTTTCAACATGCATACATGTCACATCATCAAAGACTCGCCACAATATGCATGAGAACAAGTTCTTTGTTATTAGTTGATCTCATGCCAACTCACTCAACATGCATGGATTTTTTTTCATTATATTAAATTACTTATATTTAATAAATATTTTTAACTACACAATAATAAAATACAATACATAAAAATGTATTTTTATACTTTAGTTTATATACTATTAATTCAACTATTCATGTTTCATGCAATCAATCATTTAAAATATATTGCAACTGATTCCCGCAGCAACGCGCGGGGTATCATCTAGTTACACATAATTAGACATCCCAATTTTAGGTGTACTAATGTGGAACTAATTTAGACTGGGGCCTAGGATAGATAAAAATATTAGCAAAAATGGAAATATACTATCTCTATTCATCAATGTAAAATAATTTAACAATTTAACACATCATATATTAATGAACAGTGGAAGTAAGTATTAAGGAGAAAAATAAAAAGTTGTACTTTCTTCGTTTTAAAATAAGTATTGTCGATTTATCTAGATATGGATGACACTTATATTTTGAAACGGAGGAAGTATGTGCAAGTACGTCGCGTGACGATGGATTCAAGTGTTGATAAACGGATTTGTGTCTTGCATCGGTTCAATTATGATGTTATTGATGTGGTACAACGATATGTATGTTAAACTAGTACAAATTTTATACTAAGTAAACGATACTTATTGTGGATCAAATGATTAGTTAATTTCAGCATTCTAGACCAAAAAGGCTCGGCACCACTCTACCGGCATTAGAGCACGTTATGTGGACGTTGCCATCCTTGAACCTTGATTGATGCTCGTCATGGGCACACATCAATTGATCTCAAACCTGTTTAGCCTTGATACATGATTTTTTTGCTTGCGTGGCTAGGTAGGTTGGTTTTTTTTTTTTTTTCAGCATATTTTTTTTTTCAATTTCAGAAAAAAACATAGTGAGTTAAGTTCATAGTAATGAATAGTACTACATGACCTAATGACGGACTTTATAAGCTTTGCAAATGTCACCCGAAGACTGTGGCTCACATCCTTTTCCAACACCATTACACAAAGAGGCTTTGGTGTATGATTAAAGATTAGATTGGAAGAGAGATCATGATTTTTGGAAAATTGGCAACATTTCTACGATGTCTACACTTGGTGGATCGAAGCGATCAACTCGAATGTGTGACCAAACTAGGCATTGGCTTCTCTTCTAATGCAATTGTGCCTTGCGAGATTTGGAACGAGAGCGTATATTTGCATCTTTGCCATTGTAGTTGGTAATATCAAGAGAAAGGATAGGTTGTGATGTATTGCCGGGGCAAAACACTTAGGGGTGATCATTCATGGATAGTAGTTTCTTTGGTCCTCTTGGTTAAGGCCTTGTACATACTATTTTTTCTTGCTTAACTAATGAAAAAGCAAAGCTTTTGCTTTATTTCAGGAAAAAATGTGATGATACTACTCATATCTTCAAACTTCTTTTTGTGATGATTCTATTCATCTCGGAATTTCCCCATTTTATTACTTGATGTAAACGGCGAATCTCAACATAAATCTTAGTTCTCAAATTTTTACAATTGAACCTAAAACTTTGTGACATACACACTACATGAATGTACGAAAATAATTCAAAATGATTGAAATTTTTTTGGATGTTCTCTCCAAGCTATAGGATGGCCGGACATGTTCTCAACAATGGTAAAATCAAATTCTCGAGGATTGCTCTATAGCCCCCAATTTCACAGAATTTTTTTGGATCTACTCAAATGATTTCGGCTTTATTTTTTCATCATACGTGCCTTAAAAATATAACATATTAATTGCTCACACATCTCCGTAAGTAATGATGCTATACTAGCTGATAAGATAGTTTTTTTTTTCTGTAAATGAAGGAAAGAGATTTAGCTCATCGGTTAATTTTAAAAAATAAGATAATTACTTAATGAAAAAATGGTATGGATATAGTCATTCGCAAAAGAAGAATTGTACTCATCTACTAGTTGCTTTCAGGTTCTGTTAAGCAGTCCTTTCGGTTCTCGAATCCGTTGAAAATTACTCGAGGAAAAGCGAATAAAGTATATGAGCTAAAGGTTTCTTAGCATATTATCAACTCTGCTCAACCGATACACCATGAAGATTAGTCTCGCTATTCGCCAACAAGCAGGAAATTGAACAAGGCAACAAGCACTTGATCCGATCAGCTAAATATACTCTACTATATGCTTGCGCTCCAGAATTTCGCCACCTTACATCAGCTCTCGAACTAATCCAACCATCGTGGTTGGACGATCGCTTATTAAATCGGCGGCCTGGCTAGTTGCACTCTCTAAACCGCCGGCTCTACACCTCCAGATTACGTCAAAGCTCCATTGCCCTATCCAAATCGAGAAGAGGAATCAGAGGACAGGTTGACCTGAACGGAACACCTGGCGCGAATCTGGGCCGATCGTCAGCAGAAGCAAAAAAGGTGGTGGTACGTACAGGGGTTCCTTCCAGTTCCAGGCCCCGACCCGACCTAATCCAACAAAACCTTAAAACGAGCCCCAAAGGAGAAAAATCCAGGTCGCGAATCAGCGCGCGACAGACCAGGGCAGGGAAAAAAGACTAGGACGATATCACATCATATGATATCGCTGTGACATATGACGCATTCCGGGCCAAGCAGAACAGTTCAAGCTGGAACAGGCCAAAGCCGGGTGGAGGAGGAGGAGGAAGTGAGGTTGGTAGGCGAATTGACGCACTCGTTCCCGTTGGTGGCGCCTTAGGGATCGTCACCTTGTGCGCGTGCTTTCCGTGGCTCCGATAGATGTACTAGTAGAGTAGTACGTGATCACCTCTCGCGGTGCCCATCCACGACGACCGAACCGGGCAACAAAGTGGCGTTCATTTCCACGGGCTTTTCAGTCAGTTGGACGACGCAAAGTCACAGGAACCCCTAGACCTAGTACAGTCTCGTAGCACGTCAATAATCCGAGAATATGTGCGCTTCTGAACCTCTCTCTCAAGGTCAGGGTATATTGGTGTTTCTTAGTGGCGACAGCATCATAGTCATAGGCCCGGGCCGACGAGCGATCAAACCATCGATCGATCTGAAGCTACCCAAGTTGACTAATGGCTACGCATGCATAGTGTGAGTGAGATGATATCTCATTCTAAGCACTGCACCGGATCAGTGTGTTCTAAGCCAAGTGTCGGCTGGAGCCTTGTAGCACTGTAGAAACCGGCGAGATATGCAACAGAACGTATGGACGTGTCCAAACTCCAAAGTGAGGGAATGGGTGGGGTGGGGGAAGGAATAATCAAGTCCGCCATCTTACCATCAGCAAAGCGGAAAACGAATGATGTTAGAGCAAGTACAAACTGCAGTTGACTAAGGTGTCGTGGAGCCTGTTCCCCGTCTGATTTTGTATATGCAAAGTATGGAGACCTTGAATAAAGCTGGATAGTTATTATGACAATCAATCGATTACAGTGTCACGGACTCATGGACTAGATTTAGGGCGTCATGGCATACATGATCAATTCTTGAGTAGTTGTTATGGTTGATGTGTGTGTGAGCAGGTAATGGACTTCAAGTACACTGTAGAAAGTTCTGAGTCGTCAGAGACAGAAAGGTTTGGGCATTGCCCATACATAGTTGCTCACATTTGTGTTGCTATATGTGAAATTGTGAATCACAAGGTGGGAAACACGGCATACTTCCAGCGAGATGTACACTTTGTATCATACTATGAACAAACGGCCAAGAACAGAAAAGGGAATCACAGTCGAAAAGACAGGGAAATAAGTTCAAAAAAAGGTATTGCTGATTGTCCAATGAGTATAATTGCTTCAGAAGGCAGCTTGTTTCTTTGCGGATTCTTCCAATAGAAAGGCACTTGCTTGCACATGAAGCAGCATTTTTCCAAACAAAAATGATTTATTTTTCTTGAAAGTCATTTTCTACTTCTTTAAGTGTAAAATACACATCCTCTGTTTCTTTAAGTAAAATGGTAGTATTTCTTTTGCCTAAAGCACATTACCCTTTAAATTAATAGCACGAGGAAGGCACCTGCCCCCTTTTCTCTTTTACCTTTCCAAGAACAACCTACTCTAAAGGAACAGAAGAAAAGAACTAGTAGCAGATGAGTAATTTTTTGACAAACTGTGACCGAAAAACCTGTCCCGTCTACTACCTGCAGGGTCTCTGATGCAAAGTCCAAGACTGCCCTGCGTGTCCAACCTACACGATCAGTGACGTGATCGCAGTCCAACATCGTATAAGGGAGATCAACCACCCCCTAAGTGAGACAATTGAAATGCTACAGCAGTACCCTGATCTTTGCTGAGATCACCGGCCCACCTATTCACCTAACACTAGACTAACCCTTTCTTTTAGATGAACCCTAGACTAGCATTCGAAGGTTAAGTGGACTCATGGTTTCCCCTGTGATGGAGATGGCAAAGGATTAATGTAGGGGCAAAGGCTGAAAGAGACCATGACAATGTGCAACGCATGAATATACTTTGCTTATATTGAATTTGCAATATAAGCATAAAGCATTCGTTGCGTGATCGATCTAGTGATGCTTATAAGGGTTAAACCGATGAATTTAAAGTTAACACCGTCAGATAAGCTTGTGAGAGGGGACAAAAAAGAAGTGAAGGGAGATAAACTGTGCAATGAAAAGCAACATTGTAACTAATAATGCTGCAAAGAGTACTATGAAACATGTCAGTGGCATGCTAAACGTTTGAACCGTGCTTCTAGAAAGAGGGGAAGGTGTCACCAACTATTATGGGTGCAGCTTGCAACGTCAGGAGCAAAAGGTCAAACTGTCTCTGAGTAGATGCGCTCAGGTGAGCTTATCAGCCGGTTATTTTCCTGAGATGGCCACCAAACCCATGGAGCCGATGACAGGCTACTCATCTGCTCCAATCGGCAATTTGATCGCCTCAACGTGATTGTGTTCAAAAGATAAATACTAGCTAGCTCGATCGATCTACCTTTGCTTTCATGCATGATGTGAACTTTGGGTTGACATCTTCACCGAAATAGTCCAACGTTTGATTAAGCTTTCTCTAGTCCAAACATAAGCCATTTCCGCTTTAGCTCATCAGAAAGGAAAAGATGTGTAACGTGTCCTTGTGGAAACCATGGCCACGGAGAATGATAAGATGCCCTGATGTATAGCTGCTAGAGTCTTCATGTATGTTCTGTGAGATCCCAGTGAGTCATTTTCGCGTGGTTCACCTACTGTTGTCTCCGTCATACACAAAGCATAGCATAGGATGGGAGGTTACACGAAATGTCAATCAAGTCATTCTGGCCAAAGCTGGTTACCTGCTCAGTACAATCACAGTAAAATCAAACAGTTCCGTGTTAGGTTGAGAACTGCACACCTTTCAAAATCAATTACATAAGCTCGATACTAAAATTGTACTAAATGAACGACATTTTATTTTGAGACAGAGTGAGTATATCTCTACCATAAAGGAAGATATATTGTGAGGGTTAATGGAAGTGGAGCACACGAGCAAAGGAAAGGAGAGAACCTCCTTGGCGGTTGACAGTTCCAGCAAAGGCAGCACAACACGATCCCTTCCTGTAACCTGTAAAGAGGGCAAGAAGCTGTGGATTTTTAGAGCTTTTTGGAGAAACACTTAACACTGTCGATAATGCAATGATGGAGGACGGCTGCTTTATTCCCCTCATCGACTGATAAATTCTAGAGTAGTGCATTCCAGCCAAGAGGAGACCAGCAGCTGAAAGCGCGCCAGCTGCATCCATGGCTCTGGTGCTCTGATGTCTGATCAACATGTGGCGTTCACACTGGCATGGAGACAAAAGTTTACCATGGAAAAGCATGTGCAGACAAAATCGGAGAGCAGATCTGATGTGAGGAAAAGAAGAGAGAATCAAACATAAACCTGTGTGCAGAGGTGAATTCCTGGAATGTCTCTGCTTTAAGCTTTCTTATTCCGTTCGAAAGACACCGAAAAGCAACTTGCCCATAACATTCTGTACACATTGCCCTGCAGGAAACATTCTGTACACACCATAGCATGTAACGGAATAATGACTATATGTATCCCACATCACATGTGCATGTGTGACCATTGTCAGATCTCAGATGGCTCTCGGGAAAATTAGCAAAGGAACACTCCATTCCTTGAAAAGAATTCTGAATATCATGCATTCTTAACTCTGCGATGAAAACTGAAGAAACGCGTAACATTCCTGTTGTCTCTCTCTATATAAAACAGGCACTTTACAAGTATGCATTTAGAAGCAGGGGTATTTATTGGCCACAATTATAGATGAACATAACACAAGGGTCGCCGATCTCTATTACTCGCGGAGTGCATGATATTCAGAATTCTTTACAAGTAACACAAAGAGAACTCTCTCTATAGAATTCCTTTTGTTTACGAGTATATTGCTAGAGAATTAACAATCAACATTCCTTTTGTTTAGGAGTACATTGCTAGAGAATTAAGTAACAATCCATGTTGCTAACTTGTAACACAAAGACAACTCTCTCAATAAGACCAACAGAAAGGGGCCAAATGAATGCATTGAAAAGACGTTCCTGCGAAAGAGAATGCCCAAGGGAATGACGAAGCTACATTACACGAGTCGCCCCCTGGATATTGGTAGTGGTAGTCTGGTAAGATAGTGGTAGTCTGGTAATAACTTTCAGTTGCAATGAAGGGAAAACGGAAGACTATCATGACAGCAGTGAATTATTTGGACAAGCTGTTTCACAGAATAGCTGCTAGACCTTCCTTTTGGGCAGGTGGCCTGTTCCCTGGAAATGCAGTGCGAGATACATCAACAAGTGCCTTGAAGCTGTAGGGCTCATGCATTGACAGCTCCGAGAGCACCTTCCTGTTCAGCTGGATGTTCTCCTTCATCAGTCCATGCATGAAGTTGCCATAGTTCACCTGGTAGCCGGATGCAAGAAAAGAGTTATTTAACAGAAGAATGTAAGCCTGCTAGTGTTCTCTTGACCTGTTTGCCTTAGGATAATCATTCAAAAGATGATATTTCTTTCTTTATTTATAAATAAAAGATTATTGTTATTGTTATTAGGCATTCTTAGTAAAGAGATCGAGGGCATACCCCATGCAGTCGTGTACCAGCATTGATGCGCTCAATCCACAGGGACCGCATGTCTCTCTTCTTGTTACGCCTGTCCCTGTAGGAATATTGCAAGGCTTTCTCAACCCTCTCCCGTGCTATCCTTATGCAATTTTTCGCCCTTCCTCTAAATCCCTTTGCTAACTTGAAAATCTTTCCCTTGTTCATTTTATAGCTAACAGGCTACTAGATGCTTTGACTCTCTTTCTATAATCTGAAACGAAAGATTTTAAAATTTTGTTAGCTAATACCAAACTAGAAGCAAGCTTTTCTATACGATTTTCATTGCAAAAATAAAAAAAAAACTTAACAACTTAAGCCCTCTGTACTACACTAAAAACCCTTCGACGAAACATATGATAGCACAAATTCAAGTGCACTGTTAGCTCCACAGAGAAACATTGCGTAACGACCGGAAATTCAGAACATATGCTGTCATATGATACCCCTTTTATAAACAACAGGCTACTCATAGAATATATGACCCTGAACTTTTATTCAACATGAACATCCCAGTGAGGAGTTGGCAAAACATTCACGCCCTGGATGTTCTCGCTGTCCTCCATTATATACCACTATCAAGGGAGTGGGGACCCGTTGGGGCTTGTTTGATTACTGGGGAAACAACCCACTAAGGGAACCATCCTTCCACACAATCTCCATATGGATTGAATGTCCATCTATTCAATCCCCTCCACCACTAGAATTTGTTTGGATTGGACGGGGTTTTAACATTTTAACATAAAACGGCTTAAGAAAAATAGAAAAATGTTTCAGGACATTCTGTAATTCACACAATTCCTGAAAAATCAAAATCTGAAATCATATGATAGGCATTCTACCGTCCAGCAGCAGGATATATTAGAACATCAGGGATCGATTCCCCGTTCCATTTCATCAGAAAGGCAACCATGTTCACAGTAGCAGGAAATATCAATATACATTGGCATATATTTACAGGTGACAACAGACACAAATTTAAACGTGACTACATATATATCACATATGTACAAATCGTATAACTTGCAGAAACTGTGTCTAAGATAAAACTAGTTGGCGCATATGATAGTCAGGTCGACTAATTTTGACAGAAAAAAAAATCGTTTGGTTATTCACCAACAAGAACACAATAAATCGATGAACATTAACAGTACTGGCGATAAGCACACCTATTAAATAATTTCGAAGCAAACTTGAATACTCCAACGCATTATGGAGTTCAGAGTACAAGCAAAGCGGGCGGAAGATGACTAAGGGGGTGGCTTCGCTCGGTTACAGAATGGGTTCTACCAGCGGCGGGAGCGGGATGACTAACGCAACGGCCTATGTCTCTCGCGACCTAATCTCACCAGATGTGCATTAACATCAACTGAACCTAGACAAATTTTCGCCCTTTATGAAAAACTCGGAATTTACTACATTTCGTGATTGCGGAAGGAAAAGGGGGCGTTGGAAACAAGAAAATTTGTGCGAAATCATACCCGCCGCCGAAGCGTCGCTCCGTGGTGGCTGCTGCTCGCCGGAAGGATGGCAAAACTTGACGGCGGCGGACTGTGGAGGGTTTGGGGGCTTTGTTCGGAGGTCACAGGCCGCCCCCGACTGGGCAGGCCCATGTAAGCTGTGCGCGCTATTGCTGTTATTTCAGTCCACTAGAAAAATGCCATTATTTCGTTTTTTGTTTCTTTTGTTTTTTAGTTTCTATAATTTTGGTTTTATAGAAGAAAAAAATGAAAATTAATTATATTTTAAAATTAATATATCTAAAATAAAAGAGTTTTTGTACAATTATGAGAATATTTCTAAGAAACTCTAAAAATTTAAATATTTTGTGAACATTTTTTAAAAATATGGAAGTTTTTTTTGCAAATTTGGACCGGTTTTTCGAACACACAAAAATTTCTCAAAACTGTGAAAAAAAATAACATGGTAAATTTTTTGAAATATCTAAATATTTTTAGAAGTTCCAAAGAATTTTTGAATTTTTATCATTTTTAAAGCTTGAAGGTTTTTATTTTTAAGAAAAAAAAATTAATGAAGAAAACACTAAAACAATGGATTGAACCTTCGAGAGGTTCCCATAACCGATAAAAGAAACATACCACATAACTAAAGTCCTTAGCGTGTATGTTAGAGAAATGGGTCGTGTCAATGCTTCGCTCATTCTGTGCGAAAGTCCAACCATTTGACCCATGAATAGGTCAGAGGAAATAAAGACTGATCGTTTGGCTGCACGGTCTACTATGTCTACAATCAGAGGTGCCGATCAGTGGATTCCGCCACCAACCTACTTTTGCAAGATCAATGTTGATGCGCCTGTTGCAAGAGCAACATCCAGAGAAGCGGTAAGTGCAGTTTTGACGCAATGAATGAGGTGTTTTCCAAGGATTTGCAGGCAATGTCGAATTCCGATGTCCATTGCATGATTCTAAACGAGATCAAGACTGAGGAGAATTATTTTTTACATGTAAATTATGCCATGAACGGCGTGCTTGTAATAAGGAGGCTTATAATTTAGTTAGAATTGCCACTAGCTTAGATGTAGGATGTCATGTGTGGCTCGGCACCCCGTTGACCAACGTATGTATTCCCTTGAACATGATTACATAAAATAAAGCACGCGGTTCATCTAAAAAATCTATTTGACACATAATGCATCAAACATTATTTGTCATTCTAGCGGGGCTCAACAAGTGGTCAATCAACAACAGAATGGGTCAGTCTTAAGCAACACGGTGCATCGCGGGTCATGTGAAATTGGTTTCGACATGCATTATTTTTCTTTAAGGGAGTAGGTGTCCTGCGGAGGCGGCACGCGCATACGCACAATGTCATTCTTGGAGGAAAACACAAAAGGTCACATTTAAAAAAAATGACCTGCTAATTCGGCAGAAAAACTCTTGAATAAATCATTAAGACGTTGGTTTGGGTTGATCTCATTTCATGAAAAATAAAATATAACTAATTCATCCAGGAAATAAATTAAACATATCGAATGTTGTGTTTTTTAATGTATTATTACGAAGAACGCAACAACCAGAGCAATAAGAGAAAAGGTCAGAACATAAAAAATTGTGTGAAACCGAGTGTAGAAGAAAAGAAAAAAAAGTGAAATAAATGGAAAATGGAAAATGGGAACCAAACAACTATCACTTAATGGGGAAAGAAAATTAATGTTACAAGAGAAATGAAGTCCAAAATCAAAGCCTTGGGAGCTTGAAGATCGATAAATTCACCATATGTGCCTCATCACACTTTTCTACCATCGAAATGACAATCTAGCTTGACAAAACATCTTGGTGAGGCATAAAGAACTTAGACTTTATCCCAAGTATGCAACCACACCTACCATCTCAAAAACACTTATTTCTCAAATTGGACAACATTTTTTCATTATGTACATAATTGAGCATGTAGATTTGATAATTATCTACTTTACAGGAAATATATGTTTTGAATAAGGAGATGTTTTTATTTTCTTCTAACTCTATATGTAGATGACACATGCAAACATAAGTAGCATTTCGAATACTAAACTTGACTATAAACTTAAACCAACCATGATTGCATATTAAACACTGATACCCTCCACTTAAGTATCGTAAAAATAATGTTATTAGATAGTTGTTAAACATATACTTTAACAGTGTGATTTCTATTTTATAATGTATCTATGTAATAGTTGATATAATAGTACGAACCTTATTAGTTTTAGGTTAATCCATTACATGTCACTACACCACCTAGAACACCAAGCAACCATGGCTTTAAGGTAGGTTTCCTATGGCTTTCCTCTAATCTGACTGTTTTTTTTACATTTGATGTCCAACTTCCAGACACATGATTGCCTCTAATATGACCATTTTTCTTGCAAAATTCTCCATTATGATTAATCATTTTTGTGTGTGTAGTCACATACATACATGGACATAAACTAAGTAGGCACGAATTAAATTACACCCATCAATACGAAATACATCATGCATACATGTAGTACAGTTGTGCTCACTGTACTTGGGAGGTAGGCACATTTTTCTCCTTTACTCCCACCTACAATTTGGCAACTGGTTTAATACTATACATGTATTTTTGTGGCTTGACCAGGTTATTATGAAAGTTCACCGACCGGATGCAGATGCCTAGAACTGGGATAGGAACTGGAGCTGCTTCAGGATGGGACCGAGTGCCTCCATGAGCTTCTCGCAAGGGTGGTTGTGCACACCCTCGTACGTGGTCACCACGATGGTCGTGTCCTTGGCCAGGCGTTGCACCTGTTTCTTCACATTGCACGTGGGATGGGTGCACCGGTAGTAGCTCCTGAATTTAATTTTATACTTAATCATAGTGATAATGTGTGTACTCGCATAAAAGAGATAATGATAATATTGTAACATCGACCTAGTGCAAATAATGCATGATGTGTATCAATATGTGACAATATCTACACCTTATTATCTACTCTTGGAATAAAATAAAATATTCAGAACCAACACATCTTCTATATCTAAATAGCTAGCCCCCACTAGCATATTTCTCTTAACATGCTAGCATGCCACCTCATCATTCAATATGCATGAGAAAAGACCCACCTTAATGTGCCGCTATGCATAATAAAACTCACCCTAACATGCAAAATGCATGCATGACAAATCTCATTCTATTATGATATTCATATTAAATTCATATATTAATTCAAAACTTATTGTTTCAAATATTCATGTTTTATTTAACCAAACACTTCAGTGAATTATATTGCAAAACTTCTATATCTAAATAGCTAGTCCCCACTAGCATTTCTCAACATGCAAGCATGTCACCTCATCAGTCAACATGCACGAGAAAAGGTTCACCTTAATATGTCATTGTGCATAATAAAAAAAAAACCTAACATACAAAATGCATGCATGAGAATTTTCATTCTATTATGATATTTATATTAAATTCAAATATTAGTTCAAAACTTATTGTTGCAAATAATCATGTTTCAATTAATCAAACATTTCATTGGATTATATTGCAAAATTTGCCCGCAACAACGTGCGGGGCATCATCTAGTTCTTCATAATACACTAACCAAATTTTTTCTTACAAAATCTCAAATTTAATTTCGATTTTTTCAATTATATATCTTCTTGTGGGCCGAAGAGTGACTATTCATCCATGTGGGCCGAAGAGACCCTTTTCATCCCCCGTGGGCCGAAGAGCACTCTTTTTCTAGCAAGGCCAAACGAAAAGGCTACAATCAACAATGAGCAAGTCGGCCAAAAAAAACACTAAGAAAACTCACATCACATTTGATCGGGAGCTCCCCTTGCCGTATCGTCATGCCGAATGAATCGTATCAATGACAAAAACCCATTTGGACGAAAGACTAGCTTCAATTGTGCATCATGGAAAATGAATTGCATTAGTCAGTCTACAACGACTGTCACAATTCTCGGTGAGAAATATTCCAATTGCTCCTCATCCAATTCTTTTTGTTGATACACCATGACACGTGTCATTTACGGCCGTGAACCGGATATTTCAAACTCCAGCAATAGTAACAATAAAATGAGGGATAATGTCTAGGATGTTGCCACATCTATATAAGTTGATGTATGCAAATAATTAGGAAAAAAGGTCACCGAGCGTGATGTAGGCTTGCGGTGGCCATTGTAGATTGAGAGGCGAAATTCATTCTCCACAACGCAAGATTCAAGCGATTCTTCATTTGAATGAATTCTCCTTGTCAATGCGGTCCTAATGTTGTGAGGCTTTGATCGAGAGAAGCTCTGGTATATGGGGGATAAGCGTGTGGGAGAATGTCTACTCTTCAGCTTCTTAGGAAGGAAGATTGATCTTCGCCCCATGAGAAGGAGAAAAGTCAATCTTCCACCTACACAAGGACATGTTCTAGAATTTGATTTTATTAAATCGAAAGAATAGTTTCAAATTTTGTTAAAAATAATATTTAAAAAATCCATTGGCCGATATGTATTGCATCATGAACATTTCCCTTCCTGTAGCCGTTGTTTCCACCTCACTGTTGTTCTCCTCTCCTCTTCTACCACCTTCTATGTTTCTTCGTTTATATATCCAATTGGGTTAATCATTTTATTACTTGTATAACAGAGATGCAAAGTTCGTTCAAAGAAACATGAGACGTGAAAGCATGATAAAACGAGTCGGTGCACCAATAGGAAACCAACTATAAATGCTTGCCCTTGAAACACCCTTGTTAAGAACAAAATCACCTTTGTTAAGTATGTGGTGAGATCTCCTTCAGAAGTGGGTTTGTGTTTTGTGCACGTTTCTTTTATCTTGGGAAGGTCTATAAAATAATGAGGATAAGTTCACACTGAAAAGGTGGAGTGAGTAAGTTGATGAACAGAGAGTTGTCATCGATGCATGTGGTGAATATGAAAAAGCATATGAGGATTGTCATGGTCGCACATATAACTATTATAATTGTTTATCATTATAGTTTTTTTAGAATATTTTGGTGTGTTAATGGTGTTGACCATTCCTTAACAGTCAGGTTGTGAATTCCGTTCTCCCCGTGATGGTTGTATGGAATTGATTCTAATTTTATCATACCATGACTTTGTTCAATAAACCCCACCTTCTAGTCGGCCACTGATATTGTGCTCTATTCAAACCTTTACAAGTTTAACTAAGGAGGTGTTCACAAAAATGTGGTTTCAATATGTTTAAACCCATTACCATTATTATTAAATGGTCTTTTAGATGAGATCATATTCATAAATCTAAGACATTCTCAATCCGCTTGATGTATAATGTATCAATTACCTCTGGGTTTAGGTCTCGAAGTAGACACATTTGGAAACTTTGTATAGCTTTCATAGTTAAGATTTGAGTTAATTCCATATTTTATCCTCTCCTTTACCATTTCTGATAGAAATTATCCCTATTAAGTGTTTTTATTGATTTCATCCATTTAACAAAATGTGTGCCATATTTTACCATTTTTAGCATGTATGTCAAGTTGGTCACACTTCTCAGTCAGCACTTGACGATGCATGTTGTCGGGTTTTCTTTCGGAGTAGATTTTTCCATCCGTCGAGCTAGATGACTAGTTTGTTCTCTAGTTTAGCTCCAGGCTGCAAAGACTAGCCAAATGTCCTACGGTTAAAGTGTGGCACAACTTCGGTTAAATGAGATAAATGGGATGAAAAACGCCTAAATGGGATAGTCCTTGCAAAAATGAACAAAGGAGGGGTAAAAAAATAGAATAACACTTGAGATCTTCATAAGGTATATTTTAGGAGGACTTTTTCTTGATTGTTATTTTGGTCATCTTAATTGGTTACTCACTAGTTTTGACATTCAATTTAAACCCCTCCATCTATAGCTGGTAAGTTTAGGACTTGGCTTCATGGTATCCCATGAGCACTTACATTGGTGTTATCACCTAGTGTTGGCCTATTTACTTATGTCGTAATGATACTGTTTTTTATGAAAAGAATATTTCTTATCCTTGTAGGCTTTGTTCTTGTCTACTAGCTGATTGCGATTTTGGTAAATTCTATTTTGTTTTTGTCTAAAGCCATGTTTTGTCGTAATGATACTGTTTGCGAAATAACCTGGGTGGCGTTTGCCACTAGGCTTTGTAATAACCGAATCCTTAGCGCGTCTATGTCATACTGCTTTTTAATCTTTTGTTTCCTAACACTTACCAAAACATGGCTTTGTAGTAATTGATTGTGTGCAACTTCGGGTGCACAGATCAGGAGGGATACTCTTCTGTTATCTAAAAGAGGTACTCTTGGGACTTGGATAACATATATTTAGGTTATATTCAACATGCACGCCAAAGAAAGATGAGGGAATATGTGTTGACAGTGTTGTCGCACCACAACTTTTGGCAGATCACTTGCGCTCATCTTACTTGCATCTACAACTCAACCAACTTCTGTACCTTAAGTGCACATGCCAAAGGGATCACCCGACAGACCCAAGATACAAATCGTTGCTTTTTATTGTAATCAGAAATCAAACGGGCTACTGGATTTTTGCTCCGATGCAATGTGTGATCCTGAGGCTCACCGGTAACCGACGGTAAAGCCGGTGCCGTTGATGCAAGGGGATAAAAGGAGCGGCGCAGAGAGGTGAAGGAAGGCGCCAGGGTAGGCGACCATATTTCTCCACTCCTTAAACATTTTGCAGCTTGATCATATTCAAACAATAAGTGCGGTCTTGTTGGCACACCCGAGACTAACCTACATCAGATCCGTCATGGGCATGCATGCATGTAAAGTTTACATGCATGTCAAATTCAGTGGTTCGGGAGCGTTGAACCTCCGGTACTCCGTTTCCAGCTCTTCACAAGGTCGATGCATGCATGCATGCATGCAAATGCAGCATGCGACTATCCACCAAAACTGCTGCAAGATCAACGCACTACTGCACTAGTGCATTCGTACGGTGCATGCAGTCCTAGAACCACGCATGCTTGAAATCTAGGGAATCCTAAAACCATGCATGAAAATTAACTTAGACACACACGTACGGCATGAATGTATCAGAGAAACTTAATTACCTAGGGTTGGAGCTGTTCTTGACGGCCTTCTGCCCGTACTTCCTCCACCGGTAGCCGTCGTCCAGGACATCGTTCTCGCTCCTCGTCTGGAACGCGAATCGCGGCTTGCTCACCTTCTTCTTCCCCGGTCTTCCCTTCGCCTTCTCCTTGCTACCGCTCCCGCTCCCGCTGCCACCCGCCTCGCCGTTGTTCTCCCCACACTGATCCGCCTGCACGTCCTCCGCCTTCTGCTCCGGCGGAGCCACCAGACCCGTCTGGAACAGGGATGACCAGTCCACCTCCGCCATCGGCGTCGGCGGCAGCATCGGCTGAGGGGTCAGATCAGGAGTGTTACACAGCCACGGCGGCAGGGTCAGCTGGAGCGCTGCGGCGAGGGGGCTGCGCTGATCGTCCGACGACGAGGCCAACGGTGACGCCAGTGCAGGCGGTGTCGACGGCACGGCGAAGTAGGAGGGGAAGCGAGGCAACGTGTGCGCCTCGTCGTCTCCCTGCAGATCATCCATCTCAAAGGTCGACGGGCGTGAGACTTGGCATATGGCGTATCATCAATTTATAAAGGTCTAGGGTTTGCTGCTCCATCTGGCGGATGTGTACGTACGTCTGTGTGAATGTGTGAAAGAGAAGACACTCGGAGCTGAGAGGGGGTTGTGCAAACGTGCACGCTCAAAGCCGGGGGAGAGAGAGGGAGAGAGGGAGGGAGAGAGCGCAGCATGCAACCATATCCCAACAACCTAAATTGGTTCAACCGCCCCGTCCGTCCCCTGGCACGATGCTCTCCAAACCGTTGCCTAAATGCATATGCATGGGGAAGCTTGCCGAATACTGTCCCCGTAAAAGAAGAGTAGAACCTCAATCGTTCCACGTAGTACACATGATAATAAACTATATATAATGTAGAGTGACGTTGAAAATGACAAGTTCACGATGCTATTCTTTCCGTTTACTTTCCACCTGAGGGCTGAGCCTCACAAGCTTACGCTGATTTTATTTTATTTTGCGGGGAAGCTTACGCTGATTTGCTTCTCGATCATTACTTCCACCTATTTTTTTTCAGTAATCATTTGGAATGACACGTGTGCTAGGTCTTAGTCGGCTAAGACTTGCCAGGTCTTAGTCGGCTGAGACTTCCTTAAGTCTCAGTCGATGCTATATCCATCAAATCTGTGAGATTTTACATTAAGATCGGTGCAAAACTGACTTTTTGATTGTTCTTTTTTCTTTCTTGCATGTTATGTGACATGGTTGAAACTTGGTTACCATCTAAAAAAATAAACTGCAACGAGTTGCCATACGTTTGCATTACAATTACCATCTTCCATCAACAATGATTGCTATAAAAATGCGTTAGACTTAGACCATACGTTGGCTCTGTATCAAAATCCTCTTTTTGCGGGATTCCTTACTCTTACCTTTGAGTTCATTAAGAAATTGTTTGTATTGTTCTTGTACTTTGAGTATGTGGATGTGTGGTGCCTACATAATTTATCTCAAGATGAAACCCTTCATCATTCAATTCAAACTTATCAAAAGTATACTCCAGTAACGTTTTAACCAAAACTAGAGGGGCCCCTCTTTTCCTTAGCATTCTCATCAAAAGCTTCCGAATCTACATATTTTATTCTTTGCACACTATCTTGATCGATCATACAAAATCTCTTCTATAGGAAGGCACCCACGATTAATTCCATAATAAGCAAAAAAAATCCATAGCTTCTTTAATTATAAAATCAAATTCATTCATTAGAACAACAATATCTTGCCTTTTAGCCTCGGGATCACGGATATTGGGAAGCTCAAGGAACAATCTTTGCAAAGCAGGATGTAAATGCATGAATTTCTTTCAAGTTTCGAAACAAGCATCGCTATAGCACCCACACAATTGATAATTTTCATTCGAATAGATACCCCAATAGCCGGTATAACTCACGTACAAGTAAAGAACTCTTGAATAAGACTTCCCCCTATGACATTCCCACTTCCTACGTGAAACTTTTTTCGTTTTCCAAGCTAAGGGGACATCATCATCATGAGGATCATTATCGTGAATAGGTATCTTACCCGTTTCCTGTATAGGGCTATTATCACCAATATCCTCAAAAAATAACTTCTTCGGCAGTAGATATGATTGCAATGCACAAAGATAATGACAAAGTTTTTTTTTGGTAGTTTTTGCAAGCGACGTGCAAGCAAGTATAAGAAAATAGGAAATATATCTAGCAAAGTAATATATGTGATTGTGTGCAGGTACCTAATTATTTAGGTAGAAGACTCCCCGACAATGGCGCAGAAAAATAGCTTGTTACTTCCGCGGAAGAAGTTGGGATTCCCCCAAGAGGAAGGGTGAAGTAGCAAGTAGTAATTTTCCCCTCCGAGTTAAAAACCAAGGTTTATCGAACCAGTAGGATTTTCTAAGCCCAACAAATCAAGCAACGCATACATATAAGAAACACACAAACTTACCCCCAACAAATGGCAAGAGGGTTGCCAAGCCACTTGTCTTACTAGTTACAAGATTAAACTCAAGTGATGACAGTGATAGATAATAACACAAAACAATACCAAAAGTAGAAATAGCGTAGTATTTTTTGTTGAACGATCACCCAGGGGGGAGGGAAGACGGTCCCCACCTGAATATATTACTCAAAAGTGGCTAGAAGTCGGTGTTACATTAGAGAATTGGAGGAGAAAGAGAGATTACATCAGAGTAGAGATCAAGAGTAGAGGTAGGCCCTCCAGTTGGAGGATGCCCCTTTAGTATCAATGTTCGTACATCTATGAATCCACAGTGAGAAGTCGGAGACAATGTTGCGGACAGTAGTGGTAGAGAGGTGAGTGTCGGCATGAAAGACCCTAGCGTTCCACGAATACCAAATCTTCGAGATGATCGCCAGGGCCACCGATGGCCAGATGTTTATGTCAAGGTCGTCCGGGTGGCGACCTCCCAGAGGTGATCCAGGTCAAGGGGTTGACTGAGACCTAGCCGAAACCAAACCTGGCTCTCAGTCAGGCAGTGTAAATCCATGTGTGCCGCGTCCTCCCTGTGGAGTAGCATAGTATCTCTAAATTCACTATGCTCCCTAAGAATGGAGCTCCCAGAATCAATTGAGGTGTCTTGATTTTGACTTTGACCTGGTCCGTTCTTTATGTTATGTGGGTCGTTCGATTGTGGGGCCGTTCTGTTGATTTGGAGATCTCTCTCGCTGGAGGAGGAGGACGCTGAGCGTGGCGCCTGGAAGGCTCGCGTTGGCCACGTATCATTCGTGTTTGGTCGGTGGCCGGCAACGAAAGAAAAGGATCGAGTCTTGATCCGATGCGCCGCAGCATTTGGTTGTTGTTGGATCTGTGTAGAGTTCGCCGGTGAGGGTGCGTGCGTGTGTTTCTCCTCTCTCTTTCCTTGCGTGCGTGTTTCGACGGGGGCATCTCTGCTGCGTCCTTCTTCCGCTGCTCCTCCCTCTACCTGCGCGTTGGGGAAGGCAACAACAAGCGTCAGCAGGAAGAAGGCAACTGACGTCGGGGGGCAGAGTTTCTTCCTCTGTTGCATCCTTGCTCTATAATTAATCTTTTATTTGTCATTGTCCCACTATTCCTGTTCTTACATCTCTGCTCTGTGTTACATCGCATTGTGATTAATGCGTGGTGCAATCCAATTTTCAGTGGTGCATTACCAATTTACCGTCTCCCTGGACGCTGTCCGCAACCTCGCAGAAGCAGGGATAGAAGGAACCAAGAGCGATTTCTTGGATGATATGGAGCGATCCTCTGCAAAGAGGATGGGGCTGGAGTTCGTTTCATCTAAAGAGTACTACCAAACCAAGGTTTTTACGTCTTACAATTTCAAAATTATCCCTGGTTGTTCTTTAGCCGACTTTGAATTGATTTTCAGGCCGGCAACTGTAAATACTTGAGGTGTTTGACAAGCAGCAAAGTGATTCCATGATGTCTTGCAAATGCACTGTGAAAGAAGATGGGAAACTTACAATCGACAAGGTGTGCTTACCATGTTTTCCTTTCCTGTATATTTGGCGTTCAGAACTCAGGGTCATAGTTAACTTTTAGAACTACCAGACATTGATTCTATGATATGCTTGCTAAATAATAAACAATATGAAATATCAGGACTGTGCATGGTTTTATTCTTTTACACTCGATAATTAATATTTAAGAACCCCAAGACTGTCAAGATAAGTAATCTATAAGTTTGTATCATTGAGTGGATGTATGATGCTAAGTTTTAGCTATCGGTTATCATGCTTGTCTTAATTCAAAGTAAATTTTGGGAAATTTAGATGAAAGCATGTGAAATATACTTAGTTTGTATACACAATCGTTCAGTACATGTGTGCCACTATATGTGGTCTTTTGATTGCTCCTCAAGTGTCTGATGGTTCCTACATTCTCTAAAGCAGGCATGTCTCTTGTTTGTGGTATCACTTGGATACTGAGCTCTAAACTGGTTAGTTTTCTACCTAAAAAACCTACATCAATAGAACTAAGCCTCATGTCATTTTCCGACTAATCCTCAGCCTCATAGCATTCTTATGGAAAAACAACTATGTTTGCTTGAAATTATACCATGTATAAAGCCATTTGGTTAGATTCTAATATGTGACTCACGTATTGTGGCCTGTGTTAATTTTTCCGATATACTATTCATTACAAGCACTAGCTAACAATGGTTTTCTTTCTCATTCATGATATACTATTCATTACAAGCACTAGCTAACAATGGTTTTCTTTCTCATTCGTCTCCCTCATACTTCCCGTGCAGGTTGAATTGAAATAGATAGATCTATCCTGCATGTTCGAAGATCTTGATTTAAGGATGGTGTTGAATATGAAAAGGATCCCGAAAAAAATATGTGGGTTTATACTAGAACTAGCTCTAGCCTTTCTGTCACAAGCTTATCTTCTATAGCCTCATTTGTACTTTCAGCATGAAGTGGAAAATGCCATAAAGAGCTTTAGTGTCTTCACCCATTGCTGACCCTAATGCCAAAAGGGGGCTTAAATGTCCATTTGCGAACAAGTCAATTGGTGAGAGATTCACCAAAGTCGAAGTTTGGCATTCAAACTACAAAGATTTCAGGAATAAATCCTTAAAGATGTATTTAAGGCATGCTTACCGGTTTGAGAAAGGGACCTCCACTGAAGAAGTTTCCAATGAAGGTAACTTCAAACTATCAGACATATCTGTCGGGACCGGGGTTAGCGTATGTAATTCCGGTCACAATGCAATCACATGAAGAGCCGAGAGCCGTACCCACTTATCTAAGCAGACAAGGCCAAGCACAGATCACTCTCGGTAAGCATCGAACGTGAGGGGCATCCCATCCAGGCCGGATGATCAACTGAGATGGGTCCTCATCGTCCGCTCACAAGTCTAAATGCTTATGGGTGGTGAATCCCATACTCATAGACAAGTCGCCTCAACCATGTTATCGATTGAATCATAACCCTTACATAGACTTACTCCAGCCCGATCACTTAGTTGGGATCTCGGGCGGGCTCAATCATACAACAAAGTGTGCCACGTGACAGAGTCACGAGCAATCGCATCACGATGCCCCAAGCTGCGCACATCTAAGGGCCACTTGGTGTATAAAATACCGCCGGCAAGAACACAACTAAGCTATCGAACCCCACACTAAGACATGCATGTTATAATCATACACGCATCATACATGTCCAGTGTAAACAACAGGTAATCACAACATGAACTCTACAAACTCAGTCTTTATAACTTCTGCTAAATAGAGCAAACATAGTAGATGTATTACAAGCAGAGATCACATGACTGTGATCCAACATTACATCAAACATCAACGGAAGCAAATTATGTCTTAGTAAAGACAAGTTTAACAAATGGCTTAAGAAGCCTGAAAGAAAATACAACGACCCTCCAGAGGGCACAGGCTGCTGCCTGGAACTATACGACTTGGTCCACGTCGAGCTCGAGGTAAAGGCCACCATCAGGGTCAGTGGTCTCGTCTCTAAAACATAGAATAAGAAAACGTGAGTACAAAGTCGTACTCAACAAGACTTACATAGGAACTATACTACTCATGCACATGTATCAAGACAAAGGGAGGTGGGGTTTCACTTGCAGAAGTGCCATCTTTGACTTGGCTAATCCTGAACTACGAGTACCAAAGAGAGGTAAGAACGTACACGAGTCTAAGTAACAGTCTCCAACCAATAGTCCACTATGGTGCCTTCCTCGACTTCCCCACGAGGAAGCACGCCATAGCACTCACACTTATCTTGGTGTGTTTTAGAAGTATCCAGGTCAAGTTATCTATGATCAAGTAAAGGTCTCCAAGTAGTCCATAACCGCGGACACGGCTATTCGAATAGTTCATTAACCCTGCAGGGGTGTACTGCTACACACACGCCTCATCATTTACCGCCTGGGGATGGACCCTTCAAATGAGTACCGGCGAGGATGCTGCCACGACACTTCACTCACGGCACCATCTCTAGTCCTAGGGAGTCGCCTATTTGAGTTGGGACCACAATCGGAATCCGGCCGATTGTTCCGATGCGGACTCAAACGTTGTGTGACCGCCATCAAGCTCAACTCGATCATGATCACTTGATTCAACGTGCCCACAACCTACGCCAACCACTTACCTTGGTTCCACCTGCTTGAGATCGTTAAAGGGCGAACTACTTGCGACTCCTGGACTGGTCCGGGGGTGAGGTACTAGGCCGAGAGGGGTCAGTGAGCCCAATGTGTGGTCGTACTCTTAGTCTTGGATAACAACACAAGAACTCGGGCCTAAGGCAGTGTTCAACGAGACAACCCACTGTGTACTCCGACACAGCCTCTCATCGTTCACCTTTTTTTAGGGTAGATTCACCAACACGTTACCACCATCATTCACATGATCACTACCATCCCGACTCACATCAAAGTAGCCTTAGGTAACAACTCTAAGCATGCCATAAGCTGTAACAGTTGCAGGGGCCACATGATATCAACCAACTCCTACATTTGCTAGGATTGTGGTTTGCTTACTACTGTGACAAAATGATAGGTCATGCATAGGAATGGGTTCAACTAGCGGTAGAACGTATCATGGTCACATCCTAAACATGCATTTGCGAGAATGAGAGGGAACTGGGATTTTATCGACATGATCAAAGAGGGGGTGCTTGCCTTGCTGACGATCACGATGTAACACTCTTCTGACGTGAGGTTGAACTCGTCTCCGAGATCAACTCTACCGAGAAGAAGCAATCACCGAAGCACTGGAAGTAAAGCACAATCAAGATAATACAATGCACATTCAATATGCAAAACATAGCATGGCAATGTGCTGATGTGACCTATGTTTGAATTGCCACATTTTAATTGAAGTTGATTTGAAAAGTAAATTCAAATTCAAACTCCAAATGTTATTCAATTTAGTTCAACTTGCATTTGCTAATGTTGGTACTTTGTAAACCAAGTGATCATATGTGTGAAATGCTTCTGAAGTACAAGTGAAGTGTGGTGCATTTCAAAGTTTGAAGTTGGAATAGAAATTGAATTCAATTTGAAATAATTCCAATTAAATAAAATAGCAAAAGCTACTGAAAGTTGGAAATTTGGATAGAGGATTTTCTCCTGATCATTTTTCATATATTACACTTTGAATTTGGAGTTATAGTTTAAAAGTTATTCAATTTCAAAGTTTAGGCTATTTTCTGGAATTTACTGAATAAATTAATTGATTTTGTATTTACTGCGTCATCACTAGGTCATGCTGACGCCAGGGGTTTGACCAGTCAACTGACAGGGCGGCCCCACCTGTCAGCCTCACTAGGGTTAATTAGCTCTGTTTAAAATTAAACCAATTTGATTAGGGCTCTGGGCCCAGCGTCAGTGAGAGGAGAGAGGGGATTAGCAGGGGGTTAGCTGGGGCTAATGGCGCAGGTCGCCGGAGGCCACTGTTGCCGGCCGGAGTGCTCGCCGGAGAGAGGGAAACGGGCACGGGAGAGGGAAAGGGGGGCACTGGCAGGTTGCTCGCGACGTCGCGCGTCGGCTGCGTCTACTTGGGGTTCAAGGAGGTGCTCGGGGCCACGGTAACGACGAAGGGAAGCGGCGGCCGGAGCTCCTGGTCATGGCGAAATGGCACGGAGAGCACGGGGAGAAGCACAGATGGGGGGGAAATGGAGCTGGGAGCTCACCAGAGACGATGGAGAGGACGTAGGGGGCGGGGGAAGCAGTACGGCGGCGAATTCGACTTGGAGGTCGTCGGCGGACGGCGGCAAATCGAAGACAAGGGCGACGCCTGGGGAGCTCCTCGGGTTCGATTCGTCTTGCAGCTCGAAGGAGTCGGGGCGCTGGACCTTCTGGACAAGGTGGCGGGGAAGGGGAAGGCCGGTGGCCACGCGCGGGCACGACGGCGGCGAGGATGAGCTCTCGGGCTTGCGCAGAAAACGGCGAGAGAGGGAGAGGGATGAACTGGGAGAGGGGAAGAAGGACTTGGGGGCTTCTGGGCGTCTTCCAGCGCGAAGGAGAAGAGGGGGGAAGAGCAGGAGGTGGAGGGCATGCTCGCCACGCAGCGCACGGCGCTGCTGCCTCTCCTTCTGGCAAGAGGAGGAAGACGACAGGGGAGGAGATGGGCCGGGCCAGGTGGGCTTTCGCCCGTGGGCGCAAGGTAAGCTCTTTTCTGTCTTTCTTTTCTTATTTTCTTTTCTGTTATTTGTTTTGCCCCTTTAAAATAATTAGCTAGGGCATTTATAAAAATCCCCAATCATTTTTATAAAACCTAGGTGACTCTATAGAAGTCAACCCAAAGTTTTGGGAATTCTTGAAATTCAATTTATTTGAATTTCAATTCAAATAGGCAATTGTTTTAATTTCCAAGCCACTATTTGGATTATTGAAAAATATATGAGCATGGGATTAATCCCAAATCACTTTTAAAATGATCACACTCATTTTTAGGATTTTTCAACATATCCAAAAGAATTTTGGAAAAGATTTATTTCTGGCCTTTTTATTTAATTCATTTAGGGCTTTTCTTTTCCCCAATTCCTTTTTCTTTTGAAATTTTTTTCAAGATGCAAAATGCAACTTAGCTAAAGCACAAACCTAGGTCAGGGTCTTGACAACTCGCCCCCACTCAAAAGAATCTCGTCCCGAGATTTAGAAGTCGTCGGGAGGAAGGTGGGGTACTCAGCTCGTAGACGATCCTCTCGTTCCCAGGTGGCTTCTTTCTCTGAATGATGTGACCACTGCACTTTGAGGAATCTGATCTTCTGACGTCTGGTGCTACGCTCGGCTTCATCAAGAATACATACAGGGTACTCTCGATATGAAAGGTTATCTTGGAGATCAAGCGTTTCGTGGTCTACTTCGCGGATGGGGTCCTTGAAGCAACGCCTGAGTTGAGAGACGTGGAAGACATCATGAACCTGGGAGAGGTGAGGGGGTAGTTCCAATTGGTAGGCAACTTCTCCACGTTTAGCGAGAATGCGAAAGGGACCGATGTAACGTGGGGCCAACTTGCCTTTGATACCGAAGCGATGGGTACCCTTCAGAGGAGTAACCCGAAGGTAAGCCTTCTCATCCAGATTATAGCTTTCTTCCCTATGACGATGATCATAATAGCTTTTCTGACGAGACTGGGCTGTTTTCAACTTCTCACGAACAATGCGAACCTGCTCTTCTGCATCCTGAATCAGATCCGGTCCAAAGAATTGTCTTTCACCGGTTTCTGACCAGTTTAGGGGTGTTCGACATTTCCGTCCATAGAGAAATTCAAAAGGAGCCATGCCCAAACTAGACTGGAAGCTATTGTTATACGCAAATTCGGCAAAAGGAAGAGAATTCTCCCATTTCTTTCCGAAAGAGATAACACAAGCTCTGAGCATGTCTTCGAGAATTTGATTGACCCTTTCTACTTGACCACTGGACTGCGGGTGATAAGCGGTGCTAAAGGAGAGGTGGGTTCCCATAGCATTCTGGAAATTTTCCCAAAATCGAGAAGTGAAAGACTACCACGGTCTGAATTGATTTCCAAAGGAACACCGTGAAGTGACACGATTCGGCAGACATACAAGTCCGCTAACTGGCTAGCAGTTATAGACTCACGAACAGGAAGGAAGTGAGCAACTTTGGAAAGTCTATCTATGACAACGAAGATGGCATCATTTCCTTTCTGGGTTTTTGGAAAGCCGGTGATGAAGTCCATACTGACTTTATCCCACTTCCACTCGGGGATAGGCAAGGGTCTAAGAGTACCAACAGGTATTTGATGTTCTGCCTTAATGCGACGACAAACATCACATTCAGCAATGAACTGAGCAATTTCTCTCTTCATCCTAGTCCACCAAAATCTCTGGCGTAGATCTCAGTACATTTTTGTGCTACCGGGATGAATCGAGAGGGGTGTGTCATGGGCTTCTTTGAGGATGAGTTGCCTTAGTTCCCTATTCTTAGGTACTACCAAACGATTTTCAAAGAATACCGTTCCTTTGCTATCTGTGGAGAAACATTTAGCAACTCCGCTAGCAATGTTCTCCTTGATCCGGCGAACACCTCGTGCACGCCTTTGGGCAACTATGATCTGATCCTCAAGGGTTGGTTTCGCCACCAAGTTGAAAAGAGATCCACGAGGAACAATCTCGAGGTTGAGCTTTCGAAATTCCTCATGAAGAAGTGGTTGATACTGTTGTAACATGAGGTTGTTACAATACGACTTACGACTTAGTGCATCAGCCATGACATTGGCTTTGCCTGGGGTGTAAGAAATTCCTAATTCATAATCTTTTATCAACTCAATCCAGCGTCTTTGCCTGAGATTAAGATCTGGCTGGGTGAATATATATTTGAGGCTTTGGTGGTCGGAATAGATCTCACAACGATTACCAAGGAGGTAATGTCGCCAAGTTTTTAGGGCATGAACTACGGCAGCGAGTTCAAGATCATGGGTAGGATAGTTCTCTTCATGTGGCCGCAATCGCGTGAAGCATAAGCTACCACATGTCGATCTTGCAGAAGTATGCATCCTAACCCTTGCCGTGAGGCATCACAATAGATCTCGAAATCCTTTTTGGTGTCTGGAGGCGCAAGTACGGGTGCAGAAGTCAATCTTCTTTTTAGCTCTTGAAAGCTTTCCTCGCACTTGGGAGTCCATTCGAATTTCTTCTCTTTCTTGAGGAGTTCAGTCAGAGGCTTTGCAACTTTAGAAAAGTTCTTGACGAAGCGGCGACAATAGCTTGCTAAGCCAAGAAAACTCCTAACTTGCTTAACCGATTCAGGTGGAGTCCAGTCAAGGACGGCCTGAACTCTCTCGGGATTGACAGCAATGCCCTTGGCAGAAATAACGTGGCCTAAATAGGTCACTTCTGGTAGCCAAAATTCACACTTTGAGAATTTGGCATAAAGGCGATGCTCTCTAAGTTTCATCAATACCAGCCTAAGATGTTCTGTGTGATCTTCTTCGTTCTTCGAGTAGATGAGGATGTCATCAAGATAAACTACAACAAATTTATCTAGGTACTCCATGAAGATCGAATTCATCAAGCGCGAGAATGTGGCGGGGGCATTGGTTAAACCGAAGGACATGACGGTGTACTCGTAAAGACCATAACGAGTAGTGAAAGCCCTTTTGGGAATGTCCTCGTTTCTGATTTTGATTTGATGATAGCCTAATCTCAAATCCATCTTGGAGAAGACAGAGGATCCAGCAAGTTGATCATAAAGATCATTGATCCTGGGCAGTGGGTACTTGTTCTTTATCGTCGCTAGATTTAGCGGGCAATAGTCTACGCACATCCTTTCTGTTCCATCTTTCTTCGTTACGAACAGAACGGGGCAACCCCATGGCGATGAGCTAGGGCGGATGAAGCCTTTTGCCAACGAAGCTTCAAGTTGGATTTTGAGCTCAGCTAACTCACGTGGGGCCATTCTATATGGGCGTCTGGATATTGGGGCGGTTCCTGGGATAAGATCTACCACAAACTCTACAGATCTGTCAGGTGGTATGCCTGGCAGCTCTTCTGGAAAGACATCCGGAAAGTTACGAACCACCGGAATATCTTCAAGGTCTGGAAGAGGAAGCACATTTAAAGAATGCACCTGGGTTTTAGAGCTTGGTGAGGTGTACTTGATTGTCTGGCCTGATGGATGGGTTAGTTTCACTGACTTGGCTTTACAATCAAGGACATCATTCTGTCTTGATAACCAATCCATTCCTAAGATCACATTAATGTCTGAAGACTTGAGGGCTATAAGTGAGACAAGGAATACTAAACCCTCAATTGCAATTTCATTCTCATGACTCACCATGGTGGTGTGCCATCTGGATCCAGGGGCTTGCACAACTAAGGGGGTGGATAACATCGAAAAAGAGATGTCATGTGACAGTGCAAAGTCCTGGGATATGAATGAGTGAGATGCTCCTGGGTCAAAAAGAACCGAAGCTGGGGTGGAATTGACAGGAAGGGTTCCGAGTACAACATCGGTTGGCTTGTGGGAATCTAGAATGGATACATGATTCACATAACCATGTTCATAAACAGGAGGCTTGACATTGGAAGTCTTGGGTGGTGGCTTACCACGACGAAAGGCTTGCTTTGGATTAGGTGTGGTGGCTACATGATTTTGAGGACACTCTCGAACATTGTGGCCTGATTGTCCACATTGGAAACAAACACCACGTGGAGTGAAAGGAACTTGAGCACTTGATTGTCCAACAAAATTCCAAGGAGGAAGATTGGGTTGAGGTGAACGATATATGGTGGTTGGGGGTCTAGAAGCACTTACAGCATGACTGACGTCTTTGAAGGGAATCCATACACATCGTTTCCGAGAAACTGGGCCAGAAGATTGGGCAAACTCACGATCACGCTTGCGAGACTCTTCATACAACTCATTTCCATACTCGGCCTTGAAGGATTTGTCGACCAAGTCTCTGAAGTTGACGAACTCGTGAAGGTTCAGGTCATGACGAAGGACGGGGCTAATTCCCTTGCGGAACCTTGCTTGTTTCTTGGCATCGGTGGATACTTCTTCTTGTGCATAACGTGCTAGACGAGTGAATTCAGTCCTATACTTATGAACAGTCATCTTTCCTTGGTTCAGATTGCAAAATTCTTCTCTCTTGCGCTCCATCAGCTGATCCGGAATATGGTAATCTCGGAAGTCATCACAGAACTCTTGCCAAGTCACCACGTGACCAACTGGTTGCATTGCTACAAAATTCTCCCACCATTGAAGAGCAGCACCTTCCAGAAAATATGCCGCAAATAGCACACGATCACCTGGAGCAACATGGGCTGTCTCAAGCTTACGCTCGAGGGAACGAAGCCAATCATCGGCATCAAGGGGCTCGGAAGGACATCGGAAAACTGGCGGGTTGAGGAGAATGAAGTCTTGGATGGTAACAACACTATGATGCTGAAGAGAAGTGTTCTGCTCAATACACTCGAGAAGACGTGTCTGATCACGACGATTCTGTTCAGCCTCCATCATGATTTCTGCCGTTGAGGTTGGTGGTGGAGGTTCTTCACCGTCTATGTTACCGGAACTGGGATCAATACCTTGATTTGCACCTGACATTCTGTGTGATAAGAATCAACAATCAGAATAGGATCTAGGACACAATTCTATGCTAAGATAGAAGACTATAACGCAATAGCATCAAAGTCACAAACGGACAGCATAACGGTTGCACCGGGATGGAAATTGAGACAACCAGCAGAATAACGGACATCACTTCCACAGAAACCTTATGGAATGATGGCTCAGAAAGACCACAACACTCCTACAGCTACAAAGAAGCAATCAACGAGATTTCCTAGTAAAGACACAGATGAGCCTAGTCCTATCTTCCCGTAGAATAAGATGAGGATGACTCAGAACTCAGATCGATGAGGATAAGGAGAAAAAAGAAGTCTTACGTTGTTCCCTTATACCCAAAGTAACTATATAACTATAGAATGCTAGACTCGACAACGACCAATGGTTTGATAATCCTACAGGCAGTCCTGCTCTGATACCAAGTCTATCGGGACCCGGGGTTAGCGTATGTAATTCCGGTCACAATGCAATCACATGGAGAGCCGAGAGCCGTACCCACTTGTCTAAGAAGACAAGGCCAAGCACAGATCACTCTCGGTAAGCATCGAACGTGAGGGGCATCCCATCCAGGCCGGATGATCAACTGAGATGGGTCCTCATCGTCCGCTCACAAGTCTAAATGCTTATGGGTGGTGAATCCCATACTCATAGACAAGTCGCCTTAACCATGTTATCGATTGAATCATAACCCTTACATAGACTTACTCCAGCCCGATCACTTAGTCGGGATCTCGGGCGGGCTCAATCATACAACAAAGTGTGCCACGTGAAAGAGTCACGAGCAATCGCATCGCGATGCCCCAAGCTACGCACATCTAAGGTCCACTTGGTGTATAAAAGACCGACGGCAAGAACACAACTAAGCTATCGAACCCCACACTAAGACATGCATGTTATAATCATACACGCAACATACATGTGCAGTGTAAACAGCAGGTAATCACAACATGAACTCTACAAACTCAGTCTTTATAACTTCTGCTAAACAGAGCAGACATAGTAGATGTATTACAAGCAGAGATCACATGACTGTGATCCAACATTACATCAAACATCAACGGAAGCAAATTATGTCTTAGTAAAGACAAGTTTAACAAATGGCTTAAGAAGCCTGAAAGAAAATACAACGACCCTCCAGAGGGCACAGTCTGCTGCCTGGAACTATACGACTTGGTCCACGTCGAGCTCGAGGTAAAGGCCACCATCAGGGTCAGTGGTCTCGTCTCTAAAACATAGAATAAGCAAACGTGAGTACAAATTCGTACTCAGCAAGACTTACATAGGAACTATTCTACTCATGCACATGTATCAAGACAAAGGGAGGTGGAGTTTCACTTGCAGAAGTGCCAGCTTTGACTTGGCTAATCCTGAACTACGAGTACCAGTGAGAGGTAAGAACGTACACGAGTCCAAGTAACAGTCTCCAACCAATACTCCACTATGGTGCCTTCCTCGACTTCCCCACGAGGAAGCACGCCATAGCACTCACACTTATCTTGGTGTGTTTTAGAAGTATCCAGTTCAAGTTATCTATGATCAAGTAAAGGTCTCCAAGTAGTCCATAACCGCGGACACGGCTATTCGAATAGTTCATTAACCCTGCAGGGGTGTACTGCTACACACACGCCTCATCATTTACCGCCTGGGGATGGACCCTTCAAATGAGTACCGGCGAGGATGCTGCCACGACACTTCACTCACATCACCATCTCTAGTCCTAGGGAGTCGCCTATTTGAGTTGGGACCACAATCGGAATCCGGCCGATTGTTCCGATGCGGACTCAAACGTTGTGTGACCGCCATCAAGCTCAACTCGATCATAATCACTTGATTCAACGTGCCCACAACCTACGCCAACCACTTACCTTGGTTCCACCTGCTTGAGATCGTTAAAGGGCAAACTACTTGCGACTCCTGGACTGGTCCGGGGTGAGGTACTAGGCCGAGAGGGGTCAGTGAGCCCAATGTGTGGTCGTACTCTTAGTCTTGGATAACAACACAAGAACTCGGCCCTAAGGCAGTGTTCAACGAGACAACCCACTGTATACTCCTACACAGCCTCTCATCGTTCACCTTGGTTTAGGGTAGATTCACCAACACGTTACCACCATCATTCACATGATCACTACCATCCCGACTCACATCAAAGTAGCCTCAGGTAACAACTCTAAGCATGCCATAAGCTGTAACAGTTGCAGGGGCCACATGATATCAACCAACTCCTACATCTGCTAGGATTGTGGTTATCTTACTACTGTGACAAAATGATAGGTCATGCATAGGAATGGGTTCAACTAGCGGTAGAACGTATCATGGTGACATCCTAAACATGCATTTGAGAGAATGAGAGGGAACTGGGATTTTATCGACATGATCAAAGAGGGGGTGCTTGCCTTGCTGACGATCACGATGTAACACTCTTCTGACGTGAGGTTGAATTCGTCTCCGAGATCAACTCTACCGAGAAGAAGAAATCACCGAAGCACTGGAAGTAAAGCACAATCAAGATAATACAATGCACATTCAATATGCAAAACATAGCATGGCAATGTGCTGATGTGACCTATGTTTGAATTGCCACATTTTAATTGAAGTTGATTTGAAAAGTAAATTCAAATTCAAACTCCAAATGTTATTCAATTTAGTTCAACTTGCATTTGCTAATGTTGGTACTTTGTAAACCAAGTGATCATATGTGTGAAATGCTTCTGAAGTACAAGTGAAGTGTGGTGCATTTCAAAGTTTGAAGTTGGAATAGCAATTGAATTCAATTTGAAATAATTCCAATTAAATCAAATATAAAAAGCTACTGATCCCTTTTTAAGATCAACTCCAACATAGCTGAAAGTTGGAAATTTGGATAGAGGATTTTCTCCTGATCATTTTTCATATATTGCACTTTGAATTTGGAGTTATAGTTTAAAAGTTATTCAATTTCAAAGTTTAGGCTATTTTCTGGAATTTACTGAATAAATTAATTGATTTTGTATTTACTGCGTCATCACTAGGTCATGCTGACGCCAGGGGTTTGACCAGTCAATTGACAGGGCGGCCCCACCTGTCAGCCTCACTGGGGTTAATTAGCTCTGTTTAAAATTAAACCAATTTTATTAGGGCTTTGGGCCCAGCGTTAGTGAGAGGAGAGAGGGGATTAGCAGGGGGTTAGCTGGGGCTAATGGCGCGGGTCGCCGGAGGCCACTGTTGCCGGCCGGAGTGCTCGCCGGAGAGAGGGAAACGGGCACGAGAGAGGGAAAGGGGGGCACGGGCAGGTTGCTCGCAACGTCGCTCTTCGGCTGCGGCTACTGGTGGTTCAAGGAGGTGCTCGGGGCCACGGTAACGACGAAGGGAAGCGGCGGCCGGAGCTCCTGGTCATGGAGAAATGGCACGGAGAGCACAGGGAGAAGCACAGATGGGGGGGGGAATGGAGCTGGGAGCTCACCAGAGACGATGGAGAGAACGTAGGGGCGGGGGAAGCAGTACGGCGGCGAATTCGACTTGGAGGTCGTCGGCGGCCGGCGGCAAATCGAAGACACGGGCGACGCCTGGGGAGCTCCTTGGGTTCGATTCGTCTTGCAGCTCGAAGGAGTCGAGGGCGCTGGACCTTTTGGACAAGGTGGCGGGGAAGGGGAAGGCCGGTGGCCACGCGCGGGCACGACGGCGGCGAGGATGAGCTCTCGGGCTTGCGCGGAAAACGACGAGAGAGGGAGAGGGATGAACTGGGAGAGGGGAAGAAGGACTTGGGGGCTTCTGGGCGTCGTCCAACGCGAAGGGGAAGAGGGGGGAAGAGCAGGAGGTGGAGGGCATGCTCGCCACGCAGCGCACGGCGCTGCTGCCTCTCCTTCTGGCAAGAGGAGGAAGACGACAGGGGAGGAGATGGGCCGGGCCAGGTGGGCTTTCGCCCGTGGGCGCAAGGTAAGCTCTTTTCTGTCTTTCTTTTCTTATTTTCTTTTCTGTTATTTGTTTTTCCCCTTTAAAATAATTAGCTAGGGCATTTATAAAAATCCCCAATCATTTTTATAAAACCTAGGTGACTCTATAGAAGTCAACCCCAAGTTTTGGGAATTTTTGAAATTCAATTTATTTGAATTTCAATTCAAATAGGCAATTGTTTTAATTTCCAAGCCACTATTTGGATTATTGAAAAATCTATGAGCATGGGATTACTCCCAAATCACTTTTAAAATGATCACACTCATTTTTAGGATTTTTCAACATATCCAAAAGAATTTTGGAAAAGATTTATTTCTGGCCTTTTTATTTAATTCATTTAGGGCTTTTCTTTTCCCCAATTCCTTTTTCTTTTGCAATTTTTTTCAAGATGCAAAATGCAACTTAGCTAAAGCACAAACCTAGGTCAGGGTCTTGACAATATCCAAGAGACTGCAGGTTAGTACACGATAAATCAACTCATCCTTAAATTTACTATGCTCCCTAATTTTCAAGGCACCACATTCAATTGAGGCTAAATTTGACTTGGTCTACGCTTATGGACTGGTCGTTTGGACCTATATAACTTTCGCTGGTTGTGTTCTTTTGCCGTAGGCCTCTGACTGGTGGGCATCGTCTGTCGATGGGAGTCAGGCCGTCCTTGACCATCGTAGACCAGGGCAGTGGGGCGGCGTGGCTTTTGTGGGACCTTCTTTCGCCACGCTGATGCCCCACAGGCGTAAGGGATCGAGATAGTCTTCGTGGGTAAGTTAACCCAATTTATTGATTCGACACACGGGGAGCCAAAGAGTATTTATAAGCTTTGACAGTTGAGTTGTCAATTCAACCGCACCTGAAATATACTTGCTTGCAACGATAGATAAGTGATAACGATAATATGATAGTGGCAACAACAAAAGTAACAACAAAAGTAACAACTAATGACCAGCAGGATTGAAAACACTGTAGGCTAGGGAGATGGATGGTTAGGCGCTGCATGGATGAGAGTGAACATATAATAGATTCCAACACGGGGCAAGGCACACAGAAAAGCAATGAGCATCTAGGCAAATATCAAACATTAGGCATGTATCCCGTAGGTAGTTGTGCGTGCTTGCAATAAGAACTTGCACAACATCTTTTGTCCTACCATCCCTCTACGAACGGGGCCAAAAGGAACTTATGGAGATTAAGGTGCTCCTGTCAAAGAGCACCGGAACAAAGCAATAAACTCAATGGATACAAGGAATCCTCAAATCATGGACCATCCCCTTTGGTGTCCCAAGCTGTCACCTTTGGGATCACCGGTTCTGGACCATAATATGTGCATACAACTCATAGATAGGATCTAGAACACAAATATATTCATGAAAACACAGGGTTCAGATCTGAAAACATGGCACTCGGGCCCAAAGTGACAAGCATTAAGAACAACAAGTTGTAGCAAAGATGATAAACACCAAATTAGATGATAGGCAACATGCCCCCAACAATCTGACGAACTATTACATGATTAAACTCATCCAATCCCTACCATCCCCTTTTGCCTACAACAGGGAATTACTCACACATATGAAGAGAAGTCATGGAGGATGGATGGAGTGGTGATGGCGATGACGATGGCGACGGTCTCCCCTCTCCGGAGGCCAAATCAGCCTCCAGATTAGCCCTCCCGAAGAAGAACAGAGGGTGGCGGCGGCTCCGCGACGGAAACTGGGAAAACGACTTCTGTTATGGGTTTTTCTCGTCACGGGGATAAATAGGAGTCTCGGTAGGGCACCAGAGGAGGGGGGAGCTACCCAGACGGCCAGAGGGCGCGGCCCCACCCCTGGCGCGCCTGGGGCCCCAGAGCTCCCCTCTGGTCCCACTTTTGGCTCCTGGCTCCTTCGGGTGCGTGAATTTTCTGGGAATTTTCTGGGAATTTTCTGGGACGTCTAAAAATCCATTTTCCTGCGCACAAATAAACCATACAGGCAGCTCTGCTGAAAACAACGTTAGTCCGGGTTAGTTTCGTCCAAATCATGCAAGAATGAAAGAACGTGGATGTCGCCTAGAGGGGGGTGAATAGGCGCTTAAAAACAATTACGGTTTCGGCTTGAACAAATGCGGAATAAAACTTAACATTTAATTTGCCAAGCAAGAAACCTAAATAAGCTAGGCTCAACTATGTGCACCAACAACTTATACTAAGCGAGATAGACAACTATGTGATAGCAAGATATATAACAAGAGCACTAAGGCTATCACAAAGTAGGTGCACAAGTAAATAGGTTGACTAGATGAACAACCTATGGGACAAGCAATGCACAATAATATGAGCAAGCACAAGATAAACAATGTAATAAGCTTGCTTAAAGTAAGGGTAGAGATAACCGCAAGTGGAGCCGATGGAGACAAGGATTTGTTACCGAAGTTCCTTCTCTTGCGAGAAGTACGTCTCCGTTTGGAGAGGGTGAGGAGCACAATGCTCACACGAAGCCAACGAGGGCCACCCTATTTCTCCTCACGCTCTAACCAATCCAAGATGCCGTGATTCCACTATTAGGACACTTGAGGGCGGTCACCGAACCCGTACAAATGGCAACCCTTGAGGGCGGTCACCGAACCCGTACAAATGCTCGGGGCTATCTCCACAACCGAATTGGAGGCTCCCGTAGCGTCCCGAAGCTTTCCACCACCATGATTGAGCTCCGCAACAACAAGCCTCTAGGGGCCAACGCACCCAAGAGGAACAAGCTCTAGAGTGCCAATGCACTCAAGAGTAGCAATCTTCTCAACTTCACTTCTACAACGAATCCTCGGAGAGAACTCAAACCGATGCACCAAATGCAATGGCAAGAGCACACGAAGTGCTCAAGTCCCCAACTCTCAAATCCCACCAAAGCAACAAAAGCTATGGAGGAATATGAGAGGAAGAACAAGGACAACACAAAGAACTCCAAGATCTAGATCCACAAGGTTCCCCTCACTTAGAGTAGAGATGGCTTGGTGGAGAATGTGGATCTAGACCTCCTCTCTCTTTTCCCTAAAAAAGGAGCAAGAATCATAGGAGGGGAAGAGATATCAAGCTCAAAGAGGTCAACAATGGGGGGAAGAACTTGCAAAAAACCGGTGGAGACAAAGGAGGAAGAAAACCCCCTTTTATAGTCTCCCACGAATCCAGCCGTTGGAATCCGTTGGTAGCCCACCAACCATGGTACTACCACTCGGAGAGCGGTACTACCGTGGTGCGGTACTACCGCAGTGGGTGCGGTACTACCGCGCTGCCGTAGTACCGCAACCTAGTGCCGTTCCCACTACCGCTTAGTCAGTACGCTTGCGGTAGTGGTTACGGTACTAGCCTGCCGTACTACCGTAGTGCGGTACTACCGCGCTGCCGTACTACCGCAGCTTAGTGACGTTCCCACTACCGCTCGGTCAGTACGCTTGCGATAGTGGTTACGGTACTAGACTGCCGTACTACCGTAGCGCGGTACTACCGCAGTGGGTGCGGTACTACCACACTCCAAGCGGTACTACCGCCCCAGCAGAACCAGCGAGCCCAGGCCACACAACAGATGAACTCCAAAGACATAGGAAAAACCCTGAACTGCCACAACTTCTGCAAATGAACTCCGATTAAGGCAAACTCAAGCTTGATGGAAAGCTAACGAATAGATCTGCCTAATCACGACTGGAAATATTTCAAAGTGGCAAGGGAGAAATGCCAAACACATAGAGGTGTGAAACCTCTAACCAAGAATAACCCGCAAATCTCCCGCATCGAAAAACATACGAGAAGACGCATATGGGATCCATTTTCGATGAAGAAGAGCTTGTCATGAAGAAGACCACAAGTTCCAAAACTCACACGGGGAAAAGCCAAACAGGAACCAATAAAGATGCTGCCAAGGATGCAAAAGGTTTGAGCTCTCCACGAACGACTCGGCCTAGCCTATAACACGGTCTCCTAACTACTACCAAGAGACTGGTAAACTAGACACCTATCTAGTCAAACCTTTGTCTTGCGCATAATCCACTTGAGCTTGATGATGACGATCATGCCCGCCTCAAGTTGGAACATCTTCCTTGATTCCTCTGGCTCGATGAAGAATTGTAGATGGCTCCCCCAGACTCCATTATGGGTGAGCCTCTTTTAGGCACATCTTCACACGACCATTATCACCAAATGGTCGGCAGGCTCCAAGCATACGATATCTTCGTGATGCTCCTCTTGACCTTGCAGACATCTACTTGACCAATCTTTGGATAGCTCCATGAAGAACACCTTGGTCAACACGTAATCTTCATCTTACAACCTTGAAGCCACCATATGATCTTCAAGCGTTGCCTATGGACAAACCTTAAAGTATAACTCAAGGAAACCATTAGTCCATAAAGATTGTCATCAATTACCAAAACCAAACATAAGGGCGCATGCCCTTTCAAAGAATGAGGGCAAAACAATAGCAAAAGTGTTTGGAAAAGTAGATACGTTTGAGACGTATCAACTCCCCAAGCTTAGCATATTGCTTGTCCTCAAGCAATTCAGTTCAACGAACTGGACGCGACAAAGAAAACTTTGACAAACTCTTTTGCTTCATTAGATGTATATAAGCATGTACTACGAAAAGAGTGTAGCAGGTATTGAAACAATGCTATAAGGACAATGCACGAAGCAATTCTTCTTTCATGTGATCAGCCACAAACAACTAAAAGTAAATAATAAGCTACTGAAAATCAAGACAGGATCACAATGCACATAGCTTGAACATACTTGAGTGGCATTTCGCTAGCCTCCATGAGTGAAGCAAAACATAAATGCAGAAACTCCTCCGGAGTTTTAAAGGTGACTAGAACTCAGTATTTCATACTAGCAATAACACAAGCATGCAGAAGACAATGTAATACCTTGGGGCAATGCATGTTACACTAAGAATGACAATTATGCTCTCATAGTTGGTGCTTTGAAGAAAGAAGGGGAGACTCTCGAACCGTGGCTTTTGATGGCAAGGTTGAAAACCCGTGAAAGTAAGCAAAGACTAAACATGTGCCAGAGCTCTTGGTTTTGAAAACGGTGATAAATTTTTTTTGAGAAGTGCCTTTCCAGTCAACGGTGAACGGTAAAGGTCTCTCAATATCTCCCATGCCAACCATATATAATCCTTCGATGGTCTATGGAACCTTTTATTTTGCCTCAAGGATGGAAGGAGGGTATCGTTCCACCTATCATAAGCAGCATTTGGTCCATTTCACTCCATCATCAAGTATGGGGGAGGTGTAACTCTCATATATATTTTTTTTTTCTTTTTCTGTTTTGACTAGTTAAAACTTCCGTCAAAATATTTTTGGCATGAAAGATATTGATTTCCCCTCACCGCACCATGAGCTTGTACGGTTACAAAAGGGAAACTTTTGAATAAATTTTGAGATGGCACAAGAAAGTCTAAGTTAGGAGTGGCCGGTAAATACCACATATAGGTAGGTATGGTGGACTCAAATGGAACAACTGGGTTTGAAAAGGAGTTTCGAAGCACAAGCAGAAATCCGCTTGGTGCGAGCGAAGGCTAGCAAAAGACTGGGAAGCGACCAACTAGAGAGCAATAACTGTCATAATCATGCAGAGCGACAAAGCAACATTGAATCGGGCATGAAAGTGATATAACTATTCTGAAACAAAAAGATCATCAAGGCAAAAGTAGACTTTATAGTCATAAGCATGTGTGAACATGTGCCAAGTCAATCCAAAAATTCTCCGAAGGGAAATACCACTTCAGTATGCCAAACCATGAACAATGCAATGCATGTAAATCATTTCAACAACACATTATGTACTCTAGCTATTTGAGACTAGCCACAAGGAAAGCATGAACACTGGGAAAGCATTGTAAACATAGCACTATGTCGCTACAAGCTGGTCTCTAGATCATAAGTACAGGCATATGTACAAAAGTAGAAACAAGAAGAGTTTATACCGGTTTTCCTTGTTGCTTTCCTTCCGTCGATCTTCGTCATTACTGCCTTGTCACTTGCACGATCGAACGTGGGAAATATTATCAAATGCCATCACGGACTTGAGATGAACTCTGAAAACAAAGCAAACTAAAGAGAGAAAGGAAATATTTTTGTTGTTTTTGAAAAGAAAGAAAGAAAGAAGAACGGGCAAAAGCTTCGAAAATATCAAAGCGAATAAAATGGATAATACAATGTAAAAGTGAGAAGGGAACGTACTCCCCCAAGCTTAGGCTTTTGGCCTAAGTTGGTAGTAGCTAATGTCCCCAGGAGCCTCCTGCTCCAGGGTAGTACGGGTGAGTCCAAGGGTCGTATGAGGCTTCCGGTGCATACACCGAAGTCCTCGAATCCTCCCACGAAGAAGGATCCGCGCTCCAAGCAGAGGAAGACCCTTCAGCAAACTAGGTGACGGTCTCTCCCTGGAAAGGTGGGAACTCACCATGCTCCTCCTCGTCGGGCACAACCCCCTCCATGGGGTTATGAAACTGACGCTGGACCACGAACTCATCGAACTGGGTAGCATTAAAAGACCATCTGTTCCTGTGAGGAAAATCAAAAAAAGAGGTGCAGGTAGACGGATCTTGCGTTCCGTGGTGGCTCCGAAACGCAAGATATAATCAAGGTTACCAAACTCGGAAGTCATGGTAACAAACTTATGCCTTTTCATAGCAACAAGGTCAAAAATTAAATAAGTAAAAGGCTTATCATCGGGGTGTGGGGTGCCATTAAGAGACTCTAGGATAAGTGTGGCGTAAACGCCACCAAATAAGTCTCCCTTGTTACCGTTCATAGCAAGGCGTAGAGCAATTAAGGAACCCACATTATAATCAAACCTCCCTGAAAGGGCGGTTGCCAGGATAGCAATATCCGGCGCAGATATGTTGCTCGTGTTGTCACGAGCTAACACCCCTCTAGCAATATAGTACGCAAAATACCTGAGGTGTGGGAATAAGATGCTGGAGATCTTTCACCGATGAATATCCCTTGTATCCATGCTGCAGAGAGAGTTGAAGACGGTTCTTAGCTAGGAGGGCTGAGAGCTCATCTTCGCCGCCAGTCCCACGTTCGGCACACCTATTATTTCACAAAACTTTTCCAAAGGCATGGTCAAAAGATCATTGTAAATTTTAAACTCAACAGAACCAGCATCAAGGTTATATCTAAAACTGTTAATAAAACATGAGGTGAGTTTTTGATACTGGACAGCACGGCACGTTGCGAGCCGCGTCAGACCTGCATTAGCACAAAGATTATAGAACTCCTCCCTAATTCCTGCAGCTTCAAGGAATTCATCGCACGGGAAAGTCATTGCACGTGCTTGATTTGTGTCCTCCAACAACTCTAAGGGCACATGATCTTCGTTGTAGCTCACCCTAGCAGTCGAGGGTGAAGCTGAAGCTCTAGTAACTCGATCGGAGCGCTCGGACCTTTTCTTCCCAAGCCACCCCTTTGCTCTTCCTAGCAAACTCATTTCTGAAATTTTTGACAAATTACAAAAACAAGGATTTAAACAAAGTGAGTTAAGGAAAACTACTCAACTCACTTACCTAAGGCATAAACTTGCATCAAAACTTGGGAAATAAAATTCTACACATGCATGCAAGCTCACATAAACAGCACCAAGAGCTACTATATACTCACAAATGAAGCCACCAATCAAAAATCTAATTGGAGGGGTGAAGGAGTTACATACCAGGGAGTGTTTGCTCAAGATTTCGGCTTGAATGGTGGGCTGTAGAGAGAGATCGAAAATCGCCTCCAAGAACAGCAACAGCAAGAACGAAATAACCAAATGCAGAACTCGTGTTTTTGGAGAGAGAAGGATGAGGAGGAAGAAGACATACCTGGAAGTGGGGCCTGTGGGCCCCAGGCGCCTTGTGGGCGCGGCCAGGGGGCAGGCCGCGCCAGCTGGCTGCCTGGGCCACTGGTGCCCCCTGGTCAGCCCCAGGTGCCTCTGGGTCACTCCCGGCATGGAATTTTTTATTTTTATTTTTCTGGAATTTTTCTGAAAACTTCACTATTGAAAATTTCTCGGAGTTCAAAAAGCTGCAAAACTTTCTAAAAACTTAAAGCGGTGATTAGTATTGTGAAGCTTCAAAAACACAAAAACTTGGTACAACAAAGAGAATGAAAGCCAAAGCAAATGACAACATAACAAGCTTAACATTTTACCTATATAAAACAAGCTTACTAGTAAGGTTGATCAAGTCTTACCAACAAACCGGCGATATACAGAACAAGAAGTCTCACCCCTTATGAAGTGATCATTGCACCTTTACTTTGATGGACATTGTCCCCACCATAATGGTTTTGTATTTGTGGTGCACATGTAGTGGACAGTCCCATTCTCCAATCTTCACGGTCTCGATATTCTCTATAGAGTTAAGGCCATGCCTCTTGTCGATCTTCTTTGGAAAATACACCGTGTGTTCTTTATCATCAACGTTGAAAGTGACCTTTCCTTTATTGCAATCAATGATAGCACCTGCGGTGTTAAGAAAAGGTCTACCAAGAATAATGGACATGCTCCCATCGTCGGGCATGTCAAGCACAACAAAATCTGTAAGGATCAAACAGTTAGCAACTTCAACGGGTACATCCTCACAAATACCTATTGGGACAGCTGTTGATTTGTCAGCCATCTGAAGGGAGATATCTGTAGGGATTAGTTTCTCTAAACAAATCCTTTTGTAAAGAGAGAAAGGCATAACACTCACTCCTGCACCAAGATCACATAAAGCAGTTCTGACGTAATTATTCTTTATGGAGCAAGGAATGGTGGGTATACCTGGGTCACCGAGCTTCTTAGGAATCTTGCCACTAAAAGATTAGTTAAAAAGCAAAGTAGATATTGCCTCATTAGGAACTTTTCTTTTATTAGTAACAATATCTTTCATATATTTCGAATAGGGAGGTAACTTAATAGCATCAGTCAAAGGAATTTGAAGAAAAAGAGGCTTCATCCATTCACAAAATTTATTATAATGCTCTTCTTCTTTGGATTTGAGGGACTTACCTGGAAAGGGCATGGGTTTCTGTATCCATGGTTCTCTTTCCTTCCCATGTCTTCTTGCGATGAAGTCTTCTTTAGAGTACCTCTTGCGTTTATCGGGTGCTTCTTCTTCTCTTACCTTGAAAGAATCATCCTTCTCTGAGTCCTTTTCTTCAGACTCGGCACCGTCTTCTGTTTCAGCATCGGAGGTAGATATGCTGTTAGGATCAACAGCTGGCTTTTCACTTGTAATAGGATCATCGGGATTGTCAGCCTCCTTGTGTTTCTTCTTCTTCTTTTTCTTCGGAGAGCTAACAGTCTCGTCTTCTTCTTGTACTTGAGAATCTTGCTCGATCCTCTTTGGATGCCCCTCGGGATAGAGTGGGTCCTGGGTGTGTGTTCCACCCCTAGTTTTAATTCCATAAGCTTGTATGTCCTGTTTGGCATTATTAGCAAGCAAATCTTTTTGCACATTAGAAATTTGTTCAAGCTGAGTTTGAACCATATGAAAATGCTTAACAAGACATTTAACATCATTAACTGTTCTTTCTAGAACATCACACAAACTTTTGATAGCAAGAGAATTATCATGCAACTGACTTTGTAATCTCCTATTAAAATGGTCTTGCTTAACAATAAAATTATCAAGCTCATCTAAACATTAGTCAGGAGGCTTACCTTTAGGGATGTCACTTTCAGTAAAGTCTAATAGAGAGTGTACCTCTACCAAGGGAGGGTGAGTAGTAGGCTCACACAACTTCTCAATAGGCGGTAAATTCTAAACGTCTTCGGTTTTAATACCTTTCTCCTTTATAGACTTCTTTGCTTCTTGCATATCTTCGGAGTTCAGAACAAGCATGCCCCTCTTTTTTGGTGGTAGAAGTGGCTCAGGAACGGACCAATCTTCATGGTTCTTGGCGATTTTGCACATTAATTCTTCTGCATCGTTCGGCGTTCTTTCCCTGAAAACACAACTAGCACAACTATCCAGATAGGATCTAGATTCATCGGTTAAACCAGCGTAAAATATATCAAGCAATTCATTATTGGGGACTCCATGTCCCGGCATAACCTTAAGTAAATCACAAAACCTCCCCCAAGCTTTAGGGAGGTGCTCATCCTGCAATTGTTTAAAGTTATAGATTCTTTGCAAAGCAGCATGTTGCAGATGAGCTGGGAAATAGTTATCAACAAAAAATTTGACTAAGTCTTGAGGACTTTTAATGGAACCATAGGGTAGTGCATTGTACCATGATTTAGCATCTTCCTTCAAAGAAAAAGGGAAAAGCTTGGCCACATAGAAGTTTCGTATCTTCTCATCAGTAGTGAATAGGTTGCTTAACTCAGCGAGTTTGGTCAAGTGTGCTATAGCATCATCATTTTCTCTGCCATAAAAGGGGCCAGCCTCGACTGTAGATATAGGTGAAAGATCAACAGAGAAATCATAATCAGGATCAGTGATGCATATAGGAGATGTGGCAAATTGAGGATCAGGAATAACTTTGTTCTTCATGGAGTGCTTTTTGAGCAACTCCTTAACAGCACCAGGGTCAAAGTCGACACACTCTCTGAGTTCCCTGCAAAAATCATCATCAAGAGTAACATAATCATCATCAAGGATTCTCTCCTTGAGTTCATCTAAGCTCGGGTAACCAAAGGTTTTGCAGGTAGGAATATAGGTAGCAGGGGTCTCGGTCTTGGATTTTGCTACAGACTTAGCAGTCTGAGTTTCAATATAGTGATCAAGAAAAGTAGCATCATCAAGAGTAGTGGAAGCATCATCAAAAGTATCGGACATAGTGACAGACTCAATAGAAGCATCATGTAGTGGTGGTGAAGTAAACTTACTCATAACAGAAGGTGAATCAAGTGTAGCACTAGTGTTCAGAACAATACCTTTTCTTGTACGGGATGGTAAGATCGGAACCTTGGGGTCTCCTTTATTACCCATAGCGGATGATGTGCAGCAGGAAGGATACTTCAAGTAGACTTGTAAATATTGCTATGCTCCCCGGCAACGGCGCCAGAAAACGCTGCTTGATGCCCCACAGGTATAAGGGATCGAGATAGTCTTCGCGGGTAAGTTAACCCAATTTATTGATTCGACACACGGGGAGCCAAAGAGTATTTATAAGCTTTGACAGTTGAGTTGTCAATTCAACCGTGCCTGAAATATACTTGTTTGCAACGATAGATAAGTGGTAACGATAATATGATAGTGATAGTGGCAACAACAAAAGTAACAACAAAAGTAACAACGAATGACCAGCAGGATTGAAAACACTGTAGGCTAGGGAGATGGATGGTTGAGCGCTGCATGGATGAGAGTGAACATATAATAGATTCCAACACGGGGCAAGGCACACAGAAAAGCAATGATCATCTAGGCAAATATCAAACATTAGGCATGTATCCCGTAGGTAGTTGTGCGTGCTTGCAATAAGAACTTGCACAACATCTTTTGTCCTACCATCCCGCTACGAACGGGGCCAAAAGGAACTTATGGATATTAAGGTGCTCCTGTCAAAGAGCACCGGAACAGAGAAATAAACTCAATGGATACAAGGAATCCTCAAATCATGGACCATCCCCTTTGGTGTCCCAAGCTGTCACCTTTGGGATCGCCGGTTCCGGACCATAATAGGTGCATACAACTCATAGATAGGATCTAGAACACAAATATATTCATGAAAACACATAGGGTTCAGATATGAAAACATGGCACTCGGGCCCAAAGTGACAAGCACTAAGAACAACAAGTTGTAGCAAAGATGATACACACCAAAGTAGATGATAGGCAACATGCCCCCAACAATCTGACGAACTATTACATGATTAAACTCATCCAATCCCTACCATCCCCTTTTGCCTACAGCAGGGAATTACTCACACATATGAAGAGAAGTCATGGAGGATGGATGGAGTGGTGATGGCGATGACGATGGCGACGATCTCCCCTCTCTGGAGGCCAAATCAACCTCCAGATTAGCCCTCCCGAAGAAGAATAGAGGGTGGCGGCGGCTCCGCGACGGAAACTGGGAAAACGACTTCTGTTCTGGGGTTTTCTCATCACGGGGATAAATAGGAGTCTCGGTAGGGCACCAAAGGAGGGGGGAGCTGCCCAGGCGGCCAGAGGGCGCGGCCCCACCCCTGGCCGTGCCAGGGGGGCGCCTGGGGGCCCCAGAGCTCCCCTCTGGTCCCACTTCTGGCTCATGGCTCCTTCGGGTGCGTGGATTTTCTGGGAATTTTCTGGGACGTCTAAAAATCCATTTTCCTACGCACAAATAAACCATACAGGCAGCTCTGCTGAAAACAACGTTAGTCCGGGTTAGTTTCGTCCAAATCATGTAAGAATGAGGGCAAAACAATAGCAAAAGTGTTTGGAAAAGTATATACGTTTGAGACGTATCACACGCGTCCACTCTCCTTCAGTGCTTCTCGGTCGGTTCCTGGCGGAGAGAGAGGGGGGATCCAGGGAGGATATGTTGCGACGCGGCGTCCTTGTGTCCGCTGATTCGCTAACATGGGCCAGATTCCCTTCGCCGGAATACTCGCCGCCCTGGCCCGGTTGCCGTCGCGGAAGATCATGTACGTGCAGAAGGGCGCTGACGGAACCCACATCACCCACAACTCATTCAAATTTAAGGGAGGTCCGTGTTCCGCCTGATGAACAAGCTGGACCGTCGGTTGGGTGCCATCATGGACATCACCAACTTCGCCATGTGCGTCGAAGCGGGTGCTTTCGTGCAGCCTACCCCACTCATCATCGACCGGCCCCGCAGCCGCCAGAACCTCCACATCGTCGTCTTCGAGGCCTGGATGCCGGGTGAGAGCCCCCCTGCATAACTCCAACTTCTTACTTCTTTGGTACTATCTGATTTTACAGAAATCATTAAGATCCCCAGAAACAGTTTTCAACTATAATTATTGTATTTGCATTGTGGCTGTTGGATTAATCAGTATGCTTAGTCTAAAGATTAGTTGGTTGTTACATATGGAAACTCAGAACTTCAAAACCTTAATCAGTTCAGTTATATTAGTTGAGTTTCACATAGAAAATAATGGTATCTATTAGCCAATTGCAACTCAGAAAGAAAATTGTCGTCGATATGTAACGGCAGATGCCATGGGGATGGCTAAAGAGGGGGACAGACCGAGGTTGGTGTCGCTGGTGCCGAAGGCGAGATTGGGAACACTGCGATGTACCCAGGTTCAGGGCTCTCCGTAGAGATAAAACCCCTACTCCTGCATGTCTTCACTATATGGTGGAATACTGTACATGGTTGCTCCTTGAGATGTATCTGCTAGCTACTTTTCTCCTGGCCGAGCTGACTTACTACTGCTAGCTAAGCTACTGCTACTCTACTACTCTACTCTGCTACTCTTCTACTCCTAGTCGTGAGAGGAGAGGAGAGCTCTTGCTCTATCTACTTGTGAGAGGAGGGGGGAATGAGGAAGGAACTCTTCACCGTGGGCACCCTTGGGGCCTTTATATAGGAGGCCCAAGGGGACAGGGGGTGAGGGAGAGAGTACAAAGGGGAAAACAAGTACAAGGGACAAGGGGACAAGGGGACAAAACCGACAGACGAGCAGTCGGCTGGATGCGCGGGCAGTCGGCGGTCCGAGCTGGGGGCGCACTCGGGAGACGCCAAGCTGAGCTGAGGGCGCAATCGGCGCTCGATGCTTTCGAAGATTATTCCTTCTGCTTGACCCTACCGGGGGTATATTCCCCCGACAGTAGCCTCCGGGTGACTCGCAGAGTCATCCGGGGGCTTCTTCCTTGTCGGTGTAGATGGATGATGATTGCCCTTGGGGCAGCTTCTTTCCGGTGAGGGCGCGTCAGTGCACCCACTGGGTGTAGCCTCCGAGATTCGGGCCGACTGCGTGCAGTCGGCTCGGATCTTCTCTTGCTTCTTTCTGGTGGGGGCGCGTTAGCACACCCACTGGGTGTAGCCTCCGAGATTCGGGCCGACTGCGTGCAGTCAGCTCGGATCTTCTCTTGCTTCTGTTGCAGTCGGTGGCGTCGAGGGTCTCAGCAGTTTACCCCCGGAAACGATCATGCATAAGATAAAGTTAGTCAATGCAGACATATAAAATCTTCATTATTTTTCTGAAGTATAGATCGTGCAGCAGGAGGCCGACTCGGCTTAGCTCGAGCCCTTCAGACATTTTTCTGTTCATTCCACCCGTTGGCTTTTTATCTCGCCAGCATTACAGCCGACCTGCGGTCTACATCTGGATCGAAGAGTGGGCCGCGAGATAGAGTATACAGTACTTACACTTTGGGGAGCAAACTCAACCGAGCCAACTTCTAAAAAGGAAAGTGATCGGGTCGCCCAAGCTGTTTTCTCTTCGGACGATGTTCATGTGTGGTGACCTTCAGGTTTTGCTCTTACCAGCATTACAGCCGACCTGCGGTCTGCAGCTGGCTCGAAAAGTGAGCCTTTGGTATCCTACACACTACTAATCCATCTGTGGGAAATAACTATTTGGGTTATCCGGTCTACCAGGAGGCAGCCGGTCCCGGCCGAGCATGCAGCCAACTAGAATTAACACGGAGATAATCCCCGAAGACTACTCGGGTTCATCCGACATACTTGCTATGATAAGCGCTATTGAGTGAAAACTCACATTGAATTTTTTGGTGCAGCTGGAGCACTGATGTCTACGCACGCTTCTATTCTTGTAGACTATGTTGGGCCTCCAAGCGCAGAGGTTTGTAGGACAGCAGCAATTTCCCTCAAGTGGATGACCTAAGGTTTATCGAACTCAGGGAGTAGAGGTTGAAGATGGTCCCTCTCAAGCAACCCTGCAATTAAGATACAAAAAGTCTCTTGTGTCCCCAACACACCTAATACAACTAGGAGTTGTATAGGTGCACTAGTTCGGCGAAGAGATGGTAAAATATGGGTGATAGGTGTGGTAAAACGAAGTAATATAAATCTGTAATAAAAAGTGCAGCAAAGAAACAAGTGGTAAACGTGAGCACAAACGGTATTGCAATGGTGGAAACAAGGCCTAGGCTTCATACTTTCACTAGTGGCAACTCCCAACAACATTAACATAGTCTAATCACATGATATTTTCCATAAAACATGCAATGGAGACGTACTCGGAGGTCATTCCTTTGTGGTCAAGAGAGGACGAGAATTGTGTAGAGCTAAAAAAGCACACCTCAGAGTTCGTAGTTCTCATCTATGGATTTCCCAATGTCACCGCGGCCATCCAAAGAGAGTACCACAATCACCACAACATATCTAAAGGATAGTCAAAGACAAGCACCAAGAGACTCTCAATCTTCAATCCACACACAAAAGAGGAAATCACTCATGAAAATATTCTTCTAACCCATGTCCAATAGACCGCTGTCACCATGGTCTCGGGGATTATACTAGATAGGATCAAGTGAGTACATCAAATCCAATACATAGAAGAAGGGGAAACATCATGGGATCACCCTATATTAACATAGCCAATGATCACAAGAAAGATCACATCATGGGAGAGAGAGAAACCACATAGATCAAGATACAAGCCTTAGCTCTGAGGAGGAACTACTCACACATGGACATGGTGAGAGAAAGAGATTTGTTGATGGAGAGGTGCAGCCCGGAGAAGATGAAGGAGATGGCGGCGGCGGCGGCCACGGCCACGACGGTGGCCACGGCCCTTGGGGGCAGCGGCCCTTGGCCCCTTCTTCTTCCTTGGAGATGGTGCTGTTGTGGAGATTGATCTCCCCCTCAAGACGGCTGCCAAGGGGGAGGAAATTTCGTGGTTCTTTTGACCTAGGTTTCCTCTCTTTATATAGACTCTCGGATTCCCGTCATCCAGATTATGTCTTCTGTATTTCGGGGTTTCTGGAAGCATCCGAACTCCGATTGGACCGAAATTTATTTCTAAATCCACCGGAAAAAATTCCCTACAACTTTGTAGTTTTAAGTTTTTCCGTTTGAGGCCGTCTTCTAGCATTTTTGAGGCGATCCTTAAAACCTGTCTGGTGGAACAGATTTCGGGAGAGTTAGAGTCCAACTCCTACAAGGCTTCTTTTTGTGATTTTTCCTTTATCCAAGTAATTCCTACACATAAAGTACAAAAACAAGAACTTGTGCACTCTTGCAACCATTAATAGGTTAGTTCCAAAATATGTTATAAAAAGATATGAAAGTGTATCAAACGCATACCAATATCACACAAAACATGCATGGAGCAAGCAGAAATTATAGATACGTTTGGGACGTATCAACATCCCCAAGCTTAATTTCTGCTCGTCCTCGAGTTGGTAAATGATAACAAGCATAATTTCTGTGGTGACATGCTAGGAATCATATAAGAACTTTGAAAGTAAATAAATCAAAGCATGCAATTCAATTCAAGTCTTAACAAGCAAGAGTCTATATTAGCATTGAAACAAGCAACATAAGAACATAAAGGTGCAAGAGCTCTCGCTGTCCGTGACTCGAATGTCTCCAAATGGTGTTTGCGTGCAAGAAAGGGATAGAGATATACGAGAAAAAGTATTTTTGTGTTGAGAACTCAGGCTACTAAAGTTTCACACTTGGTCTTCTTTGGAATCTAATCTTGACTCATCCCCAGACCACTAGCCAGGTACAAGTCAAAATGATCCACTCCTTTTCGACATTTTGAGCACTCATGCAATGGATGAGCGTAAGAAAGAAAGTTGACACCTAAAAGGCGAAACAGAAAGAAGGTGGAGGAGGAAGACAAAAAGGTGTGAAAGGCTCACATCAATGAGGAAAATCATAGGCGAGAGAAGGCCATATGATAGATATGATGTGAGGAGTAGGGATTGCCATGCAACGGATGCACATGTGAGCTAAAAGCTCTCCAAGGGAACTAGTGGGGGTGCATCTAACCTGCTTGCTCAAGAAGACCTAGAGCTCGTTAGAGGAGGCTCATCATTGGAATATACAAGCCAAATTCTATAGTGTGAAGGTCCCCACATAGCTATATGCATGAATGATGATCTCTATGGAGTACAAGGGGTAGAGGATGAAGTACTAGTGTGGATCTCTCAAAAGGAATAGTAGTGTGCCCCCTTCTCTCTTTTTATTTTTCTTTTTCTCCTTTTTCTATTTTTTTTGTATTTTTTGGTGGCCTCAATGGCTCTTTCTATTTAACTCTCATTTGTCCTCTTTGGGATCTTTTGATTTTGTCCTCTTTGGGATCTTTTCCTCACTTAAGGGCGACACTCTAATTGACAAGAGGGTATAGAAGATCTTTCACACTTTACAAGGTACTCAAAACATAAAGAAGATGTAGCTATCATGATGTATGCCATGTATGTCGCTGCCAGTGTAGCAGGAACATGTATGACATGAAGATCAAGTCATGAAGAGGTGGAAGTTGCATGGCAATATATCTCGGAAAGGCTATGGAAATGCCTTGATAGGTAGGTGTGGTGGTTGTTTTGAGGAAAGATATAAGGAGGTTTATGATGACAGGGCGTATCATGCCAAGGGTTTGGATGTACCGGCGAAGGTGGACGCCAACTCTAGGAGTGAGAAGAAAGCAATGCACGGCACAGGAGAGGCTAGAAAAATATGGGAATGTGGAAGTATCAACTTTCGAATACTCACATTAGTCCGAAGAACTCATGCACTTATTATCGGTAACTCTCAATCTAATAAGGAGGTTCACAAAGAGACAAGTACCCCGAGAAGAAGTGTATGGGGGTTTGGTTATCTTGCGCATCCTCGACTCATGGTACGTGAGTGTACTCTAATATTCGACCCCTCAGAAGAGTAGTGATCCATCTAGTAGCAAAAGTTCTCAACTAATTTTGTAAGTTTTGAAAATAAACACGGATTGACCAAAATACGACACCTATCACTAATAGGCTAGAGCTCTTGACACCAAAAGTTCAAACATTACTCACATTAATGCCTCAAAACTATTGCAAGTTAATACTGAAATTAAATAGCAACCTCAATCACCTACTTCTCAAAAACATGACACAACTCAATGCAACAACCAAATCTCTTAACAAGATAAACATGAAAACTAAAGAGATTTCCAGCAACAAACTAAACAAAAGCCAAGGCTCTTGCTAAAGACAAACTAAAACTAAAACTAAACATGGCAGTAGCTACGAAAAGATCAAGAACACACAACAGCAAAAAGATAGGCATGAAAAATTCTATGATGTGTTCTAGATTTTAAAAGTGGAGCGTGTTTCTCTCCCACACAAAGTAAGACGGGATCTAACTTTTTATGAACATCAAGCAAAGCTAAATAAAACTAAAAATAAAACCTAAGAGCGAGACGCTCCAAGCATAGCACATAACGCATGAAGTGATAAAAATATAGTGAGACGAAGGACGAACTGATGATTGTTGATGGAGAAGGGGATGCACGGGGGCATCCCCAAGCTTAGACGCTTGAGTCTCCTTGTATATTTGTTGGGGATGCATGGGGGCATCCCCAAGCTTGAGCGCTTGACACTCCCGAATCTTCTTTCATCATCTTCCATCGCACACTTGAAAACTCCTTTCATACATAACTCATCATAAGCTGATTAGAGAGGTTAGTACCCTTAATAATATAATTTTTCCCCACTGGATATAAAGATATTCTTGAAGAGATACTGTTTCTCAAAATTTCCAAAAAGTTTTTTGCAAAGAAAAAGTAAGCTTAAGGTTTGCAAAAGTTAGGAGAGACAAAACGTGGCAGAATCTGTGAAAAACAGAACAGCAGGTAGTAAAGAATTTTTTAGGGTAGTTCTGCAACTCGAATAAAAAAACTCAGAACAGACACTCGAAAGACAATTGTATGGAGCACGCTGTCAAAAAAATTCAGATCAAAAAGATGATCTGCTGATTTTAGGCTAATTTTTTCGTCCAAGTACAGAATCTGTTTTCTGGACAGCATGTCACAACTTTTAAACTTTCTTGTAATCGGAGGCTAGACTTGGCACAAAGATTGAAAATAAAGATACAATGATGTTGCAACAGTAGTAACAATCATCAAGACCACTAAAAACTGAAAGTAAAAAACTCAAACTAAAGATAACAAGGGTTGTCTCCCTAGAGCTCTTTCTTTATAGCCATAAAGATGGGCTTAAGATTTTAATGTTGCTCTCATAGGAATAAGAGTTGAAGCACAAAAGAGAGCATAAAGAAGCAAATACCAAACACATTTAAGTCTAACATTCTCCCTATGCATAGGAATATTGCAATAGAATAATTCATTGAAGCACAAAGCAATAAGCATAGGAAGGCAAAATAAGTGCAACTTCAAAACCTTCAACATAAAGAGAGGGAACTTGATATTATTGGAATATCTATAAGCATATGTTCCCCTCTCATAATAATTTTCAGTGGGATCATGAATAAACTCAACAATATAGGTATTACATAAAAAATTCTTATTATGATCCACAAGCATAGAAAATTTGTTACTCTCCACATAAGAAAAATCCTTCTCATTAGTAATAGTGGGAGCAAACTCAAGAAAATAGCTATCACATGAATCATTCTTATCATGATACACTTGCAAACATTTATTCTTTATAACATAAGTGTCATCACAATAATCATCATAGATAGGGAGCAAAGTATCATCAAAATAAATTTCCTCATCAAAAATTGGAGGGCTAAAAAGATCATCTTCATAAAACGTAGCATCCCAAGCTTATGGCTTTGCATATCATTAACATCAAATGAATTCAAAGAAGACATACTAATAACATTGCTATTACCATGAGTGTTGTGCAAATAATAAAGCTCCATAGGCTTTTTGATTTTCTCTTCAAACACTTCATGTCCCAACTCAAGGTAGAGCTCATAAAGCCCTCTCATAATATTTTTGTTGTTTTCCATAAAGCCTAACTAGTGAAAATAAAAACAAGAAACAAAAAGAATTAATTGCAAGATCTAAAGATATACCTTCAAGCACTCACCTCCCAGGCAACGGCGCCAGAAATAGCTTGATGTCTACGCACGCTTCTATTCTTGTAGACTATGTTGGGCCTCCAAGCGCAGAGGTTTGTAGGACAGCAGCAATTTCCCTCAAGTGGATGACCTAAGGTTTATCGAACTCAGGGAAGTAGAGGTTGAAGATGGTCCCTCTCAAGCAACCCTGCAATTAAGATACAAAAAGTCTCTTGTGTCCCCAACACACCTAATACAACTAGGAGTTGTATAGGTGCACTAGTTCGGCGAAGAGATGGTAAAATATGGGTGATAGGTGTGGTAAAATGAAGTAATATAAATCTGTAATAAAAAGTGCAGCAAAGAAACAAGTGGTAAACGTGAACACAAACGGTATTGCAATGGTGGAAACAAGGCCTAGGCTTCATACTTTCACTAGTGGCAACTCCCAACAACATTAACATAGTCTAATCACATGATATTTCCCATAAAACATGCAATGGAGACGTACTCGGAGGTCATTCCTTTGTGGTCAAGAGAGGACGAGAATTGTGTAGGGCTACAAAAGCACACCTCAGAGTTCGTAGTTCCCATCTATGGATTTCCCAATGTCACCGCGGCCATCCAAAGAGAGTACCACAATCACCACAACATATCTAAATGATAGTCAAAGACAAGCACCAAGAGACTCTCAATCTTCAATCCACACACAAAAGAAGAAATCACTCATGAAAATATTCTTCTAACCCATGTCCAATAGACCGATGTCACCATGGTCTCGGGGATTATACTAGATAGGATCAAGTGAGTACATCAAATCCAATACATAGAAGAAGGGGAAACATCATGGGATCACCCTAGATTAACATAGCCAATGATCACAAGAAAGATCACATCATGGGAGAGAGAGAAACCACATAGATCAAGATACAAGCCTTAGCCCCGAGGAGGAACTACTCACACATGGACATGGTGAGAGAGAGAGATTTGTTGATGGAGAGGTGCAGCCCGGAGAAGATGAAGGAGATGGCGGCGGCGGCGGCCACGGCCACGACGGTGGCCACGACCCTTGGGGGAAGCGGCCCTTGGCCCCTTCTTCTTCCTTGGAGATGGTGCTTATGTGGAGATTGATCTCCCCCTCAAGACGGCTGCCAAGGGGGAGGAAATTTCGTGGTGCCCTTTGACCTAGGTTTCCTCTCTTTATATAGACTCTCGGATTCCCGTCATCCAGATTATGTCTTCTGTATTTCGGGGTTTCTGGAAGCATCCGAACTCCGATTGGGCCGAAAATTATGTCTAAATCCACCGGAAAAAATTCCCTACAACTTTGTAGTTTTAAGTTTTTTCGTTTGAGGCCGTCTTCTAGCGTTTTCGAGGCGATCTTTAAAACCTTTCTGGTGGGAACAGATTTCGGGAGAGTTAGAGTCCAACTCCTACAAGGCTTCTTTTTGTGATTTTTCCTTTATCCAAGTAATTCCTACACATAAAGTACAAAAACAAGAACTTGTGCACTTTTACAACCATTAATAGGTTAGTTACAAAATATGTTATAAAAAGATATGAAAGTGTATCAAACGCATACCAATATCACACAAAACATGCTTGGAGCAAGAAGAAATTATAGATACGTTTGGGACGTATCAAGCACCCAGTGGGTGTAGCCTCCGGGTGACTTGGAGAGTCATCCGGAGAGTGTTCTGTTGTTGTTGCGGGCGGGGTACTCGGCAGGCTCGTCTTCCGAGCCTCCGGGTCACTTGACGTGCATCCGGTAGGGGCAATCTCCGAGCCTCCGGGTGACTTGGTGAGTCATCCGGAGGGTCCTCTGATGTTGTAGCAGACGGGGCACTCGGAAGGTTCGTCCTCCGAGCACCCGTGTGACTCGACGAGTCATGCACTTATCTATTGTGGACACAGCCGCACACTTTTTTTCGTAAGCAATCGGCCCACACAAATGTGCAACCGGCTCACACTTTCTCTTGATTGCCATTGGTCCAACAGATCACATACGATCTCTTTTTTTTTGCAGTCGGACGGCCGAATTGGCGCAAACGGATGCAACTGCAGACTGGCGGGCGCAATCGGCCTGGCACCAGCCGAACTACTGAGCAATCGGCTCACACTTTTCTTTTGTCGCCGCTGATCCAACAGATCACAGCCGACCACTTTTTTTTCGCATCCGGATGACCGACAGGCGCAAACGGATGCAACTGCAGACTGACGGGCGCAATCGACCTGACACCAGCTGAACTACTGAGCAATCGGCTCACACTTTTTTTTTGTCGCCGCTGGTCCAACATATCACAGCGGACCACTGGATCTGACTTTTCCTCCGAATCTTCTAAAACTTCCTCTTCTTGCTGCAATGGCGACCGAGCTACCGCAGCCAGCCCCGCTGATCCGCTCATTTTCTCTCTTCTTTCTTTTTTGAGCTGAGCAGAGCAATCGGCCAGCTGCAACCGGGCAAACCAATCTTAAAATCGGCAACTTTTTTTTTTCGAGCAGATGCAATCGGCAACCCAGCTTTTTTCTTCAAAACATCTGAATCGACCCAAGCTCAGTCGACTCTCAACATAGCCCAACCGGCCCTACCTTTCTCGTGCCGACCTGGGCACACTCTCTTTTTTTCAATCGGCATGCCGACCTCTATTTTTCTGGATCACTTTCTCTTCTCTGAACTTCTTCTGCATGTGCCTGAATATTTTTGCAGCCGGCAGCCAGGAGCGCTACAGCCAACGGTCGGGCAGCCGGAGCTGGGAGCCAACCGGGAAGTTGGAGCGGGCACAGCGGCGTCCGGCCGGCAGGAGGATTGCAATCGGCAGGAAGCGAGGGCGCAGTCGGCGCGGGAGATGAGCTCGGCGAGGACCGGTGAGCGCAACCGGCGACGGACTGTGCGGGGCGTCGAACTGGTGTTGCATCGGCGACCCAACCTTGCGCAGAAACTGGCGTTGTCATGAAGAGGAGCTGACCCGAATCAAAAGCTTTGTATAGTAGCCACACGTTACTGTACAACCATCAGCCCCTGATGGTTAGCTTGCGGGCGATCTGGTTTTGCATGGTTAACTTGCCGGCGATCCCGCATGCATTTGAGAATGCGCGCAGTCGGAAGCCGGACTAGGAGCGGCAACCGGACGAGCTTCGAGCGGAGGAAATCACAGCCGGGGCGCGGCGTCCAGCTCGGCAAGCGCGGAGGAGGGGGCGACCGGTATGGCACAGCTCGACATGGGGAACTCGGCGCTGCTGCCGGCAGGCGGAGGAAACATCTCGGCGGGAGCATGCGCAGGCGGAGGAAAACAGCTCGGCGACGAATAAATTAGCTCGGCGGCGGATGAATCAGCTCGAAGGCCGAACGAAACATCCCGGCCGAGCAGATGCATTAGCTCGGAGCCGGATGCACTAGCTCGGACGCCAAATTGCTTAGCTCGGAGATGAAACTCAGCCCGGCTGCCGAACTGACTAGTTCGAGGCCGAACTGACAACGGAGTGCGCCTGTGATGACGAGCCGGACGCAGCCTCCGGGTGCCGGATGCAGCCTTCGGGCATCTAGCTTTCCTGACCGCGATGCAGATTCAAAAAAGTTGGCGCTGCAGAAAATTGCTGATGAAGAAGAACTCGTCGATGAAAAGGATGGTCCCGTCCGGATCAATACTCCAGTCGACGCCTCGGCCTGCCCCACGGTGGGCGCCAACTGTCGTCGATATGTAACGGCAGATGCCATGGGGATGGCTAAAGAGGGGGACAGACCGAGGTTGGTGTCGCTGGTGCCGGAGGCGAGATTGGGAACACTGCGATGTACCCAGGTTCAGGGCTCTCCGTAGAGATAAAACCCCTACTCCTGCATGTCTGCACTATATGGTGGAATATTGTACATGGTTGCTCCTTGAGCTGTATCTGCTAGCTACTTTGCTCCTGGCCGAGCTAACTTATTACTGCTAGCTAAGCTACTGCTACTCTACTACTCTACTCTGCTACTCTTCTACTCCTAGCCGTGAGAGGAGAGGAGAGCTCTTGCTCTATCTACTTGTGAGAGGAGGGGGGGGGAATGAGGAAGGAACTCCTCACCGTGGGCACCCTTGGGGCCTTTATATAGAAGGCCCAAGGGGACAAGGGGTGAGGGAGAGAGTACAACGGGACAACAAGTACAAGGGAAAAGGGGACAATGGGACAAGGGGACAAGGAGGTGACCCCTTGGACCAACTACACTATTCCCTTGTACTAACTTCACTATTCCCTTGTACCAACTTCACTATTGCTGATGTGACTAAAGATGTCATCTCTTGTCTTGTCTTGTCTTCTGTTAACTTTCGGGCAGACCGAGCTACGGGCAACCGGCAGACGAGCAGTCGGCCGGATGCGCGGGCAGTCGGCGGTCCGAGCTGGGGGCGCACTCGGCAGACGCCGAGCTGCGCTGAGGGCGCAATCGGCGCCCGATGCTTTCGAAGATTATTCCTTCTGCTTGACACTACAGGGGTATATTCCCCCGACAAAAATTCAGGTTGTATCCCTCATACACTACATGGGAATTAGTTTCCGCATGCATATTACATTGCTTTCACGTTTGTACATCAATTGTATTCCTGATCTTTTTATTTCACTTTTTTAGCAATATCAAATTATTCAATTATTGCGACATGATGCCTAACCTCCTCACCGTTCCTTCTAAAGTCTAATACAGTTTATGTGGAGGTGCGCTGGATAACCTGAGCAGAGCAGAACTTTGAGCATTGATGACCCTCAACTATTGGGGATCGTTTGTAGCGTCTTCACGGGTAAGTGGACCCAATTTATTGATTCGACACAAGGGGAGCCAAAGAGTATTTATAAGCTTTGACAGATGAGTTGTCAATTCAACTGCACCTGAAATATACTTGTTTGCAACAAAATATTAATAGCAACTGTGGTATGATAGTGGTAGTGGTAACAACAAAAGTGAAACGACGAAAATAAGCTAGTAGTAACCAGCAGGATTAAAGAACTGTAGGCTAGGGAGATGGATGGTTGGGCGCTGCTTGAATAAGAGTGAACATGTAATAGATTCTAACACGGGGCAAGGCACACGGAAAAGAAAGGATCATCTAGGCAAATATCAAACATTAGGCATGTATCCCGTAGGTAGTTGTGCGTGCTTGAAATAAGAACTTGCACAACATCTTTTGTCCTACCATCTCGCTACGAACGGGGCCAAAGGGAACTTATGGAGATTAAGGTGCTCCTTTCAAAGAGCACCGGAACAAAGCAATAAACTCAATGGATACATGAAATCCTCAAATTATGGATCATCCCCTTTGGTGTCCCAAGCTGTCACCTTTGGGATCGCCGGTTCCGGACCATAATAGGTGCATATAACTCATAGATAGGATCAAGAACATAAATATACTCATGAAAACACAAGTGGTTCAGATCTGAAAGCATGGCACTCGGGCCCAAAGTGAAAAGCATTAAGAGCAACAAGTTGTAACAAAGATGATAAACACCATAGTAGATGATAGGCAACATGCCCCAACAATCTGACGAACTATTACATGATCAAACTCATCCAATCCCTACCATCCCCTTTGCCTAGAGCAGGGAATTACTCACGCATGTGAATAGAAGTCATGGAGGGAGGATGGATTGGTGATGGTGATGATGATGGCAATGATCTCCCCTCTCCAGAGGCCAAATCAGTCTCCAGACTAGCCCTCCCGAGGAAGAACAGAGGGTGGCGTCGGCTCCGCGACGGAAACTTGAAAAGCGAATTCTGTTTCGGGGTTTTCCCATCACGGGAATAAATAGGGCCTCGGTAGGGCACCAGAGGAGGGGGGAGGCCCCCAGGCGGCCAGTGATGACCCTCAACTGTAGGGGATCGTTTGTAGTGTTCTCGCGGGTAAGTTAACCCAATTTATTGATTCGACACAATGGGAGCCAAAAAGTATTTGTATGCTTTGACAGTTGAGTTGTCAATTCAACCGCACCTGAAATATATTTGCTTGCAACAAAGTATTAATAGCAACTGTGGTATGATAGCGATAGCGATGGTGGTAACAACAAAAGTAAAACGACAGAAATAAACTAGTAGTAACCAACAGGATTAAAAGTACTGTAAGCTAGGGAGATGGATGGTTGGGCGCTGCATGAATAAGAATGAACATGTAATAGATTCTAACACGGGGCAAGGCACACAGAAAAGCAATGATCATCTAGGAAAATATCAAACATTAGGCATATATCCCGTAGGTAGTTGTGCGTGCTTGCAATAAGAACTTGCACAACATATTTTGTCCTACCATCCCTCTACGAACGGGGCCAAAGGGAACTTATGGAGATTAAGGTCCTCCTGTCAAAGAGCACCGGAACAAAGCAATAAACTCAATGGATACATGAAATCCTCAAATTATGGACCATACCCTTTGGTGTCCCAAGCTGTCACCTTTGGGATCTCCGGTTCCGGACCATAATAGGTGCATACAACTCATAGATAGGATCTCAAACATAAATATACGCATGAAAACACAAGTGGTTCAGATCTGAAAACATGGCACTCGGGCCTAAAGTGATAAGCATTAAGAGCAACAAGTTGTAGCAAAGATGATAAACACCATAGTAGATGATAGGCAAGATGCCCCCAACAATCTGACGAACTATTACATGATCAAACTCATCCAATCCCTACCACCCCCTTTGCCTACAGCAGGGAATTACTCACACATGTGAAGGGAAGTCATGGAGGGAGGATAGAGTGGTGATGGTGATGATGATGGCGACGATCCGGAGGCCAAATCAGCCTCCAAATTAGCCCTCCCGAGGAAGAACAGAGGGTGGCGGCGGCTCCGCGAAGGGTTCTGGAAAAGCGACTTCTGTTTCGGAGTTTCCTCGTCACGAGAATAAATAGAGGCCAAGGTAGGTCACCAGAGGGGGTGGGACCCACCCAGGCGGCCACCCGGCGCGGCCAGGGGGTGGTCGAGTCAGCTAGGCGCCTGGGGGCCTGTAACAGCCCAGTTTTCACCAAAATTAAACATTTTGTTTTCGGTGTGAATTGTTTGATTGTCTGATTTGTTTGCGGTGTTTGCATCCCCGATTTATTGATTGGCGATTATTTTTTCCCCTCTTATCTCGTACCGGACGGAGACCGACCCTTGCCACCCTGACACTCGACCTTTGCGACACCGGGTTTCACCCGATCACCGTCGCGAAAACCGTCTGAGACCAGCCACAGCCAACGGAACGAAAACCCCTTTTATTTAATAAACGGATTATTTTATGGGGCGCCGAAAAATGTTGTCGGGATATCACCGCGGTGAGGTACGATCGACGGGCTCGACGCGCTGTGCGCGTGGTTTGAGATTTCGTCGGAATCGGAGTCCGTACGGAGTCTCGGCGGTCACGAACGCGATCACCGGACGCACGAGAGGGGTACCGGGGGCATTTGCGTAAACTGACCAGCCAACCCTGCCCTATATATAGACCACCACACTCCCCTAGGCCTTCTAGGGTTTACCCCATGTAAAATTGCAGCCACCCCCCCTAATCTGCCTCAAAATTTACCCCCAAATCCTCTCTAATCTGAAACCCTAGCCCCCCATCAGATCCAGACCGTCAGATCTGGGATCTGACGGCCCAGATCTGGCCACGTAGCGCCAGCCAGCCACCAACCGCGTTCGGGCCCCGCGGGCCGAGATCCAGCCGCCGCGGGCCCGCCTCAGCGCCGCCTCCGCCCGAGCGTTTCCCGCCGCCACACTCCGGCAGCCGCCCGCCGCCACGCTCCACAGCCCGGTGAGGCCGCGCCAAGCCGCGCCCCCTTCCTCTCACCTCCGCCTCACCCCTCTACCTCTCCTGTCCCACAGGCCGCCGCCGGCGAGCGCGCCACGGCCGAGCCGCCCGCGGAGCTCGCGTCGCCGCCAGCCGGACCCAGGCCAGCGACCTCCCTCGACGGATCCGGCGGCCCCTCCTCTCAGCATGTGCCCGGCCACCGTCGTCCTCGCCTCCTCGCCACCCTCGCCGTAAGACGACCGTGCATGCCGCCGCCGCCGAGGCACGGGCACGGGAGGCCCCGAGCTCGGCCTCCTCCAACCGCCCCGTCGCCTGGTGGGCCGGCGTGCCCTCCAGCGGCCCAGCCGAGCCGGCCAAGCCTCTCCAGCCACCGCCTGATGGGCCGGCCCAAGTGAGGTCGTCCCCTCTTTTTTTTCTCCTGGGCATTTTTTTCCTTTTATTTATTTTGCTAAGTCTGAGTAAATACTGTGTGCTGATTCATTTTTGCAACGCTAATTCCCGTTGATCCGTAGCTCCGATGAACGTGCCCCCAAAACGAAAGTTGCTCAGTTTTGCGTGCTCTAGCGTTCGTATGTAGAAATTTTTTCCGTTTGAGGCGGTCTAGATAATTTATTTCTGCGTTGAAGTGGGTACCAGACCGTTAACTGTGATGTTGTTGCTGAACTGTTATTTTATTGCAACTTCGGGCGATGGTTGCTTCTCAACAGTTCGTCGGAATTGATTGATTCCTTTTGCATCCTGTTAAGCATTGTTTATACTTCAGTCCCATGCATTCACATGTCATATTTGCTTGCTGCATCATGGTTGTATCTTGCTCAAAAGTAGCTACCCTGCTGTTAGTGTGCTGCTGTTTATATTTTGTTGCAACTTCGGTCGACGAGTGTGTCGCGACCGTTTATCAGAATTGAGTGATTCCAATTGCATATTGTTAAGCATCATGTCTACTTCATGCCCATGTATTGCTATGTCATGTTTCTGCACTTTTGCATATAGTTATACCCCTGTTTATACAGCATAAAAATAATAGTTTCTGCCATGTTGTTTGCTTAATATCTTTTGATCCGTGATGTCTTTTTGCATGTCTTTTTGCCATGCCTTCCCTGCCATGTCTACTTTAATTGCATGTCATTTGTGAGCATGTTTGCACTCATTACCCTGTTTATGCAATGCTCTAAAGTGTGCTTCCTGATGTTGGCAGCTTGTGTCCGTAACTTGTTTTGCTTGTATCTTTTTAACCGTAACTCCGTTTGGGGTGTTCTTTATATGTAACTTGATTAGTTTTTCGTGTAATTTGTGTTTATGCTATTGTTTTCTGCTGTTAACCAACCTAAAATATGGTTTAGGGCAGAACAGTACCAAATCCTTTAATTGTCGTGCGACACTTAGTGTTATGCCATGTTTAGGTTGTGCCTCACTTAAATTGACTAGCATAGATAGTTTACTTTGTGCTTCACCTCTTGACCTGTTTGTGTGCTATGCCATGCTTGCTTGAGTTGCCATGCTAATAACCGTTGATTGATTACCTGTAGCTAAACGACTTGAACCCTTATAATCGTGCGGTATTCGTCGTGTGTGACCGATACCCCACTTAAACTGTTAGTAACCGTTCTCGACGATAGATCCGTATCGCGTTGCCGTGTCGTGTGATGTCTTATTGATCTTGTGTTGCCCCGTAGTAATAGAGTGCTTGCTCGTTGATTGTTTTCCAGTGTTTATCGTCTTGTGTGCTTCCGCGGGTACCTTCGGAGACGATGCGAGCGTGCGATCGACTACACCTTCGGAACCCGACTTATCAACATGCAAGGACTATACATTACTTATGATCCATTCTATTTCAACCAGCGGTTTGCATGCTAGTCTAGGTTAGGTTCGATGTTTGATCCTACCACATGTTTACAACCTCTTACAAACCGATACAGCCATGTCCCCTCCCAGCAAACCTTGTACTGCTATGTTACTATTGCTCGTTGCTCAGCCCCTGCTTAGTATGCATGCTTAGGATGCTACGATGTTACCCTGTTACTTCTGGTTTGGGATATCACATTATTATTATTGTTGTTGATGATATGATTATTATAAAGTTGACTATATTCGACGAAGGATGGAAGGTCTAGGCTATCCCGCCCCGACGCTTTGTTCCATTCGAGTCACCTAGGACCCGAGTTCCGGGTATTGGTTTTAAGACTGAGCGTGCCTAACCGCGTGTGGGATTTTATGGGGTCCCCTTTTCTTACCTACCTAGCTTCAAACATTTCTAGAGGTGGCCCAAGCTGATTTACCATTTGAAACCGCATGCATAACTGGTCTGCAGTCAGTGGTTTTAAAACAACTCGGGCCAGCAGAGACATAGTTCCTTTGTTGGTCCACACTGGTGAGCTAGGGAAGTCCCCTGTTATATAGGCGAGACTAACCCCGACCTTAGCCATACGGAAGAGTCCGATCTGAGAGCGTTGCCGGCTTTTGGATTGGGTGTCGACTCCCCGGGGGCCACCCGGGTTTGTTCGTTGTTAGTTAGAGGGACCTGTCGTTTCGGATCTCTTGGAACTAAATCATAAAATGGTTGCCTGTGATGGGTAGCAACTGAGAGACATGGGCGTGCTTGCGGAGCCTTGTAATGGGCAGTTGGTACACCCCTGCATGGTTAAATCTTTTCGAGAAGCCGTGTCCACGGTTATGGACGAGTTGAGACCTACTCCTTGTTCATAGACAACAACAACTGAGATAATCTTAATATAATTTGATCAACGTGTGTGTGCCTTGATTGCTTCTTCTTCGTCGGGATGCGAAGAGGAGGACAAGGATAGGATAGGTGTTATGTTTGCGTAGTAGTTGATAGCAAGACTTGTTGGAGGCGATTCCTCATCGAATGCTTGGCTTCTTATCTTACTCTCTAGATCGTCAGCCACTTCATAAATGCTAGTGCGGCAGCAACCTCACCACTTACCCCATCCTTATCGTAAACTACTAGTTGTCCTAGAATGACGAGTGATGAAGTCCTTGTTGGGTCAGATGACCACTACAGTTGGATGCTGAGTACCTCTGTACTCATGATACTACCCCCAAACTCTTTTCAGGGTTCTTGATCGACAACAGGTATGTTGATCGACGTTTCACGTGGAGACTCGACGACGACTAGTTAGGCGGATCCCGGCGGAGGGCCTGGACCCGTGTGGTTATGGGGTCAATGTTTTTCTCTTTGCCAGTAGGCATTTGATTGTAGTCTATACTCAGACATGTACCTTCCGCTGTTGTATTGTATATGAGGCAGTTGTATGCCGATTGTATGAGATGTTGTATCCTTGTATCTGTAATGTTGTGATATCATGTTGGAAATCCGGGGCATATGATTCCGTCATATGTCGCGGTGGGACCGATATGTGCTTCGTCCCCGGATCTGGATGGAAACATCTAGATCTGGAACAGTACCGCATATCGGGCCTTACATGGCCCCCTGGCTCCCCTCTGGCCCACCTTATGGCCCTGAGTCCCTCCGTGTGCATGGATTTTTTTGTATTTTTTCTAGGAATTTTCTGAGTTGTCCAAAAATTCATTTTCCTGCACACAATAAAACCATACAGGCAGCTCTGCTGAAAACAGCGTCAGTCCGGGTTAGTTTAGTTCAAATCATGCAAGAATGAGGGAAAAACAATAGCAAAAGTGTTTGGAAAAGTAGATACGTTTGGGACGTATCAACTCCCCCAAGCTTAGCCTATTTCTTGTCCTCAAGCAATTCAGTTCAACGAACTGGACGCGACAAAGAAAACTTTGACAAAGTCTTTTGCTTCATAATATGTGTATAAGCCGGTACTACGAAAAGAGTTTAGCAAGTATCAAAACAATGCTATGAGGATAATGCACGAAGCAATTCTTATTTCAAGTGATCAATCACAAACAACCAAAAGTAAATAATATGCTACTTAAAATCATGACAAGATCACAATGCACATAGCTTGAACATACTAGAGTGGTATCTCGCTAACCTCCATGAGTGAAGCAAAACATAAATGCAGAAACTCCTCCGGAGATTTAAAGGAGACTAGAACTAAGAATTCCAGACTAGCAATATCACAAGCATGCAAAAGATAATGTAGTACTTTTGGACAATGCATGTTACACTAAGAATGACAATTATGCTCTCAATAGTTGGTGCTTTGAAGAAAGAAGGGGAGACTCTCGAACCGTGGCTTTTTTATGGCAAGGTTGAAAACCCGTGATTGGAAGCAAAGACTAAACATGTGCCAGAGCTCTTGGTTTTGAAAACAGAGATAAAATTCTTTTGAGAAGTGCAACTTTCCAGTCAACGGTGAACGGTAAAGGTCTCTCAATATCTCCCATGCCAACCATATTAATGATTTTTCTTACACTTTTGTTCCCTTATCCATCCATCGTTTGACGGTCTATGGAACCTTCTATTTTGCCTCAAGTATGGAAGGAGGTTTCCATCTATCATTAGCAACATTTGGTCCATTTCATTCCATCATCAAGTATGGGGGAAGGTGTAGCTCTCTATATTTTTTTATTAATTTGACTAGTTAAAACTTCTGTCAAAATATTTTTGGCATGGTAGATGCTGATTTTCCCTCACTGCACCATGATCTTGTACGGTTACAAAAGGGAATCTTTTGAATAAATTTCGAGATGGCACAAGAGAGTCTAAGTTAGGAGTGGCCGGTAAATACCACATATAGCAAGGTATGGTGGACTCAAGTGGAACAACTGGTTTGAAAAGGAGTTTGGATACACAAGCAGAATTCCGCTTAGTGTGAGTGGATGCTAGCAAAAGACTGGGAAGCGACCAACTAGAGAGCAATAATTGTTATAATCATGTAGAGCGACAAAGCAACATTGAATCGGGCATGAAAGTGATATAACTATTCTGAAATAAAAAGATCATCAAGGCATGATAGACATTTAGTCATAAACATGTGTGAACATGTGCCAAGTCAATCCAAGAATTCTCCGAAGGGAAATAACACTTCAATATGCCAAACCATGAACAATGCAATGCATGTAAATTATTTCAACATCACATTATGCACTCTAGCTATTTGAGATCAGACACAAAGAAAGCATGAACACTGGGAAAGCATTGTAAACATAGCACTATGTTGCTACAAGCTGGTCTCTAGATCATAAGTACATGCATATGTACAAAAGTAGAAACAAAGAGAGTTCATATCGGTTTTCCTTGTTGCTTCATTTTCGTCGATCTTTGTCATTAATGCCTTGTCACTTGCACGACCGAACGTAGGAAATATAATCAAATTCCATCACGTACTCGAGCTGAACCCTGAAAACAAAGCAAACTAAAGAGAGAAAGGAAATCTTTTTGGGTTTTTTCAAAGGTTTAACGAAGGAAAAAGAAAAGAGAAATCTTTTTGTTGTTTTTGCAAATTAAAAGAACAAAGAAGAACAGGCAAAAACCTCGAAAAGATTAAAGGTGAACAAAACAAAAATGGATAATACAATGGAAAAGTGAGAAGGGCACATACTCCCCCAAGCTTAGGCTTTTGGCCTAAGTTGGTAGCAGATAACGCCCCTAGGAGCCTCCTGCTCCGGGGTGGTACGGGTAAGTCCAAGAGTCGTACGAGCCCTTCGGTGCGTACACCGAAGTCCTCGGGTCCTCCCATGAGGAAGGTCCTGCGCTCCAAGCGGAAGAAGATCCCTCACCATACTGGGTGACGGTCTCCCCCGGAAAGGTGGGAACTCACCATGCTCCTCCTCTTCGGGCACAACCCCCTCCGTGGGGTTATGCGGCTGATACTGGGCCATGAAATCGCCAAACTGGGTATCATTGAAGGACCATCCGTTCCTGCGACTATGATAAAAAAAAGTGGTGCAGGTAGACGGATCTCATGAGTAATGGTCTTTTCAAACCTTAAAATATAAACAAGGTTACCAAACTGAGAAGTCATGGTAACCAACTTATGCCTCTTCATAGCAGCAAGATCAAGACTTGCGTAAGAAAAGGGATCATCATCATGATGCAGGGTGCCGTTAAGATACTCAAGGATAAGCGTGGCGTAAACACCATCAAATAAATCACCCTTGTTACTATTCATAACAAGGCGTTAAGCAATTAAGGCACCCACATTATAATCATTCCTATCGGAGAGGGCGTTCACATAGATAGAGAAATCTGGTGCTGAACCGTTGCTCGAGTTGTCACGAGCCAAAACCCCTCGATCAATAAAGTACGCGAAATACCTGATGTGGAGGAATAAAATGTTGGAAATCTTTGTACGTCGAATGTCGCTCTCCTCCTGGATGCAAAGGGAGCTGAAGAGGGTCCTCAACTCGGAGGGCTGAGTGTTCATCCTCGCCGTCTAGCTAGCGTTCGGCACACCTATTATTTCACAAAACTGTGCCAAAGACATGGTTATAAGATTATTATAAAGTTTGAACTCGACGGTTCCAACAGTATGGTTGTAACAAAAGCTGTTAACAAAGCAGGCGGTGAGCTTCTTGTATTGTACCACACGACATAGTGCTAGCCGTGTCGAACCTGCATTGGCACAAAGGCCGTAAAAATCCTCCTTAATTCCTGCGGCTTCAAGAAAATCATCTCAAGGATACATCATTGCGCATGCTGGACTCGTATCTTCTAACAACTCCAGGGCACATGATCTTCATTGTAGCTCACCCTACTAGCTGAGGGTGAAGCTGCAGCTCTAGTGACTCGATCGGAGCGCTCGGGCTTCTTCTTCCCAAGCCACCCCTTTGCTTTTCCTAGCAAACTCATTTCTGAAATTTTTGACAATTCACAAAAACAAGGATTTAAACAAAACTAGTTGAGGTAAACTACTCTACTCACTTACCTAAGGCATAATGTTGCATCAAAACTTGGAAAATAAATTTCTACAGATGCATGCAAGCTCATATAAACAGCACCAAGAACTACTAAATACTCACAAATTAAGCCACCAATCAAAAATCTAATTGGAGGTGTGAAGGAGTTGCATACCAGGGAATATTTGCTCAAAATCTCAGCTCAAATGGTGGTCTATAGAGAGAGATCAAAAATGGCCTCAAAGAACAGCAAGAACGCGATCACGGGGGCAGAACTCGTGTTTTTGGAGAGAGAGGTAGGAGGAGGAAGAAGACATACCTGAAGGTGGGGTCTGTGGGCGCGGCCAGGGGGTTGGCCGCGCCAGCTGGCCGCCAGTGGCCCCCCTGGTTATCCCCAGGTGCCTCTGGATCACTCCCGGCATGGAAATTTTTATTCTAAATTTTCTGGATTTTTTCTGAAAACTTCACTGTTGAAAAAATTTCGGAGTTCAAAAAGCTTTCAAACTTTCTGAAATCTTGAAGCAGTGATTAGAATGGTGAAGTTTCAAAAACATATAAACTTGGTAAAACAAAGAGAATAAAAGCTAAAGCAAATGAAAACATAACAAGCTTCACTTTTTACCTATATAAAACATGCTCACTAGAAAGGTTGATCAAGTCTTACCAACAAACCAGAGATATATAGAGTAGAAAGTCTCACCTCTTATGAAGTGATCATTGCACCTTTACTTTAATGGACATTGTCCCTACCATAATGGTTTTGTATTTGTGGTGCACGTGTAGTGTACAATCCCATTCTCCAATCTTCACGGTCTCGATATTCTCTATTGAGTTAAGGCCATGCCTTTTGTCGATTTTCTTCGGAAAATACACCGTGTGTTCTTTATCATCAACGTTGAAGGTGACCTTTCCTTTATTGCAATCAATAATGGCACATGCAGTGTTTACAAAAGGTCTACCAAGAATAATGGACATGCTCCCATCCTCGAGCATATCAAGCACAACAAAGTCTGTAAGAATCAAACAATTAGAAACTTCAACGGGAACATCCTCACAAATACCTATTGGGACGACTATTGACTTGTCAGCCATCTGAAGAGACATGTCTGTAGGAATTAGCTTATCTAAACATAATATTTTATAAAGAGCAAAAAGCATAACACTCACCCCTGCTCCGAGATCACATAAGGCAGTTTTGACATAATTATTTTTTATGGAGCAAGGAATGGTGGGTATACCTGGGTCACCAAGCTTCTCAGGAATCTTGCCACTAAAAGAGTAATTAGCAAGTGATACGTCCAAAATGCATCCATATTTTATATTGTAATTTCATCCTATTCATTGATATATTCCACTTTAAAGTATTGTTCTTATGTTGTTTTGGCTTGTTTTACACAGTTTACAACTTTCCGGTGCCGAAGCAGCAGAACCAGAATTCAGCGGTGAAAAGTGGACACCAAGTTGCTAAATCATATCAAGTCCAAATGCGATGAAAATTTACGGGGCGTGTTTTTATGAAGATTGACTGGGGATCACCGAGGATGGAGGTGAGGGGACCCACCAGGCAGCCAGAAGGGTGCCTGGCACGGCCCCCCTCCTGGTCGCGCCAGGCACCCTCCTGGATGCCTGGTGGCCCCCCTCGGTGCCCCCTCTCGCCTATAAGACCCCTGGGGTAGAAACCCTAAATAGAGAATAGTTTCCGTGTTTCACCGCCGCCACGGGGAGGAAACCTACAGAGGAGAAAAGCCATCTCCGGCGGGTAGATTCCGCCGGGGAGATCACCTCCCGGAAGGGGAGATCGTCGCCATCATCATCATCGTCGTCACGGGCATCATCGAGATCATCATCAACATCATCCCCAACATCATCACCATCTCCATCCCATCTCATCTCACAATTGCAACTTGTGTTGTAATCCGTACTATCTATCCTCTCTACTCTGTTGATGTTGATTACTACTTTGTGGTGAATGCTATTAAGTTTTGTTGGAGAAATATCATTGTGTCCAGATTGTTTGACACCCATCTGTCACCTCTGATCATGATCTCTTTTATGTCTTGTGAGTAGTTACTTTAGTTCTTGAGAACATGGGAGAAGTCTAGTTGTTAGTAGTCATATGATGTTGAAGTGTTATGTGTTGTTTGATACTTATGTTGTGTTGTTATTTCTCTAGTGGTGTTATGTGAGTCGAACACTTAACACTTAACCTTTCATGGGCCTAGAGGAATACATTGTGCACAAAGGATGCTTATGGTGGGTTGCCGGAGTGACAGAAACCCGAACCCCAGTTCACACACTTTTGCACAAGGGAGTTATGGATCCTTGATCGTAATGTTGTGGTTAGGCTTATGCCTTAATTACTACCTTGTATTTGCGGATGCTTGCAAGGTGTGTAAACATAAGAGTACACTTATCTTAGTCTAGAAGGTGTACTAGCATTGATCCACCCATCAACAATTATCAACACAATACATATTACTTGGCGGAGTATGGTGAAAGTAACTTGGTTATCTCTCCCATGTGTTCTCGAGAACGCTTTAGCTTTTATAAGTTTAGTTCCTAGGCTTATCCTTGTGAAAGGATTGTGCCACTTGCTACTCCTCAGTTACCCTGTTTACTTTGCTTGTCTTTTAATTTTCTGTTGCTTAAACCAAAAACCCCTAAATATTTACCTTTGAGTGTGTGCAACCTTTCCTTATCCAGTGTCACTTATCATCACCTTCTGCTCCTCGTTGGGTTCGACACTCTTATTTATCGAAAAGCTACAATTGATCCCCTAGACTTGTGGGTTATCAAGAATCGTTTATTGGAACGGTTAACAGGGGAGGCAATCCCACTAAACCTATTAACTTCACCGCCATCAGCAAGCATAGTAGATATTGCCTCATTAGGAACTTTTCTTTTCTTAGTGACAATATCTTTCATATATTTTGAATAAGGAGGTAACATAATAGCATCAGTCAAAGGAATCTGAAGAAAAAGAGGTTTCATCCATTCACAAAATTTATTATAGTGCTCTTCTTGTATAGATTTGAGAGACTTACCTGGAAAGGGCATGGGTTTTTGTACCCACGGTTCTCTTTCCTTCCCATGTCTTCTTGCGATGAAGTCTTCTCTGGTATAATTCTTGCGTTTATCCGGTGATTCTTCTTCTCACACTTCGGGAGGATCATTCTTCTCCTTATCATTTTCTTCGGGCTCAGCACCATCTTCATTTTTAGCATCGGAGGTAGATATGCTGTTAGGATCGACAGCAGGCTCTTCACTTGTAATAGGATCATTGGAGTTGTCATCTTCCTTGTGTTTCTTCTTCTTCTTTTTCTTCTTTGGAGAGCTAACAATCTCGTCTTCTATTTGTACTTGAGAATCTTGCTCGATCCTCTTCGGATGCCCCTCAGGATAGAGTGGGTCCTGGGTGTGTGTTCCACCCCTGTCTTGATGCCATAAGCTTGTATGTCATGTTTAGCATAGTTAGCAAGCAAATATTTTTGCACATTAGAAATTTGTTCAAGCTGAGTTTGAACCATATGAAAATGTTTAACAATACATTTGACATCATTAACTGTTCTTTCTAGAACACCGAGTAAACTTTTGATAGCAAGAGAACTATCATGCAACTGCCTTTGTATCCTCATATTAAAGTGATCTTTCTTAATAATAAAATTATCAAGCTCATCTAAGCATTGGTCAGGAGGTTTACCTTTAGGGATGTCACTTTCAGTAAATTCAAATAGAGAGTGTACCTCTACCAAGGGAGGGTGAGTAGTAGGCTCACACAACTTCTCGATAGGCGGTAGATTCTTCACGTCTTCGACTTTAATGCTTTTCTCCTTTGTAGTCTTTTTTGATTCTTGCATATCTTCGGGGCTTAGAACAAGCATGCCCCTCTTCTTTGGTGGTGGAGGTGGTTCAGGGAAGGACCAATCTTTGTGATTCTTGGCAATATTGCCCATTAATTCTTCAGCATCGTCCGGTGTTCTTTCCCTGAAAACACAACCATCACAACTATCCAGATAGGACCTGGATTCATCGGTTAGACCAGCATAAAATATATCAAGTAATTCGTTCTTTGGGACTTCATGTCCCGGTCTAGCCTTGATTAAATCACAATACCTCCCCCAAGCTTTAGGGAGGTGCCCATCCTGCAATTGTTTAAAGTTATAGATTCTTTGCAAAGCAGCATGTTTGATACGTCCCAAACGTATCTATAATTTCTGCTTGCTACATGCATGTTTTGTGTGACTTTGCCATGTTTTGCTTGAACTTTCATACACTTTTGCGCATATTTGGACTAACCTATTAACTCAGTGCACCCAGTTGCCAGTTCCTGTTTTCTGCTGTTTTTGTATTTCAGGTTTTCCGGCCATTAAAAGTGCTCCAAAAATTCCGGAAAAATTATATAAAAAATCAGCGTCCCGGAAGCTTCCGGAATCACCAAGGAAGGAGGGGAGGGCCACCACAGGGACTCCAGAAGGGTCCCTGGCGCGGCCACACCCTAGGCCGCGCCGGCACCCTCCTGGCTGCCCTGTGGCCCCCCTGGTGCCCCCTTTGGCCATATTTTTACCCCCGCGGAGGAAACCCTGATTCCGGACCCCTTTTCTCCAGAAGCAATTCCGATCTCCGCCGCCATCGCCATCAAGTTTCGGGGGGGGGGGGGGGGACAGAATTCCCGTGCCGGCACCCTGCCAGGACGGGGAAGTGCCACCGGATTCATCTCCATCGCCGTTGCTTCCTCCCTCCATGAAGCGGGAGTAGTTATCCCTCGGGGCTGAGGTTTCTACCAGTAGCTATGTGTTCTTCTCTCTCTCCCATGATGTGATCTTCGTTGTGATCATAGGCTATGTTAATCTAGGGTGATCCCATGATATTTCCCCTTCCTCTATGTATTGGATTGATGTACTCAATTGATCTTATCTAGTATAATCCCCGAGACCATGGTGACAACGGTCTATTGGACATGGGTTAGAAGAATATTATCATGAGTGATTTCCTCTTTTGTGTGTTGATTGAAGATTGAGATTCTCTTGGTGCTTGTCTTTGACTATCCTTGAGATATGTTGTGGTGATTGTGGTACTCTCTTTGGATGGCCGCAGTGACATTGGGATATCCATAGATTGAGAACTACGAACTTTGAGGTGTGCTTTTGTAGCCCTAGATAATTCTCATCCTCTCTTGAGCACAAAGGAATGACCTCCGAGTGCGTTTCCATTGCATGTTTTATGGGAAATATCATGTGATTAGACTATGTTGATGTTGTTGGGAGTTGCCACTAGTGAAAGTATGAATCCTAGGCCTTGTTTCCACCATTGTTACACCTTTTACACTCACTTTTGTTACATGTTTGCTTGCTGCACTTTTTATTACAGATTTATATTACTTTGTTTTGCCACATCTATCACCCATATTTTACCATCTCTTCGCTGAACTAGTGCACCTATACAACTCCTAGTTGTATTAGGTGTTGGGGACACAAGAGACTTCTTGGATCTTAATTGCAGGGTTGCTTGAGAGAGACCATCTTCAACCTCTACTTCCCAGAGTTCGATAAACCTTAGGTCATCCACTTGAGAGAAATTGCTGCTGTCCTACAAACCTCTGCGCTTGGAGGCCCAACATAGTCTACAAGAATAGAAGCGTGCGTAGACATCAAGCTATTTCTGGCGCCATTGCCGGGGAGGTAAGCGTTGAAGGTATATCTTTAGATCTTGCAATTAATTCTTTTTGTTTCTTGTTTTTATTTTCACTAGTTAGGCTTATGGAAAACAACAAAAATATTATGAGAGAGCTTTATGAGCTCTACCTTGAGTTGGGACATGAAGTGTTTGAAGAGAAAATCAAAAAGCCTATGGAGCTTTATTATTTTCACAACACTCATGATAATAGAAATGTTATTAGTATGTCTTCTTTGAATACCTTTGATGTTAATGATATGCAAAGTTATAAGCTTGGGGATGCTACGTTCGATGAAGTTGTTCTTTTTAGCCCCCCAAGTTTTGATGAGGAAATTTATTTTGATGATACTTTGCCTCCTATCTATGATGATTATTGTGATGACACTTATGCTATAAAGAATAAATTTTTACAAGTGCACCATGATAAGAATGATTCATGTGATAGCTATTTTGTTCAGTTTGCTCCCACTATTACTAATGAGAAGGATTTTGCTTATGTGGGGAGTAATAAATTTTCTATGCTTGTGGATCATGATAAGAATTTTTTATGTGATACTTATATTGTTGAGTTTATTCATGATCCCACTGAAAAGTATTATGAGAGGGGAACATATGCTTATAGATATTTCAATAATATCAAGTTCCCTCTCTTTATGTTGAAGGTTTTGAAGTTGCACTTATTTTGGCTTTCTATGCTAATATCTTTATGCTTCCATGAGTTATTTATTTACAAGATCCCTTTGCATAGGAAGCATGTTAGACTTAAATGTGTTTGTTATTTGCTTCTTGATGCTCTCTTTTGTTCTTCAACTCTTATTCCTTATTTCTATGAGAGCATCATTAAAATCTTAAGCCTATCTTTATGGCTATAAAGAAAGAGCTCTAGGGAGACAACCCTTGTTATCTTTAGTTTGAGTTTTTACTTTAAGTTTTTACTGGTCTTGATGATTGTTACTACTGTAGCAACATCATTATATCTTTATTTTCAATCTTTGTGCCAAGTCTAGCCTCCGATTGCAAGAAAGTTCAAAAGTTGTGACATGCTGTCCAGAAAACAGATTATGTCCTTGTACGGAAAAATTATCCTAAAATCACCAGATCATCTTTTTGATCTGAATTTTTTTGACAGCGTGCTCCATACAATTGATTTCGAGCGTCTGTTCTGAGTTTTTTGATTAGAGTTGCAGAAGTACCCCTAAAATATTCTTTACTACCTGATGTTCTGTTTTTCACAGATTCTGCCACGTTTTGTCTCTCCTAACTTTTGCGAACCTTAAGCTTGCTTTTTCTTTGCAAAAACTTTTTGGAAATCTTGAGAAACAGTAGCTCTTCAATAATATCTTTATACCCAATGTGGAAAAATTATTTATTAAGGGTACTAACATCTCTAATCAGTTTATGATGAGTTATGTATGAAGGGAGTTTTCAAGTGTGCGATGGAAGATGATGAAAGAAGATTCGGGAGTGTCAAGCGCTCAAGCTTGGGGATGCCCCCATGCATCCCCAGTAAATATTCAAGGAGACTCAAGCGTCTAAGCTTGGGGATGCCCCCGTGCATCCCCTTCTCCATCAACAATCATCAGTTCGTCCTTCGTCTCACTATATTTTTATCACTTCATGCGTTATGTGCTATGCTTGGAGCGTCTCGCTCTTAGGTTTTATTTTTAGTTTTCTTTAGCTTTGCTTGCTGTTCATAACAAGTTAGATCCTGTCTTACTTTGTGTGGGAGAGAAACACGCTCCGCTTGATCTAGAACACATCATAGGATTTTTCATGCCTATCTTTTCGCTGTTGTGTGTTCTTTATCTTTTCATAGCTACTGACATGTTTAGTTTTAGTTTTAGTTTGTCTTTAGCAAGAGATTTGACTTTTGTTTAGTTTATTTCTGGAACTCTATTTAGTTTTCATGTTTATCTTGTTAAGAGAGTTGGTTGTTGCACTGAGTTGTGTCTTGTCTTGAAAGTAGGTAATTGAGGTTGCTATTTAATTTCAGTAGTAACTTGCAATAGTTTTGAGGCATTGATGTGAGTAATGTTTGAAATTTTGGTGTCAAGAGCTCTAGCCTATCAGTGATAGGTGTCGTATTTTGGGCAATCTGTGTTTATTTTCAAAACCTACAAAACTAGTTGAGTACTCTAGCTACTAGACGGATCACTACTCTTTTGAGGGATCGAATATTAGAGTACACTCACGTACCATGAGTCGAGGATGCGCAAGGATAACCAAACCCCCATACACTCCTCCTCGGGGTACTTGTCTCTTTGTGAACCTCCTTACTAGATTGAGAGTTACCGATAATAAGTGCATGAGTTCTTCGGACTAATGTAAGTATTGAAAGTTGACACTTCCACCTAGCCATATTTTTCTAGCCTCTCCTGTGCCGTGCATTGCCTTCTTCTCACTCCGAGAGTTGGCGTCCACCTTCGCCGGTACATCCAAATCCTTGGCACGATACGCTCTGTCATCATAAGCCTCAGTATATCCTTCCTCAAAACAGCCACCATACCTTCCTATCAAGGCATTTCCATAGCCTTTCCGAGATATATTGCCATGCAACATCCATCTTCTCATGACTTGATCTTCATGTCATACATGCTACTTGCTTGATCGATGAGCAGCATGGTAGTTGGGACTTGCCCTAATCATTTCTACATGACGCGCTAGTATCATTGCATATCCTGCTACACTGGTGATGCGCGAGGTGATGATAGTGATTTCTCGCCCTTCGTTGGTAAACCCCAAGTGGAAAGTGTGATGTAGCACAGAAGCAAATTTCCCTCAGTAAAGATACCAAGGTTTGTCTCCAGTAGGACTCCGGAGATGATAAGTAGGTGTCAGCGGCGCAACTGACGCGGACCTGCACACAGACACAAATAACTTTGTTCCCAACGAAGTTCAGAGAGGTTGTCAATCTCTCCTGTCTTGTTGTTCACAAAGGATCAAACACAAGGGATAATGATAGCAACTGAAAGTAAAAGCAGAAAAGTAAATGAGCGTGGAAACAGTGATGAAGATTTGGACAGGGATACGTGATGTTCACTAGTGATGTCTCTCTCCCAAAAGACGATAAAACTGCTATGCGAGGTGAACAAATTACAGAAGGGCAATTGACAGGATTATGAACGCACCGCAATGCTAACTATGCTACAAAAGAAAGGAAGAGGCTCAATAGCATGGGCAGAACGCCAAAATAAGTAGACAGAAATCCAACTTCATCTACTACTAATCATCCACCTTGAGATATCTATCCAGAACATCTCGCTGGTATTAAGTTGCGAGCCCCACCCAAAGTGTAAACCCAAAGCAACAGACAACTGCATTAAAAATCACTTTGCGTAAAGTAAACAATCCTTGTAACCGCGGTTACAAGCACCGTTGTTTTCCCCCTTGTGGTGAAGGGTTCGTTGCATAGAAAACAAAAATTTTCCTGCGGTTGTAACAGCCAAGATCACATCTAGAAGATCACTTGTAACGGTTTGAGAAGGACTCACCCTCGAAGACCAAAAGCTTTAACGAGAACTATTCTCGTGGGTGATGTAGTCGAACACTCGCCGACCTCAAGGTCGTGATGAAGACTTGACGCCACGAACGGGCAGCGTCTCCGTAGTCGGTCACACGTACAGATCAGTGACGACCTCCGCCCCTTGCTCCAGTTGGGCAGCGGAAGTAGTGGATCCTCGGGAACTCCAGCAGCACTACAACATAGTGGTGGTGGTGGTAGAGAAGATCTTGAGCAGGGCTTCGCCTAAGAACCGTACTCGTGAAACTGGATCAGCTAGCAAGGGGAGGAAGATGCCAACCAAAGGGCATATGAGAGATGGAGGAATGAGTGTGTAGAGGGGTCTCCACCCATCTATATATAGGAGGGGGAGGCAGCCCCCAAGGGGTAGCACGCCCCAAGAGGTGCCCCCACCTCTCCCCTCATCATGTGGGTGGACTCTCCACTCACAAAAACAAAGGGTCACACATTATTCCCATAACTTCCATAATTCTCCACTCAAAATTCCAAGAGTTTATCACATTAAAACACTTTTAATTATCTTGTTTAATGTCACTCAAATTAATGAACACTTCATTTAATGAGTACTTCATTGATGAACACTTCATTCAATGAACACATTAACAATTATCCCCTTGCACTATTTTGATATACCGAAACTATTCCAGCAGTTTTATCAAAACAGTCCATGTGTTGTCCAGTATATTCTCCGGCGTTCCGTATCCACTCAAACGCGTCAACGAATCCTTAAGTGTGTCACCCTACGGTTCGTGAATAAAATGGACATGACAGAGACTCTTCTCCGATCAATAATCATCAGAGGGATCTGGAGATCCATGATGACTCCCACTTACTCAACGATGAACTAGTGATCGTGTGAACCATTACTCCGTAACCAATTCCTTTTGTCTCGCGATATTTTACTTGTCCGAGATCCGATCATTTGGTATCTTCCATACCTAGTTCGATCTCGTTACCGACAAGTACTCTTTACTCGTTCCGTGATATAACATCCTCGTGAGCCAGTCACATGCTTGCAAGCGATGTCAATGTGATATCACCGAGAGGGCCCAGAGTATATCTCTCCGTCATCTGGATGGACAAATCCCACTCTTGATCCACGAGCCTCAACTAACACTTTCCAAGTACCCAACGACACCTTTATAATCACCCTGTTACGGTGTGACGTTTGATGGAATCAAAGTACTCTTCCGGTGTCAGTGATTGACGTGATCTCATGGTCTAAGGATTAGGGTTACTTCGTGAAAGTTTGATACAGCAATAGAAACTTTGATGACATGATCGTATTTCTATAACTACTGTGGGTGTATGTTCATCACATCATTCTCCAATGATATGACCTTGTTATTAACGACATCCAATGTCAATGATCAGGAAACCTTGATCATCCGTTAATCAACAAGCTAGTATAAAGAGAGACATTACTAGGAACCTTTTCTTTGTTTATTAAACACACATGTATTAACGTTTCCGGTTAACACAATTATAGCATGAAAATAAACATTTATCATAAACATGGAATAAGATAATAACCACTTTATTATTGCCTCTCGGGCATATTCCCTTCAGTCTCCCACTTGCACTAGAGTCAATAATCTAGTTTGGTACTTGCGCATCCAACACCTATGGCATTCAGGTGTTATCCATACGCATTGCTAGTGGTAAACCTAATATCCAGATCTGACACTTCAGGTCCGTGTGTATTTGCATTTCTTTGCATCTCTACGCATCACTCATTCACCAATGAGATGGCATTGCATAAATTTGGTCCTCCGGTGAGACCTTAGTCCCTTGAGCTCAAAACATGTTGAATCTATTGTCGTACAATAGATCTTCATAGTATTAGCTCGCTTGGAACTACACCTAGTTTGTCAAACAAACTTCTTGACACAAATGCCCTCCTTTGCTGCTGCTAGAGCAGTCATATACTTAGCCTTTCGTTGTAGTATTCGTTATAATGTCTTAACTTTGGAACTCATCCAAATCCATTTGGAACTATTCCAAATCTATCATGGAACTTTCTTCCATTACATTTTGCCACCTTAACATACCGCCAAAATTGAGATAAATTTAGATTGTATCTTGCGACAAAACTAGTATCAATGTAACACTTTACAATGAACTATTGTCCAACATACATAATATATATTCTTAGTCCTTCCAAAGCACGTAAGGATATCTTTACTATTGTCCAATGATCATCTTATGAATCATTCTGGTATATGCTCATAACATTTAGAGCATAGGACATTCTGGAATTGTACATATCATGGTGTACATGATTGATCAAATCATTCATGTGGTTTTACTCACTAAGTGTCAAAACACTTGAATCTCGCTTCAACCTTTTCCATGCGGCAAGAACCTTTCTCGTCGTTTCCATATTGAACTTATTCAATATTTCATATATGTACTTCGGCCCAACCATATTAGCACCTCAATCTATCTATATAGACCATATTAGCCCAATATACTGCTTTTGCCCAAATCTTCCATTAAAATCAAATTTTCAATGAAACTTCACCCGTGTCAATAAAAGATACATCATTTCCAATCAACAATATGTCTTCTACATAATGTATTAGAAATATGTCTCAGCGCTCCCACTTAATTTCTTGCAAAAGCAAGCATCTTCACCGTCTTTGATGAAACTAAACGTTTTAACAATTTCATCATGATGAAGATTCCAACTCCGCGAATGCTTATTTCAACCATTGAAATTTGCATGCTATTTTAGCATCCTTTGAATTAACAGAACCCTTTGGACTGTGTCCTGTACACGTCCTAGGTAACCATTCTATTAGAAGAACGTTGTTCCGTTTGTTCAACTACCATATACCAAAACTAGCATATGTAGTGGTTGCTACAATAATCCGTCCAGACTAAATATCGTTATGAAAGATCAAATCTTGTCATAGCCAACTCTTTGAACATAATCGTAAACCATTTTAACGATATGTCGAATATTTCATAGATGTGAGAACATCCACGTCTGTTTCTTTATAGATCCAAACACGGTATCTAGAGGGTCTTCCAAGTTAAGAAACTTGGTTTCTCGTGTATGGAACTATCACGGATTTTATAGCTTCTAGCCATTTTGACGGAGTCAGGGCCCATCATTGCTTCTTTGCATGTAGTCGGTCCATTATTATCAAATAACAATGTTTCAATCTGAAATCTTTCTATTTGATCGATTACCCGAACTACGCAGTTCAATAGGAACTTAGATCGCCGTGACCACAACCTTTGGGACACGGGAGCCAAGAGCATTGCGGCCGCTTCCGGGACACTTTTCGGCGCTGCGCCACTTAGCACATAAAGCTTAGGTTCAACAACCTAATCGAAGTTCTACTGTCCTCCCACTTAACTTTTCGCAAAAAATTCCTTCTCAAGAAACTTGATGCACTTAGCCACAAAACACTTTTGTCTTTATGGAGGAATAACCAACGGTTACATTGGGATAACCTACAAAGACGTACTTTATCCGACTTTGGTTGTAAACATTTTACATATGCCTTGCATACCAAAATTTAAGAAAAGACAAATTGGGTTTTATCCCATTCCACAACTCATATGGTGTCATTTCAACGGATCTCGATGGCGCTCTTTTCAGTGAAAAGCGGTAGTCTCTAAAGCTTAATCCTTAAAATATAATGGCAATTTTATAAATAACACCTTTGATCCTTACCATGTCAAACAAGGTTTGATTACATCTCTCGAACACTCCATACTCCTATGGTGTTTCGGGAAATGCAAGTTTTGGAACGATTCCTAAACTCTCAGGCATTTGCTAAACTTTTAACTCAAAAATCTTCTTTTATGATCCAATCATAAACTCTTATTTTCTCGTTACAATGATTTCCACTTCATCTTGAAATTTATTTGAACATTTTCAAACATTTCATACTTCTTCCTTATCAAGTAAATATACACATATATCCACTCAAATCCTTGGTTAAAGTATATGAAGTTATAAGACCCACCACACATGGCTACACATAATGAACTATACACATCAACATGTATAATGTCCAATAAGTTAGTCGTCCGTTCTTCTTTGCCTATGAACGGAGTTTCAATCATTTCTAGGAAATTCTTACAAGCGTCAATTGATTCAAAATCAAAAGACTCCAAAATTCCACCAACATGGAGTTTCTTCATGTTATCTTTCCAATATGATTTAAACGGTGTTTCAATCATCTCTAGAAATTTCTCACAACCGTCAATTGATTCAAAATCAAAAGACTCCAAAATTCCATCACCATGGAGTTTCTTCATGTGTTTCTTTTCAATATGATTCAAACGGTGGTGTCACTCATAAGTGATCTTATAATCATTTGTCTTGCGACATGTTTAGCATCAGTTATTATGGATGTGATTTCTCCAACAAGATTTATAGAGTTCATCCATCTTCTATGAATATGGTGATAATTTGAACAACTATTGTTCGTATAACACCAGAACAGAATAACAATTATTCAAATAAATCTTGAAGGCTAGGTTTAATTCCAACGATAAACACAATAACACTTTATTTGTTCTTGATGAGAATCATCCCATATTCATTTGCTAGTTACTCAGGCCATTGCAACTCTTGTATTGCGTTGTTCCGTATGACACTTCATACCAACCAATCAGTATCCAATACTCAAGAATCACGCTGTTTAACAAGCAATGAATATACCCATAACATGTATATCATCTATATACCCGAGCTGGACATTTCCAGTCTTTTTCTTTTTCGCCAAAATATTTTTTAGATCCTCTTTCAGCAATTCCTTTCCTTTTTAGAAGAATTTATCAACATCACTTGTGGCACCATTCATATGACACATAATCCAAAGTGTGTTAGTCAAATACTAACACCCTTTGATTCTCACTTTGATGTAGATCACCGTCATCAAATGTTTGGTGTTCTTCCAAATTCCATTCTTTAGTAATCTTATAGTGTAGTAAACATTTTACCTACATCTTCCATTCATCCTATCATGACAACTTTCATGACAAAACTACCATAGCTCATAGGGACAAACTGTGAGTACAATATTAGTTCGCAAAACCTTTTTGAGAGATTAGGACACATAGTGTCTCCAACCTTCACAAATTCTCATACAATATGAGAACATGTTTCTCACTAAATTTTACTCTATCACATTGCAACTAAACATTGTTTCAGATATCGCTATATCTTCCACACATGATAGTTTCTGAAACAATCCTTTCAGCTCCTAGATAACCTTGATAATAACAAACAACATTTGAATATCAAGGATCATGGAGGCAAGTGTGATACTTAGACACTAACACTGGAATTTTTACTCTCGATTTAATACACATTATTAAACTTCATGGAGTAAGCAAGGTTTGCTAAAGTTTGCAATAAGACTTTAAACTTTAGATTGACACTCAAACAATACGGTACCAGTCCGTAAAGTTAAATATCCAGAATTCTATAGTTCTATTATCTCAATTATAGCTAAGCGCAAAGGTAGTAAACAAATGCCAATGACTACAACGAACTATGCAAATTCACTTTGATTTAGTTCATGATAAAATGAGTTCATCTAACTCCCACTCAAAAACAACATCCCTCGAGTCGTCTTTGGTGATTACACGAACCAAATTCACTACACCACGACCGATCATCACGTGAGGCAGTGTAGCTGCAATGGCGAGCATCTTAATATGGTTCATCATATCATCCATATGACTCGTGCTTAACCTTTCGGTCCATGTTCCGAGGCCATGTCTGTACATGCTAGGCTCGCCAAGTAGAACCTTAGTATTTGCATGTGTTTCAAGGCCATGTCTGTACATGCTAGGCTTGAAAACACCCGTTGTATGCGAACGTAGAGTCTATCACACCCGATCATCACGTGGTGTCTCGAAACGACGAACTTTCTTAACGGTGCATACTAAGGAAGAACATATAATTATCTTGATATTAAGTGAGAGGGATCATCTTATAATGCTACCGCAGCGATCATGATCGTAACTAAGCAAAATAAGATGCATAAAAGGATAAACATCACATGCATGGATAATGTGATATGGTATGGTCCTTCTCGCAATAGATCTCCATCTTTGTGCGTCTTGGTATGATCTCCATCATGCCACCGGCGCGGCACCAAGGTCCATGGCGCCACCACCATGGTCGTCCTTCTCCATTACAATATATCTCATGGATATATCTACAGCACGCAGGCCTTAAAAAAGGAAAAACACAACCATATGGCTCCTGCCGGTTGTTTACAATAAATCTCATTTCATACAACAATTTTGTAACAATGACCATATCACATCACATGCCCTGCAAAAACAAGTTAGACGCTTCTAAATTATCTTTGCAAATTTTACGTGGTTTTGGGCTTCCTAGGAAAGAACCGATCTTACCTACGGACAAGAACCACAACGTTGATTCGCTAGTTGTTTCTTTTCATCCCTTTCCAGGGACCTCCGTTGCAAATGCCATATCACTAATGTTAGAGAAACAGACACCCCCAAAGCCACTTTATACGGTACAAGCCGTATGTCAAGCGTGACACGCAATCTGCGCTTAGGGCCGCTTCAATCCAACATTGCCGCAATATGAACAAGTGCACAAAAGAGGGAAACAACTAGAGGATCAACGCCCACATCTCTATGTGTTCTAACCGTACAAAGCATCTACGCATAGACGAGGCTCTGATACCACTGAAGGGTTCGTTGCATAGAAAACAAAAATTTTCCTGCGGTTGTAACAGCCAAGATCACATCTAGAAGATCACTTGTAACGGTTTGAGAAGGACTCACCCTCGAAGACCAAAAGCTTTAACAAGAACTATTCTCGTGGGTGATGTAGTCGAACACTCGCCGACCTCAAGGTCGTGATGAAGACTTGACGCCACGAACGGGCAGCGTCTCCGTAGTCGGTCACACGTACAGATCAGTGACGACCTCCGCCCCTTGCTCCAGTTGGGCAGCGGAAGTAGTGGATCCTCGGGAACTCCAGCAGCACTACAACATAGTGGTGGTGGTGGTAGAGAAGATCTTGAGCAGGGCTTCGCCTAAGCACCGTACTCGTGAAACTGGATCAGCTAGCAAGGGGAGGAAGATGCCAACCAAAGGGCATATGAGAGATGGAGGAATGAGTGTGTAGAGGGGTCTCCACCCATCTATATATAGGAGGGGGAAGCAGCCCCCAAGGGGTAGCACGCCCCAAGAGGTGCCCCCACCTCTCCCCTCATCATGTGGGTGGACTCTCCACTCACAAAAACAAAGGGTCACACATTATTCCCATAACTTCCATAATTCTCCACTCAAAATTCCAAGAGTTTATCACATTAAAACACTTTTAATTATCTTGTTTAATGTCACTCAAATTAATGAACACTTCATTTAATGAGTACTTCATTGATGAACACTTCATTCAATGAACACATTAACAATTATCCCCTTGCACTATTTTGATATACCGAAACTATTCCAGCAGTTTTATCAAAACAGTCCATGTGTTGTCCAGTATATTCTCCGGCGTTCCGTATCCACTCAAACGCGTCAACGAATCCTTAAGTGTGTCACCCTACGGTTTGTGAATAAAATGGACATGACAGAGACTCTTCTCCGATCAATAATCATCAGAGGGATCTGGAGATCCATGATGACTCCCACTTACTCAACGATGAACTAGTGATCGTGTGAACCATTACTCCGTAACCAATTCCTTTTGTCTCGCGATATTTTACTTGTCCGAGATCCGATCATTTGGTATCTTCCATACCTAGTTCGATCTCGTTACCAACAAGTACTCTTTACTCGTTCCGTGATATAACATCCTCGTGAGCCAGTCACGTGCTTGCAAGCGATGTCAATGTGATATCACCGAGAGGGCCCAGAGTATATCTCTCCGTCATCTGGATGGAAAAATCCCACTCTTGATCCACGAGCCTCAACTAACACTTTCCAAGTACCCAACGACACCTTTATAATCACCCTGTTACGGTGTGACGTTTGATGGAATCAAAGTACTCTTCCGGTGTCAGTGATTGACGTGATCTCATGGTCTAAGGATTAGGGTTACTTCGTGAAAGTTTGATACAGCAATAGAAACTTTGATGACATGATCGTATTGCTATAACTACTGTGGGTGTATGTTCATCACATCATTCTCCAATGATATGACCTTGTTATTAACGACATCCAATGTCAATGATCAGGAAACCTTGATCATCCGTTAATCAACAAGCTAGTATAAAGAGAGACATTACTAGGAACCTTTTCTTTGTTTATTAAACACACATGTATTAACGTTTCTGGTTAACACAATTATAGCATGAAAATAAACATTTATCATAAACATGGAATAAGATAATAACCACTTTATTATTGCCTCTCGGGCATATTCCCTTCATGTGGCAACATCACATCCCCTAGACTCATGTTTCTGTCACTCAAGCGTGTCATCAGGGGGCATGAACCCACAATCGAGCATAACGTTCCCTCTTGGGGTTACTACCTACTACTTGACCAAAGCAATAAACAGCAACGGAGAACATGCAAGAATTACTTAAGAACAAAAATATAAGAGATAAGAACCAAATATATTACTCAATCACAATTTGAACATAATCTCATAATCCATCAGATCCCATCAAACTCAGCATAGCAACAGCATAAAGATTACAAAAGTGCCTCGATCATGTAGGGCAGCTCACGAGGTCTAAACCATGAAGAAAAAAGAGGGGAGGAGAACATCACATAGCTACTGATCACGGACCCATGGTCCAAAGGAAACTACTCACGATACATCTGGGAAGCATCCATGGTGGAGAGGAGACTCCCGGAGGTCGGCCCTCCCTCCGGTAGGGTGCCGGGAAGAGGTCTGCTGGTGCTCCCGATCTCGAAAGCGCAGCGGCGGCGAAACAGAGGCGAGATCGCGAAAAAGGGTTCTCTCCTCGAGGGTTTCTCGTCATGGAGAATATATAGGTGAAGGGGGGCAGGCAGGGGGGCCACCAGGGGTCCAGGCGCCCCCTGGAGCGGCCAGCCCCTGGGGCGCGCCACCAGGGCGCCTGGGCCCCTGGTGGTGGCCCTCTGGCCCCACTCAGATCCTTCCGAAAGGTTCTTCTGCGCTGATTTTTGATCTGATTTTTCCCGAATTTTTGGAGCACTTTTTATATGGGGGGAAACTGAAATAGAAAAACAAAAGAAAACAGGAACTGGCACTGTGGTGCACTGAGTTAATAGGTTAGTCCAGATATGATCAAAAGTGTATGAAAGTGTATCTAGATCATAGCAATATCACACAAAACATGCATGGAGCAAGCATAAATTATAGATACGTTTTGGACGTATCAACATCCCCAAGCTTAATTCCTGCTTGTCCTCGAGTAGGTAAATGATAACAAGAATAATTTATGTGGTGACATGCCACACAACCATATAAGAACTTTGAAAAGTAAAGCAATCAAGGTTAGAGATTCAATTCAAGTCATAACATGCAAGAGTCTATATTAGCATTGAAACAAGTAACAAAAGAACATTAGGTGCAAGATCTCTCACTGTCCGTGACTCGAATGTCTCCAAATGGTGTTTGCGTGCAAGAAGGGGGATAGTTAATACGAGAAAAATATTTATTTGTTGAGAACTCAATCTACTAAAGTTTCACACTTGGTCTTTTTCTGGAATCTTATCTTGACTCGTCCCCAGACCACTAGCCAGGTACAAGTCAATTTGATCCACTCCTTTTTCAATATTTTGAGCACTCATGCAATGGATGAGCATAAGCACGAGATATGACACTTAGGATGGCAAAGAGAGAAGTACGGAGGAGGAGGAGGAAGACAAAAAAGAATGAGAAAGGCTCACATCAATGAGGACAATCATAGGCAAGAGATGCCAAATGATAGATATGATGAGAGGAGTAGGGATTGCCATGCAACGGATGCACATATGAGCTAGGAAGCTCTCCAATGGGACTAGTGGGGGTGCATCTAACTTGCTCGCTCATGAAGACATAGAGCTCGTTTGAGAAGGCTCATCCTTGGAATATGCAAGCCAAGTTCTATAGTGTGAAGGTCCCCACATAGCTATATGCATAATGATCATCTCTATGGAGTACAAGGATATAAAGGGAGTACTAGTGTGGATCTCTCAAAAGGATAGTAGTGTTGCCCCTTTCTCTCTTTTTATTTATTTTTCTCTTTTTTCTATTTTTTTGTATTTTTTTGTGGCCTCAATGGCTCTTTCTATTGAACTCTCATTTGTCCTCTTCGGGATCTTTTATTGTGTCCACTTTGGGATCTTTTCCTCACTTAAGGGCAACACTCTATTTTACAAGAAGGTAAAGGAGATCTTTCACACTTTACAAGGTACTCGAAATCATAAAGAAGATGTAGCTATCATGATGTATGCAATGTATGTCGCTGCCAGTGTAGCAGGAACATGTATGACATGAAGGTCAAGTCATGAAGAGGTGGATGTTGCATGGCAATATATCTCGGAAAGGCTATGGAAATGCCTTGATAGGAAGGTATGGTGGCTGTTTTGAGGAAAGATATAAGTAGGCTTATGATGACAGAGCGTATCATGCCAAGGGTTTGGATGTACCGGCGAAGGTGGACACCAACTCTCGGAGTGAGAAGAAGGCAATGCACGGCACGGGAGAGGCTAGCAAAATATGGGAAGGTGGAAGTGTCAACTTTCAATACTTACATTAGTCCGAAGAACTCATGCACTTATTATCGGTAACTCTCAATCTAATAAGGAGGTTCACAAAGAGACAAGTACCCCGAGGAGGAGTGTATGGGGGTTTGGTTATCCTTGTGCATCCTCGACTCATGGTACGTGAGTGTACTCTAATATTCGATCCCTCCAAAGATTAGTGATCCATCTAGTAGTTAGAGTTCTCAACTAGTTTTTGTAGGTTTTGAAAATACACACCGATTTCCCAAAATACGACACCTATCACTAATAGGATAAAGCTCTTGACACCAAAAGTTCAGACATTACTCACATCAATACCTCAAAACTATTGCAAGTTACTACTAGAATTAAATAGCAACCTCAATTACCTACTTCCAAGACAAAACACAACTTAGTGCAACAACCAACTCTCTTAACAAGATAAACATGTAAACTAAAGAGAGTTTCAGCAACAAACTAAACAAAAGCCAAGGCTCTTGCTAAAGACAAACTAAGACTAAAACTAAACATGGCAGCAGCTATGAAAAGATAAAGAACACACAACAGCAAAAAGATAGGCATGAAAAATCCTATGATGTGTTCTAGATCAAGCGGAGCGTGTTTCTCTCCAACACAAAGTAAGACAGGATCTAACTTGTTACGAACAGCAAGCAAAGCTAAAGAAAACTAAAAATAAAACCTAAGAGCGAGACGCTCCAAGCATAGCACATAACGCATGAAGTGATAAAAATATAGTGAGACGAAGGACGAACTGATGATTGTTGATGGAGAAGGGGATGCACGGGGGCATCCCCAAGCTTAGACGCTTGAATCTCCTTGAATATTTATTGGGGATGCATGGGGGCATCCCCAAGCTTGAGCGCTTGACACTCCTGGATCTTCTTTCATCATCTTCCATCGCACACTTGAAAACTCCCTTCATACATAACTCATCATAAGCTGATTAGAGAGGTTAGTACCCTTAATAAAATAATTTTTCCCCACTGGATATAAAGATATTCTTGAAGAGCTACTGTTTCTCAAGAGTGCCAAAAAGTTTTTGCAAAGAAAAAGCAAGCTTAAGGTTTGCAAAAGTGAAGAGAGGCAAAATGTGGCAGAATTTGTGAAAAACAGAACAACAGGTAGTAGAGAATTGTTTCGGGGCACTTATGCAACTCAAATCAAAAAACTCAGAACATACGAAAGTTTCACAATTTTATAGAGCATGATGTAAAACAAATTCAGATCAAAAAGATGATCTGGTGATTTTATTCGAATTTTTCGGTCAAGGGACAGAATCTGTTTTCTGGACAGCATGTCACAACTTTTGCTTCCCTTATCATAAGAGGCTATAACTTGGCACAAAGCTGAAAATAAAGATACAATGATGTTGCTACAGTAGTAACAAACATCAAGACACAACAAAAGCAAAAAGTAACCTAATTCGTTGTGGGTTGCCTCCCAAAAGCGCTTTCTTTTATGCCTTTAAGCTAGGCATGATGCAAAAGAAGAATCAAGTTTTATCAAGAGAAAGAGAATAACTAGCCCGAGTAACGGACTCAAAAGTTAACTTGATTTTCTTTCTAGGGAAGTGTTCCATCCCTTTCTTGAGAGGGAATTGGAATTTTATATTCCCCTCTTTCATGTCAATAACCGCACCAACGGTGCGAAGAAAAGGACGTCCCAAAATAATTGGACACAAAGGTTCAAACTCTATATCCATAACAATAAAATCAACGGGAACATAGTTGTCATTGACAATGATAAGAACATCGTCTATCTTCCCCAAAGGTTTCTTTACGGAAGAATCAACAAGACGAACACCAAAAGAACAAGGCTCAAAGGGCTTCAATTCAAACATATCATATATTCTTTTGGGCATAACGGATGTACTAGCTCCAACATCACATAAAGCATAGCAAGAGAAGTTATTTAATTTAATATTGATCATAGGGTCCCAACCATCATCTAGCTTCCTAGGTATGGAGGATTCTACTCTAAGCTTCTCCTCCCTAGCTTTGATGAGAGCATTTGTGATATGCTCTGTGAAGGCAAGATTAAGTGTGCTAGTGTGGGGGTCTCTAGACATTTTGTGTAGCAAGCTAATAACTTCTGAGAGGGTGCAACTATCAAAATCAATATCACTACTATCAAAGGTGGTAGTAGTGTTGTCTAGGACCACTTGTTTGAAACCCTCTATGTTCATAGGAGTTTCATCGTCTTCGGTTGAGGTATTAGCATCACCATTAATAGGTCCAACGGGACTAGGAGTGCATTGGCTGCTAATAGTTTCGGTGTCCTCAACAATTTGGATAGTGGCAACTGTGTGGTGTGTAGGAAGGCTCTTAATTCTATCCTCTTCCTCTTTTTCCCTAGCCCACCTTTCTTTAAGTTTAGCCATCATCCTAATGTTTTCATTAATTTGCAATTGGATAACATTAATAGGAGTGGCCTTATTCTCCTCAAGGGGAGAGGTTCTAATTTTAAGCATCTCAATATCAAGGGCTAAGCTTTCTACCTTCAAAGAGAGATTATCTAATTTAGCTAATTTCTCCTCTACATTTTTATTGAAGGCTTTTTGGGTGGTGATAAAGTTTCTAAGCATGCTTTCTAATTCAGAAGAGGGGTTCTTGTTGCTAGGGTAGGTGTTGTTGTTCCCATAGTTGGATGGAAACGGTCTAGGATTGCTAGCAAAATTACCCCTATAAGCATTGTTGTTGAAGTTGTTTCTGGCAATAAGGTTCACATCTACTTGTTCTTGGGCAACCAAAGAATTTAAAGGGACATCACGAGGATCAAAAGAGGGTTGCTTGGTAAGTAGAGACATAATTAAGTCAACTTTTTCATTGAGGGAGGTAATTTCCTCGACAGAGTTTACCTTCCTACCTGTTGGAGCGCGTTTGGTGTGCCATTGGGAATACTTGGTCATCATCTCATCGAGAAGCTTCGTGGCAGCACCAAGTGTAGTTGACATAAAGGTTCCTCCCGCAGCCGAATCTAACAGGTTCCGCGAGGTAAAGTTCAAGCCTACATAAAAAGTCTGGATAACCATCCAGGTAGTCAAACCATGTGTAGGGCATTTCTTAACAAGAGATTTCATTCGTTCCCAAGCTTGGGCAACGTGTTCATTATCCAATTGCTTAAAATTCATAATGTTACTCCTTAATTGGATAATTTTAGCACGTGGGTAGTACTTCCCTATAAAAGCATCTTTGCACTTATCCCAAGAATCTATGCTATTCCTAGGCAAAGATTGAAACCGGATTTTAGCTTCTCCCCTTAAAGAGAAAGGAAAGATCTTGAGCTTAACAATATCACCTTCTACTTCTTTATACTTTTGCATATCACATAATTCAACAAAAGTGTTCAAGTGTAAAGCAGCATCATCTCCAGCACCAGAGAATTGATCTCTCATAACAAGGTTTAGCAAGGCAGGTTTAATTTCATAAGAGGTAGCTGAAGTGGCAGGTGTGGCAATGGGGGTGCAGATAAAGTCTTGGTTGTTGTGACTAGTGAAGTCACACAACTTGGTGTTTTCAGTGGAACCCATAGCAGCAGCAAGTGTGGCAGATTTTTTTTGTGATTTTTGATATAAGACACAAATATAAAAACTGAAAGGTAAACTAACAAGACTAAAAAACAAAGGTAAAGGGTAGTGTGCAACTCCCCTATCTTAGCACTCGGAGTCCCCGGCAACGGCGCCAGAAATCTTTCTTGATGCGCGAGGTGATGATAGTGATTTCTCGCCTTTCGTTGGTAAACCCCAAGTGGAAGGTGTGATGTAGCACAGCAGCAAATTTCCCTCAGTAAAGATACCAAGGTTTTTCTCCATTAGGACTCCGGAGATGATAAGTAGGTGTCAGCGGCGCAACTGACGCGGACCTGCACACAGACACAAATAACTTTGTTCCCAACGAAGTTCAGAGAGGTTGTCAATCTCTCCGGTCTTGTTGTTCACAAAGGATCAAACACAAGGGATAATGATAGCAACTAAAAGTAAAAGAAGAAAATTAAATGTGCGTGGAAACAGTGATGAAGATATGGACCGGGATACGTGATGTTCACTAGTGATGTCTCTCTCCCAAAAGATGATAAAACTGCTATGCGAGGTGAACAAATTACAGAAGGGCAATTGACAGGATTATGAACGCACCGCAATGCTAACTATGCTACAAAAGAAAGGAAGAGGCTCAAAAGCATGGGCAGAATGCCAAAATAAGTAGACCGAAATCCAACTGCATCTACTACTAATCATCCACCTTGAGATATCTATTCAGAACATCTCGCTGGTATTAAGTTGCGAGCCCCACCCAAAGTGTAAACCCAAAGCAACAGACAACTGCATTAAAAAGCACTTTGCGTAAAGTAAACAATCCTTGTAACCACGGTTACAAGCACCGTTGTTTTCCCCCTTGTGGCAACATCACATCCCCTAGACTCATGTTTCTGTCACTCAAGCGTGTCATCAGGGGGCATGAACCCACAATCAAGCATAACGTTCCCTCTTGGGTTTACTACCTACTACTTGGCCAAAGCAATAAACAACAACGGATAACATGCAAGAATTACTTAAGAACAAAAATATAAGAGATAAGAACCAAATATATTACTCAATCACAATCTGAACATAATCTCATAATCCATCAGATCCCATCAAACTCAGCATAGCAACAGCAGAAAGATTACAAAAGTGCCTCGATCATGTAGGGCAGCTCACGAGGTCTAAACCATGAAGAACAAAGAGGGGAGGAGAACATCACATGGCTACTGATCACGGACCCATGGTCCAAAGGAAACTACTCACGATACATCCGGGAAGCATCCATAGTGGAGAGGAGACTCCCGGAGGTCGGCCCTCCCTCCGGTAGGGTGCCGGGAAGAGGTCTGCTGGTGCTCCCGATCTCGGAAGCGCGGCGGCGGCGGAACAGAGGCGAGATCGCGAAAAAGGGTTCTCTCCTCGAGGGTTTCTCGTCACGGAGAATATATAGGCGAAGGGGGCAGCCAGGGGGGCCACCAGGGGTCCAGTCGCCCCCCTGGCGCGGCCAGCCCCTGGAGCGCGCCACCAGGGCGCCTGGGCCCCTGGTGGTGGCCCTCTGGCCCCACTCAGGTCCTTCCGGAAGGTTCTTCTGCACTGATTTTTTATCTGATTTTTCCCGAATTTTTGGAGCACTTTTTATATGGGGGGAAACTGAAATAGAAAAACAGCAGAAAACAGGAACTAGCACTGTGGTGCACTGAGTTAATAGGTTAGTCCAAATATGATCAAAAGTGTATGAAAGTGTATTTAGATCATAGCAATATCACACAAAACATGCATGGAGCAAGCAGAAATTATAGATACGTTTTGGACGTATCAACTGGCAGAGGCATACATTTGCATACATCATGATAGTTACATCTTCTTTATGATTTGAGTACTTTGTAACATTTGAAAGATCTTCTATACTTTTTGTAATATATAGAGTGTTTCCCCTAAAGTGAGGAAAAGTTCCCAAAGAGGACAAATGAGAGAAATAGAAAGAGCCATTGAGGCCCCAGAAAAATAAAAAATAAAATAAAATAAGAGAAAAATAAATAAAAAGAGAGAAGGGGCACACTACTATTCCTTTTGAGAGATCCACACTCGTACTCCATCTTATATCTTGTACTCCATAGAGATTATTATTCATGCATATAGCTATGTGGGGACCTTCACACTATAGAACTTGGCTTGTATATTCCAATGATGAGCCTCCTTAAATGAGCGCTAGGTCTTCATGAGCAAGAAAGTTAGATGCACCCCCACTAGTTCCATTAGAGAGCTTACCTTATCTCATATGTGCATCCGTTGCATGGCAATCCCTACTCCTCACATCATATCTATCATTTGGCTTTCTCTCGCCTATGATTGTCCTCATTGATGTGAGCCTTTCACACCTTTTTTGTCTTCCTCCTCCATAATTTTTCTCTCTTTGCCATCCTAAGTGTCAACTTTCTTGCTTACGCTCATCCATTGCATGAGTGCTCAAAATGTCGAAAAGGAGTGGATCATTTTGACTTGTACCTGACTAGTGGTCTGGGGATGAGTCAAGATAAGATTCCAAAGAAGACCAAGTGCGAAACTTTAGTAGATTGAGTTCTCAACACAAAAATACTTTTTTCTCGTATATCCCTATCCCCTTTCTTGCACGCAAACACCATTTGGAGACATTCGAGTCACGGACAACAAGAGCTCTTGCACCTAATGTTCTTATGTTGCTTGTTTCAATGCTAATATAGACTCTTGCTTGTTAAGACTTTAATTGAATTGCATGCTTTGATCGCTTTACTTTTCAAAGTTCTTATATGGTTGCTAGCATGTCACCAAAGAAATTATGCTTGTTATCATTTACCTACTCGAGGACGAACAGGAATTAAGCTTGGGGATGTTGATATGTCCCAAACGTATCTATAATTTCTGCTTGCTCCATGCATGTTTTGTGTGACTTTGCCATGTTTTGCTTGAACTTTCATACACTTTTGAGCATATTTGGACTAACCTATTAACTCAGTGCACCCAGTTGCCAGTTCCTGTTTTCTGCTGTTTTTGTATTTCAGGTTTTCCGGCCATTAAAAGTGCTCCGAAAATTCCGGAAAAATTATATAAAAAAATCAGCGTCCCGGAAGCTTCTGAAATCACCAAGGAAGGAGGGGAAGGCAACCACAGGGACTCCAGAAGGGTCCCTGGCTCGGCCCCACCCTAGGCCACGCCGGGCACCCTCGTGGCTGCCCTGTGGCCCCCCTGGTGCCCCCCTTTGGCCCTATTTTTACCCCCGCGGAGGAAACCCTGAACATAATCTCATAATCCATCAGATCCCATCAAACTCAGCATAGCAAAAGAAGAAAGATTACATATGTGCCTCGATCATGTAGGGCAGCTCACGAGGTCTAAATCATGAAGAACAAAGAGGGGAGGAGAACATCACATAGTTACTGATCACGGACCCATGGTCCAAAAGAAACTACCCATGGCACATCCGGGAAGCGTCCATGGTGGAGGGGAAGCTCCCGGAGGTCAATCCTCCCTCTGGCAGGGTGCCGGGAAGGGTCCTGACGGTGATCCCGATCTTGGAAGCGCGGCGGCGGCGGAACAGAGGCGAGATCGCGAAATAGGGTTCTGTCTTAGGAAGTTTCCCGTGGCGGAGAATAAATAGGCGAAGGGGGGCAGCCAGGGGGGCCACCAGGGGTCCAGGCGCCCCCTGGCGCGGCCAAGCCCCTGGCCGCGCTAGCTAGGCGCCTGGGGGCCTGGTGGGTCCCCCCTGGACCCCCTTCAGGACTCTGGAAGGTTCCTTCAAGCTGATTTTTATCTGATTTTTCCCGAATTTTTTGAGCACTTTTAATATGGGGGAAAACTGAAATAGAAAAACAGCAGAAAACATAAACTAGCACTGGGGTGCACTGAGTTAATAGGTTAGTCCAAATATGTTCAAAAGTGTATGAAAGTGTATCTAGATCATAGCAATATCACACAAAACATGCATGGAGCGCGAAGAAATTATCGATAGTTTTGGGACGTATCAACATCCCCAAGCTTAATTTTTTCTCTTCCTCGATGCAAGAACCAGTGAACATCAGAGGCGTACATCAACTCACAAGAAAACTCGCAGCACTGAGCCGCTTCATCAGCAGGCTGGGAGAAAGGACCCTACCATTCTACCAGTTGCTTAGAAAAGGAGAAAAATTCGAGTGGACCGAGGAAGCCCGCAACGCATTCGCGGACCTAAAAAACCCTCTCGACACCACCAATCCTGGCGGTGCCCAAGGAGCGAGAACCCCTTTACATTTACATAGCGGCACGCAGCAGCGTAGTCAGCACGACACTCGTCGTCGAGCGCACGGAAGAAGGCAAAATCCAAAGCATACAAAGGCCAATCTACTACCTAAGCACGCTCCTCACAAAGTCTCAGCAACGGTACCCGCACTACCAGAAGCTCGTATACGCCATCATCACGACTTCAAGGAAAGTAACACATTACTTCGACGAGCACCTCATCACGATCGTGAGCAGCGCACCACTCGCGGACATCCTCAACAACCCCGGACCAACTGGCCGAGTCGCCGAATGGAACATCAAGCTCAGTCCCCATGACCTGCAGTTTAAACACCCAACGACAATCAAAGACCAAGTTCTCTCAGATTTTCTGGTCGAGTGGGCAGAAGTCCAAACACCTGGCCCTCCAGACCTCTCCAACTCATGGACAATGTTCTTCGACGGGTCAAAAAGACATCAAGGAGCCGGAGCAGGCGTCGTGTTAATCTCGCCCAAAGGAGACAAACTCAGATACGTGCTCTAGATCAACTTCCGCAAGGCATCAAACAACAAAGCAGAATATGATGCACTAATCCATGGAATGCGCATGGCAAAAGCTTGCGGCGCCACCCGTCTCGTAATCTGCAGCAACTCCAACCTCGTCGTCCAGCAAAAAATGAGGGAATGCGAACCAGTCGCAGAAAACATGTTAGCATACCAGAAGCTCTACAACACCCTGGAAGGAGGATTCGACGGCAGCGAGCTAAATTACGTCACCAGAGCAAATAACACAAAAGCAGAGCTCGCAAACATTGGATCAACCCGAGGACCAATTCCCCCAGGCGTTTTCCTCGAAAGCATCAGCCAGAGGTCAATCAAAACCAAGGCACTCGCGATGGAGGCAGTCGCAGAGGACGAAGACACAAGCGAACCAACACAAGAGGCGGCTGCGAACCCAACCGCGACGCAGGCAACGAAGCAGTCGAAGAAGCAGAACCAACTGCACCCGAAGGTCCATCTTGGACAAAACCGTTCCTTCGATTCCTAATTGAAGGTACCTTACCACAAGGCGTCGCAGAAGCCCGACGCATCAGTCGACGATCTAAAGCGTTCACAATAATCAACGGACAGCTCTACAAGCGCAACATCTCTCAGGTCCTCCAAAAGTGCATCGAGGAAGAAGACGGCAAAGCCCTATTGCTCGAGATCCACGAAGGCACTTGCGGGCACCACGCGAGCAGTCGCGCACTCGTGGCCAAAGCTTTTCGAGCAGGGTTGTACTGGCCAACCGCAATGCGAAACGCGGAAGACATCATGCGACGTTGCATCGCCTGCCAAAAATTCGCCAGCAGGACACACGCCCTAGCATCAGAACTCAAAACCATACCGTTATACTGGCCGTTCTCCACTTGGGGACTCTACATGGTGGGCCTACTCAAGAAATCCTCAAAAGGAGGCCGAACACATCTACTAGTAGCAGTAGACAAGTTCACCAAGTGGATCGAGGTAGTACCAATCACCAGCTCAACAGCCCTCACGGCAGTTAACTTCATCAAGTCCATCATCTTCAGATTCGGCGTACCATATAACATCATCACAGATAACGGTACAAACTTCACGGCAACAGAATTTCAGAACTTCTGCCAAGATTTGGGCATCAAAATCAACTACGCGTCAGTCGCGCACCCACAATCTAACGGCCAGGTGGAGAAGGCAAATGGCTTAGTGTGCGGAGGAATAAAAAAGAAGCTCCTCGCACCACTCGAACAAGCTGCAGACAAATGGGTAGAAGAACTCCCCGCGGCCCTGTGGAGCTTGCGCACCACCCCCAACGCCTCAACCCAGTACACACCTTTTTTCATGGTATATGGGACAGAAGCGGTGCTGCCGCACGACCTAAAGTTTGGAGCTCCCCGAATCTCGGGATACGAAGAAGAAGAGGCAGAAGAAGCACTCTAGGATCATAAAGACACCGCAGACGAAGCAAGGGACACAGCCATAGCAAGGTCAGAAGGATACCAGGACGAACTACGCACGTACCAAAGCAGTCGCCCGCGGACAAAAACTTTCCGCAAAGAAGATCTCGTCCTGCGACTAATACAAGAAAAAGTCCACAAACTTTCCCCGCGGTGGGCAGGACCCTTCCTAATCTCGGAGGTCATAGGAGGAGGTGCATACAGGCTGAAGAACCCGAAGACCGACGAAGACGTGGGAAATCCGTGGAACGTGGAAAACTTGCGTCTGTTCTACCCATAGTCTACCCATAGGCACTATCGGCAGTATCGGTAGCAGCACCGATCGGCAACTCATGTAAAACTCGAAGCAATAAAAGAAGGTTTTGCCCAAATAATACCACTTAAAGCACTCGGGGGCTCAAGCACAAACTCCCCCCGAGAGACTCTATCTTCGCTTATGCAACGCTACTAAAAGCACTCGGGGGCTCGAGCACAAACTCCCCCCGAGAGACGCTATCTTCGCTTACGCGACGCTACTAAATGCACTCGGGGGCTCGAGCACAAACTTCCCCCGAGAGACGCTATCTTCGCTTACGCGGCGCTACTAAAAACACTCGGGGGTCGAGCACAAACTCCCCCCGAGAGACGCTATCTTCGCTTACGCGACGCTACTTAAAGCACTCGGGGGCTCGAGCACAAACTACCCCCCGAGAGACGCTATCTTCGCTCACACAACGCTACACTCGGGGGCTAGAATGCATACTCCCCCCGACGGATGACATTCTTGCTTACACAACCACAAATCAAAGACTCGGGGGCTCGAGCACCAACTTTCCCCGAATAGGCATCACTTCGCCCGCATAACCTTACTCAGAACTCTTCTTCCGCATCAAGCGCAATTTATTTTTCAAAGATAAGGATAAAGCGGGCATCGAACAGAGAAATTCCTTAGTCTTCAACTGATCACAAATGATCACCTAAAGACTCGGGGGCTACTCCCATCAGGAGCGCTGCCGCGCACCCGATGAAAATTTGGAACAACTAAGCAGCTACAAGAAAGGATAGCTCGGCTGAATAAAGTTTGCAGTCTACGTCTGATTCTACAAATCAAACGTAGCCTCGAGGGCTACTCCCATCGGGAGCACTGCCGCGCACCCGATAGCTTTAAACAAAGGACTCGAAGACACTTCTCATTACAAAGGAGTCGAAGAAAGTTCTCATTACAAAGGAGTCGAAGACAGTTCTCATTACAAAGTACTCAAAGACACTTCTCATTACAAAGGAGTCGAAGACACTCCTCATTACAAAGGGGTCGAAGACAGCTCTCACTGCAAAAGACCCAAAGAACCCAAGTTACATATCAGGGATATATCAGTACAAAGTTTCCACCACGTATCAAAGCTTACAAAGGGACTCGAGCAGCTACCAAAAGGACTACAATAACAATCATCCCAAGGAATTATGACTTCTACATGTGTGCCCATGCTGAGATAATTGGCACTTTCGTCCCACATCCTGACGAGCATCATCACAGACAAAGAAGAACTAAGCATGTGAAGAAGCAAGCCGCCGCCCTCCAGTTCTACAAGGTGACCTCGCCTACCAACGCGCCCGCTTGATGGGTGGCTTAACGTCGAGCTCCTCCCTAGAACTAGAAGAGCAAGCACCACCAACCGAGGAGTCGGCAGAAGTTGAAGCCACTGGCGAAGCAGATGATGGATCCCTCGACCCACCAGAGCTGCCGCTGCTTGTTTCCTCCCAGTATGGATCCAGACGGTTGCCACCGGCATCAAAGGCACGGACGGTGAGGGTATCTTCGCCACTGAAACGACAGCACATGCTATCCCCGTCACGCAGGTTCAGCCTACGAGAAAACGCCCTCCATCCAGATCCAAGAAAAATCATGAATGAATTATCAACCTCCAAATCCACCCAAGTAGAAGATCGAGAACAACCTTGAAGCTGGAGCCACAAACCCCTCAAATTAAGTTCAGAGATCATGGAGGCAAAGGAAATGGAAGGGGCATTCGAGCAGCGGTCCGGATAAGAATGCGCAGAAGGAATTCATAGCGCCAAAACCCCTCCTCCACAGAAGAAGAAGAGGACACCGTCGTAGCTCCACAACGAGAAGAACGAGGCGTACGGCCACCACGACCGCGCCGGCCACGACCTCGGCCAGCTGCACCACCATGCTTCGGCGCCATACGAAGAAGAAGAAGAAAGGTAAGATGGGAGAAAATGGACGCCAAGCCCAGGAAAACAACAACGGTTATTTATAACGCAACCCAGGGGCAAACCAGGAAAACACACAAAAGCCCAGGCGGCACTATCATTAGTTCAAAGACCAACACGCTGGGCCTTATGAATTCCAAGACAAGATGCCTTCACACGGTCAGCACTATTTAAAGGACACATCAAATCTCGTGTGTTTCCCATACACGCCTCGGAAATCCAACAGGCAGCGGCAGCGCGGCGTCCAAGTTGTCATTATGATTGGCCAGGAGATGCGACGGATCGAAGACCAAGCATCGTCATCTCATCGGTCACCAAAAGAGCATTATTACGATGCTTATCCTCGCAACATCCCAAGAAGGACGGTTCAAGATAAAAGCAATTGGAAAAAACAAAGACCGACAAAGACTACTTGTCTCTTAATGCCAAATATTCTGATTTTCGATCCAAAAATTTGTACTCCCATCGGGAGCGCCTTGCCTTCGCGAAAAACAGAGCGAGGCCCCAAAGCTCGAGAGTTCGGGTGCTCCCTCACCCAGAAGGCAATTATGTGCTCGAGTGGACACTCGCACCAGCAAAACGACGCATCTCCAGAGTTCGAGTGCTCCCTCGCCCAGAAGACAACGAAGCATTCGAATAACTACTGATACGTCCAAAACGTATCTATAATTCCTGCTTGCTCCATGCATGTTTTGTGTGATATTGCTATGATCTAGATACACTTTCATACACTTTTGATCATATTTGGACTAACCTATTAACTCATTGCACCACAGTGCCAGTTCTTGTTTTCTGCTGTTTTTCTATTTCAGTTTTCCCCCATATAAAAAGTGCCAGAAAAAATCCGGGAAAAATATAGGAAAAATCAGCATACAGGAAGCTTTGCGAAGAGCCCGATTGGGGCCAGAGGGGAGCCAGGCGTGGCCCAGGCGGCCACCCTGCGCGGCCCCACCCGCGGCCAGGGGGGCGCCTGGGGCCCCTGGTCCACCTCTGGTTGCCCCCCTTCGCCTATATATTCTCCGTCACGGGAAACTTCGGAAAGGAGAAGCCTTTTTCGCGATCTCGCCTCTGTTACGCCGCCGCCGCGCTTCCGAGATCGGGAGCACCAGAACACCTCTTCCCGGCACCCTGCCGGAGGGAGGATTGACCTCCGGGAGTCTCCTCTCCACCATGGATGCTCCCCGGATGACTCGTGAGTAGTTTTCCTTGGACCATGGGTCCGTGATCAGTAGCTATGTGATGTTCTCCTCCCCTCTTTGTTCTTCATGGGTTAGACCTCGTGAGCTTCCCTACATGATCGAGGCACTTTTGTAATCTTTCTGCTATTGCTATGCTGAGTTTGATGGGATCTGATGGATAATGAGATTATGTTCAGATTGTGATTGAGTAATATATTTGGTTTTTATCTCTTATATTTTTGTTCCTAAGTAATTCTTGCATGTTCTCTGTTGCTGTTTATTGCTTTGGCCAAGTAGTAGGTAGTAACCCCAAGAGGGAACGTTATGCTCGATTGTGGGTTCATGCCCCCCGATGACACGCTTGAGTGACAGACACATGAGTCTAGGGGATGTGTTGTTGCCACAAGGGGGGAAACAACGGTGCTTGTAACGGCGGTTGCAAGGATTGTTTACTTTACGCAAAGTGCTTTTTAATGCAGTTGTCTGTTGCTTTGGGTTTACACTTTGGGTGGGGCTCGCAACTTAATACCAGCGAGATGTTCTAGATAGATATCTCACGGTGGATGATTAGTAGTAGATGCAGTTGGATTTCGGTCTACTTATTTTTGCGTACTGCCCGTGCTTTTGAGCCTCTTCCTTTCTTTTGTAGCATAGTTAGCATTGCGGTGCATTAATAATCCTGTCAATTGCCCTTCTGTAATTTGTTTACCTCGCGTAGCAGTTTTATCGTCTTTTGGGAGAGAGACATCACTAGTGAACATCACGTATCCCGGTCCATATCCTTATCACTGTTTCCATGCTCATTTACTTTTCTTCTTTTACTTTCAGTTTCTATCATTATCCCTTGTGTTTGATCCTTTGTGAACAACAAGACCGGAGAGATTGACAACCTCTCTGAACTTCGTTGGGAACAAAGTTATTTGTGTCTGTGTGCAGGTCCGCGTCAGTAGCGCCGCTGACACCTACTTATCATCTCTGGAGTCCTACTGGAGACAAACCTTGGTATCTTTACTGAGGGAAATTTGTTGTTGTGCTGCATCACGCCTTCCACTTGGGGTCCACCAACGAAGGGCGAGAAGACTACACCCGTCAACTCTCGCGACATCAAAGCAAATTTTTGGCGTCGTTGCTGGGGACTCCGAGTGCTAAGATAGGGGAGTTGCACACTACCCTTTACCTTTGTTTTTTAGTCTTGTTAGTTTACCTTTCAGTTTTTACTTTTGTGTCTTTTATCAAAAATACCAAAAATACTTGTTACCTTGCTTGCTGATGCTATCTTTACCATGGGTGTTGAACCACCCAAATATTGTACGATGGACATGTTTCACTTGGCTCGTCTTCGATCAATTTGTGCTCGCGCTAAAAACCCAACCGACTTGGTTGAGGGAAAATCATTGGATGAACATGCTCATTATACGCGGCACCGCCTATCTCAGAAAGGGAAACACTTATGGGATCAAATACAAGTTTCTTATTGCTATGCTGAGTGTTTATGCCACATTTATGATTTTACTTGCTGCCCTAATATAGAGCGTAAACACCTTCCTTTCCAATGCGAGTTTAATGAAAAGGAGATCATATCTTCTTATGCAAAAGGTGTTTATGATTACTTTGATGTTGAAAAGATTGAAGAGTTTGTTGCTTTTAAAGGTGCTTATGAGATTGCTTCTTTGATTGAAAAGTATTACGATACTATTCACAAGTCTGAAAACTTTGTTGTTCTTGCTTATTGCTTTGAGAATTATACTTCCAATGCTTATATTGAGAATTTAAAAAATAGAATGCTTGCTGCCCAAGAAGAGGCTAATGATTGCTATGAAGAGGAATCTTATGATTCCGAGGACTCACTTGATACTTCCCTTTCTGATGATTTTGATACTTGCTTTGTTGATGGCCATGATGCCACTATGGATGATGCCTACAAAGATGAAATTGCTATAGTTCCTTATGTTAAGCATGAAATTATTGTTGTTGCACCCACACTTGATTGCCCTATTATCCTTTTGAAATCTCCAACTATTCCGGAGAATTTTGCTCTTATCAAGGCTCAATGTGATGGGTTGCATCTATCTTATCATCCTAAAAACCGTGTTGAAAACAATACACGTGTGCTTGTAGGTCATGAACAACATGATTTATGTGATAGCTGTATTCTTGATGTTGTTCATGATGCTACTGAAAATTACTTTGAGAGAGGAAAGTTTGGTTGTAGAAACTTCCATATTACAAAAACACCTCTCTTCATGTTGAAAATTTTGAAGTTGTTCTTGTTCTACCTTCCTATGCATGTCACTTTGTGCTTCTTTGATTTTTTTTCTTACAAGATGCCTATGCATAGGAAGTGGGTTAGGCTTAAATGTGTTTCACATTTGCTTCTTGATGCTCTCTTTTGCTTCAATTCTTATTCTCTTGTGAGCATCTTTCATAATCTTTAAGCCTAGCTAATGGCTCTAAAGAAGCGCTTTCGGGAGGCAGCCCGCAACGAATTTAGGTTTTTCTTTTTGCTTTTCTTCTGTTCTTAGTGTCTTGATGTTTGTTACTACTGTAGAAACATCATTTTATCTTTATTTTTTTCAGCTTTGTGCCAAGTAATAGCCTCTTATGATAAGGGAAGCAAAAGTTGTGACGTGCTGTCCAGAAAACAGATTCAATCCCTTGACAGAAAAATTCGATTCAAATCACCAGATCATCTTTTTGATCTGAATATTTTTGACAGCATGCTCTATACAATTGTGAAACTTTCGTATGTTCTGAGTTTTTTTATTTGAGTTGCAGAAGTGCCCCTAAAAAATTCTTTACTACCTGCTGTTCTGTTTTTCACAGATTCTGCCACGTTTTGTCTCTCCTAACTTTTGCAAACCTTAAGCTTGCTTTTTCTTTGCAAAAACTTTTTGGCACTCTTGAGAAACAGTATCTATTCAATAATATCTTTATATCCAGTGGGAAAATTATTTTATTAAGGGTACTAACCTCTCTAATCAGCTTATGATGAGTTATGTATGAAGGGAGTTTTCAAGTGTGCGATGGAAGATGATGAAAGAAGATCCAGGAGTGTCAAGCGCTCAAGCTTGGGGATGCCCCCATGCATCCCCAATAAATATTAAAGGAGACTCAAGCGTCTAATCTTGGGGATGCCCCCGTGCATCCCCTTCTCCATCAACAATCATCAGTTAGTCCTTCGTCTCACTATATTTTTATCACTTCATGCGTTATGTGCTATGCTTGGAGCGTCTCGCTCTTAGGTTTTATTTTTAGTTTTCTTTAGCTTTGCTTGCTGTTCATAACAAGTTAGATCCCGTCTTACTTTGTGTGGGAGAGAAACACGCTCCACTTTCAAAATCTAGAACACATCATAGGATTTTTCCTGCCTATCTTTTTGCTGTTGTGTGTTCTTTATCTTTTCATAGCTACTGCCATGTTTAGTTTTAGTCTTAGTTTGTCTTTAGCAAGAGCCTTGGCTTTTGTTTAGTTTGTTGCTGGAACTCTTTTTTAGTTTTCATGTTTATCTTGTTAAAGAGAGTTGGTTGTTGCACTGAGTTGTGTCTTGTCTTGAAAGTAGGTAATTGAGGTTGCTATTTAATTCTAGTAGTAACTTGCAATAGTTTTGAGGTATTGTTGTGAGTAATGTTTGAACTTTTGGTGTCAAGATCTCTAGACTATTAGTGATAGGTGTCGTATTTTGGGCAATCCTTGTGTATTTTCAAAACCTACAAAACTAGTTGAGAACTCTAGCTACTAGATGGATCACTAATCTTTGGAGGGATCGAATATTGGAGAACACTCACGTACTTGATTGAGAGTTAAACCCCCATACACTCCTCCTCGGGGTACTTGTCTCTTTGTGAACCTCCTTATTAGATTGAGAGTTACCGATAATGATTGCATGAGTTCTTCGGACTAATGTAAGTATTGAAAGTTGACACTTCCACCTTCCCGTGTTTTGCTAGCCTCTCCCGTGCCGTGCATTGCCTTCTTCTCACTCCGAGAGTTGGTGTCTACCTTCGCCGGTACATCCAAACCCTTGGCATGATACACTCTGTCATCATAAACCTCCTTATATCTTTCCTCAAAACAGCCACCATACCTACCTATCAAGGCATTTCCATAGCCTTTCCGAGATATATTGCCATGCAACTTCCACCTCTTCATGACTTGATCTTCATGTCATACATGTTCCTGCTACACTGGCAGCGACATACATTGCATACATCATGATAGTTACATCTTCTTTATGATTTTGAGTAACTTGTAAAGTGTGAAAGATCTCCTTTACCTTCTTGTAAAATAGAGTGTTGCCCTTAAGTGAGGAAAAGATCCCAAAGAGCACAAATGAGAGTTAAATAGTAAGAGCCATTGAGTCCACATAAAAATTCAAAAAAATAGAAAAAAGAGAAAAAGAAATAAAAACAGAGAAAGGGGCAACACTACTATCCTTTTGAGAGATCCACACTGGTACTCCCTTTATATCCTTGTACTGCATAGAGATGATCATTATGCATATAGCTATGTGGGGACCTTCACACTATAGAACTTGGCTTGCATATTCCAAGGATGAGCCTCCTCAAACGAACTCTAGGTCTTCATGAGCGAGCAAGTTAGATGCACCCCCACTAGTTCCATTGGAGAGCTTCCTAGCTCGTATGTGCATCCGTTGCATGGCAATCCCTACTCCTCACATCATATCTATCATTTGGCATCTCTTGCCTATGATTGTCCTCATTGATGTGAGCCTTTCTCCTCCTTTTTGTCTTCCTCCTCCGCACTTCTCTCTTTGCCATCCTAAGTGTCAACTCTCGTGCTTATGCTCATCCATTGCATGAGTGCTCAAAATATTGAAAAAGGAGTGGATCAAATTGACTTGTACCTGGCTAGTGGTCTGGGGACGAGTCAAGATAAGATTCCAGAAAAAGACCAAGTGTGAAACTTTAGTAGATTGAGTTCTCAACAAATAAATGTTTTTTCTCGTATTCCCTATCCCCCTTCTTTCATGCAAACACCATTTGGAGACATTCGAGTCACGGACAGCGAGAGCTCTTGCACCTTTTGTTCTTTTGTTACTTGTTTCAATGCTAATATAGACTCTTGCATGTTATGACTTGAATTGAGTTTCTAACCTTGATTGCTTTACTTTTCAAAGTTCTTTTATGGTTGCTAGAATGTCACCACAGAAATTATGCCGTTATCATTTACCTACTCGAGGACGAGCAGGAATTAAGCTTGGGATGTTGATACGTCCAAAACGTATCTATAATTTCTGCTTGCTCCATGCATGTTTTGTGTGATATTGCTATGAACTAGATACACTTTCATACACTTTTGATCATATTTGGACTAACCTATTAACTCAGTGCACCACAGTGCCAGTTCCTGTTTTCTGTTGTTTTTCTATTTCAGTTTTCCCCCATATAAAAAGTGCCAGAAAAATTCCGGGAAAAATATAGGAAAAATCAGCATATAGGAAGCTTCGCGAAGAGCCCGAGTGGGGCCAGAGGGGAGCCAGGGGTGGCCCAGGCGGCCGCCCGACGCGGCCCCACCCCTGGCCGCGCCAGGGGGGCGCCTGGGGCCCCTGGTCCACCTCTGGCTGCCCCCCTTCGCCTATATATTCTCCGTCACGGGAAACTTCGGAAAGGAGAACCCTTTTTCGCGATCTCGCCTCTGTTTCGCCGCCGCCACGCTTCCGAGATCGGGAGCACCAGAACACCTCTTCCCGGCACCCTGCCGGAGGGAGGATTGACCTCCGGGAGTCTCCTCTCCACCATGGATGCTCCCCGGATGACTCGTGAGTAGTTTTCCTTGGACCATGGGTCCGTGATCAGTAGCTATGTGATGTTCTCCTCCCCTCTTTGTAATCTTTATGATATTGCTATGCTGAGTTTGATGGGATCTGATGGATTATGAGATTATGTTCAGTTTGTGATTGAGTAATATATTTGGTTTTTATCTCTTATATTTTTGTTCCTAAGTAATTCTTGCATGTTCTCCATTGCTATTTATTGCTTTGGCCAAGTAGTAGGTAGTAACCCCAAGAGGGAACGTTATGCTCGATTGTGGGTTCATGCCCCCCGATGACACGCTTGAGTGACAGAAACATGAGTCTAGGGGATGTGTTGTTTCCACAAGGGGGAAAACAACGGTGCTTGTAACCGCGGTTGCAAGGATTGTTTACTTTACGCAAAGTTCTTTTTAATGCAGTTGTCTGTTGCTTTGGGTTTACACTTTGGGTGGGGCTCGCAACTTAATACCAGCGAAATGTTCTGGATAGATATCTCAAGGTGTATGATTAGTAGTAGATGCAGTTGGATTTCGGTCTACTTATTTTGGCGTACTGCCCGTGCTTTTGAGCCTCTTCCTTTCTTTTGTAGCATAGTTAGCATTGCGGTGCGTTCATAATCCTGTCAATTGCCCTTCTGTAATTTGTTTACCTCGCATTGCAGTTTTATCGTCTTTTGGGAGAGAGACATCACTAGTGAACATCACGGAACCCCGGTCCACCTTCATATCACTGTTTACATCCTTAGTTTACTTTTCAGTTGCTATCACTATCATTATCTCTTGCGTTAATCCTTTGTAAACAGCAAGGCCGGAGGAATTGACAACTCCTCTATACTCGTTGGGAGCAAAGTTATCTGTATCTGTGTGCAGGTCCAGGTGAAGTTAGCAACCCTTAGTTGTGAACGGCGCCATTGTTCACTTTACCACCTTCTTGTATCTCTGCGAGTCCTACTGGTTCGATACTCAACCTTAGCATCTTTGCTAATGGAAATTTGCTGCTACGCTACATCTCACCTTCCACTTGGGGTAACCAACGGGGAGTGAGAACTATCCTCACCGTATCAGCGTCTCGGAAGCCTCCGGAAACACCAAGGAAGGAAGGGAGGGCCACCACCAGGACTCCAAAAGGGTCCATGGCGCGGCCCAGCCCTAGGCCGCGCCAGGCACCCTCCTGGCTTCCTGGTGGCCCCTCTCGGTGCCCCCTTTTGCCCCTATTTTTACCCCAGAGGAGGAAACCCCTAATATCGAAGTACTTTTTCCAGAAGCGATTCCGATCTCCGCCTCCATCGAAAACTAGCTTCGGGGGTCACCAGGGCCCTGCTCCGGCACCTTGCCGGGGAGGGCCTTGGCCCACTGGGCCATCTTCATCGACTCTCCTTCCCCCATGATGCTTCTTGAGTAGTTCCTCCTTGGACTACGGGTTCTTGGCAGTAGCTATGTGGTATTCTCTCCCCCTAGATCCTCAATACAAAGTTCTCATGAGCTGCCCTACATGATTGAGATCCATATGATGTAATTGGTGGTGTGTTTGTTGGGATCCGATGAATTGGTACCTTGTTCAGTCCTAAGAGGTTTATGAATTATTGTTGCTGCAATTTGTTGTTCTTAATGCTTGTTACTAGTGCACGAGTAGCATGATCTCAGATCTGAGCACATTATGGTTGCATGATTATAATTATTGTTCTAGATCTTATCTACGGTTGTATGCACCTATTATAGTCCGGAACCGGCGATCCCAATGGTGACAGCTTGGGACACCAAAGAGGATGGGCTATAATTTGAGGATCACGTGTGTTCATAGAGTGTTAATGCTTTGTTCCGGTGCTCCTCCGCAGGAGCACCTTAATCTCCATAAGTTCCTTAAGTGGCCCCATTCGTAGCGGGATGGTAGGACAAAAGATGTTGTGCAAAGTTCTTATTGCAAGCACGTACAACTACATACAAAACACATGCCTACGTTCGGTTCTTAGACTAGGATGCTCTAGTTTGTTCTTTGGCTAGAGTTGGTGCAATTTTGTCAATTTCCCAACTGTAATTTGTTCACCCAACACCTTGTGATGTCTACGCACGCTTCTATTCTTGTAGACTATGTTGGGCCTCCAAGCGCAGAGGTTTGTAGGACAGCAGCAATTTCCCTCAAGTGGATGACCTAAGGTTTATCGAACTCAAGGAAGTAGAGGTTGAAGATGGTCTCTCTCAAACAACCCTGCAATTAAGATACAAGAAGTCTCTTGTGTCCCCAACACACCTAATACAACTAGGAGTTGTATAGGTGCACTAGTTCGGCGAAGAGATGGTAAAATATGGGTGATAGGTGTGGTAAAACAAAGTAATATAAATCTGTAATAAAAAGTGCAGCAAGCAAACAAGTGATAAACGTGGGCACAAACGGTATTGCAATGGTGGAAACAAGGCCTAGGCTTCATACTTTCACTAGTGGCAACTCCCAACAACATTAACATAGTCTAATCACATGATATTTCCCATAAAACATGCAATGGAGACGTACTCGAAGGTCATTCCTTTGTGGTCAAGAGAGGACGAGAATTGTGTAGGGCTACAAAAGCACACCTCAGAGTTCGTAGTTCTCAATCTATGGATTTCCCAATGTCACCGCGGCCATCCAAAGAGAGTACCACAATCACCACAACTTATCTAAAGGATAGTCAAAGACAAGCACCAAGAGATTCTCAATCTTCAATCCACACACAAAAGAGGAAATCACTCATGATAATATTCTTCTAACTCATGTCCAATAGACCGTTGTCACCTTGGTCTTGGGGATTATACTAGATAAGATCAATTGAGTACATCAATCCAATACATAGAGGAAGGGGAAATATTATGGGATCACCCTAGATTAATGTGACGCCCCCAAAATCAATCCGTGTACAGTAATCATACACACAGGGTACACGGCTGAGATTAGGGTGCCACGGTGAGATTATCACAGCACAACACTAAACACAAAAGGATAAACAAATATTTTACAATACCAGGGATCACGAGGATCCGAATACATAAGTCATACAAGCCATAATATCTGAGTACAAACATAGTTAGTCAAGTTTTGCCTTAAGAAGGCTAGCACAAATCACATCAAAGATATAGATCGAAAAGGCGAGGCCTCCTGCCTGGGATCCACTGAATTACTCCTGGTCAACGGGGAACTCGACGTCGTAGTAGTCGCCTCCGGGGTACTCCTGCTCCTGGGCTCCAACGTTGGCTGCAGCGGCCGATCAGGCAAAGCGAAAAAGGGAAAATAAAGCAAAGGTGAGTATCTAGCATACCCACGAGTCTTACGTCCGCTACTAAGCATTATGCATCGTATCAACGGAAAGAAGAGGCTGTATATAGTGGACTGAAAGACAGAAATCCAGAGCAAGGGTAAGAAGCTAGGCCTAACGAAGACTAGCATCTTCCGACGATGTCTTGCAGCATGAGGTAAGAATCAGCCAACAGTTTATATAAAGCATAAAGTAACAATGCAGCAGAAGTTGCTGCAGCATTGTATAATAATAAGTTGTAATAATTAGCAATGCCTCCGAGTTCACCTCCTCGACATCCCCGCGAGGAAGAAAACCCGGAACCATACAGTTTAATAATAATAGTTTGTAGTGGTAAGATCCAGCTTCAGCATAAAGCATCCTGTTACCGTGGACACGGCTATCCGAATAGATTAATCTTCCCTGCAGGGGTGCACTTGTGTTACGCTACACGCACGGATCTCCAGGGTGGAGGGAACCTTGTTAGGGAACGCTCCACCGAGGCTATCCGATACTCCATAGCCCATCTTTCAAACTCAACAGAGAGGCCATCCGCCGGTCTAAATCCTAAGTACGCCGGGCCTTGGACCCCAACCCGAACGTACTCCTGCACGGTGCGTGGCTGGCCGGTGAAGTTTAAGCAAATCCAAATAAGACACCACCGCGCGAGCAAATAAGACAACACCACTTCCCGGCAATCAGCCCACAGTACTGCTGACGTCTGAAGAGTCCTCGGGCGACACTACGAAGCAGAGGAGCCCATAACTCGTAATTCCCACGGGTAGGTAGTGCGTACATGGCATATAGCCAACTCAAGACATTCACTGAACCATTTAGCATTTTAATTACCTGTGTGACAACCGTTATCGTTGCCTCGACTTAACTGACCCGCGGACAACGACAGCAGCCAGGACCACCAGTACATAGGTGCCTGCCCCGTCGTCCCACCAAGTCACTGCGGTTACCAACAAGGTGAACCGTCTCCTTACCTTGTCTCGCGTGTGCTCCTGAAGGAGCTCGACTTTCATGGTTTGGTAGCTCTCGCGGCCAACGACCAGGGGCCAAGCACACCGGTACACTGGTCGTACCCTCCCTGTCGTCCCGTCGCAATACCTCTCGCGGGCACCGTTGGGTCGCCCGACTTCTTACCTTTAAGGACAAACGTTGCTCAGGTACCTAGAGCGGCTATACAGAGTCACCAACGAGTGGAGTACAAGGATTACTCCTTGATAGCTCACACTTGATGGTGGCTCGGAAGAGCCGAGCTAGGGGCCTGAGGCGGTGTCTGCATTGTACCGTACCTGTGCAGTTATAATAATTGTATCCGCGTTCACTCCCCTGAGTGATCACGGCCCTCTATCTAATCCTAGCTAACAATGCGCAGGCTCACTGCTGAATAATGCATAATAATAATAGGCAGCATAGGATAAAGGAAGGCACATCAAGGGGCGACAATGACAGGTTATGCAATTGAGTAGGTAAGCAACGTAGCAGCAGCAGTAACAATGCCTAGTGCAAGAAATGTACGGAAAGATATGTGATATATGGGGAAGAGAATGGCTCTGCTTTTCTGGAAGCTCGACGGTAGGGGTAGGGTCGTCGACGAAGTAGTCGTACTCAACAGCGGTGTAGTCGTCGGCAGCAGCGGGGTCTACCGGAGATTAAGGGGGGGGGGAAGAAACGGTAAATACAAAGCAAGCATATACAAACAGATGCATGACATGACAGATGAAATATTAACGGTGTTCTAACGCAGTGCAATGCACGTTGCTCGGAACGGAAATTCATCCGGGGATGAACGGCCAGCTCCGGGTGATTATCGGACAAGGTGTCCAGAGGGGGGAGATATCATGCCGGAGGTGTCGTGGACACCCGACACATGTGTGGGTGGTGTATCCGGGTTAGTTGATCTATTCCGAACAACTTTCGTGTTCGAAATAAATTCATCAGGTTACTTTAGCAGTACCGGACAATTTATCGGACTGCCGGTCCGGAGGGGGACGGTTCGATGTTCGTTGTGTTAGAGGGGTGTGATAGACATACGGATAGCGTATTCGTATTCTTTATATTTTTCTGATCAATTTTCATGTATAAAGTTTTTGAATCTGAGTTACGGTTTAAAAGTTATTGAATTTCAAAGTTTTAAATCATTTAAATGATTTTCTGAATTTCTTTTATTATTATAACAACATTATCCAGAACATTATCCAAAACAGTGCCTGACATGTGGGACCCACATGTCAGCCTCTGTTTATTTATAAAACATTTTAATAAATCAGAAAAGGCACTGGGCCCACATGTCAGTGACTAGTTTTATAATTCTATTTATTTTAAAAAGACTTACAGCTGGGGCCCAGTAGTCAGTGACACATGGGCATAATTAAACTGTTAGTTTGATTTAAAAGGCCAGGGGCCCACAGGTCAGTGTCCAAAGGGGGGGTTAACTTTTCTGTTAAGTTAACAAAGAGATTAGCCGGGGGGGACCCACATGTCAGTGACTGGGGTTGCCCAGTCAGCACAGTTGACTGGTCAACCCAGTCAACTGGTCCACGGGGCCCACTGGCGGAGACCGTGAGGCTCGCCGGAGGCTCACCGGCAACAGAACGCCGACGAGGTCGACGCTGCCCTCGCTGTGGTGCACGGGAGGAGGCGCGGCTGGTACCAATCGACGCGGACGACTACGGGGAGGAGTTTTGTGGCGGTGCGGTGGCTTGGGGTGGACAGGGACGAGCTCGAGCTCAAAAATGGCGGAGGGGGGTCTCGGGCTCCAATGGCACTTGGCTATACGCGACGAAACTGAAGGCGCTGCAGGGTGGAAACGAACATACGATCCACGGGGAAAATTTTGGTGCAACAGGCGTGGGTTGTGGTGGCCAGGGGACACGGCTACGACGACGAACCACGGCGGGCGGAGCAAGGCGGGAGAGGGGAAACGCCTACGGGTCTATCGAGCACCTATGGACAGTTGGCGATGACAGAGGTGCTCACCACGAGCGCGTCGGGGTTGGCAGCGGGCTCGGGGAGGGGCTGAGGCGGCGTGAATTGGACGACGATCTCGCCGGCGGCGAGGAAGAAGACGACGATATGGCGCACCGTGTAGTGGCTCCGGGCTCAATTCCTCACACGGGGTGAAGTGGTCGACGTCGGCGAACACGTAGGACACGTTGGCATGGCGACGCGAGCTCACTGGCCGCGTGAGCTCACGGCCATGGCGACGGCGGCTCGGCGGGATTTTTCCCCGACGACTGCGAGGCGAGGGAGGGGAAAATCAGAGTGGGGGATGTCCAGGGGGTGGTTGGGGTTGTTCTTATCGCCACCGCGCGCACAGGGGAGGTGGGGGCGGCCGGGAGAGACGCCATCCACGGCGAGCTTGCCACGGCCACGGGGGCAGGTGGGGATGGGATGGAGGCAGTTGGAGAAGAAGGGGCCCGGGTGGGCCTGTCGCCCCAGGCGAGTTTTAAGCATTTTCCATTTCTTTTTATTTTCCATTCTGTTCTTTTCCTTTCTGTAATTGTTTTTATTGCTTTAATATTTTTGCTCAACATGAAATTGGTTTGTACAATTTTGTTGCACCATGTAAGCATACCACAAAAAGTTTGGGGCACTTCAAAAATGTTTTTCTATTTGTTTTAGTGCTGCAACTATTAAATGGTGTTGTTTTGCTAGTTGTTTGAATTGTTTGATTTTTCCAGTGGCAAAATAAAATACCATAACCACATGGGCATGACCCAATGATTATTAGTGATTTTATAAAAGTGGTCCCATGATTTTAGGGCAAAGTTTAATTGCAACATATTTTTCATAACAACCAAAAGGCATTTTTGAATATGATTTAAAGCAAAGTTGATCATGGCATGGTTTGCATAGTGATTAGCAACAGTGATTAGTCCACAGTAAAAGTGATTACTGTTACAGACACCTGAGGGTGTTACAATTAACATAGCCAATGATCACAACAAAGATCACATCATGGGAGAGAGAGAAACCACATAGATCAAGATACAAGCCTTAGCCCCGAGGGGGAACTACTCACACATGGACATGGTGAGAGGGAGAGTTGTTGATGGAGAGGTGCAGCCCGGAGGAGATGAAGGAGACGGCGACGACGGCGGCCACGGCGGCGGCGGCGCCCACGGCCACAGCCACGGCGGTGCCCACGGCCCTTGGGAGCAGCGGCCCTTGGCCCCTTCTTCTTCCTTGGAGATGGTGCTGCTGTGGAGATTGATCTCCCCCTCAAGACGGCTGCCAAGGGGGAGGAAATTTCGTGGTGCCATTTGACCTAGGTTTCCTCTCTTTATATAGACTCTCGGATTCCCGTCATCCAGATTACGTCTTCTGTATTTCGGGGTTTCTTGAAGCATCCGAACTCCGATTGTGCCAATTTTATGTCTAAATCCACCGAAAAAATTTCCCTACAACTTTGTAGTTATAATTTTTTCCGTTTGAGGCTGTCTTCTAGCGGTTCCGAGGCGATCTTTAAAACATGTCTGGTGGGGACAGATTTCGGGAGAGTTAGAGTCCAACTCTTACAAGGCTTCTTTTTGTGATTTTTCCTTTATCCAAGTAATTCCTACACATAAAGTACAAAAACAAGAACTTGTGCACTCTTGCAACCATTAATAGGTTAGTTCCAAAATATGTTATAAAAAGATATGAAAGTGTATCAAACGCATAGCAATATCACACAAAACATGCATGGAGCAAGCAGAAATTATAGATACGTTTGGGACGTTTCACCTTGTTGTTTTGCTTGAGAGGTACCACTAGTGAAACCTTGAACCCCGGTCCATATTTCACCTTCATTGCCTTCGTTGTTACTTTTACTTTCTTTGCTGCTCCTACTACTTTGTGGTGTCGGTGATTGGGAAGTCTTAAAGGCTACACCCGTCAACACACCGTTGCTACTTATATCTTGTCTAGTGCTTTTTCAGGTGTGGTTGAATTGACAACTCAACTTCTAAGGCTTATAAGTATTCTTTGGCTCCCCTTGTGTCGAATCAATAAATTGGGTTATTCTTACCGGCGAAGACTGTTGCGATCCCCTACACTTGTGGGTTATCAACCTCCGGTCTTGAGCGAACTTGCCTAGACTTCCATTGTAATCGCCCCTTCGCATAATACAATCGAGCAGGAAGTGCTTCTCCTATTAGCCGACGAGTATCGCCAACATGATCCTTCTCTACGATCTAACCCAGGGTCCCTGACCATGGAATTTGCCGAGGTTGATCCTCGTCAAGTAGGTAAATGATAACAAGCATAATTTCTGTGGCGACATGCTATCAATCATATAAGAACTTTGAAAAGTAAAGCGATCAAGGTATGTGATTCAATTCAAGTTTCCCTTGGTGAAGATACCAAGGTTGAGATAGACCAGTAGGACTCCGATAATGATAAGTAGGTGGTGAAGTGAACAATGGCGCCGTTCGCAACTCAAGGTTGCTTACTTCACCTGGACCTGCACACAGACACAATTAAATTTGCTCCCAACAAAGTTCAGAGAGGTTGTCAATCTCTCCGGTCTTGTTGTTTACAAAGGATCAAACACAAGGGATAATGATAATGATGATAGCAACTGAAAGTAAATACTAAAAAGTAAATAAGCGTGTAAACAATGATGAGAATATGGACCGGGGTCCCATGATGTTCACTAGTGATGTCTCTCTCCCAAAAGACGATAAGACTGTTATGCGAGGTAAACAAATTACAGATGGGAAATTGACAGGATTATAAACGCACTGCAATGCTAACTATGCTACAAAAGAAAGGAAGAGGCTCATAAGCATTGGCAGTATGCAAAAATAAGTAGACCGAAATCCATCTGCATCTACTACTAATCATCCACCTTGAGATATCTATCCAGAACATCTCGTTGGTATTAAGTTGCGAGCCCCACCCAAAGTGTAAACCCAAAGCAACAGACAACTGCATTAAAAAGAACTTTGCGTAAAGTAAACAATCCTTGCAACCGCGGTTACAAGCACCGTTGTTTTCCCCCTTGTGGCCACAACACATCCCCTAGACTCATATTTCTGTCACTCAAGCGTGTCATCAGGGGGCATGTACCCACAATCGAGCATAACGTTCCCTCTTGGAGTCACTACCTACCCGTCGTCGATATGTAACGGAGAACATGCAAGAATTACTTAGGAACGAAAATATAAGAGATAAAAACCAAATATATTACTCTATCACAATCTGAACATAATCTCATAATCCATCAGATCCCATCAAACTCAGCATAGCAAAAGCAGAAAGATTACATATGTGCCTCGATCATGTAGGGCAGCTCACGAGGTCTAAACCATGAAGAACAAAGAGGGGAGGAGAACATCACATAGGTACCGATCACGGACCCATGGTCCAAAAGAAACTACCCACGGCACATCCGGTAAGCGTACATGGTGGAGGGGAAGCTCCCGGAGGTCGATCCTCCCTCCGACAGGGTGCCGGGAAGGGTCTTGACGGTGCTCCCGATCTTGGAAGCGCGGCGGCGGCGGAACAGAGGCGAGATCGCGAAATAGGGTTCTGTCTTCGGAAGTTTCCCGTGGTGGAGAATAAATAGGCGAAGGGGGGCACCAGGGGTCCAGGCTCCCCCCTGGCGCGGCCAAGCCCCTGGCCGCGCCAGCTAGGCGCCTAGGGCCCTAGTGGGTCCCACCTGGCCCCCCTTCGGGACTCTGGAAAGTTCCTTCACACTGATTTTTTATCTGATTTTCCCGAATTTTTTGAGCACTTTTAATATGGGGGAAAACTGAAATAGAAAAACAGCAGAAAACAGAAACTGGCACTAGGGTGCACTAAGTTAATAAGTTAGTCCAAATATGATCAAAAGTGTATGAAAGTGTATCTAGATCATAGCAATATCACACAAAACATGCATGGAGCGAGCAGAAATTATCGATACGTTTGGGACGTATCAGTAACAGACTCAGTAGAAGTAGCATGTGGTGGTAGTGGTGAAGCAAACTTACTTATAACGGAAGGTGAATCAAGCGTAGCACTGGTACTCAGAACGGTACCTTTTCTTTTAGTGGATGGTAGGATCGGAACCTTGGGGTCTCCTTTCTTACCCATAGCGGATGAAGTATGGCAGGTAGGATACTTCAAGTAGACTTGTAAATATTGCTATGCTCCCCGGCAACGGCGCCAGAAAACAGTACTTGATGACCCTCAACTGTAGGGGATCGTTTGTAGTGTTCTCGTGGGTAAGTTAACCCAATTTATTGATTCAACACAAGGGGAGACAAAGATTATTTATAAGCTTTGACAGTTGAGTTGTCAATTCAACTGCATCTGAAATATACTTGCTTGCAACAAAGTATTAGTAGCAACCATGGTATGATATCGATAGCGATGGTGGTACAGCAAAAGTAAAACAACAGAAATAAACTAGTAGTAACCAACATGATTAAAAGTACTGTAGGCTAGGGAAATGAATGGTTGGGCGCCACATGAATAAGAGTGAACATGTAATAGATTCTAACACGGGGCAAGGCACACAGAAAAGCAATGATTATCTAGGCAAATATCAAACATTAGGCATGTATCCCGTAGGTAGTTGTGCATGCTTGCAATAAGAACTTGCAAAACATCTTTTGTCCTACCATCCCGCTACGAACGGGACCAAAGGGAACTTATGGAGATTAAGGTGCTCCTGTCAAAGAGCACGGAACAAAGCAATAAACTCATGGATACATGGAATCCTCAAATTATGGACCATCCCCTTTGGTGTCCCAAGCTGTCACCTTTGGGATCGCCGGTTCCGGACCATAATAGGTGCATACAACTAATAGATAGGATCTCAAACATAAATATACTCATGAAAACACAAGTGGTTGAGATCTAAAAACACGGCACTCGGGCCCAAAGTGGCAAGCATTAAGAGCAACAAGTTGTAGCAAAGATGATAAACACCATAGTAGATGATAGGCAACATGCCCCCAACAATCTGACGAACTATTACATGATCAAACTCATCCAATCCCTACCATCGCCTTTGCCTACAACAGGGAATTACTCACACATGTGAAGGGAAGTCATGGAGGGAGGAGGGAGTGGTGATGGTGATGACGATTGCGATGATCTCCCCTCTCCGGAGGCCAAATCAGCCTCCAGATAAGCCCTCTCGAGGAAGAACAGAGGGTGGCGGCGGCTCCGCACCGGGTTCTGGAAAAGCGACTTCTGTTTCGGAGTTTCCTCGTCACGAGAATAAATAGAGGCCAAGGTAGGTCACCATAGGGGGTGGGACCCACCCAGGAGGCCACCCGGCGCGGCCAGGGGGGTGGCCGCGCCAGCTAGGCGCCTAGGCCCCCATGGCTCTCCTCTGGCCCACCTTCTGGCCCTTAGTCCCTCCGGGTGCGTGGATTTTCTGTATTTTTTTGGGAATTTTCTGAGTTGTCCAAAAATCCATTTTCCTGCACACAATAAAACCATACATGCAGCTCTGCTAAAAACAGCGTCAGTACGGGTTAGTTTAGTTCAAATCATGCAAGAATGAAGGCAAAACAATAGTAAAAGTGTTTGGAAAAGTAGATACGTTTGGGACGTATCAGCCAGCCGGTGCGACCAGGGGTGGGGCCGCGCCAGCAGGTGATAACCCTCAACTGTAGGGGATCGAGATAGTCTTCGCGGGCAAGATAACCCAATTTATTGATTCGACACTTGGGGACACAAAGAATACGTACATGCTTTGACAATTGAGTTGTCAATTCAACCGCACCTGAAATAAACACTTGCTTGCACAAAGGTATTAGTACCAACTGTGATATGGTAGTGGTGGTAATGATAATAGTGGTGATAGTGATAGTGGAACAGCAAAGGTAAACAACTAGTAACCAGCAGAAGGAAAACACTTTAGGCTAGCGTGATGGATGGTTGGACGCTTCTTGGATGAGAACGAACATGTAACAAATTCTAACTTGGGCAAGGCTCACAGAAAATAAAGGATCATCTAGGCAAATATCAAACATCAGGCATGTATCCCAAGGTAGTTGTACGTGCTTGCAATAAGAACTTTGCACAACATCTTTTGTCCTACCCTCCCGCTACAAACGGGGCCAAAAGGAACTTAGGTAGATTAAGGTACTCCTGTCAAAGAGCACCGGAACAAAGCATTAACACTTCATGGATACATGAAATCCTCAAATCATAGTCCATCCCCTTTGGTGTCCCAAGCTGTCATCATTGCGATCGCCGGTTCCGGACTATAATAGGTGCATACAACTCATAGATAGGATCAAGAACACCACAAACTCAAGAAGCAAAAGGGTGGTCAGATCTGAAATCATGACACTCGGGCCCAAAGTGGCAAGCATTAAGAGCAACAAGTTGTAATAGAGATGATAAACATCAAGTAGATGATAGGCAACATGCCCCCAACAATCTAATTGAACTATTACATGATCTAACTCATCCAATCCCTACCATCCCCTTTGCATACAGCAGGGAATTACTCACACATGAGAGGAGAAGTCATGGAGGGGTGATGGAGAGGCGATGATGATGACGATGTCAATGATTTCCCCCTCACCGGAGGCCAATTTAGCCTCCAGATTAGCTCTCCGAGGATGAACAGAGGGTTGCGGCGGCTCCGTGACGTAGATTGGAAAAGCGACTTCTGTTTCGGGGTTTCTGCGTCGGGAGAATAAATAGGGGCCAAGGTAGGTCACCAGGGGGTGTGGGACCCAGCCAGGAGGGCAGGTGGCGCGGCCAGGGGCTGGGCCGCGCCAGGCACCCTCCTGGCTGCCCTGTGCCCCCCCCCTTTGGCCTGGTGGAAGCTTCCGGAACACTGATTTTTTATATAATTTTTTGGAATTTTTCCAGCGTACCTAAATGTCCAGAAACCTGCACAAAAGAAAACAACACTGGTAGCTCTGCTGAAAACAGCGTCAGTCCGGGTTAGTTTCGTTCAAATCATGCAAGAATGAAGGCAAAACAATAGCAAAAGTGTTTGGAAAAGTAGATACGTTTAGGACGTATCAGCAGGGCGCCTGGAGCCCCTGTGGCCCCCCTGTGGCCCCACTTCTGGCTCGTGGAAGCTTCTGGTGCGTGGATTTTTCCTGAATTTTCTGGGATTTTCCCGAGAAACGGAAAAATTTATTTTTTCTGCACACAATAAAACCATACAGGCAGCTCTGCTAAAAACAGCGTCAGTGCGGGTTAGTTTAGTTCGAATCATGCAAGAATGAGGGAAAAACAATAGCAAAAGTGTTTGGAAAAGTAGATACGTTTGAGACGTATCAACCATCACTTCACAGTTCACATCTTCCGAGTATAAGTTCTAAGACATGGGTTTACTGCTAGCTAAACTTGTTCCATTTTCATGATCTTATATGAACCTATTTTTGTTGGCATCACGTTTCTAAGATTCATAATCTGTTTGATGTCGTCGCGCTCTTATTCTGGCCACTACTTCTATACGTTGTCAACATCGATTTGGTCGTTCTTGCAGTGAGTTCAACACTTGAGTTTGATTTTAGCGGTGGCACTTATAGTTTTAGTCATATAACATAAATGAATTTATTTTTCAACAGAGAATTATCGACCAGCTTTATTTTTGGTGTTTTGGAGATTATATCGTGTTTGTGGGTTATGTGCAAGAAACATATTTATTGTGTCTGTTGGTCGGGTGAGGGCAGCCTGGTTTCTCCGGGCGTCGTTGGTTGAGGGGCAGCTTTGATTTCCTCCTCGCCATTCCTTCTTGCGGTTGGCGTTTTTGCGGTAGCCGGGTTCTTCGAGTTTCCGCTTCGTCCGCTGTGTCCTTCAGGGGACCGCATGGTATGCGTTTTTTCTTCTCATGTTCAGTTCTTGGTGTATTTAGCCTGGCTGCTCGTGACATGGTGTTGCTGTGTATGTGTTCGATCTAAGCTGGTGATGTTGGGTTTTTAGTTTTTGGTTCTTTGGTTGGATGGTTTGCTGGGATTGTGATTATTGTTAGTTGCTGAGGAGTTTCGGTATTGTGGTTGATGTTGGTCAGTGAGAATTTGTGTCGCCGTCGAGGCCAGCGTGGTAAGTTTTCGTTCATCCACTATTTAATCTGTGGTGCTCTAGCATCGGTGGACTTCAGTTGGATTTCTTGTGGCGGTGGTGCTCGTTTTTTTGTTTGTGTTATCACGTGGTGTAGGTTTCACACTATTCCTACATGTGTTAGTGGATTGGGGGTTCTTTTGTTGTAATTATTCAGCAATTGGCGGGCATGTAGCCTAGTGGTTGCAGCACACCTAGTAGCACGCCAGGTCCTGGGTTCGACTCCTTGTGGGAGCGAATTTAAAACAGGTCTGGAATTTCTGGAAATAAAATACTGTGGAGCTCATGCTTCACAGTCCTTAAATTCAAAAAAAAAATTGGCCCCTTGGCTTATTATTGTGGCTGGATCGATGCTCATTATAGTGCCGTTCACTGATGAGTACTTTGCAAAATTACACTTGCATCATAATGTGATAATATCTGTATTTGTCAAAAGAAAAGGATAATTCTTTCATTCTGCACTAATACTTGATTTTAGCAAACAAACCATTGTTTGTTTTGATAGGCAAAAGTAGCCTCTGTTTTTTCTTTAACATGGGGCTAGGTGACATGGGGCGAGTCACAACCTCCAGTTTCATTGAACCCTATATTCAGTAAATTCAGATATGGATTAGTATCCAGAATAGCTCATTTTAAAGATAAATGTCCTTAAAAGCTTGGGTTTTTTTATGTAGTAATATTCATAAGTTGGTATGCTAGATTCATTTACGTGCCCTTCAGTCACATAAGTTCTCTAGAGTTGGGTAAATAGTTTTAGTTGACATCTATTACATAGTTAATCAAGTATAAAAATCATATATTAGATGGATTTGTGATAGTTTGACATGTATTTTCATGGTCCATTCAAGTGTCTAACAACAAATTCAGTCGGCATGGACATAGTACAACTTTTGCAAAAAAAAACATCCAGATGACCTTGTTGTACAGTAATATTTTCCTCTGTAATTCTATTCAAATATTTCCGATTCTGGAGTTTCGACTTTTGTTTACGGCTACTAATATACATTGTAGGTTTGTTTACAGGATGGTGTATGACATGCTATAAGAGATAAATCCTACATAGATGGGCAGAAAAACAGAGGGTATAACATTTACAGCAAAGCTTTTAATATTGTAGAGGAAAATCTGCACACAAGGTAGATACTGTAAGGAATAAATTTTTGTTATGACTTTCATTATGCATGCACATTTAGACAGATAAATATGCATCACACTGCCATCTGCAAATTTAGATTTAAGAGAAGTCTCTTGAGATACATTTAACGACATATTATCCCCATCTAAACATGATTTTATACTTTTAAGAATCAACTTGCCTTCTGTGAGAGATTTTTCAGTACATAATATAGATTCAAATACATTTTCTACACTTCTGCTATCCTCTTTCTCCTGTTGATACCAATATAAAATCTATTTTACGCACTTTATGCAACTTTATTATTTCCTATAAATGAGTTACATTTCCTATATTCACAAACCGCTCTGAACTAGCTAGGTTTGGGACAATGTCTGGCAAGTATGTGCTCAATTTTTTTACATTTCCTTCATTTTGTTTGCATATTCAGAGTTGAAGGCCTATGCTTTTTTAAAGGTGATTCACAGGTTTCATCAACTTTGCCAAACCGACCAGAAAATACACACAAGGAATGTAAGCAATATACGGTTTTGATGCTCCTATAATTTCCTTCTTATGATGTTCCATCTGAGTAGTCACGACCTTGTATAACGACCGAAATTTGATGAAGATTAAATAAAGAAAGGAAATTAAAGTGAAGAAGGACGTGAAAGTAAAAAAGATGTCCCAAATGAAAAGAAAACGCAATGAGGTCAAGGAATAGTTATTTCTAAATTATAATTGCAGCTATCTGAAAAACATAAATGAGAATAATTGATTATGTGATGGATTAATGTTCAATGTTAGTTTCTTGTTTTGATAATGATGATGAAAGGGCTTACACTTCTATTTTTTATGTTCGGATAACTTGTTTTGTTTCCACAATATTGTTTCTCCAATTACATAGGTTTTTTTCTACGGACCCGTCATTTCTCTGCCCCGGAACTCATTCGCCTACATAGTCATTTTCATGCATTTTGGTATTATCTACAGTGGGAATGAAGTTACATTGTTATGCATAGATGATATGGTGTATAATATGTGAGCTAATCTATCTGTCATCTCCTTTCCGATATTTGTTTTTCTTTCCATTAGATTTTGGCATGCAATTGCAGGAAGGTTTCTTTGTTATTTTTATGTTGTTGGAGATGCTTGTGCAGAGTGAGAACTTGTCTGCATATTGATGTCGATGTGAATTATGACTTTTTTTGCGGACGTTGAGGTGAGCATTTCTCCTTATTTTAATACTTTCTTTGGCATCTTGCATTATGTTGTACTCACTCAATTATCATTCATTAAGGACGTGATATGGCACAGAGAGTGTTTTAAATGTAGTGATACAAAGGTATTATCTAAGAAAGTGGCTTCAACTTTGTTTTTAGTTAAATTATGTTGATCTAGGTATTACCGACTTGAATGTTGTATTCATAGCGTGCTTGATCCCTGCTAGGTGAAATTGTGGGTTTTAAGCTCCTTTGCTTTGTAAGATGAGAGAATTGCGACCAACCGGTTCATGAAGTAGCATGTCTTGAACTCTTGATTTTATGTTATTCCACTATTTCCTTTATTTTTGGTGTTTTTTTCTTCATGAAAGCATCAAAACTGAACCAAGTCTAGCATACTTGCACTATTTCCATGGGATGTAGTTCTAGGTCGTATTTATCATACATATGGTACGGTGAGGATAGTTCTCACTCCTTGTTGGTTACCCCAAGTGGAAGGTGAGATGTAGCGTAGCAGCAAATTTCCCTTAGCGAAGATGATAAGGTTGAGTATCGAACCATTAGGACTCGCAGAGATACAAGAAGATGGTAAAGTGAACAATGACGCCGTTCACAACCGAGGGTTGCTAACTTCACCTGAACTTGCACACAGATACAGATAACTTTGCTCCCAACGAGTACAGAGGAGTTGTCAATTCCTTCGGCCTTGCTGTTTACAAAGGATTAACGCAAAAGATAATGATAGTGATAGCAACTGAAAAGTAAACTAAGGATGTAAACAGTGATATGAAGATGGACCCGAGTTCCGTGATTTTCACTAGTGATGTCTCTCTCCAAAAAGACGATAAAAGTGCTAGCGAGGTAAACAAATCACAGTTGGGAAATTGACAGGATTATGAAGGCACCGCAATGCTAACTATGCTGCAAAGAAAGGAAGGGCTCAAAAGCAATGGGCAGTACGCCAAGGTAAGTAGACCGAAATCCATCTGCATCTACTACGAATCATCCACCTTGAAATATCTATCGAGAACATCTCACTGGTATTAAGTTGTGAATCCCACCCAAAGTGTAAATCCAAAGCAACAAACAGCTGCATTAAAATAACTTTGCGTAAAGTAAACAATCCTTGCATCCGCGGATACAAGCACCGTTGTTTTATCCCTGGTGGCAACAACACATCCCCTAGTCTCATGTTTCTGTCGCTCAAGCTAGACATCAAGGGGCTGAACCCACAATCAAGCATAACGCTCCCTCTTGGAGTTGCAACAAATCACTTGGCCAAAGTAAAATACGGCAACGGAGAACATGCAAGAATTTACTCAAGAACAAAATATAAAAGAGAAGAACCAAATATATTACTCATCACAATCTGAACAAAGTCTCATAATCCATCAGATTCCAACAAACTCAGCATAGCAACGACAGAAAATTACAAAGGTGCCTCGATCATGTGAGGCAGCTCACGAGGTCTCGAAAGTGAAGGCACAAAGAGGGGAGAGATAGATCACATAGCTACTGATCACGGACCCATGGTCCAAGGAAAACTACTCACGATACATACGGGAGGCGTCCATGGCTATGGATGGTCTCCCGGAGGGGGTAGCTTCTCCCGGCAGGGTGTCGGAGCAGCTTCTCCAGGCAGCCCCGATCTAGAAACGGCGGTGGCGGCGGTACAGAGGCGATATCGCGAAAGAGGAGTTCTCCTTAGGGGTTTCCGTCACGGGGGGTAAATATAGGCGAAGGGGGGCACCGAGAGGGGCCACAGGGCAGCCAGGAGGCTCCCTGGCGCGGCCTAGGGTGGGGCTGCGCCAGGGACCCTTCTGGAGTCCCTGTGGTGGCCCCCTTCCCTCCTTTGGTGTTTCCGGAAGCTTCCGTGTCGCTGATTTTTTATCTGATTTTTCCGGATTTTTTGGAGCACTTTTAATGGCCGGAAAACCTGAAATACAAAAACAGCAGAAAACAACAACTGGCAGCTGAGTGCACTGGGTTAATAAATTAGTCCAAATATGCTCAAAAGTGTATGAAAGTTCAAGCAAAACATGGCAAAGTCACACAAAACATGCATGACACAAGTAGAAATTATAGATACGTTTGGGACGTATCAACATACAAGTTATAATTTTGCTTTGGATAATTGTAAAACCGGTGGCATGAGCATGCGCGATTTTAATTTTTGAACAATTGTAGTATTAAAATCATTATTATGCTAAATACTTGCAATGCTTACTTCTGTAAAGGAAAATGATTGCTTTCGTATTGTTCACTTCCAGTTCATTAGTATGAACTTTCTGCTTTCCAAGTTACAGAAAGTAAGAAGCCAACCTTGGGGAAAGTCTCGACGTGTCAAAAGTACCGTAACAAAAAAATGTGGTCTGCAATGTATATTGTTTTGAAATTTATCACACTTTTTTTCTTGTTATTATCATCGATGTAGTTCATATAAATATTGTTTTCTGTTTTTCCCTTCTATTTCTTTCTTTAACTTTTATATGATAAGACCAGAGCTTCAAATTGCAACTGCTCATACACGTTACACTCCTTAAATCACACCCGGGTATATGTTTCTAAAATAGAGATATAACTATCGATGTATTCAGAAATTGAGGACCAATGATATGGTTTTTCGCCGCAACAAAGCACGCTGAACCCTTCTAGTACAGACTATAGTTGGTCAATTGAAAAATTGTATATTTATGGTTATAATCATTCATGGTATAATCTTATATAGACATTATATTTGTGATAAGTAGATTATTGTTACTTCAAATGCATCTAAAACAACTATTCTACCCCAAAACCGCTATCTAACATGCATCTCAAAGTATTAATTTTTTCACTTAGTGTATGTGATCCGTGAAGCACTTCCAAACAACCCTTGAAACTAGACCAATTCTTTTTTAGGTAATTTTGAACAACTGAGTTTGGAAAATAAAAAAACTACACGTAAGTATACAGCGCGACTAGTCGCTCTAGGATATTGTAAACGCGAACACAAAAAACGACAACTACGAACATGCCTGAAGAGAAATATAGCAATTTTGGTATATATTTGCCATTAAAAAACCTAAAAAAATAACCATGGGCGCGTATTAAAATTGTCACCTATATTAACTATGATTGTCATGCAAATCATTCACGTTTACCATACTTTGGAACGACCGTTCGCTTTGTATAAAAATCAAAAAACTAAATAAAGCTCGATTTGCTTCTTAAAAATCATTCTAGAATCATGAAAATCAATAGTGCAACCGAAAAACACCTCAAGCCGCAAAAGAAAATTTCAGCCCTTATTAGAACACCAATTTACGTAAGAAAAAAAGGCACTCCCGAAGTCCCCCAGGGCCCCAGGCCCCCTGCCGCCACACCGCTCGATCCCTTCGAGGGTTCCTTGACGCCGCCGGACGCCACCCCTCTCGCCGGCGCTCCTCGGGCCGCGACCCCAGACGCCTCCAGACGCCGCCGTCCTCCCTCCCGTGCTCGCTCAGCGCCGCTCTTCTGCTCCCCACTGCGCCCACATCCAGCACAGCCCAGGCACGGCTCCTCCGGCCCCGGCTCGCCGGCGCTCCTCCAGCCCCGGCCCCGACCCCAGCCGCCTGGTCCTTCCCCGCTCCGTGAGCTCTTCCTCTTCACTTCTCTATCTCCTGTTTCTCTGTCTTTTTTTGCGGTTGGACCTTCTCCTCTGTCAAACGGATTTGCTAGATGAACATTGGTACTTTGATTTGCCAGACTAGATGAATATTAGTACTTTGATTTGCTAGATGAATCGATGAATGGATGAATCCATCCTATTTTCAATGATTTGTATGGACATTGTTTTGGTACTGTCTATGCTACTATGAATAGATAGATGATTCGTATGTTTTCCTCCAATGGATGCATGCGTATGTGCAACCTTCATACATCGAACAACTAAGTGTTAGCAATTCATAACACAGTTTCAGTGTAGGGACATTACAGACATTTCAACACACAACTCATCCCATAACTTAGACTGGAATCTCAGAAAAGAACTGGACGGCTGATTCTAGCTGATTCTGTGGGCAGTTTCTCAAAAGCTGATTCTGAAGTATCAAAAGCTGAAAAGAAGTGGCCCTAAATCAAACTCCACGCGTCACCTTCTCTGACTCATGGGGCCATCTTCGTTGCCGCCACCGCCGCTTCCGGCGGCCAGACGCCTCCTCGTGCTCTACGCGTCGCAGACCGGCAACGCCATTGACGCCGCGGAACGTGTAGGGCGTGAGGCCGAGCGCGGTGGCTGTCCGTCCTTTGACGTCCGCTCCATGGACAGCTTTGACCCTGTAAGCTCCTAACCCTAGAAAACTCACCCTGGAACCCTTCCATCTGAGGTCATATGGAACCTTCTTTCCTTTTTGCTCAGAGCTGCCTGCCGGGTGAAAGGTACGTGGTGTTCGTCGTTTCCACCACTGGACAGGGCGATCCCCCAGATTCCATGAAGGTAATGGACGTTGAGAATACTTTTTTTGCATGCAAGTTTATTGACTTCGGTTTGCTAATTCAGATTTTTGTAATGGGTTTTGCACGTGACAGGGGTTTTGGAGACATCTTCTTAAGAAAGACCTTGGTGCCAGGTGGTTGGAAGGGCTCCGTTTTGCCGTATTTGGTCTTGGCGATTCAGGCTACCAGAAGTACAATGTTAGTTTTCTGACAAGGATATTTTAGCTTGCTATTGTGCTTTTAAGATAATGATTTGTGGCGATCTGTTAAAATTATCTGTAGTTCACTGTTTTGGGGGATTTAACTTAATTATGGATAGAACACTCTAGTTTGCGTCATGTAAGAAATGGTTATGTAAACCTTTACATGACGACTGGCTATGTGGTCTGAACTTGCATTTGCTGAATGCTCAACCATGCTCGTTTCTCATTGCTACTTTGTTGCATGCTGCATGTTCTAAACAGTAGTAGTAGGTTTTGCCCTTGCTCACGATCATGACTTCTATTTTTGAAAATCTTACTGGCTTCCTGTCTCTGCCTTCCTCTTCACTGTTGCATGGACACTGCAGTTTGCTGCAAAGAAGATCGATAGAAGGCTTGTACTTCTTGGTGCGGAACGAATCATAGATATAGGCTTGGGAAATGATCAACACTCTTCAGGGTATGATGATATTCATTTGCATGTTTTGGAGAAGTCTAATACTACCATATTTTTGCTGGTTATAAATTTTTTATGCATTATTTTTTCTAAGTGGAAAGAAATTTCTCAAATTTACCTCGGAATATTTTGTTGTATATCAGATATGAAGGAGCTCTAGATCCTTGGTTGCTGTCTTTGTGGGAATCACTGAACAAATCAAATCCGTCACTTCTACCAAGATTAACTGATATCCTTAGTCCCGATCTGAGTAAATTGGGGGATGCAAAGATTGAAGTCATATATTATTCTTGCAATGATACCCCTCCAGATTCCATTGTTTTAGGTGTGAGTTATCAATCATTCTAATGTTAACCTGTAAACTGTTGTATAATGTCTCTTCTAAAGATTATGTCTATCATTTCATCAGACTCCAAGAAATTAATTGAGAGAGCACGCTCAATGTCCCCTGCTCTGAAGTTCCATAATGATGGAGAGCCACAATACATGTTAAAGATGGCACGTTCTGTACCCTCTCCAAGTGTTTAACAGTTTATATCCATTTTCATTTTATTTTTATTGCTCATTTGTGGTTGGTTATTTCAAGTCCAGATGATCTAGGGAGTCTTCTCTAGTTACATATAAAATATTGCCCTTGTCGTGTCAATTTACTGAATGTAGTGACTGCTCCTGAGAATCACAATATTTAAAGGGTTTGGACTTATTTGTATAAAGTAGACTTCGTAACCAAGCACTGATTGCAAGGCAACCTCCATAGCACTAGTTGATGCCCTGTTACTTGTTCTGTAGACAGCTCAACTGTGCATGCCAAGCTCAAGTTGCAGTTCTATGTCATGAACGTGCTGCTGCTTTGCTCAGGAGGTTCATGTTGTATGAAGAGATGTGTACCATGCTAAAAAAAGTCTAACCTTAATGAACTAGAGTAATGAATAATATCTGGATGGTAGTTGATAAACAACAGACTGGGGATAGTTATTGTTCATTTTGGGAATGTTCCTCCTGTTCTGTGTGTATATAATAGGTAGTTTGTGAACTAGAGTAATGAATAATATCTGGATGGTAGTTGATAAACAACAGACTGGGGATAGTTATTGTGACTGCTCCTGAGAATCACAATATTCGCCTCATTCATGTCACTGATTATACTGATTTAGGTAACAAATCAGCATTTGACTAAGGAGGATTTCGAGAAAGACGTGCGCCACTTTGAATTGGAAGATCCATCTTCTGTATGTTCTTTGTTCCATATGATGATGATGTTACCTTGTAATCATCTTGTTAATGTGAAGAGTGAAAGATTGTTTATTTTTTGTCATGTTAGGCGATCAGCTATCAAGTTGGCGACGCTTTAGAAATTCTACCAAGTCAGAATCCATCAGCTGTTGATGCTTTCATTGAACGCTGTAACCTGGATCCAGATTGCTACATAACGGTAGGTTGATCTGTTTTGTTTTATCTTGATTTAGTTTCTTGTACCTTTGTGTTTTCTCCCCCAGAGATGCAACTTCCTGTAGTATCTTGGTCCATATTAGTAACTGTCTGCGCATTGTTTGTTGCAAAATTAAATACAACTGCCTTAACCGGGTCATTGCTTTTGTAGCAAGCTATGCTTTAGATTTTCTACATTCTATTTCTCTTCTAGGATACATGATTATTGAGTTTATCAATAAAGGGGAGAAAACTAGGGACAGTTGTGCCTTTTTATATCTTCTCAACTAGTCAACCTGATTTAGTTATTTAGCTAACTAAAAAAGAGACTATTTTGTTTGCCCAGATTAGAGCAAAGGGAGGGCATGAAGTTTCCAACGGTTTACTTCTGAATGGCTCGATGGTGCGCATCAAGTTAAAGACCTTTGTTGCTTTGACAATGGATGTTGGATCAGCTTCCCCTCGACGGTATTTCTTTGAGGCAAGAACAGCTACCTGAAAGTTATCTCATGCACCTCCTTTCTAGCTGTTGATTAGCTTATGGATGCCAGTGATATCCTGATGTATATGACTAATGAGTCATCTTTGATGTTGACACAACATTAATTTTCTGCTGTAGGTCATGAGCCATTTCGCAACAGCTGAACATGAAAGGGAAAGGCTTCAGTATTTTGCTTCTCCCGAAGGAAGAGATGATCTCTACCAGTACAATCAAAAAGAGAGCCGGACTGTTCTAGAAGTAAGTTATGTCTTTGCTCAAGATTTTCTTTATGTTGTCCTTGCAATACAAACAGTTAGCGTGTGAAAGTTAATATGACAATAGGCAATTATCTTTGGAATTTATATTTCATGGTTGAATGGTGAGATATGATTTTGTGCTACTTTCAGGTATTGGAGGATTTTCCCTCGGCGCACATGCCTTTTGAATGGCTGGTGCAACTAACTCCTCCATTAAAGAAACGAGCCTTTTCCATATCGTCATCGCCATTAGCACATCCAAATCAGATACACTTGACTGTTAGTATTGTATCATGGCTTACTCCTTTCAAACGGACAAGGCATGGTCTCTGCTCCACATGGCTGGCAGGTCTCAGTCCAAATGAAGGTATGCATTGTTTCTTTCCTTCTCTTCTTTTCCTGGATGTCACTGCTCCTGCTGCTGCTGCTGTATAATATATGCACTTCACTTTAACTTGGTACATGTACCCACTCACCCTGAAGAAAAAACAAGCATTGACTTCAATTGTCACTGTGCTTATGTGCAGAAAATCTAATACCATGTTGGGTACACAAAGGATCCCTGCCTCCCCCACACCCATCGATTCCTCTTGTACTTATTGGACCAGGTACAGGATGTGCACCATTTCGAGCATTTGTGGAGGAAAGGGCTGCACAGAGTGCGAGAGAATCAACAGCTCCCATTCTATTCTTTTTCGGCTGTAGAAATGAAGACAGTGATTTTCTATATAAGGACTTCTGGTTAAATCATGCCCAGGACAAGGGAGTTCTATCCCTGAAAGAGGGTGGTGGTTTCTTTGTTGCTTTTTCTAGGGATCAGGCTCAGAAGGTCTATGTACAACACAAGATAAAGGAGCAGAGTGCAAGAGTGTGGAACATATTATGCTCTGGGGCTTCAATTTACGTTGCAGGGTCTTCTACCAAAATGCCCGCTGATGTTACAGCTGCACTAGAAGAAGTTGTCCTCCAAAAGGGCGGCGAGGCTGCTTCAGGATGGCTAAGGAAACTGGAAAGGGCTGGTAAATTTAACATCGAAACTTGGTCGTGATTGTCATTGTCAAACAGGGCAAGAAAGTATGTATGAACAAGAACAATCTTATACGGGGTAGCAATTCAGCGTAGGTCAAAGATTTCAAGAAAGTAGATGTGTATCTGCTCATAGATACAGATAAACAATCATTTATTATCGGCAGACCAAATTACAAGGGAAAGCAAACACATTCCCTGTTTCAGTGGTGTATCTGTGTTCAGAACGATGTAGGTTTGTCAGCTTGATTTTACGAAGTGGGATTTTTTTCGTAAAATAATTGAAATCAGGTGAGAGCAGTAGTTGCTGTATTTGATGTGGTTTTGACCTAAGATACCTTGTTGAATTGGTTGGCCTAATGATGTAGGAGTATTACCTAATTCTGTATTGGCTGGTCAGTCTTGAATATTTACTACGGCGCCCTAGAGTATCATTCACCTTTGAGACAGGCTAAATGCCTGCTTAGCCGTGTGGTTCTACGCGATGGCAGAATACATGATGTGTTATACGCTTGAATTATCTCCAGTATGCGTCTGTTTGTCCTTATATTTCAGTTTAGTTTACCTTATTATTACTGTAGTTTCTTACACCTTTTCTTCTCATAACTGCTTTCCTTGTTGTGGCCCTGAAATGGGTTGAGACAACCTTGAATACAAAGGTGGCATCTTGATTGATTTGTTCGTTGGTGAGATCTGCTTCAGCTTTACAGTACGAAGTCCTGGTTGGCGCCTTGCATATTTAAACCTGTCTAGTTAAGTTGAGAGCCTCATAATCGAAGCTTTGACGATCAGGAGAAGTTATTTGTTCAATGATCGATCGATTTTGAAATGGAAACAACATTGATCAATGATGATAAAAGGGAGGTAAATAAGTAGTACCAGTCTGTTTATTTCATCAAGGTGCTAAACTATACACCAAACATCCCACTCCGTATAAGCTGGCGATACTGGCAACGCCGACCCAAATACAAATACGTAGCCACATATGAAATGTAAGCTAGGATGCAAGATAGCAGTACCATATTACACTCATATAGCACATAGCATCATCTGCAGATGCTCTAGAGCATAACGAACTGAGGCATCATCCAAGTAGCCAAGCACTGAACTGTATGGTGCTTTACGAACGGGACATATCGATCTCCGGGGCTTCAGCCGCTGCGGGTCCAGACGACGTGGTCCTGCGGCAAGAAGTGGCAGACCGGCACCGTGCCGGGCTTCACCTTGAGCGCCTGGAAGGCGACGTGCCTCGGGTTCCAGCCGGCCGTGTCGGCGTGGCACACCGCGACGGCCTCCACCGCCGTGCCGTCCCTGCCCACCATCGACACCGTGTACGCCCTCGTCGCCTTCGTCAGGTGGCACGCGAACACGGCGTACGCGTACGGCTCCGCGTGGCATGCCACGAGCTGGTCGGCGCCGCCGGCCGCCGCGCGCTTCACGCCGGTCATGGTGTACTCCTGCTTCGGCGACCCCTCCTTCCCAACCACCGTGGAGGCGGCCCTCACGTGGCTGGTCCCCAGGCTGGACGTCGCGAAGTCCACCATGGACTCCAGCGACGTGGCGCACGACTTCCTCTCGCCCTTGGCCGCCGCCGCCTCGCACTCCTGCAGCGTCTGCTTCATCTCCGCCGCCTCGGCGGAGTCCGGCGCCACCGAGAAGTGGCTGAGGATCTCGGGGGCCTTCTCGGAGGAGAACGGGATGGCGTCGGCCTCGCTCCGCGGCAGGAACTTCTCCCCGGCGCCCGGGGTGGCCGTGAAATGGACGTTCAGCTTCTTTCCGGCGTGGAGGTCCTTCTCCAGGAAGAAGAGCGCGGCGCTGGGGTCGTCGTGCACCTGCGTCTCCGTTGCCGCGTAGTTGTATATGAAAGGCGAGACGTTGACGTTGACAGGCTTCCCGCGGGGACGGGGCCTCACGTGGACGCCGACGCCGCCCTTCCCGACGCCGACCGTGGTGCCGCCCGGCTTACCGTAGCCAGGCTTGACGTTGACCCCCACGCCGCCTTTCCCGACGCCGACCGTGGTGCCGGTGCCACCGGGCTTACCGTAGCCAGGTTTCACGTTAACGCCGACGCCACCCTTTCCGACGCCGACCGTGGTGCCGCCGCCACCGGGCTTGCCGTAGCCAGGCTTGACGTTGACACCGACGCCGCCCTTGCCGACGCCGACCGTAGTGCCGCTGGGCTTGCCGCTGCCAGGCTTCACGTTGACGCCGACGCCGCCCTTGCCTACATCGACCGTGGTGCCCCCGGGCTTCCCATGACCGGCGTCGACATGGACGCCGCCGGGGCCTACGTTCACGGACGTGCCTCCGGCTGTAGAAAAGCAGGGACAAGGGTCAATAGCCGTCAGTATGCTATACCGATCGAAGCTGTTTGGTTAAGAGAAAGTATGTAAACCTGGAGTGCTTAGGAGTTGGGAGATGGAGCTTGGCATGGGAGTGTTGGGAAGAGCAGACTTCCAGTATTCCTCCGGAGCAGGAGCTGCATGGCTTCCTACGGACGCAATCTGCATGCAAATTACAAACATGGTTATTACTCCAGTTTCTAATTATCGGCTATTACCACTTTGATGAAAGAATTGCTAGCTCCTCTGATGTATGCATGATACTACTACACTGTCACTCTCCATTCTAGATCCCTAGTTCCAACACGGGACAGGTAGAAACATAGTACTATCAACTTAACAAATCTAGCAAAAACTCTACAGCTCGAACACCTTGCATATGCCATGCATAAAGATTTGCGATTTTCACGTACGTAATCGACTTTTTAGCACATAAAATTACGAACACAACCACATGTACAAGCAGGTCCGTTGTTTGATGTGATAAGCTAAACGAAGGGCATGGCAGTGAGGAACTGACCAGTAGGAAGCCAAGGAAGCAGGCGACTAGCCTATCCATAGGACACCAATGAGGAAGAAACTGACGATGTGCTCACTTGGAACTTGGCAGAGGAGATGAGATGATGCCCTTGTACCGAGCACAAACATGGATATTTATAGAAGCAGGTCAGAGATTGGATAGCAGGGAGTAGTTGCGGGGAATTGATTCCCGCAGTTCGATCCATTAACTGCCCCGATAAGAACAGTGCGGTACTCCTAGACTGTACAGTAGCAATGCACCGCTGAGTCGCCGAGTAGAGCTGCGCAGGTAATACGTACTGTACTGATGGACTGAATGTACACCGCAAGTAGCCGGAGTTGGCACATGTCGAGCCACCAAGGCCGCCGAGGTCGGAGGAGGCACACCAAAAACGACGTCCCGCGCGCGCGTGCAGTGCAGGTGCAACCTCGCGCGCGGGGGATTGAATGCCGGTCGCCGTCGTCGCACGCATCCACGTCTTCTCCGGCGGACGGTTGCGCGGCGAGATCCATCGATCGTTGGCCGCCTCACCGCTGCACACGTGCTAGCTGCACTGCTGTACCGGGAAGTAGGATCGGGTATCTTTTTTTCCGTCGCCGGTTTGTTTTCGACTGTAACGTCGAGCTGCCGGTCCATGGAGCGCGCCGAGACCCCCCATAATGGCCGCCCATCTCTCTCCGGTGGTTGCGAGATGTCTGGGTATCGCCCAGAGCACTTATTGAGGATCATAGCAGCCAGCCATGCTGCCCTACGTACGTACGTACCATCAATGTACTCCTACGCAGGGCAGGTTGCTGCTCGTCAAGATCAGTGGACTGGGGCAGCCGGCCACCATGGGGGCTACGGATCTGGTGTGCGAGCGTGCCGGTGATGGTGAGTGATACCATGGTGCAGGAGGCGTCATGGTCGCAACATTGAGCGCCAAAACTCTCAAGGGGCCGGGGGCACTAATGGGGTGTGGAAAATTGTGGCAGCCCCGTCGATCGCGCTGATAGTTGGGGGTTGGTTGGGGGCAAGCACGAACTTGACACCCAGTCCCTTTTCGTGCATCCGGCAACCACCTTCCGGTCGCCGGTGCCGGACCATGTGTCATGTGTTGAAACATGGTTACGGACAGGAGGAGATGACGACGTATGTCCACTCTACTGCTTTCTGCTAGTATGTTTTCTTTTGTCATGTAGAGGTGATGCTTCCTTGTTCCTAATTAGTCACGCATGCCAGTGACACATCGATTCGGATGCCAATTGTTAACTTGGTGATCATTGTGTGTGTAACGGGAATGGGCGGTGTTCATCAAGCACGGCTCTAGGAACACCGTGGATGATGGTTAATGGTTTTTTGTTCTTCGGGAACTATACGTGCGGTTCAGGCACATGTATGATCAGAATGATAATTATACTGCCAATACCGTGAATTTATATATATGTTCTTCATTTTTCTCTTCGCTCCCTAAACTCTCAACATGAGATTTTCTAGCGGGACGAGCCTGATGCTCTCATCTGAAGCCGGGTTAGCCAGTCGATGATCATATCCATTTTGGATCCCCTCGTTCCCCATCAACTATCATCCTTCTCCTTAAGGGTGTTATCAGGTGACAATCAGACGATCAAACTTAAACCTCTGCCTTGCTTGGTTGGATGGCCATGATAGGTAAAGCCCTTCTTCGTGTTGGTTGTGTTGATGAGATTTGTGCTTACAAGAATCATTTCTTTTCGTTCTTGTAGCTCTCATGTCATCCTTAAAAGAGAGTTGATAGCTCCGATTCTACTGGCAAAAGTCATGAGGAGGGAGCTGGTGTTGGGAGCAAAGACCGGGGGGAGTCATCGACTGCTGATCCCAGCGGTTCTTCTAACATGGTCATTGATCCTAAACCGGGGCATGAGACCATTCGTACTAATTCAACATCTGTCGCTCAGCTGCTAAACGGATGGGCGATTACACCGTGCAACCCTAATCCGCGGTCTCCCAAGGCAAGGGAGATTATGAGGCAGAAGATGGAAGCTATGGGCTTGTTGCAGCCTGGTGGTGTTCGGCTTAACGAGGAGATCGCGTCTATTCAGTCTGCTTCGACAGAGTCGGCGCTAGTACATGCTGTTGAGAACATATCCTTGACACGTACGGATGTCGACCGGCCGGAAAGTCCTTGCTCAGCTAGGACGGCTAGGCTGGAGGACGCTGTGAAGGTCATGGGCATGTCCAAGTACATGGAATCACGAACCAGCCTGGGATGTGACCACGTACAAGCTAAATCACCAACAGCCACTTCGTTTGGTGGCTCTATGCTCGCAGGTACTGTCACATCTTTTGGGAAAAAATATACTCGAACCCCACTGCCGGATATCCAGTTGGTTGTGGCTGATGATAGAGTTGGAACGCTGACGACGGAGCCCCAGACGACGGCGCCGGACAATGGGACCATGCGGTCCTTGGCTGGGGAGGTGCTTACGTCCCAGCCGTTGGACATTCATGGTGCAACCAGCCTGGTGACGCATGAAGATTGTGCTGCTCTAGACGCGTCCAATTCGAAGGTTGTGACAGCATCTACCTGCGTCGAGATGGATGACATTGGGGAGAAAGGCTCGGTCATCGGGTATAGCTACTCTGCTGTGGTCGAGGGGGCAACTACTCCAACGCAGCCCCCTTCCGCAGCGACACAGGTGGTGACGGTTGTGGCCAAGGGAGCTTCTTCTCCGGGATTTCCCCCTTCCGCAGCGTCGCATGTGGTGAAGGTGGAGACCGAGGGGGCTGCTTCTCCGACATTGCCCCCTTCCACATCGTCGCCCGTGATGAAGGCGGGGACCGAGGGGGCTGCGACATTGCCCCCTTCCGCAGCGCCGCACGTGGTGAAGGTGGTGACTGAGGGGGCTGCTTCTCCGACATTGCCCCCTCCCGCAGCGCTGCATGCCGCAGTACCGTGTGTTCAACCTAAGGCTCAGCCTAGGCGTAGCACACGTCATCCAGTGGCGGCTGATGGATCCTCGGGGACGGACGAGCACGCACTATCCAAGGCAATGAGGCGCAAGGCAGCGATGATGGAGCCTACTAATGCGGGTACGTCCAAAAAAATGATTCATTTCTATCTTTTTCTTCTTCTAAGGTTTCTTCCAACCTAGCTAAAGTAGGAGTCAACTTAGGTAGAAATGAAAATGAGATTATTGTCTCGACCAATGCTTTGAAGCATATGGAATATGACCGTTTAAAGGTTTATCCCGGTGCATCTAGTAGGTCGGTCACCACACCCTTAGATGATGAGGAGGCGAATGCCACTATTGATGGACAGCTTTTATCACATCTTGTGGGTGAGATGACGGAGGTGGACATGGGCGAGGCCGAGCTAGGATCTATATATGATTTGCATGCTTCCGGCCGGAAATCCAAATCCGCCAAAGACAAAAAGAAACAAAAAAAGAATAGTTCCGTGAAGCAACCACGAAATCCAATTGTTTTCCGATGAACGGCATCTTCATGAATAGCAGAGGTCTTGGTGACTTGGCTAAACATTTGAATATTGCTCAGTATGTTCGGGATCATAAATTAGATTTTTTGGCTGTTTCCGAAACCGGGAGGAGGGATTTTCCAGTGAGTGTCCTAGATCGCCTTTCGGGTGGCATGGACTTTACTTGGCACTCTATCCCCCCTCGTGGTAGATCTGGCGGCATTTTGCTCGGCGTACTTTCAGATTCCATGGAAGTCCTAGCTTATACGAGCGGGGAATTTCATATAAAATTCCACATTCGTAACAAAGTCGATGGATTCATATGGAGTTTGGTGGCCGTGTATGGTGCCGCTCAGGAGGAACGTAAGGCTGCTTTTCTCCGTGAATTGGTGAACCTAGCGAATAATGATCCCCATCCTATACTAATAGGTGGAGACTTTAATTTACTACGGTTTCCACATGAGAAAAGCAAGGGGAGATTCGACAATCATTGGCCTTTCTTGTTCAATGCTGTCATTGATAGTTTGGACTTGAGAGAGGTTCATATGACAGGTAGACGATTCACTTGGGCGAATAGTCTACCTGATCCTACATACGAGAAATTGGATCGTGTACTGATGAGTACTGATTGGGAAGACAAATACCCATTAGTAACAGTACGCGCCCTTGAACGTATTGAGGATCTATCGGATCATGCCCCTCTACTCTTGTCAACCGGAACATTGAAACCAAACGTGCGACACCACTTTAAATTTGAGTTGGGTTGGTTGCTGCGTGATGGGTTCGATGATATGGTTAAAAGGGTGTGGTCAGCTCCGGTCCCGGGTAATAGCCCTGTCCGAAGATGGAACGCAAAAATCCGTAACTTGCGTAAATATCTTCGTGGATGGGCTAAGCACACAACCGGGATTCTAAAAAAAGAGAAGGAGCGGTTGTGTACTATCATTGACGAGCTTGATCGAGCGGCAGAAATACGAGTGCTAACCCAGCAGGAGATTGAGCTTAAAAGCCAATCCAATGCTGAGGTGGCAGGAATGTTGCGGGAGGAAGAGCTCAGATGGTACCAAAGATCAAAATCTAACTTCATTCTGAAGGGAGATGCAAATACGAAATATTTTCAGAATGTTGCCAATGGCAGACATAGAAAAAAAAGTATTCATGCTCTAAATCAGGAAGAAGGTATGATTGAAGGTCAAGAACTGCTTAAGGCCTATATTACAAGCTATTATAAAGGGCTGTTCGGCGCTCCAGCTGAAGATATCTTGTCCATGGATGAGACTCGAACGGAAGACATACCCCAGGTCTCTAATGAGGAGAATACCTTTTTAAATTCCCCCTTCACTGAAGAGGAGATTAAAAAGGCGGTTTTCCAAATGGAGCATAATAAAGCTCCTGGGCCAGATGGGTTTCCTGCTGAGTTTTATCAACACTTTTGGGATGCCATTAAGATGGACCTTATGGAGTTGTTCCAATGTTGGCATGTTGGACAACTTGAATTGTTTCGTCTTAACTTTGGAGAAATTGTTTTGCTACCTAAGGTTTTGGAGGCAGAAAGGATTCAACAGTATAGACCGATATGCCTCCTTAACGTTAGCTTCAAAATTTTCACCAAGGTCGCAACCATTAGATTAAATTCGGTGGCTGATCATGTGGTTAAACCTACACAAACGGCTTTTATGCAAGGTAGGAATATCCTCGACGGAGTCGTGGTTTTACACTAGATCGTCCATGAGTTGCACACTAAGAAGCTTAACGGGGTCATTTTAAAAATTGACTTTGAAAAGGCTTATGATAAAGTGAAGTGGTCGTTCCTCCAACAAACCCTGAGAATGAAAGGTTTTTCAGAGGAGTGGTGTGCTTTGATCCATAGTTGTGTTTCGGGAGGAAGCGTGGCCGTTAACGTCAATGATGAAATCGGACGCTTCTTCCAAACCAAAAAGGGATTAAGGCAAGGTGATCCTTTATCGCCCATATTGTTCAATATTGTGGCTGATATGTTAGCGATCATGATTGGACGTGCCAAGCTAGACGGCCAAATTGAGGGAGTAGTCCCACACCTAGTGGATGGGGGATTATCAACCCTTCAATATGCGGATGACACAATTCTTTTTATGGAACACGATCTAGATAAAGCTGTGAATCTGAAATTAATATTATCAGCATTCGAGCAATTATCCGGATTGAAGATTAATTTCCACAAAAGTGAATTGTTTTGCTTCGGTGAGGCCCAGGATGCATCAGCTCAATATGCCGAGATATTCGGATGCGAGCAAGGTCAATTTCCTATTAAGTATTTGGGAATACCAATACATTATAGGAGACTGAATAATGCGGAATGGAAGCACGTCGAAGAACGCTTAGAAAAAAGGCTAGCTAGCTGGAAAAGGAAATTGTTGTCCCTGGGTGGAAGATTGGTACTCATAAATTCAGTCTTAACCAATATGGTACTGTATATGATATCATTCTTTCATCTACCTAAAGGAGTCTTACATAGATTGGATTATTTCCGATCGAGATTCTTTTGGCAAGGGGATAACGAAAAGAAGAAATATCGACTGACCAGGTGGAATGTCGTTTGCCGTCCGAAGGACCAAGGAGGATTGGGCATTCATGACCTTCAGGTCAAGAATTCTGCGCTCCTAGGTAAGTGGCTATATAAGCTACTGACTTCGGATGGTGTCTGGCAAATACTCCTTAAGCGAAAATATATCGGCACAAAAGCGTTATCTCAGGTTGTATGGAAGCCTGGAGATTCACATTTTTGGGCTGGTCTCATGGCGACAAAGAAATATTTTTATCGCTTTGGGGTTTTCAACATTAAGGACGGGTCGGAGATAAGATTTTGGGAGGATAGATGGCTAGGTAATGCCACACTCCGAGATCAATATCCGGCGCTATATAACATTGTGCGGCATAAGGGAGATACGCTGGCCACGGTCATGCAAGAGTCACCCCCTAATGTTGCATTCAGGAGAGACTTAATCGGTCCTAGACTAGTGTCTTGGAATGCCTTGTTAGATCGGTTAGCGCTAGTGCAACTGTCACAAGGCCACGATGAGTTTCGATGGAATCTCAATAGGAATGGAAAATTTTCTGTGGATTCTATGTATAGGGCGTTTGTCCAACCTGAAATACCAGTCGATAATAATTATAAAATATGGCAAATGAAGATACCTCTAAAGATTAAGGTCTTTGCATGGTATCTTTGAAAAGGTGCCATTCTAACGAAAGACAATCTTGTCAAGCGCAACTGGCAAGGGAGTAAGAAATGTGTTTCATGTGCTCATGATGAGACAATAAAACACCTTTTCTTCACTTGTAAGATTGCACGTTCTATTTGGTCAGCTATCCAAATGGCTTCAAATTTATATCAACCCACATCCGTTGCTAATATCTTTGGCAATTGGCTTAACGGGATAGATAATAAACTTAAAACCATTCTGAGGATAGGAGCGCTCGCCGTAATATGGTCGCTCTGGCTTTGTAGAAATGACAAGATCTTTTCTGATAAAAATTTCACTTGGTTGCAGGTTCTTTATCGATGCACGGGTATTCTCCGTTCATGGTCCATCTTACAACGGGTGGAATATCGAGGCCTTTTTATGGAGGCGTGTGCACGATTGGAAGCGGTGGCGAGGGATATTTTTATCCTACATGGGTGGCCGCGTGATCTACGCATAGAGCTGCCTTGAGTGGCGATAGTTCTTTTCACTTGTAACTTATCGTATGCTCGTTTGCTTTTTTCTTTCGGTGACTTTACGGCTGTGTGCATCTCAGCTATGCAGAGGCCGGGTGTATTTGCTTAAACCTTTTGAGTAATAAAGCCCTTTATCCAAAAATTAGTTCGAGGTCTACCTTTGACATCCCTATCTTCACCACTGTCATTCCCTGCTTGTCCTGGTATAATACTGCCACCAGTCCCGAAAGAGAGATTGAGGAATATCTCGATCCCGCCCTCCCGTTTGTTGCCATTTCCCCTTGACGTGAATCTTCTCTCCATCTCTTCTCGTACCATAGACATTACTGCTTCACTGAAACTGAAAGCCGTACGCGAGCTGCACCAACCGCGAAGTTCAGGCAACGGACGGTGATGACCGGTCGGCGGTGGCCTTTACTAACGCTGCAGAGCTAGCACAGCCGAGTATTAATTTGCACTGACACTTTAAAAAGGCAATGTATTAAACAAGACCGACACATCTTCAAACCGCTGGGCTCTGACGAAGTGCAGCCTGGTGGCATCTGAATGCTTGATGCTGAGATCATAAATTATCTCGTCCCTACACGGACTGACTAGACACAATAGCAAGGCACCGCTTAATGCTTGTAGGATTCCTCTGTAGTACGCATGTATGGCCATCCGATTCGGCCCTCGTTGGCTTTGCACGGTCCTCGCTGAAACTTGTACGAGTCGAGCTCAAAGTTATGGTACGCGCAGTTCATCGGCGGGAGCGTCGCAGCTTAAAGGCGTTTCTTAGCACGGTTGGCCGTTGGATGTCAACTGCTGGTAGGCGTTACGTACAAAGTTATTACATCGCCACGCAAAACACATTTTCAAGCCATTGATTGTTTTTAATAAGCCAAAATCATAGAACAATTATTCTACGCTACATTTCTACTAATAATAATCAGTACACTTCCGCTTCGGTACACCCCCCTAAACACATCAACGGTGAAGATTTGTCTGTACCCCTTCATAACAAAGGGTATGATTGTCTTTCTTGAAAATACGTTGCCCACACTGATAAAAGAAAACTAAAAAAATAGTGCACCCGACTTGGATTTGATCCCTGGCCGATGGAGAAAATCCTTTATTTCAGTAACCAAGTTTCCGCTTTGACTTGTTTGTGCAAGACCTTTTATTGTGCAGATTTTATATCCTGTACAGATTTTACGCAAATAAGAAAATAATAGGATCGTTGTGGCAAGACCTTTTATTTTGCATGCACATGCATAGGTATGGCTGTAATTTTGGTTTTATAAAGCTAGCTTTGCTAGGCTAAGTTAACGCTTGGATTGCATATGATTCAAACACACCGATATGCATAATGGTTCTTAAGTAAAAATTTAAATGTGTGAATAGCATGAGAATTTATGAATCAGGGAAAGCGTTGTAACTTGTACTTGTCAATTTTTTAATTGAATGTGGGGTGTTAAAATGGGTTTCTCGACTACGGGACTTGTTTAGTGTCGGCAGGTGTTAAAATAGTTTTTTTTCCCGACGCATCTCTCCGGCATTGAACGGGTGCGGGAAACAAGGCTTTAGACCGGCGAGCTGTCCATCCCTCGAATGAACGGTCATATTGACACTGATTGCGCATCAATATCGGCCGCACTGGTCAGTCGTGCATGCACTCAATCAATATCTAATGCTAACGATCTTTATGAATGCGCACGGATGTTAGTATCAATTTTTGTTTGTAATTTTGTGATTGTACTGAAAAATTCAATTTTTTAATTGTTTTTCTAACAATGCTTGATTTTTTATTAATGGTTCGTGTTCCATATTTCGTTTGTTCTTTTTTTTAAATGTTCGTGTTTTGTCATTCTAAGAACCTTAGAAAGACACAGACATTCTGAAATTTATGTACAATTTTTGAAAATATGAATGTTTATATTTCATATTGTTTTTGAAAAAGTGAACATTTTTTAAAGTTTGAACAAATATCTGAAAGTGCGAGGATTTCTGAAAAATAAAATATTATAAACCAAAAAAACAAACATTTTTGAAGGAGAAAAAACAATCGTTGACCACTACTTCAAGTAACCAGCGTTTTCGATTTGGACAATCAAAACGTGTTAGTGCATGTGGCAAGCGACGATGCTAGCATTGTGAGGTGTTGGGTTCGATTCCAGGATTTTATTTTATTTTTTTCCCAGCGTGTGATAATTGACCGATCCAGTTGGGCAGCCTCCTGTGCGTACGTATACGTTTGAGTGGGTCATCTATCGTACTATACGAAAGTGAAATGACCATATTGCCCTTCTACGGTTTGTGAAGGGAGGGTGTACCGAAGCGCTCCAGTCAGTATATTACATCGCAATATCACACCATTAGAACATAATGTTTATTCATTTTGTTATATTTGCATGGGAGTTGCCAACATAGAAGCCGCTACTTATCGAAGAAATCACTAATTAGGGCATGAGCTATGAAAGCATCATATAGTGCTGTAATACTTTTGTCAATCTAATGCCAGCTCTGGGACCTTCTGATCCTTTCCCATGTTAAAAGGGAGAGTGAAATTAGTTTCAAGCATTTTTTCCATGGATGGACCTCATCATTTCACCAGGCAAACGAAAACCGGAACTTAGATACAATGTGACCATTTCTCTAGAGGAAAAACATTGGTCAAGCCCAAAAAAAGGCTCAAACCTAATATATTTCTAATTAACAAAGTCATCAACCAGTAAATATGCCAGTTCTTCTTCCAAACATTCGCCTTATGTAGAAGAGCCTTTGACACCATCTGAGTCAATCTCTTCTGATGTGTGAGCCTACATGGCCTATGGGGTAGTACGTTGAACTTGTGCATTGTCCATGCCCTTAAGGGGTATGTTTTAAAAAGTCAATTTCATCTTCATAGGTGATGACGAATGGCATATCACATGTGTGTCAATTGTTGCAATTAAGGAATTTTGATGATATTTTTCCGCATGCATGAGATATGAATAGATTTGTTTGTGCTTTTTCCCTATACAGTTTCAACTTTTTAACATGAAATATTTTTTCATAGATTCAAATATTTATCATGAAATATTTTTAACATGAGATACGAATAGGTGTCAATGTGTGTCATTCATTTTCACTGTTGTATTTCTCGTGTTGAGATTTTTTAACTAAATTTCTATAAAAGGAATCATATGAAAATTTTCTCCCAAAGTGAACTAGTATGTGCTTCTAAAATTCGCTTCGTTCTGTTGTATTAGGCTTGTTAGGATGTGCATCACGACCAAGGAGAAAAATGATTGGATGATGAAATCTCCAATTAGCTCCTCCTCCCTCCAATCACTTACACTATTAGGAAAAACCCTTATAGTGGTGTTCTTTTTTTGCCTTTAGAGGCGCATTATAGATGCGCCACTAAGGACAAGCCACTAATAAGGGCTTAATAGTGGCGCATTCCAAATGCGCCACCCCTAAGACTCTTAGGCGTGGCGCATTCTGAAATGCGCCACTATTAAGCCCTTATTAGTGGCGCATTCTGAAAATGCGCCACTATAGGATTCTTATTAGTGGCACATTTTGTAGATGCGTCACCATTAAAAAAATTTGAATTTTGAATCCAGATTTGGATCATGATTTTTTTCCTCTTTTTTTGCTGATATTTGTTTGCTCGTTTTTGTTTAACGAATTATTTGTCCCGTTCATCTAGCCAATTTTTTTGCTCATTTCTATTCTCTGAATTAGATTGATCTTCAAATTGGAGGATGGAGGAGAGGAGAGGAGAGGATGGAGGGCGCCATGGGTGGAGGAGCCATGGAGGAAGGGAGGATGAGTTGCCTTGGAGCCTTGTAGTCTTGGAGGAGGGGTGTAGGAGGGGGAGCCTTGGAGGAGGAGGAGCCATGGAGGAGGAAGGATGAGCCTTGGAAGAGGAGGTGCCATGGAGGAGGAGGAGGAGGAGGAGGAGAAGAATGAAGAGGTAAGGAGGAGAATGAGGCCGGTCGACCATTATATACGGCATATTAGTGGCGCACCTAGCAAAATGCGTCACTAATAAGTTTTGAATTTTTTTGAATTTTTTGGCCTCCAAATCTTAAAAGCATCATAACTTTTTTTCTGTTAGGTTTTTGAGGATTCTAAAAATCATCACCGGGGTTAAATTTTTGAGTAGATGATTTTCGATATAATTTTTTTTCATCGGAGCTTTCATGAAAAAGTTATGCCCATTTTATAATTTCTAGAGAGATTTTTCAAAAAAAATCAAAATTCATGTTTGTACATTTTCCTAACAATATTTCTACCATTTTCTTTTTTTTTCAAACTGAAAAGGCGGTCCATGGGGGCGGGGTGGGGGGGGGTGTCTTTTTGTGTTGTGAATTTTTGCACCTCACATTTTTTAAGTTTAATAGTGGCGTATATGCAAAATGCGCCACTAATATTTTTTTAGGGGTGACACATTTTTAAAATGCTCCACTAATAATTCCTTAGGAGTGGCGCATTTTAGGATAATTAATCGTGGCGTATTTTGCAAAATGCGCCACTAATAAGAGGATCTATGATGGCCCAGTCTTAGGGGTGATGCATTTTCAAAAATTGCGCCACTAATAAGAGCTTATGGATGACGTATTTTTAATCAGTGCGTCACCCCTTACAAGTAGTGGCGCATCTTCTAATATACTAAAGCCCCTAGGGGTAAAAGCCCTCAGAATCAATTGAGTAATTAATTTTGACTTGGTCAAACACTTTGGCTATGTTTTTAAATTATTAGTCATGGCATTCAATTAAGTACCCTAATTATACTTGGTCAACTTCTTACCTATATAAATTTTTTTATATTAAATATATCACATCTCTTATTTTTTTTAAGTTGACATGGGCAACATAAAAACATTGTCAACATGTATCTTTTTTGAAAAATTGGAATGCCAATTTTAATATGATTTGTATGTTTATGCTATACTGAATTTGTTGTGAGCTTACAATCGAAATGTTATTACAGTAACAAAATTATTGAGTTCGCGATCAGTCGATTCGGCTCATGCGGTAGATGCCACTACAACAACTTTTAACCACGACATACGAAACAACAACTTGATATTGCACTTTATAGCGTCAGATCCAGACAAGATTAATTGGTGTTTCACGGACCAATTGGCTAACATGTTTAATTTTGAAGCTTTCTCATTCACTTGAGGTTTTTAATTTAAAATTAGATACAAGATTTTGACTATATGGTGACATCTCTCAATGGATGCATCCATTTGATAAACTAGATGATACCCCGCGCGTTGCTGCGGGAATTTTCCAGAGAAAAAATATAAGAAAAATGTTTTTTAAAACATGAGAAAAATTATTAAGTGTAATATAATTTGATTAAAATTCTCTTTTGAAATCAATACTATTTAGAGCAAAATGTAAGAAATTTGATGAAAATCCAAAAATATGAGTATGATTTTTGTTTTGTTAATTTATTAGCTTGATAATATATGGTGAGAGACAATATGAGATGAAAATAATGTTGAGTAGAGATAGTGGAGACATCTCCACCGTTGGCTAAGGCTAAAGCAATAATATCAATTATAGATGTGCATAGAAAAATTAAATATGAGATAACTCATAATTTGTTTTTTTATAAAAAGTCTCTTATAAATTGTGAGGCTAAATGCATAAAAAGTTATTATTTTTTTCGGTTGCATGTGCATGCAATTAATGGAAGCATGTGCATGCATAGTTAGTGGATTTTTTTGCATGGTGGACCTACTTGATGATGTGGATAGCTTGCATGTCAAGATAGATAGGTTAGTGGGGATGAACTATTTAGGTATTATAGATGACTGGATGGTGTGAGTCTTGATTGATAAGAAGGAAACGTCGCCTACGATAGTTAACCTCATCATCATAGCACACATGGTCAACAACATAGTTAACCTTCTTATGTACGTGCACTCATTAGAAGTTGTTCCATAATTGTACGGTAATTTTTTTTCATCCAAACACCACATTACATTAAATAATTTTCACAACAAAAAGTGTATCACATATGATAAGACCTATAACAATCAAGGAAAATAAACGGTGCGGCGAAGCGAGCACTGCCCTTCTAGTTACATACCAAATGCGACTCTAATAAGAGATCCTCCTATAGCCTTTTCTCTAGTAGTGTTAAGTGACTAATTAATTAGGAATCATTGCCCCACACTACATGCAACTCCCGTATGCAAACTTTATTCGTTTCACACCTTCCACCGAATATAAAATAAAGAAAATAAAGGTAAAAAGTAATTAATGGTATGGAGTTAATTTTCATTAATTATCATGAAGGCCTTAGAGGGAAGGTAATTTGGAACAAATAGTTTTTGCTAAGGAGCCTAACACAACGAAACCAAGGTAACAATCCGTGCTCCTAAGTCCTGTTAACTTGTGCTCTTATACGGTGAAGCACAACTGTGCTCCCGCGGAAGCATAAATGTGATTTCCAAGCAAACTGACCCGTGCATCCCATGCGTGAAGAAGCACAGTGTCCTCCCACATGGAAGCACACCTGTGCAACCACGTGTAGAAACATGAAAAAATAAATCAAAATACAAAAACCAAAAAAATGGAAACAAGGGAGAAAGGCCATATTATCTAAAATAAAAATAACAAGGGAGAAAAAGCCATATTATCAATCACTCCTTTAAATTTGGTATTCCGAGGGAGTTTTATATTATTTTCCCAACTCATTGTCCCTAACACGCACGCTTCGGGTCCATGTAGGGAAGGTAATTTTCATCGATATAATAACGACAGATGCTATGGGATGGCTAAAAAGGGCTAATGCTCAGCATGCGACAGCGCTTCGGACGGATCTAGGTACAAAGCACACGACGAGGTACCGAGATTTGGGGCTTTTCGGCAGTCGGCAGACGATCAGTCGGTGGGATGCGTGGGCAATCGGCAGTCGAGCAGTCGGTCGGGTGCGCAGGCAGCTGGCTGCGAGCAGTCGTCAGTCGGCCAGAGAGCAATCGACAACCGCCGAGCTGGACTGTGGGCGTGGGCGCTCGATGCCTTGAAAAATGTTTTCGCCTTCTTGACCCTACCGAGGGGTCATTCTCCCGACAGAAGCACTAGGGACGAAGAATCTGTTTAAAGTTTTCTGTTCTTTCAGCCTGCTTCTAGTTGTTATTTTACATTTCGATCGGTTATTACGTTTGTAAGAATTTCATAAATAATTTACAAACTAGATATTTTTCATGAGCTTAAAATATATTGATTAATAATTTAATATATAAAATTGAATCAAATGTTTCACTATATATTGATGATTTTTATAAATGTGCACAAAAATAAAATATATTCTCAAATTTTAAAAGTGGACATGAATTTTAAAATATTTTAAACGTTGACTATTTAAAAAAAGTTCATGAAATATAATCTTGTACGAAAATTAAAATACATAATATAAAAGAGAAAAATTAACCCCAAAACAAAAAATTAATAAAATACATATAGAAAACTTGTGAAACACAATAGATGAAAGGCAGAAACAAAACCAAAAGAAAAATGACAAATGAAAGATTAATGCTGGGAACGAAGGTTAATGGGCCAGGCCCAAAACTTTTCAAGCATGCAAAATTTATACTCCTTTCGTTGTAAAATAATTATCACAACTTATTGTACTCCCTCCGGTCCTTTTTACTTCGCGTATTAGATTTGTGTCAAGTCAAACTTTACAAACTTTGACCAAATTTTTACAAAAAAATATCGACACCTACAATACCAAATATATATACTATGAAACTACATTTCATAACGAATCTAACCATATTGATTTGACACTGTAAATGTTGATACTTTTTTCTATAAGTTTGATCAAAGTAGAGATACTTTGACTTTGACCAAAATTTATATGCAGACTAAAAAGGACCGGAGGGAGTACTACAGTTGAGACACTTCTTTCAAAACGAAGTTGAGCCGTGTCTCCACTTATTGTACTAGAGTTGAGACACTTCTTTCAAAACGAAGTTGAGCTGTGTCTGAACTTATTGTACTAGAGTTGAGACACTTCTTTCAGAATGAAGTGGAGCACTTATATCAGAACGAAAGGAGTACAAATTTATTACTCCAATGGAAAAAAGAGAGTAATGGAGAACTATTTTCAACTAGTAAGTTATACGTGCTTTGCACGTGAGATTATTGAAGTGTGACTGGATATCAACATACCACATTATAATAGGACAAAAAAATTAGAATCATACACAAATAAAATTTAAGATTATCACTCATCTCATTCAAAATCAAATTATAACGACATAATATGTGATGATTGTGTAGTATATACTACATAAACCTCATGTGAAATACTCCCTCCGTTCCAAATAAAGCCATGTCAAGTAATTCGGAATGGAGGAAATACATAAAAACAGTTGAGTATCCCATTCGTAAAGAAAGTTTGACTTTGGAAAGATGTTGTATTAGCTTTGAACCAAAACAGAACAAAAGAAACAAAAAAAAATAGATACCAATTCTTGTCAAAGAAAAATACATTGGAGAACTGGACTATGGAAGTGTCTAGAACGAACAAATGAGAAGTGTAGCGTGTTATGTGCATATTATAAAACGTAAATGATAAAACAAACATGAATGGTTATTCCTTAACAGAGAAACATTTGAAGAACTAAAGTATGAAAGAGTCTAGAACGAAGAAGAAATGTCTTTGTTTCCAGGTTTGTGCATAAGCAAAACTGTGGAACCTTCTGGATTAGTACACATGACAAAATCTTAATATGATGAAGAGAATATCCAACGGCTAAGACTACTCGGACTTGTCACATCTCAACTGTTGGATCGGCTTTGTCCAACAACCGATCTTCAAAGTTACTCCTACACTGTATAGTGATATAGATAATTCAATTCCGAACCCGAACTCATCTAGACCCTATAAACAGTAAAACATATAGCAAAAAATTTGAAAACAAATCTAAATTTGTGTATGGTGGAAGATGCTCAAATGTGTGATGTTCCCGCTAAGTTTCAGGGTGGTTGGACATTTGAACAGTTCGTGGCAAAAAAAGACAAAATCAGATGCAAATAATGTTGTTTTCAAAAGTTTCTCACACATCCCGAATTAGTCTTTTTTGCCACAGGCTTCTTGAATGTCCAAACTTTCCGAAATTTTGCAAAAACATCATGCACTTTGTAACAGCCCAGATTTCACAAAAATTAAAAAAAATTGTTTTCAGTGTGAGTTAGTTGATTGTTTGATTTCTTTGCGGTGTTTGCATCCCCGATTTATCGATCGGCGATTATTCCCCCCCCTCTTATCTCGTACCAGATGGAGACCGACCCTTTCCACCCTGACACTCGACCTTTGCGACACCGGGTTTCACCTGATCACCGTCGTGAAAACCGCACGAGGCCAGCCGCAGCCAACGGAACGAAAAACCACGTTTAATAAGTAAACATGATATTTTTATAGCACGCCGGAAAGTGTTCTCGTAACGGTTCCAACGTGAGGTGAACGCCGCCGGCTCGACGCGCTGATCGCGCAGTTCAAAGTTTTACCCGAATCGGAGGTCCTGCGGACCCCCTGCGGTCAGAAACGTAAACGCCGCGCGCGCGAGAGAAAAACCGGGGATGTTTTTGCAAACTGCTAGCCACCTGGGCTATGTAAAGACCACCACACTCCCACCCCTTTCTAGGGTTTACCCTAGCAAAAATTTCAGCCACCCCCTCCAAATTGCCCCCAAAACTCCCCCAAGTCCTCCAAATTCCGAAAACCCTAGCCAGAGTCGTCCAGGACCGTCATATCTGAGATCCGACGGCCCCGGAGGCAGCCACGTCGCCAACCAGAGCAGTCAGCCTCCTCCTCACCGGATTGACCCCCGCAAGGCTTGGATCCACCGCCGCGGCCCGCCGTGGGCCGGATCTGGGCCCGGCCGCCTGTGGAGCTTCGCCGCCGCCGAGCTTCGCCGCCGGCTAGTCGGAACCGCGCCGCGCCGCCAGGTCCTCTCCTCCCGCGCCCCTTTCTCCTCTCTCTCTTCCCTCACCGCCTCGCCTCCCTCCACCGCAGGTCGCGCCACCACGGGAGCAGCCGTCCGCCGCCGCCATGCCCGGCCGAGGCCGAGCTCGGCTCGCGCCACCGCGCTCGCCCGCCGACCCGACTACGGCCTCGCCGCCCCTGCCGCGTCTGGATCCAGCCGATTCGGTGCCGCCGGCCTCCATCGCCACGCCTCTGCACCTCCACGAGCCGCCTCGCCGCCGCCGCCGGGGTCGGGGCTCCGATCCAGCCATCACCACGCCGCTTGGGCCGGCCTGCCCCTCGGCCCGCACGCCAGTCGCGGCCCAGCCGGACTCCCTGGCCTAGCCGCGAGCAGCTGCCTTGGGCTCGGCCCAGCTAGGGTGAGAGCCCAGGCCGCCCCCTCCTTTTTTTCCTAATGTTTTTCTAATTTTTTTTGCTAAGTCTTTTATTTGTACTGCTGATGCTGTTTTGCGACGTAGATTGCGATCAAACGGTAGCTCGTATGACGTTGCGCCCAAAAGGAAAATTGTTTAGTTTTGTGTGTACTTCAGTTCGTCTTTTGTGAGAATTTTGATTTGAGGCCATCTTGATGTTGTTAATCACCGTTGAAGTGGGCATCAGACTGTTAACCGCTGTTACTTCCTGTTAAGTGTTGTTGTTATTATTTTATTGCAAGTTTGATTGATGATTGTGACACATCCATGAGGCCTATGCTATTAATTCTTGTTTCGTACTGTTAAGCATCATGTCTACTTCAATCCTATGCAATCACTTGTCATGTTTGCCTGCTGTAGCTATATTATTTCTTGACCCAAAGTAGCTACCCTGTTGTTAGTGTGCTGCTGTTTATATAAAGTTGCTACTTTGCTGCCCTATATCTTTTTAACCGTAAATCCGTTTGGAATGTTCTTTATATGTAACTTGATTAGAATTTCATGTACTCTGTGTTTATGCTATTGTTTGCTGTTGTTAACCAACTTAAAATATGGTTTAGGGAAGAACAGTACCAATTACTTAAATTGTCGTGGGGCACTTAGTGGAATGCCATGTTTAAGTTGTGCCTCACTTAAATTGACTAGCATATGTAGTTTATCTTATGCTTCACCTCTTGCCATGTTTATGTGCTATGCCATGCTTGAGTAAGGTGCCATGTTAATAACCTCTGCTCACCTCGTGTAGCTAAACAACTTGAACCATTCTAAATGTGCGGTATCATCGTGTGTGACGAGTACTCCACTTAACCTGTTAGTAACCGTTTGCGACGATAGGCGCGATCGTATTGCGTTGTCTCGTGTTGCCTTCTTGTTGTTGCTTGCTCGTGATTGCTTCGTAGTAATAGATGCTTGCTCGTGATTGCTTCGTAGTAATAGATGCTTTCTCGTCGATTGTCTTTTCCAGTGTTTCCTTCTTGTGTGCTTCCGCGGGTACCTCTCGGAGACGTTGCGAGTTTGCGATCGACTTCAACTTCGATTTCGTCTTCTCATCAGGTAAGGGGGAGCATATATCATGCTTATAACTTTCAGCTCACTCGCACCTAGGTGTAGGATAGACCGATTGCTTGATCGTACCACTCTATATTCATGCCTCTCAAATAAACCCAAACAACCATGTCCTCCACATCCCAGCAAACCTTGCTCGGCTATGTTACTATTGCTCGCTGCTCAGCCACTGCTTAGTATGCATGCTAGGATGTTATTAACTGTTACCACCTGTTACTCCTTGGATTGGGCTATCACATTATTATATTGTTGTGGATGATATGATTATTATAATGTTGACTATATTCGACGAAGGATGGAAGATCTAGGCTATCCCGCCCCGACGCTTTGTTCCATTCGAGTCACCTTGGATCCGAGTTCCGGGTATTGGTTTTAAGACTGAGCGTGCCTAACCGCGTGTGGGATTTTATGGGGTCCCCTTTTCTTATCTATCTAGCTTCAAACATTTCTAGAGGTGTCCCAAGCTAATTTACCATTTGAAACCATGCATATATGTCTGTCGGGTCGCTCCTAGCAGATATCCTTTAAAACAACCCGGGCCAGCGGAGACATGGTTTCTCTGTTGGTCCACACTGGTGAGATAGGGGGTTGCCGACATGTGAGGGGATCAGTTACCTCAACCTTGGCCAGACGGAAGAGTCCGATCCGAGAGCGTGGCCGGCTTTTGGATTGGGTGTCGACTCCCCAGGGGCCACCCGGATTTGTTCGTTGTTATCTAGAGGGACCTGTCGTTTTGGATCTCTCGGGACTAAATCATAAAATGGCTGCCTGTGATGGGTAGAAACTGAGAGAGACGGGTGTGCGTGCGGAGCCTTGTAATGGGCAGTTGGTACACCCCTGCAGGGTTAAATCTTTTCGAGAAGTTGTGTCCGCGGTTATGGACGACTTGAGACCTACTCCTTGTTCATAGACAACAATAACTGAGATAATCTTAATATAACTTGATCAACGTGTGTGTGCCTTGACTGCTTCTTCTTCGTCGGGATGCGAAGAGGAGGAAAATGATAGGATAGGTGTTATGTTTGCGTAAGTAGTTGATAGCAAGACTTGTTGGAGGCGATTCCTCATCGAATGTTTGGTTCTCATCTTACTCTAAAATAGACCGTTAGCCACTCATATATTGCTAGTGCGTCTGCAACCTCACCACTACTCCCATCTTACCCGTGAGAAGTTAGTTACAAGACTTTTGATATATTCTCACCCCTTGCTTTTCTTTCCCCTTTTATGTTTTGCCTGATCGACCGCTGCTGTTGATTACTATCTCGACTCTTCTTCTCGACGCCTTCATGGAGACTCGACGACGACTAGTTAGGCGGATCCCGGTGGAGAGCCTGGACCCGTGTGGTTACGGGAATGGTGTGTTTTACCTTTGCCGCTAGGCATTTGATTGTAGTCTGTACTCAGACATGTATCTTCCGCTGATGTAGTGTATTAAGGCAGTTGTATGCCGACTTGTATGAGATGTTGTATTCACGTATCTGTAATGTTGTGATATCATGTTGGAAATCCGGGGCATATGGTATTGTCATATGTCGCGGTGAGACCGATATGTGCTTCGTCTCCGGATCTGGATGAAAACATCTAGATCTGGAGCAGTACCGCATATCGGGCCTTACACACTTAAGCTTCTTGCACCACAAAAAAATTCAACCTTTTTTTAATTTATTTTACTCATTAAAACATTTGTTTTGCTCATACCCAGGTTCATCTAAGCCTGAGTGCAGAATAGCCGCACTCAACTATTTTATGCTATAAGACCATAGCATAGGAAATTCTAATTCCTCCAGCAAGGCTTGAAATTCTAGTTTTTTCTTCCTATTGTTTCAAATTTTCAAATCTTGATCAACATGAAAGAGCCAATAGCACATGTTGTGTGATAGCAATTATTTGATAAAATTAATCTAATAAATTTTTAAGTACTAGTAAGATTGCACATGCAATCGACTGTCTCAAGCATTAACCAAATAAAATATACATTAGTATAAAAACAATTATTTCAAACATATTAATTAAATGAACACATATTTGTTATGATCTCGCTCATGTTGTATATTGTGAATATTACTGCCAACAAAGATATAATATGTGTCTTGATGTACAAAGTATGTCACTAGGAGGATTTAAGAAATGCATTCCAAATATGTATGATTTTTTATTTCATTTCTACAGGAAGCGTCAAGGTGTGCAAGCTCTGTAAATATATACCCCAGGTACTATAGCAACCAGTATATTTTATCAAAGGGCTGATAGTATTGGAGAAAAAAAACATGACATTATTCATTTATTATTAAGCGGCTTATTGATCTCTTCTAATTTTATTTCCTTTTTTCTCAATTTGTGAGGTGGAATGCTAGAGGGCTAGGTTTTTTATATTCCATACCATAATATTCTATAATTGTCGCCCTATAATCTTTCTCAAGCATACATTTCTTAGGATCAAGCATATCTTAATGTTATGTTTAGTATAAGCATGTCAATCAAATAATTATTGAATTGAGCAACATAATACTATTTTTTCAATATTCCACGGGTACATCTAACTATTGGCCAAGAAATTTTGATTAAAACTCACAATTATGAAATATAACTCGCTTATCATAAATTTATATGTACATTAGTTTTTAGGTTATCTTATATATATTTTTAGATTGAATCATGATATAAATTTGGAACTTAAATTGAGAGATAAAGATACATTAATTTTGTATCATCCTAGGTGTATAAACTATATTTGTGGAAATATAGTCATATGTCACGCATATGACATAAGCCTTGCGAAATAAAATTATGTTTTTCTTCGGTGTCTACATGTCAAAATTTGCCGCCCGTATCAACGCACGTGCACTATACTAATCAGTACGGCTCGTGAAAGAAATCATTTTTTTATCGTGGGTTATTTCTATATAACACCAAAGGGGTTTACATAAAAATGCATGGTAGTACAAAAAATTACGACCTATAAAAACTAATGAACTTTTAATAGTATTGATTTATACTAAAGTTTTATATTTCCATATAACTTGCTTTGTTATTAATCAATTTAAATGTTTATAAATTTTATAACATTTATAGGGCTATAATATTTTTTGTTTTTTAATTAGTTGGGTCGAATATTGATATGAAATTTTTATCTAATAATAATATGTATCATTTATTTAGCAAACATGTTCCCAAGGGTAAACAATTTTTTTTTACAAAAAAAATGATAGTTTTGAGTGATTACAAAGTTTATTTATTGTATAAGCTTCTCCTTGATTGTAATGAAAGTAAAATAATAATTATACAAACCCACTATTCTCTATGGCCAGATTACATTGTCTTATATGTATTTTGGTGTGTTTATATGTTTTTACGTGGGGCTGAGACTAGTATGAAATATCTTGCTGGAGGGTTCTAGAATGTTCATAAATATTGTTAAATGTACATTAGTATAAAAACAAATATTTTGAAAAAATACAAATTAAATGAACACACATAGTTTTTATGTTGCTCATGTTGTATATTGTGAAGTAAGACTATCGTGGTCATACATAAAATCATACACATTTCAACATGTCGGTATATTGATAGGTTGTAAGAAAAGAAGATTAGTTATGATTAGAAAGCAACCTTGTATTGTATTGAGTCCGTGGAGGTGCAACTCTACAACAGGTCTTAATACCATGGGGTAAGCAATTGCCAAGTAAAATTTGAGAAAAAAATAACCAAGGGATAGTTCATATAATAGATGATACCCTCGCGTTGCTGCGGGAATTTTTAACAAATAATTTAATGTTTTAAAATATTAGAAAATTTATGAAACTTAGTATATATAATTATATAATATTTTTTGAAATAAATGTTTAGAATAAAAATTAAGAAAATTTGGTGAAAAATAAGCGTGATTTTTATTTTATTAATTTATTACCTTGAGAATATACCGGCGAGACGATATAAGATGAAAACAACGTCAAGTGAAGAGAATGAAGACATCACCATTAGCTAAACCTATTAACAATGATATCAACTACATATGTGCATTTATAAAAAAAATGTCGCATAGAAAAATAAAATGTGAGGTAATTTATAAATTGATTTTCTATAATAAAATTTATATCTAAATCGTGAGGCTTAGTGCATAATTTTTTTTAATTTAATTTGTGATACGTTGCATGCGCATGCAGATTTAATGAAAGCATATGCATAAAAAGTTAGTGGAAAATTGTTTTCGCATGGTGGACCTAATTGATCATATGGATAACTTGCATGTCAAGATAAATAGATTATTGGGGTTAAACTATTTAGGTATTATAGATAAGCAATTTGCAACTAAAAGATGCGATTTTTTTAGAGAAAAGTATATTTTTGGTCCCTAAACTCTTTTAAAAGTACAGAAATGGTCTTTTAACTTTAAAAATATAGAATTGGTCCCTCAAATTTTAAAATTGGTTACTTTTAGTCCCTCGTGCCGCTTCAGATGATTTTCTACCGACGTGAATTTCTATAAATAAATAAAAGGAGCGGGGAAAGGTTGTGCATTGCATACGACCCTCGCCGCCTACCATCGATAAAGTACGATATGACATAGCTAGCATGGAGAAATGTGCAATGCTTCTGCTCTGCTTGTGCGTCAACGAGATGGCGGCATAAGTGGCGAATGTGAACGCGGTGAGGGCCGTAGAGAGCATGCAACCTCCCCTCGCTTTTCTTTTTTATTTATAACCATCCACGTCGGCAGAAAATCATTCGAAGCGGCACGAGGGACTAAAAGTAACTGATTTTCATAGTTGAGAGATTAATTCTATACTTTTTAAAGTTGAGGGACCAATTCTATAGTTTCAAAAGAGTTTAGAGATGAAAAATATTTTTTTCCCAAAAAATTAATGGTGATCGAAAGATGGACCGATTGATGCATCATTTCAAAATTGAACATCTAACTGATGTAGTAGTATTAACCGCACATACCAGAAAATTGATGTGATGAAGATGAACCAATGCATCGTTCCCAAATCGAATGCGAAAGTGTCCTACGCAGCCGATAGCAAAGGGTCAAAATGGTACTTGGGGCTTAATGGGCAGTCGATTCAGATTGTCATAGAGTTTTATATGCATAATCAATTATAACAGTATATTTGAATTCTGTATAACATGTCACATACTGTAAATTCCCAATGTGCAATTTGGAGCCACCAATGGAAACCAGTATGTGACCTTTTAAACAGTCATGAACATTCACACTAAGGAAGCCTCCAATTTACAACACTTTTGTTTGTGCTCTCAAACACAGGTCCAAGATATAAGATAGTACAAGTAGTCTTTATCTGCATTCAATTATCAGGCACTCATGACCATTCACGTTGCTGTCATCGACAAACTCTGTTTTCGTTTTCTTTCGGATTGTCTTGGCGCTGGCGTGGTACACGCTCCGCATATTGGCAGCCTGCTCTTCCCGGGTCTATTTAAACAGGACCATGCAGAGCATTCCTGAGCCGTGAACTCACGATCATCGCTGCAGGCGATGATGGCCGGTCGGCGACAATCGTTGGCAGCGGCTTCTCTGAAGCTGCCACCTATTGGTGCTCTTCTGCTTCTGTGGATCTTTAGCTTGAATTGTAAGTCCCCGAGGCACCCGCAGGCTGCAGCTAACTAGATTTGTTTCTTAGTACAGAATAATCAAGAGAACTTCCAGACTTGACGCATGCTGTTACTGTTGTCTTTGTAAGGGGGGCATGCCGTCGCCCGATTTGATCCTGCAAACATGACGGCACTCCAGAAACATGTCTCCTTTTTCGACCGCAACAAGGATGGCTTCATCATTCCTACGGAAACCATCCAAGGTGACTGCTTATTCTACGAATCAAGATTGTTTTCTTTTTTTTTTTAGTTTTGAGAAGTTAGGCAAGCTTGTTACTTCAGTAGAATTTCATGCATATGCACTGTGTTTTCAAATGATATCTCTGCAGCTTGATGAGTAAAAGATAAGCTCAAGCAGAAGTTCTAATCGTAGAGATAGAGAAATTAGAGATATATGTGAGAACACAAGTTTTTTTTGTTATAGTGTTAATTTGCTAAGTTTGTTTAAACCCCCTTTGCCTTATACTGATTGTATTAAATTTTGGAATAAACAAAAACCTTATCCTTTTATCTTTTAGCACAATATATCATTCAATATATTTGGTAACTATAATTTGTCATCTTAAAAAATAATTAACTGATCTTAAGCAAATGCCAAAATCAAATGCAAGACAATTTTGTGATAACTCCTGTAGAGTTGTAGTAGCAACAAATGTTAAAGCTTGTCTACATTTCCACATGAAGTCTACGTACAAGAAATTCTTATTTTCCATATATATATATTAAACATATATTTTGGATTGCAGGATTTATTGCAATCGGTTGCGAGCCTGCATTTGCTAGTGCTGCTGCTGCGGCCATTCACGGTGCTCTTGCTCCTCAAACAACCCCGGTACCCACTTCACGCTTACACATACTAAGCATGTGGGCATGTATATATAACTAACTCGGATGTACTATGTCTTATTCAATTCAGGCTGGTGCACCATTGCCTCACTTAACAATATATGTAGAGAATATCCACAAAGCTATGCATGGAAGTGACTCGGGTGTATATGATGCAAAAGGAAGGTAGTTGAAATCAGTTTACCCTGAGTGCATGTCAAGGTTCATACCTAGTAAAGCCACGCATACTGAAAACTAAAAGGAAAAACAGTAATAGAAGTAACTTGAATTTCCTTTGTTTTTGTTAATTTATTTGGAGTTTAATTAGATTTGAATTTTATAGGAATCTCGCCATCTCATAAAACTGTATCTAATTAGTTGTATTTGCTATACTTATGAACATCATTTCGGGGTTTTTGGGTGAGGGTACCTAGATACAATTGGCACATCCCCGCCACATTAAACACATATGTACATTTTTGTCACGTTATAATATACGTCCTGCGATTAAGCTTAAGAATTTACGGAAGTAAAATATATCCATCTCTAACTATCAAGTTAGGAATAATTATCAACACTAAAAACACTAAATTGATATCGTAAATTTGTAGCTTCTGTATTTTGTGCACACAAGTTACTAGATTTATCGGAATATATATTTGCATAATATAAATCTTTTTTTGCAGGTCCTAATGATTTTTATTTGAAACAACACATTATGGTAAAATTGATACTTTAGAGACAACACCAATTTCTTTAGCTACTTATATTACAAATCAAAGGGATTATGCCGTTATATATCCATGCAATTTTTAAAGAGCGTATATGTAAGTGCATACATAGTAGTATAAGTAACACCTATTAAAGTTCCTTACTTCGATATACATGGACTGGCTTTGGTCATTTGGTTGTATGATACACTTTCAATTTCATTCTATCACTCTAGTGATGAGGTGCTAGATGTTGTACACATTTTGAATTTGATTCATATTCATGTATGTTCTAACATAACAACCTGCAGGTTTCTTCCCCAAAAGTTTGAGGAATTATTCAAAACATACGCAAAATTCCGACCGGATGCATTGACACTTCCAGAAATACATGTGATGCTCATAGCAAAAAGAGATCTAGACCCGATATCTTGGTATGTTTTGGCCGACCTAATTGTTGGTGAAAATTGCATTAATGAAGCAATTTTATTTTCTCATATAAATTTGATGGTAATTTCGATTTGAATAAAATCGAAGGAATTTGTTAAAGGATATAATGATCGTTTAAGACACTTTAGAGTTGCTTGAGTCTGTATTTTCCATTAAATTTTGCAGGGCGCCACCCGAGGTAGAGTGGGGGCTATTATTCACACTTGCAAGCGATTGGTTTGGATTTCTTCACAAGGATAGTGTTAGAGGTATATTTGATGGAACCGTGTTTACTACGTTGGAGAGGAAGTGGCACCATTACCGAAGTGATATGTGATGAACCTGATGTAATGTGGAGGCAACACACTAGCGACAGATAAGGCCCAATTGGCTACACAAGGACTTCAAGCCTCTCTAGGCACCAATCAATTTGAAACATGTATTGTATCTATAGTTAACCTAGTTAATGTTAGTTTAGAGTATGATTTTGGGTATGGAAAGGTTCGTCCCGAAGAAGGTTTTCCTACTATCTCCAAATTCAGTTAGTGTTGTTTACTTTTCCTTCAAGTTGTATAGTTGGCTTTGTAATCCCTCCATATTTGATAAATAAAATTAGGGAAGTTGAATTTGTTTTCCTAACCCGTCATCTCTCTCATGTGCCCCTTGTTAGTATTGAACCATGGGTGCCTATCCAGGACGAGTCATAGGCATAAGCCTCATCCACCTGTTGACCATGACTACTATTTAAAACTAGAGGAATACCCCGCACATTGCTGTGGGAATCGACTGTAATATATTTTGGATGATTTGATTGTATGAAACATGAATAGTTGAATTAATAATATATAAACTAAAAGTAAAACATACATGTTATGTGTTGTATTTTATTATTGTGCAGTTCAAAAATGTTTATTAAATATAAGTGACGTAATATAATAAAAAACTTTTTCATGCATATTGAGTGAGGTGGCATGTGTCATGAAATGGATGTGTGCATGAGAAGAATTAATGATAAAGAGCTTGTTCTCATGCATATTGTGGTGGGCCTTTGATGAGGTGGCATTTGTGCATGTTAAGATAATAGATGTAGTGGGGATCAACTTCTTAAGAATAGTAGATATGCTTTATAGACAATCATGTGATGATAATATTTTTAATGTATTTATGAGTTATTTGTGTCATTAAACATCATTACTAATGTATCAACAAGTATGTGAAACAATGATAAATTTGTAGTTGTCCCAATTGTTTCGTAAATATTGCATTCTTGAAGTTGTAATTTAGTATATAATATGATAATAATATTTTCAAAATATCTTCAAAGTAATTCGATAAAAGGGTACAGTGACCCTTTAATGCTCTTTGAAGTCCGAGTCTGCATTTTCTCTTATATTTTGTAGGCGCTACCTGAGGTAGACTGAGAGCTAATATTCATACTCGCAAGCAATTGCATTGGAGTTTTTTTTTCACAAGGACAATATTATAGTTATATATGATGGAAGGGTGTTTCCCCAAGTTGGAGAAGAAGTGGAAATGAAATGTGATGAACTTGATGTCTTATGTAGCGAGGGGGGCATGGAAAAGGTCCAACCATGCCACACTAGGAGGTTAGGTAGATTTAGGGGACTAGCCAAAGTGAAACGTGTATTATATCTCTAGTTATCCTAGACAACATTAGTTTAAAGTAAGAGTTTGGATAAGAAAGTACAAGTACAAGTAGTCTTTTTCTGAATTCAAAATTGCCAGACACTCATGACCATTCACGTTGCTTTGCTCGACAAAACTCTGTTTTCATTTGGTTAATGTTGGTGGCCGGCCGACCGGCCAAAGCTTAGGCCGGTCGGTCCAAGGCCCACTTGTCTTCACTTTCTTGTTTCTGTTGTATCTGGCACATGATAAATGTTGCAATCATAATATAAAATGCTACTATCTGTACTACTATTATATAAATATTATTATATTAATCTATGCTATTTTTTGCTAAACGGATGTATTTAATAGTATTTTAGTGCTAAGGGCATTCATTTGGTAGCATGGTATGAAAATGTTACTAATGATTTTTGCTACAACAAAAAAGATAAAGTATGATCGGTGATGATGGGTCCCGAATTTTGTTGCAACCATTATAAAGAAAAGCTACAAGCGTAGATTAAATTTGCTGCCACGAATTGATGGTAAATATGGTACATAATTTTTTTATCTGATTTTTGGTTGCAACAGTGAAAAAAATTGAAAGAAAAAAAATGCACACAATAAATTTTTGTTGCATCCATGTATCAAAAAAGTTGCGACCGATTGTAAAAAATGTTATCACCAGCGATTTAAAATTGGTTACCACAATTTTTTTTCCGCAAAAAACACAAAAAATTAAAATGTTGCATCGGTGTACCAAACAAGTTGTGAAAGTACCGCAAATATTACAGTAAAAAACGAAGGGGTACGCGTAAATCAGGACCATTAAATCGCGGAGATCGGACGATTCGCGTTTGACCGGCAAACTGGAGCGCCGACCGACCGGCGCATAGCGTGGCCCTTTTCATTTTCTTTCGAATTTTCTTGGCGCTGGCGTGGTACACGCTCCGCAAGTTGACAGGCTGCTCTCTTCACAGATCGATTTAAACAGGGCCATGCAAAGTAGGAGTATTCCCGAGCCATAAACTCACGATCATCGCTGCAGGCGACGATGGTCGGTCGGGGACAATCGCCTATCGTTGCTCTTCTGCTTCTATGGATCTTTAGTTGGAACTGTAAGGCCCCGAGGCTGCACCTAACTAGAGTTGTTTCCTACAGTTACAGAATAATCAAGAGTTGACGCATGATTTTTTATGGCATCGATGTAGACGCGGATAACAAGTGTATAGCAGTATAGCACATAATAACTCATTGTAGCTTTTTTCTTCGGTTGTCACACGCGTGCTGACATTTGCCACCCGTATCTACATCGATTGCCATACAAAACGTTCGCTCTTGCCATGTCCGTTAGCGAACGTTCGCTCCCGATGATTACCCAAAAATAATTAACCAATCTTAAGCAAATGCCAAAATAACATGCAACCAGTTTGTGAATTGTAGTAGCAAAAAATGGAGTCTACATACAAAAAATACTTATATATATAAAGAATATGAATATTGATAAAATATTGTCAATAATATGGAAAGGATATACCCATAAAAAAACTATTGGGCTGGTTCGTACATCCAGCCATGTCGTACCATGTAACGAGAAGCCATGATTTCAGCCACGACAAAGTGTTGGACAAAGTTTTTAGTTTGGACAAAAGCATCAGTCTAGCATGCGAGACTTGATTGTACAAACTTTGAGGCACTTCAGCGGTGCATTCCAGGCTCCAGGGGTGACACAGAAGAATAGATAAGTGATCATCTAGCATCCCTCACGCACTATAAAAGGAGAAGGCCTGAGTGCTGTAGAGAACACACACAGAAGACGGAGTCTAGAGCCTCGAGCAAGAAGAGCAGCCTCCATAGAACTCTCACCTTATTAGTAGTACCACCATCACTTCTAGAATAGCCACCATAGCGAAGGTGTTGTAGCCGTTAAGAATAATAAGGTATCCTTCTTAGTCTGTGTAATCCCTTCGGGGTTTCTCAAAAGGGAAAACTATACGTAAATTATGTTGTGGAAATGAAGCAGTTTCGTACCTCACTTGGTATTGTTATTACTAGGACAATGCCCGTGCGTTGCAACGGAAAAATATTTTAATCTTATGATAAAATACCTATGATGTATGTAAAATTAACTTTATGCTCCCTTTGTTCCATAATTCTTGTCATGAAAACATAACACTTGTCTTTGACCCAATAAATGTGATTAAAGATCCCAGATCGAGATCTGATGGTGCAATCGCGCTGCACGCCGGTGTTAGGAACTGAGTGATGGCACCTTAGTTGTGCAGTGAAAAATGCGTGCAGCCGCCCATCGTGCCGCAATTCGACAGCTAGCTAGTGCGCGTGGGATGTGAATATTTGTGAAGGGCATGACCTTCTTCATGATCTAGGCTATTCCACCGGGTCTCTTATATTTTCCAGCTTTAGCACCTCTTTACATTTGTATAGACCGCTATGCCACAACGTATGTGAATGTTTGTGAAGGGCATGGCCTTCTTCATTATCTAGGCTATTCCATCGGGTCTCTTATATTTCCCAGCTTTAGCACCTCTTTACATTCATATAGACCGCTATGCCACAACATGGCAATGTCTTCACCCGGTTTGTAGTTTTGGAGATGATGGGGTCGTCATATGAGATGCATGGTGGTCCACCTTGTCGCGCTTTAGCTAGCGAATTGTTTGCAATCGTCCATTCCCCCTTTCAACTTCCTAACTGGCCATGTAAGGATGTCTTGAGCCTTGCATCTTTAAAAAATAAAATATGAAGTGCAATCCTTTAGTAGGGCAATATTTTATGAAAGAGTTGCCCAACATGTTTATGGTGTGTTGGTGTAGAGCAATGATGGAGTTGTCATCATTGGCTTCCTCGTCGACCACCCATCGATTCAGCACGAGGGATAAGATGCAACATGTCCATGGTGCCAAGGTGCAAAGTGATGATGGAGTTGTAATACATGGTTGCCTCGTCGAACACCAACCAGTTTGGCGATTTTGTTAAATCTTGTGAATCGCTATAGAGTTGTCCTCCCGCTCGGTGTCATACACATTCAAAATAAATGCAACACGTGTGTTTTACATGTGGTATTACATGCGCTCTCTTTTATTTACCATCATTTATTCTTACGAAAATAATTAGTAGAATGATGATGCATAGAACCGATTGAAGAGTAGGGAGGAGAGAAATTATTTTTAACAACATAATGCTATTGAACATGTATCGCGTCGAAAATCAAACATATTTTATGGTAATTAATATTATCCTTTTTTGCGGGAAGTAATTAATATTATTCGACGATGGAAAAAAACTACTGTATCTTTTTTTATCGTGACGATGGCACACACAATTTGTCTTGTCTTTCTTATGTTTAATTCCATATTCATGGCTGTGTGTATGTGCAGGTCTTCACGACCTGACTGTGCAACATTCTCCCATTCATTCATGGATATCAAAGTACACCTCATTAATTTCAAAAAAAGAAGTCATCTTATACTACAACGTTTCTCATGGCATGCACACAATTTCCCTAATCATGCTGCAACATCTAATCTCTTCCAAGTTTATACTCGGCTAAAACGGACGACGCTAAGGCCATCGGCAGATTATGTGACGCTGGTGCGTGGGCCCATACAACTCATGTGAAGCTGGCGGAAAGGGGAAAACACAGTGAGTTGCATGCACAGATCATATCGCAGCTACACATTCAGCGTTGAGATAAATGTTCTAGCTTCATAGCCGGTCAGCTGAGATATTATTTCATTTGAATATTTAGTAGTATACGCAAATCAAAGCAATCAGCACCACCACGTTTTGCATTATCATGAATATCCCTTTGTATCAAAATATAACATTTTCTAAAGAAAGCGTCTTTTTGGGTCATAGATGTATTTGCTTTCATTATTAATAGAAACATCATTTTAAATAGTAAACAAAACCAAAAAATTCGTGGAGTTCAAACATTCGAGTAGTCCTTGGCAAAAAAGGCAAATTTGGGGATTGTGAGAACCTATCACGACACAATAGATGTATGGCTTCAATTGCTTAACTTTTGGTTTAAATTTGCAAAAGGTGAATCATGAGCTAGCTAAAATGATGGCTCACATGGTGAATAGCGGAGCATTCTTCTGATCATACTTCGATTAATTGTACATTCTAGGATAAGTTTCAGCCTTACTGGATGAAAAGACCTTCTTGAGGTTCAAGCTGATTTGGATAATATGTCAAATGCAAAATAAGAGTTTTCATAATTATAAAGGATTTTGGATCTCTTAGTAGGCGCAATTGTTAACTACTTGATGGGCTATATGGGCAGCAATACGAAAGATGCTTCACCACGATGTGTTGCAATCTTTATTTTTATGAGCATTATAAATCATATGATGGCTGAATTAAATTTATACGTGAAGAATGTAGCTATAGCGGGGCGCAGCAGGGCGCGCCGTGCCATCTAGTTTTTAATGATGCATGGCAGGCGCACAATGCCCTCCCACCTTCTGATTAATTTTCAATTTCCTCCTGCATGCAAACGTCCTTATTTCCTCTTGGGCTCCGTTTGATTTTTGTGGAGCCTCACCCCATGTACCGTTCAGTTTTTTCTTCTTCAATATAAGGCTGCTTCATGCAAAGCCAGCAGCTACTTGTTGTATATTTTCACCTCCGTTCTCTCTCTCCTTCCTCTTAATTCAATTTGCTTCTTTGGTTTTGATCGTATACATAACCGTTTCTCTTCCACGCGCTTGGCCAGCGCTGGTGGTTTGACTTGTTAAATGTCGCGTATATAAGTTGGTAGGATGTGACGTAAAGAAGCGAGGTGGGATCATTGATTAGCATTGAATTCATAATTTTACCAGACCCGCAAGGTAAATCACTTGGCTGCAACCTTCAGGTGAGTGACGACCAGTGCAGGTAATGAGTTCGAATTACCACATCGGCACTTTTTACGTAATTTTTCTTGGGCCGTTTGACACAACCCGACCTTTTCTCTTGGGCCGTTTGATGGGCTGAGGCCTGACCAAAATAGGACGGACCAGTGCAGGTATGCAGCAAATCGTTTTTCTTTGGACTGCGGGTTGATTTTGCTAAAAATAAGGGGGGTTTTAGCAAAATACTAAAACGGACTAAGAAAGTCACCTCCCTTTATTATTAGGTATAGATGAATTTATGGGACGACTTCTTATGCTAGGGATTCTGTTGGAGAAATCTTTGCCGGTAGTTCTCTATTTAGCCTTGTGTGGCGTTTGAATGAGAACCTTGTGGCGTAGAGACTTGTTCCCTTCGAGTGGAACTGCCTAGAAGACAATAAGAATTTACCCCATAAGTTTGCATCTAAAAACATCAGGTGAACGAACCTAGATACATCGGATACAACATAATTAAAAATATGGTGAGTATTGAGTAGGATATCACACCACTGCGCACACCATCGGTTGTATTATTGACATCGCCAGCCTTTAATAGATCCTTCTTTAAAAAATAACCAGCTTAATAAAAATAGTTGTGCAAACAAAACAATGAGTTAAATATTATATTGAATAGTATTCAGATAGAATATTAGCTAAGCGCATATTATTCTAATCACATATTAATTAGCTTAATCACAGCCTAATCACATATTAGCCTAATTGTATTAATTAAGTTAATCACATATTAACCTAATATAATACTAAAATATATAATTATCTGTATGTTTTTGGCATCAGGACCAGTGTTTAATCATTGAAAGGTTAAATAACTTAAACTTATAAGTTAGTACACGTAAGGTAATAAATAGTAAATAAAATATTAATATAAGGTGCCGAATAAATCCCTCTTAAGAACATACATGGCATACTTCTCATAGCCAACTAAAGTTAATTGTTGATCTCATCCATAACTTTTTATATATCTTAGGGAAAAGGCAAGATGATTTAGACCAAAAATTTGAAAGTCTACTTAGAGAATATCAAAAGCTAGGTGAAAAATACCCAGGTTTGAATAATAAAATTGATCTAGTTCTTCATAAATTAGAAGAAGGAAAAGGAAGAAATCTTATAGTCAGTAAGAATAACGATTATATTAAAGAAGAAGTGTTGTCCATAGGAATTAGGAAAGAATCTAAATAACGGTAAAGATCCATTATCAGGTGCTAAAATAAGACATGATATACTTGAAGTAAAAAAGTTAGTACGTCCAAGAAGTAAATACTCTAGTTATATCATAATTTGTATGAGTGAATACAACCAAGCATTAAACAAAGCAGCCAAATAATTATCACCTCCCATCGATTTTTTTGATCACGACTCACCAAAAGAAGACTAAAACAATAATAAGATAGAATAACACAATTATCCATCTATTAATCCAGATTTTAGACAACCTAAACAATGTTCAAAGCAACAAAGAAATTGTGCTATCATCTCGGAATAGTACCCTCGTCGAGAAATTAAAAATGGACATATCTAAAGGCTTTCTTAGAAGAGACAAAACCCTACAATTAGTAAGGCAAGATTCAAGAACTCTTGCAATAAAGCATAGATTATCATGTAAAGCTGATAATATTGATAGTATTGAAAAAGTTATAGATATTCAAAGAGACCTAGAGAGATATCAGAAGGACACGCTAAGGAAAATAAAACCACAACAAGTATACCACTTGGGTACGTTTGAAAGTAAGAGTGGTTTATACAGAATATCAAGAGAAGTAGAGTTAAGCGTATTAACACAACCAATAGATCTAAGAGTTGTGAGAAAAATATTGAAAATGAGCTAAAATATTGTGATTAGAAATATATTCATCGGGATATGTATAAAGGAAGTACTAGTATCAGGTTTATGAAGTATAAAGCTGCATTAATAAAAGATATTGAATCTCTTATGTCATAAATAGAAATTAGCAGTGACAAAGATAAAGGTGCAACTGAATGCATGGAAAAAAGGCTAATTTAGATGATGAAATAAATCATTAGGAAAAGATGCTTAAGCATATAGAACAGGAATATAGTAATTCTATGACAAAAGATTGGTCCAAGATAAGAGAAAGAGAATTGTGTATCATTAGAGAAATTGCAAGATTAAAGAAATAAATAAAGGAGAAAAAAATTATCCACTAGCGTTTCAACCATATCAAACAAAACCATAACATCAGTAGAAAGGAGAGAAGATATTACTAGTAACAATGCTATCATGAATAATAATAATAAGGATAAGAACATTTCTCAAACAAATGAAGTTGTTAGTGAAGAAGAGCAATGGGACACAAACAATAATCTTTACTAGAAAGTTATGAGGAGGAAGAAGAATTAATGAGAGAAATATTGATAGAAGATGAAAATTATGATGATTCAGAACAAAATAGTGATTTTCTAAACTCACTAGGTGTTGTTGGTCTACACAATTTAGATAACTAGATCATACCCACGCGTTGCTGCGGGACCTGTTAACAAATAATTTAAGGTTTTAAAATATGGGAAAATTTATGAAACATAGTATAATTTTATTATAAATTCTTTTTGAAAGAAATATTGTTTAGATAAAAACCCAAGAAAATTTGATGAAAAATCTAAAAATAAGTGTGATTTTTTGTTTTATTAATTGATAACCTTGATAATATATTAGCACGACGATATGATACCAAAACAACGTTGTGGATGAAGTGAAGACATCACCCTTGAGGCATTGACTAAACCTAAAACCAAAGCTAGCACCTACATATGTGCATTCATAAAAAAATTGTTGCATAAAAAAATAAAATGTGAGGTATCTTATTATTTATTTTTTCTATCAAAAATTCATTTCTAAATCATGAGGCTAAGTTCATAATAAAATTAATATTTAATTTTGATAGGTTGCATGTGCATGCGAATTTAATAGGAGCATGTGCATTAAGGTTAGTGCAAAAGAGTTTACACATGGTGGACCTACTTGATGATGTAGATAACTTGCATGTCAAGAGAAGAGTGTCGATTCGGTGCCCGGGTGCATCTGCACCCGGAGAGATAAAAAATTTAAAAATGAAAATAAAAAAACTCAAATAAATTCAAAACTTTTTGTGGTGGATGATGCTTACGTCCAAGATGTTCGTGCAAATTTTGAAAAAGTTCGGACATATGGATAGCTCGCGGAAAAAAGACAAAATTACGGTTTCTTTAAAGGATACTATTCATGCACTATTCCGGACCAAATTTGTCTTTTTTGCCATGAGCTCCCTAGATATCCAAAAAAACTCAAATTTTACACGAACATCTAGCCCCTAAGCATATTTTACCATAATAAAATTTGGAATTTTTTGAGCTTTTTTTCATATGTCTTTTCAAAAGTTTCTTGTGCAAGAGCATATGAGCATGGGCTCAGTTTTGAACATCTATTTAGGTTTTATAGATGTAATGGAAGCTATGGGTAAAAATAGTAATAAAAGAAGAAAATAATATGGTGAACCTCTGTACAAAAGAGAAGGGGAAAGAGAAAGACCTATTACTCTATTAGATCAGCTGGACAATGGCCCCCAGAAAAAGATGACTACCAACCTACGTATATCCCTGGACAATATAGATATATGGGTAGTAAAAGAAGATATTTTCAAAAGCCAGTACAATTTCATAATTAATAAAATGATGGCGCTGTATTAAATCTAGCAGCTCATGACACGATAGATTGGCCGAATATAATAAGCTTATGAAAAGGCTTAATAGTTCAAAATACATACAAAACTAGTATAATATAGGAGGTTATATATATATATATGTATTAAAATACCATTTAATTAGGAAATAAAATAAAATAAAGTAAACAAATCTAAACCCTAAAAGAAGATGAAAAGCAGATTAATTTGAACAAAAAAAGAGGTTTTCTAATATAGAAGAATAAGAATATAATAAGGCATTAGTATCAACAATAATAAAAATGAAAAAATGAAACAAAAAAATTATACATTTTTATAATATACAAGAATAAGCATGTAATATAGGGCAATTTTGTATGAGACCAGAAATTTTATTGGTGGTGTTTGGTAAAATGACACTACATAGATACTGATAATAGTTTTGACGTAGAATAATATACAACACCACATATGTCTTAGGTCTTTTTTGCATGATGGACCCCACTAAATGGCGTATCAAACAATTTTAACGGTAGCACGAAGAGCATAGTTCTGACGTACCAAAAACTGACACGGTAGCACTATTTGAGAAAAAAAAGTGCTGGCGCGGATAAAAATTGGCGTGCGAGCAATTAAAGTTGTGGATAAGATTTTCTCTGCTAGTGCTTGGCTGTGTTTTTCTCTTCCCAAAGTTTCTCCTTGTAAAATTTGACAACACTGCTCTATATTAATGTAGCATCTGGGTCCTTCGGGACCCTTCTTGGTTAAAAAAAAGGGTGTCTTTTATCCTAAATTTCATGTGGGCAAGAAAAAGACCAACATGCATGTTGTCTTTTGGTTGGGGTCTTAGAGCATCTCTAACCGATACCTCATAAATCTTTATATGAAAAAACCCGGCCGGATCTGCAAGGTCGCACACCTTCGGCAAGTCTTCCTCCTCTAGTTGTTATCACATCTCGCCGCCTTTAGGGTTGCCCCGGTCTCCGGCGAACAGCGCCACAATGGAGATCGTTGGAGCGCCAGCGTCGGCACTAGCACCGGAACCGGTGCCGGCGCAGGCCGCCTCATGTGAACAAGGTGAATTTTGTCCTGCATTTATTTGTGAAAGCTCATAAATTTCATAGTTCATACCACATTGTTTCATCTTCGTTTAAATTCGTAGCTCGGTAAAGTAGGAGATCGGTTAGGAACACAACTGGTTTCGATGATCAAATTTGGTCTACTTGAGGATAGCTAGGGAGGTATTTGATCATTTAGCTAGTTTTACTGAGATTTCACTTGTGACGATTTAATCGATCAGTATGTGAGCTCAATGGTTCCAGCAGGACAGCATGTCAGTGGTGTAGGTGCAGCCATAAATGCCTTCGTGGCGCACATGAATCATGAATGCTTATACAACGACTTGCTAGAGTCTTGTTTTGGGTCAAGGTCTTCTTCTCCTTTGTTCATTTTCCACAGATCTCCTTTGCTGCTTTGCTTAGCTTGTCCATGGAACAAATTGCTTCTGTGAGAAATGCGACCCAGGCAGCAAAGGTATTCGCCTCAACCTCCGCTGGGCAGCTGGCGAGGATTGAGGGCCTGGTGGCAGTGGGCTGCATCCTCGTCGGCATCCTTGTGGTGTCCAACTCGAGGCGACGCCATGACAGCCGTTCATTGGCCAGGCTCGTCGTGTGGGGCGCCTTCATGTTCAACTTCCCGGTGATCTCCTACACCATCGGGCTGATGCAATCGTCCTCCATCCGGAACGAGCTCTTCGTCGTGTGGGCATGTTTCCTGGTCCTCCTCCTCGGCAGCGCCGACACCATGACGGCCTTCAGCTTCAACGACAGCAGCCAGCAGACGAGATCCATGATGCACCAGGCCCTGCACACCATCTACCTGCTGTTCCTCATACTCTACTACAAAGGTCAGCTCCGCAGCAACTTCGTCATCAGTTTGTTCTTGCTCTGGGGCTTGAGCGTTGTCAGGCTAGCACTGAGGGGTAATGCATACCGGTCGACGTGCCGGTCCCGTGGGCTCATCAGAGAAAACCAGGTGGTGTTGGAGTACATGAAGAACGAACCATTGCACAGTCCCAATATCCGGCTAGATGTTAATGGGGTCTACAACCCGGCGACAATGGAGGGGTACATCTACCTTGTCGACGGCAAGGAAGTGAAGAAGGTGAAGAGTGGGGCAGAGATCATACACGTGGCTTACCACGTGCCGGAAACGACGGTGGGCGTCGCACCAGCCGTGCCGGAGACGACGGTCGACATCGAAGCAGCTGTGCCGGAAACGACGGTTGACGTCGATGTCGCCGAAACCGAACCAGACGGAAACGAGACGGTGGACGTCACCAGAATCTGGCAATGCAAAGGGAAGTTGCTGCAAGGCGGCGGCGGCGCTTCGAGGCGGAGGGACCTGTGTCTCTCCTTTGCTCTCTTCAGGCTGCTTAGGCTAAGGTTTGCAGCTGATCATGTGGGCAATATAAGCTTCCCCTTCCAGGAAAGCAAGTGTCGAGATTTCGTTATCAAAGGGCTCCTCTCCGATGATGAAGATCTGGACAGAGCATTTCGGATAGTCGAGGCAGAGCTGGGGTTCCTTTTTGATTTCTTCTATGCTCGGTACCCGTCCATCAAAGACACCCTAGCTCCCGATTCCATCGTGTATGCTTTGATCCTTGCAACCAGCATATATACTCTCTTCTGCCCGGACCTCCTCAAGTACCGACCGCCTATGGGGGGCACAAACATCTTCTTCCATGGCTTCAATCTTGATCTTCTCGTCACTCGTTTGGTCATCGCGTGGTACATATTCCTTGAGTCGTACCAGTTCCTTTCCTTGTTCGTCTTCTCCGACTGGCACAAGGTGAAGATGATGTGCCGGTACGTGCGCAAGGAGTCATGGCACAGGGCATTCGTGGAGATCCCACTCAAGGTCCTCTGCCATTTCAACATCACAAAGTACTGGAAGGGGAGCATCGGCCAGTACTTCATCCTCGACAACGTCCATCCTCGCCCTGTTAAGACCTTCCTATCATGGTTATCGCTGCAGGCCCTGGACGCATCAATGATGACCAGCTCCATCAGCTTGCCACCTGAAGCAAGGCAAGCTGTCCTCTGCCAACTCAAGGCCACCGGCGGCGAGATAACCGACGGAAGGATGTGGCTGTATGGTATGGGTGTCATCAACCTGGATCTCGATCGCGACTGCTTGCTTGGCCACACGTATGCCCGCTACATCATGACATGGCACGTAGCCACAAGCATCTGCAGCTACTGCCTCACCGTGGAGGATGCCAAGAGCAGCCAAGAGCTGGTGAAGAACCATGCGGTTGCCACTAAGCTATCCGGGTACTGTGCGTATCTGCTGGCCTTCAAACCTGACCTGGTTCCGGACGACACTTACACGAGCATGTCGATGGCCCGCGGCACGCTGCAGAACGCCCGGGAGTACCTTGCCGACTGCAAGTCCAGCAAGGAGATGTACGATAAACTGATCGACTTAGGGAGTTCAGATTCAAAAGTGTACAAGGTCCGCTTTCTGCATGAGGGCGCAAGGATTGCTGTTTACCTAGTCGACAGTCACAGGATTGCGACTGACGAGGAACGATGGAGGGTGCTCGCCGTCTTCTGGGCCAACATGATGCTGTGGATCGCCTCATCGGACAGAGCAGTGCCACATGCCACCAGGATGGCAACCGGCGGGGAGTTCATCACACTCATATGGGCTCTGCTCACGCATGCCCACGTAGTAGACAAGCTTCAACCGCCCGGTGGTGCCCCAGGATTGCATATGCAGCTGCCTAGTGATGACAGTGATGATGATGATGATGATGATGATGATGATGATGATGAATCCATGTACACCACTGATGATGATGATGATGAGAGTGAACCACAGACCATGACAACAAGAGGTATGAAGAACATTCTGGCTCAATTCTTTTATGTTATGTATATACACCAATATGATTAACAAATTGTTTACTGACAAGTTGTGAATTTTACATTACGTGTCGTATTATAATGTACTACCTCGGTCTAGAAATAAGTGATTCGGTTTTGTCTAGATATGGATATCTAGACTCATTTTAGTATGCAGATATTTAGTACTCCCTCCGATCCATATTAATGTACTTAAGTTTGTCTAGATACACATGCATCTAGTCTAAATACTTAACTAGATACATACGAATCTAGACAAAGTTGAGTACATTAATATGGGTCGGAGGTAATATCAAGAAAATTGGAGTCACTTATTTTCAGACGGAGAGGGTAGTACATTAGCCGACATAACATTCAAATTTACACTTGTTGCATCTAGGACCTGGTATTAGGGGGGACGCTTCGTTTGATGAGCACTGCATCTTTGCAAACAATATGGAACTGACAAGGAGTCAAGTGAAGACTCTGGAAAATCTAGTTAATAAGGATTCTCCACGAGAACATATGAAGTACTATGTCTACAAGATGACAAATTCATCTTCTATTCCAAACAAATGTGAAATGGTAAGATGCTACTTACTTAATCATGTACAATTCCTCATATTGTTGTTAACATACAAGTAAGCTAATTGTTCCAATCTTTCTATTTTGACAGGAGTTTGGAGTTGAGTTCACAAATGCCTACCTAATAAGGTACCTTGGACAACCTATTGAGCTTCGAATTGAGTGCACTGACTTTAAACAAAAGTGCATAATTAGGATGAAGATGGGACATGGGACAGGGAAGGCAATAATAACAAGTGGATGGGCAAATGTTGTGAAGAGGTACTTGATAGAAGAGGAAGACATATACATCTTCATCTTCTCCCCAAATGGTGATGATGGACTGCATCTTCTCATTATGCATCTTGACCCATGAGATTATTAGTATTATGTTAGTGCCCTAGGACTATTAATTAGAGGCTAAGAAGGTACAACTCTAATATGGAGTGTAATATGCATTCGTACTGCTATGAGTGTTGAGTATGTGATGTGAACTGTGTGGTGCGAGTATGTGCAATTTTATGATTATATGGTCAACATGTGGAGTTTGCTGGAATGTGAAGTATGTTATGTGAACTGTAATATTGAGATGTTGAATAAGTATGGACTTTGTTGGATTGTTCTATGTATTGTTAAATGTTTTATAATTGCTTTCTATTATGAATTTTTGTAAGACACATTTAAAGAGTCTTATAAAGAGATATTTTGAGGCATATAAGAGTGTTTCAAATGGTAAAATATTTGATGAACTTTTGATGCCTGCCTCAAATGGTGTAACTTTTAAGACCCATTTTAATGGTGCCTTTGGTAATTTGTTGTTTTTAGAAACATATCAAAGGCACCTAAAATTCAGAATATTTGAGACTGTTGGGGTTCGCATAGGGAATCCAAACACTTTCAGCCTATTCAATGCCAGCTTGAATGCGAGACGTCGAAGTGGGTTTCTCGATCGCCACGCCTGTTCAGTGCCGGTAGACGGGTGAAGGGGGTGCCGATTTCAATTCGGCAGATAACCGTCCTGTGGCATGTCTCTATCATTGAACATGCGCGAAGACTGGAGCTTGGGACCGGCTTGTGTCTTTGGCATTGGACGGGAGCGGAGATCGATGCTACGGCTTCAGTAAGCGATCATGTTGTTCTGGGGTGGTATCCAATGAGTAGTAGTGACCGCTAAACCGATATAAATGCGCCATGATAGTTTCGCACGCGGGGATGAATTTTAGCGCAGAGGGTATTCGTGTGAAGCGGAGTTGTTAGGATGGGACGTGTTTGGTGTCCGAACTCCTAGAAAGCTTCTCTTAGTATGTGTTAGATTTATCGAAACGGTTTTGCTATTTCACATGTACATGTGATTTAATTAAGTCACATGCATGTCTTGAAGCGTTGGATTCTCGCATGTACAGTAATATTTTTCGCGTGGAGCGATCTTTTTACCCCGTTCCTTGCACAGCAAGCCCACTTCTTTCACAGGCCGAGAGGTTCTTTTTTTTATTCTTTCTCTGCCTGGGCGCAACGTGGTGACGGGAGATTTGACAGGGCCTGGTTCCCCTCCATAGTAGATTTGTTTTCTTTTTTATATTTATGGGACGTGTATTTTTTATTTTCTTTTTGAATTTTTTTATATTTAGAGGAGATAGTTTTCTGTGTGTTTCTACTAGGAATGTTCTACCCTGTATTTGTATCCATTTTTTTACATGTATATTTTAGGGGAGATAAAAAAATTATGTGTTTTTACTAGTTGAGAGGATACAACACAACAATAGACCCGTTTGTTTTATTTTTATTTTTTCCAAAATTCATGTATATGATTTTTTTAAAAGTTTTTATAAAAGTTGAAAATAATGTTTAATCGATACATGGCATCGATACATATTTGTTTTCGCTAGTTGACTTGCGTTATTTTCATTTTTACTTTTTCTTTTTTCTACTCACTTCTTTATTTTATATGTTTGATGTGAGAACCCGGAAATAATTTCCAGACCCTCCTGTGTTTAATTGTCAATCCCAGGATCATTGTTGACAACACAGCGAAATGGTATCATTGCAGAATACATAAAGATTTTACAAGTACCATAATATGCCATAAGGCATACATATAAAATGTCTCATGACATTTGTTACAATCAGGAAACAACGGAAAGTAAAATGCGTAGCGACTCCATCTCAGCCACAGGCAGTCGATGTAGTCCACATGAACTCACTTCTACAAATCGCCATAGTAGTCGTAACCATCACCTTCGTCTTCATGGAACTCTGTTCAACAAAATTATTGCCATGAGTACATTTCGTACTCAACATGCCTCCCGGGAAAGGCCCTAATAACTACATGAGGCTTCAAAGGAAGGTTGTATGGTTCTTTTGCATAAAAGCTAATTTTGTTTCAAAAAGCATAATAATTTGATAAGCGGTTTTAGATTAAAACAAGAATTTTCCATCATAACTTTCACCACGTGAGGATCCTCGATCCACTCACATCCTTCATAGGTTCCAAGAATAGGGGCAAGAGGGAATAAGCAAGACAGGTTCCCGTATGTCAAGAAAGATTCATGTGCCGTCCATGACCGTGGACACGGCTATTCGAATAGTTTTACACTCTGCAGAGGTTGTACCCTTTACCCACACGACATAATCTCGTCTTGTTGCCACCAACCGTCGCTGGCGTAGTACACTATTTTGTATACCGGCAGGGAGATTGCGACGAGGTCTTTCATTAGACCCACCCTTACTATGACATGCCCACTAGGTTTCACAAGGTAGTAACCGCAGTTCACAGTCCTTGCCCCCTTTTGTGCCGAGGTTCTCCTTGCAAGGCAGCAATCCCATCTGCGGTACGACGATGACTATAATAAGGATGAACTAACTAATTAACCAAGCCAGTGCCCATATAGCATGTGGTTGTACGGTTGTCACAATCTTCAAATCCAAGACTTATTGGGCCTCATGCGGCACGGACGACGGATTGCCCCCTTCACCTCGTGAAGGGCAGCCAATCGCTCCTTCAATCCTTGATCCAGCTGTCGCCCGCGCCAGTATTTAGATGGTAAGTTTCACCCAGAGTAGAAGAGAGTAGAGGAAGTCAAAATGGCCAACCGGCCTCGCTTAGCAAGCTCAGTAACAAGTTTCAAGTGTTAATGATCTGAAGATCATTCAGATAAGCACCTATAGAATAATTAGCATGGCTAAGCATTTCTACTCTACTAGATTATTATATAGTCCTACTCAGGTGTCAGGTAAATAGGCGACAAGCGGATCAGGGTAATGTGTCAATCGACACGCTAGCTACGAGATAAAATAGCATGCAATAGTGCTTATAAAATACAATGCAATTTTATAAAACATAGGATAAACATGATCAAAGAGGGAGGCATGCCTTCGTTGTTGAGTCCATCTTCGGTAACTTGAGTCTGTCCATATCCAATATCGTCACTCCCTACTCGTTGTAGCGATAGCAAATGAAAACAAATAAATACCAAAGCAAAGCTAAATCCAAATAACATTCCAGATAAATCAAGGTTGGATGGATAGCAAGATATTGATCAAGATGAATATTTCAAGATGGGGTTGCATGATAGACAAGGTGAGAGAGATGATTCAACGAGTGACATGGTTTAGATTGATATGGCTAAGAAAGGCTCGGCAATCAAGAATAGCGTTCTAATAGGAACTATGATACTAGCAACTATCTACACATCTCGACTAACTATGTCAGAAACTACCATAAGACAAACACAACGACATCAACACATATGGAATGGCATCATCCTATGCATTTTAACTACACAATCACAACATGGCATGAAGAAGGTAAAATTTAACCATATAAATATGTCAAAGCAGCCAAGCATATACATCAACTATAATAATTCCAAAGCAATTGCTTCAAAAGACAAGAAAATTAATATTACAAATCATACTAATTAAACAAGGAAACAACATGCAACAACATGAACCGAGTTGGGTCTAGGTTGGGTGCTAAAGCAATACTAAACTAATCGATCCAATATCACAAACTAAATTATATGTCAACTAGTATAAACAAGTTAAACATCACATCGAATAAATAACAATTGCCCTATTAATAACATGGTAATACATGCTAATGTAAGATTGTCCTACAAGAAGCAAAATATATGTTCAAGCATAACAATTAACTACAAATAAATATTTAGATAGTTCTAAATATTTATAATGGTTAGCAACAATGAATATCAAACAGAAACCATAACAACTATTAGCAACATTTCTATTACAAGATCAAACAAACACTATATGGTGAAAAGTAATTAAACAACTAAATACTAAGAATGGTATCATACAAGGCATGTCAATAAAGAATCATGAAGATGTCTTAACTAATAGTTCAAGCATCAAACGTACAAGTTATCATGAGAAGATACTAAACTAGGAAATGCTTCTAATAGTAAGAAACAATAAATATTCAATAACGACTAGCTATAGAATTACATCCACGTACTTGAAATAATATACCATGATATGCACACTAAGCATACGAGAAAAGTATAAACAAACCACCATGAAAGTTCAACTACTCTAAGTATGTGATGAACTATTGCAACGCAAACAACACACTCATAATACTAGCATGAGACATAGACAACAATCTACAAAAAGAACAAGAAACTAAGTACTCTAGTACAACACATGAAACATGACAAGACATGAAAGGTTACAATCATGACATAATGTCTGGTCTTAGTTATACCACAAAGAAATATAAAATAAACAAGATATAATGATAAGCATGAATATGATCATCACACAATCAAGATGCTATGGTACCAATACAATACGTACAACTCATGAGTGCAACATAATTTAGTTTATAACAACTGTACATCAAGCATAGTAATATCACACAACTCTAATATATAGTTATGACATGTAAGAACATGGAAGCATAGCATTATCACACAACACTAGCATTGCTACTTTGCTACTTATGAAAAATAATCATATGAATGTAGCATACTAAGCATATGGAAAAGTAAACAACTAGATCATGACATCAAGAAAATCAACATATACAAGAATGAATAAGAAGATGGCATGCATTGCTATCCGATACATCCTACACATGCAAAGACATAAGATACACAACTAGGCATCTACACGATACAAATTTATACACCCACACTATGTATTTTACTTTGACATTCACACAACATCATGGTATAATCTAGCAAAAGAAATCTTACTTATATGAATATGAAATCAATAAACTACTAACATGCATCTCTACCATGCAAAGGCTAACCATAACCATGTACTTATAATAGTAACTAGCAATTTTAAACACAAAACAAGATACAATCAAAACATTAATTTGACTTTGAGAAATTCTAACATGATATGGAAATAACTAAAATAAATGTCCATGATAAACATCAAGATGTAATATCTAAGTTCTATGCTACAAGCATAAATTATATGTAGCAAAACAATTATAGACATACCATAAAGAAAGCAACCATGTAATCTTTCATAGAAATCAACTACAAAATAGGATTAGTAACTCATGTCACACACCTTAGAGAACTAAGAAAAGAAATTTTGAATCATGGTGCGACAAATAATATAAATGCTATTAATAGGATTACAACAAGCAGTGTGCTGCAAGCATAAAATATATGTGGCAATAATAATATAAGCATGGCACAAAGAAATCAACCATGAAATCTTGCATAACAGTTATCTACAAAATAAAGAATATACTAAGCAATAATATGTCATGTGACAAAGAACCACAATGGTTTTGTTCTCAAACAATAAACCATTTCATTACTTCCATGATAAAGAAACTATGCAACAACACATACACAAAAATATATAAAACTCTACATAGACATGGCATGACTTCAAAACAATAATATAAATATGCGACATATACAGATATGAATATGTAAATCATATTCAAATAAATCAAACAACCGTTCATAGTAATTCTATTAAATTATAAGCATGATAAAAATTTACTAAATTTTATACACGCGCAAGCAAGGACTACAAGATATATCTAACACTATCAACATGATACATCACATGAACTATATTTAGCAAGATTAAATATATGAAACACTAAACATGGCAATCAATCATAAAATTAGTGCACATGCATAATAAGAACTATATGCGATAACAAAAATATCAAGACGATATAACACATACAAATACTATAATAATTTAAACAAAAGTAAAATAAATCAAATAAATTATATGTCACTTCTAGGATTATAAAACAATTAGGAGCGACTCCTACGCATATCACGGACATGTGGAAAAACAACATATTAACACAAACTTCACCGATGAACTACTACATAAGATACTAATTCACAAAGACTAATACAAAGACATATCACACTACAACATAATCAAGAAATTATCACACGAAATCGTATAAAGATATATTAAAATAAAACATTCAAATTAACACGAACGACTAAATGAAATATATTCTAAACAAACGATTTACCTATCTTAAAACTAATTCCACTATAGGATTCTATGGTCATAGAAATAATTTGATATATATCGCACCGAAATTATCCGAGGAGCATGAACAGAAACTACGGAAACAAGATTATGCCATTGAAAAACATCCGGTTCATGTGATGATGGATACTCGTGATCAACTACGAAGATAGGCAAAAACATGATGTCTAGGAGATAACATGATTGATGTTGAGAAGGTTTGCAAAAGGAATTGGACATAGGCTCACCAAGTTTGAAGAATCTAAACGATAAACTCGACGAACAAGAAAATTGTACGTATAGCTTTGATGCAAGAGTACGAGCAGCACAGAGCTCCTCTTGAGAAAGTGTAAAAATGAAAATGGTGGAGGGAAGAAAGGGACGCGTGAGGCTTACCCCGGTTCATGATTTTATAGGCCGTGGAGGGAGATCAAGAGTTTAATGCCAACTTATGGCATTCGGTGCATCACGTTGGCTGGGTTGATTAAGACAAGAAAGTGGAAGTTTAATTTCCTGAATGAGTTCTCCATGGAATTCTAAACATCTTTTGTGTTGGTGGAAACTTGAAATGATGGCCATAATATCCACTAGAAGGAGAGGAAGAGATGGAAGCAACCATGGCTTCACGTTGTGTCTCTTCTGTTCCTGTTCGTGTCGTGCACGAGAGAGAATTGACAATTTGTGATTAAGTTCGTTGGAGTTTGATAATAAATACAAAGTTCATTTTTTCTTGACAAAACATGGTTAGGGACAAGAGTGTGAGGGATAAATAGTTGTAGGGAAAAGAGAAGAAGTTGCCCACGTCCTAGACTACATCGTATATGTGCACGTATATGTACAGCCATAACGATCGTTGGAAAAAATAAAAAGAAAAATCACAGCAAAGGAAAAAACCTTCGTGCGCGTGTACTAGCTGCTAACTACGATCCTATTAGTATGCAAACTACGTCCAATGGAAATAGATCAATCGTAGTAGTATGCATCTATATGAGTACTACATATACAATGAGGAATTTGCTCGGACCAGGAGCGACTAGCCGGACGTTCGCCGATGCCTCGTTGGTGCGGCTAATCGGCCTCGCCGGCGCCGCAGCGGATGGTGAGTTGATCACGTAGAGGTTTGAAGAAGCGCTGCCTGCGGCGGCTAGGTTTTGATGAAGAGGTAGAGCGATACAGGTAGATATACGTATACGTGCACATATAAGATGTAGTCTAGGACGTGGGCAACTTTTTCTTTTTTCCCTACAACTATTTATCCCTCACACTCTAGTCCCTAACCATGTTTTGTCAAGAAAAAATGAACTTTGTACTTATTATCAAACTCCAACGAACTTAATCACAAATTGTCAATTCTCTCCGTGCACGAGGAGGAAGAAGAAAGGTACGTTTGTGGGCTCCGTAAGGAAAAGAGAATGGGCCTTAATGAGAAAAGTTAGCCCAAAGGAAAATAAAAATAAATAGAAGAGAGGTAGGCTTCATATATGAAAGGAAAAATAAAAGATACATGCTAGGGAATCTTGGCTAAAATTTGAGAGAGAAATAAATTAGATTTTCCCGAAAGGAAAATAAATCTAAAATAAGAATAGAAGACCAAACAAAAATCAAATGAAGTTTCAAAATTCAAAAGCACATATTTTAATATGCCAAACACAAAAAAAATCGGGGAAAAGAGAACAATAAAACTTAAAATTTAATTTAAGTTGGCATTAGTTCAAATTAAATCCTTTGAATTATAAAAAAATAATTTAAGCTTTTATTGACCGAATAAAATAAATGAAATTTTCTGGCCCTACTTTTTGAAAATATTTTTCTTAAACATTCCGAGCATCGGGATGTTACATTTGATTTGAAGTTATGATTTTTTTTAAATTCATGATATTTTTAAAATCGGTTTTCTCAGTTGCAAGTTCACCAACGAGTCGCAACTGGGTACGACATTTTTTTTTCTCAGTTGCAAGTCCACCAACGAGTCGCAAATGGGTTCGATTTTTTTTCTCGAGTGCAAGTCCACCAACGAGTCGTAACTAGTTCCGACTTATTTCTCAGTTGCAAGTCCACCAACGAGTTGCAACTAGGTCCGGTTTTGTTCTCAGTTGCAAGCCCACCAACCAGTCGCAACTGGGTCAGACTTTTTTTCTCATTTGCAACTCCCCCAATGAGTCGTAACTGGTTTCGTTTTCTTTCTCACTTGCAGGTCCATCAACGAGTGGCAACTGGGCCCGACTTTTTTTCTTAGTTGCAAGTCCACCAACGAGTCGCAACTGGATTCGTTTTTTTTTCTTAGTTGCAAGTCTACCAACGAGTCGCAACTATGTCCGGGTTTTTTTCTCAGTTGCAAGCCCACCAACGAGTCGCAACTGGGTCCGACTTTTTTTCTCAGTTTCAAGTCCACCAACGAGTCGCAACTTGGTTCGATTTTTTTCTCAGTTGCAAGTCTACGAACGAGTCGCAACTGGGTCCAACTTTTTTTTCTCATTTGCAAGTCCATCAACGAGACGCAACTGGGTCTGACTTTTTTTCTTCTTAGTTGCAAGTCCACCAACAAGTGGCAACTGGGTGCAACTTTTTTTTCTCAGTTGCAAGACTATCAACGAGTCGCAACTGGGTCTAAATTTTTTTCTAAGTTGCAAGTTCACCATCGAGTCGCAACTGCTTACAATTTTTTTAGTTCAAGTCCAACTGGGTCTGACTTTTTTTTCCTCAGTTGCAAGTCCACCAACGAGTCGCAACCGGGTTTAACTTTTTTTTCTCAGTTGCAAACCCACCAACGAGTCGCAACTGGGTTTGGTTTTTTTTCTCAGTTGCAAGTCCACCAACGAATCATTCTTTTCTTTGCTTTTTCTCTTATCCTTTTTTACTCCATTTGTGGTGGGTTGTGCTTTTTATTTGCCCGAAGTGTTAAATTTTCAATATAAATATAGAAACACTTAATTCATTATTTATCTTGTCAAAAAAATTAAATTAAATTAAATTAAAAAATATTTTTAAAATATATACAAACTAATACGCGACTATACGCATAGCAAAATCCAAGCCGAATTAAAAAATATCGTGACTACATACACGTCTCTTTTTCCTGTTCACTAAGCCCACTAGACAAATTATCAGCCTCAAACAAACAAACAATGCTCAGTTAAAAAATATATGGGCTGACATCAGCGCAGCGCATGTGCCATAGTCACTCCCTTATCGAAAACGAACTTAACTAAGTCACATGCGCATGTGCCCTAGTCACTCCCTTATCGAAAAGGGACGGACGAATCAATCCGAGAATACAAAGCTTTTCTTAGTTTATGTTAGATTTATCAAAAACAGACATACGAATTAATCGGCGAACCATATAAGATCATGTTAGATGATAAAACTAGTTCGAATAATCCAATCCAAACGAATGTAGGATACGGAAGGTTTGAAGATTCTGGTTGGATATGTTCAAGGTCACATATCAACTATGCCGATGGGAAGTACAAACACCAAAACATCACACACGTGTACACCTATCTATCTACTTTCGACTGTATCAATAGAACACTTGTCCCATATCAGTGAACGGGAACGGCACGGCGCTGCTCTGGGCCACCTCCGCAGCGTCAGCTCGGCGTCCGGCGTCGGCCCCGATCCGCCTCCTCTTATTATCGTGGCTTGAATCCTTGCCACCGGCGGCATCCAGCTCCTCCTTCTTGGAGATCATGGCGCGCAGCACCACAGTGGGGTCGTCCGCGAGCTTGCCGAGGAACGCCATCATCTGTCCCGGCCGAGTCTCCGCGGCGCGGAGCCTGCGGTCCATGGCCTGCAGCTCCTCCTGCATGCCCCTCCGCTCGTCCCGCAGCCTCTGCACGGCCTGGATCGTCCCCCGCACCTCCTCCTCGTCCTCGCACAGCTCCCTGCCGGCCCTCTTCTTCTTGCGCACGATCAGCGGCAGCAGCCTCGTCTGGCCGCGCAGGAAGGACTCGTGCGCGAATTCCCACACGTCCGGGTCGACCTTGCGGAATCCCTGAGAAGGATGAACAGGCATACGTAAGCAATCGCAAACACACTGGATCAATTGGAGCAGAGGAGGAGGGAGGCAGCGTACGTAGGTGTTGAGCTGGCGGACGAAGCTGGCGAAGTTGCGGTGCTTGAAGTAGGAGGGGAGGAGGAAGTCGGAGAAGGCGGCGGGGTCGAGGACGAGGAAGGTGTTGCTGGCGCCGCCCCAGCACACGACGGCGTCCGTGGCCGGGTCGCTCACCATGTGGAACGTCTTGGCCACGAACGGCGCCACGTCGCCCGGGCCGCCGCCGTCGTCCTGGACCTTGCACTCGCTTCCCATGGACGAAGAAGCTGGAGTACAACCGATTTTGATGGATTCTCCTACCGGATAAGGAAGTCGCTCTGCTCGGTGTGGACTGTGGGCTTGTTGGTGAAGTCGCTCGCAGATATTTCGGTCCACAGCGGCGACGCTTTATAGGAGAGAGTATCTACCTCACTCTGTGCTTGCCGACGTTGTGGCTTGTCGGCCGCGGGGGCGTGGAGACAGGTGATGGCGTGTTTGGGTTCACGCCTTGGGCGGTAACAAATGGAGCCATCTGATTTGCGCGGTGATGTGGCACCGGTGGTGCGGGATTTTGCGAGGATTCGGCGCTTGTCGCATGCGGGACACGTGTGGCGCCCTGGTGTAAAGTGTTGTGCTGTCAACCCTCGTCATGGCATCTCCGCTTGAAAGCATTCTCCTTTTTCCTTTTCAGCGTGCTGTACGATATTTACCCGAATATCTCACAGCTACTCTATCAGATATACTATATCTGTGAACTGCAAAATTGATATATTACCTCCGATCCATATTAATGGACACACACTTAATGCAACTTTATATTAGAGTTGTACTAAGTGTGTGCCCATTAATATGTGTCAAAGGAAGTATCATTTTTCGTAAAACTATTTTTGTTTGTTTTTTACATTATGAGTTTTACTTGAATACCAGAACAGAACATTATAATTTACAAAGAGGCCCCTAAAAATAAAAGTTAGATCACAATTGGATCCTTAGTCATCTTCACCGGTTAAGACTCATAGAAAGCGAGGGAGGGGAGGGCGCCGAGGCTGGCCGCACCAAAGACCGCCCCTGCCCATTGCTGGCTACCCCTGGCTGCACCCGAGCTGCGCCGGCCGCGCCCGTGGTCACGTCAGTCGCTGCTAGCCTGCTCGTGGACTCGTTCGGCCTCGCCCGAGCCGATGTGGCTTGTCCGGCCGCTGCGGTGGCTTCGCCTGGACGCTTGTGGTCTCGCCCAGTCGTCGGTGTGGACTCGCTCCGATCATGGGCACCGTGGCGCGAAGGAAGTTTCACGGAAGCCAACTGTTTGTCATGGGATAAAGGAAACCGCAAATGAGTCCAGTTAAACGCCAGATATAAGGATGCGGAGTGCTTTTAACGTTCCCGTAAAAAAGCCGCAGATCGAGAAAATATACGGTATTTGTTTTGGACGTTTTTTTTTGCTCTGGTATGCCATATCGACAGTTACTTTGCGGGACGAGGCTATATATCGTATTTGCTAGAGTTTCTTTGAGGGTCTCTACCGCGAATAACCAATTTCGTCCCCGAATGTTTTGATTGCTTAATACAGTTTCAACAATAATATTTGTTCACCAACCGCGTTCGAACGTTTCCGCAAATATACCACGGAAGTAAATTATTAAACATATTTAATCATTTCATCAAAATCAAGGGAATTGCAAGTCGCGAAAAGTAGTTTCAAGCATATGATGGAAGATGTGCCCTTAGTGTGAATAATATAGAGATTCAACACAATTCATCAAAATCCTTAACCAGCTCAAACATTCAAAAACCCACAACCACACTAAATAAAATTAATAGATATTCAATGGTGTTTATTTGATGATCCGAGTGGGAGTTTCCTTAATGCGAGGAAGGAGCTCGCCATAGGGAAAGCTCGCTCACATGCCTTAAGGGCATCTCCAACGCCGGCCTCAAAATGGATATGGTATCCGATCATCTAGTCTTTACCTTTAACGTTCACCGGTAATACAACCAAAAGGACGACGCTCGACCGGCCTAATTTGGCCGGTCACCCGCGAGCCGTCTGATCTCTCGTGATCCAATGGATCAGATTCGAGCGTACCCTTTCGGATTAGACGACTGCAATATTTACGATAACTTTGCAATATTTATGATATATTTGCAACTTTTTAGTATATGGATGCAACATTTTTTATGTTTGGTGCTTTTTGCAGTAAAAAAATGGTGGTAACAAATTTTAATCGCTGGTGGTAGCATTTTTTTACTATCGGTTGCAACTTTTTTGATACATGGATGCAACAAAAATTTATTTTGTGCATTTTTTTTATATTTTTTTCACTGTTGCAACAAAAAATCTGATGAAAAATTTACGTACCATATTTATCATCAATTAGTGTCAGCAAATTTAATCACCGCTTGTACCTTTTTTTATAACGGTTGCAACGAAATTCAGACCCATCATCATCGATCACGTTTCATTTTTTTTGTTGTAGCAAAAAATCATTTATAACATTTTGATATCATGCTAACAAATGAATGCACTTAGCACTAAAATACTACTAGATACATCCGTTTAGCAAAAAGTAATATAGATCATATTGGTATAGTAATAGTACGGAAGGTAACATTTTATATTATGGTTGCAACATTTATCATACTTCATATGCAACAAAACGGAAAAGTGGATATATGTGGGCCTTGGCAGGCTGGTCGGTCGGCCGGCCACGAACATTTCCCCAACCAAAATTGGTCAAATTAAACTTGAACGAAATTCTTCGACTATTTGAACCAACTGACTTGACGTTTACCCCGGAATCTGTACTGAGCTTTCAACACAGGTGAAAGGTGAAGGCTCAGGTGGGAGCAGGTTGGTATGTTGGATAAGAAATCTGGAGGGTGGAACGGGCCAAAAATGGACACGCTATGAACGTTTGGTCCATGGCTTTGCTGTGGATTTCCCTTTATTAAGGAAGGGCGCCAGGTGCTTTACTATCTAACAAAAACCAATCCATCCCCCCTCTTCAAGGCTTCCATGACTGAAAGATCGACACTTTTTTTAAAAGAGAACAAAGTATAATGCAGGCGTTTACATACACGAGTATACACTCACCTCTATGAACGTATACACGCACATTCTACCTTATGAGCATTTTCGTAATACTGAGTCGACACATTATCTTGAAATTAACGAAGTCATCACCTCGTTTTCGACGAAAATATCTTCTTCCACTGAAAGTGCATCGTCGAAAGGCCTAAAATAAATTCCGGAAAATATGACATCAATGTCCAATTTGAGATTTGAACTCTGATGAACCGGAGCCTGGGATATCATTATTACTTTAACCAACTCAACCACATATTGATTCTGTCAAACCAGTATAAAGTCACTCAAAAACCATGTCGGAATTGGGAGTTTATAAATGTAAACAATGTGTTCCCTTTCGTCCCGAACCAACCGCCTTAATCAAAAGCGTAACGGAGCTATCAGGGTATGTAGCAGCTTGTGGCTCACAGCCTCTGTCCATGGCAAGGTGGCTGCAGGCTGCCAGTCGAAAGGAACCGAGCACTGGCGTCGACACGTCGCACCCTCCACGCTCGATCACGCCCGTCCCGTCGCTTTGTCCGCAGCAGACTATAAGAGATAAAATAATATACTTTTGCTTAGGTGATGAGAGAGAAGAAAAGAAAAAAGGTAAGCGGGCTTTTAGCTAATAGCCAGTTCTAGCACGCGCTCCTAGGCAGTTTGTGAGAGTAAAATGTGAACCATATGTAATAAAAGTAGTATATTTTTGTCACTAACTATTGTACAAGCCGGCTATAAGATAAACTATAAGATGGCTTATAGCCAGCACTTGGCTCTACTATTAACCATGCTCTTACCTTTTCAGCTGGTTGGTCGGGGCGTGCGCGCGCGGCATTGGCCGCATCCCCGTCGTGCGATCACCCGACCAGTTTATCTCACACCCGGCCGTGTCATCCACTAGCCATTGAGTCGATGACTTTGTGGACTTACGGTGTGTTTGGTTCGGGGTGTGGGTTGTGTCGGCCCGAGCGATTAAGCGGCCACGAGTGTTTGGTTCTGGGGTGCAAGCGAGCGAGGTGGCTGGAGCGAAACAATTCTTATGCAGAATGGTGGGTGCAGCGACTCCCCTAAATCGAGTGAACCACGCGAAGCGGAGCGGTGCCGAGCGGAGCTAGATGACACCTCTAACCAAACACACCCTTAAAGCTTTGGATGCGCGGCTTAGATTGATGCGCCGCGCGTATTGTGACCGATGGAAGTATGTTTTTGAACTTGAACCCATCGTCATGCCCAGGAAAGGAGAAATCAATGGCACCGGGCTGCTCCCGCGGCGGGCTCGCCGACGTCCACGCCAGCTCTACAGCGACGGTCTGCCAAGTATGCCCGGCGAATTCGATGTGCACACTTTCTATATGACCGAACCAAAAAATGTGATTACTGATGGATCACAAAAAACGTGATTCAAACGGATCATTCATATCAATCGATCCTATATGTTCGAATTAATCTCACTCTTTATGTTCATTTTAAATCTAAGAAGGATATGAGAAGATTCAGATGTGATCGAATGTGTCCGTCATGTCTAACTAACGACGGGGTTTCACACGAAAACCAACGGTCCAACGAATGGGATTAAGGTGGGTTGCTCACGTGCACATCAATCGCCAACTCTCTTCTTGTCCTCGTCGCGGTCTTTCTTTTTCACCATCGATTGTGTTGTGTACCGTTCGCACTGTGGTTAGGTTAGTCTCGGTACCTTTAGCTGGTGAATAAAATATTTTAACAAAGACATTCGTAAAGCTAGTGAGACTAATTTGGTTAGAAGGAAAAAAATAATCAAACAACTCTAATAAATCTCTTTTTATGTTTTCAGCTTACTTGTTTCTGGCGATTTGAAGATGTGCAAGGAGCGTGGCTTAAGTGAAAATTCAAATTAGCGGAGAAGGTATAATATTTTCATCCTCACATCTCTTGCATGATTAAATATGATGACATTATTATTTGATTGGTTGTACTTAATTTTGGCTTCCCGTATTATTAAAGAACAATTAATTTTAGTTTTTATTGCGAGTTTTGCTAGTTTAGCTTTGGTGTTGAGCTCCACCTTAAGTTTGAGAAAATAAAAAGAATAAATAAGAGGCCAACAATAAAGATTTATAATAAAGATTGGTTAGAGCTTGAATATTTAAGCGTTCGTTTTTGTTTAAATTTGAATTACAACATTTCATGCATCGTTGATTTTCATTATCGGACAACAATCTTGTGAGAAAGCGCTTAATAAATTTGTGAACAAGCTTGGCGTCTTTCAATGTTCACTAACACATAAATTATATGAACCTCCCACTATTCTCTTAATACATTTGGGGCCCGCTCCGCTAACCATAAAGGTGATGTACCATGAGTTATTCTTGAAGAGTTTACTAGTCGTTTGGCTTACGAACCACGGTTAGTCCCAAATTTCGGTATTGGGTAGAGCAACACGTGTAGCGGAAAGTCTATGACGTGAACCTCAACTCTCTGGTTATTTACATATTGGCGATGAGTGGTAACATGGGTGTAGTGGTAATCGATATCTCAGGCAAGATAAAGCCCCCCCCCCCCCCACACACACACACACAAACAAAACTTGAATATTAAAAACAATAATCATGTTCCCTTTTTAAGCTTGTGACTTTGGATCAAGGTAGCTAGATTTATAATGACACTCACATGGAGGAACTAGCAAGTTGATCTTACTTAGGGTAGATGAGAATAATTTATGTAAGTGCCTCATGCAAAAATTCTTCTAACCCTTATTAAAAGAGACGCTTCAGACGTGTTCCGCCACCTAGCTATTTATTAAGACTTGAGTTGAGAATTAAAGTTATTTCTTGATAAACTACACATGGAAAGACGGTGATATTATGTGCAACCACTTAAATAGCAGTATCATCTTGTTTAGTGTTGCATGCTTTGTGATAATGACTATACTACATCATCATCTCAAACTGGTAAACCCTTTTTTCCGAATCATGAAGTTCCCATTGTTATTTTCATCTTTTGATTACTCGAGGATGAGCACCACTTTAGTTTTAGGTAGTTTAGGCTCCATTTGATGACGTTTTCTGCTCGGTTTAACCCAGGGTTATTCACTAACAGATATTTGCCAAAAGTAGAGAAACATTGTTTTCATACATGTTATTCAATTACAAAAGAGGAGATGGGAACTTTTCCGTTAAAAAGATCTTCATTTGGCGTCACTAGAACATAAGACAATGGTTGGTACAAGCAGCTCCACTCATACCACTGGGTGTACCAAGCGCCACCGACTTCCTCTAATCTAAAGAAGAAACTATTGTATTGGGCATATGATTAATAGAACAACAGAACACCCTACACTACAAGAAATATGTCAACTAGTGACCTTTTGTCGGTGACCTTGAAAAAATTGGTCACATATCTCGACCCAATTGTTTGAGAGGGTCTAAACCTGTACATGAGTTGGTCATAATGCAAAGAGCAAAGGTTTGCTTCCCTATTCTGGCCCGATTGGGACCAATTTAAATGGTCATGATCCATATTTTCGATATTTTGTTGCGTCCTGGGCCAAACCCCATGAAGGAACGTGTAGGATAGCCCACGAAATATAATACGTCCTGGGCCGGCTCGGCTAACCTAGTTTTTTTTGCTCTTTTTCTGCTTTCTTTTATACCTTTCGATTTTGAACTCCAATTTCAACCAAATAAATTTTGATTTATTTTTTAAAGATGTTCTCCTTTATTATGGACTATTAGGGACAATTTTTATTCCAATAAAATATAAAATACCACTAAGATTATATATTGCCTTATATAGGGTCATGAAAAAAAACAGGACTATTTTTTGAAATTCAAATGCAAGATAAAATAAATGCAGGGTTTTAAAATTATGACATGATGAAATGCAAACATACACTTCTAATGTTTCGGTTTGCAAACATACACAAAGCGAAGATTTTCTATTTTTGTGATTTTTTTGAACCTTTTATGCCGGTTATTTGTACATGATATATGGTCTAATGGTTATAGAAAATATAGTTCTCACATTTTGAAACTTATTTTTGGTATTTGCTTCACAAAAAAACTCATTTTCTGCACTCGAAAAATGAAAACATATATTTTTATTCAAAGAAAAATAAAACTTTCTTCGGCAACATTATGTAAGCGGGCTTCAAAATGCGATCAAAACGGGGGAGGGGGGACATGACAGGTGATAGCTAGGGGTGTAATTTTGCAAAAATCTTGGTGGATCTCTGATTAAATGACTACTTGTCTACCCAGAAATGACTTTTTGAAAAAATAAAGAGCAAATTATCAAGCGGTTGTAGTTCAAATTTGACTCTCTTCCAACTAAATCTGCGGAAATTTGTCTTTTTCAGGAGAGGTTGATAAAATCATTTATCATGCAAACATTTGGTCAATTGTTAATAAAATATGGTCTAGTGTTTTAAAAAAATGGAGTGGTTCAAATTCACACCAAATATTTGGTAGGTTCTTCAGAAAACAACCCTACTTTTGGCACACGGAAAATGAAAAATGGATTTTTCGTACAACGAAAATGAAAACTTCCTTTGGCAAATTTGTTGCCCATTCCAATATGCACACATTTGCATAAAATGAGATCATTTGGGAAAACTATCCTTCGAAACTAGCACTAACATCGATCATTTGGCTTGAAAGTCACGAACTTCATACTCGATAACTCATTTTGAGAAGAATTTTTTAAGATATTTGCATTATTCCAAGTTTGTTAGTTTTTATGGTTACTAGGACATAAATTAGGATGCAACGCGAAGGTTTTACATTTTTTTGAATTTTTTTGAATTTTAAATGTCGGTTTCAAAATGCGGTCAAAACGGCGGGCATGACCGGTGATAGCTAGGGGTGTAATCTTGGAAAACTCTTGGTGGATCTCTGATGAAATGACTACTTGTCTACCAAGAAATGATTTTTTGAAAAAATAAAGATCAAACTATCAAGCAGCTGTAGTTTAAATTTGACCCTCTTCCAAATGAATCGATGGAAATTTGTCTTTTTCAGGAGAGGTGGATAAAATCATTTATCATGCAAAAATTTGGTCAATTGTTAATAAAATATGGTCTAGTATTTTACAAAAACGGAGTGGTTCAAATTCACACCAAATATTTGGTAGCTTCTTCACAAAACAACCCTACTTTTGGCACTCGAAAAATGAAAAATGGATTTTTCGTACAACGAAAATGAAAACTTCCTTTGGCAAACTTGTTTCCTATTCCAATATGCACCCATTTGCACAAAATTAGATCATTTGGGAAAACTATCCTTTGAAACTAGCACTAATATCGGTCATTTGGCTTGAAAGCCATGAACCTTCATACTCGATAGCTCATTTTGAGAAGACCTTTTTAAGATATTTGCATTATTCCAAGATTTTTAGTTTGTATAGTTACTAGGACATAAATTAGGATGCAACGCGAAGGTTTTACATTTTTTTATTTTTATTTGAATTTTAAATGCCGGTTTCAAAATGCGGTCAAAACGGCGGGCATGACCGGTGATAGCTAGGGGTGGAATCTTGGAAAACTCTTGGTGGATCTCTGATGAAATGAATACTTTTCTACCAAGAAATAATTTTTTGAAAAAATAAAGAGCAAACTATCAAGCACATTTAGTTCAAATTTGACCCCGTTCCACCTGAATCTACGGAAATTTGTCTTTTTCAGGAGAGGTGTATAAAAATCATTTATCATGCAAATATTTGGTCAATTGTTAATAAAATATGGTCTAGTATTTTACAAAAATGGAGTGGTTCAAATTCACACCAAATATTTGGTAGCTTCTTCACAAAACAACCCTACTTTTGGCACTCGGAAAATGAAAAATGGATTTTTCGTACAACGAAAATGAAAACTTCCTTTGGCAAACTTGTTGCCCATTCCAATATGCACCCATTTTCACAAAACGAGATCATTTGGGAAAACTATCCTTCGAAACTATCACTAACGTCGGTCATTTGGCTTGAAAGCCACGAACCTTCACACTCGATAGCTCATTTTGAGAAGACTTTTTTTAAGATATTTGCATTATTCCAAGTTTGTTAGTTTGTATGGTTACTAGGACATAAATTAGGATGCAACGCGAAGGTTTTACATTTTTTTTATTTTTTTTTGAATTTTAAATGTGGGTTTCAAAATGCGGTCAAAACGGCGGGCATGACCGGTGATAGCTAGGGGTGGAATCTTGGAAAACTCTCTGTGGATCTCTGATGAAATGACTACTTGTCTACCAAGAAATGATTTTTTGAAAAAATAAAGAGCAAACTATCAAGCAGCTGTAGTTCAAATTTGACCCTCTTCCAGCTGAATCGATGGAAATTTGTCTTTTTCAGGAGAGGTGGATAAAATCATTTATCATGCAAAAATTTGGTCAATTGTTAATAAAATATGGTCTAGTATTTTACAAAAACGGAGTGGTTCAAATTCACATCAAATATTTGGTAGCTTCTTCAGAAAACAACCCTACTTTTGGCACTCGGAAAATGAAAAATGGATTTTTCGTACAACGAAAATGAAAACTTCCTTTGGAAAACTTGTTGCATATCCCAATATGCACCCATTTGCACAAAATGAGATCATTTGGGAAAACTATCCTTCGAAACTAGCACTAATATCGGTTATTTGGCTTGAAAGCCATGAACCTTCATACTCGATAGCTCATTTTGAGAAGACTTTTTTAAGATATGTGCATTATTCCAAGTTTTTTAGTTTGTATGGTTACTTGGACATAAATTAGGATGAAACGCGAAGGATTTACATTTTTTTTTGAATTTTAAATGCCGGTTTCAAAATGCGGTCAAAACGGCGCGCATGACCGGTGATAGCTAGGGGTGGAATCTTGGAAAACTCTTGGTGGATCTCTGATGAAATGACTACTTGTCTACCAAGAAATGATATTTTGAAAAAATAAAGAGCAAACTATCAAGCACATGTAGTTCAAATTTGACCCCGTTCCAGCTGAGTCTACGGAAATTTGTCTTTTTCAGGAGAGGTGTATAAAAATCATTTATCATGCAAACATTTGGTCAATTGTTAATAAAATATGGTCTAGTATTTTACAAAAATGGAGTGGTTCTAATTCACACCAAATATTTGGTAGCTTCTTCACAAAACAACCCTACTTTTGGCACTCAAAAATGAAAAATAGATTTTTCGTACAACAAAAATGAAAACTTCCTTTGGAAAACTTGTTGCCCATTTCAATATGCACCCATTTGCACAATATGGGATCATTTGGGAAAACTATCCTTTGAAACTAGCACTAACATCGATCATTTCGTAATTTTTGGTTATATTTCGTAACGTCAAAAATTACAATTGTGCCATGGTAAAAAACATTGTTTGCCATTCCAAGATGTACAGTTGTGCACAATATGAGATCATTAGAAAAAACTATGCCATTAATGTGACCATAAGATTGATCATTTGGCTTGAAAGCCATGAATCTTCATGCACGATAGCTCATCTCTAAGAACACTTTTTTAAAATATTTGTCGTATTACATGTTTATTATGGTTCCTAGTTATTTGGTCACATATAATTACACAATGCGAAGGTTTTCCTATTTTTTGTTTTTTTTGAATTTTTGATGCCCATTTCAGACCGTGGTCAACATGACAGGCATGACCGTTCCTAGCTAGGTGTTGAAACTTGGAAAACTTTTGGTGTTTCTCTGATTAAATAGATACTATTGTACCTAATTTTTTTTGCAAAAAGTCATGAGTAAACTATAAGGCAGGTGTAGTTCAAACTTGACCCACTTCTAGTAGAATCGACGCAAAATTGCTCTTTTTCACAAGAGGTGGATAAAATATTTTGATACCCAACCATTTGGTCAATTGTACATTAAATATGGCCTAATATTTTAGAAAAATGATTTGGTCCAAGTTTGCAACAAATATATGATAGCTCCTTCACAAAAACTCCTGCTTTTGGCTCTCGAAAAATAGAAAATGACTTTTTTGTTCAAAGAAAATGAAAAATTGTTTCAACAACATTGTTTTCCATCCCAAGATGCACACTTGTAAACTATATAGGCGCATTTGAACATTTATTTTTGAGAGCTGCTTCACAAAATGCTCATATTTTAGCACTTAAAATCTATTGCAAATCACACTTATTCCCAGCCAATCAGAATATAGAATCACTCTTCCCACGGATCACCCCCTGCATCCAATCTGAGCCGTCCACATCCAACAGATCCAACGTCTCTCACTTACCTCTCCTATACGCACGCACGCACGCCGGCCAACCCAAACCCTAGTAGCGTGCGGCCGCTCGATCCCCTTCCTTCCAAGGAACACCCGCGCCGCCGCCTCTCTCGCTCCCCCTCCCCGATCCAAAGAACACCCGCGTCGCCCCCTCCTCACCCAGCATGGCCTCCCCAGCCCATGGAGGAGCTCCTCCCTGCCTTCCCTCACGCCGCCCCCAGCCCCAGCACACCCGCACCGGCGAGCTCCGTCCGCTGCTCCTCGCCCCGCAGGTCGCCGCTCTTATCCCTCTCCTCCTTCTCCTCTCTTCCTCACACCCTCTCTCTCTCTCTCTTGCAGATTAGGAAGGACGCAACCGCCGAACTCCCCCAATCGAACTCGGCGCCCTCTGTCCCGGCGACCTCGCGACTCCGTCCATGTCGGTAAGTGCCCCTGCCCCCTCCTCCCCTCCCCTCCCCTCAGATCTTGATTTCCCCCCACACACCTGACGGCTCCCTCGCACCCACCGCAGATCTTCGAGTACAACGGCTCCGCCGTGGTAGACATGGTGGGGAAGAACTGCTCCGCGACCGCCGCCTCGACGTGAATCTGCAAACCATCGCCATCGAGTTCCAGTGCGTCTTCAAGATCCACAGCAAGATCTACATCGGCCTCTCCGGCCTCGCCACCGACGCCCAGACGCTGTGAGCCGCCGCCCAGATCCCCCCATCCCTCGGTTTCGCCTCTGGTCGATTTCTAGTGGCCGCGGTCTTGCTTATCTCAGGCTTTGATTGTTTGTTTGACCTCGGGGCGCAGGTTCCAGCGGCTGGTGTTCAAGCACTAGCTGTACCAGCTGGTGTTCAAGATGAAAATTAGATGTGATGTTGGATTGTTTTTTAAATTATGATAAGCAGATCAAGTAGATAGCGTGGTAATTTCTAACATTTGTTTCTTTATCATACAGGTTACCTGTGCTGCCTGGTCATTATTTTTCTAACATTTGGTTACTTGTCCTTTTTTTTGTAGCTATAGCTGAACTTCTTGACAATGCAGTTGGTGAGGTTTGCAATATCTGTTAGAACTTCCATTTAGCTCCAACACTGTTGGTATTCATGTGTTCAAATTTGTATAATGTGAAGGAAGTTGTAAGGAGTGAAATGAAATGTTGTATTCCTGTGTAAATATGTTGCTTTGACAGCAAAATTGAAAAAATGTTCGGTAAATGAATAGAATCTTTGTTTCAATAGAAAATGGTATTGGGCCTGAAGAGCCTACGGCCATGCAATGTTGGACCAGCATTTTTCATTTATTGAAAAAACTTGCATTGTAAAAGATAAAGGGTAGTGAAGAATTAGAATGCGAGAAGGCCAAGGTACAAAAAATAAATGGATTGTAAAAATTCGGAGGCCCCAAATTGAAATGAACTGCAAACGGCCCAAAGAAGCCAACCAGAATTGACAGAAAAAATGTTAGATGGGATGAATTATTGGGCTCGACCCATATAGATGGACGAACTCGACTGAGCTGATTCTAATCTACGACCTTTTCATTTGGTTGCTATTTTGCCACATCAGCTTGCCACGTTGGATCTGACGTGGACTGGCCAAACTACCAACGACCAAAATAATTGGTAATAAAATCTATGACCTTTTATTTTGGTCGTTAAGATCTATGACCATTTCATAAAAAAGGTCGCATTGTCCGCTTTGCGACCCTCATCTTTTGACCAACTGATTTTGGTCACAAATTGATAATAGTGACCTTTCAGTGACCAATATGAAGGGTCACAAGATAGCATATTTCTTGTAGAATAGAGACCAGAGTAAAGGAGGTGAGACCCGGAAGAGAATTGCTTCACTTAGATCCCTTTCACCCTCCTCTACAACATGATCATCCATTACATCATCAACAACACCGCCATGGAGGTAGATTCTAACTTGTAAGTGTAGGCTTTGTAAACTATGTTCGTAGTTTGACCTAGATACATAGATCAATTTAATCGTTTGTCTTATTAAGGAATGCTATGATAATATTTATTTGGTTTTACTTTGCATACTCCATGTATTTGGTTGTTATCCTTCTCTCATGCATGAATAGTTCCTCAAGGCATGGGGATGTAGAGGATTGACAAGATTCATTTGCCTAATTTGTAAGTTGATATTTCTGAGATTACTTCAATGATTTATTATTTGGTTGATTATATGTGGTGAGTGCAATTCTTGTTGTCTAATTTAAGGGTGCATACATCATGTTTTTTTGAAGCTTTCAAAGTGAAGGGTAAGGTACCCCCAGTATTTTATTACCAGGACCACAATATTTACAAATGTACAACAAAAGCTTCAAGTGACCTCCAAGTGACAAGTGTTGGTATCATCGGAGAGTGAATACCATATGAGGATAATGGGAATACATAATGCACAAAGTGTTGGTTTGTACTAACGACATCTGACCATTGGTGTTGGTAACATAAAGTAGGACAGTTAAACAATCCCATCAGGAGGAGTTTTGGGTATTAAGGCTAACTCACCTACTAAACACAGAATACAAAATGTAAAACCACATGAATAGGTAACTCCACATTATCATTGCCCTGAAACTTTCATTATTCGTCGTGAATTGAACATCTCCATTATAGTACAATTTTAGTTTATTTTCTCTTCTTTACCTTTATGATATTTATTTAAAACCTTAATTTTAGACCCTTTTTTTCAATCCACAACTACTTGTGTATCACTGTCACCATAATTCTCGTATATACCAAAAAAGTCAATTCACACGAGACATTTGACCCCTTGTCCGAGAACGAAACAATTACATTAACACTTTGATGGTATGAATTAACGCCCCCTCGTTGGTTACCCAAAGTGGAAGGTTGAGATGTAGACAACAGTAGGTTTCCCTTAGCGAAGATGCTAAGGTTGAATATCGAACCAGTAGGACTCCAAGATCGACAAGTAGGTGGCAAGGAAACAATGGCACCGTTTTAAGACAAAAGCTGCTTCCTTGACCTGGACCTGGACACACAGCAAATAACTTTGCTTCCCAACGAGTATAGCGGAGTTGTCAATTCCTCCGGCCTTGTTGTTTACAAAGGATAAAAAGCACGGGATAATAATGGTAGTGATAGCAACAGAAAATTAAATAAGCAGTAAATTGATAACGGGTGTAAACAGTATTGGAAATATGGACCGGGGTCCTATGATGTTCACTAGTGATGTCTCTCTCCCAAAAGACGATAAAATAGCCATGCAAGGTAAACAAATTACAGCTGGGAAATTGACAGGATTATGTGCGCAAACCAATGCTAATTATTCTATACAGAAAGGAAGAGGCTCAAAAGCATGGGCGGTACGCCAAGACAAGTAGACCGAAATCCATCTGCATCTACCTACTAATCATCCACCTTGTGATATCTATCCAGAACATCTCGCTGGTATTAAGTTGCGAATCCCGCCTGTCGTGGTAATACTAAAGGAATACCCCTAGGCGAGGGAAACCCAGGGATATCCTTAAGCCCTGGGTTTCCCCAAAGCACATCAAGCAAAATAAGACCAACAAAAAACACGAAGCATTGGCAGTCTCCGAGTAACATGTTATTCGGAGACCAGGCGTCGCTTCCGAGTACGCAACTACTCGGAAGCCCAGCAAGATCCGAGTAGACCGATACTCAGAAGTAATCGGCGAGGCCCCCCTACTCGGAAGATGGGAAACGCAACAGACGGGAGGCATTTAATGCTGTAGGCGTTTTCTCCTCTTTTATTAGTAGTAATGAGAAGACCGTTTTGTATTTAAGTACGTATTTAATCCTGTAATTAAGACCCATTTAAGCCAAGGTATTAAGGAGGCAGGGGCGCACTCTATATAAGCCACCCCCTCCCGTTCAGCATGGGCACGCGCAATACATTATACTCTCAGTATTTCTGAAGAAAGAACACCCCAGTCAGCCTGGGACAGGATTAAGGTTTTTATCTCCACGGAGAGGCCTAACCTGTATAATTCCTTTGCGTCAACCCTCTCTGCATACAGATTCATTTAGCTCCTTTCATACCCCTACATCTATTGTCAGATTTATATCCACGACAGTTGGCGCCCACCGTGGGGCTGAGTTGATCAACAATCGTAGAGATGGCGTTTTTCTCATCCTCTTCGTTGATTCGCGGCTCCGAGCTCATCGTCGGACAGGTTTTCCGTTTTGGATCGTTAGCTTTCATAGCTGATGATTCGGCCTGGTTGGCGGATTCTCCGCTCCAGGCACAATTGCTGCCCTCAAGAGGCAGCGTTCACTTCCGAGCTGACGAGTCGGGGGCCCTGCGCCTCCAGCAGTCGGCCCATCGCCAAGCGCCCGCGTTGTTATCTGTCCGCCACAAGAAGAAGCGTTCGGGCTGTCCGCACGCTCACCATCGCGGAAAATCGGTCAAGGTCCAGCAGGTGGTAGTCATCGACTCGGTGGAGTCAGCCCACAAGGCCCTGGACGAACTGATCGCAAGAGAAGGCTCCACAACATCTCTCTTGCCTCTGTTCGACTTGGTTGAAGAAGAAGGCATGTCGGCATCTGACCCCGAGTCAGGTGCCGAGCAAGAAGGTAGCAGTGACGCCCCAGTCGCGGTTGCAGAAGTGTGCATGGCTGAGAATCCGCCCTCTCAGCCATCGCCAGCTCGGGACTCTCACGCTCGAGATGAAGCGAACAGCCCATCCAGGGCTGGCACTCGGGAGCCGACCCGACGTGTTTCCGCTTTCCGAAGGTTGGAGCTCGGAGAGTCGAGTCGGCAACCCCGCCCCCTTACTCGGGAAGAGCGGGAAGAAGCAGAAGCGGCCGAGCGACTGCTAAACACCCCCATTGACACAAGTACTCCATAAGGGCGAGGCCTGGAGGCAGCCAGATTAACCAATTTGGCTGAGCGAGAACGCCTGGCCGAGCTAGAAAATACTCTCGAGCGTCAAGCTCGGGAGGTAGCTCGGCTCAGACAAAGCAGAACGAGTCGTCAACTGCGGGGCCCAGGTCGAGAGCCTTTCCGAGCTATGGGCACCCCAGTAGAAAATCTCATAGCGGCAACTCGGATTGCAAATTCTCTGTAGCCCAGTGGATCGGCGGCAGAAGAGATTCATCACCTGGCGTTTTTGTTATAAACCGCAGTCGATCAAAACGCTGCTGTCAGTCAATCACAGCAGCGGATCCATTCCCAAGTTCCCCCCGCAAGGACGTCACTGTCAGTACACACGCCCTATGGGGAAGCACGGAGGAACAAGAACAATTCGCCTCGGCGCAGAGATGAACCCCAAGGAGATCATCGCCAAGAGCAGTATCGGCATGAAGATCTCAGGAGGACAGAGGCCCGTGGGACGGGTCGGCCTACACCGCGGAGAGAGGAGTTCCCTCGGCACCGGGACGACCGTTATCTTGATGTTGAAGACGACGCCCGCAGTCATCTTGTACAGATCCGAGTCGACCGAGCCAGAACTCATCGTCAGGAGCAGGCTCGGCCCTCGATGGCCACAGGGCCGGTTTGTTTCAGTGAAAGGATTCGATCTACCCCTATTCCGCCTCACTTCAGGATAGCTCAAGGGGTGGATAAATACCGAGGTGATGCTAAACCCCAGACATGGCTGGATGATTACAGAATAGCCGTGCAAATCGGAGGGGGTGGTGACGAGATAGCCATGATGCACCTGCCATTGATGTTAGAGGGCTCAGCTCGGGCGTGGCTGAATCAGCTCCCCCCGAGTAGCATCTGGGTTTGGGAAGACCTCGAGAGAGTGTTCATCAAGAATTTCGAGGGGACCTACAAGAGGCCTGGAGGCTTGACCGAGCTACAATTATGCGTCCAAGGCAACACCGAGACTACTCGGGACTACATCCAGAGGTGGATCACACTCCACAACTCGGTGGAAGGCGTCTCCGAGTTCCAGGCCATTCACGCCTTCAAACAAGGGGTCAAGTACAGGGAGTTAAGTCTCAAGCTGGCCAGATCACCGCACATCACCTCACTCGGGAAGCTGATGGAGATAGCGAACAAGTATGCCATGGTGAAGAGGAGATTCGGCAGAAGAACCAGCAGCATAGAGGAGGTGGCAACTCGGCGCCGAACCCAAAGCAGAAGACCGCAAACAATAACAAGACAAAGGCAGAAGACACCCCAACGGACGCAGTGCTGATGGCTGCAGCAAACGCTTCGGGTCTTCATGGCAAGGGTCAAGCACGGAAGGAGTGGCAACCGCGGCAGAAAAAGCCGTCCAATGACGATGAAGTTCTGGATCAGCCTTGTCCTCTCCACACCACCCGTGATGCCGAAGGAAAGTTGGTTATTCCAAAGCATACATCTCGGCAGTGCCGCCTGATCAAGAGAGCAGCCCAGAACGCAAGAACAGGCCCTCATCAAGATAAGGACACCGGGAAAAAGAAGGCGCCCAGCGCAGAACTGGACAACGAAGGTTTTCCAAGAGAAGATGGAGTGCTGGTCATCTTCGCAGGACGAGATTCGAAGAGAGTAGAAAAGATAAGATTCAGAGAAGTCAACTCGGCAGCTCCGGCAGTTCCGAGTTACATGAAGTGGGCCGACGTCCCAATCACCTTTGATCAGTCGGATCACCCTCCTCACATTCCTCACCCGGGCAGGCACGCCCTGATCGTGGATCCTTTGGTGGAAACAGAGAATGGGAACTTCAGGATCAGAAATGTCTTGATGGATGGCGGCAGTGGAACTAACATCCTATATGCAAGCACCCTGAAGAGCATGAATATTCCAATGTCCAAGCTCCGCAAAAGCTATCTGGAATTTCATGGGATAATCCCGGGGAAAAAGGCGTACTCACTCGGAATGATCTCCCTCAATGTGGTCTTCGGTACTCCGAGTAACTTCCGGAAAGAGAAGATCACCTTTGAAGTAGTGGACTTCCCGAGTGCATACCACGCTTTACTCGGAAGGCCGGCCTATGCGAAATTTATGGCAATCCCCTGCTATGTCTATCTGAAACTCAAGATGCTCGGCCCGCATGGTGTGATCACCGTCTCAGGAGACTACAAGCAAGCCGAAGAACTGCTACAAAAGGGATCCCTGATAGCTGATCAGCAAATGGCTGAGGTCGAGCTGGCCGAATACAAAAAAGCCGCCGACTCGTCCGAGTTGTTGCAGCCAAAGAAGACATCTTCATTCGAGTCGGCCGGAGAGACCAAGAGGGTACAGATACACCCCACAGATGAAGACAAATACACCAACATCGCCACCGATCTGGATCCCCAATAGGAACTCGAGCTCGTCAACTTCCTCCGTGAGAATTGGGACATCTTCGCGTGGAAGCTCGCCGATATGCCTGGAGTCCCAAGGGAGTTGGCCGAGCACAAGTTAGACGTAGATCCAAAAGCAAGACCGGTGAAAGAGTCCCTCCGAAGGTTTTCCTCTGAGAAAAGGAAGGCCATCGGGCAGGAGATAGCTAGACTGTTAGCAGCCGGATTCATTAGGGAAATCTTCCACTCCGAGTGTTTAGCAAATCCTGTAATGGTTCCGAAGAAAGATAAATATTGGAGAACTTGTGTTGATTTTCGTCATATCAATAAAGTTTGTCCAAAAGACCATTTCCCTCTTCCTCGCATTGACCAGATTGTGGACTCCACGTCAGGTTGCGAGAGATTATGTTACCTCGATGCATACTCAGGTTACCATCAAATCCGACTATACGAACGAGACGAGCTCAAAACAACATTCATAACCCCATTCGGATGTTTCTGTTATGTCACGATGCCATTCGGACTGAGAAACACAGGCGCCACGTACCAGCGCATGATGCAGAATTGTCTGATCTGGCAGATCCGCCGAAACGTGGAAGTCTATGTGGATGACATTGTGATCAAGTCGGCTAAAGGAAGTAGTTTACTCGCCGACGTAGATGAAACTTTTCAGAGCCTCCGAGCCTACAACATCAGGCTCAATCCTGAAAAATGCGTTTTTGGCATGCCAGCAAGGAAGCTACTCGGATTCATGGTCTCCGAGCGAGGGATAGAGGCCAACCCGGAAAAAATTGCGGCAATTCAGAACATGAAGCCTCCCAAGCAGCTCCGAGACGTCCAAAGTTAACAGGTTGCCTCGCAGCACTCAGCCGTTTCATCTCCAGATTGGGAGAGAAAGCCTTACCTCTCTACCAACTGATGAAAAAAAAACGCCGAATTTCGTCTGGACAGAGGAAGCTCAAATGGCGTTTGAAGAACTCAAAAAGCAGCTGTCAACTCGGCCAGTACTGGCAGCGCCCCAAGAAAAAGAGCCGTTGTTGTTATACATTACAGCCACAAGCCGAGTTGTCAGCGTAGCCATAGTGGTGGAAAGGGAGGAAGAAGGAATATCACAGAAGGTACAAAGACCAGTGTACTACATCTCCGAAGTCCTCACCCCATCCAAGCAAAGATACCCCCACTACCAGAAGCTGGCAACGGGAATTTATTTGGCATCTCAGAAGCTCGCACATTACTTCCAGGATCATTCCATCATAGTAGTTTCTGAAGCTCCCTTGGAAGAAATTATGAATAACAGATACTCAACAGGCAGAATAGCAAAATGGAGTATGGACCTACTGCCCTTTGACCTCAGTTACCAAGCCAAAAAAGCAATCAAGTCACAAGCACTGGTGGACTTCCTGGCCGAGTGGATTGAGGTCCAGCATCCCCCACAACCAACGCTAGAGCATTGGACGATGTTCTTTGATGGATCCAAGATGTTACAGGGCGCAGGGGAAGGGGTGGTACTAGTCTCACCAAGAAAGGATGAAATGAGATACGTCCTCCAGATTCATTTCCCAGCAACAAACAACGAAGCCGAGTATGAAGCTCTCCTGTACGGTATGCGAATGGCCATCTCACTCGGAATCAGGAGACTTATGGTATTCGGAGACTCAGACCTGGTAATCAACCAAGTAATGAAAGAGTGGGACATCATAAGTCCAGCAATGACAACCTACTGCGTAGCAGTAAGAAAATTGGAGAAAAAATTTGATGGGCTCGAGCTCCATCACATTCCAAGGGCTAAGAATCAGGCAGCAGATGACCTAGCCAAATTAGGTTCCACTCGGGGTCAGATCCCACCAGGGATTTATTTGGAGCATTTGCATTCCCCGACAGTCAAGGAGGACCCTTTCCTAGAAGCCGACCCAGATATGCTGCCTGATAAGAACATCCCCAACAAAGAGGATATACCCGCAGTAGTGGATCTGGTTTTTGATGTGGAGGTTATTCCCCCCGAGTGGACACTTCCAATCCTTGCTTACCTGCAAAAACAGGAGTTACCTGATGACAAGATAGAAGCCAAGCAGATCGTCCGCAAATCCAAGTCCTACTCGGTGATCAATGGGGAGCTGTACAGGAACAACATCACTCATGTCCCGCAGCGATGCATCTCAGAGGAAGAAGGCCGCTGCATCCTACAAGACATCCACTCGGGAGATTGTGGCCATCATGGCTCAAGTCGGACGTTGGTGGCAAAAGCTTTCCGAGCTGGTTTCTTCTGGCCCGACGCCCTCAGCGATGCTCGGTACGTCGTGGACCACTGCGAAGGCTGCCAGTTTTATGCCAACCAGCCCTGCAAGCCAGCTTCCGAGCTGAAGACAATCCCCCTGGCCTGGCCATTTGCAGTCTGGGGACTGGATATGATCGGACCGCTCTGAACAGGCAAGCATGGCTTCACCCACATTTTGGTCGCCGTAGACAAGTTTACAAAATGGATAGAAGCAAAACCTATCAAGACCCAAGACTCCGCCACAACAGTCAGCTTCATGCAAGGCATCATTCATCGGTTCGGTGTCCCGCATGACATCATTACTAATAATGGATCGAACTTCAACTCGGCTGAATTCAAGAAATTCTGCTGGTCCAATGGCATCCAAGTCAACTTGGCCTCAGTCGCACACCCACAGTCCAACAGCCAAGTCCAACGAGCCAACGGACTAATACTCAAAGGAATCAAGCCTCGGCTACTTCGGGAACTAAAGGAAGCAGCGGGCGCTTGGGTTGACGAACTCCCTTCAGTCTTGTGGGGATTGCGTACAACTCCCAATTGCTCAAATCGGTCAACCCCCTTCTTCCTCGTCTACGGTTCAGAAGCAGTCCTTCCGAGTGACCTCAAGCACAATGCCCCCTGTATAAGCCAGTACACAGAAGCCGAAGCTGAAGAAGAACGACAAGACGGCGTTGATCTCCTAGAAGAGGAACGAAATTTAGCTCTCACCCGCTCGACGTTTTATCAGGAAGACCTTCGCTGATACCACGACCGGCACGTCCGAGCTCGCTCCTTCCAAGAGGGCTACATGGTACTTCGTGTCAAGAAAACTTCGGACCACAAACTCGCTCCCCCATGGGAAGGCCCATTTATCATCTCCGGAGTACTGCACAATGGGGCCTATCACCTGTACGATGTAACTAAGAAGATAGAAGAGCCTCATGCATGGAACACCCAATTACTGTGCCGCTTCTATGCATGAGCACGCTTGTAAGATATGAATAAATATTACTTCGTACGCATAGTGCGTCTCGCTCAATTTGTTTTCATAACTCAACATCAGGTTTTTATCCGAGCTGCGCGCAGCTCGGACGAGAACTTAGAAAATTTATGTTAAGTGCTCACCAACGCCCCAAAGGCTTGGGGAAGCACACCATCATCTGCATTGAGGACCTTGTATACAAGATCTTCAATAGAAATTTTTTCTAAGTACTTTCAAGTCTCAGGAGAGTTGGGGGCTGCTTAAAGTTGTAAAAACAAGTTTTTCTCCGAGCTGTGCGCAGCTCGGACGAAAACTGTTAATCAGGTTTCCCATCCGAACTGCGAGCAGCTCGGACGAGAACTTAGAAAACTTATGTGAAGTGCTCACCAACGCCCCAAAGGCTTGGGGAAGCACAACATCATCTGCATTGAGGACCTTGTATACAAGATCTTCAATAGAAATTTTTTCTAAGTACTTTCAAGTGTCAGGAGACTTGGGGGCTGCTTAAAGTTGTAAAAACAGATTTTTCTCCGAGATGTGCGCAGCTCGGACGAAAACTGTTAATCAGGTTTCCCATCCGAACTGCGAGCAGCTCGGACGAGAACTTAGAAAACTTATGTTAAGTGCTCACCAACGCCCCAAAGGCTTGGGGAAGCACAACATCATCTGCATTGAGGACCTTGTATACAAGATCTTCAATAGAAAAAATTTCTAAGTACTTTCAAGTCTCAGGAGACTTGGGGGCTGCTTAAAGTTGTAAAAACAGGTTTTTCTCCGAGCTGTGCGCAGCTCGGACGAAAACTGTTAATCAGGTTTCCATCCGAATTGCGAGCAGCTCGGACGAGAACTTAGAAAACTTATTTTAAGTGCTCACCAACGCCCCAAAGGCTTGGGGAAGCACAACATCAGCTGCATTGAGGACCTTGTATACAAGATATTCAATAGAAAAAAATTCTAAGTACTTTCAAGTCTCAGGAGACTTGGGGGCTGCTTAAAGTTGTAAAAACAGGTTTTTCTCCGAGCTGTGCGCAGCTCGGACGAAAACTGTTAATCAGGTTTCCCATCCGAACTGCGAGCAACTCGGACGAGAACTTAGAAAACTTATGTTAAGTGCTCACCAACGCCCCAAAGGCTTGGGGAAGCACAACATCATCTGCATTGAGGACCTTGTATACAAGATCTTCAATAGAATTTTTTTCTAAGTACTTTCAAGTCTCAGGAGACTTGGGGGCTGCTTAAAGTTGTAAAAACAAGTTTTTCTCCGAGCTGTGCGCAGCTCGGACGAAAACTGTTAATCAGGTTTCCCATCCAAACTGCGAGCAGCTCGGACGAGAACTTAGAAAACTTATGTTAAGAGCTCACCAACGCCCCAAAGGCTTGGGGAAGCACAACATCATCTGCATTGATGATCTTGTCCACCAGATCATCAATAGAAAATTTCTCTAAGTACCTTCAAGTCTAAGTAGACTTGGGGGCTCCTTAAAGCGATAAAAACAGGTTCTCTTCCGAACTATGCGCAGCTCGAGTGAAACCTTAGAAAATTCATACAAAAATAAAAGCAAGCATCGAAAGAAATATTCGTTTCCCACTAAGAAACAGAATACGAGTTCGTCAACCAAACGAGAGAGTGTCATGAAACAACCACACAGTGCAACTTATTACAGATCCACTCGGCATCCCGAGGCAAATATCAAACCAGTGTATTTTGCTGCGCTTCATTCATTCCTCGCCCGCCTCATCCGACTCACTAGTCACGCCAGTCGACTCAACAAAGAAGTCCAGATCGGGCATCAGGGCAATTCGGCTAGAAGTTTCAGCATAGCGCGGCAGGAAGGAGGTGCATCTCTGACCTTCTTTCGGATCTCCACCATCAACCCGCTCAAGATTATGGACCCGCTCCGGAAAATGCGCCTTGGTCAATGCCAGTGCGTAATTCGCACCGCTCCGTGCCGCTGAGCGTTTCCAGCGGGCCAGCTGATGGGGAGCCTCCTGGAGGACGGGTACAACGGTGTCCAATTTCACTCGGCTTCCCTCGTCAGGTGATAGCTTGCTCTTCAAGGCCAGGGTGGCACCGATAACCTCTTCAGCAAATTTCTTCTCTTTAGCGCACCCCATGGTCATCAATCCCCGAGCCAGAGCAAATTCTGTGGTCACTGGCGTATAGTTATCTCTCTTCATGATTTCCGCAAAGTCGGCCATGCGCGCTTGCTCGGCATCTGGATCTGTCCCATATGCTGCACTAAGGGAGAAGATGAGTACACAATCTAAGACTGGGAAACAGGTCCCTACCACAACTCGGACAGCCAAAAACTCACCAGACAAGGTCTCACTGAAAATGGCGAACCGCCCAGCGCAATACTCTTCAGCTGCCTTCACCGCCTTCCGAGTGGTTTCCAACTCGGCTTGATGTTTCTTCGCATCTTCGGCGCGCAGCTCGGATAGTTTTTCCAAGTCAGACTCCAGCTTGGATATGCAAGCCTCATTCTCCTTCACTGCATGTTTGTAATAATGAAGACTGGTCTCCAACGCTTTGTGAGCCTTGGCTCGTTTCTCAACCTGGTCTATTTCTTTCTTCATCTTAGCAACAAAATCATCATTCTCCTTGACTTTCGCATCAAAGGCTTTCTTCGCTGCCTCTGCAAGCACAACGTCAAACGGAAAAATAAGAAGATGAACAATGGCAGCTTAGAAACCCAAGAGCTTTTACCATTGTCCTCAGCATGTTGTTTCTTCAGTTTGTTCTGCTCCTCAAGCAGCACTTCATACGCACTCTGAGAAGCACTTTTCTCCTCCTGCAACTTCATGAAGGCCGACCCAAGCTTGCATGCCTCCTATGAAGAAAAGAGGAATGCCATATTCAAATAAAACCTCCTATAAAAAGACTCCGAATAACTTCGCGAAGTTACTCGGAGCCTTGGGGGCTACACCCAGTGGGTGCACTAAGAAATGCTCCCACTGGAAGTAAACTAAAATAAAACCTCCTATCAAAATACTCCGAATAACTTCGCGAAGTTACTCGGAGCCTTGGGGGCTACACCCAGTGGGTGCACTAAGAAATGCTCCCACTGGAAGTTAACTAAAATAAAAACCTCCTATCAAAAGACTCTGAATAACTTCGCAAAGTTACTCGGAGCCTTGGGGGCTACACCCAGTGGGTGCACTAAGAAGTGCTCCCCACTGGAAGTAAACTAAAATAAAAAACCTCGGATCAAAAGACTCCGAATAACTTCACAAAGTTGCTCGGAGCCTTGGGGGCTACACCCACTGGGTAAGAAAACTTACGTAAGTACTTACGTGCATGTTGGACTTCACCAACTCAGCCTCAGGAGGAGTGACCCCAGAAGCGGTGGACTCGGCAGCAATCCGAGCTTGATCAGCAGTAGGGTCAACATCCATGTCTGCAGCAGAAACAACAAACAATTAAAAGCAAAAAGACGACAGTGGCAAATGTCTCAACAAAGAAAACAACGAAGAATTCCCACCAACAACCGCAGTATCTTCTGGAATAGTGTCCATTCCAGGAAAGTCAGTCACCTCGCAAGTGCTAACATCCTCCATAGCTTCGACCTCGGGATCCTCCTCGATCCCAGGCAACGTCTCAGAACCACTCGGACGAATACTGCAAAATGAAACAGCTAAGGGTGGGCCTGAGAAACTAACAGAGCCTTAAAGCATACGATAACCAACAACATTACGTGTGAACGGTCTTCAAGCTACGCCTCGGGGGAGCAACCCTGGCCGAACCAGATCCAACCCCCTTGGTCTTCTCAACAGCAGCACCCCCTGAGGGATTAGCCTCTCGGCCCCCAAGAGTGACAAGTTTTATCTTCTTCATGGGCGCAACCTTCCCAGAGTTGAGGCCCAAGGGAGGAAGCTTCCCGCTGTCCTCTTCGCCACTCGGAGTATGAGCCCTTTTACGGGTCCGAGTAAGCCCCTGCCGCGCCGACTCGCGGTCCTGGTTGTTCTTCGAGCGTTTCTCGGACGTTGCCTGAGCCCGAGCCACCTCGGACTCCAGCTCCTCCCCCGCCTCAACTCTGACCCCCACACCAGGAGTACTATCTTCATCCTCCTCGGCAGGATGCTGCGGATCCAAAGGAATAGGGCAGCGGAATTGGGTAAAATCCTAGCAATAAATAAAGAGGTTTGAGTTAGAGCCAACAAATGAAGCACATTCAAGATACATATGGCACGAGTCAGCATACCAAGGTGGGAGGATTGTCGATGCCGAGGGGTCTCACTCAGCCAGTCGTCTGAAGACCCTGGGTCACGCTTGTTATTATCTTCATTTGAATTTCAAACTCGTCCAGGGGCATCTCTGTGTTGCTATAGCGGGTTTCATCCTGCAACCCGGAATACGTCCACATCCCCCGAGTCCTGGCCTGGAGTGGCTGAATCCTCCGAATCACAAAGGCGGCTATCAGATCTATGGCGTCTAGAACATTCTTCTTCAGCCGGATGACCTCACGCATCAAGGGGAGCACCTGCTCCTTATCGGCATTAGTGAGTCGGGGGTTCCATCCCTGAGAAGAAGTCAGCCTAATGTCCGAGTAAGGAGGCAAGGTCCGCACCCCCGGCCCCTCGGCCACCTTGCAGTAGAACCAACTATTTTGCCAGTTCTTTACAGAATCAGGAACGCAAGAGGCAAAATACTGCACCCCCTGCTTCTTAGCCAAGAACAGGCCGCCGCAGAGATGTTGAACTCAACACCACCACCCTCCCCGGACTTCTTCGCCTTCTGAGGTTTAATGGCGTATATACTACGGAAAAGATGCCAGTGGGGCTCTACGCCTAAGAACCCCTCACAAAGAGTGAAGAAACTAGGGAGGAGGGCAACAACATTGGGGACAAGGTGGTGAAGTTGAGCACCCGTGAAAGCCAAAAAATCTAAAAAGAAGGGATGTGGGGGAAGAGAAAAGCCGCGATCCACATGCGAAAGCAAGAGAACTCTCTCACCGTCCTGCGGTGCAGGCTCGTCTTCCCCAGCCGCGGGAAGACGGCAACCCTCGCGGGGAACCAGGCCGGCGTCCTGGTACCCCAGCAGCATGTCCTCCGTCACGATCGACGGAAGCCACTCCCCCCGCAGACATGGTCGGGGCGGCTGCGGAAGGGCAGCGCGAGTGGCGGCCTCCCAGGGCGGAACTCGAGAAGCCGGCGGAGATGTCTTGGTGGCGAGATTGAGCGGGCAAGGAGGAGGCGAAGCGAGAGAGAGAACCGGGAACGTCTGCGCAGGGGGGAAATGAGAGGATCCGCCCAAGCCGAAAGGTAGGGGTGCTTTTATAGCTTGTAAGGACGAAGCACATATCGGTCCCACCGCGACATATGACGAAGTCATATGCCCCGAATTTCCAACATGATATCACAACATTACCGATACAGGATACAACATCTCATACAATCGGCATACAACTGCCTTAATACAATACAACAGCGGAAGATACATGTCTGAGTACAGACTAAAATCAATTGCCTAGTAGCAAAGAGAAAAACATCGATCCCAATAACCACACGGGTCCAGGCCCTCCACCGGGATCCGCCTAACTAGTCGTCGTCGAGTCCCCACGTGAAACGTCGATCACCGTACCCGTTGTCGATCAAGAACCCTGAAAAGAATTTGGGGGTAGTATCATGAGTACAGAAGTACTCAGCATCCAACTGTAGTGGTCATCTGACCCAGCAAGGACTTCATCACTCGTCATTCTAGGACAACTAGTAGTTTACGGTAAGGAAGGGGTAAGTGGTGAGGTTGCTGCCGCACTAGCATTTATGAAGTGGCTAACGATCTAGAGAGTAAGATAAGAAGCCAAGCATTCGATGAGGAATCTCCTCCAACAAGTCTTGCTATCAACTACTACGCAAACATAACACCTATCCTATCCTTATCCTCCTCTTCGCATCCCGAAGAAGCAGTCAAGGCACACACACACGTTGATCAAGTTATATTAAGATTATCTCAGTTGTTGTTGTTGTCTATGAACAAGGAGTAGGTCTCAAGTCATCCATAACCGTGGACACGGCTTCTCGAAAAGATTTAACCCTGCAGGGGTGTACCAACTGCCCATTACAAGGCTCCGTATGCACACCCATCTCTCTGAGTTGCTACCCATGATAGGCAACCATTTTATGATTTAGTCCCAAGAGATCCGGAACGACATGAACCTCTAACTAACAACGCACAAATCCGGGTGGCCCCCGGTGAGTCGACATCCAACTCAAAAGCCGGCCGCGCTCTCGAATCAGCCTCTACCGTCTGGACGAGGTCGGGTTAGCTACCCAAACAGATGTGGGAAGCTTCCAGGTGTGGACCAACGAAGGAACTTTGTCTCCGCTGGCCCGAGTTGTTTAAAATCTACTGGCTGCAGACCAGTTATGCATGCGGTTTCAAATGGTAAATCAGCTTGGGCCACCTCTAGAAATGTTTGAAGCTAGGTAGGTAATAAAAGGGGACCCCATAGCATCCCACACGCGGTTAGGCACGCTCAGTCTTAAAACCAATACCCGGAACTCGGATCCTAGGTGACTCGAATGGAACAAAGCGTCAGGGCGGGATAGCCTAGACCTTCCATCCTTCGTCGAATATAGTCAACATTATAATAATCATATCATCAACAACAATAATAATAATGTGATATCCCAAACCAAGGAGTAACAGGGTAACATCGTAGCATCCTAAGCATGCATACTAAGAAGGGGCTGAGTAACGAGCAATAGTAACATAGAAGTACATGGTTTGCTGGGAGGGGACATGGCTGTATCGGTTTGAAAGAGGCTGTAAACATGTGGTAGGATCAAACATCGAACCTAACCTAGACTAGCATGCAAACCTATGGTTGAAATAGAATGGATCATAAGTAATGTATAGTCCTTGCCTGTTGATAAGTCGGGTTCCGAAGGTATAGTTGATCGCAAGCTCGCATCATCTCCGAAAGGTACCCGCGGCAACACAAAAGAAGATAAACACTAGAAAGCAATCAACGAGCAAGCATCTATTACTACGAAGCAAACACGAGCAAGCATCAACAAGAAGCAACACGAGACATCGCACCTACCGTCGAGAGCGATTACTAACAATTTAAGTGGAGTACTCGTCACACACGACGATACCGCACATTTAGAATCGGTTCAAGTTGTTTAGCTACAAGTGATCAACCAACGGTTGTTAACATGGCAAGGCACCCAAGCATGGCATGTCACACAATCATGGCAAAAGGTTAAGCACAAAGTAAACTACCTATACTAGTCAAGTTAAGCGAGGCAACACCCTAAACATGGCATAACACTAAGTGCCTCACGATGATTAAAGGATTTGGTACTGTTCTGCCCTAAACCATATTTTAGGTTGGTTAACAACAGCAAACAATAGCATAAACACAAAGTACACGAAAAACTAATCAAGTTACATATAAAGAACACCCCAAACAGAGTTACGGTTAAAAAGATACAAGCAAAACAAGTTACGGGCACAATCTGCCAACATCACGAAGCACACTTTAGAGCATTGCAAAAACAGGGTAATGAGTGCAAACATGCTCACAAATGACTTGCAATTAAAGTATACATGGCAGGGAAGGCATGGCAAAAAGAAACATGCAAAAAGACATCACAGATCAAAAGATATTAAGCAAACAACATGGCAGAAACTATTATTTTTATGCTGTATAAACAGGGGTATAACTATATGCAAAAATGCAGCAACATGACGTAGCAATACATAGGAATGAAGTAGACATGATTCTTAACAATATGAAATTGGAATCACTCAATTCTGATAAACGGTCGCGACACACTCGTCGACCGAAGTTGCAACAAAATATAAACAGCAGCACACTAACAACAGGGTAGCTACTTTGGAGCCCGATACAATCAACATGCAGCAAGCAAATATGACATGTGAAGGCATGGAACTGAAGTATAAACAATGATTAACAGGATGCAAAAGGATTCAATCAATTCCGACGAACGGTTGCGAAGCAATCGTCGCCCGAAGTTGCAATAAAATAACAGTTTTCAGACAGTTTAACAGCAGCAGTTGAAATTAACGATCTGATGCCGTGTTTAGCACACAATTACACAATCAAGATGACCTCAAATGCAAATGCTCACAAAAGATGAATTAAATTACACGCAATTCTAAGCAACTTTCATTTTGGGCGCATCGCGATCCGAGCTACGGATTAATCGCTATCATCGTTGCAAAATTGAAATAGTAGCAGTAATTCAACACTTAACAGAAAAATAAAAGAAAACGCTTAAGGAAAAAAAAAAGGAGGGCGGGTGGGCTGGCTCACCATGGGCCGAGCCCATCTCGTGGCAGAGGCGGCTGGAGGCTGGCGGGCTGGGCCGCGGGAGGCCGTGGGCTGCAGGAGGGGAGGCCGGCCCACTGGCGGCGGCCTCCGATCCAGATCGGATCGAGGCCGGCGGCTGGCGCGCGGCGGCTCTCCGGCCAGCACGCGGCGGCGCGACGGAGAGGCCAAGGTGGATGGTCAGGCGCGGTGGCGAGGTCCGGGTGGCGGTGCGGGCATCCCCATGGCGGCGGTGCGACGAGGTTGCTCGGGGCCGGCCATGGCGCGCGGCGGCGGGCGCGGCTCCGGCCACCTGCGAAGGAAGTGGAGGGAGGTTGGTGAGAAGAGGAGGGAGGAGAGGACATGGCAGGGAGCAGCTCACCGGAGGCGCGGCGTGCGGCGGCGGCCTGCCGGAGCAAGGCGGCGGTGCGGCACGGGTGTCCAGGGAGGAGCTCGGGCTGGAGGAGAGAGAGAGGAGCCAGGCGCTGACGTGGCGCGATCTGGAGCGTCGGATCTCAGATCCGACGGCTCCGGAGGGGCCAGGGGCTAGGGTTTCGGGATTTGGGGTCAAAATGGGCAGATCTGGCAAAGTGGAGGGGGGTGGCTGTAATTTTGTGCTAGGGAAACCCTAGAAAGAGGTGGGAGTGTGGTGGTCTTTATATAGCCCAGGTGGCTGGCAGTTTGCAAAAACATCCCCGGTTTTTCTCTCGCTCGCGTGGTGCTCACGTTTCTGACCGCAGGGGCTCCGCAGGACCTCCGATTCGGGTAAAACTTCGAGCTGCGCGATCAGCGCGTCGAGCCGGTGGCGTTCACCTCGCGCAGGAACCGTTCCGAGAACAATTTCCGGCGCGCTATAAAAATAACTCGTTTAATTATTAAACGGGGTTTTCATTCCGTTGGCTTCGACTGGTCTCGTGCGGTTGTTGCGACGGTGATCGGGTGAAACCCGGTGTCGCAAAGGTCGAGTGTCAGGGTGGCAGGGGTCGGTCTCCGTCCGATACGAGATAAGAGGGGAAAAAATAATCGCCGATCGATAAATCGGGGATGCAAACACCGCAAACAAATCAGACAATCAAACAATTCACACCGAAAACAAAATTTTAATTTTTGTGAAATCTGGGCTGTTACATAGCTCAAGTGGCGCCTGCCACGCGTCAGATCCGCACCCCACTAATGGGCTTGCCGGTTCCTCTCCCCATAAAACCGTTCCACTTCCCCATAATCCCTCCCACTTCCCCGCAGGCAGTTAATTATTACCCTATAAAACCTCCACGGGAATCGAGGAGACAGGCTCAAACAGTGCGCCCCACTCATCTGGGCAAGAAGATTCTCTGACAAGGCAGAATCCTTTGTTAAAGACCAAATCTGACTTCGACCCGAAGCTCGGAACCACCCCAACTACTCGGAAGATGCGAAGCACAACTCACATCGATCAAACTCTCCGAGTACGCCATCACTCGGAAGAAATTGCAAAGCTCCCGCAGCGTCCGAGTAAGCTGCCACTCGGAGGCACCACGAAGAGAACCACTCAAAGGTTCCCCGCGAAACGAAGAATCTCACACTCGGGTACTCGGGTAGAAATCCGAGCAACTAGCTCGCTGGTGGCCCATCTCTGACGTAGAATGCCAGGCCACCAGTAAGACCCGGCGCAGGGGGTAAAGAATCAATGTCCCACGTGGAATGGCCTAGGACTCGGCACGATGTACTAGGGCATTGAACTTTACAAATTTGGTTCATATGGAGTTTAAGGCCTTTTACTCCGAGACACGCCTTCCGAGGCCTCAGTCCACCTCTTCCGAGAGACGTTTGAGTGTCGCCAAATTTTTCCGCTAACCTGCCCAACTTACGCTCGAGGGAAAAGTTCGAACATCAATAAAGCCCTTCCGGGCCTCTTACTGAGTTCAATCTTCACATACCTCAGAAAGACTAACAAACGTCAATCACCTCACTTACGAGCACCTGAAAGCGCTTGGGGGCTACTGTCGTGGTAATACTAAAGGCATACCCCTAGGCGAGGGAATCCCATGGATATCCTTAAGCCCTGGGTTTCCCCAAAGCACATCAAGCAAAATAAGACCAACAAAAAACACGAAGCATTGGTAGTCTCCGAGTAACATGTTATTCGGAGACCAGGAGTCGCTTCCGAGTACGCAACTACTCGAAAGCCCAGCAAGATCCGAGTAGACCGATACTCGAAAGTAATCGGCGAGGCCCCCCTACTCGGAATATGGGAAACACAACGGACGGGAGGCATTTAATGCTGCAGGCGTTTTCTCCTCTTTTATTAGTAGTAATGGGCAGACCATTTTGTATTTGAGTACATATTTAATCCTGTAATTAAGACCCATTTAAGCCATAGTATTAAAGAGGCAGGGGCGCACTCTATATCAGCCACCCCCTCCCCTTCAGCATGGGCACGCGCAACACATTGTACTCTCAGTATTTCTGAAGAAAGAACACCCCAGTCAGCCTGGGACAGGATTAAGGTTTTTATCTCCACCGAGAGGCCTAACCTGTATAATCCCTTTGCGTCAACCCTCTCTACATACAGATTCATTTAGCTCCTTTCATACCCCTACATCTATTGTCAGATTTATATCCATGTCGGGACCCGGGGTTAGCGTATGCAAGCCTCGCTACAACACAATTATATGGAGAGCCGAGAACCGTACCCACTTGTCTAAGCAGACAAGTCCAAGCACAGAACGTTCTCGGAGAGCATCGTACGTGAGGGGTATCCCATCCAGGCCGGATGATCAACTGAGATGGGTCCTCATCGTCCGCACACAAGTCTAATGATATGGGTGGTGAACTCCCATATTCAAAGACAAGTCGCCTCAACCATACTATCGATTGTATTATAACCCTTGCATAGACTTACTCCAGCCCGATCACTTAGTCGGGGTCTAGGGCAGGCTCGATCATACATGGAAGTGTGCATGTGACGGAGTCACGAACAATCGCATCGCGATGCCCCAAGCTGCGCACATCTAAGGGCTACCTGGTGTATAAAAGACCGCCAGCCAGATCACAACTAAGGTCTCGAAAACCCATACTAAGACATGCATGTTATAAATATACACGCAGCACACATGTCTAGTATGAACAGCAGGTATCATTGCAATTCTCTACAATGTATAAATCTTTATTAATAACTCTTACAGAGTGCACACAGAGATCACAAGCATGTGATCCAACATTACAACAGACAAGCGGAAGCAAAGTAGGTCTGAGTACAGACAAGTTTAACAAATGGCTTAGAGAAGCCTTATCTAAAAACAAGCCCTCCACGAGGGAACCAGTCGTCTGACTGGGACTACACTAGCTTGGTCTTGGTCTGAGTCTTCCTTCTTCGAGCTTCGGTTATAAGCCACCATCGGGGTCGGTGGGTTCATCTAAAACATAGATTAAGCAAACGAGAGTACAAAGTCATACTCAGCAAGACTTACATAGGAGCTATACTACTCATGCATATGTATCAAGGTAAAGGGAGGTGGGGTTTCACTTGCAGAAGTGCCAGCTTTGACTTGGCTAGTCCTGAACTACGAGTACCAGACTTGAGGTAAGAAGCGTACACGAGTCCACTACATCTCTTCAACCAATTACACCACTATGGTTACTTCCTCGACTTCCCCACGAGAAGCACACCATAGCACTCACGCTTATCTTGGTGTGTTTTAGAAGTATCCAGTTCAAGTTGTCTAATAATCAAGCTAAGCTTTCCAAGCAGTCCATAACCGTGGACGCGGCTATTCGAATAGTTTTGTTAACCCTGCAGGGGTGTACCGCTACACACACATGATCATCATTTACCGCCTTTGATCTCGACACCATTCAAGGGGTGCCAGCGAGGATGCTCACCACAACTGTTACCTCATAGCCGATCTAGTCCGAGAAAGCCGCCTACTTGGGTTGGCTACCACTATCATGAACCCGGCCGGTTTACCGAAGTGGACCCAAGTGATGTGTGCGTGGTGCATAAGCCGGTCTCGGTTGAGCCGTTCTCTCACTTAGCATCTAGGCCACAAGCCTACCAGAACTCCGAACTATTGCGACATCTGGACATCGAAAGGGATGAGTTAGTAAGCTGAGAGGGGTCAGTGAGCCCAATGTGTGGTTGTACTCTTCATCTTGGATCACCACACAAGAACTCGGACTTAGGGCGGTGTTCAATGAGACAACCCACCGTGTACTCCTACACAGCCTCTCATCGTTCACCTTGTATTAGGGTAGATTCACCAACACTTTTCTACCAGCATCATCATGATCACTACCATCCCGACTCACATAACAGTAACATCATGGTATCACTCTAAGCATGCAATAAGCAGTAACAATTGCAGGGGCCACATGATATCAACCAAATCCTACATTTGCTAGGATTGTGGTTTGCTTACTACTGTGACAAAATGATAGGTCATGCAAAGGAATGGGTTCATCTATGCGGTAGAAACGCATCATGGTAATCATCCTAAACAATGCATAAGCGAGACATGGGAGGGAAGTGGGATTTTATCGACATGATCAATGGGGGTTTGCTTGCCTTGCTGACGAGGTTCGGGTTCGGGGTCTTCAACGAAGGGGGCAGCCTCCTGCTCCGGTTCCACCTCTACTCGACAAACAACAAACAAGGTAGCAAAGTAAATACAATGCACAATCACATGATGGAAGGTTGAAACTTGATGTATATGCTTTGATGTGTGAAGCAATTCCATTTAAATGGAGTATATTGCAAATTGAATTGCAAATTCAAACTCCAAGTTGAATTCAAACTTAGCCAAGTTACATGTGACATTGTTTGATTAATTTGAATCATTTTGGAATGTGTATAATATGCCTCTGATGTGTGGTTGAAATGTAGCATGTTTCCATGGTCAAAGTTGCAAAAACTTTTGAATTGAATTTGATTTAATTCCATTTAAATCAAATAGCAAATGCTACTGATCCCAATTTAAATTCAAATCAAACAAAGTTGAAATTTGGATATTTGGATAGCTTATTTTCTCCTGATCATTTTTCATATATTATTTGTCCAATTTGGAGTTAATATGAATTTTCTATGAATTTCCAAAGTTTGGGCTATTTTCTGGATTTTCTGGAATTTCTTTAATCAATTTATTCTGGAAATTCATTTACTGCGTCAGCATGACTTCATGCTGGCGTCAGTGGGCCACTGACAAGGGGGTCCCACCTGTAAGTGTCACTATGTTGATTAAATTGGTTTAAAATGTTTTAAACTTAAACTAGTGGTTATCCAGGGGGCTGGGCCCACATGTCAGCCTCTGTGGGGGGTCATAGAGGGTTGATTAGCTCTGGGCTAATCTGACAGGTCGGCTGGGGGATGAGTTGGGCTCCTTTGCAGGTAAGCCCCTTTTCCTTTTCTGCTTTCTTTTCTGTCTTTTGATTTGCTGTGCTAAATAAATAGCTAGGCATTTTATTAAATGCTGAAAAATTTAATATGGCCTCATAATAAGATAGACTAGCCACTTATAAAGTTTCAACATTTTTAAAATTCAAATAATTTGAATCTTAACTCAAATAAGGGTTTTTGATTAAGTCCAAGGCACTGTTTGAATATTTGAAAAATGCATGAGCATGGGGTGGGTCCCACATCACTTGATATGTGATCACACTCATTTATAAGACTTTTCAAAAATCTAACATGAATTTTTGGAGAAGATTTTTATCTGGCCTTTTGAATTAATTCATCTGGGGGGGGTTCCTTCTCCCATTTTTCTTTTGATTTTGATTTCAAAGATTTGTTTTGAAATTTTAACATGATGCAAGAGACTTACTAACCCTAGCACATTACCTAACAGAGGGTTCTGATAACTCGCCCCCACTCAACAGAATCTCGTCCCGAGATTCAGAAGTCTGCGGGAGGAAGGTGGGGTACTCGGCACTGAGACGGTCTTCTCTTTCCCACGTAGCTTCTCTCTCAGAGTGGTGTGACCATTGCACTTTCAGAAACCTAATCTTCTGACGACGAGTGACACGCTCTGCGGAATCAAGAACACGAACGGGGTATTCTTGATAAGAAAGGTCATCTTGGAGATCAAGCGTTTCATGGTCGACTTCTCGGATGGGGTCCTTGAAGCAACGCCTGAGTTGGGACACATGGAATACATCATGTACTCGGGAAAGGTGCGGGGGTAGTTCAAGTTGGTAGGCAACTTCTCCACGTTTAGCGATAATGCGGAAAGGTCCGATGTAATGTGGGGCCAATTTGCCTTTGATACCGAAACGTTGGGTTCCCTTCAGAGGAGTAACCCGAAGGTAAGCCTTCTCATTCAGATTGTAGCTCTCTTGCCTATGATGACGATCATAGTAGCTTTTCTGACGAGACTGGGCTGCTTTCAATTGATCACGAACAATGCGAACTTGCTCTTCTGCTTCCTTGATCATATCCGGTCCAAAGAATTGTCTTTCACCGGTTTTTGACCAGTTTAAAGGTGTTCGACATCGTCGTCCATAAAGGAGTTCAAAAGGAGCCATGTTCAGACTAGATTGAAAACTATTGTTATAAGCAAATTCGGCAAATGGAAGAGACTTCTCCCAATTCTTTCCGAATGAGATAACACAAGCTCTGAGCATGTCTTCAAGAATGTGGTTAACCCTTTCGACTTGACCGCTAGACTGAGGATGGAAAGCTGTACTAAAGGAGAGATGAGTTCCCATAGCATTCTGAAAGCTTCCCCAGAATCTAGAGGTAAAAAGGCTACCACGATCAGAATTGATTTCCAAAGGAACACCGTGAAGGGACACAATTCTAGAGACGTACAAGTCTGCTAACTGGCTAGCAGTTATAGACTCGCGAACTGGAAGGAAGTGAGCAACTTTGGAAAGCCTATCTATGACAACGAAGATGGCATTGTTTCCTTTCTGGGTTTTTGGAAATCCGGTGATGAAGTCCATACCGACTTTGTCCCATTTCCACTCGGGAACAGACAAAGGTTGAAGTGTACCAGCAGGTCTTTGATGTTCTGCCTTAATGCGACGACAAACATCACATTCGACAACAAATTGAGCAATGTCTCTCTTCATCCTAGTCCACCAAAATCTCCGGCGTAGATCTCGGTACATTTTTGTGCTACCGGGATGAATAGAGAGGGGTGTGTCATGGGCTTCTTTGAGGATGAGTCGCCTTAGTTCCCTATTCTTAGGTACTACCAAACGATTTTCAAAGAATACCGTTCCTTTACTATCTGTGGAGAAACATTTAGCAACTCCGCTAACAATGTTCTCCTTGATCCGGCGAACACCTCGTGCACGCCTTTGGGCAACTATGATTTGATCCTCAAGAGTTGGTTTCGCCACCAAGGTAGAAAGATAGCCATGAGGAACAATCTCAAGATTGAGCTTGCGAAAGTCCTCATGAAGAAGTGGTTGATACTGTTGTAACATGAGGTTGTTACAATACGAATTACGACTTAGTGCATCAGCCATGACATTGGCCTTGCCTGGGGTGTAAGAAATTCCTACGTCGTAATCTTTTATCAACTCAATCCAGCGTCTTTGCTTGAGATTAAGATCTGGCTGGGTGAAAATGTATTTGAGGCTTTGGTGGTCGGAATAGATCTCACAACGATTACCAAGGAGGTAATGTCGCCAAGTTGTTAGGGCATGAACTACGGCAGCGAGTTCAAGGTCATGGGTAGGATAGTTCTCTTCATGTGGCCGCAACTGGCGTGAAGCATAAGCTACCACATGTCTATCTTGCAGAAGTATGCATCATAACCCTTGCCCTGATGCGTCACAATAGATCTCGAAATCCTTTTTGGTGTCTGGAGGTGCAAGTACGGGTGCATAAGTCAACCTTCTTTTTAGCTCTTGAAAGCTTTCCTCGCACTTGGGAGTCCATAAGAATTTCTTATCTTTCTTGAGGAGTTCAGTTAGAGGCTTTGCAACTTTAGAAAAGTTCTTGACGAAGCAACGGCAATAGCTGGCTAGGCCAAGAAAACTCCTAACTTGCTTAACCGATTCAGGTGGAGTCCAGTCAAGGACGGCCTGAACTCTCTCGGGATTCACAGCAATGCCTTTTGCAGAAATCACGTGGCCTCAGTAGGTCACTTCTGGTAGCCAAAATTCACACTTGGAGAATTTAGCATACAGGCGATGCTCTCTAAGTTTCATCAATACCAGCCTTAGGTGTTCGGCATGTTCTTCTTCGTTCTTCGAGTAGATGAGAATGTCATCGAGATAAACCACAACAAATTTATCCAAGTACTCCATGAAGATCGAATTCATCATGCGTGAGAAAGTGGCGGGGGCATTGGTTAAACCAAAGGACATGACGGTGTACTCGTAAAGACCATAACGAGTAGTAAAAGCCGTTTTGGGAATGTCCTCATTTCGGATTTTGATTTGATGATACCCTAATCTCAAATCCATCTTGGATAAGACAGAGGATCCTGCAAGTTGATCATAAAGATCATTGATCCTGGGAAGTGGGTACTTGTTCTTTATCGTCGCTAAATTTAGCGGGCGATAGTCTACGCACATCCTTTCTGTTCCATCTTTCTTCGTTACGAACAGAACGGGGCAACCCCATGGCGATGAGCTAGGGCGGATGAAGCCTTTTTCCAACAAAGCTTCTAGTTGGGTTTTAAGCTCAGCTAACTCACGTGGGGCCATTTTGTATGGGCGTCTAGAAATGGGTGCGGTCCCTGGCACAAGATCCACTATAAACTCTACACATCTATCGGGTGGCTAGGTTTAAGGGGTTGGATCTCTGGATAGCTTCCTAGAGGATGACCAAGGTTTACTAGGGGCTACAACAGATATGTCAGAGTAGCAAAGTACCCCAACATGATGGTTAGTGTGGTTCTTCTGGCTAGAAGACATCTAAAGTGGGAGAAAGAGTTGAAAATGAATCACTATAGGTTTCTAGAAGAAAACCTACATCAAACTCTATGGAACTGTCGGGCATGCCACCTACAAGTTCTTCTAAAAGGACAACCGAAAAGGAGGGAATAATTTTGCAAATGCATCAGATTTTGAAGAAACCTGGAATGATTCGGACAGCATAACGGCTGTAATTGTAAGAAAACAATTTTCTTTCAATGTAGATACATCACTTACATAATACGATGTAAGAAATCAGCATTACAACAATGCAACAATGCTAAGAAACCGGACACAACTTTCCTATGGCTACAAGGAAGCAAACAACGAGATGTTCTAGTAAGACATAGATGAGCCTAGTCCTATCTTCCCGTAGAATAAGATGAGGGTGACTCAGAACTCAGAACGAAGGGGGTAAGGAGAAAAAAGAAGCCTTACGTTGTTCCCTTATATACCCAGAGTAACTATATAACTATAGCAAGCTAGACTCGACTTCGGCCAAGGCTGATAATCCTACAGTCAGTCCTGCTCTGATACCAAGTCTGTCGGGACCCGGGGTTAGCGTATGCAAGCCTCGCTACAACACAATTATATGGAGAGCCGAGAACCGTACCCACTTGTCTAAGCAGACAAGGCCAAGCACAGAACGTTCTCGGAGAGCATCGTACGTGAGGGGCATCCCATCCAGGCCGGATGATCAACTGAGATGGGTCCTCATCGTCCGCACACAAGTCTAATGATATGGGTGGTGAACTCCCATATTCAATGACAAGTTGCCTCAACCATACTATCGATTGTATTATAACCCTTACATAGACTTACTCCAGCCCGATCACTTAGTCGGGGTCTAGGGCGGGCTCGATCATACATCGAAGTGTGCACGTGACGAAGTCACGAACAATCGCATCGCGATGCCCCAAGCTGCGCACATCTAAGGGCTACCTGGTGTATAAAAGACCGCCAGCCAGATGACAACTAAGGTCTCGAAAACCCATACTAAGACATGCATGTTATAAACATACACGCAGCACACATGTCTAGTATGAACAGCAGGTATCATTGCAATTCTCTACAATGTATACATCTTTATTAATAACTCTTACAGAGTGCACACAGAGATCACAAGCATGTGATCCAACATTACAACAGACAAGCGGAAGCAAAGTAGGTCTGAGTACAGACAAGTTTAACAAATGGCTTAGATAAGCCTTATCTAAAAACAAGCCCTCCACGAGGGAACCAGTCGTCTGACTGGGACTACACTAGCTTGGTCTTGGTCTGAGTCTTCCTTCTTCGAGCTTCGGTTATAAGCCACCATCGGGGTCGGTGGGTTCATCTAAAACATAGATTAAGCAAACGTGAGTACAAAGTCGTACTCAGCAAGACTTACATAGGAGCTATACTACTCATGCATATGTATCAAGGTAAAGGGAGGTGGGGTTTCACTTGCAGAAGTGCCAGCTTTGACTTGGCTAGTCCTGAACTACGGGTACCAGACTTGAGGTAAGAAGCGTACACGAGTCCACTACATCTCTTCAACCAATTACACCACTATGGTTACTTCCTCGACTTCCCCACGAGAAGCACACCATAGCACTCACGCTTATCTTGGTGTGTTTTAGAAGTATCCAGTTCAAGTTGTCTAATAATCAAGCTAAGCTTTCCAAGCAGTCCATAACCGCGGACGCGGCTATTCGAATAGTTTTGTTAACCCTGCAGGGGTGTACCGCTACACACACATGATCATCATTTACCGCCTTTGATCTCGACACCATTCAAGGGGTGCCAGCGAGGATGCTCACCACAACTGTTACCTCATAGCCGATCTAGTCCGAGAAAGCCGCCTACTTGGGTTGGCTACCACTATCGTGAACCCGGCCGGTTTACCGAAGTGGACCCAAGTGATGTGTGCGTGGTGTATAAGCCGGTCTCGATTGAGCCGTTCTCCCACTTAGCATCCAGGCCACAAGCCTACCAGAACTCCGAACTATTGCGACATATGGACATCGAAAGGGATGAGTTAGTAAGCTGAGAGGGGTCAGTGAGCCCAATGTGTGGTTGTACTCTTCATCTTGGATCACCACACAAGAACTCGGACTTAGGGCGGTGTTCAACGAGACAACCCACCGTGTACTCCTACACAACATCTCATCGTTCACCTTGTATTAGGGTAGATTCACCAACACTTTTCTACCAGCATCATCATGATCATTACCATCCCGACTCACATAACAGTAACATCATGGTATCACTCTAAGCATGCAATAAGCAGTAACAATTGCAGGGGCCACATGATATCAACCAACTCCTACATTTGCTAGGATTGTGGTTTGCTTACTACTGTGACAAAATGATAGGTCATGCAAAGGAATGGGTTCATCTATGCGGTAGAAACGCATCATGGTAATCATCCTAAACAATGCATAAGCGAGACATATGAGAGGGAAGTGGGATTTTATCGACATGATCAATGGGGGTTTGCTTGCCTTGCTGACGAGGTTCGGGTTCGGGGTCTTCAACGAAGGGGGCAGCCTCCTCCTCCGGTTCCACCTCTACTCGACAAACAACAAACAAGGTAGCAAAGTAAATACAATGCACAATCACATGATGGAAGGTTGAAACTTGATGTATATGCTTTGATGTGTGAAGCAATTCCATTTAAATGGAGTATATTGCAAATTGAATTGCAAATTCAAACTCCAATTTGAATTCCAACTTAGCCAAGTTACATGTGACATTGTTTGATCAATTTGAATCATTTTGGAATGTGTATGATATTCCTCTGATGTGTGGTTGAAATGTAGCATGTTTCCATGGTCAAAGTTGCAAAAACTTTTGAATTGAATTTGATTTAATTCCATTTAAATCAAATAGCAAATGCTACTGATCCCAATTTAAATTCAACTCAAACAAAGTTTAAAGTTGGATATTTGGATAGCTTATTTTCTCCTGATCATTTTTCATATATTATTTGTCCAATTTGGAGTTAATATGAATTTCTATGAATTTCCAAAGTTTGGGCTATTTTCTGGATTTTCTGGAATTTCTTTAATCAATTTATTCTGGAAATTCATTTACTGCGTCAGCATGACTTCATGCTGGCGTCAGTGGGCCACTGACAAGGGGGTCCCACCTGTAAGTGTCACTGTGTTGATTAAATCGGTTTAAAACGTTTTAAACTTAAACTAGTGGTTATCCAGGGGGCTGGGCCCACATGTCAGCCTCTGTGGGGGGTCATAGAGGGTTGATTAGCCCTGGGGTAATCTGACAGGCCGGCTGGGGGATGAGTTGGGCTCCTTTGCAGGTAAGCCCCTTTTCCTTTTCTGCTTTCTTTTCTGTCTTTTGTTTTGCTGTGCTAAATAAATAGCTAGGCATTTTATTAAATGCTGAAAAATTTTATATGGCCTCACAATAAGATAGACTAGCCACTTATAAAGTTTCAACATTTTTAAAATTCAAATAATTTGAATCTTAACTCAAATAGGGGTTTTTGATTAAATACAAGGCACTGTTTGAATATTTGAAAAATCCATGAGCATGGGGTGGGTCCCACATCACTTGATATGTGATCACAATCATTTATAAGACTTTTCAAAAATCTAACATGAATTTTTGGAGAAGATTTTTATCTGGCCTTTTGAATTAATTCATCTGGAGGGGGTTCCTTCTCCCATTTTTCTTTTGATTTTGATTTCAAAGATTTCTTTTGAAATTTTACCATGATGCAAGAGACTTACTAACCCTAGCACATTACATAACAGAGGGTTCTGACAATCCACGACACCGCCCAACTTGTAAACTCAAAGCAACGGACAACTGCATTAAAGAACTTTGCGTAAAGTAAACAATCCTTGCACCCGCAAGTACAAGCACCATTGTTTTCCCCTTGTGGCAACAACACATCCCCTAGACTCATGTTTCTGTCACTCAAGCTAGTCATCGGGGGGCATGAACCCAAAATCATGCATAACGCTACCTCTTGGAGTCACTACCTACTACTTGGCCAAAGCAATAAACAACAACGGAGAACATGCAAGAATTACTCAAGAACATAAATATAAAAGAGGAGAATCAAATATATTACTCAAACAAAATCTGAACATAATCTCATAATCCATCGGATCCCAGCAAACTCAGCATAGCAACAGCAGACATATTACATATGTGCCTCGATCATGTAGGGCAGCTCACGAGGTCTAATCCATGAAGAACAAAGAAGGGGGGGAGAACATCACATAGCTACTGATCATAGACCCATGGTCCAAGGTGGACTACTCACGGTTCATCCGGGAAGCATCCATGGTGGTGGAGAAGCTCCCGGAGGTGGTTCCTCCCTCCGGCAGGGTGCCGGGAAGAGGTCTTCTGGTGATCCCGATCTTGGCAGCGCGGCGGCGGCGGAACAGGGGAGAGATCGCGAAAAGGGTTCCCGTCTCGGGGTTCTTGCGTCACGGGGAATAAATAGGCGAAGGGGGCCAGCCAGGGGGCCACCAGGGGTCCAGGCGGCCCCCTGGCTCGGCCCCACCCTAGGGCGCGCCGGGAGGGCGCCTGGGGCCCTGGTGGGTCCCCTCTGGCCCCCCTCGTTGATTCCCGAAGCTTCTTCTACGCTGATTTTTTATTGGATTTTCCCGAATTTTTGGAGCACTTTTAATATGGGGAAACCTGGAATAGAAAAACAGCAGAAAACAGGAACGTGCACTGGGGTGCACTGAGTTAATAGGTTAGTCCAAATATGATCAAAAGTGTATGGAAGTTCATCAATATCATAGCAATATCACACAAAAGAGGCATGGAGCAAGCAGAAATTATAGATACATTTTGGAGGTATCAACATCCCCAAGCTTAATTCATGCTCGTCCTCGAGTAGGTAAATGATAAAAGCATAATTTCTGTGGTGACATGCTAACGACCATAAAAGAACTTTTAAGTAAAGCAATCAAGGCATGTAATTCAATTCAAGTCATAACAGGCAAGAGTCTATATTTAGTATTGAAATAAGCAACATAAGAACATAAAGGTGCCAGAGCTCTCGCTGTCCGTGACTCGAATGTCTCCAAATGGTGTTTGCGTGCAAGAAAGGGATAGGGATATACGAGAGAAAGTATTTTTGTGTTGAGAACTCAATCTACTAAAGTTTCACACTTGGTCTTCTTTGGAATCTTATCTTGTCTCATCCCCAGACCACTAGCAAGGTACAAGTCAAAATGATCCACTCCTTTTCGACATTTTGAGCACTCATGCAATGGATGAGCGTAAGCAAGAAAGTTGACACTTAGGATGGCAAAGAGACAATATGGTGGAGGAGGAAGACAAAAAGGTGTGAAAGGCTCACATCAATGAGGACAATCGTAGGAGAGAGAAAGCCAAATGATAGATATGATGTGAGGAGTAGGGATTGCCATGCAATGGATGCACATATGAGCTAAGGTAAGCTCTCCAATGGAACTAGTGGGGGTGCATCCAACTTGCTTGCTCAAGAAGACCTAGATCTCATTTGAGGAGGCTCATCATTGGAATATACAAGCCAAGTTCTATAGTGTGAAGGTCCCCACATAGCTATATGCATGAATGATAATATCTATGGAGTACAAGATATAAGAGGGAGTACGAGTGTGTATCTCTCAAAAGGAATAGTAGTGTGCCCCCTTCTCTCTTTTTATTTCTTTTTCTCCTTTTTCTATTTTTTGTATTTTTTTTGGTGGCCTCAATGGCTCTTTCTATTTCTCACATTTGTCCTCTTTGGGATCTTTTAATTTTGTCCACTTTGGGATCTTTTAATTTGTCCACTTTGGGATCTTTTCCTCACTTTAGGGGAAACACTCTATATATTACAAGGAGTATAGAAGATCTTTCACACTTTACAAAGTACTCAAATCATAAAGAAGATGTAACTATCATGATGTATGCAAATGTATGCCTCTGCCAGTGTAGCAGGATATGCAATGATACTAGCGCGTCATGTAGCAATGATTAGGGCAAGGCCCAACTACCATGCGGCTCATCGATCAAGCAAGTGGCATGTATGACATGAAGATCAAGTCATGAGAAGATGGATGTTGCATGGCAATATATCTCATAAAGGCTATGGAAATGCCTTGATAGGTAGGTATGGTGGCTGTTTTGAGGAAGGATATAAGGAGGTTTATGATGATTGAGCGTATCATGCCAAGGGTTTGGATGTACCGTCGAAGGTGGACGCCAACTCTCGGAGTGAGAAGAAAGCAATGCACGGAAAGGCTATGGAAATGCCTTGATAGGTAGGTATGGTGGCTCTTTTGAGGAAGGATATAAGGAGGTTTATGATGACAGAGCGTATCATGCCAAGGGTTTGGATGTACCGGCGAAGGTGGACGCCAACTCTCGGAGTGAGAAGAAAGCAATGCACGGCACAGGAGAGGCTAGCAAAATATGGGAAGGTGGAAGTGTCAACTTTTGAATACTCACATTAGTCCGAAGAACTCATGCACTTATTATCGGTAACTCTCAATCTAATAAGGAGGTTCACAAAGAGACAAGTACCCCGAGGAGGAGGGTATGGTGGTTTGGTTATCCTTGCGCATCCTCGACTCATGGTACGTGAGTGTACTCTAATATTCGACCCCTCAGAAGAGTAGTGATCCATCTAGTAGCTAAAGTTCTCAACTAATTTTGTAAGTTTTGAAAATAAACACGGATTGCCCAAAATACGACATCTATCACTAATAGGCTAAATCTCTTGACACCAAAAGTCCAAACATTACTCAAAACAATACCTCAAAACTATTGCAAGTTACTACTACAAAAAAATAGCAACCTCAATTACCTACTCCAAGTCAAGACACAAAACTCAGTGCAACAGGCAAACTCTCTAAACAAGATAAACATGAAAACTAAAGAGAGTTCCAACAACAAACTAAACAAGAGCTCTTTAAAAATATAAGCATGAAAACTAAGAGCTAAACATGACAGTAGCTATGAAAAAGATAAATAACACACACGGCAAAGATAAGCATGAAAAATCCTATGTTGTGTTCTAGATTTTGGAAGTGGAGCGTGTTTCTCTCCCACACAAATAAAGTTGGGTTCTAACTTTTTATGAACAACAATCAAAGCTGAAGAAAAACTAAAAATAAAACCTAAGAGCGAGACGCTCCAAGCATAGCACATAACGCATGAAGTGATAAAAATATAGTGAAACGAGAGACGAATTGATAATTGTCGATGGAGAAGGGGATGCACGGGGGCATCCCCAAGCTTAGACACTTGAGTCTCCTTGAATATTTATTGGGGATGCATGGGGGCATCCCCAAGCTTGAGCGCTTGACACTCCTGAATCTTCTTTCATCATCTTCCCTCGCACACTTGAAAACTACCTTTATACATAACTCATCATAATCTGACTAGCGAGGTTAGTACCCATAATAAAATAATTTTACTCTACTGGAAACAAAGATATTCTTTAAGGGCAACTGTTTCTCAAGATTGCCAAAAAGTTTTTGCAAAGAAAAAGCAAGCTTAAGGTTTGCAAAATGAAGAAAGGGCAAAAGAGGAAAGAATCTGTGAAAAACAGACCAGAAGGTAGTAAAGAATTTTTTAGGGATACTTTTGCAACTCAAATAAAAAAACTCAGAACATACGAAAGTTTCTTAATTGTATAGAGCATGCTGTGTAAAACATTCAGCTCAAAAAGACGAACTGGGATTTTTCTGTGATTTTTCTAGTCACGAGGACAGAATATGTTTTCTGGACAACATGTCACAACTTTCACTTCCCTTGTCATATGAGGCTATAAATGGCACAAAGATTGAAAAGTAAAGATACAATGATGTTGCTACAGTAGTAACAATCATCAAGACCACTAAAAATAGAAGAAAAACAAAAGGTAAATCCTAAATTCAAATAATTGGACAAGAAGGTTCACATTCAATGTCCATAATAGTAAAATCAGCGGGAACGTAATTGTCATTTACAATGATAAGAACATCATCAATCTTCCCCAAAGGTTTCTATATGGAAGAATCGACAAGACGAACACCAAAAGAACAAGGATCAAAAGGTTTCAATTCAAATATATCATACATTCTTTTGGGCATAACAGAGGTACTAGCTCCAACATCACATAAAGCATAGCAAGAAAAGTTATTCAACTTAATTTTAATCATAGGATCCCAACCATCTTCTAGCTTTCTAGGTATGGAGGCTTCTACCCTAAGCTTCTCCTCCCTAGCTTTGATAAGAGCATTAGTGATATACTCCGTGAAGGCAAGATTAAGTGTGCTAGTGTGGGGGTCTCTAGACATCTTGTTAAGGAAACGAATAACTTCAGAAAGGGTGCAATTATCAAAATCAAGGTCACTGCTATCAAGTAAAGTAGTAGTGGTGTACTTTAGGCTCAGTTGTTTGGTAGCTTCTATAGTCATAGGAATTTCTTCTTCTACGGTTGAGGTCCTAGCATCACCATTAATAGGTCCTATGGGACTAGGGGTGCATTGGGTGCTAAGAGTTTGGAGATCCTCAACCACTTGGATAGTAGCAACAGTATGGTGTGTAGGAAGGCTCTTAATTCTATCTTCTTCCTCCTTTTCTCTATCCCATCTCTCTTTAAGTTTATCCATCATCCTAATGTTTTCATTAATTTGAATTTGTATAGCATTCATAGGAGTGAACTTCCTCTCCTCAAGAGGAGAAGTTATAATTTTAAGCAATTCTACTTCATGGGCTAAATTGTCTAGCTTCGACGAGAGGTTATCTAATTTGTCTAGTTTTTCCTCTACACTCTTGTTGAAGGCTTTTTGGGTCGTGATAAAATCTTTAAGCATACTCTCTAATTCAGAAGTGGAGTTTTTGGTGCTAGGATAAGTGTTGTTGTTCCCATAGTTGGAGGGGAACGGTCTAGGATTGCTACCAAAATTACTCCTATAAGCATTGTTATTGAAGTTGTTTCTAGAGATAAAGTTCACATCTACTTGATCTTGAGCAATCAAAGAATTTAAAGGAACATCTTGAGGATCAATAGGAGATTGCTTGGTAAGTAGAGACATTATCAAGTCAACTTTTTCATTTAGGGAGGAGATCTCCTCGACAGAGTTTACCTTCCTACCTGTTGGAGCTCTTTCGGTGTGCCATTGGGAATAGTTGGTCATCATCTCATTGAAAAGTTTTGTGGCAGCACCAAGTGTAGTTGACATAAAGGTTCCTCCCGCATCCGAATCTAGCAAGTTCCGCGAGGTAAAGTTCAAGCCTGCATAAAAAGTTTGGATAACCATCCAAGTAGTCAAACCATGCGTAGGGCAATTATTAACAAGAGATTTCATGCGTTCCCAAGCTTGGGCAACGTGTTCATTATCCAATTGTTTAAGATTCATAATAAAACTCCTCAATTGGATAATCTTAGCAGGGGGATAATACTTCCCAATAAAAGCATCCTTGCACTTATCCGAAGAATCTATGCTATTCCTAGGCAAGGATTGAAACCAGATTTTAGCTTCATCTCCCAAGGAGAAAGGAAAAAAGCTTAAGCTTAACAATATCACCATCTACTTCTTTGTACTTTTGCATATCACAAAGCTCAATAAAATTATTTAAGTTCAAAGCAGCATCATCTCTAGCACCGGAGAATTGATCTTTCATAACAAGGTTCAGCAAAGCAGGTTTAATCTCATAAGAAGGTGCTGAAGTAGCAGGTGTAGCAATAGGAGTGCAGATAAATTCACTGTTGTTGTGACTAGTGAAGTCACACAACTTGGTGTTCTCAGAGGAACCCATAGTAGCAGCAAGCAAGATAACTATTTTTTGATTTTTGATAAAAGACACTAAAGCAAAAACTGGAAGGTAAACTAACAAGAGTAAAAAGCAAAGATAAAAGATATTGTGCAACTCCCCTATCTTGCAGAGTGGAGTCCCCGGCAACGGCGCCAGAAATTGCTTTTGATGGTACGAATTAACACCCCCTCGTTGGTTACATAAAGTGGAAGGTTGAGATGTAGACAGAAGCAAGTTTCCCTTAGCGAAGATGCTAAGGTTGAATATCGAACCAGTAGGACTCCAAGATCGACAAGTAGGTGGCAAGGAAACAATGGCACCGTTTTAAGACAAAAGTTGCTTCCTTGACCTAGACCTGCACACACACAGCAAATAACTTTGCTTCCCAAAGAGTACCGAGGAGTTGTCAATTCCTCCGGCCTTGTTGTTTACAAAGGATAAAACGCACGGGATAATAATGATAGTGATAGCAACGGAAAAGTAAATAAGAAGTAAATTGATAACAGGTGTAAACAGTATTGGAAATATGGATCGGGGTCCTATGATGTTCACTAGTGATGTCTCTCTCCCAAAAGACGATAAAATAGCCTTGCAAGGTAAACAAATTACAGCTAGGCAATTGACAGGATTATGTGCGCAAACCAATGCTAATTATGCTATACAGAAAGGAAGAGGCTCCAAAGCAGGGGTGGTACTCCAAGACAAGTAGAGCGAAATCCATCTGCATCTACCTACTAATCATTCACCTTGAGATATCTATCCAGAACATCTCGCTGGTATTAAGTTGCGAATCCCACCCAAAGTGTAAACTCAAAGCAACGGACAACTGCATTAAAGAACTTTGCGTAAAGTAAACCATCCTTGCACCCGCAAGTACAAGCACCGTTGTTTTCCCCCTTGTGGCAACAACACATCCCCTAGACTCATGTTTCTGTCACTCAAGCTAGTCATCGGGGGGCATGAACCCACAATCATGCATAACGCTCCCTCTTGTAGTCACTACCTACTACTTGGCCAAAGCAATAAACAGCAACGGAGAACATGCAAAAATTACTCAAGAACATAAATATAAAAGAGGGGAATTAAATATATTACTCAAACACAATCTAAACATAGTCTCATAATCCATCAGAACCCAGCAAACTCAGCATAGCAACAGCAGAAAGATTACATATGTGCCTCGATCATGTAGGGTAGCTCACGAGGTCTAAACCATGAAGAACAAAGAGGGGAGGAGAACATCACATAGCTACTGATCATGGACCCATGGTCCAAGGTGGACTACTCACGGTTCATCCGGGAAGCATCCATGGTGGTGGAGAAGCTCCCGGAGGTGGTTACTCCCTCCGGCAGGGTGCCGGGAAGAGGGCTCCTGGTGCTCCCGATCTTGGAAGCGCGGCGGCAGCGGAACAGAGGAGAGATCGCGAAAAAGGGTTATGTCCTCGAGGGTTTCGGGACGAGAGGGATATATAGGCGAAGGGGGCAGCCAGAGGTGGACCAGGGGCCCCAGGCGCCCCCCTGGCGTGGCCTAGGGGGTGGCCGCGCCAGGTGGCCGCCTGGGCCACCCCTGGCTCCCCTCTGGCCCCACTTGGGGTCTTCCCGAAGCTTCCTGTATGCTGATTTTTCCTATATTTTTCCTGGAATTTTTCTGGCACTTTAAGTAATGGGAAAACCTGAAATACAAAAACAGCAGAAAACAGGAACTAGCACTAGGGTGCACTGAGTTAATAGGTTAGTCCAAATATGATCAAAATTGTATGGAAGTGCATCAATATCATAGCAATATCACACAAAAGATGCATGGAGCAAGCAGAAATTATAGATACGTTTTGGACGTATCAACTACCAAGAGAATGAGCTTAGATGACATCACCACCACTTTGATTAATGGTAGTGATCTTGATTTTGATAATTGTAGTCTTTTTGAAGATATCACCTTTTTGCAAAGAATGGCTAAAGACCCCACACTAGCACAGTTAACATTGCCTTTACCGAGCATATTACCAATGCTCTTATCAAAGCTAGGGAGGAGAAGCTCAAGCTTAAGACTTCCATCCCTTGGAAGCTAGAAGATGGTTGGGATCCCATAGTCAAAATTAAATTGACTTTCTTCTCTTACTTTGCTTTTTGTGATGTTGGAGCTAGTGCCTCTGTTATGCCCAAAAGAATGTATGATATGCTCAATTTGAAACATTTTGATACAGTTCTTTTGGTGTTCGTCCTGTTGATTCTTCCATAAAGAAACCTTTAGGAAGGATCAATGGTGTTCTTATTATTTTCAATGATAATTATGTTCCCATTGATTTTCTTGTCATGGACATTGAGTGTGATCCCTCATGTCCAATTGTTTTGGGACATCCTTTTCTTCGCACCGTTGGTGCTATCATTGACATGAAATAAGGGACCATTATATTACAATTCCCCCTCAAAAAGGGAATGGAACACTTCCCTCTAAAGAAGATTAAGTTACCTTATGAGTCTGTTACACGGGCAAGCTATTCTTTAAGGTTTGATAAAACTTGATCTTTTTGCATCATTCCTAGCTAAAAGGCATAAAAGAAAGCGCTTATTGGGAGGCAGTCCAAAATGCTTTTACATTCAGTTTTAGTGGTATTGATGCTTTTTACTACTGCATCAACATCATTGTATCTTTATTTTCAAGCTTTGTGCCAAGTTTTAGCCTCTGACTGCAAGAAAGTTCAAAAGTTGTGACATGTTGTCCAGAAAAAGATTATGTCTGCTTGACGGAAAAATTCATCATAAATCACCAGATCATATTTTTATCTGAATTTTTTGACAATATCCTCTATACAATTATCTTTCTGGTATCTGTTCTGAGTTTGTTTATTTGAGTTGCAGAAGTACCCCGAAAAAATTATTTACTACCTGCTAGTCTGTTTTTCACAGATTTTGCCATGTTTTGTGTTTTCACCATTTTTCAAATCTTAAGCTTGATTTTTCTTTGCAAACACTTTTTGGCAATCTTGAGAAACATCAGCTCTTCATGAAAATATTTATTTCCAGTGGAGAAATGTTATTTATTTATGGGTACTAACCACTCTAATCAGCTTATGATGAGTTTCGTATGAAGGGAGTTTTCAAGTATGCGAAGGAAGATGATGAAAGAAGATTCGGGAGTATCAAGCGTTCAAGCTTGGGGATGCCCCCATGCACCCCAAGAAATATCCAAGGAGACTCAAGCGTCGTCTAAGCTTGGGGATGCCCACGTTCATCCCCTTCTCCATCAACAATCATCAGTTCGTCCTTCTCCATGTTATATTTATATCACTTCATATGTTATGTGCTAAACGTGGAGCGTCCCGCTCTTTAATTTTTAGTTTGTTTTAGTCTTTCTTGTTGTTCGTAACAAGTTTGATCCTAGCCTTCATTGTTTTGGAGAGAAACACGCTCCACTCCACCCTAGAACACAACATAGGTTTTCGTGCTTATCTTTTTGTGTGTTCTTTATCTTTTCGTAGCTGCTGTCATGCTTAGCTCTTAGTTTTTGTGCTTATGTTTTTAAGAGCTTTTATTTAGGTTGTTCTAGGAACACTCTTAGTTTTCATTCTTATCTTGTTTAGAGAGTGGTCTTGTTGCACTGAGTTGAGTGTCTTGCATGAGTAGGTAATTAAGGTTGCTATTACAAGTGTAGTAGTAACATGCAATAGTTTTGAGGTATTGATTTGAGTAATTATTGGACAATTTGGTTCCAAGAGCTTGATCCTGTTAGTGATAGGTGTCGTATTTTTGGCAATCCGTGCTTATTAAAAAAAACGAAAAAAAATTAGTTGAGAACTCTAGCTACTAGATGGATCGCTAACCCCTGGAGGGGTTGGAATATATAGAGTACCCTCACGTACCATGGGTCAAGGATGCGTAAGGATAACTAAAACCCCATACACTCCTCCTCGAGGTACTCGTATCTTTGTGAACCTCCTGATTATATAGAGATTTACCGATAATAAGTGCACGAGTTCTTCGGACTAATGCGAGTATTCGATTGTTGGCACTTCCACCTTCCATATTTTGCTAGCCTCTTCGGTACCGTGCATTGCCCTTTCTCACCTTGAGAGTTGGCGCATACTTCGCCGGTGCATCCAAACCCTTGGCATGATACACTATGTCATCATAAACCTCCTGATATCTTCCTCAAAACAGCCACCATACCTACCTATCAAGGCCTTTCCGAGATACATTGCCATGCAACATCCACCATCTCATGACTAGATATTCATGTCATACATGCTTTTGCTTTATCGAGGAGCCGCATGCTAGTTGGGATTTTCCCTTATTATTGCTACATGACGCGCTAGTATCATTGCATATCCTGCTACACTCGCAGAGGCATACATTTGCATACATCATGATAGTTTTCATCTTTCTTTATGTTGAGTACTTCTTGTAAAGTGTGAAGATCTTTTACATTCTTGTAAAAAATAGAGTGTTGCCCTTAAGTGAGGAAAAGATCCCAAAGAGGACAAATTATAAGATCCCAACAAGGACAAATGAGAGATAAATAGAAAGATCCAAAGAGGCCACAAAAATACAAAAAAGAGAAAAAGAGAAAAAAAAGAAAATAGAGAAGGGGGCAACACTACTATTCCTTTTGAAAGATCCACACTCGTACTCCATTGTCATATTTGTACTCCATAGAGATTATCATTCATGCATAACTATGTGGGGACCCTTACACTATAGAACTAGGCTTGCATATTCCAAGGATGAGACTCCTCAAATGACCTCTAGGTCTTCATGAGAAAGCAAGTTGTATGCACCCCCACTAGTTCCATTGGAGAACTTACCTTAGATCATATGTGTATCTGTTGCATGGCAATCCCTACTCCTCACATCATATCTATCATTTGGCTTTCTCTCGCCTATGATTGTCCTCATTGACGTGAGCCCTTCACAACCTTTTTGTCTTGCTTCCCCATCATTTCTCCCTTTGACATCCTAAGTGCCAACGTATCTTGATCGCGCTCATCCATTGCATGAGTGATCAAATTAGAAAGGGAGAGGGGATCAGTTTGACTTGTACCTGACTAGTGGTCTAAGGATGAGTCAAAATAAGACCCCAAAAGAGACTAAGTGTGAAACTTTAGTAGATTGAGTTCTCAATTAAACTATATATTACTTTTTATTCTCTAAACCCATCTTCCATTGCTTGCACGCAAACACCATTTGGAGACATTCGAGTCACGGACAACGAGAGCTCTTGCACCCTGATACGTCCCAAACGTATCTATAATTTCTGATTGCTCCATGCATGTTCTGTGTGACTTTGCCATGTTTTGCTTGAACTTTCATACACTTTTGAGCATATTTGGACTAATCTATTAACCCAGTGCACCCAGCTGCCAGTTGCTGTTTTCTGCTGTTTTTATATTTCAGGTTTTTCGGCCATTAAAAGTGCTCCAAAAAATCCGGAAAAATCAGATAAAAAATCAGCGACCCGGAAGCTTCCGGAATCACCAAGGTAGCGGAGGGGGGCCACCACAGGGACTCCAGAAGGGTCCCTGGCGCGGCCCCACCCTAGGCCGCGCCAGGGGGCCTCCTGGCTGCCCTGTGGGTCCCCTCGACACCCCCTCCGCCTATATTTAGCCCTCGGGGTGGAAACCCCTAATATCGATCTATTTTCCGCGAACTCGCCTCTGTACCGCCGCCGCTGCCGTTTCAAGATCGGGGCTGCCTGGAGAAGCTGCCCCGGCACCCTGCCGGGAGGAGGAACCCCCTCCGGGAGACCATCCATAGCCATGGACGCATCCCGTATGTACCGTGAGTAGTCCCCTTTGGACCATGGGTCCGTGACCAGTAGATATGTGATGTACCTCTCCCCTCTTTGTGCTTCCACTTTCGAGACCTCGTGAGCTGCCTCACATGATCGAGGCACTTTTGTAGTTTCTGTTGTTGCTATGCTGAGTTTGCTGGGATCTGATGGATTATGAGACTATGTTCAGATTGTGATGAGTAATATATTTGATTCTTCTCTTTTATATTTCGTTCTTGAGTAAATTCTTGCATGTTCTCCATTGCAGTATTTTACTTAGGCCAAGTAGTTTGCTTGCAACTCCAAGAGGGAGCGTTATGCTTGATTGTGGGTTCAGCCCCCTAATGTCTAGCTTGAGTGACAGAAACATGAGACTAGGGGATGTGCTATTGCCACTAGGGATAAAACAACGGTGCTTGTACCCGCGGGTGCAAGGATTGTTTACTTTACGCAAAGTTCTTTTAATGCAGTTGTCTGTTGCTTTGAGTTTACACTTTGGGTGGAATTCAAAACTTAATACCGGCGAGATGTTCTGGATAGATATCTCAAGGTGGATGATTCGTAGTAGATGCAGTTGGATTTCGGTCTACTTACCTTGGCGTACTTCCCATTGCTTTTGAGCCCTTCCTTTCTTTGCAGCATAGTTAGCATTGCGGTGCCTTCATAATTTTGTCAATTGCCCAGCTGTGATTTGTTTACCTCGCTAGCACTTTTATCGTCTTTTGGGAGAGAGACATCACTAGTGAAAATCACGGGACCCCGGTCCATCTTCACATCATTGTTTACACCCTTAGTTTACTTTCAGTCTTTACTTTCAGTTCCACTTTTATCTCTTGCGTTGATCCTTTGTAAATAGCAAGGCCGGAGGAATTGACAACTCCTCTGTACTCGTTGGGAGCAAAGTTATTTGTATCTGTGCGCAGGTCCAGGTGAAGCTAGCAACCTCGGTGCCATTGTTCACTTTACCACCTTCTTGTATCCTTCGGAGTCCTACGGGAGACAAACCTTGGTATCTTTGCCAAGGGAAAACTTGCCACTACACTATATCTCACCCTGCGCTTGGGGTAACCAACGAGGCTTGAAGAGTATTAACACTCTCTTGCCATCACACCCTTATGTTCACACTTTCCTAGTTTCAATACTAGATATAGACTCTTTCTTGTTATTGTCTTGACTTGAATTGCACATCTTACTTGCTCTACTTTGAAATTCATATGTGTGTTAGCATGTCACCACAGAAATTATCTGTGTTATCATTTACCTACTCGAGGACGAGCAGGAATTAAGCTTGGGGATGTTGATACGTCCCAAACGTATCTATAATTCTGCTTGTTCCATGCACTTTTATGTGACATTGCTACATGTTTTGGTACACTTTTATATCATTTTACACATATTTGGACTAACCTACTAACTTAGTGCACCCAGTGCCAGTATTTGTCTGCTGATATCTGTAAGTTGCAGGTTTTTACCCCAATTTTCAGAGCTCCAAAAATTCCAGAAAAATAAGATAAAAAATCAGCGATACAAAAGCTTCCAGAGCCCCGAAGGAGGGCCAGGGGCCCCTCACCAGGCGCCCTGGTGGCGTGGCCACCCCCCCTAAACACGCATGGTGGCTGCCTGGGCGCCTTGGCCCACCTCTGACTGCCCCCTTTGGCTTATATTACCTCCTCGTCCTGAAAACCCTCAAGGAGAACCCCGCATTGCGAATTTCCTCTCTGTTCCACCGCCGTCGCACTTACAAGATCGGGATCACCAGAAGACCTCTTGCCGGCAGCCTGACGGAGGGAGGATTGACCTCCGGTAGCTTCTCCACCACCATGGACGCTTCCAGAATGTGCCGTGAGTAGTCCCCATTGGACCATGGGTCAATGACCAGTAGTTATGTGATGTCTTCTCTCCAATCCTGTGCTTCAATTCTTAGCCCTTGTGAGCTTCCCTACATGATCAAGGCATCTATGTAATTTTCCTGCTTTTGCTATGTTGTGTTTGCTGGGATCCGGTGGATTATGAGATTATGTTCATATCGTGATGAGTTATATATTTGGTTTACCTTTTATATTTTTTTCTTGAGTAATTCTTGCATGTTCTCCATTGCTTTTATTGCTTTTGCCAAGTAGAATATAGTAACTCCAAGAGGGAGCGTATATGCATGATTATGGGTTCATTCACCCCCGATTTCTAGCTTGAGTGACAGAAACATGACACTAGGGGATGTGTTATTGCCACCAGGGAGAAAATAACGGTGATTGTAACCACGGTTGCAAGGATTGTTTACCTTACGCATAGATTGTTAATGCAGTTTTCTGTTGCTTTGAGTTTACACTTTGGGTGGGGCTCGCAACTTAATACCAGTGAGATGTTCTGGATAGATATCTCAAGGTGGATGATTAGTGAGTAGATGCAGATGGAATTCGGTCTACTTGTCTTGGCGTACCGCCCATACTTTTGAGCCTCTAACTTTCTAGTAGCATAATTAGCATTGCAGTGCGTTTATAATTCTGTCAATTGCCCAGCTGTAATTTGTTCACCCAGCTTAGTTGTTTTATCGTCTTTTGGGAGAGAGACATCACTAGTGAACACCATGAGACCCCGGTCTATATTTCCACCACCGTTTACACCTCCACTTTGTTTACTGCTTTTACTTTCAGTTGCTATCACCACTATCATTATCCTCTTGCGTTTGATCCTTTGTAAATGACAAGGCCGGAGGGATTGAAAACCCCTCTGTACTCGTTGGGAGAAAAGTTACTTGTTGTGTGTGCAGGTCTAGGTCAAGTGAGTAATTATCTTCAAACGGCGCCTTGCTCGTTTGACCACCTACTTGTCGACCTTGTACTCCTGGATTCGATAAACCTTACAGCCTCCGCGTAAGGGAAATTTTCTGCTATCTACATCTCAACCTTCCACTTGGGGTAACCAATGAAGGGCGAGAAGCCGTTATCATCTCTCATACCATCAATCCCCAGATGAACCCAAACATCTTGTCCTCAGTCCAATAATCGTGAGCAGCTCCAAAGGAATTTGATTGGAGATTGTGTGAGGAAGATGGCTAGTTTCCCCTTTGAACCCTCCACATTCATGGAGTTCAATCAACATGCCATTGAAATTCAGGGGAGGCCAGCAAGGGTGAGATTTATTTCTTCATCTTCCTCTCATGCAAATGAAAACTGGGCTTTGTGTCCATCATCCCCATGTTAGATCATCGAGTACACTTTAATACTATTCGATAGATTGTGCTTGAGTTCATCCAATAGGTCATGCATTTAGGGTCTTCAGAGATTTTTCCATGCCATTTTGTCCAAGCATATGTAAAATTTAGCAATGCATTGGATAGAGATTATATAGTGACTGGAAGTCCTCATCCCTTTTATGATATCCCTATCAATTTTCAAAGGCACAATCAAGGTCTGAATTTGAGGAACTTTGTGCTTAATAGAGAAGTGTGGGTTCCGTTAGTAGGTTTCCCTTTGATAATAGAGAGATCCATAAGCTATCCAATGTTGTTAGAACTTTTTCTAAACTCCTAGGTTGGGACAGAGCTACAAGCACCAAAGCCTTTATAGTTGTCAAGATAAGAGTTGATGATCTTAGTGACATTCCTATCAGTCTGGTTGTTGGAGAAAGGGACTACATGAATTCTGGATCTTGGAAAGTTCATAGTGTTATCATTCAACATGAAATTCTTGGTGGAGGGCCACCTGATGAGAATCTTGTTCCCATGGGAGGCAGTACATTGCCCCCCCCCCCAAGTGAATCATAATTTCCAAACATACCAACTTAACTACTTCCTTGGCCTTGTCCAAGTTTATAAAGCTCCTATTGATATTCATATTATTCAAGCTCACAACAACAACCAACAAAATGAATATCTTGAACATGAAGAGGAAGATTTGGATGAAAACTTGATAGGCTGGGGATATAGGGCATTTCCTCCCAATCAAGAAATAGTAGACCATGAGCTCCATAATGGTGAATTTCTTGAGCTAGCGGAATTAATGCAGCCTTTGGAGGAGCCCGTGGAACCGGATTTCGTTCTTCCTAACATGGATAATATGAGTGATTGATGTCTACGCATGCTTCTATTCTTGTAGACTATGTTGGGCCTCCAAGCGCAGAGGTTTGTAGGACAACAACAATTTCCCTCAAGTGGATGACCTAAGGTTTATCGAACTCAGGGAAGGAGAGGTTGAAGATGGTCTCTCTTAAGCAACCCTGCAATTAAGATACAACAAGTCTCTTGTGTCCCCAACACACCTAATACAACTAGGAGTTGTATAGGTGCACTAGTTCGGCGAAGAGATGGTAAAATATAGGTGATAGGTGTAGCAAAACAAAGTAATATAAATCTGTAATAAAAAGTGCAGCAAGCAAACATGTGACAAAAGTGAGCGCAAACGGTGTAACAATGATGGAAACAAGGCCTAGGCTTCATACTTTCACTAGTGGCAACTCTCAACAACATTAACATAGTCTAATCACATGATATTTCCCATAAAACATGCAATGGAGATGTACTCAGAGGTCATTCCTTTGTGGTCAAGAGAGGATGAGAATTATGTAGGGCTACAAAAGCCCACCTCAAAGTTCGTAGTTCTCAATATATGGATTTCCCAATGTCACCGCGGCCATCCAAAGAGATTACCACAATCATCACAACATATCTCATGGATAGTCAAAGACAAGCACCAAGAGACTCTCGATCTTCAATCAACACACAAAAGAGGAAATCACTCATGAAAATATTCTTCTAACCCATGTCCAATAGACCGCTGTCACCATGGTCTCGGGGATTATACTAGATAGGGTCAGGTGAGTACATCAAATCCAATACATAGAAGAAGGGGAAACATCATGGGATCACCCTAGATTAACATAGCCAATGATCACAACAAAGATCACATCATGGGAGAGAGAGAAACCACATAGATCAAGATACAAGCCTTAGCCCCGAGGGGGAACTACTCACGCATGGACATGGTGAGAGGGAGAGTTGTTGATGGAGAGGTGCAGCCCGGAGGAGATGAAGGAGCCGTCGACGGCGGCGGCGGTGGCCACGACCCTTGGGGGCAGCAGCCCTCGGCCCCCTTATTCTTCCTTGGAGATGGTGCTGCTGTGGAGATTGATGTCCCCCTCAAGACGGCTGCCAAGGGGGGGATTTCATGGTGCCCTTTGACCTAGCTTTCCTCTCTTCTTTATATAGACTCTCGGATTCCCGTCATCCAGATTAGGTCTTTGGTATTTCGGGCCTACAGTGAGCATCCGGACTCCGATTGGGCCGAATTGTATGTCTGGATCCACCGGAAAAAAATTCCCTACAACTTTGTAGTTTTAAGTTTTTCCGTTTGAGGTAGTCTTCTAGCGTTTCCGAGACGATCTTTAATATCTGTCTGGTGGGGACAGATTTCGAGAAAGCTAGAGTCCAACTCTTACAAGGCTTCTTTTTATGATCTTTACTTTATCCAAGTAATTTCTACACATAAAGTAGAAAAACAAGAACTTGTGCACTCTTGAAACCATTAATAGGTTAGTTCCAAAACATGTTATAAAAAGATATGAAAGTGTATCAAAAGCATAGCAATATCACACAAAACATACATGGAGCAAGCAGAAATTATAGATACGTTTGGGACGTATCAACATCCCCAAGCTTAATTCCTGCTCGTCCTCGAGTAGGTAAATGATAACAAGCATAATTTTTGTGGTGACATGCTAGGAACCATATAAGAACTTTGAAAGTAAAGCAATCAAGGTATGTAATTCAATTCAAGTCATAACATGCAAAAGTCTATATTATCATTGAAACAAGCAACGAAAGAAAATTAGGTTCAAGAGCTCTTAGCTGTCCGTGACTCGAATGTCTCCAAATGGTGTTTGCGTGCAAGAAGGGGGATATGGGAATACAAGAGAAAAATATACTTGTTGAGAACTCAATCTGTTAAAGTTTCACACTTGGTCTTCTTTGGCATCTTATCTTGACTCGTCCTTAGACCACTAGCCAGGTACAAGTCAATTTGATCCACTCCTTTTCGATATTTTGAGAACTCATGCAATGGATGAGCGTAAGCACGAAAGTTGACACTTTGGATGGCAAAGAGAGAAATATGGTGGAGGAGGAAGACAAAAGGGACGAGAAAGGCTCACATCAATGAGGACAATCATAGGCGAGAGAGCCAAATGATAGATATGATGTGAGGAGTAGGGATTGCCATGCAACAGATGCACATGTGAGCTAAAAGCTCTCCAAGGGAAGTAGTGGGGGTGCATCCAACTTGCTTGCTCAAGAAGACCTAGAGCTCGTTTGAGGAGGCTCATCATTGAAATATACAAGCCAAGTTTTATAGTGTGAAGGTCCCCACATAGCTATATGCATGAATGATAATCTCTATGGAGTACAAGATATAAGATGGAGTACGAGTGTGGATCTCTCAAAAGGAATAGTAGTGTGCCCCCTTCTCTCTTTTTATTTATTTTTCTCTTTTTTTATATTTTTTGTATTTTTTTGGTGGCCTCAATAGCTCTTTCTATTTAACTCTCATTTGTCCTCTTTGGGATCTTTTGATTTTGTCCTCTTTGGGATCTTTTCCTCACTTTAGGGGCAACACTCTATATATTACAAGAAGTATAGAAGATCTTTCACACTTTACAAAAGTACTCAACATAAAGAAAATGAAACTATCATGAAGTATGCAAATGTATGCCTCTGCCAGTGTAGCAGGATATGCAATGATACTAGCGCGTCATGTAGCAATGATTAGGGCAAGGCCCAACTATAATGCGGCTCATCGATGAAGCAAAAGCATGTATGACATGAAGATCAAGTCATGAGAAGGTGGATGTTGCATGGCAATGTATCTCAAAAAGGCTATTGAAATGCCTTGATAGGTAGGTATGGTGGCTGTTTTGAGGAAGGATATAATGAGGCTTATGATGACAGAGCGTATCGTGCCAAGGATTTGGATGCACCTGCGAAGTATGCGCCAACTCTCGAGCCGAGAAAGGGCAATGCACGGTACCGAAAAGGCTAGAAAAATATGGCTGGGTGGAAGTGTCAACTTTCGAATACTCACATTAGTCCGAAGAACTCATGCACTTATTATCGGTAACTCTCAATCTAATTAGGAGGTTCTCAAAGAGACAAGTACCCCGAGGAGGAGTGTATGGGGGTTTGGTTATCCTTTCGCATCCTCGACTCATGGTACGTGAGTGTACTCTAATATTCGATCCATCCAAAGATAAGTGATCCATCTAGTAGCTAAAGTTCTCAACTAATTTTGTAGGTTTTTCGAAAATAAAACGGATTGCCCAAAATACGACATCTATCACTAATAGGCTAAAACTCTTGACACCAAAAGTTCAAACATTACTCATGGCAATACCTCAAAACTATTGCAAGTTACTACTACAATTGAATAGCAACCTCAATTACCTACTTCAAACCAAGACACAAAACTCAGTGCAACATGCAAACTCTCTAAACAAGATAAACATGAAAACTAAAGAGAGTTCCAGTGACAAACTAAACAAAATCCAAGGCTCTTGCTAAGAAAAAATAAGACTAAAACTAGACATGCCATTAGCTACGAAAAGATAAAGAACACATAACAGCAAAAATATAGGCATGAAGAATCCTATGATGTGTTCTAGATTTTGAAAGTGGAGCGTGTTTCTCTCCCACACAAAGTAAGACGGGGTCTTTCTTGTTATGAACAGCAAGAAATTCTAAAACTAAAAATAAAACCTAAGAGCGAGACGCTCCAAGCATAGCACATAACGCATGAAGTGATAAAAATATAGTGAGACGAAGGAGGACGAACTGATGATTGTTGATGGAGAAGGGGATGCACGGGGGCATCCCCAAGATTATACGCTTGAGTCTCCTTGAATATTTGTTGGGGATGCATGGGGGCATCCCCAAGCTTGAGCGCTTGACACTCCCGAATCTTCTTTCATCATCTTCCATCGCACACTTGAAAACTCCCTTCATACATAACTCATCATAAGCTGATTAGAAAGGTTAGTACCCTTAATAAATAATTTTTCCCTACTGGATATAAAGATATTCTTGAAGAACTACTGTGTCTATAGATTGCCAAAAGGTTTTTGCAAAGAAAAAGCAAGCTAAAGGTTTGCAAAAGTTAGGAGAGACAAAACGTGGTAGAATCTGTGAAAAACAGAACAGCAGGTAGTAAAGAATTTTTTTAGGGGTACTTCTGCAACTCAAATAAAAAAACTCAGAACATACGAAAGTTCTGTGATTGTATAGAGCACGTTGTGTAAAAAATTCAGCTCAAAATGATGAACTGGTGATTTGATCTGATGTTTCCCGTCACGAGGACAGAATCTGTTTTCTGGACAGCATGTCACAACTTTCACTTCCCTTGTCATATGAGGCTATAACTTGGCACAAAGCTTGAAAATAAACATACAATGATATTGCTACAGTAGTTACAATCATCAAGACCACTAAAAACAGAAGGTAAAAACTGAAAGTAAATATAACAAGGGTTGTCTCCCTAGAGCTCTTTCTTTATAGCCATAAATATAGGCTTAAGATTTTAATGATGCTCTCATAGGAATAACAGTTGAAGCACAAAAGAGAGAAAGAAGCAAATAAAAATCACATTTAAGTCTAACATGCTTCCTATGCAAAGGGATCTTGTAGAGAAATAACTCATTGAAGCATAAAGATATTAGCATAGGAAGGCAAAATAAGTGCAACTTCAAAACCTTCAACATAAAGAGAGAGAACTTGATATTATTGAAATATCTATAAGCATATGTTCCCCTCTCATAATAATTTTCAGTGGGATCATAAATAAACTCAACAATATAAGTATCACATAAAAATTCTTATCATGATCCACAAGCATAGAAATTTTGTTACTCTCCACATAAGCAAAATCCTTCTCATTAGTAATAGTGGGAGCAAACTCAAGAAAATAGCTATCACATGAATCCTTCTTATCATGATCCACTTGCAAAATAGTATTCTTTATAGCATAAGTGTCATCACAATAATAATCATATATAGGAGGCAAAGTATCATCAAAATAAATTTCCTAATCAAAACTTCGGGGGCTACAAAGATCATCTTCATAAAACATAGCATCCCCAAGCTTATAGCTTTGCATATCATTAGGATCAAAGGTATTCAAAGAAGACATACTAATAACATTGCTACTATCATGAGTGTTGTGCAAATAATAAAGCTCCATAGGCTTTTTGATTTTATCTTCAAACACTTCATGTCCCAACTCAATATAGAACTCATAAATATTTCTCATAATATTTTTGTTGTTTTCCATAAGCCTAACTAGTGAAAATAAAAACAAGAAACAAAAAGAATTAATTGCAAGATCTAAAGATATACCTTCAACGCTTACCTCCCCGGCAATGGCGCCAGAAATAGCTTGATGTCTACACACGTTTCTATTCTTGTAGACTATGTTGGGCCTCCAAGCGCAGAGGTTTGTAGGACAGCAGCAATTTCCCTCAAGTGGATGACCTAAGGTTTATCGAACTCAGGGAAGTAGAGGTTGAAGATGGTCTCTCTTAAGAAACCATGCAATTAAGATACAAGAAGTCTCTTGTGTCCCCAACACACCTAATACAACTAGGAGTTGTATAGGTGCACTAGTTCGGCGAAGAGATGGTAAAATATAGGTGATAGGTGTAGCAAAACAAAGTAATATAAATCTGTAATAAAAAGTGCAGCAAGCAAACATGTGACAAAAGTGAGCGCAAACGGTGTAACAATGATGGAAACAAGGCCTAGGCTTCATACTTTCACTAGTGGCAACTCTCAACAACATTAACATTGTCTAATCACATGATATTTCCCATAAAACATGCAATGGAGACGTACTTGGAGGTCATTCCTTTGTGGTCAAGAGAGGATGAGAATTATTTATGGCTACAAAAGCACACCTCAAAGTTCGTAGTTCTCAATCTATGGATTTCCCAATGTCACTGCGGCCATCCAAAGAGATTACCACAATTACCACAACGTATCTCATGGATAGTCAAAGACAAGCACCAAGAGACTCTCAATCTTCAATCAACACACAAAAGAGGAAATCACTCATGAAAACATTCTTCTAACCCATGTACAATAGACCGCTGTCACCATGGTCTCGGGGATTATACTAGATAGGGTCAAGTGAGTACATCAAATTCAATACATAGAAGAAGGGGAAACATCATGGGATCACCCTAGATTAACATAGCCAATGATCACAACAAAGATCACATCATGGGAGAGAGAGAAACCACATAGATCAAGATACAAGCCTTAGCCCCGAGGGGGGGACTACTCACACATGGACATGGTGAGAGGGAGAGTTGTTGATGGAGAGGTGCAGCCTGGAGGATATGAAGGAGACGGCGACGACGGCGGCCATGGCGGCGGCGGCGCGCACGGCCACCGTCACGGCGGTGGCCACGGCCCTTGGGGGCAGCGGCCCTCGGCCCCCTTCTTCTTCCTTGGAGATGGTGCTGTTGTGGAGATTGATCTCCCCCTCAAGACGGCTGCCAAGGGGGAGGAAATTTCGTGGTGCCCTTTGACCTAGCTTTCCTCTCTTCTTTATATAGACTCTCGTATTCCCGTCATCCAGATTAGGTCTTCGGTATTTCGGGCGGAGCATCCGAACTCCGATTGGGCCAAATTTTATGTCTAGATCCAACGGAAAAAAATTCCCTACAACTTTGTAGTTTTAAGTTTTCCGTTTGAGGTCGTCTTCTAGCGTTTCCGAGGCGATCTTTAAAATATGTCTGGTGGGGACAGATTTCGGGAAAGTTAGAGTCCAACTCTTACAAGGCTTCTTTTTGTGATCTTTCCTTTATCCAAGTAATTCCTACACATAAAGTAGAAAAACAAGAAATTGTGCACTCTTGAAACCATTAATAGGTTAGTTCCAAAATATGTTATAAAAAGATATGAAAGTGCATCAAAAGCATAGCAATATCACACAAAACATGCATGGAGCAAGCAGAAATTATAGATACGTTTGGTACGTAACAGTGATGTTACTTTATCTTTAGGATCAGATAACATGGAAGACGACAATGGAGCTGCTGAAGGAAATGGGGATGCTTTGGAGGGAAACTTAATATTATGGTCCATTCCTAGGAGAACTTCAATAGGATGCATGATCTCGACCACCTTCTTGGGCCTATTGAGGCCCATCAACCCCTACTCCAATTAGGATGCATGATCTTAACTCCAATTTTATTTAGCCATCACCTTAGGTAATTTTAAACATGCACAAAAACCAAGTGCACAACATTCAGTGGGATATCATTCCTTTCAAAGCTACCATTTCTAGCCAGACAACTTAGATTTCCTCTCATGGGCTCGACTTTCATTTAAACCAAGTTCCTTCATCTGTGCATATTCAAAAAGATCTCTCCTTAGAGACCCCATTGTTCAGAGCATAGTAGCCCTCCAGATCACCCTTTCACCCAAGCCGATGCCAATGATCCAATTATTCAGCTAGCTGGTCCACTACTTCCTACAATAGATTACCAAAAGGTATCTGCATATGGCACATTAGTATATGAGGAAATAGAGATTATAGGACAATGTGAGGATACCTCAAAAATAAAGTCATCATGCACCAAGGTTGAGATTGAAACTATTATCCATCAATTTCTTACCAGTACCTCTGGACAAGGACTTGAAAATTGCTATCAAACATCTCCAAATGATTCTACCTCAGCCTGTGCATTCGGTTTTTTCGGTTCGGTTCGGTTCGGTTTATACGGTTTTCAGTTTATACGGTTTGTATACATCGGTTTATACGGTTTTGTACATAGATACGGTTAGGTTTCGGTAATAACCATTTGTTATCGGTTCGGTTTCGGTAATAACCAAATTAACCAAAGTTGACGTGAATTTGAAGTCATCAAAAAAATTATTACATCTACTGGAGTTGGTCCTGTGGAACAAGTTGAAGCTTGATACATCTACTTTAGGCTCATATAATTTTTAGCTATAATTGGAGGGGATTTGTAGTTGTTTTGTAGGTGCCAAAGGGGGTAAAGCAGCAACATTCAGCAACAGCAGCATTGTGCAAAGGCAGTAGCAGTGTAGCACTGAAGGCAGCACCCGAGAAGGGCACGGGGTGCTGGCGCCCAGGACGGCCAGAGGTGCTTGGGCACGGGCGTGGTGTCAACGGCGAGGCAAGGGCGTGACCAGGGAGGGCACGGGGTGGCTAGGGTCGGCGGGCGCGCGACCGGGGGGTGGCGTGCGCGGCGTCGGTGGAGGCCGCCTGAGCGGCGACGATGTGGGAACGGGCAGTGGGCGCGGCCGCGGGGTGGTGAGTGCGGCGCGGCGAGCAGCGCGACGAGCTCAAGCCCACCGGCGGCCTGGTGCGGTGGCGGAAGGACGAACAGACTTGCTGCTCCGCGCAAGGCCTCGACTCCTCGAGGGTCCCGGCTCCCGGCTGCTGCGGTTGAGGTAGGGCACCGCCGTGCCTGAGCAGTAGGGCGCTAGACGCTGGTGGAGCACAGGAGCAGGGCGCCTCTGCCGCTTTTCGCGTGCGTGAGGCGCCGATGCATGAGTGTGTGAGTACGGGGCGGGAGTGGGACTAGGGTTGGACCTGGAGACTTGAAGTTGGGTTGGGCCTGCCTCAGGAGTGGAGTGGAAATGACATTGGGCTGGCTGGTTGGGCTTCTTTCGGTTTTTTATCGGTTACGGTTTTTTTCGGTTTTAAAACCTAAATAACCGAACTCCATATGGTTTTGTATTTTGGAAATTGAAACCTAAACCGAAAACTGATAAAACCTAAATTTCGGTTTCGATTCGGTTTTTTTCGTTCGGTTTTCGGTTTTGATTCGGTTTTGCACGGGGTGAATTCTACCAACTCCGCTCCTCCAGGTTTTGAGGAAAAAGGAAAATTCTCCAACATTATGATCAATTGTCAGGCCTCCAATTGTGATCCTGGGTACATGGATTCTTGGAAGAATTTATTTGCTAATGATCATCTTTCTTCTGTGATGCTAAGGTACCACATGATTGGGCTCATTTTATTACAAGCATTTTATTGACACCAGTAAAAATTGACTATTATTACTGAGGAAACTCCTGACACTGAAATGCTAGATTTTTTTATTCCTGGATCTTTCCCTGCTACTTTAGCTCCCTCTTGTATACGAACTTGGTGGCTTCCTTGACAAGTGCTCTACATGGAAAAGGAATGAAGAAACCCAGAGCCCCATTATTGAAACTGATGTAAGAAGGAGTAGTAGACTACAACATATCACAAATGGGTTCAGAAAGAAAATTTGTCATGATAAAATTATATGCCATGTTGATACGTGTAACAGCCCAGTTTTCACAAAATTTAAAAAAAAATCGGTGTGAATTGATTGATTGTCTGATTTGTTTGCGGTGTTTGCATCCCCGATTTATCGATCGGCGATTATTTTTCCCCCTCTTATCTCGTATCGGACGGAGACCGACCCTTGGCACCCTAACACTCGACCTTTGCGACACCGGGTTTCTCCCGATCACCGTCGCGAAAATCGCACGAGACCAGCCGTAGCCAACCGAACGAAAAACCCCGTTTAATAATTAAATGGGTTATTTTTATAGCGCGCTGGAAAGTGATTTCGGAACGGTTTCAGCGCGAGGTGAAAGCCTCCGGCTCGACTCGCTGATCGCGCAGTTCGAAGTTTTACCCGAATCGGAGGTACTGCGGACCCCCGGCGGTCAGAAACGTGACCACCGTGCGCGCGAGATAAAAACCGGAGATGTTTTTGCAAACTGCCAGCCACCGGGGCTATATAAAGACCACCACACTCCCACCCCTTCTAGGGTTTCCCTAGCACAAAAATTGCAGCCACCCCCCTAACAATGCCCCCAATTTCGCAATTTTGCCCATTTTCCCCAAAAACCTAACTCCCTGCGATCTGGACCGTTGGATCGGCCGATCCAACGGCCCAGATCCACCCAGCCACCCACTCCATCTCTCTCCTCACCTCCACTGCCCGTGGGCAGCCGCCGCCGCCTCCACCGCGGGCTCGCCGCCGGCAAGCTGGAGCGTCGCGGCCCTCCTCACACCGGCGAGCTCTCTTCTCCTCTCCCTTCTCCTTCCCTCTCCTCCCATCTCCTCTCACCAGCGCCCCTTCACCTGCAGTAACCAGCGCCGTGCGCCATGGATGGCCGGACCCGAGCTCCGCGCCGCCCAAGACCTCGTCGGCGCACCCCACTCCGGCCACCTCCACCGGATCCGCACCGCGCGAGTCCCCTGCGCCGCCTCTCCGCTCGTCGTCGCCGTCTCCGGTGGCCGGACGGAGCCACCAGCCGCCGCCGTGGACCTCACGGCGGGATCGGGAGAGCCCGAGTCAGTTGCTCCAGCGCCCTCCAACGGCCACGCGGGCCATGGCCCTCCTCCAGGCCCCAGCGGCCCACCGGGGCGAGCCAGCCCAGCCCGAGCGCCCCAGCCAGGCCGGCCTCTCCAGGCCAACTTGGGCCGAGCCCATGTGGGTGAGGCCCGACCTCCTTTTTTTTCTGCGTTCTGTTTTTTTTTCTTTGTCTAATTTTTTCTAAGTCTGGAAAATTGTGTGCTGTATTCAATTTTCCGCTGTAATTCCCGTTGAACCGTAGCTCGGATCGCGATGCGCCAAAAATGAAAGTTGCTCAGTTTTGCGTGCTCTAGCGTTCGTATGTAGAAAGTTTTTCCGTTTGAGCTCATATTGATTGTGTAATTGTGTGCTGAACAGGGCATCAGGCCGTTAAACTGCTAGTTTTTCCTGTTTAGTGCTGCTGTTATTATTTTGTTGCAACTTTGCATGATGATTGTGACTCATCCATGAGGTCTATTGCATTGATTCTTTTTCCATTGTGTTAAGCATCATGTGTAATTCAATTCCATACTTTAACTTGCCATGTTTGGGTGCTCTAGCTGTATTAAATCTTGCTCCAAAGTGGTGATCCTGATGTTATTGTGCTGCTGTTGCTGAAACTGTTATTTTATTGCAACTTCGGTCGACGAGTGTGTCGCGACCGTTTATAGGAATTGAGTGATTCCAGTTGCATATTGTTAAGCATCATGTCTAATTTCATCCCATGTATTGCTATGTCATGTTGCTGCACTTTTGCATATAGATTTACCCCTGTTTATACAGCATGTGTGCATAGCTTGTTCTGCTTGTATCTTTTTAACCGTAACTCCGTTTGGAGTGTGCCTTATATGTAACTTGATTAGTTTTTCGTGTAATTTGTGTTTGTGCTAATGTTTGCTGTTGTTAACCAACCTAAAATATGGTTTAGGGCAGAACAGTACCAAATCTTTTAATTGTCGTGCGACACTTAGTGTTATGCCATGTTTAGGTTGTGCCTCACTTAAATTGACTAGCATAGATAGTTTACTTTGTGCTTCACCTCTTGACTCGTTTGTGTGCTATGCCATGCTTGCTTGAGTTGCCATGTTAATAACCGTTGGTTGATCACCTGTAGCAAAGCAACTTGAACCACCGTAAACGTGCGGTATTCGTCGTATGTGACCGATACCCCACTTAAACCGTTAGTAACCGTTCTCAACGATAGATCCGTATCGCGTTGCCGTGTCGTGTGATGTATTCTTGATCTTGTGTTGCCCCGTAGTAATAGAGTGCTTGCTCGTTGATTGCTTTCCAGTGTTTCCTTCTTGTGTGCTTCCGCGGGTACCTCTCGGAGACGATGCGAGCGTGCGATCGGCTACACCTTCGGAACCCGACTTATCAACAGGCAAGGACTATACATTACTTATGATCCATTCTATTTCAACCAGCGGTTTGCATGCTAGTATAGGTTAAGTTCGATGTTTGATCCTACCACATGTTTACAGCCTCTTTCAAACCGATACAGCCATGTTCCCTCCCAGCAAACCTTGTACTGCTATGTTACATTTGCTCGTTGCTCAGCCCCTGCTTAGTATGCATGCTTAGGATGCTACGATGTTACCCTGTTACTCCTTGGGTTGGGATATCACATTATTATATTGTTGTTGATGATATGATTATTATAATGTTGACTATATTAGACGAAGGATGGAAGGTCCAGGCTATCCCGCCCCGACGCTTTGTTCCATTCGAGTCACCTAGGACCCGAGTTCCGGGTATTGGTTTTGAGACTGAGCGTGCCTAACCGCGTGTGGGATTTTATGGGGTCCCCTTTTCTTACCTACCTAGCTTCAAACATTTCTAGTGGTGGCCCAAGCTGATTTACCATTTGAAACCGTGTGTGTGCTGGTCAGCTGCCAGTTGTTTACAAACCAACCCGGACCAGTGAGGACTTAGTTCCCTTGCTGGCCCACCTTGTCCGGCTGAGGACCCGGTGTCCCATGTGTGATTAACCGTCTATCCAAACCTGCGACATACGGTAGAGACCAGATCGAGAGCGCGGCCGGCTCCTGAGATGGATGTCGACTCACCGGGGGCCACCCGGATTTGTTCGTTGTTAGCTAGAGGGACCTGTCGTTTCGTATCTCTTGGAACTAAATCATAAAATGGTTGCCTGTGATGGGTAGAAACTGAGAGTGATGGACGTGCGTGCGGAGCCTCGTAATGGGCAGTTGGTACACCCCTGCAGGGTTAAATCTTTTTGAGAAGCCGTGTCCACGGTTATGGACAACTTGAGACCTACTCCTTGTTCATAGACAACAACAACTGAGATAATTTTAATACAACTTGATCAACGTGTGTGTGTGCCTTGACTGCTTCTTCTTCGTCGGGATGCGAAGAGGAGGACAAGGATAGGATAGGTGTTATGTTTGCGTAAGTAGTTGATAGCAAGACTTGTTGGAGGCGATTCATCATCGAATGCTTGGCTTCTTACCTTACTCTCTAGATCGTTAGCCACTTCATAAATGCTAGTGCGGCAGCAACCTCACCACTTACCCCATCCTTACCGTAAACTACTAGTTGTCCTAGAATGACGAGTGATGAAGTCCTTGCTGGGTCAGATGACCACTACAGTTGGATGCTGAGTACCTCTGTACTCATGATACTACCCCCAAACTCTTTTCAGGGTTCTTGATCGACAACAGGTATGGTGATCGACGTTTCACGTGGAGACTCGACGACGACTAGTTAGGCGGATCCCGGCGGAGGGCCTGGACCCGTGTGGTTATGGGATCGATGTTTCTTTTTGCCACTAGGAATTTTTTTTGTAGTCTGTACTCAGACATGTATCTTCCGCTGTTGTATTGTATTTGAGGCAGTTGTATGCCGATTGTATGAGATGTTGTATCCTGTATCTGTAATGTTGTGATATCATGTTGGAAATCCGGGGCATATGGCTTTGTCATATGTCGCGGTGGGACCGATATGTGCTTCGTCCCCGGATCTGGGTGGAAACACCTAGATCTGGAACAGTACCGCATATTGGGCCTTACAATACATCCCAAACGTATCTATAAATTTTAGCTTATTCCATTCTTCTTTTGGTGATAATGCTATATGTTTTGATGCACTTTCGTATCATTTACAACTTATTTGGACTAAACTATTAACCTAGTGCCCGGTGCCAAATTATGTCTGTTTTTGCCCATGCATTGCAGAAAAAAGGTGAAAAATCAAAATGCTCGGAAAAATCTAGAAAAAATTCGAAAATTCTTATTTTCCAGAAGACTCCAGAAGCCCGAGGGGGCGGAGGTGCCACCCCTGTCCACGTGGCCCCACGGCGCGCCCTAGGTGCGCCTTCTGGCCACCTGGGCCAGTGGGACCTCTCTGGGTACCCCCTTTGGCATACATTTACGTCGTCCCCCGAAAGCTCCAGATGAGGAATCCTTTTTCATGAATACCCTACTTTTCCTAAGCCGCCGCGATCCCGAGATCGGGAGAACCATAAGGTCCTGTCCCGGCACCCTGTCAGAGGGAGGATTGATCTCCGGAGGCTCCTCACTACTGGAATTCTCTAATTTTCCATGCGTCTTTTCTTTGCCGTCTACGTTTTATCGGGGCGGACGGCAAAGAGGGTCTTTGTCGTCAGCTACAGACGGCAAAGATTGGCTCCGTCTGTTTTTTTTTCACGCATGGCAAAGAGGGTCTTTGCCATCTGTTTTTTGTTCACGCATGGCAAACAGGGTCTTTGCCGTCTGTTTTTTGTTCACGCATGGCAAAGAGGGTCTTTGTCGTCTGTTTTTTTTTCACGCATGGCAAAACCAAGTCTTTGCCGTCTGTTTTTTTTTCACGCATGGCAAACCCAAGTCTTTTCCATCTGTTTTCTATTTAACACATGGCAAAGATAGTTCAAAGGAAAATAATTGTATCGTTTTTTAATTTTTTTTCAAAATGCAAACAATGTCTAAACAATATAATATTTGGTGTGGTGTTGGTGTATGATACCTAGAAGGCGTGACTTTTTTATTTTATTTTTTGAATTATTAACATAGTTATTTATATCAAATTTCAAAGGATAAAGAAGCACAAAAATAAGTACTGATTTTCTATTGGCTGGATAGACCTCACGCGGATCAGTGACGTGGCACCACCCATCCAGCCCCACCAACTAATTAAAAAAACACTCACCCACCCACCCCCTCCCTCTCTCCCTTATCTCTCTGCGACTCTGCCCATCCCACGACACCACACACCACCCACCACGCACGCACACGACACAGCACACCGGTCGGCCGCCTCGACCCCATCCCGTCGGCCGCCTCGACCACACCGGCCGGCCGCCTCGACCACACCGGCCGGCCGCCTCTGCGACTACCAGCCTCGCCGGCCTCCCGCCTCGATCTCGCCGGCCGCCTCGCCCCCATCGGCAGCCCCCACCTCGCCGGCTGCCTCGCCCCAACGGTCGCCCGCCTCGCCGGCAGCCTCCCCGGCCGCCTCGCCTCCACTGACCGCCCCAGACGCCTCGCATCCACCAGCCTCCCTAGCTGCCCGCCCCGTCTAGCTGCATCGTCCGCCCCAGCCGCTGCATCGGCCGCCCCCGCCTCTACTGCACTGGCCGGCCGCCCAAGCCTCTCCTGCACCAGCCGGCCCCGCCTCGCTGACCACGTGCTACCTCCTGATGGTCGCGCCTCTCCGGCCCCGCCTCGCTGACCCCGCCTCCCGACCTTCCATCTACGAATAGTTCACCGAAACAGGTCGCCGGAACCAGAACAGAACGGAACGGACGACTGGCTAGAATCAGAACGGAAACGACCAATTTTTTTATAATAATAAAATCTTTTGCTGTCTGCTTAATGTTCATCGGGCCCACTTAAAAATAACCTTATGTAATTTATCGTTTGCCGTCTGCCTGAGTAAAAAGCCAGACGGCAAAAGACTTTGCCGTCCGTCGATTATATGCAGACGGCAAAGCACCTCTTTGCCGGATAAATGGCTGATGAATGCTTTGCCGTCCGCGGGCAGATGGCAAATGACTTTGCCGTCCGCTTTATGAATGTTTGCCGACGGCCTTGTCATACGGCAAACTGCTGAATTCCAGTAATGCCTCCACCATCATGCTCGCCTCTGGGATGTGCCGTGAGTAGTCCCCCTTGGAACATGGGTCCATGATCAGTAGCTAGTAGATGTCTTCTCTCCAATCTTGTGCTTCAATGTTTAGCCCTTGTGAGCTGCCTATCATGATCAAGGCATCTGTGTATGAATTCGTGTTTTGCTATGTTGAGTTTGCTAGGATCCGATGGATTATGAGAATATGTTCATATTTGTGAGAGTAATATATTTGGTTTGCCTTTATATATATTTTCTTGAGTACTCTTGCATGTTCCCCATTGCCGTTTGTTACTTTGGCCAAGTAGGAGATTGCAACTACAAGAGGGAGCGTTATGCTAGAAGATGGGTCCATGCCTCCCGATGTCTAGCTTGAGTGACAGAAACATGAGACTAGGGAATGTGTTGTTTCCATCAGGGGTAAAATAGCGGTGCTTAGGTTTGTGTGTCATAAGGATTGCTTACATTACGCATAGAGTGTTAAGTCAGTCGTCCGTTGCTTCGAGCTTACAATTATGCAAGGTTCATCTATGCAAGGTGAACAAATTACAACTAGTGAAATTCATGGTGCCTAGGTCCATCTCCGCATCATAGTTTACACCGTTTACATTTGCTGCTTTACTTTTCATTTCCGTTGCATTATTATTTCCCCTTTGTGTTTGACCCTTTGTAAACAGCAAGGCCGGAGAGATTGACAACCTCTCTGTACTCATTGGGGGGAGTTATTTGTGTTCGTGTGTGCAGGTCCACGTCAACTTAGCCACCAAGTAATTTTTGGCGACGTTGCCACCTACTTGTCGTCCCTAGAATACTACTGGATACCTTGGTATCTTCACCGAGGGACATTTTCTGCTATCTAAATCATAACCTTCCACTTGGGGTAACCAGCGAGGAGCTGTTATCTACACCCATCAAGCAAATTTTTGGCACCGTTGTTGGGGATTCTGAAGTGCAACAAAAGCTTGATCCCGACAACTCCCACGCCATAAGCTAAATTTCTGGCGCCATTGCTGGGGATTCCAAACCTTCAAGATAGGGGAGTTGCACACTGCCCTTTACCTTTGCTTTTTTACTTTTGCTAGTTTACTTTATAGTTTTTATCTTTGCTTCTTTGTCTTATACCAAAAATACCAAAAAAATTGTTTACTCTGTTCCTACTTCTTTTTCTAGTAGTAGTCATTATGTCTAGTACTTTTACCTTTGGTGTTGTACTCGAGGCAGAAGTCTTCACCTTCAAACAAAGGGGTGGGGAGAGTTTGAAAGATGCTTGGCTAGTATGCTCTTTTGGACACTAGGGAGTTTAAGTTGGCAGAGCAAATTTACTTTAAGAAGAATGTTATGCACAGTATCAATTCCTTTAATTTTCTGCAATGAGTAAATCTTGAACATTTCGAACTGGAATGTTAGAGGAATTAACTCAAAGTATAAATGGCTTGCAATGGCAAACAAGATTTATGAGTCTAGTTTCTCTACTTTATGTTTACAAGAGACCAAAATATAAATTTTTGACCATGCCTACCTAGAAAAAATCTTCCTAAAAGAATCAACAAATTTGATTTTGTTCCAGCTATTGGAAATTCTGGTGGCCTCCTTATTTCTTGGAATAGTGCATCACTTTTAGGAGAATGTCTCTTCAAGGAACAAATTTCCATCTCTATTAGATTCACCTCAAAACTCAATGATCAATCATGGATACTTACAAACATTTATGATCCATGTGATTCTGCTCTCAAGACTGAATTTTAAGACCGGTTTACAAACATTTAGATGACAGATGACACTAACTGGTTAATTATTGGGGACTTAAACTTAATTCCATATTCACATAACAAAAATAAAGGGAATGGTGATTTCAACAATATGATGGCTTTTAATGAAGCAATTAGCTCCTTGGTACTGGCAGAAAACCCCCTCAAAGAAAGAAGTTGCACTTGTAGTAACATGCAAGTTGTCTCCCTCCTAGAAAAACGCATTTGGTTCTTTACTTCAGAAAGTTGGACTTCAAGGTTCCCCAATACCTCCATCAAAGATCTTGCTAAATCCACCTCAGATCATTGCCCTTGTGTCATCTTCATTGCCACGGATATTCCAAAATCCAGTTACTTCAGATTTGAAAACTTATGGATTGAGCACCAAGATTTCAAGGAAGTGGTGCAAAATAATTGGCAGCAACCCATTCAAGAGGAAGACCATGCCAAAAGACTTGCTACAAAATTTAAAAGGCCGAAAAAAGGATTGAAAATCTGGGCCAAAAATATTTCCAATCTCCAAGAAATCATCAATGCAACTAATGAAGTTATTTTAACCTGGGACTCCTTTGAAGAATTCAGGCCATTAAAAACTTAAGAATCCAATGGTAGGGAAATCCTCAAGTGACACATCGATTATATTCTTAACTTTCAAAGGATATATTGGAAACAAAGAGCAACAATAAGATGGGTACAAATTCGAGATGAGAATTGAAATTCATTTAAAGCAAAAGATAATATCAAATACATGAGTAATTTCATTTCTATGTTACAAGATAAGACTGGGCAAGAATTCAGTGGTCATGATTTTAAAGCTTTCGTTCTGTGGAAATACTTCAAAGAAAGGTTGCGATAAACTGCAAAAACTTCTAACCTGCCTAATCTCACTGAGCTCCTTCGTAAGGCCAATAATCTTAACTTTCTGGAAGAGCCTTTTACCCACAAGTAAATTGATGATATATATTGTTGCAAGTAGGACTTTTGATAAAGCACCTGCACCTAATGGATTTAATGGTGCTTTCATCAAACATTTCTGCAATACCATATCTGACGACTTCTATAAACTCATTGATGAACTTCATTTCAGGGAAGTCTCTCTATAGAGCATAAATGCATCATTCATCTCATTGTTCCTAAAAAGGACCCCCCCCCTCCTTGCTTAATTTCAACATAAAGGTCGTCACCAAGTTACTTGCCAACAAATTGCAAAAAATCATCCCGCAACTTGTGCATATTAATCAATACAGATTCCTTAAAAATAGAACCATCCAAGATTTCTTAGCTTGGAACTTTGAGTTTCCACATCACTGTCACCACTCCGAGATACCTAAAGTGGTACTAAAACTAGACTTTGAAAAATCTTTTGGTATAGTTGAGCAACTATTATTCAAATCCTGAAAGTAAAATGTTTTGGAGATAAATGGTGCCACTTATTAATATGATCTTTAGCATTGGCACATAAATTCTCCTGCTCAATGGAATCCCTAGAAAGGTGTTCCACTGTAAAAGAGGAGTCAAACAAGGTGACCCCCTCTCCCCATTATTATTAGTTCTTGTTTCTTATATGATCCAGCCCATCTACCATGAAGTTATCTTAAATGATCTCATCATAGCTCCAAATCACGTGGAATCATGCCCTAACTTCCCAATCATTCAATATGATGATGTTATAATGATGTTACGTGCTGACCCCATCCTTCTTGCTCAAGTTAAAAAACCCATACTGCATTCTTATGATTTCACTGGACTTCACACTATAGTAAGTCAATGATTGTGACCATAAATGTTCCAGAGGATCAAATTCAAGTTCTCGTGACCACATTGAGATCTCAGCTAGGATCTTTACCCGATGTACATATGTGGGAGTTCAACAATTCTTTCATATGGTGGAAGAATGCTTCTCATTAAATCAGTCTTATTTGCACTCCCTACATATTATATGTGCACTCTAGCTCTCCATGTTGGTGTTATAAACCAAATCAACATATACTTGAGAGACTTCTTATGGAGAAAACATTGAATGGAAGATAGACGACAAGCTATTATTTCCTAGGGCAAGGTTTGCATGACAAAGAATAAAGGTGGACTTGGTATTCTTGATATTGTAACTCACAACAAAGCCTTACTCATGAATAACATTTAGAAGTTATTTAATAAGGAAGGTAAGCCCTTAGTCAGATTGATATGAGAAATACTATACTCATCAGTCCCTCCCAAAGACAGGTTGAAAATATCTTTTTTGTGAAAAGCTCACGTTCCTTTGATACCCAGTTACAAATAATATGCATCTTGCATTGTCCAATCACAGAATAAATTTCATTTTTGGCAGGATCAAAGGCAAGAAAAGGCATTAAAGCTCACCTTCCTTGAATTATTCTCCTATGCTAAATCAAAATTTATCACCCTGGAAACTCTCTACATCTCTAGTAACTGGACTGAGCATTTTTTCACACCTCTATCCTCTCAATCCTCGAATCATTTAATTGATAGACACAAATAGTGCATCTACGTCTCTAGTCATGTACAAGTAACTCCTCACAACCCCTGACTACATAGTAATTTTTTAGAAGATTTGGTAGAGCACATGCAGACTCAAGCATAAGATATTATTTTTGTCACTCGCACATAACATATTAAACTCAAGATCCCTACTCAAAAGGAAAGGATTTCGTCTTGACAATTATCAATGTGTATGTTCCAATCGACAAGCTGCAGAAACTCTTTTACACCTCTTATGGGACAGTATTACAATAATTCTATTCAAGCAAAGGGGAACATCCATCTTTTAAGAAACAATGGTGGCATTAGAACACCTCCCAATAGATCTTGGGATGGCAATTACCATCATAGGATACTGTAACATATGGATGCAGAAAAATGATCACATATTCAGACAACTTAGACCATCAGTTATCAATTGGAGGTTGGGATTTCAAAAGGATATCTCCCTCCTTCAGCGTAACATAGGGAGTAGGCTTATTACTTTGCTCCAAGATTGTATAATTAATAACCTCTCTTAAGTTCATCATTTTCCATAGAGCCGGAATAGGTTAGTTGCATTTTCCTATTAGATATTTTTGGTTTGCAAAAAAAATCCCCACCTTGTAACATACTGATTATTAATAGAAATATATCGTAGAACCATTGTTCTACAGCTTTGGCTTAAAAAAACAACTGAGATTATACTCCCATGGAAGTTCGCCAACTAGTCATTCGCACTTATATGACATCAAATGTCTAATGATCAATGAAGATCTACATAGTATTTTTATGCCAATCATGAGAGAAATATTAAACTCTTAAATGCCTACTTTCTAGGTATTTGTTGCTAGGTTTTACAACTTTGGTGTACACATCTTCTTTTAAATCATTTAGTTTAGTCTTATTTAGCCAGCAACATATATATGCATATGTTGCCATAATCATTCTCATTAAAGGTGAGTCTTCCTTGCTCCTCTAAAATAAACTTCTCTTCTTTCTTTTTAGTCCTGCCTTATGGTCTTCGGAAGCTTGTTCTTCAAGATTTTTTTTCTAAAAAATAGCTTTTAGTGGTAAGAATCCATCTTCTAGATTCTAGTTTCATATCGCAGATTATTAGTGATGGTTGTTCTTCTCCCATATGGTACATGTTTGACCGAGCGGTGTTGTGAGTCTCTAGAAATGGCTGGAGGAGGTTCTATTTTTAGGTTGTTGAAGCTCATCTCAAAGTTACGCCTCAAGTGATGACTCTTATTTTTCTTTGATGAATAAGGTACGTGTGTGTCAAACCATGTTTATTTGATTATATGGTGCCGACAAGCCACATGGATCAGTGTCAAGCTCTCATTCATAGCTATTGCAGTTGGGTTGCATTTGAGGATAAGGATAAACTGGTATTTTCGTTAGTGCATAACCATCTTATGTGACATGTTTTTTTTTCTTATTCAAATTGTTATAAATTGTGACAACCCAACCCCAGATAAAAACAAGAATATCTGTGTTTATTGTACCATTCCCTGAGTTCATACCTGCCACACACAGTTCATGATGAATCTTTGTGCTTATTATACCAGTCATGTTTCTAGCGCGCGTGTGCTCAATCGCTCACTCGTGTGTTGACACGTTCTTATTCCTTTCTGTTTCTTTGCATTTTCGTTTTTTTGGCTTTATTCTTCTTCACTGGTTTCTTCGGGGTTTTCTATTTCCTTTGTCTTTTACCGGTTTTCTTCACTTTATTCTAGGTTTTATTTTTTCATCATTTTCAATGTTTTTTCTCTTTTATTTTTTTCGTTCTTTTTTTCTTAGTTTCATCTGTTTCATTGTGGTTTTCTTTCTCGTTTGCATTGTTTTTATTATTTTGCACTAGTCTTCATTGGTTTTATTCATTTTTTACACATCGTACATTTTTGTATACGCCAATAAAATTCGTACTGCATGTTTGAAATTTTTAATATACATGGTTAACCTTTTTTTACAAATTTATTAGTTTAATAAGTTTTCTTACTTTGCTTTAATACTTTTTTTGTATGCATGTTTCACATCTCTTCTTAAAAGCTTAACATTTTTTGGATAAACGGTCAGTTTAATAAAATACATGATCAACATTATTTATAAATGTTTAAATTTTCTCATTACAAGATCAATATTTTTCAAATACACAAATCACATTTTTTCAATACATGATCAATATTTTGCGTATATATGAGAATTTATTTTCTATACACATTTGAATTTGGTAAGTTCTTTACTGACATTTTTTTAATACTTGATTAACATTTTTAAATACATGATCAAACTTTTTTATATACATTTATTATATACATGAAAAATGTTTTTATACACATTTAATATTTAATATTTTTTATGTTTTATATAAATCATTTCTGTAATATTAAACAATTATTATATTTGAGAGTACAAACAAAGATTAAAAAAACGAAAAATGTGAAAAATAGAAGAAAAGAAGAAACTGTGGTTTCTGATTTTTGGTGCGCTACCTCAACCAAGTATGCCACTATATAGGGGCACCACTTCAAAATCACTAATTAAGATATACTCTTTGCAATGATCACTTTCACTTCCCAACGGGTTGACAAGTGGCCCACTTAATGCAAGTCACTTGTCATAATTCGAAGTTTTCCCTTTTTTTGAAGATTCTTTTTCAACATATTTTATCTCTTGAACTATGCGTTTAGATCCCGAACCATTTCCATCGTTGGATTCATCGCGTCGATATCTCATATTAATAGGTTTTGATAAACTTTTTACTGAGAAGCATGATTATACCTCTTGAGGAATCAAATATGTGTCTCAAGAAGAGACAAATATGTGCTTATCGTGAGAAAAAAGAAAACACATGTTTTTTTTCTTTTTGAGAGGCACGAGCCTGCCTCTCGGGAAAGCAAATATGTTCCTCAAGGAGAGGCACAATTGTGACTCCCATAAAAAATTAATCTCGTTCTTTTCCTTTTCCGAAAGGTATGATCACACCTTTTACAGAAACAAACTTGTGCCTCCACGAGGTATGCCGCCCGAGAGGCACGACTATGCCTCTCGTGGAAGAAAACCATTTTTTTCGCATAGTTTGTTTCCAATTATGTTTCTCCAAAATCTAAGAAAAAATGCACAAAAGCAGAAAAACCATCTAAACCCCGAAAACACATACAAAAAACAAATCCCCACTAAACGTTCAACATGCGATAAGAGGAGCTTCCACATAAGGCACGCCCATTTGGACCGACCGATTTACAAGCAACATGTTTCATAGCATTTCTAGGTTTATTTCTCTTTTTTCTATTTTCTGGTTTTTATTATACATGAACATTTGTTTAGTGAATAAAAAAATCATTATATAAAAATAAAATTATTCAACTTAGATACAAAATGTTTTAATAAAGGTCATTTTAAAAAAATTAATAAAGAAACTACATGTATTTGAAAAATTACTTTATATTACGGAAAGTAATAAAAAAATCTTTTAAAAGGACTACAAAATTAAGAAGGAAAACAAAAAACAAAATAGGAAACAATAGCTAAATGGCAATAGATAAAAAAAGTGAACTTGACCGGCCTGTCTGAAACGCCATTCAGCGAAAAGTTGCTATCCCGTCCTCGAGTGACAAATAAAATTTATGGTACTTACTAAATTTTTTGGTGTATATATATATATATATATATATATATATATATATATTATGAAGATACCAATTGCATCCGACCTCTCTACAAAAAGATGCCCAAAATCATCAACGATAAACACAGTCAACAAAAGAGAATTAAAAATAATAGAAGAAAAAATTACCGTGCCACGGTCATCAATACCGTCAGCAACATTCTAATCCCCACCGAAGGCAACACCCAAATTACGAAAAAACTCCAAAAACAACACCTCCAAGAAGGAAACAATCCACAAGCTTTGTCGTTGCTCGATCGAAGATCTTGAGTTTTTACCTTGGAGAAAGTTCATGTTCACCTAAAAACAATGCATTCAACAAGGTCATTGCAAGGTACAAACAATAATGGTCAGACCTTGGATTTTTACCCTGAAAATCGAGACTCGATACTCGAGGAACACCATAAAAATACAGTCCACTAGTGTTGCCGCCCCCGCTTGCCAAAACCGCTATTGTAAATCACCAACCAACCACTTCGTACTCGCTGATTAGTTGCTCTTGCTCCGGATACAGAATTTTGGAGCTCGTCCTCCAGGGAAGACCTGACCTTATTTTGAAATTTTCAAAAATCATAGCGTTTCAGAAAATTCTGAAAAAATCAAAGGATTCTAATATGTTTTCGCACTAGTGTGTAAATTTTCGTCTGTAAATATTATGATTTGTAGGCTATGAAAAAAACAATATTCCGGCCCAACAATCCTAAAAATAAGTCCATTTTGAAAATCACATTTATCTTCTTTCTATACGCCATGTGTGAATAGATAATGTTTTAAAAATCGTACAAATATATTTTATCCATGTGTATGTTTGATCACAAAAAAATATCAAAAAATCAAAAATTGATTTTCAAAAAGGGCTTCCTAGAGCCCGCCCACTGAAACCACTATCCGCTCTTGGTCAATCAGTAGTTAGAGGGTACCCTTTAGGAAGATCACGCGCGTGCGCTTTGGACATGCCAAGTGTAGCGTTCTGGTGCGTTTTGTGGGCACCCTATTTCTCGTCATGATCGCTACAACTATTTCTCGTCGGTATTGACTTTTAGTTAGAACTTCGTACGCGTAAATGCTTTCAAGCCATTCTGTTTTTTATTCACCGTTGTAGCACGGTTGTTTTTGTTTCTTTTCCGGAACTGCGTGTGTCCTAATTTCCTTTTTACATTTTTTCTTTGTTTTCTTTTCCTTTTGTTTCTTCGGGTTTCGTATATATTCTTTCCAAAAATAAAACGTGATTGTACCTTTTTAATGTATAATCTAAATTCCTCGTATACATCTCCATTTCTCTTTTACATATTTAATACTTTTAAATATATAGTTAAAATTTTCAAATATTTATTCAGACTTTTTCCATGTATCTATAATACCTAAATAGTTCATCCCTACTAACTTATTTATCTTGACATGCAAGCTATCCACATCATCAAATAGGCCCACCATGTAAAAACTCTTTCACTAACTCTTCATGCACATGCTCATTAATTTTGCATGTGCATGCAACCTATCACAAATAAATAAAGAAAATTATGCATTCAACTTCATATTTTATAAAAAAAATTTAATATAAAATCAAATTATGAGTTACATTGCATTTTATTTCTCTATGTATTGTTAAGTAACTAAATTAACAAAAAAAAACTCAATTTTGGATTTTTCATCAAATTTTCTTAGATTTTTTCCTTTACACAATGTTTCTTTCAAAGAATTTGTAATCAAATTATATAATTTTCATAATTTTTCACATGTTTTAAAACATCAAATTCTTTTTTAAGAGTTCCCGCAGCAACGCGCGGGATGTCATCCAGTATTTTACAGTTTGTGTATACGTTAGTAATATTTTTCATCCACATTCCATATCTTTAAGTTTGTGATTAGTATTTCTTTTAGTTTATGTTTAATGTCTACTTTTTTACACATGTCATAAATCCATCGTATACATCAAATACAATATATATATAGTTCTAACATTAATAAATGCATGATTAACATTTTTCATATAGCACATATTTTTTCAAAAAACATATTTTTAGTGCTATAAACTTTTTTTTAAACTACAGTAATAATTTTTGCACACAATGTAAATTTTTGTAAATGTTATTGACATTTTTAGAAACATATAAGCATGTGTTTAAGTAACTTACATTTTTTTAATGCTATCAACATTTTCTTAAGTACATTAACAAAAAAATTACACTATGTTAACATTTAAGAAATTAACAATTTTAAAAATCATCTAAATTTAAAATATAAAGTGTATGTATTCTAAAAAAATAAATGTAAATAAGTGTAAAATAAGAGAAAAAAAACTAACAACCGAACGCTGTGCGAAAGGTCCGTCCACCAGGAGCAGTCCCTGAGACAATCCGACCGTACCTCTTGCAACAAACGCCTTGTTTTCATTCATGCAAGCCATATACATTGACCTCTCCTCCAGGCTCCACCAATAAATAATCCTTTGTATTTCGTTCTATCCATAAAAAATATCGTTCATTTAGTATAAAATTTATACTAATTTAGTATAAACTATAAAATGAACGACACTTAATATGAATGGAAGAGAGTACCTCTTTCTTCTTTTTTTGGTAAGCAAATAGTCTAAAGCGGAAGGCAGCTTTCCTTGCATGCTCCTGCCTGTTATCAAGAACGGCCGGATGGCTTTCCAGCCGAGTTCTACTAAAAATTTTGGGAGGTTATCAAATGGGATCTTCTAGATTTGTTCGAATTTCTTCATGCTAGACAACTAGAATTGTTTCGTTTAAACTTAGATGAAATAATTTTACTACCTAAGATTAATGAGGATGAAAGGATTCAACAATACAGACCTATATGCCTCCTTAATGTTAGCTTTAAAATATTCACCAAGGTGGTGACGATCCGATTGACCTCAGTGGTTGACCATGTAGTTCGCCCCACACAGACTGCTTTCATGCAAGGTAGAAACATCCTTGTTGGAGTTGTAATACTGCACGAAACAGTTTACGAACTTCATCGGAAAAAGCTGAATGGGGTAATTCTTAAGATTGATTTTGAAAAAGCCTATGACAAAGTCAAGTGGTCTTTTCTCCAGCAAACTCTCAGAATGAAAGGTTTTTCTGCTGAGTGGCGGGCTCCGATCCATAACTTCATTTCTGGAGGTAGTGTGGCCATTAAAATCAATGATAACATAGGCAATTACTTTCAAACAAAGAAATGATTGCAACAAGGTGACCCTTTATCGCTCATGCTATTTAATATAGTGGCGGATATGTTGGCGATCATGGTCGAGCGTGCAAAGGTTGATGTCAAAATTGAGGGAGTAGTCAACCACCTAGTGGATGGTAGATTATCCATTCTTCAATACGCGGACGATACAATTCTCTTTATGGAACATGACATAGAAAAAGCAAGAAATCTGAAACTAATACTCTCAGCTTTCGAGCAACTTTCGGGTCTGAAAATAAATTTCCATAAAAGTGAATTATATTATTTTGGCAAGGCCCAACACGACGCACACTTGTACGCTGAATTTTTTGGCTGTGGACAAGGACAATTTACTATTAGTTATTTGGGGATATCGATTCATTATCGAAGACTCACAAATGTTGAATGGAAACACGTCGAGGAGAGACTACAAAAGAGGTTAAGTAGCTGGAAAGGAAAACTCTTATCTCTTGGTCGAAGATTGGTTCTCATAAATTCAATACTCAGTAATATGGTACTAACTTTCACAAGGAGTCTTACACGGATTGGACTATCTCCGATCTAGATTCTTTTGGCAAGGAGATAACGAGAAGAGAAAGTATCGACTGGCGAGTGTGGTTTGCATACCAAAAGATCAAGGAGGCTTAGGAATCCAAGACCTTGAGGTTAAAAATGCAGCTCTCTTAGGAAAATGGTTGTTTAAGCTTTTATCCAAGGAAGGTTATGGAAAATCCTCCTAAGGAGGAAATATGTGGGTTCAAAATCAATATCCCAGATACTTTGGAAGCCTGAGACTCACACTTTTGGGCTGGCTTGATGGCCACAAAGAAAATTTTCTTTCGTTTTGGCTCTTTCGCAATTAAGGATGGTTTGGAGATTAGATTCTGGGAGGATAAGTGGCTAGGTAATGCCACTCTCCGAGAACAATATCCTGCTCTATACAATATTGTCCGTCACAAGGGTGAGACTATTGCCACAATCAAGGAAACTTTCCCACCCAATGTGACATTCAGAATAGATTTAATCGGCACTATACTAGAATTGTGGAATACATTGCTACAACGTCTTTCAACAATTCAGTTATCAGTTGCGGCCAATATATTCCGATGGAGCCTACAAAATAATGGAAAATTCACGGTAGATTCTATGTATAGAGCTTTGCTCCTACCAGATGTGCCAGTTGAGAACAAGAAGATGATCTGGCATTTTAAAATACCGCTCAAAACAAAGATATTTGCATGGCATTTTTGTAGGGGAGTGATTCTTACTAAAGATAATCTTATCAGGAGAAATTGATAGCGCTAGCCGTTATTTGGTCATTATTGCTATCTAGAAATGATAAGATTTTTAATGCTAAGATAACTTCTTTTTTGCAGGTTATTTACCAAGGTGTATATTCCCTTTATGATCGTCTCTACAGCGGGTGGAGCATCACGACCTTTTTATGGAGGTCTGTACACGATTGGAGGCCACGGCGAGGGACATTTTTTTCAACGTGGATGACAGCTTAATCTACGGATTGGCCCCCCTCCATCGATGGCGATCGACAATTCTACCTAGTGCTTGTATATCGCTGTTTTTTTTTTACCTTTCTCTATTTTGTTTGGATTTGGAGTGACTGTGTGCATCCTAATTATGCAGAGGCCGGATGTAATGCTTAAAACTATTAAGTAATAAAGCACCCTTTATCAAAAAGAACAGAAACATAAACGTTGATTGTTTTTTATGTGCCCTTAGGGGCTGGTATGTGTGTTTTCTTAGCATGTTTTATGCTCTTAATTTACTGGTACTCTGTTGAGCTATTTGATTCTATTTGCTATGATGGATGACTCTGCCTTATCTAATTTTATTTTAGTCGGATTGTGAGGCGCAAGTTGACTTTGGAGGACGGGCTCCTCAATAGACATTATGAAATTCATTTTTTTACTTGGCTAAAAATTACGAAAATTTTTGTGGACAAACATACACACACATAATGCATATCTACAAATTTTCATAATATTATGATTTCATATGTGGCGTACAGAGAAAAAGAAAAATCTGAATTTATAAAATGGGCTGATTTTGTAGATTGTTGGGCTGGAATTTTGTCCTTTTTGCACAACGTTCAAATCATAATATTTTCAAACGAAACTTTACATGCTAGTGCAAAACAGACATTATGAAATTCATTTTTTTTTACTTGGCTAAAAATTCCGAAACTTTTTGTGGACAAACATACACACACATAATGCATACCTGCAAATTTTCATAATATTATGATTTCATATGTGGCGTACAGAAAAAAAGACAAAACTGAATTTATAAAATAGACTGATTTTGTAGATTGTTGGGTTGGAATTTTGTCCTTTTTGCACAGCGTTCAAATCATAATATTTTCAAACGAAACTTTACAAGCTAGTGCAAAACACATGTAAGTTTCATGGATTTGGCTCTGGATTTTTTGGAAACGTTTAAATATGATTTTTGATATACTTTTTTATATAAAGTTCTCCCTAAAGCCCTGGAGCCAAAAGTTTGCACTCGACTGTAAGCCCATAGACTAGCTAGGTTCTCTCTGGATTTGGGTCAGGGCCGGCATGTGTGGCTCACTAAACCTGTAGATTCGAACTTGATCACACCTAGTGTGGAATTTGATGAATAAAGTCCGTTCTTACCCCTAAAAAAGTCTATAAACCCTTTCTCTAGAAAACTATCCTTGTTTTAAATATTTTGAGGGGTGTATAATGAAGTAAACCCTAAACATGAAAAATATACTACAAAAAAGGACCCCATTAGTAGGGAATGTCAACCGGGGGTTGTCCTCCAGTGATAGATTGGTTTGCTCAGGGAGGTTCTTCCACTAGTTGGCTTAAAGGAACGAAGCGGGCCCCACCCGAGTGGAATTCAGAGGGGCGAAGTAAATTAGGGAAGGTACTGCAATAATCCCTTAATGAGTCTGTGGATGTAGCATTTTTTAAAGAAAATTGAAACATTTCTTTAAAAATCTGAACAATTTTGAAATGCTGAGTTTTTTTAAAAAAAAACTAGGAAATTTCAATGACATTACTGGGAAAATGTGACATAAATTTTGAAAATCTAAAACATTTTTTGAAGCATGTGAAAAACTTTTGGATTTTTTTGCAAAAAGTGATTTTTAATAAATTGCAAAGATTTTTTTGAAAAGTGTGTAGAATTTTTAAAATTCCAAATAGTTTTTGGAAAACACAAATGAGAATTAAATTATGCCAAAATATAAAATATGAACATCTATAACTTCAGAACAATTTCAAAAATGCGCGAACATTCTTTAAACTTTCCGAATTCTTATTACGGTATAGTGGAGCGGCCCAAATTCTCGTCTGTGAGGGTAGCAAGTTATCCTAGCCGGGATTGTAGTATTCCCGGTGCGCCAAATAGGTCTAGGGTTCAAAATAGACCGGAATTGACAAGTTTAGAGTGCCAAATTTTAGAGTTTTAAATTCAGTATTTGGTTTAGCTTTCGTCTACAAGTTCGCGATTTCGTTTTGGACTTTTTTCCCATTTTTGCTGTATAACCTATACTAGTAGAGCGTGGTGCCTACGTCTAGCACACTCAAGCAAAGGACGCAAGCACGGTGTGCATGGGCATGACGCCACCTGGTGCGCCACACACACACTGTAAGCTTGCTGCCTATAGCTCACATCATGCCCATGAATCTTCGGATTGATGCCTCCCTCAGTTGAGAATAAAGGCAGCATGGATTCGATTCGAGTGGTCAACCACTATGCATGGCTAGCTAGCCGGTGGAGGCAGTACTTGCAAGGCAACCAGCCAGTGCACACATACTGGATGCAAAGCGTTCAAACCCTTCTTTGAGACATAGATTCCCCAGCGCATTAGCAGTAGATACCGTCCAACACTGGCACGACCGCCTTGTGTGCCCCAGGAAGGATAGGATGAGACGGGCGGCCGGTTAGCCTTCCGCGCCACCGGAGGGTCATGTCGACATGCACTAGCCTAGAGTGGTGATGACATATTGGTACTAGTTATATCACTTTACTAACTATTAGTGGTACTTGTAGATCACAAGTTGAGCACCCTAGATCGATTATACTACTACGTACGTAGCTCAGAGTTTAACTAGAAAGTTAACGATGTCTTTGTTGTCACGGGTTTGATCATTTATGGAAACGGTGGTGTTGCATGCTGGAAAAGACGCGGGCGAGGGGCAGGCAGAATGAATGGTGCGCGTGCGCTGCGTTGGACATGACTGCATCATGCAATGCAACAAGAGAGGGAGAGGGGGAGGGAGGGAGGGAATCTCCTCTGCATATGCCCTAACCGGACGGCAAATAGTGCAGCTAGCGTTCCAGTGCACTGGGAGGGAATCGCTCGATCAGGGCAGGGGGCGCTGCCTTTCAGGAAATTCCCTAGAGCACGCACGCACTCAGCTCCGCCATTTTTTGTCGATCGTGAGCCCTCCAAGTGGCTGGCTAGGCGGCATGCAGCAGCGCAAGGAAAGTTCACGGAGGCGCATGGAAGTAGAAGACAGAAGAGAATAATCAATCGATCAACTAGCTGCTCACGCGCGCATGCTATGCTGTGCTTGCCCGGGGATGCCAGGACCGGCGGTGCCGCCGCCCGAAAGCGAGGTCCCGGAGCGGCCTTCCAAGTTCCAAGGGCCTGGGAGGCAGAAAGAAAGAAAGAAACGCATGCCCGGCCGGCCGAGATGGATCGATCCATCCATGGAGATGGAGGAGATGAGCTCGCTGGGTGAGGAGAGGAAGGAAGTTCCCAGATTCCCAGCTACTAGGTACGTAGAGCACGATAAGATCGGTGAGGGGGCGGGAGGGAGGGAGGGCCATGGCCGCACTCGCGTTGCAGTTAGTTGCACCCATGTCGATCCCGGCCGCATGCGCGCATGTGGCCGCGCCTTGGGTTCCGCTCAGTTGGGCGTGTACCCGCGCCTTTTCTCCCAGTTTGCCCCGCATGTGCATGCTAGCCTAGCTGCCGCGCCGCGCCCGGCGCTTCCCAGTCCCGTCCCGTGTCCTCCACTCCTTTTCGGTGCGCGCCACCCTTTTTCGTCCCCGCCTTGTTTAATCCACCATGCCTCCGCCCGTCCAAGAGAAGCCGAGAACGGCACGCGGCGGTGGCGTCGTCCTCTACTGCACACCCCGGTCGATCGGCACTTCGGCCACTGTTGAGCGAGTCGCCGTCAACCTAATCATCGATCAAGCAAGATGCGGCTGCTGACAAGGGCTGTGCATGTTCTCTTCTCTCTCTCTCTCTCTCTCTCTCTCTCTCAGGAGAAATTTAATCACCTACAGCGACGCGCACACGTACGCACATTGATGTCTGATCTTATTAGCCATTCCTATGACGACGGGCCACGGAACCAAGCCGCCATCAGTCATGAACTCATGATTGATGATGATTGCAACGTCCGTCCGTCTGCGCGCGGATCTACCTCTTTCACCCAGCATGAGATCGACGCTACAATGGTTGCACTCTCTTGCTAGTTCGTTTCTGTTTGGCAGGAGATCGTAATAAGTGGCTGCAGGGTGTGACCCGTAAACCCATATGCATGTCTTTGCCTCAGCTACAGATAAGTCAGTCAGTCAGCCAGTCAGTCAGAGAGAGGGAAACATACAGGTCAGAAGGGAAAGACACGAGCCCAATCAAGCCGCTGCAACCCGATTGCAACGTGTACAATTAATGTTGCACTGGCTGGCTCTTCTTGTTCATCCATCTCACTTGCTAAGTACTACACTTGAGTTGATCGACGTGATGCCGATGCTACATTCAATGTCTGCGCTATCGTCTTCGTTCTCTTGCGTTTGGCGGGGAGCAAGGGACGAACATATGCTTGCAGAGAGCGTATTAATCGTTTCCCATAACCGATATGGTTCCATCCGGCTACAGATATATAGGGTGACCTGCTTTGTGGTTAGTCTCTCACGCAAACAGTGGAATGGAGAGTGGCGATGTCTTTCCAACATGACTGATGTGTACAGATCAATCACAGATCGAGCTGGTGTGTCCACTCATATCATGTGCCAATAATCACACAAAAGTGTAGTCAACGTGCTTTGGAGGGAAGTAATCCATGTAGTTAGTAGTGCTAGCTATCAGATGCATGTGATTGCATGCCCGGCCATGTCCTTGTCATCAAAATCGTTTTCTTTAGTCCGTCTGCTGCTTATCTTCTCGATCATTCCTATCGAATTAGATGCCATCCATAATAAGTTAGTGTTAGAAGCTCATCAATTCGGCAAAGCTAGCATCCAGTTGATGAAGGTGTGCGTTTTTTTCAGGCAGAGTGATATGTACTACTTTCTTCGTTTCGTAATAACTGTCTAAAATGTATATCTAGAACGGAGGGAGTACCTTGTTGAAGCCGAACAGGGATTGCTAAATCTCAGTCAGCTGAAATTTAACTAAGTATTAATCGATGCTATATCCGTGAGATTGTGCGTGGAAATCCGTATAAAAAATAAATTTAAACTTCTTATTTCTTTCTTTTTATATGTACTATCATTTGACCGAGACTTGGTTAAGTCTTAGTCGACTAAGACCTCGACACACCCATGAAAAAAAACGAAAAAAAATTCTAGGAAGGGGAGATAGTATTGTCGCAGGCTGTCGATCATGTCCACAGTGAAAGGAAATCCCAGGAATATTCCTCTTGCCTTGGCACGGCAGTAGTACTGTAAGATTTACCTCGTCGGCCCCAAGTGTAGCATTTCTCTCCGTTGCTGTCATTTCGCCAATGATACGAAGAACGGCCGGCTGCCCGGCCACCAGCAACCAAAACTTTTGGTGCATGGCTACCTCCAGTAGGTAGCCGGATTGTCCTTTATTCATCACCTCCTAGTTAGTAGCGCCGTAGCCCTAGCCTACAACATAGGTAGAGGGACCTCTTCTTAAGCATCCAAAAGCTCATTGCCGAAAGTGAGCTTCATCATGGACCAAACTTAGTCTACAAATATAGTGCAAGTGCACAACATAACATAACATAACATTAGCTAGCCCATCGGCGTGGCGCCGGAACAGCAGAAATATATTCAAGTGAATCTTGTCCGGACATCGACTTCTCAAGCTTTCAGCTGCTTGCTTGCAGGTAGGTTTGAATTTGATGCATGAGGAAAAACCCAATCTAGATTCATTGCTCAGTCGAGGCCAAACAGGGCCCGATTGTCGATATTACACCACCGACACCCACCAAGGATGAAAAGATACAGAGGAGCAGCCTATAGGACAGTTAGTCATCAAAACCGAATTACACAAAGAAATCGACAAATACAATACCCTATACAAGCACTAAGAGAAAAGGCAAGCAGCATATGCATTACACCCTTTTGTCACTTCAGCTGAAGTTGGCAAATATGGTATCATTCTCGCCAAACCTACACATATATTCACAAACTCGAGTTCGATCGATGGCACGCCTCGCGCTGTCACCCCGGCTGTGGCAAACAACAGCAACCGGAGCTAGAGCTTCCCTTCGGCACTCAACTGTTGCTCGATGTCGTGAGCAATCCTCCTCGCGTCCACCGAGGTTCCCATCAGGCCACGCCGGGTGAGTCCGACTGAGTAGAGGCCCCTCTCGCCCTTCCATCCGTTTGGAAATGCTTTTCTTGGCAATCCATCTTTGTCCGAAAACAACTCCCGGTCCTGCCCATTTCAGAACAAAGCACGATTCAGAGATCAGGACGCAGATGCCCATTCCAGAATAAAACTGACATATGACAGACAGCTACAATCATTCCTACACAGGTTTCATGATTAATTGTTTTTCATCCAGGTGTCAATTTAATTCGGTTTGAGAATACTTCCAGCATTTTCATCCATCTGGCCAGGTTCCCACCATAGTGCCACTCTAATTAACATTACACACTCCATGAAATATTAGACGTGCTGTTGTAAAAATGTAATGCACCTTCAACCAGAAGGGGACGTTGCTCTTGTAGCCAGTGGCAAGCACAATTGCGTCGAAGTCCTCCGACCGTGTGTCCAGGAACTCTACTTGTCGTCCTGATATCTTCTTGATGCCCGGATGCACCTGCATAGTTCAACCAATGGGGAAAAATATTGCAGCTCAGTACTTAAATCAAGGCAGGGACTGGTCGATAGAATCCCTGAAACAATCACTTTAGTGTTGCTTTGTACTTCAGTGATGTGAAACAGACCTTGATATCACCAGACCTAATCTTTGCAAATGTGCCAACATCAAGAACTGGGGTCTTCCCTGAGAGTGACTTGAGCTCGAGGGGACCGACGGTAGGCCGCTTTAGCCCAAGCCGAGCAGTATCCCCAAGCATGGTCCGTGCTACGAGCAGTAGAATCCGGTCCACCACGTGGACTGGGAACCACTTGAGCAGCCACATTGACAGCCCAAAGGTGGACTGGCCCAGCATTTCCCTGGGCAAGATGTGTACCTGCCAATGATGAACAAAATCTTAGCTAGCGCTCACAAAAGGCAATGCAACATTTGGACTTGATGATTGGATCATAAAATTAATCAGCGTTAATTTCTCTTTTCCGAAGTCTGCTTCTGCATGCTACAAGCAACACGACCAATTTGGTCCCTGGACCAAATTTATTCCCTTATCTCCAACACATAGTATAGTAAGAAAAGCCCTGCTTGCATATTTTGGGGGAAGGAGGGATGCTTTGCTTTTTTTTATCTCACTAAGCTCTTTGAAAGCTGAAATAGCTGTGAGAAAGGAATGCACCTAGTCATGAAAGGTAGGTTCTCAAGTCATTTTGTTAATGTTTCTTTCTAAGTGACAGACTTATGCTATGCTCTCGTGGTGGTGATAGGGACCCATGGCTAACATGTGCAAATCATAGTTTTCCTGTGAAGCATAAACGAGAAAGCTCTTTGCATAACAATTGGGGCAAGAAAACTATTAGCAGGAAACTAATCAAGAACGGAAAGAACATAGAGATGATAGACGGAGACTCGGAGAGGTGGCCAAACAAGCAAGTACACAGGCGTGGGAATGAATCACGAGTAAGAAATAACTTAAAGCTTAATAGGCAGCAATGGAGAAGCCATTGGTTTCAAGAGTCCCCACCTTTCCTCAAGTGGCAGTTTGTTCTTAACCCTGAACTTTGCACAACAAAGCCAATTTTGATGCAGGTGCCAGAACCAATTTGGCCTTGAAAAAAAAAGATTTTGATGTGCACTAATGATTTCAGATATTATGCCTCCCTTAAGTTGGTAAGCTAGTCTCTAGAGATAAGCACACATGAGCCGTTGGTATAGACGAAACTGTCACCTCAACCAGTATAACCTAAATAAATTAATCAGGGGGCACCTCCTCTCCTGCCATTAGTCTAGGTTTGCCATTTCATGTGGTTAATACTGGGAAACATATACTGAGTATTATGTAAGTAACAAAAATAATTCACTGTACAATGACTGAATAACATTGTCAAAACAATAATGATAAAGAAGTAGAAGAAAGTCACGTACCGTGTCTCTTACTACAATATGGGGTTGTGCATTGTGATCGCAGAGATCTAGGCAGACCTCCATGCCAGAGTTGCCACACCCAACAACAAGAACGCGCTTCCCTGCAAACGCACGGCCAGTTTTGTATGCACTGGTGTGCACAACCGTTCCCTTGAACTCCTTTAGTCCATCGATCTCTGGCTGCACAACCTCCGCGTTCTCGCCAGTCGCCACAACCAACCACCGAGATACATATTCCACCTCCTCTTCCATTCTGCCTATAAGCTGCGATCTCACCCGCCATAACAGGAGCTTCTCGTCATACTCTGCACGAACCACCGCATGGTTGTACGTAGGGCAGATGCCGAACCGTGCAGCATACTTCTCCAAGTACGCTACAAACTTCTCCTTTGACGGATAAAGAGGGTAATCAGCAGGGAAAGGCATGAGAGGAAGCTCACAGAACTGCCGTGGAAGATGAAGGCTCAGACGATCATATGTTTTGAGCTGCCACAGAGAAGCTATGCAGTTGGAGCGTTCGAGAATAAGGCTGTCGACACCCTTCTCCTTGAGGCATGCAGCGACGGCAAGCCCTGATGGTCCTGCACCCACGATAATAGGACCGGGAACCCAGGTACATCGCTCGCTCGGAGCGACAGCAGCATCTGTGCTCCTCTCCCTGAAGAAATCTTCAACAGCTTGGCGGCAGTTTTGGCTGATGCGAGGTTGGAAGATAGGATCATGGACTCTCTTGCCCTCACTTTCACTCCAATGGTCCATGCACGTAGTAGGCTTCTACTGGTGTTTCCTTGATCTGGCTAGTACTAGTAGTATGTGGCTGTGTTTGCTTCGATCTCAACTCTGTCGAACATGAATGCATGCACCACAGAGAAGAGATGAAGAGTAGGTATGTTGTATCTCAGGAAGAGTTGGTGCAGATGGGAATGGAAGGCAAGGGTCCTTGTTATTTGAGGGAATTGGTGTCTACAGTGGTACTCCTCTTTGGTAGACAGGTTGAAGAAAAGAGGAAAAAAGATGAAACAAAGTAGAGGGGAAGTTCTGAGGGTGGCTGTCTTCTATATATATAGTTGTGTGCCGAGCTTCAAACCATGCCCTAGCTTAGATCTCTTGCCCGTATACCCCCCCCCCCCCCTCCCCCCTCCCTCCCTCCCCATCTAAGCACTCATGGTTCTGAATGAGATCAACTACGGCCACTGAAAGGTAATACAGAAAGTAACTTGAACACTCAGCGGACGTGTGGCAAGATCAGAATAAAAGAGAGCATGCATGAGACATCAGAACCTATTAGTAGTGGCATTTTTTAATCACTGAACTGTGCATGACGCGTAATCCGCATGGAGCACGTCGATCATGATGAGCTGACACTTTTTTTCATGACACGAGCAATTAAGTACATTGTTGCTACTTAAATTGGAAAAGCTAAGTTGGCTAAAGTAAGATTTCTAAAAAGAAGCGAAGTCTATATATTAGCGAAAGCAACTACAACAGGTAACCTCGCGTGCCATTATTTATTCTCCCCTATCAAGTGCACCAGAATTGAGAGAATGCAGTTCAAAAGAGACAATTCAGGTGCCTGCAAGTTCAAATGTAACTTCGGGTTACTACTGTGCTATGAACTGTGTGCTATTTCTAAAGCTCGTCTAGGATAATAAGACTGTTCACCTGCAAAAGATCGCCTTCAAGTGTCCACGAACCATTAGCATCCATCAGCTTCTGCGATAAATAGCCCCATCAGCATCTAGCAGACTAGCACCATGGAAACATCTAACAAAGAATGATTTACGAAGATTCTTTGAATTGGGATGTTAACTGGTAGGACCTCGGCAAATCGGAAATTTTGGAGTTGAACTTTTCCAATGATTGTCCATGGAGCGTCTTGCTTCATTTGGGGGAATTATTAGACCTCAACAGTTGCCAGCCATCAGCACTTCTGTTGAAACAATCAACACAGCACTGCATCTGACAAATGAGTTCCGTTTCATTTTTAGAAAAGGAGGATTACCCCCTTTTCTAAAAAAAAGTGAGTTCCATAGACACCGATCAACTGGTGTACCCATTTTCCTTTTCGCATTCAGAAGATCCCTACGCAAGAATAGTGCCGTCCACAACATCTCCAAGGTAGGGCCTGACATTAGAAAGGTCAAACGTATAAAGATGCACAGAATCGGAATTTCCCTTAAACTGATCCCAAGTTCTACTGATATGAACTAAGTTTGGAAGAAGGGGAAGAAACTAAGTTCAATGATCCAAGGATGAATATTTCAAGCAAGTCCAGAAGTCCATTAAGAAACAGGGTGCCCCAACTTCTTGCAGCCTCAGCCTTATGTAGCGATACCCAACTCAGTAAATGGAGCTGAAGGCAGAAGGTAACACCAGATCAGAAAGTTAGCAGGGGCAACCAAGGCATTTGCTTTAGCTGGCCATACAGATTGATCAAGGCTAAAAAGGCAAAAGAACCTAAAACAGTGACATATGTGCAGTAGGAGTAAAACAAATGATGCAGCTAAAGCATACGTCATGTAGTTCTCCCAAGGCGACCATTAATAGGATTAGTTCTTCAGGGGTTTTGCTGCTGCCTGCTGATATCCTTATCGAGGCTAGTTTTTACTTTTCATTGATGCTTGCTGGACTTTTGTTGTAGGACGTTGAAACTCTTTGTAATAATATGGCTGTGTGCATCACCATGACAAAGAGGCTGTAGGTTTTATCCCCCTTCTCGGGGAAAAATGCAGTTCTCACAAAACTTGGATTTCCACCTGGCAAACCAAACACCTGATGTGGGTATCATAAAACAGCAAGTCCAACAACTAGCCTCCTCAGTGGGTACAGCCTGGTTATCTGTGTCCTATACAAGAGCAGCAGCTTGCTTGGTGGTGCCAGTCAGAGCCGAACAACTGCTGCTGCACACTGAGCAAATATTACAAGGATCCATCTTCCAATGATTGAGGATCCTGAGACGCAGCTCATGCATCATATTGTTCCAGTATGCTTCCTACTGGATTCCTTTTTAGTTACACCCCACTACCGTACATTGAAATCTCTTGAACCACCGCTTTACAGGATTCTTGCAGTCATGGCACTCCCAGAATGATATATTGCCTTTATTGTGGTGAATGAATAGCAACATACCTTTACGGTGAGAGTATACAGTCCTTTAGCATGACATGGATCCAAGCCACAGAACCACTATTATTACTGTTAGTATACTAGAAGACATGACTTTGAGATGTATATCCCACCAATGAAGGGTCAAGGTTGAGACAACAGGAGAGCTGTGTGCAAGTAGTGGCGACGACCAGTCTACATTACATTTCTTTTCTACGGGCCTCGGACAGTTTTGGAATCCGCTAGTGCGATGGCCTTGTCGAACTGACACAACCATCCTTCTCTGCAAAGCAATGAAGCACAAAACAGAGATTGTTTGTGTGTTACTTGGTGATTCCAATGCATTTGGTTGTCTGAAGATTCAATGCCAACCCATGGATAGACCAAACTGCAACGCGTCAATTCAGGCTGGAGTGGAGTTTGGTGCTGGGGGTATGTTGTTAATGTCTTGCTGCTTTGCCATCTAGTAGAGAAGTATTATAGATCGCTGCTTTCGGTGGCCTGATTGTGGTATCCACAATAGTCTAGGGTTTAAGTCCTTTCTAATCCTTTATACATGCCTTTTGGGCTATTGCAATACACAATCTCCATTTCTACAAACTCAACTAAACTAACAGTTAACACATTTTATACATTACATGCAGACATGTTTATCTAGACACATCTCTTCTTTTTGTGCACAATAAAATCATGAATATAGGACAAGTTGGAACATGTGCACTCGCTATTTTCCTTTTTACAGAATGATCATATATGCATTGTACAGAAAAAACGCCAAGACCAAGTTATTTTGCTAAATATATGTGCATAATGTTATTATTACTTTTGTATAGTGCACATATGATCATCTTTGTACACAAGTTTTTGCCGGTGCATTTGTCCTACAACCAATGAGTTTTGGGAGTGTTTTCTAAGTGCACAAATGCATGTTGAACAAATTAGATGCATGTTTGCGTTTTTCCCTTAGCCAGCACATGCGTGGAGATTTCATTAATTACACATTCAAACTTTATGATATTAAAATGGGCTGAATATATTATGTTCGTGTTACCACTGAAGTGTACAATTGTACCTAATGTATGTTTTGAAGTATAAAATTTCTTTCCATGCTTAATACGGTTTACGGACATGCGCATTTTGTAGCCATACCGTTACGTGCACGTCCTGATCAACCTTCATGGCGTCTAAAAATGGGTACTGCAAGAGGTTTGGGTTTTTTTTTCTAGGCACGAAATAGTACTGACCATACACCTAAATAGTGGTCGGACCATTGGTACAAAATACTCCCTTCGTCCCATAATATAAGATCATTTTGCAAGCTATGTTAGCTTGCAAAATGATCTTATATTATGGAACAGAGGGAGTATGAAGCAATTACTACCAACAGACAGTACCGCCTAACAATGTAAGAATCGTACCTCACAGGTTCAGATTTCTCTGGTGCTTTGGGCATGAATTGGGCATTTTGTTGTTTGGCATTCTTAGTGTCCAGTCTGATATACAGGAAAGAAACGCTTACACAACAAGAGGCTGCACACAAGATCACAATGAGTAAGGCAAGTCCCAAGAACCTACCAAGGAGTGTCTCCAACGGCAGTGTTTTGACATGTATACACTAAATGAAGGCACATCGACAGTATTTCTATAGTTGAACTGTTGAAGTAAAAAAAATGAAATCAATTTCTTGAACTGCTGCAATAAAGACATACATTATTAGGTTTACAAAATATACATTCTGTGATATTTCTCAGTTGACGCATCATTATTTTCTAGCCTGGACGCTACCAGTAAAAAGTTTAACTGAACCGGATTACATATAACAATTCTTTATTATTAACCCATTAAGATTACAAAGTACAATTATACATGAGTTCATACAAGAAAGCTCATAATAAGTAGCAATAATATAATAACGATGATGATAATACTCCCTCCGTTCCTAGATATAGGGCATATAGTTTTTTGAAAAAAGTCCAAAATATAGGGTGTATTGTGTTACAGCACTCGTTTGAACAATTTTTAAAAAAAATTTAATCATGTTTCCTTATTTCTTCCAAATCCCTTCATTTGATCACATCAATTACCTATGGAAAATCACTTCCAAACCCGATGTAATTTTTTCTCCACGTGTGTTCTTTAATTTCCGTGCCAAAAACTATACGCCCTATATCTAAGAACGGAGGGAGTAATATTTGTAGCCTATAGGCTGCCTCGTTACACATATACATTGTAGTGTACTATATATAGCCTATTTGTACTACTCCCTCTGTTCCAAAATATGTCTCAACTTTAGTAGTTAGTACAGAGTTGAGACACTTATTTTGAGACGGAGAGAGTAAAAGATAGAGAACTTGTTGATTGTTTAGAGGGTAGTAATGAGAAAGTCTACTAGAGAAGTATTCATGGATCAGAAGTCTAGAAAGAAAAGCTCATGGAAAATTACAAGGCATATGTCTCTTTGAGAAAAATGGGTAGCTGCAGCAGCAAAGTACTCATTGTCGTAACTTGTGTTGATTAAACAAGGAGTACACAATCTTATTATATGATCCATCACTGGAAAAAGTGAAAGCTTTCGGTATCCGAACTGTAATTTAAGGAGTCAAGAGCCACCAAGAATGCAGAAAGAATTTTCCTTTCACTGCTTTTGCCTGTGATAACCGGTTATAATAAGGGCAAAGGTGCACACTCGTGTTGCTTGAAATATAAAATTATAACTTTTTAAAAGCTAGAGAACCTATCCTGTTACTGTGAAGTAGTCGAATTAAACTAATAGTCTGAAATGAAAACAATGAGAAACTTTTCAGTCTTTTCTCATCACTACTGACTTTTTCAACCAAAAGTTAGTTTTAAATGTAGAATTTCACACATAGAAGAGGTAAACTCTACCAAATAAGATCATACTAACCTTGAGATTCACTACAACTCTACAAGTACAGTACATGCTAAAAGTTACAGTATAGTTCATCGTTTTTCGAGAAGACAGTACAGCATATAATCGCAAGATTAAGTAAGCAAGCGCACTGAACTATTGCGGTGCATAAACTCTCATCTAATGCATGAAACAGACTGTAAGGCTCAAGAGCTCGAACATCCAGCTGTTATGTATTACCACTCTAGCCCTTCGCTCTCATAAAACTAAATACACTTGCACACGCTTCTCAAACTCATTTTTTTGCAGTTCACATTTCTTGTTGAAGAATAAATCTATTCACAACACTTCATATTCTTTGAAATTTCCAATAGCAAACATTATTTTATGCAATCTAAACATTTCATATTCTTCCAAATTGTCAATTTCATATTCTTAAACCATTAAGTAATGACCCCATTAAGTTATCTGCAATACGTGGATGATACCCTTATTATGGTGGAAGGCTCGAACCTTGCCATTATCAACCTCAAGTTCCTCCTTCTGTGTTTTGAAGCTATGTCCGGTCTCAAGATTAACTTTGACAAAAGTGGAGTCATGGTAGTGGGGTTTGCCCCGAAGGACCAGCAACGGATCATAGATAATCTTGACTGCAAGTTGTCTTCCTTCCCTATCTCATATCTGGGGATGTCGTTAGGGAAATCCAGGATTCTAATGAGAGGATTCGATCCTCACATGCCGAGAGTGGCCTCCCGAGCGGAGACGTGGCGCGGACGGGTTACCTCCAAGGGGAGCAAAACCGTCTTTATCAATGCCTGCATCGCCAGCCTTCCCATGTATATGATGGGGACTTTATCTGCTGTCGGAGACCGTTCATAGCTCCTTCGATAAGGACCTTTCTAGATTCTTCTGGCAGGGATCGGATGTCCGCCAGAAAGACCATATGGTTAAATGAGATAACATTTGTGTCCCTCGGGACAAGGGTGGGTTGGGGATTCTTGCATTCCATCGCATGAACATCGCCCTTATGTTGCGTTGGGTTTGGCGCATTTTGAAGGGTGAAGGGGGCATGTGGCTCCATCTAATCCAGGTGAAGTACCTTCACGGTCGACCTCTCCTCGCATGTGACCAGAGGGTTGGATCGCAATTTTGGCGGGCCATTAAATCCATCAAGCCCGAGATAAGGCCGGGGTTGTCTATCTCCATTGGTAGGGGAGACAATACCCTGTTTTGGCTTGACCCTTGGGTCCATGGTGCTTCCCTCAATTCCCTTTTCCCCGACCCTTTCACTATATACTCGGATCCGTGTCTGCTGGTCTCCGTGGCCAAGAGGGATGGAAGCTGGAGGCGAAAATTCGGCTCTGAGGAGACCATAGCTTGGGCTAACCTTCGGGTGGCTCTTCCTGGTTACCTGTTGGATCGCTCTGACGCCTTCTCTTGGCGATTGGCCCTGTCTGGCACCTTCTCGGTGGGCTCGTCTTATAGGGCCCTATGCCCGCAGGTGACCCTTTCTTGGGTATCCCCGTTGTGGAAAGCACCAACCCCCTTGAAGATTAAGATCTTCGTGTGGCAGCTGTTGCGCGGCCGCTTGCCCTCAGTGACTAAGGTGCTCAAGCGTCAGGGCCCCGGGGATGGTCTTTGCCCCCTTGGTGCGGTGCTAGAGACGGGTACCCACATTTTGTTCTCTTGCTCGACGGTCTACCTATTGTGGTGCTTTTTTAGTGAGGCCTTAGGTACAAAGTGGATGGCTTTGGACCTAGACGACTTCCTCCAAACCCGAGCCTTCCAGACTGGTAGGAGGAGATTTTTTGGCTTTTGTTCACCGCCATGACTTGACCCTGTGGACGATGCGCAACAAAATGGTGATTGAGAAGGTGTTCCTGAGGCCCGCTTCTGACTTGATATTCAAATGTTTAGCCTTCTTGCAGCTATGGTTTCCGCTATCTAAGCGGCAGGATCAGGAGCACCTTGGGAGCATGATCGACACCTTGACTTCGACGGCTAGGACTCTGAAAGTGTCGCCCCCTTCATGAGCTCCCCTCCACTTGGTGGATTTTTTTTGGCTTTTTGTAACGAACCGGTTCTGATAGGATCTGAATCTCCTGTGCTTTAATGTGTTATCCCTAGATCAGTAGCTAGCACGCACAATACTCGATGAAATACCACAATACCATAATGTAATGTAAATCCAAAATATTTATTACCTTATAGTCCTTGGGCTGGAATAAACATCAGACACAATTATAAAAATGTGGAGTCCCATCAACACCAACGGCAGAGTTGAGTGTAGACATCACGATCCTATATCGTACCTTAACTCTTCATCTATAAACTCTGCAACATAAAACATTGCGGCCATGTAGGTCAATACTTTAAATGTACTAGCAAGTTACTCCCAAAAGAATATAACATGCCCAATCTGTAAATGCAGTATGGCTGGTGGAAAGGCTCTATAGTTATCGTTTTGCATAAAGCCAATTTTTTCCTTACATCTACAGATCTACCTATGTCTTTTTCATAATCCTCAACTAGCAGCATATGTTCGAATTGGCAACTCCAATCAAACATACAAACACACAACCCTTAAGTTGATTATTACCCACATCAAGTTATTAGATGTGATAAGATCATCTAGTGGTTCCAGGTCTAGTCGCTCATAATTTTCCTTAACCGGGGACACGGCTAATCGATTAGTTTGATACTCTGCAAAGGTTGTACACATTCCCCACGTGATCCAATCAACCCCTTTTGCTGCATCGGGAGAAGACCGAGACGAAGCCTTTCAGAAGAGATCTCCTTAGCCCATGGCAGTGCCCATCCCACCTACATCACTACCTCTCGTAGCAATACCCGATAAGGGTTCCCACAACTTACTTAACTAAGTTAGAGCCCATAGTATCACGTGGTTGTATTGGAAGCTACTATAAGGAAACTTGTCCGATCTTTTTGGACGTGGGTGGCATTCCACATGTGAGTGATCCCTTGGTTAACTGGTACTCTAGGTAGCCCCTCACCCTACAAACCATCACCCAGAGGATTCATTAACATTAAGTTGATCCTACTTACTACTCTCTCACAACTTTCATGAATTTGGAGATCAGCATCCCATCTACCATAACAATGCTAAGCATCCAAATATACATTAACGTCTCTATGGCGACAAGGAATAGAGTTCAGAACTAAATATGGTAAAGCTACTTGGGGATCTTACAATAAATATTCACCATAATTAGTCCTACATGCAAACTACAATTGTGAAAGTTGCTACATGCATAGTAAAAAATATAGGTTTTGGTATGATCAACAAGTGCAACCTGCTTTCGCCTTCACTTGTAATAGTCTAAAAACAAGTCCATAAACCGTGCAACATATATTCCTTCGAATTCTAGTTGTAATAGCTTAAAGTGATGAGCGAGGTTGATGAATTGCTTCCTGGAAGTCATGTCTACAGTGGAAAGTGAAGTGGGTTACTTGGGATGTCCATTTTAATTAAGACGAGGGAAGAAATTTAAATACGAATAATAAATGAGAAATACTAGTAGAGATAGCAAGTAGTCAAGAAATGATAACATAATTATGATCATGTGGCTTTTCCTAGTCCATTTCTAAGCTCGCATCCTACAGTCAATATGTGCTCTGATACCATCATGTAACAACCCAATCCAGTGAGGATCGAAGTCTCTGTGCTTAGTGTGCTACTCCCTTGATCGAGCTGCTAGCACACACAGTACTCGGAAATAACAGAGATAAACACACATCTTTATTACATCAAAAGTTCTAAGAATAAAGTATTTATTACATAGTATGGCATAAGGCCAAAATATAAAAAATACGCAGAAGCATAATAATATGATGAGTCCATCCAACCCCATTTCAAAGTTGAGTGCAAACCCGTGACCTATCGCACCTTTATTCTGCGTTTCTGCAAAATGATAAGTTCAGCGTGTAGGTCAGTACATGGAATGTACTGGCAAGTCACAGCATAAAGATATACTCCCTCCGTTCCTTTATATAAGGTGTATTTGTTTTTTCAAAAGTCAAACGAGTGTAACTTGGACCAATTTTTTTGAAAAATATATCAATATCCATAAAAGCAAATTTTATATCATTTAATTCATCATGACAAGTAGTTTCATATTATATCTATTAGGTATTGCATATGTTGATATTTTATTCTACAATCTTGGTCAAACATTGAAATGGTTGACTTGCACGGAAAACAATACACCTTATATTTTGAACCGGAGGGAGTATATAACTGACTTGACACTACATGTAATTTGGCTAGTAGAAGGTTCCAAGTTATAATTTTCATAAAGCCAATTTTATCCTACCAACAAAAGATTGAATGGGAAAAGATAGGGAGCACCGCCGCACTGTAGCGCGCCCGTGCAGCGGCTAGGCATGCAAAGACTATTAACTCATGCTGACATCATCGCATTAAATGCTTTTTTCAATTTTCAAAATGATTTATCTTACAGACCATTTATCCGATTTGCCCTCCATCTTCACCGTTGGGTTTGTTTTCACGAGGGCTTCGAAACAAGATCCCATAATGATATGTTTCAACGAAATTTTTTCGTCACCGTCAGTTGCCATATTAGGTCACCCCAGTTGCCATTTTCTTACCGTGAACTGTTGCCACAGTGTTCGTATATAGTTACCGGGGAATAGTTCCATACACTTAAGCTTACGATACAGCCCGATAAAATAACATGGCAACTCAAAATGATAAAACTAGCAAGAACAATAAACCATCATGTCAATTAGATGTAAAGAATACGACAACCGAACATAATTAAACTGGTAACCAATCGTTCAAGCACAACAAGTCATTACAACATTTGGGTATAAATAACATGACAAGTATGGGTGCATTTTTAGGTGATTCTAAAGAGATTCACATACTACCATAAAACAAGTTTTCATTTATGTATATTAGTGCTGCACTAATTTGACAACCAAGTTGGTATAATCTGTCAACTATGTGGATAATTATCAGGTAAGTAAGTAACAGTAATGTGGCAAGTAGCAGACTAAGGCATAGCCTAGTGGTGGAAAGGGGTTGATGCCTTCCCACCCACCCAAGTTCAAGACACGGTACTTGCAATTTGGGGTTTGTTGCACCTATTAAACTGGTTCCCTCACAGTCTTTCTCAAAAAAAAGTAATGATGAAAAAAAAGTTATCAAAACATATTGAAATGGGGTCTAGTTTTGAAGATCTCGTCGCGAGAAAGCTAATGGTACGAACGGATCACCAATTGAGTTAACGGTTTGGGAGATAAAACTTTTTAAATATTCAAGTGTACGGGAACTGGGAGATCGAGAAGAAGTCTTTCGAAAGAGTTCCCCTTAGCTCATGGCAGTGCCCATTCCACCTACATAGCTACAATCGTAGAACTACCGAGTAAGGGTCACCACAACTTAGGCCCTGTTTGTTTGGGCTTTTTCTTCTGCTTTTGCAGCTTTTATACTTTGGTCAAAAAACCATAAAGGCTCCAAAAGCACCTACTTAGGAGCTTTTATGGCTTTTGATGAAGTTGATGCTATTTTTTTATGCGAAGTTATTTTGCGTTCTTTGCAAGGTTTTCATTTGCATGTCATTTGGATTTTATGAAGGTGCGCTTAGTTGCTTTTATTTTGTTTACAATAAATTATCCGAAGCTTGAGGTTGAGTACAACCGGTCTTTAGAGCATCACACCGAGCGACAAGGCAAATTGCATCTCTTGTTCATGTACCATGTGAACCTATATTTTCTTTATGCATTAGTATCCTTTGAGTAGAAATGTATGAATAGGAAATATATGTGATAAATATATGCATTATGATCCCAAGTAGTTCATTGAGTAGGTCTGAACTTTATTACCTTGTTGCCATCATTGTAGATATCATTGCTTGTTTAAGTATTCGAGATTTTGGTGAAGTGATATCAATGGTGAGATGTGAGTGACAAAGTAGTAAATAAGACCAATTTAATAAATTAACTACCTAGCGAAATATGTATGAATAGTGGTGTAGTACAATGTTAGCATCATGGGGATGTGATCTACTAAAAAGACACACCCAGAGGGAGTGCACACTAGTAGACCGTTTGCTCGGGCTTAAAAGGATCCACCACTTTTTCTATAACTGGTAGCTTACGAATGCAGCCACATGCCATTATGGGTTTTGGCTTAGTTGACTAAGTTGTGGTGACCCTTACTCAGTAGTGTTATGACTGTAGCTATGTAGGTGGGATGGGCACTGCCATGAGCTAAGGGGAACTCTTCTGAAAGACTTCTTCTCGATCTCCCAGTTCCCATACACTTGACTGTGGGAGCTACAAAGGGTTGATTTGGTCTTGTGGGTAACGTGCACTAAACTCTGCAGAGTATTAAAAACTAATCATGATTAGCCATGTCCCCGGTCAGAGACCTATGAGCAACTAGAAGTGAAAATGTTGAGTGATCTTACCACCTTTAATTAACTTGATTGGGATTAAGAAAACTTAGGGAATAGATTGAATTAGAGGTGCCCATTGCCCAATTCAATCATATGTTATATGTAGAATAGATTAACCTTTTGTTGGTAGGATAAAATTGGTTTTATGCAAATTACAACTTAGAACCTTCCACCAGGCAGATTGCATGTAGTGTCAAGTCTGCTATATTCTTGTATGGTATGACTTGCCAATACATTCGACGTACTGACCTACACGGCTGCAACTTATCATGTTGCAGATTTATCTGACGCGGAATAAAGGTGCGATAGGTTGCAGGTCCGCACTCTAGGTGGACTCATGATATTATTATGTTTCCACAGTACTCCCTCCGTTCCTTGATATAAGGTGTATAGTTTTTGGCACGAAGATTAAAGAACACACATTGCGGAAAATTTACACCAGGTTTGGATGGGATTACACCTAGCTAATTGACATGAGAAGATAGAGGGGTTTGCAAGAGATAAAGAAATATGATAAAATATTTTAAAAAATTGCCCACATGAGTGGTACAACGCAATACACCCTACATTTTGAACTTTTTTAAGAAAACTATACACCTTATATCTAGGAACGGAGGGAGTATTATTTTTATTCTGGCCTTATGCCATACTTTGTAATAAATACTTTATTCCTGGAACTCTCAATGTAATAAAAGTGTGTGTTTATTTATGTTATTTCATCGAGTACTGTGTCTGCTAGCAGTTCGATCCAAGGACTAACCAAGTAAGCACAGAGGCTTCGATCCTTATCAGATCGGGTCGTTACATTTTTTCTTTCTGGTTTCTGGGCTTTATGTATTGTAGAGTCAAAGTCTCGCAAGGACGATTAGCAAACTCTCAATGATGAAAATCAAAAGAAAAAATTACATCAGCTAAACAGATTATTATGGGCTTAAACTTAAACTTTGTTAATACCTTTCACTTGGATGTTGCAGCATTTAGTACTAATGACTGCTCATGTAGGTGAAACCTGTCAAATAACGAAACAGGAATGCCAACAAAAATAGAATTCAATCTTAACATGCCACAATGAAATATCACTTCACCAGTAGACTGTCAAAAAGCAGCGCTGAGACTGCAAAAAAATTCTATACAACTTATAGCCAAAAGTAATACTAAATAACAAGATCAATAAATGAAACGAAATAAGAACCCACTGGAAACAACATTTTCTGGTATAAAGATTACAAATACTTTAGTTATCTTATTTGAGGAAACAATCTTAATGCTAGTTCTGCCTGGACTAAATTTATCAAGCATGACAATATACCCCATCATATCCTCCACTTCTTAAACTTTTGCAGGGGAATCCAAACTGGCACTACATAGCAACTTGCACATCAAAATAGCAATTTGGTGGACCGTCAAATCAACTACTCTTGGTAGAAATAACCATATATACTATCCAACGAACAATATTAGTGGAGTTTGATAAAACAAGAAGATTACTAAGATGGAGAAAGCTCAATATTGTTTTATGTATTAAGGCACCTGATTGGTGTTTTAATGCCATTTGTGTGCGCATGGACTGTGTGACTCGTGTCTAAGTGTGGCAGTAACATGCTTAGACACGAAATACTTTGGTGAGCTTCTACCACGCTTGGTGAGTGCATGCATACAATTGCGTGTGATAAGGTAATGAGCAGTAATACGCTTATCTCCAGATTGCAGAAAATTGATGTCTACTGCACCATGGTCCTAATTCACAAAACCTTAACATATGTATCCAGATATAACTTGACAACTTCACACTCTGAATTGGCCTTTTCCCCTTCCAAAATGTAAACTTAATAGTCTAAATTTAGTGTTCATGAACAAAGGAGCGACAAAAGAAACTAGGAACATATTCCTGCCATTTAGAAGTGAAAACCTCCAGTTATCAACAAGCATGAGGTCAGACCATTTTCACAGAAAGGTTAAAGACAAGTGCTCATTTACAAAGAACATTTCATGTCCAAAAAAGGTAGAGATGTTTGTTACTTTCCAAATAGTGGTTTAGAGGTACATATGTTCATACATAACCAGGAAAGCTTTTCCATGATTTTGTGATCATAAAACTTTTACTAATAGTACTATTTAAGCCATCATACACTTAATAACAGGGCAAGTACATATTAGGGCACTATGGCTCCCGCCTCCCGCACACCATGATTTGAAATCAATGAATTCAGGCCATATTTGCACATATTTTTGCAAAACATTAATCCATTCAATGCATGCCCAGAATAAAATTCAATTAAAACACAAACCTCTCGGAAACGGAAAACCTTTAATAAAGTGAAGATATTAGGGTATATTCAAGTCACATAGCCAGAATTCAGGGTAAGTATGATCAGATAGCCGGGTATGTGACCCAAATATACCCTAAAATGTTTGAATTTGAGTGTTTTTCAAAGTTATGTGTTCCATTTGAGTATATACCTTGATTTATACCCCAGAAATGAAACATATATTCAAGCTGAAACTGGATTTCTGATGGTGTGCTGCTGTGCAATCATTGGTAGAATAAAAACTTAAATCATACAGAACAAACATATCTAGAGTGCAAAATTTGCTTGATTAAAGAATACAGCACAAAGCACAGAAAACCTCCAAACTAGTATGCTCAGTAGCAGTGAAGGTACGCCTGCTACTGACGACGGACACAATAACTAAAGCTCTAAAAGATCAATTAGTTTTTGAAAAGTTAAGTCATGTTGAGGAGACAATATAAACTAACTGAATCTGCAAAAGGACAAGATATTTTAAGAAAAACTGGCTGGCCTATCCGTTAAACAGAAATGGAAGCTACTAAAGTTCCTTATTTCTGAATCAAATTGTATCTTTTGCGGCGATGGCAAAAATATTGATAACGGAATACATAAACCACAAAAGCATAAGTTCATGCGTGCATCATTATTCTGGCATCTCCATTTTTATCCATGGTTGAAACAATATGGCAAGGGAAGTGAAGAACCATATTCCATATCGTGTACTACTAGTATTCTTTCCTCACACAAAAGGGTATATGGGCTATGGTTTGCATTTTCATATTTTACCAGGGTATACTCATTCATTTAAAACCGAAATGAGAACCTGAAACCTATGATGTCAACATAAAAAATGCTCAAAATCTAATGCTTTTATTCCAAGCCAAGCTTAAGTTTGAAGACTTTTGCACGCTTACTCATCAACTCTGCATGTAGATAAGATCTGGAACCAGTTCATATAAATTATGTGTATAACTCGACGAACCTGGGAAGAACTGCTACCATAAATTCTACATAAGATTTCAAGTCTCACATGAAAACAGAAAACCTTTTATGGACAGTGTATAGCTGGACTACTGCTTATATAATACGGAGTATAAGTGATACACCTTTTTTGGAAAGAAAAATTGATGTAACTTCACTTTCTTTAGGTGTGTTTGTTGGTCATATTCGTTTCAGTTTTTTCACTCTGCTTACTACCACCGTTTTTTAATGAAGTCACATTATTGCTGTAAAAGAAGGAAATACATAAGCTACCTCCATGTCATAACATGCTTACAGTCAGCTGCTGCACAACAAATTGATGTGAGACTGTTTTATTGTCAATTGAAGTGACATGTAAATCAAGCACGAATAGCCCCAGACTCCTACTCGATTTCTGAGTACTACAAAGAGGGGTGAGAATAGTAGCACTTGTGCAGTCACATCTCAACCTGACAGAACTAATAACTGTTTCCCCCTCTCTTATTTCTCCCCACAAGTCACAAATTAACAATTTCAGCATGGTAAAAAGCATAGCATCGGCATGTACAGCTGTTTGCCACTTTGCCAACCAGTAAATTAACAGGCAATGGCTAGAAATGTCAAAAGGCATGCATGTTGCATGGATTCCCCTAGTTCTGCAGATAAAAAAATTGGTAGTTCCACACAACATCGTGTATTAAGTAGTATGGCAGTATGACAAGAACTTCAGGAATCACAGCACCACAACTTCCTCCAAGACGATAGGGGGTGGGAGCTTTAGGTCTAATACATATACTACCAAAATCCACCTTCTAGAAGCAAACCCGCCACAAAGGCCAATAAATACTCGAACCATTCGCGGCGCAACTGGATTACTGCGACTGGAAAGTTTCGAATCCTGCACGATACAGCGGCTACGAACTACTTCGCGAACCGATTATTCTCCCCATCGTAACAACGCGCGTCGGTAATCAAAATCGCGACCTAATTTGACACCGAATCACCGATTACGGTACCTAGCAACAGAAAAATTCGTTCTCCGGGTCCAGGGACTCACCTTCCTCCGCTAGGATCGGGGCATTTTAGGAACCCTAGCCCCAGGAACCGGGTCGCGATCGCGAGCGACTCCACGCCGCAAGCACTGGACTCCGGGAGCCTCCCACTCCATTAAGCTTCGATTGGATTCGGGCGCCATTACGATTGGATTCTACGCTCCGGCTGACGTCAGCTTTGCCCTGTTTTAGGGGCGATGGCTTCGGGGGAGGCTTCGGCTCCCGCCGGAATGAAAAAGTAGTGGCAGCAGAGAAAATTGGGCCGAAAGCTATTGGGCTTTGCTACCAGGATCCAACCAGAAATAAAAATGGCAGAAGCTCCCAGCAACTTTATTTTTTTTAAACACGGTACAAAGACACATGCTAACATACATCGGGCATATTTTTTTTTCGAAATGGCAGTTATCCTGCATTCATTAAGAAGAAAAAAGTTGATCAGTTAATTTGGAAAAACCGAGCGAAAACTAGATTGCCCAGTTGATTATGGAGAACCGGGCGAAAACCATCACAACCGTTGAGCGGTACACAGAAAATAAAACCACGCACACCACTACAAAGAGGGCCTCGCCAAGGCAGCACACAAGCGTCATCGTCATCACTTCTCCCCCAGAGCCCTCCTCACCAACCCTACAACACTGAGTAAACGACTCCGACTTCGCCAACGGCGACCATGAACTCAACCCGCACAGCAGTAGATGCTTGCAGCTGCATGAAGATCTGCACCAAAACTCAGCCCATATAATCAGACAGCGCAGCTCCGACTCTGAAGGGAAGCTCTGAAGGACAAAACCAGGCACGGCTGGCGCCATGGAAGATCACCGAACAGGCCACCTGCAGCCAGTCATCGTATACCGCGAGGCCCCGCCATCGCAGATTCGACTCCACAGCAACAAACAAACTGAGGCAATACCGCGGACACGCCGAAGAAGAGTCGACTATCGCAACCATAGCCACGCTGCCGACATTGCTCCCTCATCATCGTTTCCACGGAAGCCTAATCATCACACTGCCACCACCGGTCCCTCTTACTGATGTCGAGGTCCGATACGATGCCCCCAAGAGGGAAGACGACACCAAGACGCCGCCATCGTTAGATCATAAGATCAAGGGTGTCCCCCGGAGAGGCCAAAAGGTCGGATCCGTACGGAAGGGGTGCGGCAGCAACACAACGATGCCTCCAGGAAGGTCAACGACGGCCCGCAGCCGCCGCCATCGAAGGTCGCGGCACGAGGCCACGACAGGGGTCTTCACCCGAGCATCCACACCACCTCCAACGCACATCATCTCGCCTCGAATTCAGCAAATCCACCAACCACCACACTACAGGAAACAGGAGTTTTGCCGTCAGCCAAAGCTGACGGCAAACTTATGAAAAGCTGACGGCAAAGGCTTTGCCGTCAGCTCCACGACGGCAAACCTGTTGTCAGCTCATCAGTCGGCAGTGAGCTGCTTTGCCGTCAGCTCAAGATCGACCGACGGCAAAGCCTTTGCCGTCAGCCTTTTTGTATTGGCTGACGGCAAAGCCGCTCGTACGGCCAGCTCTGACTTAACCCCCGTGGGCTGAGTTAACGGCGTGCATTGCCGTCAGCTAGCCGTCTGGCTGACGGCAAAGCCCTTGCCTAGGCCCACATGTCAGCAGTTTGCCGTCAGCCGGCCTACTCTTTGCCGTCAGCCGGTTGAAGGCCGACGGCAAAGCCGTGACCAAATGGTCACTTCCACAGCCCAGATTGCACAGGCTGCCGCCACGTGTCCACTTTACCGTCAGCTTGCTAACAGCAACGCCTTTGCCGTCAGCAAGGCTCTCTGTATCTATCTTTTTAATTTGTTTTTCTTTAATTCCCTGCATATAAACAATAATATATATATATGTGTGTGTACAGAATGCCATCCACAAGTCATATATACAATCATAATGCTATCCACAAGTCATGTATACAAAAGAAGTCATCCACAAGTCATATATACAAAAAGAAGCCATCCACAAGTCATATAAACAAAAAGAAGCCATCTCCATGTTTTAAAAAGCAAGTCATCTCCATGTTTAAAACAGCAAGCCATCTCCAAGTTTAAAACAACAAGTCATCATATATACAAAAGAAAAGTGCCCAACATGATATACATCTACAAGTCATCTCCATCCTAACATACTATATCTACAACGAAGAAGCATCCATCCATGCATAAAGGCAAATCTGCAAAATGAAAACATAATCATATGTTACATACGGAAAAGAAGAAATCCAAAATGATGAAAAGATGGAAATAAAAAGGAAAAATAAGAACAAGGAGAAGAAGAGTAAGGAGAAGAAGAGGAAGAATAAGAATAAGATGAAAGGAAGAAGAGAAGATGGAGAAAAAGTAAGAATAAGAAGAACTTTTCTTCTTTTACTTTCTTTTTCACCTCTTTCTTCTTCACTTCTTTCTTTTCCTCCTATCCTTCTTCTTATTCTACAATACTTGTTCTTATTAGACCTCAAGAGTTAAATATATCTCATTTTAGATCTAACTAAGTCATTAATTCATTTTTGAGCTTTATATGCGAAGTATAAGTCATTTTTAGGTTTATAAGCCACTTAAGCTAGTAAATTCATTATTGAGCTTTTATAAGACAAGTATAAGTCATTGTTGAACTTAATAAGCTTATAAAATCTAATTTGAGCTTTAAAAGCTTATAAAGCCAAGTTTGAGCTTTATAAGCTTATAAAGTCACTATTGAGCTTTTAGAAGCCAAGTATAACTCAATTTTCATCGAACTACGCTATTAACATCATTTTTCAGCTTTATGAGCTTATGAAGTTATTGAGGAACTATTATAAGCCAACTATAAGTCATTTTTAGGTTTACAAGCTTATAAAGCCAAGTATAAGTTTTATAAGCTTATATAGTCATTTTTTAGCTTTTATAAGCCAAGAATAAGTAAATATTTATGTAACTAAGCTATTACTACCATTATTGAGCTTTATGAGCATATAAAGTCATTGATGAGCTTTATGTAACTTACCGGAGGCCACCTCAAGGCTGAGAAGCGCCGCCACGTGGGTTGCTCGGGGATTCACTAGGAGATTCTTGTGGGTTGTGAGATGCAGCTCCGGAATTATGCTGCAACAAAGGATGAGTTGCAATGTGGTAAGCATGATGACACTTGATGGTATAAGACCGGGATATATTGATCATTGAAAGAAACTTACCGTTCCGGGAGGAGAAACGATAGGCGTCGGCATCGGTGGAGGGGTAAGACCTTGCTTCTCCCACATACTCTGCGAGTTAGTTTTTGAGGACTCGAGCATATTAGCAAGTGAACCAAACATATGCATATGCATTCTTGGCGGATATATGCAAAAGTAGTAACTTAACGAGAAGAGGTCGTAGATGGCCTTCGTCTGGGCATTATTGCGTGCCCTCTCCTCCTCGAGTATCCTCTGGGTCCTCTCCTCCGCCAGCCGGTCCCTCTCCGCAAGCTGCTCTGACAACATCTCTTGTGTCGCTTGTCTCTCCCTCTGAATGGCGTCCTGCGAACACTCAACAATATAGCAATTATTGTCATCATCACTACGTAGTCTAAACAACGGAAAGAAAAATTGAGACAAAGTTATACCTGGATAGCAATGTCCACTGGCCGCGGGCGAGGTCGTACAGCAGGAGCGGAGCTCGTTTGCCTCGCCTTGATCTGAGGTAGAGTCTCCGGGCAATGTACGAAGCCATTGCACATGGAGGTGCTGCCATGATGCTTACCGCCACCAGAAATCATCAAGGCCTCCGGATCCATCTCCTCCTCGCTCGGGTCAAACTGAGGACCGCGTAGCTCTTTCCCCACCTCAGAATAGGCCATCATCTTGTGGTAGGCTGCAGCGCTGGTGTACGCCTCAACACCGTCGCCCTCGGAATATGCCGTCACCGTTTTGTACTTTCCCTTATGGGCCATGGCAAATGAGCGAAATCCCTTAGGCACAGGCTGATTATGGTGCTTCGCCTACAATGAAAAGCAAAGAAAAGGCATGAAACAAATCAATTGATTAATGATGAAAGGACATGAAACTTAAAACAAAAAGGCACATACCCATTTTTTTGCGTACTCGTTGACGTTGAGATTGCCTTGGTGGTGTGCCACACCTACCATTTGTGCACGCCTAGCCTTGGCGCTTTTGTGGGTGGACAGCCAGGCATCACTGAGCCATTTGTCCACTATCGCCTCAAAGCAGTCCACCAGTACGAAAGCGATACCCATTGATGTCGTATTTTTCATATGTATGGACCTTAAAGTCAAAACCATTTGCGATTTGTCTCAATTCAGCGTCCATCGACTCTGAATTAGCCTACAAGTTGAAACAGAAAGGCTTGTTGTATTAGTCGGTACTGAGACGACGAAGAAATAAAAATGGCATGTATATCATATAAGAAGTACCGTTTGTGTAAACCAAGATATGAAACCGGGATTGCCGCCTCCCCGCTTCTCAAGAAGATTAATCTCTTCGATGGAGTCTTTTTCGATCGCCACTCCATTCGAGAATTGCGCGACGAATCGACTGTATCAAATAATTAAGAGAAGTTAGACACATAACTCGTCAAGAAGTTGCAGAACAATTAATATGTACCGCGCACTTACTCGATGTATGGCCGCACTTCTGTCATGTTGGTCAAGATATACAATGTAATGATGCTCCATTCCTCGAAGGTCAACGTCTTTGTCTTCATAACCTCACAAGGTGCGAGGCTCCCTTTAAAGAGTTTGAACTTGGATTCATGTCGCTCGGGGTCGCCAGTATTGTACCGAGGCTTTGGATTATGCAAACTGTAATTAGTGGCAGCATAGTGTGCTGTCACGAAGTTTGCCGCTTCCTCGACAACGAATGCCTCAGCCATTGATGCTTCAATTCTCCGTTTATTTTTACATTTTGCTCGAAGCGTCTTCTGCATTCTCTCGGTTGCATAGCACCAACGGTTTTGCACAGGGCCACCCAATCTTGCCTCCATCGGTAGATGCAAAATCATATGCTGCATCGGATTAAAGAAACCCGGTGGAAAGATCTTCTCTAACTTGCATATCAACTCCGGCGCCAGTTTTTTCCATCTCTTCTATCACAATAGGCGATAATTCTTTAGCACAAAGAACACGGAAGAAATAGCTTAGCTCTGCCATTACTAGCCATTCATCCTCGGGGATGTAGCCGCGCAACATCACCGGCATTATCCGCTCAAGCCATATGTGCCAATCGTGACTCTTCAGCCCAAAGATTTTCAACTTTTCAAGACTTGCTCCCCTTGCTAGATTCGCTGCATACCCATCGGGGAACATCAACTTTTTTTTCACCCAGATGAGGATTTCCCTCATGTGTTCCCTTTTAAGATTGAACCATGCCTTTGGCTTCTCCCAATTCTTCTTCCCTTTCGGTTGTCGCATGTTCAGTGACTTCCTATTACACAGACTCTCCTGATCGACTCTAGCCTTAACATTATCTTTCCCCTTATCAGTGCCGAACAATGTACCAAAAAGGGCCTCACCCATATTTTTTTCAGTGTGCATCATGTCAATGTTGTGTGGAAGAGCAAGGTCTTTGAAATACGGGAGATCCCAAAAGCATGGCTTGTGGGTCCAGGCGTGTTCCGTATTATATCCCAAGAAATACCCTGGCCGGTTCAGATCAGGCTCTAGTGAGTTCAACTGATCAAGAATTTGTGCGCCCGTCATCATAGGTGGTGCCTCGTGCTCGACAACTTTACCTTTGGTGAAATTCTTCTTGTCTTTTCTGAATCCATGGTCCAGAGGAAGGAATTGTCTATGCAAGCCGAAGCAAGAATACTTGCGACCCTCCGGCAGCCAATGAAACTTAAGAGCAGACTTGCATTGCGGGCATGGGAACCTTCCTTGCACGCACCATGCAACAAAAAGTGCAAACGCCGGCAGGTCATGCATGGAGTACATCAACCAAGCATGCATTTGGAAGTTTGTTTTGCTAGCTGCGTCATATGTCCGGATCCCATTATCCCAAGCTTCTTTCAACTCATCCATCAGTGGTTGCAAGTACACATTCATATTTTTTCCGGGATAGCTGGGCCCCGGAACTATCAACGTCAAGAAGATGTGCTTTCTTTGCATAAGTACTCCAGGGGGCAGATTGAGGGGCATGATGAATACGGGCCAACAACTATACTGGGTTGCCGTCATACCGAAAGGATTGAACCCATCGAGGCTAATGGCGAGTGCCACGTTTCTTGGGTCTTTGGCTTTACCTTCTTTATGTATTTCATTGAACATCTTCCACGCTTCACCATCAGAGGGGTGGGTCAACATCAAATTCCCGTATTCATCTGTAGCACGTCTAATTCCTTCTCTGTGCCATGTCATTTGTTTTGCTGTTTCTTCAAGCATGTAAAGCCGTTGAAGTCTTGGTAAGATCGGTAGGTACCGAAGAATGTTTACGGGTATTTTGCTCTGCGTCTTCTCACCAAGACCGTTGTCTACGACAATATACCTGGAGGACTTGCAGCGTGGACAATAATTATCATCCGCATACTCATGCCTAAATAAGACGCATCCTTTCTCACAAGCATGTATCCGCTCGATGGGCATCTTCAGTGCACCGAGTATTTTGTCTGAGTGGTATAGGTTTGCAGGCATAATATGACCGTCCGGTAGAAAGCGCCCGAATAAGGTCATCATCGCATCATAGCACTCTCTGGACAAGTTGAATTGTGCCTTAAGAGCCATTGTTTGTGCGATGGCATCTAGTTGACAAAGCTTGGTGTGCGCATGCAGTGGGAGTTTTGAAGACTCTAGCATGGCATAAAAGGCCTTGGCAGTTTCCTCCGGTTCTTCGTCCTCAAGACGAGCATCGTTGTAGTCATTGACCATGTCTTCGATCCCTGTACCACAATCCTCAATGCGCTGACGCACTACCTCATGTCTGTCACGTTGGGCCGACTCGCCATGAAATGACCACAACGTATAATCAGGCATGAAACCACGTATTTGCAGGTGTTTACCCATTACATCCTTTGTCTGTTATGAATAGTTCTTACATCTAGTGCAGGGGCACCATGTTCTTGGTTGGCCTAGGAACTCCTCGGTCTTGGTCAACCATTCCTCAGTCATATTTTTTTGACTAGGGTGACCGGTGTACATCCACTCACGATCATTCATTCTGGCTAGCTAGCTAGTACAAATTAACACCAGAAGGCATATAATTAATTACGGTGATACGACATATGCACACTAGCTAATAGGTAAAGATAGGTCCTAATCCCACCCGAGTATGTGCAGATTGGATTCATTTCCCCATGCTCTCCTCCCGATCCGACGCAAAATTTCGACAGCACCTCCCCGCTTTTCTCCTGATACACGTCTCAGCATAAACCGAGAGGATGTGTACCCGGAGAACAACAAGGTGGCGCTGAAGAAATCCTGCGTCCGATCCGGAGGAGAGCATATATGGGGAAATGAATCCAATCTACACATACTCGGGCTGTCCATGGATAACGTTGGACAATTCGAAAGAATCCAATTATAAATATGCAAATGAATGCATATTTATAAATGGAATCTTTCGAACGGGAGACGCATATGGGTTACGTGACTTGCATGAGTTGAGAAGGAAAGAACTAGCTACGCCTATCTTCTAGGTAGGGTGAAACTAGAGGAGGTAAAGGCACACATATGTGATAAAATACATGTGTGGCAATAAACCACACAAATGCCACCTAGCTTAGAACAACTTGGGTTCTTGAGATTAGGATATGCTTTCTCAATTTGAAAAAAAGGACTTGATACATCGAGCATTGTATTTGGAGACAATAGGAAGGGAAAGGGGGTTTGTCAAGGTGATTGTTACTAATGATATCTATGTATAGAATGTTATGCTAGTCCAATATCCATACTATAATCTTATTGGTTTGGGGGAAGGTTGAAGGCAAGCTACATGTTGTAATATTTTCAAAAGAAAAAAGGAAAGTTTGAAATAATTTAATCAATTGTTATTTACAGGTTTACATGTTGTAATATCATCTGCCCTACTTTTCTTTTCATTAATTTCACTTTACTAACAAATTATTTTACTTACTAATAAATTATTTCTTTCTTTCCCTTTACTTTGATTCTAACATAATTAAACTTACTAACTAACTAAATAATAATAGAACAAAACTAACTAAAAGATTCTGCCAAACTAGTAGTAACAACCCTAGCTATAACAACTAACAATAACCAAAACAGATTCTATATATATATATCTAACCTTAACTAACCTAACAACTAAAAATAACTAAAATTACTAACAACTAATTTCTTACAAGAACAAACAATGAACATAAATCTACACTAAGCTAACTAAAATTCCATGCCACTAAGAGATCTACACTAAGCTAACTAAAATCTAATTAAACAAATAAAAAAATGGGCAACCGTGGGTGGCCGTGGGCTCACCGGAGAGCAGCGGCGGCAGCGGCCCGGACAAAGTTCGGCGGTGGCGGCCCGGACGTAGTGCGGCGCAAGGGGTGCAGCCTCTCCGCTGGCAGTGGCGGCGACGGCCCGGACGAGGCGGCGGCGGCGGGCTAGACCTGCAGAGGAGGAGAGGATGAGCGGGAGAGAGAGAGAATGGGGAGCGGGGGAAGGGGCGGCCGGGGTGGCCGCGGCTCACCGGCGACGGCGGGAAGACGCGGCCGGCGCGGCGGGGGAGCTCCGATGGCGGCGGCGGCTTGGAGGGGAGGGGTTGAGAGCGGGCTCGAGCGGGGTGAGAGAGAAGTGGCGGCTAGGTCTGCCCGGGCCGAGATAACGGCCCGCCGCTTGGCCGTCAGCCAGCCGACGGCAACGCGGCGGTCCGTTATCCCACAGCCGCGTGGTGGGGTATGGGAAAACGTTGCCGTCAGTGGGGCTTTGCCGTCAGCTGTTCTGCGCGTTGCTGTCAGCTAACTGACGGCGTTGCATGGGCTAACGGCTAAAGTTTCTTTTGCCTACAGTTGTTTCTTTGCCGTCAGCATTTCTACTAGCTGACGGCAAACCATCGTTTGCCGTCAGCCCCGACGGAAAGCTGACGGCAAAGCACAAAGCTGACGGCAAAACTCTTGTTTCCTGTAGTGCCACCACCATTGCTCGACGCTAGATCCGCAGCGCCCGAGCTCTGGGGGTCAACCGCACCTCGTGGAGACGACCTTAAACCCTCCGGCCACGCAGACCAGCAGCTCCGCAATTGATCGGGGCAGGATCATCGGACGCATCACAAACCACCACGCCGTACCGAGCACCATGTCGGCAAGGCACGAAGGAGAGATGCCCAAAGCCACGGACCCCCACGGTCCCTGGCCGCAATCCACTCGCCCCACGATGACAGCCGGGCAACAAGTCTCCGAGCCGCCTCCTCGCTGCCGCCAGATGCGGCCAGTCCAAGCCAGCACCTCCTCCCATCAGCGCGCGAGATCTGCGCTCCGTCCCGGCGCCCAGCCGCGCAGCCGCCCCGCGCCCTGCACCCAGCACCGCGCCGCCCCGGCACCCACCACATCGGGCATATATTCATCCCTATCAACCAACACACGTACATCCTACAACTATGAGCATCTTCACAATACTGAATCGGCACATCATCTTGACATTAATAAGTCACTGTAGTCGATGGAAACGTCTCCTCCCACTAAAAACACGTCGCCGAAAGGACTAGGATAAATCCAAAAAAATGCAAGCATCAATTTTAAGTCTGAGAATTGAATTTTGGTGGGTTAATGATACAACTATCCTCCTAATCATTTCAACCATAGATTGATTCGCAGCTTCGAGCAACTTTAACAGGTAACCATTCTGAGGGCTTCTGCAAATGTTTTTTAGAATATGCTAAATGGTGGGTCCAGTCATAGCCATATGTCACGCATTAAATGCACCCGTGGAATTTTGATGTGATTTTTCAAATGCTTCTTTTCTAATATTGCTAGTTTTTTATAGAAAAATATGCTTTATGAAGCAATTTTATGCGTCCAGGATCAAAAACATAATTTTAAAAAATATGTTCCATGAAAAAAAATGTGATTACACAAGAAAAAAAAATTATGCCTTCACAAAAAGTAAATATGAGCCTTTTTTTAAAGAAAAATTACAGTTTGTTAAAATTCTATGTTTTTTATGAGAATAAAATATATGCTACCATAAGCAGAAAATATGTTCTGCTAAGAAAATGCAGTTCATGAAAAATATGTGTCTGTATTAGAAACAAAAACTATGCTTCCACGATACGCAAATATGTGCTTCCATAAAAAACAAGTTTATTCCTCCACGAGAAAAATATGTGCTTCCATGTTTTCGCTTTGTTGGTTTCCTATTTTATTTTGTATTTTGTATTTTGTATTTTCTCTTTATTTTCCTTTTCATGATTTTTTGCTAAATCTATTAACATGAGATCTAATATTGAAAAAATCAATGTGAAAAAGCCAAAAATAAAAACAGTTCATGAATAAATGAATCTATAAAATAAAATGAAACTTTCAGATTGTGACAAGTGACGCACATTCAATTGACACTATCAGAATAATACAAATAACCCTCATGAGGTGTCGTTTAATTAGCGATCTTGATTTATCGCTCCATATGAGAGAGTCAAACATGATCTCGGTTGAATGACGTCATCCAGCTTGTCTGGACCTCCCATACGTTATTACCTCATTTCTTGTGTGTGTTTCTTTGTCCATTTATATATATTTTTACTTTTGTTCATATTTTTTAAAAACTTCCAAAAACAATTATATTAAAAAACACAAAAAATGAAATTATAAAAATCACAAATTACTACTGTATTATTTAGAAAAAATCGATATCATTTACCAAAATTTTTATGACATTAGAAAAATTCTTACATGTTTCATAATTATTTATGTGGCATTAAAATATTATACAATGCAAATAAAAATGATTGTGTAATTTCAAAAAAAAAATGTTGCATACATTAAAATATATATGTTAGATTTAATCAAAAAATTCTACCAAATTCAAAATTATGCTCATGGCATGTTTATAAAAATATTTACACAATGCAATAAAATGGTTGTGTAGTTTACATAAATGATTTTGTGTATAAAAATATTGCAACATATATTTGAGAAATATTTACCAAAAACGTACAATGTGTATGAAAAATGAAAAATATAACATATATTTAGAAATATTAATTTTTTTAAATTAAACACATATTAAAATAGTTTTGATGTATAGAAAAAAAATGCATTCTGCATGGCAAAAACCAAAAAAACAAGAAAACAAAGAAACCCGAGTGGAAAAGGGAAAAAATAATACGAAAAGGAAGATGAAAATAAAAAAAGAGAAAAAACGAAGAGATAAAATAAAATAAGAAAAGCTACAAGAAAAGCTCTAGGAAATCAGTACAAACAATGGCCCGGTACAGCAAAAACGCATCTCGTTCTTCACCGCCCAAGAAAGAAACATCTCACTCTAAGCGAGATATAGCTTCCGCGGTGGTAGCGCGATGACAACCTTCATAGATTTGACCTGAATTTCTGTATGGGCAGACACATTCTACAGAACACGGACAAGGTAAAAACTCATCATGATGCAACTGAGTAGGTAGATTCGAAGCCATACGGATTTCGAAATCATTTAGATGGATCATCAAATGTGCCGTGCAGAGCAGGGTACGCGCAAACCGATGGGATGGGTGGGTATACGATGGGAAGAGACGGGGTCTCGTACACGTACAGTACAGGCTCCGTGGACACTGGCGTCGTATGGTACACGAGTACTACATGCGTATAGGTATAGCTACTGTATTTCGATGGACTGGTGATCGTACCCTACATATAGGAGCACGATCGACGGAATGAAACAGGCGGCGGCCGTGCAATCATGCATCGAAATTTCCTGATGGGCCAATGCGTGGTACACAAACTGCAGGACCCGTTCATTCATTCATTCTTCCTTTACAACAGGGCTATAGCTAGGGGCGTGTGAGTGAGAGGCGACGCCCCGCCCTATGACAGACAACAGTGTAATTAGGCGGATCCTAGTGTCTGTCTGGTGGATAAATCAATGTGGTGTCCCCTGAAAACCGGCTGCTGCGATGTACTGTACGTAGTAGCTCAGGACGATCTAGGAGCGTAGGAGCATTGCTCTGCGTCACACAAATCTGGGCAATCCGTACATCAACATGTACTGGTACATGCACATCCATCCAGAGATTGCTGTTTCTAGTAGATTAGATCAGAAACCGATCACGTTTCGTATCATACTATACTAGGATTATCCATTTGAATGCCTGTTTGATCGGTGCAGTCAAGCCGAATTAGTCGCGGATAAGATTGCGTTAGATCCTGCTGCTGCCGCTGTTTTTGTGTCAACGTCCATCCTAGGCTTGAGACGTCGGAGTGCTGCACCCACACGCAAAGTGCAAAGGGGCTTCTGTGCTCTTGTCAATCAGCTTAGTCCAATCGCAACTCTCAAGTAGGCCAATCCCTCTACACGGACGGATCTCCTTGGACACATGCGGGAGAAGTTGTAAACCGCGCCATGGGCATGCCTTGCTCTACGTACTCTGTGAATCTCCGTCGTGCAAATACTCATCAAATGCATATGTTTTCACACACACAGACAGAGGCGATTTGTGCAGGTTGAAGAATGAATGTTGTACTACATGTATAATATTTGTTTCACGTAATGGCCGATCGATCGTCTTGGGTGAAAGTTAGTGAACCACCAGCACCAGCAGAACAACTCACGTAGGCCCGCCTATCCTTCCTTCCTTCTTGCACGTAACGGCCGATCGTCAGTTAGCTGAGTGTCTCTGTACCTGTACAGCTTAACTACGTACTCTTCTACGGAGCAACGCGATACGTACACGAGGGGCGAGACAAGGACAAGATCGGTGGTTCGTACGGTTGTCGCTACGTACGTGCGTACAACTCATGCTCACCATCCATCCAACGCAATACATACACCGAATCGATACACCAAGAAAAGACAAACGTACTGAACCCACGTACATACATACGGCCACAATAGTTTAACACGCGTAGCTCATAGCTTACCTACGGCACCAATTATTTGACATTCCTAATCCTGTAATACTATCTTTTACTCTTATCTACTTTTTTTTTGAAAGGTTACTCTTATCTACTTGATCTATAAAACTAATCCTGGATTCTCTCTAGCTTAGGACTAGTGCTAATCTGTAGCTAAGCTAACCACTCCTATTGTACTGGCGTTTTCGCCTTGCTGCATCGGGGTAAGAGACGACGAAACTCGATGCATGCGTTGAATCTGACGTTTTGTCACTTGGGGTATTGGAGCGAGCTTCGTCCCCGGTTCCTAGCTCGCGTGCACCTGCACCTGCACGGACGGAAAGGAAATTTCGCCGCGCCGGCAATCGGCCAGCTCTGCTCGCCCGGCCGGAATCTTTGTTGGGGTGTTGTAGTTGGCCCTGGGTGGAGACATGCATCCACTCCCGCCATTTCCAAGGCACGCGGTACAGAGTGTAGGAAGTGCTTTGCTATTTTCACGTACGGTTCGGTAGGCACGCATATTATAGGGAACAGATGTTCTCCTCCGCCGCACAGCCGCTCTATCGTGCAGCGCTTTAGGATTCGGGGTTGATGGCCAGTTGGCAGTTCCACAGTGAGTTGGAAAAAAAAAACCTCGCTTCATGTCGCGCACGTATAGGGAGAGCCGGTTCAAATTTCGAGCGGCCTTGCTAAGTCTTAGTCGACTGAGACTTTGTTAAGTCTCAGTCGATGTTATATCCGTAAGATTTTACATTAATATCGATGCAAAACTTTCTTTTCAATTTTTTTTTCTTTCTTGCATGTTATGTGGCATGATTGAGACTTAGTTAAATCTCAGTTGACTTAGACCTAGTTACACCCAATTTTGAATCCATCCGCTGCACATGTTAGCTTTTCCAAATTTAAATTTTCTAAAAGATTTATCTCTAAACCGTTAATCCGATTGATGATCCGTTTTTACCATTAGATTTGTCGCGGCGAGATCTTCGAAACAAGATCTCATATTGATATGTTTCGATAAAAAAATTCGTCACCGTCAGTTGTCATTTTTACCATGAATTGTTGTCACAAATGTTTGTACATAGTTGCCGGGGAATAGCTCCGTATCCTTAAGCTTATACAATCCGATAAAATAAAATAGCAACTCAAATTGATAAAACTGGCAAGAACAATGGACCATCATGTCAATTAGATTTAAAGAATACGATAACCGAACATAAGTAAACCGGCAACCAATCATTCAAACACAATAAATTATTATGACAAGTATGGATATTTTTGTAGTGCTTCTAAATAAAAACACATACAAATACGATAAAATAAGTTTCGATTTATGTATGTTACTGTAGTGTTTGAACAACCAAGTTGGTATAATCTTGCAACTATATATATAATTATCAGGTAAGTAGAACAGTAATGTGACAAGTATTGATAAAAAAAATTTAACAACCAAGTTGGTATAATCTATCAACTATATGAATAATTATCAGGTAAGTAGAACAGTAATGTGACAAGTATTAATGAAAAATATATCAACAATCAAGTTGGTATAATCTGGCAACTAAATGAATAATTATCAGGTAAGTAGAAGAGTAATGCGGCAACTACCGATGAAAAAATATTAACAAATCAAGTTACTATAATATGACAATTGTATGAATAATTATCATGTAAGTAGAACAATAACGTGGCAAGTATTGATGAAAAAAAATCAAAACATATTGACATGAGATCTAGTTTCGAAGATCTCGTCGTGAGAAAGCTAATGATGAAAACGGATCATCAATCAGATTAACGGTTTGAGAGATAAAACATTTTAAAAATTCGAAACACAAAAACTAGCACATTTTACTAGTCTATTAATACTAGTACTAGTACATATACGTTCCTGGTCAGCCGCCGCACGACAAATGCCAGATGCGGCGTCGCTACGGAGTCAGGTCTCATACTATAAACCTAGCTGGTTATGCGCCGATTGTGGTCAGTTAGTCCACAAGAAGCTAAATCTACCGGTGTAAAAGCAACTCTTCTAGCAGTCCGCCAAAAATACGATCCGCAAAAATGTTTTACGGACGGTGCACATTCGAATTTGCAGTACGGCGCGAGGTTTGGTGAAACAAATGCCACAAATTGTACCACATATTTTATATGATATGGGTTTGCAACATCTGTTCTGACAGATTGCGTGAGGTACCGCAAATTCGTGCTGGAAAACATGATTTTTGCTATATAAACTAGAAATGACAGGTAAAAAACGTAAAGTTTTAGAACATATATTCCAACAATTCTCTCAAATCTTACATCTTACATTCTTAAGAAGTTGCTTCCCATTACTACTAATTCTCTCAACATGCACACACTCCACCTTATCATGCATGCCACATCACCCTCCACTATCATATTTCTCTCAACATGCAAGCATGCCACCTCATCATCCAACATGCATGAGAAAGACCCACCTCAATATGCCACTATGCATAATAAAACCCACATGCAACATGCATGCATGGGAATTTTTATTTTATTATGATATTTATATTAAATCATATATTAGTTCAAAAGTTATTATTTTAAATATACATGCTTTATTTAATCAAACATTTTCATTGAAATATTTTGCAAAAAAGTTCCGCAACAACGTGCGGGCATCATCTAGTACAATGAATGTTGACATCCGTATAACAACTGAACCAGAACTATTACAATGAAAATTGTTTTAAAAATAAAATCACACACACAGGAAAATGGGACATGGAAAATTGGAAAATGTGAATCTAATTATTCCCGTATAACAACCACTGGTGTTGAATAAGATCTTCGCGGAGCTGCTGGTGGGTTTCACGATCTTCTATCTGCTTGTTTATGTCTCAAGAAATGCAACAATCTCATCAGGGTTTCTGGCAGCCTTGACGCGCGTACCAATATTATTATAGAAGAAGTCCAAGTTCAAACCTCTCTCATCTTCATAATCATGTTGTGTAGTATTACACAAGTAGTTATAATATCTGCGAGGGATTTCTTATCCCAGTAGCGAGCAAGACCTCGAAGAATGGCAAGCCTAGCTTGTAGCACACCAAATTCCCTCTCGATGTTTTTTTGCATGATTCTAGTGCTTGTGCAAAAATGGTTTGTTTTCTGCCTACTGGGTTGGTAATTGTTTTCACAAAAGTTGCCCATGAAGGATAAATACCATCGATAAGATAGTAACTCATGTTGTATGCATGCCCATTGACGATATAATTCCAAGCAGGAGCTTTACCATGTACTAGCTAGCTGAGCAAATATATGTGATATGTGCCACACATTGATGTCATTCAGAGACCCAGGCAATCCAAAGGAACAATCCTAGATTCACATGTCATGAAACGCCACTGCTTCAAGGACAATTGTGGGTTTGTGGTGATGTTCAGTGTACTGCCCTGTCCAAGCCTTTGGGCAGTTCTTTCAGTTCCAGTGCATGCAGTCCACACTCCCAAGCATCCCTAGTCATCCTCTACCTTCATTCATGGCCATTAATCTTTTTGAATCCTCCTCGTTGGGGGCTTAGAGGTATTTAGGCAATCGTATTTTTTGTATTTTTTTAGATTTTCCTATTCATGCTAAGATCATACGAGCATAAAGTGAGTCCAACACTTTTGTCATCAATGAAAATGACATGGACATATAGGTGATGGTTTACTGAACATTTTATATCTTTTTTACATTTTCAGAGCTAGTATGAATTTGTCCTAAAGTTTTCAAAGTTACGGTCAAACGGTCAAATGGCAAAAGCATAAGAGGAGTGATACGTCCCAAACGTATCTATAATTTCTGCTTGCTCCATGCATATTTTGTGTGATATTGCTATGATCTAGATACACTTTCATACACTTTTGATCATATTTGGACTAACTTATTAACTCAGTTTACCCAAGTGTCAGTTCCTGTTTTCTGTTGTTTTTCTATTTCAAGTTTCCCCCATATTAAAAGTGCTCCAAAAATTCGGGAAAATCAGATAAAAATCAGCGTTCCGTAAGCTTCCGGATTCATCGAAGAAGGGCCAGAGGGGCCCCACCTGGTGCCTAGGCGGCCAGGTGGCGCGGCCTAGGGCTTGGCCACGCCGGGTGGCCGCCTGGACTCCTGGTGCCCCCGGTGCCCCCTTTGGCTCTTATTTATACCCCCGTCGCGAAAACCCTGATTCCATACCCCTTTTCTCCAGAAGCAATTCCGATCTCCGCCGCCATCGCCAACAAGCTTCGGGGGACCAGAATTCCTGTGCCGACACCCTGCCAGGACGGGGAAGTGCCCCCGGATTCATCTCCATCGTTGTTGCTTCCTCCATCCATGATGCGGGAGTAGTCCCTCCTCGGGTTTGAGGTTTCTACCAGTGGCTATGTGGTCAATTCTCTCTCCCATGATGTGATCTTCGTTGTGATCATAGGCTATGTTAATCTAGGGTGATCCCATGATATTTCCCCTTCCTCTATGTATTGGATTGATGTACTCACTTGATCTTATCTAATATAATCCCCGAGACCATGGTGACAGCGGTCTATTGGACATGGATTAGAAAAATATTTTCATGAGTGATTTCCTCTTTTGTGTGTTGATTGATGATTGAGAGTCTCTTGGTACTTGTCTTTGACTATCCATGAGATATGTTGTGGTGATTGTGGTACTCTCTTTGGATGGCCGCGGTGACATTGGAAAATCCATAGATTGAGAACTACGAACTCTGAGGTGTGATTTTGTAGCCCTACATAATTCTCGTCCTCTCTTGACCACAAAGGAATGACCTCCGAGTACGTCTCCATTGCATGTTTTTATGGGAAATATCATGTGATTAGACTATGTTAATGTTGTTGGGAGTTGCCACTAGTGAAAGTATGAAGCCTAGGCCTTGTTTCCACCATTGTTACACCGTTTGTGCTCACTTTTGTCACATGTTTGCTTGCTGCACTTTTTATTACAGATTTATATTACTTTGTTTTGCCACACCTATCACTCGTATTTTACCATCTCTTTGCCGAACCAGTGCACCTATACAACTCCTAGTTGTATTAGGTGTGTTGGGGACACAAGAGACTTCTTGTATCTTAATTGCAGGGTTGCTTGAGAGAGACCATCTTCTACCTCTACTTCCCTGAGTTCGATAAACCTTAGGTCATCCACTTGAGGGAAATTGCTACTGTCCTACAAACCTCTGCGCTTGGAGGCCCAACATAGTCTACAAGAATAGAAGCGTGCGTAGACATCAAGCTATTTATGGCGCCGTTGCCGGGGAGGTAAGCGTTTGAAGGTATATCTTTAGATCTTGCAATTAAATCTTTTCGTTTCTTGTTTTTATTTTCACTAGTTAGGCTTATGGAAAAAAAGAGAGAGCTTTATGAGCTCTACCTTGAGTTGGGACATGAAGTGTTTGAAGAGAAAATAAAAAAACATATGGAACTTTATTTGCATACTCTTCATGATTGCAATGTTACTAGTATGTCTTCTTTGAATATGTTTGATGTTAATGATATGCAAAGTTACAAGCTTCGGGATGCTACGTTTTATGAAGATGATCTTTTTAGCCCCCAGGTTTTGATGAGGAAATTTATTTTGATGATACTTTGCCTCCTATCTAGATGATTATTGTGATGACACTAATGCTATAAAGAATAAATGTTTGCAAGTGTATCATGATAAGAATGATTCATGTGATAGCTATTTTCTTGAGTTTGCTCCCACTATTACTAATGAGAAGGATTTTTCTTATGTGGGGAGTAATAAATTTTCTATGCTTGTGGATCATGATAAGAATTTTTTATGTGATACTTATATTGTTGAGTTTATTCATGATCCCACTGAAAATTATTATGAGAGGGGAACATATGCTTATAGATATTTCAATAATATCAAGTTCCCTCTCTTTATGTTGAAGGTTTTGAAGTTGCACTTATTTTGCCTTCCTATGCTAATATCTTTATGCTTCAATGGGTTATTTCTCTATAAGATCCCTTTGTATAGGAAGCATGTTAGACTTAAATGTTTTTGGTATTTGCTCCTTGGTGCTCTCTTTTGTTCTTCAACTCTTATTCCTATGAGAGCATCATTAAAATCTTAAGCCTATCTTTATGGCTATAAAGAAAGAGCTCTAGGGAGACAACCCTTGTTATCTTTACTTTAAGTTTTCTTTTCCTTCTGTTTTTAGTGGTCTTGATGATTGTTACTACTGTAGCAACATCATTGTATATTTATTTTCAAGCTTTGTGCCAAGTTATAGCCTCTTATGATAATGGAAGCAAAAGTTGTGACATGTTGTCCAGAAAACATATTCTGTCTTCATGACGGGAAAAATCAGATCAAATAACCAGTTCATCTTTTTGATCTGAATTTTTTTACACAGCGTGCTCTATACAATTGCGGAACTTTCGTATGTTCTGAGTTTTTTGTTTTGAGTTGCATAAGTGCCCCAAAACAATTATTTACTACCTGTTGTTCTGTTTTTCACAGATTCTGCCACGTTTTTCCTCTCCTTACTTTTGCAAACCTTAAGCTTACTTTTTCTTTGCAAAAACCTTTTGGAAATCTTGAGAAACAGTAGCTCTTCAAGAATATCTTTATATCCAGTGGGAAAAATATATTTTATTAAGGGTCCTAACCTCTCTGATCAGCTTATGATGAGTTATGTATGAAGGGAGTTTTCAAGTGTGCGATGGAAAATGATGAAAGAAGATCCAGGAGCGTCAAGTGCTCAATATTGGGGATGCCCCCATGCATTCCCAATAAATATTCAAGGAGACTCACCTGTCTCTCCTAACTTTTGCAAACCTTTAGCTTGCTTTTTCTTTGCAAAAACCTTTTGGCAATCTTTAGAAACAGTATTTCTTCAAGAATATCTTTATATCCAGTAGGGAAAAATTATTTATTAAGGGTACTAACCTTTCTAATCAGCTTATGATGAGTTATGTATGAAGGGAGTTTTCAAGTGTGCGATGGAAGATGATGAAAGAAGATTCGGGAGTGTCAAGCGCTCAAGCTTGGGGATGCCCCCATGCATCCCCAACAAATATTCAAGGAGACTCAAGCGTATAATCTTGGGGATGCCCCCGTGCATCCCCTTCTCCATCAACAATCATCAGTTCGTCCTTCGTCTCACTATATTTTTATCACTTCATGCGTTATGTGCTATGCTTGGAGCGTCTCGCTCTTAGATTTTATTTTTAGTTTTCTTTAGATTTTATTTATGTTCTTAACAAGTTAGACCCCGACTTACTTTGTGTGGGAGAGAAACACGCTCCACTCCAATCTAGAACACATCATAGGATATTTCATGCCTGTTTTTTTACTGTTGTGTGTTCTTTATCTTTTCGTAGCCACTGCCATGTTTAGTTTTAGTCTTAGTTTGTCTTTAGCAAGAGCCTTGGCTTTTGTTTAGTTTGTTTCTGGAACTTTCTTTAGTTTTCATGTTTATCTTGTTAAGTGAGTTGGTTGTTGCATTGAGTTGTGTCTTGTCTTGAAAGTGGGTAATTGAGGTTGCTATTTAATTTTAGTAGTAACTTGCAATAGTTTTGAGGTATTGATGTGAGTAATGTTTGAACTTTTGGTGTCAAGATCTCTAGCCTATTAGTGATAGGTGTCGTACTTTGGGCAATCTGTGTATTTTCAAAACCTACAAAACTAGTTGAGAACTCTAGCTACTAGATGGATCGCTAATCTTTGGAGGGATCAGATATTAGAGTACACTCACGTACCATGAGTCGAGGATGCACAAGGATAACCAAACCCCCATACACTCCTCCTCGGGGTACTTGTCTCTTTGTGAACCTCCTTATTAGATTGAGAGTTACCGATAATAAGTGCATGAGTTTTTCGGACTAATGTAAGTATTGAAAGTTGACATTTCCACCTCCTCATATTTGCTAGCCTCTCCCGTGTCGTGCATTGACTCCTTCTCACTCCGAGAGTTGGAGTCCACCTTTGCCGGTACTTCCAAACCCTTGGCATGATAGGCCCTGTCATCAGAAACCTCCTTATATCCTTCCTCAAAACAGCAACCATACCTACCTATCAAGGCATTTCCATAGCCTTTTCGAGATATATTGCCATGCAACATCCACCTCTTCATGACTTGATCTTCATGTCATACATCTTCCTGCTACACTAGCATCGACATACATTGCATACATCTTCTTTATGATTTGAGTACCTTCTAAAGTGTGAAAGATCTTCTACACCCTCTTGTAAATTAGAGTGTTTCCCTTAAGTGAGGAAAAGATCCCAAAGTGGACAAAATAAAAGATCCCAAAGAGGACAAATGAGAGTTAAATAGAAAGATCCATTGAGGCCACCAAAAATACAGAAAGATAGAAAAAAGATAAAAATAAAAATAAAAAGAGATAAAGGGGCAACACTACTATCCTTTTGAAAGATCCACACTAGTATTCCCTCTTATCCTTGTACTCCATAGAGATGATCATTCATGCATATAGCTATGTGGGGACCTTCACACTATAGAACTTGGCTTGCATATTCCAAGGATGAGCCTCCTCAAAAGATTTCTAGGTCTTCATGAGAGAGCAATTAAGATGCACCCCCACTAGTTCCATTGGAGAGCTTTCTTAGCTCGTATGTGCATCAGTTGCATGGCAATCCCTAATCCTCACATCATATCTATCATTTGGCCTTCTCGCCTATGATTGTCCTCATTGTTGTGAGCTTTTCTCGCCTTTTTGTCTTCCTCCTCCACCATATTTCTCTCTTGTCCATCCTAAGTGTGAACTCTCGTGCTTACGCTCATCCATTGCATGAGTGCTCAAAATATCGAAAAGGGGTGGATCAAATTGACTTGTACCTAGCTAGTGGACTGGGGACGAGTCAAGATAAGATTCCAAAGAAGACCAAGTGTGAAACTTTAGTAGATTGAGTTCTCAACAAAAAATACTTTTTCTCGTATTGCCTATCTCCCTTCTTGCACGCAAACACCATTTGGAGACATTCGAGTCATGGACAGCGAGAGCTCTTGCACCTAATGTTCTTTTGTTGCTTATTTCAATGCAAATATAGACTCTTGCATGTTATGACCTGAATTGAATCACATACCTTGATTTCTTTACTTTTCAAAGTTCTTATATGGTTGCTAGCATGTCACCACAGAAATTATGCTTGTTATCATTTACCTACTCGAGGACGAGCAGGAATTAAGCTTGGTTATGTTGATACGTCCCAAACGTATCTATAATTTCTGCTTGCTCCATGCATGTTTTGTGTGATATTGCTTTGATCTAGATATACTTTCATACACTTTTGATCATATTTGGACTAACTTATTAACTCAGTGCACCCCAGTGCCAGTTCCTGTTTTTTGCTGTTTTTCTATTTCAGGTTTCCCCCATATTAAAAGTGCTCCAAAAATTCTGGAAAAATCAGATAAAAATCAGCGTTCCAGAAGCTTCCGGATTCACCGAAGAAGGGCCAGAGGGGCCCCACCTGGTTCCCAGGCGGCCAGGTGGCGCGGCCTAGGGCTTGGACACGCCGGGTGGCCGCCTGGACTCCTGGTGCCCCCCCGGCGCCCCCTTTGGCTCTTATTTATACTCCCGTCGCGAAAACCCTGATTCCAGACCCCTTTTCTCCAGAAGAAATTTTGATCTCCGTCGCCATCGCAAACAAGTTTTGGGGGACCAGAATTCCTGTGTCGGCACCCTACCGGGACGGGGAAGTGCCCCCGGATTCATCTCCATCGTTGTTGCTTCCTGGGCTCCAACGTCGACTGCAGCGGCCGATCAAGCAAAACATAAAGGGGGAAATAAAGCAAGGGAGAGTATCTAGCATACCCGCGAGTCTTACGTCTGCTACTAAGCATTTATGAATTTGTATCAAATGGAAGGGGGAGGCTGTATATAGTGGAATGCAAGGTAGAAATCAGAATAAGGGTAAGAAGCTAGGCCTATCGAAGACTGGCATCTTCTGACGAGTCTTGCAGCACAAGAAGAGAAAAGCCAACAGTTTATATAAAGCATAAAGTAACAATGCAGCAGAAGTTGCTGCAGCACTGTATAATAGTAAGTTGTAATGATTAATAATAATAATGCCTCCGAGTTCCCTTCCTCGACTTCCCTGCGAGGAAGAAGACCCGGAACCATATAGTTTAATAGTAATAGTTTGTAGTGGTAAGATCCAGCTTCAGCATAAAGCATCCTGTTACCGTGGACACGGCTATTCGAATAGATTAAACTCCCTGCAGGGGTGCCCTACTGTTCAGCCTGCACGTTCGGATCTCCAGGGTGGCGGAAACCTTGTTAGGGAACGCTCCACCAAAGCTATCTGACACGGCGCATCCCAACCTAGGCTCAACAGAGAGGCTATCCGCCGGACTATATCCTATGCGCTAAGGGTCTAGGTCCCTCACCCTTCCACGCTCCTGCATGGTGCGAGTCTGGCCGGTGAAGCAAAAATAAAATCCAAATACACCGTCCGGACGAAGAAGACACACTACTTCCCGGCAATCAGGCCGCGGTACTTCTGACATTTGAAGAGCTTTCGGAAAAACTAAGACGCAGGGGAACCCATAACTCCTTATCGCACGTGAAGGTAGTGCGTACAGACCAATGGGCCTCTCAAGTCATCCGCCGAGACATTTAGCATTTTAATATTGCAAAAGTTATCAAAAATCACAAAAAAAATCTGCCACACTTGTTGCTGCTATGGGTTCCACTGAAAACACCAAGTTGTGTGACTTCACTAGTCACAACAACCAAGACTTTATCTGCACCCCCATTGCCACACCTGCCACTTCAGCTACCTCTTATGAAATTAAACCTGCCTTGTTAAACCTTGTTATGAGAGATCAATTCTCTGGTGCTGGAGATGATGCTGCTTTACACTTGAACAATTTTGTTTAATTATGTGATATGCAAAAGTATAAAGAAGTAGAAGGTGATATTGTTAAGCTCAAGCTCTTTCCTTTCTCTTTAAGGGGAGACGCTAAAATTTGGTTTCAATCTTTGCCTAGGAATAGCATAGATTCTTGGGATAAGTGCAAAGATGCTTTTATAGGGAAGTACTACCCACCTGCTAAAACTATCCAATTAAGGAGTAACATTATAAATTTTAAGCAATTGGATAATGAACACGTTGCCCAAGCTTGGGAACGAATGAAATCTCTTGTTAAGAAATGCCCTACACATGGTTTGACTACCTGGATGGTTATCCAGACTTTTTATGCAGGCTTGAACTTTACCTCGCGGAACCTGTTAGATTCGGCCGCGGGAGGAACCTTTATGTCAACTACACTTGGTGCTGCCACGAAGCTTCTCGATGATATGATGACCAATTAATCCCAATGGCACACCGAACGCGCTCCAACAGGTAGGAAGGTAAACTCTGTCGAGGAAGTTACCTCCCTAAATGAAAAAGTTGACTTGATTATGTCTCTACTTACCAAGCAACCCTCTATTGATCCTCATGATGTCCCTTTAAATTCTTTGGTTGCCCAAGAACAAGTAGATGTGAACTTTATTGCTAGAAATAACTTCAACAACAATGCTTATAGGGGTAATTTTGCTAGCAATCCTAGACCGTTTCCATCCAACTATGGGAACTACAACACCTACCCTAGCAACAAGAACCCCTCTTCTGAATTGGAAAACATGCTTAGAGACTTTATCACTACCCAAAAAGCCTTCAACAAAAATGTAGAGGAGAAATTAGCTAAATTAGATAATCTCTCTTTGAAGGTAGAAAGCTTAGCCCTTGATATTGAGATGCTTAAAATTAGAACCTCTCCCCTTGAGGAGAATAAGGCCACTCCTATTAATGCTATCCAATTAGAAATTAATGAAAATATTAGGATGATGGCTAAACTTAAAGAAAGGTGGGATGGAGAAAAAGAGGAAGAGGATTGAATTAAGAGCCTTCCTACACACCAAACAGTTGCCACTATCCAAATTGTTGAGGACACCCAAACTATTAGCACCCAATGCACTCCTAGTCCCGTTGGACCTATTAATGGTGATGCTAATACCTCAACCAAAGATGAAGAAACTCCTATGAACATAGAGGGTTTCAAACAAGTGAGCCTAGACGACACTACTACCACCTTTGATAGTAGTGATATTGATTTTGATAGTTGCACCCTCTCAGAAGTTATTAGCTTGCTACACAAAATGTCTAGAGACCCCCACACTAGCACACTTAATCTTGCCTTCACGGAGCATATCACAAATGCTCTCATCAAAGCTAGGGAGGAGAAGCTTAGAGTAGAAGCCTCCATACCTAGGAAGCTAGATGATGGTTGGGACCCTATGATCAAAATTAAATTAAATAACTTCTCTTGCTATGCCTTATGTGATGTTGGAGCTAGTACCTCCGTTATGCCCAAAAGAATATTTGATATGTTTGAATTGAAGCCCTTTGTGTCAGAACCCTCTGTTAGGTAATGTGCTAGGGTTAGCAAGTCACTTGCATCATGTTAAAAATTTCAAAAGAAATCTTTGAAATCAAACTCAAAAGCAAAATGGGAGAAGAAACCCCCCCAGACGAATTAATTCAAAAGGCCAGATAAAAATCTTCTCCAAAAATTCATGTTAGATTTTTGAAAAGTCTTATAAATGAGTGTGATCACATATCAAGTGATGTGGGAACCACCCCATGCTCATAGATTTTTCAAATATTCAAACAGTGCCTTGGGTTTAATCAAAAACCCCTATTTGAATTTGAATTCAAATATTTTGAATTTCAAAAAAATTTCAAACTCTGGATATGACTAGCTACTGGTCATGTAATGCCATATAAAAGATTTGAGCTTTTATAAAAATGCCTAGCTATTTATTTGCTAAGCAAAACAAATATAAAGAAAAGAAAAAGAAAACAGAAAAGGAAAAGGGGCTTACCTGCAAAGGAGCCCAACTCATCCCCCAGCCGGCCCAGCCCAGCTCCCGCGCCTGTCGTCTTCCTCAAGCAGGGGCACTGCTGCGTGGCGACCATGCCGTGGCCGCCGACGAGACCCTGGCCACCTCCTGCTTCCCCCGCGCCACCTCTTCACGCCTGGAGACGCCCAGAGGCTTCCCCGTTCCATTCCCCCCCTCCAGAGCTTCCTCCTCCTCCTCCCGTGCTCGATTTCGTCGCCTCCCGAGGACCGACGTGGAGCACGCCTCCGAGTCCACGCAGCCACCGTCGTCCCCGAGCCGTGCCACCGTGTCCAGAAGAACCGCAGAAGTCGTCTTCGTCGTTCCCCTCCTCCAATCGAGCCCGAGCGCCTCAGCAGATGACGCCAGCTTCATCGAGGAGTCGCTGGACCCGCAAGTCACCGTCGTCGAATTCGCCGCCACCACGACCTCCCCGACCTCCCTGACTCCTCTGCTAGCTTCAGGGTGAGCTTCTTCATCCTCCCCGACAAACCCCGGAGTTTTTCTCCTTCTCCTTTGAGTTTTGCCATGAGAGCCGAGCATGGCCTCCGCCATGGATGAGCTCGAGGTCGCCCCTGTGCCCCTCCGTCTCAGCCAGAGCGCGCGTCGTGTTCCCCTCCACCCCAGCGTTGCAACACACTGCTTTCCGTCCATTTTGGTGCACGGAGCCGACTACTGCTTCTAAACCGAGCCACGGCCGCCGCCAAAAGTCGTCGCCGGCGTAGCTCCGGTGCCCCCCAGGGTCCCCCGTGTTCATCACGAGACGCAGACGAGCTCGAGGAGCCGTCCCGTGCTCTCCCCGTGCCAAATGGTGGCCGGGAGCACCCTCCCCGTGCAGCGCCGCCGCGTCTGTGACGCCGGCGTTTAGCCTCCGGCAGCCCGCCGACTTGGCCACGATTAGGGGCTTAACCCCACTTGGGTTAAGTGACCCTAGGTCACTGACACTGGGCCCCAGTGGCTTAATTAAGCCACTGGTTAAATTAAATAGCCGAATTATTTAACCCAGAGGCTGAAAACCCTGGCCCACACGTCAGACCCCCCGCCCACGTCAGCCTTGCGCAAGCATGACGCAGTAAATGAATTTCCAGAAATTCAAATGAATTAAAGAATTCCAGAAAATCCAGAAAATAGCCCAAACTTTGGAAATTCATAGAAAATTCATATTAACTCCAAATTGGACAAATAATATATTAAAAATGATCAGGAGAAAATAAGCTATCCAAAAATCTAACTTTCAACTTTGTTTGAGTCAAATTTAAATTGGGATCAGTAGCATTTTCTATTTGATTTAAATGGAATTAAATCAAATTCAATTCAAAAGTTTTTGCAACTTGAACCATGGCAACATGCTACATTTCAATTACACATCAGAGGCATATCATAACCTTTACAAAATGATTCAAATTGATCAAACAATGTCACATGTAACTTGGCTAAGTTTGAATTCAAATTGGAGTTTGAATTTGCAATTCATTTGCAATATACTCCATTTAAATGGAATTGCTTCACACATCAAAGCATATACATCAAGTTTCAACCTTCCATCATGTGATTGTGCATTGTATTTACTTTGCTACCTTGTTTGTTGTTTGTCGAGTAGAGGTGGAACCGGAGCAGGAGGCTGCCCCCTTCGTTGAAGACCCCGAACCCGAACTTCGTCAGCAAGGCAAGCAAACCCCCATTGATCATGTCGATAAAATCCCACTTCCCTCTCATGTCTCGCTTATGCATTGTTTAGGATGATTACCATGATGCGTTTCTACCGCATAGATGAACCCATTCCTTTGCATGACCTATCATTTTGTCACAGTAGTAAGCAAACCACAATCCTAGCAAATGTAGGAGTTGATTGATATCATGTGGCCCCTGCAATTGTTACTGCTTATTGCATGCTTAGAGTGATACCATGATGATACTGTTATGTGAGTCGGGATGGTAGTGATCATGATGATGATGGTAGAAAAGTGTTGGTGAATCTACCCTAATACAAGGTGAACGATGAGAGGCTGTGTAGGAGTACACGGTGGGTTGTCTCGTTGAATACCGCCCTAAGTCCGAGTTCTTGTGTGGTGATCCAAGATGAAGAGTACAACCACACATTGGGCTCACTGACCCCTCTCAACTTATTAACTCATCCCTTTCGATGTCCAGATGTCGCAATAGTTCGGAGTTCTGGTAGGTCTGTGGCCTGGATGCTAAGTGAGAGAACGGCTCATCCGAGACCGGCTTATGCACCACGCACACATCACTTGGGTCCACTTCGGTAAACCGGCCGGGTTCACGATAGTGGTAGCCAACCCAGGTAGGCGGCTTTCTCGGACTAGATCGGCTATGAGGTAACAGTTGTGGTGAGCATCCTCGCCGACACTTCTCGAACGGTGTCGAGTACAAAGGCGGTAACTGATGATCATGTGTGTGTAGCGGTACACCCCTACAGGGTTAACAAAACTATTCGAATAGCCGCGTCCGCGGTTATGGACTGCTTGGGAAGCTTAGCTTGATTATTAGACAACTTGAACTGGATACTTCTAAAACACACCAAGATAAGTGTGAGTGCTATGGCGTGCTTTCTCGTGGGGAAGTCGAGGAAGGCACCATAGTGGTGTAATTGGTTGGAGAAAGTAGTGGACTCGTGTACACTTCTTACCTCAAAGTTTGGTACTCGTAGTTCAGGATTAGCCAAGTCAAAGCTGGCACTTCTGCAAGTGAAACCCCACCTCCCTTTACCTTGATACATATGCATGAGTAGTATAGCTCCTATGTAAGTCTTGCTGAGTACGACTTTGTACTCATGTTTGCTTAATCTATGTTTTAGATGAAACCACTGACCCCGAAGGTGGCTTCTTCATCGAGCTGGACGACTGAAGATCAAGCTAGTCTAGTCCCAGTCAGACGACTGGTTCCCTCGTGGAGGGCATGTGTTTAAATAAGGCTTCTTAAGCCATTTGTTAAACTTGTCTGTACTCAGACATACTTTGCTTCCGCTTGTTGTTGTAATGTTGGATCACATGTTTGTGATCTCTGTGTGCACTCTATAAGAGTTATCAATAAAATGTATACTTTGTAGAGAATTGCAATGATACCTACTGTTCATACAAGGCATGTGTGCTGCGTGTATGTTTATAACATGCTTGTCTTTGTATGGGTTTTCGAGACCTTAGTTGTGATCTGGCTGGCGGTCTTTCATACACCAAGTGGCCCTTAGATGTGCGCAGCTTGGGGCATCGCGATGCGATTGTCCGAGACTCTGTCTCGTGCACACTTTGTGGTATGATCGAGCCCGCCCTAGACCCCGACTAAGTGATCGGGCTGGAGTAAGTCTATGTAAGAGTTATGAGATAGTCGGTAGTATGGTTGAGGCGACTTGTCTTTGAATATGGGAGTTCATCACCCATATCATTAGACTTTTGTGCGGACGATGAGGACCCATCTCAGTTGATCATCCGGCCTGGATGGGATGCCCCTCACGTACGATGCTTTCCGAGAACGTTCTGTGCTTGGCCTTGTCTGCTTAGACAAGTGGGTACGGTTCTCGGCTCTCCATATGACTATGTCTTAGCTGGACTTGCATACGCTAACCCTGGGTCCCGACACTTTGAGCCTTGTTCTTTTGGTGTTCGTCTCGTTGATTCTTCCGTAAAGAAACCTTTGGGGAAGATCGACGATGTTCTTATCATTGTCAATGACAACTATGTTCCCGTTGATTTTATTGTTATGGATATAGAGTGTGAACCTTTGTGTCCAATTATTTTGGGACGTCCTTTTCTTCGCACCGTTGGTGCGGTTATTGACATGAAAGAGGGGAATATAAAATTCCAATTCCCATTCAAAAAGGGGATGGAACACTCCCCTAGAAAGAAAATCAAGTTACCTTTTGAGTCCGTTACACGGGCTAGTTATTCTCTTTCTCTTGATAAAACTTGATTCTTCTTTTGCATCATGCCTAGCTTAAAGGCATAAAAGAAAGCGCTTTTGGGAGGCAGCCTGCAATGAATTTAGGTTTCTTTTTTCTTTTTGTTGTGTCTTGATGTTTGTTACTACTGTAGCAACATCATTGTATCTTTATTTTTTGGCTTTGTGCCAAGTTATAGCCTCTTACGATAAGGGAAGCAAAAGTTGTGACGTGCTGTCCAGAAAACAGATTCTGTCCCTTGACAGAAAAATTCGAATCAAATCACCAGATCATCTTTTTGATCTGATTTTTTTACAGCGTTCTCTATACAATTGTGAAACTTCCGTATGTTCTGAGTTTTTTAATTCGAGTTGCAGAAGTGCCCCTAAAATATTCTTTACTACCTGCTGTTCTGTTTTTCACAGATTCTGCCACGTTTTGTCTCTCCTAACTTTTGCAAACCTTAAGCTTGCTTTTTCTTTGAAAAAACTTTTTGGCACTCTTGAGAAACAGTAGCTCTTCAAGAATATCTTTATATCCAGTGGGAAAAATTATTTTATTAAGGGTACTAACCTCTCTAATCAGCTTATGATGAGTTATGTATGAAGGGAGTTTTCAAGTGTGCGATGGAAGATGATGAAAGAAGATCCAGGAGTGTCAAGCGCTCAAGCTTGGGGATTCCCCCATGCATCCCCAATAAATATTCAAGGATACTCAAGCGTCTAAGCTTGGGGATGCCCCCGTGCATCCCCTTCTCCATCAACAATCATCAGTTCGTCCTTCGTCTCACTATATTTTTATCACTTCATGCGTTATGTGCTATGCTTGGAGCCTCTCGCTCTTAGGTTTTATTTTTAGTTTTCTTTAGCTTTGCTTGCTGTTCATAACAAGTTAGACCCCGTCTTACTTTGTGTGGGAGAGAAACACACTCCACTTTCAAAATCTAGAACACATCATAGAATTTTTCATGCCTATCTTTCTCTGTTGTGTGTTCTTTACCTTTTCATAGCTACTGCCATGTTTAGTTTTAGTTTTAGTTTGTCTTTAGCAAGAGCCTTGGATTTTTTTTAGTTTGTTGCTGGAACTCTCTTTAGTTTTCATGTTTATCTTGTTAAGAGAGTTGGTTGTCGCACTGAGTTGTGTCTTGTCTTGAAAGTAGGTAATTAAGGTTGCTATTTAATTTTAGTAGTAACTTGCAATAGTTTTGAGGTATTGTTGTGAGTAATGTTTGAACTTTTGGTGTCAAGAGCTCTAGCCTATTAGTTATAGGTGTCGTATTTTGGGAAATCCTTAAGTATTTTCAAAACCTACAAAACTAGTTGAGAACTCTAGCTACTAGATGGATCACTAATCTTTGGAGGGATCGAATATTAGAGAACACTCACGTACCATGAGTCGAGGATGCGCAAGGATAACCAAATCTGTAAGGCCCGATATGCGGTACTGTTCCAGATCTAGGTGTTTCCACCCAGATCCGGGGACGAAGCACATATCGGTCCCACCGCGACATATGACAAAGCCATATGCCCCGGATTTCCAACATGATATCACAACATTACAGATACAAGGATACAACATCTCATACAGTCGGCATACAACTGCCTCAAATACAATACAACAGCGGAAGATACATGTCTGGGTACAAACTACAAGCAAATGCCTAGCAGCAAAGAGAAAAACATCGATTCCATAACCACACGGCTCCAGGCCCTCCGCCGGGATCCGCCTAACTAGTCGTCGTCGAGTCTCCACGTGAAACGTCGATCACCATACCTGTTGCCGATCAGAACCCTGAAAAGAGTTTGGGGGTAGTATCATGAGTACAGAGGTACTCAGCATCCAACTGTAGTGGTCATCTGACCCAGCAAGGACTTCATCACTCGTCATTCTAGGACAACTAGTAGTTTACGGTAAGGAAGGGGTAAGTGGTGAGGTTGCTGCCGCACTAGCATTTATGAAGTGGCTAACGATGAGGAATCGCCTCCAACAAGTCTTGCTATCAACTACTTACGCAAACATAACACCTATCCTATCCTTGTCCTCCTCTTCGCATCCCGACGAAGAAGAAGCAGTCAAGGCACACACACACGGTTTCAAATGGTAAATCAGCTTGGGCCACCACTAGAAATGTTTGAAGCTAGGTAGGTAAGAAAAGGGGACCCCATAAAATCCCACACGCGGTTAGGCACGCTCAGTCTTAAAACCAATAGCCGGAACTCGGACCCTAGGTGACCGAATGGAACAAAGCATCGGGGCGGGATAGCCTAGACCTTCCATCCTTCGTCGAATATAGTCAACATTATAATAATCATATCATCAACAACAATATAATAATGTGATATCCCAAACCAAGGAGTAACAGGGTAACATCGTAGCATCCTAAGCATGCATACTAAGCAGGGGCTGAGCAACGAGCAATAGTAACATAGCAGTACATGGTTTGCTAGGAAGGGACATGGCTGTATCGGTGTGAAAGAGGCTGTAAACATGTGGTAGGATCAAACATCGAACCTAACCTAGACTAGCATGCAAACCGCTGGTTTAAATAGAATGGATCATAAGTAATGTATTATCCTTGCCTGTTGATAAGTCGGGTTCCGAAGGTGTAGTGGATCGCAAGCTCGCATCGTCTCCGAGAGGTACCCGCGGAAGCACACAAGAAGGAAACACTGGAAAGCAATCAACGGTGCACCACTATTACTACGGAGCAATACAAGATCAAAGAGACAACACAAGGCACGGCAACGCGATACAGATCTATCGTCGAGAACGGTTACTAACAGTTTAAGTGGGGTATCGGTCACACACGACGAATACCGCACGTTTACGGTGGTTCAAGTTGCTTAGCTACAGGTGATCAACCAAGGTTGTTAACATGGCAACTCAAGCAAGCATGGCATAGCACACAAACATGGCAAGAGGTGAAGCACAAAGTAAACTATCTATGCTAGTCAATTTAAGTGAGGCACAACCTAAACATGGCATAACACTAAGTGTCGCACGATGATTAAAACATTTGGTGCTGTTCTGCCCTAAACCATATTTTAGGTTGGTTAACAACAGAAAACAATAGCATAAACACAAGGTACAGGAAAAACTAATCAAGTTACATATAAAGAACACCCCAAACGGAGTTACGGTTAAAAATATACAAGCAAAACAAGTTACGGGCACAAGCTGTATAAATAGGGGTAAATCTATATGCAACAGTGCAGCAACATGACATAGCAATACAAGGGATGAAAGTAGACATGATGCTTAACAATATGCAATTGGAATCACTCAATTCCGATAAATGGTCGCGACACACTCGTCGACCGAAGTTGCAACAAAATAACAGTTTTAGCAACAGCAGCACAATAACATCAGGATAGCTACTTTGGAGCAAGATATAAACATGATGCAGCAAGCAATTATGGCAGGTGAATGCATGGAATTGAAGTACACATGATGCTTAACACATAGTAGAAAGAATCAATGCAATAGGCCTCATGGATTTGTTACAATCATCATGCAAAGTTGCAACAAAATAATAACAGCAGCACTTAACAGGAAAAAGTAGCAGTTTAATGGCCTGATGCCCACTTTAGCACACAATTACACAATCAAGACAGCCTCAAATGCAAATGCTCACAAAAGATGAATTAAAGTACACGCAATTCTGAGCAATTTCGTTTTGGGGGCAACGTCATACGAGCTACGGATCAACGGGAAAACGTATTACAAAACAACATCAGCAGCAATTTTTATCAGACTTAGCAAAATATTACAGAGGATAACCAACACGAAAAAAAAGAGGCCTCACCCCCACATGGGCTCGGACCATCTGGCGGCCTGGAGGCGCACTGGCTGGGGCCAGTGGGCTGCGACCCACGTGGCCGAGGAGGCCCAGCGGGGGCGTGCGGTTGGAGGGAGGCTGGCCGGCTCGGGCTTCTCGGCTCCTCCCGAGTGGGAGCACCAATGGAGGCGGCATCCTTGCCGGCTCCGGCGAAGGCGAAGGGGCGAGGCGGCGGCGCTAGGAGGAGCGCAGGCGGCGGGTTCACCGGATCCAGCCGGATCCGTTCCGGGCGGCGACGACGGCCAGCTCGGGCGGTCCCATGGCGTGGCGGCGCGGGCAGAGCTCCTAGCCAGAGGAGGCCATGGCCATGGCGCGGGTCCTGCGGGAGAGAGGGAGTTATAGAGAGGGAGGAGGGGGGAAGAGAGGAGAGAGGAAGGGAGAGGAGGAGACGGAGGTCGGGGGCGCTGCTCCCGGCGGCTCGCCGGCCGTGAGGCGGAGGCGGCTGTGCCCTCGGGCTGGCGGCGGGGCTGAGGAGAGAGAGAGAGGTGGGAGCTGGCTAGGGCGCATCTGGGCCGTTGGATCCGCAGATCCGACGTTCCAGATCGAGAGGGGCTAGGGTTTGCTAAATTTTTGGGGCTAAATTGTGCGAAAATGGGGTAAAATATCTCAGATCTGGGGCTGGTGGCTGCCTAGGTGCTTAGGGAAAACCCTAAGTGGTGGGGTGGTCTTTATATAGCCCCGGTGGCTGGCAGTTTGCAAAAACATCTCCGGATTTTATCTCGCGCGCGCGGTGCTCACATTTCTGACCACCGGGGGTCCGCAGTACCTCCGATTCGGGTAAAAATTCGAACTGCACGATCAGCGTGTCGAGCCGGCGGCATTAACCTCGCGCTGGAACCGTTCCGAAAACACTTTCCGGCGCGCTATAAAAATATCCCGTTTAATTATTAAACGGGTTTTTTCGTTCCGTTGGCTGCGGCTGGTCTCGTGCGGTTTTCGCGACGGTGATCGGGTGAAACCCGGTGTCGCAAAGGTCGAGTGTCAGGGTGGCAAGGGTCGGTCTCCGTCCGATACGAGATAAGAGGGGAAAAATAATCGCCGATCCATAAATCGGGGATGCAAACACCGCAAACAAATTAGACAATCAAACAATTCACACCGAAAACAAATTTTTTAATTTTTCTGAAAACTGGGCTGTTACAAAACCTCCATACACTCCTCCTCGGGGTACTTGTCTCTTTGTGAACCTCCTTATTAGATTGAGAGTTACCGATAATAAGTGCATGAGTTCTTCGGACTAATGTAAGTATTGAAAGTTGACACTTCCACCTTCCCATATTTTGCTAGCCTCTCCCGTGCCGTGCATTGCCTTCTTCTCACTCCGAGAGTTGGTGTCCACCTTCGCCGGTACATCCAAACCCTTGGCATGATACGCTCTGTCATCATAAGCCTCCTTATATCTTTCCTCAAAACAGCCACCATACCTACCTATCAAGGCATTTCCATAGCCTTTCCGAGATATATTGCCATGCAACATCCACCTCTTCATGACTTGATCTTCATGTCATACATGTTCCTGCTACACTGGCAGCGACATACATTGCATACATCATGATAGCTACATCTTCTTTATGATTTCGAGTACCTTGTAAAGTGTGAAAGATCTCCTTTACTTTCTTGTAAAATAGAGTGTTGCCCTTAAGTGAGGAAAAGATCCCAAAGTGGACACAATAAAAGATCCCAAAGAGGACAAATGAGAGTTAAATAGAAAGAGCCATTGAGGCCACAAAAAATACAAAAAAAAGAGAAAAAAAGAAATAAAAAGAGAGAAAGGGGAAACACTACTATCCTTTTGAGGGATCCTCACTAGTACTCCCTTTATATCCTTGTACTCCATGGAGATGATCATTATGCATATAGCTATGTGGGGACCTTCACACTATATAACTTGGCTTGCATATTCCAAGGATGAGCCTCCTCAAACGAGCTCTAGGTCTTCATGAGCGAGCAAGTTAGATGCACCCCACTAGTTCCGTTGGAGAGCTTCCTAGCTCGTATGTGCATCCGTTCCATGGCAATCCCTACTCCTCACATCATATCTATCATTTGGCATCTCTTGCCTATGATTGTCCTCATTGATGTGAGCCTTTCGCATCCTTTTTGTCTTCCTCCTCCGCACTTCTCTCTTTGCCATCCTAAGTGTCAACTCTCGTGCTTACGCTCATCCATTGCATGAGTGCTCAAAATATTGAAAAAGGAGTGGATCAAATTGACTTGTGCCTGGCTAGTGGTCTGGGGACGAGTCAAGATAAGATTCCAGAAAAATACCGAGTGTGAAACTTTAGTAGATTGAGTTCTCAACAAATAAATTGTTTTTCTCGTATTCCCTATCCCCCTTCTTGCACGCAAACACCATTTGGAGACATTCGAGTCACGGACAGCGAGAGCTCTTGCACCTAATGTTCTGTTGTTACTTGTTTCAATACTAATATAGACTCTTGCTTGTTATGACTTGAATTGAGTTTCTAACCTTGATTGCTTTACTTTTCAAAGTTCTTATAAGGTTGCTAGCATGTCACCACAGAAATTATGCCGTTATCATTTACCCACTCGAGGACGAGCAGGAATTAAGCTTGGGGATGTTGATACGTCCAAAACGTATCTATAATTTCTACTTGCTCCATGCATGTTTTGTGTGATATTGCTATGATCTAGATATACTTTCATCCCCTTTTAATCATATTTGGACTAACCTATTAACTCAGTGCACCACAGTGCCAGTTCATGTTTTCTGCTGTTTTTCTATTTCAGTTTTCCCCCATATAAAAAGTGCCAGAAAAATTCCGGGAAAATATAGGAAAATCAGCGTACAGGAAGCTTCGCGAAGAGCCCGAGTGGGGCCAGAGGGGAGCCAGGGGTGGCCCAGGCGGCCACCCGGCGCGGCCCCACCCCTGGTCGCGCCAGGGGGGCGCCTGGGGCTCCCGGTCCACCTCTGGCTGCCCCCCTTCACCTATATATTCTCCGTCACGGGAAACTTCCGAGGGCAGAACCCTTTTTCGCGATCTCTCCTCTGTTCCGCCGCCGCCGCGCTTCCGAGATCGGGAGCACCAGAAGACCTCTTCCCGGCACCCTGCCGGAGGGAGGGCCGACCTCCGGGAATCTCCTCTCCACCATGGATGCTCCCCGGATGTCTTGTGAGTAGGTTTCCTTGGACCATGGGTCCGTGATCAGTAGCTATGTGATGTTCTCCTCCCCTCTTTGATCTTCATGGTTTAGACCTCGTGAGCTGCCCTACATGATCGAGGCACTTTTGTAATCTTTCTGCTGTTGCTATGCTGAGTTTGATGGGATCTGATGGATTATGAGATTATGTTCAGATTGTGATTGAGTAATATATTTGGTTTTTATCTCTTATATTTTTGTTCCTAAGTAATTCTTGCATGTTCTCCGTTGCTGTTTATTGCTTTGGCCAAATAGTAGGTAGTAACCCCAAGAGGGAACGTTATGCTCGATTGTGGGTTCATGCCCCCCGATGACACGCTTTAGTGACAAAAACATGAGTCTAGGGGATGTGTTGTTGCCACAAGGGGAAAAACAACGGTGCTTGTAACCGCGGTTGCAAGGATTGTTTACTTTACGCACAATGCTTTTTAATGCAGTTGTCTGTTGCTTTGGGTTTACACTTTGGGTGGGGCTCGCAATTTAATACCAGCGAGATGTTCTGGATAGATATCTCAAGGTGGATGATTAGTAGTAGATGCAGTTGGATTTCGGTCTACTTATTTTGGCGTACTGCCCGTGCTTTTGAGCCTCTTCCTTTCTTTTGTAGCATAGTTAGCATTGCGGTGCGTTCATAATCCTGTCAATTGCCCTTCTGTAATTTGTTCACCTCGCATAGCAGTTTTATCTTCTTTTGGGAGAGAGACATCACTAGTGAACATCACGTATCCCGGTCCATATCCTCATTACTGTTTCCACGCTCATTTACTTTTCTGCTTTTACTTTCAGTTGCTATCATTATCCCTTGTGTTTGATCCTTTGTGAACAACAAGACCGGAGAGATTGACAACCTCTCTGAACTTCGTTGGGAACAAAGTTATTTGTGTCTGTGTGCAGGTCCGCGTCAGTTGCGCCGCTGACACCTACTTATCATCTCTGGAGTCCTACTGGAGACAAACATTGGTATCTTTACCGAGGGAAATTTGCTGCTGTGCTACATCACGCCTTCCACTTGGGGCTAACCAACGAAGGGCGAGAAGACTATACCCGTGAAATCTCGCGCCATCATGAAGCAAAACATAAATGCAGAAACTCCTCCGGAGTTTTAAAGGTGACTAGAACTCAGTATTTCAGACTAGCAATAACACAAGCATGCAGAAGACAATGTAATACTTTGGGACAATGCATATTACACTAAGAATGACAATTATGCTCTCATAGTTGGTGCTTTGAAGAAAGAAGGGGAGACTCTCGAACCGTGGCTTTTGGTGGCAAGGTTGAAAACCCGTGGTTGGAAGCAAAGACTAAACATGTGCCAGAGCTCTTGGTTTTGAAAACAGAGACAAAAACATTTTTGAGAAGTGCAACTTTCCAGTCAACGGTGAACGGTAAAGGTCTCTCAATATCTCCCATGCCAACTATATTAACAATTTTTTTGCTTACACTTTTGTTCCCTTATCCATCTATCATTTGACAGTCTATGGAACCTTATTTTTCCTCAAGTATGGAAGGAAGCTCGTTCCATCTATCAGCAGCACTTGGTCCATTTCATTCCATCATCAAGTATGGGGGAGGTGTAACTTTCCATTTTTTATATAAATGACTAGTTAAAACTTCCGTCAATATTTTTGGCATGATAGATACTGATTTTCCCTCACCGCACCATGAGCTTGTACGGTTACAAAAGGGAATGTTTTGAATAAATTTCGAGATGGCAGAAGAAAGTCTGAGTTAGGGGTGGCCGATAAATACCACGTATAGGAAGGTATGGTGGACTCATATGGAATAACTGGTTTCAAGGATTTTGGATGCACAAGCAGAATTCCGCTTAGTGCGAGCGAAGGTTAGCAAAGGACTGGGAAGCGACCAACTAGAGAGCAATAACTGTCATAATCATGCAGAGCGACAAAGCAACATTGAATCGGGCATGAAAGTGATATAACTATTCTGAAACAAAAAGACCATCAAGGCATAATAGACTTTTTAGTCATAAACATGTGTGAACATGTGCCAAGTCAATCCAAAAACTCTCCTAAGGGAAATACCACTTCAGTATGCCAAACCATGAACAATGCAATGCATGTAAATCATTTCAACAACACATTATGTACTCTAGCTATTTGAGATTAGCCACAAGGAAAGCATGAACACTGGGAAAGCATTGTAAACATAGAACTATGTCGCTACAAGCTGGTTTCTAGATCATAAGTACAGGCATACGTACAAAAGTAGAAACAAGAAGAGTTCATACCGGTTTTCCTTGTTGCTTCCCTTCCATCGATCTTCGTCATTACTGCCTTGTCACTTGCACGATCGAACGTGGGAAATATTATCAAATGCCATCACGGACTCGAGCTGAACTCTGAAATAAAAGCAAACTAAAGAGAGAAAGGAAACATTTTTGGGTTTTTAAAGGTTTAAACGAAAGCAAAAGAGAAAATCTTTTTGTTGTTTTTGCAAAGAAAGAAAGAAAGAAGAACGGGCAAAAACTTCGAAAAGATCAAAGCGGACAAAAATAAAACGGATAATACAATGGAAAAGTGAGAAGGGCACGTACTCCCCCAAGCTTAGGCTTTTGGCCTAAGTTGGTAGTAGCTAATGTCCCCAGGAGCCTTCTGCTCCAGGGTGGTACTGGTGAGTCCAAGGGTCGTATGAGGCTTCCGGCGCGTACACCGAAGTCCTCGGATCCTCCCACGAAGAAGGATCCACGCTCCAAGCAAAGGAAGAACCTTCACCAAACTGGGTGACGGTCTCCCCCTGGAAAGGTGTTAACTTACCATGCTCCTCCTCGTCGGGCACAACCCCCTCCATGGAGTTATGAAACTGATGCTGGACCACGAACTCATCGAACTGGATAACATCAAAGGACCATCCGTTCCTGTGAGAGAAATCGAACAAAAGAGGTGCAGGTAGATGGATCTTGCGTTCCGTGGTGGCTTCGAAACGCAAGATATAATCAAGGTTACCAAACTCGGAAGTCATGGTAACAAACTTATGCCTTTTCATAGCAGCAAGATCAAAACTTAAATAAGTAAAAGGCTTATCATCAGGGTGTGGGTGCCATTAAGAGACTCTAGGATAAGTGTGGCGTAAACTCCACCAAATAAATCTCCCTTGTTACCATTCATAGCAAGGCGTCGAGCAATTAAGGCACCCAAATTATAATCAAACCTCCCCGAGAGGGCGGTTGCCAGGATAGCAATATCCGGCGCAGAAATGCTGCTCGTGTTGTCACGAGCTAACACCCCTCTAGCAATATAATACGCAAAATACATGAGGTGTGGGAATAAGATGCTGGAGATTTTTGACCGGTGAATATCCCTCGTATCCATGCTACAGAGAGAGTTGAAGACGGTTCTCACCTCGGAGGGCTGAGAGCTTATCTTCGCCGTAAGTCCAACGTTCGGCACACCTATTATTTCACAAAACTTTTCCAAAGGAATGGTCAAAAGATTATTTTAAATTTTAAACTCAACAGAACCAGTATCAAGGTTATATCTAAAACTGTTAATGAAACAGGAGGTGAGTTTTTGATACTGAGTAACACGACACGTTGCGAGCCGCGTCAGACCTGCATTAGCACAAAGATTATAGAACTCCTCCTTAATTCCTGCAGCTTCAAGGAATTCATTGCACGGGAAAGTCATTGCACGTGCTGGAGTTGTGTCCTCCAACAACTCTAAGGGCACATGATCTTCATTGTATCTTACCCTAGCAGTCGAGGGTGAAGCTGCAGCTCTTGTAACTCGATCGGAGCGCTCGGGCCTTTTCTTCCCAAGCCACCCCTTTGCTCTTCCTAGCAAACTCATTTCTGAAATTTTTGACAAATTACAAAAACAAGGATTTAAACAAAGTGAGTGAAGGCAACTACTCAACCCACTTACCTAAGGCAAAAACTTGCATCAAAACTTGGAAAATAAACTTCTACACATGCAAGCAAGCTCATCTAAACAGCACCAAGAACTACTAAATACTCACAAATGAAGCCACCAACAAAAAATCTATTTGGAGGAGTGGAGGAGTTACATACCAGGGAGTATTTTCTCAAAATCTCAGCTCAAATGATGGGTTGTGGAGAGAGATCGAAAATCACCTCCACGAATAGCAAGAACGCAAGTTCCAGGGCCAGAACTCGTGTTTTTGGAGAGAAAGAGGGAGAGAGAGAGAGGAAGAAGACTCACCTGGAGGTGGGACCTGTGGGCCCCAGGCGCCCTATGGGCGCGGCCAGGGGGCAAGCCACGCCAGCTGGCCGCCTGGGCCACTGGTGGCCCCCCTGGTCAGCCCCAGGTACCTTTGGTTCACTCCTGGCATGGAAATTTTTATTTTTATTTTTAGGGATTTTTTCTAAAAACTTCACTGTTGAAAATTTCTCGGAGTTCAAAAAGCGGCAAAACTTTCTGAAAACTTAAAGCGGTGATTAATATTGTGAAGCTTCAAAAACACAAAAACTTGGTACAGCAAAGAGAATAAAAGTTAAAGGAAATGAAAACATAACAAGCTTAACTTTTTACCTATATAAAACAAGCTCACTAGTAAGGTTGATCAAGTCTTACCAACAAACAGGCGATATATCGAACAAGAAGTCTCACCTCTTATGAAGTGATCATTGCACCTTTACTTTAATGGACATTGTCCCCACCATAATGGTTTTGTATTTGTGGTGCACATGTAGTGGACAGTCCCATTCTCCAATCTTCACGGTCTCAACATTCTCTATAGAGTTAAGGCGATGCCTCTTGTCGATCTTCTTTGGAAAACATTCTTTATCATCAACGTTGAAAGTGACCTTTCCTTTATTGCAATCAATAATAGCACCTGCGGTGTTAAGAAAAGGTCTACCAAGAATAATGGACATGCTCCCATCCTCGGCCATGTCAAGCACAACAAAATCTATAAGGATCAAACAGTTAGCAACTTCAACGGGAACATCCTCACAAATACCAATGGGGACTGCTGTTGATTTGTCAGCCATCTGAAGGGAGATATATGTAGGGAGTAGTTTCTCTAAAAAAATCCTCTTGTAAAGAGAGAAAGGCATAACACTCACTCCTGCACCAAGATCACATAAAGGAGTTCTGACGTAATTATTCTTTATGGAGCAAGGAATGGTGGGTATACCTGGATCACCAAGCTTCTCAGGAATCTTGCCACTGAAAGAGTACTTAGCAAGCATGGTATATATTGCTTCATTAGGAACTTTTCTTTTATTAGTGACAATATCTTTCATATATTTCGAATAGGGAGGTAACTTAATAGCATCAGTCAAAGGGATTTGAAGAAAAAGAGGTTTCATCCATTCACAAAACTTATTGTAATGCTCTTCTTCTTTAGATTTGAGGGACTTACCTGGAAAGGGCATGGGTTTCTGTATCCATGGTTCTCTTTCCTTCCCATGTCTTCTTGCGATGAAGTCTTCTCTAGAGTACGTCTTGCGTTTATCAGGTGTTTCTTCTTCTCTTACATCGGGAGAATCATTCTTTTCAGTGTCCTTTTCTTCAGGCTCGGAACCGTCTTCTGTTTCAGCATCGGAGGTAGATATGCTGTTAGGATCAACAGCTGACTTTTCACTTGTAATAGGATCATTGGGATTGTCAGCCTCCTTGTGTTTCTTCTTCTTCTTTTTCTTCGGAGAGCTAACAGTCTCGTCTTCCTTTTGTACTTGAGAATCTTGCTCGATCCTCTATGGATGCCCCTCAGGATAGAGTGGGTCCTGGGTGTGTGTTCCACCCTTAGTTTTGATGCCATAAGCTTGTATGTCCTGTTTGGCATTATTAGCAAGCAAATCTTTTTGCACATTAGAAATTTGTTCAAGCTGAGTTTGAACCATATGAAAATGCTTAACAAGACATTTAACATCATTAACTGTTCTTTCTGGAACACCACACAAACTTTTGATAGCAAGAGAGTTATCATGCAACTGACTTTGTATCCTCCTATTAAAATGGTCTTGCTTAATAATAAAATTATCAAGCTCATTTAAGCATTGGTCGGGAGGCTTACCTTTAGGGATGTCACTTTCAGTAAAGTCTAATAGAGAGTGTACCTCTACCAAGGGAGGGCGAGTAGTAGGCTCACACAACTTCTCAATAGGCGGTAAATTCTTCACGTCTTCGACTTTAATACCTTTATCCTTTATAGACCTCTTTGCTTCTTGCATATCTTCGGGGCTCAGAACTAGCATGCCCCCTCTTTTTCGGTGGTAGAAGTGGTTCAGGAACGGACCAATCTTCATAGTTCTTGGCAATTTTTCACATTAATTCTTCTGCATCGTCCGATGTTCTTTCCCTGAAAACACAACTAGCACAACTATCCAGGTAGGATCTGGATTCATCGGTTAAACCAGCGTAAAAGATATCAAGAAGTTCATTATTGGGGGCTCCATGTCCCGGCATAACCTTAAGTAAATCACAAAACCTCCCCCAAGCTTTAGGGAGGCGCTCATCCTGCAATTGTTTAAAGTTATAGATTCTTTGCAAAGCAGCATGTTGCATATGAGCTGGGAAATATTTATCAACAAAGAATTGGACTAAGTCCTGAGGACTCTTAATGGAACCATAGGGTAGTGCATCGTACCATGATTTAGCGTCTTCCTTCAAAGAAAAAGGAAAAGGCTTGGCCACATAGAAGTTCCGTATCTTCTCATCAGTAGTGAATAGGTTACCTAGCTCAGCGAGTTTGGTCAAGTGTGCTATAGCATCATCATGTTCTCTGCGATAAAAGGGGTCAGCCTCGACTGTAGATATAAGTGAAAGATCAACAGAGAAATCATAATCAGGATCAATGATGCATATAGGGGATGTGGCAAATTTAGGATCAGGAATAACTTTGTTCTTCATGGAGTGATTTTTGAGAAACTCCTTAACAACACCAGGGTCAGAGTTGACACACTCTCTGAGTTCCCTACAAAAATCATCATCAAGAGTAACATAATCATCATCAAGGATTCTCTCCTTGAGTTCATCTAGGCACGGGTAACCAATGGTTTTGCAGGTAGGAATATAGGTAGCAGGGGTCTCGGTCTTGGATTCTCCTGCAGCCTTAGCAGTCCGAGTTTCAATATAGTAGCCAAGAAAAGTAGTATCATCAAGAGTAGTGGAAGCATCATCAAAAGCATCGGACATAGTGACAGACTCAGTAGAAGCATCATGTGGTGGTGGTGAAGAAAACTTACTCATAACGGAAGGTGAATCAAGTGTAGCACTAGTGTTCAGAACAGTACCTTTTCTTGTACTGGATGGTAAGATCGGAACCTTGGGGTCTCCTTTCTTACCCATAGTGGATGATAAGCAGCAGGCATGATACTTCAAGTAGACTTGTAAATATTGCTATGCTCCCCGGCAACGGCGCCAGAAAACGGTACTTGATGACCCACAACCGTAAGGGATCGAGATAGTCTTCACGGGTAAGTTAACCCAATTTATTGATTCGACACACGGGGAGCCAAAGAGTATTTATAAGCTTTGACATTTGAGTTGTCAATTCAACCGCACCTGAAATATACTTGCTTGCAACAAAAGATAAGTGGTAATGGTAATATGATAGTGATGGTGGCGACAGCAAAAGTAAACAGCAAAAGTAGCAACTAATGACCAGCAGGATTGAAACACTGTAGGCTAGGGAGATGAATGGTTGGGCGTTGCATGGATGAGAGTGAACATGTAATAGATTCTAACACGGGGCAAGGCACACAGAAAAGCAATGATCATCTAGGCAAATATCAAACATTAGGCATGTATCCCGTAGGTAGTTGTGCGTGCTTGCAATAAGAACTTGCACAACATCTTTTGTCCTACCATCCCGCTACGAACGGGGCCAAAGGGAACTTATGGAGATTAAGGTGCTCCTGTCAAAGAGCATCGGAACAAAGCAATAAACTCAATGGATACATGGAATCCTCAAATTATGGACCATCCCCTTTGGTGTCCCAAGCTGTCACCTTTGGGATCGCCGGTTCCGGACCATAATAGGTGCATACAACTCATAGATAGGATCAAGAACACAAATATATTCATGAAAACACATAGGGTTCAGATCTGAAAACATGGCACTCGGGCCCAAAGTGACAAGCATTAAGAGCAACAAGTTGAAGCAAAGAAGATAAACACCAAAGTAGATGATAGGCAACGTGCCCCTAACAATCTGACGAACTATTACATGATCAAACTCATCCAATCCCTACCATCCCCTTTGCCTACAACAGGGAATTACTCACACATGTGAAGAGAAGTCATGGAGGAGGGATGGATTGGTGATGGTGATGACGATGGCGACGATCTCCCCTCTCCGGAGGCCAAATCAGCCTCCAGATTAGCCCTCCCGAAGAAGAACAGAGGGTGGCGGCGACTCCGCGACGGAAACTGGAAAAGCGACTTCTGTTCTGGGTTTTTCCCGTCACGAGAATAAATAGGAGTCGAGGTAGGGCACGAGAGGAGGTGGAGGCCTCCCAGGCGGCCCCCCGGCGCGGCCAGGGGTGGGGCCGCGCCAGCCAGGCGCCTGGGGCCCCTCTGGCCCCTCTTCTGGCTGGTGGAAGCTTCTGGTGCGTGGATTTTCTGTGAATTTTCCCGGAATTTTCTGAGATACCTAAAAATCCATTTTCCTGCACACAATAAAACCATACAGGCAGCTCTGCTGGAAACAGCGTTAGTCCGGGTTAGTTTCGTCCAAATCATACAAGAATGAAGGAAAAAACAATAGCAAAAGTGTTTGGAAAAGAAGATACGTTTGAGACGTATCACCGCCCGCCGTTTCAAGATCGGGGCTGCCAGGAGAAGCTGCCCCGGCACCCTGCCGGAAGGAGGAAACCCCTACGGGAGACCATCCATCGCCATGGACGCCTTTCGGATGTGCTGTGAGTAGTCTCCCTTGGATCATGGGTCCATGACCAGTAGCTATGTGATGTTCTCCACCCCTGTGCTTCCACTTTCGAGACATCGTGAGCTGCCTCACATGATCGAGGCACCTTTGTAATTTCAGTGTTGTTATGCTGAGTTTGCTAGGATCTGCTGGATTATGATATTATGTTCAGATTGTGATGAGTAATATATTTGGTTCTCTTTTATATTTGTGTTCTTTAGTTAATTCTTGCATGTTCTCCATTGTCGTATTTTGCTTTGGCCAAGTGGTTTGTTGCAACTCCAAGAGGGAGCGTTATGCTTGATTGTGGGTTCAGCCCCTTGATGTCTAGCTTGAGTTACAGAAACATGAGACTAGGGGATGTGTTGTTGCCACCAGGGATAAAACAACGGCGCTTGTACCTGCGGGTGCAAGGATTGTTTACTTTACACATAGTTCTTTTAATGTAGTTGTCTGTTGCTTTGAGTTTACACTTTGGGTGGGATTCACAACTTAATAGCAGCGAGATGTTCTGGATAGATATCTCAAGGTGGATGATTCGTAGTAGATGCAGATGGATTTCGGTCTACTTACCTTGGCGTACTGCCCATTGCTTTTGAGCCTCTTCCTTCCTTTTATAGCATAGTTAGCATCGTGGTGCGTTTATAAACCTGTCAATTGCCCAGTTGTGATTTGTTTACGTCGCTAGAACTTTTATCGTCTTTTGGGAGAGAGACATCACTAGTGAACGTCATGGGACCCCGGTCCATATTTCCACCATTGTTTACATCTTCAATTTACTTTCAGTTCTTACTTTCCATTGCCACTATTATTATCTCTTGTGTTGATCCTTTGTAAACGGAAAGGCCGGAGGAATTGACAACTCCTCTGTACTCGTTGGGAGCAAAGTTATTTTTTGTGTGTGCAGGTCCAGGTGAAGTTAGAAACCTCGGCGCCATTGTTCACTTTACCACCTTCTTGTATCTCTGTGAGTCCTACGGGAGACAAACCCTATCCTCTAGATAGGGGAAATTTGCTGCTACGCTACATCTCACCTTCCACTTGGGGTAACCAACGAGAAGCGAGAGAATTATATTCCTTGCTAGCATCAATATGTTCTTTCCATCATGAGGATAGAAATTATAAACATAATTCCTATTCTCATGAACTTCATGAATAGGGTAAAACTTGGAGTAGAAAAGAGGCTGGATCTCTCCCCAATCTCGTAGGTGAGAATCATCTAGTAGCCTATAGCATACCAATGCTTTTCCTTTCAGTGACAAGACAAATAATTTCCTCATGACTCCATCTCTTGTCAAACCTGAAGTCTTAAACAACTCACAAAGTTCTGTAAGTTTCAACAAATGAGTACTAGGATGGACTGTTCCATCCCCTGCATAACAATCATTCCTAATTATTTCAATTATCCCAAGTGGTATTTTGAACGGGATACATTCAGTAGGTGGAGGAGAATTCTCTACCACGGGCGCGGTAAAGATGCCTTCCCCAAACAACGAACTAAGAGTGCAGTTTTTCATAAGCATAACTAGTGAAAATAAAAACAAGAAACGAAATATTTAATTGCAAGATCTAAAGATATACCTTCAACGCTTACCTCCCCAGCAACGGCGCCAAAAATAGCTTGATGTCTACACACGCTTCTATTCTTGTAGACTATGTTGGGCCTCCAAGCACAGAGGTTTGTAGGACAGCGGAAATTTCCCTCAAGTGGATGACCTAGGGTTTAACGAACTCAGAGAAGTAGAGGTTGAATATGGTCTCTCAAGCAACCCTGCAATTAAGATACAAGAAGTCTCTTGTGTCCCCAACACACCTAATACAACTAGGAGTTGTATAGGTGCACTAGTTCGGCGAAGAGATGGTAAAATACGAGTGATAGGTGTGGCAAAGCAAGGTAATATAAATATGTACTAAAAAGTGCAGCAAGCAAACATGTGACAAAAGCACACCTCAGAGTTCGTAGTTCTCATCTATGGATTTCCCAACGTCACCGCGGCCATCCAAAGAGAGTACCACAATCACCACAACATATCTAAAGGATAGTCAAAGACAAGCACCAAGAGACTCTCAATCTTCAATCAACACACAAAAGAGGAAATCACTCATGAAAATATTCTTCTAATCCATGTCCAATAGACCGCTGTCACCTTGGTCTCGGGGATTATACTAGATAAAGACAAGTGAGTACATCAAATCCAATACATAGAAGAAGGGGAAACATCATGGGATCACCCTAGATTAACATAGCCTATGATCACAATGAAGATCACATCATGGGAGAGAGAGAAGAACACATAGCAACTGGTAGAAACCTCAGCCCCTAGGAGGAACTACTCTCGCATCATGGAGGGAGGAAGCAACGTCGATGGAGATGAATCCGGGGGCACTTCCCCATCCCGGCAGGGTGCCGGCACAGGAATTCTGCCCCCCCCCCCGAAGCTTGTTGGCGATGGCAGCGGAGATCGGAATTGCTTCTGGAGAAAAAGGGTCTGGAATTAGGGTTTACGCGACAGGAGAATAAACAGGAGCCAAACGGGGGCCCCCGGGGGGGGCACCAGGAGTCCAGGCGGCCACCCGGCGCGGCCAAGTCCTAGCCGCGCCACCTGGCCGCCTGGGCACCAGGTGGGGCCCCTCTGGCCCTTCTTCGGTGAATCCGGAAGCTTCCGGAACGCTGATTTTTTATCTTATTTTTCCCGAATTTTTGGATCACTTTTAATATGGGGGAAACCTGAAATAGAAAAATAGGAATAAACAGGAACTGGCACTGCGGTGCACTGAGTCACACAAAATAGGTTAGTCCAAATATGATCAAAAGTGTATGAAAGTGTATCTAGATCATAGCAATATCACACAAAACATGCATGGAGCAAGCAGAAATTGTAGATACGTTTGGGACGTATCACCCGCAACGACCCTTACTTCAACCCCCGGCCACCAGAGTCGGTGGAGTTCGCCGAGGAGGTCAGCGACAAGGCCCTGAAGGTAAATCTCGAAATCTAATATATTTCTTGTCGCATTGGGGTTTTCTCCGTCTAGTGAGATTCAAATGTTTGTACCGATGGGATATTTGATTGTTGTTGCAATCTTGTGCTAATCAGGTCTAGGTTTCTTCCACCGGATTAGTTCTTGCTTTGATTTGGGTAACCTATATGGTCTAGAGTTTACTCTGTATCAAAAAACCCTCAATGTTTTCGTACAAATAAATTTGACGTTGCAGAATTTTGAAATCCACATGCAGTGGCGTAACTGGCAGGTAGCATGCATGGGTAAGCCGTACCATGCATGGGACATCCACATACAAAATTCATTATTTGTACCTTACCATTGATTATTAGGATTTCATTCAATATTCGCATGTATGTTGTTGCATCTGCCATGGACTAACATAGGAAGTAGATTTCATTCTATGAATGCATGTATGTTCGCATGAATCGGTTTGGTTATTCATTGAATGGCGATAAATAGGACACATATGATGAATCGGAGTAGTTAGAATAGTAAACGTACTGATAAGTAATTTGGTTTAAATGGCTTTATTTTGTTATGTATTTAATGATGATGAATGCGATGTTATGTCCCTAGATGACCTGCTGATCACGAATCTTGTTTATCTAGCCAGGTTTGATTATGAATTGAGTGATGATGAATGTGATGTGATGTCCCTAGTTTGATTATGAACCTACTGATGATAAATCTTCTTTATTTATCCAAGTTTGATTATGAATTGAGTGTGATGAATGTGATGTTATATCCCTAGTTTGATTATGAACCTACTGATGATGAACCTGACTTATTTAGCCAAGTTTAATTATGAATTTAGTGTTGATAAATCAGCTGTAATTGGCCTAATTATACAAGAGTATGGTGTTTCATTATGGGTGTAGCAATAAAGATACAAATTTTACAATTATTAATATTGGACCCCTCCTTTCAATCAATGCAAAATTTGCATGTTTTAATTTATACTTTGTGTTCACTAATTAATAGGAAGCTTCAGACGAGGTCGACTCGGACAAGGAGAGCAGGGACGCTAAGTCTCGCCACATCCTTCGTAGGCTGATGTCTGGGGAGATCACCTACTAGACCCACGGGCGGTACGGCAAGATAAAATGCCCATTTTCTGGGAGGGTGGTAGCAGAGGACTACAACAGCATTCTCCACCATGCCAAGGACATGAGCATGTCGTCAGCTCATCCCCCCAAGTACAAGGCCAAGCACGCAGCCTACGCTGTCTTCCTCCGCAAGTACGCCAGGCATGTGCCCTTCATCGTCGCGCGACCTCTTCCTCCTGCTCCTCCCGCTGTGAAGAAGGGGAAGAAGTAATGCCCTCCTTGTGTTCTGCTGTTGCACCTGCCTCCACCCCCCCCTATGTTAAAATATCTTTTGTTTTATTGTTGGTTAAGACTGAGAAAAACAGGCCACATACTATATGTACCACTCATGTCTTTCAGTAAATAGATCACACCTAAAATCACCCCTGTTCACTCTGTCGCCGCTGCACGTCACTTCTTCATTTAGCAAGGGCGCCTCGCTTCTCGGTTCAACAGGGATCCTCGCCTCGCCATACCGCCCAGACGCATTCACCTCGTTGTTCCGCCCTTTAGCCTCGCCGGAGACGTAGTAGGACCTAAGTCAACCTTCCCAATGTGTCGCTCCTACAGATGTCAATTGCCCTTGTATAAATATTAACTTTATTTCACCAGATCAATAGAAGAATCACTTTGTTCTTTCACACTTTAATAAGTGATCCCAATTCCAAGTTCCCTCCATGAAAAATAAGAGATCCCGCAATGGAAAAAAAGAAATCCTGGCAAGAGAAAAAAGAGATCGCGCACAACGACCGTATCGAAAAATAGTTACCACTTTTTTTACGCAGTGAATAAATGACGCTTGAAACATTTCATGTGACACTAAACAACGTCGTAGAAAATACTTGCCATAGTGACGGTCAAATGTGTCATTTAAAATTTGGTTAGGATGTCACTGAAATTCTCTCGAAGATTCGGATCGGGCGTAATTTACCTGTGACGGTACCCGTCAAAGAAAATCAAATTCAATGACGTTTTCCCCTCTGTCACGCGGGTTTTGGTCAAAAAATATCCCCGATTTTATAGTGTCACCAAGGTAAAACTTATTGTTTACTACTTCACCCTGCAACCGGTTGGTCCCAACAAGCTATAATCACAAGAGTATCTTTTGGTGGTTGCTTCTGTTGCGATCAATGATATACGACACGTCGGTCGGTGATTAATTCTAACGATTGAGCTGGTTAATGGACTAGAAGTGGGCGACTGGTATGCATCCGGTCGGGCCGGCTCATGCTTGGTCGACTAAGGCGAGGCCACCAATGCAGCTTGCCCATACTTCTGTTTGACAAGGGGCTTGTCGTGACACAAAATTGATCTTGCGGGCGACTGTAGGTCGCATCCTCCACCTTCGTCAGCTCTGGCAGTTCTTATGGAGTCTCCATTGGGCGGTGGGAGCGAAAATCGCAGGGATTGGGGTGGAGGAGGGAGATGGCGAGCAAAGGGGAGATTAAGGAAAGATGGGGTTGCAGTTTTTTACCCGAAATCAATGAGGATGGCTACAAAAGTGCGGGAGACTACTCAATTTTATGTGGACTGGGGGTGTCAGAATCCGACGTGTCTACAGTCTAGACTTGATACGTCCCAAACGTATCTATAATTTATGCTTGCTCCATGCATGTTTTGTGTGACTTTGCCATGTTTTGCTTGAACTTTCATACACTTTTGAGCATATTTGGACTAATCTATTAACCCAGTGCACCCAGCTGCCAGTTGTTGTTTTCTGCTGTTTTTGTATTTCAGGTTTTCCGGCCATTAATAGTGCTCCAAAAAAATCCGGAAAAATCAGATAAAAAATCAGCGACTCGGAAGCTTCCGGAAACACCAAAGGAGGGAGGGGGCCACCACAGGGATTCCAGAAGGGTCCCTGGCGCGTCCCCACCCTAGGCCGCGTCAGGGAGCCTCCTGGCTGCCCTGTGGCCCCTCTTGGTGCCCCCCTTCGCCTATATTTACCCCCCGGGGTGGAAACCCCTAAGACGGACTCCTCTTTCGCGATCTCGCCTCTGTACCGCCGCCGCCGCCGTTTCAAGATCGGGGCTGCCTGGAGAAGCTGCTCCGGCACCCTGCCGCGAGAAGCTACCCCCTCCGGGAGACCATCCATAGCCATGGACGCCTCCCGTATGTACCGTGAGTATTTTCCCTTGGACCATGGGTCCGTGACCAGTAGCTATGTGATCTATCTCTCCCTTCTTTGTGCTTCCACTTTCGAGACCTTGTGAGCTGCCTCACATGATCAAGGAACCTTTGTAATTCTCTGTTGTTGCTATGCTGAGTTTGTTGGGATCTGATGGATTATGAGACTATGTTCAGATTGTGATGAGTAATATATTTGGTTCTTCTCTTTTATATTTTGTTATTGAGTAAATACTTGCATGTTCTCCGTTGCCGTATTTTACTTTGGCCAAGTGATTTGTTGCAACTCCAAGAGGGAGCGTTATGCTTGATTGTGGGTTCAGCCCCTTGATGTCTAGCTTGAGTAACAGAAACATGAGACTAGGGGATGTGTTGTTGCCACCAGGGATAAAACAACGGTGCTTGTATCCGCGCGGATGCAAGGATTGTTTGCTTTACGCAAATTTCTTTTAATGCAGTTGTCTGTTGCTTTGAGTTTACACTTTGGGTGGGATTCGCAACTTAATACCAGCGAGATGTTCTGGATAGATATCTCAAGGTGGATGATTCGTAGTAGATGAAGTTGGATTTCGGTCTACTTACCTTGGCGTACTGCCCATTGCTTTTGAGCCCTTCCTTTCTTTGCAGCATAGTTAGCATTGCGGTGCCTTCATAATCCTGTCAATTGCCCAACCGTGATTTGTTTACCTCGCTAGCACTTTTATCGTCTTTTGGGAGAGAGACATCACTAGTGAAAATCACGTGACCTTGGTCCATCTTCATATCATTATTTACATCCTCAATTTACTTTCAGTTGCCACTATCATTATCTCTTGCGTTGATCCTTTGTAAACGGCAAGGCCGGAGGAATTGATAACTCCTTTGTACTCGTTGGGAGCAAAGTTATTTGTATCTGTGTGCAGGTCCAGGTGAAGTTAGCAACCTCGGCGCCACTGTTCAATTTACCACCTTCTTGTGTCCTTCGGAGTCCTACGGAAGACAAACCTTGGTATCTTTGCCAAGGGAAAACTTGCCGCTGCACTATATCTCTCACCCTGCACTTGGGGTAATCAACGAGGGCTTGAAGAGTATTAACACTCTCTTGCCACCAAGACTCCCGCGAAACTCCCCTTGGTTTAGGTCTGATTTGTGGGAAAACGGACATGCAGACAATCTCGCAGACTAATACAACACCGCGTTGGATGGAAACTGTGATACAAACGGTACAATCCAAATGTATGTGGAAGGTTTGAGGTCGACGTTGGAGATACCCTTATATATATGCAGTGGGACTTGATAATATTTCAAACTATTGAAACTGCCCTTATAATGAAATGATTAGGAAAAAAACCTGAAATTAGATAATAGAGTTAAAAATGAATTCAAAAGTTGACGACATACTTTGTTTTTTATCTGGACATTTGACTATTCATCTTTCTTTGGAGGCTAAACTCCAAATTTTCTCCTGGCTTCGTTTGAAAAAGAGTATCCTCACTAAGAGCAAGTACTATATAGCTGAATCAACGGGCTATAAAAAATAAAATACTATATTGTTGCTTAGTTGAACGAAAGATAAGAGGAGAAATAAGGTAAGCAGACTCTTGGTGAAGAGCCAACTCTACCACGTGCTACTAGGTACTTTGTAAGGATGGAATGTGAGCCATGTATCATAAAAGTAGTACATTTGTTTAGCTAACATTTGTGGTTGTTGCCTATAAGATGGGCTATAGATGACATGTCCATAGTTTATAGCCAGCAACTGGCTATACTATTAACCATGCTTTAAAGATAAACTTTTAAGAAGAGGTTGGAAAGTTAGTGATAAATGTGTGCTTTGTGACAATAAACAAGTATTAATCATCTATTTTTTGATTGATTTATTGCCAAATTAATTTGGTGTTTGCTCATGTGTTCTTTTAATGTCAACTCCACCCGAGATAACATGGCTCATTGTTTTGGAGGCTGGCTTAATAAATTCTCCAAACAAGATAGAATTTTTGTTTTGGTTGGGGTGTCTTCTCTCTTTTGGGCAATTTGGAGAAGTAGAAATAGTATTGTGTTTGAAAAGAATTCTAATGATTCTCCCATGAGTATTATCGGACTAATTTGAAGAAGGCTCGATCAATAATTGGGATAATTCGCAGATAAAGGAAATCAAACAAAGGGTGTTGATGGTGGGGGCAAGATTTTTAAGCACGATGGCAAGTGAAGTCTATAAGGTTGAACAAGGGTGGAAACCTGGCGTACTTAGGATATGTGGCTGGTCTTGTTTCCTGAAGTTGTCTGCTTCCGATCTAGTTTCAGTTTCTACTGTTCGTGGGTTGCTTTCATCTTAGTTGTCTGGTTGTTTTTATATTTTTGTTGGGAAACGCTCTTGTTCAACCGACGGATTATTTTGCTGGCATCGACCGCCTTCAGCGTATGCCACGCGTCTCAGTGGAGCCCACCTATCACGTGCGTTGCAACGCCCCTGCCTTATCTTCTGCGTTTCTTCCCCAATTTTACTTCAACCTGAATCAATCCCATGGCGCTGTTTGCTACCGGTCCGCGCGGGTAGCCTGCGTTTCTTCCTCAATTTACCTCCAACCTGAATCAATCCCATGGTGATGCTTGCTACCGGTCCTCGCCTGCAGCCGTCGTTAGCCGGCTAGACAAGCCTCCGCCGCGACCTTTCCCTTCCTCCTTTTTCTTCTTCTCCTACACCCTACCTCCCTTTCACAACCAGACCGAGATCCAAGTCGAGGCCATGACCATTGGTGGCCGTACGTCGGCCGTTGTCGCCAGCCTTCCTGCACGGCACCTCATTGGCATGAGGTGAGCTTGCCATTTCTGCAAAAACTAGTTTATTGCAAATGGCGGTGACGAGCGACTTTCCAACAGAGCCTTTGTTGCAATGGATAAAGCGCAACAGAAACTCTGTTGCAAAGTAGTACGATCAACTGATGCCTTTTACGGGATCAATTTGACGAGACTGTTGCAATGTTCTGAGCGCGACAAAGGCTCTGTTGCAAAGTAGTATGACGACGATTGCTTTTTACAGCATCGGTTTTGATGAAAAGACACTTTGCAACAGAGGCTCTATTGCAATGGACCGAGCGCAACAGAGGCTCTGTTGCAAAGCGAAACGAGCACACCGATTTGATGAAAAAATACTTTGCAACAGATGCTCTGTTGCAATTGACCGAGCGCAACAAAAGCTCTGTTGCAAAGCGGAATGAGCGCTCAACAGGATCTACTGCCTACCGCATGTTTGATCGTACGGTCAGGAAGGCGGCGGATAATATATATTCTTCGACCGGATGACACGTAGTGTTGCCCATTTTTGTTTTAGATAACTTTAGCTTTCTAGTAGTAGGTTTGATGTAGCTTAAAACTTCTCCTAATTCTCCGTGATCTTTACCATTGATCTGGTTTCAATCTTCAAGCTGCATGTTGTATACCGGTAACTTCGTCTAGTTTTGAGACGTGATGAACTTAGTAGATGAAGTGATAGGGAGTATTTCCTTCGTCCCATAATGTAAGACGTTGACAAAAATGTTCTACATTATGAAACCGAGGTACTTTCTCTGTAAAGAAATATCAAAGCTTTTAGATCACTACTTTAGTAATTTAAACGCTCCTATATTTATTTACGAAGGGAGTAGTAGCTTTCTGTTGCTTGCTATCATGACCCAGTTCTTGTAGAGATATCGTTGGTTTCGTTAATGAAATCGGAAGGGATGACCCTTATCTTTTGCTAAAAATAAGAGCATCTCTAGCCATTCGGCGCCCCAGGGCGTGTTTCAACGCAATTTCAGCGCCGCTTGGGGACCTGCCGGCGGAAAAATTTCCCCAGAGGCGATCGAAGGCCCAGTCGCGGCCCTAGGCAGTCACCCCAGTAAATTAAAATTCCGTCGCACGTTTGATGAAATTCCGCGAAATTTAGGCGAGTTCATAATATTTGGTCAGAATTTACATAAACCGGTAAAAAAAGGCTACTAGAAATCGAAAAAATGGTAGAGATACGGCAGCTCCTCCGCCAGCTCTTCCTGCGGCGCCGTCGTCGCTGGGTGGCTCGGGCTTCATGGCGGCATCGCCGCTGCACCCTGCGCCGCCGGTGGACGACCCCTCCTCCTCCTCACCCTCAGCGGCGCCTCGTCCTTGTCGTCGCTATCCTCGATGACCACCAGAGGAGAAGATGGCGGCGGTGGTGGGACCCTGCTCCTGATGCGGCTGTAGCTGCCCCCGGCCGCGTGTTCTGTTGCGGCCTGGTCAAGCCCACGGTCTGATGCGGCGGTGAAGCAACGTTGCGCCTCGAAGAACTCGAGCTCGCGCTTCTGCCGCTCGAGATCCCCCCGCATGTAGTCCTCCCTCGCCCAGGCGAGGCCGTAGTCCTCCTCGGCGGCGGCAGTGAGGTGGGGGGGGCTGGACCACTTCCTTCTTCCTCGCCCCGGCGGGGAGGAGCTGCCGAAGAAGAGTGCCCGGAGCCGCCGGAGTGTGTGCGACGGCCAAGCGGCGTCCCCGGCTCGACCTTGACCTCGGTCTTGACCGGGACGAACTGGGGCTGCGAAGCCGCCGTGCCGGTGGACCACGAGGCCGATCCGCCAGATGACGAGGACGTCGCCGTGTCCATGCCCCGCGGCAACAACGCCCACAATGGCGTGGACGCGTGGAATATGAGCGGCAGGCTGCCACAGCCAACGGTGGATACTGGAGATGCGGCTCGTTGCCGGCCTCGATGTGCGCGAGGACGAAGGGGAGGGTGCGGCCCCCCGCGCCCCACCACCGTGTCCGGCCGTTGGAATTACTGCGGCCAGACAGCTGAAGGTCGTTCGTGGACGCCATCGCCTCCTTGCGGTGGTGCCGGAAGTAGGCCGTCCACCTGGCCATGTTGCCTGACGCGTTCGCCAGATCGTTCCGCTCCGCCTTCGTCATGGCCTCGCGGGCGGCCTCGACCTCCATGGCGAAGGCGGCATACTCCGGGGGTTGCATCGACGGCACAAGCACGCCGCCGTTGCTCAGAACCCAGTTGTGCGGGGGCGCGTGTCAGGAGGGCATCGGTAGCCCGCCTGAGCAAGCAGCACCGCCTTCCACAACTGGAACGTGCGGCGGCCGAAGCCGTTGCGTGCCACACCATCGCAGGGGAAGCGCTCGCCCACGGTCGCCGGTGAAGAGGTGTAGCGGCGAGGAGAGGACAAGAGATGAAGGAGGCGAGGAGAGGAGACAAGATGCAGGAGGCGAGTGACGGGGATCAACCCCGGAAAGTATCGGTCTTGGCACGACTACGGCTTGAGTGGTCTTGATGGGGTGGCGTTAATGTTCGTCGTGATCTTGAATCCTTTGAGTGGGCTAGATCTGGGTCTTGCCCTTGAGTCGTAGCTTGCTGCGGACGGGACCGCCAAGATCGTGATCCCAACCTGTTTAGTTCCCACAGACGGCGCCAATTGACGGGGATCAACCCCGGCAAATCCCATGGTCAGGGACCCTGGGTTAGTTATGAGAGACACAGGTTGGACGATAGCTCGTCGGCAAACAGGAAGGCTCGCTCCTGCTCGATATTATTTATGGGGGAGATGCAATTACAGTGGAGGCCAAGGCTGGAGCGCTCAAGGCTAGGGTTACAGGTGAGATTCGATGGCTTAGGCGCCACCCCTCCTAGCCCTTATATACCGGGCCAGGTCTCGGGGAGTCCCTCTACGTGTACAAGTATGTTTTCCTAACCCTAGCTTGCTCCGTACGGCAGGTCTTCGCACCTTCCTTGCGAGTTGCAAACTCCTACGTTGGTACCAACTAGCGGGCTGAGGCCGTATCTTCATGGGCTTTCTGCCTTCATGGACACCAGGTAGGCTCACCCGTAGGAGTCGTGGGGTCACCCCCTCGTCAGTAGCCCCCGAGTGCCTGGGGGACTCGAAGAGTCGCGCAGGGACTCGAGTACATTCATTCGTCGTTCTTTGGTATGCATGGTTCATCCGCGGGTCGCTGGCAGTCTGGTGGCCATGACAAAACCTGCTTCGAGGGATGCTAAGCTGAAAGGGCCCAAGGAGTCGACGGGTCGAGCCTTGGTGAATTGCACTAGGGAAAATACCACAGTAGCCCAATCAAACCCATGTCCCTCGACATGAGCATGGAACACTGGTGTCGAGCAAAATTCCGGCTGCTTCAGGTCTTACGGTGTTCATTTGCCGCCAGTAATGTGTGTAGCCTAAGGCGCGTCCGCCCGGCTTTTCTATCATGCTCTGCGCATGGGAAAGGTTGGGAGTGAAATCACTCTTCGGCAAGTCCCAGCCCGGCGTACTTCGCAGCGGGGTCTTACCTACACGCTAATCTTGCGTGGCATCTGGGCACAGTGTATCGTGTTCCAGGAAGGTGTGTTTTTGAGGCGCGGAGCCTTACAGCATTGCACCCGCTTGGAATGAAACATCAAGCGAGTTGTTCACTCATTCACCCGAGGAGCTTTGTTTCGAGTGCTAACTCGGGGGGTTATTCGCGAGTAATCACTCGAATGCCGTTTCGGCTCTTGAGGTGAGGGAGCACCCGAGACTCTTAGCACCGTATGGTCTTGGTGAATGCTTGTTTGTCTTACGTCGGGCTGAGGGAGCACCCGAGACTCTCATAAGTGCGAGTGGTCACTCGAGCACGTGGCTAACCTTTAGGTGAGGGAGCACCCGGGACTCTTATAAGTGTGAGTGGTCACTCGAGCACGTGGCTAACCTTTAGGTGAGGGAGCACCCGGGACTCTTATAAAGTACGCTCCCGATGGGAGTAAGATGTTTTTCTTCCTTGGGGAAAAGATCTGAAAAATGAAATCTTGGGGCCTTGATGTCTGTTGTTTTTTTTACTGCTTGTCAGGGATGGTGATGCCTCTGTTTGATGGCTGTCAGGGATGCGCTGCCAGTGAACCATCACTTCTTTAGGACCGGTCATAATAATGGCCGTTGTGGCGTGAGGAGAGCGCCGGTTGAGTTTCCCAGACGCGCATTGGAAACGCGCATGAATTGACGCGTCGTGTGTACAGTGCGTCCCATGGGAAAGCATCTTCGTTTTGGAGTCCGAGATGGCTGGGACGATTGGTCTTTGAATTAATTACTATCGTCGTCTTGGCTTTTTGGATAGGTGCTCCATAAATAGGCCTTTCTCTTCCGTGCCTCTACCCAACTCGCTGCTTCACCTCTTCCTTCATCTCTTCTTCCGCTCATGGGTCCCAGGCGAGGTGTTGGCCGTGGCCGTGTTCGTCGTGGCCGTGGTGGCCGTACACCACGCTCATGCCGTGGTGGTCGCCATGGTGCGGCGCCAGTGCCTTCCTCCTCTCCCTTGGAGGAGGGATTCTGGCGCTATGATTTTATTTTGCGTGTTCGTGGCCAAAGTGCTAATCGCATCCTTCTTCCCTCTGCTTTTTCTGCCATTGTCTCTGAGCGTGGCTTGGATGGCTTGCTTATGCATTTTCAAGGGAGCTGTCGATCTCCTTCTTATGTTGACTTGGATGTTGATAGCTCTCACTTGATTTTTCTTGGCTCTGGTTGGAGTTTGTTTTCCCGGCAGTTGAATTTGCGAGATGGAGACATGCTCAACTGTCGTTTTGACGGAGAAAGCACTGTCACTGTCCGCGCATTCGATCCGAGTGGCAATATCATGGATCGGCATGGGCAGGAGTCGAGCAGCGACAACTCCACAAAGTCGAGGAGTCCATCGCCGGCGTCTTCGACTGCTTCTTCCTCCAGGGACTCTTCTGGTGGTGGTGGTGAGCCGTCTTCAACTGCTTCGTCCTCTGCCTCTGAAGAAGACCTCGATGTCAAGCCACCGGTTAAACGAGCGCGGCAGGCGACCTTGTAGAACTGGAGGCAGCGGCGTCATCTTCGCCGGCAACTTGGGCAGAGCTGGAGAAGAAGCTAGAGGAGTAGGAGAAGAAGCTGGTGGAGCATCGCCTCCAATGGCTCCGCAAATAAGTCGAGCTTCACCTTTTTTATGTCATTGACATCATGAGCCTGCTGCTTCAACTCCTACTTTGTCTGTGATGATGCTCTTGTACTAGAGTCGGCTACCCCTCATGGGCACACATGTAGAAGTCATAATTCCTTGGGTGATTCCCTCTTGTAACAAGAGCAGCCTTCTATCAAAATGTAGTTGAATCCTTTTTGTACTGAGGGTGTAAAATGTGCTTTATCCTTTGCAATGGAATTTATATTTGTGCCTTTACGTGACAAAAACTGTTGCTCGAGTCCTGGACGATCAGGAGTTGTCTTTGATTTCTTTGTGTTCAAATCCTTTGCGGCCGAGGGTTGTCTTCGAGTCCGTCCAATACTTTGCTTTTGCGGGTTCTATCGGGTGCGCGACAGCGCTCCCGATGGGAGTAGCCCCCGAGGCTACGCTTGAGTCGAAGGGTCAGGCCTAGGCTAAAATTTGTTTCCTTTGTCGTCGTTTATCGGGTGCGCGACAGCGCTCCCGATGGGAGTAGCCCCCGAGTCTTTAGGTGATCGTTGGCGATCGGGTGAAGACTAAATGAGCTTCTGCTTCCTCTAAAGTTTCTTCAAGAGCTTCATCTGGTTGTGGCCCTGTCAAGACCCCGAGTGCTCATGAAGAAGATCGCGTAGGCGATAGCGTTGCTCAGGGGGATTTTGCTCTTAGGCCCCCGAGTGCTTTACTTGAGATCGCGTAGGCGATGGAGTTGCTCGGGGGGATTTTATTCTTAAGCCCCCGAGTGCTTTACTTGAGATCGCGTATGCGATAGAGTTGCTCGGGGGGATTTTGCTCTTAAGCCCCCGAGTGCTTTACTTGAGATCGCGTATGCGATGGAGTTGCTCGAAGGGATTTTATTCCTAAGCCCCCGAGTGCTTTACTTGAGATCGCGTATGCGAAGGAGTTTCTCGGGGGGATTTTTCTCTTAATACCCCGAGTCTTTACTTGAGATCGCGTATGCGATAGAGTTGCTCGGGGGGATTTTGCTCTTAAGCCCCCGAGTGCTTTACTTGAGATCGCGTATGCGATAGAGTTGCTCGGGGGGATTTTGCTCTTAAGCCCTCGAGTCTTTACTTGAGATCGCGTATGCGATAGAGTTACTCGGGGGGATTTTTTTTCTTAAGCCCTCGAGTCCTTTAAGATGGTCGTATTTTGGCAACATTTATTTTATTGCGGTCAAGCTGTTTATATGAGTTGCCAGTCATGTCCGACCGATAGGGGCTATGGATAGAACAGTCGCCAGTTTGCTACGTTCCATGGGTTTCCCACGTCCTCATCTGTCTTCGGGTTCTTCAGCCTGTAGGAGCCGCCTCCGATGAATTCTGAGACTATGAATGGTCCTTCCCATTGGGGGGCAAGTTTATGGACCTTCTCTTCTATTAGTCGTAGTACTAGATCACCTTTGTTGAAGGTTCTGGTGCGCAATCGACTGCTTTGGTAGATACGTAGTTTGTCTTGGTATCCCTCTGATTTTGTCAGGGCTGTGTCTCTTGCTTCGTCAGCCGTATCCTTGTCATCTTGTAGTGCTTCTTCTGCTTCCTCTTCTTCGTATCCAGTGACCCGGGGTGCTCCAAACTTGAGGTCGTGTGGTAGGACTGCCTCTGCCCCGTACACCATGAAGAAGGGTGTGTATTGGGTCGCGGTGTTTGGTGTAGTTCGTAGACTCCATAGGACCGCGGGGAGCTCTTCTACCCAGTTGTCGGCGGCTTGCTCGAGTGGTGCGAGGAGCCATTTCTTGATTCCCCCGCAGACAAGGCCGTTTTCTTTTTCCACATGGTCGTTGGACTGCGGGTGCGCGACTGATGCATAATTGATTTTGATTCCCAGTTCTTCGCAGAAGTTCTGAAATTCTGTGGCTGTGAAGTTCGTTCCATTGTCCGTGATGATGTTGTGTGGCACTCCGAATCTGAATATGATCGACTTGATGAAGTTGACGGCCGTGAGGGTTGTGGAGCTGGTGATTGGCACTGCTTCAATCCATTTAGTGAACTTGTCGACTGCGACGAGCAGGTGTGTCCTTCCGCCCTTTGATGATTTCTTGAGTGGGCCTACCATGTCGAGTCCCCAGGTGGCGAACGTCCAGGATAGTGGTATGGTTTTGAGCTCTGATGCTGGAACGTGTGGCCTGTTGGCGAATTTCTGGCAAGCGACGCAACGTCGTACTATTTCCTCTGCGTTTTTCATGGCTGTGGGCCAGTAGAACCCAGCTCGGAATGCTTTTGATACGAGCACTCGACTGCTCGCGTGGTGCCCGCAGGTGCTTTCGTGGATTTCGAGCAGTAGGGCTTTGCCATCTTCTTCGTCGATGCACCTTTGGAGTATTTGAGTGATGCTGCGCTTGTATAGTTGTTTGTTGATCACCGTGAATGCCTTGGATCGTCGGCTGATGCGTCGTGCTTCGGCCACGTCTTGTGGTAGCGTGCCTTCGATTAGGAATCGGAGAAAAAGTTTTGTCCAGACTGGTCCTTCGAGCTCTGTATCAAATATGATCAAAAGTGTATGAAAGTGTATCTAGATCATAGCAATATCACACAAAACATGCATGGAGCAAGCATAAATTATAGATACGTTTTGGACGTATCACGGCCCCACCCTAGGCCGCGCCAGGGGGCCTCCTGGCTGCCCTGTGGGTCCCCTCGACACCCCCCTTCGCCTATATTTACCCCTCGGGGTGGAAACCCCTAATACGGACTCATCTTTCGCGATCTCGCCTCTGTTCCGCCGCCGCCGCCGTTTCAAGAACGGGGCTGCCTGGAGAAGCTGCTCCGGCACCCTGCCGGAAGAAGCTACCCCCTCCGGGAGACCATCCATAGCCATGGACACCTCCCGTATGTATCGTGAGTAGTTTCCCTTGGACCATGGGTCCGTGACCAGTAGCTATGTGATCTATCTCTCCCTTCTTTGTGCCTCCACTTTCGAGTCCTCGTGAGCTGCCTCACATGATCGAGGCATCTATGTAATTTCTGTTGTTGCTATGCTGAGTTTGTTGGGATCTGATGGATTATGAGACTATGTTCAGATTGTGATGAGTAATATATTTGGTTCTTCTCTTTTATATTTTGTTCTTTAGTAAATTCTTGCATGTTCTCCGTTGCGGTATTTGCTTTGGCCAAGTATTTTATTTGCAACTCCAAGAGGGAGCGTTATGCTTGATTGTGGGTTCAGCCCCCTGATGTCTAGCTTGAGTGACAGAAACATGAGACTAGGGGATGTGATGTTGCCACCAGGGATAAAACAACGGTGCTTCTACTTGCGGGTGCAAGGATTGTTTACTTTACGCAAAGTTCTTTTAATGCAGTTGTTTGTTGCTTTGAGTTTACACTTTGGGTGGGATTCGCAACTTAATACCAGCGAGATGTTCTGGTTAGATATCTCAAGGTGGATGATTCGTAGTAGATGCAGATGGATTTCGGTCTACTTACCTTGGCGTACTGCCCATTGCTTTTGAACCCTTCCTTTCTTTGCAACATAGTTAGCATTGCGGTGCCTTCATAATCCTGTCAATTGCCCAACTGTGATTTGTTTACCTCGCTAGCACTTTTATCGTCTTTTGGGAGAGAGACGTCACTAGTGAAAATCACGTGACCCCGGTCCATCTTCATATCATTGTTTACACCCTCAATTTACTTTCAGTCTTTACTTTCAGTAGCCACTATCATTATCTCCTGCGTTGATCCTTTGTAAACGGCAAGGCCGGAGGAATTGACAACTCCTCTGTACTCGTTGGGAGCAAAGTTATTTGTATCTGTGTGCAGGTCCAGGTGAAGTAGCAACCTCGGCGCCACTGTTCACTTTACCACCTTCTTGTATCCCTTGGAGTCCTACGGGAGACAAACCTTGGTATCTTTGCCAAGGGAAAACTTGCCGCTACTCTACTATATCCAACCCTGCACTTGGGGTAATCAACGAGGGCTTGAAGAGTATAACACTCTCTTGCCACCAGCAAGTTTTCTGGCGCCGTTGCCGGGGACTCGGGCATACAAGATAGGGGAGTTGCACACTATCTTTTACCTTTGCTTTTTAGTCTTGTTAGTTTACCTTTCAGTTTTTACTTTTGTGTCCTTAATCAAAAATACCAAAAATATCTGTTACCTTGTCAGTAGTTGCCACTATGGGTGGTTATTTATCCTTTGGTGAGGCAGAAGTGCTTACCTTTACTCAAAGAGGTGGTGAAAGTTTGAAAGATGCTTGGTATAGAATTAATGATTCTCAAAAAAGAGCCACTAAGAAGCAATCCACTACTATCCTGCTTAGAAATTTTATTTTGGGATTACTTCTTGGAATAGGTTTCTTTTAGACACTGCTATCAATGGAAACTTCATAGAGGCCCCAGTTTGGGAAGCCCTTAATGTTATTGAAAATCTTGTTGGAAGTCTCCCCATTGTTAGTATTAAGGAGGATATTACTTTAGCTCACATTATGAGAAAACTTGAAAAAATAGAGCTAGAGATGCCAAGTATAGATAGGGTGAATGAGTTGGATCGTAAGATTCAAGGGAATTTGAATAGGCTAGATAATTCTATGCAGAAAATTGTCAAAACTTTGGAGACTATCAAATCCCTTGATGAAAAGTCTTCTAGGATAGAAAATATTGAGGAAGTTATTGAAACTTTAGGAACTAACTTTTCCTCAATAAAAAATAAAAAGGATGAAACTCCGGAAAAGAAGGAACCTAAGTCCGTTAAAGTACCCAAGGTTCCCCGAGCTAAAGCTAGCACACCCAGTGACAAGAGAGATGAAACGGTGAAAACTTTGGAGGAGACACCTATCTTTAACTTTAATGAAACTCCAATTTATTTCCCTCCTTTTGATTTTATTCCAAGAAGCATTTTCATTCGTCCTTTATTTAATAAACCCATTAAGACTAGTTGTACTATTGAAGAGCTTTTTGATGATCATGATGATGGTTCAATAGATGCAACTCGATCTTCTGCTTTAAGCCTACCTAATGGCTCTAAAGAAGCGCTTTCGGGAGGCAGCCCGCAACGAATTTAGGTTTTTCTTTTTGATTTTGTTCTGTTCTTAGTGGTCTTGATGATTGTTACTACTGTAGAAACATCATTGTATCTTTACTTTTCAAGCTTTGTGCCAAGTTTAGCCTCATCCGGCAAGGGAAGTAAAAGTTGTGACATGCTGTCCAGAAAACAGATTCTGTCCTCGTGACTAGAAAAATTCCGGAAAAATCCCAGTTCATCTTTTTGAGCTGAATTTTTTACACAGCGTGATCTATACAATTCCGAAACTTCCGTATGTTCTGAGTTTTTTTATTTGAGTTGCAGAAGTACCCCTAAAAATTCTTTACTACTTGTTGTTCTGTTTTTCACAGATTCTGCCACATTTTGTCTCTCCTTACTTTTGCAAACCTTAATCTTGCTTTTTCTTTGCAAAAACTTTTTGGAAATCTTGGGAAACAGTAGCTCTTCAATATTATCTTTATTTCCAGTAAGGGAAAAATTATTTTATTAGGGTACTAACCTCTCTAATCAGCCTATGATGAGTTATGTATGAAGGGAGTTTTCAAGTGCGCGATGGAGGATGATGAAAGAAGATTCAGGAGTGTCAAACGCTCAAGCTTGGGGATGCCCTTGTGCACCCCCAATAAATATTCAAGGAGACTCAAGCGTCTAAGCTTGGGGATGCCCCCGGTGCATCCCCTCCTTCATCAACAATTATCAGTTCGTCCCTCGTTGCACTATATTTTTATCACTTCATGCGTTATGTGCTTTTCTTGGAGCGTCTCACTCTTAGGTTTTGTTTCGTTTTTAGTTTTGTTTTGCTTTCTTTGCTATAGTAACAAGTTAGATCCCATCTTACTTACTCTTTTGTGTGGGAGAGATACACGCTCCGCTTGAATTAGGACTCCTCATAGGATTTGCATGCTTATTCTTTTAGCTGTGAGTTGTTCCTTTTCTTTTCTTAGCTGTTGTTCTGTTTAGTTTTAGTGCTTTAGTTTTTCTAGAGCTTTTCGTTTGTCTTAGGTTGAACTTTCTATAGGTTGCATGTTTTATCTTGTTAGAGAGTTTTCCTGTTGCACTGAGTTCTGTGTCTTGACTGAAAGTAGGTAGTTAAAGTTGATGTTCTCTTTGTAGTAGTAACTTGCAATAGTTTTGAGGTATTGAGGTGAGTAATGTTTGAAATTTTGGTGTCAAGAGCGCTTGCCTATTAGTGATAGATGTCGTATTTTGGGCAATATGTGTTTATTTTCAAAAACTACAAAACTAGTTGAGAACTCTAGCTACTAGATGGATCACTAACCTCTGGAGGGTTCGAATATTAGAGAACACTCACATACCATGAGTCGAGGATGCGCAAGGATAACCAAACCCCCATACACTCCTCCTCGGGGTACCTGTCTCTTTGTGAACCACCTGATTAGATTGAGAGTTACCGATAATAAGTGCATGAGTTCTTCGGACTAATGTGAGTATTTGAAAGTTGACACTTCCACCTACCTATACTTTTCCTAGCCTCTCCTGTGCCGTGCATTGCTTTATTCTCACTCCGATAGTTGGCGTCTACCTTCGCCGGTACATCCAAACCCTTGGCATGATACGCTCTGTCATCATAAACCTCCTTATATCTTTCCTCAAAACAGCCACCATACCTACCTATCAAGGCATTTCCATAGCCTTTCCGAGATACATTGCCATGCAGCATCCACCTTCTCATGACTTGATCTTCATGTCATACATTCTACTTGCTTGATCGATGAGCCGCATGCTAGTTGGGCCTTGCCCTAATCATTGCTACATGACGCGCTAGTATCATTGCATATCCTGCTACCCTGGCAGAGGCATACATTTGCATCATGATAGTTACATTTTCTTTATGTGAGTACCTTTGTAAAGTGTGAAAGATCTCCTATATTCTTGTAAAATATAGAGTATTGCCCCTAAAGTGAGGAAAATATCCCAAAGTGGACAAAATCAAGAGATCCCAAAGAGGACAAATGAGAGTTAAATAGAAAGAGCCATTGAGGCCACCAAAAAAAATAGAAAAAATAGAAAAAAGAAGAAAAATCAAAAGAGAGAAGGGGGCATACTACTATTCCTTTTGAGAGACTCACACTAGTACTTCATCTTCTATCCCTTGTACTCCATAGAGATCATCATCATGCATATAGCTATGTGGGGACCCTTCACACTATAAAACTTGGCTTGTATATTCCAATGATGAGCCTCCTCAAACGAGTTGTAGGTCTTCTTCAGCAAGCAAGTTAGATGCACCCCCACTAGTTCCCTTGGAGAGATTTTAGCTCACATGTGCATCCGTTGCATGGCAATCCCTACTCCTCACATCATATCTATCATTTGGCCTTCTCTCTCCTATGATTGTCCTCATTGATGTGAGCCTTTCACACCTTTTTGTCTTCCTCCTCCACCTTCTTTTTGTTTCTCCTTTTAGGTGTCAACTTTCTTGATCACGCTCATCCATTGCATGAGTGCTCAAAATATCGAAAGGGAGTGGATCAGTTTGACTTGTACCTGGCTAGTGGTCTGGGGACGAGTCAAGATAAGAATCCAAAGGAGACTAAGTGTGAAACTTTAGTAGATAGTTGTTCTCAACAAAAATATATTTTTCTCTCGTATTTCCCTATCCCTTTCTTGCACGCAAACACCATTTGGATACATTCGAGTCACGGACAGCAAGAACTCTTGTACCTTTTGTTCTTTTGTTACTTGTGTCAATTCTAATATAGACTCTTGCTTGTTAAGACTTGAATTGAATTGCATGCTTTGATTGCTTTACCTAAAAGTCCTTTTATGGTTGTGTGGTGTGTCACACAGAAATTATGCTTGTTATCATTTACCTACTCGAGGACGAGCAGGAATTAAGCTTGGGGATGTTGATACGTCCCAAACGTATCTATAATTTCTGCTTGCTCCATGCATGTTTTGTGTGACTTTGCCATGTTTTGCTTGAAATTTCATACACTTTTGAGCATATTTGGACTAATCTATTAACCCAGTGCACACAGCTGTCAGTTGTTGTTTTCTGCTGTTTTTGTATTTCAGGTTTTCCGGCTATTAAAAGTGCTCCAAAAAATCCAGGAAAATCAGATAAAAAATCAGCGTCGCGGAAGCTTGAGGAAACACCAAAGCAGCGAAGGGGGGCAACCACAGGGACTCCAGAAGGGTCCCTGGCGCGGCCCCACCCTAGGCCGCGCCAGGGGGCCTCCTGGCTGCCCTGTGGGTCCCCTCGACACCCCCCTTCGCCTATATTTACCCCTCAGGGTGGAAACCCCTAATACGGACTCCTCTTTCGCGATCTCGCCTCTGTTCCGCCGCCGCCGCCGTTTCAAGATCGGGGCTGCCTGGAGAAGCTGCTCCGGCACCCTACCGGAAGAAGTTACCCCCTCCGGGAGACCATCCATAGCCATGGACGCCTCCCGTATGTTCCGTGAGTAGTTTCCCTTGGACCATGGGTCCGTGACCAGTAGTTATGTGATCTATCTCTCCCTTATTTGTTCCTCCACTTTCGAGTCCTCGTGAGCTGCCTCACATGATCGAGACATCTATGTAATTTCTGTTGTTGCTATGCTGAGTTTTTTGGGATCTGATGGATTATGAGACTATGTCCAGATTGTGATGAGTAATATATTTGGTTCTTCTCTTTTATATTTTGTTCTTTAGTAAATTCTTGCATGTTCTCCGTCGCAGTATTTTCTTTGGCCAAGTATTTTATTTGCAACTCCAAGAGGGAGCGTTATGCTTGATTGTGGGTTCAGCCCCCTGATGTCTAGCTTGAGTGACAGAAACATGAGACTAGGGGATGTGATGTTGCCACCAGGGATAAAACAACGGTTCTTGTACTTGCGGGTCCAAGGATTGTTTACTTTACGCAAAGTTCTTTTAATGCAGTTGCCTGTTGCTTTGAGTTTACACTTTGGGTGGGATTCGCAACTTAATACCAGCGAGATGTTCTGGATAGATATCTCAAGGTGGATGATTCGTAGTAGATGCAGATGGATTTCGTTCTACTTACCTTGGCGTACTGCCCATTGCTTTTGAACCCTTCCTTTGTTTGCAGCATAGTTAGCATTGCGGTTCCTTCATAATCCTGTCAATTGTCCAACTGTGATTTGTTTACCTCGCTAGCACTTTTATCGTCTTTTGGGAGAGAGACATCACTAGTGAAAATCACGTGACCCCGGTCCATCTTCATATCATTGTTTACACCCTCAATTTACTTTCAGTCTTTACTTTCAGTAGCCACTATCATTATCTCCTGCGTTGATCCTTTGTAAACGGCAAGGCCGGAGGAATTGACAACTCCTCTGTACTCGTTGGGAGCAAAGTTATTTGTATCTGTGTGCAGGTCCAGGTGAAGTAGCAACCTCGGCGCCACTGTTCACTTTACCACCTTCTTGTATCCCTTGGAGTCCTACGGGAGACAAACCTTGGTATCTTTGCCAAGGGAAAACTTGCCGCTACTCTACTATATCCAACCCTGCACTTGGGGTAATCAACGAGGGCTTGAAGAGTATAACACTCTCTTGCCACCAGCGTACTGCCCATTGCTTTTGAGCCCTTCCTTTCTTTGCAGCATAGTTAGCATTGCGGTGCCTTCATAATCCTGTCAATTTCCCAACTGTGATTTGTTTACCTCGCTAGCACTTTTATCGTCTTTTGGGAGAGAGACATCACTAGTGAAAATCACGGGACCCCGGTCCATATTCACATTATTGTTCACACCCTCAATTTACTTTCAGCTTTTACTTTCCTTTGCACCTTTTATCTCTTGTGTTGATCCTTTGTAAACGACAAGGCCGGAGGAATTGACAACTCCTCTATACTCGTTGGGAGCAAAATTATTTGTTGTTGTGTGCAGGTCCACGACAACACCCTAGTCAGGAAGCAATTTCTGGCGACGTTTCCACCTACTTGTATCTCCTGAGTCCTACTGGTTCGATAACCTTGGTATCTTCACCGAGGGAAACTTGTTGCTGCACTGCATCTCAAACCTTCCACTTGGGGTAACCAACAAGGGGCGAGAAGCCATCAAGCAAATTTCTGGCGCCGTTGCCGGGGACTCAAGTCTACAAGATAGGGGAGTTGCACACTATCTTTTACCTTTGCTTTTTTGTCTTGTTAGTTTACCTTTCAGTTTTTAATCTTATGTCCTTAATCAAAAATACCAAAAATACCTGCTGCTACTATGGGTTCCAATGAAAACACTAAGTTGTGTGACTTCACTAGTCACAACAACAGTGACTTTATCTGCACTCGTATTGCTCCACCTGCCACTTCAGCACCTTCTTATGAGATTAAACCTGCTCTGCTTAACCTTGTTATGAAAGATCAATTCTCAGGAGCAGGAGAAGATGCTGCCTTGCACCTAAACAACTTTATCGAGCTCTACGACATGCAGAAAGACAAGGAAGTGGATGGACACATCGTCAAGCTGAAGCTTTTTCCTTTCTCTTTGAGAGGAAGAGCCAAGGAGTGGCTACAATCTTTGCCCAATAACAATATCGATTCTTGGAGTAAATGCAAAGAGGCTTTTATAGGGAAGTATTATCCCCCTGCTAAAATTATTCAATTGAGGAGTAACATTATGAATTTCAGGCAATTGGATAATGAACATGTTGCCCAGGCTTGGGAACGTATGAAGACGCTTGTCAAGAACTGCCCCACACATGGACTGACTACCTGGATGGTTATCCAGACTTTTTATGCAGGCTTGAACTTCACCTCGCGGAACCTGTTAGATTCGGCCGCGGGAGGAACTTTTATGTCAACCACGCTTGGTGCTTCCACAAAGCTACTAGATGAGATGATGTTGAACTACTCGCAATGGCACACCGAGAGATCTCCAACCGGTAAGAAGGTAAACTCTGTCGAGGAGATCTCCTCTTTAAATGAAAAGGTTGACCTTATCATGTCTCTACTTACCAAGCAACCCTCTATTGATCCTCAAGATGTTCCTTTAAATTCTTTGGTTGCTCAGGAGCAAGTAGATGTTAATTTTGTCTCTAGAAACAACTTCAACAATAATGCTTATAGGAGTAACTTTGGTAGCAACAATCCTAGGCCTTTCCCATCCAACAACTATGGGAACAACACTTATCCTACCACCAGAAACTCCACTTCAGAACTAGAGACCTTGCTCAAAGACTTTATCACTACCCAGAAAGCCTTCAACAAGAGTGTGGAAGATAAATTAGATAAATTAGATATCCTCTCTTCGAAGGTAGACAACATAGCCCATGATGTAGATATGCTGAAGATTAGAACCTCTCCCCCCGAGGAGAGGAAGACCACTCCTATGAATGCTATCCAAGTCCAAATTAATGAAAACATTAGGATGTTGGGAAAACTAAAAGAGAGATGGGCTAGAGAAAAGGAGGAAGAAGAGAGAATTAAGAGCCTTCCTACCTACCACACAGTAGCCACTATCCAAGTAGTTGAGGATGTCCAAACTGCTAGCACCCATCACACCCTTAGTCCCACTGGACCTATCAATGGTGATGCTACCACCTCAACCTTAGAAGAGGAAACCTCTATGAACATAGAGGCTTTCAAACAAGTGAGCTTAAATGATATCACTACTTCTTGGTAGATAGTAGTGACTTAGACTTTGACAACTGCACTTTACCAGAAGTTATTGGTTTCCTACACAAGATGTCTAGAGACCCCCACACTAGCACACTCAATCTTGCCTTCACAGAGCATATCACCAATGCTCTAATCAAAGTTAGGGAGGAGAAGCTTAGACTAGAAGCCTCCATACCTAGGAAGCTAGAAAATGGTTGGGATCCTATGATAAAAATTAAATTGAATAACTTCTCTTGGTATGCCCTTTGTGATGTTGGAGCAAGTACCTCTGTTATGCCCAAAAGAATGTATGATATGCTTTGAATTGAAACCTTTTGGTCCTTGTTCTTTTGGTGTTCGTCTTGTTGATTCTTTTTTAAAGAAACCTTTGGGGAAGATCGACGATGTTCTTATCATTGTCAATGACAATTATGTTCCCCTTGATTTCGCTATTATGGACATTGAGTGTGAGCCCTCTTGTCCAATTATTTTGGGACGTCCTTTTCTTCGCACAGTTGGTGCTATCATTGACATGAAAGAGGGAACTATCAAATTCAAATTCCCTCTCAAGAAAGGGATGGAACATTTCCCTAGGAAAAAGATTAAGTTACCTTTTGAGTCCGTCACACGGGCTAGTTATTCTCTTGAAAAGACTTGATCTTCTGCTTTAAGCCTAGCTAATGGCTCTAAAGAAGCGCTTTCGGGAGGCAGCCCGCAACGAATTTAGGTTTTTCTTTTTGCTTTTGTTCTGTTCTTAGTGGTCTTGATGATTGTTACTACTGTAGCAACATCATTGTATCTTTACTTTTCAAGCTTTGTGCCAAGTTTAGCCCCAGATTGCAAGAAAGGTCAAAAGTTGGTGCTTGCTGTCCAGAAACAGATTCTGTCTGCTTGACGGAAAAATTCTCAATAAATCACCAGATCATCTTTTTGATCTGAATTTTTTTGACAGCATGCTTCATAAAATTACCTTTCAGGCGTCTGTTCAAAGTTTTTTGATTCGAGTTGCATAAGTACCTCGAAAAAATTATCCTTTCTCTGCTGTTCTTTTTTCTCAGCTTCTGCCCCGGTTTTTCTTTTCGCAGTTTTGTAATCCTTAAGCTTGCTTTTTCTTTGCAAACTTTTTTGGGCAGGCAAGAGAAACAGTAGATCTTCCTGGAAATCTTTATTTGCAGTAGAGGATAATTATTTTATTAGGGTACTAACCTCTCTGATCAGCCTACAATGAGTTATGTATGAAGGGAATTTTCAAGTGCGCGATGGAAGGTGATGAAAGAAGATTCGGGAGTGTCAAACGCTCAAGCTTGGGGATGCCCATGTGCACCCCCAATAAATATTCAAGGAGACTCAAGCGTCTAAGCTTGGGGATGCCCCCGATGCATCCCCTTCTTCATCAACAATCATCAGTTTGTCCCTCGTTGCACTATATTTTTATCACTTGATGTGTTATGTGCTTTGCTTGGAGCGTCTCGCTCTTTACTTTTCTAGGTTTGTTTTGCTTTCTTTGCTGTAGTAACAAGGTAGACCCCAACTTACTCTTTTGTGTGCGAGAGATTCACGCTCCGCTTGAACTAGAAATCCTCATAGGATTTGCATGCTTATTCTTTTAGCTGTGAGCTGTTCTTTTTCTTTTCTTAGTTGTTGTTCTGTTTAGTTGTAGTGCTTAGTTTTTCTAGAGCTTTTATTTTGTCTTAGGTTGAAATTCCTATAGGTTGCATGTTTTATCTTGTTAGAGAGTTTGCCTGTTGCACTGAGTTCTGTGTCTTGACTAGAAGTAGGTAGTTGAAGTTGCTTTTCTCTTTGTAGTAGTAACTTGCAATAGTTTTGAGGTATTGACTAGAGTAATGTTTGAACTTTTGGTGTCAAGAGCTCGATCCTATTAGTGATAGATGTCGTATTTTTGACAATCCGTGTGTTTTTTTAAAACCAAAAAACCCCTGTTGAGAACTCTAGCTACTAGATGGATCACTAACCTCTGGAGGGTTCGAATATTAGAGTACACTCACGTACCATGAGTCGAGGATGCGCAAGGATAACCAAACCCCCATACACTTCTCCTCGGGGTACCTGTCTCTTTGTGAACCTCCTGATTAGATTGAGAGTTACCGATAATAAGTGCGTGAGTTCTTCGGACTAATGTGAGTATTTGAAAGTTGACACTTCCACCCACCTATACTTTTTCTAGCCTCTTCGGTACCGTGCATTGCCCTTTCTCGCCTCGAGAGTTGGCGCATACTTCGCCGGTGCATCCAAACCCTTGGCATGATACGCTCTGTCATCATAAGCCTCCTTATATCTTTCCTCAAAACAGCCACCATACCACCTACAAGGCATTTCCATAGCCTTTCCAAGATACATTGCCATGCAACATCCACCTTCTCATGACTTGATCTTCATGTCATACATGCTACTTGCTTGATCGATGAGCCGCATGCTAGTTGGGCCTTGCCCTAATCATTGCCACATGACGCGCTAGTATCATTGCATATCCTGCTACCCTGGCAGAGGCATACATTTGCATCATGATAGTTACATTTTCTTTATGTGAGTACCTTTGTAAAGTGTGAAAGATCTCCTATATTCTTTTAAAATATAGAGTATTGCCACTAAAGTGAGGAAAAGATCCCAAAGAGGACAAATGAGAGTTAAATAGAAAGAGTCATTGAGTCCACCAAAAAAATAAAAATAAAAGAGAAAAAGAGAAAAAGAAAAAAAGAGAGAGAAGGGGGCATACTACTATCCCTTTTGAGAGATCCACACTGGTACTTCATCTTCTATCCCTTGTACTCCATAGAGATCATCATCATGCATATAGCTATGTGGGGACCCTTCACACTATAGAACTTGGCTTGTATATTCCAATGATGAGCCTCCTCAAACGAGCTCTAGGTATTCTTGAGCAAGAAAATTAGATGCACCCACACTAGTTCCCTTGGAGAGATTTTAGCTCACATGTGCATCCGTTGTATGCCAATCCCTACTCCTCACATCATATCTATCATATGGCCTTCTCTCGCCTATGATTGTCCTCATTGATGTGATCCTTTCACACCTTTTTGTCTTCCTCCTCCACCTTCTTTCTGTTTCGCCTTTTAGGTGTCAACTTTCTTGCTCACGCTCATCCATTGCATGAGTGCTCAAAATATCGAAAGGGAGTGGATCAGTTTGACTTGTACCTCGCTAGTGGTCTGGGGACGAGTCCAGATAAGAATCCAAAGGAGACCAAGTGTGAAACTTTAGTAGATAGTCGTTCTCAACAACCTTTTTTCTCTTTCTTCCCAGTCCCTTGCTTGCACGCAAACACCATTTGGAGACATTCGAGTCACGGACAGCGAGAGCTCTTGCACCCTTTGTTCTTTTGTTTCTTGTGTCAATGCTAATATAGACTCTTGCTTGTTAAGACTTGAATTGAATTGCATGCTTTGATTGCTTTACTTAAAAGTCCTTATTTGGTTGTGTGGCATGTCACCACAGAAATTATGCTTGTTATCATTTACCTACTCGAGGACGAGAAGGAATTAAGCTTCGGGATGTTGATACGTCCCAAACGTATCTATATTTTCTTCTTGCTCCTTGCATGTTTTGTGTGACTTTGCCATGTTTTGCTTGAACTTTCATACACTTTTGAACCTATTTGGACTAACCTATTAACTCAGTGCACCCAGTTGCCAGTTTCTGTTTTCTGTTGTTTTTGTATTTCAGGTTTTCCGGCCATTAAAAGTGCTCCAAAAATTCCGGAAAAAATATATAAGAAATCAGCGCAACAGAAGCTTCCGGAATCACCAAGAGAGGGAAGGGGGGCCACCACCAGGCATCCAGGAGGGCAGGTGGCGCGGCCCCACCCTGGGCCGCGCCAGGGACCCTCCTGACTGCCTCGTGGGTCCCCTCGACGCCCCCCTTAGCCTATATTTACCCCTCGGGGTAGAAACCCCTAATATCGATCTCTTTCTCGCGAACTCCCCTCTGTACCGCCGCCGCCGCCGTTTCAAGATCGGGGCTGCCTGGAGAAGCTGCCCCGGCACCCTGCCGGGAGGAGGAACCCCCACCGGGAGACCATGCATAGCCATGGACGCCTCCCGGATGTGCCGTGAGTAGTCCCCCTTGGACCATGGGTCCGTGACCAGTAGCTATGTGATCAATCTCTCCCCCCTTTGAGATTCCATTTTCGAGTCCTCGTGAGCTGCCTCACATGATCGAGGCATCTATGTAATTTATGTTGTTGCAATGCTGAGTTTGTTGGGATCTGATGGATTATGAGAATATGTTCAGATTGTGATGAGTAATATATTTGGTTCTTCTCTTTTATGTTTTGTTCTTGAGTAAATTCTTGCATGTTCTCCGTTGCGGTATTTGCTTTGGCCAAGTATTTTATTTGCAACTCCAAGAGAGAGCGTTATGCTTGATTGTGGGTTCAGCCCCTTGATGTCTAGTTTGAGTGACAGAAACATGAGACTAGGGGATGTGTTGTTGCCACCAGGGATAAAACAACGGTGCTTGTACCTGCGGGTGCAAGGATTGTTTACTTTACGCAAAGTTCTTTTAATGCAGTTGTCTGTTGCTTTGAGTTTACACTTTGGGTGGGATTCGCAACTTAATACCAGCGAGATGTTCTGGATAGATATCTCAAGATGGATGATTCGTAGTAGATGCAGATGGATTTCGGTCTACTTACCTTGGCGTACTGCCCATTGCTTTTGAGCCCTTCCTTTCTTTGCAGCATAGTTAGCATTGCGGTGCCTTCATAATCATGTCAATTTCCCAACTGTGATTTGTTTACCTCGCTAGCACTTTTATCGTCTTTTGGGAGAGAGACATCACTAGTGATAATCACGGGACCCCGGTCCATCTTCACATTATTGTTCACACCCTCAATTTACTTTCAGATTTTACTTTCCTTTGCAACTTGTATCTCTTGCGTTGATCCTTTGTAAACGACAAGGCCGGAGGAATTGACAACTCCTCTGTACTCGTTGGGAGCAAAGTTATTTGTTGCTGTGTGTAGGTCCACGACAACACCCTAGTCAGCAAGAAATTTCTGGCGACGTTGCCACCTACTTGCATCTCCTGAGTCCTACTGGTTCGATAACCTTGGTATCTTCACCGAGGGAAACTTGCTGCTGCACTGCATCTCAAACCTTCCACTTGGGGTAACCAACGAGGGGCGAGAAGCCATCATGCATCTATGTAATTTCTGTTGTTGCTATGCTGAGTTTGTTGGAATCTGATGGATTATGAGACTATGTTCAGATTGTGATGAGTAATATATTTGGTTCTTCTCTTTTATATTTTGTTCTTGAGTAAATTCTTGCATGTTCTCCGTTGCGGTATTTTCTTTGGCCAAGTATTTTATTTGCAACTCCAAGAGAGAGCGTTATGCTCGATTGTGGGTTTAGCCCCTTGATGTCTAGCTTGAGTGACAAAAACATGAGACTAGGGGATGTGCTGTTGGCACCAGGGATAAAACAACGGTGCTTGTACCTGCGGGTGCAAGGATTGTTTACTTTACGCGAAGTTCTTTTAATGCAGTTGTCTGTTGCTTTGAGTTTACACTTTGGGTGGGATTCGCAACTTAATACCAGCGAGGTGGTCTGGATAGATATCTCAAGGTGGATGATTCGTAGTAGATGCAGATGGATTTCAGCCTACTTACCTTGGCGTACTGCCCATTGCTTTTGAGCCCTTCCTTTCTTTGCAGCATAGTTAGCATTGCGGTTTCTTCATAATCCTGTCAATTGCCCAACTGTGATTTGTTTACCTCGCTAGCACTTTATCGTCTTTTGGGAGAGAGACATCACTAGTGAAAATCACGGGACCCCGGTCCATCTTCACATTATTGTTCACACCCTCAATTTACTTTCATCTTTTACTTTCCTTTTCACCTTTTATCTCTTGCGTTGATCCTTTGTAAACGACAAGGCCGGAGGAATTGACAACTCCTCTGTACTCGTTGGGAGCAAAGTTATTTGTTGTTGTGTGCAGGTCCACGACAACACCCTAGTCAGGAAGAAATTTCTGGCGACGTTGCCACCTACTTGTATCTCCTGAGTCCTACTGGTTCGATAACCTTGGTATCTTCACCGAGGGAAACTTGATGTTGCATTGCATCTCAAACCTTCCACTTGGGGTAACCAACGAGGGGCGAGAAGCCATCAGGCGCGGCCATTAAAGAGCCCCTGCGACGATTGGACTGGACGCCGGTCGGCGGTCGATTGGACTCCTCAGCATTGATTCGTCTGCTCCGTCGTCAGGCGCGAGGAAGCCGAGGCGAGGGGATGTGGACAAGGACGAGGCGGGGATATACGCCGACAGGGTGGGTCCACTCGGCGTGGTGTGCGCGAAAGCGCGGCGCGGTTTTCCTTTCATGCCAACTTTATTCGTCCGGCGCCACCAAGCGACCCCTATCACGTTGGGTTCGGCTTGTGATCGTCGGATTCAGTTTTGACCCAATCCGAGGCTAATTGAACTGTTGAGGGCGTGCTTGGGAAAAAAAATCATCCGGCGCAAATAGCGCCACCTAGATATTGGGGTTGCGACTCTAAGAGCATCTCCAGCAGCGCCCCTAAGAGTCCCCCAAGCCGGCGCTATTTGCGATGGACGGACGAATTTCACCCAGCCGCTCCCCCAAGGGCCCAAATAGCGTCGGATTAGGCCAAATTTGAGTCTGGCGATCCCAAGTCGACCCGGCGCGCCGGGGGTCGCTTGGGGGCGCCGGATGAAAGAAAACGGTGCGAACGAGGGAACCTTTCGCGTCCTTTCGCGCGCGCCGCGTCCACGGCCCTACCTGTCGGTGTCTTTCCACGCGCCACCCTCATCCTCTCGCCTCGTCTTCCCTGCTCCTGGTGACACCGCAGGGGAATCAATGCGGCATTGGAGTCGAGTCCAATCGCCACGGCAGGAGATTCAATGCGGCCGCGGTGAGTAGTCCAATCGCCGCCCACAGCGTCGCCGCGTGTCCCACCGCATGTACACGCCGCCCCGCTATATAAAGCACCCTCGTCTCGCCGTCGTGAAACGCCGCACACTCCACTCGGCTCCTCTCCTCTCTTCCTCCTCTCGTCGCGCTCCGCCCACCACTCGCCGCCATGGACGGGCTCGAGAGGAACAACTTCACTGGCCGCAGCCTCCTCCTGATGAAGGCGATCCTCCTCGTGCAGGCCGGCTCCCCCTGCCCACCGGACACGCGCCCCCCGCACGACTGGGTGCTCAGCAACGGCAGCGTGTCGGTGCCAAAGGAGGGTGTCCCCTTCGACATGGAGGTCGAGGCCATCCGGGTGGCCATGACGGAGGCCGAGCGCGCCAACCCGGCGAACTAGCCGTCCAACGTGGCCAGCTGGACGACATACTAGGATAAGTGTTGGTGTTCCCATAGTTGGATGGAAACGTTCTAGGATTACTAGCAAAGTTGCCCCTATAAGCATTGTTATTGAAGTTGTTTCTAGCAATAAATTTCACATCTACTTGTTCTTGAGCAACCAAAGAATTTAAAGGAACATCATGAGGATCAATAGAGGGTTGCTTGGTAAGTAGAGACATAATTAAGTCAAATTTTTCATTTAGGGAGGTAATTTCCTCGAAAGAGTTTACCTTCCTACCCGTTGGAGCGCGTTCGGTGTGCCATTGGGAATAGTTGGTCATCATCTCATCGAGAAGTTTTGTGGCAGCACCAAGTGTAGTTGACATAAAGGTTCCTCCGGCGGCCGAATCTAACAGGTTCCGCGAGGTAAAGTTCAAGCCTGCATAAAAAGGCTGGATAACAATCCAGGTAATCAAACCATGTGGAGGGCATTTCTTAACAAGAGATTTCATTCGTTCTAAAGCTTGGGAAACGTGTTCATTATCCACGTGCTTAAAATTCATAATGTTACTCCTCAATTGGATAATTTTAGCAGGTGGGTAGTACTTCCCAATAAAAACATCTTTGCAATTATCCCAAGAATCTATGTTATTCCAAGGCAAAGATTGAAACCAGATTTTAGCTCCTTCCCTCAAAGAAAAAGGAAAAATCTTGAGCTTAACAACATCACCTTCTACTTCTTTATACTTTTGCATATCACATAACTCAACAAAATTATTTAAGTGTAAAGCAGCATCATCTCCAGCACCAGAGAATTGATCTCTCATAACAAGGTTTAGCAAAGCAGGTTTAATTTCATAAGAGGTAGCTGAAGTGGCAGGTGTGGCAATAGGAGTGCAGATAAAGTCTTTGTTGTTGTGACTAGTGAAGTCACACAACTTGGTATTTTCAGTGGAGCCCATAGTAGCAGCAAGTGTGGCAGATTTTTTTGTAATTTTTGATATAAGACACAAAGAAAAAAAATAAAAGGTAAACTAACAAGACTAAAAAGCAAAGGTAAAAGGTAGTGGGCAACTCCCCTATCTTAGCACTCGGAGTCCCCGGCAACGGCGCCAGAAATTCGCTTGATGGAGAGAGAGTTGACTAGTGCAACTCCTCTCCTCGTTGGTTACCCAAGTGGAAGGTGTGATGTAGGATAACGACAAATTTCCCTCAGTAAAGATACCGAGGTTTGTCTCCAGTAGGACTCCGGAGATGATAAGTAGGTGTCAGCGGCGCAACTGACGTGGACCAGCACACAACACAAATAACTTTGCTCCCAACGAGTACAGAGAGGTTGTCAATCTCTCCGGCCTTGCTGTTTACAAAGGATCAATGCAACAGATAAAAGTGATAATAGTAGCAACTGGAAAGTAAAAGCAAGAAAGTAAATGAGCGTGTAAACAATGATGAGAATATGGACCGGGGTCCCGTGATGTTCACTAGTGATGTCTCTCTCCCAAAAGACGATAAAACTGCTATGCGAGGTAAACAAATTACAGATGGGCAATTGAAAGGATTATAAACGCACCGCAATGCTAACTATGTTACAAAGAAAGGAAGAGGCTCAAAAGCATGGGCAGTACGCCAAAATAAGTAGACTGAAATCCAACTTCATCTACTACTAATCATCCACCTTGAGATATCTATCCAGAACATCTCGCTGGTATTAAGTTGCGAGCCCCACCCAAAGTGTAAACCCAAAGCAATAGACAACTGCATTAAAAACACTTTGCGTAAAGTAAACAATCCTTGCAACCGCGGTTAAAAGCATCGTTGTTTTCTCCCTTGTGGCAACATCACATCCCCTAGACTCATGTTTCTGTCACTCAAGCATGTCATCGGGGGGGGGGGGGCATGAACCCACAATCGAGCATAACATTCCCTCTTGGAGTTACTACCTACTACTTGGCCAAAGCAATAAACAACAACGGAGAAGATGCAAGAACTACTTAGGAACAAAAATATAAAAGATAAGAACCAAATATATTACTCAATCACAATCTGAACATAATCTCATAATTCATCAGATCCCATCAAACTCAGCATAGCAACAGCAGAAAGATTACATATGTGCCTCGATCATGTAGGGCAGCTCACGAGGTCTAAACCATGAAGAACAAAGAAGGGAGGAGAACATCACAAAGATACTGATCACGGACCCATGGTCCAAAGAAAACTACTCACGGCACATCCGGGAAGCGTCCATGGTGGAGGGGAAGCTCCCGAAGGTCGATCCTCCCTCCGGCAGGGTGCCGGGAAGAGGTCTGCTGGCGCTCCCGATCTTGGAAGCGCGGCGGCGGCGGAACAGAGGCGAGATCGCGAAAAAGGGTTCTGTCTTCGAAAGTTTCCCGTGGCGGAGAATATATAGGCGAAGGAGGGAAGCCAGGGGGGAACCAGGGGTCCAGGCACCCCCCTGGCGCGGCCAAGCCCTAGGACGCGCCAGGGGGCCGCCTGGGGCCCTGGTGGGTCCCACCTGGTCCTCCGACGGGACTCCGGAAGGTTCCTTCACACTGTTTTTATCTGTTTTTTCCCGGATTTTTGGAGCACTTTTAATACGGGGGAAAACTGAAATAGAAAAACAGCAAAAAACAGAAACTGACACTGGGGTGCACTGAGTTAATAGGTTAGTCCAAATATGATTAAAAGTGTATGAAAATGTATCTAGATCATAGCAATATCACACAAAACATGCATGAAACAAGTAGAAATTATCGATACGTTATGGACGTATCATCGAGCCCCCTCCGGCCACCGCGTAAGACGACGAGGAGGATGACCCCGGCCTCGCCTGGGCGCGGAGCGACTACCTCCTCGGCGAGATGGAGCGCCAGAGGAAGGAGTGGGACTTCTTCGAGGAGAAGAAGCGTGTCGAGCCGGCGGCACGGGGAGGGGCAGCAGCAGCTGCAGCAAGCCCGCACCGCCGCCGCCGGTTGATCCAGCGGTGGTGGTGCTCGACGACACTGACGACGAGGTCGAGGCACCGCTGCGGCACCGGAGGAGGAGGGGGCCGCCCGGCGGCGGCGCATGCAGTGCACAGGCTGTCGTGAAGCGCGAGCCCAAGGACGACGGCGTCGCTGGCGTGGCCGCTGGAGGAGGCGCCGGAGAAGGCGACGACGAGCTCGACATGAAGCACATTTACTCTTTTTTTGCTTTTCAGTAGTTTATTTTTTTAGTTGCTACTATGTAAATTAGACGAAATATTATGAATTCGGCTAAAGTTTATTTAAATTCGCGTGTTTTTATTAAAATTGGGCCGAACGTGAGGGGCCGCGACTGGCGGGCCGGTCGCCCAAGCCATTTTCATCGACCGAGCGTCCGCAAACGGCGCTAAAATAGTGCCGAAAAACGACATGGGAGAGCGAACAGCCGAAGATACTCTAAGTTCACTCAAACTTTGTTTTATATCCGGACATGTGATCGTGCAACTTTGTGGGGGTCCTTCTCTGGATTCACCACCATCCGAGGAGCATCGACAAGACGCGACCACGTAAGTAGCGAGTTCTCGGTGGCGATAGCCTAGCCGGAACCCAACCCGGGGCCAAAAAAAACATCACGTCCATCCGTCACGGACAAACAAAATAAAGGCATGCATCGTGCATGCATGCATGATGGACGGTTCGACGCGTACTTTGAACCCCAGCCTTTCCCACTGCCCCACAACACGCACGATACAATCCATCCATCCAACCAAGAACAAGTGCCCACACCGCGTCTGATGATCTTCAGTTGCTTCATACGCCGCGGTCGATGGACGCGACGCCACGGAGTGCTGGCCACATATTTGCGTGTTTATTACTGCAAGCTGAAAACCACCTGCAGGGAAGGAGCCCACGTCGGCCGGCGCGAGGAACAGGGCGCTGATTCGCGAGAGAGCGCGACGAGACGGGACGAACTGCCAGACATTCTGGGCTCCTGAGTCCTGACGACGCCGTCACGTTGGTCGGCAGCGGTGCGGTCACGTTGCGCCTGAAGCTCGATGAAGCTATGGCCGGGCTACTAGTAGCCATGCAAGTGGCAGCAGATGCGTACAAGCGCATGGCATCCGGCGCGTCCACAGGTCGCCCTGCGTTCACCTGGCTTCCACTGCCAGTGCCAGTGCCTGTGGCCGAGGCCGAAGCCCAGGCGCGACTCGATCAATCGTTGCGCCGGCGCGGCCGATCGACGGCGACGGGCACGTCGGAATCGGGTGTGATTGGCAGGTTGGTGCCGCGCCGGCCCAACCGTTGCTCCTACCACTGCCAATCTAGCAAGCAGATGCGGTGGTCACCAACCGCGCCAACCCGCCGCACATGGCTGCTCCTCTAGCTGCTGCCTGCTGCTACTTGTTTTGCCCAAGCAGCTACAAACTACATTCATTCACGTCCAAGTCGAAGACTTCCCCCGTTCTCTTTGCATATTATAAATCCGGTAATGCCCGAGACATACGCATTCCCGCGTTTACTTTGCCAAGGAGAGGCCGGCCTGAGCCGGACGGAGACGTTGCCAATTTGGCACTTCTGCTCTCTTGTTTGCCGGCTGCCTACTCCTTCCCGCCGGATTCTGTATTACTATTGTATAGGAGCAGAGTGTGAACTAAGCACGGAATATAATCTTCAGTTGAAAACCAACCACATGCGCCTAAGAATGTGTGTGTGCGCGCCGTTTCCTGGGGATGAGTTTTGTTTGCGCGAGCTCGTTCAACGAAGGGGATATGCATCCAATTTCTGAGTCAAGTGCTTGGAGGAAATTACTTCTTTTTTGCTGAGAGTTGAAAGCCAAGCAAAGATGGAAATGTTCATGTTAGGCAGTGCTTCTAATTCAAAAATACCTTGCAAATATATACGAGTGTATCACAAGTATTTACAAGAAGCACAAACTGGACACTTGGCTCCTCAAACTGGACTGACGAGAATTCATACGACGCTCCTAGCTTATAACAAGTTAACATCAACAAACTAAGGTACAGTACCATCACTGACTGACACAACTACTACATGGATGGGAAGTCCAAATTATAAGTTAAGATCGTATAACACACGTATTTTTACAGACGACAACATTCATAGCACGCTCCTAGCTTACAAGTTAACATCTCAAGAAACTAAGGTACAGTACCATTCACTGACTGACAGAACTACGACTACTACATGGATGGAAAGTCCGAATTATAAGCACAAGTTAGCTACTTGAAGATTCAGCAATGAATGAACGATGGAGACAAGGCACGTAAGCGCACAACATCGCACATGTCCAACTCACGAGCGCCATTAATCTTGCTCCAACAGGTTAAATCCTAGTATCAAACATCGCACGGGCTAATGCCGGACAGCCGATCGATGGAGCTCAGCTCAGGGGCAGAGCGTCTCGCGCACGTCGGCGAAGGCCGCGAGGATGACCGGGTAATGCCGCGGCGAGTTGAGCACCAGGTACGTCTCCAGCAAGCTCTCCGCGCTGTGCTCCCCTTGGCCTTGGTCGTCGGCGATCATCTCCTCCATGGACTTGCGGAAGTCCTCGTACGGGTCCGCGGAGCGCTTCACCACCGCGAACCCGCCGTCCGTGGCGGCGGACGCCGTGGACCCCCGCGGCATCTCGAAGCTGTAGCGGCAGCTCTGCGACGCGCCGCGCCGCGGACCGGCCGGCGGCGCCCGGCATGGCCCGGACACGGAGGCGCGCGCCTTGGCGGCGCCCTTGAGCGGGCAGTTGTAGAAGTCGGACGAGTCGGAGGAGAAGCTCCTGGACGAGAAGAGGTTGCGCGAGTCCTCGTCGTACTCGTCGTCGGAGGAGCTGCTGCTGAGCAGCCTGCGCGACGAGTCCCTCGTCGACGGCCTGCGGGCGCCGGCAGGCCGCTCCTTCCACCTGGGCAGCGGCGGCAGGGGCGCCATTGGGAACGGAGAGGAGGGCGGGCACTTGCGGCCCTCCCACTCGCTGGTCTCGAACGTGCCATTCCTGATGGCGGCGTCGTCGTCGGCGTCGAGCGGCGCGAGGAGGAGGGAGGGGTCGGCGGCGTCGACGGAGCGGCGGCCGGCGCAGTCGATGGTGATGCGGATGAGCGGGACGGTGCGGCGCGCGGAGACGGAGAGGCGGCGGTCGTGGTGGTCACCGCCCGCGGCCTTCCTGCCGAACCGGCCGTAGGAGGGCAATGCGAGCGGCGGCGGCGCGGCGTCTTCGTCGCGGCGCTTCCTGCCGCTGCCCGAGCGCCTGGAGAAGACGGAGAGGATGGCCGCCAGCCGGTGCTTGAGCTTCTTGCGGCCGATGCCGGAGCTGGAGCGGTCCATGGCCGTGTGCCGCGGGTGTGGCAGTTGCTGCTGCGTGGACAGAGGGAGAGCGCGCGGGAGCTGCGGGGAGGGCGGGAGAGAGATCGGGTGAAGTCGAGCCGAGAGTTTGGTCTGCTATCGCATTCGCGCCGAGCTATAATGCGGCTTCGTGCGGGGGCCTTTTAACCGCCCCGAACCAAACCGCCAAGGGGGAGGGGGGGACACGGTCGTGGCCACGGCGGGGATGATGGGGACGGGCGCCACGTAACATACATAGTGGGAGAACAAATGGCCCGAGGAGGCGGTTACGCGCTGGCTGCGTCTTGGATCCCATTTCACCTCCTCCTGGATTTAGCTTACTGACAAGATTGGCCTTCTAATGGCCCTCGCTAATAAGCGTCGTCTTGCGCTTGTCCGTGCGGCGCATGGACTGGCTCGTGAGCGGCGCACGGGATTGCAAACGTGACCGATTCATCATTGTGAAATCTGTGCAAATTGACCTGTGAATCAAGTTGTAGTATAAGTTTGGTTGGCGATTTGGCATACATTCTCTGTGCCTGCACCAGGGCTTTGCAAGTGCAAGGCTGCTGCAAACTGCGGCGCAGTTTTACTGCGCAAAATCGGCCGGCCGGCCATGTCACGGTTTTGACCACGCCAACTTTGCTGCAGTCTGTCTGTACACCACTGCTACAGCATCGCCAGTAAAGTACATACGTACCGGTACTAGTACTGCTCCAGCAGTATACTTTTCAAGAGAGCGTTACGTAAACAAATACGGAGTACGTAACAGCGTATAGGCTGTACACGCTGTCAATTGTTAAATGATGTTGCTCCGTGGCATTAAGCGCCCAACAGCTGTGGGGACTGGGGAGGAAGGAGCCCAGCCAGCTGAGCTGTTCTTTGGGACTGCAAGCAAGTATCTATACCTATCGCGTAGACGGCGCACAGCTTTTTAAGATTTGACCTTATTAACACAAACAAACAGACAGGTGTTGCAACTCCTAATACAAAACTCAATGAAAGATTGGATTGGCTCCTACTTATATAATTAAGCCTAACAAACCAACCATGCATGCATGCATGAACACCAAGAACCAAGGAATAGAGCATGTTACAGGTGCAATGCAGCCTGCCTGCAATTATCTGACCAGTGTTGTGCGTCCAGTCCAGGCTTTTCTTAATCGATGTCTCTCGGGTGGAAGGAAACAACTGTAGTAGAATGGATCCCAATAATGTGGCACCTTCACCGCCTTCTGTACACCACGAAAAAAAAAACAGAAATCATTGACTAGTCAACAAGTGCCCTCATCTCCTGCCATTTGTGTGATGCAACAGGGTCCCAGGGACCAAATAACAAACAAAGATGTGAGATTCCCGATGATGATTAGCTGACACGCGACTTTGTTTAATCTACAGGACGCACAATCTTATAATCACAAAATAACAAGGACAAAACTTTGAGATTGTACTAAAGGTTATACAACAATATAGAAGAGGAAAAACACAGGGTGGTTGATTTCAGCGGCTTGTCTGCATTACCCGTCGGCCTGTTGATTGAGTAATCATCGTGTACCAGACCAGGGCTATCGTGGACAATCCACAGCTCAAAAGGAAAATCAGTTGGTGGAACCCTGATTGCAAAGGTGCATGCAGTTTGCTCTTGTTTCGGTCCTATCCTTGTTGTTGTTCCTCCTCCTAATGCTTGCGCCAATAGTTTCTGAGCTGAGACATGTGCAGAAGTATCTCGTCTCTGCCTTGGTTCGTTACGCTGCTCGTCATTATCCACGGAGGTGCCGCCTCGAAATATTCACGGATCAGGCCCTGGAAGCACTCTACATTTTCTTCCGGTCTCTTGCCACCGTTTTTCTTCTTCTTGCGCTTGTCGCACTTTGTGAACACAATGGTCATTGGAACCTGAAAAAACGAACATTGAGATAGAACATAAGAACATTAAAATTGATCAATATCAAGACTTTCTGTTCAACCAGCTACCAATTTCCTCCCATTTTTCTATTAACAAAATAATGCATATTTGATGCAGTTGTAACTGTATACATGTTGCAAGGTACTAGTACATAACAGATCTATAACTAATAGTCTACATCTTTAACCAGATTTACCAGACATCAATGCATCAAGAGAAGAGATATATATGGAAGACAATAACGCATGATCTAGATCTCGCCTGTTATTACTTACACAAGTTCTCCATAACTATATGTCCGAATAGAGGAATATGTAAATGGATGCCCTCAGGACATTCAATGATGCAAACATAGGTCCATGTCCAAAGGGGAGTGCTTTGCACTGAATTGCAACCAAACAAAAGAGAGGATGGTTGAATCTCACAAAAGGGAAAATAATGGTTGTGGGGCGGGGAGGCACCAATAAAAGGACATAAGAGCTTACAGCAACAATACTGGTCGTTATTGACTGGGTAGGACAAGCTCAGGCTTTGTTACAAAGGGTGGGTGAATCAGTGGGGACACTGCAGTAGCAGTACTGTACAAAGAATGTGGAAAGCCACGAGAACTAGCTCCAAGGCAGGATTACTTTGTTAAGACACAGCCATGTTGTCGGACTTGAGTTTGCCAGAAGATTTCTCTTTGAATCGACAACTTTTGACTCCTGTACACGAGATTGGGGGTTCCGCAATCAAGCTGCACTAGGAAGGTTTGGTAGGGTCTTGAGACAGATGTATGGACACTATCCAAAAATAAAAATAGAAGGTGATGTCATAAACCCCAGTGACAGCAGCATTCAATGACAAAAGAGCCCATTGCATCCTACTTTTATCAAATGACAAACATTTCTCAAATACATATTACAATCAGAAACTTGTTAGGGGTTCACAGATGTTTTATCTTCACAATCATGAGTAGGAGATCATATTTGTCACTTTTCTGTTCAAATTTAAACAATTAGCTTTAAACTAACTAAATTAGCCTCTGAACTCTTTACATACTTGATGGAAACCTATTCTTGAAAGATTGAAAAGGGATCTAAAGGTCAACTGTGAGAACATTTGTCACGAATATCCTTCTAAAATATTGAAATAATGGCAGGAGTTTGATTATGCAAATTCAAAACACAAACCACATCCATTTTAGGCAAATATAGAGATATTGCTTTCATGCTCCTTTTGTTGGGGCACTTTGTCCTTTCAACGGCATTACTACACTCCTTGAAGTATATTCATTTCAACCAAAGATTTTACTCTATTCCTTTAAACAACATCCTATACGTATACGGATTGAGTGAGCTAGCTTTCACCAACATTGTATATAACTAGAGTGAACTCTCGTAATCGGTGGTTCATGTTTTAACTAATTTCTTCAGATCATTATCTGCAGGGTTCAACTATCCATTTGAACTGCGTCATCTTCATGAGGTTTTTGTGTCCAAAGAACTCTGATTTATGTGTGTGCTGCACTTATTGTATCCACAAAAGACTTTACTTCATGTGCCAGTTTATCGGTGGCCTTCTTATTAGGCTTGATGTTGTGTGCTCTGCTATTGTTAATGGTGTTTTCAGATGGCCCAAACTAAAGAGATGATTGCTTTTCAAATATGTTCTCATTATATTGCATCGGTCGAAGGGCAAAGCAAGAATAAGGAAAAGTAATCATGAGGATCACCTATGATGCTATGATGTAGGTGAAATCACATGTTGAGAGCAAACAAATAAAACAATCCTCAAATGGAATGCCCCATGACAAGCACATCAAAGGTATATTTGAAGTTGTAGCAATTTAACTCGAAATTGAAACCATTGTCATATCTTTTATATCTAAATAGCTAGCCCCCACTAACAAATTTCTCTCAACCTGCAAGTGTGCCACCTCAGCATGAGGACCTCTACCAACGTTTAAACGCGAAGGAAGGTGAAAGGGTCATCTATAAGATGGCCAAGGTCCGACAGAGGAAGGTGGGGGATGTCAAGCAAGTCAAATGCATCATGGACGAAGCAGATCCACTTCTGGTGAAGGATGAGGAGATCAAGCATAGATGGTGAAAGTACTTCGGGAAGTTGTTCAATGGGGAGAATGAGAGCTCTACCATTGAGCTAGACGACTACTTTGATGATATGAATAGACGTTTTGTGCGGCGAATCCAGGAGGCCGAGGTCAGGGAGGCTTTAAAAAGGATGAAAGAAGGCAAGGTGATGGGCTGATTGTATCCTCATTGAGGTGTGGAGAGGACTTGGAGACATTGTGATAGGATGGCTAACCAAGCTTTTCAACCTCATTTTTTGGTCAAACAAGATGCCTCAAGAATGGAGGCGAAGTATATTAGATTATTCGTACCAATCTTTAAGAACAAGGGATGTTCAAAGTTGTACTAATTACCGTGGAATTAAGTTGATGAGCCATACAATGAAGCTATGGGAGAGTCACTGAGCAATGCTTAAGAAGAATGACAAGGGTGACCAAAAATCAGTTTGGTTTCATGCCTATGAGGTCGACCATGGAAGCCATTTTCTTGGTATGACAACTTATGGAGAAATACATGGAGCAAAAGGACCTGCATATAGAGTTCATTGACTTGGAGAAGGCCTAAGATAAGATACCACATAATGTCATGTGGTGGGCGTTGGAGAAACACAAAGTCCCAACAAAGGTTTACAATGTTGTGACAAGTGTGCCAACAAGCGATGGCGAGATTGACGACTTCCCAATTAAAATAGGACTTTACCAAGAGTCAACTTTGAGCCATTATCTTTTCGCTTGGTGATGGATGAGGTCACAACGTTATACAAGAAGACATCCCATAGTGTATGCTCTTTGCGGATGATGTGGTGCTAGTCAACGATAGTTGAACGGGAGTTAATAGAAAGAGTTATGGAGACAAACTTTAGAATCAAAAGGTTGTAGGCTTAGTAGAACTAAAATTGAGTACATGAAGTGTGGTTTCAATACTACTCCCTCCGTAAAGAAATATAAGAGCGTTTAGATTGCTACTTTAGCTATCTAAACTCTTTTATATTTCTTTACGGAGGGAGTACTAGGTAGGAAGAAGAGGAGGAAGTTAGCCTTAATGGGTCGATGGTACCTCAGAAGGACACCTTTCGATATTTGAGGTCAATGCTACAGAAGGATGGTGATATCGATGAAGATGTGAGCCACCAAATCAAAGATGGATGGGTGAAGTAGCACCAAGCTTCTAGCGTTCTCTATGATAAGAGAGTGCCACAAAAGCTAGAAGGCAGATTCTACAGAACAACAATTCGATCTGCGATCTTGTATGGCGCTAAATGTTGGCCAACTAAAAGGTGATATGTCCAATAGCTAGGTGTAGCAGAGATGCGCATGTTGAGATGGATATGTAGCCACACAAGGAAGGATCGGGTCCGGAATGATGATATACGTGATAGAGTTAGGGTGGCACTAATTGAAGAAGCTTGTCCAACATCGTCAGAGATGGTTTGGGCATATAAAGCCAGTGGCGGAGCCAGGAATGCTCGACGCCACGGGCAGCCCCAGGCAAGTTTCAAGTACTGTGGCTACAGTGAACAAAGGAATCAGCGTCGATGCATAGAGGACTGTTAAGGCGTGTTGATAATGTCAAGGGAGGTTGGGGTAGACCAAACTTGACATGGGAGGAGTCCGTGAAGAGAGATCTGAAGGAGTGAGATATCACCAAAGGATTTAGCTATGGATAGGGGTGCGTGGAAGTTAGCTATCCACGTGCCAGAACCATGACTTGGTTGTGATATCTTATGGGCTTCAACTCTAGCCTACCGCAACTTGTTTGGGACTGAAAGGCATTGTTGTTGTCGTTGTTGGATGTGGTTCGTTTGGTTATGATACACCCCACCAATTTTTTCAGCGGATTATAGTTAAGAACAGAACGCACAGCCCAACCTTCGGAGGGCATAGTTGTGAGGTGCTGGAGACCACAGTGGTGGTCCCTTCGGTGGCTGTTCTACCATGACGTAGGAAGAGGTAGAGGGTGAGGACTGGTCGGAAGCTATCCTCCTTTATCCCTGGTATATTGATTGATTGAAACTCTATTACAAGGTAGGTCCCATTCTATAGGAGTACAGGACCAAGTCCGTAATGAACACAAACTGAAAACAATACCCTAAACAAATACACAAATGTGGATTGCTAGGTGCATCTCCTACTGAGTACTGATAACCTATCAGGTGCATCTCCTGATCAGATTGGAACTGGAACAGAAAAGATCCTTGTTTACTTGAAGATCAGGTCATAGGATCGGTGTGCATATGTGTGGCCCCACATGACAGAGGACATCTACACTCCTCCTTTAGAGCAAGAGGAAAAAGCAAGACAGGGAACACCCCTCCCCTTTGTATGTCATGATAAGGGGTGCCCCTCACTGTCTCTTCTGAGATCTCTATCTTAACTCTCTAATCTTCCACGTGAACATGCTACTTCAATTTGTTTTCATTCCAATTCCTATACCTTACTCCTTGGATGTCTTCACATCCACCCATGGATACCAAAATTTGTTGTCTAGTCCTTGTTGAATTTGATGTCTAATCTTCGTACTAAGACAAATTTGTTCTTTCAGCAAATCTCTAACAAGGCCACAGGAACTCTTCTACGAATAATTCAAACTATGTAAAGGTTATTCATGATAAATGAATAACCACCGAGCATGTCGAACAAAACTAGTGTTCTGAGTGTACTTTAACTAATCTCAAGATGCCTACTGTCAGTGTCATATCAGATGTACCTGAAGAGACAGAACCCTACTGCTTTCAATGCACAAGATTAAAATGCCTAAAATCACCCCTGATTCATGGTAGTAAAGTAAGATAAATAACTGTGAAACCTTATGAGTCACTAATAAATTCCTAATTATTCGTACTGCAAAGTTTGACATGATGCATACCTTTTGACTAGGACTACATAGGGACAAATATAGATTACTGACAGTCTAAAGTCTAATATAGCATTGTAATTTGTTTCATCAGAACGACAAAAAAGAGAAACTCCATGTGTGCACGGACACATCTTTCAATGGTACGGGTAAATAGGTTGACTAATTTCTTATAACATGATGGACTATCATCATTGGTACTTCAATATGCAGAACATGTACATAGCTAACTAGTTCGACATCTTTAATATGAAGATTTAGTTGTTTGGGAAGTATGGCTTACCTTATTTTGCCCAAGCCAACTAGCATAGTCAAGATCAATCTTCTTAGCAGGAATACTTGCATCTATAAGCAGGAATACTGACACCAAATTATCCCTGCTGAGGAAGTAATTTCTAGTAAATTCATCCCAATCTTTACGAGCTACCTGTGGTGCTGATGCATATCTGTTCAAATAAATACTTTAGTTAAAACCAGAAGATGGAGAATATTTCAAAAAAAATATTAGTTCCAACCAGTTGAGTTGTATTTTCTACTGCCATGGATCCTTTCCACATTTGCTGTATGTCCAAATAAGCACATATATTTCGATTTTTATTATCCTACATAAAGCAGTTTCAAAGAAAACACAAGTCCACATAGTGTTGTTGACATATACTTCCTCTGTAAACTAATATAAGACGTTCTATATCACTATTTTAGTGATCTAAAACATCTTCTATTTATAAACGGAGGGAGTACAATATATCTGTGCATAACTCAAATCAATAAAATACTGGATATGCACAGTCACAGTCCATACTAGATGGTGTGAACATTCTTTTAGATTACCGAATATCAAATATATTCCGAAATGATTGGCACCAACTTGATCAGCATAATCATGTTTGTGTACAAAGTCTAGAACTCCAGGTTAAAGTAACCTGCTTTTCACCAACAAAGTAACCTTGATTTAATAAAATTGTTTCCTGTTCCTAGAGATACTACCTATGCACCATAGAAGTTACTCTAGAACTTATCCATTGATGAACTCTTCGTAGGTAGACAGTAACTTAATAGGCATCCAGTAGGTATTAACTAAAAGGAGGCTGATATGTCAAAAAGGGTAAGTAATTTCACAATTTAAGAGTACAGTTAAGCTACTCTATCCATTTCAACAATATCGATATTTGCAAGTAATATGTCAGCTTTAATTCCCATGAATCTGTAACATCAAAATTGGGCACGGAAAATTAGGAAGAGATATGTTAAGTTTCATGGCGACAAAACAGGCTTGAAGTTCAATGGTCAAACATTTTACATTCTTCTGCATGGTTAAGAACTTTTTCTGGAAAATACAGAAATTGAAAGTGGACTAAGAGCGGTACCATACCCATAACCAGGCAAGTCAACAAGGTACCAACTGTCATTTATTTTAAAGTGATTGATACACTGGGTCTTGCCTGCAATGATACAAAAAATTAAGAAAATTAATGGAATTAGGATGGAGAGTTGATCTCATATTATTACAGCTCTGCTGCAGTCTATCGTGTAAAAGGCCCAGGAACACGCAGCTGGAAAAAGGTCATGTTATGGGTTCCTCAACGTATTTCTAGAGAATATATTGACGCTAGACCACGCAGTTCCATATGGTTGCAGCAATTTTATAATTAGTAAAACCAAAAGATCTTAACAGTTTGGCAAAAGAAAAATGATGTAGAACTAGACAACACAGTTTCATGGTTTTTCTGCTCTCTTTTCCATTTGGGAATAAAATCAAACATGTGACCAACAAAACAAATCTCAAAGACCAAATTGCCATACCTTCTGAAAGACCAACACAACATTACAACAATAACCGAGTATAACCAGATGACTACGTCATAATAGGTGTGCATGACCATTATAAAGAAAAAGGGGTCACATACGAAGAAAGAATAACCAGCTTTTCTATGTATGAATGGAATTGAACAACTTGGTGTAAGATGCAGACGCATAATGTGCAATTTTAGAGCTAGACACTAAAACCCAGAATCAAGCCAATCATACCCCCTAAGAGGTGTCCCCTATGAAGTATGAACACAATTGGGGACTCAAATCCCAGAATAGCCCGCTTCTACCATATCCAGAAGTACTACACCACGCAAAGCCATCATATCAACTAGGTACTCGCCTCCTAGGCTCCTAGCAAGTAGTAGGAACTGGAGGACCTATCTTAGTCACTAAACCTTAAACCCCAGCAGCGTTACAGACTTACAATTGCAGCATATAATGAGGAAACAAAAACAAATGAAGTGCAACCTACCAGGCGTCTTGGAGGTGAGCGCGAGGCGCTTGCGGCGGACGAGCGAGTTGAGCAGTGAGGACTTGCCGACGTTGGAGCGGCCGACTAGCGCGAACTCGGGAAGCCCATCCTTGGGGCAGTCATCGGGTCGCACGCTGCTCTTAATGAAATCCGCGTTAACCACCTGCGCGTCGCCTCGCGCGTACGTGCCCAGCACGATGTTGGAGCCCTTGAGGACCCGCGCGGTCACGGCCTCCTCGTTCCCCGGGTTCACGTTCGCCCCCGGCGGCAGGAAGAGCCGGTCGAGAGGGAGCTTTACCTGCTCCTCCTGCGGCTCCCGGGGCTCTTCGGCGTCGAAGTGATCTGCGGGCTCTTCTGTATCGGGGTGCTCGACGGTTTGGGGGGCCGCAAGCTGAGAGAGGGCAGCGGAGCGAGGCGGGAGGGGGCGGCGAGGAGGGAAGCGGGAGGGGCGGAGGAGGAGTTTCGAGGTGGGGAGGGAGGGGAGGGAGAGGAGGCGAGGGAGGATGCGGTGGTAGAGGAGCATCGCCGCCGCCGGCGGTCAGGGGTTTGGATTTTGGAGGCCGCGAGAAGGGTGCGGCGTGGCTGGGGACGCACGGAGTGGAGTGGAAAAGCTCGGAGAACAGGATTGGGTGGGACCGGAAGGGCAAACTTCTTCTATGGAGGAAGCCGCATTTCAGGTGCGATCATGCGATCTAGCCATCTGAGCCATTGGATGGGGATCAAATGGCGCAGACCAATTGTTCAAGCAAAATCGGGACTTTATTTTCGGGCCAGTGATAGGCGCCAGTCGATTGCGCCGGTCAGACGCGAACCGTCTGATCTTAGCGATTTAACGGTCCAGATTCGCGCGTATCCCTTCGTTTTTTACTGCAACATTTGCGGTGCTTTCGCAACTTTTTTGGTACACGGATGCAACATTTTTTTGGTGTTTTTTGCAATAAAAAAATTGTGCCTAATCACTTTATAAATTTTTCGTTGTAGCAAAACTCTTAACGGTAGTAGGAAAAACACACAATGGTGGAAGCAAAAATTTAAACGGTTGCAATATTGTGCGTAACAAAAAACATACAACGATAGTAGCAAAAACATACAAGGGCTGTAGCAGAAAAAGTAACGGTTGCAACAAAATTCATCATCGCCGCCGTCGAGGTCGTAGCTCCGCAATAGTGATGTAGCAAAAATCTTGCCCGGTAGTAGCAAAAACGTAAAACGGTAGAAACAAAATGGTTCACTGGTTGCAACATTACATACTCAGATATTACCCTGTACATTGTGCATTGTAGCAAAAAAACACCAGTTTATTCCTTTGTAGCAAAAATATGATATGGTTGTAACAAAAATATGATATGGTTGTAGCAAAGAAAAATTGGTGGATGTGCACGGAGCTGCTCATGGCCATGGCGGCCATGGCCGGTGACGTGGGGGCACGAGGAGGTGCGGGCCCGCCGGAGGAGGACCGGGGCGGGCGCGGCTGGTCGGGGAGGTGCCGGATCTGGGCAGAGGAAGGACGCCGGCGAGGTTCCGGAGCACGACGGCGAGCTCCTCGAGCCATGGCCATGGCGGCGGGCGGCAGGCGGCGGGGAGCTCCTCGAGCCATAACCATGGCGGCGGGCGGCGGCGCGTGGCCTCGGACATGGCGGCGAGGCGGCGACGCGAGGATGCGGCCAGGCCGGCGGACGGGAAGCCGCACGGGCGCAGAATCATGTGGCCGGGGGCGACCGGCAAAATCACTCGGCCGATCAGCCGTATCAGATCGTTTCCCTTTATTTTCTGGAAAAAAAAGATCACCCTCATTCAACTCGTCTCGCTCGATCACCATCACCTTCATAGCGGTTGTGTAAAGCCCGATATGCGGTACTGTTTCAGATTCGGACGTTTCCGCCCGAACCCGAGGACGAAGCACATATCGGTCCCACCGCGACATATGACGAATTCATATATCCCGGATTTCAACATGATATCACAGCATTACAGATACAAGGATACAACATCTCATACAATCGGCATACAACTGCCTTAAATACAATACAACAGCGGAAGATACATGTCTGAGTACAGACTACAAGCAAATGCCTAGTGGCAAAGAGAAAAACATCGATCCCCATAACCACACGGGTCCAGGCCCTCCGCCGGGATCCGCCTAACTAGTCGTCGTCGAGTCTCCACGTGAAACGTTGATCACCATACCTGTTGTCGATCATTAACCCTGAAAAGAGTTTGGGGTAGTATCATGAGTACAGAAGTACTCAGCATCCAACTGTAGTGGTCATCTGACCCAGCAAGGACTTCATCACTCGTCATTCTAGGACAACTAGTAGTTTACGGTAAGGAAGGGGTAAGTGGTGAGGCTGCTGCCGCACTAGCATTTATAAGTGGCTAACGATCTAGAGAGTAAGATAAGAAGCCAAGCATTCGATGAGGAATCGCCTCCAACGAGTCTTACTATCCACCTACTATGCAAACATAACACCTATCATATCCTTGTCCTCCTCTTCGCATCCCGACGAAGAAGAAGCAGTCAAGGCACACACACGTTGATCAAGCTATATTAAGATTATCTCAGTTGTTGTTGTCTATGAACAAGGAGTAGGTCTCAAGTCCATAACCGTGGACACGGCTTCTCGAAAAGATTTAACCCTGCAGGGGTGTACCAACTGCCCATTACAAGGCTCCGCACGCTCGCCCATCTCTCTCAGTTGCTACCCATCACAGGCAACCATTTTATGATTTAGTTCCAAGAGATCCGAAACGACAGGTACCTCTAACTAACGACGAACAAATCCGGGTGGCCCCCGGGGAGTCGACAACCAATCCAAAAGTTGGCCACGCTCTCGGATCGGACTCTTCCGTCTCAACAGGGTTTGGGTTACCGAGACGCCTCACGTGAGGCCTCGGGCCCTCGCCGGTCAAAGGTGGGCCAACAGGGAAACCATGTCCCCACTGGTCCGGGTTGGTTGGAAAACTACTGGCGTACGACCAGCACACACACGGTTTCAAAAGGTAAAATCAGCTCAGGCCACCACTAGAAATGCTTGAAGCTAGGTAGGTAAGAAAAGGGGACCCCATAAAATCCCACACGCGGTTAGGCACGCTCAGTCTTAAAACCAATACCCGGAACTCGGATCCTAGGTGACTCGAATGGAACAAAGCGTCGGGGCGGGATAGCCTAGACCTTCCATCCTTCGTCGAATATAGTCAACATTATAATAATCATATCATCAACAACAATATAATAAGGTGATATCCCAAACCCAGGAGTAACAGGGTAACATCGTAGCATCCTAAGCATGCATACTAAGCAGGGGCTGAGCAACGAGCAAAAGTAACATAGCAGTACAAGGTTTGCTGGGAAGGGACATGGCTGTATCGGTTTGAAAGAGGTTGTAAACATGTGGTAGGATCAAACATCGAACCTAACCTAGACTAGCATGCAAACCGCTGGTTGAAATAGAATGGATCATAAGTAATGTATAGTCCTTGCCTGTTGAATAGTCGGGTTCCGAAGGTGTAGCCGATCGCAAGCTCGCATCGTCTCCGAGAGGTACCCGCGGAAGCACACAAGACGGTAAACACTGGAAAGCAATCAACGGTGCACCACTATTACTACGGAGCAATACAAGATCAAGAAGGCAACACACGACACATCAATGCGATACGGATCTATCGTCGAGAACGGTTACTAACAGTTTAAGTGGGGTATCGGTCACACACGACGAATACCGCACGTTTACGGTGGTTCAAGTTGTTTAGCTACAGGTGATCAACCAACGGTTATTAACATGGCAACTCAAGCAAGCATGGCAAAGCACACAAACAATTCAAGAGGTGAAGCACAAAGAAAACTATCTATGCTAGTCAATTTAAGTGGGGCACGACCTAAACATGGCATAACACTAAGTGCCGCACGATGATTAAAAGATTTGGTACTGTTCTGCCCTAAACCATATTTTAGTTTGGTTAACAGCAGAAAACAATAGCATAAACTCAAAGTACATGAAAAACTAATCAAGTTACATATAAAGAACACCCCAAACGGAGTTACGGTTAAAAAGATATAAGCAAGACAAGCTATGCACACATGTTGTATAAACAGGGGTAAATCTATATGCAAAAGTGTAGAAACATGACATAGAAATACATGGGATGAAAGTAGACATGATGCTTAACAATATTCAATTGGAATCACTCAATTCCGATAAACGGTCGCGACACACTCGTCGACCGAAGTTGCAACAAAATAACAGTTTCAGCAACAGCAGCACATTAACATCAGGATCACCACTTTGGAGCAAGATATAATCAACAATCAGCAAGCAAATATGGCATGTGAATGCATGAAACTGAAGTAGAAACATTGCTTAACGCAACGCAAAAGGAATCAATCGATTCCGATGAACGGTTGCGAAGCAATCGTCACCCGAAGTTGCAATAAAATAATAACAGCAGCACTAAACAGGAAAATTAGCAGTTTAACGGCCTGATCCCCTGTTCAGCACACAATTACACAATCAAGATGAGCTTAAATGCAAAAACTTTCTACATACAAATGCTAGAGCACGCAAAACTGAGCAACTTTCGTTTTGGGGGCAACGTCATCGGAGCTACGGATTAACGGGAAATCGCATCGCGAAATTGAATCAGCACACAGTTTTCAGGGACTTAGCAAAAAAATAATAGCAGAGAAGGAAAAAAATAAAAGAGCGGCCTGGGTCTCACCCATGGGCTCGGCCCACTCTGGCTGGTGGTGGCCTGGCGCCTGGCTGGTCGGTTGGGCCGTGGAGGCTGGCGGGCCGCGGCCTGGCAGGCCAGCCCAGCCTGGGCGCGGTTGCGGGGAGGCCGCTGGATCGGGCAGGGGCTTCGTCCCCGTCGAGCTGGGGGCCGACGGCGGCCGTTGCTGCCGACCACGAGGGGCGGGCCGGTCGCAGGCGAGGAGGCCAGAGGAGGGGCGCGGCGGCCCTGGCGGCAGAGGGGGCCAGCGTGGGGCCGGTGGCTGGCGCCTAGGCGGAGGAGGGAGGCGGCGGCCTCCAGCACGGGCTCGGCCCCGTCCATGGCGCTGCTCCTCCTACACAGAGAGGAAAGAGAGAGGGTGAGGGGAAGGAGAGGAGGAAGAAGAAGGAAGAGGGGGAGAGGAGGAAGGAGAGGGAGGCCGACGACGCTCCAGCTTGCCGGCGGTGAGCCCGCGGTGGAGGCGGCGGCGGCTGCCCACGGGCAGTGGAGGTGAGGAGAGAGATGGAGTGGGTGGCTGGGTGGATCTGGGTCGTTGGATCGGCCGATCCAACGGTCCAAATCGCAGGGAGTTAGGTTTTCGGGGAAAATGGGCAAAATTGCGAAATTGGGGGCATTGTTAGGGGGGTGGCTGCAATTTTTGTGCTAGGGAAACCCTAGAAATGGGTGGGAGTGTGGTGGTCTTTATATAGCCCCAGTGGCTGGCAGTTTGCAAAAACATCCCCGGTTTTTATCTCGCGCGCGCGATGCTCACGTTTCTGACCGCCGGGGGTCCGCGGTACCTCCGATTCGGGTAAAACTTCGAACTGCGCGATCAGCGCGTCGAGCCGGAGGCGTTCACCTCGCGTTGGAACTGTTCCGAAAACACTTTCCGGCGCGCTATAAAAATAACCCGTTTAATTATTAAACGGGGTTTTTCGTTCCGTTGGCTGCGCCTGGTCTCGTGCGGTTTTCGCGACGGTGATCGGGTGAAACCCGGTGTCGCAAAGGTCGAGTGTCGAGGTGGCAAGGGTCGGTCTCCGTCCGATACGAGATAATAGGGGAAAAATAATCACCGATCGATAAATCGGGGATGCAAACACCGCAAACAAATCAGACAATCAAACAATTCACATCGAAAACAAAATTTTAATTTTTGTGAAAACTGGGCTGTTGCAGGTTGGATGGCTTCACGGTCCAACGGTTTGTGTAAGAACCACTCCCGAATCAACTCCTTTGCAACTGAACTGGTCCTCGGTTGCAAAACGTCCTTTGCAACAAACGTTTGCTGCTAACCAATCAAAGGCGGCCTAGTGACAACAAAGGGGGCAACCCCTCTGCAACGGAACCACTGTTGCAAGGCCACATTTGCAATAGGTGTTTTATTGCAAAGGGTGTGTCTAGGTCTCAGTGGACTATAACTTAACGAAGTCTTAGTCAAGTGGTAGAACATGTAAAAAAAAGGTTTTTTGCAAGAATTTTCACAAACGGTCTCACGAATATAGCATTGATTGAGACTTCGTTAAATCTCAGCCGACTTAGATTTAGCAATCCCCTATTGCAAATCTCTATTTTTACGGGTGGCCGAAAAAGAAAACACATGATTTGGTGTAAAAAATGAAAAAAAATTGGAAGGCTTTGCAACAAAGATGTGGTTGCAATGACCCGAGCACAACATATGCATTATTGCAACGCGCTAAGGTGAGCAATCTAACAACTATAGAGACATCAATCAAACGACTCCGAAGGTGGTGTATATTTTCTACATTTTGATTGGTTGACGCGTATATGACTTGATGGAACATCTTGCATTGGATTTGGAACTGATAGGGCATGTTTTCCCTTGATTGGTTTTAGTGATTGATGACAATACATTTGCGGACTAACCGGATGCGATGAGCATTTCAGATAATTACACTAATGGCACAAGACGGTTATTGCCCCCTCGGTGTATGAAGCGTGAAGACGGAGTTTTTCTTTCGATCTCCTTTTCGATAATTGAGTCGTAGGAAAACCGTGCTATGAAGAGGGGATCCGCTTTGGAAATGGTGGGTGGAATCATCACACGGTCTCACTTTCTGCACCCACATATTTATTTTGCATCGTGGAGGTGTGGGGACTTATTGGAAGTGGCTCCCTGGCTCTGCCAGGGCGGTAGTACCGCTCTAGGAGCGGTAGTACCGTGGACCAGTACCGCATCCACTACCGGATTCCCACTGGACTTTGCGGTAGTGGGGGGCACTGGGCCTCGGTGGTACCGTGGAGCAGTAGTACTGTTGGGAAACGTAGCAGAAAACAAAAATTTCGGCCTACGAATCAAGAACCCAAGATCATCCAAGAAGATTGCATACAAGGTTTTAGGTCATGGCTCACCAACCTATGTAGCGGAAGTAGAGTTGGTGAAGCTCGTGGACGTAGTGGAAGTAGATCTCGCAAGTTCTCCCACGAACAGTCCCTCGATCAATCCCACGAACAAGTCCCGCGATCTAGTCCCACGGACAAGTCCCATGAACAAGCTCCTCGAAGAAGGGTCGAAGGTACGACCCCTCCATTAGTATCCACACATCCCGTAGTAGCAATCCAGCAGCGCTCCGCCGTCCAGAGATGAACGCCACCGAGAAAACTAGAGGGAGAAAACCCTAACGGATTCCGATCTAGAACAACGTCTAAATCGGGGTCTAATTGTGGAGCAACGGGGTTTAGAGGAGGGAGGGTGGCGCATAGGCCTTGGGGACAAGTTGTCTGTGTCTTCCCCCACCCTTGGCTCACCTTATATAGGTGGCCAAGGGGCCTAGGGTGCAGCTCAAGGAGGTTTGGGAGTCCAACTTGGACTCCCAAGCCTTCCAAACCTACACATACCTTCCCACCGGAAACCTTCCATAATGGTATTTGGAAATCCCACCTGGAGGATCTCCCACCCATTTTTGGTGCGCCCCCACCACCTGGCCGGCCAGGGAAGCCTAGGTGGCTTGCCCCCCAAGGCCAGGGGCGCAGGGCAGTGGGTGGTACTGCCCGGAACCTTCCGGAACCTTCTAGAAGCTTCCAGGACCTTCCGGGACCTATCGGGACTGTTTCGGGACATTCCGGACACTTTTGGAGCACTTCCAATACCTTCCGGAACCTCTAACGAATGTTCCGGAGCCATCTAAATGGGTTTCGGAGTCATCCGGGCAAAGGTTATTATGTCCGGTGAACACAACATATTGTTTAAGCTGTCCACCGATCACCGAAACTATTCCGGTTGATCGTAAACTTTCCCATTACCATTTTCATATGTTCCGGAACTACCTGGGACTACTCCAGAGTGATCCGGACATATCCTTAAATACCCAAAACTACTTTTGGTGCCCTTATGAACTATTTCATAAATCCCCGGAACTACTTCCGGTACCCGTATGAACTATTCTGCTTTGCTTCCACTAAACCTTCTACCATACTAGTATTCTAACAGACTACTGCTCGTTAAGTGTGTGACCCAATAGGTTCGGTATAATGCGGACATGACTCAGAACATCTTCCGGACATAGGTCAACAGCCTTTTGTCAATAGCCAATAATCAACAGCGGAGCCATGGACACCCATGTTGACTCCCGCACATACACGAAGAAACTTCGAGTGAACCATTATGTTTAGTCATGTACCATTCCCTTTGCTTCGCGATATATGACAAAGTTAGAGGAGAGAAGTTTGGCACCCATGTGTAACAACTTTTGAACACAAGCCACTCGTTATCCTCTTTGCTCGTTTGTCCCTTTTCTCGTTATCGTATTCCGGTATCCCCGTGACTGAATCACAATGCGTCTGGCCAGACTATAATGGATACCGTCATACCGAGTGGGCCCGAAGTGAATATCTTCTTCATCGTGAAGGAGCAAATCTCATTCTTGAACTATCACAGTCACTAGCCACACTATCTGACATACCCAGAACTTATTTTACTACTTCCCATTTACGGGAGGATTCATCTAAGAACCAAAGCATGTCTTCCTGTGTGAAGCAACTCGATACTCTCATGGTCTAAGGAATTACGTATATGAAAACATTTCATGATATGACTTATAACGTTGTTATGATGTGATCTCTAAGTATATCATTCAATACTGGGGTCGGTTCAACATCATTGTTCTGCTAACAATATGTTCCCATTGCTACTAACATCCTTGTTACAAGAACAATGTCCATGATTAAGAAAACGTAATCATCAGTTAGCACATGAGATGGTCTTAGAGGCTAAACCAGGAACTCTTGGTGTTTACATTTCCACACATGCAAATGAGTTTTCTTCTGAATCTCACAGTCAGGGTCATTGCAATTATAGCACAGAAATATAAACATTAATTATGAACGTGGAAATATATATATAATAACATTTTATTATTGCCTCTAGGGCATATTTCCAACAAGTACCACTCCCAGTACGGTAGTACCGCTCCGCGGTAGTACCGTGGACCAATACCGCATCCACTACCGGATTTCCACTGGACTTTGCGGTAGTGGGGCGACATTGGGGCTCGGTAGTACCGTGGAGCGGTAGTACCATGAACCAGGACCGCATCCACTACCGGATTCCCACTGGACTTTGCGGTAGTGGGGGCGGCACTGGGGCTCGGTAGTACCGTGGAGCGGTAGTACCGCTCTCAATACGGTAGTACTGCAGCGCGGTAGTACCGCTTCTGAAGCGGTACTACCGTGGTTGGTGGACAGCCAACGGCTGCATTTAAGGCCACCTATAAAAGGGGGTCTTCTTCTCCATTGAGACTCACCTCATTTATTGCTCTCACCTCCATTGATGCCCAAGCTCCATTCTTGCCCGATCTCCCTCCCTAGCCATCAAAACTTGTTGGTTCCCTAGGGTTTGGAAGAGGAGGCCCCGATCTACACTTCCACCAAAGGATATTTGATTCCCCCCACTAATCCCGTGTGGATCTTATTACTCTTGGGTGCGTTGGTGCCCTAGACGGAAGAGGTCACCTCGAAGCCACATTCCATTGTGGTGAAGCTTCGTGGTTTTGTTGGGAGCCTCCAATTAAGTTGTGGAGTTTGCCCCAACCTTTTTTGTAAAGGTTTGGTTGCCACCTTCAAGGCCGCCTCGTAGTGGTTCACGACATCTTACATCGGTAAGAGCGTGAGGAGAATTAGGGTGGCCCTCGTTGGCTTCGTGTGAGCATCGTGCTCCTCACTCTCTCCAAACGGAGACGTACTTCTCGAAAGAGAAGGAACTTCGGAAACATATCCTTGTCTCCCGTGTTCCCCTTTACTTTTACTTTGTGCAAGTTACTTTCCTTGCTTATTTATTGATTGCTTGTTATATCGTTTTTGTTGGCATATAGGTTGCTCACATATTTGCATATCTAGACAACCTATATTCTTTTTTGAGCCTAAATTGTTAAGAAAAGTTTAAAAAGTGTTAGTCGCCTATTCACCCCCCCTCTAGTCGACATTCCGATCCTTTCAATTGGTATCAGAGCTTCGTCTCTTATTAAGGGCTTTACCACCTTAAGAGGATGTCGCAAGAGGATAAACCGAAAGAGGTTGAGGTTACAGGAGCTACTTCGAACCCTCCCCTCTTGGAAAGGGTTCCGAGTACCGAGGGCTTCACGAATGCATTCGCGAAGGATGACTCGTCATCTATCTCTCGACATGAGTACAATGAAGGCATGTCCGCCATTAAGGCGCACATGAATAAAGTTACCGACATGCTTGGTAGTCTCATGTCGAGGATGCCCTCGGAGAGCAACCCCACCATCATCCCCAACATTCCAACGTTGGGTGGAGGAGATGTCATCTCCCAACCTAGTGATGATGGTAGGAATGATAGCCGATCCATTCCTCGTTCAGGGAATGGATCGGGTATTCATTCCGCGGTGGCTCCTCCTATTACCTATAACTCACTGCCTCTTCCCGAGCCTCATTTTGCACATGCAGGCACTATTCCCATCCTTAACAAAGATGATTATCCGGTTTGGGCTCATCGCATGAAGAGACATTTGAAGGGGTCCTTCGTGGAACTGTGGCGCATCGTTGAGGAGGGATTCAATCCTCGTGACCGCCACAACATGAACCCAAGAGAATATCGGGACAACACCATCAACAGTCATGCTATGCTTGTGATAGGAAATGGGTTGAAGGAAGAGCAATACAATTTCATCTTAAAGTGTGAAACGGCCAAAGACATGTGGGATATTCTTGAGAGGACTCTCATGGGAAGCTCTAGCATACGGTGCTCGAAGTTTGACAAGATTCAAGATCAAGCCGATCACTTTGCCAGGAATGAAGGGGAGTCTTCCGAGGATGTTCATCAAAGGTTGGTGGCTCTCTCCAACTCCATGACGGACCACGGGAGCATGGACACCGACGACGAATGGATAAAGAGAAAGTTCATCACGGCTATGCTCCTACACAAGAAGCATATCACCAAGGTCATTCGTCAAAGGCCCGACTTTCGCGAGTTGAGTTCAAACCAAGTCTTGGATGAATTCGTTGCCATGGAAATCTTGGACTCTACGGCCGAGTTAAAATTAGCTCGCCAAAGTGGCTCCAAGATGCCATCTCTCGCCTTGAAGGCCAAGGAGGTTCAAGTTGAGGAAGATGAAGATGAAGAGGATGTGGGTCCGGAAGACACCAAGTATGCTTACAATGAGCACATGGCTCTAGACTCAAGACAATTTTGGGGCAACAAGAAGAACTTCAAGTCCAACACAAGTAACTTCAAGCCAAAGGGGCAAAGAATAAGGACTTGCTTCAATTGTGTCAATGTGAGTCATTTTGTTGCGGAGTGTCCATATGAGAAAAGAGAAGACCACGGTGGAAAGCTCATCCGTAAGGACAAGAACAAGCCACCATTGAACAAGACCTTTGTGAAGAAGAAGCCACAACATGTGTTGGTGGCTCAAGAAGAATACTATTCCGATGATGAGGAGGATGAAGAAAGTGGTGAGATTGTGGCAACCGCCACCGTTGCTATCGCCATTGAATCCCCCTCATCAACATCTCTCTTCAACTCCCCCAACTAGAACCCTCACATCATCCACAAGTGTCTTATGGCCAAGACTACCTCGGTAACTCCTCACTCTAAACCGTTTACTCCCACTAACCCTTCATTGTTGGATTGTGTGGAGGAAAATGAGGATCCCAAAGCACAAGAAGAAAATGAATTCGAGCTATTCATGTCCAAGCTCAAAGGTGTTGCCAAGGGACACTTTGTGGATCTCTTGGAACAATTAGGCGAAGCCCATGCTCACATTGAGCAACTTGACGAGACTATCACCGAGTTGCAAGTTCATAGTCACGACTATGCGGATGAGATAGGGGAGCTATCTCATTCTCTCGAAGAAGAGCGTGAGCTTAAGTTGTCTCTTGATGAGACGTATGCTAGTGATATCTCTAAGCTAAAACTTGACCTTAAACATTCTAATGCCATTGCTTGCGATCTCAAGACTAAAAATGATGAACTTGTTGAGGCTCATGAAAGACTTCTTGTGGACCATGAGAAAGTCTAAAAGGACCACAAGTACTTAAAGCACGAACTCATGGCTCTCAAGAAGGCTCATGATGAAACAAGTATGCAACTCACTAAAGAAATTACAACCTTTTCTCCTATTATTGTGGTAGAGAAACCTAGTTCCTCTAACTCTTGTTGTGAGCATGCTCCTCTCGTTGAGGAAAGCGCTAGGTTGAAGGCACAACTTGAGAAGGCACTTGTCTTGTGCATTCAAGGAGAAAAGAACCTTATGTTGGGAAACGTAGTAGAATTTGAAAAATTTAGTGCCTACGTAACGAGAACCCAAGATCATCCAAGATAGATAGCATACAAGGTTTAGGCCTTTGCTCACCAATAGTTGCAGCGGAAGAAGAGTTGATGAAGCAACGTGGACGTAGTGGAAGTAGTCGAAGCAGATCTCCCACGAACAGTCCCTCGAACAGTCCCTCGAACAGATCTCCGAGAAGAAGATGGTCCTCGAAGCAAGATCAAAGCTATGATTGTAGGGGAACGCGGCAGAAAACAAAAAAATTCCGCACTACGAACAGCCCAGGACCACTATGGAGACTGCATACAAGGTTTTTGATCTGATCGTTACCGACTCGTAGCGCAGCGGAAGTAGAGTCGATGTAGATCGTCGGTGCAGATCCCCGCAGCTAGGATTTACAACCTCCCAACCGCGAGAATGTATTCCCTCGTCTGCTCCTTGGACAGCGCTCAGGGAGGCGGTCAGACAGTCCCTCGGACGATGTCACGGACAGCCCTTCGGGAGGCCCCTCGAAACTCGATCGGTAACTCGGACAGCCCTCCGGGAGGACCCTTGAAACTCGAACGATAATTTGGACAGCCCTTCGGGAGGACCCTCGAACAGCCCCTCGGGCAAAAGATCGAAACTACGACCTCTCTACGGGGTTGCACACATACGGTGTCAGCTATCCGGCAGGGCTTCGCCGTCCAGAACTAGTTCCTGCCGGAACCCAGACAGCCTTTCGGCTCTACGAAACTATTTCGCGGGGAGGGAGAGAGAATGCCAGATCATGCATGGCTTGTGTATTGAACTCAAGGGAGAGCTTGGATCAAGGATATGGGGCTGCCCTCACACCTCTATTTATAGGAAACCCAAGGGGGCTTTCTTGGCTCCCAAGTCCTTCTAGAAGGCTTTCCAAAAATATCTCAAGTAGTACTTTTTACTATTCATGACACCACTTTTTCGCGTCCGAAAATTCCGAAAATATTTCTGTGGGTCTTAGAATAATTCCAACACCCACTAAAATGATTTTGGGCTCATTCCGAAACAATTCCGGATTAGTGATTTTCATCTGCGAAAAGCAACCTAAGCATTTCCGGCAGCTCCGAAATATTTCCGAAAAAAATATTTTAATCTTTTCTCCAGAAAAATTCCAGAAGTTACCAGAACAATTCTGGCACTCTCCAAAATTACCAGGTGCTCTCCGAAACCTTTTCGGCTTAGTGGTTTACCCCGAAACAACTTTTCGGTTTTCTCTCACGGAACTTTTCCGCCGTCTCCGAAACCTTTCCGGTGACTTTATCTCAGACTCCCTGTCTAGTATTCAACAGATAGATGACCCTTAAGCGTGTGACCCTGTAGGTTCGATGAAGTATAGACATGACCGGAACACTTTCCGATCAATGATCAATAGCGGAACCGAGGACATCCATATTGATCCCTATACCCATACGAAGAATTATTCGAGTGAACCTTTAGTTGCTGTGTGCTATTCCTGTTGCTTCGCGATATATTACAAATACCCGAGGTGAGACTTATTGGCATCCCCGTGAATCAACAACTTGTCCACTATGCCAGTTACCTCGTTCCTGGTATTGTTCTCTTTTCTCGTTCCCGCGTTCCGGCATCCCTGTGATCAAATCACACTGTGTCTGGCCAGACGATGGTGGATACCGTAACACCGAGAGGGCCCTAAGAATATCTCTCCAACGACGGAGGAGCAAATCCCAATCTCGAGCTACCTAGTTCCTTGTCATACTTTTCCGTGAACCCGCAAGCTGCCGTAATAGCCACCCTTTTACAGATGACGTTTAACAAAACCCCAAAGTTCACGAAGCAAGTACGAAGGAACTCGATACTCTCATGGTCTAAGGAATTATGCAAACGCACAACTTTCTCTGTGTTATTAACCATTAACTTGTGACGAATGTATCTCATAGCATAACATCAATTTGGGTCGATTCAACACAAATGTTCTTCTAACATTGTGCCCTCAAAATTGCCGGCATAGTCATGCCCATGATCAGGAAAACAGAACCATCATGCAACACTTGAGCTAGTCTTAGAGGCGAGACTAGGAATATATATTTTTTATCCGTTTATTATTCCACACGTGCATATGAGTCTTCCTCCGAGCCTCGTGGTTATTGCAGACTCGAGAACCATAGCAGTTATAGCATGGAATATAAACATAATTAGGAACATGGGGATAAATAATAACATTTATTATTGCCTCTAGGGCATATCTCCTACAGACTCCCACTTGCACTAGAGTCAATAATCTAGTCAATGCTAATGCACTTTACACCTACGGCATACTGGTGTAAAATATGCTTCACATGTGGTATAGCCTGATGTCCAACGGATCTGACAATTTCAACTCCGTGTGTATCTTTGCATATCCTCGCGTTTTCACGCTTTCACAAAATTCATATTTTGTGTGGACTTGGCTTTGTATATATGCGAATCACTGGTCGAACATTGATTCCTCAGACTGAGCTATGGAGCAACTATCTTCAATAGTGTTCCATTGACCAAAGACATATTGGAACCATACTAAGTTCATGAATGAACTATATGATTCAACATTTTCTTTGTTGCTTCTAAAGCAGCAACATACATAGCCATTTGTTATAGAATTTCGCCATAGTAACCTGTTATGAACAATTCCAACTTACTGTGCCACCATATTGTGTATTACACACAAAAAAACTTTAACTCAAATCGAAAATCGCATGGAGCATTGATGAAGACCGTATCGATGTAATTACTTACAACAAGTACTTCATAATCTCTTCTTGCGAGAAAACATGTCATCAGTGCTACTTTAGTACTCAATGACATTTTTCACTGTTGTCCCACGATCAGTTATTTGATCACTTTGGTATCTATACTCGCAACAACTTTGGAGTATTGGACATATCTGGTTGTTTTACATACCATGGAATACATGATTAATCCTAACACGAAGGTGTGTGGAATCTCCATCATGTAATTTGCTCATCAGTGTTTTGGGACAATGAGTCTTGCAAAAACTCTTTCCATGTGACTTTGGCAAGAATCACTCCTTGTCGTTTTTAATGCTAAATTGTTTTGGCATCTTGTCAGTATGTATTTTGGCTTAGCCCTATTAGGCAATTCTATCTCTTAGATAATTATGCCTAATATCAAGGCTACTTAACCCAAGCACTTCATCAAAAAACTATTTTCAATGAAGTCCTAATTCATGTCAAGAAATTTATATTATTTCCAATTAACAATGTGTCAAGCACACACAAGGTTTTTAGAAATATTATTATGCTCCCACTTACTTTCTTGCAATCACAAGCATCTTCGTTATCCATTGATGAAATCAAACTCTTTTGACTATTTCATCAAAAACGAAGATTCCAACTCCATTATGCTCTCTTTTGTCCATCGCAGGAACTCTGAAGTTTGCATACTTACTAGCATCCTCTGGACTGACAAAATACCTTGGACTGTATCTCCAAGGCAGTATTTCCATCTCATGGAAATCCTTTTGGCATCCATGTTTCATATCTCATGAATGAAATACGTATTAATTGCTAGTTTAACCCGAACCGACTTTAAGCATCGCTACGGAGAGACAATCTCGCCGTAGTTAATTCCTTGAAATTGTTATAAGCAACAAGTCGAGCTTTATGGATAAAACATTTTTATCCGTATCAGTTTATAGTTCCATTAATATTCGTTAGACTCTAAGTCTTCCGAATGGTCCATCAAGATACAATCTTGAATTACGTATATGGAAACTATCTCGGATTTGTATTGGCATTTAGCCAATTCCGGAGTCAGGGCCCATCATCGCTTCCTTGATTATCGTAGGTATGTTGTTGTCTAACAACAATATCTCGTTTGCGCACCTGAGAGGTTTGCACGAGTTTTGCCTACGTGGCTCAGTTGCAAGTTTGACCGAAGTCCATACATCTCATGTAGAGGCTTCCGTATCAGTTGCAGTAGGAAACTCTGGAATCACTTCCAAGGTTCCTTTCCTTTGATCTGATGACGAAGATATTGTTATCTCGTCGAGTTGCACTGTCCTCCCACTCACCTTTTTTCAAGAACCATTCTCTTTAAAAGCATACCGTTCTTTGTGGCAAAACCTTTTGCCTCGGTATAGTGGTGGAGGAATTCCCAATAATTTGGGATAACCTACAAAGTAGCACTTGTCTGATTTGGAATAGGTTTGTAAATAGTTTACACAATCCCCATATTCCAAATGTTAAGAAAAGATAAAACATGGTTGGGCGTACCATACCATGGCGTCATTTCAACAGACCTGATGGCGCTCCTTTCAGTGTAAAAGCCGCAGTCTCTAAAGCATTACATTAAAAGGAATAATGGCAAATTGATTTATGTCATCTTTGATCTTACCATGTCATAAATGGTTTGATTACATCTTCAAGGACATTCCACTTGCAGTGGTGTTCCGGGAGGTGCAAGTTATGAAAGCTCTTTTCACAACTCATCAGACATTGGCTAAACTTGTAACTCAAAAATTCCTTTCTGCAATCGAATTGTAGAAACATAATTTTCTTGTCACAATAACTTTCACTTCATTTTTGAAAACCTTTCGAATGATTTCAAAAGATCCAGACTTACGTCTCATCAAGTAAATATCCATATATCTACTTGACTCTTTTCTGAAGATAGATAAATCCACTACTAACAACATTTAACGGACTACACACATCAAATGTATGATCACCAATAAGTTTGTTGTTCGTTCCTCATGGCCTGTGAACGGTATTTCAGTCACTTAACTTTTCGGACGAAAGTTGCAAGTGTGAGATGATTCATAATCAAATGACTTCAAAATCCATCATTGTGGAATTTCTCCATGCGGGTTTCTCCAATGTGACCAAATGCAGTGCCACACATATGTGGTATTCTTTTAGTCTTTCGACATTTAGCGTCATTGTTATGGATGTATCCTATTACCATCAATATTCGTAACATACATCCCATCCCCGATGGAAGCATGGCCCTTTATGTTATTCATAATACTGAACAACAATTGTTCTTTTATGAAAAACCTTCTTGCAACATACTTTATGCAATCGGCTAGAGTGTATAAAACTCTAAAACGAATTATGAAAATAAATACAGATGGTGATACACCGATGGAAGGTATAGTAACTTTTACTATGTTCCCAGCGCGTATCTAAACCTCATTACTGGCAAGTCTTTTAGGCCGTAGTGGTTCTTGCATCGAGTTGCAACAGAATTCAATCGAGCGGTATTCCTGTGATCAACTTTTAATCATAATACCCAAGAATTATGGACTAACTGTTTAATCACAATTCCCAAGAACTATTTATTTTTGACCAGCCTTCCATACATCAATAACTTTCATGACTTTTATACATGAGCTGGACATTCCAGTCTTCTTTCTTTTTGCCCTTATACTTTTAACAGTTTAACTTTCAATATATTTCTCCTACTCTCAGAAGAAGCACCCAACTTTAAGAGTGGCGTTAGCCCCGGACTTCCTAGGCGTGTGAGTCATACTAACACCCTTTGGACATTTCCTTTCTCTTTAAGTTGTTTGTTTTATTCACCTTCATCATATGACAGGCGTTCTTCTGGATCCCTCTCTTATCAGTCAAATGCCCAGTAAACACTTTACTAATACTTTGCAAACAAATATTGCTTTGGATATCTCATATCTTTTAGCCTTTGTCTGTATCTGAAAACAATTTTCAGTTCCATGAATATTACATAACTATCCCAAACTTGTGAAGTTCGGGTCTTATGGAAGCAAACGTATTGCACTTGACCACAATGGAATTCTAGCTTTTGGATCGAAGGACGAGAGTCACATCATCCATAGCATTAGCGGGAGGACACCGAAAGCATGCGATAGGACAAAATCCTTCTCGGCACTCTTGAGGACAATCCTCGCATTACGTTACCAACCGTAAAGTTTTAACCAGATATTTAACCGCTTATTCAATTTTAATAGGGAAGGTGGAAACGCGAGCCATTATTCTACAACTATTAGCAAATTATACTTAGACAGTGTTCATAATTAATTGCACTCAAAATTAAACAAGTTAATTCTAAAATGCGCTCCCACTCAAATCAATATCTCTCAAAATTGATTATGAGTGATTCAAGATCCAAATATCAATACAACGCCATAGAATCATCATCTCATGACGAGGATTTTGATTTGGTAGGCCAACTTGCCGATCACATCTCTATGTGACTCTTGTTCATCTTTCGATGCATGTGTTCCGAGCTCAGGACGATCCTGCCATGAACGTCAAGACAACCAAGTGATCTTGCTGCGAGGTCTGACCTCACCCGCCTTACATTTCTCCAATCGTTCGTACCCATGCATCCATGGCGCACCCCGAAAGGATAGATGCTGTGACGGTGCTACATTTGGGAGAACACTAACGACTTGATATTTTAAGTGAGAGATCACCCTAATAAAAAGCGACTACCGCGCAATCAAGAAGGGTGCAACTTAAGGGATAAACATCTCAGGTAATTCATAATTGCATGATATGGTATAGCCCCTTCTGACGGAGAAGTCAAGTATTTCTTCGTCTTAGGCATTTGCGTCGGAGTTCACCTTCGCGAAGTTTGCCACCACCTTGTCGATGCACCAAATAATATTGCTATCTTTATAGCTAATAAAATAAGTGCATTACATAAGGTTGACTCGCAGGTCATTAAAGTGACAATCATATGGCTCCAGCCATCATGCCGAATCATGACACGCAGGTCATGTTAATAAATTTACATTATATAGTCATCTCATACATAATCAAATTAATATGAGCTTTGCTATACCACATCACATGCACATCCTGCAAAACCAAGTTAGACGCCTCTAATCGGTTTATGCAAAATTTTATTTTACGTGGCTTCTAAGGTTTTGACTTAAACCGCAGCTACCAACGTTTATCATCAAGCATGATTATTCAAGTCGCTAGATTAACTTTGCGGGGTGTATGAAACACGAGATAATAAAATCTTGAGCCCCATACTGAACTTCGTCATACGCGTGATCCCCGTGCAGATCATATCTGCATTGCCCTTTAGTCTGCAGAATTTCTTCTTTCTCTAACTATGGTGGAATTCAACGAACTGTTAGCACTTCTTTGATCAATCAGGATCGCAGATTGCCAGAACTTTGAAACTCCACCATACTGTTATTGAGATCAGAAATACACAAATTCCAGGGAAGCAACAAGAACATCGGGTAACAGATTTCATCTGCCACCCGCATAAATAATTTTCAGCAATAGATCTGATCTACTCCAAAATTATATTATGCAATACCCATACATCTCTATGTATTCTAGATCGCAACATGCATCTACGCATAGCACGGCTCTGATGCCACTGTAGGGGAACGCGGCAGAAAACAAAAAATTTCTGCACTACGAACATCCCAGGACCACTATGGAGACTGCATACAAGGTTTTTGATCTGATCGTTACCGACTCGTAGCGCAACGGAAGTAGAGTCGATGTAGATCGTCGGTGCAGATCCCCGCAGCTAGGATTTACAACCTCCCAACCGCGAGAATGTATTCCCTCGTCTGCTCCTTGGACAGCGCTCAGGGAGGCGGTCAGACAGTCCCTCGGACGATGTCACGGACAGCCCTTCGGGAGGCCCCTCGAAACTCGATCGGTAACTCGGACAGCCCTCCGGGAGGACCCTTGAAACTCGAACGATAATTTGGACAGCCCTTCGGGAGGACCCTCGAACAGCCCCTCGGGCAAAAGATCGAAACTACGACCTCTCTACGGGGTTGCACACATACGGTGTCAGCTATCCGGCAGGGCTTCGCCGTCCAGAACTAGTTCCTGCCGGAACCCAGACAGCCTTTCGGCTCTACGAAACTATTTCGCGGGGAGGGAGAGAGAATGCCAGATCATGCATGGCTTGTGTATTGAACTCAAGGGAGAGCTTGGATCAAGGATATGGGGCTGCCCTCACACCTCTATTTATAGGAAACCCAAGGGGGCTTTCTTGGCTCCCAAGTCCTTCTAGAAGGCTTTCCAAAAATATCTCAAGTAGTACTTTTTACTATTCATGACACCACTTTTTCGCGTCCGAAAATTCCGAAAATATTTCTGTGGGTCTTAGAATAATTCCAACACCCACTAAAATGATTTTGGGCGCATTCCGAAACAATTCCGGATTAGTGATTTTCATCTGCGAAAAGCAACCTAAGCATTTCCGGCAGCTCCGGAACATTTCCGGCAGCTCCGAAATATTTCCGAAAAAAATATTTTAATCTTTTCTCCAGAAAAATTCCAGAAGTTACCAGAACAATTCTGGCACTCTCCAAAATTACCAGGTGCTCTCCGAAACCTTTTCGGCTTAGTGGTTTACCCCGAAACAACTTTTCGGTTTTCTCTCACGGAACTTTTCCGCCGTCTCCGAAACCTTTCCGGTGACTTTATCTCAGACTCCCTGTCTAGTATTCAACAGATAGATGACCCTTAAGCGTGTGACCCTGTAGGTTCGATGAAGTATAGACATGACCGGAACACTTTCCGATCAATGATCAATAGCGGAACCGAGGACATCCATATTGATCCCTATACCCATACGAAGAATTATTCGAGTGAACCTTTAGTTGTTGTGTGCTATTCCTGTTGCTTCGCGATATATTACAAATACCCGAGGTGAGACTTATTGGCATCCCCGTGAATCAACAACTTGTCCACTATGCCAGTTACCTCGTTCCTGGTATTGTTCTCTTTTCTCGTTCCCGCGTTCCGGCATCCCTGTGATCAAATCACACTGTGTCTGGCCAGACGATGGTGGATACCGTAACACCGAGAGGGCCCTAAGAATATCTCTCCAACGACGGAGGAGCAAATCCCAATCTCGAGCTACCTAGTTCCTTGTCATACTTTTCCGTGAACCCGCAAGCTGCCGTAATAGCCACCCTTTTACAGACGACGTTTAACAAAACCCCAAAGTTCACGAAGCAAGTACGAAGGAACTCGATACTCTCATGGTCTAAGGAATTATGCAAACGCACAACTTTCTCTGTGTTATTAACCATTAACTTGTGACGAATGTATCTCATAGCATAACATCAATTCGGGTCGATTCAACACAAATGTTCTTCTAACATTGTGCCCTCAAAATTGCCGGCATAGTCATGCCCATGATCAGGAAAACAGAACCATCATGCAACACTTGAGCTAGTCTTAGAGGCGAGACTAGGAATATATATTTTTTATCCGTTTATTATTCCACACGTGCATATGAGTCTTCCTCCGAGCCTCGTGGTTATTGCAGACTCGAGAACCATAGCAGTTATAGCATGGAATATAAACATAATTAGGAACATGGGGATAAATAATAACATTTATTATTGCCTCTAGGGCATATCTCCTACAATGATCTCTCCACCCGTATCCACACATCCGGCACAGCAATCTGGCAGCGCTCCACCGTCTAGAGAAGAACGCCTCCGAGAAAACTAGAGAGAGAAAACCCTAGCGAGTTCCGATCTAGATTAGAATCTAAACCGGGGTCTAAAAGTGGAGCAACTAGCAACTAGGGCAAAGGGGGGCGCAGGGGCTTGTGTGTCTCCTCCCCCCCCTTGGCTCACCTTATATAGGTGGCCAAGGGCCCTAGGGCGCCGGCCAAGAGGGTTTGGGAGTCCAACTTGGACTCCCAAGCCTTCCAAACCGTCCCACACCTTCCCACCGGAAACCTTCCATAATGGGAATTGGTAATCCCACCTGGAGGAGGATTCCCCCCCCCTTTGGTGCGCCCCCACCACCTGGCCGGCCAGGGCAGCCTAGGTGGCTTGCCCCCCAAGGCCAGGGGCGCAGGGGCAGTGGGTGGTACTGCCCGGAACCTTCCAGAACCTTGCATGACCTTCTAGAAGCTTCCATGACCTACCGGGACCGTTTCGGGACATTCCGGACACTTCTGGAGCACTTCCAAGACCTTCCGGGACCTCTAACGAATGTTCCGGAGCCATCTAAATAGGTTTCAGAACAATTCGGGCTAAGGTCAATATGTCCGGTGAACAGAACATATTGTTTAAGTTGTCCACCGATCACCGAAACTATTCCGGTTGATCGTAAACTTTCCCATTACCATTTTCATATGAACTAAAGTTATCTGAAACAATTCCAAAGTATCTTAGCCATATTATTTGCTCTTTACTTACTTCCACTAAACCTTCAATCATCCTAGTATTCTAACAGATTACTACACTTCAAGTGTGTGACCCAATAGGTTCGGTATTATGTGGACATGACTTAGAACGCTTTCAAGACTCATAGTCATTTGTCAATAATCAACAGCGGAGCCATGGACACCCATGTTGACTCCCACACATACACGAAAATACTTCGAGTGAACCTTTATGTTTATCGTATACTATTCCTTTTGCTTCGCGATATATGACAAAGTTAGAGGAGAGAAGTTTGGCACCCATTTGAAACAACCTTTTGATCACAAGCCATTAGTTATCCTCATTGCTCGTTTGTCTTCATTCCTCGTTATGTATATTGGTATCCCCGTGATTGAATCACAAAGTGTCTGGCCAGACGAGAATGGATATTGTTATACCGAGTGGGCCCTGAGTCTATATCTCTTCATCGTGAAGGAGCAAATCCCAGTCTCGAACTATCACTATTGCTAGACACACTGTCCAATGTACCCAGAACTTATTTTACTACTTCTCATTTACGGGAAGATTCATCTAAGAACCAAAGCACATCTTCTCGTGTGAAGCAACTTGACATTCTCATGGTCTAAGGAACTATGTATATAATAACATTTTATGATATGACTTATAACGTTTGTTTTACGATGAGTTATCTAAGTATATCATTTAACACTGGGGTCGGTTCAACATCATTGTTCTGCTAACAATATGCTCTCATTGCTATTGACATCCTTGTTACAAGAACAATGTCCATGATTAAGAAAACATAATCATCAATAAGCATATGGGCTGGTCTTAGAGGCAAAACTAGGAACTCTTGTTGTTTACATTTCCACACATGCATATGAGTTTTCTTCTGAATCTCACAGTCAGGATCATTGCAATTATAGCACAGAAATATAAACATTAATTATGAACATGAATATATAAATAATAACACACTTTATTATTGCCTCTAGGGCATATATCCAACAGTCTCCCACTTGCACTAGATACAATAATACTAGTTACATAAGTTCTCTCACACCAATGGTTGTTCGGTGTTGCTCATGTTTTGCTCGTGGAAGAGGCTTCGTCATCGGATCTGACACGTTCAGGTCCGTGTGAATCTTGCATACTTTCACATATCCTTTGTCAACGAACTCTCGGATTTTGTGATAACGGCGTTCAATGTGTTTGGATTTCTGGTGGGACCTTGGTTCTCTAGCTTGCGCCACGGCTCCACTATTGTCACGGTAGATGTCCATGGGGTCTTCAGCACTAGGAACCACACCGAGTTCAGTGATGAATTTCTTAATCCAATATCCCTCCTTCGTGGCTTCTGAAGCTGCGATGTACTCCGCCTCCGTTGTAGAATCCGCGACCGTATTCTGCTTAGAACTTTTCCAGCTCATGGCACCCCCGTTGAGTGTGAAAACATATCCTGATTGAGATTTGAAGTCATTCGGATCTGTCATGAAGCTTGAATCAGTGTAAGCCTTTACAACAAGTTCTTCATCACCTCCGAATACCAAGAACATATTCTTAGTTCTATTTAGATACTTCAAAATATTTTTGACTGCTACCCAGTGTGCATTACCTGGGTTGCTCTGGTATTTGCTACATATACTCAGAGCATAGGAAACATCTGGTCTTGTACATATCATGGCATACATAACAGATCCAATTGCCGAAGCATATGGAACTGTGCTCATCTCTACCTGATCCTCAGTGTTCTTAGGACACTGACTCTTGCAGAGTACCACACCATGTGACATTGGGAGGAATCCCTTCTTAGATTTCTCCATTCTGAACCTATTCAAAACCTTGTCTATATACGTGCTCTGGCTTATCCCTATCAGGCGCCGGGATCTATCTCTATAGATCTTAATGCCCAATATGTAAGCGGCTTCACCTAAGTCTTACATCGAAAAACTGCTTTTCAATGACTCCTTTATAGTGTTAAGAAATTCTTTATCATTTCCAATCAACAAAATGTCGTCTACATAAAGTATTAGAAAAGATATTGTGCTCCCACTTACTTTATTGTAAACACAAGCTTCTTCGCCATTCTGGATGAAGCCAAAACCTTTGACCACTTCATCAAAACGAAGATTCCAACTCCGTGATGCTTGCTTTAGTCCATAGATGGATCTTTTAAGCTTGCATACCTTTCCAGCATCCTTTGGTGCGACAAAAACCTCAGGTTGTATCATGTATACATTCTCCTCGAGGTTTCCATTTAGGAAAGCTGTTTTGACGTCCATCTTCCATATCTCATAGTCAAAATATGCAGCAATTGCTAGTAAAATCCGCACAGACTTAAGCATTGCTACTGGCGAGAAAGTCTCGTCGTAGTCAACACCTTGCACTTGTCGGAACCCTTTCACAACAAGTCTAGCTTTATGAATGGTGACATTTCCATCCGCGTCTGTCTTTCTTTTGAAAATCCATTTACATTCAATTGGTTTCACACCTTCTAGAGGGATCACCAAGTCCCATACTTGGTTTTTGTACATGGATTCCATTTCGGATTTCATGGCTTGTAGCCATTCAGTGGAGTTGGGGCTCATCATCGCTTCTTTGTAGTTCACAGGCTCATCATCTTCCAATATGAATACTTCGTTAGCATACCACTCGGGTAGCTAACGTACTCTGCCTGATCTCCTTGGTTCAGTCACTAGCTTCTCAGAAGTTCCTGCATCACTTACAGGAGCTTCCGGTTCCTTCATCGGAATGACTGCTGGAACAACTTCCATCGTTTCATTCCTTGGTTCCGAAGGTTCACTAACCTCATCAAGCTGTACTGTCCTCCCACACACCTCTTTGCTAAGAAACTCTTTCTCAAGAAAAGTTCCTCCTTTAGCAATAAAGACTTTGCCATCGAAGGGGTGGTAAAAGGAATAGCCTACAGTGTCTTTGGCATAACCTACAAAGTAGCACTTGTCTGCTTTAGGGTCGAGTTTGTTTGGTTGTAAACGTTTTACATAAACATCACAACCCCAAATTTTCAGGAACGAAATGTTGGGTTTGTTCCCATTCCAGAACTCGTATGGTGTCGTTTCCACAGACTTTGACGGCGCCCTATTTAAAGTAAAAGAGGCAGTCTCTAACGCATAACCCCAAAAAGAAAGTGGCAGATCAGTTAATGACATCATGGACCTCACCATGTCTAACAAAGTTCGGTTACGCCTCTCAGACACTCCATTTCTCTGTGGAGTTCCAGGTGGCGTCAGCCGTGAAACAATTCCACGCTCCATGAGGTGTTCTCTAAACTCATGACTAAGATATTCACCACCACGATCAGATCTTAGAAATTTGATTTTCTTGTCACAATGATTCTCAACTTCGTTCTGAAATTCTTTGAACTTTTCAAAAGTTTTGGATTTTTGCTTCATTAAGTAAATATAACCATATCTACTCAAATCGTCAGTAAAAGTTATGAAGTAAAGATATCCACCGCGCGCTGGTACACTCATCGGTCCACACACATCACTATGTATTATTTACAATAAGTCTGCCGCCCATTCAACATGACCTGTGAACGGCGTCCGGGTCAGTTTGCCCATCAGACAAGCCTCACACTTATCAAATGATTCGAAATCAAAAGATTGCAAAATCCCATCTTTATGAAGTTTCTGCATGCGTTTCTTTCCGATGTAACCCAGACGGCAGTGCCACATGTAAGTGGTATTTTCATCCTTCTTAAGTCGTTTAGAGCTTATCTTTAAGATGTCGTTTCTACATTCAAGATCTAAATAAAATAGCCCATTCTTAATAGGTGCAAAACCATAGAACATATTCTTCAAGTAAATAGAGCAACCATTGTTCTCAGACTTAAAATTATAACCGTCGCGGATTAAACATGATCCGGACATAATGTTCTTACAAATAGCAGGAACGAAATAACAACTATATAATTCTATGGTAAATCCTGAAGGTAGATGTAGAGTGTAGACGCCCACGGCCTTAGCAGAGATCGTAGCTCCATTTCCGACACGCATCGTCACTTCATTCCTTTCCAGCTTCCTTATTCTCCTTAGTCCCTGTAATGAATTACAGATATGATCAACAGCTCCAGTATCAAATACCCACGACTTAGAGTGAGGGCCGGAAAGAAAAACATCTATGACATATATAACTTTTATACTTTTGCTGGTAAAACCAGGCTTCTTCCTATCTGCCAGATACTTCTTGCAGTTCCTCTTCCAGTGACCTTTAGCTTTGCAGTAGAAGCACTCAGTATCTTTGTTAGGGCCAGTACCAGAGGGTTTCTTGGTCTTGGCGCCATGCTTGCCGGCGCCCTTTCCCTTGGACTTGCTCTTCTTCTTGAAACTGGTGGTCTTGCTAACCGCCAACGTATAGTTAGGGTCAGCCTGCATGGTAGTCTCCGCATTTTTCAGCATTGCAAGCAGTTCATTAACTGACTTATCCATCCCGTTCATGCGATAGTTCTGAACAAAGCCTTTGAAACTTGGCTGGAGTGACATGAGGACAATATCTGTACCCAGTGATTCCGGGACCGGAAATCCCAGCTCAGTCAACCTTTGCCCAAGGCGCATGATCTTTATCACGTGCTCACTGACAGGTGTTCCTTCCTTCATCTTGCAATTCCACATGGCATGAGTTACCTCATACCGTTCAGTTCTAGCGTGTTTGGCATACAGAGCGTCTAACTCCTTAACAATTAAGTGGGGATCGGTGTTTTCAAACCTCCCTTGTAACTCTGATTCCATACACGCAGTCATAAGACACTGAACTGCGGTACTATCATCAAGCTTGGTCTGATGCACATTCTGCTCAGCAACCGTGGCTTCAGGACCCGGTGCTACTGGGAGAGGTGTCGTCAGGACATAGTCCTTCTTAGCACTCCTGAGTACAATTCTCAAGGCACGAACCCAGTCCGCATAGTTGCTTCCATCAGCTTTCATTTTTTCTTTCTCAATCAACGGACCTAAGTTAAACTGGGGATTGACACGGGCCATTTCAATCTACAACATAAACACAAGTTTCACTTTAGACAATGTTCATAATTAAGTTGCACTAATTAATCACATTATTAATTTAATAAGTTCTCCCACTCAGACCAACATCTCTCGTGGTTGATACTAAGTGATTCAAGATCCAAGTTTAGTCGTCCGCCATTGATGTGACATCACTGATGACGTAGACTGAATTGGTAGGCCAACTTGCCAATCACTCAAGAGTGACTCTTGTTCATTTTCGATGGGCGTGTTCCGGTAGCAAACTTTTATCCAAACCGTCAAGGCAACCAAGTGCAAATGCAGTGTGTTCTTAACACACCCGCCTTTTATGCGTCACACCGTGTGCACCCATGTGACATGACGTGCTCCGGTGTGAAACATAGTATAGACGGTGCTACAGTTGGGAGAACACTATCTACTTGATATTATTTTGCGAGAGATCACCCTAATAAAACACGACTACCGCGCATCAAACAAGGGTGCATCAAAGGGATTAACATCACAGGCAATTCATAAAATATGTGACATGGTATAGCCCTTTGTGTCTTGAAGTTTTCGTTGCCTTCATGACTCCGTGGTTGAAGTCTCCACCCACCACCTCTTTTCCTTGGCGCCGGGACCTCCTCACGGCTTCGGCATGTGTGTTGGGGTCCACCTTCACATCATTGATCATCACCGCGTATCCATCTATAGCCTTGCCTCAAGCTACTAAACAGTTCTGGCACGCAGGCCATAATTAAGTGACAATCATATGACTCCAGTCATCATGCCGTACTACGGCTCGCAGGCCGCAAAAATATTACATCATATAGCATCTCATACAAAACACATTGCAAATCTTGAAGGCTATACCACATCACATGCATTCTCTCCAAAAACGAGTTAGATCGCTATCTATATGGGTTGTTGCAAATTTTATCGTGGTTGTTAAGCAGGTTTACAAGGCAAACGAGAAACCCTAGACAAAACAAAACACGATACTTCTTTTGTTGCTAGTTTAACATATGGGGTGCGTGTAGCAACTAATGCCACAAGCCAAACTTCGTTAAACGCGTGACCCCCATGTGGATTTGAGTTCATAAAATCCACAAGCCCGTTCATGTAAAATTTTCTATAGCAAGACTAGGATGAGATCCAAGGAATTTGATGTAGTTCATGATCAAGGCAACCATCATACTAAGAGCAGCATAGAGGGATCATGGCAAAACTCAAACCTTGTAGCAAAATCACATCATGCCGTCGAGCAAAGAAAAGATCACATGATAGGGAAGCAAACAAGAAAATCAATGCCTCATATCAACATATGATCTACCTAAACATGCATCTAATCAAGGATCGCTCATGATACCGCTGTTGGGAAACGTAGTAGAATTCAAAAATTTCGTGCCTACGTAACGAGAACCCAAGATCATCCAAGATAGATAGCATACAAGGTTTAGGCCTTTGCTCACCAACAGTTGCAGCGGAAGAAGAGTTGATGAAGCAACGTGGACGTAGTGGAAGTAGTCGAAGCAGATCTCCCACGAACAGTCCCTCGAACAGTCCCTCGAACAGATCTCCGAGAAGAAGATGGTCCTCGAAGCAAGATCAAAGCTATGATCTCTCCACCCGTATCCACACGTCCGGCACAGCAATCCGGAAGCGCTCCACCGTCTAGAGAAGAACTCCTCCGAGAAAACTAGAGAGAGAAAACCCTAGCGAGTTCCGATCTAGATTAGAATCTAAACCGGGGTCTAAAAGTGGAGCAACTAGCAACTAGGGCAAAGGGGGGGGGGCGCAGGGGCTTGTGTGTCTCCTCCCCCCCTTGGCTCACCTTATATAGGTGGCCAAGGGGCCTAGGGCGCCGTCCAAGAGGGTTTGGGAGTCCAACTTGGACTCCCAAGCCTTCCAAACCTTCCCACACCTTCCCACCAGAAACCTTCCATAATGGGAATTGGTAATCCCACCTGGAGGAGGATTCCCCCCCTTTGGTGCGCCCCCACCACCTGGCCGGCCAGGGCAGCCCAGGTGGCTTGCCCCCCAAGGCCAGGGGCGCAAGGCAGTGGGTGGTACTGCCCGGAACCTTCCAGAACCTTCCATGACCTTCTAGAAGCTTCCAGGACCTTCCGGGACCTACCGGGACCGTTTCGGGACATTCCGGACACTTGTGGGGCACTTCCAAGACCTTCCGAGACCTCTAACGAATGTTCCGGAGCCATCTAAATAGGTTTCGGAACAATTCGGGCAAAGGTTAATATGTCCGGTGAACACAACATATTGTTTAAGCTGTCCACCGATCACCGAAACTATTCCGGTTGATCGTAAACTTTCCCATTACCATTTTCATATGAACTAAAGTTATGTGAAACAATTCCAAAGTATCTTAGCCATATTATTTGCTCTTTACTTTCTTCCACTAAACCTTCAATCATCCTAGTATTCTAACAGATTACTGCACTTCAAGTGTGTGACCCAATAGGTTCGGTATTATGTGGACATGACTTAGAACGCTTTCAAGACTCATAGTCATTTGTCAATAATCAATAGCGGAGCCATGGACACCCATGTTGACTCCCACACATACATGAAAAGACTTCGAGTGAACCTTTATGTTTATCGTATACTATTCCTTTTGCTTCGCGATATATGACAAAGTTAAAGGAGAGAAGTTTGGCACCCATGTGAAACAACCTTTTGATCACAAGCCATTAGTTATCCTCATTGCTCGTTTGTCTTCATTCCTCGTTATGTATATTGGTATCCCCGTGATTGAATCACAAAGTGTTTGGCCAGACGAGAATGGATACCGTTATACCGAGTGTGCCCTGAGTCTATATCTCTTCATCGTGAAGGAGCAAATCCCAGTCTCGAACTATCACTGTTGCTAGACACACTGTCCAATGTACCCAGAACTTATTTTACTACTTCCCATTTACGGGAAGATTCATCTAAGAACCAAAGCACATCTTCTCGTGTGAAGCAACTTGATATTCTCATGGTCTAAGGAACTATGTATATAATAACATTTTATGATATGACTTATAACGTTTGTTTTACGATGAGTTCTCTAAGTATATCATTTAACACTGGGGTCGGTTCAACATCATTGTTCTGCTAACAATATGCTCTCATTGCTATTGACATCCTTGTTACAAGAACAATGTCCATGATTAAGAAAACATAATCATCAATAAGCATATGGGCTGGTCTTAGAGGCAAAACTAGGAACTCTTGTTGTTTACATTTCCACACATGCATATGAGTTTTCTTCTGAATCTCACAGTCAGGATCATTGCAATTATAGCACAGAAATATAAACATTAATTATGAACATGAATATATAAATAATAACACACTTTATTATTGCCTCTAGGGCATATATCCAACACCTTAATGATCTCTTGAGTTCCCAAAAGGAGGTCATTGGCAAGGAAGGCATTGGTTTTGGTGCAAGATCATCAAAGAAGCAGAACAAGAAGAGGAAGAACAAAAATAAGAAAGGCAAGGCCCCTCCTCCTTCAAAGGAAGTCACATTTGTGAAGGAAGGGGAGAAGCCTCAAGAAAAGGTTGCAAAGGCCATTGAGGGTGGAGTGACCAAGAGAAGTGGTGCCATTCCCAATGACTTTGCCGGACCAACTAACCCCTCTTATGTTCTTTGTTGCACTAATGATGGGCATGTTTATGCCAAATTTGTTGGTGCCTTTGATGAGTATATTGCATGGTCCATTTGGGTGCCTAAGACCCTTGTTACTAACGCAAAAGGACCCATTCGTGAATGGGTACCTAAACCCAAGCATTGATCTCATGTAGGTGGCGGCTTCCGGTGGTGGTTCATGGATACTTGATAGCGGGGCTACAAGTCATATGACCGGAAGCAAGGACATGTTGGTGGACATTGATTTTGGACCATCTCGAACCACCTGTGTCCAATTTGGAGATGCAAACACGTCAAAGGTATTAGGTCTTGGCAAAGTGATAATTTCTCCGGACTCGTCCATTGAGAAAGTATTGCTAGTTGAGACTTGTGCCTTTAATTTACTTTCCATTCGTCAACTTGCCATGATGGGCCTTTGCACTTTATTTGATAAAGACATGGTCACCTTGATGTGGAGCAAAACTCTTAAAGTGGCCTTTGTTGGACACGTGGAGGACGGTATGTACGTGGTGGACTTTTCAAACGTCCCCACCAAAACCGCCATGTGTCTAATGGCTAAAGTTGATGTGGGATGGCTTTGGCACCGCCGACTAGCCCATGTCAATATGAGGTCTTTGCAAACACTTCTCAAGGGTGAGCATGTCATTGGACTAACAAATGTTAGCTTTGCCAAAGATCGTGCTTGTAGGGCATGCATTGAAGGGAAACTACATGAGAAGAAACATCCCGTCAAGAATATCATCTCCACCAAGAGGCCTTTGGAGCTCCTTCACATGGATCTCTTTGGGCCTCCATCATATGATAGCCTTGGCGGAAATAAGTATTGCTGGTTATTGTTGATGACTATTCAAGATATACATGGGTTTATTTCTTCAAGAAGAAAAGTGAGACCCAACAAACTGTCATCGACTTTGCCAATGAAGCTCAACGTCAACACAATTCAAAGATTTTGGCAATTAGGAGTGACAACGGCACCGAGTTCAAGAACTACACCTTGGATGAATTCCTTGGAGATGAGGGGATCAAACATCAATATTCCACTACTTATACCCCTCAACAAAATGGTGTTGCGGAGAGAAAGAATCGCACTCTGATTGACACAGCAAGAACAATGATGGCGGAGTTCAAGAGTCCATACAACTTCTGGGCAGAGGCCATCAACACTGCTTGTCATGCAACCAACCGTCTTTATCTCCGCAAGATATTGAACAAAACTCCATACGAAATCATCACCGGGAAGAAGCCCAACAACAAGTATTTTCGGGTCTTCGGGTGTAAGTGTTTCATTCTTAAGAAAGGTGCTCGTTTGTCTGAGTTTGAGTCTAAGACAAATGATGGCATATTTGTTGGTTATGCTTCAAACTCTCACGCCTATAGGGTCTACAACAAGTGTTCCGGACTTGTTGAAGAATCTAGCAACGTGGAGTTCGATGAACATAATGGCTCCCAAGTGGGGCAAGGTGATCTTAATGATGTAGGTGATGAAATTCCTCCTCAAGCCATAAGAAGAATGGGTGTGGGTCATTTCCTACCCATTGAGGAACCCCTTGTGGTGGAAGGAGAAGGACAATGCTCTACGCACGTTGAGCCATCACCTCCTCAAGATCCACAAGCAAACCAAGAACAAGATGAAGGCCCTCTCTCGGCCGAACAAGATCAAGGTCAAGATCCAATCATTGAAGATGGTGGTGCACCAAATGATGACCAAGATCAAGTTCGTGTTCAAGGGCATGCTCAAAATGATGGGCAAGTCCTTGAGGATGATCCTTCTTCCGAAGATGGTTCTCTTGCTCCCTCTCAAGAAACTTTGGAGGAAGAAAGAGTTCGCCGAGCACTCAAGACTGCATCTCGGTTAAAATCACAAGATCTTTCGGTGGATCAAGTGCTCGGAAGCATCCAAAAGGGGGTAACAACTCGTAGTCAATTGAGAAACTTTTGTGCCCACAATGCATTTGTTTCGTGTGTTGAACCCCAAAAGGTAGGTGAGGCGCTTGAAGATCCGGATTGGCTTGAGGCCATGCATGATAAACTCAATAACTTCAATCGCAACAAGGTGTGGATATTGGTGGAGAGACCCAAAGGTGATCATAATGTTATTGGGACCAAGTGGATATTCAAGAACAAGCAAGATGCACTTGGTATTGTCATCCGGAACAAGGCAAGGTTAGTGGCTCAAGGTTTTTCCCAAGTCGAAGGTATTGACTATGGTGAAACTTTTGCCCCCGTGGCTCGTCTTGAGTCCATTCGTATTGCTCTTGCTTATGCTTCTCATCACAACTTCAAGTTATATCAAATGGATGTGAAGAGTGCTTTTCTTAATGGTCCCATTAATGAGTTGGTATATGTCAAGCAACCCCCCGGGTTCGAGGACCACAATTTCCCCAATCATGTCTATAAACTCGACAAGGCGCTCTATGGCCTTAAGCAAGCACCACGCGCTTGGTATGAGCACCTTACTGAGTTCTTAGTCGATTATGGGTTTGAAATTGGGCAAATCGATCCCACTCTTTTTACCAAGAGGGTTGGTGGGAAATTGTTCATATGCCAACTATATGTTGATGATATTATCTTTGGCTCGATTAACAAATCTTTTAATGAGGAATTTGCTAAGCTAATGACCGACAAGTTTGAGATGTCTATGATGGGAGAGTTGGAGTTCTTTCTCGGTTTTGAAGTCAAGAAATTATCAAGAGGAACTTTCATCAACCAAGCCAAATATACGCAAGACATGCTCAAGAGGTTCAAGTATGATGGTCTTAAAGGATCCAAGACCCCCATGCCACTCAAGTGTCAACTTGACCTCGACCCGAACGGTAAAGAGGTAGACCAAAGGGAGTATCGTTCTATGATTGGTTCTTTGCTGTATCTTTGTGCATCTAGGCCGGATATCATGTTGAGTGTGGGCATGTGTGCAAGATTTCAATCCGCACCAAAAGAGAGCCACGTGGTGGCTGTCAAAAGAATCTTTCGATATTTGGTTCATACCCCAAACTTTGGATTGTGGTATCCTAAAGGCTCAAGCTTCAACCTCGTCGGGTACACGGATTCGGATTGGGCGGGAGACAAGGTGGAGAGGAAATCCACTTCCGGAGGATGCCAATTCCTTGGTAGGTATTTGGTGTGTTGGTCATCCAAGAAGAAAAATTGTGTTTCCCTCTCTACGACCGAAGCCGAGTACATTGCCGCCGCAAGTTGTTGTGCACAATTATTATGGATGAGGCAAACTTTGAAGGATTATGGTGTCATTTGTGACAAAGTGCCTCTTTTATGTGACAATAAAAGTGCTATCAAGATCGCCTACAACCCCATCCAACATAGCAAGACGAAGCATATAGAGATTCGTCGTCACTTTATTCGAGATCATGTGAAGCGGGGTGATATTGACCTTTCATATGTGGGCACCGGAGATCAACTTGCGAATATTTTCACCAAGCCTTTGGATGAAGCAAGGTTTCGAGAGTTAAGGCATGAGCTAAATATCATTGATTCAAGTAATGCGGTTTGAAGACTTGCCCACACTTCCCATCTAAACATGAAGTCTAGCTTGGATGTAGGCATGGACATAGGGGGAGCGTTGCTTAATTCATAGGCAACCACTCCACCTATTATGCGGAAAGAGACAAAATTCTTTCACTATGGTCACGTTCGGCGGTCGTCATGGTCACCCAAGGTGACAACGGTGCTTCAAAGAAGAGCATTGGCAATGAACCCAAGATACATCTTTGTGGTGTCATACCAAATAAGCTCCAACATGGTGGCTTCGCCCACCGCCCCTCCCTTTGGGAGGATTGGTTCGCTTTTGCGCTTCTTTCTTGTGTTTGGGTTGCTTATTTGCATCTTGTTCACTCCGAGTTTGATCTTGCATTTTCCTTGTTGTCTTTCATCTCGGAGTGTTCTCCATCCAGCTGCTGTGTTTCGAGTCATCCCAAGCCCTTCCCCCTAAGACATTCGATGCGTTTGCCAAATCTCCTTTGCACTTGGTGGAAGTTTCTGCTGCCAGCGGTACTACCGCAGCAGTCACGGTACTACCGCTCGCGCGGTACTACCGTGCCTGGTGCGGTACTACCGCGGTCCCGAGGAATCATATAACTGAAGGGGTACGGGGAGTTCCTCCCCATTACCCCCATTCAGTTTCTTTTCCTCTCCTCTGCAGCAGCGGCGCCCATCCCGGCGCCCCCTCCCGGTGTGCCGCATCCGTGCCGTCTCTCCTTGTTCTTCTCCGGTGGGATTGTTCCCCATCCTCCCCGGGTGACATGGATACCGGTATTTCCCCCGTTCCCTTCTCCTTTGGTTCAGTTTTTTGCACTTTGTTGCTAGGGCAATACTTGTAGATCCACTAGGTTTTTGGCTATGCCTAGGCACTTTGAGAACATGGATAGACTGCTATATAGGAATGGAGTAGATGTGTTGGAGTGATTTGAGTTTTTTGGACCCCCGGTAGTACCGGATCTCAGATCCGTGTCCTCTGCTCCAGGCCGGTACTACCGCTCGGCCCGCTGCGGTACTACCGTGCCTCGGGCGGTACTACCGTGGTTCCCAAAAACTGACACCTCCCCAACAGACCTGCTTTGTTCACTCGTGTCCGGCTCGTGCATATCATGTGTTTTGGTTTCCATTTCTCTCTGTTGGTGTTGGTCAGGTGATGGCTCTCGTCGGAATCCCAAGCGCAAGGCCCCTGGTCAACCCGTAAGCAACTTCAAGAAGACTGCTCAGAAGAAGAAGGAACCAGTCAAGCCTGTTTCAGAGATGCCTCTTCCCGAGTACATGGCCTACCGGTGTGCCAATCCGTACCGTGCAGAGCAAGACCCAGAGTTAGTTGGCTCTCAGTTCTGGAACAAGACTCAGAGGGATATGTTCCATATGATCATGAAGCACAGGAAGAACAAGTTTGTTCCACATGTGAAGTCTGTCCAACTGATGCACATGCGGGCTCACCCCGATTACTTTGGAGAGGCATATGCCCTTTGCGAGCAGTTTGGGATTCTGGACATCATCTCCTTCAACAAGCGGTTTGATGCCGAGCTTCTTGCCCAGTTCTTTGCCACAGTGTTCTTCACCAATCGAGATGATCGGACCATCATTTGGATGTGCAAGGACGATCAAGTGAGCTGCACGTGGGGGGATTTCATGACAGCTCTGCACATTCCCGTCTCCACGAAAGAGGCGCCCGTTGGTGTTAGCCCATTCGCTTCAACGCCTGCCAAGCCCAAGAGTATGCTAGGGCCTTATCAGAAATCGATTCCATATACTGATGCCAAGGGACATCAGAAGTACAGAGTGGTTCTCTGCCCATTCTTGGACATCATGCACCGCATCTTCCGGACTTCTCTGTTTCCCCGTGTGGGCAATCTGGACATGGTTCACGGCCATCTGGTGGACATGCTTCTCCTCTGTGTGGAGTGCAAGGGCACCGAGCAGACCTTGGATGTCTGTGACATCATGTGGGAGGAGCTACATGCTGCTGTGATGGAATGAAAGGTTCCCATTTATGGCCCTTATCTGCAGGTCCTCTTCGAGATCACTTGGGCCACTACTTTTGCCGTTGAGCGCCTTCCCGTTGGGCCTCTGACTACTCACGAGGAGGTTCAGTTACGCATCAAGGACAACTGGGTTGGCGGTCATGGTCCTGCTCATGACTCTCCTCGTGCCGGGTCTGATGAGGAGATTCAGGAGGAGCCGGAGGCAGGTGGCGACAGTGTTCCCCGCACTCGCTCTAGTGCGCGTTTTGGTGCTGGTGGTTCGTCTTCTGTTCAGGGTCCGGAGCAGCCATGATGGGCTGCCAAGCTCACCAGGAAGGTGAAGCAGCTCTTTTGCCTTCAGACTGACGTTCAGCACCGCTTGTATGAGGCACACAGGAGGGAGAAGGAGAACCGGCGGCTGCAGAAGGCTTTCTACAGACAGCAGGGTATGATTGTCCAGAGTGGGTCCGAGAGGAGCATCACTCCCGAGGACAGGTGGATCTCAAAGTTCAGCGAGTGAGACCTCCATGATGATGTGCCTGGCCCTTCGTCCTCTGCTCAGCAGCCAGCTACTGATGACACCGAGGCAGTGGTGGAGTCCGAGGAGTCTGACAATGACGAGGACTACGACCAAGACGACGAGTAGTTCATCACCATGGGACGCTAGGTCATTCTCTGCCTTTTTGGCGTCTCGATGCCAAAGGGGGAGAGAGTTCTAGGATTCCGATTTGCATCTTCTCAGGGTTGGGCGAGTCACAAGCGTGTTTTATTTGTCTCATTTGCTCCGCTTGTGAACTCCGTTGATTTGCTTTGGTTTTTAGTCCGTCTTCTGAGACTTCCGTGATATATGGTGTGAGACATATGCTATCCTATGTTCGTACTCTTAATGTCTGGTTATGTGATGCATGTTATGACTTGTTATCCTTATGCTCACATGTATGTCTTGTCTAGCTTAGTATGGCCTTGTTTATAAAATATAGGGGGAGTGTCTTCCTTATGTGTGTGTCTTGCATTCCGGAGGCATATCTAAAATGATGCACACATCAAGGGGGAGCTTGTCTATATTTTATAAACAAATGCCATGTTTTTAAATTCCCTATTCTTATTGTGCAAATCTTGTGTTGTCATCAATACACCAAAAAGGGGGAGATTGATAGGGCATGTTTTCCCTTGATTGGTTTTAGTGATTGATGAAAATACATTTGCGGACTAACCGGGTGCGATGAGCATTTCAGATAATTACACTAATGGCACAAGACGGTTATTGCCCCCTTGGTGTATGAAGCGTGAAGACGGAGTTTTTCTTTCGATCTCCTTTTCGATAATTGAGTCGTAGGAAAACCGTACTATGAAGAGGGGATCCGCTTTGGAAATGGTGGGTGGAATCATCACACGGTCTCACTTTCTGCACCCACACATTTCTTTTGCGTCGTGGAGGTGTGGGACTTATTGTAAGTGGCTCCCTGGATCTGCCAGGGCGGTAGTACCGCTCTAGGAGCGGTAGTACCGCTCCGCGGTAGTACCGTGGACCAGTACCGCATCCACTACCGGATTCCCACTGGACTTTGCGGTAGTGGGGGCGGCACTGGGCCTTGGTAGTACCGTGGAGCGGTAGTACCGTGGACCAGTACCGCATCCACTACCGGATTTCCACTGGACTTTGTGGTAGTGGGGGCGGCACTGGGGCTCGGTAGTTCCGTGGAGTGGTAGTACTGCTCCCAGAGCGGTAGTACCGTGAACCAGTACCGCATCCACTACCGGATTCCCACTGGACTTTGCGGTAGTGGGGGCGGCACTTGGGCTCGGTAGTACCGTGGAGCGGTAGTACCGCTCTCAATACGGTAGTACCGCAGCGCGGTAGTACCGCTTCTGAAGCGGTACTACCGTGGTTGGTGGACAGCCAACGGCTGCATTTAAGGCCACCTATAAAAGGGGGTCTTCTTCTCCATTGAGATTCACCTCATTTATTGCTCTCACCTCCATTGACGCCCAAGCTCCATTCTTGCCCGATCTCCCTCCCTAGCCATCAAAACTTGTTGGTTCTCTAGGGTTTGGAAGAGGAGGCCCAGATCTACACTTCCACCAAAGGATATTTGATTCCCCCCACTAATCCCGTGTGGATCTTGTTACTCTTGGGTGCGTTGGTGCCCTAGACGGAAGAGGTCACCTCGAAGCCACATTCCATTGTGGTGAAGCTTCGTCGTTTTGTTGGGAGCCTCCAATTAAGTTGTGGAGTTTGCCCCAACCTTGTTTGTAAAGGTTTGGTTGCCACCTTCAAGGCCGCCTCATAGTGGTTCACGGCATCTTACATCGGTAAGAGCGTGAGGAGAAATAGGGTGGCCCTCGTTGGCTTCGTGTGAGCATCGTGCTCCTCACTCTCTCCAAACGGAGACGTACTTCTCGAAAGAGAAGGAACTTCGGAAACATATCCTTGTCTCCCGTGTTCCCCTTTACCTTTACTTTGTGCAAGTTACTTTCCTTTCTTATTTATTGCTTGCTTGTTATATCGTTGTTGTTGGCATATAGGTTGCTCACATAGTTGCATATCTAGACAACCTATATTCTTTGTTGAGCCTAAATTGTTAAGAAAAGTTTAAAATGTGTTAGTCGCCTATTCGCCCCCCTCTAGTCGACATTCCGATCCTTTCAGGAACCTCTAAGGGGAACTCCAACACCGGCTTTTCACCTTCTTGGCACATGGGGCAAAGCGATTGGCTTGGTTGCGCGATAGCGAGGGCGATCCTCCTTGATCTTGCGACCAAACTGGATATCGCGTCTACGCAACGGTGAGGGTGGTTTTCTTCATGTGGTTGCTCGACGATGAGGGTGACTCCTCCTTAATGCAATGACTAGGGCAACATCGAACCACGATCGCAAAGCGACAGCTCGGGTACATCTCGATGTGCCCGCGACCTTAACGAGGAGGGGCAATTGCTCCTCCTCGTCTTTCGACATCACCACCTCCTCCTTGAATAATGGACTAATGAGAGTCAAGATGCCCAAAAACCATGGCCGGCGACGCCATGATCCAAAGCGCCCCTAGATCCACCCACAGGCACCGAGAACCAACCATCAAATTTGCCATCGCTACGTCATGCGAAGGAGAGAAAAGGAGACGACGTATGTGTGCAGAGAGGAGATATGGTTTTTTCGTGCGGACGACCCACATAAATAGTTGGTGTAGACGGTTCAGTGCGGGCGCGATGGCCAAACTACCGCCTTCTCGATCGTACATTTGCATTAAAGGGGTGTTGGTCAGACGTCCAATCAAATCGTCCAGGTCTCTCTCTCCCACACGAAACCAATTAGTCTCTTAGAGGATGTCGTGACATTTGTGCAGAGCAGCCACTTTCCTCTCTCCGTCTCTCCCCAGCCTTGAGAGTCTCTCCGCCACTTGTCTGCCGCCTGGCCCTGAATCAGATCCTCTGCGCCGGCTTCGCCGGTTGGAGAGGGGATGGGGAAGGTGTTCAGTGCTGGCGAGTAGTTAGTTGTGGCGCTATGTCGTTTATGTGGAGCGGCGGGCTGGTTCCCGTTGACCGGATCTGGCTCGATGCAGGGTCCCTATGCCTTCTTCTTTGGCTCCGGCGGTCCGTGGTGAAAGAGAGGACGAGATCCACTGCTTCCTTTAATAAGGTCAAGTTTCCCCCTTTCAATAAGCTCTTCTGCTGGGTGGGTTGGCTGCGATCTACTCTCCGGTTTCTTCTTTGCCATCATGGTGATGGAGGAAAAGCTTGGGGTTGTTCGGATCTGGGTCGATCTGCTCGTCAAAGAGGTTCTCCTGTTGCTTCATAAGGGTTCCCAATCTCGATGGCACTCATTCGTTGGCCTCGGGTCGCCATGCCATCGACTTTTCTAGCCGGAGGGCGGCCCCCTGGTGTCTTCAAGCTCGCGGCAGTGAGGCCGCGTCAAGTCAAGTTTAACCTCCTGGCCGTTGTGCCACAGGGGAGGCTTTCTCGCTTTCGTGTTGTGGTGTTCATCGGCGCTGGCATCCCAAGTGGTCAAGTCCCCGGTGATGTCGGTGCTGTCCTTCACTGGAAGCTTTGGCGCAGATCTGGTGGTCAAGGAACTGATTGCATTCCTCATTTTAGTTGCAGGGTCCTTTATGTTATTTCCGAGCCCTGGGTTTTAATTTCCTATTTTGTAAGGGGCGTTCATGTAAGATGTACTGTTACTGTACCACCGATTTGGAATGAATGAAGCATCCGGAGGCTTCGAGCCTTTTTTATGTTAAAAAATAATAATCAAATCGGCCTGATCGACATCAATACGGTAGACGGTTGCCTCATCGTGTTTACTCAATGTTCGCTCTGTAGCAGCATGAATGCGTCGAAGGTTTTGGGTGTGACCAGGCAACCAGACGCCACCTCACGATGACCCGTAGGTTCACGAACCTTTCACGATTTGCTTTCGGTTTAGGAAAATGGAAACGTTCAAACCGATCCACAAGTGATTAATGCTCGACGTTGAATAATATGAGTGTTTAGATCACGCGATTCTTTTTTGTTTTGTTTTGAGAACATAGATCACGCGATTCTAACACTTAAGAATGGTGTTGTAGTTGCCTTTTAAGGTTCCAATGCAAGATGTTCCATCAAATCCCATTCATGCTTTGCCGCAAAAAATAAATCCCATTCATGCTTGCCCCCAAAAAGAAAAGTCCCAATTTTACTTGACCAGTTGATCTATGCCATTTGATCCTCATCCAATGGTCCAGATGGCTGGATCCCATGTTCGCACCTGAAGTGCTGATTCTACACAAGTTGTCCACCGCCCAAGGTTACCAGATCCCATCGCACCCCTGACCCTCCTCTGGTTCTCCTTCCATTCTCAACTCTCCAGCTGCGATATCCAAATCTTTCTTCTCTTGCCGACGCGATTTGCAGAGGCGGCCATGGGGAAGGGAAAGGCCCCAGCGGAGGCAGCGGAGTCGGCCGCAGAAAGCGCAGCGCGGCTGTCGCGTGAGTGGAGCACTTGGGCGATGAAGAACGCGAAGGTGGTCGCTCACTACGGCTTCATCCCCCTCGTCATCCTCGTCGGCATGAGGTCCGAGCCCAGGCCCAGCCTCGCCCAGCTCCTCTCCCCCGTATAGTTCTGTTCCCCGGCCAGATCCGCACGGCCGCCTGCGTATTGAAATGATCAAGTACTGTGTTTTCCCCTGAATAATTTCGACTCGACCACTCTTTCGTTGCTCTGGTTTTCGGGTTTCCTCCCAATTGCCACTGAGAGCCTGCTAGCTAATCTATCTGTATGGCTGTATAAAGACCAAGAGCTGTAATTAGTTGCAAATACTGGTATCTGACAATGTATTACAGTCTCGAGGACGAGTGCGTTGCTTTATAAGATTTGTTATGCGTTTTTCATGTTTAAATCACATAGGTTCTCTCTTACTATTATTTTTTGAAATTTCTATATGGTACAGTATTACGCACAAACAGTTAAATGGGGTGGGTGGGTGGGGGGGGGGATGGAGTATTGTTGTGCTACAGTTATGGTTTGACATAGGGCAGCAGTTCTTGGGGCATATACAATCATCCATACAATTGTGTACATTTTCCTTCATGCCACTTGAAAACAACACTGTTGTCTGAAGATATTTTTTTTGATCCAACAATTTGTGAGTAAGATTCAGATAGCACACTTACCAGACTAATATATTGCCTGTCTGCAGACTGTAAGTTGGTCATATAGGACGTGTTTGGTTGCCTGTTTCCAGATTTGGGGAAAAAAATCTATACACATGACATATTGGGAAGGATGGATTACTGTTGCGCTACAGTTATGATTCGACATAGGGCTACAATTTTCGGGGCATATACAACCATCCATATCGTTGTGTATATTTTCCTTCATGCCACTTAAAAACAGCGCTGTTGTCTGAAGATATATTCTTTTGATCCAACAATTTGTGAGTAAGATTCATATGACACACATAGCAGACTAATATACTGCTTGTCTGCAGACTGTAAGTTGGTCATATAAATCTTACAGATGGTTCTCTATCGGGTGATAGAGCACCTCTTTTTCTGACATGTATGTCACAGTTTGACAATTAAACACTCAATTATTCTTCAGCACATTTGTTGTTTGTCCAGACTCTAATGTTGCACTGGGATTTGTATCTTGTTGGTGTAATATAGCTTGCAAGCGCATGCTGTGTGGTACTCTTATTGCTCTCATGCAATCATCAAGATAGCACAGATGGCTTCGTAGCAAGTAGAAGTGTCTGATATTATGTGTTTTTGGCCTTTACGAAACACATCCCGAGTTCTCCGCTTGGCATCTCGGATGGAGGATCATTGATCGTAGCTCTGAAAACTCGGTTCTCCAGCGAGGTCCGAATGTCCGATGCCTCTTCGGGCGAGCTGGGTAGAATAGTTTAATTTTTGTCTTTATTTTGGCTTTAGCCTTTGTTGAACTATGCTGAACCTTATCATATGGTTTGTTTCTACGTAATGGAACCGGGGCGAGGACCTTGTCGATTGAAAAATACGGAAGTCATTACGGTCCCACATGCTAAAATCTGTGGTATGATCGTCCTGCTACTGATTTATGATATCTGAAATGTTCTTCAAACAGCCATTTTGTCTTATACAAACACGAGGAATTTGGATGTGTATATAGCATTGCAACATTCCCAGTTTTGATATTTACCGATATTCCACTATGGAGTAGCTGAAAATTGGACGAATCAAGTAGGAAACAGCTAAAGGTTCCGATCCAAAGGTAAGAAGACCCGTTGGATGGAAATTCGTATCAATTGTTACTGGTTCTAAGTTTCTAACTTCTAAGAATTGCCTCTTCATTTTTCATTCAGAAAATTTGATGAAATACCACTTTATATTGACACTTGATCATCTAACACCCTGCATCTTCTTTTTTACAATGTCACCACCATTTATTAAATGATATAGGATTTACAAACCAAAGTTTGGCTTTGAGAACTTCAAGAATGAGAACATTTGACAGGAAATGTCTATTTAGCTGTGATGTGGGAAACAAAATGAGTAGTTTCTATTTTGCTGTGACGTGGTTGCAAACTTGCAATGGTGGGTAATTTTCCTCCAGTTTCACGAGGATTCTTACGAGTTTTCGAAACTGGTGAGTAATTTTCCTCCAGTTCTACTCCAGATCTTAATATTTTCTATGGAGTAAGATATCGTGAAGCTACCTTGTTTGACTTGTGTGACCGTTGACTTGAATTTTGAAGAGCGGGGCTCGATTTTATAGGGCAGGGCAGTCCCAAATAAGCCTTATTTGGCAGTTTTTTGTGTGTGTGGAACAGTAAATAGTGAAGCTATCCGTTTAACTTACGTTCTTTTAGAGCTGGGCTTAATTTATAGAGCAGGGCAGTCTGAATTAGGCCTTATGTTTAGCTAGCATATGTACATCCTTATTAGTTTTTTAGGGGGACATCCTTATTAGATGAAATCCTTCGACCTTGCTTTGCTTTCAACAACATAACAAGGCCCTGTACAATGTAACAGACTTAGGAAGATGTTTAGTAAAATAATTTGTTTTGTAAAACATCAATGCTCTCATCTATACTTAAGGCCTGCCAAATTAAGCATGCATAATCTACAAATAATACCAGTACTACCCGCAAAAAAAGTACCAATACTTAAAATGATTTATTTTTCTGAACAAATTACCTAACCACCTTGCAGTATAACATGGATCATAAAATCAAAAGTTTGTGGGCATGTTCGAAAGTGTCTGCGGACAACTTTAGAAGCGAAGGTCAATCAACAATAGGCATCAAATGTTCGCCCTTTCCTTTGAAAAAATGAAATAAAAATAACCAAATATCATCCTCTGGTTCATAAACATATGTAGATGAGTAGTAATTCAACCATAAATTTAAACTCAAAAGCATGGGATGTTCAACATATTTTTTAAATTCACCAATCCCATATAAAGTTTAGAACCTGATATCCAACATTAGGGCGGAAACATGTCTATTCCTAACGTTTTTGCTAGCAACTTTCGTGTTAAGTTCGGTTTTGATAGAAAGTTGCTGTTTTTCGCTGGATTTTGCCGCCCCCTTGTGCTTAAGTTGCCATAAAAAACGTCAAGGTGAGGATGCCTTGGCCCTGACGTGCGGCATGTATCTTTTTGCTAAAGTTTTGCTCCTTGAAAGAGGCCTTCGTTTGAAGCTTTCTCTCCTCAAGGTTAAACTTCTTCATATACACATGTTGGTTCAATTGCTATGCCCATTGAGCTTCATACAATGATGCATTAGTGTGAATGGATTACCCTTCATTGCTCGGTATGACTCATAGTCGCCTTTCAGCTAGACCATGATGTAATCAACAAGTTGCAAGAGCACATTAGTGAAATAACCAACACATAAAGCAAACAACAAACAAAACTTCTGATCTCTATGACTATGAGTGATGCGCTCCTTGGCCACCTTCTTTGCACTTGTGCTATTGTGCATACACATCATACTTGTTGACAAACTTTTAAATGACATACCGTCGATGGAGTGGCGATTTCATAAAATGATCATGGAACACTTTTATGTTGTAGGACACATTGTGATTATGCCCGTTGAATCAAACATACATACTTTGCCAAAACACTACCATTTGCTTCATGCATTGAAACTTAACACTTATGACCAATCACGTCTTACACAAAAATTCATCATCTTTCATCGAATGCGCATTCATTGTGTTACCTTCAAAGTTAATAACAATAACATAAAGAAAATGTCATGTCAAAAAAATTGCTATGCCATTTGACATGACATTTTCTGGAATTGGCGTCCACCATAGAGGAATGTGGAAGGTGCAAATGGTACATGTGCTCCGGCGGGATTCTGCGCAAAACGGCGGCGTAAGACAAGATGGGTCGGCATCTAGCTAAAACGATAAAGGTTTGACAAGGTCTAAGGCATAGAGGAGCAGAGACAATGACAGGACCCAGGCCGAGGGGTGGGGGGGGGGGGCTGGGCTCGGTGCGTGAAGGCTAAATGGTTGGTTAACTGTAGCACTTTTTTTACTGTTTAACACTGGGACCAAGTTTTAGGCTGTAGAGAAGGGATGAAGTGGGGAAAAAGGCTCCGGATGAGGTATTTGATGGGCGGTGTCGGAGTCCAAACCTCTCTTAGTTTGATGCAAATTTGCAAAATTATAGACATTTAGACCAGTTCAATTAATTTTGATGAGCACTGCTAAATAAAAATATTTTAAAATTGGACAATTCAAATATTGAGGTACAATTCCATATCCACGTTACGCTGCGTTTGGATGTTCGTATTGACGTCTTGAATTGGATTTGGTATTTCTGAATGGAAAATTCAGTTGTTTGGATGCGTTTGGAAATGCCGAACGGAAATAAGGGCGAATACGATACTGAATTGACTTGCACGCGCCAGCCTCTCCCGCAATACAGAGCCATCCCGCTCCGATTTGGCTTGATTTCATCCCGACCCGCAAAAGGCAACGCTTCATCCTTCTTCTTTCTCCGCGCAACCGAAAAGCAGGGCACCGCCCAGGAGGTCCAACACCGGCGGCGCAGGTAACCTCTCCCGGCCCGTGTTGGCGACAGATCCTTCCAGCCCTCGTCGGCCACCGCCCCTTCCTCCTCCCGTCCTCCTGAGCCCGCACCGACCTCCAGGCCTCCTCTCCCGTCGAATCTCATCTTCCTCTGACCGCCATGGATTCCAACCCTCTTCTCCCGCCGGATCCCGTCCTCCTCTGCCTACCGCGGCTTCCCATCTGCATCTTCTCCTCCACTTAGGCCTGCTCTTCCTTGCCGCCCCAATCCTTTCACCTCCTCCCACGGCGGTTGCATCTCCTCGGTTGTCCCATCTCCTCTCCCGTGGCGGCCGTACTCCCTCCTCCCATGGCAGCTGGACTCCCTCCTCCTCAACTGCGCCCCCCCTCCTCCTCAAACTGCGCCCCCCCTCCTCCTTAGCCGCTGGGTCTTCTCCTCCTATGGCCTCCAGACTCTATATCTTTGAATATTTGTTTGTTTCCTTTGGCTATATAATCATCCAATTATATTCACACATTGTACAAATTTTGTTTTGATGCAAATATCAATGTTGTTATGCAATTTCATAGTTTACCATCCAAACAAGATTTTGTATTGAAATCTCAGTAAAATTTCATGAACCAATTCAGTAACATCCAAACAGCCGAATTCGTATTCCTATCAATTACAGATTCCTTGTTGAATTGGAATTGAAACCAATTCAATACGGAGCCCTTCAATACAGACATCCAAACACAACGTTAGGGTTTGGATGGCTGGACCGCACTTTTTTTAGTGTGGCTGGACGGCAGATGGATAAGCCTTGATGGACACGCGCCGTCGTCTGCGCCCGCCCGGCTCGACCCAACTCCCTCCTCCGCAGCGCTTCCCGCGTCCGTAGCGAACTAAACCGTCCTGCACGCACCCTCCCTATTAATTATGCCGCCTCCTGTGTTCCCGCCGCTAGCCCCCACCCATTAGCCCGTATACCTCCCCCACAACGCCCGCGACCGACAGGATCGCCGCGGCCTGACCCTGGAGCGATGCGGCGAGACGCCGCCGTCGCGCCCGCGGCGATCGTAACCTCGCCGCAGATCGCTGCCGGCAGGACGGAAATGGGGAGTGCCGAGGCGGTGGTCATCGATGTGGACTGTCCCGCGGCGGTGGCTACCGACACCGACCTCGACGCGGGGGGCGCGACCCACGGCGTGGTGTGCCGGATCTGCCACCTCAGTCCCGAGGGCGGCGACGGGCCAGCAGCGGCGCCTGGGTCGGAGGTGATCCGGCTAGGCTGCGGCTGCAAGGAGGAGCTCGGCGACGCGCACCGCCAATGCGCTGAGGCGTGGTTTCGCATCAAGGGCAACAGGTATACCCCTCTTTCTCTCGCTCCATCCTCTGCTGCGTCGTGCCGCTGGCTTGTTTCCACTACAGTATGAGTTGTTGCCGAAATGCATGCTAGCTGCTTGTTGTAATTCCGCACGGAATGTCGTACAATCACCGGAAGTGTAGCTCCTGCCTCCTAGGACTTGCCATTTGATAAATGTCAGTGATCTTGAGGTTAGCAAACTAGAAGTCACAGAATATAGTACAGTGCTTGATCTGAAATATGAATGGCTATAGGGTCAAAAGTCTATTATAGAGGGGAAAGCTTCAGAGCTCATAGGATCACGGGAACAGTTGTCGCTGTTAACCAGTCAGCCAAATTTGGGGAATGTAGGGAACTCGCTTCTTCAATACGATACTGTTATAACGTATAAGATTCGGCCAATCTTCTCTCGATGTTCAAATGGATATGCGGGAAAATCTATATGAGGTGTTGCTTGTTGGCTACCTCAATATAGAATCTCTTGGTTTCAGGGAAGGATTATTGGCTTAGACGAAGCAAAGAACTAAATTCGTTCCTCTTGGATGCTGGTTGGATCTACGCTTTTCATCCGTATGTGTTGGTGTTTCGTGACTATCTAAGCCTTTATGTCACTCTCGACATGTGAGTGGCTTCCCTTTGGGATTGTCAGTATTAGATATTTTTATTGGATAAACCAAGTGTCTTTCACTCTCGGCTGGGTCAAATCAACAACAAAAAATATCCGCAGGCGAACCAGCCTTTTTTTTAATCTAATTCAATTACAGTAGAATTTTTTTTAGGAACTGGCTAACTAGCAGGTTCTCTGTAGTTTTTCAAATGCTCATGCTTTAACAATCTTGTATCATTTTGTCATATTATCTCTCTGAAATTTGCATCAAGTGGCTAAGAAACGCAAAACTTTAATTACTACACAGGCGCTGTGAAATTTGTGGTTCAGATGCCAAAAACATTACCGGATTGGAAGTGAAAAAATTCATGGAGGAATGGCATGGGCAAAGAATGGCAACCACCGGAACTATGGTAGAGGAGGAAAGCACTTGCTGGCGGCGGCAGCCCTTTTGCAACTTCTTGCTAGCCTGCTTACTGATTGCTTTCATGCTTCCTTGGTTTTTCCGTGTAAATATATTGTGATTTATGCTTTTGCAACTGGGTATGTGTAATAGGCAGAATTGTCCATCTGGGTATTTGCACAATTGTACAGAATTAATAGGCAGAATCACACGAATTGTACAGGATTAATAGGCAGAATCACAACACAGTTCCTCTATTTTTTTTCCTTTTCAATTTTGTCCATCTGGGTATTTGCCCTCTTACGTTCATGACTTCAAATCCAAATACCTTTGTTTGATAATAAATGTTTATTTGAGATTCTTAATATACATCTGAGTCCAAGAGGCCTAAGTGGCTGATTCTTTTTAACCTTATATGTTTCAGTCATGATCAATTGATCGATAACGCATCTTTCTTGACGATGGTATGCTCCTTGTTGATTCTTCACTTCATTTCTATGACTTGGCTTCTTCATTCTATAACCACCGGTGACATGGGCAGTGAGGCTATCCCACACGTGAAAGTGAGGTGTTTGTAGGAGACGTTATCCAAATATCACACATTGCTTCCCAAAGATTTGGACTCCGGTAAGAATTTTTATGAGAGAGCGTGCAACATCTTGGTAAGCATTTCATTAGCTTGTTGACTCTGTGTAACGCCATCACGGCTTCCAAGTTTTTGCCGTAAACCAAGAGTTGTGAGAGGTGTGCCTAGTGAAAAGGTCAGAAGTTTTATTCTCGTCCTGCCGTTTGGTGTGTAGAACCATTTTACCGTCTTTGCATCAGAAAGTATGTTTACACCAAGTCGTACTTATTCCCATTTCCTAGGTACTTATCCTGTGGAGGTAATTTCCAAACAAGACAAACTAAACTTAGGCCTTGTTTGGTTCCCCGTTTCGTTTGGATACACCCGGCTGAAAAATACATGCGTATGCACGATTGTATTAATTCCGGCTGTAATTTGTACTAAGCTCCGTAAAATACACCTGTATTTTATACAGGCCAGGTCATCCAAGCCCTGCCTTATACTGTAAGATCCCCCCCCCCCCCCAGCAACCCATGGTGGATTCTATTACCAATTTATCGTTGATGATGGAATATTAGCTGAGCTTATATGATGGGGAGACTACCTGTTGTAGTTATGGACCTAACAATAGATATAGGGGTAGTGATGGAGCTATGAAGATCTGTACGCAAAGATGGTGACACAGGAAAAAGTTATACAGGTTAGGCCTCTCCTTGGAGATAACAACCTTAATCCTGTCCCAGATAGACTGGGGTATTCTTGCTCAAAGTGTCAATATTGTGTCCCCTCCTATGGTGAAAAGGATGGGCTTATATAGAGTGCACCCTGTCCCTTCGCTGCCCAATAATGGGTTTTAATTACAGAGTTAATGATGGCTGTTATTACAATGAGAAACGTCCCCCATTACAGTCATTTAAGTAGGGGTAACGCATATGGTTTTAATGTCTTGTGACTCTAGCTCTTCCTCTTCTTGTCCGAGTATCATGCAGCTCGGCTTTTCTTGCTTCCGAGTAACCAACTTACTCGGACGGTAGTGCTTTGCTCCGAGTAACGCCTTACTCGAAAAGGTCTTGTCCGAGTAAGGTTGCCCTTGTAGTAGTGTCATCCGAATAAACTAACTACTCGGAAGAATCTGACCTTATCCGAGTAGCTTCTTACTCGGATGAAAAAGAGAGGAAGAGGTTTTTTATTTATGTTTTATTTTATAGATATTTTCCAAGAGGTGGTTATGTTAGGGATACGCCCTGATATAAGGTACATGAGGGTATACCCTAGGTATTATCACGACAGTAGCCCCCAAGTGCTTCTGGGTGCTCGTGTGAATTCATGAGGTATACGGAGATTAAATTCGATAAGAGGCCCGGAAGGACTTTATCAACGTTTGAACTATCCCCTCGATTATGCGCAGGGTGAGTTGTTTTTGGAAAGATCGGCGACACTCGAGCGTCTCTCGGAAGAGGTGGACTGAGGCCTCGGGAGACGTGTCTTAGGGTAAAAGGCCTTAAACCCCATATGTAACCAGATCTGTAAAGTTTGATATTTAAAGCATCAGATGATGAGCTTTAAATCATATCCCATGGGATACCAATTCTTTACCCCACACCGTATCATGGTAATAATCTGGCAATCTGCGTCAGAGACGGATTATCAGCGAATTGATTGTTCGGAATTTCCTCTGTGCTGCCTACTAAAGCTAGTTCGGGATTCTTCGAAGGTGATTTCCTGATTTAGTCGTTCCGAATGCTGACTTACTCGGATTGATTTTAATGATCCTTTTCCGAGTGATGACTTATTCAGAACAGAATTGGAGTGATGACATCCTTGTCCGAGTTGCGGCTTATTCGGAAAAGTCATTTGCTTATTTTTCTTCCGAGTTAAGGTTTTATTTAGAGACATCATCTAAGGGCTTTTTACTTTCGAGCTGTGCTAACTTGGAGAAATTTTTTGTATGTCCTGCTTCCAAGTTGTTTTTCCCATGGGAGAGAATCTTTTTTCTGTCAGAGGATCCTTTCTGTCAGATATTCTGTCAGAGCGGTTCCTCGATTTCCGCGTCAGTCAGTTATTCTACCATTAACTGCACGCCTTTTAAGGAGGCTAGATTTGGGGGACCACGACAGGCTCCCTCATTAAGTGCCTTGAAAACTGCGTGAACCTCCTCCTCGCATCTATAAATATGACTTCCTCTTTCCTCCTCCTCAGTATAGCGCTTGCTCCTGCTTCTTCTCCACCGGTGTTCTTCTAAATCGAGAGCTTCTTCTCCCGTCGGTGATCTTCCAGGTATTCTTCGAACCGGCGGGGCCCCCCCTCTGCGCGTCCCCTGGCATCATGTCTGCGGGGGAATGGTTGCCTTCCATCGTCACGACGGAGCTCATCCGGCGCTACCAAGACGAGGGGTTAATCCCTCGCCATGGCTGCCGCCTTCCTGGCCCAGGTGAGGTTGAACCTCACCCTAGAGAGGATGAGCGAGTTATTCTTCTTTCTCATGTGGATAGGGGATTTTCTCTTCCTCCTCACCCTTTCCTTCTTGACTTCCTTGCTTTCACCGGATCTCAACTGCATCATATCGTTCCCAATTCTATCACACTTCTGTCTAGCTTTTCTCTCTGTGTGAGGGTTTTCTTGGTATAGATCCTCATTGGAATCTTTTCCGCACCATCTATACCATAAAGCCCCAAAAGATAAAGAACTCTGGGGAAGCAGAGATAAATCATCTTTGTGGGGGGATATTCTTGGCGAAGAGGCAAGGTATCCAGTATTTCGCCTCCAGTTTGCCCGATTCTGTGAAGAACTGGCAGAATAGCTGGTTTTACTGTAAGGTAGATACCGCCCCTGGCACTCGGGCGCTGCCTCCTTACTCGGATGTCAGACTGACCGACTCCCGAGGCTGGAATCCTCGGTTGGTTGCTTCCGAGAAACAGCGTGTTTTACCCTTAATGAGGGAAGTGGTGAGGATGAAGAAGGCAGGGCTAGATGCTATGGATCTTATTGCTCTTTTTGTTAGTCGGAGAATTCAACCCCTGCAAGCCCGAGCTAGGAGGATGTGGGAGTACACAGGGATTGACGATAACACCCGCTATAACAACTCGGCAATGTCTCAGAAGGAATTTGAACAACTCATGAAGATCATCACCAGCGTGACTCATGGTGCGCAGATATCTGGCCGAGTTAGGCCTCTTGATATTAACCGTCCTCCAGCTCTGGTGATTTGCTTTGAACTGACTAGTCTTTTGAGTGTTGTGATAGATCTTGAATTTTAACCTGGTTATTTTGTCTATTTTTCAGACGAACATCGCTCCATCTCCAATCCCTCTGGCGCCACAGCATCCTGTTGAAGAGGACGAGGACAACAACAACGACGCAGAACTCGGGGTTGAAGATGACGAGGAGACGGAGTCCGATGTAGTGCTTCCTCGCACAACTGCCGAGCAGCGCTCCAAAAATAATCACGACCGTGAAGCAGCTCGGGAAGGATCTGCTCGGGGAACGAAACGTCCCATATCTCCGAGTAAGGGGGAAAGTAGTAGCAAGGCCACCGCTCTTAGCCCAAGTCATGGGAAAGTGGCTCCCATGAAACAACGGAAAACACTTTCTACCCTTGGCGGGAGGAAGGTTAGTGCTTCGACGGATGCCGCCGAGATTCCCAGGAAGTCTTCCGGGTCAGGGTCTGCTCAGGCTGCTCCCGCCGCTGTTGCTCCCCCACGAAGAGCTCTTAAAACAGCTCGGAAGTAATATCCGACAGCTTTTTATTTTTCTTCCTTTAGTGATTTTTGCAAATCTTAACTTTCCTCATATTGCAGTGTTCGTCCGAGTGGGTCCGAGTCACTCCCTGGCGTTGAAACTCATGATGCTGCAGCTTATGAAGATGTTAGTAACTGCGTTGTGACTGATTTCCAGGTGCTGGATTCTATTCCTGAACAAATTCCAGTCGATGGTGAGTACTCGCTCTTTGGCTCTAGATTTTATCCTTGCTCCGTGCTTTTGCTTACAAGTTTTCTTTTGCTAGGTATGGACATTGGCCTTGACGTAGATCCGATCCCCACTGCGAATGTGGCGACCTTCCCTGCTTCCAGCGCCCCGACTGCTCCAGAAGCTTCTACCAATCAGGAGGTTATTGCCCTTGCGCCAGTTCAACCTGCCACCTCTGGGGTGGATGCCGAGAGCACGCCTGTTCCTCCTGCTACCTCGGGGGTGAAAAATGCCGAAAAGAGTTCTACTGTTTCTGTTGCAGCCTCAGGAGAAATTCGGCCTCCTCCTACTTCAATCTCGGTTGATGCCTCGATTGAGGATGCCGTAGTGGATGGATTGAAGGGGTCTCTGGCGAAGGCCTCAGAAATTGAGCTGCGGTTACGTGAGCTGGCCTCCGACGCTGGGATGATGAAGACCAAGTTGCATGTAAGTACTTATGCAAGCCATGTTCCCACTGGGTGTGTGGGTTCAATTTCCGAGTTGTTTTTGATAGACTTCCCGTGGGGACGCTACTTAATGCACCCAGTGGGTGTAGCCCCCAAGGCTCCGAGTAACTTCTTGAGGTTACTCGGAGTCTTATGTTGTAGATGCTGTTGGCTTAATGATCTTCCAGTGGGGGAACTTGTTAGTGCACCCACTGGGTGTAGCCCCCAAGGCTCCGAGTTACTTCTTGAAGTTACTCGGAGTCTTATGTTGTAGAGACTATTAACTTGATGATCTTCCAGTGGGGGCACTTCTTAGTGCACCCACTGGGTGTAGCCCCCAAGGCTCCGAGTAACTTCTTGAAGTTACTCGGAGTCTTATGTTGTAGAGACTATTGATTTGGTGATCTTCTAGTGGGGGCACTTCTTAGTGCACCCATTGGGTGTAGCCCCCAAGGCCCCGAGTGACTTCTTGAAGTTATTCGGAGTCTTATATTGTAGAGACTATGTCTTGAATGATTTTTCCTGTGCCAGGAGGCTTGCAAACTTGGCACTGATTTTGTGAAACTACAAGGAGAACATGAAGCTTTGAAGAAAAAGCATGCTGAGGATAATGGTAAGGCTATGTTTCTCATAGTAAATGAGGAGTTTCCAAATTTTTCGCCATGTGATGTTTCTAACAACTGAATCTGCAGAGGCTGCAAAGAAAGCATTTGATGCGAAGGTGAAAGAAAGTGATGAATTTGTCAACAAGATGAAGAAGGAGATTGAGCAGACTGAGAAACGTGCGAAGGAGAAGAAGATTTTAGAGAAACAAGTGGCCAGCCAAAAGAAGGCTCTTGAGGAAAAAGAGGCCACTATCTCCCAACTTCAATCCGACCTGCAGAAGTTGTCCGAGCTGCGTTCTAAAGATAAGGAAAACCATGAAGCTGAGCTGGCAGCAACTCGGGAGTCTGTCAAAAATGCTGAAGAGTACTGTGCCGGGAGATTTGCTTCGTTTAGTGAGATGCTATCCAGTAAGATGTCTTCCTTGCATTGTGCGTCCGACCTGTTGCTGTTAAGTCACTTCGTTTGATTTTTACACCTATTGTGTCTTTGCAGTTTATTCCACCAATCCTGAGGCGGAACAGGCGCGTATGGCCGAGTTTGCCGAGCTGATGAAGAAGGACAATTACACTCCCAAGATGACGGAGTTTTCCTTATCCAAAGGCCTGCTGACCATGAGGTGCGCGAGTGCAAAGAAATATGCTGAAGAAACCATGGGTGTCACTCTAGGGTTGAAGAATTACATCTCGCCTACTGTGGAGATTCGTGTTCATCTGGATACAGTTGTTCCTATACTTCAAGCGGCTCCGCAGCAAATTGCTCGTTGGAAAAGGTCTTCAGCTCGGAGTGGCGCGGATTATGCTCTGGCCCTGACTAAAGCTCATTTTTCAGAGAAAATCCACAATCTGGAACGAGTCGGAGATGGTGATCCAGAGCATGGTCCGAGCTGTACGGCCTTTTTGTCTCGATATGCTGAGATTGCGAGTCGGATTGCGAAGATGCCAGATCTTGATTTCTTCGTGGAATCTACTGGAGTTACCAGTGAATTTGATGAGGCTAGTGATGCCTGATCATGTTGAGGGACAAACAGTTGAATTTGCCTCGGAATGCCGAGAGGTTTTGTAATAAATAGTTTATGTCTTATTACTGCCCTGGGTGCACAATTTGTCCCTAAAACTACCGCCTTTTATTAAGAAGGCCTGGCTCTGAGGTGTTGATTTGTTTTGCTATAACCAGTTATCTGCAAGGATATAGAACTATGTTTCTGAAATCATTGTTCTTCTTCTTTCTCTGGTTTTTGAAGTGCTTGTTGAGCAACTCAATAAATGCTGCTTAAGCTTCCATCCGAGCTACGTACAGTTCGGATAAGGAACTTGAGTTTTTCGTAACGTTAAGTAGCCCCTAGGGTTCAGAAAAACTTGCTGATAACTTAGTTAAATTTTGCTTAAGTTTTCGTCCGAGCTACGTACAGCTCGGACAGAAAACTTGGAATTTTCGCAACGTTAAGTAGCCCCCAAGTTTCAGGAAAACTTGTTGGTTACTTAGTTAAACTTTGCTTAAGCTTTCGCCCGAGCTACGTACATCTCGGAAGGAAAACTTAAATTTTTCGCAACGTTAAGTAGCCCCCAAGTTTCAGAAAAACTTGTTGGTTACTTAGTTAAAATTTTGCTTAAGTTTTCGTCCGAGCTACGTACAGCTCGGACAGAAAACTTGGATTTTTCGCAACGTTAAGTAGTCCCCAAGTTTCAGGAAAACTTGTTGGTTACTTAGTTAAAAAATTTCTTAAGTTTTCGTCCGAGCTACGTACAGCTCGGACAGAAAACTTGGATTTTTCGCAACGTTAAGTAGCCCCCAAGTTTCAGGAAAACTTGTTGGTTACTTAGTTAAACTTTGCTTAAGCTTTCGTCCGAGCTACGTACAGCTCGGAAGGAAAACTTAGATTGTTCGCAACGTTAAGTAGCCCCCAAGTTTCAGAAAAACTTGTTGGTTACTTAGTTAAATTTTGCTTAAGCTTTCGTCCGAGCTACGTACAGCTCGGACGGAAAACTTAGATTTTGTCCGCAGCGTTAAGTAGCCCCCAAGTTTCAGAAAAAGCTTGTTGGGCAACCTGCTATAACCCGTTATCTGCAAGGATATATAACTATGTTTCTGAAATCATCGTTCCTCCTCTTTCTTAGGTTTTTTGAAGTGCTTGTGTGAAGGTTAGCTTAAGCTTTTGTCCGAGCTACGTACAACTCGTACGAAAACTTGGGTTAAAAAATGCAATTGATGAAGGAAGAATCTCTTTATTGAATCAATTCATAAGAATTTCATGCATAGAAGCGCCGCAACATTTGGGCATTCCATGCGTGTGGCTCTTCTCTATTATTCGTTACATCATATAGCCGATAGGCTCCATTACCTAAGACTCGGGTTACAATGTAAGGACCTTCCCAAGGAGGGGCTAGCTTGTGATCAGAGGTTTGCTTGACACGCAAAACCATGTCGCCTTCCTGAAAGGAGCGAGCTCGGATATGACGCTCGTGATATCGTCGAAGATCTTGTTGGTAAAATGCTGAGCGCGTCTTCTTCTAAAAGGTCAATACCATCTTGTCGAGCTGTCTCGGCTTCTTCTTCAGTATACTGAGTTATTCGAGGAGCATTGTGCTTTAGGTCACTTGGCAGGACAGCTTCTGAACCATACACTAGGAAGAAGGGAGTTCCCCGAGTGGACCGGTTTGGAGTCGTTCTCAACCCCCACAATACTGAGGGTAGTTCTTCAACCCAGGCTCCTGCTGCTTCCTTTAGTTCCCGCATAAGACGCCGTTTGATTCCTTTCAAAATCAACCCATTTGCTCGCTCTACCTGGCCGTTGGATTGAGGGTGTGCCACTGAGGCGAAGTTTACTCTGGTACCCATATTCCAGCAAAACTGCTTGAACTCGGCTGAATTGAAATTCGACCCGTTATCGGTGATGATATCATGGGGAACGCCGAAACGATGTACAATGCCTTGTATGAAGCTAACTGCAGCGGCTGAGTCTAAGCTTTTTATTGGTTTTGCTTCTATCCATTTTGTGAATTTGTCCACAGCTACTAGGATATGTGTGAACCCTGAGGTGCCTGTCCTGAGTGGCCCTATCATGTCCAATCCCCATGTAGCAAAAGGTCATGCTAAGGGTATTGTCTTCAACTCGGAAGCTGGCTTGTGTGGCTGATTTGCGTAAAACTGACATCCTCTGCAATGATCAACAATGTTCTTGGCATCTCTTAAAGCATTGGGCCAGAAGAATCCTGCTCGGAAAACCTTGGCCACTAGTGTCCAACTTGACGCATGGTGACCGCATTCGCCGGAATGTATGTCTTGTAAGATGAGTCGGCCTTCCTCCTCCGATATGCACCGCTGGGGAAGCTTTGTGACACTGTTTCTATATAACTCGTTGTTGATCACTGAGTATGATTTTGCTTTTCGCACTACTTGCTTGGCTTCTACTTCGTCATCTGGCAGCTCTTGCTTTTGCAAGTATCTCAGAATGGGCAAGGACCACTCGGGGGGGGGATTAGCTCTATGTCAAAAACAAGATCCACAACCGCAGGAATATCTTCTTTGTCTGGAATGTTCTCATCTGGTAACATGCTTGGATCGGCTTCCGAGTAAGGGTCTTCCTTCACAGTTGGGGCGTGTATGTGCTCCAGATAAACTCCTGAGGGAATTTGTCCCCGAGTTGATCCTAGCTTGGCTAAGTCATCCGCTGCTTGATTTTGTGCTCTTGGGATATGATGGAGCTCCAGCCCATCAAATTTTTTCTCCAGTTTTTTGACTGCTACACAGTAGGTTGTCATTGCTGGGCTCCTTATATCCCATTCTTTCATGACCTGATTGATCACCAGGTCGGAGTCTCCAAAAATCATCAACCTTCTGATTCCGAGTGAAATGGCCATTCGTAATCCATATAAAAGGGCCTCATACTCGGCTTCGTTGTTTGTTGCTGGGAAATGGATTTGAAGGACGTATCTCATTTCTTCCTTTCTTGGGGAAACCAGCACTACTCCTGCTCCCGCCCCATTTAACATCTTTGACCCATCAAAAAACATCGTCCAGTGCTCAAGGATTGGTTGTGGGATGCTTTGTGCTTCTGTCCATTCGGCCAAAAAATCTACCAAAGCCTGTGACTTGATTGCCTTCTTGGGTTGATAATGGATATCGTATGGTAAGAGGTCTAATCCCCATTTTGCAATTCTGCCCGTAGCGTATCTGTTATTCATGATCTCGGCCAAAGGAGCTACTGCTACTACTGTAACCGAGTGGTCTTGAAAGTAGTGAGCCAAATTTTGTGATGCCAAGTGAATTCCCATTGCCAGCTTCTGGTAATGAGGATATCGTTGCTTGGATGGTGTGAGGACCTCGGAGATGAAATATACATGCCTTTGAATCTTCTGTGTTTTTCCTTTCTCTTCTCTTTCCACCACTATAGCTACGCTGACGACTTGGCTTGTGGCTGCAATGTACAATAAGAGTGGCTCCTTTTCTTTCGGTGCTGCGAGAACCGGCCGAGTTGATAACTGCTTTTTCAGTTCTTCAAAGGCCTCCTGGGCTTCTTCGGTCCACTTGAAGTTTGAAGACTTTTTCATTAGCTGATAGAGGGGGAGTGCCTTCTCTCCGAGTCGGGAAATGAATCGACTGAGGGCTGCGAGACACCCTGTCAGCTTTTGGACATCTCGGAGCTTCTGAGGCGGCTTCATGTTCTGAATTGCTGCTATCTTCTCTGGGTTGGCTTCAATTCCTCTTTCAGAAACCATGAATCCGAGTAGCTTTCCGGCTGGAACACCGAATACACACTTTTCTGGATTTAGTTTGATGTTATAAGATCGAAGACTCTGAAAGGTTTCGGCCAGATCGGCCAGCAAGTTACTTCCCTCAGCTGTCTTGATCACAATGTCATCAACATACACTTCGACATTTCTGCCGATCTGCCAGATCAAACAATTTTGCATCATGCGTTGATATGTAGCCCCCGCATTTTTAAGTCCGAATGGCATGGTGACATAGCAGAAACAGCCAAAAGGAGTTATAAATGCGGTTAATATTTCATCTCGTTCATATAATCGGATTTGATGATAACCCGAGTATGCATCGAGGAAACATAGTCTTTCACACCCAGATGTGGAATCCACAATCTGATCAATGCGAGGAAGAGGGAAGTGATCTTTTGGACAAAATTTATTGAGATGACGGAAATCAACGCAAGTTCTCCAAGATTTATCTTTCTTTGGAACCATCACAGGATTTGCTAACCACTCTGAGTGGAAGATTTCCCTAATGAATCCAGCTGCTAGCAATCTTGCTATTTCTTGTCCGATGGCTTTTATATTTTCTGAAGAAAAACGTCTAAGGGACTCTTTTACTGGTCTTGCCTTCGGATCAACCCGCAATTTGTGCTCAGCCAACTCCCTTGGGACTCCGGGCATGTCAGATGGCTTCCACGCAAAGATGTCCCAATTCTCACGGAGGAAGTTGATGAGCTCAAATTCCTATTTAGGATCCAGATCAGTGGTGATGTTGGTGAACTTGTCCTCATCATCAGGATGGATCCGCACCTTTTTGGTTTCTCCTGCCGACTCAAACGAAGATGATTTCTTGGGTTGTAACAACTCGGATGTGTCGACTGTTTTCTTCAACTCGGCCAACTCAACTTCTGCCATTTGCTGGTCGGCTATTAATGATCCTTTTTGCAGCAACTCTTCTGCTTGTTTATAATCTCCGGATACAGTGATCACACCACTAGAACATGGCATCTTTAACTTCAAATAAACATAGCAAGGAATCGCCATAAATTTTGCATAAGAGGGCCGTCCGAGTAGCGCGTGATAAGCACTCGGAAAGTCGACTACTTCGAAGGTAATCTTTTCCTTCCGAAAATTATCAGGTGTACCGAAGACTACATTCAGAGTAATCATTCCTAGCGAGTGTGCTTTCTTTCCCGGGATGATCCCGTGAAATTCCAAGTAACTGTTACTGAGTTTAGACATCGGGATGTTCATGCCTTTTAAGGTACTAGCATACAAAATATTTATGCCACTGCCTCCATCCATCAAGACATTCCTCAGTCTAAAATTGCCATTTCCTGTTTCCACCAACGGGTCGACTATCAGGGCGTGTCTTCCAGGGTGAGGGATATGAGGGGGATGGTACGATTGATCGAACGTAATCGGAACATTTGTCCACTTCATATAACTCGGAACGGCAGGAGCAACAGTGTTAACTTCTCTGAACCTCAATTTTTCAATTCTCTTCGATTCTCGGCCTGCAAAAATGACCAAAACTCCGTCTTCCCGAGGAAAACCTTCACTATCCAGATCTGGACTTCCTTCCTTTTTCTTTCCCTTGTCCTGCTGGGACCCGGTCTTTGCATTTTGCGCAGCTCTCTTGATTAGTCGGCACTGCCTAGCTGTATGCTTCGGGAAAACCGTCTTTCCTTCAGCATCTTGGGTGGTATGAAGAGGACAAGGCTGATTTAGGATATCATCATCATTTGAAGGCCTTTTCTGACGAGGCTGCCACTCCTTCCTTGGCTGATTTTTGCTGTGGATCCCTGCCGCATTTGCGGCTGCTACCAATTCGGCGTCTGTTGGTGCCCCTTCTGCCTTTCGCTTACCTCCCCCACCTCCATTCTTTTTCTTGGGGTTGGAGGCCGAGTTGTTACCACTTCGATACTGCTGGGACTTCTGCCGAATTTCCTCTTCCCCATTAGCATATTTGTTTGCGATTTCCATCAATCTGCCAAGTGAAGTGACATCAGGGGACCTTGCGAGCTTCAAGCTTAACTCCTTGTACTTGACACCTTGCTTAAAGGCATGAATTGCTTGGAACTCGGAGACTCCTTCTACTGAGTTGTGGAGTGTGATCCATCTCTGAATATATTCTCGAGTGGGCTCATTGTGAACTTGAGTGCATAACTGCAATTCGGTCAGCCCTCCAGGTCTCTTGTAGGTTCCTTCAAAATTCTTGACGAAAACTCTGACTAGATCTTCCCATACCCAGATGCTGTTTGGTGGAAGCTGGTTTAGCCATGTCCGAGCTGAACCTTCCAGCATCAGGGGAAGGTGCATCATGGCTATCTCATCTCCACCTCCTCCTATCTGGACTGCTATTCTGTAGTCATCTAACCACGTCTGCGGCTTGGCGTCACCCCGGTACTTCTCCACTCCTTGCGCTATCCTGAAGCGAGGAGGAATCGGGGTTGATCGGATTCTCTCGCTAAAACAGACGGGGCCTGTAGCCATCGGATAACTAACTTGGTCTTGTCGATACACCTTGGCACGATCTACTCGATTTTGTACTAAATGGCTTCGAGCATCATCTTCAATATCTCGGTATCTTTCTTCTTGATGATCCACTCGGCGCCGCTCTTGGTCCCTTCTCCGAGCTGCATAGTCTTCATCTCTCCTCCGAGCTGTATACTCATCACCTCTTCGAAACTCTGGGTTTCGGAACTGTTCATGGCGATATTCATCATGAGGATCCCCCTTGTTCCGAGGTGAATGATTTCTGTTTCTTCGGGGAGTATAAACAGACTGAGAGGTGCCCGTGAGGGGAGGTTGAGAGTGAACTCGCTGTAGTGATTGACTGACTTCAGCATTCTGCTCCACTGCTTTTTGTAACAGGAATGCTAAGTGCTCTATTCCTTCAGCCGCTGAACCACTCGGCTGCAAGGAATTTGCAATCCGAGTAGCTGCTATTAGATTTTCCATCGGGGTATCCAGAGCTCGGAAGGATCGATTTTCGCCATTTCCCCTCAGTTGCCGACTGGTTCTACTCTGCTTGAGGCGAGCCACCTCCCGAGCCTGATGCTCCAATGTATTCTGCAGTTCGGTTAGACGCTGCCGTTCAGCTAAATTGGTTAGCCTGGCTGCCTCCAAGTGTTGCCCTTCTGGAGTCGAGGTGTCTATGGGGGTTTGCAACATTTGCTCTGCTGCTTCTGCCGTCGCTTGTTCTTCCCGAGTGAGGGGCCGTCGACTGGAACCTCCAAGCTCTAGACGCCTGAAAGCAGATGTTCGCCGACGTCCTCCTCCGAGTGGTATCTCTTCATTGCCCCGAGCTGCTTCGTTAGTCCGATCTTCGCCCTCTCTGGTTGGTGACCCCTGAGGTGGTGGAGTTCCGGCCATACAAACTTCTGCCATGGTGACAGGAGAACCGTTGCTCCCTTCTTGTTCGGCTCCTGGCTCCGGGTCAGACATCAAAAGGTCTTCATCGTCGCCGGAGTTGAAGATGTGCAAGAGTGATGCAGTCGGACCTTCCTTTGCGACCAGCTCGCTGATGGCCTGCTGAGCTGACTCCACAGAATCGATGACTGCCACCTGCTGGATCGGGCGGGGCTTGCTTCGATAAGGAACGCGCGGGAGGCCTGACCTCTTCTTCTTGTGGTGAATAGGCAACAGAGCCTGGGTCTGAGGACGGGCTGGTAACTGGAGGCGAAGAGCCCCCGATGTGTCGGCTCGAAAGTGTACGCTGCCCCTTGAGGGCAGCAGCTGCGCCTGGAGCGGCGCATCCGCCAGCCAAGCGGAGTCGTCGGCCACAAAGGCTAACGATCCAAAGAGAAAACTCTCGCCGTGGACGAGTTGGGGACCGCGGGTCGACGAGGAAGACGAAAAGAATCCCATCTTTACGGTTGCTGATCAGCTCAGCCCCACGGTGGGCGCCAATTGTTGTAGTTATGGACCTAACAATGGACATAGGGGTAGTGATGGAGCTATGAAGATCTGTACGCAAATATGGTGACACAGGAAAAAGTTATACAGGTTAGGCCTCTCCTTGGAGATAACAACCTTAATCCTGTCCCAGATAGACTGGGGTATTCTTGCTCAAAGTGTCAATATTGTGTCCCCTTCTATGGTGAAAAGGATGGGCTTATATAGAGTGCGCCCTGTCGCTTCGCTGCCCAATAATGGGTTTTAATTACAGAGTTAATGATGGCTGTTATTACAATGAGAAACGTCCCCCATTACAGTCATTTAAGTAGGGGTAACGCATATGGTTTTAATGTCTTGTGACTCTAGCTCTTCCTCTTCTTGTCCGAGTATCATGCAGCTCGGCTTTTCTTGCTTCCGAGTAACCAACTTACTCGGACGGTAGTGCTTTGCTCCGAGTAACGCCTTACTCGAAAAGGTCTTGTCCGAGTAAGGTTGCCCTTGTAGTAGTGTCATCCGAATAAACTAACTACTCGGAAGAATCTGACCTTATCCGAGTAGCTTCTTACTCGGATGAAAAAAGAGAGGAAGAGGTTTTTTGTTTATGTTTTATTTTATAGATATTTTCCAAGAGGTGGTTATGTTAGGATACCCCCTGATATAAGGTACATGAGAGTATACCCTAGGTATTACCACGACACTACCTGCTGTATACCCCAGCTTATCCTTGTTCTTTCATTTTCAGTTCATGTCACCCTATAATTAATCAACTCGAGCACCACTTTGCTTGTTCCAACGGCAACGTGAAAGAGGTGTCGCCATTCCTGATGATACAAAACACCGTCGTTATCCCCCTCCCTGTTCCAAATTTGAAAAAAAAGAACCAGAGACCAGACCAATGTGCGTAGCTGCAAGGAAGTCATCTTACCAATGGACTTGGATATGCTTGTCAACGCAGCAGCTGTCTAAACAACCAAACTTTTGAGAGTGAAATGTAACAGACCTCAATTTCCAAACAAGGCGTACGAACTAAACTTATGAGATTTTTCCGAGCGACCCATGGTGGATCCACCAATTTATCATTGATTTTTTTTTGCGATAAACCAATTTATCATTGATGATGGAATACAGATGTTCAAACAACCAAAGCTGAACTTATAAGATGGGAAGACTGGCTGATTAAGACCCGAGGTTATCCTTGTTCTTCCATTTCGATTTTCGGGTGAAATATGTGTCGTCATTCCTGAGATTATAAAGCATCGATTATGGGCTGCGTTTGGACATAGGGAATGGCAGCCAGGCACATTTGAGACATTGGTCGAGTGGCGCTATGAGAGCGCATGCATGGCGTCTCAAATGATCTCAAGACAATCTCCGCTCTTGGCGCCTGGGTCCTATGAAAGCACCGGAATACGATCGTCTTTGATGGGATCTCATCGAGTGTGAACGCTGTATGCAGGGCGATGGTAAACGAAAGTGATGCATGGCTGCTGATTGGCCTGATTAGACCGGATGAAGTAGATGTATGTAGAGCTATGGTGGTTAGGTGGAAAGATACATAATAGTTGTGTGTGTGTGTGTGTCATTTATGGATGGACCGATGGACTGTTTATGTATGTTTCACGAACAATCTTATTGTAGCTGAGTGATCATGGGATACTCAAAGATGAGCCCAGACTCATATGCTTCCACACAAGAGATCCTCAAAAATATATACAAAAAAAGTTCAAATAATTTCATTTTTTTTGTGGTGGAAGATGCTTAGGGGGTACATGTTTGTGTAAAATTTGAACTTTCTTATACATCTAGAAAAATTGCGGTAAAAAAGATAAATTCAGTACGGAATAGTGCACGAACAATGTTGTTCAAAGAAACTGTTAAATTTGTCTTTTTTGCCGCACACTTTTTAGATGTCCAAACTTCTCCAAAATTTGCATGCACATCTCGCACGTAAGCATCTTCCACCACAAAAAGTTTAGATTTTTTTTGAGCTTTTGTCATATTTGTTTTAGTCTCCTCGATGCAGATGCATCTGAGTATCGAATTGTGGCTTCCATCTCGGAATATTTAAAGATCAGTCTAGGCTCATATGCTTTCGGCGATCTCGCTCTTTTCTTTTTCTATAATATATGATACACATGCTTATGCACATATTTTTTTTAAAAGAAATTATAAAACATCGTCGTTATCCCCGTCCCTGTCCCAAAGGCCAATGCACGTACGTAGCTGCAAGGAAGTCATCGCTCTTGTGGTTGGACTTGGATGTGTTTGTCAACGCAGTAGCTGTGTATTGCCGGTTCAAACTTATCTTCTGCAGAAGATGAGACGATCTACGTCGCAGGAACATTCGCTGCCACTCCGTACGTGGCACACGACGACGATGGCGTTTGTACCTGCATGCTTGCATGCAGTCTACGGATCGGAGTACTCGTGTACAAGCCCCAACCAAGGCAATTTATACGTGTGGCTCGAATATAATCGGCGCCGCGGCAAGATTCAGACAAACCGACGCCCATGCTGGCTCGTCAGAACCCAAGCACTCGTATTATCCATGCCTGCACATATTCTTGATGTCCACCAGCAAACCTCGGCATGTCGGCCTCGTCGTTATCGCCGGGACTGACGACAATGACGGACCTTCTTTTTCTTTTTCTTCGTCATGATCTCCTCCATGCGGATGCCTCTGGCACGAGCATCTCGCCGCCTTGGTCTCGATCTCTGGGAAGTTGAAATGCTTGCTCGGCCTTCCGACACGCCACACCATCACATCGTAGGCACGCGCGGTCTTGTGGATGGTGGGGTACGTGCCGAGCCAAAAACGACGACCGACGTAGGTGAACTCCGCCCCGTAGTTGCCGGAGGCTTCGCCCTCACACCAAAGAACCCCGTCTTGCTCTTCGCCCTCGGCGGCAAGGCGGCGGCGGCTAGGGATGGCACTCGCACGGTTTGGGTACGGATGGAGCCATCCCATACCCTTACCCGTTCCTCCAATCCTTACCCATCATCCATACACATATCCGTCGATGCGTATAATATTTTCTCATACCCACCACTCGACAGGGTAAATGGACACCGATAGGTAAAAATGCCTATGTTTGCAACACATCAATTTAAGCATTCAATAGTCATAAACAACAACTTATAATCATAATTTATAAATAATAACACATCATAACAACAACACATACTAAACAGCAACACATTTTCATGGATAACAACACTTACTTTTCAACAACACATCAAGAAAATAACACATAGTGAAAACAATAGCAAATAGCCATACATTTTAAGTTCACAAACTCATGAGTTATAACAAGGTATAGAGGGTTTTTTCAGGCTACGAGATTTATGTAAATATAATAGTTGTAATATGTGCATAAATACTACATGAGACATAGTTGTCCGAATATATGAGGGTACATAGGTACGCGGTGGCGAACCGGGCAATAGGTGGTGGCTAATCCGGCGAAGGAGAAAAGGCGGCGACGGTGGCGAGGTGGCGACGATGGCGAATCCGGCGACGAAGACGAGGCGGCGACGGTGGCGAGGTGGAAAATCCGACAATGGAGGCGAGACGACGACGGAAACGAGGCGATGGAGGCGACGAACGACCGGTGGTGAATCGGGGTGGCAACAGTGGCGAATCGAGCGGCTCGAGGAGGCGGCGGTCGCGGCTGATTCGCGGCGTCGGGCCACGGGAGATTACGGGGAAGCGGTGGAAAAGGCGGTGGGGTCAACAACGACGTGGGATCTGGCGCGGGGTGGGACGGTGGGCGTCGGGTGGCCGACCAGTGGCGAATCTGGAGGGCGGCGGCGGTAGTCCGGGGGGAGGTGGGGAGAAGAAAGCGACTGGAAGTGGCGATTGGGCGTTGACGGGCGGCTGGCTGTTTTACAACAGTTGTATCTGGCGATGCGAATTTGCATCACTAAGTGATATAGGATACAACACTTAGAGGTGGTGATGTAATTTTTTTTGCATCTACATCATCTGTTGGAGCAACGTTTTTGGGCCTCAGAGATGCAAAAGTTACTTATTTATACATCTACACCATCTATTGGAGATGCTCTTAGGTGTTTTAAGGCATCTTGATTGTTTCGCCTATTCATTTTTTCGTAAATCTAACCCAAATCAAGGAATGCTTGGTGGGAGTCTGGACACCGGAAACGCTATAACTTGACCCACCCAAATGCCCTATGTGCCAAAAATCATCCCCGCGCGCGAAGCGGTCACCGCACATTTATAAAGGTCATTGGCATTGGATGACGGCCGGACGCACGCGCGGTCGGCCACTTCGACCGACATTGATTCTCAGCCAGTGCCAACGCGACCGCTCACTAGATGAACATATGGCTCGCCAGTTGAGAGCCTCGATTTATGCGCATGTTCAATGCAGACAATGCTGGAGAGACATGACGAGACGACTAAATGTCCATCGTTCTGCCGGCATTAAACCAACACGACGACCGAAAAATTACTTCGGCACCCCACAGTCAAATCGACTCCTTCAATTCCTTACCCGCCTCCGGTTATTTAACCGTACCCTCGTAGGACCGTGGAACACACCATACAGAATTGTTCCCATTTATTCTTCCTACACCTCCACCATGACTCTGAGCTTTAGGCTCTTTTGGGATAGAGGCCAGTTCACCAGCCGAGCAACATCGATTGCGGACAACAACTCTCCTCAAGAAGCCCGATGCATCGGTGATATGGTCGGCCATTACAGACAACAGTTCTCCCTATCGAAGGGGCTTCTTGCTGGCTGACTATGACATGTAAGTCTTGTTCTGGTAGAGCACGGTGGCCAAACAGGGATGCCGACCATTGCTTCATACTTCTGCCTCACTATGGAAGCGATCCACACAAGGCGGCCTATCGGGACACCTTTCTTGTTGGGTTGGCATCCCACATCTTCACTGCCAGCAACCCCACATATGAGGCAACTTGGTACAAAGGCCGGGGGTTATCCTCCTTTAAAAAAACTTATAAACTTCCTCTTCGACACCTAATTAAAGCATGAGAAGAGAATTGTTATACGAGCCCTCCTCCTTCTCCGAGTCACGTTTAACATGGCTTTGACATTCCAGATTAAAATGTATTTTATCCATCCTATTTTTACTGGTTCATGTGTTAATCGTATTTGTTGTTATCATTCTATGTGCTTGTATAAAAGGCGACATGTCCAACAAATAGGTGTGATAGAAATGCGCATGTTGAGATGGGCATGTGGCCACACAAGGAAGGATCAGATCCGGAATGGTGTTATACGGGAGAGAGTTGGGGTGGCACCAATTGAAGAAAAGCTTGTCCAACATCGTCTGAGATGGTTTGGGCATATCGAGCGTAGGCCTTCTGAAGCGCCTGTGCATATCGAGCGGTTAAGGTGTGCTGATAATGTCAAGAGAGGTCGGAGGAGGCCAAACTTGACTTGGAAGGAGTCCGTGAAGAAAGATCTGAAGGACTGGTTTATCCACAAAGATCTAGCTCTGAACAGGGGTGCGTGGAAGTTATCTATCCACGTGTCAGAACCGTGATTTGGTTACGATATCTTTTGGGTTTCAGCTCTAGCCTACCCAACTTGTTTGAGACAGACATACTTTGTTGTTGTTGTTGTTGTTGTTGTTGTTGTTGTTGTATTCTATGCGCTTGTATGATAGCATATAATATGGGATTAATTGCATTGTCATCATGATTTACTTTGGAATTTGATCAATCAGAAAACTTACTAACATCCCCAGTTGATTCTGATTTCAGTCCACATTTGTGTTTCTTTGTTCCTCTAGTACGTGTGATCGGACTTGCATGTACTTGTGATCCGATTTACAAAATAAAATGACACCGAAAGTGATTTAGCTGCTTTATAGATCCAGTTTTGTTTTAACCGACATAATGATATAATTTTCTTCCAAGAAAAGGGTAAAACGACAGAGGGATTGCAGGTCGGCAGCATCATGGTAGCCGCCGGGGACATATTTTTACCAAACGATGTGCTTAAATTGAGCTACGTACAAATGGTGGCTTGTGAGAAAGTGATCAGGCTTGTACTTTTTAATACGTATGGCTTAGCCGCCAGCCAGCTGCATATATTATGCACTCAGAATGTCAGATCTCCTGACAGCCATCATACACCACAGTCCAGATGCTTAGTCGCCAGGTGTATATTATATCATGCTTTGTCAAGTACTAGTAGCGCTACGTGCGCTTTGGCGTCACTTGGTATGCAGCACTTTTTTTCAAAGAGGCATCTATTAGTTTGATTTAGTAGGCATGGTCTTTTGTTGGCATGGAGTAAATTCTTTAAACTTTTATCAATTAATTTTATTTATTCTAAGACCGCAATATATTCATCATCTTACCTGGTGCATAGCTTCTTTAGAACAGAATTATACCGACTTTGAGCTCTAATCGATGTGCTTAATTTTGAATATGGTTCACGCAACACACATGCTTTTTTGGACAGAAACTACCCAACTATTATTGATCGAATTCGATGTTTACACGATCAAGGAATTCCAAGAGTCAAACATATGAGTGCCTAGACTTCGATGTTGTTGTTGCCTTGATGTTGTGGGTTGTTTTCTTTTTATTCTGGGCTTATTGTGTTGTTGCCCCAACAATAGTGTGATGTGTGTTATGTACTCTATGTTGTAGCTGGATGGTGCAACTTGTGGTCGATGCTTTATCTACAAAGCGGGACGAAAGCCTATTTCTGATACTTCAATGTTGTTATCGGGCTTAAGAACTAAACTAATAAAATATAATGGTCAAATCATCATGAAGCCCAAACCTTCCTGATCTCTAGCGATACTCGGAGAGGCACATAAACACAGTGGCATGATGTTGGCCTCATTGAAGCTCACTACCAACAAGGTCATCTACAACTTTCAATTTCTCTTGTCTCGCATGTGGTTGTCGATATACCCTATGTCTGATCCTAACGTCCTCCAATCCATAAGCGCAGCTTGCTCCACCCATATCCCATCCCCTAGCTAGTGGCTCATTGCTTCAGTTATCAGACCAAACCAAAATCAATGTCCGAAACAAAATCAAAGAGAAAGAGAAGCACCAAGTCGAATATCCGACTAGGTGAAACCAGAGCACCAGAACTTAATCGAGTGGGATTGACGAGGGGGTGACCCCACGACTCCTGCGTATGAGGATACCCGGTGCGTATGAAGACAGGAGGCCCGCTAGGAAGCCGTCACAGGCCCACGACTGGCCCGACCAAGCACCGACGTAGGAGTCCGCGACTAATATGGAAGGCACGACTTGGCGTACAAGGCAAGATTAGAACTAGGAGACTATCTTTGTAACCTAGTACGGACTCCCCGAGACCTGGCCTAGTATATAAAGGCTGGGAGGGGAGACGTCCAGATCAATCCAAGACACATCTACTCACCTGGTCTTGCGAGAACTCGCCTGGACTCCTCTGTAACCGCCCCCTCACGCAATAATATCGAGAAGGAAGTGCTTCTCCTGTTAGCCGATGAGTATCGTCCAACCTGTGCCTTCTCTATGACTAACCCAGGGTCCCTGACCATGGGATTTGCCGGGGCTGATCCCCGTCAATTGGCGCCGTCTGTGGGAACTACACATGTTGGAATCACGATCTCGGCGGTCCCGCCCTCAGCAAATCAAGACTCGAGGACTAGAACCAGATCTAGCCCGCTCGAGAAATTCAAGTTCACCGCAAGCATCTCCATCGACCCGTCAAGATCACCTAGCCCGCAGCCAAATCAAGTCCAACACCTCGACGACCGCCAGATCCATCGCCGACGGAAAAGGACTCGACGACCCAGAAGACAAGCGCGAGGACTCTACTCGGGAACCCCACTCGAAGAGTCGTGGCGCGTGACAGAAGACTCGCCCACCAGTCGACGACCCGCCGCCGCCAGGGCTACCACCACGCGACAAAACAACGACTCCGAAACCCAGACCGGAGAATACTACGACCCAACAGAAGACCAGATGAATTCGCCAATTTCATCCGGAACCAATCACTCAGCGACGGGATAGAGCTCGACCCAAGATTCCACAACCGAACAGAAGACCACTCGCAGATTTTCCAAATCTCAAGGAGAAGAAGGCACGCCGGCTCCAGTAAACTCACAACCAAAGAGCAACTGGAAGGACCTTGCGCGATCCACTGTTTCGAAGACAGTTGGGGACACCTCAGAGCAAGCCACACCCTAGGAGATTGCCGCCTATTCACCAAACTCTCCAACAGCCTCAAGGAGGAAAAGCAGCGCGAAGCCAAGTGCACTCGAAGAAGCACGCAGTCGCCAGCACCAAGTACAGAAAGACAATACCCCACGTCCCATGGATGAATCTGCTTCATGCAAGAAGGAAGACCCTCAAAAGCAAAACAAGACGCCTACACCATGCAGGCCGAAGCAGCCGAAGACCCAAAGATAGCAGAAATCTACCAACTGTGTGGCGCCGAGACCAGCATCACCTTCTCTCAGAGCGACCACCCACCCGCAGTCCCAAGGCCGGGGCACGCACCCCTGGTCCTCGAAGCCCAGATCGGAGGATACGACATGGACAGAGTCTTCATGGACGGAGGCATCAGCCTAAACATAATCTTTACCAGCACCCTACGCAAGATGCTAATCCCACGATCAGTTTGGAAGAAGTCAGGCACAACAATATATGGCGTAGTTCCGGGCGAAGCAGCCGCCTCCATCGGAACAATCGAGCTTGATGTAATCTTCGGCAGCAAGCGCAACTTCGCAAAGCAAGTCCTCGAGTTTGAAGTGCTCGACTGACAGTCGCAGTATCACGCCATACTCGGGCGACCATCGTTCGCACAGTTCATGGCGGTTCCGCACTATGCATATCTCAAGCTCAAGATGCCAGGACCCAGAGGAATCATCACAGTCAAAGGAAGCTTCACCAAATCGGACCAGTGCGACTGCGACTTCCACAAAGTCTCCGACACGTTTGGAGCCCAACAACAGCTCACAGAAATAGCCATGGTAACGGACAAAAGCATATTTCCGCTGGCAAGCCGAAGCGAGAAAAAAGAATCCGACCACGATTTCAGCGTCGACAGCGACACAATCACACACCAAGTCCACCCAACAGACCCAGAGAAGACGGTCTGCGTATATGCCCACCTTCCAGAAGAACAAGCAACCGCCCTCATAACCTTCCTTCGTGAAGAGTGGAAAATTTTCGCCCGGTGCCCAGCCGACATGCCCGGAATACCACGAGAATTTGCAGAACACGCGCTCCACATCAAGCCAAACACCAAACCAGTAAAGCAGGCGCTGCGACGATTCTCAGAATCCAAGCGCAGAGAAATCGGAGAAGAAGTCAACCGACTACTCGAAGCACAGTTCATCCGAGAGACGAAGAAAGCAACCTGGATAGCAAACCCAGTCCTAGTCCCTAAAAAGGACACCGAGGTACTGAGGATGTGCGTCGACTATGGGCCTATCAACAAGCACTGCCCAAAAGACCACTTCCCCCTGCCGAGAATCGATCAAATAATCGACTCCACAACAGGATGCGACCTCCTATCCTTCCTCGACGCATACTCAGGATACAATCAGATCAGGATGAAGGAAGAAGACGAAGAGCACACCTCGTTCATCACCCCCTACGGAGTATTCTGCTATCAAACAATGCCCTTTGGCCTAAAAAACGCCGGAGCCACGTACCAGCGGATGATGCAAGCATGCTTGAGAGACCAGATTGGCAGAATCGTCCAGGTCTATGTAGACGACATCGTCATCAAAACCTACAGTGCAAACACGCTACTCGACGACCTCCGTGAAACATTCACGGCCCTCAACAAGTACAGAATCAAGCTCAACCCAAAAAAGTGCGTATTCGGCGTCCCAGCCGAAAAATTACTTGGGTACATGGTCTCTGCCCGAGGAATCAAAGCAAACCCCGAAAAGGTTCAAGCAATCGCCAAGATGCAAAGGCCAACCAACATCAGAGGAGTACAACAGCTCACAGGAAAACTCGCAGCATTGAGCCGTTTCATCAGCAGGTTGGGAGAAAGGACCTTACCGTTCTACAAACTGCTGAGACAAGGAGAAAAATTCGAGTGGACCGAGGAAGCCAGCAATGCATTCGCAGACCTAAAGAAAACCCTCTCGACCCCACCAATCTTGGCGGTTCCTAAAGAACGGGAGAAGTTGTACCTCTACATAGAAGCACGCAACAGTGTCGTGAGCACGGTGCTCGTCGTCGAGCGCGCAGAAGAAGGCAAAATCCAGAGCATACAAAGACCAATCTACTACCTCAGCACGCTACTCACAAAGCCACAGCAACGGTACCCGCACTAGCAGAAGCTCCTGCTCGCCATTATCATGACCTCCAGGAAAGTATCACACTACTTCGACGAACACTCCATACAAATCGTGAGCAGTGCACCACTCTCGGACATCCTCAACAATCCCGGAGCGACCGGTCAAGTAGCTGAGTGGAACATGGAGCTCAGCCCGCGAGATATGCAGTTCAAACACCCAACAACAATCAAAGCCCAAGTACTCCCAGACTTCCTGGTCGAGTGGGCAGAGGTCCAAACACCAGGTCCCCCAGACCTATCCAACTCATGGACGATGTATTTCGACGGATCCAAAAGACAGCAAGGAGCCGGAGCAGGCGTTGTACTAGTCTCCCCCAAAGGAACGAAGCTTAAATACATCCTCCAGATCAACTTCAGCAATGCCTCCAACAACGAAGCAGAATACGAGGCACTACTCCACGGCATGCGCATGGCAAAAACTTGCGGCGCCACTTGTCTCTCAATCTATGGCGACTCCAACCTTGTCGTCCAGTCGGCGATGAGAGACTGTAACACAGTCACAGACAACATGACAGCCTACCAGAAGCTCTATAACACACTAGAGGGAGGATTCGACGGCTGCGAACTCAGCTACATCCCCAGAGAAAATAACACAGAAGCCGACGAACTTGCAAACATCGGATCGACTCGAGGACCAATACCACCAGACGTTTTTCTCGAGAGCATCAACCAGAGATCAATCAAAGCAAAGCCAGCGGCACCCAAAGTAGCCGCAGAGGAAGATGACACAAGTGAACCAGCACAGGTGGCAGCAACGAGCACAGCCGACGGCCCAAGCAGCCAGGCAACCGAAGCCGAAGAACCAGCAGCACTCGAAGGCCCAGCTTGGACAAAACCCTTCCTTCGATTCTTAATCGAGGGCAGCCTACCACAAGACGTTGCAGAAGCCCGACGCATCAGTCGATCATCTAAAGAATTCACAGTAATCAACAGACAGCTCTATAAGCGCAGCATTTCTTAGGTCCTCCAAAAGTGTATAGATGAAGAAGACGGCAAAGCCCTACTACTCGAAGTCCATGAAGGCACCTTCGAACATCATGCAAGCAGTCGAGCACTCGTGGCCAAGGCCTTTCGAGCAGGTTTTTATTGGCCGACCGCTATGAGAAATGTAGAGGATATCGTACGGCGTTGCATCGCCTGCCAAAAGTTCGCCAGCAGGCCGCACGCCCCAGCATCGGAACTCAAAATCATACCGTGGCCATGGCCATTTGCCACCTGGGGACTCGACATGGTAGGACCACTCAAGAAATCCTCAAAATGAGGACGAACACACCTACTAGTCGCAGTCGACAAGTTCACCAAATGGATCGAAGCAGTACCAATCACCAGCTCAACAGCCCTCACGACAGTCAACTTCATCAAGTCAATCATTTTCAGATTAGGAGTACCACACAACATCATCACAGATAATGGTACAAACTTCACAGCAGCAGAATTCCAAAACTTCTGTCAAGAAATGGGCATCAAAATCAACTACGCATCAGTTGCACACCCACAGTCCAATGGCCAAGTGGAGAAAGCAAACAACCTAGTATGCGGAGGAATAAAGAAATGACTCCTAGCACCACTAGAACAAGCCGCAGACAACTGGGTAGAGGAACTTCCCGCAGTACTATGGAGCCTGCACACAACCCCGAACAGCTCAACCCAGTATACACCTTTCTTCTTGGTATATGGGGCAGAAGTAGTACTGCCGCATGACTTAAAATTCGGAGCGCCCAGAATCTCAGGATACGAAGAGGAAGAGGCAGAAGAAGCACTGCAGAACGACAAAGACACAACAGACGAAGCACAAGACACAACCATCACAAGATCTGAAGGATACCAGGACAAACTGCGCACATATCAAAGCAGTCGCCTGTGGACCAGAACGTTCACAAAAGAAGACCTCGTGTTACGACTGATACAGGAAAAAGTGCACAAGCTTGCCCCGCAATGGCAGGGGCCGTTCATCATCTTGGAAGTCATAGGAGGAGGCGCATACAGGTTGAAGAACCCGAAGACCAATGAGGACGTGGGAAATCCATGGAACGTTAGGGAATCTACGCCTGTTCTACCCATAGTACTCTAGGTACCGTCAGAGACAGCGGCAGTAGCACCCATCGGCAACCCATGTAAACACTCGAAGAAATAAAATAATGCTGCCTAAACACCTTACTTCAAAGCGCTCGGGGGCTCGAGCATAAAAACTCCCCCGAGAGACGCTATCCTCGCTCATGCGACTATACTTAAAAGCACTCGGGGGCTCGAGCATAAAACTCCCCCCGAGAGACGCTATCCTCGCTCATGCGACTATACTTAAAAGCACTCAGGGGCTCGAGCATAAAACTCCCCCCGAGAGACGCTATCCTCGCTCATGCGACTATACTTAAAAGCACTCGGGGGCTCGAGCTAAAAACTCCCCCCGAGAGACGCTATCCTCGCTCATGCGACTATACTTAAAAGCACTCGGGGGCTCGAGTATAAAACTCCCCCCAAGAGACGCTATCCTCACTCATGCGACTATACTTAAAAGAATTCGGGGGCTCGAGCATAAAACTCCCCTCGAGAGATGCTATCCTCGCTCATGCGACTATACTTAAAAGCACTCGGGGGCTCGAGCATAAAACTCCCCCCGAGAGGCGCTATCCTCGCTGAAACGCGACCTCATCCACAAGAACCGGGAAACTAGAACACAAGACCCCCTCCGACTCACCAAGAATCTTCCGCAAAAATCATATCGAAAAAACCAAAAAGCTCTTTAAGTCTTCACCTGATCGCAAGAGATCACCTAAAGACTCGGGGGCTACTCCCATCGGGAGCGCTGACGCGCACCCGATCAAAAACTCGGAATAAATAGCAACGGGAAAAGACAGCCCATGTAGACAAAAATCACAGCCTACACCTGATTCTACAAACCAAGCGTAGCCCCGGGGGCTACTCCCATCGGGAGCGCTGACGCGCACCCGAAGGACAATTTTTTACAAAGAGTCGAAGACAGCTCTCCTTCACATAGGAGTCGAAGACAGTTCTCCTTCACACAGGAGTCGAAGACAATTTTCATTACACAGGAGTCAAAGACAATTTTCATTACAAAGGAGTTGAAAGCAGCCTTCATTACAAAGGAGTCGAGCACAGTTTTTTCATTACAAAGGAGTCAAAAGATAGTTATCACTACAGAAGGACCCAAGCAACTACAAGACGGGTTACAATTATCCCAAGGAATTATGACTTCTACATATACACTCATGCTGAGATAATTGGCACGTTCGTACCACAACTGGACGAGCATCACCACAGAAAAAGTAGCAACTCAGTCCGCGAAGAAGCAGGTCGCCGTCCTCCAGTTCTACAAGGTGCCTCGCCTACTGACGCAGCCGCTTGACGACCGGCTTGACGTCCAGCTCATCTTTAGAACTAGAAGAGCAAGCACCATCAGCCGAGGAATCAGCCGAAGATGAAGACACGAGAGAAGCTGGCGAACCACCACTCGACCCGTCGGAATCACCACCGCTCGTTTCCTCCCAGTATGGGTCCAGACGATTGCCACCGGCATCAAATGCACGAACAATGAGAGTATCTTTTCCATCAAAACGACAACAAAGGCTATCTCCGTCACGCAGATTCAACCGACGAGAAAACGCCCTCCAGCCAGATCCAAGGAAAATCAAGGATGAATTATCAACCTCCAATTCCACCCAAGAAGAAGACTGAGCACATCCATGAAGACGAAGCTAGATACCCCTCAAATTAAGATCAGAAGCAATGGAGGCAAACGAGAACGGAAGAGGAATTCGGGCAGCGGTCCGGCTAAGAACACGCAAAAGAAAATCATAGCGCGAAAAGCCCTCTTCCATGGAAGAAGAAGAAGGCACCGACGCAACACCACGACATCCGCCGCGTGAAGAACGAGGCGTGAGGCCACCACGGCCACGGCGGCCAGGACCTCGTCCAGTCACACCACGACCACGCTTGGGCGCCATATGAAGAAGAAGAAGAAGAGAAAGATGCGAGGAATGGATGCCAAGGAAAGGAAATCACATGAGGTATTTATAACACAATCCAAGGGAAAACCAGGGAAATAACGCAGAAGCCCAGGCGGCGCCATGATTACATCAAAGACCAAACGGGCCGGGCGTTACGAATTCCAAGACAAGATGCCTTCACACGGTCAGCACTATTTAAAGGACACGTCAAATCTCGCCTGTTTCCCATACAAGCCTTGGAAACCCAACAGGCACCAGGCAACATGACGTCCAAATCATCAATATGACCGACTGATACGTCCAAAACGTATCTATAATTTCTGCTTACTCCATGCCTCTTTTGTGTGATATTGCTATGTTATTGATGAACTTCCATACACTTTTGATCATATTTGGACTAACCTATGAACTCATTGCACCCCAGTGCCAGTTCCTGTTTTCTGCTGTTTTTCTATTTCAGGTTTCCCCCTTATTAAAAGCACCAGAAAAATTCCGGGAAAATATAGGAAAAATCAGCGTACCGGAAGCTTCGCAAAGAGCCCGAGAGGGGCCAGAGGGGAGCCAGGGCCCCCCCAGGCGGCCAGAGGACGCGGCCCCACCCCTGGCCGCGCCAGGGGGGCGCCTGGAGCCCCTGGCCCACCTCTGGCTGCCCCCTTTCGCCTATTTATTCCCCGTGACGAGAAACCCTCGGGGACGGAACCCTTTTTCGCGATCCCTCCTCTGTTTCGCCACCGCTGCGCTTCCAAGATCGGGAGCACCAGAAGACCTCTTCCCGGCACCCTGCCGGAGGGAGGAATCACCTCCGGGAGCTTCTTCACCACCATGGATGCTTCTCGGATGAACCGTGAGTAGTCCACCTTGGACCATGGGTCTATGATCAGTAGCTATGTGATGTTCTCCTCCCCTCTTTGTTCTTCATGGATTAGACCTCATGAGCTACCCTACATGATCGAGGCACATATGTAATCTTTCTGCTGTTTCTATGTTGAGTTTGCTGGGATCCGATGGATTATGAGATTATGTTTAGATTGTGATTGAGTTATATATTTGATTCTCTTCTTTTATATTTATGTTCTTGAGTAATTCGTGCATGTTCTCCGTTGCTGTTTATTGCTTTGGCCAAGTAGTAGGTAGTGAATCCAAGAGGGAGCGTTATGCATGATTGTGGGTTCATGCCCCCCGATGACTAGCTTGAGTGACAGAAACATGAGTCTAGGGGATGTGCTGTTGCCACAAGGGGGAAAACAACGGTGCTTGTACTTGCGGGTGCAATGATTATTTACTTTACGCAAAGTTCTTTAATGCAGTTGTCTGTTGGTTTGAGTTTACACTTTGGGTGGGATTCACAACTCAATACTAGCGAGATGTTCTGGATAGAAATCTCAAGGTGGATGATTAGTAGGTAGATGCAGATGGATTTCGGTCTACTTGTCTTGGCGTACTGCCCATGCTTTTGAGCCTCTTCCTTTCTGCATAGCATAATTAGCATTGGTTTGCGCACATAATCCTGTCAATTGCCCAGCTGTAATTTGTTTACCTCGCATGGCTATTTCATCGTCTTTTGGGAGAGAGACATCACTAGTGAACATCATAGGACCCCGGTCCATATTAGCAACACTGTTTACACCTTCAATTTACTTTCAGTATTTACTTTTCCGTAGCTATCCCTATCATTATTATCCCGTGCGTTTTATCCTTTGTAAACAACAAGGCCGGAGGAATTGAAAACTCCTCTGTACTCGTTGGGAGCAAAGCTATCTGTTGTGTGTGCAGGTCCAGGTGAAGTTAGCAATCCTTAGATTGTCAACGACGCCAATTGTTCACTTCACCACCTACTTGTCGATCTTGGAGTCCTACGGGAGACGATCTTTTCAACCTTGGTACCTTCACCAAGGGAAATTTTCCGCTACGCTACATCTCACCTTCCACTTGGGGTAACCAACGAGGGGCGAGTATTATCTCGTGTATCAAGCAAATTTCTGGCGCCGTTGCCGGGGACTCCACTCTTCAAGATAGGGGAGTTGCACACTATCTTTTATCTTTGCTTTTTAGTCTTGTTATTTTACCTTTCAGTTTTTTGCTTTAGTGTCTTTTATCAAAAATAAAAAAAATAGTTATCTTGCCTTTAGTTATCCTTTCTGTTTAGTCAAGCATGTTAGGATTTGGTGTCTTGAGGGAGTCTGAGGTCTTAGACTTCCATCAAAGGGATGGAGAAAATATGAAGAAGGCTTGGGATAGAATTTCTGATGCACATAGGAGAGTTATGCCTTGGATACCTATAAAAATTGTGCTTAGGAATTTTACCATGGTCTTTTTAGATGGTGCAAGCACTCTCTTGATATTATAGCTGAAGGAGATTTCTTAGCTTGTGATGAAGCTAGAGCTCTTGAAATTATACATGGTCTATCTAGTTACTTTGTTTATGATCATAGTTTTGATACTGTTATAGATAGACTTGCTACTATTGAAAAGAGATTTGATGCTCTAGACTTGAAAAAAAGCAAAGAAACCCCAGCCAAACAAGAAAGATGTTTATGAGATAGATGGTGACTGGGAACCCTTTGTTAGAATTAGCATCTCTAACCAAGACTTCCTTGCCTTTTGTGACATTGGATCTATGGTTTCTACTATGCCAAAATTTGTTTATGATTCTTTAAAATTTAACATGGACAAATTATCACCCTATCATGAACATGCTAATGGAGATATTTATGAGATCCAGGGAAGGATAAAATATGTACCAGTGACATTCCTTAAAGGGATTGCAATGGTTTATTTCTGTGTCATGAAGCCAAACTAAGGAAACATAGTGCTTGGGAGGGATTTCCTCCGCGCCGTGAAAGGCTTCATTGATATAGGTAAGGGACAAATACGCCTACGCGGGAAGGCAAAAGGTGTGTACCCCTTTCCTAAAAGAAACAAGAATGAACTTGTGGAGGAACCATTTGACTCATATTACAACTCCGATTATTATGATGATCTTTGATTCCTTCTTTTTGCATTAAGCCTAGCTAATGGCTTTAAAGAAGCGCTTTCGGGAGGCATCCCGCAACGAATTTAGGTTTTCCCTTTTGTTTTTCTTCTGTTTTTAGTGGTCTTGATGATTGTTACTACTGTATCAACATCATTGTATCTTTACTTTTCAAGCTTTGTGCCTTTTATAGCCTCATACGACAAGGGAAGTGAAAGTTGTGACATGCTGTCTAGAAAACAGATTCTGTCCTCGTGACTAGAAAAATCAGAGAAAAATCCCAGTTCATATTTTGGAGCTGATTTTTTTACACAGCGTGCTCTATACAATTACGAAACTTTCGTATGTTCTGAGTTTTTTTATTTGATTTGCATAAGTATCCCTAAAAAATTCTTTACTACCTGCTGGTCTGTTTTTCACAGATTCTGTCCTGTTTTGCCTTTTTTTTCGTTTTGCAAACCTTAAGCTTGCTTTTTATTTGAAAAAACTTGTTGGCAATCTTGAGAAACAGTAGCCCTTCAAGATTATATTTATTCCCAGTAGGTAAAAATATATTTTATTATGGGTACTAACCTCGCTAATCAGATTATGATGAGTTATGTATGAAGGGAGTTTTCAAGTGTGCGAGGGAAGATGATGAAAGAAGATTAAGAAGTGTAAAGCGTTCAAGCTTGGGGATGCCCCCATGCATCCCCAAGAAATATTCAAGGAGACTCCGTGCATCCCCTTCTCCATCGACAATTATCAGTTCGTCTCTCGTTTCACTATATTTTTATCACTTCATGCGTTATGTGCTATGCTTGGAGCGTCTCGCTCTTAGGTTTTGTTTTTAGTTTTCTTTAGCTTTGCTTGCTGTTCATAACAAGTTAGAACCCAGATTTCTTGGTGTGGGAGAGAAACACGCTCCACTTTCAAAATCTAGAACACAACATAGGACTTTTCATGCTTATCTTTGCTGTGTATGTTCTTTATCTTTTTCATAGCTGATGTCATGTTTTGCTCTTAGATTTCATGCTTATCTTGTTTAGAGAGTTTGCCTGTTGCATTGAGTTTTGTGTCTTGACTTGAAGTAGGTAATTGAGGTTGCTATTCTTTTTGTAGTAGTAACTTGCAATAGTTTTGAGGTGTTGTTTTGAGTAATGTTTGGACTTTTGGTGTCAAGAGCTTTAGCCTATTAGTGATAGATGTCGTATTTTGGGGAATCCGTGTTTATTTTCAAAAACGTACAAATTAGTTGAGAACTCTAGCTACTAGATGGATCGCTAATCTTCTGAGGGGTCGAATATTAGAGTACACTCACGTACCATGAGTCGAGGATGCGCAAGGATAACCAAACCCCCATACACTCCTCCTCGGGGTACTTGTCTCTTTGTGAACCTCCTTATTAGATTGAGAGTTACCGATAATAAGTGCATGAGTTCTTCGGACTAATGTGAGTATTCGAAAGTTGACACTTACACCTTCCCATATTTTGCTAGCCTTTCATGTGCCGTGCATTGCTTTCTTCTCACTCCGAGAGTTGGCGTCCACCTTCGCAGGTACATCGAAACCCTTGTCACGATAGGCTCTGTCATCATAAACCTCTTTTTATCCTTCCTCAAAAAAGCCACCATACCTACCTATCAAGGCATTTCCATAGCCTTTCCGAGATACATTGCCATGCAACATCCATCTTCTCATGACTTGATCTTCATGTCATACATGCTACTTGCTTGATCGATGAGCCGCATGCTAGTTGGGTCTTGCCCTAATCATTGCTTCATGACGCGCTAGTATCATTGCATATCCTGCTAAACTGGCAGAGGCATACATTTGCATACATCATGATAGTTACATCTTCTTTATGATTTGAGTACTTTGTAAAGTGTGAAAGATCTTCTATACTTTTTGTAATATATAGAGTGTTGCCCCTAAAGTGAGGAAAATATCCCAAAGAGGACAAAATTAAAAGATCCCAAAGAGGACAAATGAGAGAAATAGAAAGAGCCATTGAGGCCACCAAAAAATAGAAAAAATAGAAAAAAGAGAAAAAGAAATAAAAAGAGAGAAGGGGGCACACTACTATTCCTTTTGAGAGATCCACACTCGTACTCCCTCTTATATCTTGTACTCCATAGAGATTATCATTCATGCATATAGCTATGTGGGGACCTTCACACTTTAGAACTTGGCTTGTATATTCCAATGATGAGCCTCCTCAAATGAGCTCTAGGTCTTCTTGAAGAAGCAAGTTGGATGCACCCCCACTAGTTCCATTGGAGAGCTTACCTTAGCTCATATGTGCATCCGTTGCATGGCAATCCCTATTCCTCACATCATATCTATCATTTGGCTTTCTCTCGCCTATGATTGTCCTCATCGATGTGAGCCTTTCACACCTTTTTGTCTTCCTCCTCCACCTTATTCTCTCTTTGCCATCCTAAGTGTCAACTTTCTTGCTTACGCTCATCCATTGCATGAGTGCTCAAAATGTTGAAAATGAGTGGATCATTTTGACTTGTACCTGGCTAGTGGTCTGGGGATGAGTCAAGATAAGATTCCAAAGAAGACCAAGTGTGACACTTTAGTAGATTGAGTTATCAACAATAAAAATACATTTTCTCGTATATCCCTATCCCCTTTCTTGCACACAAACACCATTTGGAGACATTCGAGTCACGGACAGCGAGAGCTCTTGCACCTTTATGTTCTTATGTTGCTTGTTTCAATGCCAAATATAGACTCTTGCCTGTTATGACTTGAATTGAATTTCATGCCTTCATTGCTTTACTTAAAAGTTCTTATATGGTTGTTAGCATGTCACCACAGAAATTATGTTTGTTATCATTTACCTACTCGAGGACGAGCAGGAATTAAGCTTGGGGATGTTGATACGTCCAAAACGTATCTATAATTTCTGCTTGCTCCATGCCTCTTTTGTGTGATATTGCTATGTTATTGATGAACTTCCATACACTTTTGATCATATTTGGACTAACCTATTAACTCAGTGCACCCCAGTGCCAGTTCCTGTTTTCTGCTGTTTTTTTATTTCAGGTTTCCCCCTTATTAAAAGTACCAGAAAAATTCCGGGAAAAATATAGGAAAAATCAGCGTACCGGAAGCTTCGCGAAGAGCCCGAGAGGGGCCAGAGGGGAGCCAGGGGGTCCCCAGGCAGCCAGAGGGCGCTTCCCCACCCCTGGCCGCGCCAGGGGGGGCGCCTGGAGCCCCTGGCCCACCTCTGGCTGCCTCCTTTCGCCTATTTATTCCCCGTGACGAGAAACCCTCGGGGACGAAACCCTTTTTCGCGACCTCTCCTTTGTTCCGCCGGCGCTGCGCTTCCAAGATCGGGAGCACCAGAAGACCTCTTCCCGGCACCCTGCCGGAGGGAGGAATCATCTCCGGGAGATTCTCCACCACCATGGATGCTTCCCGGATGAACCGTGAGTAGTCCACCTTGGACCATGGGTGTGTGATCAGTAGCTATGTGATGTTATCCTCCCCTCTTTGTTCTTCATGGATTAGACCTCGTGAGATGCCCTACATGATCGAGGCACATATGTAATCTTTCTGCTGTTTCTATGTTGAGTTTGTTGGGATCCGATGGATTATGAGATTATGTTCAGATTGTGATTGAGTTATATATTTGATTCTCTTCTTTTATATTTATGTTCTTGAGTAATTCTTGCATGTTCTCCGTTGCTGTTTAGTACTTTAGCCAAGTAGTAGGTAGTGACTCCAAGAGGGAGCGTTATGCATGATTGTGGGTTCATGCCCCCCGATGACTAGCTTGAGTGACAGAAACATGAGTCTAGGGGGAAACAACGGTGCTTGTACTTGCGGGTGCAAGTATTGTTTACTTTACGCAAAGTTCTTTAATGCAGTTGTCTGTTGCTTTGAGTTTATACTTTGGGTGGGATTCACAACTTAATACCAGCGAGATGTTCTGGATAGATATCTCAAGGTGGATGATTAGTAGGTAGATGCAGATGGATTTCGGTCTACTTGTCTTGGCGTATTGCCCATGCTTTTGAGCCTCTTCCTTTCTGCATAGCATAATTAGCATTGGTTTGCGCACATAATCCTGTCAATTGCCCAGCTATAATTTGTTTACCTCGCATGGCTATTTCATCGTCTTTTGGAAGAGAGACATCACTAGTGAACATAATAGGACCCCGGTCCATATTAGTAACACTGTTTACACCTTCAATTTACTTTCAGTATTTACTTTTCCGTAGCTATCACTATCATTATTATCCCGTGCGTTTTATCCTTTGTAAACAACAAGGCCGGAGGAAATGACAACTCCTCTGTACTCGTTGGGAGCAAAGCTATCTGTTGTGTGTGCAGGTCCAGGTGAAGTTAGCAATCCTTAGATTGTCAACGGCGCCAATTGTTCACTTCACCACCTACTTGTCGATCTTGGAGTCCTACGGGAGACGATCTTTTCAACCTTGGTACCTTCACCAAGGGAAATTTTCCGCTACGCTACATCTCACCTTCCACTTGGGGTAACCAACGAGGGGCGAGTATTATGTCGTGTATCACCGGCCAGAAGACGCGATGGATCAAAGAATCAAGCGTCATCAGAGGTCACCAAACAGCATGACAATGGACTTCAGCGTGACATCTCAAGAGGGACGAATCAAGAATCCAAAAGCTACCTATTTCTTGATGCCAATTTTTTAAAATCTCTTACTCCCATCTGGAGTGCCTTTATCCGAGTTCCGGTGCTCCCTCACCCAGAAGGAAAAGATGTGCTCGAGTGATCACTCGCACCAGCAGTAACAACATACTCTCAGAGTTCGGGTGCTCCCTCACCCTGAAGACAGTAAAGCATTCGAGTGACCACTCGCAAAAAGACTCAACACGTATTCGACAATATGATCTACTCGCGCACTCGACGACTTTCCGAGTGGGTGCTTTCTTATTTTGCTCGCCCGAGTTCACTACAAGCTCCGCGAGTGACTGCTAACAGTTCACTTGATTGTTTATTCCAAGTGGGTGCATCGCTAACCAGGCTCCGTACCTCTATAAAACACAACTATGCCTGGGCTACCACACACTGTACCCAGATGCCACGCAAGCTTAGCGTGTAGGTAAGACCCCGCTGCGCAGAACGGCCGGGCCGGGGCTTGCCATAGAGCGATTTCACTCCTGACCTTTTCCATGCGCTCGCATGATAGAAAGAGCCGAGCGGGAGCGCTCAGGGTATTTGCTTAGACTGGCAGCAATTGATCCTATAAGACTTGCAGTGGCATGACTTTGCTTGACACCGGTCGTTCCAAATTCATGTCGAGGGACGTGAGCTTGATTGGGCTACTGCGGTATTTTCCACTAGCGCAATTCACCAAGGCTCGACTAGTCGACTCCTTGGGCCCTTTTTAGCTTAGCAATCCCTCGAAACAAGTATTGTCATGGCTCAAAACTGCCAGCGACCCACGGTAGTGTCGCGCCTACAAACAATAAAGCGTTGACGAATTCGAGTCCCTGCGCGACTCTTCGAGTCCCCCAGGCACCCGGGGGCTACTGACGAGGGGGTGGCCCCACGACTCATGTGTATGAGGATACCCGGTGCGTATGAAGACAGGAGACCCGCTAGGAAGCCGTGACAGGCCCACGACTGGCCCGACCAAGCACCGACGTAGGAGTCCGCGACTAATATGGAAGGAACGACTTGGCGTACAAGGCAAGATTAGAACTAGGAAACTATCTTTGTACCCTAGTACGGACTCCCCGAGACCTGACCTAGTATATAAAGGCTGGGAGGGGATACGTCCAGATCAATCCAAGACACATCTACCCATCTGGTCTTGCGAGAACTCGCCTGGCCTCCTCTGTAATCGCCCCCTCACGCAATAATATCGAGCAGGAAGTGCTTCTCCTGTTAGCCGACGAGTATCGTCCAACCTGTGCCTTCTCTATGACTAACCCAGGGTCCCTGACCATGGGATTTGCCGGGGCTGATCCCCGTCAGGGATGCAACTTCATCCTACAAGATCTCCTCCTGAAGCGGACAGAGCGGTAGGAAAGAATGGCAGTCATACCTATATGAGTCGCCCACCACAGTGGTTTCGCTATCTCTCCAATTTGATGTGTGCAGTGGTGAAGCTTCTCAGGGGCCAACCTGGGCTCTCCTCTCCCCCCAACTCGTAAAAATGGTATATCCCTTAGTACTTTGGTCCATATGTCAACATAAAAATAATAATAAATGCATATTGTTTGCACCCCATCCCATTATCCCCTCCTAAAATTCATCCAAAGCTCTGCCACTATCTTGGTGTACAACGTCGTGTAGGTGACACAGAAAGGCAACAAAGCCACCGCTAAGTGACACATGTACCTCTCAGCTAGACCTAGGTCAAAAACAACCACTCATCATCGATTAACAAGAAATGTCCATCATGAAAAGCACTCATGGCTCCCCATTTCTAGGGAGCTTAGAGGATGTAGACATAGGATAGAACACGGCGATGCACATGCATGTGATCCCGGAGTATAAGTAACAAATGGAATGTGGATAGTATGTTGGCTTAGGCTGCTCCCAATGCTCCACCTTGGATGGGTGCTAAGCATTTCAACAAGGCAAAAAATCTTATGTGGCACCCTAATTAAGAGGAGAGAGAGAAGTTTGGTGACCTTAGGAGGACACGGTGCTAGTCATGGAACCTAGGCAAAACATTAAAAATGGAGGAACTAGCCTATGCATGCAAGACTTTAGTTGCTAAATCATTAAATGAGAAAAGCTTAGCAACAACAAACTAAGCACCAATGCATTGGAAACTATGGTTGCTTAGCACATTTAATGCTTTTAGCACCTCACTTAGCACTTTTGCATTGGAGGAAGCCTTAGGGCACTCCCAATACTAGTATCTTAGCACGAAATCTTAGATATTTTGCTTATGTGGCATGGTACTTAATGAAGAAAGAGAGTGAGGTTGTACCTTAGCTAAGATACAACTCTTGCACGTGGCCATATGCAAAAAGCATGGTTAGACCAATCACATTTATGCATGGAGACAAAATCATTAAATAAGATACAATCTCTAAGAAACAATGCATTGTAGAGATGGTATCTTAAGTTTTTATTGCACCTATAATATTGTGCTAAGGAACAATGCATTGGGAGAGCCCTTAGGTTATATTGTCTAGCGGTGGGCCGGGTCGGCTCGGGTTGGACAATGCTAAAACCAGGGAGACATGTGTCAAGTTTCTAGGTGGTACGGTAAATGTAGAGGCGATATGATTGAATTGTTAGATAACTTAAAATTAGCTAGGTACAACCCTAGCTATTTGCAGCGACACTGAGTGTTTGAGTTGTAATCTCCGTTAGTCATAGTTGACCAAGGTGATGAAAATGATGCTCAGCCATGGGAAGCAAAAAAAAAACAGCGGTTAGTTTCCTTTAGATGATGTTTGCCAATCAATTTAAGTAGCCAGAGTGTGGAAGCAAAGGCTATACAAATTCTTGGTCAGTTAAATAACCCCCGTAGTCAAATCTAGAATTCTATCACGCCACCATGATAATAATACTATAACGTCTCAATCATACTCACCTGACTATTCTCCTTGATCTAACCTACCTCACGACTTCCTGTTTGATTAGGCATAGATTTTATCTTATATGCCTTTGCTTTTTATCAATGTTTTTTTTGTTATATGTGTGTTAGTGTTAATTATGTACTATCTAACTGTGTGAACGATCATTGTATTGTGTTCATATTTTCTTGATGCTTCATTTTAAATAAGTAAAATCAATCCTTTGTTAACAGAATAGCCCTACTATCATTAACTAGTCCAATGATAGGAAGGGATATCGATCCTCGATGGCTGACGTTCAATCCTATTTTTGGTGGTGCCAATAGGTAATTGATAGTGTGTGTAATTGGTGCATAAATATATTAATGGATTAGCCCCGACTGCATACTCATTATACACTAATGGTGCTAAAATTCGGTGAGTTACGTTGTTACTGTAATGTATTTGCCATTTTACACTTACCAAAAAACAAAAATTATACATTTGATAAAACAAATTGTAGATTTATTGAAAATATTTATTTGTGAAACCTATAAAAGGTGAGTTGGTTGAACTATTTTCAAAACTAGATGATACCCCGCGCTTTGCTGCGCGAATTATTTAAAATAATTTGATATTTAAACATAAAAAATTAATCAAAATAGTATAATTTTATTATAAATTATTTTTCAAAAATATATATTATTTTGAGTAAAAATCGATGAAAAATCAAAATATTACCCTGACTATATATGGTTGAGAGGATATGAAACGAAAACAACATTGAGTACAGACAATAAAGACATCTTCACCCTTGGCTAAACCTAAAAAATGATATCAACTACATACATGCATTCATAAAAACAATTGTCGCATAGACAAATAAAATGCGAGGTGATTCATAATTGGATTATCTATATAAAAAAATCGCTTATAAATCGTGAGGCTGAATGCATACATATTATTGTTATTTATTTGTGATAGAGTGCATGCATATGCGGAGTTAATGAGAGCATGCGCATAAAGAGTTAATGGATGTCTCATTATGAACATCCACATCCACTTACCACCCATAGAATTAGCCACTGAATCCTAGAATAAATTTAAAACAAATACGCAAATCCATTCCAAATATAAGACTTAAACTCTTTTTTTTGCGGGTATATACAAGACTTAAACTCGAATACACATGTTTCACAAGAAGAAGCCTAACTAACTACAAGCTGCACAATTGTACTAATCCACTTGGTAGTAGAGGGCTAATTAAGTCAAGGAGGGTTGGTGATTAGTTATAAGAAGCAGGCTAGGAGCTAAGGAAAGTTTGCGACAGGTGACATTCTCAGTCAATTTGAGTAGCCATGGTCGGGAAGCAAAGTGCCAAAAGGATTCTCGGTGGGTTAAATAACCCTGATAGTCAAATCTAACCTTTTTTTACTCCATCAGGACAAAAATATTGTACTATCTTTGTTTCTAATAATTATTGCTGAAATGAATGTACTGTATTTCTTAATTCCAATTTTACGACAGTTAATATGAAACGAAAAGAGTACTAGATTTCATCTCTACAAATCGCCTAAGCAACACCTTAATTCCAAAAGTTTTTTTTTTCTGAAAAGAAAGTGGGCTTCAGGTAACAAATGTCTCGGCTGGCAAAGGACAAAGGACATACAGTATATACGTGCGGCATCTAGATTGGATGAGATCTGATCCAGCCGATATATGTTTCCATTATTATTCTAGGTTTGCAGAAATAAACATTCAGCTGTTGGATAAACAACTTGCCATACTCCCCGACGAGCACCTTTAAAAAAACCATCCATCTACGTCAACTGATGTCCTCCAGCAAACCTCTGACGCCGTTGTTACCTTCTTGATGATCCTGGAATCCTATTGGATTGATAACCTTGATATTTTTACTGAGATAATTTGCTGATATCTATATCATAACCTTCCACTTGAGGTAACCAACAAGAAGGTGTTATCTAGACCTTTCACTTCTTATGTGGTGATTTCCTTTTCTCTTTGGGTGCTTGAACAACGGGTTACACCGAGGAAAACCTGGGGATTATTCTTACACTTTCGGATTCAGAAATAGATGAGGTGTTGGCCTCCTCCAAATCCAATTTCACCCGAGGGCCGGTTCTCGATCTCATTTTTCAAGAAGTTCTAGCATGTTTTAAAGCACTTGGTCTAGGTGATAATTCAAGGTTTATGCCTTGCATGGTGGATATATCTTGCCTAAATTATGTCGTGGTTTACTTCATTCCTAATGTCAAAACCTTCTATAACCGTCTCACTTCTCTATCTCATTGTCTTATCTCTCGTACCCAAACGACATTCATTAAGGGTAGATTAATCCTAGATGGTATTCTCTCCCTCCATGAGATCATCCACAATATTCACACTAACAATAAAACGGCTATTCTGCCTAAGATCAATTTGGAGAAAGCATATGGTTGTGAACATTAGTACAACCCGAGGGATGTCTTGCTAGCTATGGCTTTCGAAGGGGCGTACATACAGCGTATTATGCAACTGGTCTCTAGCGGTCACATTGTCGTTTACATCAATGGCGTAATCAACCCTTTCTTTCCCAATGGTAGGGGAATTGGCAAGGGATTTCCCCTTCTTTTCAACTTCGTCATGGTTGCCCGCTCGTACATCCTCGACAAGACCATGCTGGGTGGGCACATATCCCTTGTGGCCTCTGATCTGCTTCATGGTGGGCTCTCCCACCTCTAGTACATCGACAATATTATTTTGATAGAGAACAATGAAAAATGTATTGCTAATATTAAGTCCTTTTATTGTGCTTTGAGGATATGTTCAGCCTTAAGATTAACTTGTCCAAAAGTGAGGTCATGGTTCTTGGGGCCTAACAGGGGAGGCAGATCGAGTTACGAATCTGCTGAACTATAGAATTGGAACCTTCCCCATTGGGTACTTAGGCACTCCCCTTTATCCTCATAAACTCACCTCTAGTGCCTTTAAGCATGTAGTTCTCAAGGTGGGAACAGGGTTACGCCGCGGTGGGGGAAGTTATAATTCGTCTGTCGGGAAAGTCTATCTCATTAAAGCTTGCTTGTCCCATATATATGTACCTACCGGGATTCTACTGTCTTACGACTGCACCCATTATGGGTTTGATAAGCATATGGGTGCTTTCTATTGGAACTCATCCGACAGCAAGAAGACATACCAGATGGTCAAATGGAAGACACGTGTAAACCTAAAAAGAGGGGCAACTTGGGTACTCTTAACACCGCGTTCATGAAAAAGTGCCTCATTATTAAGTGGTGGTGGCCTATTATGCAGGATTCCTCAAGTGGACTAGGGATTTGGTCAAGCTAAGCGGTGAGTTTCGGACGTAGTGAAGTTTGTGGTTAATGATGGGAAATCATGTGCTTCTAGAAGGACTAGTGGTGTAGTGTTAGTCCTCTCCGCGAGAAATTCCTGGTGCTCTCTTACTACCCCTCCCGGACATTTTGGTTTTCGATCTTTCCATTAATAATCGGAACCTTGCTCTCCGACGTTTGTTTAGCCCTGCAGAATTGGATGACTCACATCGTCTCACTACCTTCTTTCCTGTGCTCTCGAACATTCCGTACAGGGTTACCTGGCCCCATTTTGCGTCTGTGCGGATCACTGTTAATTCGTTGTATTTCAGGCTCATCTCTGGTGAAAGGACGTGGATGTCGCCTAGAGGGGGGTGAATAGGTGATGCGCGAGAGATGATAATTGCTTCTCGCCCTTCGTTGGTTACCCCAAGTGGAAGGTGAGATGTAGGATAGCAAATTTTTTCCCTTGGCAAAGATACCAAGCTTGAGATCAAACCAGTAGGACTCCGATAACTACAAGTAGGTGGTGAAGCGAGCAACGTGCCGTTTGAAATATTGCTCCCTTAACCTGGACCTGCACACACACACAAGTAACTTTGCTCCCAACGAAGTTCAGAGAGGTTGTCAATCTCTCCGGCCTTGTTGTTTACAAAGGATCAACGCAACAGATAATAAGTAGTGATAATTGCAATTGGAAAGTAAAAACAAGAAAAAAATTGAGCGTGTAAACAGTGATGAAAATATGGACCGGGGTCCCAAGACGATCACTAGTGATGTCTCTCTCCCAAAAGACGATAAAACTTCTATGTGAGGTAAACAAATCACAACTGGGAAATTGACAGGATTAAAAACGCACCGCAATGCTAACTATGCTACGAAGAAAGGAAGAGGCTCAAAAGCATGGTAAGTACGCCAAAATAACTAGACCGAAATCCAACTGCATCTACTACTAATCATCCACCTTGAGATATTTATCCAGAACATCTCGCTGGTAGTAAGTTGTGAGCCCCACCCAAAGTGTAAACCCAAATCAACAAACAACTGCATTAAAAGAACTTTGCGTAAACTAAACAATCCTTGCAACCGCGGTTACAAGCACCGTTGTTTTCCCCCTTGTGGTAACATCACATCCCCTATACTCATGTTTCTGTCACTCAAGCTAGTCATCAGGGGGGCATGAACCCACAATCAAGCATAACGCTTGGAGTCACTACCTACTACTTCGCCAAATCAATAAACAGCAACAGAGAACATGCAAGAATTACTCAAGAAAAATATATATAAAATATAAGAACCAAATATATAACTCAATCATAATCTAAACATAGTCTCATAATCCATCAAATCCCAACAAACTCAGCATAGAAACAGTAGAAAGAATTACATATGTGCCTTGATCATGTGGGGCAACTCACAAGGTCTAATCCATGAAGAACAAAAAGGGGAGGAGAACATCACATAGCTACTGATCATGGACCCATGGTCCAAGGTGGACTACTCACGGATCATCTGGGAAGCGTCCATGGTGGAGGAGAAGCTCCCGGAGGTCAAACCTCCCTCCGGCAGGGTGCCGGGAAGAGGTCTGGTGGCGCTCCCGATCTTAGAAGCGCGGCGGCGAAACAAAGGAGAGATCGCGGAAAAGGGTTCTGTCTTTGGAGGTTTCCCATGGCGGAGAATAAATAGGCGAAGGGGGAAGCCAGGGGGGCAACAGGGGTCAAGGCGGCCCCTAGCGGGACACCACTCCTGGCCGCGCCAGGAGGGCGCCTGGGGCCCTGCTGGGTCCCCTCTGGTCCCTCCTCGGTGATTCCCGAACCTTCCGGAGCGATGATTTTTTATTGTATTTTCCCGGAATTTTTGGAGCATTTTTAATATGGTGGAAAACTTAAATAGAAAAACAACAGAAAACAGGAACTTCCACTGGGGGTGCACTGAGTTAATAGGTTGGTCCAAATATGATCAAAAGTGTATGGAAGTGTATATAAAACATAGCAATATCACACAAAACATGCATGGAGCAAGCAGAAATTATAGATACGTTTGGGATGTATCAACATCCCCAATCTTAATTCCTGCTCGTCCTCGAGTAGGTAAATGATAACAAGCATAATTTCTGTGGTGACATGATACCAACCATATAAGAGCTTTGTAAGTAAATCAATCAAGGTATGTAATTCAATTCAAGTCATAACAGGCAAGAGTCTATATTAGCATTGAAACAAGTAACGTAAGAACATAAATGTGCAAGAGATCTTGTTGTCCGTGACTCGAATGTCTCCAGATGGTGTCTGCGTGCAAGAAGTGGGGGATGGGAATACGAGAAAAAATATGTATTTGTTGAGAATTAAATCTACTAAAGTTTCACACTTAGTCTTTTTTGGAATCTTATCTTGACTCATCCCCAGACCACTAGCCAGGTACAAGTCAATTTGATCCTCTCCCTTTTGATATTTTGAGCACTCATGCAATGGATGAGCCTAAGCACGAGAGTTGACACTTAGATAGCAAAGAGAGAGATACCATGGAGGAGGAAGACAAAAAGGGTGTGAAAGGCTCACATCAATGAGGACAATCATAGGCGAGAGAAGGCCAAATGATAGATATGATGTGAGTAGGGATTGCCATGCAACGGATGCACATATGAGCTAAGAAAATATCTCCAATGGAACTAGTGGGGGTGCATCCAACTTGCTCGCTCAAGAAGACCTAGAGCTCGTTTGAGGAGGCTCATCATTGGAATATACAAGCCAAGTTCTATAGTGTGAAGGTCCCCACATAGCTATATGCATATATGATCATCTCTATGGAGTACAAGGTATAAGAGATAGTACGAGTGTGGATCTTTCGAAAGGAATAGTAGTGTTGCCCCTTCTCTCTTTTTATTTTCTTTTTCTCCTTTTTGTATTTTTTTGGTGGCCTCAATGGCTCTTTATATTTAACTCGCATTTATCCTCTTTGGGATCTTTTAAATTTGTCCTCTTTGGGATCTTTTCCTCACTTAAGGGCAACACTCTATTTTACAAGAAGTATAGAAGATCTTCACACTTTACAAGGTACTCAACATAAAGAAGATGTAGCTATCATGATGTATGCAAATGTATGCCTCTGCCAGTGTAGTAGGAACATGTATGACATGAAGATCAACTCATTAGGAGGTGGATGTTGCATGACAATATATCTCGGAAAGGCCATGGAAATGCCTTGATAGGTAGGTATGGTGGCTGTTTTGAGGAAAGATATAAGCAGGTTTATTATGACAGAGCGTATCATGCCAAGGGTTTGGATGCACCGGCGAGGTGGACGCCAACTCTCGGAGTGAGAAGAGGGCAATGCACGGTACCGAAGAGGCTAGCAAATATGAGGAGGTCGAAGTGTCAACTTTCAATACTTACATCAGTACGAAGAACTCATGCACTTATTATCGGTAACTCTCAATCTAATAAAGAGGTTCACAAAGATACAATTACCCTGTGGAGGAGTGTACGGGGGTTTGGTTATCCTTGCGCATCCTCGTCTCATGGTACGTGAGTGTACTCTAATATCCGATCCCTCCAAAGATTAGCGATCCATCTAGTAGCTAGAGTTCTCAACTAGTTATTGTAGTTTTTTAAAATAAACACGGATTGCCCAAAATACGACACCTATCACTAATAGGCTAGAGCTCTTGACACCAAAAGTTCAAACATTACTCACAAAAATACCTCAAAACTATTGCAAGTTACTACTACAATTGAATAGCAACCTCAATTACCTACTTAAGGACAAGACACAACTCAGTGCAACAACCAACTCTCTTAACAAGATAAACATGAAAACCAAAGAGAGTTCCAGCAACAAACTAAACTAAAGCTCTTGAAAAAGATATACATGAAAACTAGGAGCTAAACATGGCAGCAGCTACGAAAAGATGAAGAACACACAACAAAGCAAGATAAGCATGAAATCCTATGATGTGTTCTAGTTTGAAGTGGAGCGTGTGTCTCTCCCACGGAAAGTAAGCTGGGTTCTAACTTGTTATGAACAGCAAACAAGCTAAAGAAAATTAAAAGTAAACCTAAGAGCGAGACGCTCCAAGCATAGCACATAACGCATGAAGTGATAAAAATATAGTGAGACGAAGGACGAACTGATGATTGTTGATGAAGAAGGGGGTGCATGGGGGCATCCCCAAGCTTAGACGCTTGAGTCTCCTTGAATATTTATTGGGGATTCATGGGGGAATCCCCAAGCTTGAGCGTTTGAAACTCTCGGATCTTCTTTCATCATCTTCCCTCGCACACTTGAAAACTCCCTTCATACATAACTCATCATAAGCTGATTAGAGAGGTTAGTACCCTTAATAAAATAATTTGCATCTACTAGAAATAAAAAAAAATCCTGAAGGGCTACTGTTTCTCAAGATTGCCAAAATGTTTTTGCAAAGAAAAAGCTAGCGCAAGTCTTGCAAAAGTAAGGAAAGACAGAACGTGGCAGAATAAGTGAAAAACAGATCAACAGGTAGTAAATAATTTTTTCGGGGTACTTCTGCAACTCAAATCAAAAAACTCAAAACGGACGCTCGGAAGCCAATTGTATAGAGCATGCTGCCAAAAAACTTCAGATTAAAAAGATGATATGGTGATTTTACGCGATTTTTTCCTCCAAGGACAGAATCTGTTTTCTGGACAGTATGTCACAACTTTTGAACTTTCTTGCAATCAGAGGCTAAACTTGGCACACCGCTTGAAAATAAAGATACAATGATGTTGCTACAGTAGTAAAAATCATCAATACCACTAAAAAAAAAGTAAAAACATCTTGGGTTGCCTCCCAACAAGCGCTTTCTTTTACGCCTTTAAGCTAGGCATGAAGCAAAAAGATCAAGTTTTATCAAGTGAAAGAGAATAGCTAGCCCGTGTAACGGACTCAAAAGGTAACTTAATCTTCTTCCTAGGGAAGTGTTACATCCCCTTTTTGAGAGGGAATTGAAATTTTATATTACCCTCTTTCATGTCAATAACAACACTAACCTTGCGAAGAAAAGGACGTCCCAAAATAATTGACATAAAGGTTCACACTCTATGTCCATAATAGTAAAATCAACGGGAACATAATTGTCATTGACAATGATAAGAACATCGTCACCCTTCCCCGAAGGTTTCTTTACGGAAGAATCAACGAGACGAACACCAAAAGAACAAGGATCAAAAGGTTTCAATTGAAACATATCATACATTCTTTTGGGCATAACGGAGGTACTAGCTCCAACATCACATAAAGCATAACAAGAGAAGTTATTCAATTTAATTTTGATCATAGGATCCCAACCATCTTCTAGCTTCCTAGGTATGGAGGCTTCTACTCTAAGATTCTCCTCCCTAGCTTTAATGAGAGCATTAGTGATATGCTCCGTGAAGGCAAGATTTAGTGTGCTAGTGTGGGGGGTCTCTAGACATTTTGTGTAGTAAGCTAATAACTTCTGAGAGGGTGCAACTATCAAAATAAATTTCACTATTATCAAAGGTGGTAGTGGTGTCATCTAGGCTCACTTGTTTGAAATCCTCTATGTTCATAGGATTTTCTTCTTCTATGGTTGAGGTAATAACATCACCATTAATAGGTCCAATGGGACTAGGAGTGTGTTGGGTCCTAAAAGTTTGGGTATCCTCAACAACTTTGATAGTAGCAACAACGTGGTGTGTAGGAAGGCTCTTACCTCTATCCTCTTCCATGGGGATAACTTCTGGTTTGGCTGCCATCTGATTTAGCAAAGTAGATTGGGTGTGAGACATGTTTGAAACATAGGTTTCAGTGGCGGTAATTATAGTTTGGAGGTTAGAAATCTCACTGTTCAGGCTCTCAAGTTGCTTACTAATGTTTTGCAAAATGGAAGTGTGCTCACCTAATTGCTTGGAGAAGGATTTGTTTTGTTCAAACTGTGTGTGCATATAATTCTTGGTAGCTTTCTCTATCTCTACCAGTTTCTCATAGCTAGGTAAATCTCTTTCCTTATAAGTTTGACTATAGGAGTTGTTTCCAGGATAAGTGTTGTTTTTCTCATAGTTGGATGGGAATGGTCTAGGATTGCTTGCAAAATTACCCCTATGAGCATTATGATTGAAGTTGTATTTAGAGATAAAGTTCACATCTACTTGTTCTTGAGCAACCAAAGAATTTAAAGGAACATCATGAGGATCAATAGGAGATTGCTTGGTAAGTAGAGACATAATTAAGTCAACCTTTTCATTTAGGGAGGAAATCTCATCGACAGAGTTTACCTTCCTACCTGTTGGAGCTCGTTCGGTGTGCCATTGGGAATAATTGGTCATCATCTGGTCTAGTAGTTTTGTGCCAGCACCAAGTGTTGTTGACATAAAGGTTCCTCCAGCGGCCAAATCTAACAGGTTCCGCGAGGTAAAGTTCAAGCCTGCATAAAAAGTCTAGATAACCATCCAAGTAGTCAAACCATGTGTAGGGCATTTTTTCACAAGAGATTTAATTCGTTCCCAAGTTGGGCATCATGTTCATTATCCAATTGCTTAAAATTCATAATGTTACTCCTCAATTGGATAATTTTAGCAGGTGGGTATTACTTCCCAATAAAAGTATCCTTGCACTTATCCCAAGAATCTATGCTATTCCTAGGCAAGGATTGAAACCAGATTTTAGCTCCTTCCCTCAAAGAAAAAGGGAAAAGCTTAAGCTTAATAATATCACCTTCCACTTCTTTATACTTTTGCATATCATAGAGTTCAACAAAATTATTTAAGTGTAAAGCAGCATCATATCCAACACCGGAGAATTGATCTCTCATAACAAGGTTCAGCAATGTAGGTTTAATTTCATAAGAGGTAGCTGAAGTAGCAGGTTTAGCAATAGGAGTGCAGATAAAATCATTGTTGTTGTGACTAGTGAAGTCACACAACTTGGTGTTTTAAGTGGAACCCATAGTAGCAGTAAGTGTGACAAACAATTTTTTTTGTGATTTTCGATCAAGGACACAAAGATAAAAGCTGAAAGGTAAACTAACAAGACTAAAAATCAAAGGTAAAAGATAGTGTGCAACTCCCCTATCTTGAAGATTGGAGTCCCCGGAAATGGCGCCAGAAATTTGGCGGTTGACGGGACCAATCTTTTGTTGCACCTCGGAATCTCCGGCAACGGCGCCAGAAATTTTCTTGATGCACGAGAGATGATAATATCTTATCGCCCTTTGTTGGTTACCCCAAGTGGAGGGTGAAATGTAGGATAGCAGAAAATTTCCCTTGGCAAATATACCAAGGTTGAGATCGAACCAGTAGGACTCGGATAACTACAAGTAGGTGGTGAAGCGAGCAACACGCCGTTTGAGATATTGCTCCCTTAACCTGGACCTGCACACACAACAAGTAACTTTGCTCCCAAAGAAGTTCAGAGAGGTTGTCCATCTCTCCGGCCTTGTTGGTTACAAAGGATCAACGCAGCTGATAATAGGTAGTGATAATTGCATCTGGAAAGTAAAAAACAAGAAATAAATTGAGCGTGTAAACAGTGATGAAAACATGGACCGGGGTCCCATGACGTTCACTAGTGAGCTCTCTCTCCCAAAAGACGATAAAACTGCTATGCGAGGTAAACAAATCACAGCTGGGAAATTGACAGGATTACGAGCGCAAACCAATGCTAACTATGCTACAAAGAAAGGAAGAGGCTCAAAAGCATTGGCGGTACGCAAAAATAAGTAGACCGAAATCCATCTGCATCTACTACTAATCATCCACCTTGAGATATCTATCCAGAACATCTCGCTGGTATTAAGTAGGGAGTCCCACCCAAAATGTAAACCCAAATCAACAGACAACTGCATTAAAAGAACTTTGCGTAAAGTAATCAATCCTTGCAACCGCGGTTACAAGCACCGTTGTTTCCCCCCTTGTGTAACAGCACATCCCCTAGAATCATGTTTCTGTCACTCAAGCTAGTCATCAGGGGGCATGAACCCACAATCAAGCATAACGCTCCCTCTTGGAGTCACTAACTACTACTTGGCAAAAGCAATAAAAAAAACGGAGAACATGCAAGAATTACTCAAGAACAAAAATATAAAAGATAAGAACCAAATATATTACTCAATCACAATCTGAACATAGTCTCATAACCCATCAGATCCCAACAAACTCAGCATAGCAACAACAGAAAGAATTACATATGTGCCTTGATCATGTAGGGCAGCTCACAAGGTCTAATCCATGAAGAACAAAGAGGGGAGGAGAACATCACATAGCTACTGATCATGGATCCATGGTCCAAGGTGGGCTACTCACGGATCATCCGGGAAGCGTCCATGGTGGAGGAGAAGCTCCAGGAGGTCAATCCTCCCTCTAGCAGGGTCCCAGGAAGAGGTCTGCTGGTGGTCCCGATCTTGGAAGCGTGGCGGCGGCGTAATAGAGGCGAGATCATGAAAGAGTTTCTGTCTTCTGAGGTTTCCCGTGGCGGAGAATAAATAGGCGAAGGGGGGCAGCCAGGGGGGCTACCAGAGGTCCAGGCGGCCCCCTGGTGTGGCCCCACTCCTGGCCGCGCCGGGAGGGTGCATGGGGCCCTGGTGGGCCCCCTTTGGTCCCTCCTCGGTGATTCCCGAAGCTTCCGAAGCGCTAATTTTTTATTGTATTTTCCCGGAATTTTTGGAGCATTTTTAATACGGGGAAAAACTGAAATAGAAAAAGAGTAGAAAACAGGAACTGGCACTGGGGTGCACTGAGTTAATAGGTTAGTCCAAATATGATCAAAAGTGTATGAAAGTGTATATAAAACATAGCAATATCACACAAAACATGCATGGAGCAAGAAGAAATTATAGATACATTTGGGATGTATCAATATGCGCTTTAAATAATTACGGTTTAGGCTTGAAAAAATACGGAATAAAAGTAGCGTTTAATTTTCCAAGCAAGAAACCTAAATAAGCTAGGCTCAACTATGTGCACCAACAACTTAAACTAAGTGACGAGGGGGTGACCCCATGACTCCTATGGATGGGCCTACCCGGTGTACCCAAAGACAGAAGGCCCACAAAGATGCCGCCTGGGCCCAGCCTTGGCCCACTAGTGGCACCGATGTAGCAGTCCACGACTCGTAAGGAAGGCGCAAACCTGTCGTGCGGTACAAGATTAGGGTTAGGAAACCTCATCTGTAATCCAAGACGGGTTCCCCGAGACCTAGCCTAGTATATAAGGGCTGGGAGGGGAGACGTCGAGGTCATCCAATACACAATCTGTAACCCTAGCCTTGTGCGCACTAGCCTTGGCCTTCCCTGTAATCGCATCTCTAAGCAATAATATCGAGCATGAACGTCTCCTCCTGTTAGCCGACGAGCTATCGTCCAACCTGTGCCTCTCATGACTAACCCAGGGTCCCTGACCATGGGATTTGCCGGGGTTGATCCCCGTCAATTGGCGCCGTCTGTGGGAACTACACAGGTTGGAATTACGATCTCGGCGGTTCCGTCTTCAGCAATCCACAACTCAAGAGCAAGAACCAGATCCAATCCACCTGAAGAATTCAAGATCACGACAAAAATCTCTGCCGCCCCATCGAGATCACTCGACTTGCAGCTGTGCCAAGATCAATACTATGGCCGCAACCGAGTCCACCGCCAGCGAAGGAAAAATCGACGACCCGAAAGAAAGGCGCGAGGGTTCTACGCAGAGATCCCAATCGAAGAACTACAACACGAAGCAGAGGATCTGTCGACCACTCGACGACCCACCGCCACACAGGCACCCGCTGCACAACAAGACACCGACTCCGAGCTCGAGTTCAGCGATCGTCAAGATCATCGCCAACGAAGAAGAAATCGATGACCTAGAAGACAGGCGCGAGGATTCTACGAAGAGACCCCACTCGACGAGTCGCACTATACAGCTACGCGCTCGCCGACCACTCGACGACCCGCCGCCGTGCGGACAGCTGTCGCCCGCCAGGACAGCGACTCTGAGACTCAGACCGGCGAATACTACGACCCAGATCGAAGACCAGACGAATTCGCCAACCTTATAAAGAACCAGAATCTGAGCGAGGGGATCGAAATCGACCCACGAGTCCACGAGCACCCGACAGATCACGCGCAGATCTTCCGAATCTCAAGGAGGAGATGGCACGCGGATCCAGCAAACTCACGGCCAGGGATCAGTTAGAAGGACCCTGCAAGATCCACTGCTTCGAAGACGGCCAGGGGTCACACTCTGGGAGACTGCCGCCTGTTCAACGAACTCGCCGACAACATCAAGGAGGAAAAACAACGAGAAGCCAAGCGCACCCGACGAACCGAGCAGTCGCCGACTCCAAGTCCCGAAAGACGCTACAACCCGCCTCAAGGACAGGTGTACACGATCCAAGAAGGCAGGGTATCGCAAGCTCAACAGGACGCCTACACCCTGCAAGCCAGAGCAGCCAAGAACCTACACACAGTCGAAGTCTACCATCTACACGACGCAGAAACTAGTATCACGTTCTCCCAGAGCGATCACCCACCTGGGACGTCCAGCATTCTCGCAATTCATGGCGATTCCGCACTAAGCCTACCTCAAAATCAAGATGCCAGGATCCGCGGGCGTCATTACAGTCAGCGGGAGCTTCACCAAATCAGACCAATGTGATCGCGATTTCCACAAAGTTTCCGACACCTTTGGATCCGAGAAAGAAATCACAGAAATAGCCATGGCGATAGACAAAAGTATCTTTCCGCTAGCAAGTCGAAGCGAGTCAAAAGATTATGGGCGGGACTTCAACATCGACAGCGACACGGTCACCCACCAAGTGCACCCGACGGACCCAGAGAAAACAGTCCGCGTGTACGCCCACCTCCCGGAAGAGCAAGCGACTGCCCTCATTGCTTTCCTCCGTGAAGAATGGGAAATCTTTGCCTGGTGCCCAGCCGACATGCCAGGAATACCGCGCGAGTTCGCGGAACACGCGCTGCGCATCAAGCCAAACACCAAGCCAGTGAAACAGGCACTACGCAGATTCTCAGAACCCAAGCGCATAGCAATCAGGGAGGAGGTCAACCGATTACTCGACGCTCAATTCATCCGAGAGACGAAGAAAGCCACTTGGATCGCCAACCCTGTGCTGGTCCCCAAGAAAGACACAGACGTGCTGCGGATGTGCGTCGACTACGGGCCAGTCAACAAATTCTGCCCAAAATATCACTTTCCCTTGCCAAGAATCGATCAGATAATCGACTCGACAGCAGGATGCGATCTACTATCATTCCTCGACGCATACTTAGGATACAATCAGATCAGGATGAAGGAAGAAGACGAAGAGCATACATCATTCATCACCCCTTACGGCGTATTTTGCTATAGGACAATGCCCTTCGGACTCAAGAACGCCGGTGCCACATACCAGCGGATGATGCAAGCCTGCTTGAAAGAGCAAATCAGAAGAAACGTGCAAGTCTACGTGGACGACATCGTCATCAAAACTTACAGTGCAAACACGCTACTCGACGACCTGCGCGAGACCTTCGTAGCACTCAAGAAGGACAGAATCAAGCTCAACCCGAAGAAGTCCGCATTTGGCGTCCCAGCCGGGAAGTTGCTCGGGTACATGGTCTCCGCTCGAGGAATCAAAGAGAACCCGGAGAAAGTTCAAGCAATCGCCAGGATGCAGGAGCCAACCGACATCAAAGGCGTGCAGCAGCTCACCGGAAGACTCGCAGCCTTGAGTCGTTTCATCAGCAGATTGGGAGAGCACACACTGCCATTCTACCAGCTGCTCAGAAAAGGGGAGAAATTCGAGTGGACTGAAGAAGCCCGCAAAGCATTCGCGGACCTAAAGAAGACACTCTCGACCCCACCGATCTTGGCGGTACCCAAAGAACGAGAAAAGGTGTACCTCTATGTGGCAGCACGCAACAGCGTGGTAAGCACATCACTCGTCGTCGAGCGCACAGAAGAAGGCAAGGTCTAGAGCATACAAAGGCCGATCTACTACCTCAGCATGCTCTTGACAAAATCCCAGCAGCGGTACCCGCACTACCAGAAGATACTACTGGCCATCATCATGACCTCAAGAAAGGTGTCACACTACTTCGACGAACATCCTATCCCAATCGTGAGCAGCGCACCACTCGCGGACATCCTCAACAACCCCGGAGCGACTGGGCGAGTCGCCGAGTGGAACATTGAGCTCAGCCCACGGGACCTGCAGTTCAAGCACCCAACATCAATCAAGGCCCAAGTCCTCCCATATTTTCTGGTCGAGTGGACGGAGGTCCAAACACCAGGCCCCCCGGACCCGTCGAACTCATGGACAATGTTCTTCGATGGGTCCAAAAGACAGCAAGGAGCCGCAGGAGGAGTCGTTCTGGTCTCCCCCAAAGGAACGAAGCTCAAATACGTCCTCCAGATCAACTTCAGCCACGCCTCCAACAACGAAGCCGAATACGAGGCACTACTCCATGGCATGCGCATGGCCAAAACATGCGGTCCCACTCGCCTCGTAATCTACAGAGACTCCAACCTCGTCGTCCAACAGACGATGAAAGACTGCGGTGCAGTAGCCGACAACATGGCGGCCTATCAGAAGCTCTACAACACGCTCGAAGGAAGTTTCGAAGGTTGCGAGATCAATAATATTCCCAGAACAAACAACACAGAAGCCGACGAACTCGCAAACATCGGCTCGACTCGAGGACCAGTACCACCCGGCGTCTTCCTCGAAAGCATCAGCCAGAGATCCATCAAAGTAAAAACAGCACCACCCGAGGCAGCTGTAGATGACGACACCACTGAGCTAGCACAGGTGGCATCAGCGAGTCCATTCGAAGGCAACATCAACCAAGCGGTCGAATCTACAGATCCAACAACACTCGAAGGACCAGCGTGGACGAAACCGTTCCTCCGATTCCTAATCGAAGGCACGCTACCACAAGACGTCACAGAAGCTCGGCGAATCAGTCGTCGATCCAAGACATTCACAGTGATCAACAGACAGTTATACAAGCGCAGTATCACCTAGATACTCCAAAAGTGCATCGACGAAGAAGACGGCAAAGCCCTACTGCTCGAAATCCACGAGGATACCTGCGGGCACCACGCGAGAAGTCGAGTGCTCGTGTCCAAAGCATTCCGAGCAGGGTTTTATTGGCCCACTTCCATGAAAAACGCAGAAGACATCGTGCGGCGCTGAATCGCCTGTCAAAAATTTGCCAGTAGACCGCATGCTCCAGCCTCAGAACTCAAGACCATACCACTATCATGGCCGTTCGCCACGTGGGGACTCGACATGGTGGGCCCGCTCAAGAAATCATCAAAGGGAGGAAGAACACACCTGCTAGTAGCAGTCGACAAGTTCACCAAATGGATCGAAGCAGTGCCCATCACCAGCTCCACATCCCTCACAGCAGTGAATTTTATCAAATCAATCATCTTCAGGTTCGGGGTACCACACAACATCATCACGGACAATGGTACGAACTTTATAGCGGCAGAATTCCAGAACTTCTGCGAAGAACTGGGCATCAAAATGAACTATGCATCAGTCGCGCACCCGCAGTTCAACTACCAGGTGGAAAAAACAAATGGCCTAGTATGCGGAGGAATAAAAAAACAACTCTTGCACCACTCGAACAGGCCGAAGGCAACTGGATAGAAGAACTCCCTGTAGTAGTATGGAGCCTGCGCACTACCCCAAATACCACAACCCTGTACATGCCTTTCTTCATGGTGTACGGGGCGGAGGCAGTACTACCACATGACCTCAAATTTGGGGCACCCCGGATCTCGGGGTATGAAGAAGAGGAAGCAGAAGAAGCACTGCAAGATGATAAGGACACAGCAGACGAAGCAAGAGACACAACCCTAGAAAGGTCAGAGGGGTACCAGGACAAGCTGCGCACTTACCAAAGCAGCCGCCTGTGCACCAAAACCTTCAACAAAGGGGACCTCCTCCTGCGACTGATACAAGAGAAAGTACACAAGCTTGCCCCCCAATGGGAAGGACCGTTCATAGTCTCAGAAGTCATAGGAGGAGGCGCCTACAGGATGAAGAACCAAAAGACGGACGAGGACGTGGGAAACCCATGGAACGTAGCGAACCTACGCCTATTCTACCCATAGTCCCCACCAGTTATGCTCGACTGTCAACTCATGTAACCGTTCGACGCAATAAAATGGTGTTTCCCAAATGCTACCACCTCAAAGCACTCAGGGGCTCGAGTACAAACTCCCCCCGAGAGACGCTATCGTCGCTCACACGATCTTTACCTAAAGAAGTCGGTGGCTTGAGTACAAACTCCCCCCGAGATACACTATCGTCGCTCACACGATCTTTACCTAAAGCACTCGGGGGCTCGAGTACAAACTCCCCCCGAGAGACGCTATCGTCGCTCACGCGATCTTTACCTAAAGCACTCGGGGGCTCGAGTAAAAACTCCCCCCGAGAGACGCTATCATCGCTCACGCGATCTTTACCTAAAGCACTCGGGGGCTCGAGTACAAACTCCCCCCCGAGAGACGCTATCGTCGCTCACGCGATCTTTACCTAAAGCACTCGGGGGCTCGAGTACAAACCCCCCCGAGAGACGCTATCGTCGCTCACGTGATCTTTACCTAAAGCACTCGGGGGCTCGAGTACACCCCCCCGAGAGACGCTATCATCGCTCACACGATCTTTACCTAAAGCACTCGGGGGCTCGAGTACAAACTCCCCCCGAGAGACGCTATCGTCACTCACGCGATCTTTACCTAAAGCACTCGAGGCCTCGAGCACACCTCCCCCCGAGAAACGCTATCATCTCCCGTGCAGTTTGTAACTTAAAAATACGCAAGGGTCCAAACAAAAACCCCACCGGAAGGCTTCCACCTACGGAACTGACAATTGCCCGGAGAAATCAAAGGGAAGCCACGTCAATACACGACCAGCCCAGCAACCTGGCGGAGCACCAAGCACTTTGGAAAGAGATATAAACGGAGGCATCAAACAAAGAAAATCCTTTATCCTTCACCTGATCGCCAACGATCACCTAAAGATTCGGGGGCTACTCCCATCGGGAGCGCTATCGCGCACCCGATTTTACCGGCAGCAAACACAAAAAAAGGGCAAAGGAGACAAATCTTAGCCTACGTTCGACTCTACAACTCGAACGTAGCCTCGGGGGCTACTCCCATCGGGAGCGCTGTCGCGCACCCGATAGAATCCACAGTACAAGGGCTTGATGGACTCGAAGACAACTCTCGTTGAAAGAATTCGCAAACAGCTCATACCACAAGGACTCGAAGATAGGTCACATTGCAAAGGACTCGATCACAACCCAAGACTCAAGTACATTGGATAGAAGGCAGATCTCATCACTTGAAGACAATCCTCATTACATGGAGAACTAACCTAGTTACAAAGACACAAGCAGCCGACAAGACTACAACACAAATCACCCATGGAATTACGACTTTTACATGTGTGCCCATGCTGGGGTGATTGGCGCTAATACGACGAGCATCACAGACAAAGGAGGAGTCGAAGCAGCCAGCTCATGATGTCAATGACATAACAAAAGGTGAAGCTCGACTTATTTGCGGAGAACCGAAGCCGATGCTCCACCAGCTTCTTCTCCAGCTCCACCAACTTCTTCTCCAACTGCACAACTTCTTCTCCAGCTCCACCCGAGCTGCCGGCAAAGATGACGCCGCTGCCTCCAGTTCTACAAGGTCGCCTGGCGTGCCCGCTTGATCGACGGCTTGATGTCGAGGTCCTCCCTAGAGCTGAAGGAGACAACATCACCACCTGAGGAGTCACCGGAGGATGAAGCCGTTGAAGACACAGGCGTAGGACTCCTCGACCTGTCGGAATCGTCGCTGCTTGTCTCTTGCCAGTACGGATCCATGCGATTGACGCCCGGGTCAAAAGCGCGGATGGTGAGAGTATCTTCGCCATCAAAGCGGCAACAGAGGGTATCACCATCACGCAAGTTCAAACACCGAGAAAAAAACTTCCAGCCAAAGCCAAGAAAAATCAAGCGGGAACTATCGATCTCCAACTCAACATAAGAAGGAGATCGAGTGCACCCCTGAAGACGAAGCAGCAAGCCATCAAGACTACGCTCAGGAACAAGGGCAGAAAATGCAGGAGGAAGAAGAATGCGAGCGGCATTCCGGCCATGGACGCGTAGGAGGAAATCGTAGCGCCAAAAATCCTCCTCCGAGGAAGAGGAGGAAGGCGTCGACGACGCACCATGACGGCCGCCGCGAGAGGAACGCGGAGTACGACTATTGCGGCCACGACGAACACGGCTGCGGCCAGTCATACCTGCAGCTCGCTTGGGCCCCATAAGAAGAGGAAGATGAAGAAGAAGAGCAAGATGGGCAGAGGACGAACACTGCTGCTAGATGAAGAAGAGGGGTCTATTTATAGCACAAACCCAAGAGCACGCAGAAGCCCAGACGACGGGAGCAATTAATTCAAAGACCAAGCGTGCTGGGCGATCCGAATTCCGAGACAAAGATGCTTTCACACGGGCGGCACTGTGCGCTGGACGCGTCAAATCTCGCGCGTTTTCTATACGTGCATCGGTAACTCAACAGGCGGCTGCAGCACGCCACAAAGGCCATCATTATGATAGGTCACGAAGACATGACGGTTCGCAGACAGAGCATCTTTGACGGTCCTCCAGCAAGGAGATCGTTATCCTTACCAAGAAGAGGTAAATTAAAGTGGCAGCACAAAAGAAAATGCAGCCTGCAAGCACCGTTTTTACTGACTCAAATACATTTATCAAATATATTTAACTCCCATCGGGAGCGTATCCACCCATGAGAGTGTCAGGTGCTCCCTCAACTAGAAGAAAAAGACGTGCTCGAGTGATTACTCGCACCCATGAGAGTTTCAGGTGCTCCCTCACCTAGAAGTAAAAGACGTGCTCGAGTGATTACTCGCACCCATGAGAGTTTTGGGTGCTCCCTCACCACGACAAAAGATAAGCAGACTTGCACTCGCCAGATCGTACGGTCCCAGAGTATTGGGTGCTCCCTCACCCCGAGAGCGAAGGCGATACTCGAGTGATTACTCGCAGAAATCTGAGTACCCGAGCACTTGAAGACCTCCCGAGCAAGTACTCCTCTACATTACTCCTCGCCCGAGCGCTCGACAAAGCTCCGCGAGTGACCGCTAGAACAACTCACTTGATTGTTTATTCCAAGTGGGTGCATCACTAACTAGGCTCCGTGCCTCGATAAAAAATACATATTCCTGGAACACGATACACCGTGCCCAGATGCCACGCAAGGTTAGCGTGTAGGTAAGACCCCGCTGCGTAGATCGGCCGGGCTGGGACTTGCCGCAGAGCGATTTCACTCCCAATCTTCTCCATGCGCTTGCATGATAGAAAAAGCCGGGCGGACGCGCCTAGGCTACGAACTTTACTGGCGGCAATTGATCACTGTAAGACCTGCAGCGGCATGACTTTTGCTCGACACCAGTGTTCCAAGCTCATGTCGAGGGACGTGAGTTTGATTGGGCTACTGCGGTATTTGCCACTAGCGCAATTCACCAAGGCTCGACCAGTCGACTCCTTGGGCCCTTTCAGCTTAGCATTCCCTCGAAACAGGTTTTGTCATGGACCTAGACTGCCAGCGACCCGCGGTTATACCGTGCATACAATCGACTCAAAGGATGAACTCGAGTCCCTGCGCGACTCTTCGAGTCCCCCAGGCATTCAGGGGCTACTGACGAGGGGGTGACCCCATGACTCCTATGGATGGGCCTACCCGGTGTACCCGAATACAGAAGGCCCACAAAGATGCCGCCTGGGCCCAGCCTTGGCCCACTAGTGGCACCGACGTAGGATTCCACGACTCGTAAGGAAGGCACAAACCTGCCGTGCGGTACAAGATTAGGGTTAGGAAACCTCATCTTTAATCCAAGACGGGTTCCCCGAGACCTAGCCTAGTATATAAGGGCTGGGAGGGGAGACTTCGAGATCATCCAATACACAATCTGTAACCCTAGCCTTGTGCGCACTAGCCTTGGACTTCCCTGTAATCGCATCTCCAAGCAATAATATCGAGCAGGAACATCTCCTCCTGTTAGCCGACGAGCTATCGTCCAACCTGTGCCTCTCATGACTAACCCAGGGTCCCTGACCATGGGATTTGCCGGGGTTGATCCCCATCACTAAGCAAGATAAATAACTATGTGATAGCAATATATATAACAAGAACACTATGGCTATCACAAAGTGAGTGCACAAGTAAATAGGTCGACTAGATAAGCAACTAGGAGAGCAACCTATGGGACAAGAAATGCAACAACAAGGTAATAAGCTTGCTCAAAGTAAGGGTAGGAGTAACCGTAAGTGGATCCGAAGGAGACAAGGATGTGTTATCTAAGTTCCTTCTCTTGCGAGAAGTACGTCTCCGTTTGGAGAGGGTGTGGAGCACAATGCTCACCACAAAAGCCACCTAGGTACACCCTATTCTCCTCACGCTCTCACAAAAGTGAGATGCCGTGATTGCACTATGGGACACTTGAGGGCGGTCACCGAACCCGTACAATTGGCAACCCTTGGGGGCATTCACCATACCCGTACAATTGGCAACCCTTGGGGGCGGTCACCGTACCCGTACAAATGCCTGGGGCAATCTCCACAACCTAATTGGAGGCTCCCATAGCGTCCCAAAGCTTTACAACACAATGATTGAGCTCTGCAAGAACACCAAGCTTATAGGGGCCAAAGTACCCAAGAGGAACAAGCTCTAGAGTGCCAAAGCACTCAAGAGTTACAATCTTTTCAAGGTTCAACTTACACTACAATGAATCCTCGGAGAGAACTCAAACCGATGCACCAAATGCAAATACCAAGAACACACGAAGTGCTCACAAGTCCCTCACTCTCAAATCCCACAACCGCAACAAAAGCTATGGAGGAATATGAGAGGAAGAACAAGGATAAACACCAAGAACTCCAAGATCTAGATCCACAAGGTTCCCCTCACTTAGAGGAGAGATGGATTGGTAGAAATATAGTTCTAGATCTCCTCTCTCTTTTCCCTCAAAAAGATGCAAGAATCATTGGAGGAATAAAGAGAAAGAAAGCACAAGAGGTCAACAATGGTGGGGGGAAAGATTGCTCAAGAACCCTGGAGACCAAGGAGGAATAAGGGAGTATTTATAGTCCAAGGGTCGGGGTAGGTGAGATCTTCCCGTTGGGACCCCGTGTGCACGGGCTAAAGCCCGTGTGCACTGGGCATACAGTCAATTTTCTTAGCTAACCCCGTGTGCACGGCCCTGGGACCCTGTGTGCACGGGGCATACAGTCGATTTCTCAGCTAACCCCGTGTGCACGGCCCTGGGACCCCGTGCACACGGGGTACCCAGAGACAGCCCAATGCAGGAAATAGAAACATGCATAACTTTTCATACGAAGTCCGATTTTGATGATCTTGGGATCGTTTTAAAGCTATGGACAAGCCCAAGGTCCTCACATTGAGAACCCCCCAAGATAAACAAGAAAGAATGATGCAAAACATGCAAAGGTTTTAGGACTCCACATACAACGTGATCAATCTACTCACCCACTAGTCCCTCTTGATAGAAAGCTAACGAATAGAGCTGCCTAATCACGGCTGGAAATATTCATAAGAGGCTAGGGAGAAATGTCAAAGAAATAGAGGTGTGAAACCTCTAACAAGGAAGAACCAGCACATATCCCACATCGAAAAACACAAGAGAAGATGCATATGAAATCTGTTTTCGATGAACAAGAGCTTGTCATGAAGAAGACACAAGCTCCAAAACTCACAAAGATAAAAAAACAAACAAGAACCAATAAAGATGATGCCAAGGATGCAAATGTTTTACCTCTCCAAGAACGATGCGTCCTAGCCTATAACCCGGTCTCCTAACTAATACCATGAGACCGGTAAACTAGAAACCTATCAAGGTCAAACCTTTTCCTTGCGCATAATTGATACGGTGAGGATAATTCTCTCACTCCTCGTTGGTTACCCCAAGTGGAAGGTGAGATGTAGCGTAGCAGCAAATTTCCCTCAGTGAAGATACAAAGGTTTGTCTCCAGTAGGACTCGCAGAAATACAAGAAGGTGGTAAAGTGAACAATGGCGCCGAGGTTGCTAGCTTCACCTGGACCTACACACAGATACAAATAACTTTGCTCCCAACGAGTACAGAGGATTTGTCAATTCCTTCGGCCTTGGTGTTTACAAAGGATCAACGCAAGAGATAATAATAGTGGCAACTGAAAGTAAAGACTGAAAGTAAACAGTGATGTGAAGATGGACTGGGGTCCCGTGATTTTCACTAGTGATGTCTCTCTCCCAAAAGTCGATAAAAGTGGTAGCGAGGTAAACAAATCATAGCTGGGCAATTGACAAAATTATGAAGGCACCGCAATGCTCAAAAGCAAGGAAGGGCTCAAAAGCAATGGGCAGTACGCCAAGGTAAGTAGACCGAAATCCAACTGCATCTACTGAGAATCATCCACCTTGAGATATCTATCCAGAACATCTCGCTGGTATTAAGTTGCGAATCCCACCCAAAGTGTAAACTCAAAGCAACAGACAACTGCATTAAAAGAACTTTGCGTAAAGTAAACAATCCTTGCACCTGCGGGTACAAGCACCGTTGTTTTATCCCTGGTGGCAACATCACATCCCCTAGTCTCATGTTTCTGTCACTCAAGCTAGACATCAAGGGGATGAACCCACAATCAAGCATAACGCTCCTTCTTGGAGTTGCAACAAATCACTTGGCCAAAGTAAAATACGGCAACGGAGAACATGCAAGAATTTACTCAAGAAAAAAATATAAAAGAGAAGAACCAAATATATTACTCATCACAATCTTAACATAGTCTCATAATCCATCAGATCCTAGCAAACTCAGCATAGCAACAGCAGAAATTACAAAGGTGCCTCGATCATGTGAGGCAGCTCACGAGGTCTCAAAAGTGGAAGCACAAGGAGGAGGGATGTACATCACATATCTACTGGTCACGGACCCATGGTCCAAGGGGGAATACTCACGGTACATCTGGGAGGCGTCCATGGCTATGGATGGTCTCCCGGAGGGGGTTCCTCCTCCCGGCAGGGTACCGGGGCAGCTTCTCCAGGCAGCCCCGATCTAGAAATGGCGGCGGCGGCGGTACAGAGGTAAGTTCGCGGAAAAGAGATCGATATTAGGGGTTTCCACCCCGAGGGCTAAATATAGGCCGAGGGGGGTGTCGAGGGGACCCACAGGGCAGCCAGGAGCCCCCTTGCGCGGCCTAGGGTGGGGCCGCGCCAGGGACTCTTCTGGAGTCCCTGTGGTGGGCCCCCTCTGCTGCCTTGGTGATTCCGGAAGCTTCCGGGTCGCTGATTTTTTATCTGATTTTTCCTGATTTTTTTGGAGCACTTTTAATGGTCGGAAAACCTGAAATACAAAAACAGAAGAAAACAACAACTGGCAGCTGGGTGCACTGGGTTAATAGATTAGTCCAAATATGCTCAAAAGTTTATGAAAGTTCAAGCAAATCATGGAAAAGTCACACAAAACATGCATGGAGCAAGCAGAAATTATAGATACGTTTGGGATGTATCAACATCCCCAAGCTTAATTCCTTCTCGTCCTCGAGTTGGTAAATGATAACAAGCATAATTTCTGTGGTGACATGCCACACAACCATATAAGGACTTTTAAGTAAAGCAATCAAAGCATGCAATTCAATTCAAGTCTTAACAAGCAAGAGTCTATATTAGCATTGACACAAGTAACAAAAGAACAAAAGGTGCAAGAGCTCTCGCTGTCGTGACTCGAATGTCTCCAGATGGTGTTTGCGTGCAAGCAGGGGACTGGGAAAAAGAGAGAAAAAAGGTTGTTGAGAACAACTATCTACTAAAGTTTCACACTTAGTCTCCTTTGGATTATTATCTTGACTCATCCCCAGAGAACTAGCCAGGTACAAGTCAAACTGATCCACTCCCTTTCGATATTTTGTGCACTCATGCAATGGATGAGCGTGAGCAAGAAAGTTGATACCTAAAAGGCGAAACAGAAAGAAGGTGGAGGAGGAAGAAAAAAAGGTGTGAAAGGCTCACATCAATGAGGACAATCATAGGTGAGAGAAGGACATATGATAGATATGATGTGAGGAGTAGGGATTTCCATGCAACGGATGCACATGTGAGCTAAAAGCTCTCAAAGGGAACTAGTGGGGGTGCATCTAACTTGCTTGCTCAAGAAGACCTAGAGCTCGTTTGAGGAGGCTCATCATTGAAATATACAAGCCAAGTTCTATAGTGTGAAGGTCCCCACATAGCTATATGCATGATGATGATCTCTATGGAGTACAAGGGATAGAGGATGAAGTACTAGTGTGGATCTCTCAAAAGGAATAGTAGTGTGCCCCCTTCTCTCTTTTTATTTCTCTTTTTTTCTATTTTTTGTATTTTTTTGGTGGCCTCAATGGCTCTTTCTATTTAACTCTCATTTGTCCTCTTTGGGATCTTTTTATTTTGTCCTCTTTGGGATATTTTCCTCACTTTCGGGGCAACACTCTATATTTTACAAGAATATAGGAGATCTTTCACACTTTAGAAAGGTACTCTCATAAAGAACATATAACTATCATGATACAAATGTATGCTTCTGCAAGGATAGCAGGATATGCAATGATACTAGCGCTTCATGTAGCAATGATTAGGGCAAGGCCCAACTAGCATGCGGCTCATCGATCAAGCAAGTAGCATGTATGACATGAAGATCAAGTCATGAGAAGGTGGATGTTGCATGGCAATGTATCTCAGAAAGGCTATGGAAATGACTTGTAGGTAGGTATTGTGGCTGTTTTGAGGAAGGATATAAGGAGGCTTATGATGACAGAGCGTATCGTGCCAAGGGTTTGGATGCACCGGCGAAGTATGCGCCAACTCTCAAGGTGAGAAAGGGCAATGCACGGTACCGAAGAGGCTAGAAAAAGTATAGGTGGGTGGAAGTGTCAACTTTCGAATACTCACATTATTCCGAAGAACTCATGCACTTATTATCGGTAACTCTCAATCTAATCAGGAGGTTCACAAAGAGACAAGTACCCCGAGGAGGAGTGTATGAGTTTTTTTTATCCTTGCGCATCCTCGACTCATGGTACGTGAGTGTATTCTAATATTCAAACCCTCCATAGGTTAGTGATCCATCTAGTAGCTAGAGTTCTCAACATGGGTTTTTGGTTTTCTAAAAACACACGGATTGCCCAAAATACGCCATCTATCACTAATAGGCTCGAGCTCTTGACACCAAAAGTTCAAACATTACTCTAGTCAATACCTCAAAACTATTGCAAGTTACTACTACAAAGAGAATATCAACTTCAACTACCTACTTCTAGTCAAGACACAAGACTCAGTGCAACAGGAAAACTCTCTAACAAGATAAAATATGCAACCTATAGAAAGTTCAACCTAAGACAAAAGAAAAGCTCTAGAAAACTAAAGAACTACAACTAAACAGAGCAGCAGCTAAGAAAAGAAAAAGAACAACTCACAGCTAAAAGAATAAGCATGCAAATCCTATGAGGAGTTCTAGTTCAAGCGGAGCGTGTATCTCTCCCACACAAAAGAGTAAGCTGGGGTCTAACTTGTTATGAACAGCAAACAATGCAAAAACAAACCTAAGAAAAGTAAAGAGCGAGACGCTCCAAGCATAGCACATAACGCATGAAGTGATAAAAATATAGTGCAACGAGAGACGAACTGATAATTGTTGATGGAGAAGGGGATGCACGGGGGCATCCCCAAGCATAGACGCTTGAGTCTCCTTGAATATTTCTTGGGGATGCATGGGGGCATCCCCAAGCTTGAGCGTTTGACACTCCAAGATCTTCTTTCATCATCTTACATCGCGCACTTGAAAACTTCCTTTATACATAACTCATTGTAGACTGATTAGAGAGGTTAGTACCCAACTAAAATAAATTTTCCTCTACTGGAAACAAAGATAATCTTGAAGAGCTACTGTTTCTCAAGATTTCCAAAAAGTTTTTGCAAAGAAAAAGCAAGCTTAAGGTTTTCAAAATGAAGAAAAGGCAAAACAGGACAGAATTTGTGAAAAACAGACCAGAAGGTAGAAACGAATTTTTTAGGGATACTTCTGCAACTCAAATAAAAAAAATCAGAACATACGAAAGTTTCGTAATTGTATAGAGCACGTTGTGTAAACAATTAAGCTCAAAAAGGTGAACTGGGATTTTTCTGTGGTTTTTCTAGTCACGAGGACAAAATCTGTTTTCTGGACAGCATGTCACAACTTTCACTTCCCTTGTCGTATGAGGCTATAAAAGGCACAAAGCTTGAAAAGTAAAGATACAGTGATGTTGCTACAGTAGTAACAATCATCAAGACCACTAAGAACAGAAGAAAAGCAAAAATAAAAACCTAAATTCGTTGCGGGCTGCCTCCCGAAAGCGCTTCTTTAGAGCCATTAGCTAGGCTTAAAGCAGAAGATCAAGTCTTTTCAAGAGAATAACTAGCCCGTGTGACGGACTCAAAAGGTAACTTAATCTTTTTCCTAGGGAAATGTTCCATCCCTTTCTTGAGAGGGAATTGGAATATTATATTCCCCTCTTTCATGTCAATAACAACACCAACTGTGCGAAGAAAAGGACGTCCCAAAATAATTGGACAAGAGGGCTCACACTCAATGTCCATAATAGTGAAATCAACGGGAACATAATTGTCATTGACAATGATAAGAACATCGTCGATCTTCCCGAAAGGTTTCTTTATGGAAGAATCAACAAGACCAACACCAAAAGAATATGGATCAAAAGGTTTCAATTCAAGCATATCATACATTCTTTTGGGCATAACGGAGGTACTTGCTCCAACATCACAAAGAGCATAACAAGAGAAGTTATTCAATTTAATTTTAATCGTAGGATCCCAACTATCTTCTAGCTTCCTAGGTATGGAGGCTTCTACTCTAAGCTTCTCCTCCCTAACTTTGATTAGAGCATTGGTGATATGCTCTGTGAAGGCAAGATTAAGTGTGCTAGTGTGGGGGTCTCTAGACATCTTGTGTAGGAAACCAATAACTTCAGGTAAAGTGCAGTTGTCAAAGTCTAGGTCACTACTATCTATCAAGGAGGTAGTGATATCATTTAGACTCACTTGTTTGAAAGCCTCTATGTTCATAGAGGTTTCTTCATCTATGGTTGAGGTGGCAGCATCACCATTGATAGGTCCAGTGGGACTAGGGGTGTGCTGGGTGCTAACTGTTTGGACATCCTCAACTACTTGGATAGTGGCTACTGTGTGGTAGGTAGGAAGGCTCTTAATTCTTTCCTCTTCCTCTTTTTCTCTAGCCCATCTTTTTTTGAGTTTATCCATCATCCTAATATTTTCATTGATTTGTAACTGGATAGCATTAATAGGAGTGACCTTACTCTCCTCAAGGGGAGAGGTTCTAATTTTTAACATCTCAACATCAAGGGCTAAGTTATCTACCTTCAAACAAAGATTATCTAATTTAGCTAGTTTTTCTTCCACATTCTTGTTGAAGGCTTTTTGGGTTGTGATAAAGTCTCTAAGCATACTCTCTAGTTCAGTGGTGGGGTTCTTGTTGCTAGGGTAGGTGTTGTTGTTCCCATAAGTGGATGGAAACGGTCTAGGATTACTAGCAAAGTTGCCCCTATAAGCATTATTATTAAAGTTTTTTCTAGCAATGAAGTTCACATCTACTTGTTCCTGAGCAACCAAAGAATTTAAAGGAAGATCCCGAGGATCAATAGGAGCTTGCTTGGTAAGTAGAGACATGATAAGGTCAACCTTTTCATTTAGAGAGGAGATCTCCTCGACAGAATTTACCTTCTTACCAGTTGGAGATCTTTCGGTGTGCCACTGAGAGTAGTTCAGCATCATCTCATCAAGTAGCTTTGTGGTAGCACCGAGTGTGGTTGACATAAAAGTTCCTCCCGCGGTTGAATCTAACAGGTTCCACGAGGTAAAGTTCAAGCCTGCATAAAAAGTCTGGATAACCATCCAGGTAGTCAGTCCATGTGTGGGGCAGTTCTTGACAAGCGTCTTCATACGTTCCCATGCCTGGGCAACGTGTTCATTATCCAATTGCCTGAAATTCATAATGTTACTCCTCAATTGAATAATTTTAACAGGGGGATAATACTTCCCTATAAAAGCATCTTTGCATTTCCTCCAAGAATTGATACTATTCTTGGGTAAGGATTGCAGCCACTCCTTGGCTCTTCCTCTCAGAGAGAAAGGAAAAATCTTCAGCTTGACGATGTATCCATCCACTTCCTTGTACTTTTGCATATCACATAGCTCGATAAAATTGTTTAAGTGCAAGGCAGCGTCCTCTCCAACACCTGAGAATTGATCTTTCATAGCAAGATTAAGTAGAGCAGGTTTAATTTCATAAGAAGGTGCTGAAGTGGCAGGTGGAGCAATAGGAGTGCAGATAAAGTCACTGTTGTTGTGACTAGTGAAGTCATACAACTTGGTATTTTCATTGGAACCCATAGTAGCAGCATGTATTTTTGGTATTTTTGATAAGGGACACAAAAGTAAAAACTGAAAGGTAAACTAACAAGACTAAAAAGCAAAGATAAAAGATAGTGTGCAACTCCCCTATCTTGTAGACTGGAGTCCCCGGCAACGGCGCCAGAAATTAGCTTGATACGGTGAGGATAGTTCTCTCACTCCTCGTTGGTTACCCCAAGTGGAAGGTGAGATGTAGCGTAGCAACAAATTTCCCTCGGTGAAGATACCAAGGTTTGTCTCCAGTAGGACTCGCAGAAATACAAGAAGGTGGTAAAGTGAACAATGGCGCCGATTTTGCTAGCTTCACCTGGACCTGCACACAGATACAAATAACTTTGCTCCCAACGAGTACAGAGGAGTTGTCAATTCCTCCAGCCTTGCTGTTTACAAAGGATCAATGCAAGAGATAATAATAGTGGCAACTTAAAGTAAAGACTAAAAGTAAACAGTGATGTGAAGATGGACGGGGGTCCTGTGATTTTCACTAGTGATGTCTCTCTCCCAAAAGAAGATAAAAGTGCTAGCGAGGTAAACAAATCACAGCTGGGCAATTGACATAATTATGAAGGCACCGCAATGCTAACTATGCTGCAAAGAAAGGAAGGGCTCAAAAGCAATGGGCAGTACACCAAGGTAAGTAGACCGAAATCCAACTGCATCTACTACGAATCATCCACCTTGAGATATCTATCCAGAACATCTCGCTGGCCCAAAGTGTAAACTCAAAGCAACAGACAACTGCATTAAAAGAACTTTGCGTAAAGTAAACAATCCTTGCACCCGCGGGTACAAGCACCATTGTTTTGTCCCTGGTGGCAACAACACATCCCCTAGTCTCATGTTTCTGTCACTCAAGCTAGACATCAAGGGGCTGAACCCACAATCAAGCATAACGCTCCCTCTTGGAGTTGCAACAAATCACTTGGCCAAAGTAAAATACGGCAACGGAGAACATGCAAGAATTTACTCAAGAACAAAATATAAAAGAGAAGAACCAAATATATTACTCATTACAATCTGAACATAGTCTCATAATCCATCAGATCCCAGCAAACTCAGCATAGCAACAACAGAAATTACAAAGGTGCCTCGATCATGCGAGGCAGCTCACGAGGTCTCGAAAGTGGAAGCACAAAGAGGAGAGAAGTACATCACATAGCTACTGGCCACGGACCCATGGTCCAATGGGGACTATTCACGGTACATCCGAGAGGCGTCCATGGCTATGGATGGTCTCCCGGAGGGGGTTCCTTGTAACGCCCCGGCCACACCCACCGGTTCCCGGCGTACGCCTGGCGGGATCTAGACTGTCCCCACAGACCAACACTAGTCTTTCCTGCGCACTTTGTCCTCACTTGTGCGCACCCGGGAACAACTTCCCGGTCGGTCACCCATCCTCAAATCGCTCCAAGCCAAGCACGCTTAACTTTGGAGTTATTTGGATCTGGGCTCCCGGAAAAGAAGGTGCACCTTGTTGATATGAGTAGTCTATCATTCCTATTAAGCCAGGATGTCACATACACCCCCACTCAAAGGAACCGATGTCCTCATCGGCCCAGAGGAACGTTCCCTCTTGGCACACGTGTGTGCGTCCAGTGCCGACACATGTCCCACATGTTCGCGCACTGACCCACACACGCCCGTATAACCGCAAGGGTCGGCTCTGATACCATTTGTAACGCCCCGGCCACACCCACCGGTTCCCGGCGTACGCCTGGCGGGATCTAGACTATCCCCACAGACCAACACTAGTCTTTCCTGCGCACTTTGTCCTCACTCGTGCGCACCCGGGAACAACTTCCCGGTCGGTCACCCATCCTCAAATCGCTCCAAGCCAAGCATGCTTAACTTTGGAGTTATTTGGATCTGGGCTCCCGGAAAAGAAGGTGCACCTTGTTGATATGAGTAGTCTATGATTCCTATTAAGCCAGGATGTCACATTCCTCCTCCCGCCAGGGTGCCGGGGCAGCTTCTCCAGGCAGCCCCGATCTAGAAACGGCAGCGGCAGCGGTACTGAGGCGAGTTCGCAGAAAAGAGATCGATATTAGGGGTTTCCACCCCGAGGGCTAAATATAGGCGGAGGGGGGGGGGGTGTCGAGGGGACCCACAGGGCAGCCAGGAGGCCCCCTGGCGCGGCCTAGGGTGGGGCCGCGCCAGGGACCCTTCTGGAGTCCCTGTGGTGGCCCCCATCCGCTGCCTTGGTGATTCCGGAAGCTTCCGGGTCGCTGATTTTTTTATCTGATTTTCCGGATTTTTTGGAGCACTTTTAATGGACAGAAAACCTGAAATACAAAAACAGTAGAAAACAGCAACTGGCAGCTGGGTGCACTGGGTTAATAGATTAGTCCAAATATGCTCAAAAGTGTATGAAAGTTCAAGCAAATCATGGCAAAGTCACACAAAACATGCATGGAGCAAGCAGAAATTATAAATACGTTTGTGACGTATAAATAATCCACTTGAGCTTGATGATGACGATCATGCCTGCCTCAAGTTGGAAAACCTTTCTTGACTCTGCCGTATTGATGAATACTAGTAGATTGCTCCCCCATGCTGCATTATGGGTGAGCCTCTTTTAGGCAGATCTTGATCCTTTCAACCTTGATTCCGCCGACTTGATGAAGACTAGTAGATTACTCCCCATACTCTATTTGGGTGAGCCTCTTTTAGGCACATCTTCATATTTTCAACCTTGAAGACAACATATGATCTTTAAGCATTGAGTATGGACACACCTTAAAGTAAAACTCAAGGAAACCATTAGTCCATATAGATTGTCATTAATTGCCAAAACCAAACATGAGGGCACATGCCCTTTCAATCTCCCCCATTTTGGTAATTGATGACAATCACATCAAGAGGGTTTATATAATGAATTAAGTAAATCATGCAAAGAAAATATGAATGAGCAAGAAGGAGAATGCTTAAGAACAAAACCAAATTAAGAACCTCCTAAACTAAACCCTCTAAACTTCTCCCCCATTGGCATCTATTGCCAAAAAATGGGCGAAAAGACTTAGAAGGCCAATGTAGCATGTTTTCCTCCCAACAAGGGTGTATTTCTCAAGATATGAGTGGAATAAAATACACACAGCCCAAGATGCATAGTTGGTTGGAAAATAAACTATATTGAGGATCCAAATATTGTAAAATGATGATATGGCACAAACGCATAGCAAACAAACATGAAGGCAATCAAATGATCCAACAAGCCAAATGAATATAAGATATTATGATTTGAGCATAGGAGTGTTCTAAAGAAAATAGAGAAGTTCCCCAAGATTTGTGCACTATTTTAAAATCTTTGTATTAGAATACAAAGTGCACAAAAATTGGATCATCTCCCACCCCCAGAATCAATAGAAACACAATACAAGTGCAAAAGTGCAAGGATATGTGAAAAAGTATGGCACTTGCAACAAACAACTGGTTGAGCAATACACAAAAGGGATAATCATAGAAATCGGCTCAACCGAAAATATGTGTGAGAGTCATGGAAAAGCACCTATTAAGACTAATATGCGGATGATCATCAATTATCAACATAGTCTTGAAGAAATGAGACTCAAGGTGCTAGACATGTCCTTCCAACATAGGTTAAGAAGGTCACTCACACAAAAAACAAATGGGATCACAAACTTAATAAAATGAAAAGTACAATCAAGACTTGTGACAACCCCATGGTCAAGATAGAAAATGATTGGCTCATTAAGACAAGCATGAGAACAACAATCTTCACAACCAAAAGAGTGCATAAAGGTGAATACCAAAAATGCCAGAACAATCTAACCACGTGTGCATGGGGGTCATGGTCCGTGGGCACGGGGGTGGGGGGGGGGGGGCGTGCGCACGGTACACCCCGTGGGCACGGGATACTCAGTGGAAAATCACACCAGTTTTCATGGAGGGAGGAAGCTGGATGACACAAAGCATCCTTACCTCTCCCCTAAATGGAAACCACGTAATTTCCTACGAGCCTTGTCGCACAAGAGTCCCTCCACACTACAGAAAGGTATCCACCAAAGAATTATGACATGCACTCAAAGACACACGCTTTCATGTATCCGCCAAAGAATTAATCACCGAAAATAAAAGGTGGACATGAAAAAAAGGATATCCACCAGATGAAACTTTTCTCATGTATACGAGATTCTAGGTAGATGATATCCACAAAGAAGCATGTACACACGAAATAGTTACAAAATAAAAGAACAAGATATCCAAATGGAACTCATGAATATACCAATAAGATCTTTTCTTGAAAGCATAGCCCATGGCTTAATATTATCTCATTGTATACTAATAAAATCCACACACACAACCATCAAATTCATCACTACTAGCAACAAATAAGAGATAGTTAGGATGCTTTGAACAAGGAAACAAGTATCGCAACAAAAGAATATATCTTGCAATTCTAGAACAATTCAAGAATTGTAAAAATTACAAATGAAGACTGCCATGTGATACGTCCCAAATGAATCGATAATTTCTGCTTGCTCCATGCATGTTTTGTGTGATATTGCTATGATCTAGATACACTTTCATACACTTTTGATCATATTTGGACTAACCTATTAACTCAGTGCACCTCAGTGCCAGTTTCTTTTTTCTGCTGTTTTTTTGTTCCAGGTTTCCCCCATATTAAAAGTGCTCCAAAAATTGGGGAAAAATCGAATAAAAAATTAGCGCATCGGAAGCCTCCAGAACCGCGAAGGAGGGCCGGGGGGCCACAACCAAGTGCCTAGGCGGCCACCTGGCGCGGCCAAGGGCTTGGCGGCGCTAGGGTGGCGCCTGGACCCCTGGTGGGCCCCCTGGCTGCCCCCCTTCGCCTATATATTCCCCGTGACGTGAAACTTCCGAGAAGAGAACCCCTTTTAACGATCTCGCCTCTATTCCGCTGCCACCGCGCTTCCAAGATCGGGAGCGCCAGCAGACTTCTTCCCGGCACCTTGTCGGAGGGAGGATCGACCTCCGGGAGCTTCCCCTTCACCATGGACGCTTCCCGGATGTGCCGTGAGTAGTTTCCTTTGGACCATGGGTCCGTGATCAGTAGCTATGTGATGTTCTCATCCCCTCTTTGTTCTTCATGGATTAGACCTCATGAGCTGCCCTACATGATCGAGGCACATATGTAATCTTTCTGCTGTTGCTATGCTGAGTTTGATGGGATCTGATGGATTATGAGATTATGTTCAGATTGTGATAGAGTAATATATTTGGTTATTATATTTTATATTTTTGTTCCTAAGTAATTCTTGCATGTTCTCCGTTGCTTTTTATTGCTTTGGCCAAGTAGTAGGTAGTAACTCCAAGAAGGAACGTTATGCTCGATTGTGGGTTCATGCCCCCTTATGACACGCTTGAGTGACAGAAACATGAGTCTAGGGGATGTGTTGCTGCCACAAGGGGGAAAATAATGGTGCTTGTAACCGCGGTTGCAAGGATTGTTTACTTTATGCAAAGTGCTTTTTAATGCAGTTGTCTGTTGCTTTGGGTATACACTTTGGGTGGGGCTCGCAACTTAATACCAGCGAGATGTTCTGGGTAAATATCTCAAGGTGGATGATTAGTAGTAGATGCAGTTGGATTTCGGTCTACTTATTTTGGCGTACTGCCCATGCTTTTGAGCCTCTTCCTTTCTTTTGTAGCATAGTTAGCATTGCGGTGCATTTATAATCCTGTCAATTGCCCATCTGTAATTTCTTTACCTCGCATAGAAGTCTTATCGTCTTTTGGGAGAGAGACAGCACTAGTGAACATCACGGGACCCCGGTCCATATTCTCATCATTGTTTACATGCTTGTTTACTTTTCTGCTTTTACTTTCAGTTGCTATCATTATCATTATCCCTCACGTTTTGGTCCTTTGTAAACAACAAGACTGGAGAGATTGACAACCTCTCTGAACTTCGTTGGGAGCAAAGTTATTTGTGTTGTGTGCAGGTCTAGGTCGAGGAAGCAACTTTTTTCTTATTTGGTGCCATTGTTTCCATGCCACCTACTTATCATCTTCGGAGTCCTACTGGAGACAAACCCTATCCTCTACATAGGGGAAATTTGCTGCTATCCTACGTCTCACCTTCCACTCGGGGTAACCAATGAAGGGCGAGAAATCATTATCATCATCTCACACATCAAGCAAAATTTTGGCGCCGTTGCCGGGGACTCCGAGTACTAAGATAGGGGAGTTGCCCACTACCTTTTACCTTTTATTTTTACGCTTGTTAGTTTGCTTTCCGGTTTTTGTTTTTGCTTTTGTGTCTTATATGAAAAACCAAAAAAATAGTTGCTACCTTTTGCCTTTGTCTTGCTTTTCCTAGTGATGCTATCCTCACCATGGGTGCTGAACCACCCAAATATGGTAGGATGGACATGTTTCACTTAGATCGACTTCGATCAATTTGTGCTCGTGCTAAAAACCCAACCGACTTGGTTGAGGGAAAATCTTTGGATGAGCATGCTTATTATACGCGGCTGATACGTCCCAAACGTATCTATAATTTCTGCTTGCTCCATGCATGTTTTGTCTGACTTTGCCATGTTTTGCTTGAACTTTCATACACTCTTTATCATATTTGGACTAATCTATTAACTCAGTGCACCCAGTTGACAGTTCCTGTTTTCTGCTGTTTTTGTATTTCAGGTTTTCCGTCCATTAAAAGTGCCAAATAAATCCCAAAAAAATATTATAAAAAATTAGCGACCCGAAAGCTTCCCGAATCACCAAGGACGGAAGGGGGTGGACCCACCAGGGCCCGAGGAGGGTCCCTGGCGCGGCCCCACCCTAGGCCGCGCCAGGAGGCCTCCTGGCTGCCCTGTGGCCCCTCTCGGTGCCCCCTTTGGCCTATATTTACCCCCCGTGACAGAAACCCCTAAGATCGATCTGCTATTCCCGTTCTCCTCTCTGTACCGCCGCCGCCGCCGTTTCAAGATCGGGGCTGCCAGGAGAAGCTGCCCCAGCACCCTTCCGGAAGGAGGAATCCCCTCAGGGAGACCATCCATCACCATGGACGCCTCCCGGATGTACCGTGAGTAGTCCCCCTTGACCATGGGTCCGTGACCAGTAGCTATGTGATGTACTCCTCCCCTCTTTGTGCTTTCACTTTCGAAACCTCGTGAGCTGCCTGACATGATCGTGCCACTTTTGTAGTTTTTTGTGTTGCTATGCTGAGTTTGCTGGGATCTGTTGGATTTTGAGATTATGTTCAGATTGTGATGAGTAATATATTTGGTTCTCTTTTACATTAGTGTTCTTTAGTGAATTCTTGCATGTTCTCCGTTGCCGTATTTTACTTTGGCTACGTGATTTGTTGCAACTCCAAGAGGGAGCGTTATGCTTGATTGTGGGTTCAACACCTTGATGTCTAGCTTGAGTGACAGAAACATGAGACTAGGGGATATGCTGTTGCCACGAGGGATAAAAAAACAGTGCTTGTACCTGCGGGTGCAAGGATTGTTTACTTTACGCAAAGTTCTTTTAATGCAGTTGTCTATTGCTTTGAGTTTACACTTTGGGTGGGATTCGCAACTTAATACCAGCGAGATGTTCTAGATAGATATATCAAGGTGGATAATTCGTAGTAGATGCAGATGGATTTCGGTTTACTTACCTTGGCATACTTCCCAATGCTTTTGAGCCTCTTCCTTTCTTTTGTAGCATAGTTAGCATTGCGGTGCGTTTATAATCCTGCCAATTGCCCAGCTGTGATTTGTTTACCTCGCTAGCACTTTTATTGTCTTTTGGGAGAGAGACATCACGGGACCCCGGTCCATATTCATACCATTATTTACACCTTCAATGTACTTTCAGTTGCACTATTATCTCTTGCGTTTTTCCTTTGTAAACAGCAAGGCCAGAGGAATTGACAACTCCTCTGTACTCGTTGGGAGAAAATTTATTTGTTTCTGTGTGCAGGTCCAGACAACCACTTAATTTCTGGCGCTGTTAGCCAGAAGTCTATTTCTGGCGCCGTTGTCACCTTCTTGTATTTCTGCGAGTCCTACTGGAGAGAAACCTTGGTATCTTCACCGAGGGAAATTTGCTGCTACGCTAAATCTCACCTTCCACTTGGGGTAACCAACGGGAGGTGAGAGAACTATCCTCACCGTACCAAGCTAATTTCTGGCGCCGTTGCCGGGGACTCCAGTCTACAAGATAGGGGATTTGCACACTATCTTTTATCTTTGCTTTTTGGTCTTGTTAGTTTACCTTTCAGTTTTTATCTTTAGTGTCCTTTATAAAAAATCCAATAAAAATAATATTATGTCTAGTTCCTTACTTGCCAATCAATGTCTGACTTCTTTGGAACCAGATCTTATTGGCATGGAGGATTCACCGAGGATCAACAAAAGTGGTACAAGGAACACCGCTTGTCTCAAAAGGGGATACACTTATGGAAACAAATACATCAGTTGTATGAGTATGCTAGAAACTTGTGCTCAATATATGACATATCTTTCTGTAGGGATGAATCTTGTTGCTTTATGAGGCACAAACACCTTGCTTTCTAATGTGAGTACAGTGATGATGAAACCTTAGCTTCTTATGCTAAGAGAAACTATGATTTTTATGATGCAGAGGAAATAGAAGAATTTGTTGCTTATAAGGGTGCCTATGAAATTAATTCTCTTCTTAAAAATATTGATGATGCCCCTTAAAAATCTGAGAGTCTTGCTATACTTAACTATTTTTTGGAAAATTACGATGGAAATTATTATATTACTGATCATCTTGAGAGAATCTCTCCCCCAAAGGAAGAGACTAATGATTTGCAGGACTCTATGGAAGAAGAAATTGCTGAACCTGAAAGCTCCTTGGATGAAAAATAGGACGAGAGAGACGAACAAAAGGAGGAAGAATGGAGCCATCCATGTCTACCTTGTAATGAGAGTAACTCTTTGACTCTTACCTTATATGAGTGTTATGATCCCATGGATTCTTTTGAAATATCCCTTTTTGATGAAGTTGATGCCTTCTATGCTTATGGCCGTGATGCCACTATGGATGATGCTTAAGGATATGCACTTGCTATAGTTCCTCATGTTAAGCATGAAATTTTTGCTATTGCACCCACACTTGATTGCCATATTATCCTGTTGAAACCTCCATCTCATATTCCGGAGAATTGTGCTCTTATCAAGGCTCAATGTGATGGGTTGCATTTATCTTATAATCCTAAAGACCGTGTTGAAAACTATACACACGTGCTTGTAGGTCATGAAGAACATGATTTATATGATAGTTATATTCTTGATGTTTTTCATGATACTACTGAAAATTATTTCGAGAGAGGGATGTTTGGTTGTAGAAACTTCCATATTACTAAAACACCTCTCTTCATGATGAAATTTTTGAAGTTGTTCTTTTTCCACCTTCCTATGCATGTCACTTTGTGCTTCTTTGATTTATTTTCTTATAAGATGCCTATGCATAGGAAGTGGGTTACGCTTAAATGTGTTTCATATTTTCTTGTTGATGCTCTCTTTGCTTCAATATTCTTATTCTTATGAGAGCATCTTTTAAAATCTTCTTGTCTAGCTTAAAGGCGTAAAAGAAAGCGCTTGTTGGGAGGCAACCCAAGATGTTTTCCTTCTGTTTTTAGTGGTACTGATGATTGTTATTACTGTAGCAACATCATTCTATCTTTATTTTTCAAGCTTTGTGCCAAATATAGCCTCATATGACAAGGGAAGTGAAAGTTGTGACATGCTGTCCAGAAAACAGATTCTGTCCTCGTGACGGGAAAAATCATAGAAAATCACCAGTTCATCTTTTTGAGCTGAATTTTTTACGCAGCATGCTCTATACAATCACGGAACTTTCGTATGTTCTGAGTATTTGATTTGAGTTGCAGAAGTATCCCTAAAAAATTCTTTACTACCTGTTGTTCTATTTTTCACAGATTCTGCCACGTTTTGTCTCTCCTAACTTTTGCAAACCTTAAGCTTGCTTTTTCTTTGCAAATTTTTTTTGGCAATCTTGAGAAACAGTAGCTCTTCAAGAATATCTTTATTTTCAGTAGAAGAAAATTATTTTAATAGGGTACTAACTTCTCTAATCAGTTTACAATGAGTTATGTATGAAGGGAGTTTTCAAGTGTGCGATGGAAGATGATGAAAGAAGATCCTGGAGTGTCAAACGCCCAAGCTTGGGGATGCCCATGTTCACCCCAATAAATATTCAAGGAGACTCAATCGTCTAAGCTTGGGGATGCCCCCGTGCATCCCCTTCTTCATCAACAATTATCAGTTCGTCCCTCGTTGCACTATATTTTTATCACTTCATGCGTTATGTGCTATGCTTGGAGCGTATCGCTCTTTACTTTTCTTAGGTTTGTTTTTGCTTTGTTTGCTGTTCATAACAAGTTAGACCCCAGATTTCTTTTGTGTGGGAGATAAACACGCTCCACTTGAATTAGAACTCCTCATAGGATTTGCATGCTTATTTCTTTAGCTGTGAGTTGTTCTTGTTCTTTACTTAGCTGCTGCCCTGTTTATTTGTAGTGATTTAGTTTTCTTCTAGAGCTTTTATTTTGTCTTAGGTTGAAGTTTCTATAGGTTGCATGTTTTATCTTGTTAGAGAGTTTTCCTATTGCACTGAGTTTTGTGTCTTGACTAGAGTAATGTTTCAACTTTTGGTGTCAAGAGCTCGAGCCTATTAGTGATAGATGTCGTATTTTGGGCAATCCGTGTGATTTTCGAAAAACAAAAAACCCTTGTTGAGAACTCTAGCTACTAGATGGATCACTAACCTCTGGAGGGTTTGAATATTAGAGTACACTCACGTACCATGAGTCGAGGATGCGCAAGGATAACAAAACCCCCATACACTCCTCCTCGGGGTACTTGTCTCTTTGTGAACCTCCTGATTAGATTGAGAGTTAACGATAATAAGTGCATGAGTTCTTCGGACTAATGTGAGTATTCGAAAGTTGACACTTCCACCCACCTATACTTTTTCTAGCCTCTTCGGTACCGTGCATTGCCGTTTCTCATCTCGAGAGTTGGCGCATACTTCGCCGGTGCATCCAAACCCTTGGCATGATACGCTCTGTCATCATAAACCTCCTTATATCCTTCCTCAAAACAACCACCATACCTACCTACAAGGCATTTCCATAGCATTTCCGAGATACATTGCCATGGAACACCACCTTCTCATGACTTGATCTTCATGTCATACATGCTACTTCTTGATCGATGAGCCTCATGCTAGTTGGGCCTTTCCCTAATCATTTCTACATGACGCGCTAGTATCATTGCATATCCTGCTACCCTGGCAGAGGCATACATTTGCATCATGATAGTTACATTTTCTTTATGTGAGTACCTTTGTAAAGTGTGAAAGATCTCCTATATTCTTATAAAATATAGAGTGTTTCCCCTAAGTGAGGAAAATATCCCAAAGAGGACAAAATCAAAAGATCCCAAAGAGGACAAATGAGAGAAATAGAAAGAGACATTGAGGCCACCAAAAAATAGAAAAAATAGAAAAAAGAGAAAAAGAAAAATAAAAAGAGAGAAGGGGGCACACTACTATTCCTTTTGAGAGATCCACACTAGTACTTCATCCTCTATCCCTTGTACTCCATAGAGATCATCATACATGCATATAACTATGTGGGGACCCTTCACACTATAGAACTTGGCTTGTATATTCCAATGATGAGCCTCCTCAAATGAGCTCTAGGTCTTCATGAGAAAGCAAGTTAGATGCACGCCCACTAGTTCCCTTGGAGAGCTTTTAGCTGACATGTGCATCTGTTGCATGGAAATCCCTACTCCTCACATCATATCTATCATATGGATTTCTCTCGCCTATCATTGACCTCTTTGATGTGAGCCTTTCACACCTTTTTTTTCTTCCTCCTCCACCTTCTTTCTGTTTCGCCTTTTAGGTGTCAACTTTCTTGCTCACGCTCATCCATTGCATGAGTGCTCAAATATCGAAAGGGAGTGGATCAGTTTGACTTGTACCTGACTAGTGGTCTGGGGACGAGTCAAGATAAGAATCCAAAGGAGACTAAGTGTGAAACTTTAGTAGATAGTAGTTCTCAACAACCTTTTTCTCTCTTTTTCCCAGTCCCCTGCTTTCACGCAAACACCATTTTGAGACATTCGAGTCACGGACAGCGAGAGCTCTTGCACCCTTTGTTCTTTTGTCAATGCTAATATAGACTCTTGCTTGTTAAGACTTGAATTTAATTGCATGCTTTGATTTCTTTACTTAAAAGTCCTTATATGGTTGTGTGGCATGTCGCCACAGAACTTATGCTTGTTATCATTTCCCTACTCGAGGACAAGCAGGAATTAAGCTTGGGGATGTTGATATGTCCCAAACGTATCTATAATTTCTGCTTGCTCCATGCATGTTTTGTGTGACTTTGCCATGTTTTGCTTGAACTTTCTTACACTTTTTATCATAATTGGACTAATCTATTAACTCAGTGCACCTAGTTGCTAGTTCCTGTTTTCTGCTGTTTTTGTATTTCAGGTTTTCCGGTCATTAAAAGTGCCAAATAAATCTCGGAAAAATTATATAAAAAATCCGCGATCCGAAGCTTCCCGAATCACCAAGGAAGGAAGGGGGTGGACCCACCAGGGCCCTAGGAGGGTCCCTGGTGCGGACCAACCCTAGGTCGCACCAGGAGGCCTCCTGGCTGCCCTGTGGCCCCTCTAGGTGCCCACTTTGGCCTATATTTACCCCCCGTGACAGAAACCCCTAAGATAAATCTGCTATTCCCGTTCTCCTCTCTGTACCGCCGCCGCCGCCGTTTCAAGATCGGGGCTGCCAGGAGAAGCTGCCCCGGCACCCTGACGGAAGGAGGAATCCCCTTCGAGAGACCATCCATCACCATGGACGCCTCCCGGATGTACCGTGAGTAGTCCCCCTTGGACCATGGGTCCGTGACCAGTAGCTATGTGATGTACTCCTACCCTCTTTGTGCTTTCACTTTCGAGACCTCGTGAGCTACCTCACATGATCGAGACACTTTTGTAATTTTCTGTGTTACTATGATGAGTTTGCTGGGATATGATGGATTATGAGATTATGTTTAGATTGTGACGAGTAATATATTTTGTTCTCTTTTATATTAGTGTTCTTTAGTAAATTCTTGCATGTTCTCCGTTGCCGTATATTACTTTGGCCAAGTGATTTGTTGCAACTCCAATAGGGAGCGTTATGCCTTATTGTGGGTTCAGCCCCTTGATGTCTAGCTTGAGTGACAGAAACATGAGACTAGGGGATGTGATGTTGCCACCAGGGATAAAACAACGGTGCTTGTACCTGCGGGTGCAAGGATTGTTTACTTTACGCAAAGTTCTTTTAATGTAGTTGTCTGTTGCTTTGAGTTTACACTTTGGGTGGGATTCGCAACTTAATACCAGCGAGATGTTCTGGATAGATGTCTCAAGGTGGATGATTCGTAGTAGATGCAGATGGATTTCGGTCTACTTACCTTGGCATACTGCCCATTGCTTTTGAGCCTCTTCCTTTCTTTTGTAGCATAGTTAGCATTGCGGTGCGTTTATAATCCTGTCAATTGCCCAGCAGTGATTTTTTACCTCGCTAGCACTTTTATGTCTTTTGGGAGAGAGACCTCACTAGTGAACATCACGGGACCCCGGTCCATATTCATACCATTGTTTACACCTTCAATTTACTTTCGGTTCTTACTTTTAGTTGCACTATTATCTCTTGCGTTGATCCTTTGTAAACAACAAGGCCGGAGGAATTGACAACTCCTCTGTACTCTTTGGGGGCAAAGTTATTTGTTTCTGTGTGCAGGTCCAGACAACCACCTAATTTCTGGCGCTGTTAGCTAGAAGTCAATTTCTGGCGCCGTTGTCACCTTCGTGTATTTCTGCGAGTCCTACTGGAGACAAACCTTGGTATCTTCACCGAGGGAATATGCTGCTACGCTACATCTCACCTTCCACTTGGGGTAACCGACGAGAAGTGAGAGAACTATCCTCACCGTATCAGCGGCACCGCATATCTCAGAAAGGGAAACTCTTATGGGATCAAATACATATTTCTTATCGCCATGCCAAACTTTTGTGCCACATTTATGATTTTACTTGTTGTTCTAATATAGATCATAAATACCTCCCTTTCCAATGTGAGTTTAATGAAAATGAGAAATTATCTTCTTATGCTAAAGGTGATTACTTTGATGTTGAAAGTATTGAAGAGTTTGTTGCTTTTAAAGGTGCTTATGAGATTGCTTCGAGAATTATACTTCCAATACTTATATTGAGGATTTAAAAAATAAAATGTTTGCTGCCCAAGAAGAGGCTAATGATTTCTTTGATGAGGAATCCCATGATTCCGATGACTCACTTGATACATCCCTTTCTGAAGAATTTGATACTTGCTTTTTTGATGGCCATGATGCCAATATGGATTATGCTTGCGAAGATGAACTTGCTATAGTTCCTTACGTCAAGCATGAAATTGTTTCTATTGCACCCACACTTTATTTTCCTATTATCCTTTTGAAATCTCCAACTCCGGAGAATTTTCCTCTTATCAAAGCTCAATGTGATGAGTTGCATTTATCTTATGATCCTAAAAACCGTGTTGAAAACAATACACGTGTGCTTGTAGGTCATGAACAATATGATTTATGTGATAGTTATATTCTTGATGTTGTTCATGATACTACTCAAAATTATTTTGAGAGAGGAAAGTTTGGTTATAGAAACTCACATGTTACAAAAACTCCTCTCTTTATGTTGAAAGTTTTGAAGTTGTTCTTGTCCCACCTTCCTATGCTTGTCTCTTTGTGCTTCTTTGATTTATTTTCTTACAAGATGCCAATGCATAGGAAGCGGGTTAGGCTTAAATGTGTTTCATATTTTCTTCTTGATGCTCTCTTTTGCTTCAAATCCTTATTTCTGAGAGCATCTTTTAAAATCTTTTTGCCTAGCTTAAAGGCGTAAAAGAAAGCGCTTGTTGGGAGGCAACCCAATATGTTTTTACTTCTGTTTTTAGTGATCTTGATGATTGTTACTACTGTAGCAACATCATTGTATCTTTTTTTTCAAGCTTTGCGCCAAGTTATAGCCTCTTATGATAAGGGAAGCAAAAGTTGTGACATGTTGTCCAGAAAACAGATTCTATCTTCTTGACGGAAAAAATCAGAACAAATCACCAGTTCATCTTTTTGTGCTGAAATTTTTACACAACATGATCTATACCATTGTGAAACTTTCGTATGTTCTGAGTTTATTGATTTGAGTTGTAGAAGTTCCCCGAAACAATTCTCTACTACCTTTTGTTCTGTTTTTCACAGATTCTGCCACGTTTTTCCTCTCCTTACTTTTGAAAACCTCAAGCTTGCTTTTTATTTGCAAAAACTTTTTGGCAATATCGAGAAACAGTAGCTCTTCAAGAATATCTTTGTCTCCTGTGGGAATTTTTTTTATTTTATTAAGGGTACTAACCTCTCTAATCAGCTTATGATGAGTTATGTATGAACGGAGTTTTCAAGTGTGCGATGGAAGATGATGAAAGAAGATCCGGAAGTGTCAAGCGCTCATGCTTGGGGATGCCCCCATGCATCCTGTCAGAACCCTCTGTTAGGTAATGTGCTAGGGTTAGCAAGTCTCTTGCATCATTTTAAAATTTCAAAAGAAATCTTTGAAATCAAAATCAAAAGCAAAATGGGAGAAGGAACCCCCCAGATGAATTAATTCAAAAGGCCAGATAAAAATCTTCTCCAAAAATTCATGTTAGATTTTTGAAAAGTCTTATAAATGAGTGTGATCACATATCAAGTGATGTGGGACCCACCCCATGCTCATAGATTTTTCAAATATCCAAACAGTGCCTTGGAATTAATTAAAAACCCTATTTGAGTTAAGATTCAAATTATTTGAATTTCAAAAATGTTGAAACTTTATAAGTGGCTAGTCTATATTATTATGAGGCCATATAAAATTTTTCAGCATTTAATAAAATGCCTAGCTATTTATTTTAGCTCAGCAAAACAAATGTCAGAATAGAAAAGTAGAAAAGGAAACAGAAAAACTTACTAGACGCCTAGGCGGAGCCGGCCCATCCAGCCCACCCGGCCCAGAGGGGCAGCAGGGTCTTCTTCCCCGCCCCGCGCTTCCAAGCTGCTCGGTGGAATGCCACCGAGCCAGCCGTGGACGACACGTCGCCGCCGAGCGCCTTCCAGGCCTCCCCGTGCCTCCTTCTCACGCCTGGAGACGCCCTGGAGCACGCCTCCTCCATTCCCCCCTTCCAGAGATCTTCCCCTTCCTCTCCCGCTCGATTTCGTCACCGCCCGAGAGCCCGCCGGAGCACCGACGAGAAGAACGCGTGGACAACGTCGTCGACAAGCCGCGCCACCTTGTCCATCTACTTCGCCGTCGTCCTCTACGCCAAGTAGTGCAGCCAATCGAGAAGAAGAGCCCCTGGACGTGACGCTAGCTTCATCTTCCCCAACTCCGGCCGCCGCGAGTCGTCCCCAAATTCCGGCCAGCTCCGAGCTTCCCCGAGCCCGCTAACCATCCCGTCGCGTTCGTGGTGAGCTTCTCACCGTTTCCCCTAACCTAGCGCCCTCCCTCTCGTTCTCTATCCACGGCCGCCATGAACGCCGAAGCTTGCCGCCGCCACAGATGAAGTCGAGGTCGCCGTCGTCCCCTTTCGACTCAACTATCGCGCGCAGCAGCCTCCCGTTGCTCTCAGCTTTCGTTTGCAACACGCCACAGTCAAAATGACGCTCTGGAGCGCGATCCCGACGCAGCCCTAGCCACGGTCGCCGCCAACCTCGACGTCGGCGTTGCTCCGGTGACCCCCTGAAGCTCTGGCCAGGTCCAATCGACGCGGACGACGACGCTGCACCCGTTGGTGGTCTCCTCTTCCTCTCCCGTGGCCCCTAGTCGATTCCGGCAAGGGCGCCGCCGTGGCCAGGCCACCGGCGTCAAGCCGCCGGTGGGTTAACCCTTAACCCCTCTCTAAACACCCCCCTGGTGTCACTGACGAGTGGGCCCAGAGCCCTTAACCCTTCCAGTTAGTTTAAACTAACCGGGTCAATTAAACCAGCCACTGACAGGCCGACCCCACACGTCAGACCCCCCCCCCCCACGTCACCCTGACGTCACAGTGACGCAGTAAAAGCTTTTCCAGAAATTAAATGAATTAAATAAATTCCAGAAATTCCAGAAATTAGCCCAAACTTTGGAAATTCATAGAAAATTCATATTAACTCCAAATTGGACAAATAATATATGAAAAATGATCAGGAGAAAATAAGTTATCCAAAAAAATCCAACTTTCAACTATGTTTGAGTTGATTTTAAAATGGGACCAGTAGCATATGTCATTTGATTTATTTGGAATTTATTCAAATTCAATTCAAATGATTTTGCAACTTGGACCATGGAATTATGCTAATTTTCAACCACACTTCAGAGGCATATTATACACATTTCAAAATGATTCAAATTGATCAATCAATGTCACAGGTAACTTGACTAAGTTTGAATTCAAATTGGAGTTTGAATTTGCAATTCAAATTGCAATATACTCCATTTAAATGGAATTGCCTCACACATCAAAGCATATACATCAAGTTCAACATTCCATCATGTGATTGTACATTGTATTTACTTTATTACCTTGTTTGTTGTTTGTCGAGTAGAGGTGGAACCGGAACAGGAGGCTGCACCCTTCGTTGAAGACCCCGAACCCGAACCTCGTCAGCAAGGCAAGCAAACCCCCATTGATCATGTCGATAAAATCCCACTTCCCTCTCATGTCTCGCTTATGCATTGTATAGGATGATTACCATGCTACGCTTCTACCGCATAGATGAACCCATTCCTTTGCATGACCTATCATTTTGTCACAGTAGTAGGCAAAACCACAATCCTAGCAAATGTAGGAGTTGATTGATATCATGTGGCCCCTGCAATTGTTACTTCTTATTGCATGCTTAGAGTTATACCATGATGATACTGTTATGTGAGTCGGGATGGTAGTGATCATGTTGATGATGGTAGAAAAGTGTTGGTGAATCTACCCTAATACAAGGTGAACGATGAGAGGCTGTGTAGGAGTACACGGTGGGTTGTCTCGTTGAACACCGCCTTAAGTCCGAGTTCTTGTGTGGTGATCCAAGATGAAGAGTACAACCACACATTGGGCTCACTGACCCCTCTCAGCTTACTAACTCATCCCTTTCGATGTCCAGATGTCGCAATAGTTCGGAGTTCTGGTAGGTCTGTGGCCTGGATGCTAAGTGAGAGAACGGCTCACCCAAGACCGGCTTATGCACCACGCACACATCACTTGGGTCCACTTCGGTAAACCGGCCGGGTTCACGATAGTGGGAGCCAACCCAAGTAGGCGGCTTTCTCGGACTAGATCGGCTATGAGGTAACAGTTGTGGTGAGCATCCTCGCCGACACTTCTTGAACGGTACTTCAATACCTTGATTTGATTCTTCAATCAACTCTGTTTGACTTTGGTTTTCACTTCAGGATGTCTCAAGGAACCCGTGGCCAGATTGGTCGTAACCAGGGTCGTGGGAATGACCAGGAGGAAGGAAACCTTCCACCCCCACCCACGATGGCTCAGGTTCTGATGGAGGTTGAGAGGAACCGCCGAGACTCTCACCATCTGCTGGAAGTCATTGCTCGCAACACCACTCAGCAGCGCAATGAATTGGTGTCCCTGAACGACTTCATCCGGCTTCATCCCCCAGTTTTCAGTTACTCCACCGAGCCCCTTGACGCTGATGACTGGCTTCGCAGCATCGAGAGGAGGCTCCAGGCAGGCCATGTTGCAAATGGCGACAAGGTCAGCTATGCCACCTATCACCTTGAAGGTGCAACTAGCTCTTGGTGGGAGAACTTCCTGAATATGCGTCCCGTTGGACCGCTTGCATCTTGGGATGAATTCTTCACTTCTTTCCGCGAGCACCACATTCCCAAGGGTCTTATGGACTGCAAGCGTGAGGAGTTCTGCAACCTCACCCAAGGCAGAAGGATTGTTGACGAGTTTAGTCGTGAGTTCAACCGGCTTGCTCGTTATGCTACAGAAGAAGTCTCCACCGACGCAAAGAAGCAAGAAAGGTTCCGTCGTGGCCTCAATTCTGGACTCCGTCGTGAGCTCAACCTACATGACTTTGCCACCTTCCAGGTCCTTGTCAACAAGGCCATCAAGGCAGAGGACATGAACACCCCCAACGACTTTCGCAAACACACTAGAGACGATGGTTCATCCATTTCAGGCTCCCAGAAGTGCAAGATCTGGATCCCCAATAGTATGTTCCGCCAGAACAACCCACCGAGGCCATCCTATGTGGCGCCTCGTCCACCAACTCAGTTCCACCCAGCTCCACCAAACAACCCAGCTCCACGCACTGTTTTTGGAGCTTACTACAAGTGTGGTCAGGCAGGACACTACTCTCGTGAGTGTCCCAAGAACCAGATCCAGAACCAGAATGCTCCACCCTGTGCCGGAGGCAACAACAATGGTCGTGGCAAGCCCCCCCAGAAGGTCTACACCACCAAACCCGCTCCTGCCGCCACTCGTGGACGTGTGAACCAGATTGCCGCCGAAGAGACTAACGACACCACTAACGTCATTCTTGGTACGCTCCCAGTCAATTATGTTCCTACTTCCGTTCTTTTCGACCCAGGAGCATCTCATTCATTCATGTCGGAAAGTTATGCACTTCGTCATGAGTTATCTTTTGTTGAATTATCCACCCCCATTATTATTCAAACTCCAGGGTCAAGATGGCAAACTAATAGAGTAAGCCATGGTAATCAGATTGCAATTGAGGGTTTAGTATTCCTTGCTTCACTCATAGCCCTCAAGTCTTCAGATATTGATGTCATCCTTGGCATGGATTGGCTATCAAGACAGAATGCCTACCTGGATTGCAAAGGCAAATCCGTGAAACTCACACACCCTTCAGGCAAAACCGTGAACTATACCTCACCCAGAACAAGAACCCAAGTGCATTCCTTGAATGTACTTCCCCTTCCCGAACTTGAAGATATTCCGGTGGTTCGTGACTTCCCGGATGTCTTTCCTGAAGAGCTGCCGGGTATGCCACCTGACAGATGTGTAGAGTTTATAGTGGATCTTGCCCCAGGAACCGCACCAATTTCTAGACGCCCATACAAAATGGCCCCACGTGAGTTAGCTGAGCTTAAAACCCAACTGGAAGCTTTGTTGGAAAAAGGCTTCATCCGCCCTAGCTCATCGCCATGGGGTTGCCCCGTTCTGTTCGTAACGAAGAAAGATGGAACAGAAAGGATGTGCGTAGACTATCGCCCGCTAAATTTAGCGACGATAAAGAACAAGTACCCATTGCCCAGGATCAATGATCTTTATGATTAACTTGCAGGATCCTCTGTCTTCTCCAAGATGGATTTGAGATTAGGCTATCATCAAATCAAAATCCAAAACGAGGAAATTCCCAAAACGGCTTTTACTCACTCGTTATGGTCTTTACGAGTACACCGTCATGTCCTTTGGTTTAACCAATGCCCCCGCCACTTTCTCACGCATGATGAATTCGATCTTCATGGAGTACTTGGATAAACTTGTTGTGGTTTATCTCGATGACATTCCCATCTACTCGAAGAACGAAGAAGAACATGCCGAACACCTAAGGCTGGTATTGATGAAACTTAGAGAGCATCGCCTGTATGCTAAATTCTCCAAGTGTGAATTTTGGCTACCAGAAGAGACCTACTTAGGCCACGTGATTTCTGCAAAAGGCATTGCTGTGAATCCCGAGAGAGTTCAGGCCGTCCTTGACTGGACTCCACCTGAATCGGTTAAGCAAGTTAGGAGTTTTCTTGGCCTAGCCAGCTATTCCCGTCGCTTCGTCGAGAAATTTTCTAAAGTTGCAAAGCCTCTAACTGAACTCCTCAAGAAAGATAAGAAATTCCTATGGACTCCCAAGTGCGAGGAAAGCTTTCAAGAGCTAAAAAGAAGGTTGACTTCTGCACCCATACTTGCACCTCCAGACACCAAAAAGGATTTCGAGATCTATTGTGACGCATCACGGCAAGGGTTAGGATGCATACTTCTGCAAGATCGACATGTGGTAGCTTATGCTTCACGCCAGTTACGGCCACATGAAGAGAAATATCCTACCCATGACCTTGAACTCGCTGCCGTAGTTCATGCCCTAACAATTTGGCGACATTACCTCCTTGGTAATCGTTGTGAGATCTATTCCGACCACCAAAGCCTCAAATACATTTTCACCCAGCCAGATCTTAATCTCAGGCAAAGACGCTGGATTGAGTTGATAAAAGATTACGACGTAGGAATTTCTTACACCCCAGGCAAAGCCAATGTCATGGCTGATGCAATAAGTCGTAAGTCGTATTGTAACAACCTCATGTTTCAATAGTATCAACCACTTCTTCATGAGGACTTTCTCAAGCTCAATCTTGAGATTGTTCCTCATGGCTATCTTTCTACCTTGGTGGCGAAACGAACTCTTGAGGATCAAATCATGGTTGCCCAAAGGCGTGCACGAGGTGTTCGCCGGATCAAGGAGAACATTGCTAGCGGAGTTGCTAAATGTTTCTCCACAGATAGCAAGGGAACGGTATTCTTTGAAAATCGTTTAGTAGTACCTAAGAATAGGGAACTAAGGCAACTCATCCTCAAAGAATCCCATGACACACCCCTCTCTATTCATCCCGGCAGCACAAAAATGTACCGAGATCTACGCCAGAGATTTTGGTGGACTAGGATGAAGAGAGACATTGCTCAATTTGTTGCCGAATGTGATGTTTGTCGTCGCATTAAGGCAGAACATCAAAGACATGCTGGTACACTTCAACCTTTGTCTATTCCCGAGTGGAAATGGGACAAGGTCGGTATGGATTTCATCACCGGCTTTCCGAAAACCCAGAAAGGAAACAATGCCTTCTTCGTTGTCATAGATAGGCTTTCCAAAGTTGCTCACTTCCTTTCGGTTCGCGAGTCTATAACTGCTAGCCAGTTAGCGGACTTGTACATCTCTAGAATTGTATCCCTTCACGGTGTTCCTTTGGAAATCAATTCTGATCGCGGTAGCCTTTTCACCTCTAGATTTCGGGGAAGCTTTCAGAATGCTATGGGAACTCATCTCTCCTTTAGTACAGCTTTCCATCCTCAGTCTAGCGGTCAAGTTGAAAGGGTTAACCAAATTCTTGAAGACATGCTCAGAGCTTGTGTTATCTCATTCGGAAAGAATTGGGAGAAATCTCTTCCATTCGCCGAATTTGCTTATAACAATAGTTTTCAATCTAGTCTGAACATGGCTCCTTTTGAACTCCTATATGGACGACGATGTCGAACACCACTAAACTGGTCAGAAACCGGTGAAAGACAATTCTTTGGACCGGACATGATCAAGGAAGCAGAAGAGCAAGTTCGCATTGTTCATGATCAATTGAAAGCAGCCCAGTCTCATCAGAAAAGCTACTATGATCGTCATCATAGGAAAGAGAGCTACAATCTGGATGAGAAGGCTTACCTTTGGGTTACTCCTCTGAAGGGAACCCAACGTTTCGGTATCAAAGGAAAATTGGCCCCACGTTACATCGGACCTTTCCGCATGCTATGCAGTTGAATAGGATTGTAACGTAGCAGCAGCAGTAACAATGCCTAGTGCAAGAAAGAGAGAAAAAGATAATAAAAAGAGAGAAGGGGGCAACAGTACTATTCCTCTTGGAAGATCCACACTCGTACTCTCTCTTATACCTTGTACTCCATAGAGATGATCATATATGCATATAGCTATGTGGGGACCTTCACACTATAGAACTTGTCTTGTATATTCCAATGATGATCCTCCTCAAACGAGCTCTAGGTCTTCTTGAGAGAGCAAGTTGGATGCACCCCCACTAGTTCCATTGGAGAGATTTTCTTAGCTCATATGTGCATCCGTTGCATGGCAATCCCTACTCCTCACATCATATCTATCATTTGGACTTCTCTCGCCTATGATTGTCCTCATTGATGTGAGCCTTTCACACCCTTTTTGTCTTGCTCCTCCACCATATCTTTCTCTTTGCAATCCTAAGTGTCAACTCTCGTGCTTACACTCATCCATTGCATGGGTGATCAAAATATCGAAAATGAGTGGATCAAATTGACTTGTACCTGGCTAGTGGTCTGGGGACGAGTGATGTCTACGCACGCTTCTATTCTTGTAGACTATGTTGGGCCTCCAAGCGTAGAGGTTTGTAGGACAGCAGCAATTTCCCTCAAGTGGATGACCTAAGGTTTATCGAACTCAGGGAAGTAGAGGTTGAAGATGTTCTCTCTCAAGCAACCCTGCAATTAAGATACAAGAAGTCTCTTGTGTCCCCAACACACCTAATACAACTAGGAGTTGTATAGGTGCACTGGTTCGGCGAAGAGATGGTAAAATATGGGTGATAGGTGTGGCAAAACAAAGTAATATAAATCTGTAATAAAAAGTGCAGCAAGCAAACATGTAACAAAAGTGAGTGCAAACGGTGTAACAATGATGGAAACAAGGCCTAGGCTTCATACTTTCACTAGTGGCAACTCCCAACAACATTAAAATAGCCTAATCACATGATATTTCCAATAAAACATGCATTGGAGACGTACTCGGAGGTCATTCTTTTGTGGTCAAGAGAGGATGAGAATTATGTAGGGATACAAAAGCACACCTCAAAGTTCGTAGTTCTCAATCTATGGATTTGCCAATGTCACCGCGGCCATCCAAAGAGAGTACCACAATCACCACAACATATCTCAAGGATAGTCAAAGACAAGCACCAAGAGACTCTCAATCTTCAATCAACACACAAAATAGGAAATCACTCATGATAATATTCTTCTAACCCATGTCCAATAGACCGCTGTCACCTTGGTCTCGGGGATTATACTAGATAAGATCAATTGAGTACATCAATCCAATACATAGAGGAAGGGAAAATATCATGGGATCACCCTAGATTAACATAGCCTATGATCACAACGAAGATCACATCATGGGAGAGAGAGAAGAACACATAGCTACTGGTAGAAACCTCAGCCCCGAGGGAGAACTACTCCCGCTTCATGGAGAGAGGAAGAAACGTCGATGGAGATGAATCCGGGGGCACTTCCCCGTCCCGGCAGGGTGCCGGCATAGGAATTCTGGTCCCCTGAAGCTTGTTGGCGATGGCGGCGGAGATCGGAATCGCTTGTGGAAAAAGTACTTCGATATTAGGGGTTTCCACCCCGAGGGCTAAATATAGGCAGAGGGGGGCATCGAGGGGACCCACAGGGCAGCCAGGAGGCCCCCTGGCGCGGCCTAGGGTGGGGCCGCGCCAGAGACCCTTCTGGAGTCCCTGTGGTGGCCCCCTCCGCTGCCTTGGTGATTCCGGAAGCTTCCGGGTCGCTGATTTTTTATATGATTTTTCCAGAATTTTTGGAGCACTTTTAATGGCCGGAAAACCTGAAATACAAAAACAGCAGAAAACAACAATTGGCAGCTGGGTGCACTGGGATAATAGATTAGTCCAAATATGCTCAAAAGTGTATGAAAGTTCAAGCAAATCATGGAAAAGTCACACAAAACATGCATGGAGCAAGCAGAAATTATAGATACGTTTGGGACGTATCAACATCCCCAACCTTAATTCCCGCTCGTCCTCGAGTAGGTAAATGATAACAAGCATAATTTCTGTGGTGACATGCCACCCAACCATATAAGGAATTTTAAGTAAAGCAATCAAAGCACGCAATTCAATTCAAGTCTTAACAAGCAAGAGTCTATATTAGCATTGACACAAGCAACAAAAGAAAAAAAGGTGCAAGAGCTCTCGCTGTCCGTGACTCAAATGTCTCCAGATGGTGTTTGCATGCAAGCAGGGGACTGGGAAAAAGAGAGAAAAAGGGTTGTTGAGAACAACTATCTACTAAAGTTTCACACTTGGTCTCCTTTGGATTCTTATCTTGACTCGTACCTAGACCACTAGCCAGGTACAAGTCAAACTGATCCACTCCCTTTCGATATTTTGAGCACTCATGCAATGGATGAGCGTGAGCAAGAAAGTTGACACCTAAAAGGCGAAACGGAAAGAAGGTGGAGGAGGAAGACAAAAAGGTGTGAAAGGCTCACATCAATGAGGACAATCATATGCGAGAGAAGGCCATATGATAGATATGATGTGAGGAGTAGGGATTGCCATGCAACGGATGCACCTGTGAGCTAAAATCTCTCCAAGGGAACTAGTGGGGGTGCATCTAACTTGCTTGCTCAAGAAGACCTAGAGCTCGTTTGAGGAGGCTCGTCATTGGAATATACAAGCCAAGTTCTATAGTGTGAATGTCCCCACATAGCTATATTCATGATGATGATCTCTATGGAGTACAAGGGATAGAGGATGAAGTACTAGTGTGGATCTCTGAAAAGGAATAGTAGTGTGCCCCCTTCTCTCTTTTTATTTTTCTTTTTCTCTTTTTTCTATTTTTTGTATTTTTTTTGGTGTCCTCAATGGCTCTTTCTATTTAACTCTCATTTGTCTTCTTTGGGATCTTTTGATTTTGTCCTCTTTGGGATATTTTCCTCACTTTAGGGGCAACACTCTATATTTTACAAGAATATAGGAGATCTTTCACACTTTACAAAGGTACTCACATAAAGAAGATATAACTATCATGATGCAAATGTATGCCTCTGCCAGGATAGCAGGATATGCAATGATACTAGCGCGTCATGTAGCAATGATTAGGGCTAGGCCCAACTAGCATGCGGCTCATCGATCAAGCAAGTAGCATGTATGACATGAGGATCAAGTCATGAGAAGGTGGATGTTGCATGGCAATGTATCTCGAAAAGGCTATGGAAATGCCTTGTAGGTAGGTATGGTGGTTGTTTTGAGTTAAGATATAAGGAGGCTTATGATGACAGAGCGTATCGTGCCAATGGTTTGGATGCACCGGCGAAGTATGCGCCAACTCTCAAGGTGAGAAAGGGCAATGAACGGTACCGAAGAGGCTAGAAAAAGTATAGGTGGGTGGAAGTGTCAACTTTCGAATACTCACATTAGTCCGAAGAACTCATGCACTTATTATCGGTAACTCTCAATCTAATCAGGAGGTTCACAAAGAGACAAGTACCCCGAGGAGGAGTGTATGGGGGTTTGGTTATCCTTGCGCATCCTCGACTCATGGTACGTGAGTGTACTCTAATATTCGAACCCTCCAGAGGTTAGTGATCCATCTAGTAGCTAGAGTTCTCAACAGGGGTTTTTGGTTTTCGAAAAACACACCGATTCGCCAAAATACGACATCTATCACTAATAGGCTCGAGCTCTTGACACCAAAAGTTCAAACATTACTCTAGTCAATACCTCAAAACTATTGCAAGTTACTACTATAAAGAGAATAGCAACTTCAACTACCTACTTCCTAGTCAAGACACAAAACTCAGTGCAACAAGAAAACTCTCTAACAAGATAAAACATGCAACCTATAGAAAGTTCAACCTAAAACAAAAGAAAATCTCAAGAAAAACTAAAGCACTACAACTAAACAGAGCAGCATCTAAGAAAAGAAAAAGAACAACTCACACCTAAAAGAATAAGCATGCAAATCCTATGAGGAGTTCTAGTTCAAGCGGCGCGTGTATCTCTCCCACACAAAAGAGTAAGCTGGGGTCTAACTTGTTACTATAGCAAACAAAGCAAAAACAAACCTAGAAAAGTAAAGAGCGAGACGCTCCAAGCATAGCACATAACGCATGAAGTGATAAAAATATAGTGAGACGAAGGACGAACTGATGATTGTTGATGGAGAAGGGGATGCACGGGGGCATCCCCAATCTTAGACTCTTGAGTCTCCTTGAATATTTATTGGGGATGGATGGGGGCATCCCCAAGCTTGAGCGCTTGACACTCCCGAATCTTCTTTTATCATCTTCCATCGCACACTTGAAAACTCCCTTCATACATAACTCATCATAAGCTGATTAGAGAGGTTATTACCCCTAATAAATGAAACAAATTCACTGGATATAAAGATATTCTTGAAGATCTACTACTTCTCAAGATTGCCAAAAAGTTTTTGCAAAGAAAAAGCAAGCTTAAGGTTTGCAAAAGTTAGGAGAGACAAAACGTGGCAGAATCTGTGAAAAACAGAACAGCAGGTAGTAAAGAATTTTTTAGGGGTACTTCTGCAACTCGAATCAAAAATCTCAGAACAGACGCTCGAAAGTCAATTGTATGGAGCACGCTGTCAAAAACATTCAGATAAAAAAATGATCTGGTGATTTTAGGCTAATTTTTCCGTCCAAGGACAGAATCTGTTTTCTGGACAGCATGTCACAACTTTTGAACTTTCTTGCAATCGGAGGCTAGACTTGGCACAAAGATTGAAAATAAAGATACAATGATGTTGCTACAGTAGTAAAATCATCAAGACCACTAAAAACTGAAAGTAAAAACTCAAACTAAAGATAACAAGGGTTGTCTCCCTAGAGCTCTTTCTTTATAGCCATAAAGATAGGCTTAAGATTTTAATGATGCTCTGAAGAACAAAAGAGAGCATCAAGAAGAAAATAACAAACACATTTAAGTCTAACATGCTTCCTATGCAAAGGGATCTTGTAGAGAAATAACTCATGGAAGCATAAAGATATTAGCATAGGAAGCCAAAATAAGTGCAACTTCAAAACCTTCAACATAAAGAGAGGAAACTTGATATTATTGAAATATCTATAAGCATATGTTCCCCTCTCATAATAATTTTCAGTGGCATCACGAATACACTCAACAATATAAGTATCCCATAAAAAATTATTATCATGATCCACAAGCATAGAAAATTTATTACTCTCCACATAAGCAAAATCCTTCTCATTAGTAATAGTGGGAGCAAACTCAAGAAAATAGCTATCACATGAATCATTCTTATCATGATACACTTGCAAACATTTATTCTTTATAGCATAAGTGTCATCACAATAATCATCATAGATAGGAGGCAAAGTGTCATCAAAATAAATTTCCTCATCAAAACTTGGGGGGCTAAAAAGATCATCTTCATAAAACGTAGCATCCCCAAGCTTATAGATTTGCATATCATTAGGATCAAAGGTATTCAAACAAGACATACTAATAACATTGCTACTATCATGAGTGTTGTGCAAATAGTAAAGCTCCATAGGCTTTTTTTCTTTACTCTTCAAACACTTTATATCCCAACTCAAGGTAGAGCTCATAAAGCTCTCTCATAATTTTTCTGTTGTTTTCCATAAAGCCTAACTAGTGAAAATAAAAACAAGAAACAAAAAGAATTAATTTCAAGATCTAAAGATATACCTTCAAGAACTCACCTCCCCGGCAACGGCGCAAGAAATAGCTTGATGTCTACACACGCTTCTATTCTTGTAGACTATGTTGGGCCTCCAAGCGCAGAGGTTTGTAGGACAGCAGCAATTTCCCTCAAGTGGATGACCTAAGGTTTATCGAGCTCAGGGAAGTAAAGGTTCAAGATGTTCTCTCTCAAGAAACCCTGCAATTAAGATACAAGAAGTCTCTTGTGTCCCCAACACACCTAAAACAACTAGGAGTTGTATAAGTGCACTAGTTCGGCGAAGAGATGGTAAAATATGGGTGATATGTGTGGCAAAACAAAGTGATATAAATCTGTCATAAAAAGTGCAGCAAGCAAACATGTAACAAAAGTGAGTGAAAACGGTGTAACAATGATGGAAACAAGGCCTAGGCTTCATACTTTCACTAGTGGCAACTCCCAACAACATTAACATAGCCTAATCACATGATATTTCCACTAAAACATGCATTGGAGACGTACTCGGAGGTCATTCCTTTGTGGTCAAGAGAGGATGAGAATAATGTAGGGCTACAAAAGCACACCTCAACGTTCGTAGTTCTCAATCTATGGATTTCCCAATGTCACCGCGGCCATCCAAAGAGAGTACCACAATCACCACAACATATCTCAAGGATAGTCAAAGACAAGCACCAAGAGACTCTCAATCTTCAATCAACACACAAAAGAGGAAATCACTCATGATAATATTCTTCTAACCCATGTCCAATAGACCGCTGTCACCTTGGTCTCGGGGATTATACTAGATAAGATCAATTGAGTACATCAATCCAATACATAGAGGAAGGGAAAATATCATGGGATCGCCCTAGATTAACATAGCCTATGATCACAATGAAGATCACATCATGGGAGAGAGAGAAGAACACATAGCTACTGGTAGAATCCTCAGCCCCGAGGGAGAACTACTCCCGCTTCATGGAGGGAGGAAGCAACGTCGATGGAGATGAATCCGGGGGCACTTCCCTGTCCCGGCAGGGTGCCGGCACAGGAATTCTGGTCCCCCGAATCTTGTTGGCGATGGCGGCGGATATCGGAATCGCTTCTGGAAAAAGTACTTCGATATTAGGGGTTTCCACCCCGAGGGCTAAATATAGGCGGAGGGGGCATCGAGGGGACCCACAGGGCAGCCAGGAGGCCCCCTGGCGCAGCCTAGGGTGGGGATGCGCCAGGGACCCTTCTGGAGTCTCTGTGGTGGCCCCCCTCCGTTGCCTTGGTCATTTCGGAAGCTTCCGGGTCTCTGATTTTTTATATAATTTTTCCGGAATTTTTGGAGCACTTTTAATGGCCGGAAAACCTGAAATACAAAAACAGCAGAAAACAGCAACTGGTAGCTGGGTGCACTGGGTTAATAGATTAGTCCAAATATGCTCAAAAGTATATGAAAGTGTGACGCCCCCAAAATCAATCCGTGTACAGTAATCATACACGCAGGGTACACGGCTGAGATTAGGGTGCCACGGTGAGAATATCACAGCACAACACTAAACACAAAAGGATAAACCAATATGTTACAATAAAGGGGGTCACGCGGACCCGAATACATAAGTTATACAAGCCATAATATCTGAGTACAGACATAGTTAGTCAAGTTTTGCCTTAAGAAGGCTAGCACAAATAACATCAGAGATACAGATCGAAAAGGCAAGGCCTCCTGCCTGGGAGCCTCCGAAACTACTCCTGGTCCTGGTCAGCGGGGGTCTCGACGTAGTAGTATCCACCTCCGGGGTACTCCTGCTCCTGGGCTCCAACGTCGACTGCAGCGGCCGATCAAGAAAAGCGAAAAAGGGGAAATAAAGCAAAGGTGAGTATCTCGCATACCAGCGAGTCTTACGTCCGCTACTAAGCATTATGCATTTGTATCAAAGGAAAGGGGAGGCTGTATATAGTGGACTGCAGGATAGAAATCAGAATAAGGGTAAGAAGCTAGGCCTATCGAAGACTAGCATCTTCTGACGATGTCTTGCAGCAGGAGAAGAGAAACAGCCAACAGTTCATATAAAGCAATAAAGTAACAATGAAGCAGAAGTTTCTGCAACATTGAATAATATAAGTTGTAATTATTAATAATAATAATGCCTCCGAGTTCCCCTCATCGACTTCCCTGCGAGGAAGAAAACCCGGAACCATACAGTTTAATAGTAGTAGTTTGTAGTGGTAAGATCCAGCTTCAGCATAAAGCGTCCTGTTACCGTGGACACGGCTATTCGAATAGATTAAACTCCCTACAGGGGAGCACTACTGTTCATCCTGCACGCTCGGATCTCCAGGGTGGCATGAACCTTGTTAGGGAACGCCCCACCGAGGCTATCCGACACGACGCAGCCCATCCTAGGCTCAGCAGAGAGGCCATCCGCCGGACTAAATCCTATGCGCAGAGGGGTCTAGGTCCCTCACTCTTGCACGCTCCTGCACGGTACGAGACTGGCCGGTGAATCAAAAGCAAATCCAAAACACACCTGCTGCAGCAAATAAGACAAGACCGCTTCCCGGCTATCAGCCCGTGGTACTGCTGACGTCTGTAGAGCTTTCGGACAAACTACGACGCAGGGGAGCCCATAACTCCTTATCCCACGTGAAGGTAGTGCGTACAGACCAACGGGTCTCTCAAGTCATCCGCCAAACCATTTAGCATTTTAATATTATCTCACAGACAACCGTTATCACTGTCTGACTAACAAAACAACGGACAACGAACAACAACAAGGCCCACCGGTAACGTCGGGGCCTGCCCTGTCGTCTCGTCAAAGCGCGCGGTTACCGACAAGGTGAACCGTCTCCTTACCTTGTCTCGCGTGTGCTCTTGGTAGAGCTCGACTTTTTCGTGGTTTGGTAACTCTCGCGAGATACGAGTAGGGGCCAAGCATGCCAGTAACGTCGGTCGTACCCTCCCTGTCGCTCCCAACAATATACCGCTCGCGGGCACCGTTGGGTCGCCCGAATCTTACCTTTAAGGACAACCGTGGCTCAGGTACCTAGAGCGGCTATACAGAGTCATCAACGAGTGGAGTACAAGGATTACTCCTTGATAGCTCACACTCGAAGGCGGCTCGGCAGAGCCGAGCTAGGGGGCCTTAGGCGGTGTCTGCATTGTACCGTACCTGTGCAATTGTATATATCGTATCCGTGTTCACTCCCCTGAGTGGTCACGGCCCGCTAACTAATCCTAGCTAACAATGCGCAGGGCTCACTACTGAATAATGCATAAGTAATAATAGGCAGCATAGGATAAAGGAAAGGTACATCAAGGGGCGACAAAAACATGCTATGCAGTTGAATAGGATTGTAACGTAGCAGTAGCAGTAACAATGCCTAGTGCAAGAAAGTACGGAAAGGTACGCGATATATGGGGAAGAGAATGGCTCTGCTTGCCTGGAAGCTTGACGGTAGGGGCAGGGTCGTCGACGAAGTACTAGTACCCGGCGGCAGTGTAGTCGGTGGTAGCAGCAGGGTCTACCGGAGAATAAAGGGGATAAACACAGTAAATACAAAGCAATCATAGCAAACAAATACATGGCATGACGTATGCAAAGTTAACGGTGTTCTAACGCAGTGTAATGCACGTTGCTCGGAGCGGGAATTCATCCGGGGATGAACTACCGGCTCCGGGTGATTACCGTACAGGGTGTCCGGAGAGGGAAGGGTTCATGCCGAAGGTGTCATGGTCATCCGACAAAGATAAGGGGGGTGTATCTGTGTTAGTTGAACAATTCCAGACAACTTTCGTGTTCGGAATAAATTCATCCGGATACTTTATCAGTACCGGACAAACCATCAGACAGACGGCCCGGAGCGGGGGTGTCGATGTTCGTTGTGTTAGAGGGGTGTGGTGGGTATAAGGATACGGTATCCGTATTCATTATATTTTTCTGATCAATTTTCATGTATAAAGTTTTTGAATCTGACTTACGAATTAAAAGATATTCAATTTTAAAGTTTTTATCATTTTAAATCATTTTAAGAATTTCTTTTATTAAATATATAAACATTATCCACAACAGTGGAGTTGACTGGTCAAACCTAACCAGTGGGTCCCACTGGTCAGTGACACCTATTAATAATCAGTTTAATTAATTTAACTAATCAGTGGGGGACCCACATGTCATACTCTCATATTTTAATTAAATCATTAAATTTATTTATATGACAGTGGGGTCCCACATGTCATTGTAACAGTTTTAATAAAACAGTTTTTATAAAATAAAAGGCCAGGGGCCCACATGTCATTCTCAGTAACTTGACCAATAGTTTTTCTAATTAAGCAAAAGGTCTGGGCCCACCTGTCAGCCACTTAGGGGGTGTTTTATTAATAGATACTTTATAATTATAATTTTAAACAGGGGATTAGGGGGTGGGGGCCCTTGGTCAGTGGGGATTAGAGGGGGGTTAGCTCCAGGCGGTTAGCTCCGACCCGTCCGCGTACGCAGACGACGGCGGCGAGGTGGTTCACCGGCGGCGACCTAGCGCCCGAGCCCGGCGACCAAAAGAGGCGTGGGAGGGCTCGTTCGAACGAGCCGAATGAGCCGAACCCATTTATGTAGCTAGCGCGGGCGGAGGTGGCGTAACTCTACGGCGGCGACACGGTCCGCGGCGGCCGGAGCGTGGTGACACGGGAGACGGCGTTCCACAGGACAGGATCGAGCGCGGCGAGAGGGAAACGGGCAGAGGCTCACTGGGATGCGGGAGAGGAGCTCGAGGAGGTCGTTGCTGCGACGGCGGCGACGCAGTCGTCGACAACTCGCGCGATAGCCAGCGGGATGGATTCGTCCGATTTGAAGCTTGCGGTGCGGCCCGAGCTCGAGTCTTCACTGGAGACGACGAGGACGACGGCGGAGCGGCTCCCGGACACGCTGGTTGCGGCTCGGGGGCAAGGTGGTCGCGCCGGTTCACGCCGGTGGCGATAGCAGCTCTCGGGCGCCGCCGGATTGCTCGAGAGAGAGGGCGAGGGGGGAAAAGTGGGAGGGTCCTAGGGTTTCCAGTGGTGGGCACGTCCATATCCAGGCCGGCGAGCCATGGATGGGCGACAGCGAGCCAGGCGTGGCCATGGCCGGCTCGGATGGAAGCCACGCCATGCCCCTGTCTCCCCCGTACGGAGGTAGGGGAAAACCGGCGTGGGATGGGCTTGGCCCATTGTGGGGAAAGGGGAGTGGGCCAAGGTGGTGGTGGGCCTCGCCTGCGGCGAGAGGTACATTTAGTTTTCTTTTTTTATCTCTTTTCTGTTAGCAATTATTTAAATGGCTTAGGCATTTTTATATAATACAATTATTGTTCCATAATTAGTAGAGCATATACCTAGAGTGCCACAAAAAGTTTGAGAGTTTTTTAAACTCATTTGATATTTTATTTTATTATAAAATGAGTAATTGGCCTGGAATTTCTACTGTTATTATTTGTTTGGAATTTTCCATAGCACAATAAATACCCATGACCACATTGGCATGGTCCAATGATTATTTGGGATTTTATAAAAGTGGTTCCAAGATTTTTGGAAAATATTTTATTGTTACCATATTTTTAATATACAACCAAAAGGCATTTCAAGCTTTTCCTTGTTTGCAATTGGTTATGGGATTGGACTTGTGTTGAATTTTTATGATCAAGGCCCATGGTTCACATTGCTTAACAACATCAAAAGGTGAATTTGAATTTGAACTGAACCAGTTGATCAAAGAAAAAACATTTGAACAGTAGTGATAAACAGTAATGGTGATTACTGTTCACTGGCAGTGAGAGTGTTACAGAAAGTTCAAGCAAATCATGGCAAAGTCACACAAAACATGCATGAAGCAAGCAGAAAATATAGATACGTTTGGGACGTATCAACGAGTCAAGATAAGATTCCAAAGAAGACTAAGTGTGAAACTTTAGTAGATTGAGTTCTCAACAAATACACATTTTTCTCGTATACCCATCCCCCACTTCTTCCACTCAAACACCATGTGGAGACATTCGAGTCACGTACAGCAAGAGCTCTTGCACCTTTATGTTCTTATGTTGGTTGTTTCAATGCTAATATAGACTCTTGCATGTTATAACTTGAATTGAATTACATACCTTGATTGCTTTACTTACAAATTCCTTATATGGTTGGTAGCATGTCACCACAGAAATTATGCTTGTTATCATTTACCTACTCGAGGACGAGCAAGAATTAATCTTAGGGATGTTGATACGTCCCAAACGTATCTATAATTTCTGCTTGCTCCATGCATGTTTTGTGTGATATTGCTATGTTTTATATACACTTTTGATCATATTTGGACTAAACTATTAACTCAGTGCAACCCAGTGCCAGTTCCTGTTTTCTACTGTTTTTCTATTTCAGTTTTCCCCCGTATTAAAAATGCTCCAAAAATTATGGGATACAATAAAAAATCAGCGCTTCGAAAGCTTCGGGAATCACCGAGGAGGGACCACAGGGGACCCACCAGGGCCCCAGGCGCCCTCCCGACGCGGCCAGGTTGGTAGCTACATCTTCTTTATGTTGATTACCTTCTAAAGTGTGAAGATCTTCTATACTTCTTGTAAAATAGAGTGTTTCCCTTAAGTGAGGAAAAGATACGAAAGAGGACAAATTTAAAAGATCCCAAAGAGGACAAATGAGAGTTAAATAGAAAGAGCCATTGAGGCCACCAAAAAAATACAAAAAATAGAAAAAGGAGAAAAGGAAAATAAAAAGAGAGAAAGGGGGCAACACTACTATTCCTTTTGAAAGATCCACACTCGTATTCCCTCTATATCTTGTACTCCATAGAGATGATCATATATGCATATAGCTATGTGGGGACCTTCACACTATAGAACTTGGCTTGTATATTCCAATGATGAGCCTCCTCAAACGAGCTCTAGGTCTTCTTGAGCGAGCAAGTTGGATGCACCCCCACTAGTTCCATTGGAGATCTTTTCTTAGCTCATATGTGCATCCGTTGCATGGCAATCCCTACTCCTCACATCATATCTATCATTTGGCCTTCTCTCGCCTATGATTGTCCTCATTGATGTGAGCCTTTCACACCCTTTTTGTCTTCCTCCTCCACCATATCTCTCTCTTTGCCATCCTAAGTGTCAACTCTCGTGCTTACGCTTATCCATTGCATGAGTGCTCAAAATATCGAAAGGGAGTGGATCAAATTGACTTGTACTTGGCTAGTGTTCTGGGGACGAGTCAAGGTAAGATTCCAAAGAATACTAAGTGTGAAACTTTAGTAGATTGAGTTCTCAATAAATACATAATTTTTTCTCGTATTCCCATCTCCCACTTCTTGCACGCAAACACCATTTGGAGACATTCGTGTCACAGACAGTGAGAGCTCTTGCACCTTTATGTTCTTATGTTGTTTGTTTCAATGCTAATATAGAATCTTGTCTGTTATGACTTGAATTGAATTACATACCTTGATTTCTTTACTTAAAAAGTTCTTATATGGTTGTTAGCATGTCACCACGGAAATTATGCCTATTATCATTTACCTACTCGAGGACGAGCAGGAATTAAGCTTGGGGATGTTGATACGTCCCAAACGTATCTATAATTTCTGCTTGTTCCATGCATGTTTTGTGTGATATTGCTATGTTTTATATACAATTTCATACACTTTTGATCATATTTGGACTAACCTATTAACTCAGTGCACCCCAGTGTCAGTTCCTTTTTTCTGTTGTTTTTCTATTTCAGGTTTCCCCCGTATTAAAAATGCTCCAAAAATTCCGAGAAAATACAATAAAAAATCAGCGCTTCAGAAACTTAGGGAATCACCAACGAGGGGCCAGAGGGGACCCACTAGGGCCCCAGGCGCCCTCCCGGCGCGCCCTAGGGTGGGGCCGAGCCAGGGGGCACCTGGACCCCTGGTGGGCCCCCTGGCTGCCCCCCTTCACCTATTTATTCTCCGTCACGGGAAACCTCCAAAGACAGAACCCTTTTTTGCGATCTCGCCTCTGTTCCACCGCCGCCGCGCTTCCAAGATCGGGAGCGCCAGCAAACCTCTTCCCGGCACCCTGCCGGAGGGAGGATTGACCTACGGGAGCTTCTCCTCCACCATGGACGCTTCCCGGATGATCCGTGAGTAGTCCACCTTGGACCATGGGTCCATGATCAGTAGCTATGTGATTTTATCCTACCCTCTTTGTTCTTCATGGATTAGACCTTGTCATCTGCCCTACATGATCACGGCACATATGTAATTCTTTATGTTGTTGCTATGCTGAGTTTGCTGGGATCTGATGGATTATGAGACTATGTTCAGATTCTGATTGAGTAATATATTTGGTTCTTATCTTTTATATTTTTGTTCTTTAGTAATTCTTGCATGTTCTCCGTTGCTGTTTATTGCTTTGTCCAAGTAGTAGGTAGTGACTCCAACAGGGAGTGTTATGCTGGATTGTGGGTTCATGCCCACTGATGACTAGCTTGAGTGACAGAAACATGATTCTAGGGGATGTGTTGTTGCCACAGGGGGGAAAACAATGGTGCTTGTAACCGAGGTTGCAAGGATTGTTTACTTTACGCAAAGTTCTTTTAATGTAGTTGTCTGTTGCGTTGGGTTTTGATACGTCCAAAATGCATCACTATTTTATATTTTAATTTCATCCTATTCATTGATATATTCCACTTTAAAGTATTGTTCTTATGTTGTTTTGGCTTGTTTTGCACAGTTTACAACTTTTCGGTGCCGAAGCAGCAAAACCAGAATTCAGCGGTGAAAAGTGGACACCAAGTTGCTTAATCAGATCAAGTCCAAATGCGATGAAAATTTGCGGGGAGTATTTTTATGGGAATTGACTGGGGATCACCGAAGACGGAGGTGAGGGGACCCACCAGGCAGCCAGAAGGGTGCCTGGTGCGGCCCCCCTCCTGGTCGCGCCAGGCACCCTCCTGGATGCCTGGTGGCCCCCCTCGGTGCCCCCTCTCGCCTATAAGACCCCCCTGGGGTGAAAACCCTAGATACAGAAGAGTTTCCGTGTTTCGCCGCCACCATGGGGCGGAAACCTACAGAGGAGAAAAGACATCTCCGGCGGGCAGATTCCGCCGGGGAGATCACCTCCCGGAAGGGGAGATCGTCGCCATCATCCACATCATCGTCGCGGGCATCATCGAGATCATCATCAACATCATCCCCAACATCAGCACCATCTCCATCTCCATCCCATCTCATCTCACAATTGCAACTTGTGTTGTAATCCGTACTATCTATCCTCTCTACTCTGTTGGTGTTGATTACTACTTTGTGGTGAATGCTATTGAGTTTTGTTGGAGAAATATCATTGTGTCCAGATTGTTTGCCACCCATCTATCACCTCTGATCATGATCTCTTTTATGTCTTGTGAGTAGTTACTTTAGTTCTTGAGAACATGGGATAAGTCTAGTTGTTAGTAGTCATATGATGTTGAAGTTTTATGTGTTGTTTGATACTTAAGTTGTGTTGTTATTTCTCTAGTGGTGTTATGTGAGTCGAACACTTAACACTTCACATTTCATGGGCCTAGAGGAATACATTGTGCACAAAGGATGCTTATGGTGGGTTGCCGGACTGACAGAAACCTGAACCCCAGTTCGCACACTTTTGCACAAGGGATTTATGGATCCTTGATCGTAATGTTGTGGTTAGGCTTATGCCTTAATTACTACCTTGTATGTGCGGATGCTTGCAAGGTGTGTAATCATAAGAGTACGCTTATCTTAGTCTAGAATGTGTACTAGCATTGATCCACCCACCAACACTTATCAACACAATACATATTACTTGGCGGAGTATGGTGAAAGTAACTTGGCTATCTCTCCCGTGTGTTCTCGAGAACGCTTTAGCTTTTATAAGTTTAGTTCCTAGGCTTATCCTTGTGAAAGGATTGGGCCACTTGCTACTCCTCAGTTACCCTGTTTACTTTGCTTGTCTTTTACTTTTCTGTTGCTTAAACCAAAAACCCCTAAATATTTACCTTTGAGTGTGTGCAGCTTTTCCTTATCCAGTGTCACTTATACGCACCTTCTGCTCCTCGTGGGATCAACATCCTTATTTATCGAAAAGCTACAATTGATCCCCTAGACTTGTGGGTTATCAAGAATCGTTTATTGGCGCGGTTAACGGGGGAGGCAACCCAACTAAACCTATTAACTTCACCGCCATCAACGAGCTTTTCTGGCGCCGTTGCCGGGGAGTGTAGCGCTATTGGTCAGTGAAGCCGGTAAGGAAACCTTTATTTTCTGTTGTTACCTTCACTCCTTATGGACTCTTCTACTGTTGGTTCGTTGCTGGTAAGGAGCCGCCCCACGACTGTGGTGGTCACTCCTACCCCTACTGAAATTGTGCCCTATAAAATACCATCTGGTATTATTGATTATGTCTTGGCTAATCGTTATACAGGAGAAGGACATTCGGGAGAACACCTGCTATATTTATCACAATTATGTTCTTTATTTAAGCTTGCAGGTGTGACGATGGAGTTCATCATGAAGAAACTATTCTCCGTATCACTCAAAGATAAAGCTTCAGATTGGTATAAGCTAGTCGATAACTCTGATCTGCTTGAATGGCCAGAGCTTATGTCTCTCTTTTATGCAAAGTTTTATCCTCTTTGTGAAATTCACCAAGACAGGAACTACATCTACAACTTTTGGTCTCGCGACGGAGAGACCATCGCTCAAGCTTGGGGGAGACTGAAGTCCCTGATGCTCAAATGCCCAAACCATGATCTCCCCAAGGAAATTATACTTACAAATTTTTATGCCAGGCTTTCTCTTTAGGACAGGGAGATGTTGGATGCCTCCTCTAGTGGGGTATTCCAGTCCAGAAGTATGGACGAAAAATGGGATCTTATAGAAAGGATCCATAAGAACACTGAAGACTGGGAAATTGATAAAGGTATTGAACCCGCTATAAACTATGAGCATGACTACATTGAGAGTTATGTGAAGACTGATTACTTTAATACCTTTTGCTCTAAAATTGGTCTTGATTCCCAGCTAATGGTTGACTTTTGCAAGGACTTTGCTTCTCATATTGATTCTTCTAAGAAGAAGGAGAGTCAACATCATAAACCTTTCAAGGAGTCACCTATTGAGATTAATGTTACTGATCCTGTTTTACCTGCAGTTGTGTATGAACAGCCTCCTTATCCCTCAAGGATAAAGGAGCACTCTTTTGTTACAGGTATTCTAAACAAAAACGGCAGGACCACTGACGAACCTGAGGACATGATCAAGGTCAAGCCTCAAGTTGCAATGGTCAAGGATCTGGTAACCAGTGATATTGAAGAATCCACTATTAGTTTTTGTGATGTTTCCACTAACATTGTCACAGCCAAGAACAAAGGCCCAATTTCAGGTACACCAGTTGTATCTGTCAAAATAGGAGATCATAATTACTATGGGCTATGTGATTTGGGATCTAGCGTCAGCGCTATTCCCTTCACACTTTATCAAGAGATCATGCACGAGATTCAGCCGTGTGAGATCGAGGACATTGATGTCACGATTCATCTTGCAAATAAACAAACAATCTCTCCAGTTGGGATTGTGAGAGATGTTGAAGTACTCTGCGGGAAGGTAAAATATCCTACTGACTTTCTTGTACTTGGTTCAGTGCAAGATAGTTTTTGCCCTATTATCTTTGGTAGGCCCTTCCTCAGCACTTGTGGAGCTATAATAGATTGCAAGAAAGGTAAAGTTTCTGTTGAATTCAACGGTGAGCCGTATGAATTTAATTTTTCTAAGTTTTCTAAGCAGTCTCGTGGTACTGACTTGTCAAGTAATGACAAAATTATTGAAGAAATTGCTTCTATTGCTATTCCTCCTAATGATACTTTGCAGCAATTTATGGAATACCACGAGAATGACATACATATGCAGGAGAGGGATGAACTAGAAGACATATTTTTAAGACAAACTCCTATCCTGAAGCACAACCTCCCGGTTGAACCTTTAGGAATCCTCTCGCAACCAAAAGAAGACCCGGTGTTTGATCTAAAACCACTACCCGATACGCTCAAGTATGCTTAGTTAGGTGAAAAGAAAGTATATCCTGTTATTATCAATTCTAACCTTTCAGGGTATGAAGAAGAGCGATTATTGGAGACACTCCGCAGACACCGAGGTGCTATTGGCTATACTCTTGATGATCTCAAGGGTATTAGTCCATCCATTTGTCAACACACTATCAATCTCGAGCCCGATGCTAAACCAGTTGTTGATCATCAACGACGTTTGAACCCAAAGATGAAGGACGTGGTTAGGACGGAGGTTCTCAAACTTCTAGCCGTAGGTATCATCTATCCTATAGCTGATAGTAAGTGGGTAAGTCCCGTTCATTGTGTTCCTAAGAAAGGAGGTATGACTATTGTTCCTAATGATAAAAATGAACTAATACCTCAGAGGACTATTATTGGATATAGAATGTGTATTGATTTCAGGAAGTTGAACAAGGCCACCAGGAAGGACCACTATCCTCTGCCATTTATTGATCAGATGCTCGAGCGGCTGTCTAAAAACACCCACTTCTGCTATCTTGATGGGTATTCTAGCTTCTCCCAGATTCGCGTTAACACCGTGGATCAAGAGAAGACCACCTTTACGTGTCCTTACGGTACTTATGCCTATAGGCGTATGCATTTTGGTTTGTGTAATGCACCTGCTACTTTTCATAGGTGTATGTCTGCAATATTTCATGGTTTCTGTGAGGAGATTGTAGAAGTTTTCATGGACGACTTTTCCGTCTATGGAAACTCCTTTGACCACTGTCTCCACAATCTTAATAAAGTTTTGCAGAGATGTGAAGAAACGAATTTGGTGCTCAATTGGGAGAAGTGCCATTTCATGGTTAACGAAGGGATAGTTCTTGGACACAAGATTTCCGAAATGGGAATTGAAGTGGACAAGGCAAAAATTGAAGCTATTGAAAGGATGCCCTATCCAAGGGATATCAAAGGTATTCGTAGTTTTCTAGGTCATGCTAGTTTCTATATAAGATTTATCAAGGACTTTTCTAAGACCTCGAGACCCCTTACCAATCTTCTCCAGAAGGATTCTCCTTTTGTATTTGATGAAGATTGTAAGGAAGCTTTTGAAGTTCTTAAGAAAGCCTTGATGACCGCTCCTTTAGTACAACCACCTGACTGGAATTTGCCCTTTGAAATTATGTGTGATGCTAGTGATTTTGCTGTTGGAGCTGTTTTAGGACAAAGGGTTGACAAGAAGCTGAATGTCATCTACTATGCTAGCAAGACACTTGATAGTGCTCAACAGAATTATGCTACTACCGAGAAGGAATTCTTGGCAGTGGTGTTTGCTTGTGATAAGTTTAGGCCGTATATTGTTGATTCTAAAGTTATTATTCATACTGACCATGCTGCCATTAAGTATCTTATGCAGAAAAAGGACGCCAAACCAAGACTCATTTGATGGGTACTCCTTCTTCAAGAATTTGATTTGCAGATTGTCGATAGAAAAGGAGAAGACAATCCGGTGGCGGATAATCTTTCAAGAATGGAAGATATCCCGCTCGATCCTATTCCAGTCAACGACAGTTTCCCGGATGAACAACTTGTTGTTGTAAAATTACAATCTCATTCCGACCCTTGGTTTGCAGATTATGCTAATTTTATCGTTGCAAAGTTTTTGCCTCCACGTTTTACATTTCAGCAGAGGAAGAAATTCTTCACGGATTTGAGGCACTACTTTTGGGATGACCCACATCTTTTAAAAGAAGGTGCGGACGGGATCGTAAGAAGGTGTATACCGGAGCACGAGCAGCAAGACATTCTTCGACAATGTCACGATAGTCCCTATGGAGGACATCATGCAGGTGAAAGGACCGCACATAAAGTTTTACAACCAGGTTTTTATTGGCCTACTCTTTTTAAGGACCCCCGAAGGTACGTTCTATCTTGTGATAAGTGTCAGAGAGTTAGTAACATTAGCAGGAGAAATGAGATGCCTATGAATTACTCACTAGTGATCGAACCTTTCGATTGTTGGGGTTTTGATTTTATGGGTCCTTTTCCTCCTTCACACAAGTACACACACATCTTAGTTGTTGTTGATTATGTAACCAAGTGGGTTAAAGAAATCCCCACTAAGAGTGCTGATCACAAGACATCTTTGAAAATGCTCAAGGATGTAATTTTTCCTAGGTTTGGAGTACCAAGGTACCTCATGACAGATGGAGGGTCACACTTCACACATGGAGCTTTTAGGAAAGCTCTAGCCAAGTACGATGTCAATCATAGGATTGCATCACCGTACCACCCTCAAACTAGTGGGAAAGTTGAGCTCACCAATAGGGAGATCAAGTTGATCTTACAGAAGACAGTAAACAGTTCTAGAAAGGACTGGTCAAAGAAGTTAGGAGATGCTTTGTGGGCGTATAGAACTGCTTACAAAAACCCCATGGGCATGTCTCCGTATAAAATGGTCTATTGCAAGGCTTGCCATTTACCATTAGAGTTAGAGCACAAGGCTTTCTGGGCTGTCAGAGAGATAAATGCTGACCCAAAGTTAGCTGGTGAAAAGCGTCTCATGAACTTGACTTCTCTAGATGAGTGGAGGAGTGAAGCTTACGAGAGCGCTAAAATGTTCAAGGAAAAGGTAAAGAAGTGGCACGATAAAAGAATTCTGAAACGTGAATTTAATGTTGGTGATAAAGTTTTATTGTTTAGATCTCGTTTTAGGTTTTCTCCAGGTAAACTACTTTCCATATGGGAAGGACCTTTTCTTATCGAAGAAGTATATCGGTCTGGTGCAATCAAGATCAATAATTTCGAAGGCACCAAACCTCAAGTTGTGAATGGACAAAGACTCAAACATTATATGGCAGGTGATCCAATCAATGTGGATGCAAACATGATATATACAAGAACTCATGAAGAGCATGTTGCAGCCCAGTTTCAGACTCCGGCAGGAGCAGAATTAGAAAAGGTATGTATTACGGTAAGGAAACATCACGAACGTCAATAAAAGTTTACTTTTCAGAGTTTTTGCAAAATTAGGAAAATTCCAAGCCCGAGTGGAGCCGGAAAGGAGCTCCAGGGGGGCCAGGAGGCCTCCTGACGCGGCCCCCTCCTGGCCGCGCCAGGCACCCTCCTGGGTGCCCTGGACTCCGACTCCACCTAGGCTTGAAACCTTCCTTCTGTTGCAGACATTTTTGCTATCTATTTGCCCGGATAGTCCCGGCACCAGTATCTCTCGATTTCGCGTGTTTTCTTTCTCGGTCTGTTTCTGCCAGGGTGAAAAGATGTTGCTAGAGATTTCTTCTTGTGGCTCGAGCGGAGAGGACTTCCTGGGATGGCGTTTACGCCAAGTCCAGAAGGATCTTAATCAAGGGAAGCACGTTGATTGGGCTACCAAAGAAGAAATTGACGCAAGACAAGCGGAGATGGAGCGCTCCGTGAGAGAGGAAGTCAAGACTATCACTGCCCAACAACAAGCAGGTCCAAGCAATCCCATCATGGTGGGATCTGTCCAACCTCAGTATGATCTTTCTCCTAACCTTTCAGGGCCCTCCACTTCACTTGAAGATCAACGCAAGCTTTCCACCATCTCCGAGGCCTACCGCATCACCAACCAACGCTTTGAATATTTCTATGTACTAAAAGTACAAGTGGAAGTCTTGGAGTCAGAGAACTGAACCCTTCGCCGTGTCATCAGGGATCTGAAGAAACAACCACAAAAAGATGAGGAGTAGATCTCCTCGGGTAATGGCATCCCCTTAGCTTGTTCCAATCTTGGGGGAGTGCCCGGTATCTTTATCTTTTATCTTTGTCTTTAGGAGTCAAGTAGAGTCGTATCATGTCTAGGGAAGTTACTTTATGAAATAGGTGTTGCATTGAGGTCTATCACTCCTTTTGTGCAGAGCTTTGTATCCGTGAATGTGGGGTCGTCTATGAAGGAATATTAATGAGAAGTCTATTGGTTTCTTCGCTGCACTCGGTATTCTCTTCACGCAATCGACATTATGAGCTGATTCTTATGGGGAGTATTGACCTTATATCAGGTATGGCTTCGAAAACTTTATTTAAATCTTGGCAAGTATAGCTTTGGTCATAACAACAAGCATGTTTTTCTCAAAGTAGCGACATAGCCAAAACCTTTGTGTTATTATGCTTGAAGTGTTATGTTGACAAGGAAGACAACTTGATGTTTCATGCTAGTTTTAATGTTTATGCTTTGTATTGCTTGCATCTAAGTTGTCATCAATTGTCTCGTCTCTCAAAGCCTTGCTAGCCAAAACTCTGTACTAAGCGGAATTCTGGTTGTACTTACATACCCTGAAACCAACATCTTCCACTTGAGTCCACCATACCTTCATATTTGTGGTATTCCACTACCACTCCTAAAGTATATAATTTGTGTGCTATCTCTAGATGTTCAAAATCTTCTGTTTTGTGGCACTGATTCAGCTTGTGAGGAAGTGCTGGGTAACCCATGATCTTCTTAATTTGGACAAGTTTTATCTTGGGATTGCATGCCTAATCTGCAAACCCCTAATACGAGAAGGGACTGGCATGAGTGCCCATCTCGTAAAAGATAAATACTAACACACAAGTTCCTTCGCCCATTTATGAGTGATAAACAAAGGAATTTAAGGGGATGTGATCGTCTCCACATGGGAGTCGTTCCTTGAAACTTGTCCAAATCATGGAGTGAGTGAGTTATCTATTAGCAGTCGTTGACGGATCATGCACCTCCCAAAAGTTTGTTTTTATTCTGTTTGATCTAGAGATGGCACATGAGTTTTCCCTGCTTACCCTTTTGCACGGGGTTTATACTTTATTTTGTGCTGAGTCAGTCCTTCCTAATTCCTTCCTTCTTGAGAGAGAACATACACTTGATGTTAATAAAGATTCTTGCATACAAAGCTGCATTGAAAGTTAGCATGTTACATCTTTGTTGACATTATCTTTTGATAAGTGAGTTGTTTGCAAAAGCTTATGCTGAGTAAACATCTTCCTTCGTGTTAACTTGTGCACTTCTTGACTAATAACATGTTCTTTCCAAAGCTTCAATTGGTTCCATTATAAGTGAAAAGAGCAAAAGTAAAAGTTATTAGTTGTTCCTTCACCAAGGCTATGTTTTCCATGATTTGATGAGTTTTCCAGGTCCTACTTTGTTATAATTGTTACTACTTTCTCATAAGGACTTTATGAGTCGAGGTTGCTATATAGGATGCTTCAGTTTGGTGAGAAATCTTGATGCTTCTTGTCCGTATTCTTTTATCGACGCTTCACTCTCTAAACTTGTGGACAGGTTTACCGAGCTCAGCAATCGCTTGGGGACAAGCGAGGTCTAAGCTTGGGGGAGTTGATACGTCCAAAATGCATCACTATTTTATATTGTAATTTCATCCTATTAATTGCTATATTCCACTTTAAAGTATTGTTCTTATGTTGTTTTGGCTTGTTTTACACAGTTTACAACTTTCCGGTGCCGAAGCAACAGAACCAAAATCCAGCGGTGAAAAGTGGACGCCAAGTTGCTTAATCAGATCAAGTCCAAATGCGATGAAAATTTACGGGGAGTATTTTTATGGGAATTTACTAGGGATCACCGAAGACGGAGGTGAGGGGACCCAACAGGCAGCCAGAAGGGTGCCTGGAGCGGCCCCCCTCCTGGTCGCGCCAGGCACCCTCCTGGATGCCTTGTGGGCCCCCTTGGTGCCCCTTCTCGCCTATAAGACCCCCCTGGGGTGAAAACCCTAGATACAGAAGAGTTTCCGCGTTTCGCCGCCCCCACGGGGCGGAAACCTACAGAGGAGAAAAGCCATCTCCGGTGGGCAGATTCCGCCGGGGAGATCACCTCCCGGAAGGGGAGATCGTCGCCATCATCCACATCATCGTCACGGGCATCATCGAGATCATCATCAACATCATCCCCAACATCAGCACCATCTCCATCTCCATCCCATCTCATCTCAAAATTGCAACTTGTGTTGCAATCCGTACTATCTATCCTCTCTACTCTGTTGGTGTTGATTACTACTTTGTGGTGAATGCTATTGAGTTTTGTTGGAGAAATATCATTGTGTCCAGATTGTTTGCCACCCATCTATCACCTCTGATCATGATCTCTTTTATGTCTTGTGAGTAGTTACTTTAGTTCTTGAGAACATGGGAGAAGTCTAGTTGTTAGTAGTCATATGATGTTGAAGTTTTATGTGTTGTTTGATACTTAAGTTGTGTTGTTATTTCTCTAGTGGTGTTATGTGGGTCGAACACTTAACACTCCACCTTTCATGGGCCTAGAGGAATACATTGTGCACAAAGGATGCTTATGGTGGGTTTCCGGAGTGACAGAAACCTGAACCCTAGTTCGCACACTTTTGCACAAGGGAGTTATGGATCCTTGATCGTAATGCTGTGGTTAGGCTTATGCCTTAATTACTACCTTATATTTGTGGATGCTTGCAAGGTGTGTAATCATAAAAGTACGCTTATCTTAGTCTAGAAGGTGTACTAGCATTGATCCACCCACCAACACTTATCAACACAATACATATTACTTGGCGGAGTATGGTGAAAGTAACTTGGCTATCTCTCCCGTGTGTTCTCGAGAACGCTTTAGCTTTTATAAGTTTAGTTCCTAGGCTTATCCTTGTCAAAGGATTGGGCCACTTCCTACTCCTCAGTTACCCTGTTTACTTTGCTTGTCTTTTACTTTTCTGTTGCTTAAAACAAAAACCCCTAAATATTTACCATTGAGTGTGTGCAGCTTTTCCTTATCCAGTGTCACTTATCAGCACCTTCTGCTCCTCGTGGGATCGACATCCTTATTTATCGAAAAGCTAAAATTATCCCCTAAACTTGTGGGTTATCAAGAATCGTTTATTGGCGCGGTTAAAGGGTGAGGCAACCCAACTAAACCTATTAACTTCACTGACATCAGGTTTACACTTTGGGTGGGTCTCACAACTTAATACCAGCGAGATGTTCTGGATAGATATCTCAAGGTGGATGATTAGTAGTAGATACAGAGGATTTCGGTCTACTTATTTTGGCGTACCTCCCATGATTTTGAGTCTCTTCCTTTCTTTGTAGCATAGTTAGCATTGGTTTGCGCCCGTAATCCTATCAATTGCCCATCTGTGATTTGTTTACCTCGCATAGCAGTTTTATCGTCTTTTGGGAGAGAGACATCACTAGTGAACATCATGGGACCCCGGTCCATATTTTCATCACTGTTTACACGCTCAATTTATTTCATGTTTTTACTTTCCAGTCGCAACTATCATCACTATTATCTATTGCGTTGATCCTTTGTAGACAACAAGGCCGGAGAGATTGACAACCTCTGTGAACTTCGTTGGGAGAAAAGTTACTTGTTGTGTGTGCAGGTCCAGGTTAAGCAAGTGATTCTATTCAGACGGCGCATCACTTGTCGAGCCACCTACTTGTCGACCTTGGAGTCCTACTGGAGACATAAACCCTATCCTCTAAGTTAGGGGAAATTTGCTGCTATCCTACATCTCACCTTCCACTTGGGGTAACCAACGAAGGGCGAGAAGCCATTATCATCTCTCGCACATCACTCCCCCATAATGTGATGTCCCAAAAGTTACAACTAGAGGCAAACAAATACCAACAAGAGATAATTAATGTACATTTTAGAATTTGATTTTCTCATGAGTACGACATACCACATAGACACTAGATAATCTTTTAATATCAATACTAGGTGGTATTCTTCATGTACACACATTTGTAGGATCATGAAGTGCACAAGGCATATCACTCCCCCAAAATGGAATGATCCATTAATCTCTCACAAGAGTCAACTAAGATACAAACAAGATGAAAAATAGGCTCAACACACCATTCACACATACATGATGTGCAAATCAACATACACAAAATTGATACTCAAGTTAAGTTAATTGGAAGCACAACATATACCAACACATGCAAGGTAGAAAACCAAAACATGCAAAGGGGCAAGTGATGTCTACGCACGCTTCTATTCTTGTAGACTATGTTGGGCCTCCAAGCGCAGAGGTTTGTAGGACAGCAGCAATTTCCCTCAAGTGGATGACCTAAGGTTTATCGAACTCAGGGAAGTAGAGCTTGAATATGGTCTCTCTCAAGCAACCCTGCAATTAAGATACAAGAAGTTTCTTGTGGCCCGAACACACCTAATACAACTAGGAGTTGTATAGGTGCACTAGTTCGGCGAAGAGATAGTAAAATATGGGTGATAGGTGTGGCAAAACAAAGTAATATAAATCTGTAATAAAAAGTGCAGCAAGAAAACATGTAACAAAAGTGAGTGCAAACAGTGTAACAATGGTGGAAACAAGGCCTAGGCTTCATACTTTCACTAGTGGCAACTCCCAACAAAATTAACATAGTCTAATCACATGATATTTCCCATAAAACATGCAATGGAGACGTACTCGGAGGTCATTCCTTTGTGGTCAAGAGAGGACGAGAATTGTGTAGGGCTACAAAAGCACACCTCAGAGTTCGTAGTTCTCATCTATGGATTTCCCAACGTCACCGCGGCCATCCAAAGAGAGTACCACAATCACCACAACATATCTAAAGGATAGTCAAAGACAAGCACCAAGAGACTCTCAATCTTCAATCCACACACAAAAGAGGAAATAACTCATGAAAATATTCTTCTAACCCATGTCCAATAGACCGTTGTCACCATGGTCTCGGGGATTATACTAGATAAGATCAAGTGAGTACATCAATCCAATACATACAAGGGGAAAAATCATGGGATCATCCTAGATTAACATAGCCTACGATCACAATCAAGATCACATCAAGGGAGAGATAGAAGACCACATAGCTACTAGTAGAAACCTCAGCCCCGAGGAGGAACTACTCTCGCATCATGGAGGGAGGAAGCAACGTCGATGGAGATGAATCCGGGGGCACTTCCCCGTCCCGGCAGGGTGCCTGCATAGGAGTTCTGGTCCCCCAAAGCTTGTTGGCGATGGCGGCGGAGATCGGAATTGCTTCTGGAGAAAAGGGGTCTAGAATCAGGGTTTTCGTGATGGGAGAAAAAATAGGAGTCAAAGGGGGGCACCAGGGGGGCCACCAGTCGCCTAGGCGGCCTACCGGCGCGGCCAAGCCCTGGGCCGCGCCCACTGGCCGCCTAGGCACCAGGTGGGTCCCCTCTGGCCCTTCTTCGGTGAATCCGGAAGCTTCTGGAACACTGATTCTTTTATCTTATTTTTCTTGATTTTTTGGAGCACTTTTAATATGGGGGAAACCTTAAATAGAAAAACAGCAGAAAACGGGAACTGGCATTGGGATGCACTGAGTTAATAGGTTAGTCCAAATATGATCAAAAGTGTATGAAAGTGTATTAATATCATAGCAATATCACACAAAACATGCATGGAGCAAGAAAAAATTATAGATACGTTTTGGACGTATCAGCAAGTAACTTTCAATGTAAACAATAAGAACAAGTTACCGCAAGGAGGCACATTGGACATAAGATAAACACATGATAATCCAAATGACTTGGCTTGAGACAATTGATTAATGAAGGTCCCTTAATTCTTCATAATGTAGACAAGTCTCCAATGCCCTCCACCAACACATATTGATCAAGTTTGAGCTTGTTGGTCCCCAACCAAGTTGGGTCCTAAGAGGTTAGTCACAATAGGCTTGGCAACCCAAATGTTTCTTTTCTTGACACCACTTTGAGTACCAACAAATTTGGCAACCACATTGCCCACCTTATCCTTCCGAAGAGAATAAACATCATCAACTATAATAAGGTTGGATAAGGTACCATTAGTGTATGAAGGAGCAAGATGACCCTTCTTACGACATAAGTAGCAACATCTACTCTTTCCTTTATTTTTAGTTGATTTCTCAACATGAAGATCATTGACTTGAGTCTTCTTGGGAAGTGGCCTCTCTTTACCTTGCGATTGAACTTAAGGTCTCTTCCCTAGTTGCTTGTCACTAAGGGGATTCTTCTTCAAAGGGAAAGATCTAACATGATGCCCTTCAACCTTGCACTTGAAGCAAATAATCTTCGCCGAATTCTTTATTTGTGATTGGCCCTTATTCTTGTTGATCATGGACTTTTACTGTTGGAGTTGAATCCAAGTCCACCCTTGTCATTGGGGGATTTTTTCCCACACAAAACCTTGTTAAGTGCGAACTTCCCTTCATGACACTTTTCCAAGTCTTTCTTCAAAGAAGTGACTTGGGCCTTGAGCTATTTGATTTCCTCTACATGGTTAGTAACAATACAAGTACTAGAGGAAGTATAAGTTTTATTCTTAGAGCAACAAGGCAAGGTAAGTAATTCATCACAAGATGTAGCAACATTATGAGTGGATGAATTACAAGGACTAGCACATGGAAATATAGCATATTGAGTAGAAGTAGTGCTAATGTCCACATGAAGAACTAACTTAGAAACCTTAGCCTCATGAGCTAACTTTAGCACATTATGGGAGACTAAAAGATCATCATGAGAGATTGAGAGCTTTTCATGAATTTCTTCCAATTTCCCATACTTGCTAGTTAGCAACTCAAGTTGAGCCTTTAGCTCAACATTCTCCTTTAGTATGGATGCTTCACAAGATATAGAGTTAGTATCATAAGCATCATCAAGAATAATGGAAGGAGAAGACAACATGGCAAGCTCTTTTAAATATGAAGCTTTTAGTTGAGCATGCGACTCGGTGAGTTTGATGAGCTCACCCTTAATGACCCGTGAGCCATTTTTAAGGTGCTCAACATCCTCAAGAATATTAGCATGCACAACTTCAAGCTTATCATTTTTCATTTTGATAACACTAGCCATCTCGAAGGCTCTATCATGGGATTCCTTTATTCTACATAACTCTAGAGAAAAAGTCTCCTCAAGAGATTCCTTGGTAGTTTGTTCTACTTAGAGAGCTTGAGAAGTTCCTCAATCTCATTATCGTAATCACGCTCATGGCTTTCCATTTTCTCAATGGTGACCTCATTCTCCTAGAGATGAGCTTCCAACTCCTCAATGTAATTCTTGACCCCCAATGGCAATAGTCATGATTTCCATGAAGTTGGAACGAGCAATTTTATTCTTATGAAGAGCTTTAAAAATCATTTCTCCCTTAATTTTTAAGGAAGCAATATCGTCATTCTCTTCAGCAATATCTACATTATCATTAACTACATCATCACCAACACTAGACATATTGGGTTTCAAAATAGGAGATACCTTTGAATCATTAGCCATAAGAAAAAAAAGATTAACGCGTGATGATGATGTAGGATCCCTTGAGGCACCATTCAAGGACACATCTTGATCCATAGACCGTCAGTTTTCCTCTACATTGCTAGCACAATAGCTAGAGGAAATAAAAACATTTATATCATGGCAACAAGATATAGAAGGCATATCATCATGAGATTTATTCAAGTGATTTCTACATGATATGCATGTACTATCAACACAATCATGTAAAACCTCTAAGGTGCTCGAAGTGTTAAAGTCCAAAGATGAAGCATTGCAATATGATAGTGATAAAGGGTTATCAACAATAAGCTTACTATCATCAAAGCAATGTATAACACTACTCACCATTTCATTACCTTGTGGAAAACCACATGTTGGTGAAGTAGAAGAAGTTGAGAACAATACGCGGGCGGAGGTGGAGGGAGAACAATCGTCCCCACAAATCTTGGACACACCATATTTATCTTGAAGCTTTGTCCACAACTCATGAGCATCTCGAAATGACATGAGTTTAGATATATCTACATTACTCAAAGCATCAACAAGCACATTAGAAGCTTGAGCATTGAGATAAGAGTTTTTCTCATCCTCTAAGGATAGGTTTTGAGTATCCTTTGGAGGAGAAAAACCCATATCTACAATTCGCTCCATACACGGGTCAATGGCCCAGAAATAATTAAGCATGCGAATTTTCCAAGCATCAAAATTTGTGCCATCAAAACTAAGAGTGTCAATGAAATCCAATCCCCTAGTCGACATCTTTACTCTCAAGGTGGTGAAGCTCTATAATGAGAGACCAAGCTCTGATACCAATTGAAAGGACGTGGTTGTCGCCTAGAGGGGGGTGAATAGGCGCTTAAAATAATTACGGTTTAGGCTTGAACAAATGCAGAATAAAACTAGCGTTTAATTTGCCAAGCAAGAAACCTAAATAAGCTAGGCTCAACTATGTGCACCTACAACTTAAACTAAGCAAGATAAACAACTAAGTGATAGAAATATATATAACAAGAACACAATGGCTATCACAAAGTGAGTGCACAAGTAAATAGGTTGACTAGATAAGCAACTAGGAGAGCAACCTATGGGACAAGCAATGCAACAACAAGGTAATAAGCTTTCTCAAAGTAAGGGTAGGAGTAACCGTAAGTGGAGCCGAAGGAGACAAGGATGTGTTATCGAAGTTCCTTCTCTTGCGAGAAGTACGTCTCCGTTTGTAGAGTGTGTGGAGCACAATGCTCACCACGAAGGCCACCTAGGGCCACCCTATTCTCCTCACGCTCTCACAAAAGTGAGATGAAGTGATTGCACTATGGGACACTTGAGGGTTGTCACTCAACCCGTACAATTGGAAACCCTTGGGGGCGGTCACCATAACCGTACAATTGGCAAACCTTGGGGGCGGTCACCGTAACCGTACAAATGCCCGAGGCAATCTCCACAACCTAATTGGAAGCTCCCGTAGTGTCACGAAGCTTTACACCACAATGATTGAGCTCCGCAACAACACCAAGCCTCTAGGGGCAAAGCAACCAAGAGAAACAAGCTCTAGAGTGCCAAAGCACTCAAGAGTAACAATCTTTTCAAGGTTCAACTTCCACTACAACGAATCCTCGGAGAGAACTCAAACCGATGCACCAAATGCAAATGGCAAGAACACACGAAGTGCTCACAAGTCCCTCACTCTCAAATCCCACCAAAGCAACAAAATATATGGATGAATATGAGAGGAAGAACAAGGAGAAACACCAAGAACTCCAAGATCTAGATCCACAAGGTTCCCCTCACTTAGAGGAGAGATGGATTGGTGGAAATATAGATCTAGATCTCCTCTCTCTTTTCCCTCAAAAATATGAAAGAGCCATAGGAGGAACAAAGAGAAAGCAAGCACAAGAGGTCAACAATGGTGGGAGGAAAGCTTGCTCAAGAATCCTGGAGACCAAGGAGGAAGAAGGGAGTATTTATAGTCCAAGGGTCGGGGTAGCTGAGATCTTCCAGTTGGGACCCCGTGTGCACGGGGCATATAGTCAATTTTCTTAGCTAACCCCGTGTGCACGGCCCTGGGACCCCGTGTGCACGGGACATACAGTCGATTTCTCAGCTAACCCCGTGTGCACGGCCCTGGGACCCCGTGCACACGGGGTACCCAGAGACAGTCCAATGAAGGAAACAGAAACATGCATAACTTTTTCATACGAAGTCCGATTTTGATGATCTTGGGCTCATTTTAAAGCTATGGACAAGCCCAAGGTCCTCACATAGAGAACCACCCAAGATCAACAATAAAGAATGATGCAAAACATGCAAAGATTTTAGCACTCCACATACAACGTGATCAAGCTACTCGCCCACTAGTCCCTCTGAAGGGAATATGCCCGAGAGGCAATAATAAAGTGGTTATTATCTTATTCCATGTTTATGATAAATGTTTATTTTCATGCTATAATTGTGTTAACCGGAAACGTTAATACATGTGTGTTTAATAAACAAAGAAAAGGTTCCTAGTAATGTCTCTCTTTATACTTGTCGGTAACGAGATCGAACTAGGTATGGAAGATACCAAATGATCGGATCTCGGACAAGTAAAATATCGCGAGACAAAAGGAATTGGTTACCGAGTAATGGTTCACACGATCACTAGTTCATCGTTGAGTAAGTGGGAGTCATCATGGATCTCCAGATCCCTCTGATGATTATTGATCGGAGAAGAGTCTCTGTCATGTCCATTTTATTCACGAACCGTAGGGTGACACACTTAAGGATTCGTTGACGCGTTTGAGTGGATACGGAACGCCGGAGAATATACTGGACAGCACATGGACTGTTTTGATAAAACTGCTGGAATAGTTTCGGTATATCAAAATAGTGCAAGGGGATAATTGTTAATGTGTTCATTGAATGAAGTGTTCATCAATGAAGTACTCATTAAATGAAGTGTTCATTAATTTGAGTGACATTAAACAAGATAATTAAAAGTGTTTTAATGTGATAAACTCTTGGAATTTTGAGTGGAGAATTATGGAAGTTATGGGAATAATGTGTGACCCTTTGTTTTTGTGAGTGGAGAGTCCACCCACATGATGAGGGGAGAGGTGGGGGCACCTCTTGGGGCGTGCTACCCCTTGGGGGCTGCCTCCCCCTCCTATATATAGATGGGTGGAGACCCCTCTACACACTCATTCCTCCATCTCTCATATGCCCTTTGGTTGGCATCTTCCTCCCCTTGCTAGCTGATCCAGTTTCACGAGTACGGTGCTTAGGCGAAGCCCTGCTCAAGATCTTCTCTACCACCACCACCACTATGTTGTAGTGCTGCTGGAGTTCCCGAGGATCCACTACTTCCGCTACCCAACTGGAGCAAGGTGCGGAGGTCGTCACTGATCTGTACGTGTGACCGACTACGGAGACGCTGCCCGTTCGTGGCGTCAAGTCTTCATCACGACCTTGAGGTCGGCGAGTGTTCGACTACATCACCCACGAGAATAGTTCTCGTTAAATCTTTTGGTCTTCGAGGGTGAGTCCTTCTCAAACCGTTACAAGTGATCTTCTAGATGTGATCTTGGCTGTTACAACCGTAGGAAATTTTTTGTTTTCTATGCAACGAACCCTTCAGTGGTATCAGAGCCTCGTCTATGCGTAGATGCTTTGTACGGTTAGAACACATAGAGATGTGGGCGTTGATCCTCTAGTTGTTACCCTCTTTTGTGCACTTGTTCATATTGCGGCAATGTTGGATTGAAGCGGCCCTAAGCGCAGATTGCGTGTCACGCTTGACATACGGCTTGTACCGTATAAAGTGGCTTTGGGGGTGCCTGTTTCTCTAACATTAGTGATATGGCATTTGCAACGGAGGGCCCTGGAAAGGGATGAAAAGAAACAACTAGCGAATCAACGTTGTGGTTCTTGTCCGTAGGTAAGATCGGTTCTTTCCTAGGAAGCCCAAAACCACGTAAAATTTGCAAAGATAATTTAGAAGCGTCTAACTTGTTTTTGCAGGGCATGTGATGTGATATGGTCATTGTTACAAAATTGTTGTATGAAATGAGATTTATTGTAAACAACCGGCAGGAGCCATATGGTTGTGTTTTTCCTTTTTAAGGCCTGCGTGCTGTAGATATATCCATGAGATATATTGTAATGGAGAAGGACGACCATGGTGGTGGCGCCATGGACCTTGGTGCCGCGCCGGTGGCATGATGGAGATCATAACAAGACGCACAAGATGGAGATCTAATGCGAGAAGGACCATATCATATCACATTATCCATGCATGTGATGTTTATCCTTTTATGCATCTTATTTTGCTTAGTTACGATCATGATCGCTGCGGTAGCATTATAAGATGATCCCTCTCACTTAATATCAAGATAATTATATGTTCTTCCTTAGTATGCACCGTTAAGAAAGTTCGTCGTTTCGAGACACCACGTGATGATCGGGTGTGATAGACTCTACGTTCGCATACAACGGGTGTTTTCAAGCCTAGCATGTACAGACATGGCCTTGAAACACATGCAAATACTAAGGTTCTACTTGGCGAGCCTAGCATGTACAGACATGGCCTCGGAACATGGACCGAAAGGTTAAGCACGAGTCATATGGATGATATGATGAACCATATTGAGATGCTCGCCATTGCAGCTACACTGCCTCACGTGATGATCGGTCGTGGTGTAGTGAATTTGGTTCGTGTAATCACCAAAGACGACTCGAGGGATGTTGTTTTTGAGTGGGAGTTAGATGAACTCATTTTATCATGAACTAAATCAAAGTGAATTTGCATAGTTCGTTGTAGTCATTGGCATTTGTTTACTACCTTTGCGCTTAGCTATAATTGAGATAATAGAACTATAGAATTCTGGATATTTAACTTTACGGACTGGTACCGTATTGTTTGAGTGTCAATCTAAAGTTTAAAGTCTTATTGCAAACTTTAGCAAACCTTGCTTACTCCATGAAGTTTAATAATGTGTATTAAATCGAGAGTAACAATTCCAGTGTTAGTGTCTAAGTATCACACTTGCCTCCATGATCCTTGATATTCAAATGTTGTTTGTTATTATCAAGGTTATCTAGGAGCTGAAAGGATTGTTTCAGAAACTATCATGTGTGGAAGATATAGCGATATCTGAAACAATGTTTAGTTGCAATGTGATAGAGTAAAATTTAGTGAGAAACATGTTCTCATATTGTATGAGAATTTGTGAAGGTTGGAGACACTATGTGTCCTAATCTCTCAAAAATGTTTTGGGAACTAATATTGTACTCACAGTTTGTCCCTATGAGCTATGGTAGTTTTGTCATGATAGGATGAATGGAAGATGTAGGTAAAATGTTTACTACACTATAAGATTACTAAAGAATGGAATTTGGAAGAACACCAAACATTTGATGACGGTGATCTACATCAAAGTGAGAATCAAAGGGTGTTAGTATTTGACTAACACACTTTGGAGTATGTGTCATTTGAATGGTGCCACAAGTGATGTTGATAAATTCTTCTAAAAAGGAAATGAATTGCTTAAAGAGGATCTGAAAAATATTTTGGCGAAAAAGAAAAAGGAAAAGACTGGAAATGTCCAGCTCGGGTATATAGATGATATACATGTTATGGGTATATTCATTGCTTGTTAAACAGCGTGATTCTTGAGTATTGGATACTGATTGGTTGGTATGAAGTGTCATACGGAACAACGCAATACAAGAGTTGCAATGGCCTGAGTAACTAGCAAATGAATATGGGATGATTCTCATCAAGAACAAAATAAAGTGTTATTGTGTTTATCGTTGGAATTAAACCTAGCCTTCAAGATTTATTTGAATAATTGTTATTCTGTTCTGGTGTTATACGAACAATAGTTGTTCAAATTATCACCATATTCATAGAAGATGGATGAAATCTATAAATCTTGTTGGAGAAATCACATCCATAATACCTGATGCTAAACATGTCGCAAGACAAATGATTAGAAGATCACTTATGAGTGACACCACCGTTTAAATCATATTGGAAAGAAAACATGAAGAAACTCCATGTTTGATGGAATTTTTGAGTCTTTTGATTTTGAATCAACTGACGCTTGTAAGAATTTCCTAGAAATGATTGAAACTCCGTTCATAGGCAAAGAAGGACGGACGACTAACTTATTGGACATTATACATGTTGATGTGTATAGTAGCCGTGTGTGGTGGGTCTTATAACTTCATATACTTTAACCGAGGTTTTGAGTGGATATATGTATATATTTACTTGATAAGGAAGAAGTATGAAATGTTTGAAAATGTTCAAATAAATTTCAAGATGAAGTGAAAATCATTGTAACGAGAAAATAAGAGTTTATGATTGGATCATAAAAGAAGATTTTGAGTTAAAAGTTTAGCAAATGCCTGAGAGTTTAGGAATCGTTCCAAAACTTGCATTTCCCGAAACACCATAGGAGTATGGAGTGTTCGAGAGATGTAATCAAACCTTGTTTGACATGGTAAGGATCAAAGGTGTTATTTATAAAATTGCCATTATATTTTAAGGATTAAGCTTTAGAGACTACCGCTTTTCACTGAAAAGAGCGCCATCGAGATCCGTTGAAATGACACCATATAAGTTATGGAATGGGATAAAACCCAATTTGTCTTTTCTTAAATTTTGGTATGCAAGGCATATGTAAAATGTTTACAACCAAAGTCGGATAAAATGCGTCTTTGTAAGTTATCCCAAAGTAACCGTTGGGTATTCCTCCATAACACTAAAGACAAAAGTGTTTTGTGGCTAAGTGCATCAAGTTTCTTGAGAAGGAATTTTTTGCGAAAAGTTAAGTGGGAGGACAGTAGAACTTCGATTAGGTTGTTGAACCTAAGATTTATGTGCTAAGTGGCGCAGCGCCGGAAAGTGTCCCGGAAGCGGCCGCAATGCTCTTGGCTCCCGTGTCCCAAAGGTTGTGGTCACGGCGATCTAAGTTCCTATTGAACTACGTAGTTCGGGTAATCGATCAAATAGAAAGATTTGAGGTTGAATCATTGTTATTTGATAATAATGGACCGACTACATGCAAAGAAGCAATGATGGGCCCTGACTCCGTCAAAATGGCTAGAAGCTATAAAATCCGTGATAGTTCCATACACGAGAAACCAAGTTTCTGAACTTGGAAGACCCTCTAGATACCGTGTTTGGATCTATAAAGAAACAGACGTGGATGTTCTCACATCTATGAAATATTCGACATATCGTTAAAATGGTTTACGATTATGTTCAAAGAGTTGGCTATGACAAGATTTGATCTTTCATAACGATATTTAGTCTGGACGGATTATTGTAGCAACCACTACATATGCTAGTTTTGGTATATGGTAGTTGAACAAACGGAACAACGTTCTTCTAATAGAATGGTTACCTAGGACGTGTACAGGACACGGTCCAAAGGGTTCTGTTAATTCAAAGGATGCTAAAATAGCATGCAAATTTCAATGGTTGAAATAAGCATTCGCGGAGTTGGAATCTTCATCATGATGAAATTGTTAAAACGTTTAGTTTCATCAGAGACGGTGAAGATGCTTGCTTTTGCAAGAAATTAAGTGGGAGCGCTGAGACATATTTCTAATACATTATGTAGAAGACATATTGTGGATTGGAAATGATGTATCTTTTATTGACACGGGTGAAGTTTCATTGAAAATTTGATTTTAATGGAAGATTTGGGAAAAACCAGAATATTGGACATCAATGTCTATGCAGATAGATTGAGGTTCTAATATGGTTATGCCAAAGTACATAGATGAGGTATTGAATGAAGTTCAATATGGAAACGACGAGAAAAGTTCTTGCCGCATGGAAAAGTTTGAAGCGAGATTCAAGTGTTTTGACACTTGGTGAGTAAAACCACATGAATGATTTGATCAATCATGTACACCATGATATGTACAATTCCAGAATGTCCTATGCTCTAAATGTTATGAGCATATACCAGAATGATTCATAAGATGATCATTGGACAATAGTAAAGATATCCTTACGTGCTTTGGAAGGACTAAGAATATATATTATGTATGTTGGACAATAGTTCATTGTAAAGTGTTACATTGATACTAGTTTTGTCGCAAGATACAATCTAAATTTATCTCAATTTTGGCGGTATGTTAAGGTGGCAAAATGTAATGGAAGAAAGTTCCATGATAGATTTGGAATAGTTTCAAATGGATTTGGATGAGTTCCAAAGTTAAGGCATTATAACGAATACTACAACGAAAGGCTAAGTATATGACTGCTCTAGCAGCAGCAAAGGAGGGCATTTGTGTCAACAAGTTTGTTTGACAAACTAGGTGTAGTTCAAAACGGGCTAATACTATGAAGATCTATTGTATGACAATAGATTCAACATGTTTTGAGCTCAAGGGACTAAGGTCTCACCGGAGGACCAAATTTATGCAATGCCATCTCATTAGTGAATGAGTGATGCGTAGAGACGCAAAGAAATGCAAATACACACGGACCTGAAGTGTCAGATCTGGAGATTAGGTTTACCACTAGCAATGCGTATGGATAACAGCTGAATGCCATAGGTGTTGGATGCGCAAGTACCAAACTAGATTATTGACTCTAGTGCAAGTGGGAGACTGAAGGGAATATGCCCGAGAGGCAATAATAAAGTGGTTATTATCTTATTCCATGTTTATGATAAATGTTTATTTTCATGCTATAATTGTGTTAACCGGAAACGTTAATACATGTGTGTTTAATAAACAAAGAAAAGGTTCCTAGTAATGTCTCTCTTTATACTAGCTTGTTGATTAACGGATGATCAAGGTTTCCTGATCATTGACATTGAATGTCGTTAATAACAAGGTCATATCATTGGAGAATGATGTGATGAACATACACCCACAGTAGTTATAGCAATACGATCATGTCATCAAAGTTTCTATTGTTGTATCAAACTTTCACGAAGTAACCCTAAGCCTTAGACCATGAGATCACGTCAATCACTGACACCGGAAGAGTACTTTGATTCCATCAAACGTCACACCGTAACAGGGTGATTATAAAGGTGTCGTTGGGTACTTGTAAAGTGTTAGTTGAGGCTCGTGGATCAAGAGTGGGATTTGTCCATCCAGATGACGGAGAGATATACTCTGGGCCCTCTCGGTGATATCACATTGACATCGCTTGCAAGCACGTGACTGGCTCACGAGGATGTTATATCACGGAACGAGTAAAGAGTACTTGTCGGTAACGAGATCGAACTAGGTATGGAAGATACCAAATGATCGGATCTCGGACAAGTAAAATATCGCGAGACAAAAGGAATTGGTTACCGAGTAATGGTTCACACGATCACTAGTTCATCGTTGAGTAAGTGGGAGTCATCATGGATCTCCAGATCCCTCTGATGATTATTGATCGGAGAAGAGTCTCTATCATGTCCATTTTATTCACGAACCGTAGGGTGACACACTTAAGGATTCGTTGACGCGTTTGAGTGGATACGGAACGCCGGAGAATATACTGGACAGCACATGGACTGTTTTGATAAAACTGCTGGAATAGTTTCGGTATATCAAAATAGTGCAAGGGGATAATTGTTAATGTGTTCATTGAATGAAGTGTTCATCAATGAAGTACTCATTAAATGAAGTGTTCATTAATTTGAGTGACATTAAACAAGATAATTAAAAGTGTTTTAATGTGATAAACTCTTGGAATTTTGAGTGGAGAATTATGGAAGTTATGGGAATAATGTGTGACCCTTTGTTTTTGTGAGTGGAGAGTCCACCCACATGATGAGGGGAGAGGTGGGGGCACCTCTTGGGGCGTGCTACCCCTTGGGGGCTGCCTCCCCCTCCTATATATAGATGGGTGGAGACCCCTCTACACACTCATTCCTCCATCTCTCATATGCCCTTTGGTTGGCATCTTCCTCCCCTTGCTAGCTGATCCAGTTTCACGAGTACGGTGCTTAGGCGAAGCCCTGCTCAAGATCTTCTCTACCACCACCACCACTATGTTGTAGTGCTGCTGGAGTTCCCGAGGATCCACTACTTCCGCTGCCCAACTGGAGCAAGGGGCGGAGGTCGTCACTGATCTGTACGTGTGACCGACTACGGAGACGCTGCCCGTTCGTGGCGTCAAGTCTTCATCACGACCTTGAGGTCGGCGAGTGTTCGACTACATCACCCACGAGAATAGTTCTCGTTAAAGCTTTTGGTCTTCGAGGGTGAGTCCTTCTCAAACCGTTACAAGTGATCTTCTAGATGTGATCTTGGCTGTTACAACCATAGGAAAATTTTTGTTTTCTATGCAACGAACCCTTCACCCTCTTGATAGAAAGCTAACGAACAGATCTGCCTAATCACGGATGGAAATATTCATAAGAGGATAGGGATAAATTTCAAAAAATAGAGTTGTGAAACCTCTAACCGAGAAAACCAGCACATCTCCTGTTAGGGATCGGCGCAGAAAACAAAAAATTTCCTACCTACGAGTCCCGAACCCAAGATCTATGCTATGGTGATGTATGTAACGGAAGGAATCGGTGTTCATACCTTTGAAGATCGAAAGATGAAACGTTCCTCGAACATGTTTGGCGTAGACTATGAACCTACGACCTCCATGTCGTGTTGAAGAACCTCCGACGATGAAGTAGCACCACATGTGTAGTGCCTCGCGGGATTACAAACATACAGTGGAACCGACGTCCCTCCGGGCTCCGAACCAGAAGAGCGGCGGAAAGAAGATTGATCCGGATCCCGATTCCGGCAGAGCGACAGCGTCCGGATGATGGTGAAACCCCCAACCAGGTGCAAACTCCAAACCAGGGGAGTCCGCTCTAGGTCGAAGAAAGAGAGAGAGAGAGAAACTCAATGTTGTGTTGAGAAAAGGCACCCCCACCCCTCCTTTTATAGGCCAAGGAGGGGGGAACTCTCCTCCCCTCCCCATGTGGGAATAAATCCCACAAGGGGGGGGTGCACCGGCCATGGGGGGCATGGGCCCCTCCCTTGGCGCCTAGCCCAAGGGGGGAGGCTCCCCCTTCCCCTCATGGGCCTTTTAAGGCCCATATGCCTTTTTCTCCTTTTTAATTAATTTTTAAATCATTTTTAATATTTAATTCTATCAATTAAATAATAAAACATATTTAAACATCAATATATATTACTTTTAACCTTTCAAAATATCCGGAACAGCTTCCGGCACCTCCCGGTACATTTCCGGTGTTTTCTCTCTTTTCACCAATGATCCCGAATCAATCCTTAATGCATCGATTTCCCTTAAGTGTGACACCCTACGGTCCGGGAAACAGTAGACATGATCGAGACACTCTCTGACCAATGACCATCATGTGGGATCTGGTTACAATCCTTGATGTGCCCCTACGCTTCCATCGAATAAACTTCATCGTTGTTGAACCGTTAACAATATGACTTGATCCGTTTGTGCTTCGGTACTATGTTTGTCCGAGGTATGATCGTCGGTATCCAATACCTAGTTCTTCCTCGTCTCCGACATAACATGTTTACTCGTCTGTGAATATTACATCTCTTGTGACCTAGTCACTGGCTTGCAAGCTATTGATGCAACACCACGGAGTGGGCCTAGAGTACCTATCCGTCACTCGGATTGACAAATCCCGCTCTGATATATTTCATACTCCTCAACATATCTACTTCGGAATACCCAAGATACACCTTTTCAGTTACCATGTTTCAATGTAACGGTTAATGCACTCAAAGCATCCTAATAGATAGCAATTATGTATGATCATCACGGTCTAAGGATTCAGTCACTATGTTATTAAGTCATCGCAATGATGAACTTATGTGACTTGATCACACTGCAATGCTTAAGGTGGGTGTGTGTCCATCACATCATTCTCCTAATGATATGACCTCATTGTCAATATACTATTATGTTCTCATGATCAGGAAACCTTGATCATCAATTGCCCAATGAGCTAGTATGCATGAGTTTAACTAGGGACCAGGTTGTTATATATCACACGTGTATTAATGTTTCCGATTAATACAGTTCTAGCACAATATATAATGTATTATGAACAAACAAATATGTGACAAATATCTTTATTAATTTGCCTCTAGGGCACATATCCAACAGTCTCCCACTTGCACTAGAGTACAAATTACACTAGTTTACATCAGGTATGTATCTAACACCAATAGTCTCTCGGTGTTGTTCAAACTTGGCTTGTGGAAGAGGTTTAGTCATTGGGTCTGACGGATTCAGATCCGTATGTATTTTGCAAATCCTAGTATCACCATCCTTGACGTAGTCCCGCGTCACATGGAAACGCCGGAAAAAATGCTTGGTTGTAGAGTGAGTCCTCGGCTCCCTTGCGTTAGCAATGGCACCCGTATTATCGCAATAAATGCTAACAGGGTCAATGCAACTAGGGAATACGCCAAGCTCGATGACGAACTTCTTCAGCCAATGCGCTTCATTTGACGCTTCGCAAGCGGCAATATACTCCGACTCCATCGTAGATTGGGTGACGACTGACTGCTTGCCGCTCCTCCAGCTAATCGCACCACCATTCAACATAAACACGTATCCCGTCTGGGATTTTGAGTCATCGGGATCAATACCAAGACTGGCATCGACGTAACCTGTTACAGAGAGCTCTTCTTCGCATCCTCCATAGATGTAAGGCCCGATATGCGGTACTATTCCAGATCTAGATGTTTCCATCCAGATCCGGAGACGAAGCACATATCGGACCCACCGCGACATATGACATAGCCATATGCCCCGGATTTCCAACATGATATCACAACATTACAGATACAAAGATACAACATCTCATACGATCGGCATACAACTGCCTTAAATAGAATACATCCGCGGAAGGTACATGTCTGAGTACAGACTACAATCAAGTGCCTACTGGCAAAGAGAAAAACATCTGTGACGCCCCCAAAATCAATCCGTGTACAGTAATCATACAACAGGGTACACGACTGAGATTAGGGTGCCACAGTGAGAATATCACAGCACAACACTAAACAAAAAAGGATAAAAAAATATGTTACGAAAAAGGGGGGGTCACGCGGACCCGAATACATAAGTCATACAAGCCATAATATCTGACTACAGACATAGTTAGTCAAGTTTTGCCTTAAGAAGGCTAGCACAAATCACATCAGAGATACAGATCGAAAAGGCGAGGCCTCCTGCCTGGGATCCACCGAATTACTCCTGGTCAACGGGGAACTCGACGTCGTAGTAGGCGCCTCCGGGGTACTCCTACTCCTGGGCTCCAACGTCGGCTGCAGCGGCCGATCAGGAAAAGCGAAAAGGGGAAATAAAGTAGGTGAGTATCTAGTATACTCGCGAGTCTTCCGTCCGCTACTAAGCATTATGCATTGTATCAACGGAAAGAAGAGGCTGTATATAGTAGACTGAAAGACAGAAAACCAGAGCAAGGGTAAGAAGCTAGGCCTAACGAAGACTAGCATCTTCCGACGATGTCTTGCAGCATGAGGTAAGAATCAGCCAACAGTTTATATAAAGCATAAAGTAACAATGCAGCAGAAGTCGCTGCAGCATTGTATAATAATAAGTTGTAATAATTAGCAATGCCTCCGAGTTCACCTCCTCGACATCCCCGCGAGGAAGAAAACCGAGAACCATACAGTTTAATAATAATAGTTTCTAGTGGTAAGATCCAGCTTCAGCATAAAGCGTCCTGTTACCGTGGACACGGCTATTCGAATAGATTAGTCTTCCCTGCAGGGGTGCACTTGTGTTACGCTACACGCACGGATCTCCAGGGTGGCGGGAACCTTGTTAGGGAACGCTCCACCGAGGCTATCCGACACTCCGTAGCCCATCTTTCAAACTCAACAGAGAGGTCATCCGCCGGACTATATCCTATGTACGCGGGGCTTTGGACCCTAACCCCGACGTACTCTTTCACAGTGCGAGGCTGGCCGGTGAAGTTAAATCAAAGCAAATACAAATCACACTGCCGCGGCAAATAAGACAACACCACTTCCCGGCGCAGGCCGCGGTACTGCTGACGTCTGAAAAGTCCTCGGACGACACTACGAAGCAGAGGATCCCATAACTCGTAATTCCCACGGGTAGGTAGTGCGTACATGGCATATAGACAACTCAAGACATTCACTGAACCATTTAGTATTTTAATTAACCTGCGTGACAACCGTTATCGTTGCCTCGACTTAACTGACCCGCGGACAACGGCAGCAGCCAGGACCACCCGTACATCGGTGCCTGCCCTGTCGTCCCACCAAGTCACTGCGGTTACCAAAAAGGTGAACCGTCTCCTTACCTTGTCTCGCGTGTGCTCCTAGAGGAGCTCGACTTTCGTAGTTTGGTAACTCTCGCGGCCAACGATCAGGGGCCAAGCACACCTGTACACTGGTCGTGCCCTCCCTGTCGTCCCGCCGCAATACCTCTCGCGGGCACCGTTGGGTCGCCCGACTTCTTACCTGAAGGACAACCATTTCTCAGGTACCTAGAGCGGCTATACAGAGTCAGCAACGAGTGGAGTACAAGGATTACTCCTTGATAGCTCACACTTGATTGTGGCTCGGCGGAGCCGAGCTAGGGGGCCTCAGGCGGTGTCTGCATTGTACCGTACCTGTGCAGTTATAATATTTGTATCCGCGTTCACTCCCCTGAGTGATCACGGCCCTCTATCTAATCCTAGCTAACAATGCGCAGGGCTCACTGCTGAATAATGCATAATCATAATAATAGGCAGCATAGGATAAAGGAGGTACATCAAGGGGCGACAATGACAGGTTATGCAATTGAATAGGTAAGAAACGTAGCAGCAGCAGTAAAAATGCCTAGTGCAAGAAATGTACGGAAAGATAGGCGATATCTAGGGAAGATAATGGCTCTGCTTGCCTGGAAGCTCGACGGTAGGGGCAGGGTCGTCGACGAAGTAGTCGTACCCGGCAGCAGAGTAGTCGGCGGTAGCAGCGGGGTCTACCGGAGATTAAGGGGGGAGGAAACAGTAAATACACGGAAATAATATACAAACATATGCATGACATGACAGATGAAATGTTAACGGTGTTCTAACGCAGTGCAATGCATGTTGCTCGGAGCGGAAATTTAATCCGGGGATGAACTGCCAGCTCCGGGTGATTACCGGACAGGGTGTCCGGAGGGGGAAGGGTTCATGCCGGAGGTGTCGTGGACATCCGACAAACGTGTGGATGGTGTAACCGTGCTAATTGAGACAATACGGACAACTTTTATGTTCAGAACATTTCCATCCGAAAAGTTTTACCGGTACCGGGTAATTACCGGAGAGACGATCCGGAGGGGGAAAGTCTCGGGTTCGGTATGTTAGAGGGGTGTGGTGGGGGTATGGGTAGCGTATTCTTATTCTTTATATTTTTCTGATCAATTTTGATATGTAAATTATTTTCATCTTATTTACGGTTTATTTTATATGATTTTCTAAAGTTTAATTGATCTTCGAGAATATTTTCAGTCAAATTAATAACAGTAAATACTTTTTTTAATCAGACGGAGCCAGCCACAGTCAATGACATGTGGGGCCGGTGGGTACAGTTAATAGATGACCAGTCAAGGTTGACTGGTCAACAGGGTCAATGTGGGACCCATTTGTCACTGTCCCATTTATGGTTTTCTCTGAATTTTCGAAGTATGAGAAATTTATGTCTTTAAACACACTTAGCTGTTTTTAGGAGGCTACGGTTTATTGTTCCGCACATCAGACAAATTAGCGCCCTATGTAAAATCTGAGTGCATTGCAATGATCTACAAATAGGTACAAATTGCATTCATATTATAGTTCGTTTGCTTAATCAAAACTTTGTTTGAAAAGTGCCACTTGCTGCAAATTCCAGAAATTGTTAAACTTAACAGAACATAACACCTTGTGATTTTCATAGGAATTTATTCATACATCAAATGGAGTTGGTCCAGTGAGGTATTCTGAAGTTGTTTATGTGGGGAACATGCCCATGCAATTTGCATTATTTATCAAAGTCAATAACACCAAGTTTTGGGCTCATGAAGTCGTTAAGGTAATGTTTCTAACTTAGCAAAAAAAAATTGCTAAGTTTGGAAATATCTGTTTTAACTGGAAGTACCCTTTTGCAAGATTTATCGTGATTAACCTATTCATAATTTGGCGTTAGTCCAATAGAATGAAATCATCGTTGGCATGTCTAGTTTCGGGATCTATAACGTTTACCCATATTGAACTCTGTTTGATGTGACTTTTGACGCTGTTAAGGGAGCACCGACAACAAGCAGTAGTAGCCAGTACAAGATCCAACACCAAATTCAGTAATACTTTGCACATGAGAGGCTCACGGTGGAGAAGCTCGATGAGTAGGAGCAGCCCTCACGCCGGCGCCACGGCGGCGCCAAGCTCCAGCGACGGCCAGGGCGGCTAGATGGAGTTCGGGGAGGGGAGCACAGGGCGGGGTGGTCGACGGCGCGGGGCGCCTGATGTAGAGGAGGTTCTGCAGGGAGGGGGCATCGCGGTCTGGAGCTTAAGGGGGCGACGTGGAGGTGGCCGGCGGCGCCAGAGCCACGACGCGGCGAGCTGTGGTGGGGGAGCACCATGGGTGGCTAGGGTTCATCGAGGGAAGCGCGAGGAGGAGGCTGGTCGGCGCATCAATCCGGTGGAGGAGGGGCGCCACCGCGTGGTGGTTCGAGAGGGAGTAGCGGGGCGGCCCGGACCGCCGGCACTGGCCGGATCGACCGGCGCAGCCGCGGAGCTAGGAGGTGGGACGGGACCGAGAGGGGGTCAGGAGGGAGATGGGGATCGTGGGGGGATCCAGAGAGAGAGATCGAGGAGGGGTCCGGCCTGGCTTCTCTAGGCGCCAGGGTGGCCCGAGGTGGGCTGGGTTGGCTTCGCCCTGGGCGATTCCCTTTTCTCTCTTTTTTTTGCGTTTTTCTTTTATGTTTTGTTATTTATTTTCCTTTTGTATTTGTTTTTAACTAGTTTTACAATTTTGTAAATGGTGTTACTTATCCCTAAATTAGAGGGGCACCAAAAAACCCATGCCACAATAAGTCTGGGATTTAATAAATTCATTTAATATTTGTTTTACAATTTCAACCAGCAAAAGGTGTTGTTTTGCTGATGTCAGGAATTGTTGGAGTTATTCAATTACCTAATAAATCCCCACATCCATATGGACATGAAGCCATGATTATTTGGCATTTTACAAAAGTGGTTGCAAGATTTTTGGTCAAAGTTTTAATTGCAACATTATTTTTAAATATCCACCAAAAGCATTTGGAATTTGTTTTGATTCAAAAATGATCAAGGCAAGGATTAACAACAGTGATTAGCAACAGTAATGGTCAACAATCATAGTGATTACTGTTGGGTTACTGTAGCGTGACACCCGGGGTGTTACAAATCTCCACCACTACAAAGAATTCTCGTCCCGAGAATTAAAAAGTAGTGGTAGGGGTAAAATTTTGGTTTCGTATTCTAACGAATCTTCTTGGAATTGTTTCCCATCTCAAAGTATTTAATCCTTCATGTTGTTGTCTTCATTTCTCTGTTTCAGTGCATCTCGACGAGTTGTTATCCTTTCTTCGGTGTCTTCATCGTACTTACGAATAGGCTAGTAGGAAAATTCCAGGGGGGTCGGATTGGTACCAGGTTAATCAACCGAGGTTGTCCGAGGTAATGGGGTACAAAGAATCTCTTCCGAGTTTAACTCCGGGGAATACAACGAGAGAAAACAAATGAAGATATGCGGGTTTCAAGCGGATGGGCATCTATTTGATGCCGATGACGGATGATGAAAGAGGGGTACATAGCATCAGGCGTAAGCAATGAGTCTGATATCGGACCGAACATCACAAGGTAGGGGACATGTGAATCACATACGAGGTCAAGCACGGGAATAACCTCGGAAACAGAAGAGTAAAGGAGAGTCAGGTTTCGGTCCTGTGGAACTGTGGTTATGGGCCCACCAAGAATAGGGAGGGTGGTGACATGTTATGCGATCACGACGCAAGGTTTGTCAGAGAACAGTTTGTCAGCTATGTCATCAACAATGTCGGTACCAAGGGCGAGGGACGCATAGAACCATTTTCCTGCTCGTTTAGACGAGGCGGACCCATTGACAAAGTTCTTGTCCATCGGTGGTCACCGAAAAGTCAGCAACAATAGTAACAGGTTGTACGGACAAGTAGTACTCCGAAGTGTTTGCATAAGCAGGGAATTTTCACTGCTCAGGTAATTTATATCAAAAGAAAAGGTTAAATAGACCAATGGAAGAAAAAAAAAGGTGATGATACACAAGTATCGGTTGTATACCTTTCCCAATGGAAAGCAGAGCAAGAAATGCATGACCAAGTTCGTATTAGCAGGGAGTCAACGGAGGTGGTCGATGATAACACAAATCATCGAGGGCAAAGATGGAATTTCTCACCATGAATTCAATTGATACTTGGAAAAAATCCAATGTTTATGAGGAACACGACACCTTATATCGAGAGGTTTCAGAGGAAGCCATCGAACAGCGACAACATAAAGAAAGGGATGGTGAACAAAAGGTATTCAGTGTTCTCGGTTGACGATAACCCAGAACCTGTGGATTGGCAAAAATTGATGAGAAGTATTGCACCAGCAAGAATTCATAAGAGGTGGTGCAATGCCATAATATCGTCGAGATACCAGGGGGGTTAATTTCTCGAAGGTGGAATACGATAGAAGTTGAACTCGATTGTGACTTGTAGAAGACAAGTGTTCCTCGTTGCTTGAGAAATGGAATCCAAGTAGAACATCATGGTCAGGACCATGGTAGCAAGGGACCCAATCATAGATGCAAGAAGAATTTATACCAAGGGGATTATTATCATTACAAGGAGCTTTCATGATAAGTTCTACATCGTATCCATGGGCATGAACACAAAGGTTCAGGGTCGCCTCCCACTTCTTCAATGCAATACCTTTCAATTCACTTCTCGATTTCGATGAAGTTGTCGTGTTGGAATTTTATCTGGCGTAACACCAGTAGAGTATGACCCGTAGAATTTTCTAGCTTCATACAGATGATGGAGGTATAGATACCACCCATCGAGATATTTTTACGAATCTATTCGACAAATATCAGAAGTAAGGGGTACATCTTTAAAAGTAGAGTACCTAGGTCAAATTAGAGGATATGACTCAACAAAGCCAATTCGTATCAAGGGAAGAACTCAAGGTTTTTAGAATATGCAAGACCAGTAAAATAATAATCCACCAAAGGATCCGGTGAACCGCAGGGAATCTGATATGAGTATCGGTACTCGACCAGGGGAACAAATCATGCAAAGGCATCAGATGATAAGAGCATCTGAATAATTCGACGCTTAAGTTCAAAGGAAATTTGATTTACAATAGGGGATATCAGAAGCAGATGTTCTGACCATGGGTATATAAGTTGGACAGACTTATACGGACAATCAACAAAGGTTTGATTTTCCGAGATCCAGCTCATGTCCGGAATGACGTCTGAGCCAGAAGAATGACTTCATAGGGATCAATGGATGATTGGGTGCATTCGCACACATTATGATTTCCATACCATCAATATGACAAGTACAAGGGATGTCAATGAAGAATACTTAGACATATGGAGTCAGCCATAATGTAAGAAGGTAAGAAGAACCTCCAAAGTAGTAGGCTTCCGAGTATTTCCAAAACATCGGAGAGTATCCCAGGATATCTTGCAAACACAAGAACATCGGGCAATGAAGGTACGATAGCAAGGATGGGTAGTTATCCAAGGGGATTTACCGGTGGTACATGATTATAGAGGAAATGAGCACATAAGGCTCAAGAGTTTTATCGGAGAGTATCTCCGGGATCTTCTGGTGAAGTAAGCGATCATCGGGGGAAGGGCTCTCCGAAATGAAGGAGGTGCGAGAACCTAGAGTTAGAGTTAGCAAAAATATTTAACCCGAAAGGAAGAGAGAGCAGAGTCCCAGAGTAAAGGTACGGAGAAAAAGATCCTAATTCCACCCAGTTTTGCGACGTGGGCCGATAAGCCACACGACACTTTTAGTAAAGTAGTTTTGCAAAGACTAGACTCGACTTCGACCAAGGAGTTGGAAGGGGGTGTCCTACAGGCAGTCGGCTCTGATACCAACTTGTGACGCTCCCAAAATCAATCCGTGTACAGTAATCATACACGCAGGGTACACGACTGAGATTAGGGTGCCACGGTGAGAATATCACAGCACAACACTAAACACAAAAGGATAAACAAATATGTTACAAAAAAGGGGGCTCACGCGGACCCGAATACATAAGTCATACAAGCCATAATATCTGAGTACAGACATAGTTAGTCAAGTTTTTCCTTAAGAAGGCTAGCACAAATCACATCAGACATACAGATCGAAAAGGTGAGGCCTCCTGCCTGGGATCCACCGAACTACTCCTGGTCAACGGGGAACTCGACGTCGTAGTAGGCGCGTCCGGGGTACTCCTGCTCCTGGGCTCCAACGTCGGCTGCAGCGGCCGATCAGGCAAAGCGAAAAGGAGAAATAAAGCAGGTGAGTATCTAGTATACCCGCGAGTCTTACGTCCGCTACTAAGCATTATGCATTGTATCAACGGAAAGAAGAGGCTGTATATAGTGGACTGAAAGATAGAAAACCAGAGCAAGGGTAAGAAGCTAGGCCTAACGAAGACTAGCATCTTCCGACGATGTCTTGCAGCATGAGGTAAGAATCAGCCAACAGTTTATATAAAGCATAAAGTAACAATGCAGCAGAAGTTGCTGCAGCATTGTATAATAATAAGTTGTAATAATTAGCAATGCCTCCGAGTTCACCTCCTCGACATCCCTGCGAGGAAGCAAACCCAGAACCATACAGTTTAATAATAATAGTTTTCTAGTGGTAAGATCCAGCTTGAGCATAAAGCGTCCTGTTACCGTGGACACGGCTATTCGAATAGATTAATCTTCCCTGCAGGGGTGCACTTGTGTTACGCTACACGCACGGATCTTCAGGGTGGAGGGAACCTTGTTAGGGAACGCTCCACCGAGGCTATCCGAAACTCCGTAGCCCATCTTTCAAACTCAACAGAGTGGTCATCCGTCGGACTATATCCTATGTACGCGGGGCTTTGGACCCTAACCCCGACGTACTCTTTCACAGTGCGAGGCTGGCCGGTGAAGTTAAATCAAAGCAAATACAAATCACACTGCCGCGGCAAATAAGACAACACTACTTCCCGGCGCAGGCCGCGGTACTGCTGACGTCTGAAAAGTCCTCGGACGACACTACGAAGCAGAGGAGCCCATAACTCGTAATTCCCACGTGTAGGTAGTGCGTACATGGCATATAGCCAACTCAAGACATTCACTGAACCATTTAGTATTTTAATTAACCTGCGTGACAACTGTTATCGTTGCCTCGACTTAACTGACCCGCGGACAACGGCAGCAGCCAGGACCACCCGTACATCGGTGCCTGCCCTGTCGTCCCACCAAGTCACTGCGGTTACCAACAAGGTGAACCGTCTCCTTACCTTGTCTCGCGTGTGCTCCTGGAGGAGCTCGACTTTCGTAGTTTGGTAACTCTCGCGGCCAACGATCAGGGGCCAAGCACACCGGTACACTGGTCGTGCCCTCCCTGTCGTCCCGTCGCAATACCTCTCGCGGGCACCGTTGGGTCGCCCGACTTCTTACCTGAAGGACAACCATTTCTCAGGTACCTAGAGCGGCTATACAGAGTCAGCAACGAGTGGAGTACAAGGATTACTCCTTGATAGCTCACACTTGATGGTGGCTCGGCAGAGCCGGGCTAGGGGGCCTCAGGCGGTGTCTGCATTTTACCGTACCTGTGCAGTTATAATATTTGTATTCGTGTTCACTCCCCTGAGTGATCAAGACCCTCTATCTAATCCTAGCTAACAATGCGCAGGGCTCACTGCTGAATAACGCATAATAATAATAATAATAATAATAATAATAATAATAATAATAATAATAATAATAATAATAATAATAATAGGCAGCATAGGATAAAGGAGGTACATCAAGGGGCGACAATGACAGGTTATGCAATTGAATAGGTAAGCAACGTAGCAGCAGCAGTAACAATGCCTAGTGCAAGAAATGTACGGAAAGATAGGCGATATCTGGGGAAGAGAATGGCTCTGCTTGCCTGGAAGCTCGACGGTAGGGGCAGGGTCGTCGACGAAGTAGTCCTACCCGGCAGCAGAGTAGTCGGCGGTAGCAGCGGGGTCTACCGGAGATTAAGGGGGGAGGAAACAGCAAATACACGGCAATAATATACAAACATATGCATGACATGACAGATGAAATGTTAACGGTGTTCTAACGCAGTGCAATGCACGTTGCTCGGAGCGGAAATTTAATCCGGGGATGAACTGCCAGCTCCGGGTGATTACCGGACAGGGTGTCCGGAGGGGGAAGGGTTCATGCCGAATGTGTCGTGGACATCCGACAAATGTGTGGATGGTGTAACCGTGCTAGTTGAGACAATACGAACAACTTTTATGTTCAGAACATTTCCATCCAGAAAGTTTTACCGGTACCGGGTAATTAGCGGACAGACGATCCGGAGGGGGAAAGTCTCGAGTTCGGTATGTTAGAGGGGTGTGGTGGGGGTATGGGTAGCGTATTCTTATTCGTTATATTTTTCTGATCAATTTTGATATATAAATTATTTTCATCTTATTTACGGTTTATTTTATATGATTTTCTAAAGTTTAATTGATCTTCGAGAATATTTTCAGTCAAATTAATAACAGTAAATACTTTTTATAATCAGACGAAGCCAGCCACAGTCAATGACATGTGGGGCCGGTGGGTAAAGTTAATAGTGGACCAGTCAAGGTTGACTGGTCAATAGGGTCAATGTGGGACCCATTTGTCACTGTCCCATTTATGGTTTTCTCTGAATTTTCTAAGTATGAGAATTTTATGTCTTTAAACACACTTAGCTGTTTTTAGGAGGCTACGTTTTATTGTTCCGCACATCAGACAAATTAGCGCCCTATGTAAAATCTGAGTGCATTGCAATGATCTACAAACAGGTACAAATTGCATTCATATTATAGTTCGTTTGCTTAATCAAAACTTTGTTTGAAAAGTGCCACCGGCTGCAAATTCCAGAAATTGTTAAACTTAACAGAACATAACACTTTGTGATTTTCATAGGAATTTATTCATACATCAAATGGAGTTGGTCCAGTGAGGTATTCTGAAGTTGTTTATGTGGGGAACATGCCCATGCAATTTGCATTATTTATTAACGTCAATAACACCAAGTTTTGGGCTCATGAAGTCGTTAAGGTAATGTTTCTAACTTAGCAAAAAAAATTGCTAAGTTTGGAAATTTCTGTTTTAACTGGAAGTACCATTTTGCAAGATTTATCGTGATTAACCTATTCATAATTTGGCGTTAGTCCAATAGAATGAAATCATCGTTGGCATGTCTAGTTTCGGGATCGATAACGTTTACCCATATTGAACTCTGTTTGATGTGAATTTTGACGTTGTTAAGGGAGCACCGACAACAAGCAGTAGTACCAAGTACAAGATCCAACACCAAATTTAGTAATACTTTGCACATGAGAGGCTCACAGTGGAGAAGCTCGATGAGTAGGAGCAGCCCTCACGTCGGCGCCACGGCGGCGCCAAGTGCCAGCGACGGTCGGGGCGGCTAGATGGAGTTCAGGGAGGGGAGCACAGGGCGGGGTGGTCGACGGCGCGGGGCGCCTGATGTAGAGGAGGTTCTGCAGCGAGGGGGCATCGCGGTCTGGAGCTTGAGGGGGCGACGTGGAGGTGGTCGGCGGCGCCAGAGCCACGACGCGGCGAGCTGTGGTGGGGGAGCACCATGGGGCGGCTAGGGTTCATCGAGGGAAGCGCGAGGAGGAGGCTGGTCGGCACATCAATCTGGTGGAGGAGGGGCGCCACCGCGTGGTGGTTCGAGAGGGAGTAGCGGGGCGGCCCGGACCGCCGGCACTGGCCGGATCGGCCGGCGCAGCCGCGGAGCCAGGAGGTGGGACGGGACCGAGAGGGGGTCGGGAGGGAGATGGGGATCGTGGGGGGATCCAGAGAGAGAGATCGAGGAGGGGGCCGGCCTGGCTTCTCTAGGCGCCAGGGTGGCCCGAGGTGGGCTGGGTTGGCTTCGCCCTGGGCGATTCCCTTTTCTCTCTTTTTTTGCATTTTTCTTTTATGTTTTGTTATTTATTTTCCTTTTGTATTTGTTTTTAACTAGTTTTACAATTTTGTAAATGGTGTTACTTATCCCTAAATTAGAGGGGCACCAAAAAACCCATGCCACAATAAGTCTGGGGATTTAATAAATTCATTTAATATTTGTTTTACAATTTCAACCAGCAAAAGGTGTTGTTTTGCTGATGTCAGGAATTGTTGGAGTTATTCAATTACCTAATAAATCCCCACATCCATATGGACATGAAGCCATGATTATTTGGCATTTTACAAAAGTGGTTGCAAGATTTTTGGTCAAAGTTTTAATTGCAACATTATTTTTAAATATCCACCAAAAGCATTTGGAATTTGTTTTGATTCAAAAATGATCAAGGCAAGGATTAACAACAGTGATTAGCAACAGTAATGGTCAACAATCATAGTGATTACTGTTGGGTTACTGTAGTGTGACACCCGGGGTGTTACAACATCGATCCACATAACCACACGGGTCCAGGCCCTCCGCCGGGATCCGCCTAACTAGTTGTCGTCGAGTCTCCACGTGAAACGTCGATCACCATACTTGTTGTCGATCAAGAACCCTGAAAAGAGTTTGGGGGTAGTATCATGAGTACAGAAGTACTCAGCATCCAACTGTAGTGGTCATCTGACCCAGCAAGGACTTCATCACTCGTCATTCTAGGAAAACTAGTAGTTTACGGTAAGGAAGGGGTAAGTGGTGAGGATGCTGCCGCACTAGCATTTATGAAGTGGCTAACGATCTAGAGAGTAAGATAAGAAGCCAAGCATTCGATGAGGAATCGCCTCCAACAAGTCTTGCTATCAACTACTTACGCAAACATAACACCTATCCTATCCTTGTCCCCCTCTTCGCATCCCGACGAAGAAGAAGCAGTCAAGGCACACACACGTTGATCAAGTTATATTAAGATTATCTCAGTTGTTGTTGTCTATGAACAGGGCGTAGCTCTCAAGTCGTCCATAACCGTGGACACGGCTTCTCGAAAAGATTTAACCCTGCATGGGGTGTACCAACTGCCCATTACAAGGCTCCGCACGCACGCCCATCTCTCTCAGTTGCTACCCATGATAGGCAACCATTTTATGATTTAGTCCCAAGAGATCCGGAAGGACAAGTCCCTCTAACTAACAACGGAAAAATCCGGGTGGCCCCCGGTGAGTCGACATTCAACTCAAAAGTCGGTCGCGCTCTCGAATCGGCCTCTACCTTCTGGACGAGGTCGGGTTAGCTACCCAAACAGATGTGGTCATCCCCCTAGCTTCCAGGTGTGGACCAACAAAGGAACTATGTCGCCGCTGGCCCGAGTTTTTTGAAAATCTGCGAGGTCGACACTCGCACACACACGTTTGCAAAAGGTAAAACCAGCTTGGGCCACCACTAGAAATGTTTGAAGCTAGATAGGTAAGAAGAGGGGACCCCATAAAATCCGACACGCGGTTAACCACGCTCAGTCTTAAAACCAATACCCGGAACTCGGATCCTAGGTGACTCGAATGGAACAAAGCGTCGGGGCGGGATAGCCTAGACCTTCCATCCTTCGTCGAATATAGTCAACATTATAATAATCATATCATCAACAACAATAACAATAATGTGACAGCCCAAACCAAAAGTAACAGGGTAACATCGTAGCATCCTAAGCATGCATACTAAGCAGGGGCTGAGCAACGACCAATAGTAACATAGCAGTACAAGGTTTGCTGGGAGGGGACATGGCTATATCGGTTTGAAAGAGGTTGTAAACATGTGGTAGGATCAAACATCGAACCTAACCTAGACTAGCATGCAAACCGCTGGTTGAAATAGAATGGATCATAAGTAATGTATAGTCCTTGCCTGTTGATAAGTCGGGTTCCGAAGGTGTAGTTGATCGCAAACTCGCAACGTCTCCGAAGGTGACCCCAAGAGCACACAAGGCGGTAAACACTGGAAAGCAATCAACGAGCAAGCATCTATTACTACGAAGCAAACACGAGCAAGCATCAACAAGAAGGAAACACGAGACATCGCACCTACCGTCGAGAGCGGTTACTAACAGGTTAAGTGGAGTACTCGTCACACACGACGATACCGCACATTTGGAAAGGTTCAAGTTGTTTAGCTACAGGTGATCAACAAAGGTTGTTAACATGGCATCTCACTCAAGCATGGCATAGCACACAAACATGATAAGAGGTGAAGCATAAAGAAAACTATCTATGCTAGTCAATTTAAGTGAGGCACAACCTAAACATGGCATATCACTAAGTGCCTCACGAAAATTTAAGTAATTGGTACTGTTCTGCCCTAAACCATATTTGAGGTTGGTTAACAGAAGAAAACAATAGCATAAACACAAAGTACACGAAAAACTAATCAAGTTACATATAAAGATCACCCCAAACGGAGTTACGGTTAAAAAGATACAAGCAAAATAAGTTATGCACACAATCTGCCAAACATTAGGTAGCACACTTTAGAGCATTGCATAAACAGGATAATGAATGCAAACATGCTCACAAATGATATGCAATTAAAGTAGACATGACAAGGAAGGCATGGCAAAAGGAATCATGCAAAAAGGCATCATAGCTCAAAAGATATTAAGCATGCAACATGGCATCGGAACGTTACAGACTTAGAGAAAAACTGAGGTGGCTGTCAAAAACAGCGGGATAGCAACTTTGGAGCTCAATAACTAGATGACCATTAAGCATATCATGACAATTCAATACATATAACGGAAGTAGACATGATGCTTAACAATATGCAATTGGAATCACTCAATTCCGATAAACGGTTGCGACGCAACCGTCACCCGAAGTTGCATCAAATTAACAGTTTTCAGCACAGCAGCACATTAACATCAGGGTCACAACTTTGGAGCAAGATTTAATATAGCTAAAGCACCCAAACATGACAAGTTAAAGCATGGGAATGAAGTACACATAATGGTTAACACATAGGAAAAAGAATCAATGCAATAGGCCTCATGGATGTGTTACAATCATCAATCAAAGTTTGAACAAGATAACAGCAGCAGTAGTTAACAGCAGATTAGCAACTTAACGATCTGGTGCCCTGTTCAACACACAATTACATACTCAATATGACCTCAAAATAAATAACTTCCTAAAGATGAACTCTAGAGCACACAAAGCACAACCAAACAAAAAAAGAATCACTTCATTCGGAGCTACGAGTCAACGGGAATTAACGTTTCAAAACAGCATCAGCAGAAAAATTTACAGGACTTAAAAAAAATCACAGGGGGCTCGGGAAAAAAATAACAGGACGGGCCTCTCACCATGGGCCTCGGCCCATCTGGCCTGGATTTGGCCTGGCTGGCTGGAGGCGCCTGGGCCGGCTGGGAGGCCTTCGGCTGGGCTGGGTCGCGGGGTACTCGGGTCGTGGGGCGCCTGGCCCACGCGGTGGCCGGCCTGGCAGCGGCTCCCGACCGGATCGAGGCTTGGTGGCGGCCGGCGGTTGGCAGCGGCCACCGGCGGCGCTCGACGATGAGGGAGGCCGCGCAGCGCGAGGAGGCGGGCGAGCCGTGTCGGGGCCGGACAGATCCAGAGCAGGGGGCGGCTGCGGCGAGGGAAAACGCGGTGGCCGTCTTCCTGGGGCGACGGCTTCGAGCTCGGGAGCCATGGCGCCTCCGGCGACACAGCCGTGACCTGCAGGCACGAAGGAAGGAGGAGGTGAGGAGGGAAGAGAGATAGAGGGGAGGAGAGGAAGGAAGAGAGGGAGGGCACCGGCGGCCGGCGGCTCCCTGGCCGGAGGCGCACGACGGCGGCGACGGGACTCCACGGGAGGGCGGTGGCTTGGAAGAGAGAGAGGAGAGAGAAAGGATGGGGCGCATCTGGGCCGTCGGATCTCCGGATCTGACGGTCCAGATCAGAGGGGGCTAGGGTTTGGACGAAAATGGGGTTTTTTGTGCCAGATCTGGACATTGTGAGGGGGTGGCTGCAATTTTGTGGCCAGGGAAACCCTAGAAATGGGTGGGAGTGTGATGGTCCTTATATAGCCCAGGTGGCTGGCAGTTTGCAAAAACAACCCCGGTTTTTCTCTCGCGCGTGCGGTGTTTACGTTTCTGACCGCCGGGTGTCCACAGGACCTCCGATTCGGGTAAAACTTCGAACAGCGCGATCAGCGCGTCGAGCCGGCGGCGTTCACCTCGCGTTGAAACTGTTCTGAGAACACTTTCCGGCGCGCTATAAAAATAACCCGTTTAATTATTAAACGGGGTTTTTCGTTTCGTTGGTTGCGACTGGTATCGTGTGGTTTTCGCGACGGTGATCGGGTGAAACCCGGTGTCGCAAAGGTCGAGTGTCAGGGTGGCAAGGTTCGGTCTCCGTCCGGTACGAGATAAGAGGGGGGAAAATAATCGCTGATCGATAAATCGGGTATGCAAACACCGCAAACAAATCAGATAATCAAACAATTCACACCGAAAACAAACAAATTTAATTTTTGTGAAAACTGGGCTGTTACAATAGACAAGAACCAGATCCTTAGTTCTTCGTAAGTACTTAAGGACGTTCTTCACTGCAATCCAATGATCCATTCCAGGATTACTTTGGAAACTATTAGTCAGATTAACCTCTAGGGCCACATCTGCTCCAGTACACAGCATAGCACATTTCCTCCCTTTCTTTTGTTGTTGCTGGGCATTGAGTCACACTCAATTTACTTCCTTTCATAACGGGCAAGAGGCCTCTCTTGGCGTTATCCATATTGAACCTCTTCAATATCTTCTCAAGGTAAGTCCTCTGACTCAGTGCTAATAGGCGTCTTGATCTATCTCTCTAGCTTCACCTAGGTCCTTCATGGAAAAATGTTCATTCAAATATTCCTTTACCCCCTCTAGAAATTTCACATCATTCCCTATCAATAATATGTCATCCACATATAGTACTAGGAATGCCACAGAGCTCCCACTCGCTTTCTTATAAACACAGAATTCTTCTTCATTTTGGACAAATCCAAAAGCTTTGATCACCTCATCAAAACGAAGATTCCAGCTCTGAGATGCTTGCTTCAACCCATAAATGGACCGTTGAAGTTTGCATACCTTACCAGCGTCCTTAGGATCAATAAAACCTTCCGATTGTACCATATACAACTCTTCCTCAATGTTGCCATTTAGGAACGCGGTTTTCACATCCATCTGCCATATTTCATAATCGTAATAGGCAGCAATTGCCAGCAATATCCGGATAGACTTTAGCATCGCTACGGGAGAGAAAGTCTCTTCGTAGTCAACTCCTTGAATTTGTCGAAAACCTTTTGCGACAAGTCGATCTTTATAGACAGATACGTTTCCGTCTGCGTCAGTCTTTTTCTTGAATATCCACTTATTCTCGACGGCCTTTCGGTCCTCGGGAATATCCACCAAAGTACATACTTTGTTGGCATACATGGAGTCTATCTCGGATTTCATGGCTTCCAGCCATTTCTCGGACTCGGGTCCCTCCATTGCTTCTTTGTAGTTCGAAGGTTCGTCGGGTTCATTTAACATGACTGCATTGACAAGTTTCCCATAAAACTGAGTTTTTACTCGGGCTCTTGATGACCTTCGGGGTACAATAGGATCCTCTTCATCTTGATCATGATCATCATGTATGTCACGATCGTTATGAATATCATGATGACCGTTCTCTTCAGCTCCCACTACGGAAGATGGTTCCGGAACAACTTCCATTGCTATTTCTTCCACTTGGAGTGATTGGTCAATCATCTCGTTGAGGTCTACTTTTCTCCCACTCAATTCTTTCGAAAGAAACTCTTTCTCAAGAAAGCATCCAGTCTTGGCGACAAACGTTTTGCCCTCAGACTGGTTGTAGAAGGTGTATCCAACGGTTTCCCTTGGATATCCCACAAAGATGCACTTATCCGCTTTTGATTCGAGTTTGTCAGGCTGAAGTTTCCTAACATAAGCCTCACAACCCCAAATCCTTAAGTGAGACAACATTGGTTTCTTGCCATGCCATTCCTCAAATGGTGTTTTCTTTACGGATTTGGACGGTGCCCTATTAAGAATGTAAGCGGCAGTTTCTAATGCATACCCCCAGAATGACACAGGTAAGTCGGTATGAGACATCATCGATCATACTCTATCCAATAGAGTTTGATTACGTCGCTCAGAAACACCGTTACGCTGAGGTGTTCCTGCCGGCGTAAGTTGTGGTACGATGCCACAAGTCTTAAGATGATCGTCAAACTCGTGACTTAAATACTCGCCTCGTCGATCGGATTGAAGGTGCTTGATTTTCTTCCCGAGTTGATTCTCGACCTCACTCTGAAATTCCTTGAACCTTTCAAAGGTTTCAAACTTATGTTTCATTAAGTAGATATACCCATATCTGCTTAAGTCATCTGTGAAGGTCACAAAGTAACGAAGACCATTGTGTGTGGGGACGTTCATAGGTCCACATACATCTGAATGTATGATCCCTAACAAGTCTTCCGCATGCTCCATTGTTCCATTGAAAGGAGTCCTTTTCATCTTGCCCATAAGGCATGGTTCACATGTGTCAAGGGATCCAAAATCCAATGACTCCAGATGTCCATCATCAGGAAGCTTCTTCATGCGCTTTTCACCAATATGACCAAGTCGACAATGCCACATCGTCATGTGTTCTTCGCCACTAGGTTTTAATCTTTTGGCCTCTACGTTATCAATATGAAGTATATCACAATCGAGATTAAGAATGAATGAGCCATTTTTCTCCGGTGCGTGAACATAAAACACATCATCCTTATAAATCGCACAACCAATTGTATCTGACTTAAAAGAATAGTGGTCTCGCTTCAAGAAAGAACCACTAACGATGTTCACACTCAATGCGGGTATATAGTAGCACTTATTCAAAATCAAAACTAATCCCGAAGGGAGACTAAGATGCTTCGTGCCGACCGCCACCACTTCAATCCAGCAGCCGTTTCCCACGCGCATCGTCACTTCATCTTTCATCAAGCGTCGCCTATTCCGTAGCCCCTGAGAGGAGTTAGAAATATGAGCAACGGATCCTATATCAAATATCCAGGATTTGTTCCCAACGCTTGTTAAGAAAAGATCAATAACGTGTATATCAAATATACCTTTGTCTCTTCTGAAAATCTTGCCGGCCTTCTTATCCTTTAGGTACTTGGGGCAGTTGCGTTTCCAGTGACCATCACCCTTGCAGTAGAAGCACTCAACGCCGGGCTTGGGTCCAGGTTTGGGTGCCTTACGAGGAGTGACAACAGGCTTGTCACCCTTCTTCGGGCTTCCCTTCTTTCCCTTCTCCTTCTTTCCAGACTTCTTGAATTCAACGGTCTTGTTGACCATGAATACAGCATGCTCCTTCTTGATCTCAACCTCGGCAGTTTTTAGCATGGCGAACAACTCAGAAGGGGTCTTAGTCATCCCCTGCATGTTGTAGTTCAACACAAAGCCTTTGTAGCTAGGGGGCAGTGATTGCAGCACCCTATCAACAGCAATTTCATCTGGAATCTGACATTCCAGAGCATTCAAGCGTTGAACGTAGCCAGACATCTTGACCACGTGCTCACTAACACTGCTATGCTCATCCATCTTTGCTGAGAAGAAAGCTTCAGAAGCCTCATAACGTTCAGCCCTGGCTTGGGGTGCAAAGACGGCCTTGAGGTCTGTGATTATCTCATATGCACCCATCCTCTCAAAGCGTTTCTGCAGCTCAGCCTCCATGGAGTAAAGCATTCCACTCTGGACAAGGTTGTAATCATCCGTCTTGGAGAGGTAGACATTCTTCTCATCCTGACTAGCGTCTGCTGGTGGTTCGTCACCT